>CM049926.1:18685000-21547500 GCA_027405835.1 Asclepias syriaca | reverse complement strand
TTATGCAGGTCCAGCCGGCGCTGCAGCTCCTGTATGCTTCTGACTGCTCGATCCTACTCTACTCGACAGAGCCTTCGGAGAACGCTCCTCAGACCTAGTAGCAATTGCTTTACCTTACATCCCGGGCTTAAGCAAATTACCCTAATCTGACTAAGAACACGAACCCTATCTCTCTCTTAGGATCTCCTAACGAAATTCCGGTATTCTATGATACCAAAAACGAACCCTATCTAGTCGTAATCTAAGATTCTGAGACAGACTCTCAAAAAACAAAGAAAACGAGAAACTCTCTAAGAATAGAAATAAACTTATACTGAGCCCGAGTCTCTCAGTGACTTATGTACTCGAGAAAAATGTACAATCGAAGTCACTAAATGACTCAGATCGAGTGGAGAGGGATGATTTCAACTCTTGGAGACCTGGGGTATTTATAGCAGCTTTTTGGAGTGAAAATCTCCAAAACTTTCGATGTGGGACAACTTCTGGTGCTTCAGGACGCCCGTCCTGGATTGGGACGGCCGTCTTGGTGCTTTGACTAGGTCAGGATGCCCGTCCTGACCCGTTGACTATGTTAGCATTTCCAAAATTGCATTTTTACCCCAAAATTTGTTGTTTTCGTGCAATTTGCTCCTGAAACTTCCAAAATCGAAATTTAAGCAATTTTATGTCAATTTGATTCAATTAAGATCAAATACATTCAAATATTGCCCTAATTTATGTCTAAAAACATGCTAAAAAGGGTATATGATTTGTGCATATCAAATAACCCCACACTTAGCTTTTTGCTTGTCCTCAAGCAAAGTCCACCGGAAGTTAGTGATTTCAAAATCATATGTGCAGTCACTTAAATTCCCAGTCATGTTTTTATTCCAAAAATTATTCATATAATTCTTAACACAGGTCTGACTGGTTAAGTTGCTATGACAAGGTCTCAAATGTCTCTAGTAGATTGTTATAATCAAGCAGACAATAACTTAACAACTAGGTTGAACTCCTTTCTTAGTCACAAGGTCTTCCTGATGTGTAGTGTGTGTACTAGTCTAGACCAGATAGTCAACACAATATACTCTCGTCTTAACTACTACCAGATAATATTTCAACCCTGTTGCTAGACATAATAACAATAGACAACTTTCTGAGTTCTGAGCCTTGGTGATCAGATTTTTAATGATTTAGCATTTATTGATTTTCTTTATAGATGCAGGGTATTTTGAGTCTGCTTAGAACACGTCAACTGCAACTACCCATGTAGCGAGTCCCACTCTGATGACTCCCAGACCTACACGACCTTAGGGCATCAGACTTTAAGTTCCCCGAATGAGTGGTTCTCGAGTAGCGAAGGCCGCTGGCAAACTACCCTTATTTGATTAACTTTCTTTTGTTTCTTTTCACTTTTAGCTCAGAGTCTCATCTAGTTATTCTAATTGTCAAAACATCCACAATTGGTCTTAATTTTATCTAGTTAAGTCTTGAAAAGGTAATTGGCTGAGGTCTCGAATCCAGACTAAGTTGTGCTCAGTTATCAGGAATTCCCTATTCCTAATCAATTAGTTCAAGATAGCTATCACATTGCTTCCTAATAACCATAACATTCTACCTACATATCATAGGCATAAGCAATGTTTAACCAATCATACTGCATTTAGAAGTATGAAAGAATGAAAAATTTTGAAATTTTTTTGGAAGGGTGTGAAATTACGGGGAAAACATGCAAAATCATACAAAAATTTTCTCAACTGCAGTGCACCGTGCACTGCTACCCCACACTTAAGGCTGACACTATCCTAAGTGTTCATGCATAGCTAAACTACCCCACACTTATTTGAAAACAAGAACAAAAACAAAACAAAGAACTCAAGAATAAAACAAAGAACTTTTACCCCACACTTATTTGACTAACTAAGGGTAAGAGAGAAAATAAGGCAACAAAACAAGAAGGATAGCAAAACAGAACACAAAACAAATAAAATAAAAGGAATATGAGGATTAGAAAAACTCCCTTCATGTCGCGAGCAGAAGGGTCTTCTCTGATCTGTCAATTGGCTCTTCACCTTAGCCATGTGCTATTGATGAGGTGTTCTTGACTCTGCAAGCTCTAGATATTGGAACGGATGACGTCAGCTCCGATCCTTCATTGTCGAGCTCCAGGTAGTGGCATATCCATGTGAGGAATGACTCAAGCCCCAAGGACTGTTTCCTTGAATCATTTGTGACGTTTCTCGTAATCGTAGCAACATGTCCAGAAGGAACGTGTCTAGGAATGAGACTTCTTTGGATTGGTGTGCCTACCTGCCAATGTCAGTGAAGGTATTACATGCATTTTTTGAATGGCAGAAAAGATACCTGAAGCTTTGGCAAAGCCGTGGTGGTAGGAGGCTCCAGTGGTGTAGATCTGGGCCCAAGTATTTGAAACTTCCTCGGGGAGGTTTCTCACAGCTGATTGTATGCAGAGGATGCAAGCTCCTCCATTGCTATGCTCCTGATACAATGCCAAATTCCTCTATATCCTTCGGCCCTTCGATACCACTTAGTAGATCACTTGCTTGCACTGGTCTGACATTAATTGTTGCCAGTATCTCATCTATTGATTCTGCGGGTAGGGGTTTTGCTGTGGTGGTATCTTCTAAAAGTTTCCAGCTTCCGAATTATACCTCAGCTAAATCCCGTATGATTCCTCCAGCTGGGATTGTATGCATTTCCCATTGGAGTAGCATTCTGCAGTAACCTACTCCTACCTCTTTTTGGAATTATTCGTATTTCATTCCCATAGCAATCCCTGCTAAAGTGTGGTACTTGGCAGACTTCACAGATTTGATACACAGACTGAACGTTTCTTCCTAAGACATTGGCATTCTGAACCTGGAAAACAACTTCTCATAGAATCTGCACATGACTTTAACATCATTAGTAGGTAATGCCTGTGGTTCAGGCCTTTTTTGAAAAGTGTTCCACGACTACTATGATGTAAATGTTTTCACAGGAAGAAAAAGAAAAGGATTCGATACCCCAGATATCAAAGGTTGCAATACTCTGTATACCTTGCTGGGGTAGGCGATCTCTAGAAGGGGTGTTACCTGGTATTTGGCAAGCATCGCATGACTGTATCAGAGATACAAAATCCTTGAGTATGGTGGGTCAACAAGATTCTACTTCCAACACTTTCCGGACAGTGTTGATAGCAGTTACTTGGTCTCCCATAGATTCCTTCAACGCTTTAGAATCATGTGGCCTTCGCTTTCCGAGATACATCCTCTGATCACTTTACTCTGCAAAAATTTGAAATAGAAGAGAAATCTGCCCAGTAGTAATATTTCAAATCAGCAAAGAATTTCTTCTTTTGCTGATAAGTCATATCACTTGGGAATAATTAGCAGCTAGATAATTAGTAATATCAGTAAACCACGGAGGAGAATCATTACTCATAGCAAACAATGAAAATAGATCCTCATTCAGAAATTTATCAGACACTATTGTCTCGTCAATAGCCTCTAACTTAGGGTTTCCTAATCTAGACCAAAGGTTTGCTTTCTAGATTCTTAACCCTTTTTCTTATCCCTTCATTCTATATCAAATTCAAGTAACAACCAAACTTAACTTAGTCAATTATGGTTCAGCATCAGTTTTATTGAACACAGATATCTCAGAGTGATCAGTGTAACCTATTGTTTTTAGACAAGACTAGATAAGATCAGGATTTATCATACATGAACTTTCTTATCATGTTTCTGTCCTAAAACAATTCTTACTACATCATTACATCACATATTCATTCAAAAAGTAGATTTCAATCAGGTGATGCCATAATGGGTGCAGTAATTCCTTTTGGTTTAAAAAAATATCATGCAATTATCAGCAAAACAAAAGGAACATCCCTTTTCAATAGAACATTCAAAGGTCTGGCTATTAAGGAAAAATTATTTCATAACTCGTCCTAATAAAGCCGGCATGACTCTAAGAAAATTCTAAAATGGAGTTTCTTCCCGATAAAAATCTAAGCCAAAACTTTTACAACTGAGAAGAACATATATTTTATCCTCATTTCCATTTTTAATTTTTTTTTCCGAAATTAAATAGAAGAAAAAACACGAAAAAGAGCAACTAAGAAAACAACTAAGAAAGAACAAGATATAGGGAAAGAACAACTTACCATTGAGCAAGAAAAAATACATTTTTTCGGGTTTAAAATTTTTAACATTTTTTTTCTTTTTTGTTTTTCGAAAACAGTTAAATTTCCTTAATATGGTTTTAGAATGACTTTCTAAAATTTGATTATCCTAAATGTCTTAATTCCAGATAATATCTAAAATTAATTAGTTATGATAATCCTATACTTCAGAAAGTGATTGTCTAACTAGCATAAGATAAGTGTTAGGTCTAAGGTCTAGGTTACTACCGCTACCTATCATAAGTCTCTAGAATTGTGCCCTTTAATCCTAAATTCATTATGATATTTCCCCGGCAACGACGCCAAAAATCTGATGCGTTCCGACTGATATACTAAAATAAGTGTTGTTTTACCCTATGTTGATCATGAGTAATTAAGGACTTAGCCTGACTAATTGTCACATTTAGTCTCTATACTGTCACTTAATCAATCAGAACCTAAGGCAGAGTACCTATCGTGTAGCTATTCTGTTGGAAAGTATCTACGATTTTAATTAAATCAAATATCGTACTCTCAGGGAAGTGGTAACGGCTTAGTAGTAAATATCCTCTTACCCTAACTCTTATCTTATGATCCAGTTATGTAATCGATAATCAATACTTTGAGATTGATTTGTGATCCCAATCACCCATAACAAGCAAATAGCATTCAAGAGTAGACAGACATTCATCAATTTAAGCTTAGTTATTACAATTTGTTTGACCTTATCTTCGAACATTTTAGATATATCTTGATCTCTAAGGCAATTATGAAATGTAACCATCTGTTTACCATATCCGAGTTACCTAGTGTATTCACCCCTACCTTGGGATGATCCTTCTCATCTGTCGGATTAAAGTATCCATGAACGGTGCCCTATGTCACTTCGGTATCATGTCACTTAACCCTAGGATTGGCCTCGCGTACAAACTCAGCTTTATTAGGGTACTCTAACAAATATGGTGATCTATTTTGTTATTTCTTCCTAATCTGGCAGACCTTTTACAGTCTGTTAAACTAAACCGGTTATGATTCAGACCTTGGTTACGAGTTGTCTATAACCCTAGTTTCATTTAAAAGGACACGACAGTTCAACATTCATAATGATAATTATAGCTCTATGATCTTCCCGGGAAAATGAATAGCATCTCAAATTGTAAAACATGTATGATATATAAATTCAGTATCAAATAGATATTCAGATAAAACAATTAGTAAACATACAGAACCTCGTCTAGGGGACCCACTATCATAAAGTAGTCACCGATTTATACAGGTTCAGCCGGCGCTGCAGCTCCTGTATGCTTCTGACTGCTAGATCCTACTCTACTCGACAGAGCCTTCGGAGAACGCTCCTCAGACCTAGTAGCAATTGCTTTACCTTACATCCCGGGCTTAAGCAAATTGCCCTAATCTGACTAAGAACACGAACCCTATCTCTCTCTTAGGATCTCCTAACGAAATCCCGGTATTCTATGATACCAAAAAGAAACCCTATCTAGTCGTAATCTAAGATTCTGAGACA
Source organism: Asclepias syriaca (assembly GCA_027405835.1). NCBI lineage: Eukaryota > Viridiplantae > Streptophyta > Magnoliopsida > Gentianales > Apocynaceae > Asclepias > Asclepias syriaca. The sequence continues at coordinate 21,541,831 of CM049926.1, read as the reverse complement.
GACTCTCAGAAAACAAAGAAAACGAGAAACTCTCTAAGAATAGAAATAAACTTATACTGAGCCCGAGTCTCTCAGTGACTTATGTACTCGAGAAAAATGTACAATCGAAGTCACTAAATGACTCAGATCGAGTGGAGAGGGATGATTTCAACTCTTGGAGTCCTGGGGTATTTATGGCAGCTTTATGAAGTGAAAATCTCCAAAAATTTCAATGTGGGACAACTTCTGGTGCTTCGGGACGCCCGTCCTGGTGCTTTGATTGGGTCATGACTCCCATCCTGACCCGTTGACCAGGTCAGCATTTCCAAAAATTGCATTTTTGCCCCAAAATTTGCTGTTTTCGTGCAATTTGCTACTGAAACTTCCAAAATCGAAATTTAAGCAATTTTATGTCAATTTGATTCAATTAAGATCAAATACATTCAAATATTGCCCTAATTTATGTCTAAAAACATGCTAAAAAGGGTATATGATTTGTGCATATCATGGGACAGGCATCCTGACCCGATCAACGGATCTGGACGGGCATCCTGAACCCATGAATAGTGTCCCACATTGTTTTCTGAAGAGAAATTCACTCAGCTTCCCTATTATAAATACCCTAGCTCTTCTACAGTTAAAATCATCCCTCTCCACTTGATCTGAATCATTCAATGGCTTCCAATACACAGTTTTCTACTGTTTACGAGTCATCTAGTGATCTTAGGTGTTTTCGTTCAAGTAGATTTTCAATATACGAGAGTTTCTCGTGTTTTTTGTTTTCTGAGAGTTTGTCTCAGGATCGTAGAATACGACTAGATAGGGTTTGTTTTTAGTATTCATAGAATACCCGGGATTTTGTTAGGAGATTCTAAGAGAGCACTAGGCGTTCGAATAGTTAGTCAACATGGCTTTGCTTAAGCCCGGGACGTAAGGTAAAGCAATAGCTGCTAGGCTGAGGAAGCGTTCTCCGAAGGTTCTGTTGAGCAGAGTTAGGTCAAGCAGTCCATGATATACAAGCAGTTGCTCCATCAGCGGACCTAATAAAGGGTGAATATTGATATGCATAAATCATATCACATTTTTAGCATGTTTTTAGGCATGATTTAGGGTGAAATTGAGGGAAAATCGGTCTTAATTATTTATTATTAACTTAATTTCACAGTTTTCATGATTTTGGAAGTGTCAGGTGAAAAGTAGAAGAAAATGGCAAATTTCAGGGCAAAAACGCAATTTTTCAGAAGTTCGGACTTCGGGGAGGGCGTCCCGAATCAGGACGGGTGTCCTGACTTGGTCAACAGGTCGGGACGGGCGTCTAGGACTTGGGACGGCCGTCCTGACCTGGTCAACAGACCGGGACGGGCGTCCCAATCTAGGACAGGCGTCCCGAACCAGAAATTCAAGTCCCACATCGAAGTTTTGTTGAAAATCACTCCAAGAAGCTACTATAAATACCCCTGGCCTTCCTCAGTTGAAATCATTCCTCTCCACTTGATCTGAGTCATTTAGTGACTTCAAGTGTACACGTTTCTCGAGTACATAAGTCACTGAGAGACTCGGGTTCACTATAAGTTTTCTTTTTTTCTAGTTAGTGTTTCGTTTCTTAGATTCTGAGAATTAGTCTCAGATCTTAGGGTTCGATAGATAGGTTCATTTCTGGTATTCATAGAATACCCGGGATTTCGTTAGGAGACACTAAGAGGGCTCGAGACGTTCGAAGTGTCAGTCCACAGGGCTGGGCTTAAGCTGGGTATTAAGGTAAAGCCCAGTTACTAGGCTGAGGAAGCGTCCTCCAAAGGTTCTGTCGAGCAGAGTCAGGTCAAGCAGTACGACATATACAAGCAGTACGCTCCATCGGCGAGACTAAGTAAAGGGTGATTTCTTTATGGCATCAGTCTCCATGTCCCTCTATTTAAATGTTGTTATTGTGTTTGTCCAAAGAATGATTTTGAATATCGGATTATGATTTGTATGAATATTTGTTATATATGTTGAAGTTATTATGTTTTTCCAGAAATGGCCACCTGCTTAATATTCATTATGTCTGCATGTCTAATGTAGTCTCTTTTAAACTAAATTTAAGGTTATAGACAATTCCTAATCACGGTCTATTCATAACCTGCAGAACACCCTGCTTGTTAAAGTAGTCTAAGTAGGCTGAGTAGAGCGTTTATGCCGGCGTTAAGGGCCAGCAGTGTGATCCCCTAAGTGACATAGGGCTTTCATAATTGACTTTTGTTCGAAACGTGAGTATGGCCGTTTACCTTGGCGATGGGGCGGTTTATCAGACTACTCAGATGTGGTACACCTTTAGACTCAGAACATAGTTGCAATCCAGGCCAAGACATGTCTAAAACATTCGAAGATAGGTCAATCAACATATAGGAACAGTATAACATAGAATCAGGACAGTATCTATAAAACACTTTTAGACTTAATTAGACTTAAAACTAGTGGAGAATGAATCACCCACTCATCAAAGTTATTGGTGAAGATTGCATAACTGGATCATAAGATAAGAGTTAGGATAAAAAGCTAGTTACTACTAAACCATTACCACTTCCCTGGGAGTACGATATTTATTTAATAAAATCGTAGATACTTTCCAACAGATTAGCTACATGATAGGTACTCTGCCTTAGGTTCTGACTGATTAAGTGACACTATAAAGACTAAAGGTGACAATTAGTCAATCTCAGTCCTTAATTACTCATAATCAACATAGGGTAAAAATAACACCTATTAAGCATATCAGTCAGAAACGCATCAGATTTTTGGCGCCGTTGCCGGGGAAATATCATAATGAATTTAGGATTACTGATCACAATTCTAGGAACTTATGATAGGTAACGGTAGTAACCTAGACTTTAGACCTACACTTATCTTATGCTAGTTAAACAATCACTTTCCGAAATATAGGGTTATCATAACTAATTAATTTTAGATATTATCTGGAATTAAGACACTTAGGATAATCCAATTTTAGAAAATTATTCTAAAACCATATTGAGGGAATTTAATTGCTTTCAAAATAGAAAAAAAATTAAAAATTAAAAATCTGAAAAAAATTGTACTTTTCTTGTTCAAATGGTAAGTTGTTCTCTTTCCTATCTCTTGTATTACTTTTCTTTTTCCCTTTCACAATTAAATAGTTGTTTTTCTTCCGAATTTTTAATTTTTCGCTTTCCGTGTAACCCCACTAACCAGTTTGCTCAAGCTAAAACGTATTCTTCTTTGTAGTTGCATGACTCGAACTTCAGAAGCTAACCTTGAAACACCAGTTGAGAATCCTGAACGTCTCATTCGTACAGCTAACATGCGAAGAACAGAAATGGCTGCTGAAACACCTACCCTCGAATCCTACATCCAGCCACATACTGTTCCAGTATCATCAGCCATCCAAATCCCTAGAAACCCTCGCTATGATCTTAAACCGAATGTGATTCAGTTGATTATTAATCAGGTTCAGTTTGGAGGAACTATAGCCGAGAATCCGCTGGAACACTTATCTGATTTCTCTTCTCTCTGCGAAGGCCTCAAGGGAGATCATACTGCAGAAGTAACTAAACTAAATCTCTTTCCCTACTCACTGAGGGACAGAGCTAACAGATGGTTGGCCCAACTACCTACTAACTCTATCACCTCTTGGGACGAGTTAAACAAAGCCTTCCTAGAAGAGTACTACTCTGCAGCAAGGGTCCTAGAATATCGAAGGGCTCTGTCCAGTTTTACTCAAGCTGCTGATGAGACAGTGATCGAAGCTTGGGACAGATTCAAGGAGCTACTCAGGCTCTGCCCCCAACATGGACTTACCGAAGCATTGCTAATCCAGCAATTTTACGGGGGTATGACAGACATGGGTTAGCAAGTTCTTGATGGACTCAATCCCCAAAGCGGTTTCAATGGAATGTGTGATGTAGATGCTAGAAACGCTCTGGAGAGGCTCTATAGAAATAGCAAGAACTGGCCCACGAGTGGCCGAGCTAAGAAGCAAACCAGTAAATGCGGCCATCGCCTCCACTGATGATCAATTTGAGGCACTGAAGGCCAGCATTACTAATTAACTGAATGCTTTCCAACAAGGGAAAAGTGTTCAGTCAGTGTATCAAGTCTGCGAATTTTGCCAAGGACCGCATTTCAGTGGAGATTGTTATGGTAACGGAATATTAATTATTCCAGAGGATATGGAACAAGTGGATGCAGTGAATTCTGTTCCTATAGGAAATACCTACAATCCCACTTGGAAGAACCATCCGGGATTCAGCTGGAGAAACAATTCTGGGACTACTAACTTCCAGAAAAGGGTGCATCAGCAACTGCCATATCCGCAGAACCAGCAAGTTGCTCTGCCTGCACCGAGGAACTACATCGTTCCAACTGACCCCATGCAAGAACTCAGGGACATGATTAAGAGCATTGCCGACTCTAACAAGGAAATGATAGAGTCTAACCGAAAAGTTTAGGAAGCTCACGCAGAAAGAATCCAGCAGAACGAGAATAGACAGAAGCAGACCGAGCAAACAGTCAGAAATACACAAGCTGCTATCCAAACCTTAGAGAGACAAATGGGTCAGCTATCCACCCATATCTCTCACATATCCCAGGGAACGCTACCAAGCAACACTGAGACCAACCCTCAAACTGAATGCAAGACCATCACTCTAAGATCTGGTAAAATTCTATCTCCATCTCCACCCAAACCATCTGACCCTCCTATTCTTGTGCAGGAACCAGAAGAAGGCTCCAAGGATCCAACGCCGACGGATGTCGAAATTGAAGTAGCAAGGAAAGGGAAGACGGAGTTTATTCCTGAGTACCGGCCAAAAGTACCTTACCCTGCCAGACTTATGCACAATAAAGATAAGGAGCAATTTGAAAAATTTCTTAAGAATTTTAGTCAGATTCATGTTAATTTGCCTTTACTTGATGTTATTTCTGAAATACCAAAGTATGCTAAGTTTTTAAAAGAAGTCATTAGTAATAAAAGAAAATTTGACATGGACAAGGTGGTTCTTAATGAAGAGTGTTTGGCGGTTCTGTTGAATAAACTACCGTCTAAACAAAAAGATCCTGGTTGTTTTACCTTGCCATGTACAATTGGAAATATTACTAACATGCATGCATTAGCAGACTTAGGAGCTAGTATTAATCTTACGCCATCTAGTTTATTTGATAAATTAGGATTGCATGATTTGAAAATGACTAGGATGTGCATACAACTTGCAGATAGGACAATCAAAATCCCCAAAGGAATAATTGAAGATCTCTTAGTAAAGGTCGGAACATTTGTGTTTCCTGTGGACTTTTTTGTCATGGATATAAATGGGGAAGGAGGAGTACCCCTGATCCTAGGTCGACCATTTCTAGCTACCTCAAAAGCATTAATAGACGTCAGTAATAGTCAAATCAAGTTAAGGGTAGGTAATGAGGACATCACTTTTGACCTGAATAAGACCCTTAGGTATCACATGCATTTAGATGATACTTGTTTTTATGTGGATGCTATTGAACACTTGATTGCAATTAACGTGACAGACCTATGCTCAAACTATCAAGTCCTGGGTGAGGGCTCCCTAGAATTAGAGGAGACTGAATTTAGCTCTTCTGAAAATGAAAATACTTCTGATAGTTTCACTGAGATATGTAATGATGAGATGAAGAAAGAACGAACCTCATTTGAAGATCCACCAGACTTGGAACTGAAGGAACTACCCACTCATCTGTGCTACGAATTCCTAGATGACAACAAGAAACTTCCCATTATTCTTGCAGTTGATATGAGTGCAGAACAACGGAAGCTGACCGTGGACATATGCAGAAAGTATAGAAGAGCCTTCGCCTACAAAATTGCAGACATTCCAGGTATTAATCCAAGCTTTTGTTCGCATAAGATTCTTCTAGAAAATGAGTATAAGCCATGTGTGCAACCTCAAAGGAGGTTGAATCCTAATGTGTGTGATGTTGTTAAGAAAGAAGTAATCAAACTGTTAGATGCAGGACTTATCTACCTTATCTCAGATAGTGAGTGGGTAAGCCCGGTGCAGGTAGTACCTAAGAAAGGCGGTATAACAGTTGTCAGGAATGAGCATAATGAACTAATCCCTACGAGAACTATAACTGGTCATCGTGTATGCATAGACTATAGGAAACTGAATACAGCCACACGAAAAGACCATTTCCCTCTTCCTTTTATTGACCAAATGTTAGAAAGATTATCTGGACATATGTTTTATTGCTTTCTTGATGGGTTTTCTGGTTATTTTCAAATTCCTATTTCCCCTGAGGACCAGCATAAAACTACTTTCACATGCCCTTTTGGAACATTTGCATATAGAAGGATGCCTTTTGGTTTGTGTAATGCACCTGCTATCTTTGAAGACATGTTAGGAAAATATATGGAAGTATTTATGGATGACTTTTCTCTTTTTGGTAATTCATTTGAGGTTTGTCTAAAGAACTTGGAGTTAATGTTGAAACGTTGTATAAAATCTAACCTGGTTTTAAATTGGGAAAAATGCCACTTCATGGTAAAAGAGGGAATTGTCTTAGGACATAAGATCTCACACCTAGGTATGGAAGTAGATAAAGCCAAAATTGAAGTTATTTCAAAACTACCTCCACCAAAAAATGTGAGAGCTGTTCGATGTTTTTTGGGACACGCTGGCTTTTATCGTAGGTTTATAAAAGATTTGTCATTAATAGCCCGACCGTTAACCAATTTACTCGGTAAAGATGTTCCATTTGTCTTTGATGAAAAATGCCTAAAAGCTTTTAATAGACTTAAGGAACTTTTAACTACTGCACTTGTCATGACGTCACCTGACTGGAGTCTACCTTTTGAGCTTATGTGTGATACTAGTGACTATGCAGTAGGAGTAGTTTTAGGACAAAGACATGATAAGAAATTTCAGGTAATATATTATGCTAGTAAAACCTTAACTGATGCTCAGGAAAATTACACCACGACAGAAAAGGAATTATTAGCAGTAGTATATGCATTTGACAAGTTTCGATCTTATCTAGTCATGTCTAAAACTATTGTTTATACTGATCATTCTGCATTAAAATACTTGTTCAATAAAATCGACGCAAAACCAAGATTAATTAGATGTGTTTTATTGCTTCAAGAATTCGACATAGAAATTTGGGATAAGAAAGGGGCAGAAAACTTAGCAGCAAACCACTTGTCTAGGCTAGAAAAATCCGACCCTAGAGGCTATTGATGAATCAATTATATCTGATAAATTCCCAGATGAGAATCTGTGTGCAATGTTTGCTATCTTCTCACCCCCTTGGTTTGCAGATATAGCAAATTACTTGGCAGCTCGGACTCTCCCTAGTGATATCACTGCTCAACAAAGAAGAAAATTCTTTGCTGACCTGAAATATTACTATTGGGAAGATCCTTTTCTATTTCGAATATGTGCAGATGATCAGGAGATGTGTCTCCCAAGAAGAAGGTTTCAAAATTCTGGAACATTGTCACTGCGGACCAACAGGCAGTCACTTAGCTGCAGCTAACACCGCCCGAAAAGTATTAGAAGCAGGCTTCTACTGGCCTACCATATTCAAAGATGCCACAGCATTCATAGGATCGTGTGATGCCTGTCAGAAAGCTGGAACCCTATCTTCTCGAGACAATCTACCCCAACAGGTAATTCAAAGTGTAGAAATATTTGACATATGGGGTATAGACTTCATGGGTCCGTTTCCTCCCTCTTTTGGTAAGCAGTACATCATTGTAGCTGTAGAATATTTTTCAAAATGGCCTGAGGCACAGGCCCTACCTACTAATGATGCTAGAGTCGTATACAGATTCCTTAAGCAGATTTTTGCCAGATTTGGATGTCCGAAAGCCCTAATCAGTGATCGAGGTACGCACTTCTGCAACTCTCAATTGCAGAAGGTACTTCAGCAATACGGAGTTCAGCATCGCGTTTCCACAGCCTACCATCCCCAAACCAATGTGCAGGCTGAGGTAACCAATAGGGGTATAAAGAGAATCCTAGAAAAGACTGTGGGTGTTAACCGTAAGGATTGGGCCAATAAACTGGAGGATGCATTATGGGCCTTCCGTACAGCATACAAGACCACTACGGGGTTCTCACCGTATCGACTTGTCTATGGAAAAGCATGCCACCTTCCAGTTGAACTAGAACACAGAGCTTACTTGGCAGTACAAAAATGCAATCTCGATGAAAACTTAACTAAGGAACACTGGATTCTACAACTCAACGAATTGGATGAGTGGAGGCTCAAAGCCTATGAAAATTCACATCAGTTCAAGATGACAAGTAAACTCCGGCATGACAGACGACTCAGAGCCCAGAAAAATTTTGAACTAGGAGACAAGGTATTATTGTGCAACTCAAGTCTCAAATATTTCCCAGGAAAGCTGCGTAGCTATTGGTCAGACCCGTTCACAATCACGGAAGTATCACCTTTGGGAGCATGTGACATCATGGATTCTGACAGCGTTATTCAAAAAGTGAACGGATAAAGCTTAATGATTTACAGAGAGCCTTTTGACTTGTCCGAGCAGAATGTTGACTTCGCAGAATAAGGGAGTATCTCTTTTATTTTAATTCATGTTCTGTTTTGTTATTTCTTTTATTGCTCTATTTACCTTCTTACCCGTAGTCAGTCGAATAAGTGTGGGGTAAGAGTTCTTTGTTTTGTTCTTTGTTTTTGTTTTTGTTTTCAAATAAGTGTGGGGTAGTTTAGCTATGCATGAACACTGAGGACAGTGTCAGACATAAGTGTGGGGTAGCAATGCACGGTGCACTGTAGTAGTTTTTGAGAAAAAACTTTTGCATGATTTTGCATGTTTTCCCTGTATTTTCACCATTCCAAAAAAAATTTTCAAAACTTTTCATTCTTTCAGACTTCTAAATGCAGTATGATTGGTTAAACATTGCTTATGTCTATGATATGTGTGTAGAAGTTATGTTCAGTAGGAGGCAATATGATGACTATCTTGAACTTATTAATTAGAAATAGGGAATTCCTGATAACTGAGCACAACTTAGTCTGGATTAGAGACCTCAACCAATTACCTTTTCAAGACTTAACTAGATAAGATTAGACCAGTTGTGGATGTATTGACAATTAGGATGACTAGATGAGACTCTGAGCTAAAAGTGAAAAGAAACAAAAATAGTTAATTAAATAAGGGTAGTTTGCCAGCGGCCTTTGCTACTCGAGCACCACTCCTTCGGGGAACTTAAAGCCTGATACCCTAAGGTCGTGTAGGTCTGGGAGTCATCGGAGTGGGACTCGCTACATGGGTGGTTGAAGTTGACGTGTTCTAAGCAGACTCAAAATACCATGAATCTATAAAGAAAATCAATAACGGTTAAATCATTAAAAATCTGATCACCAAAGCTCAGAACTCAGAAAGTTATCTATTGTTAGTATGTCTAGCGACAGGGTCGAAGTGTTATCTGGTTGTAGTTAAGACGAGAGTATATTGTGTTGACTATCTGGTCTAGACTAGTACACACACTACACATCAGGAAGACCTTGTGACTAAGAGAAGAGTTCAACCTAGTTGTTAAGTTATCAACTGCTTGACTATAACAATCTACTAAAGACATTTGAGACCTTGTCATAGCAACCCAACCAGTCACACCTGTATTAAGAATTGCCTGAATAATTTTTGGAATAAAAACATGACTAGGAAATCTAAGTGACTGCACAATGATTTAGAATCACTAACTTCAATTAGACTTTGCTTGAGGACAAGCAAAAAGCTAAGTGTGGGGTTATCTGATATGCATAAATCCTATCACATTTTTAGCATGTTTTTAGGCATGATTTAGGGTGAAATTGAGGGAAAATCGGTCTTAATTGTTTATTATTAACTCAATTTCACAGTTTTCATGATTTTGGAAGTGTCAGGTGAAAAGTAGAAGAAAATGGCAAATTTCGGGGCAAAAACGCAATTTTTCAGAAGTTCGGACTTCGGGGAGGGCGTCCCGAATCAGGACGGGCGTCCTGACTTGGTCAACAGGTCGGGACGGGCGTCCAGGACTCGAGACAGCTGTCCTGACCTGGTCAATAGACCGGGATGGGCGTCCCAATCCAGGACGGGCGTCCCGAACCAGAAATTCAAGTCCCACATCGAAGTTTTGATGAAACATCACTCCAAGAAGCTGCTATAAATACCCCAGGCCTTCCTCAGTTGAAATCATTCCTCTCTACTTGATCTGAGTCATTTAGTGACTTCAAGTGTACACTTTTCTCGAGTACATAAGTCACTGAGAGACTCGGGTTCACTATAAGTTTTCTTTCTTTCTAGTTAGTGTTTCGTTTCTTAGATTCTGAGAATTAGTCTCAGATCTTAGGGTTCGATAGATAGGTTCATTTATGGTATTCATAGAATACTCGGGATTTCGTTAGGAGATCCTAAGAGGGCTCGAGGCGTTCGAAGAGTCAGTCTACAGGGCTGGGCTTAAGCTGGGTATTAAGGTAAAACCCAGTTACTAGGCTGAGGAAGCGTCCTCCGAAGGTTCTGTCGGGCAGAGTCGGGTCAAGCAGTACGACATATACAAGCAGTACGCTCCATTGGCGAGACTAAGTAAAGGGTGATTTCTTTATGGCATCAGTCACCCTGTCCCTCTCTTTATATGTTGTTATTGTGTTTGTCCAAAGAATGATTTTTAATATTGGATTATGATTTGTATGAATATTTGTTATATATGTTGAAGTTATTATGTTTTTCCAGAAATGGCCACCTGCTTAATATTTGATGCGTTCCGGTTGATATGCTAAATAGGTGTTATTTTACCCTATGTTGATTATGAGTAATTAAGGACTGTGATTGAATAATTGTCACATTTAGTCTCTAAGGTGTCACTTAATCAGCCAGAACCTAAGGCAGAGTACCTATCGTGTAGCTTGTCTGTTGGAAAGTATCTACGATTTTATTAAATAATTATCGTACTCCCAGGGAAGTGGTAACGGCTTAGTAGTAACTAGCCTTTTATCCTAACTCCTATCTTATGATCCAGTTATGCAATCTTCATCAATGACTTTGATGAGAGGGTGATCCATTCTCCACTAGGTTTAAGTTTAATTAACCCTAAAAGTGTTTATAGGCACAGTTCTAATTCTATGTTATATTGTTCCTATATGTTGATTGACCTATCTTCGAGTATTTTAGATATATCTTAGCCTGGATTGCAACTATGTTCTAAGTCCAAAGGTGTACCACATCTGAGTAATCTGATATACCGCTCATCGCCAAGGTAAACGACCCTACTCACGGTTACTACTAAAGATAGCTATGAAAGCCTATGTCACTTCGGGGATCATGCCGCTTGCCCATAACCGTAGGCATAAACGCTCTACTCAGCCTATATTTTGGAAAGTGATTGTCTAACTAGTATAAGATAAGTGTAAATCAAAAGTAAAGGTTACTACCGCTACCTATCATAAGTCTCTAGAATTGTGGCCAATAATCCTAAATTCATTATGATATTTCCCCGGCAACGGCACAAAAAATCTGATGCGTTTCGGTCCATATGCTAAATAGGTGTTATTTTACCCTATGTTGATTATGAATAATTAAGGACTGTGATTGACTAATTGTCACATTTAGTCTCTATGGTGTCACTTAATCAGCCAGAACCTAAAGCAGAGTACCTATCGTGTAGCTAGTCTGTTGGAAAGTATCTACGATTTTATTAAATAAATATCATACTCCCAGGGAAGTGGTAATGGCTTAGTAGTAACTAGCCTTTATTCCTAACTCTTATCTTATAATCCAGTTATGCAATCTTCATCAATAACTTTGATGAGAGGGTGATTCATTCTCCACTAGGTATAAGTCTAACCAAACCTGAAAGTGTTTTATAGATGAGATCCTGATTTTATGTTATACTGTTACTATACGTTGATTGACCTATATTCGAGTATTTTAGACATGTCTTGGCCTGGATTACAACTATGTTCTGAGTCTAAAGGTGTACCACATCTGAGTCTCTACGCTACTGCCCCATCGTTAAGGGTAACGGCCCTACTCACGGCTCGGACAAAAGTCAGCAATGAACGCCCTATGTCACTTCGGGGATCATACTGCTCGTCTCATAACCGCCGGCATAACACTCTACTCAGCCTACCTAGACTACTTTCAACCAATAGGGTGTTCCGCAGATTATTTTATCTAGTATGGCAGACACCAATACTAATTGATGCTTGTTAAACTAAACAGGTGATGTGTTTCCGACCGATGTGCTAAATAGGTGTTATTTACCCTATGTTGATTAGGAATAATTAAGGACTGTGATTGACTAATTGTCACATTTAGTCTCTATGGTGTCACTTAATCAGCCAGAACCTAAGGCAGAGTACCTATCGTGTAGCTAGTCTGTTGGAAAGTATCTACGATTTTATTAAATAAATATCGTACTCCCAGGGAAGTGGCAACGGCTTAGTAGTAACTAGCCTTTTATCCTAACTCCTATCTTATAATCCAGTTATGCAATCTTCTTCAAATACTTTGATGAGAGGGTGATTCATTCTCCACTAGGTTTCAGTCTAATTAAACCTAGAAGTGTTTTTATAGATGAGTCCTGATTCTATGTTATACTGTTCCTATATGTTGTTTGACCTATATTCGAGTATTTTAGATATATCTTAGCCTGGATTGCAACTATGTTCTGTGTCTAAAGGCGTACCACATCCGAGGTCTCTAATAAACCGCCCTACCTTAATGACGGCCCTACTCACGGTTCGGGACGAAGGCATCCATGAAAGCCCTATGTCACTTCGGGGATCATACCGCTTGCCCTAGCCGCCGGCATAATCGGACTCAGCTCGGCCCCTACCTAGACTACTTTAACAGGCAGGGTGTTCAACATGTTATTTTATCTAGCATGGCAGACACCAATACTAATTGATGCCTGTTAAATTAAACAGGTTATGATTAGACCGTGGTTAGGAATTGTCTATAACCCTAACTTTAGTTTAAAAGAGCACATTAAACATGCAGACATAGTGAATATTTAGCAGGTGGCTATTTCCGGAAAAACATAATAACGTCAACATATGAAACAACTATTCATAAAAATCGTAATCTGATGTTCATAATAAGTATTTAGAGTAAAAACAATAACAACATATAAGAGAGGGGTATGGGGACTGATGCCATAAAGAAATCACCCTTTACGTAGTCTCGCTGCAGAGCGTACTGCTGTATATGTCGTACTGCTTCCTCTGACTCTGCTCACCAGAACCTTCGGAGGACGCTTCCTCAACCTAGTAACTGGGCTTTACCTTAATACCCAGCTTAAGCCCAGCCCTGTGGACTGACTCTTCGAACGCCTAGAGCCCTCTTAGGATCTCCTAACGAAATCTCGGGTATTCTATGAACACCGGAAACGAACCTATCTATAGAAACCTAAGACGTGAGACAATTTCTCAGAAACTAAAACAAAACACTAATAAGAAAGAAACTGAGATCCGAGTCTCTGAGTGAGTTGTGTACTAGAGAATTGTACACTGGACACCACTAAATGACTCAGATTGAGTGGAGAGGAATGAATTCAACTGCTGGAGGCCTGGGGTATTTATAGCAGCTTCCCGGAGTGAAAATCTCTGAAAAATTCGATGTGGGACAGCTTCTGGCGGCTCGGGACGCCCGTCCTGATCAGTTGACCAGGTCGGGACGCCCGTCCCTGGTGCTGGACGCCCGTCCCTCTGGCTTGGCTTGGTCGGGACGCCCGTCCCGGACCTTTGACCGAGTCAACATTTCCAAAAATTGCGTTTTTGCCCCAAAATTTGCTGTTTTCGTCTACTTTGCACCTGACACTTCCAAAATCATAAAAACTGTGAAATTAAGTGAATAATGCACAATCAAGATCAAATTGCCCTTGATTTCACCCAAATTCATACGTAAAAACATGCTAAAAAGGTGATACGATTTTCGCGTATCAACAGGTTATGAATAGACCGTGGTTAGGAATTGTCTATAACCCTAATTTTAGTTTAAAAGAAACTACATTAGACATGCAGACATAAAGAATATTTAAGCAGGTGGCTATTTCTGGAAAAACATAACAACTTCAACAAATATAACAAATATTCATAACAATCGTAATCTAGTATTCATAATCGATATTTGGACAACACAATAACAACATATAAGAGAGGGACAGGGGGGACTAATGCCATAAAGAAATCACCCTTTACGTAGTCGCACTGTTGGAGCATACTATTGTACATGTCGTATTGCTTGATCCGACTCTGCTCGCCAGAACCTTCGGAGGACGCTTCCTCAGCCTAGTAGCTGGACTTTACCTTACGTCCTGGGCTTAAGCCCAACCCTGTGGACTGACTCTTCGAACGCCTAGAGCCCTATTAGGATCTCCTAAAGAAATCCCGGGTATTCTATGAATACCAGAAACGAACCTATCTATCGAACCATAGGATCTGAGACTATTTCTCAGAAACTAGAAAAACGAAACACAAAAAGGAAAGAAAGAAAACTTATACTAAAATCCGAGTCTCCGAGGGAGTTGTGTACTCGATAATTGTACACTTGGAAACCACTGAATGACTCAGATCGAGTGGAGAGGGATGAATTCAACTGAGGAAGGCCTGGGGTATTTATAGCAGCTTTCTGGAGTGAATTTCTCTAAAACATTCGATGTGGGACTTGACTTTCTGATTCGGGACGCCCGTCCCGGTCTGTTGACCAGGTCAGGACGGCCGTCCCGTGTCCTGGACGCCCGTCCTGAACCGAGACACCCTCCCCGAAGTCCAAACTTCTGAAAAATTGAGTTTTTGCCTCGAAATTTGCCATTTTCTTCCACTTTTCACCTGACACTTCCAAAATCATAAATTTGTGAAATTGAGTTAATAATGAACAATTAAGACCAATTTACCCTCAATTTCACCCTAAATCATGCCTAAAAACATGCTAAAAATGTGATATGATTTATGCATATCATATAACCCCACACTTAGCTTTTTGCTTGTCCTGAAGCAAAGTCTACTTGAAGTTAGTGATTCTAAATCATAGTGCAGTCACTTAAATTCCTAGTCATGTTTTTATTCCAAAAATTTATTCAGACAATTCTTAACACAGGTCTGACTGGTCAGGTTGCTATGACAGGGTCTCAAATGTCTCTTAGCAGATTGTTATAGTCAAGCAGAAAACAACTTAACAACTAGGTTGAACTCCTTTCTTAGTCACAAGGTCTTCCTGATGTGTATTGTGTGTACTAGTCTAGACTAGATAGTCAACACAATATACTCTCGTCTTGACTACTACCATATAATATCTCGACCCTGTTGCTAGACATAATGACAATAGACAACATTCTGAGTTCTGAGCCTTGGCGATCAGATTTTTAATGATTTAGAATTTATGGATTTTCTTTATAGATGTAGGGTATTTTGAGTCTGCTTAGAACACGTCAACTTCAACTACCCATGTAGCGAGTCCCACTCCGATGACTCCCAGACCTACATGACTTTAGGGCATCAGGCTTTAAGTTCCCCGAAGGAGTGGTGCTTGAGTAGCGAAGGCCGTTGGCAAACTACCCTTATTTAATTAACTTTCTTTTATTTCTTTTCACTTTTAGCTCAGAGTCTCATCTAGTCATTCTAATTGTCAAAACATCCACAACTGATCTAATTTTATCTAGTTAAATCTTGAAAAGGTAATTGGCCGAGGTCTCTAATCCAGATAAAGTTGTGCTCAGTTATCAGGAATTCCCTATTCCTAATCAATTAGTTCAAGATAGCTATCACATTGCCTCCTACTAACCATAACATTCTACCTACATATCATAGACATAAGCAATGTTTAACCAATCATACTGTATTTAGAAGTCTGAAAGAATGAAAAATTTTGAAATTTTTTTGGAAGGGTGTGAAAACATGGAGAAAACACGTAAAATCATGCAAAACTTTTCTCACTACAGTGCACTGCTACCCCACACTTAAGTCTGACAATGTCCTCAGTGTTTATGCATTTCTAAGCTACCCCAGACTTATTTGAAAACAAGAAAAAATGAAAACAAAACAAAGAACTCTCACCCCACACTTATTTGACTAACTAAGGGTAAGAGAGAAAATAACGCAACAAAACAAGAAGGATAGCAAAACACAACACAAAACAAATAAAATAAAAGTAAAGGAATATGAGGATTAGAAAAATGATGGGTTTCCAGCCGATATGCTAAATAGGCGTTATTTTACCCTATGTTGATTATGAATAATTAAGGACTGTGATTGACTAATTGTCACATTTAGTCTCTATGGTGTCACTTAATCAGCCAGAACCTAAAGCAGAGTACCTATCGTGTAGCTAGTCTGTTGGAAAGTATCTATGATTTTATTAAATAAATATCATACTCCCAGGGAAGTGGTAACGGCTTAGTAGTAACTAGCCTTTATTCCTAACTCTTATCTTATAATCCAGTTATGCAATCTTCATCAATAACTTTGATGAGAGGGTGATTCATTCTCCACTAGGTTTAAGTCTAACCAAACCTGAAAGTGTTTTATAGATGAGATCCTGATTTTATGTTATACTGTTACTATACGTTGATTGACCTATATTCGAGTATTTTAGACATGTCTTGGCCTGGATTGCAACTATGTTCTGAGTCTAAAGGTGTACCACATCTGAGTCTCTACGCTACTGCCCCATCGTTAAGGGTAACGGTCCTACTCACGGCTCGGACAAAAGTCAGCAATGAATGCCCTATGTTACTTCGGGGATCATACTGCTCGTCTCATAACCGCCGGCATAACACTCTACTCAGCCTACCTAGACTACTTTCAACCAATAGGGTGTTCCGCAGATTATTTTATCTAGTATGGCAGACACCAATACTAATTGATGCCTGTTAAACTAAACAGGTTATGAATAGACCGTGGTTAGGAATTGTCTATAACCCAAATTTTAGTTTAAAAGAACGGCATTAGACATGCAGACATAATGAATATTTAAGCAGGTGGCCATTTCTAGAAAACATAATAATTTCAACATATATAACAAATATTCATAATAATCATAATCTGGTGTTCAGAACTGTTATTTGGACAAACACAATAACAACATATAAGAGAGGGACAGGGGGACCGATGCCATAAAGAAATCACCCTTTACGAAGTCTCGCCGATGGAGCATACTGCTGTATATGTCATATTGCTTGACCCGACTCTGCTCGACAGAACCTTCGGAGGACGCTTCCTCAGCCTAGTAGCTGGACTTTACCTTACGTCCTGGGCTTAAGCCCAGCCTTGTGGACTGACTCTTCGAATGCCTAGAGCCCTCTTAGGATCACCTAACGAAATCCCGAGTATTCTATGAATACCAGAAACGAACCTATCTATAGAAGCCTAAGATCTGAGACTATTTCTCAGAAACTAAAACAAAACACTAACAATAAAGAAAACTGAGATTCGAGTCTCTGAGTGAGTTGTGTACTAGAGAAGTGTACACTAGAAACCACTTAATGACTCAGATCGAGTGGAGAGGAATGAAATCAACAGCTAGATGCCTAGGGTATTTATAGTAGCTTCCCGGGGTGATTTTTCATCAAACATTAGATGTGGGACTTGATCTGGGGGTTCGGGACGCTCGTCCCAGATTGGGACGCCCGTCCTGGTCTGTTGACCAAGTCGGGACGCCCGTCCCGGATTCAGGATGCCCGTCCTGAGCCTTTGACCAAGTCAGCATTCCCAAAAATTGCGTTTTTGCCCCAAAATTTGCTGTTTTCGTCTACTTTTCACCTGACACTTCCAAAGTCATAAAAACTGTGAAATTAAGTAAATAATAAACAATTAAGATCAATTTACCCTCAATTTCACCCTAAATCATATATAAAAACATGCTAAAAAGGTGATACAATTTTCGGGTATCAGATAACCCCACACTTAGCTTTTTGCTTGTCCTCAAGCAAAGTCTACCTGAAGTTAGTGATTCTAAACCATATGTGCATTCCTAGTCATGTTTTTATTCCAAAAATTCTTCAGACAATTCTTAACATAGGTCTGACTGGTTAGGTTGCTATGACAAGGTCTCAAATGTCTCTAGTAGTTTGTTAGGGTTGAGCAGAAAGTAACTTAACAACTAGGTTGAACTTTTCTCTTAGTCATAAGGTCTTCCTGATGTGTAGTGTGTGTACTATTCTAGACCAGATAGTCAACACAATAAACTCTTGTCTTAACTGTTACCAGATAACACTTCGACCTATTGCTAGACATACTGACAACAGATAACTTTCTGAGTTTTGAGCTTTGGTGATCAGATTCTATTTAGCATTTATTGATTTCTTTCGTTTATAGATTTTCTAGGGTATTTTGAGTCTGCTTAGAACACGTCAACTTCAACTACCCATGTAGCGAGTCCCACTCCGATGACTCCAGATCTACACGACCTTAGGGCATCAGGCTTTAAGTTCCCCGAAGGAGTGGTGCTCGAGTAGCGAAGGCCGCTGGCAAACTACCCTTATTTAATTAACTTTCTTTAATTTCTTTTCACTTTTAGCTCAGAGTCTCATCTTGTCATTCTAATTGTCAAAACATCCACAACTGGTCTAATTTTATCTAGTTAAGTCTTGAAAAGGTAATTGGCTGAGGTCTCTAATCCAGACAAAGTTGTGCTCAGTTATCAGGAATCCCCTATTCCTAATCAATTAGTTCAGCAATAGTCATCAATTATCTCCTACTAACCATAACATACTACCTACATATCATAGACATAAGCAATTGTTTAACCAGGCATACTACATTTAGAAGTCTGAAAGACGGAAAATTTTGAAATTTTTTGGAAGGGTGTGAAAATATGGGGAAAACAAGCAAAAGCATGCAAAAAATTTTTGCAAACTGCTACAGTGCACCGTGCACTGCTACCCCACACTTAATTCTGACACTGTTCTCAGTGTTCATGCATATCTAATTACCCCACACTTATTTGAAAACAAGAAATAAAACAAAAAGAAAAGATTCTTACCCACACTATGGGTAAGAAGAAAAAAAAGAAAAAACAAAATAATGCAAACAATTCTGTATGTCATATAAATCAACTTTGTACATAGATTCATACGTCATACAGCCGAGACATGTTTATACACATAGAACAAGAAAAACAAAAGAAAAAGAAAGGAAAGGAAAGAAGGAGAGAGAGACTAAGAACTCGGCAGGTCGTCGTCCAGTGGACTGAAGTCTGTTGTAAAGTCAAACTCGAAGTTTTCCGCCAGTCGAGAAGTATGCTGATGTATCTCCTCAATCCTGCTGGTGTTCATGGCGATCCTGTCATCCATCATCGCCAGCCGTCTGTCAATCATGTCCATGTCTTGACTATATCGGGCCGATAGTTCTGCCAATCCGTGCGACATGTGTCATTCGAAGGCAGTACGTGGCACGAACGTCTCAAACGGAGGGATATGCGCTGGACATGCTTCCGATGCCGATGCCTGTCCTGGCTGTTCCGTGTTGATGGTGTAGCGGCCATTCGCATCCCGGACAACCATTCCCATGTTCCGTAGAATGGTAAGATCAGTGGGAACGGTGGTCGGGGCGACCAGGGTCAGCTCCGAGCCCTCTATGTCCAACTCCAGGTAGCGGGCTAGCCTGGTGATGTACGGTCCGAGCCCCAGACACTGTTTCCTGGTGTCTGTAGCGAATCCTCGCATGACGACCGTGATGAGTCTAGCCATCTCTACCGTAGATCCCATGTGCATGTTGGCCAGAAGGAATGTCTCCATCTAGGTGACAGTTCCGGGAGCCGTCCGTCGTCCTGACAATGTATGTGCAATGATAGCGTGCAGGTAACGAAGAGTAGGATAAATACCTGTGGCTTTTGCAAAGCCATGTTGGTATGGGACACCCCGTCATGCAGATCTGAGCCCAAGTAGTGGAGACGTCTGCAGACGTGAAGTCTCGAACTGCTGTGGTGTATGCGGGCGTATCCAGCTCATCTCTCAGCCAGATACCTAGGGCGACGCCGAACTCGGCCATGCTCATCGACCGATCTATTCCGCCCAAGCGGAATGTGATATGCTCCTGGTGGTATGTAAAAGACGCATAGAACTCACATACCAGCTCCATGTATGTGGGCTCTGTGACGATGAATACTCGACTGTAAGGTGGCACGTCGAGTATGCGTCTGACTTTCGGCTCTACTCCTAGCGTCTGTACTGCTGCCCAATCCAACGTTCTACCCGTCAGTATTGTACGCCCGATGTACCCAAGGCATCTTTCTTGGTATGCTGTGCTGGAGGGAAACAACATAAAAGGGTGTGCCACTGAGGTAACTGTCATGGTAGATGTGGTACGTGATACGCGAAAATCGTATCACCTTTTTAGCATGTTTTTATGTATGAATTTGGGTGAAATTGAGGGTAATTTGATCTTGATTGTTCATTATTCACTTAATTTCACAGTTTTTATGATTTTGGAAGTGTCAGGTGAAAAGTAGACGAAAACAGCAAATTTTGGGGCAAAAACGCAATTTTTGGAAATGTTGACTCGGTCAAAGGTTCAGGACGGGCGTCCCGAACCCTGGACGGGCGTCTCGACCAAGTCAAGGCACCGGGACGGGCGTCCCGACCTGGTCAACAGATCGGGACGGGCGTCCCGAGCCACCAGAAGCTGTCCCACATCGAATTTTTCAGAGATTTTCACTCCGGGAAGCTGCTATAAATACCCCAGGCCTCCAGCAGTTGAATTCATTCCTCTCCACTCGATCTGAGTCATTTAGTGGTGTCCAGTGTACAATTCTCTAGTACACAACTCACTCAGAGACTCGGATCTCAGTTTTCTTTCTTATTAGTGTTTTGTTTTAGTTTCTGAGAAATAGTCTCAGATCTTAGGTTTCTATAGATAGGTTCGTTTCTGGTATTCATAGAATGCCCGGGATTTTGTTAGGAGATCCTAAGAGGGCTCTAGGCGTTCGAAGAGTCAGTCCACAGGGCTGGGCTTAAGCTGGGTATTAAGGTAAAGCCCAGTTACTAGGTTGAGGAAGCGTCCTCCGAAGGTTCTGGTGAGCAGAGTCAGGGCAAGCAATACGACATATACAGCAGTACGCTCCGTCGGCGAGACTACGTAAAGGGTGATTTCTTTATGGCATCAGTCCCCATGTCCCTCTCTTATATGTTGTTATTGTTTTGTTCTAAATACATATTATGAATACGAGATTATGATATTTATGAATAGTTGTTTTATATGTTGACGTTATTATGTTTTTCCAGAAATAGCCACTTGCTAAATATTCACTATGTGTGCATGTTTAATGTGCTCTTTTAAACTAAAGTTAGGGTTATAGACAATTCCTAACCACGGTCTAATCATAACCTGTTTAGTTTAACAGGCATCAATTAGTATTGGTGTCTGCCATTCTAGATAAAATAACATGTTGAACACCCTGCCTGTTAAAGTAGTCTAGGTAGGGGCCGAGCTGAGTCCGATTATGCTGGCGGCTAGGGCAAGCGGTATGATCCCCGAAGTGACATAGGGCTTTCATGGATGCCTTCGTCCCGAACCGTGAGTAGGGCCGTCATTAAGGTAGGGCGGTTTATTAGAGACCTCGGATATGGTACTCCTTTAGACACAGAACATAGTTGCAATCCAGGCTAAGATATATCTAAAATACTCGAATATAGGTCAACCAACATATAGGAACAGTATAACATAGAATCAGGACTCATCTATAAAACACTTCTAGGATTAATTAGACTGAAACCTAGTGGAGAATGAATCACCCTCTCATCAAAGTATTTGATGAAGATTGCATAACTGGATTATAAGATAGGAGTTAGGATAAAAGGCTAGTTACTACTAAGCCTTTGCCACTTCCTTGGGAGTACGATATTTATTTAATAAAATCGTAGATACTTTCCAACAGACTAGCTACACGATAGGTACTCTGCCTTAGGTTCTGGCTGATTAAGTGACACCATAGAGACTAAATGAGACAATTAGTCAATCACAGTCCTTAATTATTCATAATCAACATAGGGTAAAATAACACCAATTTAGCACATCTGTCGGAAACGCATCAGATTTTTGGCACCGTTGCCGGGAAAATATCATAATGAATTTAGGATGATTGGCCACAATTCTAGAGACTTATGATAGGTAACGGTAGTAACCTGGACTTTTGAATCACACTTATCTTATACTAGTTAGACAATCACTTTCCTAAATATAGGATTATCATAACTAATTAATTTTAGATAATATCTGGAATTAAGACACTTAGGATAATCAAATTTTAGAAAATTATTCTAAAACCATATTAAGGAAATTTACCTGCTTTCTAAATAAAAATCAAAATCCATAAAAATATCTCTCTCTTGCTTTATTATTTCACTGTCCTACTTTTTGCTATTTGTTATTTCCAACCAGACTTTGCACTCAAAGATGAAGAGAACAAGAGCAGCTACTAACCAGGCAAAGAAAACCGAAAAGCCTGACACTCTAGGACCGAAGAAAACAAAGTCAGTGGGCCCCTCTAGGCCTGCACTAGAAGTACCACGAGGGACTCTTCCTTCACAACCAGTGGAAGTAAACTCAAGCCATGATGCCAGTGAACTAGTGAGACGATTCCTGAACACCCGTGAGCATAGTCCCACGGAAGAAGATCCTTCTGAGGATACCTTCCCTCCTAGAGAAGAACCCCAGAGATCTCCAATTCACCCTCCTGCCCAGAGAGTTCCTATAAATCCACCCCCTACTGACCAAACCCAAAATTCACCAACCTCTCCTGCATACACCCCAACACCTAACGAGCGCACCCCTTCATCTGCGGGGAGCACTAACGGTTATTATTCAATGTTGTCCGTGCAGATAGACACGTTAACTTAAAGGGTCTATGAGATGGACCAAGGGATTGCCAGCAGACTATGTCATTTAGACCAATTCAGTTTGAATATTACAACTAACGTGGACCGACTCAGAGTCACGGTCAATCTTCAAGAGAACCAAGGTGCACAACTACTTCGAGAGATGGCTGAATTACGCAGTGAGCAGAACAGGCAGAGGGATGAGATGAGAACCATACGCATAGAAATGCGAAGCATTCGAACAGAACTACAGGAGATCAGAGATAGGATTCGTTAAAAGGGGAAGATTCTTTTACTCTCAAATTCGTTTGAACTGAAACTTGAATAATTGACCCATATTTTTTTCTAATTTTCAAACATTTTTAAAGGGTCCTTTATATTCAACAATTTTCTTCAGACATTTTATTTCGAATTTCTATGAAAAACAAGAGTTTTGCAAATACAGTTTATTTCCCACTAATTACATTGCACAAACTCAGTTTTTGTTTTTCTGAAATTCTTGCTAAATTTAAATTGGGATAAAATTAGGGTAGTCACAATTTTCGAAAAGAGACTGAGGAATTTTTGCATAGAGTTTTTAACAACTTCTAAATTTCATTGGATAAACATGAAGCCTTGTTAAGAATTATGATTATTTTTGGTATCTTGAGATTTTCAGGGAATTACAAAAAAAAATTTGGAATTGGCACGCGTCCCGATGCAACCCGGGACGGGAGTCCTGCCTCCGAGACGGGCGTCCCGAAGGCCGCCCCTTCTATAAAAATTCAATTTTTTCATTTTCTCTCAAATCTACAACCAAAAATTCATCTCTCTAAAAACATTTCTCTCTAGCTTCTCTCTACAAATTTTTGGCAAACTCTTCAAAGTTTAAAAATTCGAATTTCCCTCCAAAATTTGAATTTTAAACTTCACCCAAAAATTCGAATTTCCCTCCAAAATTCGATTTTCCTGCCAAAAATTCAAAATCCTTCCCTAACCTAATTTCATCCTTCTGAATTCAAAATCACCTCCAGAATTTGAGTTTAAAGCTTTCTTTCCCACCTACACTCTCTCATACGTTTTAAATGGCTCCTAAACGTGCTCGTACCACATCTACCATGACAGTTACCTTAGTGGCATATCCTTTTATGTTGTTTCCCTCCAGCACAGCATACCAAGAGAGATGCACTGGGTACATCGGGCGTACGATACTGACGGGCAGAACGCTGGATTGGGCAGCAGTACAGACACTGGGAGTAGAGCCGGAAGTTAGACGCATACTCGACGCGCCACCCTACAGTCGAGTATTCATCGTCACCGAGCCCACATACCTGGAACTGGTATGTGAGTTCTATGCGTCTTTTACCTGCCACCAAGAGCAGATCACATTCCGTTTAGGCAGAATAGATCGGTCGATGAGCATGGCCGAGTTCGGCATCGCCCTAGGCATCTGGCAGAGAGATGAGCTGGATACGCCCGCATACACCACGGCAGTTCGAGACTTCACGTCTGCAGACGTCTCCACTGCTTGGGCTCAGATCTGCATGACGGGTGTCCCATACCAGCATGGCTTTGCAAAAGCCACAGGTATTTATCCTACTCTTCGTTACCTGCATGCTATCATTGCACACACATTGTCAGGACGACTGATAGCGCCCGGAACTGTCACCCGGATGGAGACATTCCTTCTAGCTAACATGCACATGGGATCTACAGTAGAGATGGCTAGACTCATAGCGGTCGTCATGCGAGGATTCGCTACAGACACTAGGAAACAGTATCTGGGGCTCGGACCATACATCACCAGGCTAGCCCGCTACCTGGAGTTGGACATAGAGGGCTCGGAGCTTACTCTGGTCGCCCCGACCACCATTCCCACAGATGTTACCATTCTACGGAACATGGGAATGGTTGTCCGGGATGCGAATGGCCGCGACACCATCCACACGGAGCAGACAGGACAGGCATCGGCATCGGAAGCATTTCCAACGCATATCCCTCCATCCGAGACGTTCGTGCCACGTACTGCCTTCGAATGACACATGTCGCACGGATTGGCAGAACTATCGGCCCGATACAGTCGAGATATGGACAGGATTGACAGACGGCTAACGATGATGGAGGACAGGATTGATAGACGGTTGGCGATGATAGATGACAGGGTCGCCATGAACACCAGCAGGATTGAGGAGATACATCAGCAGACTTTCCGAGTGGCGGAAAACTTGGAGTTTGACTTAGCAGACATAGGTCCACAGGACAACGATCCGCCGGGTTCTTAGTCTCTCTCTCCTTCTTTCCTTTTCTTTCCTTTCTTTTGTTTTTGTTTTTCTTGTTCTATGTGTATAAACATGTCTGGGCTGTATGACGTATGAATCTATGTACAAATTTGATTTATATGACATACAGAATTGTTTGCATTATTTTATTTTATGTCTTACTTACCCATACAGAATCCTTTATTTTTTGTTTTACTTCTTATTTTCAAATAAGTGTGGGGTAATTAGATATGCATGACCACTGAGGACAGTGCTAGACTTAAGTGTGGGGTAGCAGTGCACGGTGCACTGTAGCAGTTTGCAAAAATTTTCGCATGATTTTGCTTGTTTTCACGTACTTTCACACCCTTCCAAAAAAAAATTCAAAATTTTTTCCGTCTTTCAGACGTCTAAATGCAGTATGCTTGGTTAAACAATTGCTTATGTCTATGATATGTAGGTAGTATGTTATGGTTAGTAGGAGATAATTGATAGCTATCTTGGACTAATTGATTAGGAATAGGGAATTCTTGATAACTGAGCACAACTTTGTCTGGATTAGAGACCTCAAACAATTACCTATTCGAGACTTAACTAGATAAAATTAGACCAGTTGTGGATATATTGGCAGTTAGGATGACTAGATGAGACTCTGAGCTAGAAGTGAAAATAAATTAAAAGAAGTTAATCAAATAAGGGTAGTTTGCCAGCGGCCTTCGCTACTCGAGCACCACTCCTTCGGGATGATGCCCTAAGGTCGTGTAGATATGGGAGTCATCGGAGTGGGACTCGCTACATGGGTAGTTGAAGTTGACGTGTTCTAAGCAGACTCAAAATACCCTGAATCTATAAAGAAAATAACTAAATGCTAAAACATTAAAAATCTGATCACCAAAGCTCAGAACTCAAAAAGTTGTCTGTTGTTAATATGTCTAGCGATAGGTCGAAGTGTTATCTGGTAATAGTTAAGACAAGAGTACATTGTGTTGACTATCTGGTCTGGACTAGTACACACACTACACATCAGGAAGACCATGTGACTAAGAAAAAGGTCCAAACTAGTTGTTGATTTGTTTTCTGCCTGATCATAACAAGCTACTAAAAACATTTGAGACCTTGTCATAGCAACCTAACCAGTCAGACTTGTGTTAAGAATTGTCTGAAGAATTTTTGGAATAAAAACATGACTAGGAATTTAAGTAACTTCAGGTAGACTTTGCTTGAGGACAAGCAAAAAGCTAAGTGTGGGGTTATTTGATACGCGAAAATCGTATCACCTTTTTAGCATGTTTTTATGTATGAATTTGGGTGAAATCGAGGGTAATTTGATCTTGATTGTTCATTATTCACTTAATTTACAGTTTTTATGATTTTGGAAGTGTCAGGTGAAAAGTAGACGAAAACAGCAAATTTTGGGGCAAAAACGCAATTTTTGGAAATGTTGACTCGGTCAAAGGTTCAGGACGGGCGTCCCGACCAAGTCAAGGCACCGGGATGGGCGTCCAAGACCCGGGACGGGCGTCCCGACCTGGTCAACAGATCGGGACGAGCGTCCCAATCCGGGACGGGCGTCCCGAGCCGCCAGAAGCTATCCCACATCGAATTTTTCAGAGATTTTCACTCCGGGAAGCTGCTATAAATACCCCAGGCCTCCAGCAGTTGAATTCATTCCTCTCCACTCGATCTGAGTCATTTAGTGGTGTCCAGTGTACAATTCTCTAGTACACAACTCACTCAGAGACTCGTATCTCAGTTTTCTTTCTTATTAGTGTTTTGTTTTAGTTTCTGAGAAAAAGTCTCAGATCTTAGGTTTCTACAGATAGGTTCGTTTCTGGTATTCATAGAATACTCGGGATTTCGTTAGGAGATCCTAAGAGGGCTCTAGGCGTTCGAAGAGTCAGTCCACAAGGCTGGGCTTAAGCTGGGTATTAAGGTAAAGCCCAGTTACTAGGCTGAGGAAGCGTCCTCCGAAGGTTCTGGTGAGCAGAGTCAGGGCAAGCAATACGACATATACAGCAGTACGCTCCGTCGGCGAGACTACGTAAAGGGTGATTTCTTTATGGCATCAGTCCCCATGTCCCTCTCTTATATGTTGTTATTGTTTTGTTCTAAATACATATTATGAATACGAGATTATGATGTTTATGAATAGTTGTTTTATATGTTGACGTTATTATGTTTTTCCGGAAATAGCCACCTGCTAAATATTCACTGTCTGCATGTTTAATGTGCTCTTTTAAACTAAAGTTAGGGTTATAGACAATTCCTAACCACGGTCTAATCATAACCTGTTTAGTTTAACAGGCATCAATTAGTATTGGTGTCTGCCATGCTAGATAAAATAACATGTTGAACACCCTGCCTGTTAAAGTAGTCTAGGTAGGGGCCGAGCTGAGTCCGATTATGCCGGCGGCTAGGGCAAGCGGTATGATCCCCGAAGTGACATAGGGCTTTCATGGATGCCATCGTCCCGAACCGTGAGTAGGGCCGTCATTAAGGTAGGGCGGTTTATTAGAGACCTCAGATGTGGTACGCCTTTAGACACAGAACATAGTTGCAATCCAGGCTAAGATATATCTAAAATACTCGAATATAGGTCAAACAACATATAGGAACAGTATAACATAGAATCAGGACTCATCTATAAAATGCTTCTAGGATTAATTAGACTGAAACCTAGTGGAGAATGAATCACCCTCTCATCAAAGTATTTGATGAAGATTGCATAACTGGATTATAAGATAGGAGTTAGGATAAAAGGCTAGTTACTACTAAGCCGTTGCCACTTCCCTGGGAGTACGATATTTATTTAATAAAATCGTAGATACTTTCCAACAGACTAGCTACACGATAGGTACTCTGCCTTAGGTTCTGGCTGATTAAGTGACACCATAGAGACTAAATGTGACAATTAGTCAATCACAGTCCTTAATTATTCATAATCAACATAGGGTAAAATAACACCTATTTTTTGTGTCGTTGCCCGGGAAATATCATAATGAATTTAGGATTATTGGCCACAATTCTAGAGACTTATGATAGGTAGCGGTAGTAACCTAGACTTTTGATTTAAACTTATCTTATACTAGTTAGACAATCACTTTCCAAAATATAGGATTATCATAACTAATTAATTTTAGATAATATCTGGAATTAAGACACTTAGGATAATCAAATTTTAGAAAATTATTCTAAAACCATATTGAGGAAATTTACCTGCTTTCTAAATAAAATTCAAAATCCCTAAAAATATTTTTCTTGCTTTTTTTTATTTTACTTTCCTACTTTTGTTATTTGTTATTTCTAACCAGACTTTGCACTTAGAGATGAAGAGAACAAGAGCAGCTACTAACCAGGAAAAGAAAACAGAAATCATTGACACTCCAGGACCAAAGAAGACAAAGCCAGAACGACCATCTAGGCCTGCACTAGAAATACCACGAGGGACTCTTGCTTCACAACCGGTAGAAGTAAACTCAAGCCTAGATGCCAGTGACCTAGTAAGGAGATTCCTGAACGCCCGTGAGCCTAGTCCCACGGAAGAAGATCCTTTTGAGGATACCTTCCCTCCTAGAGAAGAACCCCAGAGATCTCCAGTTTACACTCCTGCCTAGAGAGTTCCTATAAATCCACCACCCACTCACCAAACCCAAAATTCACCAACATCTCCTGCATACACCCCAACACCTAACGAGCACACCCCTTCATCCGGGGGGAGTACTAACGGTTATCATTCAATGTTGTCCGTGTAGATAGATACATTGGCTCAAAGGGTCTATGAGATGGACCAAGGAATTGTAAGGAATTCCGGTCCATATGCTATATAGGTGTTATTTTACCCTATGTTGATTATGAATAATTAAGGACTGTGATTGACTAATTGTCACATTTAGTCTCTATGGTGTCACTTAATCAGCTAGAACCTAAGGCAGAGTACCTATCGTGTAGCTAGTCTGTTGGAAAGTATCTACGATTTTATTAAATAAATATCGTACTCTCAGGGAAGTGGTAACGGCTTAGTAGTAACTAGCCTTTATTCCTAACTCTTATCTTATAATCCAGTTATGCAATCTTCATCAATAACTTTGATGAGAGGGTGATTCATTCTCCACTAGGTTTAAGTCTAACCAAACCTGAAAGTGTTTTATAGATGAGATCCTGATTTTATGTTATACTGTTACTATACGTTGATTGACCTATATTCGAGTATTTTAGACATGTCTTGGCCTGGATTGCAACTATGTTCTGAGTCTAAAGGTGTACCACATCTGAGTCTCTACGCTACCGCCCCATCGTTAAGGGTAACGGCCCTACTCACGGCTCGGACAAAAGTCAGCAATGAACGCCCTATGTCACTTCGGGGATCATACTGCTCGTCTCATAACCGCCGACATAACACTCTACTCAGCCTACCTAGACTACTTTCAACCAATAGGGTGTTCCGTAGATTATTTTATCTAGTATGGCAGACACCAATACTAATTGATGCCTGTTAAACTAAACAGGTTATGAATAGACCGTGGTTAGGAATTGTCTATAACCCAAATTTCAGTTTAAAAGAAAGGCATTAGACATGCAGACATAATGAATATTTAAGCAGGTGGCCATTTCTAGAAAAACAGAATAACTTCAACATATATAACAAATATTCATAATAATCATAATCTGGTATTCAGAACTGTTATTTGGACAAGCACAATAACAACATATAAGAGAGGGACAGGGGGACCGATGCCATAAAGAAATCACCCTTTACGAAGTCTCGCCGATGGAGCGTACTGCTGTATATGTTGTATTGCTTGACCCGACTCTGCTCGACAGAACCTTCGGAGGACGCTTCCTCAGCCTAGTAGCTGGACTTTACCTTACGTCCTGGGCTTAAGCCCAGCCCTGTGGACTGACTCTTCGAACGCCTAGAGCCCTCTTAGGATCTCCTAATGAAATTCCGGGTATTCTATGAATACCAGAAACGAACCTATCTATAGAAGCCTAAGATCTGAGACTATTTCTCAGAAACTAAAACAAAACACTAACAAGAAAGAAAACTGAGATCCGAGTCTCTGAGTGAGTTGTGTACTAGAGAAGTGTACACTGGAAACCACTTAATGACTCAGATCGAGTGGAGAGGAATGAAATCAACTACTGGAGGCCTAGGGTATTTATAGCAGCTTCCCGGGATCGATGTTGGACTTGATCTGGGGATTCGGGATGCCCGTCCCGGATTGGGACGCCCGTCCTGGTCTGTTGACCAAGTCGGGACGCCCGTCCCGGTGCTTTGACTGGGTCAGGACGCCCGTCCCGGATTCAAGACGCCCGTCCTGAGCCTTTGACCAAGTCAGCATTTCCAAAAATTGTGTTTTTGCCCCAAAATTTGCTGTTTTCGTCTAGTTTTCACCTGACACTTCCAAAATCATAAAAACTGTGAAATTAAGTAAATAATAAACAATTACAATCAATTTACCCTCAATTTCACCCTAAATCATATATAAAAACATGCTAAAAAGGTGATACGATTTTCGCGTATCAAAAAACTCCCTTCATGTCGCGAGCAGAAGGGTCTTCTCTGATCTGTCAATTGGCTCTTCACCTTAGCCATGTGCTGTTGCTGAGATGTTCTTGACTCTGCACGCTCTAGATATTGGAACGGATGACGTCAGCTCCGATCCTTCAATGTCAAGCTCCAAGTAGTGGCCTATCCATTTGATGAATGACTCGAGGCCCAAGGATTGATTCCTCGAATCATTTGCAAAGTTTCTCGTAATCGAAGCAACGTGTCCAGAAGGAACGTGTCTAAGACTGAGACTTCTTTGGATTGGTGTGCCTACCTGCCAATGTCAGTGAAGGTATTGCATGCAAGTTCTGAATGCTCAAAAAGATACCTGAAGTTTTGGCGAAGCCGTGGTGGTAGGAGGCTCTAGTGGTGTAGATCTGGGCCCAAGTATTTGAGACTTCCTCGGGGAAGTTTCTCACAGCTAATTGTATGCAGGGGATGCAAGCTCCTCCATTGCTATGCTCCTGATACAATGCCAAATTCCTCTATATCCTTCGACCCTTCAATATCACTTGGTAGATCACTTGCTTGCACTGGTCTGACTTTAATTGTTGCCAGTATCTCATCTGTTGATTTTGCGGGTATGGGTTTTGCTGTGGTGGTATCTTCTGAAAGTCTCCATCTTCCGAATTATTCCTCAGCTAAATCCCATATGATTCCTCTAGTTGGGATTGTATGCATTTCCCATTGGAGTAGCATTCTGCAGTAACATACTCCTACCTCTTTTTTGGAATGGGTCGTATTTCAGTCCCATAGCAATCCCTGCTAAAGTGTGGTACTTGGCAGACTTCACAAATTTGATACACAGACAGAACGTTTCTTCCTAAGACATTAGCACTCTGAATCTGGAAAACACTTCTCATATAATCTGCACATGACTTTAACATCATTAGTAGGTAATGCCTGTGGCTTAGGCCTTTTTTTAAAAAAAGTGTTCCACGACTACTATGATGTAATTATTTTCACAGGAAGAAAAAGAAAAGGATTCGATACCCCAGATATCAAAGATTTCAAGACTCTATATACCTTGCTGGGGTAGGCGATCTCTGGAAGAAGTGTTACCTGTTATTTGGCAAGCATCGCAGGACTGTATCAGAGATAAAAAATCCTTGAATATGGTGGGTCAATAATATTCTACTTCCAACACTTTCCAGACAGTGTTGATAGCAGTTAATTGGTCTCCCATAGCTTCCTGCAATGCTTCAGAATCATGTGGCCTTTGCTTTCCGAGATACATCCTCTGATCACTTTACTCTACAAAAATTTGAAATAGAAGAGAAATCTTCCGAGTAGTAATATTTCAAATCAGCAAAGAATTTCTTCTTTTGCTGATAAGTCATATCACTTGGGAATAATTAGCAGCTAGATAATTAGTAATATCAATAAACCACGGAGGAGAATCATTACTCATAGCAAACAATGAAAATAGATCCTCATTCAGAAATTTATCAGATACTACTGTCTCGTCAATAGCTTCTAACTCAGGGTTTCCTAATCTAGACCAAAGGTTTGCTTTCTAGATTCTTAACCCTTTTTCTTACCCCTTCATTCTATATCAAATTCAAGTAACAATAAAACCTAACTTAAGCATGAGTTTTATTGAACACAGATATCTTAGAGTGATCAGTGTAACCTATTGTTTTTAGACAAGACTAGATAAGATCATAATTTATCATATGTGAACTTTCTTATCATGTTTCTGTCCTAAAACAATTCTTACTACATTATTACATCACATATTCATTCAAAAAGCAGATTTCAATCAGGTGATGCCATAATGGGTGCAGTAATTCCTTTTGGTTTAAAAGATCTCATGGAATTATCAGCAAAACAAAAGGAGCATCCTTTTTCTCAATAGAACATTCAGAGGTCTGGCTATTAGGAAAAACATTATTTCATAACTCGTCCTAATAAAGCCGGTATGACTCTAAGAAAATTCTAAAATGGAATTTATTCCCGATAAAAATCTAAGCCAAAATTTTACAACTTAGAAGAAAATATATTTTATCCTCATTTCTATTTTTATTTCTTCGAAATAATAGAAAAACATGAAAAAGAGCAACTAAGAAAATAACTAAGAAAGAACAAGAGATAGGGAAAAGAACAACTTACCATATTTTTTTCGGTTTTTAATTTTCAATTTTTTTCTCTTTTTTTTTCGAAAGCAGTTAAATTTCCTCAATATGGTTTTAGAATGATATTCTAAAATTTGATTATCCTAAGTGTCTTAATTTCAGATAATATCTAAAATCAATTAGTTATGATAATCCTATATTTCGGAAATTGATTGTCTAACTAGCAGAAGATAAGTGTTGGGTGTAAGGTCTAGGTTACTACCGTTACCTATCATAAGTCTCTAGAATTGTGGCCTTTAATCCTAAATTCATTATGATATTTCCCCGGCAACGGCGCCAAACATCTGATGCGTTCCGATTCATATGCTAAATAGGTGTTATTTTACCCTATGTTGATTATGAGTAATTAAAGACTGTGATTGACTAATTGTCACATTTAGTCTCTAAGGTGTCACTTAATCAGCCAGAACCTAAGGCAAAGTACCTATCGTGTAGCTAGTCTGTTGGAAAGTATCTACGATTTTATTAAATAATTATCGTACTCCCAGGGAAGTGGTAACGGCTTAGTAGTAACTAGCCTTTTATCCTAACTCCTATCTTATGATCCAGTTATGCAATCTTCATCAATGACTTTGATGAGAGGGTGATCCATTCTCCACTAGGTTTAAGTTTAATTAAGCCTAAAAGTGTTTATAGACACAGTTCTGATTCTATGTTATATTGTTCCTATATGTTGATTGACCTATCTTCGAGTATTTTAGATATATCTTAGCCTGGATTGCAACTATGTTCTGAGTCCAAAGGTGTACCACATCTGAGTAATCTGATATACCGCCCCATCGCCAAGGTAAACGGCCTTACTCACGGTTACTACTAAAGACAGCTATGAAAGCCTATGTCACTTCGGGGATCATGCCGCTTGCCCATAACCGCAGGCATAAACGCTCTACTCAGCCTACCTAGACTACTCTAACAAACAGGGTGTTTCGCAGGCTATTTTATCTAGTATGGCAGACACCAATACTAATTGATGCATGTTAAACTAAACAGGTTATGAATAGACCGTGGTTAGGAATTTTCTATAACCCTAATTTTAGTTTAAAAGAAACTACATTAGACATGCAGACATAATGAATATTTAAGCAAGTGGCTATTTCCGGAAAAACATAACAACTTCAACAAATATAACAAATATTCATAACAATCGTAATCTAGTATTAATAATCAATATTTGGACAACACATAACAACATATAAGAGAGGGACAGGGGGGACTGATGCCATAAAGAAATCACCCTTTACGTAGTCGCGTCGTTGGAGCGTACTGCTGTATATGTCATATTGCTTGATCTGACTCTACTCGCCAGAACCTTCGGAGGACGCTTCCTCAGCCTAGTAGCTGGACTTTACCTTACATCCTGGGCTTAAGCCCAGCCCTGTGGACTGACTCTTCGAACGCCTAGAGCCCTCTTAAGATCTCCTAACGAAATCCCGGGTATTCTATGAATACCAGAAATGAACCTATCTATCGAACCCTAGGATCTGAGACTATTTCTCAGAAACTAGAAAAACGAAACACAAAAAGGAAAGAAAGAAAACTTATACTAAAATCTGAGTCTCCTAGGCAGTTGTGTACTCGAGAATTATACACTGGAAACCACTGAATGACTCAGATCGAGTGGAGAGGGATGAATTCAACTGAGGAAGGCCTGGGGTATTTATAGCAGCTTTCTGGAGTGATTTTCTCTCAAAAGTTCGATGTGGGACTTGACTTTCTGATTCGGGACACTCGTCCCGGTCTGTTAACCAGGTTAGGACGGCGGTCCCGAGTCCTAGATGCCCATCCCGACCGGTTGACCAGGTCAGGACGCCCGTCCTGAACTGGGACGCCCTCCCCGAAGTCCAAACTTCTGAAAAATTATGTTTTTGCCCTGAAATTTGCCATTTTCTTCCACTTTTCACCTGACACTTCCAAAATCATAAAAACTGTGAAATTGAGTTAATAATGAACAATTAAGACCAATTTACCCTCAATTTCACCCTAAATCATGCCTAAAAACATGCTAAAAATGTGATATGATTTATGCATATCAATATTCATTATGTCTGCATGTCTAATGTAGTCTCTTTTAAACTAAATTTAGGGTTATAGACAATTCCTAACCACGGTCTATTCATAACCTGTTTAGTTTAACAGGCATCAATTAGTATTGATGTCTGCCATATTAGATAAAATAACCTGCGGAACACCCTGTTTGTTAAAGTAGTCTAAGGAGGCTGAGTAGAGCGTTTATGCCGGCGTTAAGGGCCAGCAGCGTGATCCCCTAAGTGACATAGGGCTTTCATAGTTGACTTTTGCTCGAAACGTGAGTAGGGCCGTTTACCTTGGCGATGGGGCGGTTTATCAGATTACTCAGATGTGGTACACCTTTAGACTCAGAACATAGTTGCAATCCAGGCCAAGACATGTCTAAAACATTCGAAGATAGGTCAATCAACATATAGGAACAGTATTACATAGAATCAGGACAGTATCTATAAAACACTTTTAGACTTAATTAGACTTAAAACTAGTGGAGAATGAATCACCATCTCATCAAAGTTATTGGTGAAGATTGCATAACTGGATCATAAGATAAGAGTTAGGATAAAAAGCTAGTTACTACTAAGCCGTTACCACTTCCCTGGGAGTACGATATTTATTTAATAAAATCGTAGATACTTTCCAACAGACTAGCTACACGATAGGTACTCTGCCTTAGGTTCTGACTGATTAAGTGACACTATAAAGACTAAACGTGACAATTAGTCAATCTCAGTCCTTAATTACTCATAATCGACATAGGGTAAAATAACACCTATTTAGCATATCAGTCGGAAGCGCATCAAATACTTTATGGTGGTGGTCCCCTTGTCCCTCTCTTTATATTTTTGTACTGTGTTTGTCCAAAGACCCTTTTGATTATTAAATTATGATATTATGAATATGTGTTTTGCATGTTGAAGATATTTACATTTTTCCGGAAAGGTCACCAGCTTAATTATCATTATGACTGTATGTCTACTCGCTCTTTTATATTAGATGAATGGTTATAGACAATTCCTAACCACGATCTAATCATATACTGTCTAGTTTAACAGGCCTTAATTTAGGGCTTTGTGTGAGGATGGAAGCATTAAGGTCTGCCATATTAGATGAATAACCTATAGATCACCATGTTTGTTAAAGTAGTCTAAGTAGGCTGAGTTCGTGTGTTTATGCCGGCATTAGGGCAAGTGGCATGATCTCCTAAGTGACACAAGACTTTCATGGATGCCTTTAGCTCGAACCGTGAGTAGGGCTATCAATGGCGATAGGGCGGTTTATCAAATAACTCAGATGTGATACACAAGTAGAATCAGTATATAATTGCAATCAAGACCAAGATATATCTAAAATATTCGAAGATGGGTCAATCAACATGTAGGAATAATATAACATATAACAGAACACTGTTTGTAAAATACTCTTGCATGCTTAATGAACTCGAACCTAGTGTAGAATGGATCAACCTCTCATCAAAGGATATTGATGAATTATTGCATAACTGGATAATAAAATGAGAGTTACGGTAAAAGGATAGTTGCTACTAAGCTGTTACCACTTCCCTGGGAGTACAATAATTTCTTAAATTAAAATCGTAGGTACTTTCCAACAGACTAGCTACACGATAGGTACTCTACCTTAGGTTCTGATTGATTACAAGGTTCTTAGTAATGTTTTTTGAAAAATTTTCACTGAGTCAGATAATTCAAAAAATAGATATGGACTGATCGAGTTTCCATATAAAGGTCTCAATTATTCAGTAAATGTGTCATGACCTTATAGGCTAAAATAGTTTAAAAACATTACTGAGTTCAAGCTCAACTTCAGTTACAGAGTAGACATGCATTCATCTGTTAAAGTATCCATGAACGGTCCCCTATGTCACTTCGGTATCATGTCACTTAACCCTAGGATTGGCCTAGCATACAAACTCAGCTTTATTTGGGTACTCTAACAAACATGGTGATATATTTTGTTATTTCTTCCTAATCTGGCAGACCTTTTACAGTCGGTTAAACTAAACCGGTTATGATTCAGACCTTGGTTAGGAGTTGTCTATAACCATAGTTTAATTTAAAAGGACACGACAGTTCAACATTCATAATGAAATTCTAGATTTATGATCTTCCTGGGAAAATAAATAGCATATCAAATTGTAAAACATGTATGATATATGAATTCAATATCAAATTTTTATCTAGATAAAACAAATCATAAACATATACAAACTCGTCTAGGGGACCCAATATCATAAAGTAGTCACCACTTTATGCAGGTCCAGCCGGCTGATATGCACAAATCATATCACCTTTTCAGCATATTTTTAGACACAAAATAGGGCAATATTTGAATGTATTTGATCTTAATTGAATCAAATTGACATAAAATTGTGAAAATTGTGATTTTGGAAGTTTTAGGAGTAAATTGCATGAAAACAGCAAATTTTGGGGCAAAAATGTAATTTTTGGAAATACTGGATTCGAGACGGGCGTCTCGACCGAGTCAAAGCACTAGGACGGGCGTCCCAAGCTCGGGACGGGTGTCCCGAGCACCAGAACTTGTCCCACATCGAAAAATTTGGAGAAATTCACCCCAGAAACCTGCTATAAGTAACCCAGGCCTCCAATAGTTGAAATCATCCTTCTCCACTTGATCTAAATCATTCAGTGACTTCAAGTATACATTTTTCTACAGTATACAAGTCATTGAGTGATCTCAGGTGTTTCATTCAAGTAGTTTAATATACGAGAATTTCTCATTTTCTTTGCTTTCTGAGAGTGTGTCTCAGAATCTTAGATTACGACTAGATAGGGTTCATTTTTGGTATCACAGAATATCGGTATTTCATTAGGAGATCCTAAGAGAGAGATAGGATGCATGTTCTTAGTCAGATTAGGGCAATTTGAGCTCCATATAGCTGAAGTACCTTCTGCATTTGAGAGTTGCAAAAGTGTGTACCCCGATCACTGATTAGGACTTTCGGGCATCTGAATCTAGCGAATAGCTGTCTAAGAAATTTGCACACGACTCTAGCATCATTAGTAGGTAGTGCATATGCCTCAGGCCATTTTGAGAAATATTCTACAGTTGCTATGATGTACTTCTTACCATAGGAAGAAGGAAATGGATCCATAAAGTCTATACCCCACATGTCAAATATCTCTACACTTTGAATTACCTGTTGGGGTACACCGTCTCATGAAGAAATGTTTCCTGTTTTCTGACAAGCTTCGCAAGATCCTGCAAATGCTAGGGCATCTTTGAATATCGTGGGCTAGTAGAAACCTACTTCTAGTACTTTCCGAGCGGTATTAGCTGCAGCTAAGTGACCCCTTGCGGGTCTGCAATGACAATGTTCCAGAATTTTGGAAACCTTCTTCTTGAGAGACGCATCTCCTGATCATCTGATCTGCACATATTCGAAACTGATGCGTTCCTGATTGATATGCTAAATAGGTGTTGTTTTACCCTATGTTGATTATGAGTAATTAAGGACTGGGTTGACTAATTATCACATTTAGTCTTTTAAGGTGTCACTTAATCAGTCAGAACCTAAGGCAGAGTACCTATCGTGTAGCTAGTCTGTTGGAAAGTATCTACGATTTTATTAAATTTAATATCGTACTCCCAGGGAAGTGGTAACGACTTAGTAGTAACTAGCCTTTTACCCTAACTCTTATCTTATGATTCAGTTATGCAATCGTCATCAATAACTTTGATGAGAGGGTGATTCATTCTCCACTAGGTTTAAGTCTAATTAAGCCTAAAAGTGTTTTATAGATAATGTCCTGATTCTATGTTATACTGTTCCTACATGTTGATTGACCTATCTTCGAGTATTTTAGACATGTCTTGGCCTGGATTGCAACTATGTTCTGAGTCTAAAGATGTACCACATCTGAGTCACTAATAAACCGCACCATCGCCAAGGTTAACGGCCCTACTCACGGTTCGAGCTAAAGGCAGCCATGAAAGCCCTATGTCACTTAGGGGATCATGCCGCTCGCCCTAACGCCGGCATAAACGCTCAACTCAGCCTACTTAGACTACTCTAACAAACAGGGTGTTCTGTAGGTTATTTTATCTAATATGGCAGACACCAATACTAATTGATGCTTGTTAAACTAAACAGGTTATGAATAGACCGTGGTTAGGAATTATCTATAACCCAAAATTTAGTTTAAAAGAGACTACATTAGACATGCAGACTGATACGCGAAAATCGTATCACCTTTTTAGCATGTTTTTACGTATGAATTTGGGTGAAATCAAGGGCAATTTGATCTTGATTGTGCATTATTCACTTAATTTCACAGTTTTTATGATTTTGGAAGTGTCAGGTGCAAAGTAGACGAAAACAGCAAATTTTGGGGCAAAAACGCAATTTTTGGAAATGTTGACTCGGTCAAAGGTCCGGGACGGGCGTCCCGACCAGGCCAAGCCAGAGGGACGGGCGTCCAGAACCAGGGACGGGCATCCCGACCTGGTCAACAGACCAGGACGGGCGTCCCAATCCGGGACGGGCGTCCCGAGCCGCCAGAAGTTGTCCCACATCGAATTTTTCAGAGATTTTCATTCCGGGAAGCTGCTATAAATACCCCAGGCCTCCAGCAGTTGAATTCATCCCTCTCCACTCGATCTGAGTCATTAAGTGGTTTCCAGTGTACAATTTTCCAGTACACAACTCACTCAGAGACTCGGATCTCAGTTTTCTTTCTTATTAGTGTTTGTTTTAGTTTCTGAGAAATAGTCTCAGATCTTAGGTTTCTATAGATAGGTTCGTTTCTGGTATTCATAGAATACCCGGGATTTCGTTAGGAGATCCTAAGAGAGATCTAGGCGTTCGAAGAGTCAGTCCACAGGACTAGGCTTAAGCCCAGGACGTAAGGTAAAGTCTAGCTACTAGGCTGAGGAAGCGTCCTCCGAAGGTTCTGGTGAGCAGAGTCAGGGCGAGCAATACGACATATACAGCAGTACGCTCCGTAGGCGAGACTTCGTAAAGGGTGATTTCTTTATGGCATCGGTCCCCATGTCCCTCTCTTATGTGTTATTGCTTTGTTCTAAATATGAATTATGAATATCAGATTACGATTTTATGAATAGTTGTGTTATATGTTGAAGTTTTTATGTTTTTCTGGAAATAGCCACCTGCTAAATATTCATTATGTCTGCATGTCTAATGTAAGTCTCTTTTAAACTAAAACTCGGGTTATAGACAATTCCTAACCACGGTCTATCCATAACCTGTTTAGTTTAACAAGCATCAATTAGTATTGGTGTCTGCCATACTAGATAAAATAACCAACGAAACACCTTGTTTGTTAGAGTAGTCTAGGTAGGCTGAGTAGAGAGTTATGCCGGCGGTTTTGCGACGAGCATGACCCCGAAGTGACATAGGGTACCGTTCATTGCTGACTTTAGTCCGGGCCGTGAGTAGGGCCGTTTACCTTAACGATGGGGCGGTAGCGTAGAGACCTCAGATGTGGTACACCTTTAGACACAGAACATAGTTGCATTCTAGGCTAAGATATATCTAAAACACTCGAATATAGGTCAATCAACATATAGGAACAGTATAACATAGAATCAGAACTCATCTTTAAAACACTTTTAGGATTAATTAGACTTAAACCTAGTGGAGAATGGATCACCCTCTCATCAAAGTATTTGATGAAGATTGCATAACTGGATTATAAGATAGGAGTTAGGATAAAAGGCTAGTTACTACTAAGCCGTTGCCACTTCCCTGGGAGTACGATAATTAAATTAATAAAATCGTAGATACTTTCCAATAGACTAGCTACACGATAGGTACTTTGCCTTAGGTTATGGCTGATTAAGTGACACCATAAAGACTAAATGTGACAATTAGTCAATCACAGTCCTTAATTATTCATAATCAACATAGGGTAAAATAACACCTATTTAGCATATCGGTCGGAAACCGCATCAGATTTTTGGCGCCGTTGCCGGGGAAATATCATAATGAATGTAGGATTATTGGCCACAATTCTAGAAACTTATGATAGGTAGCGGTAGTAACCTAGACTTTTGACTTACACTTATCTTATACTAGTTAGACAATCACTTTCCCAAGTATAGGATTATCATAACTAATTAATTTTAGATAATATCTGAAATTAAGACACTTAGGATAATCAAATTTTAGAAAATTATTCTAAAAACCATATTAAGGAAATTTACCTGCTTTCTAAATAAATCAAAATCCATAAAAATATTTCTTACTTTCTTGTTTCACTGTCCTACTTTTTGCTATTTGTTGTTTCTAACCAGACTTTGCACTCAAAGATGAAGAGAACAAGAGCAGCTACTAATCAGGCAAAGAAGACAGAAAACCCTGACACTCCAAGACCGAAGAAGACAAAACCAGAGGGCCCCTCTAGGCCTGTACCAGAAGTACCACGAGGGACTCTTCCTTCACAACCAGTAGAAGTAAACTCAAGCCCTGATGCCAGTGAACTAGTGAGACGATTCCTGAACACCCGTGAGCATAGTCCCACGGAAGAAGATCCTTCTGAGGATACCTTCCCTCCTAGAGAAGTACCCCAGAGATCTCCAATTCACCCTCCTACCCAGAGAGTTCCTCTAAATCCACCCCCTACTGATCAAACCCAAAATTCACCAACCTCTCCTGCATACACCCCAACACCTCATGAGCGCACCCCTTCATCTGCGGGGAGTACTAACGGTTATTATTCAATGTTGTCCGTGCAGATAGACACACTAACTCAAAGGGTCTATGAGATGGACCAAGGGATTGCCAGCAGACTGTGTCATTTAGACCAACTCAGTCTGAACATCACAACTAACGTAGACCGACTTAGAGCCACGGTCAATCTCCAGGAGAACCAAGGTGCGCAACTACTCCGAGAGATGGCTGATCTACGCAGTGAGCAAAACAGGCAGAGGGATGAGATGCGAACAATACGCATAGAAATGCGAAGCATTCGGACAAAACTACAGGAGATCAGAGATAGGATTCGTTAAAAAGGGAAGATTCTTTTACTCTCAACAAATAATTCGTTTGAACTGAAACTTGAATAATTGACCCTTATTTTCTATTTTTCAAACATTTTTAAAGGGTCATTTATATTCAACAATTTTCTTCAGACATTTTATTTCGAATTTCTATGAAAAACAAGAGTTTTGCAAATACAGTTTATTTTCCACTAATTACATTGCACAAACTCAGTTTTATTTTTCTGAAATTCTTGCTGAATTTAAGTTAGGATAAAATTAGGGTAGTCACAATTTTCGAAAAGAGACTGAGAATTTTTTCATAGAGTTTTTAACAACTTCTGAATTTTATTGGATAAACATGAAGCCTTGTTAAGAATTATGGTAATTTTTGGTATTTTGAGATTTTCAGGGAATTACGAAAAAAAAAAATTTCCTGGAATTGGCACGCGTCCCGATGCAACCCGGGACGGGCGTCCTGGTTCTGGACGGGCGTCCAGCGGGACGGGCGTCCCGAAGGTCACCCTTCTATAAAAATTCAATTTTTTTCATTTTCTCTCAAATCTACAACCAAAAATTCATCTCTCTAAAAAACATTTCTCTCTAGCCTCTCTCTACAAATTTTTGGCAAACTCCTCAAAGTTTAAAAATTCGAATTTGCCTCCAAAATTTGAATTTTAAACTTCACCCAAAAATTCGAATTTGCCTCCAAAATTTGAATTTTAAACTTCACCCAAAAATTCGAATTTCCCTGCAAAATTCGATTTTCCGGCCAAAAATTCAAAATTCGCCCCTAACCTAATTTCATCCTTCTGAATTCAAATTCACCTCCAGAATTTGAGTTTAAAGCTTTCTTCCCCACCTACACTTTCTCATACGTTTTAAATGGCTCCCAAACGTGCTCGTACCACATCTACCATGACAGTTACCTCAGAGACACATCCTTTTATGCTGTTTCCCTCCAGCACAGCATACCAAGAGAGATGCACTGGGTACATCGGGCGTACGATACTAACGGGCAGAACGCTGGATTGGGCAGCAGTACAGACACTGGGAGTAGAGCCGGAAGTCAGACGCATACTCGACGTGCCACCCTACAGTCGAGTATTCATCGTCACCGAGCCCACATACCTGGAGCTGGTATGTGAGTTCTATGCGTCTTTTACCTGCCAACAGGAGCAGATCATATTCCGTTTAGGCGGAATAGATCGATCGATAAGCATGGCCGAGTTCGGCATCGCCCTAGGCATCTGGCAGAGAGATGAGCTGGATACGCCCGCATACACCACAGCAGTTCGAGACTTCACGTCTGCAGACATCTCCACTGCTTGGGCTCAGATCTGCATGACGGGTGTCCCATACCAGCATGGCTTTGCAAAAGCCACAGGTATTTATCCTACTCTTCGTTACCTGCATGCTATCATTGCACACACATTGTCAGGACGACTGACAGCGCCCGGAACTGTCACCCGGATGGAGACGTTCCTTCTAGCCAACATGCACATGGGATCTACAGTAGAGATGGCTAGACTCATAGCGGTCGTCATGCGAGGATTCGCTACAGACACTAGGAAACAGTGTCTGGGACTCGGACCATACATCACCAGGCTAGCCCGCTACCTGGAGTTGGACATAGAGGGCTCAGAGCTTACTCTGGTCGCCCCAACCACTATTCCCACAGACGTTACCATTCTACGGAACATGGGAATGGTTGTACGGGATGCGAATGGCCGCGACACCATCCACACGGAGCAGACAGGACAGGCATCGGCATCGGAAGCATTTCCAGCGCATATCCCTCCATCCGAGACGTTCGTGCCACGTACTGCCTTCGAACGACACATGTCGCACGGATTGGCAGAACTATCGGCCCGATACAGTCGAGACATGGACAGGATTGACAGACGGCTGACGATGATGGAGGACAGGATTGACAGACGGTTGGCGATGATAGATGATAGGATCGCCATGAACACCAGCAGGATTGAGGAGATACATCAGCAGACTTCCCGAGTAGCGGAAAACTTTGAGTTTGACTTAGCAGACTTAGGTCCACTGGACAACGATCCGCCGGGTTCTTAGTCTCTCTCTCCTTCTTTCCTTTTCTTTCTTTTTCTTTTGTTTTGTTTTTCTTGTTCTATGCGTATAAACATGTCTGGGTTGTATGACGTATGAATCCATGTACAAATTTGATTTATATGACATACAGAATTGTTTGCATTATTTTATTTTATGTCTTACTTACCCATACAGAATCCTTTATTTTTCTATTTTATTTCTTATTTTCAAATAAGTGTGGGGTAGCTAGATATGCATGAACACTGAGGACAGTGCCAGACTTAAGTGTGGGGTAGCAGTGCACAGTGCACTGTAGCAGTTTGCAAAATTTTTCGCATGAATTTGCTTGTTTTCCCCGTATTTTCACACCCTTCCAAAAATAATTTTCAAACTTTTTCCGTCTTTCAGACTTCTAAATGCAGTATGCTTGGTTAAACAATTGCTTATGTCTATGATATGTAGGTAGTATGCTATGGTTAGTAGGAGATAGTTGGTA
The DNA here is from genome assembly GCA_027405835.1 of Asclepias syriaca. NCBI lineage: Eukaryota > Viridiplantae > Streptophyta > Magnoliopsida > Gentianales > Apocynaceae > Asclepias > Asclepias syriaca. The sequence continues at coordinate 21,497,567 of CM049926.1, read as the reverse complement.
GCTATCTTGGACTAATTGATTAGGAATAGGGAATTCCTGAACTGAGCACAGCTTTGTCTGGATTAGAGACCTCAACCAATTACCTTTTCAAGACTGAACTAGATGAAATTAGACCAGTTGTGGATGTTTTGACAATTAGAATAACTGGATGAGACTCTGAGCTAAAAGTGAAAGGAAACAAAAGATAGTTAATCAAATAAGGGTAGTTTGCCAGCGGCCTTCGCTACTCGAGCACCACTCCTTCGGGGAATTTAAAGCCTGATGCCCTAAGGTCGTGTAGATCTGGGAGTCATCGGAGTGGGACTCGCTACATGGGTAGTTGAAGTTGACGTATTCTAAGCAGACTCAAAATACCCTGAATCTATAAAATAACTAAATGCTAAAACATTAAAAATCTGATCACCAAAGCTCAGAACTCAAAAAGTTGTCTGTTGTTAATATGTCTAGCGATAGGTCGAAGTGTTATCTGGTAGTAGTTAAGACAAGAGTACATTGTGTTGACTATCTGGTCTGGACTAGTACACACACTACACATCAGGAAGACCCTGTGACTAAGAAAAAAGACCAACCTAGTTGTTGATTTGTTTTATGCCTGATCATAACAAGCTACTAAAAACATCTGAGACCTTGTCATAGCAAAAGGCAAGCAAAAGGCTAAGTGTGGGGTTATCTGATACGCGACTAGGAATTTAAGTAACTTCAGGTAGACTTTGCTTGAGGACAAGCAAAAGGCTAAGTGTGGGGTTATCTGATACGCGAAAATCATATCACCTTTTTAGCATGTTTTTACGTATGAATTTGGGTGAAATCAAGGGCAATTTGATCTTGATTGTGCATTATTCACTTAATTTCACAGTTTTTATGATTTTGGAAGTGTCAGGTGCAAAGTAGACGAAAACAGCAAATTTTGGGGCAAAAACGCAATTTTTGGAAATGTTGACTCGGTCAAAGGTCCGGGACGGGCGTCCCGACCAAGCCAAGCCAGAGGGACGGGCGTCCAGAACCAGGGACGGGCGTCCCGACCTGGTCAACAGACCAGGACAGGCGTCCCAATCCGGGACGGGCGTCCCGAGCCGCCAGAAGCTGTCCCACATCGAATTTTTCAGAGATTTTCACTCCGGGAAGCTGCTATAAATACCCCAGGCCTCCAGCAGTTGAATTCATCCCTCTCCACTCGATCTGAGTCATTAAGTGGTTTCCAGTGTACAATTCTCCAGTACACAACTCACTTAGAGACTCGGATCTCAGTTTTCTTTCTTATTAGTGTTTGTTTTAGTTTCTGAGAAATAGTCTCAGATCTTAGGTTTCTATAGATAGGTTCGTTTCTGGTATTCATAGAATACCCGGGATTTCGTTAGGAGATCCTAAGAGAGCTCTAGGCGTTCGAAGAGTCAGTCCACAGGGCTAGGCTTAAGCCCAGGACATATGGTAAAGTCTAGCTACTAGGCTGAGGAAGCGTCCTCCGAAGGTTCTGGTGAGCAGAGTCAGGGCGAGCAATACGACATATACAGCAGTACGCTCCGTAGGCGAGACTTCGTAAAGGGTGATTTCTTTATGGCATCGGTCCCCATGTCCCTCTCTTATATGTGTTATTGCTTTGTTCTAAATATGAATTATGAATATCAGATTACGATTTTATGAATAGTTGTGTTATCTGTTGAAGTTTTTATGTTTTTCCGGAAATAGCCACCTGCTAAATATTCATTATGTCTGCATGTCTAATTAAGTCTCTTTTAAACTAAAACTCGGGTTATAGACAATTCCTAACCACGGTCTATCCATAACCTGTTTAGTTTAACAGGCATCAATTAGTATTGGTGTCTGCCATACTAGATAAAATAACCAACGGAACACCTTGTTTGTTAGAGTAGTCTAGGTAGGCTGAGTAGAGAGTTATGCCGGCGGTTTTACGACGAGCAGCATGACCCCGAAGTGACATAGTGTACCGTTCATTGCTGACTTTAGTCCGGGCCGTGAGTAGGGCCGTTTACCTTAACGATGGGGCGGTAGCGTAGAGACCTCAGATGTGGTACACCTTTAGACACAGAACATAGTTGCATTCCAGGCTAAGATATATCTAAAACACTCAAATATAGGTCAATCAACATATAGGAACAGTATAACATAGAATCAGAACTCATCTTTAAAACACTTTTAGGATTAATTAGACTTAAACCTAGTGGAGAATGGATCACCCTCTCATCAAAGTATTTGATGAAGATTGCATAACTGGATTATAAGATAGGAGTTAGGATAAAAGGCTAGTTACTACTAAGCCGTTGCCACTTCCCTGGGAGTACGATAATTAAATTAATAAAATCGTAGATACTTTCCAATAGACTAGCTACACGATAGGTACTCTACCTTAGGTTCTGGTTGATTAAGTGACACCATAAAGACTAAATGTGACAATTAGTCAATCACAGTCCTTAATTATTCATAATCAACATAGGGTAAAATAACACCTATTTAGCATATCGGTCGGAAACCGCCTCACAGACATAATGAATATTAAGCAGGTGGCAATTTCCGGAAAATCATAAACTTCAACACATATAACAGATATTCATAAAAATCATAATCTCATATTCATAATAAATCTTTGGACAAACACAATACAAACATATAAAGAGAGGGACAGGGGGAATGATGCCATAAAGAAATGACCCTTTACTTAGTCTCGCCGATGGAGTAACTACTTGTATATGTCGTACTGCTCGACCCGACTCTGCTCGACAGAACCTTCGGAGGACGCTTCCTCAGCCTAGTAGCTGGACTTTACCTTAATACCCAGCTTAAGCCCAGCCTTGTGGACTGACTCTTCGAATGCCTAGAGCCCTCTTAGGATCTCCTAACGAAATCCCGAGTATTCTATGAATACCAAAAATGAACCTATCTATCGTAGCCTAAGATCTGAGACTAATTCTCAGAAACTAAGAAAATGAAACACTAACTAGAAATGAAAGAAAACTTATAGTGAATCCGAGTCTCTAAGTGACTTATGTACTCGAGAAAAGTGTACACTTAAAGTCACTAAATGACTCAGATCGAGTGGAGAGGAATGAATTCAATTGAGGAAGGCCTGGGGTATTTATAGTAGCTTTCTGGAGTGATTTTTCTTCAAAACTTTGATGTGGGACTTGGAATTTCACCTCGGGATGCCCGTCCAGGATTGGGACGCCCGTCCTGGATTATTGACCAGGTCAGGACGACCGTCCCGAGTCCTGGACGCCCGTCTGGCCTGTTGACCAGGCCAGGACGCCCATCCTAATTTGGGACGCCCTCACCGACGTCTGAACTTCTGAAAAATTGCATTTTGCCCCGAAATTTGCCATTTTCTTCTAGTTTTCACCTGACACTTCCAAAATCACAAAAACTATGAAATTCAGTTAATAATAAACAATTAAGACCGATTTGCCCTCAATTTCACCCTAAATTATGCCTAAAACATGCTAGAAATGTGATATGATTTATGCATATCAGATAACCCCACACTTAGCTTTTTGCTTGTCCTCAAGCAAAGTCTACCTGAAGTTAGTGATTTTAAATCATATGTGCAGTCACTTAAATTCCTAGTCATGTTTTTATTCAAAAATTATTCAGACAATTCTTAACACAGGTCTGACTGGTTAGGTTGCTATGACAATGTCTCAAATGTCTCTAGCAGATTGTTATAATCGAGCAGGTTTAACAACTTAACAACTAGATTGAACTCTTCTCTCAGTCACAAGGTCTTCCTGATGTGTACTGTGTGTACTAGTCTAGACCAGATAGTCAACACAATATACTCTCGTCTTAACTACTACCAGATAACACTTCGACCTGACGCTAGACATACTAACAACATACAACTTTCTGAGTTCTGAGCCTTGGTGATCAGATTTTTAATTATTTAGCATTTATTGATTTTCTTTCTTTTATAGATTCAGGGTATTTTGAGTCTGCTTTGAACACGTCAACTTCAACTACCCATGTAGCGAGTCCCACTCCGATGACTCCCAGACCTACACGACCTTAGGGCATCAGGCTTTAAGTTCCCCTAAGGAGTGGTACTCGAGTAGCAAAGGCCGCTGGAAAACTACCCTTATTTAATTAACTCTCTTTTGTTTCTTTTCACTTTTAGCTCAGAGTCTCATCTAGTCATTCTAATTGTCAATACATCCACAACTGGTCTAATCTTATCTAGTTAAGTCTTGAAAAGGTAATTGGCTGATGTCTCTAATCCAGACTAAATTGTGCCCAGTTATCAGGAATTCCCTATTCCTAATCAATAAGTTCAAAATAGTCATCACATTGTCTCCTACTAACCATAACATTCTACCTACATATCATAGACATCAGCAATGTTTTACCAATCATACCGCAGTTAGAAGTCTGAAAGAATGAAAAATTTTGAAAATTTTTTGAAGGGTGTGAAAATACGGGGAAAACATGCAAAATCATGCAAAACTTTTCTCAAAATACTACAGTGCACCGTGCACTGCTACCCCACACTTAAGTCTGACACTGTCCTCAATGTTCATGCATTTCTAATTACCCCACACTTATTTGAAAGCAAGAAACAAAAACAAAATAGAAAAGACTCTTACCCCACACTTATTCGATTAACTATGGGTAAGAAGGAAAATAAGGCAATAAAAGAAATAACAAGATATCATAGAAGAAACAATGTTGTTATGTCATATCAATCAACGTTATACAGAGATTCATATTTCATACAGCCCAGACATGATCACACACATAGAACAAAAATAACAAAAGAAAAAGAAAAGGAAAGAAAAACTAAGAACCCGGCTCGCCGTCGTCAGGTGGACCGAAGTCTACTGGAAAGTAGACCTTTGTGTTTTCCACCAGTTGGGAGGTATGCTGATAAATCTCCTCGATCCTGCTGGTGTTCATAGCGATTCTGTCGTCCATCATCGTCATCCGTCTCTCGATTCGTTCCATATCCCGGCTATATCAGGCTGAAAGTTCTGCCAATCCGTGCAACATATGTCGTTCGAAGGCAGTGCTTGGAACGAACGTCTCGGTCGGAGGTATATGTGCTGGAACAGCTCCTGGTGCCGATGCCTGTCCTGGCTGCTCCGTGTGGATGGAGTAGCGCCCATTTGCATCCCGTACGACCATCCCCATATTCTGTAAAATGGTAAGGTCCGTAGGAATGGTGGTTGGGGCAACCTGGGTCATCTCCGAGCCCTCGATGTCCAACTCCAAGTAGTGGGCTATCCTGGTGATGAACGGCCCGAGCCCCAGACACTGTTTCCGAGTGTCCGTAGTGAAACCCCGCATGATGACCGTGATGAGTTGAGCCATCTCCATTGTAGATCCCATGTGCATGTTGGCCAAGAGGAATGTCTCCATTTGGGTGACATTCCCGGTGTCCGTCCGATGTCCTGACAGAGTGTGTGCCATAATGGCATGTAAATAGCGAAGAGCAGGATAAATACATGTGGCTTTCACAAAGCCATGCTGGTAGGGAACACCCGTCGTACAGATCTGAGCCCAAGCAGTGGAGACGTCTGCAGAAGTGAAGTCTCGAACTGCTGTGGTGTAGGCGGGCGTATCCAGCTCGTCTCTCTGCCAGATACCCAAGGCGATGCCGAACTTGGCCATGCTCATCGATCGATCTATTCCGCCCAAGCAGAATGTGATCTGCTTCTGATGGAACGTAAACGACGCATAAAACTCACATACCAGCTCTAGGTAGGTCGGCTCGGTGACGATGAAGACTCGACTGTAGGGTAGTACGTCGAGTATGCGTCGGACTTCCTACTCAACCTCTAATGTCTGTACTGCTGCCCAGTCAAGCGTTCTACCAATCAGTATGGTGCGCCCGATATACCCATGACATCTCTCCTGGTATGCTGGACTGGATGGAAACAGCATGAAAGGATGTGCCACCGATGTGACGGTCATGGTAGACGTGATACGAGCGCGTTTGGGAGCCATTTGGTTGAGAGTGCACGAGAGACTTTGAGAATTTATGTGGGAAGGAAGATTCGAATTCAAATTCTGGAGGTGAATTTGAATTCGGAAGGATGGATTTTGGTTAGGGAAGGATTTTGAATTTTTGGCCGGAAATTCAAATTTTGGAGGGAAATTCGAATTTTGAAACTTTGGGGAGTTGCCAAAAATTTGTAGAGAGATGGTAGAGAGGAATTTTTTAGAGAGATGAATTTTTTGTGGTTGGTTTGAGAGAAAATGAAAAAAAATGGAATATTTGTAGGAGGGGCAGGATGCCAGTCCCGCTGGACGCCCGTCCCGGGTTGCTTCGGGATGCGTGCCAATTCTGTATTTTTTTTCTTTTCGTAATTCCCTGCAAATCTCAGTACACCAAAAACAATATATAACAAATCTTCATGTTTATCCTATCAAATTTAGAAGTTGTTAAAAACTCTGTGCAAAAATTCCTCATTGTCTTTTTCGAAAATCATGACTACCCTAATCTTATCCTAACTTTTGTTCAACAAGAATTTCAGAAAAAACAAAAACTGAGTTTATACAATTTAATTTGTGAAAAATAAACTGCATTTGCAACACCTTTGTTTTTCATAAAAATTTCAGAAATAAAATGTCTGAAGAAAAATTGCTGAATAAAATAAGAGACCCTTTTAAAAAGTTTGAAAACAAAAAGTTGGGGTCAATTATTTAACTTTAGTTCAAACAATTTATTTGCTGAAAAGAATAGTGAAAAGAATCTTCCCTTTTTCAATGGCCCTTGGTTCTGACCTCTCGTATCTCTGCTTGCATGTTTCGCATCTCTATGCGCATGGCTCTCATCTCATCCCTTTGCCTGCCCTGCTCACTTCGTAAGTCAGCCATCTCTCGGAGTAGCTGTGCATTTTGGTTTTCTTGGAGATTCATTGTAGCTCTGAGTCGGTCCATGTTGGTTGTGATATTCAGACTAACTTGGTCTAAATGACACAATCTGCTTGCAATTCCTTGATCCATCTCAAAGATCCTTTGAGCCAAAGTATCTATCTGCACGAACAACACTGAATGAGAATCGTTAGTACTTCCTCCGGATGAAGGGGTGTGCTAATTAGGTGTTGGAGTGTACTCAGGAGATGTTGGTGAGTTTTGGGTTTGGTCAAGGGGTGGTGGATTTATAGGAACTCTCTGGGCAGGAGTGTGAACTGGAGATCTTTGAGGTTCTTTTCTAGGAGGAAAGGTATCTTCAGAAGGATCTTCTTCCGTGGGACTAGGCTCACGGGCGTTCAGTAATCTTCTTACGAAGTCACTGGTGTCTAGGCTTGAGTTTATTTCTATAGGTTGTGAAGGAGGGTTCTCCCGTGGTATTTCTGGTTCAGGCCTAGATGGTCCGTCTGGTTTGGTCTTCTTTGGTCCTGGAGTGTCATGGTTTTCTGTTTTCTTTGCTTGATTTGTAGCTGCTCTTGTTCTCTTCATCTATGAGTGCAAAGTCTGGTTAGGAATAACAAATAACAAAAACAGAATAGAAAAAGAAAAGTAAGAAAGATATTTTTAGGTTTTTTAAATTTTTAACATTTTTTTTCTTTTATATTTTATTTAGAAAGCAGATAAATTCCCTCAATATGGTTTTAGAATAATTTTCTAAAATTTGATTATCCTAAATGTCTTAATTTTAGATAATATCTAAAATTAGTTAGTTATGATAACCCTATATTTCGGAAGGTGATTGTCTAACTAGCATAAGATAAGTGTAGGTCTAAAGTCTAGGTTACTACCGCTACCTATCATAAGTTTCTAGAATTGTGGCCAATAATCCTAAATTCATTATGATATGACCCCGGCAACGGCGCCAAAAATCTGATGGGTTCCTGACTGATATGCTAAATAGGTGTTGTTTTACCCTATGTTGATTATAAGTAATTAAGGACTGAGGTTGACTAATTGTTAGATTTAGTCTTTTAAGGTGTCACTTAATCAGTCAGAACCTAAGGCAGAGTACCTATCTTATAGCTAGTCTGTTGGAAAGTATCTACGATTTTAATAAATTTAATATCGTACTCCCAGGGAAGTGGTAACGGCTTAGTAGTAACTAGCCTTTTACCCTAACTCTTATCTTATGATTCAGTTATGCAATCGTCATCAATAACTTTAATGAGAGGGTGATTCATTCTCCACTAGGTTTAAGTCTAATTAAGCCTAAAAGTGTTTTATAGATAATGTCCTGGTTCTATGTTATACTGTTCCTACATGTTAATTGACCTATCTTCGAGTATTTTAGACATGTCTTGGCCTGGATTGTAACTATGTTCTGAGTCTAAAGGTGTACCACATCCGAGTCACTAATAAACTGCCCCATCGCCAAGGTTGACGGCCCTACTCACGATTCGAACTAAAGGCAGCCATGAAAGCCCTATGTCAATTAGGGGATCATGCCGCTCGCCCTAATGCCGGCATAAACGCTCAACTCAGCCTACTTAGACTACTCTAACAAACAGGGTGTTCTGTAGGTTATTTTATCTAATATGGCAGACACCAATACTAATTGATGCCTGTTAAACTAAACAGGTTATGAATAGACCGTGGTTAGGAATTGTCTATAACCCTAAATTTATTTTAAAAGAGACTACATTAGACATGCAGACATAATGAATATTAAGCAGGTGGCCATTTCCGGAAAATCATAAAAACTTCAACACATATAACAGATATTCATAAAAATCATAATCTCATATTCATAATAAATCTTTGGACAAACACAATACAAACATATAAAGAGAGGGACAGGGGGACTGATGCCATAAAGAAATCACCCTTTACTTAGTCTCGCCGATGGAGCAACTGCTTGTATATGTCGTACTGCTCGACCCGACTCTGCTCGACAGAACCTTCGGAGGACGCTTCCTCAGCCTAGTAGCTGGACTTTACCTTAATACCCAGCTTAAGCCCAGCCCTGTGGACTGACTCTTCGAACGCCTAGAGCCCTCTTAGGATCTCCTAACGAAATCCCGGGTATTCTATGAATACCAAAAACGAACCTATCTATCGTAGCCTAAGATCTGAGACTAATTCTCAGAAACTAAGAAAACGAAACACTAACTAGAAATGAAAGAAAACTTATACTGAACCCAAGTCTCTAAGTGACTTATGTACTCAAGAAAAGTGTACACTTAAAGTCACTAAATGACTCAGATCGAGTGGAGAGGAATGAATTCAACTGAGGAAGGCCTGGGGTATTTATAGTAGCTTTCTGGAGTGATTTTTCTTCAAAAATTCGATGTGGGACTTGGAATTTCAGCTCGGGATGCCCGTCCTGGATTGGGACGCCCGTCCTGGATTGGGATGCCCGTCCTGGATTGTTGACCAGGTTAGGACGGCCGTCCCGAGTCCTGGATGCCCGTCCTGGCCTGTTGACCAGGTCAGGACGCCCATCCTGATTCGGGATGCCCTCCCCGATGTCTGAACTTCTGAAAAATTGCGTTTTTGCCCCGAAATTTGCCATTTTCTTCTACTTTTCACCTGACACTTCCAAAATCACAAAAACTATGAAATTGAGTTAATAATAAACAATTAAGACCGATTTGCCCTCAATTTCACCCTAAATTATGCCTAAAAACATGCTAGAAATCTGATATGATTTATGCATATCAGAAACAAAAAGGGATCCTCCCAATAATAATATTTAAGATCAGCAAAGAATTTTCTTCTCTGTTGGGCAGTAATATCACTAGGAAGGGTTTGAGCTACCAAGTAATTAGCTATATTTGCAAACCATGGGGTGAGAAAATAGCAAATAAAGCGCATAAATTCTCATCCAGAAATTTGTCAGATATGATCGATTCATCTATAGCTTCTAGTGCTGGATTTTCTAGCCTTGACAAGTGGTCTGCAGCTAGGTTCTCTGCCCCTTTCTTATCCCTGATTTCTATGTCGAATTCTTGAAGCAATAAAACCCATCTGATTAGTCTAGGTTTTGCATCGGTTTTATTGAACAAGTATTTTAATGCAGAATGATCAGTATAAACTATTGTTTTAGACAAGACTAGATAAGACCGGAATTCATCAAACACGTATACTACTGCTAGTAATTCCTTCTCTGTTGTAGTGTAATTTTCCTGATCATCAGTCAAGGTTTTGCTAGCGTAATATATTGCATGAAACTTCTTATCATATCTCTGTCATAAAACAACTCCTACTGCATAGTCACTAGCATCACACATTAATTCAAACGGCAAACTCCAGTCAGGTGATGTCATGATAGGTGCAGTGGTCAGAAGTTCCTTAAGTCTATTAAAAGATTTTAGACATTTTTCATCAAAACAAAAGGAACATCCTTACCAAGTAAATTGGTCAATGGTCTGGCTATTAGTGAAAAATCTTTTATAAATCTGCGATAAAAACCAGTGTGTCCCAAAAAACTTCTAATGGCTCTCACAGTGGTAGGTGGAGGTAGTTTTGAAATAACTTCGATTTTAGCCTTATCCACTTCCAAACCAAGGTGTGAGATCTTATGTCCTAATACAATCCCCTCTTTTACCATGAAATGACATTTTTCCCAATTTAGAACCAAATTTGATTTTATACAACGTTTTAACATTAATTCCAAGTTCTTTAGAAAAATCCCAAATGAATTTCCAAAAACTGAGAAATCATACATGAACACTTCCATAGACTTTCCTAACATGTCCTCAAAAATAGCAGTCATACAACGTTGGAAAGTAGCAGGTGCATTACACAAACCAAATGGCATTCTTCTATATGCAAATGTTCCAAAAGGGCATGTGAAGGTAGTTTTATGCTGGTCTTCTGGGGAAATGGGGATTTGAAAATATCCAGAATACCCAACAAGAAAGCAATAAAACATATGTCCATATAATCTTTCTTACATTTGGTCAATAAAAGGATGAGGAAAATGGTCTTTTGTGTAGCAGTATTTAGTTTACTGTAATCAATGCAGACACGATGACCAGTAACAATTCTCGTAGGAATTAATTCATTATTTTCATTTCTGACAACTGTTATCCCACCTTTTCATCTTAAGTGTGGGGTAGTAGTGCACTGTGCACTCAATTTTTACCATGTTTCAATGTTTTTACACTGAGATTGCACTCTTTCCAAAACTTTTCAAAATTTTCACTTTTTCAGATTTAAAACCCGTGTTAAATGATCTAGGTTGCTTTGTTTGTGATATAACATTTAGTAGAGTGATGTGACCATTAGGAACACATTTCTTCTAGTCTACTGAATTCATCACTTAGACAAAGGAAGTGCCTGATACATGAGCACAATTGGTTCTGGTTAGAAAAATTAACCAATTACCTTTTTGAGTTAGAACTGAATAATACCAGACCGTTAGAGAATGTTATAGCTGCTATGAATAACTTGATAGAATTCTGAGTTAAGGTGCCACAATTTGATGTTATAAGGGTAGTTTGCAAGTATCCTTTGCTACTCGAGCACCCCTTTTGAAGGGAATTTAATGTCTGGTGCCCTAAGGTCACGTAGATCTAGGAGTCATTGGAGTGGGGCTCGTTACTTGGGTAACCAAAGTTGATATGTGGAAGCAAATATAAAATTATCCATAAATCAATTAAAATATACACTTAGTGTATTTTTGTTTGAAATTTTTTAATAAACTTGTGGCACCAAAAACTCGAAATCTGGAAAATTTGCGAATTTGGCTATCATAATTCATGCAGACTAGTCGAACTATATTATTCAGCTATCTGCTTAGAAGTTAATCTTTGAGTTAATGATCTAATCAGAATTGATTCACACACTACACATCAAGAAGATTCTGTGGCTAAGAAAGAATTTGAACTCAGTAGACATGTTGAACTGTTTTCCATTGATGCTGATGCAGTTCCGATTGGTATGATAAAAGATAGGATTTATGTACCTATATTGATTATGAATAATTAAGGACCGAGTCTTACTAACTGTCACTTTAGCATCAATTGTTGTCACTTAATCAATCAGAACCTAAGGCAGAGTACCTATCGTCTAGCTAGTTCTTTGGAAAGTATCTACGATTTTAAAAATATAAATATCGTACTCCCAGGGAACTGGTAACGGCTTAGTAGCAACTATCCCTTAATCCTAACATTCATTCTTATTTATCTAATCAGTCAATCGATAATCAATACTTTGGATTGATTGGTGATCCCAATCACACATAACAAGCAAATAGCATTCAAGAGTAGACATGCATTCATCAAATAAGCTCAGTTATTACAACATGTTTAACCTTATCTTCGAACATTTTAGATATATCTTGATCTCTAAGGTAATTATGAAATGTAATCATCTGTTTGCCATATCTGAGTTACCTGGTGTATTCACCCCTACCTTGGGATGATCCTTCTCATCTATCGGATTAAAGTATCCATGAACGGTCCCTTATATCACTTCGGTATCATGTCACTTAACCCTAGGATTGGCCTAGCGTACAAACTCAGCTTTATTTGGGTACTCTAACAAACATGGTGATATATTTTGTTATTTCTTCCTAATCTGGCAGACCTTTTATAGTTCTTTAAAATAAACCGGTTATCATTCAGACCTTGGTTAGGAGTTTTCTATAACCCTAGTTTAATTTAAAATGACACGACATTTCAACATTCATAATGATAATTCTAGCTCTATGATCTTCCCGGGAAAATGAATAGCATCTCAAATTGTAAAACATGTATGATATATGAATTCAATATCAAATATTTATCTAGATAAAACAAATCATAAACAAATAGAAACTCATCTAGGGGACCCAATATCATAAAGTAGTCACCACTTTATGCAGGTCCAGCCGGCGCTACAGCTCCTGTATGCCTCTGATTGCTCAATACCACTCTACTCGACAGAGCCTTCGGAGAACGCTTCTTAGACCTAGTAGCAATTGCCTTACCTTACATCCTTGGCTTAAGCAAATTACCCTAATTTGACTAAGAACATGCACCATATCTCTCTCTTAGGATCTCCTAACGAAATCCTGGTATTCTGTGATAACGAAAACTGAATACTAATAATCTAATCGATTTCTCAAATACTACGATAAACACTCAGAGATAAGAGAAAACGATACACTCGAAGTTGCTAAATGACTTGTATTGAGTGTTGAGGGATGATTTCAACTATTGGAGGCCTCGGGTATTTATAGCAGGTTTTTGGAGTAAATGTTTCCAAACTTTTAGATGTGGGACAAGTTCTGGTGCTCGGGATGCCCGTCCCGGTGCTTTGACTAGGTTGGGACGCCCCTCTCGAGTTTGGGACGCGCGTCCCGAATCTAACTTTTCCAAAAATTACACTTTTGCCCCAAAATTTACTGTTTTCATGCAATTTACTCCTGAAACTTTTAAGCAATTTTATGTCAATTTGATTCAATTAAGATCAAATACAATCAAATATTGCCCTAATTTGTGTCTAAAAACATGTTAAAAAGGGGATATGATTTATGCATATCAAAACCCCACACTTAGCTTTTTGCTTGTCCTCAAGCAAAACCCATATGAAATTAGTGAATGACTGAATCATAGGTGCAATCACTACAAGTTTCTTAGCAATGTTTTTAGCAAAATCTTTCACTGAGTCAGATAATTCAAAAAATAGATATGGACTGATCGTGTTGCCATGTAAAGGTCTCAATTATTCAGTAAATGTGTCATGACATTATAGGCTAAAACAGTTTAAAAACATTATTGAGTTCTAGCTCAACTTCAGTCATACAGTTTTCCTGATGTGTAGTGTGTGTACTGGTCTAGACTAGAATGTCAACTCAGAATATACTTTTTAAGCAGTTACCAAATAATATTTCGACCACGTATTCCGAATATAAATAGCATAATAATTGACCTTCCGGGTTCTGAGCTTTGGTGCAAATACTTTCTTGTTATGAATTTCAAATAAAAATACACCAGGTGTATGTTTTAATTGATTTTCAGGGTATTTTTATGTTTGCTTTCACACATGAACTTTAACTACCCAGGTATCGAGCCCCACTTCGATGACTTCCAGATCTATACGACCTTAGGGCACCAGGCATTAAGTTCCCTTTAGAAGGGGTGCTCGAGTAGCAAAGGACACTTGCCAACTACCCCTTTTTACTTTTCAGTTATGACACTTTCAGCTCAGAATTCCATCTAGTCATTCAGGTTGCTAACACAATCTCAACCGGTTTAATATTATTTAATTCTAGCTTGAAAAGATATTGGGTTGATTTTTCTAATCCAAAATAAGTTGTGCTCAAAAATCAGGAATTCCCTACTTCTAAGTGATGGATTTAGTAAAGCAATCAAAATGTTTCCTAATGGTCATAACACTCTAGTAAACATATATCACATATATAAGCAATTTTTCAATCAATCGATACTGATTTTGAAGTCTGAAAGAGTGAAAAATTTTGAAAATTTTTGAAAGGGTGCAATTTCAGTGAAACGTATGGAAAAACATGCAAATATTTGAAACATGACTGCATTGTGCACTACTACCCCACACTTAAGATTAACACTGTCCTCAGTGTTCATGCATATCTTATCACCCCACACGTTTTTGAAAAATAAGAATCTAAAACAAAAGCATGAAGAACAAACAAAACTCTTACCCCACACTTATTTGAGAAATAAGAGTTTAAAAACAAAAACAGGAAAACAAACAAAACTCTTACCCCACACTTATTTGAAAAATAAGAGTTTAAAAACAAAAATAGGACAAAACAAACAAAACACGAAAACAAATAAAAGGAAAATAAAATAAAATAAAAGTAGAGGAAGATTAGGATTAGAAAAACTCCCTAGAAAAATCTGCTCTAATCTGTCAATTGGCTCTCCACCTTAGCCATGTGCTATTGCTGAAGTGTTCTCAACTCTGTCAATTAGCAGTTCCGATTGGTATGCTAAAGATAGGATTTATGTACCTATTTTGATTATGAATAATTAAGGACTGAGTCTTACTAACTGTCACTTTAGCATTAATTGTTGTCACTTGATCAATCAGAACCTAAGGCAGAGTACTTATTGTGTAGCTAGTTCTTTGGAAAGTATCTACGATTTTAAAAATATAAATATCGTACTCCCAGGGAACTGGTAACGGCTTAGTAACAACTATCCCTTAATCCTAACATTCATTCTTATTTATCTAATCAGTCAATCGATAATCAATACTTTGGATTGATTGGTGATCCCAATCACACAAAACAAGCAAATAGCATTCAAGAGTAGACATGCATTCATCAAATAAGCTCAATTATTACAACTTGTTTGAACTTATCTTCGAACATTTTAGATATATCTTGATCTCTAAGGTAATTATGAAATGTAACCATTTGTTTACCATATCTGAGTTACCTGGTGTATTCACCCCTACCTTGGGATGATCCTTCTCATCTGTCGAATTAAAGTATACATGAACGGTCCCCTATGTCACTTCGGTATCATGTCACTTAACCCTAGGATTGGCCTAGCGTACAAACTCAGCTTTATTTGGGTACTCTAACCAACATGGTGATATATTTTGTTATTTCTTCCTAATCTGGCAGACCTTATATAATCTGTTAAACTAAACCGGTTATGAATCAGACCTTGGTTAGGAGTTGTCTATAACCCTAGTTTAATTTAAAATGACACGACAGTTCAACATTCATAATGAAATTCTAGCTTTATGATATTCCCGGGAAAATAAATAGCATCTCAAATTGTAAAACATGTATGATATATGAATTCAATATCAAATTTTTATCTAGATAAAACAAATCATAAACATATAGAAAGTCATCTAGGGGACCCAATATCATAAAGTAGTCACCACTTTATGCAGGTCCAGCCAGCTGAAATGCACAAATTATATCCCCTTTTTAGCATATTTTTAGACACAAAATAGGGAAATATTTGAATGTATTTGATCTTAATTGAATCAAATTGACATAAAATTGTGAAAATTGTGATTTTGGAAGTTTCAGGAGTAAATTGCACGAAAACAGCAAATTTTAGGGTAAAAATGCAATTTTTGGAAATGATGGATTCGGGACGGGCGTCCTAAGCACCAGAACTTGTCCCACATCAAACAATTTAGAGAAATTCACCCCAAAAACCTACTATAAGTACCCCAAGCCTCCAATAGTTGAAATAATCCCTCTCCACTTGATCTAAATCAATCAGTGACTTCAAGTATACATTTTTCTACATTATACAAGTCATTGAGTGATCTCAAGTGTTTCATTCAAGTAGTTTAGTATACGAGAGTTTCTTGTTTTCTTTGCTTTCTGAGAGTCTATCTCAGAATCTTAGATTACGACTAGATAGGATTCATTTTTGGTATAACAGAATACTAGGGTTTCGTTAGGAGATCCTAAGAGAGAGATAGGGTGCGTGTTCTTAGTCAGATTAGGGCAATTTGAGCTCCATATTGCTGAAGTACCTTCTGCATTTGAGAGTTGCAAAAGTGTGTACCCCGGTCACTAATTAGGGCTTTTGGGCATCTGAATCTAGTGAATAGCTGTCTAAGAAATCTGCACATGACTCTAGCATCATTAGTAGGTAGTGCTTGTGCCTCAGGCCATTTTGAGAAATATTCTACAGCTACTATGATGTACTTCTTACCATAGGAAGAAGGAAATGGACCCATAAAGTCTATACCCCACATGTCAAATATCTCAACACTTTGAATTACCTGTTGGGGTAGACCGTCTCGAGAAGAAATGTTTCCTGTTTTCTGACAGGCATCGCAAGATCCTGCAAATGCTGCGGCGTCTTTGAATATTGTGGGCCAGTAGAAGCCTGCTTCTAGTACTTTCTGAGCGGTATTAGCTGCAGCTAAGTGACCGCCTACGGGTTCGCAGTGACAATGTTCCAGAATTTGGAAACCTTCTTCTTGAGAGACGCATCTCCTGATCATCTGATCTGCACATATTCGAAATAAAAAGGGATCCTCCCAATTGTAATATTTAAGACCAGCAAAGAATTTTCTTCTCTGTTGGGCAGTGATATCACTAGGAAGGGTTTGAGCTACCAAGTAATTAGCTATATCTGCAAACCATGGGGGTGAGAAAATAGCAAATAAAGTGCATAAATTCTCATCCGAAAATTTGTCAGATATGATCGATTCATCTATAGCTTCTAGGGCTGGATTTTCTAGCCTTGACAAGTGGTCTGCAACTAGGTTCTCTGCCACTTTCTTATCCCTGATTTCTATGTCGAATTCTTGAAGCAATAAAACCCATCTGATTAGTCTAGGTTTTGCATCGGTTTTATTGAACAAGTATTTTAATGCAGAATGATCAGTATAAACTATTGTTTTAGACAAGAATAGATAAGACCGGAATTCATCAAATGCGTATACTACTACTAGTAATTCCTTCTCTGTTGTAGTGTAATTTTCCTAAGCATCAGTCAAGGTTTTGCTAGGGTAATATATTACATGAAACTTCTTATTGATGCATTCCGACTGATATGCTAAAAATAGGTTTTATTTACCCTATATCGATTATGAATAACTAAGGACTTAGAATTACTAATTGTCACAATTAGCATCGATGTTGTGACTTAATCAATCAGAACCTAAGGCAGAGTACCTATCGTGTAGCTAGCCTGTTGGAAAGTACATACGATTTTAATTTAATAATTTATCGTACACCCAGGGAAGTGGTAACGGCTTAGTAGCAACTATCCTTTTACCCTAACTCTCATTTTATTATCCAGTTATGCAATCATTCATCAAACTCTTTGATGAAAGGTTGATTCATTCTATACTAGGTTCAAGTTTACTTAAGCAGACAAGAGTGTTTTACAGACAATGTTATGATATATGTTATATTGTTCCTACATGTTTATTGACCTATCTTCGAGTATTTTAGATATATCTTGGTCTAGATTGAAATTATGCACTGATTCTACTTGTGTACCATATCTGAGTTATCTAATAAACCACCACATCGCCATTGACGGCCCTACTCACGGTTCGAGCTAAAGGCATCTATGAAAGTCCTGTGTCACTCAGGAATCATGCCGCTCGCCCTAACGCCGGCATAAACACACAAACTCAGCCTACTCTGACTACTTTAACAAACATGGTGATCTATAGGTTATTTCATCTAATATGGCAGACCTTAATGCTTCCATCCTCACACAAAGTCCTAAATTAAGGTCTGATAAACTAGACAGGTTATGATTAGACCGTGGTTAGGATTTGTTTATAACCGTTCATCTAATTTAAAAGAGCAAGTAGATATACAGTCATAATGATAGTTAAGCTGGTGACATTTCCGGAAAAATGTAAATAACTTCAACATGCATAACACATATTCATAATATAATAATTCAGTATTCAAGTGGGTCTTTGGACAAACACAGTACAAACATATACAGAGAGGGACAAGGGGACCACCACCATAAAGTATTCACCCTTTATTAGGCCCGCTGATGGAGCAACTACTTGTATATCCTAGACTGCTTGACCCGACTCTACTCGACAGAACCTTCGGAGGACGCTTCCTCAGCCTACTAGCTATTGCTTTACCTTACGTCACGGGCTTAAGCAAAGCCCTGTTGACTAACTCTTCGAACGCCTTGTGCTCTCTTAGGATCTCCTAATGAAATCCTGGGTATTTTATGAATATTAAAAATGAACCTATCTAGTCGTATTCTAAGATCTGAGACAGACTCTCAAAAACGAAGAACACCAGACACTCTCGAAAACTAGAAATCTACTTGAACGAAAAACACCTGAAATCACTGAATGACTTGTAGACAGTAGAAAACTGTGTATTGGAAGTCACTGAATGACTCAGATCAAGTGGAGAGGAATGAAATCAACTGTGGAAGGCCTAGGGTATTTATAGCAGGAGAGCTGAGTGATTTTTGATGCAAAAAATGATGTGGGAGTCTGTACAGGGGCTCGGGACGCCCGTCCTGCTCTTAGGACGCCTGTCCTAACTTCTGAACTTCCGAAAATCATGTTTTTTCCCCGAAATTTGCCATTTTCCTGCATATTTCACTTGAAGCTTCCAAAATCACAAAAACTGCAAAATTGCATTAATAACAGTCAATTGAGAACGATTTAACTCCAATTTTCCCCTAAATTGTGCCTAAAAACATGCTAAAAAAGTGATATGATTTGTGCATATCATATAACCCCACACTTAGCTTTTTGCTTGTCCTCAAGCAATATCTACATGAAATTATTGATTTTAAATCATAGGTGCAGTCACTTAAAATTCCTAGCAATGTTTTTATTCCAAAATTGATCACTGAGTTAGATGATTCACAAAACAGGTCTGACTGGTTAAGTTGCCATGACAAGGTCTGAAATGTCTTTAGTAGATTATCATGGTCAAGCAGGGTTAACAATTTAATAACTAGACTGAACTCCACTCTTAGTCACGAGGTTTTCCTGATGTGTGGTGTGTGTATAAGTCCTGACTAGATTGTCAACACAATATAGTCTCCTCTTAACTCTTACTAGATAAATCTTCGACCAGTCGCTAGATATACCAGCAACAAACAACCTTCTGAGTTCTGAGCTTTGATGACAAGGTTTTTCAATTAAAAATTTCAATATAAGAACACACTGGGCTATGTATTTTTAGATTGATTGTTCAGGGTATTTTTGTGTTCGCTTCCACACATCAACTTTAACTACCCATGTAGCGAGTCCCACTCCGATGACTCCCAGATCTACACGACCTTAGGGCATCAGGCTTTAAGTTCCCTTAAGGAATGGTGCTCAAGTAGCAAAGGACACTTGCAAACTACCCTATTTATTTAACTTTTTCACTTCAGCTCAGAGCATCACTAGTCATTTAAATTGCTAATGCATCCTCAACCGGTCTAATATTATTTAGCTAAGTCTCGAAAAGGTATTTGGTTGATGTCTCTAATCCAAACTAGTGCTCAACTATCAGGAATTCCTTATTTCTAATCGAGGAATTCAATAAAGTTATCACGCTATTTCCTATTGATCATAATGCTCTACTTACATATCATAGACATAAGCATCTCTTTACCAATCATAACTACATTTTGAATTTTGAAAGAGTGAAAAAGTTTGAAATTTTTTTTTGGAAGGGTGCAATTTTAGTGAAAAATATGGGAAAACATGCAAAACTTTTACTACTACTACAGTGCATAGTGCACTGCTACCCCGCACTTAAGGTTTACACTATCCTCAGTGTTCATGCATATCTAATCACCCCACACTTATTTGAAAAACAGAGCAAAAATCAAAATGAACATAAAACTCTTACCCCACGCTTATTTGGCTAACTAAGGGACAGAGAAAGAAAATAAAATAACAAAACAAAAGTAAAAGAAATAACAAAACATAATAAAAGAAACAATGTTGTTATGTCATATAAATCAACGTCATACAAAGATTCATATTTCATACAGCCCAGACATAATCACACACAAATCAGAAAAAACAAAAGAAAGAAAAAGGACAAAGAGAGAAACTAAGAACCGGGCTCATCATCATCGGGTGCCCAGAAGTAGACCTCGGGGTCTTCAACCAACCGGGAAGTCTACTGAAAAACCTCCTCGACCCTACTGCTGGTCATGCTTATTCTATCTTCCATCATCGACATCTGCCTCTCGATGTTTGCCATATCCCGGCTATGTCGGGCTGTGAGTTCCGCCAATCCTTGCGACATATGTCGCTCAAAGGCTGTGCATGGGACGAATGTCTAGGTTGGAGGAATATACTTTGGGGCCAGTCTCGGTACCGATGACTCTCCCTGCTGCTCCGTGTGGATGGAGTAGCGCCCAGTTGCATCCTATACGACCATTCCCATGTTCCGTAGAATGGTCATGTCTGTAGGAATAGTGGTCGGGGCAACCTAGGTCAACTTTGAGCCCTCGATGTCTAGCTCCAAGTAGTGGGCTATCCTGGTGATGAACGGCCCAAGCCCTAGACACTGTTTATGAAAGTTCGTGGTGAAACTCCGCATGATGACGGTGATGAGTCGGGCCATTTCTACCGTAGCACCCCTGTGCATGTTGGCCAGGAGGAATGTCTCCATTTGGGTGACATTCTCGGGGGCCGTCCGACACCTTGACAAAGTATGTGCTATAATAGCATGTAAATAGCGAAGGGCATGATGAATACCTGTGGCTTTCTTGAAGCCATGCTGGTAGGGGATGCCAGTTGTACAAATCTGGTCCCAAGCAGTGGAGACGTCCGCAGAAGTGAAGTCTCGAACTGTTGTAGTGTAGGCGGGCGTATCCAGCTCCTCCCTCTGCCAGATACCCAAGGTGATGCCGAACTCGGCCATGCTCATCAATCGATCTATTCTGACTAGTCAGAATGTGATATGCTCCTGCTGGAATGTAAAGGAAGCGTAGAACTCACATACCAGCTCGAGGTAGGTTGGCTCGGTGAGGATAAAAATTCGACTGTAGGGTAGTACGTCGAGTATGCGCCGGACCTCCTGCTCGACTCCTAGTGTCCGGATTGCTGCCCAATCGAGCATCCTGCCAACCAGTACGCTGCATCCGATGTGTCCATGGCACCTCTCCTGATATGTCGGAATGGAAGGAAAGAGCATAAAAGGATGTGCCACAGATGTGACAGTCATAGAAGAAGTAATGCTTGCGCGTTTTAGAGCCATTTGTTTGAAGAGTTTGAGAGAGTTCGAGAATTTTGGCGGGAAAGAAAATTTCAAATTTGAATTTTGGAGGTAAATTCGAATTCAGAAGGATGGATTTTGGTTAGGGAAGGATTTTGAGTTTTTAGAGGGAAATTTGAATTTTGGAAGGAAATTCAAAAGTTCAAAATTTTGGAGCGAAATTTGAAATTTGAAATTTCAAGAGTTTGCCAAAAATTTGTAGAGAGAAGTTGGAGAGAATTTTGTAGAGAGATGATTTTTTGTGGTTGATTTGGGAGGAAATGGGAAAGTTTTGGATTTTTATAGAGAGGGGCGCCCTCGGGATGCCCGTCCTGACTGCCTCGGGATGAGTGCCGCTTTCGGATATTTTTTTTCTTTTTCAAAATTCCCTGCAAATCTTTATACACCAAAAATAATTATAATCTTTAACAAATCTTCATGACGCCTATAAAATACAGAAGTTGTTAAAAGCCCTTCCAAAAAAACATAACTACCCTAATAATATCCTAACTTCTATTCAGCAAAATTCTAGAAAAACAAAAGACTAAATTCATACAATTCAATTAATGAAAAATAAATTGTATTTTTAACACATTTGTTTTTTGTAAAGAATTGAAAAATAAAATGTCTGAAGAAAAATTTCTGAATAAAGTAAACAACCCATTTAAATTTTGAAAATAAAAAATAGGGGTCAGTTATTAAACTTTAGTTCAAACAATTTATTTGCTGAAATATAAAAAGAATCTTCCCTTTTTCTATCGGTCTTTGTTTCTCATATCTCCTAGTTCAGCTCGTATGGCTCGCATCTCTTCCTGATGTTTCCTTTGTTCTTCTAGGATTTCGGTTACCTCCCGGAGTATACGTGCACCTTGACTCTCTTGGAGAGCTACTGTGGTTCTGAGTTGGTTCACGTCAGAACTTACGGCTAGAACAATCTGACCTGAGCGACTGAATCTGCCTGCTATTATCTGAGCCATGGCGCATATCCTGTGAGTCATATCATATACCTGGGCAGACAAGGCTGATTGGAAATTGTTATTGCTATCCCCTGATGAAGGTGTTTGATTGTTCCTTGCTGGGGATGCAGGAGTGTACTCAGAAGATTTTGGAGTATACTCAGGGGATTTTGGAGTATACTCTGGAGATGCAGGAGCTATTTGGAACTCTGAGAAAGGATTGATGTTGTTTTCTAATTTGTCCAGAATATCCTAGGCTCTTGTTCTAATGGTCTCTAAGAATGTAAGTGTTTTTATTCCGCCTTCCTCATCAGAACTTTCTATTGGATTGGGGCATCTTTTTAATCTTTTGGTTTGACGGAAGACAGTTTGTGGCTTACTCAATCTTTCTCACTTCATCTATGAGTGTAAAGTCTGGTTAGAATACAAACAAATAACATAACAAAACAAACAAGAGGGAAAAACAAAATACGGAAGAATTTTAGAAACAAGAAAATATTTTTCAGGAATTTTTTTTCTGAAAACAATTAAATTTCCTTAATAAGGTTTTAGAATAATTTTCTAAAATTTGATTATCCTAAATGTCTTCATTTCAGATAATTTCTAAAATTAATTAGTTATGATAACCTTATATTTCATAAAGTGATTGTCTAACTAACATAAAATGAGTGTTATGTCTAAGGTATAGATTACTACCGTTACCTATCATAAGTCTCTAGAATTTTGATCAGGAATCCTAAATTTGTTATGATATTTCCCCGGCAACGGCGCAAAAAATCTGATACGTTCTGACTGATATACTAAAAATAGGTTTTATTTACCCTATATCGATTATGAATAACTAAGGACTTAGAATTACTAATTGTCACATTTAGCATCTATGTTGTCACTTAATCAATCAGAACCTAAGGCAGAGTACCTGTCGTGTAGCTAGCCTGTTGGAAAGTACCTACGATTTTAATTAATAATTTATCGTACACCCAGGGAGTGGTAACAACTTAGTAGCAACTATCCTTTTACCCTAACTCTCATTTTATTATCCAGTTATGCAATCATTCATCAAAATCTTTGATGAGAGGTTGATTCATTCTACACTTGGTTCAAGTTTACTTAAGCAGACAAGAGTATTTTACAGACAGTGTTCTGATATATGTTATATTGTTCCTACATGTTGATTGACCTATCTTCGAGTATTTTATATATATCTTGGTTTAGTTTGAAATTATGTACTGATTCTACTTGTGTACCACATCTGAGTTATCTAATAAACAGCCCCATCGCCATTGACGACCCTACTCACGGTTCGAGCTAAAGGCATCCATGAAAGTCTTGTGTCACTCAAGAGATCATGCCGCTCGCCCTAACGCCGGCATAAACACACAAACTCAGCCTACTTAGACTACTTTAACAAACATGGTGATCTATAGGTTATTTCATCTAATATGGCAGACCTTAATGCTTCCGTCCTCACACAAAGACCTAAATTAAGGACTGATATGCACAAATCATATCACTTTTTTAGCATGTTTTTAGGAGCAGTTTAGGGCAAAATTGGTGTTAAATCGTTCTCAATTGACTGTTATTAACACAATTTCGCAGTTTTTGTGATTTTGGAAGTGTCAGGTGAAATATGCAAGAAAATGGCAAATTTCGGGGCAAAAATGTGATTTTCAGAAGTTCAGAAGTCGGGACGGGCGTCCTGACCTGGTCAACAGACCAGGACGGACGTCTAGGACTCGTGACGGCCGTCCTGACCTGGTCAACAGGCCGGGATGGGCATCCCGAGCCCCAATTCAGAATCCCACATTGATTTTTGAAGAGAAATTCACCCGTTCCCTAGCTATAAATACCCCAGGCCTTCCTCAGTTGAAATCATTCCTCTCCACTTGATTTGAGTCATTCAGTGACTTCAAGTATACATTTTTCTATAGTATACAAGTCATTTAGTGATTTCAGGTGTTTTTCGTTTAGGTAGATTTATAGTTTTCGAGAGTGTCTCGTGTTCTTCGTTTCTTAGAGTCTGTCTCAGATCTTAGAATACGACTAGATAGGTTCGTTTTTATTATTCATAGAATACCCAGGATTTCGTTAGGAGATCCTAAGAGAGCACATGGCATTCGAAGAGTCAATCAATAGGGCTTTGCTTAGGTCGGGTCATAAGGTAAAGCATTGCTACTAGGCTGAGGAAGCGTCCTCCGAATGTTCTGTCGAGTAGAGTCGGGTCAAGCAGTCCCCTTGTCCCTCTCTTTATATGTTTGTACTGTGTTTGTCCAAAGACCCATTTTGAATATTAAATTATGATGTTATGAATATGTGTTTTGCATGTTGAAGTCATTTACATTTTTTAGGAAAGGTCACCAGCTTAACTATCATTATGACTGCATGCCTACTTGCTCTTTTAAACTAGATGAATGGTTATAGACAACTCCTAACCACGGTCTAATCATAACTTGTTTAGTTTATCATGCCTTAATTTAGGACTTCCCGTTGGAAGCCTTAATCTATGAAATAATCTATAGATCACCATGTTTGTTAAAGTAGTCTAAGTAGGCTGAGTTTGCGTGTTTATGTCGGTGTTAGGGCGAGCGGAATGATCTCCTGAGTGACACAGGACTTTCATGGATGCCTTTAGCTCGAACCGTGAGTAGGGCCGTCAATGGCGATGGGGCGGTTTATTAGGTAACTCAGATGTGGTACACAAGTAGAATCAGTACATAATTGCAATCTAGACCAAGATATATCTAAAATACTCGAAGATAGGTCAATCAACATGTAGGAACAGTATAACATAAATCAGAACACTATCTGTAAAACACTCTTCTATGCTTAAATAGACTTGAACCTAGTGGAGAATGAATCAACCTCTCATCAAAGATTTTGATGAACGATTGCATAACTGGATCATAAGATAAGAGTTAGGGTAGAAGGATAGTTACTACTAAGCCATTACCACTTCCTTGGGAGTACGATAAATTATTAAAATAAAATTGTAGATACTTTCCAACAGACTAGCTACACGATAGGTACTCTGCCTTAGGTTCTGATTGATTAAGTGACAACATAGAGACTAAATGTGACAATTAGTAAATCTAAGTCCTTAGTTATTCATAATCGATATTGGGTAAATAACACCTATTTTAGCATATCAGTCGGAAGCACATCAGATTTTTGGCGCCGTTGCCGGGGAAATATTATAACGAATTTAGGATTCCTGATCAAAATTCTAGAGACTTATGATAGGTAACGGTAGTAATCTATACCTTAGACATAACACTCATTTTATGCTAGTTAGACAATCACTTTCCTGAAATATAGGGTTATCTTGAATAATTAATTTTAGAAATTATCTAAAATTAAGAAATTTAGGTTAATCAAAATTTAGAAAATTATTCTAAAACCATACTAAGGAAATCAAATTTAAAAACAAAATAGAAAAATAGAAAACTTTTAAAAAACAAAATAATTTCTTTTCTTTTCATTTATACATTTTATTCTTTTAATTTCAGAAAAATATTATTTTCCATAAATTAATCTAATAAATTAATTCTTGTTTTCGTGTTTGTTTGTTTTTTTTTAATTTTGAAAAACACAAGTATGGAAGTGAGGAGATGATATGCATAAATCATATCACATTTTTAGCATGTTTTTAGGCATAATTAAGGGTGAAATAGAGGGTAAATCGGTCTTAATTGTTTGTTATTAACTCAATTTCACAGTTTTTATGATTTTGGAAGTGTCAGGTGAATAGTAGAAGAAAATGGTAATTTCGGGGCAAAAATGAAATTTTTCAAAAGTTCGGAAGTCGGGGAGGGCGTCCCGAATCAGGATGGGCGTCCTGACCTGGTCAGCAGGCCAGGATGGGCGTCCTGACCTGGTCAACAGGCCAGGACGGGCGTCCAGGACTTGGGACGGCCGTCCTGACCTGGTCAACAGGCCGGGACGGCCGTCCCAATCTAGGACGGGCGTCCCGGATGCCTGGTCCAAGTCCCACATCGAAATTCTTGGAAACATTCACTCCAGAAAGCTGCTATAAAAACCCCAGGCCTTCCTCAGTTGAATTCATTCCTCTCCACTCTATCTGAGTCATTTAGTGACTTTAAGTGTACAATATTCTCGAGTACATAAGTCACTTAGAGACTCGGGTTCAGTATAAGTTTTCTTTTATTTCTAGTTAGTGTTTCGTTTTCTTAGTTTCTAAGAATTAGTCTCAGATCTTAGGCTACGATAGATAGGTTCGTTTCTGGTATTCATAGAATACCCGGGATTTCGTTAGGAGATCCTAAGAGGGCTCTAGGCGTTCGAAGAGTCAGTCCACAGGGCTGGGCTTAAGCTGGGTATTAAGGTAAAGTCCAGCTACTAGGATGAGGAAGCGTCCTCCGAAGGTTCTGTCGAGCAGAGTCAGGTCGAGCAGTACGACATATACAAGTAGTTGCTGCATCAGCGAGACTAAGTAAAGGGTGATTTCTTTATGGCATCAGTCCCCCTGTCCCTCTCTTTATATGTTTGTATTGTGTTTGTCCAAAGATTTATTATGAATATGAGATTATGATTTTTATGAATATTTGTTATATATGTTGAAGTTCTTATGATTTTCCGGAAATAGCCACCTGCTTAATATTCATTATGTCTGCATGTCTAATGTAGTCTCTTTTAAACTAAAGTTAGGGTTATAGACAATTCCTAACCACGGTCTAATCATAACCTGTTTAGTTTAACATGCATCAATTAGTATTGGTGTCTGCCATATTAGATAAAATAACTTGCGGAACACCCTATTTGTTAGAGTAATCAAAGTAGGCTGAGTTGAGCGTTTATGCCGACGTTAGGGCGAGCGGCATGATCCCCTAAGTGACATAGGGCTTTCATGGATGCCTTTAGCTCGAACAGTGAGTAGGGCCGTCAACCTTGGCAATGGGGCAGTTTATCAGATAACTCGGACGTGGTACACCTTTAGACTCAGTACATAGTTGCAATCCAGGCTAAGATATATCTAAAATACTCGAAGATAGGTCAATCAACATGTAGGAACAGTATAACATAGAATTACACTTTTAGGCTTAAATAGACTTAAACCTAGTGGAGAATGAATCACCCTCTCATCAAAGTTATTGATGACGATTGCATAACTGGATCATAAGATAAGAGTTAGGGTAAAAGGCTAGTTACTACTAAGCCGTAACCACTTCCATGGGAGTACGATATTTAATTTAATAAAATCGTAGATACTTTCCAACAGACTAGCTACACGATAGGTACTCTGCCTTAGGTTCTGACTGATTAAGTGTCACCTTAAAAGACTAAATGTGACAATTAGTCAACCTCAGTCCTTAATTACTCATAATCAACATAGGGTAAAACAACACCTATTTAGCATATCAGTCGGGAACACATCAGATTTTTGGCGCCGTTGCCGGGGAAATATCATAATGAACTTAGGATTCCTGATCAAAATTCTAGAGACTTATGATAGGTAACGGTAGTAACCTAGACCTTAGACCTAACACTTATTTTATGCTAGTTAGACAATCAATTTCCGAAATATAGGGTTATCATACCTAACTAATTTTAGATATTATCTAAAATTAAGACATTTAGGATAATCAAATTTTAGTAAATTATTCTAAAACTATATTGAGGAAATTTAACTGCTTTCTAAATAAAATATAAAAAGAAAAAAAATTTAAAAATTTAAAAACCGAAAAAAGAATGTATTTTTCTTGCTCAATGGCAAGTTTTTCTTTTGTACTATTTGTTCTTTTTCTTTCATAGTTGAACATTTGTTTTATTTCAATTTTTTATTTTCTTTTATTTTCTTCTATAAAATATTTCTGAAAATATTATTTTCCAGAAGATAAAAGAAATAAATTTCTCGTGTTTACAGTTTTCCTGTTTGTTTGTTTTTATTTCATTTCGAAAAAAAATATAAAAAAATGGAAATGAGGAAAGTATTTTTCTTTTAAGCTGTCAATTTTGGCTTAGGTTTTAATTAGGAAGAAATGTCATTCTATGTCGGTATTGATTAAATCCTTTTCATTTTCTTCATGTGAAAACATTTACATCATAGCAGTCGCGAAACACTTTTCAAAAATAGCCTGAGCACAGGCATTACCTACTAACGATGTTAAAATCATGTGCAGATTTTGAGAAATTGTTTTCTAGATTCAGATGTGCCTATGTATAAAATCTGTGAAGTCTGCCAAGTACCACACTTTAGCAGGGATTGCTATGGGAAAGAAATATGAACCATTCCAAAAAGAGGTAGGAGTAGGTTACTGCAGAATGCTACTCCAATGGGAGACTGATACGCGAAAATCGTATCACCTTTTTAACATGTTTTTATGTATAATTCGGGTGAAATTGAGGGCAACTTGATCTTAATTGTTTGTTATTTACTCAATTTCACGGTTTTTATGATTTTGGAAGTGTCAGGTGAAAAGTAGACGAAAACAGCAAATTTTGGGGCAAAAACGCAATTTTTGGAAATGTTGACTTGGTCAAAGGGTCAGGACGGGCGTCCCGACCCAGTCAAACCGCCGGGACGGGCATCCAGGACTCGGGACGGGCGTCCCGACTTGGTCAACAGATCAGGACGGGCGTCCCAATCCGGGACGGGCGTCCCAAACCCCCAGAACCAGTCCCACATCGAATTTTTGATGAAAAATCACCCCGAGAAGCTGCTATAAATATCCCAGGCCTCTAGCAGTTGAATTCATTCCTCTCCACTCGATCTGAGTCATTAAGTGGTTTCCAGTGTACACTTCTCCAGTACACAACTCACTCAGAGACTCGGATCTCAGTTTTCTTTCTTATTAGTGTTTTGTTTTAGTTTCTGAGATATAGTCTCAGATCTTAGGCTTACATAGATAGGTTCATTTCTGGTATTCATAGAATACCCGAGATTTTGTTAGGAGATCCTAAGAGGGCTCTAGGTGTTCAAAGAGTCAGTCCACAGGGCTGGGCTTAAGCTGGGTATTAAGGTAAAGCCCAGTTACTAGGCTGAGGAAGCGTCCTCCGAAGGTTCTAGCGAGCAGAGTCAGGGCGAGCAATATGACATATACAGCAGTACGCTCCGTCGGCGAGACTACGTAAAGGGTGATTTCTTTATGGCATCAGTCCCCATGTCCCTCTCTTATATGTTGTTATTGTTTTGTTCTAAATACCTATTATGAATACGACATTACGATTCTTTATGAATAGTTGTTTTATATGTTGACGTTATTATATTTTTCCGGAAATAGCCACCTGCTAAATATTCACTATATCTGCATGTCTAATGTGCTCTTTTAAACTAAAGTTAGAGTTATAGACAATTCCTAACCAAGGTCTAATCATAACCTGTTTAGTTTAAGAGGCATCAATTAGTATTGGTGTCTGCCATGCTAGATAAAATAACCTGTTGAACACCCTGCATGTTAAAGTAGTCTAGGTAGGGGCCGAGCTGAGTCCGATTATGTCGGCGGCTAGGGCAAGCGGTATGATCCCCGAAGTGACATAGGGCTTTCATGGATGCCTTCGTCCCGAACCGTGAGTAGGGCCGTCATTAAGGTAGGGTGGTTTATTAGAAACCTCGGATGTGGTACGCCTTTAGACACAGAACATAGTTGCAATCCACGCTAAGACATGTCTAAAATATTCGAATTTAGGTCAATCAACATATAGGAACAGTATAACATAGAATCATGACTCATCTATGAAACACTTCTAGGATTAATTAGACTTAAACCTAGTGGAGAATGAATCACCCTCTCATCAAAGTATTTGATGAAGATTGCATAACTGGATCATAGGATAGGAGTTAGGATAAAAGACTAGTTACTACTAAGCCGTTGCCACTTCCCTGGGAGTATGATATTTAACTTAATAAAATCGTAGATACTTTCCAACAGACTAGCTACACGATAGGTACTCTGCCTTAGGTTCTGGCTGATTAAGTGACACCATAGAGACTAAATGTGAGAATTAGTCAATCACAGTCCTTAATTATTCATAATCAACATAGGGTAAAATAACACCTATTTAGCACGTCAACCGGAATCGCATCAGATTTTTGGCTCCGTTGCCGGGGAAATATCATAATCAATTTAGGATTATTGGCCACAATTCTAGAGACTTATGATAGGTAACGGTAGTAACCTAGACTTTTGAATTACACTTATCTTATACTAGTTAGACAATCACTTTCCTAAATATAGGATTATCATAACTAATTAATTTTAGATAATATCTGGAATTAAGACACTTAGGATAATCAAATTTTAGAAAATTATTCTAAAACCATATTGAGGAAATTTACCTGCTTTCTGATTAAAATTTAAAATCCCTAAAAATATTTTTCTTGCTTTCTTCTTTCACTTTCCTATTTTTGGTTATTTGTTATTTCTAACCAGACTTTGCACTCAGAAATGAAGAGAACAAGAGCAGCTACTAACCAGGCAAAGAAAACAGAAAACCCTGACACTCCAGGACCAAAGAAGACAAAGCCAGAAGGCCCATCTAGGCCTGCACCAGAAATACCACGAGGGACTCTTCCTTCACAACCAGTGGTAGTAAACTCAAGCCATGATGCCAGTGAACTAGTGAGACGATTCCTGAACACCCGTGAGCATAGTCCCACGGAAGAATATCCTTCTGAGGATACCTTCCCTCCTAGAGAAGAACCCCAGAGATCTCCAGTTCACCCTCCTGCCCAGAGAGTTCCTATAAATCCACCCCCTACTGACCAAACCCAAAATTCACCAACCTCTCCTGCATACACCCCAACACCTAACGAGCGCACCCCTTCATCCGGGGGGAGTACTAATGGTTATCATTCAATGTTGTCCATGCAGATAGACACGTTGGCTCAAAGGGTCTATGAGATGGACCAAGGGATTGCCAACAGACTGTGTCATTTAGACCAACTTAGTCTGAATATCACAACTAACGTATATCGACTCAGAGCCACGGTCAGTCTTCAGGAGAACCAAGGTGCACAACTACTCCGAGAGATGGCTGATTTACGCAGTGAGCAGAACAGGCAGAGGGATGAGATGAGAGCCATACGCGTAGAAATGCGAAGCATTCGAGCGGAGCTACAGGAGATCAGAGATAAAGGTCGTTAAAAAAGGGAAGATTCTTTTACTTTTATTCTTAGCAAATAATTCGTTTGAACTAAACCTGAATAATTGACCCATATTTTTCTATTTTTCAAATTCTTTTTAAAAGGGTCCTTTATATTCAACAATTTTCTTCAGACATTTTATTTCAAATTTCTATGAAAAACAAAAGTTTTGCAATTACAGTTCACTTTTCACTAATTAAATTGCACAAACTCAGTTTTTGTTTTTCTGAAATTCTTGCTGAATTTAAGTTGGGATAAAATTAGGGTAGTCATGATTTTCGAAAAAAAGAGAGATTGAGGAATTTTTGCATAGAGTTTTTAACAACTTCTGAATTTAATTGGATAAACATGAAGCCTTGTTAAAAATTATGATTATTTTTGGTATCTTGAGATTTTCAGGGAATTACAGAAAAAAAATTCGGAATTGGCACGCATCCCGAAGCAACCCAGGACGGGAGTCCTGCCTCCGGAAGACCCTGTGACTAAGAAAAAAGTTCAATCTAGTTGTTGATTTGTTTTCTGCCTGATCATAACAAGCTACTAAAAACATCTAAGACCTTGTCATAGCAACCTAACCAGTCATACCTGTGTTAAGACTTGTCTGAAGAATTTTTGGAATAAAAACATGACTAGGAATTTAAGTGACTGCACTACGATTTAGAATCACTAACTTCAGGTAGACTTTGCTTGAGGACAAGCAAAAAGCTAAGTGTGGGGTTATCTGATACGCGAAAATTGTATCACCTTTTTAACATGTTTTTATGTATGATTTCGGGTGAAATTGAGGGCAAATTGATCTTAATTGTTTGTTATTTACTCAATTTCATGGTTTTTATGATTTTGGAAGTGTCAGGTGAAAAGTAGATGAAAACAGCAAATTTTGGGGCAAAAACGCAATTTTTGGAAATGTTGACTTGGTCAAAGGGTTAGGACGGGCGTCCCGACCCAGTCAAACTGCTGGGACGGGCGTCCAGGACTCGGGACGGCCGTCCCGACTTGGTCAACAGATCAGGATGGGCGTCCCAATCCGGGACGGGCGTCCCGAACCCCCAGAACCAGTCCCACATCGAATTTTTGATGAAAAATCACCCCGGGAAGCTGCTATAAATACCCTAGGCCTCCAGCAGTTGAATTCATTCCTCTCCACTCGATCTGAGTCATTAAGTGGTTTCCAGTGTACACTTCTCCAGTACACAACTCACTCAGAGACTCGGATCTCAGTTTTCTTTCTTATTAGTGTTTTGTTTTAGTTTCTGAGAAATAGTCTCAAATCTTAGGCTTACATAGATAGGTTCGTTTCTGGTATTCATAGAATACCCAGGATTTCGTTAGGAGATCCTAAGAGGGCTCTAGGCGTTCAAAGAGTCAGTCCACAGGGCTGGGCTTAAGCTGGGTATTAAGGTAAAGCCCAGTTACTAGGCTGAGGAAGCGTCCTCCGAAGGTTCTAGCGAGCAGAGTCAGGGCGAGCAATACGACATATACAGCAGTACACTCCGTCGGCGAGACTACGTAAAGGGTGATTTCTTTATGGCATCAGTCCCCATGTCCCTCTCTTATATGTTGTTATTGTTTTTTTCTAAATACCTATTATGAATACGAGATTACGATTCTTTATGAATAGTTGTTTTATATGTTGACGTTATTATATTTTTCCGGAAATAGCCACCTGCTAAATATTCACTATATCTGCATGTCTAATGTGCTCTTTTAAACTAAAGTTAGAGTTATAGACAATTCCTAACCAAGGTCTAATCATAACCTGTTTAGTTTAACATGCATCAATTAGTATTGGCGTCTGCCATGCTAGATAAAATAACCTGCTGAACACCCTGTATGTTAAAGTAGTCTAGGTAGGGGCCGAGATGAGTCCGATTATGCCGGCGTGACATAGGGCTTTCATGGATGCCTTCGTCCCGAACCGTGAGTAGGGCCGTCATTAAGGTAGGGCGGTTTATTAGAAACCTCGGATGTGGTACGCCTTTAGACACAGAACATAGTTGCAATCCAGGCTAAGACATGTCTAAAATATTCGAATTTAGGTCATTCAACATATAGGAACAGTATAACATAGAATCAGGACTCATCTATGAAACACTTCTAGGATTAATTAGACTTAAACCTAGTGGAGAATGAATCACCCTCTCATCAAAGTATTTGATGAAGATTGGATAACTGGATCATAGGATAGGAGTTAGGATAAAAGGTTAGTTACTACTAAGTCGTTGCCACTTCCCTGGGAGTACGATATTTAACTTAATAAAATCGTAGATACTTTCCAACAGACTAGCTACACGATAGGTACTCTGCCTTAGGTTCTGGCTGATTAAGTGACACCATAGAGACTAAATGTGACAATTAGTCAATCACAGTCCTTAATTATTCATAATCAACATAGGGTAAAATAACACATATTTAGCACGTCAACCGGAACACCATCAGAGACGCATACAATCCCAGCTGGAGAAATCATACGGGATTTAGCTGAGGAATAATTCGAAAGCTGGAAACTTTCAGAATATACCACCACAGCAAAACCCCTACCCGCAGAATCAACAGATGAGATACTGGTAATAATTAAAGCCAGACCAGTGCAAGCAAGTGGTCTACCAAGTGATATCGAACGGTCTAAGGATATAGAGGAATTTGGCATTGTATTAGGAGCATAGCAATGGAGGAGCTTGCATCCCCTGCATACAATCAGCTGTGAGAAACTTCCCTGAGGAAGTTTCAAATACTTGGGCCCAGATCTACACCACTGGAGCCTCCTACCACCACGGCTTCGCCAAAGCTTCAGGTATCTTTTCTGCCATTCGAAAATGGCATGCAATACCTTTACTGACACTGGCAGGTAGGCACACCAATCCAAAGAAATCTCATTCCTAGACACGTTCCTTCTGGACACGTTGCTACAATTACGAGAAACTTTGCAAATGATTCGAGGAAACAGTCCTTGGGGCTTGAGTCATTCATCAAATGGATAGGCCACTACCTGGAGCTTGACAATGAAGGATCGGAGCTGACGTCATCCTTTCCAATATCTAGAGCTTACAGAGTCAAGAGTGCCTCAGCAATAGCACATGGCTAAGGTGAAGAGCCAATTGACAGCCCAAAGAAAACCCTTCTGCTCGAGACAAGAAGGGAGCTTTTCTAATCTTAATCTTCCTCTACTTTTATTTTGTGTTCTTTTAATTTTTATCTTCATTTTATGTTTTATTATTTCTATTACCTTCCTGTTTTCATTTCTTTCGTTGCTCGAATAAGTGTGGGGTAAGCGTTTTCTATTTTGTTTTTGTTTCTTGTTTTCAAATAAGTGTGGGATAGTTTAGATAGGCATGAACACTGAGGACAGTGTCAGACTTAAGTGTGGGGTAGCAGTGCACGGTGCACTATAGTAGTTTGAGAAATGTTTGCATGATTTTGCTTGTTTTCCCCGTATTTTCACACCCTTCTAAAAATTTTCAAAATTTTTCATTCTTTCAGACTTCAAAATGCAATATGATTGGTAAAACATTGCTTATGTCTATGATATGTAGGTAGAATGTTATGGTTAGTAGGAGACAATGTGATGACTATTTTGAACTTATTGATTAGGAATAGGGAATTCCTGATAACTGAGCACAATTTAGTCTGGATTAGAGACCTCAGCCAATTAGCTTTTCAAGACTTAACTAGATAAGATTAGATCAGTTAAGGATGTATTGACAATTAGAATGACTGGATGAGGCTCTGAGCTAAAAGTGAGAAGAAAAAAAGAGAGAGTTAATTAAATAGGGTAGTTTGCTAGCGGCCTTTGCTACTCGAGTACCACTCCTTAGGGGAACTTAAAGCCTGATGCCCTAAGGTCGTGTCGCTACATGGGTAGTTAAAGTTGACGTGTTCAAAGCAGACTAAAAATACCCTGAATCTATAAAAGAAATAAAATCAATAAATGCTAAATCAATAAAAATCTGATCACCAAGGCTCAGAACTCGAAACGTTGTCTGTTGTTAGTATGTCTAGCAACGGGTCAAAGTGTTATTTGGTAGTAGTTAAAACAAGAGTATATTGTGTTGACTATCTGGTCTAGACTAGTACATACACTACACATCAGGAAGACCTTGTGACTGAGAAAAGAGTTCAATCTAGTTGTTAAGTTGTTAACCCGCTTGATTATAACAATCTACTAGAGACATTTGAGACCTTGTCATAGCAACCTAACAAGTCAGACCTGTGTTAAGAATTGTCTGAATAATTTTTGGAATAAAAACATGACTAGGAAATTTAAGTGAGTGCACATATGATTTAGAATCACTAACTTCAGGTAGACTTTGCTTGATGACAAGCAAAAAGCTAAGTGTGGGGTTATCTGATATGCATAAATCATATCACATTTTTAACATGTTTTTAGGCACAATTAAGGGTGAAATTGAGGGCAAATCGGTCTTAATTATTTGTTATTAACTCAATTTCACAGTTTTTATGATTTTGGAAGTGTCAGGTGAAAAGTAGAAGAAAATGGCAAATTTCGGGGCAAAACGCTATTTTTTAGAAGTTCGGAAGTCGGGGAGGGCGTCCCGAATCAGGATGGGCATCCTGACCTGGTCAACAGGCCAGGATGGGCGTCCAGGACTCGGGATGGCAGTCCTGACCTGGTCAACAGGCCGGGACGGGCGTCCCAATCTAGGACGGGCATCCCGGATGCCTGGTCCAAGTCCCACATCAAAATTTCTTGGAAAAATTCACTCCAGAAAGCTGCTATAAATACCCCAGGCCTTCCTCAATTGAATTCATTCCTCTCCACTCAATCTGAGTCATTTAGTGACTTTAAGTGTACACTTTTCTCGAGTACATAAGTCACTTAGATAGGTTCATTTTTGGTATTCATAGAATACCCGGGATTTCGTTAGGAGATCCTAAGAGGGCTCTAGGCGTTCGAAGAGTCAGTCCACAAGGCTGGGCTTAAGCTGGGTATTAAGGTAAAGTCCAGCTACTAGGCTGAGGAAGCGTCCTTCGAAGGTTCTGTCAAGAAGAGTCGAGTCGAGCAGCACGACATATACAAGCAGTTGCTCCATCGGTGAGACTAAGTAAAGGGTGATTTCTTTATGGCATCAGTCCCCCTATCCCTCTCTTTATATGTTTGTATTGTGTTTGTCCAAAGATTTATTTTGAATATGAGATTATGATTTTTATGAATATTTGTGATATATGTTGAAGTTCTTATGATTTTCTGGAAATAGCCACCTGCTTAATATTCATTATGTCTGCATGTCGAATGTAGTCTCTTTTAAACTAAAATTAGGGTTATAGACTATTCCTAACCACAGTTGATGGGTTCCGATTGGTATGCTAAAAGATAGGCTTTTTTTTACCTATGTCAATTATGAGTAATTAAGGACTGAGTCTTACTAACTGTCACTTTAGCATTCAATTGTTGTCACTTAATCAATCAGAACCTAAGGCAGAGTACCTATCGTGTAGCTAGTTCTTGGAAAGTATCTACGATTTTAATTTACTAATATCGTACTCCCAGGGAACTGGTAACGGCTTAGTAGTAAATATCTCTTAATCCTAACATTCATCTTATTTATCTAATCAAATAATCGATAATCAATACTTTGAGATTGATTGGTGATCCCAATCACTCATAACAAGCAAATAGCATTCAAGAGTAGACATGCATTCATCAATTTAAGCTCAGTTATTACAATTTGTTTGACCTTATCTTCGAACATTTTAGTATATCTTGATCTCTAAGGCAATTATAAAATGTAACCATCTGTTTACCATATCCGAGTTACCTGGTGTATTCACCCCTACCTTGGGATGATCCTTCTCATCTGTCGGATTAAAGTATCCATGAACGGTACCCTATGTCACTTCGATATCATGTCACTTAACCCTAGGATTGGCCTAGCGTACAAACTCAACTTTATTAGGATACTCTAACAAACATGGTGATTTGTTTTGTTATTTCTTCCTAATCTGGCAGACCTTTTACAGTCTGTTAAACTAAATCGGTTATGATTCCGACCTTGGTTAGGAGTTGTCTATAACCCTAGTTTAATTTAAAAGGACACGACAGTTCAACATTCATAATGATAATTCTAGCTCTATGATCTTCCCGGGAAAATGAACAATATCTCAAATTGTAAAACATGCATGATATATAAATTCAGTATCAAATTAATATTCAGATAAAACAATTCATAAACATACAGAACCTCGTCTAGGGGACCCACTATCATAAAGTAGTCACCGCTTTATGCAGGTCCAGTCGGTGCTGCAGCTCCTGTATGCTTCTGACTGCTCGATCCTACTCTGCTCGGCAGAGCCTTCGGAGAACGCTCCTCAGACCTAGTAGCAATTGCTTTACCTTACATCCCGGGCTTAAGTAAATTGCCCTAATCAGACTAAGGATACGCACCCTATCTCTCTCTTAGGATCTCCTAACGAAATCCCGGTATTCTATGATACCAAAAACGAACCCTATCTAGTCGTAATCTAAGATTCTGAGACAGACTCTCAAAAAACAAAGAAAACGAGAAACTCTCTAAGAATAGAAATAAACTTATACTGAGCCCGAGTCTCTCAGTGACTTATGTACTCGAGAAAAATGTACAATCTAAGTCACTAAATGACTCAGATCGAGTGGAGAGGGATGATTTCAACTCTTGGAGGCCTGGGGTATTTATAGCAGCTTTCTGGAGTGAATGTTTCCAAAACTTTTGATGTGGGACAACTTACGGTGCTCGGGACGCCTGTCCCGAGCTTGGGACGGCCGTCCTAGTGCTTTGACTGGGTTGGGACGCCCGTCCCGAACTCAGCATTTCCAAAAATTGCATTTTTGCCCCAAAATTTGCTGTTTTCGTGCAATTTGCTCCTGAAACTTCCAAAATCGAAATTTAAGCAATTTTATGTCAATTTGATTCAATTAAGATCAAATACATTCAAATATTGCCCTAATTTATGTCTAAAAACATGCTAAAATGGGTATATGATATGTGGATATCAAATAACCCCACACTTAGCTTTTTGCTTGTCCTCAAGCAAAGTCTACCTGAAGTTATTGATTTTAAATCATAGGTGCAGTCACTTAAAATTTCTAGTCATGTTTTTACTCCAAAATGTATCACTGAATCAGATAATTCACAACACAGGTCTGACTGGTTAAGTTGCTATGACAAGGTCTCAAATGTCTCTAGTAGATTATCATGGTCAAGCAAGTTTAACGACTTAATAACTAGATTGAACTCTTCTCTCAGTCATAAGGTCTTCCTGATGTGTAGTGTGTGTACTAGTCTAGACTAGATAGTCAACACAATATACTCTCATCTCGACTAGTACCAGATAATACATCGACCCGTCGCTAGATATACTAACAACAAACAACTTTCTGAGTTCTGAGCCTTGGTGACAAGACTTTTAATTAAGCATTTATTGATTTTTCTTTTATAGATTTTTCAGGGTATTTTGTGTCTGCTTTCACATGTCAACTTTAACTACCCATGTAGCGAGTCCCACTCCGATGACTCCCAGACCTACATGACCTTAGGGCATCAGGCTTTAAGTTCCCCTAAGGAGTGGTGCTCGAGTAGCAAAGGCCGCTTGCAAACTACCCTATTTATTAACTCTCTTTATTTTTCTTTTCACTTTCAGCTTAGAGCATCATCTAGTCATTTTGATTGCCAATACATCCTCAACTGGTCTAACCTTATCTAGTTAAGTTTTGAAAAGGTATTTGGTTGAGATCTCTAATCCAAACTAAGTTGTGCTCAATAATCAGGAATTCCCTATTTCTAATCGATAAATTCAAGAAAGTCATCACGTTGTCTCCTACTGATCATAACATTCTACCTACATATCATAGACATTAGCAATTCTTTACCAATCATACTGCATTTTGAAGTCTGAAAGAGTGAAAAATTTTGAAAAACAAATTTGGAAGGGTGTGAAAATACGGGAAAAACATGCAAAAGTCATGCAAAAAGTTTCTACTATAGTGCACTGTGCACTGCTACCCCACACTTAAGCCTGACACTGTCCTCAGTGTTCATGCATTTCTAAATTACCCCACACTTATTTGCAAACAAGAAGAAATAAAACAAAACATAGAATTCTTACCCCACACTTATTTGAGAAATAAGAGTTTAAAAAAACAAAAATAGGAAAGATAAACAAACCACGAAAATAAAATAGAAAGAAAACAAAATTTTAAATAAAGTAGAGAAAGATGAGGGTTAGAAGAACTCCCTTCATGTATCGAGTAGAAGGGTCTGATTTGATCTTCCAATTGGCTCTTCACCTCAGTCATGTGCTATCACTGAAGTGCCCTTGACTCTTGGCTCGAGCCCCAAGGACTACTTCCTCGAATCATTTGCAAAGTTTCTCGTAATCGTACCAACGTGTCTAGAAGGAACGTGTCTAGGAATGAGATTTCTTTGGATTGGTGTGCCTACCATCCAATGTCAGTGAAGGTATTGCATGCAAGTTTCAAATGGCAGAAAAGATACCTGAAGCTTTGGCGAAGCCGTGGTGGTAGGAGGCTCCAGTGGTGTAGATCTGGGCCCAAGTATTTGAGACATTCTCGGGGAAGTTTCTCACAGCTGATTGGTATGCAGGGGATGCAAGCTCCTCCATTGCTATGCTCCTAATACAACGCCAAATTTTTCTATATCTGTCGACCGTTCGATATTACTGGGTATGTCACTTGCTTGCACTTGTATGACTTTAATTGTTGCCCATTTACTTTTTGAGAAGTAACGTCTTGCTCCATTATAACATATGCTCTGTATGGCTACACTTCTGTAATAGTAAAACGGGTCTAACCAGTATCTCATCTGTTGATTTTGCGGGTAGGGATTTTGCTGTGGTGGTATCTTCTAAAAGTTTCCAGCTTCCGAATTATTCCTCAGCTAAATCCCCTATGATTTCTCCAGTTGGGATTGTATGTGTCTCCCATTGGAGCAACATTGACTGCAGCAACCTACTCCTACCTCTTTTTGGAATGGTCTGTATTTCATTCCCATAGCAATCCCTGCTAAAGTGTGGTACTTGGCAGACTTCACAGATTTGATACATAGGCACATCTGAATCTAGAAAATAGTTTCTCACATAATCTGCACTTGACTTTAACATCATTAGTAGGTAATGCCTGTGGTTCAGGCCATTTTTGAAAAGTGTTCTACAGCTACTATGATGTACTTGTTGCCAAAAGGAAGAAAGTAAAAGGATTCAATGAATACCCCATATATCAAAAGATTGCAACACTTTGTGTAACTTGCTGGGGTAGACGATCTCTGAAGGATGTGTTACCTGTTATTTGGCAAGCATCGCAGGACTGTATCAAGGATACCGAATTCTTGAATATTGTGGACAAATAAGATCCTGCTTTCAACTCTTTCCGGATAGTGTTGATAGCAGTCAATTGGTCTCCCGTAGATCCTTGATGACATTGCTCCAGAATCTTGTGGCCTTCGTCTTCTGAGACACATCTTCTGATCAACTGATCTGTAAAAATTTGAAATAGAAGAGAAATCTTCCCAGTAGTAATATTTCAAATCAGCAAAGAATTTCTTCTTTTGCTGATAAGTCATATCACTTGGAACTCATTCAGTGACTAGATAATTTGCAACAATAATAAACCACATATGAGAATTATTATACATAGCAAACAATGCAAATAAGTTTTCAACCAAAAATTTATCAGTATTACAATAGCCTCTAACTCGGGGTTTTCTAATCTAGACAAATGGTTTGCTTTCTAGATTTTCAACCCTTTTTCTTATCCCTTCATTCTATATCAAATTCAAGTAACAATAAAACTTAACTTAATCAATTATGGTTCATCAATAGTTTTATTGAACAAATATCTCAGAATGATCAGTACATACTATTGTTTTAGATGAAACTAGATATGGTATGAATCTATCATCATATACAACGACTAGTAATCCCTATTCAGTATTGGTGTGTGATGCATTCCGATTGGTATGCTAAAAGATAGGCTTTATTTACCCTTGTCGATTATGAGTAATTAAGGACTGAGTCTTACTAACTGTCACTTAGCATTCAAATATTGTCACGTAATCAATCAGAACCTAAGGCAGAGTACCTATCGTGTAGCTAGTCTGTTGGAAAGTATCTACGATTTTATTAAGTTAAATATCGTACTCCCTGGGAAGTGGTAACGGCTTAGTAGTAACTAGCCTTTCATCCTAACTCCTATCTTATGATCCAGTTATGCAATCTTCATCAATAACTTTGATGAGAGGGTGATCCATTCTCCACTAGGTTTAAGTCTAATTAATCCCAAAAGTGTTTTATACATGAGCCCTGATTTTATGTTATACTGTTACTATACTTTGATTGACCTATATTCGAGTATTTTAGACATGTCTTGGCCTGGATTGCAACTCTGTTCTGAGTCTAAAGGTGTACCACATCTGAGTCTCTACGCTACCGCCCCATCGTTAAGGGTAACGACCCTACTCACGGCTCGGAGAAAAGTCAGCAATGAACGCCCTATGTCACTTCGGGGATCATACTGCTCGTCTCATAACCGCCGGCATAACACTCTACTCAGCCTACATAGACTACTTTCAACCAACAGGGTGTTCCGCAGATTATTTTATCTAGTATGGCAGACACCAATACTAATTGATGCCTGTTAAACTAAACAGGTTATGAATAGACCGTGGTTAGGAATTGTCTATAACCCTAATTTCAATTTAAAAGAACGGCATTAGACATGCAGACATAATGAATATTTAAGTAGGTGGCCATTTCCGGAAAATCATAATAACTTCAACATATAAAACAGATATTCATAAGAATCGTAATCTGATATTCAAATTAATATTTAGATAAAACAATTCGTAAACATACAGAACCTCGTCTAGGGGACCCACTGTCATAAAGTAATCACCACTCTATGCAGGTCCAGCCGGCGCTGCAGCTCCTGTATGCTCCTGACTGCTCGATCCTACTCTACTCGGCAGAGCCTTCGGAGAACGCTCCTCAGACCTAGTAGCAATTGCTTTACCTTACATCCCGGGCTTAAGCAAATTGCCATAATCTGACTAAGAACACGCACCCTATCTCTCTCTTAGGATCTCCTAACGAAATCCCGGTATTCTATGAATACCAAAAACGAACCTATCTATCGAAGCCTATGCTCTGAGACTATTTCTCAAAAACTAAGAAAACGAAACACTAAAGAAAGAAAAGAAACTGAAACTGAAACCCGAGTCTCTCAATGACTTGTGTACTCAAGAATTGTACACTGGAAGTCTCTGAATGACTCAGATCGAGTGGAGAGGGATGATTTCAACTGCTGGAGGCCGGGGGTATTTATAGCAGCTTTCTGGATTGAAAATCTCCAAAACTTTCGATGTGGGACAACTTCTGGTGCTTCGGGACGCCCGTCATGGTGGTTTGACTGGGTCGGGACGCCCGTCCCGAATTCGGGACGCCCGTCCTGAGCCTTTGACCAAGTCAGTATTTCCAAAAATTGCGTTTTTGCCCCAAAATTTGCTGTTTTCGTCTACTTTTCACCTGACACTTCCAAAATCATAAAACCTGTGAAATTGAGTAAATAACAATCAATTAAGATCAACTTCCTATCAATTTCACCTTAAATCATACATAAAAACATGCTAAAAAAGGTATATGATTTTCGCGTATCAGATAACCTCACAGTTAGCTTTTTGCTTGTCCACAAGCAAAGTATACCTGAAGTTAGTGATTCTAAATCATATGTGCAGTCACTTAAATTTCTAGTCATGTTTTTATTCCAAAAATTATTCAGATAATTCTTAACACATGTCTGACTGGTTAGGTTGCTATGACAAGGTCTCAAATATCTCTAGTAGATTGTTAGGATTGAGTAGAAAACAATTTAACAACTAGGTTGAACTCTTCTCTTAGTCATAAGGTCTTCCTGATGTGTAGTGTGTGTACTAGTCCAGACCAGATAGTCAACACAATAAACTCTTCTCTTAACTATTACCAGATAACACTTCGACCTGTCACTAGACACACTGACAACAGATAACTTTATGAGTTCTGAGCCTTAGTGATCAGATTTTAATTATTTAGCTCTTATTGATTTCTTTCGTTTATAGCTTCAGGGTATTTTGAGTCTGCTTTGAACACGTCAACTTCAACTACCCATGTAGCGAGTCCCACTCCGATGACTCCCAGACCTACACGACCTTAGGGCATCAAGCTTTAAGTTCCCCGAAGGAGTGGTGCTCGAGTAGCGATGGCCGCTGGCAAACTACCCTATTTTTTTTTCTTTTCTTTTCACTTTTAGCTCAAAGTCTCATCTAGTCATTCTAATTGTCAATGCACCCTACAACTGGTCTAATTGTATTTAGTTAAGTCTTGAAAAGGTAATTGGTTGAGGTCTCTAACCCAGACTAAGTTGTGCTTAATTATCAGGAATTCCCTACTCCTAATCAATAAGTTCAAAAATAGTCATCAATTATCTCCTACTAACCATAACATTCTACTTACATATCATGGACATAAGCAATTGTTTAACCAAGCATACTCCATTTAGAAGTCTGAAAGACGGAAAAATTTTGAAAAAATTTGGAAGGGTGTGAAAATACGGGGAAAACAAGCAAAATCATGCAAAAATTTTGCCAACTGCTACATTTCACCGTGCACTGCAACCACACACTTAAGTCTGACACTGTCCTCAGTGTTCATGCATAGCTAAACTACCCCACACTTATTTGCAAACAAGAAGAAATGAAAACAAAATAGAAAACTCTTACCCCACACTTATTTGACTAACTAAGGGTAAGAGAGAAAATAAAACAACCAACAAAACAAGACACAAAAATGAAGAAAATAAAAGTAAAGGAAGATGAGATTAGAAAAACTCCTTTCTTGCCTCGAGCAGAAGGTTTTCTCTGATCTGTCAATTGGCTCTTCACCTTAGCCATGTGCTATTGCTGAGGCATTCTTGACTCTGTAAGCTCTAGATACTGGAAAGGATGACGTCAGCTTCGATCCTTCATCGTCGAGCTCTAGGTAGTGGCCTATTCATTGAATGGCTCGAGCCCCACAGACTGCTTCCTCGACTCATTTGTAAGATTTCTCACAATCATAGCAACGTGTCCAGGAGGAACGTGTCTAGGAATGAGATTTATTGGGATTTGTGTGCCTTCCTGCCCATGTTAGTAAAGGTATTGCATGCAAGTCTCGAATGGAAGAAAAGATACCTAAAGTTTTGGCGAAGCTGTGGTGGTAGGTGATGCGATTCCGGTTGACGTGCTAAATAGGTGTTATTTTACCCTATGT
Organism: Asclepias syriaca; assembly: GCA_027405835.1. Lineage (NCBI taxonomy): Eukaryota > Viridiplantae > Streptophyta > Magnoliopsida > Gentianales > Apocynaceae > Asclepias > Asclepias syriaca. The sequence continues at coordinate 21,452,704 of CM049926.1, read as the reverse complement.
TGATTATGAATAATTAAGGACTGTGATTGACAAATTGTCACATTTAGTCTCTATGGTGTCACTTAATCAGCCAGAACCTAAGGCAGAGTACCTATCGTGTAGCTAGTCTGTTGGAAAGTATCTACGATTTTATTAAATAAATATCGTACTCCCAGGGAAGTGGCAACGGCTTAGTAGTAACTAGCCTTTCATCCTAACTCCTATCTTATAATCCAGTTATGCAATCTTCATCAAGTACTTTGATGAGAGGGTGATCCATTCTCCACTAGGTTTAAATCTAATTAATCCCAAAAGTGTTTTATAGATGAGTCCTCATTCTATGTTATACTATTACTATACGTTGATTGACCTATATTCGAGTATTTTAGACATGTCTTGGCCTGGATTGCAACTATGTTCTGTGTCTAAAGGTTACCACATCTGAGTTTCTACGCTACCGCCCCATCGTTAAGGGTAACGGCCCTACTCACGGCTCGGACTAAAGTCAGCAATGAACGGTACCCTATGTCACTTCGGTATTATGCTGCTCATCTCATAACCGCCGGCATAACACTCTACTCAGCCTACCTAGACTACTTTCAACCAACAGGGTGTTCCACAGATTATTTTATCTAGTATGGCAGACACCAATACTAATTGATGCCTGTTAAACTAAATAGGTTATGAATAGACCATGGTTAGGAATTGTCTATAACCCTAATTTCAGTTTAAAAGAACGGCAATAGACATGCAGACATAATGAATATTTAAGCAGGTGGCCATTTTCAGAAAATCATAAAAACTTCAACATATAAAACAGATATTCATAAGAATCGTAATCTGATATTCAAATTAATATTTAGATAAAACAATTCGTAAACATACAGAACCTCGTCTAGGGGACCCAATGTCATAAAGTAATCACCACTCTATGCAGGTCCAGCCGGCGCTGCAGCTCCTGTATGCTCCTGACTGCTCGATCCTACTCTACTCGGTAGAGCCTTCGGAGAACGCTCCTCAGACCTAGTAGCAATTGCTTTACCTTACATCCCGGGCTTAAGCAAATTGCCCTAATCTGACTAAGAACACGCACCCTATCTCTCTCTTAGGATCTCCTAACGAAATCCCAGTATTCTATGAATACCAAAAACGAACCTGTCTATCGAAGCCTAAGATCTGAGACTATTTCTCAGAAACTAAGAAAACGAAACACTAAAGAAAGAAAGAAAACTGAAACTGAAACCCGAGTCTCTCAGTGACTTGTGTACTCAAGAATTGTACACTGGAAGTCTCTGAATGACTCAAATCGAGTGGAGAGGAATGATTTCAACTCCTGGAGGCCTGGGGTATTTATAGCAGCTTTCTGGAGTGAAAAATTCCAAAAACTTCGATGTGGGACAAATTCTGGTGCTTCGGGACGCCCGTCCTGGATTGGGATGCCCGTCCTGGTGGTCTGACTGGGTTGGGACGCCCGTCCCGGACCATTGACCAAGTCAGCATTTCCAAAAATTGCATTTTTGCCCCAAAATTTGCTGTTTTCGTCCAATTTGCTCTTGAAACTTCCAAAATCGAAATTTAAACAATTTTATGTCAATTTGATTCAATTAAGATCAAATACATTCAAATATTGCCCTAATTTATGTCTAAAAACATGCTAAAAAGGGTATATGATTTGTGCACATCAAATAACCCCACACTTAGCTTTTTGCTTGTCCTCAAGCAAAGTCTACCTGAAGTTAGTGATTTTAAATCATATGTGCAGTCACTTAAATTTTCTAGTCATGTTTTTATTCCAAAAATTATTCAGATAATTCTTAACACAGGTCTGACTGGTTAGGTTGCTATGACAAGGTCTCAAATGTCTCTTGTAGATTGTTAGGATTGAGCAGAAAACAATTTAACAACTAGGTTGAACTCTTCTCTTAGTCATAAGGTCTTCCTGATGTGTAGTGTGTGTACTAGTCCAGACCAGATAGTCAACACAATAAACTCTTGTCTTAACTATTACCAGATAACACTTCGACCTATCGCTAGATATACTGACAATAGATAACTTTCTGAGTTCTGAGCTTTGGTGATCAGATTCTATCATTTAGCATTTATTGATTCCTTTCGTTTATAGATTTTCTAGGGTATTTTGAGTCTGCTTAGAACACGTCAACTTCAACTACCCATGTAGCGAGTCCCACTCCGATGACTCCCAGATCTACACGACCTTAGGGCATCAGGCTTTAAGTTCCCCGAAGGAGTGGTGCTCGAGTAGCGAAGGCTGCTGGCAAACTACCCTATTTTAATTAGCTCATTTTTTTTTTCTTTTTCACTTTTGGCTCAGAGTCTCATCTAGTCATTCCAATTGGTAATGCATCCTGCAACTGATCTAATTTTATCTAGTTAAGTTTTGAAAATGTAATTGGTTGAGGTCTCTAATCCAGACTAAGTTGTGCTCAATTATCAGGAATTCCCTACTCCTAATCAATAGGTTCAGCAATAGTTATCAATTATCTCCTACTAACCATAACATACTACCTGCATATCATAGACATAAGCAATTGTTTAACCAAGCATACTGCATTTAGAAGTCTGAAAGACGAAAAAATTTTGAAAAAATTTTGGAATGGTGTGAAAATACGGGGAAACAAGCAAAAGTATGCAAAAAATTTTGCAAACTGCTACAGTGCACCGTGCACTGCTACCCCACACTTAAGTCTGGCACTGTCCTCAGTGTTCATGCATATCTAGCTACCCCACACTTATTTGAAAATAAGAAATAAAAACAAAATAGAAAACTCTTACCCCACACTTATTTGACTAACTAAGGGTAAGAGAGAAAATAAGGCAACAAAACAAGAAGGATAGCAAAACAGAACACAAAACAAATAAAATAAAAGGAATATGAGGATTAGAAAAACTCCCTTCATGTCGCGAGCAGAAGGGTCTTCTCTGATCTATCAATTGGCTCTTCACCTTAGCCATGTGCTATTGCTGAGGCATTCTTGACTCTGTAAGCTCTAGATACTGGAACGGATGACGTCAGCTTCGATCCTTCATCGTCGAGCTCTAGGTAGTGGCCTATTCATTTGATGACTGGCTCGAGCCCCACGGACTGCTTCCTCGAATCATTTGTAAGATTTCTCACAATCATAGCAACGTGTCCAGGAGGAACGTGTCTAGGAATGAGATTTCTTGGGATTTGTGTGCCTTCCTGCCAATGTTAGTAAAGGTATTGCATGCAAGTCTCGAATAGAAGAAAAGATACCTGAAGTTTTGGCGAAGCTGTGGTGGTAGGGGGATCCAGTTGTGTAGATCTGGGCCCAAGTATTTGAGACTTCCTTGGGGAAGTTTCTCACAGCTGATTGGTATGCAGGGAATGCAAGCTCCTCCATTGCTATGTTCCTGATACAACGCCAAATTCCTCTATATCCTTCGACCCTTCGTTACCTCTTGGTAGATCACTTGCTTGCACTAGTCTGGCTTTAATTGTTGCCATTATCTCATTTGTTGATTCTGCGAGTAGGGGTTTTGCTGTGGTGGTGTCTTCTGAAAGTTTCCAGCTTATGAATTACTCCTCAGCTAAATCCCGTATGATTCCTCTAGTTGGAATTGTATGCATTTCCCATTGGAGCAGCATTCTGCAGTAACCTACTCCTACCTCTTTTGGAATGGTCAATCATTCCCATAGTAATCCCTACTAAAGTGTGGTACTTAGCAGACTTCACAGATTTGATACACAGGCTGAACATTTCTTCCTAAAACATTGGCACTCTGAATCTGGAAAACAACTAGAATCTGCACATGACTTTAACATCATTAGTAGGTAATGCTTGTGGTTCAGGCTATTTTCGAAAAGTGTTCCACGACTACTATGAGGTAATTAGTGTCAAAGGAAGAAAGAAAAGGATTCGAAATACTCCTGATATCAAAGGTTGCAACATTCTGTGTACGTTGCTAGGGTAGACGATCTCTGGAAGATGTGTTACCTATTATTTGGCAAGCATCGTAGGACTGTATTAGAGATACAAAATCCTTGAATATGGTGGGTCAACAAGATCCTGCTTTCAACACTTTCCGGACAGTGTTGATAGTAGTCAATTGGTTTCCCGTAGATTCTTTAGGGCAATGCTCCAAAATCTTGTGTCCTTCGTCTTCTGAGATACGTCTTCTGATCACTTACCATGCAATGATTCAAAATAGAAAAACGGATCTCCCTAGTAGTAACATTCCAAATCAACAAAGAATTTCTTCTTTTGTTGATAAGTCATATCACTTGGGAATAATTAGCAACTATATAATTAGTAATATCAGTAAACTACGGGGGAGAATCATTATTCATAGCAAATAATTTCTCATTCAGAAGTTTATCAGATACTACTGTCTCGTCAATAGCTTCTAACTCAGGGTTTTCTAATCTAGACCAAAGGTTTGCTTTCTAGATTTTTAGCCCTTTTTCTTATCCCGTCTTTCTATATCAAGTTCAAGTAACAATAAAACTTAACTTAATCAAGTATGGTTCAACATTAGTTTTATTGAACACAGATATCTTGGAGTGATCAGTGTCACCTATTGTTTCTAGACAAGACTAGATAAGATCGGAATTTATCATGCATGAACTTTCTTATCATCTTTCTGTCCTAAAATAATTCTTACTACATCATTACATCACATATTCATTCAAAAAGCAGATTTCAATCAGGTGATGCCCTAATGGGTGCAGTAATTCCTTTCGGTTTAAAAGATCTCATGCAATTATCAACATAACAAAAGGAACATCCTTTTTTTTCAATAGAACATTCAAAGGTCTAGCTATTAAGGAAAAATTATTTCATAACCCGTCCTAATAAAGCCGGTATGACTCTAAGAAAATTCTAAAATGGAGTTTCTTCCCAATAAAAATCTAAGCCAAAATTTTACAACTCAGAAGAAAATATATTTTATCCTCATTTCCATTTTTATTTCTTCGAAAAAAAAAAAGAAAAGCACGAAAAAAAAGCAACTAAGAAAACAACTAAGAAAGAACAAGAGATAGGGAAAAGAACAACTTACCATTGAACAAGAAAAAGAACAATTTTTTTTGGATTTTTAGATTTTATCATTTTTTTTCTTTTTAATATTTCGAAAGCAATTAAATTCCCTCAATATGGTTTTAGAATGATTTTCTAAAATTTGATTATCCAAAGTGTCTTAATTCCAGATAACATCTAAAATTAATTAGTTATGATAACCCTATATTTCGGAAATTGATTGTCTAACTAGCAGAAAATAAGTGTTAGGTCTAAGGTGTAGGTTACTATTGTTACCTATCATAAGTATCTAGAATTTTGATCAGTGTCTAGAATTTTGATCAGGAGTCCTAAATTCATTATGATATTTCCCCGGCAACGGCGCCAAAAATCTGATGCGATTCCGGTTGACGTGCTAAATAGGTGTTATTTTACCCTATGTTGATTATGAATAATTAAGGACTGTGATTGACTAATTGTCACATTTAGTCTCTATGGTGTCACTTAATCAGCCAGAACCTAAGGCAGAGTACCTATCGTGTAGCTAGTCTGTTGGAAAGTATCTACGATTTTATTAAATAAATATCGTACTCCCAGGGAAGTGGCAACGGCTTAGTAGTAACTAGCCTTTCATCCTAACTCCTATCTTATAATCCAGTTATGCAATCTTCATCAAGTACTTTGATGAGAGGGTGATCCATTCTCCACTAGGTTTAAATCTAATTAATCCCAAAAGTGTTTTATAGATGAGTCCTGATTCTATGTTATACTATTACTATACATTGATTGACCTATATTCGAGTATTTTAGACATGTCTTGGCCTGGATTGCAACTATGTTCTGTGTCTAAAGGTTACCACATCTGAGTTTCAACGCTACCGCCCCATCGTTAAGGGTAACGGCCCTACTCACGGCTCGGACTAAAGTCAGCAATGAACGGTACCCTATGTCACTTCGGTATCATGCTGCTCATCTCATAACCGCCGGCATAACACTCTACTCAGCCTACCTAGACTACTTTCAACCAACAGGGTGTTCCACAGATTATTTTATCTAGTATGGCAGACACCAATACTAATTGATGCCTGTTAAACTAAACAGGTTGTGAATAGACCATGGTTAGGAATTGTCTATAACCCTAATTTCAGTTTAAAAGAACGGCAATAGACATGCAAACATAATGAATATTTAAGCAGGTGGCCATTTCCGGAAAATCATAACAACTTCAACATATAAAACAGATATTCATAAGAATCGTAATCTGATATTCAAATTAATATTTAGATAAAACAATTCGTAAACATACAGAACCTCGTCTATGGGACCCAATGTCATAAAGTAATCACCACTCTATGCAGGTCCAGCCGGCGCTGCAGCTCCTGTATGCTCTTGACTGCTCGATCCTACTCTGCTCGGTAGAGCCTTCGGAGAACGCTCCTCAGACCTAGTAGCAATTGCTTTACCTTACATCTCGGGCTTAAGCAAATTACCCTAATCTGACTAAGAACACGCACCCTATCTCTCTCTTAGGATCTCCTAACGAAATCCCAGTATTCTATGAATACCAAAAACGAACCTGTCTATCGAAGCCTAAGATCTGAGACTATTTCTCAAAAACTAAGAAAACGAAACACTAAAGAAAGAAAGAAAACTGAAACTGAAACCCGAGTCTCTCAGTGACTTGTGTACTCAAGAATTGTACACTGGAAGTCTCTGAATGACTCAGATCGAGTGGAGAGGAATGATTTCAACTCCTGGAGGCCTGGGGTATTTATAGCAGCTTTCTGGAGTGAAAAATTCCAAAAACTTCGATGTGGGGCAAATTCTGGTGCTTCAGGACGCCCGTCCTGGTGGTCTGACTGGGTCGGGGACGCCCGTCCCGAATTCGGGACGCTCGTCCCGGACCGTTGACCAAGTCAGCATTTCCAAAAATTGCATTTTTGCCCCAAAATTTGCTATTTTCGTCCAATTTGCTCCTAAAACTTCCAAAATCGAAATTTAAGCAATTTTATGTCAATTTGATTCAATTAAGATCAAATACATTCAAATATTGCCCTAATTTATGTCTAAAAACATGCTAAAAAGGGTATATGATTTGTGCACATCAGTAGGGGGCTCCAGTTGTGTAGATCTGGGCACAAGTATTTGAGACTTCCTCGGGGAAGTTTCTCACAGCTGATTGGTATGCAGGGGATGCAAGCTCCTCCATTGCTATGCTCCTGATACAATGCCAAATTCTTCTATATCCCTTGACCCTTCGATACCACTTGGTAGATCACTTGCTTGCACTGGTCTGGCTTTAATTGTTGCCAATATCTCATCTGTTGATTCTGCGGGTAGGGGTTTTGCTGTGGTGGTATCTTCTGAAAGTTTCCAGCTTCCAAATTATTCCTCAGCTAAATCTCGTATGATTCCTCTATTTGGGATTGTATGCATTTCCCATTGGAGCAGCATTCTGCAGTAACCTACTCCTACCTCATTTGGAATGGTCAGTCATTCCCATAGCAATCCCTGCTAAAGTGTGGTACTTAGCAGACGTCACATATTTGATACACAGGCTGAACATTTCTTCCTAAGACATCGGCACTCTGAATCTGGAAATCAACTAGAATCTCCACATGACTTTAACATCATTAGTAGGTAATGCCTGTGGTTCAGGCCATTTTGAAAAGTGTTCCACGACTACTATGATGTAATTCTGTTCAAAGGAAGAAAGAGAAAAGGATTCGAAATACCCCTAATATCAACGGTTGCAACATTCTGTGTACGTCGCTGGTGTAGATGATCTCTGGAAGATGTGTTACCTGTTATTTGGCAAGTATCGCAGGATTGTATCAGAGATACAAAAGTCCTTGAATATGGTGGACAGTGTTGATAGCAGTCAATTGGTCTCCTGTAGATCCTTGATGACAATGCTCCAAAATTTTGTAGCCTTCGTCTTTCGAGACACGTCTTCTGATCCACTGATCTACCAAAAATTTGAAATAGAAGAGAAACTGCCCAGTAGTAATATTTCAAATCAGCAAAGAATTTCTTCTTTTGCTGATAAGTCATATCACTTTGAACTTATTCAGTGACTAGATAATTTGAAATAATCCACAGATGAGAATTATTATACATAGCAAACACTGCAAATAAGTTTTCATCCAAAATTTTATCAGTATTACACTAGCCTCTAACTCGGGGTTTTCTAATCTAGACCAATGGTTTGCTTTCTAGATTTTCAACCCTTTTTCTTATCCCTTTATTCTATATCAAGTTCAAGTAACAATAAAACTTAACTTAATCAAGTATGGTTCAACATTAGTTTTATTGAACACAGATATCTTGGAGTGATCAGTGTCACCTATTGTTTCTAGACAAGACTAGATAAGATCGGAATTTATCATGCATGAACTTTCTTATCATGTTTTTGTCCTAAAACAATTCGTACTACATCATTACATCACATATTAATTCAAAAAGCAGATTTCAATCAGGTGATGCCATAATGGGTGCAGTAATTCCTTTTGGTTTAAAAGATCTCATGCAATTATCAGCAAAACAAAAGGAACATCCTTTTTTCAATAGAACATTCAAAGGTCTGGCTATTAAGGAAAACTTATTTCATAACTCATCCTAATAAAGCCGGTATGACTCTAAGAAAATTCTAAAATGGAATTTCTTTCCAATAAAAATCTAAGCCAAAATTTTACAACTCAAAAGAAAATATATTTTATCCTCATTTCCATTTTTATTTCTCCGAAAAATAGAAAACAAAAAAAAAGAGCAAAAATGTACAACTAAGAAAACAACTAACAAAGAACAAGAGATAGGGAAAAGAACAACTTACCATTGAGCAGGAAAAATACAATTTTTTTCGGATTTTGAATTTTTAAAATATCTTTTTTTCTTTTTATATATTTCGAGAGCACTTAAATTCCCTCAATATGGTTTTGGAATGATTTTCTAAAATTTGATTATCCTAAGTGTCTTAATTTTAGATAATATCTAAAATCAATTAGTTGTCATAACCCTATATTTCGGAAGGTGATTGTCTAACTAGCATAAGATAAGTGTAGGTCTAAAGTCTAGGTTACTACTGTTACCTATCATAAGTCTCTAGAATTTTGATCAGAAATCCTAAATTCATTATGATATCTCCCCGGCAACGGCACCAAAAATCTGATGCGTTCCGATTGGTATGCTAAAAGATAGGCTTTACTTACCCTTGTCGATTTTGAGTAATTAAGGACTGAGTCTTACTAACTGACACTTAGCATTCAAATATTGTCACGTAATCAATCAGAACCTAAGGCAGAGTACCTATCGTGTAGCTAGTCTGTTGGAAAGTATCTACGATTTTATGTTATACTGTTACTATACGTTGATTGACCTATATTCGAGTATTTTAGACATGTCTTGGCCTGGATTGCAACTATGTTCTGAGTCTAAAGGTGTACCACATCTGAGTCTCTACGCTATCTCCCCATCATTAAGGGTAACGGCCCTACTCACGGCTCGGAGAAAAGTCAGCAATGAACGCCCTATGTCACTTCGGGGATCATACTGCTCGTCTCATAACCGTCGGCATAACACTCTACTCAGCCTACCTAGACTACTTTCAACCAACAGGGTGTTCCGGATATTATTTTATCTAGTATGGCAGACACCAATACTAATTGATGCCTGTTAAACAAAACAGGTTATGAATAGACCGTAGTTAGGAATTGTCTATAACCCTAATTTCAGTTTAAAAGAACGACATTAGACATGCATACATAATGAATATTTAAGTAGGTGACCATTTCCGGAAAATCATAAGAACCTCAACATATAAAACAGATATTCATAAGAATCGTAATCTGATATTCAAATTAATATTTAGATAAAACAATTCGTAAACATACAGAACCTCGTCTAGGGGACCCACTGTCATAAAGTAATCACCACTCTATGCAGGTCTAGTCGGCGCTGTAGCTCCTGCATGCTCTTGACTACTCGATCCTACTCTGCTCGACAGAGCCTTCGGAGAACGCTCCTCAGACCTAGTAGCAATTGCTTTACCTTACATCCCGGGCTTAAGCAAATTGCCCTAATCTGACTAAGAACACGCACCCTATCTCTCTCTTAGGATCTCCTAACGAAATCCCGGTATTCTATGAATACCAAAAACGAACCTATCTATTGAAGCCTAAGCTCTGAGACTATTTCTCAGAAACTAAGAAAACGAAACACTAAAGAAAGAAAGAAAACTGAAACTGAAACCCGAGTCTCTCAGTGACTTGTGTACTCGAGAATTGTACACTGGAAGTCTCTGAATGACTCAGATCGAGTGGAGAGGGATGATTTCAACTGCTGGAGGCTTGGGGTATTTATAACAGCTTTCTGGAGTGAAAATCTCCAAAATTTTCGATGTGGGACAACTTTTGGTGCTTCGGGACGCCCGTCCTGGGGGTTTGACTGGGTCGGGACGCCCGTCCTAAGCCTTTGACCAAGTCAGCATTTCCAAAAATTGCGTTTTTGCCCCAAATTTTGTTGTTTTCGTCTACTTTTCACCTGACACTTCCAAAATCATAAAAACTGTGAAATTGAGTAAATAACAATCAATTAAGATCGATTTCCTATCAATTTCACCCTAAATCATACATAAAAACATGCTAAAAAAGGTATATGATTTTCGCGTATCGGTGTGGTTCTATTGGGCATCAGTAAAAGGTCTTACTTGCATAGTGTATAACATGAAGGTTCTAATCATGCCTATTTCCCAAAACAATCATTACTACATGGTTACTAGCATCACATATCAATTCAGAAAGAAAACTCCAATCAAGTGATGTCATAATGGGTGCAGTAATATACAGTTCCTTTAGTAAAAAGATATCATGCATTTATCATAAAAAAGGAACATCCTTTCTCAATAGAATTTTCAAAAGTCTGGCTATTAAGGAAAAATCATTTCATAACTCGTCCTAATAAAGCTGGCATGACTCTATGAAAATTCTAAAATGGAATTTCTTCCCAATAGAAATCTAAGCCAAAACTTTACAACTCAGAAGAAAATATTTTTGTTTTTCCTCACTTCCATACTCTCTTTTTTCGAAATAAAAAAACAAACAATAGGAAAATTGTAAACAGAAAATTTATTTCTTTTATCTTCTGGAAATATATTTTCAGAAATTTTATAGAAGAAAAGAAAAGAAAACAAATTTGAAAGAAAAAAATGTTCATCTATGAAAGAACAAATAAGACAAGAGATAGGGTTGAAGAACAACTTACTGTTGAACGAGAAAATACATTTTTTCGGGTTTTAAATTTTTAAACATTTTTTTCTTTTTATATTTTATTTCGAAAGCAGTTAAATTTCCTCAATATGGTTTCAGAATAATTTCTAAAATTTGATTATCCTAAATGTCTTAATTTCAGATAATATCTAAAATCAATTAGTTATGATAACCCTATATTCGGAAATTGATTGTCTAACTAGCATAAATAAGTGTTAGGTCTAAGGTATAGATTACTACCGTTACCTATCATAAGCTTCTAGAATTGTGGTCAATAATCCTAAATTCATTATGTATGTCCCCGGCAACGGAGCCAAAATCTGATGCGTTCCGATTGGTATGCTAATAGGCTTTTTATTTACCTGTGTCGGTTATGAGTAATTAAGGACTGAGTCTTACTAACTGTCACTTTAGCATTCAATTGTTGTCACTTAATCAATCAGAACCTAAGCAGAGTACCTATCATGTAGCTAGTTCTTGGAAAGTATCTACTATTTTAATTTATTAATATCGTACTCCCCGGGAACTCGTAACGGCTTAGTAGTAACTATCCCTTAATCCTAACATTCATCTTATTTATCTAATCAGACAATCGATAATCAATACTTTGAGATTGATTGGTGATCCCAATCACCCATAACAAGCAAATAGCATTCAAGAGTAGACAGACATTCATCAATTTAAGCTGAGTTATTACAATTTGTTTGACCTTATCTTCGAACATTTTAGGTATATCTTGATCTCTAAGGCAATTATGAAATGTAACCATCTGTTTACCATATCCGAGTTACTTGGTGTATTCACCCCTACCTTGGGATGATCCTTCTCATCTGTCGGATTAAAGTATCCATGAATGGTACCCTATGTCACTTCGGTATCATGTCACTTAACCCTAGGATTGGCCTAGCGTACAAACTCAGCTTTATTAGGATACTCTAACAAATATGGTGATCTGTTTTGTTATTTCTTCCTAATTTGGCAGAACTTTTACAGTCTGTTAAACTAAACCAGTTATGATTCAGACCTTGGTTAGGAATTGTCTATAACCCTAATTTTAGTTTAAAAGAACGGCATTAGACATGCAGACATAATGAATATTTAAGCAGGTGGCCATTTCTGGAAAAATCATAAGAACTTCAACATATAAAACAGATATTCATAAGAATCGTAATCTGATATTCAAATTAATATTTAGATAAAACAATTCGTAAACATACAGAACCTCGTCTAGGGGACCCAATGTCATAAAGTAATCACCACTCTATGCAGGTCCAGCCGGCTGCAGCTCCTGTATGCTCCTGACTGCTCGATCCTACTCTACTCGGCAGAGCCTTCAGAGAACGCTCCTCAGACCTAGTAGCAATTGCTTTACCTTACATCCCGGGCTTAAGCAAATTGCCCTAATCTGACTAAGAACACACACCCTATCTCTCTCTTAGGATCTCCTAACGAAATCCCGGTATTCTATGAATACCAAAAATGAACCTATCTATCGAAGCCTAAGCTCTGAGACTATTTCTCAAAAACTAAGAAAACGAAACACTAAAGAAAGAAAGAAAACTAAAACTGAAACCCGAGTCTCTCAATGACTTGTGTACTCAAGAATTGTACACTGGAAGTCTCTGAATGACTCAGATCGAGTGGAGAGGGATGATTTCAACTGCTGGAGGCCTGGGGTATTTATAGCAGCTTTCTGGAGTGAAAATCTCCAAAACGTTCGATGTGGGACAACTTTTGGTGCTTCGGGACGCCCATCCTAGGGGTTTGACTGGGTCGGGACGCCCGTCCTGAGCCTTTGACCAAGTCAGCATTTCAAAAAATTGCATTTTTGCCCCAAAATTTGCTGTTTTCGTCTACTTTTCACCTGACACTTCCAAAATCATAAAAACTGTGAAATTGAGTAAATAACAATCAATTAAGATCGATTTCCTATCAATTTCACCCTAAATCATACATAAAAACATGCTAAAAAGGTATATGATTTTCGCGTATCGGTATGGTTCTATTGGGCATCAGTAAAAGGTCTTACTTGCATAGTGTATAACATGAAGGTTCTAATCATGCCTATTTCCCAAAACAATCATTACTACATGGTTACTAGCATCACATATCAATTCAGAAAGAAAACTCCAATCAAGTGATGTCATAATGGGTGCAGTAATAGACAGTTCCTTCAGTAAAAAGATATCATGCATTTATCATCAAAAAGGAACATCCTTTCTCAATAGAATTTTCAAAAGTCTGGCTATTAAGGAAAAGTCATTTCATAACTCGTCCTAATAAAGCTGGCATGACTCTATGAAAATTCTAAAATGGAATTTCTTCCCAATAGAAATCTAAGCCAAAATTTTACAACTCAGAAGAAAATATTTTTGTTTTTCCTCACTTCCATACTCTGTTTTTTCGAAATAAAAAAACAAACAAATAGGAAAACTGTAAACACGAAAAATTTATTTCTTTTATCTTCTGGAAAATAATATTTTTCAGAAAATTTTATAGAAGAAAAGAAAAGAAAACAAATTTGAAAGAAAACAAATGTTCATCTTTGAAAGAACAAATAAGACAAGAGATAGGGTTGAAGAACAATTTACTGTTGAACGACAAAAATACATTTTTTCGGGTTTTAAATTTTTAACATTTTTTTTCTTTTTATATTTTATTTCGAAAGCAGTTAAATTTCCTCAATATGGTTTCAGAATAATTTTCTAAAATTTGATTATCCTAAATGTCTTAATTTCAGATAATATCTAAAATCAATTAGTTATGATAACCCTATATTTCGGAAATTGATTGTCTAACTAGCATAAAATAAGTGTTAGGTCTAAGGTATAGATTACTACCGTTACCTATCATAAGCTTCTAGAATTGTGGCCAATAATCCTAAATTCATTATGATATGTCCCCGGCAACGGAGCCAAAAATCTGATGCGTTCCGATTGGTATGCTAAAATATAGGCTTTTATTTACCTATGTCGGTTATGAGTAATTAAGGACTGAGTCTTACTAACTGTCACTTTAGCATTCAATTGTTGTCACTTAATCAATCAGAACCTAAGGCAGAGTACCTATCATGTAGCTAGTTCTTGGAAAGTATCTACTATTTTAATTTATTAATATCGTACTCCCCGGGAACTCGTAACGGCTTAGTAGTAACTATCCCTTAATCCTAACATTCATCTTATTTATCTAATCAGACAATCGATAATCAATACTTTGAGATTGATTGGTGATCCCAATCACCCATAACAAGCAAATAGCATTCAAGAGTAGACAGACATTCATCAATTTAAGCTGAGTTATTACAATTTGTTTGACCTTATCTTCGAACATTTTAGGTATATCTTGATCTCTAAGGCAATTATGAAATGTAACCATCTGTTTACCATATCCGAGTTACCTGGTGTATTCACCCCTACCTTGGGATGATCCTTCTCATCTGTCGGATTAAAGTATCCATGAACGGTACCCTATGTCACTTCGGTATCATGTCACTTAACCCTAGGATTGGCCTAGCATACAAACTCAGCTTTATTAGCATACTCTAACAAATATGGTGATCTGTTTTGTTATTTCTTCCTAATTTGGCAGACCTTTTACAGTCTGTTAAACTAAACCAGTTATAATTCAGACCTTGGTTAGGAATTGTCTATAACCCTAATTTTAGTTTAAAAGAACGGCATTAGACATGCAGACATAATGAATATTTAAGCAGGTGGCCATTTCTGGAAAAATCATAAGAACTTCAACATATAAAACAGATATTCATCAGAATCGTAATCTGATATTCAAATTAATATTTAGATAAAACAATTCGTAAACATACAGAACCTCGTCTAGGGGACCCACTGTCATAAAGTAATCACCACTCTATCCAGGTCCAACCGGCTGCAGCTCCTGTATGCTCCTGACTGCTCGATCCTACTCTACTCGGTAGAGCCTTCGGAGAACGCTCCTCAGACCTAGTAGCAATTGCTTTACCTTACATCCCGGGCTTAAGCAAATTGCCCTAATCTGACTAAGAACACGCACCCTATCTCTCTCTTAGGATCTCCTAACGAAATCCCGGTATTCTATTAATACCAAAAATGAACCTATCTATCGAAGCCTAAGCTCTGAGACTATTTCTCAAAAACTAAGAAAACGAAACACTAAAGAAAGAAAGAAAACTAAAACTGAAACCCGAGTCTCTCAATGACTTGTGTACTCAAGAATTGTACACTGGAAGTCTCTGAATGACTTAGATCGAGTGGAGAGGGATGATTTCAACTGCTGGAGGCCGGGGGTATTTATAGCAGCTTTCTGGAGTGAAAATCTCCAAAAATTTCGATGTGGGACAAATTCTGGTGCTTCGGGACGCCCGTCATGGTGGTTTGACTGGGTCGGGACGCCCGTCCCGAATTCGGGATGCCCGTCCTGAGCCTTTGACCAAGTCAGCATTTCCAAAAATTGCGTTTTTGCCCCAAAATTTGCTGTTTTCGTCTACTTTTCACCTGACACTTCCAAAATCATAAAAACTGTGAAATTGAGTAAATAACAATCAATTAAGATCGATTTCCTATCAATTTCACCCTAAATCTTACATAAAAACATGCTAAAAAAGGTATATGATTTTCGCGTATCAGATAACCCCACACTTAGCTTTTTGCTTGTCCTCAAGCAAAGTATACCTGAAGTTAGTGATTCTAAATCATATGTGCAGTCACTTAAATTTCTAGTCATGTTTTTATTCCAAAAATTATTCAGATAATTCTTAACACAGGTCTGACTGGTTAGGTTGCTATGACAAGGTCTCAAATGTCTCTAGTAGATTGTTAGGATTGAGTAGAAAACAATTTAACAACTAGGTTGAACTCTTCTCTTAGTCATAAGGTCTTCCTGATGTGTAGTGTGTGTACTAGTCCAGACCAAATAGTCAACACAATAAACTCTTCTCTTAACTATTACCAGATAACACTTCGACCTGTCACTAGACACACTGACAACAGATAACTTTCTGAGTTCTGAGCCTTGGTGATCAGATTTTAATTATTTAGCACTTATTGATTTCTTTCGTTTATAGCTTCAGGGTATTTTGAGTCTGCTTTGAACACGTCAACTTCAACTACCCATGTAGCGAGTCCCACTCCGATGACTCCCAGACCTACACGACCTTAGGGCATCAGTCTTTAAGTTCCCTGAAGGAGTGGTGCTCGAGTAGCGATGGCCGCTGACAAACTACCCTATTTTTTTTTCATCATAAGTTTTTTTTTCTTTTCTTTTCACTTTTAGCTCAGAGTCTCATCTAGTCATTTTAATTGTCAATGCACCCTACAACTGGTATAATTTTATCTAGTTAAGTCTTGAAAAGGTAATTGGCTGAGGTCTCTAACCCAGACTAAATTGTGCTTAATTATCAGGAATTCCCTACTCCTAATCAATAAGTTCAAAAATAGTCATCAATTATCTCCTACTAACCATAACATTCTACCTACATATCATAGACATAAGCAATTGTTTAACCAAGCATACTGCATTTAGAAGTCTGAAAGACGGAAAAATTTTGAAAAAATTTGGAAGGGTGTGAAAATACGGGGAAAACAAGCAAAATCATGCAAAATATTTGCCAACTGCTACATTGCACCGTACACTGCAACCACACACTTAAGTTTGACACTGTCCTTAGTGTTCATGCATAGCTAAACTACCCCACACTTATTTGCAAACAAGAAGAAATGAAAACAAAATAGAAAACTCTTACCCTACACTTATTTGACTAACTAAGGGTAAGAGAGAAAATAAAAAAACCAACAAAACAAGACACAAAAATGAAGAAAATAAAAGTAAAGGAAGATGAGATTAGAAAAACTCCCTTCTTGCCTCGAGCAGAAGGTTTTCTCTGATCTGTCAATTGGCTCTTCACCTTAGCCATGTGCTATTGCTGAGGCATTCTTGACTCTGTAAGCTCTAGATACTGGAAAGGATGACGTCAGCTTCGATCCTTCATCGTCGAGCTCTAGGTAGTGGCCTATTCATTGAATGGCTCGAGCCCCACGGACTGCTTCCTCGACTCATTTGTAAGATTTCTCACAATCATAGCAACGTGTCCAGGAGGAACGTGTCTAGGAATGAGATTTATTGGGGTTTGTGTGCCTTCCTGCCCATGTTAGTAAAGGTATTGCATGCAAGTCTCGAATGGAAGAAAAGATACCTAAAGTTTTGGCGAAGCTGTGGTGGTAGGGGGCTCCCGTTGTGTAGATCTGGGCACAAGTATTTGAGACTTCCTAGGGGAAGTTTCTCACAGCTGATTGGTATGCAGGGGATGCAAGCTCCTCCATTGCTATGCTCCTAATACAACGCCAAATTCTTCTATATCCCTTGACCCTTCGATACCACTTGGTAGATCACTTGCTTGTACTGGTCTGGCTTTAATTGTTGCCAATATCTCATCTGTTGATTCTGCGGGTAGGGGTTTTGCTGTGGTGGTATCTTCTGAAAGTTTCCACCTTCCGAATTATTCCTCAGCTAAATCTCGTATGATTCCTCTAATTGGGATTGTATGCATTTCCCATTGGAGCAGCATTCTGCAGTAACCTACTCCTACCTCATTTGGAATGGTCAGTCATTCCCATAGCAATCCCTGCTAAAGTGTGGTACTTAGCAGACTTCACAGATTTGATACACAGGCTGAACATTTTTTCCTAAGACATCGGCACTCTGAATCTGGAAATCAACTAGAATCTGCACATGACTTTAACATCATTAGTAGGTAATGCCTGTGGTTTAGGCCATTTTGAAAAGTGTTCCACGACTACTATGATGCAATTTTGTTCAAAGGAAGAAAGAGAAAAGGATTCGAAATACCCCTGATATCAACGGTTTCAACATTTTGTGTACGTCGCTGGTGTAGATGATCTCTGGAAGATGTGTTACCTGTTATTTGGCAAGCATCGCAGGATTGTATCAGAGATACAAAAGTCCTTGAATATGGTGGACAGTGTTGATAGCAGTCAATTGGTCTCCTGTAGATCCTTGATGACAATGCTCCAAAATTTTGTAGCCTTCGTCTTTCGAGACACGTCTTCTGATCCACTGATCTACCAAAAATTTGAAATAGAAGAGAAACTGCCCAGTAGTAATATTTCAAATCAGCAAAGAATTTCTTCTTTTGCTGATAAGTCATATCACTTTGAACTTATTCAGTGACTAGATAATTTGAAATAATCCACAGATGAGAATTATTATACATAGCAAACACTGCAAATAAGTTTTCATCCAAAATTTTATCAGTATTACACTAGCCTCTAACTCGGGGTTTTCTAATCTAGACCAATGGTTTGCTTTCTAGATTTTCAACCCTTTTTCTTATCCCTTTATTCTATATCAAGTTCAAGTAACAATAAAACTTAACTTAATCAAGTATGGTTCAACATTAGTTTTATTGAACATAGATATCTTGGAGTGATCAGTGTCACCTATTGTTTCTAGACAAGACTAGATAAGATCGAAATTTATCATGCATGAACTTTCTTATCATGTTTTTGTCCTAAAACAATTCGTACTACATCATTACATCACATATTAATTCAAAAAGCATATTTCAATCAGGTGATGCCATAATGGGTGCAGTAATTCCTTTTGGTTTAAAAGATCTCATGCAATTATCAGCAAAACAAAAGGAACATCCTTTTTTCAATAGAACATTCAAAGGTCTGGCTATTAAGGAAAAATTATTTCATAACTCGTCCTAATAAAGCCGGTATGACTCTAAGAAAATTCTAAAATGGAATTTCTTTCCAATAAAAATCTAAGCCAAAATTTTACAACTCAGAAGAAAATATATTTTATCCTCATTTCCATTTTTATTTCTCCGAAAAATAGAAAACAAAAAAAAAGAGCAAAAATGTACAACTAAGAAAACAACTAACAAAGAACAAGAGATAGGGAAAAGAACAACTTACCATTGAGCAGGAAAAATACAATTTTTTTTCTGATTTTGAATTTTTAAAATATCTTTTTTTTCTTTTTATATATTTCGAAAGCACTTAAATTCCCTCAATATGGTTTTAGAATGATTTTCTAAAATTTGATTATCCTAAGTGTCTTAATTTTAGATAATATCTAAAATCAATTAGTTGTGATAACCCTATATTTCGGAAGGTGATTGTCTAACTAGCATAAGATAAGTGTAGGTCTAAAGTCTAGGTTACTACTGTTACCTATCATAAGTCTCTAGAATTTTGATCAGGAATCCTAAATTCATTACGATATCTCCCCGGCAACGGCACCAAAAATCTGATGCGTTCCGATTGGTATGCTAAAAGATAGGCTTTATTTACCCTTGTCGATTATGAGTAATTAAGGACTGAGTCTTACTAACTGTCACTTAGCATTCAAATATTGTCACGTAATCAATCAGAACCTAAGGCAGAGTACCTATCGTGTAGCTAGTCTGTTGGAAAGTATCTACGATTTTATTAAGTTAAATATCGTACTCCCAGGGAAGTGGTAACGGCTTAGTAGTAACTAGCCTTTCATCCTAACTCCTATCTTATGATCCAGTTATGCAATCTTCATCAATAACTTTGATGAGAGGGTGATCCATTCTCCACTAGGTTTAAGTCTAATTAATCCCAAAAGTGTTTTATAGATAAGCCCTGATTTTATGTTATACTGTTACTATACGTTGATTGACCTATATTCGAGTATTTTAGACATGTCTTGGCCTGGATTGCAACTATGTTCTGAGTCTAAAGGTGTACCACATCTGAGTCTCTACGCTATCGCCCCATCATTAAGGGTAACGGCCCTACTCACGGCTCGGAGAAAAGTCAGCAATGAACGCCCTATGTCACTTCGGGGATCATACTGCTCGTCTCATAACCGCCGGCATAACACTCTACTCAGCCTACCTAGACTACTTTCAACCAACAGGGTGTTCCGCAGATTATTTTATCTAGTATGGCAGACACCAATACTAATTGATGCCTGTTAAACTAAACAGGTTATGAATAGACCGTGGTTAGGAATTGTCTATAACCCTAATTTCAGTTTAAAAGAACGACATTAGACATGCAGACATAATGAATATTTAAGCTAGTTGCCATTTCCAGAAAATCATAAGAACTTCAACATAAAACAGATATTCATAAGAATCGTAATCTGATATTCAAATTAATATTTAGATAAAACAATTCGTAAACATACAGAACCTCGTCTAGGGGACCCACTGGCATAAAGTAATCACCACTCTATGCAGGTCCAGTCGGCGCTGCAGCTCCTGTATGCTCCTGACTGCTCGATCCTACTCTGCTCGACAGAGCCTTCGGAGAACGCTCCTCAGACCTAGTAGCAATTGATTTACCTTACATCCCGGGCTTAAGCAAATTGCCCTAATCTGACTAAGAACACGCACCCTATCTCTCTCTTAGGATCTCCTAACGAAATCCCGATATTCTATGAATACCAAAAACGAACCTATCTATCGAAGCCTAGGCTCTGAGACTATTTCTCATAAACTAAGAAAACGAAACACTAAAGAAAGAAAGAAAACTGAAACTGAAACCCGAGTCTCTCAGTGACTTGTGTACTCGAGAATTGTACACTGGAAGTCTCTGAATGACTCAGATCGAGTGGAGAGGGATGATTTCAACTGCTAGAGGCCTGGGGTATTTATAGCAGCTTTCTGGAGTGAAAATCTCCAAAGATTTCGATGTGGGACAACTTTTGGTGCTTCGGGACGCCCATCCTGAGCCTTTGACCAAGTCAGCATTTCCAAAAATTGCGTTTTTGCCCCAAAATTTGCTGTTTTCGTCTACTTTTCACCTGACACTTCCAAAATCATAAAAACTGTGAAATTGAGTAAATAAAAATCAATGAAGATCGATTTCCTATCAATTTCACCCTAAATCATACATAAAAACATGCTAAAAAAGGTATATGATTTTCGTGTATCGGTGTGGTTCTATTGGGCATCAGTAAAAGGTCTTACTTGCATAGTGTATAACATGAAGGTTCTAATCATGCCTATTTCCCAAAACAATCATTACTATATGGTTACTAGCATCACATATCAATTCAGAAAGAAAACTCAATCAAGTGATGTCATAATGGGTGCAGTAATATACAGTTCCTTCAGTAAAAAGATATCTTGCATTTATCATCAAAAAGGAACATCCTTTCTCAATAGAATTTTCAAAAGTCTGGCTATTAAGGAAAAATCATTTCATAACTCGTCCTAATAAAGCTGGCATGACTCTATGAAAATTCTAAAATGGAATTTCTTCCCAATAGAAATCTAAGCCAAAATTTTACAACTCAGAAGAAAATATTTTTGTTTTTCCTCACTTCCATACTCTGTTTTTTAGAAATAAAAAAACAAACAAATAGGAAAACTGTAAACACGAAAAATTTATTTCTTTTATCTTCTGGAAAATAATATTTTTCAGAAAATTTTATAGAATAAAAGAAAAGAAAACAAATTTGAAAGAAAACAAATGTTCATCTATGAAAGAACAAATAAGACAAGAGATAGTGTTGAAGAACAACTTACTGTTGAACGACAAAAATACATTTTTTCGGGTTTTAAATTTTTAACATTTTTTTTCTTTTTATATTTTATTTCGAAAGCAGTTAAATTTCCTCAATATGGTTTCAGAATAATTTTCTAAAATTTGATTATCCTAAATGTCTTAATTTCAGATAATATCTAAAATCAATTAGTTATGATAACCCTATATTTCAGAAATTGATTGTCTAACTAGCATAAAATAAGTGTTAGGTCTAAGGTATAGATTACTACCGTTACCTATCATAAGCTTCTAGAATTGTGGCCAATAATCCTAAATTCATTATGATATGTCCCCGACAATGGAGCCAAAAATCTGATGCGTTCCGATTGGTATGCTAAAAGATAGGCTTTTATTTACCTATGTCGGTTATGAGTAATTAAGGACTGAGTCTTACTAACTGTCACTTTAGCATTCAATTGTTGTCACTTAATCAATCGGAACCTAAGGCAGAGTACCTATCATGTAGCTAGCTCTTGGAAAGTATCTACTATTTTAATTGATTAATATCGTACTCCCCGGGAACTGGTAACGGCTTAGTAGTAACTATCCCTTAATCCTAACATTCATCTTATTTATCTAATCAGACAATCGATAATCAATACTTTGAGATTGATTGGTGATCCCAATCACCCATAACAAGCAAATAGCATTCAAGAGTAGACAGACATTCATCAATTTAAGCTGAGTTATTACAATTTGTTTGACCTTATCTTCGAACATTTTAGGTATATCTTGATCTCTAAGGCAATTATGAAATGTAACCATCTGTTTACCATATCCGAGTTACCTGGTGTATTCAACCCTACCTTGGGATGATCCTTCTCATGTGTCGGATTAAAGTATCCATGAACGGTACCCTATGTCACTTCGGTATCATGTCACTTAACCCTAGGATTGGCCTAGCGTACAAACTCAGCTTTATTAGGATACTCTAACAAATATGGTGATCTGTTTTGTTATTTCTTCCTAATCTGGCAGACCTTTTACATTATGTTAAACTAAACCAGTTATGATTCAGACCTTGGTTAGGAGTTGTCTATAACCCTAGTTTAATTTAAAAGGACACGACAGTTCAACATTCATAATGATAATACTAGCTCTATGATCTTCCCGGGAAAATGAACAGTATCTCAAATTGTAAAACATGCATGATATATAAATTCAGTATCAAATTAATATTCAGATAAAACAATTCATAAATATACAGAACCTCATATAGGGGACCCACTATCATAAAGTATTCACCGCTTTATGTAGGTCCAGCCGGTGCTGCAGCTCCTGTATGCTTCTGACTGCTTGATCCTACTCTACTCGGCAGAGCCTTCGGAGAATGCTCCTCAGACGTAGTAGCAATTGCTTTACCTTACATCCCGGGCTTAAGCAAATTGCCCTAATCTGACTAAGGACACGCACCCTATCTCTCTCTTAGGATCTCCTAACGAAATCCCAGTATTCTATGATACCAAAAACGAACCCTATCTAGTCGTAATCTAAGATTCTGAGATGGACTCTTAGAAAACAAAGAAAACGAGAAACTCTCTAAGAATAGAATTAAACTTATACTGAGCCTGAGTCTCTCAGTGACTTATGTACTCGAGAAAAATGTACAATCGAAGTCACTAAATGACTCAGATCGAGTGGAGAGGGATAATTTCAACTCTTGGAGGCCTTGGGTATTTATAGCAGCTTTCTGGAGTGAAGTTTTCCAAATATTTCGATGTGGGACAACTTCTGGTGCTCGGGACGCCTGTCCCGAGCTTGGGACGGCCGTCCTGGTGCTTTGACTGGGTTTGTACGCCCGTCCCGAACTCAGCATTTCCAAAAATTGCATTTTTGCCCCAAAATTTGCTGTTTTCGTGCAATTTGCTCCTAAAACTTCCAAAATCGATATTTAAGCAATTTTATGTCAATTTGATTCAATTAAGATCAAATACATTCAAATATTGTCCTAATTTATGTCTAAAAACATGCTAAAAAGGGTATATGATTTGTGTATATCAACGGTCTAATCATAACCTGTTTAGTTTAACATGCATCAATTAGTATTGGTGTCTGCCATATTAGATAAAATAACCTGCGAAACACCCTGTTTGTTAGAGTAGTCTAAGTAGGCTGAGTTGATCATTTATGTCGGCGTTAGGGCGAGCGGCATGATCCCCTAAGTGACATAGGGCTTTCATGGATGCCTTTAGCTCGAACCGTGAGTAGGGCCGTCAACCTTGGCGATGGGGCGGTTTATCAGATAACTCAGATGTGGTACACCTTTAGACTCAGTACATATTTGCAATCCAGGCTAAGATATATCTAAAATACTCGAAGATAGGTCAATCAACATGTAGGAACAGTATAACATAGAATCAGGACATTATCTATAAAACACTTTTAGGCTTAAATAGACTTAAACCTAGTGGAGAATGAATCACCCTCTCATCAAAGTTATTGATGACGATTGCATAACTGGATCATAAGATAAGAGTTAGGGTAAAAGGCTAGTTACTACTAAGCCGTTACCACTTCCCTGGGAGTACGATATTTAATTTAATAAAATCGTAGATACTTTCCAACAAACTAGCTACACGATTGGTACTCTAAGTTGGTTCTGACTGATTAAGTGACACCTTAAAAGACTAAATGTGACAATTAGTCAACCTCAGTCCTTAATTACTCATAATCAACATAGGGTAAAACAACACCTATTTAGCATATCAGTCGGGAACACATCAGGAGAAAAATATTTTCTTCTGAGTTGTAAAATTTTGGCTTAGATTTTTATTGGGAAGAAATTCCATTTTAGAATTTTCTTAGTGTCATGCCGGCTTTATTATGACGAGTTATGAAATGATTTTTCCTTAATAGCCAGACCTTTGAATATTCTATTGAGAAAGGATGTTCCTTTTGTTTTTGCTAATAATTGCATGATATCTTTTTAAAGGAACTATTTACTACTGCACCCATTCTGACATCACTTGATTGGAAATTGCTTTTTTAATTGATGTTAGTAATTATGCAGTAAGAATTGTTTAGGACAAAGGCATGATTAGACATTATTCATATCATACCTAGTCTAAACAATATTATACCCTGATTACTCCACTCTGAGATATTTGTTCAATAAAATTGATGCTAAACCAAGATTGATTAATTGAGTTTTATTGAATTTGATATAGAAAGACAAGATAAAGAAAAAGGGATGAAAATCTAGAAAGCAAACCATTGGTCTAGATTAGAAAACCCCGAGTTAGAGGCTATTGACAAGATATTAGTATCTGATAAATTTCTGGAT
The DNA here is from genome assembly GCA_027405835.1 of Asclepias syriaca. Classification (NCBI taxonomy): domain Eukaryota; kingdom Viridiplantae; phylum Streptophyta; class Magnoliopsida; order Gentianales; family Apocynaceae; genus Asclepias; species Asclepias syriaca. The sequence goes on along the minus strand of CM049926.1, from coordinate 21,427,635 downwards.
GAGAATTTATTTTCATTGTTTGCTATGTATAATAATCATCTTCCTCAGTTTATCAATATTACAAATTATTTAGTTGCTGAAATATTCCTGAGTGATATGACCTATCAGCAAAAGAAGAAATTCTTTGTTGATTTGAAATATTACTACTGGGAAGATCCCTTCTCTATTTTGAATTGTGCAGAGTAATTGATCAGAAGATGTGTCTCAAAAAGACGAAGCCCACAAGATTCTGGAGCAATGCCATCAAAGATCTACGGGTGATGTGTTCCCGACTGATATGCTAAAATAGGTGTTGATTTACCCTATGTTGATTATGAGTAATTAAGGACTGAGATTGACTAATTGTCACATTTAGTCTTTATAGTGTCACTTAATCAGCCAGAACCTAAGGCAGAGTACCTATCGTGTAGCTAGTCTGTTGGAAAGTATCTACGATTTTATTAAGTTAAATATCGTACTCCCAAGGAAGTGGTAACGGCTTAGTAGTAACTAGCCTTTTATCCTAACTCTTATCTTATGATCCAGTTATGCAATCGTCATCAATAACTTTGATGAGAGGGTGATTCATTCTCCACTACGTTCAAGTCTATTTAAGCCTACAGTGTTTTATAGATGAGGTCCTGATTCTATGTTATACTGTTCCTATATGTTGATTGACCTATCTTCGAATATTTTAGACATGTCTTGGTCTGGATTGCAACTTGATATGCATAAATCATATCACATTTTTAGCATGTTTTTAGGCATGATTTAGGATGAAATTGAGGGCAAATTGGTCTTAATTGTCCATTATTAACTCAATTTCACAATTTTTCTGATTTTGGAAGTGTCAGGTGAAAAGTGGAAGAAAATGGCAAATTTCTGGGCAAAAACACAATTTTTCAGAAGTTCAGACTTCGGGGAGGGCGTCCCGGTTCAGGACGGGCGTCCTGGCCTGGTCAACAGGTCGGGACGGCCGTCCTGACCTGGTCAACAGACCGGGACGGGCGTCCCGAACCAGAATTCAGAATCCCACATCGAATTTTTGAGAGAAAATCACTCCAGAAAGCTAATATTAATACCCCAAGCCTTCCTCAGTTGAATTCATCCCTCTCCACTCGATCTGAGTCATTCAGTGGTTTCCAGTGTACAAATCTCGAGTACACAACTCACTCGGAGACTCAGATTTCAGTATAAGTTTTCTTTCTTTCCTTTTTGTGTTTCGTTTTTCTTAGTTTCTGAGAATTAGTCTTAGATCCTAGGGTTCGATAGATAGGTTCGTTTCTGGTACTCATAGAATACCTAGGATTTCGTTAGGAGATCCTAAGAGGGCTCTAGGCGTTCGAAGAGTCAGTCCACAGGGCTGGGCTTAAGCCCAGGACGTAAGGTAAAGTCCAGCTACTAGGCTGAGGAAGCATCCTCCGAAGGTTCTGGCGAGCAGAGTCAGGTCGAGCAGTACGCCATATACAAGCAGTTGCTCCAACGGCGCGACTATGTAAAGGGTGATTTCTTTATGGCATCAGTCCCCCCTGTCCCTCTCTTTATATGTTTGTACTGTGTTTGTTCCAAACATTAATTATGAATATGAGATTATGATTCCTATGAGTATTTCTTTATGGCATCAGTCCCCCCTGTCCCTCTCTTTATATGTTTGTACTGTGTTTGTTCCAAACATTAATTATGAATATGAGATTATGATTCCTATGAGTATTTCTTTATGGCATCAGTCCCCCCTGTCCCTCTCTTTATATGTTTGTACTGTGTTTGTTGCAAACATTAATTATGAATATGAGATTATGATTCCTATGAGTATTTCTTTATGGCATCAGTCCCACCTGCTTAATATACATTATATCTGCATGTCTAATGTAGTTTCTTTTAAACTAAAATTAGGGTTATAGATAATTCCTAACCACGGTCTATTCATAACCTGTTTAGTTTAACATGCATCAATTAGTATTGGTGTCTGCCATACTAGATAAAATAACCTGCGGAACACCCTGTTTGTTAGAGTAGTCTAGGTAGGCTGAGTAGAGTGTTATGCCGGCGGTTATGGGCCAGCGGCGTGATTCCCGAAATGACATAGGGCTTTCATAGCTATCTTTTGTTCGAACCGTGAGTAGGGCCGTTTACCTTAGCGATGGGGCGGTAGCATAGAGACTCAGATGTGGTACACCTTTAGACTCAGAACATAGTTGCATTCCAGGCTAAGATATATCTAAAACACTCGAAGATAGGTCAATCAACATATAAGAACAGTATAACATAGAATCAAGACTTTGTCTATAAACACTTTTAGACTTAATTAGACTTAAACCTAGTGGGGAATGGATCACCCTCTTATCAAAGCTATTCATGACGATTGCATAACTGGATCATAAGATAAGAGTTAGAATAAAAAGGCTAGCCACTACTAAGCCGTTACCACTTCCCTGGGAGTACGATATTTATTTAATAAAATAGTAGATACTTTCCAACAGACTAGCAACACGATAGGTACTCTGCCTTAGGTTATGGCTGATTAAGTGACACCATAGAGACTAAATGTGACAATTAGTCAATCACAGTCCTTAATTACTCATAATCAACATAGGGTTAAATAACACCTATTTAGCATATCAGTCGGGAAGCCATCAGATTTTTGGCGCCGTTGCCGGGGAAATATCATAACTAATTTAGGATTATTGGCCACAATTCTAAGAGACTTATGATAGGTAGCGGTAGTAACCTAGACTTTTGATCTACACTTATCTCATGCTAGTTAGACAATCACTTTCCGAAATATAGGATTATCATAACTAACCAATTTTAGATATTATCTGAAATTAAGACACTTAGGATAATCAAATTTTAGAAAATTATTCTAAAACCATATTGTGGAAATTTATCTGCTTTCCATATAAAAGAAAAACAAATGTTAAAAATTCAAAATCCCTAAAAATATTTTTCTTGCTTTTCTATCGTCCTTTTCCTCCTATTCTTGTTATTTGTTATTTCTAACCAGACTTTGCACTCAGAGATGAAGAGAAAAAGAGCAGCTACTAACCAAGCAAAGAAAACAGAAATCCCTAACACTCCAGGACCAAAGAAGACAAAGCCAGAACGACCATCTAGGCATGAACCAGAAATACCACGAGGGACTCTTCCTTCACAACCGGTAGAAGTAAACTCAAGCCTAGATGCCAGTGACCTAGTGAGAAGATTCCTGAACGCCCTTGAGCCTAGTCCCACGGAAGAAGACCCTTCTGAAAATACCTTCCCTCCTAGAGAAGAACCTCAAAGATCTCCAGTTCACACTCCTGCCGAGAGAGTTCCTATAAATCCACCACCCCTTGACCAAACCCAGAATTCACCAACATCTCCTGCATACACCCCAACACCTAACGAGCACACCCCTTCATCCGGGGGAAGTACTAACGGTTATCATTCAGTGTTGTCCGTGCAGATAGATACTTTGGCTCAAAGGATCTATGAGATGGATCAAGGAATTGCAAGCAGATTGTGTCATTTAGACCAAATCAGTCTGAATATCACAACCAACATGGACCGACTCAGAGCCACGGTCAATCTTCAGGAGAACCAAGGTGCACAACTTCTCCGGGAGATGGCTGACTTACGAAGTGAGCAGGGTAGGCAAAGGGATGAGATGAGAGCCATACGCATAGAAATGTGAAACATTCGAGAAGAGTTACAGGAGATCAGAGATCAGGGTCGTTGAAAAAGGGAAGATTCTTTAAATTTTATTCTCAGCAAATAAATTGTTTGAACTAAAACTGAATAATTGACCCCTATTTTCTAATCTCAAACGTTTTAACGGGTCCTTTATTTTATTCAACAATTTCCTTCAGACATTTTATTTTTTCTCTATGAAAAACAAAAGTTTTGCAAATGCATTTTATTTTTCACTAATTAAATTGTATAAACTCAGTTTTTGTTTTTCTGAAATTCTTGCTGAATTCAAGTTAGGATAAGATTAGGGTAGTCCTGATTTTCGAAAACAGTTGAGGAATTTTTGCATAGAGTTTTTAATAGCTTCTGAATTTGATTGGATAAACATCAAGACTTGTTAAAAATTATGATTATTCTTGGTGTACTGAGATTTGCAGGGAATTATGAAATTTTTTTTTTCGGAATTGGCACGCATCCTGAAGCAACCTGGGACGGGCGTCCCGAAGGCCGCCCCTCCTACAAATAATCCATTTTTCTCATTTTCCCTCAAATCAACTTCCAAAAATTCATCTCTCTAAAAATTTTCTCAACAAATTTTTGGCAAACTTCCCAAAGTTCAAAAATTCAAATTTCCCTCCAAAATTTGAATTTTAAATTTCCTTCCAAATTCGAATTTCCCTCCAAAATTCAAATTTCCGCCAAAAAATTCAAAATCATTCCCTAACCAAAATCCATCCTTTCGAATTCAAATTCACCTCCAGAATTCGAATTCGAATCTTCCTTCCTGCCTAAACTCTCAAAATCTCTCAAACGCTCTCAACCCAAATGGCTCCCAAATGCGCCCGTATCATATCCACCATGACCGTCACATCGGTGGCACATCCTTTCATGCTGTTTCACTCCAGCCCAGCATACCAGGAGAGATGTCACGGATACATTGGACACACCATACTGACGGGCAGAACACTTGACTGGGCAGCAGTATAGACGCTAGAGGTGGAGCAGAAAGTCAGACGCATGCTCGACGTACTACCCTACAGTCGAGTATTCATCGTCACTTAACCGACATACATAGAGCTGGTATGTGAGTTCTATGCGTCATTTACGTACCATCAGGAGTAGATCACATTCCGCTTGGGCGAAATAGATCGATCGATGAGCATGGCCGAGTTTGGCATTGCCTTGGGTATCTGGCAGAGAGACGAGCTGGATACGCCCGCCTACACCACGGCAGTTCGAGACTTCACGTCTGCAGACGTCTCCATTGCTTGGGCTCAGATCTGTATGACGGGTGTCCCCTACCAGCATGGCTTTGCGAAAGCCACAGGTATTTATCCTGCTCTTCGCTACTTACATGCCATTATCGCACACACATTGTCAGGACGACGGACGGCCCCCAGGAATGTCACCCAAATGGAGACATTCCTCTTGGCCAACATGCACATGGGATCCATAGTAGAGATGGCTCGACTTATCACGGTCATCATGCGGGGTTTCACTACGGACACTCGGAAATAGTATCTAGGGCTCGGGCCATTCATCACCAGGATAGCTCACTACCTTGAGTTGGACATCGAGGGCTCGGAGCTGACCCAGTGATGGGGTTTCCGACCGATGTGCTAAATAGGTGTTATTTTACCCTATGTTGATTATGAATAATTAAGGACTGTGATTGACTAATTGTCACATTTAGTCTCTATGGTGTCACTTAATCAGCCAGAACCTAAGGCAGAGTACCTATCGTGTAGCTAGTCTGTTGGAAAGTATCTACGATTTTATTAAATAAATATCGTACTCCCAGGGAAGTGGCAACGACTTAGTAGTAACTAGCCTGTATTCCTAACTCCTATCTTATGATCCAGTTATGCAATCTTCATCAAATACTTTGATGAGAGGGTGATTCATTCTCCACTCGGTTTAAGTCTAATTAATCCTAGAAGTGTTTTATAGATGAGTTCTGATTCTATGTTATACTGTTCCTATATGTTGAATGACCTAAATTCGAGTATTTTAGACATGTCTTAGCCTGGATTGCAACTATGTTATGTGTCTAAACGCGTACCACATCCGAGGTTTCTAATAAACCGCCCTACCTTAATGACGGCCCTACTCACGGTTCGGGACGAAGGCATCCATGAAAGCCCTATGTCACTTCGGGGATCTTACCGCTTGCCCTAGCCGCCGGCATAATCGGACTCGGCTCGGCTTCCCCTAGACTACTCTAACATGCAAGGTGTTCAGCAGGTTATTTTATCTAGCATGGCAGACACCAATACTAATTGATGCCTGTTAAACTAAACAGGTTATGATTAGACCGTGGTTAGGAGTTGTCTATAACCCTAACTTTAGTTTAAAAGAGCACATTAAACATGCAGACTGATGTGCACAAATCATATACCCTTTTTAGCATGTTTTTAGACATAAATTAGGGCAATATTTCAGGAGCAAATTGGATGAAAACAGCAAATTTTGGGGCAAAAATGCAATTTTTGGAAATGCTGACTTGGTCAACGGTCCGGGACGGGCGTCCCGAATTCGGGACGGGCGTCCCGACCCAGTCAGACCACCAGGACGGGCGTCCCAATCCAGGACGAGCGTCCCGAAGCGCCAGAATTTGTCCCACATCGAATTTTTTGGAATTTTTCACTCCAGAAAGCTGCTATAAATACCCCAGGCCTCCAGGAGTTGAAATCATCCCGCTCCACTCGATCTGAGTCATTAAGTGGTTTCCAGTGTACAATTTTCCAGTACACAACTCACTCAGAGACTCGGATCTTAGTTTTCTTTCTTTCTTTAGTGTTTCGTTTTCTTAGATTCTGAGAAATAGTCTCAGAGCTTAGGCTTCGATAGATAGGTTCGTTTTTGGTATTCATAGAATACCGGGATTTCGTTAGGAGATCCTAAGAGAGAGATAGGGTGCGTGTTCTTAGTCAGATTAGGGCAATTTGCTTAAGCCCGGGATGTAAGGTAAAGCAATTGCTACTAGGTCTAAGGAGCGTTCTCCGAAGGCATTGTCGAGCAGAGTAGGATCGAGCAGTCAGGAGCATACAGGAGCTGCAGCGCCGGCTGGACCTGCATAGAGTGGTGATTACTTTATGACAGTGGGTCCCCTAGACGAGGTTCTGTATGTTTACGAATTGTTTTATCTAGATATTAATTTGAATATCAGATTACGGTTCTTATGAATATCTGTTTTATATGTTGAAGTTGTTATGATTTTTCGGAAATGGCCACCTGTTTAAATATTCATTATGTCTGCATGTCTATTGCCGTTCTTTTAAACTGAAATTAAGGTTATAGACAATTCCTAACCACGGTCTATTCATAACCTGTTTAGTTTAACATGCATCAATTAGTATTGGTGTCTGCCATACTAGATAAAATAATCTGCAGAACACCCTGTTTGTTGAAAGTAGTCTAGGTAGGCTGAGTAGAGTGTTATGCCGGCGGTTATGAGACGAGCAGCATGATACTGAAGTGACATAGGGTACCGTTCATTGCTGACTTTAGTCCGAGCCGTGAGTAGGGCCGTTACCCTTAACGATGGGGCGGTAGCATAGAAACTCAGATGTGGTAGCCTTTAGACACAGAACATAGTTGCAATCCAGGCCAAGACATGTCTAAAATACTCGAATATAGGTCAATCAACATATAGGAATAGTATAACATAGAATCAGGACTCATCTACAAACACTTTTGGGATTAATTAGACTTAAACCTAGTGGAGAATGGATCACCCTCTCATCAAAGTATTTGATGAAGATTGCATAACTGGATCATAAGATAAGAGTTAGGATAAAAGGCTAGTTACTACTAAGCCGTTGCCACTTCCCTGGGAGTACCATATTAATAAAATAAAATCGTAGATACTTTCCAACAGACTAGCTACACGATAGGTACTCTGCCTTATGTTCTGATTGATTAAGTGACATAAATTGAATGCTAAAGTGACAGTTAGTAAGACTCAGTCCTTAATTACTCATAATCAATATAGGGTAAAATAACACCTATTTAGCATGTCAATCGGAATCCCATCAGATTATAACCCCACACTTAGCTTTTTGCTTGTCCTCAAGCAAAGTCTACCTGAAGTTAGTGATTCTAAATCATATGTGCAGTCACTTAAATTTCTAGTCATGTTTTTATTCCAAAAATTATTCAGATAATTCTTAGCACAGGTCTGACTGGTTAGGTTGCTATGACAAGGTCTCAAATGTCTCTAGTAGATTGTTAGGATTGAGCAGAAAACAATTTAACAACTAGGTTGAACTCTTCTCTTAGTCATAAGGTCTTTCTGATGTGTAGTGTGTGTACTAGTCCAGACCAGATAGTCAACACAATAAACTCTTGTCTTAACTATTACCAGATAACACTTCGACCTATCACTAGACACACTGACAACAGATAACTTTCTGAGTTCTGAGCCTTGGTGATCAGATTTTTACTTATTTAGCGCTTATTGATGATTTTTTCTTTTATAGCTTTTCCAGGGTATTTTGAGTCTGCTTAGAACACGTCAACTTCAACTACCCATGTAGCGAGTCCCACTCCGATGACTCCCAGATCTACACGACCTTAGGGCATCAGGCTTTAAGTTCCCCGGAGGAGTGGTGCTCGAGTAGCGAAGGCCGCTGGCAAACTACCCTATTTTAATTAGCTCATTTTTTTTTCTTTTTCACTTTTGGCTCAGAGTCTCATCTAGTTATTCCAATTGTCAATGCATCCTGCAACTGGTCTAATTTTATCTAGTCAAGTTTTGAAAAGGTAATTGGCTGAGGTCTCTAATCTAGACTAAGTTGTGCTCATTTATCAGGAATTCCCTATTCCTAATCAATAAGTTCAAAATAGTCATCACATTGTCTCCTACTAACCATAACATTCTACCTACATATCATGGACATAAGCAATGTTTAACCAAGCATACTGCATTTAGAAGTCTGAAAGACTGAAAAATTTTGAGAAGAAAAAAAAAATTGGAAGGGTGTGAAAATACGGGGAAAACAAGCAAAATCATGCAAAAATTTTGTCAACTGCTACAGTGCACCGTGCACTGCTACCCCACACTTAAGTCTGACACTGTCCTCAGTGTTCATGCATAGCTAAACTACCCCACACTTATTTGAAAACAAGAAACAAAAAACAAAATAGAAAACTCTTACCCCACACTTATTTGACTAACTAAGGGTAAGAGAGAAAATAAAACAACCAAAGAAATAACAAAACAGGACACCAAACAATGAAAATAAAAGTAAAGGAACATGAGGATTAGAAAAACTCCCTTCATGTCGCGAGCAGAAGGGTCTTCTCTGATTTGTCAATTGGCTCTTCACCTTAGCCATGTGCTATTGATGAGGCATTCTTGACTCTGTAAGCACTTGATACTGTAACGGATGATGTCAGCTTCGATCCTTCATTGTCGAGCTCCAGGTAGTGGCCTATTCATTTGATGAATGGCTCGAGCCCTAAGGACTGATTCCTCGATTCATTTGCAAATTTTCTCGTAATAGTAGCAACGTGTCCAGAAGGAACGTGTCTAGGAATGAGACTTCTTTGGATTGGTGTGCCTACCTGCCAATGTTAGTGAATGTATTGAATGCAAGTTTTGAATGGTAGAAGAGATACCTGAAGCTTTGGCTAAGCCGTGGTGGTAGGAGGCTCCAGTGGTGTAGATCTGGGCCTAAATATTTGAAGCTTCCTCGGGGAAGTTTCTCACAGCTGATTGTATGCAGGGGATGCAAGCTCCTCCATTGCTATGCTCCTGATACAACGCCAAATTCCTCTATATCCTTCGACTGTTCGTTACCTCTTGGTAGATCACTTGCCTGCACTGGTCTGGCTTTAATTGTTGCCAGTATCTCATCTATTGATTCTGCGAGTAGGGGTTTTGTTGTGGTGGTATCTTCTGAAAGTTTCCAGCTTCTGAATTACTCAGCTAAATCCCGTATGATTCCTCTAGCGGGGATTGTATGCGTCTCCCATTGGAGCAGCATTCTGTAGTAACCTACTCCTACCTCTTTTGGAATGGTCAGTCATTCCCATAGCAATCCCTGCTAAAGTGTGGTACTTAGCAGACTTCACAGATTAGATACATAGACTGAGCCTTTCTTCCTAAGACGTTGGCATTCTGAATCTGAAAAACAACTTCTCATAGAATCTGCACATGACTTGAACATCATTAGTAGGTAATGCCTGTGGTTCAGGCCATTTTGAAAAGTGTTCCACGACTACTATGATGTAATTATGTTCAAAGGAAGAAAGGAAAAGGATTCGAAATACCCCTGATATCAAAGGTTGCAACATTCTGTGTACGTCGCTGGGGTAGATGATCTCTGGAAGATGTGTTACCTGTTATTTGGCAAGCATCGCAGGAATGTATCAGAGATACAAAAGTCCTTGAATATGGTGGGTCAACAAGATCCTGCTTTCAACACTTTCCGGACAATGTTGATAGTAGTCAATTGGTCTCCCGTAGATTCTTTAGGGCAATGCTCCAAAATCTTGTGTCCTTCGTCTTCTGAGATACGTCTTTTGATCAACTGATCTGCAAAAATTTGAAATAGAAGAGAAACTGTCCAGTAGTAATATTTCAAATCAGCAAAGAATTTCTTCTTTTGCTGATAAGTCATATCACTTGGAACTTATTCAGTGACTAGATAATTTGCAATAAACCACAGATGAGAATTATTATACATAGCAAACAATGCAAATAAGTTTTCATCCAAAAATTTATGAGTATTACACTAGCCTCTAACTCGGGGTTTTCTAATCTAGACCAATGGTTTGCTTTCTAGATTTTCAACCCTTTTTTCTTACCCCTTCTTTCTATATCAAACTCAGGTAACAATAAAACCTAACTTAATCAATTATGGTTCAGTATCAGTTTTATTGAACACAGACATCTTAGAGTGATCAGTGTAACCTATTGTTTTTAGACAAGACTAGATAAGATTAGGATTTATCATACATGAACTTTCTTATCATGTTTCTGTCTAAAACAATTCTTACTACATCACATATTCATTCAAAAAGCAGATTTCAATCAGGTGATGTCATAATGGGTGCAATAATTCCTTTTGGTTTTAAAAATTCTCATGCAATCATCAGCAAAACAAAAGGAACATCCTTTTTCCAATAGAACATTCAAAGGTCTGGCTATTAAGGAAAAATTATTTCATAACTCATCCTAATAAGGCCGGCATGACTCTAAGAAAATTCTAAAATAGAGTTTCTTCCCGATACAAATCTAAGCCAAAATTTTACAACTCAGAAGAAAACATATTTTATCCTCATTTCCATTTTTATTCGAAATTAAATAATAAAAGAAAAACACGAAAAAGAGCAACTAAGAAAACAACTAAAAAAAAAACAAGAGATAGGGAAAAGAACAACTTACCATTGAGCAAGAAAAATACATTCTTTTTGGATTTTAAAATTTTTAACATTTTTTTTTCTTTTTATGTTGAAAGCGGGTAAATTTCCTTAATATGGTTTTAGAATAATTTTCTAAAATTTGATTATCCTAAGTGTCTTAATTTCAGATATTATCTAAAATTAATTAGTTATGATAATCCTATATTTCGGAAATTGATTGTCTAACTGGTATAACATAAGTGTTGGGTCTAAAGTCTAGGTTACTACCGTTACCTATCATAAGTATCTAGAATTTTGATCGGTGTCTAGAATTTTGATCAGGAGTCCTAAATTCATTATGATATTTCCCCGGCAACGGCGCCAAAAATCTGATGGGATTCCGATTGACATGCTAAATAGGTGTTATTTTACCCTATATTGATTATGAGTAATTAAGGACTGAGTCTTACTAACTGTCACTTTAGCATTCAATTTATGTCACTTAATCAATCAGAACATAAGGCAGAGTACCTATCGTGTAGCTAGTCTGTTGGAAAGTATCTACGATTTTATTTTATTAATATCGTACTCCCAGGGAAGTGGCAACGGCTTAGTAGTAACTAGCCTTTTATCCTAACTCTTATCTTATGATCCAGTTATGCAATCTTCATCAAATACTTTGATGAGAGGGTGATCCATTCTCCACTAGGTTTAAGTCTAATTAATCCCAAAAGTGTTTGTAGATGAGTCCTGATTCTATGTTATACTATTCCTATATGTTGATTGACCTATATTCGAGTATTTTAGACATGTCTTGGCCTGGATTGCAACTATGTTCTGTGTCTAAAGGCTACCGCATCTGAGTTTCTATGCTACCGCCCCATCGTTAAGGGTAACGGCCCTACTCACGGCTCGGACTAAAGTCAGCAATGAACGGTACCCTATGTCACTTCGGTATCATGCTGCTCGTCTCATAACCGCCGGCATAACACTCTACTCAGCCTACCTAGACTACTTTCAACAAACAGGGTGTTCTGCAGATTATTTTATCTAGTACGGCAGACACCAATACTAATTGATGCATGTTAAACTAAACAGGTTATGAATAGACCGTGGTTAGGAATTGTCTATAACCTTAATTTCAGTTTAAAAGAACGGCAATAGACATGCAGACATAATGAATATTTAAACAGGTGGCCATTTCCGGAAAATCATAACAACTTCAACATATAAAACAGATATTCATAAGAACCGTAATCTGATATTCAAATTAATATTTAGATAAAACAATTCGTAAACATACAGAACCTCGTCTAGGGGACCCACTGTCATAAAGTAATCACCACTCTATGCAGGTCCAGCCGGCGCTGCAGCTCCTGTATGCTCCTGACTGCTCGATCCTACTCTGCTCGGCAGAGCCTTCGGAGAACGCTCCTTAGACCTAGTAGCAATTGCTTTACCTTACATCCCGGGCTTAAGCAAATTGCCCTAATCTGACTAAGAACACGCACCCTATCTCTCTCTTAGGATCTCCTAACGAAATCCCGGTATTCTATGAATACCAAAAACGAACCTATCTATCGAAGCCTAAGCTCTGAGACTATTTCTCAGAATCTAAGAAAACGAAACACTAAAGAAAGAAAGAAAACTGAGATCCGAGTCTCTGAGTGAGTTGTGTACTGGAAAATTGTACACTGGAAACCACTTAATGACTCAGATCGAGTGGAGAGGGATGATTTCAACTCCTGGAGGCCTGGGGTATTTATAGCAGCTTTCTGGAGTGAAAAATTCCAAAAAATTCGATGTGGGACAAATTCTGGCGCTTCGGGACGCCCGTCCTGGATTGGGACGCCCGTCCTGGTGGTCTGACTGGGTCGGGACGCCCGTCCCAGACCGTTGACCAAGTCAGCATTTCCAAAAATTGCATTTTTGCCACAAAATTTGCTGTTTTCGTCCAATTTGCTCCTGAAACTTCCAAAATCGAAATTTAAGCAATTTTATGTCAATTTGATTCAATTAAGATCAAATACATTCAAATATTGCCCTAATTTATGTCTAAAAACATGCTAAAAAGGGTATATGATTTGTGCACATCACAGACATAGTGAATATTTAGCAGGGGCTATTTCTGGAAAAACATAATAACGTCAACATATAAAACAACTATTCATAAACATCGTAATCTCGTATTCATAATATGTATTTAGAACAAAACAATAACAACATATAAGAGAGGGACATGGGGACTGATGCCATAAAGAAATCACCCTTTACGTAGTCTCGCCGACGGAGCGTACTGCTGTATATGTCGTATTGCTCGCCCTGACTCTACTCACCAGGACCTTCGGAGGACGCTTCCTCAGCCTAGTAACTGGGCTTTACCTTAATACCCAGCTTAAGCCCAGCCCTGTGGACTGACTCTTCGAACGCCTAGAGCCCTCTTAGGATCTCCTAACGAAATCCCAGGTATTCTATGAATACCAGAAATGAACCTATCTATAGAAACCTAAGATCTGAGACTATTTCTCAGAAACTAAAACAAAACACTAATAAGAAAGAAAACTGAGATCCGAGTCTCTGAGTGAGTTGTGTACTAGAGAATTGTACAGTGGACACCACTAAATGACTCAGATCGAGTGGAGAGGAATGAATTCAACTGCTGGAGGCCTGGGGTATTTATAGCAGCTTCCTGGAGTGAAAATTTCTGAAAATTTCGATGTGGGACAGCTTCTGGCGGCTCGGGACGCCCGTCCCGGGTCCTGGATGCCCGTCCCGGTGTCTTGACTTGGTCGGGACGCCCGTCCTGAACCTTTGACCGAGTCAACATTTCCAAAAATTGCGTTTTTGCCCCAAAATTTGCTATTTTCGTCTACTTTTCACCTGACACTTCCAAAATCATAAAAACTGTGAAATTAAGTGAATAATGAACAATCAAGATCAAATTACCCTCGATTTCACCCAAATTCATACATAAAAACATGCTAAAAAGGTGATACGATTTTCGCGTATCACCCAGGTTGCCCCGACCACCATTCCTACAGATCTCACCATTCTACGGAACATGGGAATGGTCGTACGGGATGCAAATGGGTGATACTCCATCCAAACGGAGCAGCCAGGACAAGCCTCGGCACCAGGAGCAGTTCCAGCACACATGCCTCCGTCCGAGATGTTTGTTCCACGCACTGCCTTCGAACGACACATGTCGCACAAATTGGTAGAACTCTCAGCCCGATATAGCCGAGATATGGATAGGATCGAGAGACGGCTGACGTTGATAGAGGACAGAGTCACTATGAACACCAGCAGGATCGATGAGATTCATCAGCATACCTCCCACCTGGTGGAAAACTCCGAGGTCCACTTTCCGGCAGACTTTCAAGCAGACTTTCCGGTAGACTTCGGTCCACCTAACGACGGCGAGCCGGGTTCTTAGTTTTTCTTTCCTTTTCTTTTCCTTTTGTTGTTTTCATTCTATGTGTGTGATCATGTATGGGCTGTATGAAATATGCATCTATGTATAACATTGATTGATATGACATAACAACATTGTTTCCTTTATGATATCTTGTTATCTCTGTTATTTCTTACCCATAGTTCTTCGAATAAGTGTGGGGTAAGAGCCTTTTCTGTTTTATTTTTGTTTCTTGTTTTCAAATAATTGTGGGGTAATTAGAAATGCATGAACACTGAGGACAGTGTCAGACTTAAGTGTGGGGTAGCAGTGCACAGTGCACTGTAGTGGTTTGAAAAGTTTTGCATGATTTCGCTTGTTTTCCCCATATTTTCACACCCTTCCAAAAAATTTTCAAATGTTTTCACTCTTTCAGAATTCTAAATGCAGTATGATTGGTGAACATTTGCTTATGTCTATTATATGTGTGTAGAAGTTATGTTTAGTAGGAGACAATTGAGAACTATTTTGAACTAATTGATTAGAAATAGGGAATTCCTTATAACTGAGCACAACTTAGTCTGTAGTAGAGACCTCAACCAATTACCTTTTCGAGACTTAACTAGATAAAATTAAGACAAGTTGTGGATGTATTGGCAATTAGAATGACTAGATGAGACTCTGAGCTAAAAGTGAAAAGAAACAGAAGAAAGTTAATCAAATAAGGGTAGTTTGCCAGCGGCCTTCGCTACTCGAGCACCACTCCTTCGGGGACCTTAAAGCATGATGCCCTAAGGCTGTGTAGGTCTGGAAGTCATCGGAGTGGGACTCGCTACATGGGTAATGAAGTTGACGTGTTCTAAGCAGACTCAAAATACCCTGAATCTATAAAGAAAAAAAATCAATAAATGCTAAAACATTAAAAATCTGATCACCAAGGCTCAGAACTCAAAAAGTTGTCTATTGTTAGTATGTCTAGCGACAGGTTCGAAGTGTTATCTGGTAATAGTTAAGATAAGAGTATATTATATTGACTATCTGGTCTTGACTAGTACACACACTACACATCAGGAAGACCTTATGACTAAGAAAAGAGTTCAACCTAGTTGTTAAGTTGTCAACTACTTGACTATGACAATCTGCTAGAGACATTTGAGACCTTGTCATAGCAACCTAACTAGTCAGACTTGTGTTAAGAATCGTCTGAATAATTTTTGGAATAAAAACATGACTAGGAAATTTAAGTGACTGCACTATGATTTAGAATCACTAACTTCAAGTAGACTTTGCTTGAGGACAAGCAAAAAGCTAAGTGTGGGGTTATCTGTTATGCATAAATCATATCACATTTTAGCATGTTTTTAGGCATGATTTAGGGTGAAATTGAGGGCAAATTGGTCTTAATTGTCCATTATTAACTCAATTTTACAATTTTTCTGATTTTGGAAGTGTCAGGTGAAAGGTGGAAGAAAATGGCAAATTTCGGGGCAAAAATGCAATTTTTCAAAAGTTCAGACTTCAGGGAGGGCGTCCCGGTTCAGGACGGGCATCCTGACCTAGTCAACAAGTCGGGATGGGTGTCCAGGACTCGGGACGGCCGTCCTGACTTGGTCAACAGACCGGGACGGGCGTCCCGAACCAGGATTCAAAATCCCACATCGAAGTTTTGAGAGAAAATCACTCCAGAAAGCTGCTATAAATACCCCAGGCCTTCCTCAGTTTAATTCATCCCTCTCCACTCGATCTGAGTCATCCAGTGGTTTCCAGTGTACAAATCTCGAGTACACAACTCACTTGGAGACTCAGATTTCAGTATAAGTTTTCTTTCTTTCCTTTTTATGTTTTTTTTTTCTTAGTTTCTGAGAATTAGTCTCAGATCCTAGGGTTCGATAGATAGGTTCGTTTCTGGTATTCATAGAATACCCGGGATTTCGTTAGGACATCCTAAGAGGGCTCTAGGCGTTCGAAGAGTCAGTCCACAGGGCTGGACTTAAGCCCAGGACGTAAGGTAAAGTCCAGCTACTAGGCTGAGGAAGCATCCTCCGAAGGTTCTGGCGAGAAGAGTCAGGTCGAGCAGTACGATATATACAAGCAGTTGCACCAACGGCGCGACTACGTAAAGGGTGATTTCTTTATGGCATCAGTCCCCCCTATCCCTCTCTTTATATGTTTGTACTGTGTTTGTTCCAAACATTAATTATGAATATGAGATTATGATTCCTATGAGTATTTGTTATATATGTTGAAGTTGTTATGTTTTTCCGGAAATAGCCACCTGCTTAATATACATTATGTCTGCATGTCTAATGTAGTTTCTTTTAAACTAAAATTAGGGTTATTGACAATTCCTAACCACGGTCTATTAATAACCTATTTAGTTTAACAGGCATCAATTAGTATTGGTGTCTGCCATACTAGATAAAATAACCTGCGGAACACCCTATTTGTTAGAGTAGTCTAGGTAGGTGATGGGTTTCCAGCCGATATGCTAAATAGGTGTTATTTTACCCTATGTTGATTATGAATAATTAAGGACTGTGATTGACTAATTGTCACATTTAGTCTCTATGGTGTCACTTAATCAGCCAGAAGCTAAGGCAGAGTACCTATCGTGTTGTTAGTCTGTTGGAAAGTATCTACGATTTTATTAAATAAATATCGTACTCCCAGGGAAGTGGTAACGACTTAGTAGTAACTAGCCTTTATTCCTAACTCTTATCTTATAATCCAGTTATGCAATCTTCATCAATAACTTTGATGAGAGGATGATTCATTCTCCACTAGGTTTAAGTCTATCCAAACCTGAAAGTGTTTTATAGATGAGATCCAGATTTTATGTTATACTGTTACTATACGTTGATTGACCTATATTCGAGTATTTTAGACATGTCTTGGCCTGGATTGCAACTATGTTCTGAGTCTAAAGGTGTACCACATCTGAATCTCTACGCTACCGCCCCATCGTTAAGGGTAACGGCCCTAATCACGGCTCGGACAAAAGTCAGCAATGAACGCCCTATGCCACTTCGAGGATCATATTGCTCGTCTCATAACCGCCGGCATAACACTCTACTCAGCCTACCTAGACTACTTTCAACCAACAGGGTGTTCCGCAGATTATTTTATCTAGTATGGCAGACAACAATACTAATTGATGCCTGTTAAACTAAACAGGTTATGAATAGACCGTGGTTAGGAATTGTCTATAACCCTAATTTCAGTTTAAAAGAACGGCATTAGACATGCAGACATAATGATTATTTAAGCTGGTGGCCATTTCCAGAAAAACATAATAACTTCAACATATATAACAAATATTCATAATAATCATAATCTGGTATTCAGAACTGTTATTTGGACAAACACAATAACAACATATAAGAGAGGGACAGGGGGACCGATGCCATAAAGAAATCACCCTTTACGAAGTCTCGCCGATGGAGCGTACTGTTGTATATGTCGTATTGCTTGACAGAACCTTCGGAGGACGCTTCCTCAGCCTAGTAGCTGGACTTTACCTTACGTCCTGGGCTTAAGCCCAGCCCTGTGGACTGACTCTTCGAACGCCTAGAGCCCTCTTAGGATCTCCTAATGAAATCCCCGGTATTCTATGAATACCAGAAACGAACCTATCTATAGAAGCCTAAGATCTGAGACTATTTCTCAGAAACTAAAACAAAACACTAACAAGAAAGAAAACTGTGATCCGAGTCTCTGAGTGAGTTGTATAATAGAGAAGTGTACACTAGAAACCACTTAATGACTCAGATCGAGTGGAAAGGAATGATTTCAACTGCTGGAGGCCTGGGGTATTTATAGTAGCTTCCCGGGGTGATTTTTCACCAAACATTCGATGTGGGACTTGATCTGGGGGTTCGGGACGCCCGTCCCAGATTGGGACGCCCGTCCCGGTCTGTTGACCAAGTCGGGATGCCCGTCCCGAGTCCTGGACGCCCGTCCTGGTGCTTTGACTGGGTCGGGACGCCCGTCCTGAGCCTTTGACCAAGTCAGCATTTCCAAAAATTGCGTTTTTGCCCCAAAATTTGATGTTTTCGTCTACTTTTCACCTGACACTTCCAAAATCATAAAAACTGTGAAATTAAGTAAATAATAAACAATTAAGATCAATTTACCCTCAATTTCACCCTAAATCATATATAAAAACATGCTAAAAAGGTGACACGATTTTCGCGTATCAGATAACCCCACACTTAGCTTTTTGCTTGTCCTCAAGCAAAGTCTACCTGAAGTTAGTGATTCTAAATCATAGTGCAGTCACTTAAATTCCTAGTCATGTTTTTATTCCAAAAATTTATTTAGACAATTCTTAACACAGGTCTGACTGGTCAGGTTGCTATGACAAGGTCTCAAATGTCTCTAGCAGATTGTTATAGTCAAGCAGAAAACAACTCAACAACTAGGTTGAACTCCTTTCTTAGTCACAAGGTTTTCCTTATGTGTAGTGTGTGTACTAGTCTAGACCAGATAGTCAACACAATATACTCTCATCTTAACTATCACCAGATAATACTTCGACCCTGTTGCTAGACATAATAACAAAAGACAACTTTCTAAGTTCTGAGCCTTGGTGATCAGATTTTTAATGATTTAGCATTTATGGATTCTCTTTATAGATGTAGGGTATTTTGAGTTTGCTTAGAACACGTCAACTTCAACTACCCATGTAGCGAGTCCCACTCCGATGACTCCCAGATCTACACGACCTTAGGGCATCAGGCTTTAAGTTCCCCGAAGGAGTGGTGCTCGAGTAGCGAAGGTCGCTGGTAAACTACCCTTATTTAATTAACTTTCTTTAATTTCTTTTCACTTTTAGCTCAGAGTCTCATCTAGTCATTCTAATTGTCAAAACATCCACAACTGGTCTAATTTTATCTAGTTCAGTCTTGAAAAGGTAATTGGTTGAGGTCTCTAATCCAGACAAAGTTGTGCTCAGTTATCAGGAATTCCCTATTCCTAATCAATTAGTTCAACAATAGTCATCAATTATCTCCTACTAACCATAACATACTACCTACATATCATAGACATAAGCAATTGTTTAACCAGGCATACTGCATTTAGAAGTCTGAAAGACGGAAAATTTTGAAAATTTTTGGAAGGGTGTGAAAATATGGGGAAAACAAGCAAAAGCATACAAAACAATATTTTGCAAACTGCTACAGTGCACCGTGCACTACTACCCCACACTTAATTCTGGCACTATCCTCAGTGTTCATGTATATCTAATTACCCCACACTTATTTGAAAACAAGAAATAAAACACAAAGAAAAGATTCTTACCCACACTACGGGTAAGAAAGACATAAAAAAAACAAAATAATGCAAACAATTCTGTATGTCATATAAATCAACTTTGTACATAGACTCATAAGTTATACAGCCCAGACATGTTTATACACATAGAACAAGAAAAACAAAAGCAAAAGAAAGGAAAGGAAAGAAGGATAAAGAGACTAAGAACCCGGCAGGTTGTCGTCCAGTGGACCGAAGTCTGCTGTAAAGTTAAACTCGAAGTTTTCTGCCAGTCGGGAAGTATGCTGATGTATCTCCTCAATCCTGCTGGTGTTCATGGCGATCCTGTCATCCATCATCGCCAGCCGTCTGTCAATCCTGTCCATGTCTCGACTGTATCGGGCCGATAGTTTTGCCAATCCGTGCGACATGTGTCGTTCGAAGGCAGTACGTGGCACAAACGTCTCGGAAGGAGGGATATGCGCTGGACATGCTTCCGATGTCGATGCATGTCCTGGCTGCTCTGTGTGGATGGTGTAGCGGCCATTCGCATCCCGGACAACCATTCCCATGTTCCGTAGAATGGTAAGATCAGTGGGAACGGTGGTCGGGGCGACCAGGGTCAGCTCCGAGCCCTCTATGTCCAACTCTAGGTAGCGGGCTAGCCTGGTGATGTACGGTCCTAGCCCCAGACACTATTTCCTGGTGTTTGTAGCGAATCCTCGCATGACGACCGTGATGAGTCTAGCCATCTCTACCGTAGATCCCATGTGCATGTTGGCCAGAAGGAATGTCTCCATCTGGGTGACAGTTCCAGGAGCCGTCGGTCGTCCTGACAATGTATGTGCAATGATAGCGTGCAGGTAACGAAGAGTAGGATAAATACCTGTGGCTTTTGCAAAGCCATGCTGGTATGGGACACCCGTCATGCAGATCTGAGCCCAAGCAGTGGAGACGTCTGCAGACGTGAAGTCTCGAACTGCTGTGGTGTATGCGGGCGTATCCAACTCATCTCTCTTCCAGATACCTAGGGCGACGCCAAACTCGGCCATGCTCATCGACCGATCTATTCCGCCCAAGCGGAATGTGATCTGCTCCTAGTGGCATGTAAAAGATGCATAGAACTCACATACCAGCTCCAGGTATGTGGGCTTTGTGACGATGAATACTCGACTGTAAGGTGGCACGTCGAGTATGCGTTTGACTTCCGGCTCTACTCCTAGCGTCTGTACTGCTGCCCAATCCAACGTTCTGCCCGCCAGTATCGTACGCCCGATGTACCCAAGGCATCTTTCTTGGTATGCTGTGCTGGAGGGAAACAGCATAAAAGGATGTGCCACTGAGGTAACTGTCATGGTAGATGTGGTACGAGCACGTTTGGGAGCCATTAAGAACGTACGAGAGAGTTTAGGTGGGAAGGAATCTTTAAACTCAAATTATGGAGGTGAATTTGAATTTAGAAGGATGAAATTAGGTTAGGGAAGTATTTTGAATTTTTTGGCGGGAAAATCGAATTTTGGAGGGAAATTCGAATTTTTTGAGTGAAGTTTAAAATTCAAATTTTGGAGGGAAACTCGAATTTTTAAACTTTGGGGAGTTTGCCAAAAATTTGTAGAGAGAAGGTAGAGAGAAATATTTTTAGATAGATGAATTTTTGGTTGTAGATTTGAGAGAAAATGAAAAAAATGAATTTTTATAGAAGGGGCGGCCTTCGGGACGCCCGTTCCGGAGGCAGGACTCCCGTCCCTCTGGACGCCCGTCCCGAGTTGCTTCGGGACGCGTGCCAATTCCGAATTTTTTTTATTTTTTTTCGTAATTCCCTGCAAATATCAGGATACCAAAAATAATCATAATTTTTAACAAGTCTTCATGCTTATTCAATCAAATTCAGAAGTTGTTAAAAACTCTATGCAAAAATTCCTCAGTCTTTTTCGAAAATCTTGACTACCCTAATTTTATCCCAACTTAAATTCAACAAGGATTTCAGAAAACAAAAACTGAGTTTGTACAATTTAATTAGTGAAAAATAAACTGCATTTGCAAAATTTTTGTTTTTCATAGAAATTTGA
The DNA here is from genome assembly GCA_027405835.1 of Asclepias syriaca. Lineage (NCBI taxonomy): Eukaryota > Viridiplantae > Streptophyta > Magnoliopsida > Gentianales > Apocynaceae > Asclepias > Asclepias syriaca. The sequence continues at coordinate 21,405,921 of CM049926.1, read as the reverse complement.
AAATAAAATGTCTAAAGAAAATTGTTGAATATAAATGACCCTTTAAAACGTTTGAAAAATAGGGGTCAATTATTCAGGTTTAGTTCAAACAGTTTATTTGCTGAGAATAAAAGTAAAAGAATCTTCCCTTTTTCAACGACCCTTGTCTCTGATCTCCCGTAGCTCTGTTCGAATGCTTCGCATTTCTATGCGTATGGCTCTCATCTCATCCCTCTGCATGCCCTGCTCACTGCGTAAGTCAGCCATCTCTCGGAGTAGTTGTGCACCTTGGTTCTCCTGAAGACTGACTGTGGCCCTGAGTCGGTCCATGTTAGTTGTGATATTCAGACTGAGTTTGTCTAAATGACACAATCTCCTTGCAATTCCTTGGTCCATCTCATAGACCCTTTGAGCCAACGTATCTATCTGCACGAACAACATTGAATGATAACCGTTAGTACTCCCCCCGGATGAAGGGGTGTGCTCGTTAGGTGTTGGGGTGTATGCAGGAGATGTTGGTGAATTTTGGGTTTGGTCAGTGGGTGGTGGATTTATAGGAAATCTCTGGGCAGGAGTGTGAACTGGAGATCTCTGGGGTTCTTCTCTAGGAGGAAAGGTATCCTCAGAAGGATCTTCTTCCGTGGGACTAGGCTCACGGGCGTTCAGGAATCTCCTTACTAGGTCACTGGCATCTAGGCTTGAGTTTACTTCTACCGGTTGTGAAGGAAGAGTCCCTCGTGGTATTTCTGGTGCAGGCCTAGATGGTCCTTCTGGCTTTGTCTTCTTGGGTCCTGGAGTGTCAGGGATTTCTGTTTTCTTTGCCTGGTTAGTAGCTGCTCTTGTTCTCTTCATCTTTGAGTACAAAGTCTGGTTAGAAATAACAAATAACAAAAATAGGAGGTAAAATAGAAAAGCAAGAAAAAATATTTTTATGGATTTTGAATTTTATTTAGAAAGCAGGTAAATTTCCTCAATATGGTTTTAGAATAATTTTCTAAAATTTGATTATCCTAAGTGTCTTAATTTCAGATATTATCTAAAATTAATTAGTTATGATAATCCTATATTTTGGAAAGTGATTGTCTAACTAGCATAAGATAAGTGTAAATCAAAAGTCTATATTACTATTGCTACCTATCATAAGTTTCTAGAATTGTGGCCAATAATCCTAAATTCATTATGATATTTCCCCGGCAACGGCGCCAAAATCTGATGGGTTTCCAGTCGATATGCTAAATAGGTGTTATTTTACCCTATGTTGATTATGAATAATTAAGGACCGTGATTGACTAATTGTCACATTTAGTCTCTATGGTGTCACTTAATCAGCTAGAACCTAAGGCAGAGTACCTATCGTGTTGCTAGTCTGTTGGAAAGTATCTACGATTTTATTAAATAAATATCGTACTCCCAGGGAACTAGCCTTTATTCCTAACTCTTATCTTATAATCCAGTTATGCAATCTTCATCAATAACTTTGATGAGAGGATGATTCATTCTCCACTAGGTTTAAGTCTAACCAAACCTGAAAGTGTTTTATAGATGAGATCCAGATTTTATGTTATACTGTTACTATACGTTGATTGACCTATATTCGAGTATTTTAGACATGTCTTGGCCTGGATTGCAACTATGTTCTGAGTCTAAAGGTGTACCACATCTGAGTCTCTACGCTACCGCCCCATCGTTAAGGGTAACGACCCTACTCACGGCTCGGACAAAAGTCAGCAATGAACGCCCTATGTCACTTCGGGGATCATACTGCTCGTCTCATCACCGCCAGCATAACACTCTACTCAGCCTACCTAGACTACTTTCAACCAACAGGGTGTTCCGCAGATTATTTTATCTAGTATGGCAGACACCAATACTAATTGATGCCTGTTAAACTAAACATGTTATGAATAGACCGTGGTTAGGAATTGTCTATAACCCTAATTTCAGTTTAAAAGAACGGCATTAGACATGCAGACATAATGAATATTTAAGCAGGTGTCCATTTCTAGAAAAGCATAATAACTTCAACATATATAACAAATATTCATAATAATCATAATCTGGTATTCAGAACTGTTATTTGGACAAACACAATAACAACATATAAGAGAGGGACAGGGGGACCGATGCCATAAAGAAATCACCCTTTACGAAGTCTCGCCGATGGAGCGTACTGCTGTATATGTCGTATTGCTTGACCCGACTCTGCTCAACAGAACCTTCGGAGGACGCTTCCTCAGCCTAGTAGTTGGGCTTTACCTTACGTCCTGGGCTTAAGCCCAGCCCTGTGGACTAACTCTTCGAACGCCTAGAGCCCTCTTAGGATCTCCTAACGAAATCCCGGGTATTCTATGAATACCAGAAAGGAACCTATCTATAGAAGCCTAAGATCTGAGACTATTTCTCAGAAACTAAAACAAAACACTAACAAGAAAAAAAACTGAGATCCGAGTCTCTGAGTGAGTTGTGTACTAGAGAAGTGTACACTGGAAACCACTTAATGACTCAGATCGAGTGGAGAGGAATGATTTCAACTACTGGAGGCATGGGGTATTTATAGTAGCTTCCCGGGGTGATTTTTCACCAAATATTCGATGTGGAACTTGATCTGGGGGTTCAGGACGCCCGTCCCTAGTCCTGGACGCCCGTATTGGTGCTTTGACTGGGTCGGGATGCCCGTCCTGAGCCTTTGACCAAGTCAGCATTTCCAAAAGTTGCGTTTTGCCCCAAAATTTGCTGTTTTCGTCTACTTTTCACCTGACAATTCCAAAATCATAAAAACTGTGAAATTAAGTAAATAATAAACAATTAAGATCAATTTACCCTCAATTTCACCCTAAATCATATATAAAAACATGCTAAAAAGGTGATACTATTTTCGCGTATCTGTTGGCTGAGTAGAGTGTTATGCCAGCGGTTATGGGCCAGCGGCGTGATTCCCGAAGTGACATAGGGCTTTCATAGCTGTCTTTTGTTCGTATTTTGGCGCCGTTGCCGGGGAAAATATCATAATGAATCAAAAATCTGATGGGTTTCCGGTTGACGTGCTAAATAGGTGTTATTTTACCATATGTTGATTATGAATAAATAAGGACTGTGATTGACTAATTGTCACATTTAGTCTCTATGGTGTCACTTAATCAGCCAGAACCTAAGGTAGAGTACCTATCGTGTAGCTAGTCTGTTGGAAAGTATCTACGATTTTATTAAATAAATATCGTACTCCCAGGGAAGTGGCAACGGCTTAGTAGTAACTAGCCTTTCATCCTAACTCCTATCTTATGATCCAGTTATGCAATCTTCATCAAGTACTTTGATGAGAGGGTGATCCATTCTCCACTAGGTTTAAATCTAATTAATCCCAAAAGTGTTTTATAGATGAGTCCTGATTCTATGTTATACTATTACTATACCTTGATTGACCTATATTCGAGTATTTTAGACATGTCTTGGCCTGAATTGCAACTATGTTCTGTGTCTAAAGGTTACCACATCTGAGTTTCTACGCTACCGCCCCATCGTTAAGGGTAACGGCCCTACTCACGGCTCGGACTAAAGTCAGCAATGAACGGTACCCTATGTCACTTCGGTATCATGCTGCTCGTCTCATAACCGCCGGCATAACACTCTACTCAGCCTACCTAGACTACTTTCAACCAACAGGGTGTTCCGCAGATTATTTTATCTAGTATGGCAGACACCAATACTAATTGATGCTTGTTAAACTAAACAGGTTATGAATAGACCGTGGTTAGGAATTGTCTATAACCCTAATTTCAGTTTAAAAGAACGGCAATAGACATGCAGACATACTGAATATTTAAGCAGGTGGCCATTTCTGGAAAATCATAACAACTTCAACATATAAAATAGATATTCATAAGAATCGTAATCTGATATTCAAATTAATATTTAGATAAAACAATTCGTAAACATATAGAACCTCGTCTAGGGGACCCACTGTCATAAAGTAATCACCACTCTATGCAGGTCCAGCCGGCGATGCAGCTCCTGTATGCTCCTGACTGCTCGATCCTACTCTGCTCGGCAGAGCCTTTGGAGAACGCTCCTCAGACCTAGTAGCAATTGCTTTACCTTACATCCCGGGCATAAGCAAATTGCCCTAATCTGTCTAAGAACACGCACCCTATCTCTCTCTTAGGATCTCCTAACGAAATCCCGGTATTCTATGAATACCATAAATGAACCTATCTATCGAAGCCTAAGCTCTGAGACTATTTCTCAGAAACTAAGAAAACGAAACAAGAAAGAAAGAAAGAAAACTGAAACTGAAACCCGAGTCTCTCAGTGACTTGTGTACTCAAGAATTGTACACTAGAAGTCTCTGAATGACTCAGATCGAGTGGAGAGGAATGAATTCAACTGTTGGAGGCCTGGGGTATTTATAGCAGCTTTCTGGAGTGAAAAATTCCAAAACATTCGATGTGGGACAAATTCTGGTGCTTCGGGACGCCCGTCCTGGATTGGGACGCCCGTCTTGGTGGTCTAACTGGGTCGGGACGCCCGTCCCGGACCGTTGACCAAGTCAACATTTCAAAAAATTGCATTTTTGCCCCAAAATTTGCTGTTTTCGTCCAATTTGCTCCTGAAACTTCCAAAATCGAAATTTAAGCAAATTTATGTCAATTTGATTCAATTAAGATCAAATACATTCAAATATTGCCCTAATTTATATCTAAAAACATGCTAAAAAGGGTATATGATTTGTGCACATCAAATATGATGCGTTTCCGATTGGTATGCTAAAAGATAGGCTTTATTTACCTATGTCGATTATGAGTAATTAAGGACTGAGTCTTACTAACTGTCACTTTAGCATTCAATTTATGTCACTTAATCAATCAGAACCTAAGGCAGAGTACCTATCGTGTAGCTAGTCTATTGGAAAGTATCTACGATTTTATTTTACTAATATCGTACTCCCAGGAAAGTGGCAACGGCTTAGTAGTAACTAGCCTTTTATCCTAACTCCTATCTTATGATCCAGTTATGCAATCTTCATCAAATACTTTGATGAGAGGGTGATTCATTCTCCACTAGGTTTAAGTCTAATTAATCCTAGAAGTGTTTTATAGATGAGTCCTGATTCTATGTTATACCGTTCCTATATGTTGATTGACCTATATTCGAGTATTTTAGACATGTCTTAGCCTGGATTGCAACTATGTTCTGTGTCTAAAGGCTACCACATCTGAGTTTCTATGCTACCGCCTCATCGTTAAGGGTAACGGCCCTACTCACGGCTCGGACTAAATTCAGCAATGAACGGTACCCTATGTCACTTCGGTATCATGCTGCTCTTCTCATAACCGCCGACATAACATTCTACTCAGTCTACCTAGACTACTTTCAACCAACAGGGTGTTCCGCAGATTATTTTATCTAGTATGGCAGACACCAATACTAATTGATGCCTGTTAAACTAAACAGGTTATGAATAGACTGTGGTTAGGAATTGTCTATAACCCTAATTTCAGTTTAAAAGAACGACATTAGACATGCAGACATAATGAATATTTAAGCAGGTGGCCATTTCCGGAAAATCATAACAACTTCAACATATAAAATAGATATTCATAAGAATCGTAATCTGATATTCAAATTAATATTTAGATAAAACAATTCGTAAACATACAGAACCTCGTCTAGGGGACCCACTATCATAAAGTAATCACCACTCTATGCAGGTCCAGCCGGTGCTGCAGCTCCTGTATGCTCCTGACTGCTCGATCCTACTCTGCTCGGCAGAGCCTTCGGAGAACGCTCCTTAGACCTAGTAGCAATTGCTTTACCTTACATCCCGGGCTTAAGCAAATTGCCCTAATCTGACTAAGAACACTCACCCTATCTCTCTCTTAGGATCTCCTAATGAAATCCTGGTATTCTATGAATACCAAAAATGAACCTATCTATCGAAGCCTAAGATCTGAGACTATTTCTCAGAAACTATGAAAACGAAACACTAAAGAAAGAAAGAAAACTGAAACTGAAACCCGAGTCTCTCAGTGACTTGTGTACTCGAGAATTGTACACTGGAAGTCTCTGAATGACTCAGATCGAGTGGAGAGGAATGAATTCAACTGCTGGAGGCCTGGGGTATTTATAGCAGCTTCCTGGAGTGAAAATCTCTGAAAAATTCAATGTGGGACAACTTCTGGCGGTTCGGGACGCCCGTCCTGATCTGTTGACCAGGTCGGGACGCCCGTCCCGAGTCCTGGACGCCCGTCCCGACGGGTTGACTGGGTCGGGACGCCCGTCCTGACCCGTTGACTAAGTCAATATTTCCAAAAATTGCGTTTTTGTCCCAAAATTTGCTATTTTCGTCTAATTTTCACCTGACACTTCCAAAATCATAAAAACTGTGAAATTGAGTAAATAATAATCAATTAAGATCGATTTCTTATCAATTTCACCCTAAATCATACATAAAAACATGCTAAAAAAGGTATATGATTTTCGCGTATCAGATAACCCTACACTTAGCTTTTTGCTTGTCCTCAAGCAAAGTCTACCTGAAGTTAGTGATTCTAAATCATATGTGCAGTCACTTAAATTTCTAGTCATGTTTTTATTCCAAAAATTATTCAGATAATTCTTAACACAGGTCTGACTGGTTAGGTTGCTATGACAAGGTCTCAAATGTCTCTAGTAGATTGTTAGGATTGAGCAGAAAATAATTTAACAACTAGGTTGAACTCTTCTCTTGGTCATAAGGTCTTCCTGAAGTGTAGTGTGTGTACTAGTCCAGACCAGATAGTCAACGCAATAAACTCTTGTCTTAACTATTACCAGATAACACTTCGACCTGTCACTAGACACACTGACAACATATAACTTTCTGAGTTCTGAGCCTTGGTGATCAGATTTTAATTACTTAGCTCTTATTGATTTCTTTCGTTTATAGATTTAGGGTGTTATGAGTTTGCTTTGAATACGTCAACTTCAACTACCCATGTAGCGAGTCCCACTCCGATGACTCCCAGACCTACACGACCTTAAGGCATCAGGCTTTAATTTCCCCGAAGGAGTGGTGCTCGAGTAGCGAAGGCCGCTGGCAAACTACCCTATTTTAATTAGCTCACTTTTTTTTTCTTTTTCACTTTTGGCTCAGAGTCTCATCTAGTCATTCCAATTGTCAATGCATCCTACAACTGGTCTAATTTTATCTAGTTAAGTCTTGAAAAGGTAATTGGCTGAGGTCTCTAACCCAGACTAAGTTGTGCTTAATTATCAGGAATTCCCTACTCCTAATCAATAAGTTAAAAAATAGTCATCAATTATCTCCTACTAACCATAACATTCTACCTACATATCATAGACATAAGCAATTGTTTAACCAAGCATACTGCATTTAGAAGTCTGAAAGACGGAAAAATTTTGAAAATTTTTTGGAAGGGTGTGAAAATACGGGGAAAACAAGCAAAATCATGCAAAAATTTTGTCAACTGCTACAGTGCACCGTGCACTGCTACCCCACACTTAAGTCTGACACTGTCCTCAGTGTTCATGCATAGCTAAACTACCCCACACTTATTTGCAAACAAGAAGAAATGAAAACAAAATAGAAAACTCTTACCCCACACTTATTTGATTGACTAAGGGTAAGAAGGAAAATGAAGTAACGAAGTAAATAACAAATAACAAAACACGAAATGAAAAAGGAAAATGAGGGTTAGAAAAACTCCCTTCATGTCGCGAGCAGAAGGGTCTTCTCTAATTTGTCAATTGGCTCTTCACTTTAGCCATGTGCTATTGCTGAGGTGTTCTTGATTCTACAAGCTCTAGATATTGGAATGGATGACGTCAGCTCTGATCCTTCATTGTCGAGCTCCAGGTAGTGGCATATCCATTTGAGGAATGGCTCGAGCCCCACGGACTGCTTCCTCGAATCATTTGTAAGATTTCTCACAATCATAGCAACGTGTCCAGGAGGAACGTGTCTAGGAATGAGATGTCTTGGGATTTGTGTGCCTTCCTGCCAATGTTAGTAAAGGTATTGCATGCAAGTCTCGAATGGAAGATACCTGAAGTTTTGGCGAAGCTGTGGTGGTAGGGGGCTCCAGTTGTGTAGATCTGGGCCCAAGTATTTGAGACTTCCTCGGGGAAGTTTCTCATAGCTGATTGGTATGCAGGGAATGCAGGCTCCTCCATTGCTATGCTCCTGATACAACGCCAAATTCCTCTATATCCTTCGACCCTTCGTTACCTCTTGGTAGATCACTTGCTTGCACTGGTCTGGCTTTAATTGTTGCCAGTATCTCATCTATTGATTCTGCGGGTAGGGGTTTTGCTGTGGTGGTATCTTCTGAAAGTTTCCAGCTTCCGAATTATTCCTCAGCTAAGTCCCATATCATTCCTCCAGTTGGAATTGTATGCATTTCCCATTGGAGTAGCATTCTGCAGTAACCTACTCCTACCTCTTTTTGGAATGGTTCGTATTTCATTCCCATAGCAATCCCTACTAGAGTGTGGTACTTGGCAGACTTCACAGATTAGATACATAGACTCAACGGTTCTTCCTAAGACATCGGCACTCTGAATCTGGAAAACAACTTCTCATAGAATCTGCACATGACTTTAACATCATTAGTAGGTAATGCCTGTGGTTCAGGCCATTTTTGAAAAGTGTTCCACAACTACTATGATGAAAATAGTTCACAGGAAGAAAAGAAAGGGAATTAATCAGTACCCCGGTTATAAGAGATTTTAGTATTCTGTATACCTTGCTGGGGTAGGCGATCTCTGGAAGAGGTGTTACCTGTTATTTGGCAAGCATCGTAGGACTGTATCAGAGATACAAAATCCTTGAATGTGGTGGGTCAACAAGATCCTGCTTTCAACACTTTCTGGACAGTGTTGATAGTAGTCAATTGGTCTCCCGCAATGCTCCAAACTCTTGTGGCCTTCGTCTTCTGAGACACATCTTCTGATCAACTGATCTGCAAAAATTTGAAATAGAAGAGAAACTGCCCAGTAGTAATATTTCAAATCAGCAAAGAATTTCTTCTTTTGCTGATGAGTCATATCACTTGGAACTTATTCAGTGACTAGATAATTTGCAACAACAATAAACCACAGATGAGAATTATTATACATAGCAAACAATGCAAATAAGTTTTCATCCAAAAATTCATCAGTATTAAACTAGCCTCAAACTCAGGGTTTCCTAATCTAGACAAATGTTTTGCTTTCTAGATTTTCAACCCTTTTTCTTATCCCTTCCTTCTATATCAAATTCAAGTAACAATAAAACCTAACTTAATCAACTATGGTTCAGCATTAGTTTTATTGAACACAGATATCTTGGAGTGATCAGTGTCACCTATTGTTTCTAGACAAGACTAGATAAGATCGGAATTTATCATGCATGAACTTTCTTATCATGTTTCTGTCCTAAAACAATTCGTACTACATCATTACATCACATATTATTCAAAAAGCAGATTTCAATCAGGTGATGCCATAATGGGTGCAGTAATTCCTTTTGGTTTAAAAGTTCTCATGCAATCATCAGCAAAACAAAAGGAACATTTTTTTTTTCAATAGAACATTCGAATGTCTGGCTATTAAGGAAAAACTATTTCATAACTCATCCTAATAATGCCGACATGACTCTAAGAAAATTCTAAAATAGAGTTTCTTCCCGATAAAAATCTAAGCCAACATTTTACAACTCAGAAGAAAATATATTTTATCCTCATTTCCATTTTTATTTCTTCGAAATTAAATAAAGGAAGAAAAACACGAAAAAGAGAAACTAAGAAAATAAAAACAAGAGATAGGGAAAAGAACAACTTACCATTGAGCAAGAAAAATAAAAATTTTTCGAGTTTTGAATTTTTAAATTTTTTTTTTCCTTTTTTTTTTCGAAAGCAGTTAAATTTCCTCAATATGGTTCTAGAATGATTTTCTAAAATTTGATTATCCTAAGTGTCTTAATTCTAGATAATATCTAAAATCAATTAGTTATGATAATCCTATATTTCGGAAACTGATTGTCTAACTAGCATAAGACAAGTGTTGGGTCTAAGGTCTAGGTTACTACCGTTACCTATCATAAGTCTCTAGAATTTTGATCAGGAATCCTAAATTCATTATGATATTTCCCCGGCAACGGCGCCAAAAATCTGATGCGTTTCCGATTGGTATGCTAAAAGATAGGCTTTATTTACCTATGTCGATTATGAGTAATTAAGGACCGAGTCTTACTAACTGTCACTTTAGCATTCAATTTATGTCACTTAATCAATCAGAACCTAAGGCAGAGTACCTATCGTGTAGCTAGTCTATTGGAAAGTATCTACGATTTTATTTTACTAATATTGTACTCCCAGGAAAGTGGCAACGGCTTAGTAGTAACTAGCCTTTTATCCTAACTCCTATCTTATGATCCAGTTATGCAATCTTCATCAAATACTTTGATGAGAGGGTGATTCATTCTCCACTAGGTTTAAGTCTAATTAATCCAAGAAGTGTTTTATAGATGAGTCCTGATTCTATGTTATACTGTTCCTATATGTTGATTGACCTATATTCGAGTATTTTAGACATGTCTTGGCCTGGATTGCAGCTATGTTCTGTGTCTAAAGGCTACCACATCTGAGTTTCTATGCTACCGCCCCATCGTTAAGGGTAACGGCCCTACTCACGGCTCGGACTAAAGTCAGCAATGAACGGTACCCTATGCCACTTCGGTATCATGCTGCTCGTCTCATAACCGCCGGCATAACATTCTACTCAGCCTACCTAGACTACTTTCAACCAACAGGGTGTTCCGCATATTATTTTACCTAGTATGGCAGACACCAATACTAATTGATACTTGTTAAACTAAACAGGTTATGAATAGACCGTGGTTAGGAATTGTCTATAACCCTAATTTCAGTTTAAAAGAACGGCATTAGACATGCAGACATAATGAATATTTAAGCAGGTGGCCATTTCCGAAAAATCATAACAACTTCAACATATAAAACAGATATTCATAAGAATCGTAATCTGATATTCAAATTAATATTTAGATAAAACAATTCGTAAACATACAAAACCTCGTCTAGGGGACCCACTATCATAAAGTAATCACCACTCTATGCAGGTCCAGCCGGCGCTGCAGCTTCTGTATGCTCCTGACTGCTCGATCCTACTCTGCTCGGCAGAGCCTTCGGAGAACGCTCCTAAGACCTAGTAGCAATTGCTTTACCTTACATCCCGGGCTTAAGCAAATTGCCCTAATCTGACTAAGAACACACACCCTATCTCTCTCTTAGGATCTCCTAACGAAATCCCGGTATTCTATGAATACCAAAAATGAACCTATCTATCGAAGCCTAAGATCTGAGACTATTTCTCAGAAACTATGAAAACGAAACACTAAAGAAAGAAAGAAAACTGAAACTGAAACCCGAGTCTCTCAGTGACTTATGTACTCGAGAATTGTACACTGGAAGTCTCTAAATGACTCAGATTGAGTGGAGATGAATGAATTCAACTGCTGGAGGCCTGGGGTATTTATAGCACCTTCCTGGAGTGAAAATCTCTGAAAAATTCGATGTGGGACAGCTTCTGGCGGTTCGGGACGCCCGTCCCGGATTGGGACGCCCGTCCTGATCTGTTGACCAGGTCAGGACGCCCGTCCCGACAGGTTGACTGGGTCGGGACGCCCGTCCTGACCCGTTGACTAAGTCAATATGTCCAAAAATTGCGTTTTTGCCCCAAAATTTGCTGTTTTCGTCTAATTTTCACCTGACACTTCCAAAATCATAAAAACTGTGAAATTGAGTAAATAATAATCAATTAAGATCGATTTCCTATCAATTTCACCCTAAATCATACATAAAAACATGCTAAAAAAGGTATATAAAAAAGGTACACCTTTAGACTCAAAACATAGTTGCATTCCAGGCTAAGATATATCTAAAACACTCGAAGATAGTTCAATCAACATATAAGAACAATATAACATAGAATCAGGACTTTGTCTATAAAAACTTTTAGACTTAATTAGATTTAAACCTAGCGGGGAATGGATCACCCTCTCATTAAAGCTATTGATGACGATTGCATAACTGGATCATAAGATAAGATTTAGAATAAAAAGGCTAGCTACTACTAAGCCATCACCACTTCCCTGGGAGTACGATATTTATTTAATAAAATCGTAGATACTTTCCAACAGACTAGCTACAAGATAGGTACTCTGCCTTAGGTTCTGGCTGATTAAGTGACACCATAGAGACTAAATGTGATAATTAGTTAATCACAGTCCTTAATTACTCATAATCAACATAGGGTAAAATAACACCTATTTAGAATATCAGTCGGGAAGCCATCACAACTATGTTCTGAGTCTAAAGGTGTACCACATCTGAGTCTCTAATAAACCGCCCCATCACCAAGGTAAACGGCCCTACTCACAGTTCGAGCTAAAGGCATCCATGATCCTCGAAGTGACATAAGATCATGCCGCTCGCCCCTAACCGCCAGCATAAACGCTCTACTCAGCCTACTTAGACTACTAACAGGGTGTTCCGCATGTTATTTTATCTAATATGGTAGACACCAATACTAATTGATGCATGTTAACCTAAACAGGTTATGAATAGACCGTGATTAGGAATTGTCTATAACCCTAATTTTAGTTTAAAAGAAACTACATTAGACATGCAGACATAATGAATATTTAAGCAGGTGGCCATTTCCAGAAAATCATAAAAGCTTCAACATATAAAACAAATATTCATACAAATCATAATCTCATATTCATAATAGATCTTTGGACGAACACAATACAAACATATAAAGAGAGGGACAGGGGGACTGATGCCATAAAGAAATCACCCTTTACTTAGTTTCGTCGATGGAGCAACTGATTGTATATGTCGTACTGCTCGACCCGACTCTGCTCGACAAAACCTTCGGAGGACGCTTCCTCAGCCTAGTAACTGGGCTTTACCTTAATACCCAGCTTAAGCCTAGCCCTGTGGACTGACTCTTCGAATGCCTAGAGCCCTCTTAGGATCTCCTAACGAAATCCCGGGTATTCTATGAATACCAGAAACGAACCTATCTATCGAAGCCTAAGTCTTGAGACTAATTCTCAGAAACTAAGAAAACGAAAACACTAACTAAAAATAGAAGAAAACTTATGCTGAACCCGAGTCTCTAAGTGACTTATGTACTCGAGAAAAATGTACAACTTAAGTCACTAAATGACTCAGAGTGGAGAGGAATGATTTCAACTGAAGAAGGCCTGGGGTATTTATAGCAGCTTTCTCGAGTGATTTTTCATCAAAAATTCGATGTGGGACTTGGAATTGCAGCTCGGGACGCCCGTCCTGGATTGGGACGCCCATCCTGGCCTGTTGACCAGGTCAGGACGCCCGTCCTGATTCGGGACGCCCTCCCCGAAGTCCGAACTTCTGAAAATTGTGTTTTTGCCCCAAAATTTGCCATTTTCTTCTACTTTTCACCTGACACTTCCAAAATCACAAAAACTATGAAATTGAGTTAATAATAAACAATTAAGACCGATTTGCCCTCAATTTCACCCTAAATCATGCCTAAAAACATGCTAAAAATGTGATATGATTTATGCATATCAGATAACCCCACACTTAGCTTTTTGCTTGTCCTCAAGCAAAGTCTACCTGAAGTTAGTGATTTTAAATCATAGGTGCAGTCACTTAAATTCCTAGTCATGTTTTTTTTCCAAAAATTATTCAGACAATTCTTTAACACAGGTTTGACTGGTTAGGTTGCTATGACAAGGTCTCAAATGTCTTTAGTAGATTGTTATAATCAAGCAGTTAACAACTTAACAACTAGATTGAACTTTTCTCTCAGTCACAAGGTCTTCCTGATGTGTAGTGTGTGTACTTGTCTAGACCAGATAGTCAACACAATATACTCTCATCTTAACTACGACCAGATAACACTTCGACCCGTCGTTAGACATACTAACAACAGATAACTTTCTAAGTTTTGAGCCTTGGTGATTAGATTTTTAATTATTTAGCGTTTATTGATTTTCTTTCGTTTATAGATTCAGGGTCTTTGGGTCTGCTTTGAACACGTCAACTTCAACTACCCATGTAGCGAGTTCCACTCCGATGACTCCCAGACCTACACGACCTTAGGGCATCCGGCTTTAAGTTCCCCGAAGGAGTGGTGCTCGAGTAGCAAAGGCCGCTGGCAAACTACCCTATTTAATTAACTTTCTTTTGTTTCTTTTCACTTTTAGCTCAGAGTCTCATCTAGTCACTCTAATTGTCAATACATCCACAATTGGTCTAATCTTATCTAGTTAAGCCTGGAAAAGGTAATTGGCTGAGGTTTCTAATCTAGACTAAATTGTGCTCAGTTATCAAGAATTCCCTATTCCTAATTAATAAGTTCAAAATAGTTATCACATTGTCTCCTACTAACCATAACATTCTACCTAAATATCATAGACATAAGCAATGTTTAACCAATCATACCGCATTTAGAAGTCTGAAAGAATGAAAAATTTTGAAAATTTTGGAAGGGTGTGAAAATACGGGGAAAACAAGCAAAATCATGCAAAACGTTTCTCAAACTACTTCTCAAACTACTACAGTGCACCGTGCACTGCTACCCCACACTTAAGTCTGACACTGTCCTCAGTGTTCATGCATATCTAAACTATCCCACACTTATTTGAAAACAAGAAACAAAACAAAACAGAAAACTCTTACCCCACACTTATTCGACTAACTACGGGTAAGAAGGAAAATAGAACAATAGAAGAAATAACAAATAACAAAACATGAATTAAAATGAAAGAGATACTCCCTTATTCTGCGAAGTCAACATTCTGCTCGGACAAGTTAAAAGGCTCTCTGTAAATCTTTAAGCGTTGTCCGTCACTTTTTGAATAATGCCTTCAGAATCCATGATGTCACATGCTCCGAAAGGTGATACTTCCGTGATTGTGAACGGGCCTGACCAACAGCTATGCAGCTTTCTTGGGAAAAATTTGAAATGTGAGTTGTACAACAATACCTTATTTCCTAGTTCAAAATTCTTCTGGGCTCGGAGTCGTCTATCATGTCAGAGTTTACTTGTCATCTTGAATTGATGTGAGTTCTCATAGGCTTTGAGCCTCCACTCATCCAATTCGTTGAGTTGTAGAATTCGGCGTTCCTTAGTTAAATTATCGTCGAGGTTGCATTTTTGAACCACCCAGTAAGCTTTGTGTTCAAGTTCAACCGGAAGGTGGCATGCTTTTCCATAGACTAGTCGATAAGGTGAGAACCCCGTAATGGTCTTGTATGCTGTACGGAAGGCCCATAATGCATCGTCCAGTTTTATGGCCCAATCCTTACGGTTAGCACCCACAGTTTTTTCTAGGATTCTCTTTATTCCCCTATTGGTTACCTCAGCCTGCCCATTGGTTTGAGGATGGGAGTCTGTGGAAACGCGATGCTGAACTCCGTATTGCTGAAGTACCTTCTGCAATTGAGAGTTGCAGAAGTGTGTACCTCGATCACTGATTAGGGCTTTCGGACATCCAAATCTGGCGAAAATCTGCTTAAGGAATCTGCATACGACTCTAGCATCATTAGTAGGTAGGGCTTGTGCCTCAGGCCATTTTGAAAAATATTCTACTGCTACTATGATGTACTGCTTACCAAAGGAGGGAGGAAACAGACCCATGAAGTCTATACCCCATATGTCAAATATTTCTACACTTTGAATTACCTGTTGGGGTAGACTGTCTCGAGAAGATATGGTTCCAGCTTTCTGACAGGCATCGCACGATCCTGTGAATGCTGCGGCATCTTTGAATATGGTAGGCCAGTAGAAGCCTGCTTCTAATACTTTTTGGGCAGTATTAGCTGTAGCTAAGTGACCGCCTGTTGGTCTGCAGTGACAATGTTCCAGAATTTGGAAACCTTCTTCTTGAGAGACACATCTCCTGATCATCTGATCTGCACATATTCGAAATAGAAAAAGATCTTCCCAATAGTAATATTTCAGGTCAGCAAAGAATTTTCTTCTTTGTTGAGCAGTGATATCACTAGGGAGAGTCTAGGCTGCCAAGTAATTTGCTATATCTGAAAACCAAGGGGGTGAGAAAGTAGCAAATAATGCACATAGACTCTCATCCGAAAATTTATCAGATATAACTGATTCATCAATAGCTTCTAGGGTCGGGTTTTCTAGCCTAGATAAGTGGTCTGTGGCTATGTTTTCTATCCCTTTCTTATCCCGAATTTCTATATCAAATTCTTGAAGCAATAAAACCCATCTGATTAATCTTGGCTTTGCGTCGGTTTAATTGAACAAGTATTTTAATGCAGAATGATCAGTATGAACAATAGTTTAAGACAAGACTAGATAAGATCAAAATTTATCAAATGCATATACTACTGCTAATAATTCCTTCTCTATCGTAGTGTAATTTTCCTGAGCATCAGTTAAGGTTTTACTAGCATAATATATTACTTGAAATTTCTTATCATGTCTTTGTCCTAAAATAACTCCTACTGCATAGTCACTAGCATCACACATAAGTTCAAAAGGTAGACTCCAGTCGGGTGACGTCATAACAGGTGCAGTAGTTAAAAGTTCCTTAAGTCAATTAAAAGCTTTTAGACATTTTTCATCAAAGACAAATGGAACATCTTTTCCTAGTAAATTGGTTAACGGCCTGGCTATTAATGAGAAATCTTTTATAAACCTACGATAAAAGCCAGCGTGTCCCAAAAAACTTCTAACGGCTCTCACATTCTTGGGTGGAGGTAGTTTTGAAATAACTTCAATTTTGGCCTTATCTACTTCCATACCTAGGTGTGAGATCTTATGTCCTAAAACGATTCCCTCTTTTACCATGAAATGGCATTTTTCCCAATTTAAAACCAAGTTAGATTTTATACAACGTTTCAACATTAATTCCAAGTTCTTTAGACAAACCTCAAATGAATTACCAAAAATAGAAAAGTCATCCATGAATACTTCCATAGACTTTCCTAACATGTCCTCAAAGATAGCAGTCATACAACGTTGAAATGTAGCAGGTGCATTACACAAACCAAAAGGCATCCTTCTATATGCAAATGTTCCAAAAGGGCATGTGAAAGTAGTTTTATGCTAGTCCTCAGGGGAAATAGGAATTTGAAAATAACCAGAAAACCCATCAAGAAAGCAATAAAACATATGTCTGATATGCATAAATCATATCACATTTTTAGCATGTTTTTAAGCATGATTTAGGGTGAAATTGAGGGCAAATCGGTCTTAATTGTTTATTATTAACTCAATTTCACAGTTTTTATGATTTTGGAAGTGTCAGGTGAAAAGTAGAAGAAAATGGCAAATTTCGGGGCAAAAATGCAATTTTTCAGAAGTTCGGAAGTCGGGGAGGGCGTCCCGAATCAGGACGGGCGTCCAGGACTCGGGACGGCCGTCCTGACTTGGTCAACAGATCGGGACGGACGTCCCAATCCAGGACGGGCATCCCGAACTACAGTTGCAAGTCCCACATCGAATTTTTGATGAAACATCACTCCAGAAAGCTGCTATAAATACCCCAGGCCTTCCTCAATTGAAATCATCCCTCTCCACTCGATCTGAGTCATTTAGTGACTTCGATTGTACACTTTTCTCGAGTACATAAGTCACTGAGAGACTCAGGTTCAGTATAAGTTTTCTTTCTTTCTAGTTAGTATTTCGTTTTCTTAGTTTCTGAGAATTAGTCTCAGAACTTAGGCTTCGATAGATAGGTTCGTTTCTAGTATTCATAGAATACCCGGGATTTCGTTAGGAGATCCTAAGAGGGCTCTAGGCTTTCGAAGAGTCAGTCCACAGGGCTGGGCTTAAGCTGGGTATTAAGGTAAAGCCCAACTACTAGGCTGAGGAAGCGTCATCCGAAGGTTCTGTCGAGCAGAGTCGGGTCGAGCAGTACAACATATACAAGAAGTTGCTCCATTGGCGAGACAAAGTAAAGGGTGATTTCTTTATGGCGTCAATCCCCCTTGTCCCTTTCTTTATATGTTTGTATTGTGATCGTCCAAATAACAATTATGTTTATCAGATTTTTATGAATATTTGTTATACATGTTGAAGTTCTTATGATTTTCCGAAAATAGCCACCTGCTTAATATTCATTATGTCTGCATGTCTAATGTAGTTTCTTTTAAACTAAATGTAGGGTTATAGACAATTCCTAACCATGGTCTATTCATAACCAGTTTAGTTTAACAGTCATCAATTAGTATTGGTGTCTGCCATATTAGATAAAATGACCTGCGGAACACCCTGTTTGTTAGAGTAGTCTAAGTAGGCTGAGTAGAGCGTTTATGCCGACGGTTATGGGTGAGCGGCATGATCCCCGAAGTGACATAGGGCTTTCATAGTTGTCTTTAGTTCGAACCGTGAGTAGGGCCGTTTACCTTGGCGATGGGGCGGTTTATTAGATACTCAGATGTGGTACACCTTTAGACTCAGAACATAGTTGCAATCCAGGCTAAGATGCATCTAAAATACTCGAAGATAGGTCAATCAACATGTAAGAACAGTATAACATAGAATCATGATGTTATCTATAAAATACTTTTAGGCTTAATTAGACTTAAACCTAGTGGAGAATGGATCACCCTCTCATCAAAGTTATTGATGAGGATTGCATAACTGGATCATAAGATAAGAGTTAGGATAAAAGGCTAGTTACTACTAAGCCGTTACCACTTCCCTGGGAGTACGATATTTAACTTAATAAAATCGTAGATACTTTCCAACAAACTAGCTACACGATAGGTACTCTACCTTAGGTTTTGGCTGATTAAGTGACACCATAGAGACTAAATGTAACAATTAGTCAATCTCAGTCCTTAATTACTCATAATCAACATAGGGTAAAATGACACCTATTTAGCATATCAGACGGAAATGCATCAATGTCCAAACAATCTTTCTAACCAAAGGGGGAAATGGTCTTTTCGTGTGGCCGTATTTAGTTTCCTATAGTCTATGCATACACGATGACCAGTTATAGTTCTCGTAGAGATTAGTTCATTATGTTCATTCCTGACAATTGTTATACCGCCTTTCTTAGGCACTACCTGCACCGGTGATACGCAAAAATCGTATCACTTTTTAGCATGTTTTTATATATGATTTAGGGTGAAATTGATAGGAAATCGGTCTTAATTGATTGTTATTAACTCAATTTCACAGTTTTTATGATTTTGGAAGTGTCAGGTGAAAAGTAGACGAAAACAGCAAATTTTGGGGCAAACACGCAATTTTTGGAATTGTTGACTTGGTCAACGGTCCGGGACGGGCGTCCCGACCCAGCCAAACCACCAGGACGGGCGTCCCAATCTAGGACGGGCGTCCCGAAGCACCAGAAGTTGTCCCACATCGGAATTTTTGGATTTTTTCACTCCAGAAAGCTGCTATAAATACCCCAGGCCTCCAGGAGTTGAAATCATTCCTCTCCACTCGTTCTGAGTCATTAAGTGGTTTCCAGTGTACACTTCTCTAGTACACAACTCACTCAGAGACTCGGATCTCAGTTTTCTTTCTTATTAGTGTTTTGTTTTAGTTTCTGAGAAATAGTCTCAGATCTTAGATTTCTATAGATAGGCTCGTTTCTGGTATTCATAGAATACCCGGGATTTCGTTAGGAGATCCTAAGAGGGCTCTAGGCGTTCGAAGAGTCAGTCCACAGGGCTGGGCTTAAGTTGGGTATTAAGGTATAGCCCAGTTAATAGGCTGAGGAAGCGTCCTCCGAAGGTTCTAGCGAGCAGAGTCAGGGCGAGCAATACGACATATACAGCAGTACGCTCCGTCGGCGAGACTACGTAAAGGGTGATTTCTTTATGGCATCAATCCCCATGTCCCTCTCTTATATGTTGTTATTGTTTTGTTCTAAATACTTATTATGAATACGAGATTATGATTTCTTATGAATAGTTGTTTTATATGTTGACGTTCTTATATTTTCCGGAAATAGCCACTTGCTAAATATTCACTATGTCTGCATGTTTAATGTGCTCTTTTAAACTAAAGTTAGGGTTATAGACAATTCCTAACCACGGTCTAATCATAACCTGTTTAGTTTAACAGGCATCAATTAGTATTGGTGTCTGCCATGCTAGATAAAATAACCTGCTGAACAACCTGCATGTTAAAGTAGTCTAGGTAGGGGCCGAGCTGAGTCCGATTATGCCGGCGGCTAGGGCAAGCAGTATGATCCCCGAAGTGACATAGGGCTTTCATGGATGCCTTCGTCCCGAACCGTGAGTAGGGCCGTCATTAAGGTAGGGCGGTTTATTAGAGACCTCGGATGTGGTACGCCTTTAGACACAGAACATAGTTGCAATCCAGGCTAAGATGCATCTAAAATACTCGAAGATAGGTCAATCAACATGTAGGAACAGTATGACATAAAATCAGGACTTTATCTAGAAAACACTTCTAGGATTAATTAGACTTAAACCTAGTGGAGAATGAATCACCCTCTCATCAAAGTATTTGATGAAGATTGCATAACTGGATCATAGGATAGGAGTTAGGATAAAAGGCTAGTTACTACTAAGCCGTTGCCACTTCCCTGGGAGTACGATAATTAACTTAATAAAATCGTAGATACTTTCCAACAGACTAGCTACACGATAGGTACTCTGCCTTAGGTTCTGGCTGATTAAGTGACACCATAGAGACTAAATGTGACAATTAGTCAATCACAGTCCTTAATTATTCATAATCAACATAGGGTAAAATAACACCTATTTAGCACGTCAACCAGAATCGCATCAGATTTTTGGCGCCGTTGCCGGGGAAATATCATAATGAATTTAGGACTCCTGATCAAAATTCTAGACACTGATCAAAATTCTAGATACTTATGATAGGTAGCGGTAGTAACCTAGACCTTAGACCTAACACTTGTTTTATGCTAGTTAGACAATCAGTTTCCGAAATATAGGATTATCATAACTAATTGATTTTAGATAATATCTGAAATTAAGACACTTAGGATAATAAAATTTTAGAAAATCATTCTAAAACTATATTGAGGAAATTTAACTGCTTTAGAAAAAAAAAAGAAATTTTTTTTTTAAAATTTAAAAACCGAAAAATGTATTTTTCTTGCTCAATGGTAAGTTGTTCTTTTCCCCATCTCTTGTTCTTTCTTAATTGTTTTCTTAGTTGCTCTTTTTCATGTTTTTCTTCTATTATTTAATTTCGAATAAAAATGGAAATGAGGATAAAATATGTTTTCTTCTGAGTTGTAAAATTTTGGCTTAGATTTTTATTGGGAAGAAATTCCATTTTAGAATTTTCTTAGAGTCATACCGGTTTTATTATGATGAGTTATGAAATAATTTTTTCTTAATAGCCAGACCTTTGAATGTTCTATTGAAAAAGGATGTTCCTTTTGTTTTGCTGATAATTGCATGAGATCTTTTAAACCAAAAGGAACTACTGCACCCATTATAACATCACCTGATTGAAATCTGCTTTTTGAATGAATATGTGATGTAATGATGTAGTAAGATTTGTTTTAGGACAAAAACATGATAAGAAAGTTCATATATGATAAAATTCCGATCTTATCTGGTCTTGTCTAAAAACAATAGGTTTCCTGTGAAAATAATTACATCATAGTAGTCGTGGAACATTTTTTTTCAAAATTACCTGAACCACAGGCATTACCTACTAATGATGTTAAAGTCATGTGCAGATTCTAGGAGAAATTGTTTTCCAGATTCAGAGTGCCAATGTCTTAGGAAGAACCGTTGAGCCTGTGTATCAAATCTGTGAAGTCTGCTAAGTACCACACTTTAGCCGGGATTGCTATGGGAATGACTGACCATTCCAAAAGAGGTAGGAGTAGGTTACTGCAGAATGCTGCTCCAATGGGAAATGCATACAATCCCAGCTAGAGGAATCATACGGGATTTAGCTGAGGAATAATTCGGAAGCTGGAAACTTTCAGAAGATACAACCACAGCAAAACCCCTACCCGCAGAATCAACAAATGAGATAGTGACAACAATTAAAGCCAAACCAATGCAAGCAAGTGATCTACCAAGAGGTAACGAAGGGTCGAAGGATATAGAGGAATTTGGCATTTTATCGGGAGCATAGCAATGGAGGAGCTTGCATCCCCTGCATACAATCAGCTGTGAGAAACTTCCCTGAGGAAGCTTCAAATATTTGGGCCCAGATCTACACAACTGGAGCCCCCTACCACCACAGCTTCGCCAAAACTTCAGGTATCTTTTCTTCCATTCGAGACTTGCATGCAATACCTTTACTAACATTGGCAGACAGGCACACAAATCCCAAGAAATCTCATTCCTAGACACGTTCCTCCTGGACACGTTGCTATGATTGTGAGAAATCTTACAAATGATTCGAGAAAGCAGTCCGTGGGGCTCGAGCCATTCATCAAATGAATAGGCCACTACCTGGAGCTCGACAATAAAGGATCGGAGGTGACGTCATCCGTTCCAATATCTAGAGCTTACAGAGTCAAGAGCGCCTCAGCAATAGCACATGGCTAAGGTGAAAAGCCAATTGACATATCAGAGAAAACCCTTCTGCTCGAGGCAAGAAGGGAGTTTTTCTAATCTCATCTTCCTTTACTTTTATTTTCTTCATTTTTGTGTCTTGTTTTGTTGGTTGTTTTATTTTCTCTCTTACCCTTAGTTAGTCAAATAAGTGTGGGGTAAGAGTTTTCTATTTTGTTTTCATTTCTTTTTGTCTTCAAATAAGTGTGGGGTAGTTTAGATATGCATGAACACTGAGGACAGTGCCAGAATTAAGTGTGGGGTAGCAGTGCACAGTGCACTGTAGCAGTTTGCAAACTTTTTCGCATGCTTTTGCTTGTTTTCCCCGTATTTTCACACCCTTCCAAAATTTTTTCAAAATTTTTCCGTCTTTCAGACTTCTAAATGCAGTATGCTTGGTTAAACAATTGCTTATGTCTATGATATGTAGGTAGAATGTTATGGTTAGTAGGAGATAATTGATGACTATTTTTGAACTTATTGATTAGGAGTAAGGAATTCCTGATAATTAAGCACAACTTAGTCTGGGTTAGAGACCTCAGCCAATTACCTTTTCAAAACTTAACTAGATAAAATTAGACCAGTTGCAGGATGCAATGACAATTGGAATGACTAGATGAGACTCTGAGCCAAAAGCGAAAAAGAAAAAAAAGTAAGCTAATTAAAATAGGGTAGTTTACCAGCGGCCTGCGCTACTCGAGCACCACTCCATCGGGGAACTTAAAGTCTGATGCCCTAAGGTCGTGTAGATCTGGGAGTCATCGGAGTGGGACTCGCTACATGGGTAGTTGAAGTTGACGTGTTCTAAGCAGACTCAAAATACCCTAGAAAATCTTTAAACGAAAGGAATCAATAAATGCTAAATGATAGAATCTGATCACCAAAGCTCAGAACTCAGAAAGTTATCTGTTGTCAGTGTGTCTAGCGATAGGTCGAAGTGTTATCTGGTAATAGTTAAGACAAGAGTTTGTTGTGTTGACTATCTGGTCTAGACTAGTACACACACTACACATCAGGAAGACCTTATGACTAAGAGAAAAGTTCAACCTAGTTGTTAAGTTACTTTCTGCTCAACCCTAACAAACTACTAGAGACATTTGAGACCTTATCATAGCAACCTAACTAGTCAGACCTGTGTTAAGAATTGTCTGAAGAATTTTTGGAATAAAAACATGACTAGGAATGCACATATGGTTTAGAATCACTAACTTCAGGTAGACTTTGCTTGAGGACAAGCAAAAAGCTAAGTGTGGGGTTATCTGATACACAAAAATCATATCACTTTTTTAGCATGTTTTTATATATGATTTAGGGTGAAATTGATAGGAAATCGGTCTTAATTGATTGTTATTAACTCAATTTCACAGTTTTTATGATTTTGGAAGGGTCAGGTGAAAAGTAGACGAAAACAGCAAATTTTGGGGCAAAAACGCAATTTTTGGAATTGTTGACTTGGTCAACGGTCCGGGACAGGCGTCCCGACCCAGTAAAACCACCAGGACGGGCGTCCCAATCCAGGACGGGCGTCCCGAAACACCAGAAGTTGTCCCACATCGGAATTTTTGGATTTTTTTCACTCTAGAAAGCTGCTATAAATACCCCAGGCCTCCAGGAGTTGAAATCATTCCTCTCCACTCGATCTGAGTCATTAAGTGGTTTCCAGTGTACACTTCTCTAGTACACAACTCACTCAGAGACTCAGATCTCAGTTTTCTTTCTTATTAGTGTTTTGTTTTAGTTTCTGAGAAATAGTCTCAGATCTTAGGTTTCTATAGATAGGTTCGTTTCTGGTATTCATAGAATACCCGGGATTTCGTTAGGAGATCCTAAGAGGGCTCTAGGCGTTCGAAGAGTCAGTCCACAGGGCTGGGCTTAAGCTGGATATTAAGGTAAAGCCCAATTACTAGGCTGAGGAAACGTCCTCCGAAGGTTCTAGCGAGCAGAGTCAGAGCGAGCAATAGAACATATACAAGAAGTTGCTCCATTGGCGAGACAAAGTAAAGGGTGATTTCTTTATGGCGTCAATCCCCCTTGTCCCTTTCTTTATATGTTTGTATTGTGATTGTCCAAATAACAATTATGTTTATCAGATTTTTATGAATATTTGTTATACATGTTGAAGTTCTTATGATTTTCCGAAAATAGCCACCTGCTTAATATTCATTATGTCTGCATGTCTAATGTAGTTTCTTTTAAACTAAATGTAGGGTTATAGACAATTCCTAACCATGGTCTATTCATAACCAGTTTAGTTTAATAGTCATCAATTAGTATTGGTGTCTGCCATATTAGATAAAATGACCTGCGGAACACCCTGTTTGTTAGAGTAGTCTAAGTAGGCTGAGTAGAGCGTTTATGCCGACGGTTATGGGTGAGCGGCATGATCCCCGAAGTGACATAGGGCTTTCATAGTTGTCTTTAGTTCGAACCGTGAGTAGGGCCATTTACCTTGGCGATGGGGCGGTTTATTAGATACTCAAATGTGGTACACCTTTAGACTCAGAACATAGTTGCAATCCAGGCTAAGATGCATCTAAAATACTCGAAGATAGGTCAATCAACATGTAAGAACAGTATAACATAGAATCATGATGTTATCTATAAAATACTTTTAGGCTTAATTAGACTTAAACCTAGTGGAGAATGGATCACCCTCTCATCAAAGTTATTGATGAGGATTGCATAACTGGATCATAAGATAAGAGTTAGGATAAAAGGCTAGTTACTACTAAGCCGTTACCACTTCCCTGGGAGTACGATATTTAACTTAATAAAATCGTAGATACTTTCCAACAGACTAGCTACACGATAGGTACTCTACCTTAAGTTTTGGCTGATTAAGTGACACCATAGAGACTAAATGTAACAATTAGTCAATCTCAGTCCTTAATTACTCATAATCAACATAGGGTAAAATAACACCTATTTAGCATATCAGACGGAAATGCATCAATGTCCAAACAATCTTTCTAACCAAAGGGGGAAATGGTCTTTTCGTGTGGCCGTATTTAGTTTCCTATAGTCTATGCATACACGATGACCAGTTATAGTTCTCGTAGGGATTAGTTCATTATGTTCATTCCTGACAATTGTTATACCGCCTTTCTTAGGCACTACCTGCACCGGTGATACGCAAAAATCGTATCACTTTTTTAGCATGTTTTTATATATGATTTAGGGTGAAATTGATAGGAAATCGGTCTTAATTGATTGTTATTAACTCAATTTCACAGTTTTTATGATTTTGGAAGTGTCAGGTGAAAACTAGACGAAAACAGCAAATTTTGGGGCAAACACGCAATTTTTGGAATTGTTGACTTGGTCAACGGTCCGGGACGGGCGTCCCGAATTCGGGATGGGCGTCCCGACCCAGTCAAACCACCAGGACGGGCGTCCCAATCTAGGACGGGCATCCCGAAGCACCAGAAGTTGTCCCACATCGGAATTTTTGGATTTTTTCACTCCAGAAAGCTGCTATAAATACCCCAGGCCTCCAGGAGTTGAAATCATTCCTCTCCACTCGATCTGAGTCATTAAGTGGTTTCTAGTGTACACTTCTCTAGTACACAACTCACTCAGAGACTCGGATCTCAGTTTTCTTTCTTATTAGTGTTTTGTTTTAGTTTCTGAGAAATAATCTCAGATCTTAGATTTCTACAGATAGGCTCGTTTCTGGTATTCATAGAATACCCGGGATTTCGTTAGGAGATCCTAAGAGGGCTCTAGGCGTTCGAAGAGTCAGTCCACAGGGCTGGGCTTAAGTTGGGTATTAAGGTATAGCCCAGTTAATAGGCTGAGGAAGCGTCCTCCGAAGGTTCTAGCAAGCAGAGTCAGGGCGAGCAATACGACATATACAGCAGTACGCTCCGTCGGCGAGACTACGTAAAGGGTGATTTCTTTATGGCATCAATCCCCATGTCCCTCTCTTATATGTTGTTATTGTTTTGTTCTAAATACTTATTATGAATACGAGATTATGATTTCTTATGAATAGTTGTTTTATATGTTGACGTTCTTATATTTTCCGGAAATACCACTTGCTAAATATTCACTTTGTCTGCATGTTTTAATGTGCTCTTTAAACTAAGTTAGGGTTATAGACAATTCCTAACCACGTTCTAATCATAACCTGTTTAGTTTAACAGGCATCAATTAGTATTGGTGTCTCCATGCTAGATAAAATAACCTGCTGAAGAACCTGCATGTTAAAGTAGTCTAGGTAGGGGCCGAGCTGAGTCCGATTATGCCGGCGGCTAGGGCAAGCAGTATGATCCCCGAAGTGACATAGGGCTTTCATGGATGCCTTCGTCCCGACCGTGAGTAGGGCCGTCATTAAGGTAGGGCGGTTTATTAGAGACCTCGGATGTGGACGCCTTTAGACACAGAACATAGTTGCAATCCAGGCTAAGATGCATCTAAAATACTCGAAGATAGGTCAATCAACATGTAGGAACAGTATGACATAAAATCAGGACTTTATCTAGAAAACACTTCTAGGATTAATTAGACTTAAACCTAGTGGAGAATGAATCACCCTCTCATCAAAGTATTTGATGAAGATTGCATAACTGGATCATAGGATAGGAGTTAGGATAAAAGGCTAGTTACTACTAAGCCGTTGCCACTTCCCTGGGAGTACGATAATTAACTTAATAAAATCGTAGATACTTTCCAACAGACTAGCTACACGATAGGTACTCTGCCTTAGGTTCTGGCTGATTAAGTGACACCATAGAGACTAAATGTGACAATTAGTCAATCACAGTCCTTAATTATTCATAATCAACATAGGGTAAAATAACACCTATTTAGCACGTCAACCGGAATCGCATCAGATTTTTGGCGCCGTTGCATTGTATCGGGAGCATAGCAATGGAGGAGCTTGCATCCCCTGCATACAATCAGCTGTGAGAAACTTCCCCGAGGAAGCTTCAAATATTTGGGCCCAGATCTACACAACTGGAGCCCCCTACCACCACAACTTCACCAAAACTTCAGGTATCTTTTCTTCCATTCGAGACTTGCATGCAATACCTTTACTAACATTGGCAGGCAAGCACACAAATCCCAAGAAATCTCATTCCTAGACAAGTTCCTCCTGGACAGGTTGCTATAAATGTGAGAAATCTTACAAATGATTCGAGAAAGCAGTCCGTGGGGCTCGAGCCATTCATCAAATGAATAGGCCACTACCTGGAGCTCGACAATGAAGGATCGGAGGTGACGTCATCCGTTCCAATATCTAGAGCTTACAGAGTCAAGAGCGCCTCAGCAATAGCACATGGCTAAGGTGAAAAGCCAATTGACAGATCAGAGAAAACCCTTCTGCTCGAGGCAAGAAGGGAGTTTTTCTAATCTCATCTTTCTTTACTTTTATTTTCTTCATTTTTGTGTCTTGTTTTGTTGGTTGTTTTATTTTCTCTCTTACCCTTAGTTAGTCAAATAAGTGTGGGGTAAGAGTTTTCTATTTTGTTTTCATTTCTTTTTATCTTCAAATAAGTGTGGGGTAGTTTAGATATGCATGAACACTGAGGACAGTGCCAGAATTAAGTGTAGGGTAGCAGTGCACGGTGCACTGTAGCAGTTTGCAAAATTTTTCGCATGCTTTTGCTTGTTTTCCCCGTATTTTCACACCCTTCCAAAATTTTTTCAAAATTTTTCTGTCTTTCAGACTTCTAAATGCAGTATGCTTGGTTAAACAATTGCTTATGTCTATGATATGTAGGTAGAATGTTATGGTTAGTAGGAGATAATTGATGACTATTTTTGAACTTATTGATTAGGAGTAAGGAATTCCTGATAATTAAGCACAACTTAGTCTGGGTTAGAGACCTCAGCCAATTACCTTTTCAAAACTTAACTAGATAAAATTAGACCAGTTGCAGGATGCAATGACAATTGGAATGACTAGATGAGACTCTAAGCCAAAAGCGAAAAAGAAAAAAAAGTAAGCTAATTAAAATAGGGTAGTTTACCAGCGGCCTGCGCTACTCGAGCACCACTCCATCGAGGAACTTAAAGTCTGATGCCCTAAGGTCGTGTAGATCTGGGAGTCATCGGAGTGGGACTCGCTACATGGGTAGTTGAAGTTGACGTGTTCTAAGCAGACTCAAAATACCCTAGAAAATCTTTAAACGAAAGGAATCAATAAATGCTAAATGATAGAATCTGATCACCAAAGTTCAGAACTCAGAAAGTTATCTGTTGTCAGTGTGTCTAGCGATAGGTCGAAGTGTTATCTGGTAATAGTTAAGACAAGAGTTTGTTGTGTTGACTATCTGGTCTGGACTAGTACACACACTACTGATACGCGAAAATCGTATCACATTTTTAGCATGTTTTTATATATGTTTTAATGTGAAATTGAGAGTAAATTGACATTAATTGTTTACTATTTACTTGATTTCACGGTTTTTATGATTTTGGAAGTGTCAGGTGAAAAGTAGATGAAAACAGCAAATTCTGGGGCAAAAACGCAATTTTTGGAAATGTTGACCCGGTCAAAGGTCCGGGACGAGCGTCCCGAACCTGGTCAACGAATCAGGACGGGCGTCCCGAGCCGCCAGAAGCTGTCCCACATCGAAATTTTCAGAATTTTTCACTCCGGGAAGCTGCTATAAATACCCCAGGCCTCCAGCAGTTGAATTCATCCCTCTCCACTCGATCTGAGTCATTAAGTGGTTTCCAGTGTACAATTTTCCAGTACACAACTCACTCAGAGACTCGGATCTCAGTTTTCTTTCTTATTAGTGTTTTGTTTTAGTTTCTGAGAAATAGTCTCAGATCTTAGGTTTCTATAGATAGGTTCGTTTCCGGTATTCATAGAATACCCGGGGTTTTGTTAGGAGACCCTAAGAGAGCTCTAGGCGTTCGAAGAGTCAGTCCACAGGGCTAGGCTTAAGCCCAGGACGTAAGGTAAAGTCTAGCTACTAGGCTGAGGAAGCGTCCTCCGAAGGTTCTGGCGAGCAGAGTCAGGGCGGGCAATACGACGTATACAGCAGTACGCTCTGTAGGCGAGACTAAGTAAAGGGTGATTTCTTTATGGCATCAGTCCCCATACCCCTCTCTTATATGTTTTATTGCTTTGTCCTAAACATCAATTATGAATATCAGATTATGATTTTATGAATAGTTGTTTTGTATGTTGAAGTTATTATGTTTTTCCGGAAATAGCCACCTGCTAAATAATCATTATGTCTGCATGTCTAATGTAGTTTCTTTTAAACTAAAATAGGGTTATAGACAATTCCTAACCACGGTCTATTCATAACCTGTTTAGTTTAACAGGCATCAATTAGTATTGGTGTCTGCCATACTAGATAAAATAACATGCTGAACACCTGGCTTGTTAGAGTAGTCTAGGTAGGCTGAGTAGAGCGTTATGCCAGCGATTACGAGCCTTCAGAGTGATCCCCGAAAGTGACATAGGGCTTTCATAACTGTCTTTGTTCGTACCGTGAGTAGGGCCGTTTACCTTAATGATAGGGGGCGGTAGCATAGAGACTCAGATGTGGTACACCTTTAGACACAGAACATAGTTGCATTCCAGGCTAAGATATATCTAAAACACTCGAATATAGGTCAATCAACATATAGGAACAGTATAACATAGAATCAGAACTTATCTTTAAAACACTTCTAGGGTTAATTAGACTTGAACCTAGTGGAGAATGGATCACCCTCTCATCAAAGTATTTGATGAAGATTGCATAACTGGATCATAAGATAAGAGTTAGGATAAGAGGCTAGTTACTACTAAGCCGTTGCCACTTCCCTGGGAGTACGATAATTAACTTAGTAAAATCGTAGATACTTTCCAATAGACTAGCTACACGATAGGTACTCTGCCTTAGATTCTGGCTGATTAAGTGACACCATAAGACTAAACGTGACAATTAGTCAATCACAGTCCTTAATTAATCATAATCGACATAGGGTAAAATAACACCTATTTAGTACGTCAACCGGAATCGCATCAGATTTTTGGCGCCGTTGCCGGGGAAATATCATAATGAATTTAGGATTCCTGATCAAAATTCTAGAGACTTATGATAGGTAACGGTAGTAATCTAGACCTTAGACCCAACTTGTTTTATACTAGTTAGACAATCAGTTTCCGAAATATAGGATTATCATAACTAATTAATTTTAGATATTATCTGGAATTAAGACATTTAGGATAATCAAATTTTAGAAAATCATTCTAAAACCATATTAAGGGAATTTAATTGCTTTCAAAATATTAAAAATCCGAAAAAATTGTACTTTTTCTTGTTTAAATGGTAAGTTATTCTCTTTTCCCTATCCTTTGTGTTTTCTTGTGAATAGTTGTTTTGTTTTGTTTTCTCTTTCTTCCAAGTTTTTCTTTAGTTTTCACTCTCCCTGTAACCTCACTAACCAGTTTGCTCAGGCTAAAACGTGTTCTTCTCTGTAGTTGCATGACTCGATCTTCAGAAGCTAACCTTGAAACACCAGTTGAAAATCCTGAACGAATCATTCGCACAGCTAATAGGCGAAGAACAGAAATGGCTGCTGAAAGACCTACCCTTGAATCCTACATCCAGCCACAGACGATCCCAGTCTCATCTGCCATCCGAATCCCTGGGAACCCTCGCTATGATCTGAAACCGAATGTGATCCAGCTGATTATAAATCGAGTTCAGTTTGGAGGAACTGCAGCCGAGAATCCGCTGGAACACCTATCTGATTTCTCTTCTCTCTGCGAAGGCCTCAAGGGAGATCATACTGCAGAAATAACTAAACTCAACCTGTTTCCCTACTCACTTAGGGACAGAGCTAAGAGATGGTTGGCCCAGCTACCTACTAACTCCATCACCTCATGGGACGAGTTAAGCAAAGCCTTCCTAGAAGAGTACTACTCTGCAGCAAGAGTCCTAGAATATCGAAGGGCTCTGTCTAGTTTCACTCAAGCTGCTGATGAGACAGTGATCGAAGCTTGGGACAGATTCAAGGAGCTACTCAGGCTCTGCCCCCAACATGGACTTACCGAGGCATTGCTGATTCAGCAATTTTACGGGGGTATGTCAGACATGGGTAAGCAAATTCTCGATGGACTCAATCCTCAGAGCGGTTTCAATGGAATGAGTGATGTAGATGCTAGAAACGCTCTGGAGAGACTCTACAGGAACAGCAAGAATTGGCGCACAAGTGGCCGAGCTAAGAAGCAACCAGTAAATGCGGTCGTTGCCTCCTCCACTGATGATCAATTTGAGGCACTGAAGGCCAGCATTACTAATCAGCTGAATGCTTTCCAACAAGGGAAAAGCATTCAGTCAGTATACCAAGTCTGCGAGTTTTGCCAAGGACCACATTTCAGTGGGGATTGTTATGGTAATGGGATATTAACTGTCCCAGAAGAGATGGAACAAGTGGACGCAGTAAATTCTGCTCCTATAGGAAATACCTACAATCCCACTTGGAAGAACCATCCGGGATTTAGCTGGAGAAACAATCCCGGGGCTACTAACTTCCAGAAAAGAGTACCTCAGCAGCTGCCATATCCGCAGAATCAGCAAGTTGCTCTGCCTGCACCAAGGAATACATCGTTCCAGCTGATCCCATGCAAGAATTTAGAGACATGCTGAAGAGCATTTCCGACTCCAACAAGGAAATGATAGAGTCCAACAGAAAGATTCAGGAAGCTCACGCAGAAAGAATCCAGCAGAACGAGAATAGACAGAAGCAGACCGAGCAAACAATCAGAAACACACAAGCTGCTATACAAACTTTAGAGAGGCAGATGGGTCAACTATCCACCCATTTCTCTCACAGGTCCCAGGGAACGCTACCAAGCAACACTGAGACCAACCCTCAAACTGAATGCAAGACCATCACTCTAAGATCTGGTAAAATTCTATCTCCATCTCCACCCAAACCATCTGACCCTCCTATTCTTGTGCAGGAACCAGAAGAAGGCTCCAAGGACCCAACGCCGACGGAGGTCGAAATCGAAGTAGCAAGGAAAGGGAAGACGGAGTTTATTCCTGAGTACCGGCCAAAAGTACCTTACCCTGCCAGACTTATGCACAATAAAGATAAGGAGCAATTTGAAAAGTTTCTTTTAGGAATTTTCAGATTCATGTTAATTTACCTTTACTTGATGTTATTTCTGAAATGCCAAAGTATGCTAAGTTTTTAAAAGAAGTTGTTAGTAATAAAAGAAAATTTGACATGGACAAGGTGGTTCTTAATGAAGAATGTTCGGCGGTTCTGTTGAATAAACTACCGTCTAAACAGAAAGATCCTGGTTGTTTTACCTTGCCATGTACAATTGGAAATATTACTAACATGCATGCATTAGCAGACTTAGGAGCTAGTATTAATCTTATGCCATCTAGTTTATTTGATAAATTAGGATTGCATGATTTGAAAACGACTAGGATGTGCATACAACTTGCAGACAGGACAGTCAAAATCCCCAAGGGAATAATTGAAGACCTCTTAGTAAAGGTCGGAAAATTTGTATTTCCTGTGGATTTCGTTGTCATGGACATGAATGGGGAAGGAGGAGTGCCCCTGATCCTAGGTCGACCATTTCTAGCCACCTCAAAAGCATTAATAGACGTCAGTAATGGTCAAATCAAGTTAAGGGTAGGAAATGATGACATCACTTTTATCTAAATGAAACCCTTAGGTATCCCATGCATTTAGATGATACTTGTTTTTGTGTGGATGCCATGGAACACTTGATTGCAATTAACGTGACAGACCTATGCTCAAACTATCAAATTCTAAGTGAGGACTCCCTAGAATTAGAGGAGTCTGAACTTAGCTCTTCTGAAAATGAAATTACTTCTGATAGTTTCACTGAGATAGGTGATGATGAGATGAAGAAAGAGCGAACCTCGTTTGAAGATCCACCAGACTTGGAACTGAAGGAACTACCCACTCATCTGTGCTACGAATTCCTAGATGACAACAAGAAACTTCCCATTATTCTTGCAGCTGATCTGACTGCAGAACAAAGGAAGCTGACTGTGGACATGTGCAGAAAGCATAGAAGAGCCTTTGCCTACAAAATTGCGGATATCCCAGGTATTAATCCAAGCTTTTGTTCGCATAAGATTCTTCTAGAAAATGAGTATAAGCCATGTGTGCAACCTCAAAGGAGGTTGAATCCTAATGTGTGTGATGTTGTTAAGAAAGAAGTCATTAAACTGTTAGATGCAGGACTTATCTACCCTATCTCGGATAGTGAGTGGGTAAGCCCGGTGCAGGTAGTACCTAAGAAAGGCGGTATAACAGTTGTTAGGAATGAGCATAATGAACTAATCCCTACAAGAACTGTAACTGGTCATCGTGTATGCATAGACTATAGAAAATTAAATACGGCCACACGAAAAGATCACTTTCCCCTTCCTTTTATTGACCAAATGTTAGAAAGATTATCTGGACATATGTTTTATTGCTTTCTTGATGGGTTTTCTGGTTATTTTCAAATTCCTATTTCCCCTGAGGACCAGCATAAAACTACATTCACATGCCCTTTCGGAACATTTGCATATAGAAGGATGCCTTTTGGTTTGTGTAATGCACCTGCTACATTTCAACGTTGTATGACTGCTATCTTTGAGGACATGTTAGGAAAATCTATGGAAGTATTTATGGATGACTTTTCTGTTTTTGGAAATTCATTTGAGGTTTGTCTAAAGAACTTGGAGTTAATGTTGAAACGTTGTATAAAATCTAACCTGGTTTTAAATTGGGAAAAATGCCACTTCATGGTAAAAGAGGGAATTGTTTTAGGACATAAGATCTCACACCTAGGTATGGAAGTAGATAAGGCAAAAATTGAAGTAATTTCAAAACTACCTCCTCCCAAAAATGTGAGAGCCGTTAGGAGTTTTTTGGGACACGCTGGCTTTTATCGTAGGTTCATAAAAGATTTTTCATTAATAGCCAGGCCGTTGACCAATTTACTCGGAAAAGATGTTCCATTTATCTTTGATGAGAAATGTCTAAAAGCTTTTAATAGACTTAAGGAACTCTTAACTACTGCACCTATCATGACATCACCTGATTGGAGTCTACCTTTTGAGCTTATGTGTGATGCTAGTGACTATGCAGTAGGAGTAGTTTTAGGACAAAGACATGATAAGAAGTTTCATGTAATATATTATGCTAGTAAAACCTTAACTGATGCTCAGGAAAATTACACTACGACAGAAAAGGAATTATTAGCAGTAGTATATGCATTTGATAAGTTTCGATCCTATCTAGTCCTGTCTAAAACTATTGTTTATACTGATCATTCGGTAAAATACTTGTTTAATAAAACCGACGCAAAACCAAGATTGATTAGATGGGTTTTATTGCTTCAAGAATTTGACATAGAAATCCGGGATAAGAAAGGGGCAGAAAACTTAGCCGCAGACCATTTGTCTAGGTTAGAAAATCCGACCCTAGAAGCCATTGATGAAACAATCATATCTGATAAATTTCCGGATGAGAATCTATGTGCATTATTTGCTAGTTTCTCACCCCCTTGGTTTGCAGATATAGCAAATTACTTGGCAGCCCGGACTCTCCCTAGTGATATCACTGCTCAACAAAGAAGAAAATTCTTTGCTGACCTGAAATATTACTATTGGGAAGATCCTTTTCTATTTAAAATATGTGCAGATCAGATGATCAGAAGATGTGTATCTCAAGAAGAGGGTTTCCGAATTCTGGAACACTGTCACTGCGGACCAACAGGCGGTCACTTAGCTGCAACTAATACGGCCCGAAAAGTATTAGAAGCAGGCTTTTACTGGCCCACCATATTCAAAGACGCCGCAGCATTTACAGGATCGTGCGATGCCTGTCAGAAAGCGGGAACCATATCTTCTCGAGATAATCTACCCCAACAGGTAATTCAAAGTGTAGAAATATTTGACATATGGGGTATAGATTTCATGGGTCCGTTTCCTTCCTCTTTTGGTATGAAGTACATCTTAGTAGCTGTAGAATATTTTTCAAAATGGCCTGAGGCACAGGCCCTACCTACTAATGATGCTCGAGCCGTATGCAGATTCCTTAAGCAGATTTTCGCCAGGTTTGGATGTCCAAAAGCCCTAATCAGTGATCGAGGTACGCACTTCTGCAACTCTCAATTGCAGAAAGTACTCCAGCATTACGGAATTCAGCATCGCATTTCCACAGCCTACCATCCTCAAACCAACGGGCAGGCTGAGGTAACCAATAGGGGAATAAAGAATCCTAGAAAAGACCGTGGGTGTTAACCGTAAGGATTGGTCCAATAAACTGGAGGATGCATTATGGGCCTTCCGTAGCGTACAAGACCACTACGGGGTTCTCACCCTATCGACTAGTCTACAAGGAAAGCATGCCACCTTCCGGTTGAACTTGAACATAAAGCTTACTGGGCAGTACGAAAATGCAATCTCGACGATAACTTGACTAAGGAACACCGGATTTTACAGCTCAACGAATTGGATGAGTGGAGGCTCAAAGCATATGAGAACTCACATCAGTTCAAAATGACAAGTAAACTCCGGCATGACAGACGACTCAGAGCCCAGAAAAATTTTGAACCAGGTGATAAGGTATTGTTATACAACTCACGTTTAAAATTTTTCCCAGGAAAGCTGCGTAGCTATTGGTCAGGACCGTTCACAATCAAGGAAGTATCACCTTTCGGAGCATGTGACATCATGGATTCTGACGGTATTGTTCAAAAAGTAAACGGACAACGCCTAAAGATTTACAGAGAGCCGTTTGACTCGTCCGAGCAGATTGTGGACTTCACAGACTAAGGGAGTATCTCTTTCATTTTATTTCTTGTTTTTGTTATTTCTATGTTCCTTCTTACCCGTAGTTAGATGAATAAGTGTGGGGTAAGATCTTTTTTTTTTATGTTTTATTTCTTGTTTTCAAATAAGTGTGGGGTAATTAGCTATGCATGAACACTGAGGACAGTGCCAATTAAGTGTGGGGTAGCAGTGCACGTGCACTGTAGCAGTTTGAAAAAATTTTCGCATGCTTTTGCTTGTTTTCCCTGTATTTTCACACCCTTCCAAAATTTTTTCAAAATTTTTCCGTCTTTCAGACTTCTAAATGCAGTATGCTTGGTTAAACAAATTGCTTATGTCTATGATATGTAGGTAGTATGTTATTTAGGAGATAGTCGATAGCTATCTTGGACTAATTGATTAGGAATAGGGAATTCCTGATAACTGAGCACAACCTTGTCTGGATTAGAGACCTCAACCAATTGCCTATTCGAGACTTAACTAGATAAAATTAGACCAGTTGTGGATATATTGGCAGTTAGAATGACTAGATGAGACTCTGAGCTAAAAGTGAAAAGAACTTAAGGAAGTTAATTACAATAGGGTAGTTTGCCAGCGGCCTTCGCTACTCGAGCACCACTCCTTCGGGGAACTTAAAGCCTGATGCCCTAAGGTCGTGTAGATCTGGGAGTCATCGGAGTGGGACTCGCTACATGGGTAGTTGAAGTTGACGTGTTCTAAGCAAACTCGAAATACCCTGAATCTATAAAGAAAATAACTAAGTGCTAAAACATTAAAAATCTGATCACCAAAGCTCAGAACTCAGAAAGTTATCTGTTGTCAGTATGTCTAGCGATAGGTCGAAGTATTATCTGGTAGCAGTTAAGATAAGAGTTCATTGTGTTGACTATCTGGTCTAGACTAGTACACACACTACACATCAGGAAGACCCTGTGACTAAGAAAAAAGTCCAACCTAGTTGTTGATTTTTTTCTGCCTGATCATAACAAACTACTAGAGACATGTGAGACCTTGTCATAGCAACCTAACCAATCAGACCTGTGTTAAGAATTGTCTGAAGAATTTTTGGAATAAAAACATGATTAGGAATTTAAGTGACTGCACTACGGTTTAAAATCACTAACTCCATGTAGACTTTGCTTGAGGACAAGCAAAAAGCTAAGTGTGGGGTTATCTGATACGCGAAAATCGTATCACATTTTTAGCATGTTTTTATATGTTTTAATGTGAAATTGAGAGTAAATTGACATTAATTGTTTACTATTTACTTGATTTACGTTTTTTTTGATTTTGGAAGTGTCAGGTGAAAAGTAGACGAAAACAGCAAATTCTGGGGCAAAAACGCAATTTTTGGAAATGTTGACCCGGTCAAAGGTCCGGGACGGGCGTCCCGACCCGGTCAAACCGCCAGGACGGGCGTCCTGAACCGGGACGGGCGTCCCGAACCTGGTCAACGAATCAGGACGGGCGTCCCGAGCCGCCAGAAGCTGTCCCACATCGAATTTTTCAGAATTTTTCACTCCGGGAAGCTGCTATAAATACCCCAGGCCTCCAGCAGTTGAATTCATCCCTCTCCACTCGATCTGAGTCATTAAGTGGTTTCCAGTGTACAATTTTCCAGTACACAACTCACTCAGAGACTCGGATCTCAGTTTTCTTTCTTATTAGTGTTTTGTTTTAGTTTCTGAAAATAGTCTCAGATCTTAGGTTTCTATAGATAGGTTCGTTTCCGGTATTCATAGAATACCCGGGGTTTCGTTAGGAGACCCTAAGAGAGCTCTAGGCGTTCGAAGAGTCAGTCCACAGGGCTAGGCTTAAGCCCAGGACGTAAGGTAAAGTCTAGCTACTAGGCTGAGGAAGCGTCCTCCGAAGGTTCTGGCGAGCAGAGTCAGGGCGGGCAATACGACGTATACAGCAGTACGCTCTGTAGGCGAGACTAAGTAAAGGGTGATTTCTTTATGGCATCAGTCCCCATACCCCTCTCTTATATGTTTTATTGCTTTGTCCTAAACATCAATTGAATATCAGATTATGATTTTATGAATAGTTGTTTTGTATGTTGAAGTTATTATGTTTTTCCGGAAATAGCCACCTGCTAAATAATCATTATGTCTGCATGTCTAATGTAGTTTCTTTTAAACTAAAATAGGGTTATAGACAATTCCTAACCACGGTCTATTCATAACCTGTTTAGTTTAACAGGCATCAATTAGTATTGGTGTCTGCCATACTAGATAAAATAACATGCTGAACACCTGGCTTGTTAGAGTAGTCTAGGTAGGCTGAGTAGAGCGTTATGCCAGCGATTACGAGCCTTCAGAGTGATCCCCGAAAGTGACATAGGGCTTTCATAACTGTCTTTGTTCGAACCGTGAGTAGGGCCGTTTACCTTAATGATAGGGGGCGGTAGCATAGAGACTCAGATGTGGTACACCTTTAGACACAGAACATAGTTGCATTCCAGGCTAAGATATATCTAAAACACTCGAATATAGGTCAATCAACATATAGGAACAGTATAA
The DNA here is from genome assembly GCA_027405835.1 of Asclepias syriaca. Taxonomy (NCBI): domain Eukaryota; kingdom Viridiplantae; phylum Streptophyta; class Magnoliopsida; order Gentianales; family Apocynaceae; genus Asclepias; species Asclepias syriaca. The sequence continues at coordinate 21,367,083 of CM049926.1, read as the reverse complement.
CATAGAATCAGAACTTATCTTTAAAACACTTCTAGGGTTAATTAGACTTGAACCTAGTGGAGAATGGATCACCCTCTCATCAAAGTATTTGATGAAGATTGCATAACTGGATCATAAGATAAGAGTTAGGATAAGAGGCTAGTTACTACTAAGCCGTTGCCACTTCCCTGGGAGTACGATAATTAACTTAGTAAAATCGTAGATACTTTCCAATAGACTAGCTACACGATAGGTACTCTGCCTTAGATTCTGGCTGATTAAGTGACACCATAAGACTAAACGTGACAATTAGTCAATCACAGTCCTTAATTAATCATAATCGACATAGGGTAAAATAACACCTATTTAGTACGTCAACCGGAATCGCATCAACTACACATCAGGAAGACCTTATGACTAAGAGAAAAGTTCAACCTAGTTGTTAAGTTACTTTCTGCTCAACCCTAACAAACTACTAGAGACATTTGAGACCTTATCATAGCAACCTAACTAGTCAGACCTGTGTTAAGAATTGTCTGAAGAATTTTTGGAATAAAAACATGACTAGGAATGCACATATGGTTTAGAATCACTAACTTCAGGTAGACTTTGCTTGAGGACAAGCAAAAAGATAAGTGTGGGGTTATCTGATACACAAAAATCGTATCACTTTTTTAGCATGTTTTTATATATGATTTTAGGGTGAAATTGTTAGGAAATCGGTCTTAATTGATTGTTATTAACTCAATTTCACAGTTTTTATGATTTTGGAAGTGTCAGGTGAAAAGTAGACGAAAACAGCAAATTTTGGGGCAAAAACGCAATTTTTGGAATTGTTGACTTGGTCAACAGTCCGGGACGGGCGTCCCGAATTCGGGATGGGCGTCCCGACCCAGTCAAACCACCAGGACGGGCGTCCCAATCCAGGACGGGCGTCCCGAAGCACCAGAAGTTGTCCCACATCGGAATTTTTGGATTTTTTCACTCCAGAAAGCTGCTATAAATACCCCAGGCCTCCAGGAGTTGAAATTATTCCTCTCCACTCGATCTGAGTCATTAAGTGGTTTCTAGTTTACACTTCTCTAGTACACAACTCACTTAGAGACTCGGATCTCAGTTTTCTTTCTTATTAGTGTTTTGTTTTTATTTCTGAGAAATAGTCTCAGATCTTAGGTTTCTATAGATAGGTTCGTTTCTGGTATTCATAGAATACCCGGGATTTCGTTAGGAGATCCTAAGAGGGCTCTAGGCGTTCGAAGTGTCAGTCCACAGGGCTGGGCTTAAGTTGGGTATTAAGGTAAAGCCCAGTTACTAGGCTGAGGAAGCGTCCTCCGAAGGTTCTAGCGAGCAGAGTCAGGGCGAGCAATACAACATATACAGCAGTACGCTCCATTGGCGAGACTACATAAAGGGTGATTTCTTTATGGCATCAGTCCCCATGTCCCTCTCTTATATGTTGTTATTGTTTTGTTCTAAATACTTATTATGAATACGAGATTACGATTTCTTATGAATAGTTGTTTTATATGTCAACGTTCTTATATTTTCTGGAATTAGCCACCTGCTAAATATTCACTACGTCTGCATGTTTAATGTGCTCTTTTAAACTAAAGTTAGGGTTATAGACAATTCCTAACCACGGTCTAATCATAACCTGTTTAGTTTAACAGGCATCAATTAGTATTGGTGTCTGCCATGCTAGATAAAATAACCTGTTGAACACCCTGCATGTTAAAGGAGTCTAGGTAGGGGCCGAGCTGAGTCCGATTATGCCGGCGGCTAGGGCAAGCGGTATGATCCCCGAAGTGACATAGGGCTTTCATGGATGCCTTCGTCCCAAACCGTGAGTAGGGCCGTCATTAAGGTAGGGCGGTTTATTAGAGACCTCGGATGTGGTACGCCTTTAGACACAGAACATAGTTGCAATCCAGGCTAAGATGCATCTAAAATACTCGAAGATAGGTCAATCAACATGTAGGAACAGTATGACATAAAATCAGGACTTTATCTAGAAAACACTTCTAGGATTAATTAGACTTAAACCTAGTGGAGAACGAATCACCCTCTCATCAAAGTATTTGATGAAGATTGCATAATTGGATCATAGGATAGGAGTTAGGATAAAAGGCTAGTTACTACTAAGCCATTGCCACTTCCCTGGGAGTACGATAATTAACTTAATAAAATCGTAGATACTTTCCAACAGACTAGCTACACGATAGGTACTCTGCCTTAGGTTCTGGCTGATTAAGTGACACCATAGAGACTAAATGTGACAATTAGTCAATCACAGTCCTTAATTATTCATAATCAACATAGGGTAAAATAACACCTATTTAGCACGTCAACCGGAATCGCATCAACCGGGCTTACCCACTCACTATCTGAGATAGGGTAGATAAGTCCTGCATCTAACAGTTTGATTACTTCTTTCTTAACAACATCACACACATTAGGATTCAACCTCCTTTGAGGTTGCACACATGGCTTATACTCAGTTTCTAGAAGAATCTTATGCGAACAAAAGCTTGGATTGATACCTGGAATATCTGCAATTTTGTAGGCGAAGGCTCTTCTATATTTTCTACATATGTCCACGGTCAGCTTCCTTTGTTTTGCAGTCAGATCAGCTGCAAGAATAATGGGAAGTTTCTTGTTGTCATCCAGGAATTCGTAGCACAGATGAGTGGGCAGTTCCTTCAGTTCCAAGTCTGGTAGATCTTCAAACGAAGTCCGTTCTTTCTTCATCTCATCGTCACCTATCTCAGTGAAACTATCAGAAGTAATTTCATTTTCAGAAGAGCTAAATTCAGTCTCCTCTAATTCTAGGGAGTCCTCACTCAGGACTTGATAGTTTGAGCATAGGTCTGTCACGTTAACTGCAATCAAGTGTTCAATAGCATCCACACAAAAACAAGTATCATCTAAATGCATGGGATACCTAATGGTCTCATTCAGATCAAAAGTGATATCATCATTTCATACCCTTAACTTGATTTGACCTTTACTGATGTCTATTAATACTTTTGAGGTAGCTAGAAATGGTCGACCTAGGATCAGGGGCACTCCTCCTTCCCCATTCATATCCATGACAACAAAGTCCACATGGAATACAAATTTTCCGACCTTTACTAAGAGATATTCAATTATTCCTTTGGGGATTTTGACTGTCCTATCTGCAAGTTGTATGCACATGCTAGTCGTTTTCAAATCAAGCAATCCTAATTTATCAAATAGACTAGATGGCATGAGATTAATACTAGCTCCTAAGTCTGCTAATGCATGAATGTTAGTAATATTTCCAATTGTACATGGCAAGGTAAAACAACCAGAATCTTTCTGTTTAGACGGTAGTTTATTTAACAAAACCGCCGAACACTCTTCATTAAGAACCACATTGTCCATGTCAAATTTTCTTTTATTAATAACAACTTCTTTTAAAAACTTAGCATACTTTGGCATTTCAGAAATAACATCAAGTAAAGGCAAATTAACATGAATCTGACTAAAATTCTTAAGAAACTTTTCAAATTGCTCCTTATCTTTATTGTGCATAAGTCTGGCAGGGTAAGGTACTTTTGGCCGGTACTCAGGAATAAACTCCATCTTCCCTTTCCTTGCTACTTCGATTTTGACATTCGTCGGCGTTGGATCCTTGGAGCCTTCTTCTGGTTCCTGCACAAAAATAGGAGGGTCAGATGGTTTGGGTGGAGATGGAGATAGAATTTTACTAGATCTTAGAGTGATGGTCTTGCATTCAGTTTGGGGGTTGGTCTCAGTGTTACTTGGTAGCGTTCCCTGGGACCTGTGAGAGAGATGGGTGGATAGCTGACCCATTTGTCTCTCTAAGGTTTGTATAGCAGCTTGTGTATTTCTGACTATTTGCTCGATCTGCTTCTGTCTATTCTTGTTCTGCTGGATTCTTTCTGCGTGAGCTTCCTGGACCTTCCTGTTAGACTCTATCATTTCCTTGTTAGAGTCGGCAATGCTTTTCATCATGTCCCTAAATTCTTGCATGGGGTCAGTTGGAACGATATAGTTCCTAGGTGCAGGCAGAGCGACTTGCTGGTTCTATGGATGATGGCTTTCCGACTAATATGCTAAATAGGTGTTGATTTACCCTATGTTGATTATGAGTAATTAATGACTGGGATTGACTAATTGTCACGTTTAGTCTTTATAGTGTCACTTAATCATTCAGAACCTAAGGCAGAGTACCTATCGTGTAGCTAGAATTATTGGAAAGTATCTACGATTTTACTAAGTTAAATATCGTACTCCCAGGGAAGTGGTAACGACTTAGTAGTAACTAGCCTCTTACTCTAACTCTTATCTTATGATCCAGTTATGCAATCTTCATCAATAACTTTGATGAGAGGGTGATTCATTCTCCACTAGGTTTAAGTCTAATTAAGTCTAAAAGTGTTTTATAGATAATGTCCTGATTCTATGTTATACTGCTCCTATATGTTGATTGACCTATCTTCGAGTGTTTTAGACATGTCTTGGCCTGGATTGCAACTATGTTCTGAGTCTAAAGGTGTACCACATCTGAGTAATCTGATAAACCGCTCAATTGCCAAGGTAAACACCCCAACTCACGTTTCGAGCAAAAACTAACTATGAAAGCCCTATGTCAGTTAGGGGATCACACTGCTGGCCATTAACGCCGGCATAAACGTTCTACTCAGCCTACTTAGACTACTTTAACAACAGGGTGTTCTGCAGGTTATTTTATCTAATATGGCCGACATCCATACTAATTGATGCCTGTTAAACTAAACCGGTTATGAATAGACCATGGTTAGGAATTGTCTATAACCCTAAATTTAGTTAAAAGAAACTACATTAGACATGCAAACATAATGAATATTAAGCAGGTGGTCATTTCTGGAAAATCATAAGCACTTCAACATATAAAACAAATATTCATAAAAACCATAATCCAGTATTCATAATGGGTATTTGGACAAACTCAATACAAACATATAAAGAGAGGGACAGGGGGACTGATGCCATAAAGAAATCACCCTTTACTTAGTCTCGTCGATGGAGCGTACTGCTTGTATATGTCATACTGCTTAACCCGACTCTGCTCGACAGAACCTTCAGATGACGCTTCCTCAGTCTAGTAACTAGGCTTTACCTTAATACCCAGCTTAAGCCTAGCCTTGTGGACTGACTCTTCGAACGCCTCGAGCCCTCTTAGGATCTCCTAACGAAATCCCGGGTATTCTATGAATACCAGAAATGAACCTATCTATCGAAGCCTAAGATCTGAGACTATTTCTCAGAATCTAAGAAAACGAAACACTAACTAGAAAGAAAGAAAACTTATAGTGAACCCGAATCTCTCAGTAACTTATGTACTTGAGAAAAATGTACACTTGAAGTCACTAATTGACTCAGATCAAGTGGAGAGGAATGATTTCAATTGAGGAAGGCCTGGGGTATTTATAGCAGCTTTCTGGAGTGATTTTTCTTCAAACTTCGATGTAGGACTCTGAATTCTGGTTCGGGACGCCCGTCCCGGTCTGTTGACCAGGTCAGGACGGCCGTCCTGAGTCCTGGACGCCCGTCCCGACCTATTGACCAGGTCAGGACGCCCTCCCCGACTTTCGAACTTGTGAAAAATTACATTTTTGCCCCGAAATTTGCCATTTTCTTCTACTTTTCACCTGAAACTTCCAAAATCATAAAAACTATGAAATTGAGTTAATAACAAACAATTAAGACCGATTTGCCCTCAATTTCACCCTAAATCATGCTTAAAAACATGCTAAAAATGTGATATGATTTATGCATATCAGCGGATATGGCAGTTGCTGAGGCACCCTTTTCTGGAAGTTAGCAGCCCCGGAATTGTTTCTCCAGCTAAATCCTGGATGGTTCTTCCAAGTGGGATTGTACGTATTTCCTATAGGAGCAGAGTTAACTGCATCCACTTGTTCCATATCCTTTGGAATAGTTAATATTCCATTACCATAACAATCTCCACTAAAATGCGGTCCTTGGCAAAATTCGCAGACTTGATACACTGACTGAACGCTTTTTCCTTGTTGGAAAGCATTCAATTGACTAGTAATGCTGGCCTTCAATGCCTCAAATTGATCATCAGTGGAGGCGATGGCCGCATTTACTGGTTGCTTCTTAGCTCAGCCACTCGTGCTCCAGTTCTTGCTATTTCTATAGAGCCTCTCCAGAGCATTTCTAGCATCTACATCACTCATTCCATTGAAACCGCTCTGGGAATTGAGTCCATCAAGAACTTGTTTACCCATGTCTGTCATACCCCCGTAAAATTGCTGGATCAACAATGCTTCGGTAAGTCCATGTTGGGGGCAGAGCCTGAGTAGCTCCTTGAATCTGTCCCAAGCTTCGATCACTGTCTCACCAGCAGCTTGAGTAAAACTGGACAGAGCCCTTCGATATTCTAGGACCCTTGCTGCAGAGTAGTACTCTTCTAGGAAGGTCTTGCTTAACTCGTCCCAAGAGGTGATGGAGTTATTGGGTAGCTGGGCCAACCATCTCCTAGCTCTGTCCCTCAGTGAGTTGGGAAAGAGGTTTAGTTTAGTTACTTCTGTAGTATGATCTCCCTTGAGGCCTTCGCAGAGAGAAGAGAAATCAGATAAGTGTTCCAACGGATTCTCGGCTGCAGTTCCTCCAAATTGAACCCGATTAATAATCAACTGGATCACATTCGGTTTAAGATCATAGCGAGGGTTCCCAGGGATTTGGATGGCGGACGTTACTGGAACAGTCTGTGGTTGGATGTAGGATTCGAGGGGAGGTCTTTCAGCAGCCATCTCTGTTCTTTGCCTGTTAGCTGTACGAATGAGACGTTCAGGATTCTCAACTGGTGTTTCAAGGTTAGCTTCTGATGTTCGAGTCATGCAACTACAGAGAAGAATATGTTTAAACATGAGCAAACTGGTTAGTGGAGTTACATGGAAAGCGAAAAATCAAAAATTCAGAAAAAACAACTATTCAATTATGAAAGGGAAAAAGAAAATAATACAAGAGATAGAACAACTCACCATTGAACAGAAAAATACAATTTTTTTTGGATTTTAAATTTTAACATTTTTTTTATATTTCGAAAGCAATTAAATTCCCTTAATATGGTTTTAGAATCATTTTCTAAAATTTGATTATCCTAAGTGTCTTAATTCCATATAGTATCTAAAATTAGTTAGTTATGATAACCCTATATTTTGGAAATTGACTGTCTAACTAGCGTAAGATAAGTGTTGGGTTTAAAGTCTAGGTTACTACCGTTACCTATCATAATTATCTAGAATTGTGATCAGGAATCCTAAATTCATTGTGATATTTCCCCAGCGACGGCGCAAAAAATCTGATGCGTTCCCGACTGATATGCTAAAATAGATGTTGATTTACCCTATGTTGATTATGAGTAATTAAAGACTGGGATTGACTAATTGTCACATTTAGTCTTTATAATGTCACTTAATCAGTCAGAACATAAGGCAGAGTACCTATCGTGTAGCTAGTCTGTTGGAAAGTATCTACGATTTTATTAAGTTAAATATCGTACTCCCAGGGAAGTGGTAACGGCTTAGTAGTAACTAGCCTTTTATCCTAACTCTTATCTTATGATCCAGTTATGCAATCGTCATCAATAACTTTGATGAGAGGGTGATTCATTCTGCACTACGTTCAAGTCTATTTAAGCCTAAAGTGTTTTATAGATGAGGTCCTAATTCTATGTTATACTGTTCCTATATGTTGATTGACCTATCTTCGAATATTTTAGACATGTCTTGGTCTGGATTGCAACTATGTTCTGAGTCTAAATGTGTACCACATCTGAGTCTCTAATAAATCGCCCCATCGCCAAGGTAAACAGCCCTACTCACAGTTCGAGCTAAAGGCATCCATGATCCTTGAAGTGACATAAGATCATAAACGCTCTACTCAGCCTACTTAGACTACTCTAACAAACAAGGTGTTCCGCAGGTTATTTTATCTAATATGGCAGACACCAATACTAATTGATGTCTGTTAAACTAAACAGGTTATGAATAGACCGTGGTTAGGAATTATCTATAACCCTAATTTTAGTTTAAAAGAAACTACATTAGACATGCAGACATAATGAATATTTAAGCAGGTGGCCATTTCTGGAAAATCATAAAAGCTTCAACATATAAAACAAATATTCATACAAATCATAATCTCATATTCATAATACATCTTTGGACGAACACAATACAAACATATAAAGAGAGGGACAGGGGGACTGATGCCATAAAGAAATCACCATTTACTTAGTCTCGCCGATGGAGCAACTGCTTGTATATGTCGTACTGCTCGACCCGACTCTGCTCGATAGAACCTTCGGAGGACGCTTTCTCAGCCTAGTAACTGGGCTTTACCTTAATACCCAGCTTAAGCCTAGCCTTGTGGACTGACTCTTTGAACGCCTAGAGCCCTCTTAGGATGTCCTAACGAAATCCCAGGTATTCTATGAATACCAGAAACGAACCTATCTATCGAAGCCTAAGTCCTGAGACTAATTCTCAGAAACTAAGAAAAACAAAAACACTAACTAAAAATAGAAGTAAACTTATGCTGAACCCGAGTCTCTAAATGACTTATGTACTCGAGAAAAATGTACAACTTAAGTCACTAAATGACTCAGATTGAGTGGAGAGGAATGATTTCAACTGAGGAAGCCTTCGGTATTTATAGCAGCTTTCTGGAGTGATTTTTCATCAAAAATTTGATGTGGGACTTGGAATTGCAGCTTGGGACGCCCGTCCTGGATTGGGACGCCTGTCCTGGACTGTTGACCAGGTCAGGACGGCCGTCCCGAGTCCTGGACGCCCGTCCTGGCCAGTTGACTCGGTTAGGACGCCCGTCCTGGCCAGTTGACTAGGTTAGGACGCCCGTCCTGATTCGAGACGCCCTCCTCGAAGTCCGAACTTCTGAAAAATTGCGTTTGTGCCCTGAAATTTGCCATTTTCTTCTACTTTTCACCTGACACTTCCAAAATCACAAAAACTGTGAAATTGAGTTAATAATAAACAATGAAGACCGATTTGCCCTCAATTTCACCCTAAATCATGCCTAAAAACATGCTAAAAATGTGATATGATTTATGCATATCAACGGGAGACCAATTGATTGCTATCAACACTGTCCGGAAAGTATTGGAAGCAGGATCTTATTGGCCCACAATATTCAAGGATTCTATATCCTTGATACAGTCCCGCAATGCTCGCCAATTAAAGGTAACACGTCTTCCAGAGATCGTCTACCCCAGCGACGTATACAGAGGGTTGCAACCTTTGATATCTGGGGTATTGATTGAATCCTTTTCTCTTTCTTCCTATGAAAAAAATTATATCATAGTAGTCGTGGAACGCTTTTCAAAAATAGCCTGAAGCACAGGCATTACCTACTAATGATGTTAAAGACATGTGCAGATTCCTTAAAAAACTATTTTCCAGATTCAGATGTGCCCATGTCTTGATGAGTGATAAATGGTTGTCTGCCAGTTAACGCAGCTAACGCTTCCTCTGATGGGTAGTTGGAGGCATTAATAGCTAATGATAACAGTCAAATTAATGCCTTTCAACAAAGAAGAAACGTTCAGCCTATCTATCAAATCTGTGAAGTTTGCCAAGTACCACACTTTAGCAGGGATTGCTATGGGAATAGAATACTGACCATTCCAAAAGAGGTAGGAGTAGGTTGCTGCAGAATGCTACTCCAATGGGAAACACATAAAATCCCTACCGAATAAATCATTCGGGATTTAGTGGAGGAATAACTCTACAACTAAAAACTTCCAGAAAATACCACCACAACAAAGTCCCTAGCCGCAGAATCAACAGAGGAGATGTTGTTAATGGTCAAACCCGTTTACTTTTACAGAAGTGTTGTCATGGGAAGTTTGTGTTATAATGGATCAAGACAACACTACTAAAAAGGTGAACGGGCAACAATTAAAGCTATATAAGTGCGATCAAGTAATCTACAGACCAAGCATTATCAATCAATCGATAGATATAGAGGAGTTTGGCGTTGTATCAGGAGTATAGCTGTGGAGGAGCTTGCGTCCCCTGCATCCTAGTCAGCATTGTGAAACTTCCCCGAGGAAGTCTTAACTATTCAGGCCCAAATCTGCACCATTGGAGCCCCCCTACCACCACGGCTTTGCCAAATCTTCAAGTATCTTTTCTGCCCTTCGATACTTGCATACAATACTGTCACAGGTAAACACACCCTCCATACGAAGCACACTGTAGAGTTAGCAGCTCAAACATTCAGAACTTACAGAGTCGAGGACATTTCAGCAATAGCACATGGCTGAAGTGAAGAGCCAATTGACAAATCAGAGAAGACTCTTCTGCTCGAGACATGAAGGGAGTTTTTCTAATCCTCATCTTCCTCTACTTTTATTTTGTTCTCTTATAATTTTTATCTTCATTTTTTTTATTCTGTTTTTTCTATTACCCTTTTTGTTTTGTTGTTTTATTTTCTCTCTTTCCCTTAATTAGTCAAATAAGTGTGGGGTAAGAATTTTATGTTTTGTTTTTATTTATTCTTGTTTTTCAAATAAGTGTGGGGTGGTTAGATATGCATGAACACTAAGGACAATGTCAAATGTAAGTGTGGGGTAGCAGTGCACAGTGCACTGTAGCAGTAAAATTTTTGCATGTTTTCCCATTTTTTCACTAGAATTACACCCTTCGAAAAAAAAATTTCAAAATTTTTCACTCTTTCAGACTTCAAAATGCAGTTATGATTGGTAAAGAAATGCTTATGTCTATGATATGTATGTAGAGCATTATGATCAGTAGGAAACAATGTGATAACTTTATTGAATTCATCGATTAGAAATAAGGAATTCCTGATACTTGAGCACAACTTAGTTTGGATTAGAGACCTCAACCAAATACCTTTTCAAGACGTAGCTAGATAATATTAGACCAGTTGAGGATGTATTAGCAATCTAAATGACTAGATGATGCTCTAAGCTGGAATTGAAAAAAGTTAAATAAATAGGGTAGTTTGCAAGCGGCCTTTGCTACTCGAGCACCACTCCTTAAGGGAACTTAAAGCCTGATGCCCTAAGGTCGTGTAGATCTGGGAGTCATCGGAGTGGGACTGGCTACATGGGTAGTTAAAGTTGACGTGTGAAAGCAAACACGAAATACCATGAACAATCAATCTAAAAATACATAGCCCAGTGTATTCTTATATTGAAATTCTTAATTGAAAATCCTTGTCACCAAAGCTCAGAACTCAGAAGGCTGTTTGTTGCTGGTGTATCTAGCGATTGGTCGAGGTATTATCTGGTAAGAGTGAAGAGAAGACTATATTGTGTTGACAATCTAGTTTGGACTAATACACACACTACACATAAGGAACACCTCGTGACTAAAAGAGGAGTTCAGTTTAGTTATTAAGTTGTTAACCCTGCATGACCGTGATAATCTAATAGAGACATTTGAGACCTTATCATGGCAACTTAACGAGTCTAACCTGTGTTGTGAATTATCTGATTCAGTGATCAATTTTGGAATAAAAACATTTCTAGGAATTTTAAGTGACTGCACCTATGATTTAAAATCAATAATTTCATATAGACTTTGCTTGATGACAAGCAAAAAGCTAAGTGTGGGGTTATATGATATGCACAAATCATATCACTTTTTTAGCATGTGATGTGCTTCCGCCTGATATGCTAAAATAGGTGTTGTTTTACCCTATGTTGATTATGATTAACTAAGGACTTAGATTGACTAATTGTCACATTTAGTCTCTATGTTGTCACTTAATCAGTCAGAACCTAAGGCAGAGTACCTATCGTGTAGCTAGTCTGTTGGAAAGTATCTACGATTTTATTTAAATCAAATATCATACTCCCACGGAAGTGGTAACGGCTTAGTAGTAACTATCCACTTACCTTAACTCTTATCTTATGATCCAGTTATGCAATCGTTCATCAATATCTTTGATGAGAGCGTGATTCATTCTCCACTAGGTGTAAGTCTATTTAAGCCTAAAAGTGTTTTACAGATAATGTCCTAATTCTATGTTATACTGTTCCTACATGTTGATTGACCTATCTTCCAGTATTTTAGACATGTCTTGGCCTGGATTGCAACTATGTACTGAGTCTAAAGGTGTACCACATCTGAGTTACCTGATAAACCGCCCTACCTTAATGACGGCCCTACTCACGGTTCGAGATAAAGGCATCCATGAAAACCTATGTCACTTAGGAGATCATGCCACTCACCCTAACGCCGGCATAAACACACAAACTCAGCCTACTTAGACTACTCTAACAAACATGGTGATCTATAGGTTATTTCATCTAATATGGCAGACATTAATGCAACCCGATGGGGAAGTCCTAAATTAATGCCTGTTAAACTAAACAGGTTATCATTAGACCATGGATAGGAATTGTCTATAACCCTACATTTAGTTTAAAAGAAACTACATTAGACATGCAGGCATAATGAAAGTTAAGCTGGTGGCCATTTCTGAAAAATCATAAAGTACTTCAACATGCATAACAAATATCCATAAAATCATAATCTAATATACATAACAAATGTTTGGACGAACACAGTACAGACATATAAAGAGAGGGACAGGGGGACCGATGCCATAAAGTAATCACCCTTTACGAAGTCTCACTGATGGAGCAACTGCTTGTATATGTTGGACTGCTCAACCCGACTCTGCTCGATAGAACCTTCGGAGGACGCTTCCTCAGCCTAGTAGTTAGACTTTACCATAATACCCAGCTTAAGCCCAGCCTTGGGGACTGACTCTTCGAACGCCTATAGCCCTCTTAGGATCTCCTAACGAAACTCCGGGTATTCTATGAATACTAGAAACGAACCTATCTAGTCGTATCCTAGGATCTGAGACTAACTCTCAGAAACAAAGAACACGAGACACTATCTAGGAATAAAAAGAAACTTATACTGAAACCTGAGTCTCTAAGTGACTTGTATACTTGAAGTCACAAAATGACTCAGATCAAGTGGAGAGGAATTATTTCAACTGAGGAAGGCCTCGAGTATTTATAGCAGCTTTTTGGAGTGAATTTCTCTCAGAAATTCGATGTGGGACTCTGAACTGCGGCTCGGGATGCCTGTCCTGCATCTAGGACGCCTGTCCCGGCCTGTTGACCAAGTTAGGACGGCCGTCCCGAGTCCTGGATGCCCGTCCTGGCCTATTGACCAGGTCAGGACGCCCATCCTGACTTCGGGACGCCTGCCCCGACTTCTGAATTTCTGAAAATCATGTTTTTGCCCCAAATTTGCCATTTTCTTCTACTTTTCACATGACACTTTCAAAATCACAAAAACTATGAAATTGAGTTAATAATAAGCAATTAAGATCGATTGACCATCAATTTCACCCTAAATTATGCCTAAAAACATGTTAAAAATGTGATATGATTTATGCATATCATATAACCCCACACTTAGCTTTTTGCTTGTCCTCAAGCAAAGTCTACCTGATGTTAGTGATTTTAAATCATATGTGCAGTCACTTAAATTTTCTAGTCATGTTTTTACTCCAAAAATTGCTTCACTGAATCAGACAATTCACAACACATGATTGACTAGTTAGGTTGCTATGACAAGGTCTCAAATGTCTCTAGTAGATTATTATGATCAAGCAGGTTTAACAACTTAACAACTAGATTGAATTCTTCTCTTAGTCACATGGTCTTCCTAATGTGTAGTGTGTGTACTAGTCTAGACTAGATAGTTAACACAATATACTCTCATCTTAACTATTACCAGATAACACTTCGACCCGTCGCTAGACATACTAACAACAGACAACTTTCTGAGTTCTGAGCCTGGTGACAAGATTTTTAATTATTTAGCATTTATTGAATTTTTTTCTTTTATAGATTTTTCAGGGTATTTTGAGTCTGCTTTAACACGTCAACTTTAACTACCTATGTAGCGAGTCCCACTCCGATGACTCCCAGACCTACACGACCATAGGGCATCAGGCTTTAAGTTCCCCTACGGAGTGGTGCTCGAGTAGCAAAGGCCGCTAGCAAACTACCCTATTTAATTAACTCTCTTTTTTTTCTTTTCACTTTCAGCTCAGAGCCACGTCTAGTCATTTTAATTGCCAATACATCCTAAACTGGTCTAATCTTATCTAGTTAAGTTTTGAAAAAGGTAATTGGCTGAGGTCTCTAATCCAAACTAAGTTGTGCTCAAGTATCAAGAATTCCCTATTCCTAATCAATAAGTTCAAGATAATCATCACATTGTCTCCTACTGATCATAACATTCTACCTACATATCATAGACATCAGCAATGTTTTACCAATCATACTGCATTTTGATGTCTGAAAGAATGAAATTTGTTTTTTGGAAGGGTGTGAAATTACTGGGAAAACATGCAAAGATCATGCAAAAATTGTTCTACTATAGTGCACTGTGCACTGCTACCCCACACTTAAGTTTGACACTGTCCTCAGTGTTCATGCATATCTAAATTACCCCACACTTATTTGAAAACAAGAAGAAAAAAAAAACAAAATAGAAAAACTCTTACCCCACACTTATTCAACTAACTAAGGGTAAGAATAAATCAATAACCGAAATAACTAAATATAGTAAAAGAAACAAATGTTGTTATGTCATATCAATCAATGTCATACAAAGATTCATATTTCATACAGCCCAGACATGATCACACACATAGAGCAAAAACAACAAAAGAAAGAAAAAGAAAAAGAAAAAGAAAAAGAAAAAGAAAAGAAAAACTAAGAACCCAGCTCATTGTCGTCAGGTGGACGAAGGTCTACTGTAAAGTAGACCTCTGTGTTTTCAACCAGTTGGGAGGTATGCTGAAAGATCTCCTCGATCCTGCTGGTGTAGAACTCACATACCAGCTCTAAGTAGGTCGGCTCAGTGACGATGAAGACTCGACTGTAGGGTAGTACGTCGAGTATGCGTCAGACCTCCTGCTCAACTTCTAGTGTCTGTACTGCTGCCCAGTCAAGCGTTCTGCCAATCAGTATGGTGCGTCCGATATATCCATGACATCTCTCCTGGTATGCTGGAATGGAGGGAAACAGCATAAAAGGGTATGCCACCGATTTGACTGTCATGGAAGAAGTGATACGAGCGCGTTTGGTAGCCATTTGGTTGAGAATGTTCGAGAGACTTTGAGAATTTAGGCAGGAAAGAAGATTCGAATTCGAATTCTAGAGGTGAATTTGAATTTGGAAGGATGGATTTTGGTTAGGGAAGGATTTTGAATTTTTTGTGGGAAATTCAAATTTTGGAAGGAAATTTAAAATTCAAATTTCGGAGGGAAATTCAAATTTTGAAACTGTGGGGAGTTGCCAAAAATTTGTAGAGAGAAGGTGGAGAGAATTTTGTAGAGAGATTGAATTTTTTGTGGTTGGTTTGAGAGAAAATGAAGAAAAATGGCATATTTGTAGAATGGGCGGCCTTCGGGATGCCCGTCCCAGAGGCAGGATGCCCGTCCCGGCTGGGCACCCGTCCAGAATTGGGACACCCGTCCCGGGTTGCCTCGAGATGCGTGCCACTTCTGGATTTTTTTTCTTTTCATAATTCCCTGCAAATCTCAGTACACCAAAAACAATCATAATATTTAACAAGTCTTCATGTTTAACCTATCAAATTCAGAAGCTGTTAAAAACTCTTTGCAAAAATTTCTCAATCTCTTTTTCGAAAATCATGACTACCCTAATCATATCCTAACCTCTATTCAGCAAGAATCATAGAAAAAAAAGATTAAGTTTATACAACTTAATTAGTGAAAAATAAACTGTATTTGCAACACCTTTGTTTTTCATAAAAAATTTGAGAAATAAAATATCTGAAGAAAAATTGCTGAATAAAATAAGAGACCCTTTTAAAAAGTTTGAAAATAAAAAGTAGGGGTCAATTATTTAATTTTAGTTCAAACAATTTATTTTCTGAAAAGAATAGAGAAAAGAATCTTCCCTTTTTCAATGGCCCTTATTTCTGATCTCTCGTATTTCTACTTGTATGGTTCGCATCTCTATGCACATTGCTCTCATTTCATCCCTTTGCCGACCTTGCTCAGTTAGTAAGTCAGCTAACTTCCGGAGTATCTGTGCACCTTGGTTTTCCTGGAGACTTACTGTGGCCCTGAGTTGGTCCATGTTGGTTGTGATATTCAGGATACATTGGTCTGAATGACACAATCTGTGTGCAATTCCTTGATCCATCTCATAGATCCTTTGAGCCAAAGTATCTATCTGCATGGACAAAACTGAATGAGAACCGTTAGTACTTCCCCCGGATGAAGGGGTGTGCTCGTTAGGCATTGGAGTGTACTCAGGAGATGTTGGTGAGTTTTGGGTTTGGTCAAGGGGTGGTGGATTTATAGGAATTCTCTGGGCAGAAGTGTGAACTGGAGATCTTTGAGGTTCTTCTCTTGGAGGAAAGGTGTCTTCAGAAGGATCTTCTTCCGTGGGACTAGGCTCACGGGTGTTCAGTAATCTTCTCACTAAGTCACTGGTGTCTAGGCTTGAGTTTATTTCTATAGGTTGTGGAGGAGGATTCTCCCTAGGTATTTCTGGTTCAGGCCTAGATGGTCCTTCTGGTTTTGTTTATTTTTGTCTTGGAGTGTCAGGGTTTTCTGTTTTCCTTGCTTGACTTGTAGCTGCTCTTGTTCTCTTCATCTATGAGTGCAAAGTCTGGTTAGGAATAACAAATAACAAAGACAGAAATAAAACAAAATAGAAAAAGAAAAGTAAGAAAGATATTTTTCTAGTTTTTAAATTTTTAACATTTTTTTTCTTTTTATATTTTATTTCAAAAGCAATTAAATTTCCTTAATATGGTTTTAGAATAATTTTCTAAAATTTGATTATCCTAAATGTCTTAATTTCAGATAATGTCTGAAATTAATTAGTTATGATAACCCTATATTTCGGAAATTGATTGTCTAACTAGCATAAAATAAGTGTAGGTCTAAAGTCTAGGTTACTACCGTTACCTATCATAAGCTTCTAGAATTGTGGCCAATAATCCTAAATTTATTATGATATTTCCCCAGCAACGGCGCCAAAAATCTGATGTGCTTCCAACTGATATGCTAAAATAGGTGTTGTTTTACCCTATGTTGATTATGATTAACTAAGGACTGAGATTAACTAATTGTCACATTTAGTCTTTATGCTGTCACTTAATCAGTCAGAACCTAAGGCAAAGTACCTATCGTGTAGCTAGTCTGTTGGAAAGTATCTACGATTTTATTTAAATCAAATATCGTACTCCCAAGGAAGTGGTAACGGCTTAGTAGTAACTATCCTCTTACCCTAACTCTTATCTTATGATCCAGTTATGCAATCGTTCATCAATATCTTTGATGAGAGGGTGATTCATTCTCCACTAGGTGTAAGTCTATTTAAGCCTAAAAGTGTTTTACAGATGATGTCCTGATTCTATGTTATATTGTTCCTACATGTTGATTGACCTATCTTCGAGTATTAGACATGTATTGGCCTGGATTGCAACTATGTACTGAGTCTAAAGGCGTACCACATATGAGTTACCTGATAAACCGCCCTACCTTAATGATGGCCCTACTCACGGTTCGAGATAAAGGCATCCATGAAAACCTATGTCACTTAGGAGATCATGCCGCTCACCCTAACGCCGGCATAAACTCACAAACTCAGCCTACTTAGACTACTCTAACAAACATGGTGATCTATATGTTATTTCATCTAATATGGCAGACATTAATGCAACCCGACCGGGAAGTCCTAAATTAATGCCTGTTAAACTAAACAGGTTATGATTAGACCATGGTTAGGAATTGTCTATAGCCCTACATTTACTTTAAAAGAAACTACATTAGACATGCAGACATAATGAAAGTTAAGCTGGTGGCCATTTCCGGAAAATGATAAAGTACTTCAACATGCATAACAAATATCCATAAAATCATAATCCAATATACATAACAAATGTTTGGACGAACACAGTACATACATATAAAGAGAGGGATAGGGGGACCGATGCCATAAAGTAATCACCCTTTACGAAGTCTCGCCGATGGAGCAACTGCTTGTATATGTTGGACTGCTCGACCCGACTCTGCTCGACAGAACCTTCGGAGGACGCTTCCTCAGCCTAGTAGCTGGACTTTACCTTAATACCCAGCTTAAGCCCAGCCCTATGGACTGACTCTTCGAATGCCTAGAGCCCTCTTAGGATCTCCTAATGAAACCCTGGGTATTCTATGAATACCAGAAACGAACCTATCTAGTCGTATCCTAGGATATGAGACTAACTCTCAGAAACAAAGAACACGAGACACTATCTAGGAATAAAAAGAAACTTATACTGAAACCTGAGTCTCTAAGTGACTTGTATACTATGGAAAACTGTATACTTGAAGTCACTAAATGACTCAGATCAAGTGGAGAGGAATGATTTCAACTGAGGAAGGCCTAGGGTATTTATAGCAGCTTTCTGGAGTGAATTTCTCTCAGAAATTCGATGTGGGACTCTGAACTACGGCTCGGGACAGCCGTCCTAGATCTGGGACTACCGTCCCGGCCTGTTGACCATGTCAGGACGGTTGTCCCGAGTCCTGGACGCCCGTCCTGGCCTGTTGACTAGTCAGGACGCCCACCTCGACTTCTGAATTTATGAAAATCACGTTTTTGCCCCAAAATTTTCCATTTTCTTCTACTTTTCACCTGACACTTCCAAAATAAAAAAAACTATGAAATTGAGTTAATAATATGCAATTAAGATCGATTTACCATCAACTTCACCTTAAATTATGCCTAAAAATATGCTAAAAATGTGATATGATTTATGCATATCAGCATGTTTTTAGGTACTATTTAGGGAGAAATTGGTGTTAAATCATTCTCAATTGACTGTTATTAACACAATTTCATAGTTTTTGTGATTTTGGAAGTGTCAGGTGAAATATGCAAGAAAATGGCAAATGTCAGGGCAAAAATGTGATTTTCAGAAGTTCGGAAGTTGGGACGGGCGTCCAGAACCCGGGACGGGCGTCCTGACCTGGTCAACATACCAGGACGGGCGTCCAGGACCCGGGATGGCTGTCTTGACATGGTCAACAGGCCGGGACGGGCGTCCTAGATTCGGGATGGGCATCCCGAGCCCTAGTTCAGAATCCCACATCAATTTTTGAAGAGAAATTCACCCAGTTCCCCTGCTATAAATACCCCAGGCCTTCCTCAGTTGAAATCATTCCTCTCCACTTGATCTGAGTCATTCAGTGACTTCAAGTATACATTTTTCTATAGTATAGAAGTCACTTAGTGATTTCAGGTGTTTTTTGTTTAGGTAGATTTATAGTTTTCGAGAGTGTCTTGTGTTCTTCATTTCTGAGAGTCTGTCTCAGATCTTAGAATACGACTAGATAGGTTCATTTTTATTATTCATAGAATACTCAGGATTTCGTTAGGAGATCCTAAGAGAGCACTAGGCGTTCGAAGAGTCAGTCAACAAGGCTTTGCTTAGGCCGGGTCATAAGGTAAAGCATTACTACTAGGTCGAGGAAGCGTCATCCGAAGGTTCTGTCGAGCAGAGTCAGGTCATGCAGTCCAGCATATACAAGAAGTTGCTCCATCAGCGGACCTAATAAAGGGTGAATACTTTATGGCGGTGGTCCCCTTGCCCCTCTCTTTATATGTCTGTACTGTGTTTCTCTAAAGACCCATTTTGAATATTAAATTATGATGTTATGAATATGTGTTTTGCATGTTGAAGTCATTTACATTTTTCCAGAAAGGTCACCAGCTTAACTATCATTATGACTGCATATCTACTTGCTCTTTTAAACTATATGAATGGTTATAGACAACTCCTAACCACAGTCTAATCATAACCTGTTTAGTTTATCAGGCCTTAATTTAGGACTTCACGTTGGAAGCATTAAGGTCTGCCATATTAGATGAAATAACATATAGATCACCATGTTTGTTAAAGTAGTCTAAGTAGGTTGAGTTTGCGTGTTTATGCCGGCGTTAGGGCGAGCGGCATGATCTCCTGAGTGACACAGGACTTTCATAGATGCCTTTAGCTCGAACCGTGAGTAGGGCCATCAATGGCGATGGGTGATGCGTTCCGATTGGTATGCTAAAAGATAGGCTTTATTTACCTATGTCGATTATGAGTAATTAAGGACTGAGTCTTACTAACTGTCACTTTAGCATTCAATTTATGTCACTTAATCAATCAGAACCTAAGGCAGAGTACCTATCGTGTAGCTAGTCTGTTGGAAAGTATCTACGATTTTATTTTACTAATATCGTACTCCCAGGAAAGTGGCAACGACTTAGTAGTAACTAGCCTTTTATCCTAACTCCTATCTTATGATCCAGTTATGCAATCTTCATTAAATACTTTGATGAGAGGGTGATTCATTCTCCACTAGGTTTAAGTCTAATTAATCCTAGAAGTGTTTTATAGATGAGTCCTGATTCTATGTTATATTGTTCCTATATGTTGATTGACCTATATTCGAGTATTTTAGACATGTCTTGGCCTGGATTGCAACTATGTTCTATGTCTAAAGGCTACCACATCTGAGTTTCTACGCTACCGCCCCATCGTTAAGGGTAACGGCCCTACTCATGGCTCGGACTAAAGTCAGCAATGAATGGTACCCTATGTCACTTCGGTATCATGCTGCTCGTCTCATAACCGCCAGCATAACACTCTACTCAGCCTACCTAGACTACTTTCAACCAACAGGGTGTTCCGCAGATTATTTTATCTAGTATGGCAGACACCAATACTAATTGATGTCTGTTAAACTAAACAGGTTATGAATAGACCGTGGTTAGGAATTGTCTATAATCCTAATTTCAGTTTAAAAGAACGGCATTAGACATGCAGACATAATGAATATTTAAGCAGGTGGCCATTTCCGGAAAATCATAAAAACTTCAACATATAAAACAGATATTCATAAGAATCGTAATCTGATATTCAAATTAATATTTAGATAAAACAATTAGTAAACATACAGAACCTCGTCTAGGGGACCCACTATCATAAAGTAATCACCACTCTATGCAGGTCCAGCCGGCGCTGCAGCTCCTGTATGCTCCTGACTGCTCGATCCTACTATGCTTGGCAGAGCCTTCGGAGAACGCTCCTCAGACCTAGTAGCAATTGCTTTACCTTACATCCTGGGCTTAAGCAAATTGCCCTAATCTGACTAAGAACACGCACCCTATCTCTCTCTTAGGATCTCCTAACGAAATCCCGGTATTCTATGAATACCAAAAACGAACCTATCTATCGAAGCCTAAACTCTGAGACTATTTCTCAGAAACTAAGAAAACGAAACACTAAAGAAAGAAAGAAAACTGAAACTGAAACCCGAGTATCTCAGTGACTTGTGTACTCAAGAATTGTACACTGGAAGTCTCTAAATGACTCAGATCGAGTGGAGAGGAATGATTTCAACTCTTGGAGGCATGGGGTATTTATAGCAGCTTTCTGGAGTGAAAATTTTCAAAACATTCGACGTGGGACAAATTCTGGTGCTTCGGGACGCCCGTCCTGGATTGGGACGCCCGTCCTGGTGGTCTGACTGGGTCGGGACACCCGTCTCGGACCGTTGACCAAGTCATATGTGCAGTCACTTAAATTTCCTAGTCATATTTTTATTCCAAAAATTATTCAGACAATTCTTAACACAATTCTGACTGGTTAGGTTGCTATAACAAGGTCTCAAATGTCTCTAGTAGTTTGTTAGGATTGAGCAGAAAACAATTTAACAACTAGGTTGAACTCTTCTCTTAGTCATAAGGTCTTCCTGATGTGTAGTGTGTGTACTAGTCCAGACCAAATAGTCAACACAATAAACTCTTATCTTAACTATTACCAGATAACACTTCGACCTGTCACTAGACACACTGACAACAGATAGCTTTCTGAGTTCTGAGCCTTGGTGATCAGATTTTAATTATTTAGCTCTTATTGATTTCTTTCGTTTATAGATTCAGGGTATTTTGAGTCTGCTTTGAACACGTCAACTTCAACTACCCATGTAGCGAGTCCCACTCCGATGACTCCCAGACCTACACGGCCTTAGGGCATCAGGCTTTAAGTTCCCTGAAGGAGTGGTGCTCGAGTAGCGAAGGCCGCTGGCAAACTACCCTTTTTTTTTATCATCAGTTTTTTTTCTTTTCTTTTCACTTTTAGCTCAGAGTCTCATCTAGTCATTCTAATTGTCAATGAATCCTACAATTGGTCTAATTTTATCTAGTTAAGTTTTGAAAAGGTAATTGGTTGAGGTCTCTAATCCAGACTAAGTTGTGCTCCATTATCAGGAATTCCCTACTTCTAATTAATGGGTTCAACAATAGTTATCAATTATCTCCTACTAACCACAACACACTACCTACATATCATAGACATAAGCAATTGTTTAACCAATCATACTGCATTTAGAAGTCTGAAAGAATGAAAAATTTTGAAAATTTTTTGGAAAGGTGTGAAAATACGGGGAAAACAAGCAAAATCATGCAAAAATTTTGTCAACTGCTACAGTGCACCGTGCACTGCTACCCCACACTTAAGTCTGACACTGTCCTCAGTGTTCATGCATATCTAAACTACCCCACACTTATTTGCAAACAAGAAGAAATGAAAACAAAATAGAAAATAAATTAGAAAACTCTTACCCCACACTTATTTGACTAACTAAGGGTAAGAGAGAAAATAAATCAACAAAACAAGAAGGATAGCAAAACAGAACACAAAACAAATAAAATAAAAGGAATATGAGGATTAGAAAAACTCCCTTCATGTCGCGAGCAGAAGGGTCTTCTCTGATTTGTCAATTGGCTCTTTACCTTAGCCATGTGCTATTGCTGAGGTGTTTCTGACTCTACAAGCACTAGATACTGTAACGGATGATGTCAGCTTCGATCCTTCATTGTCGAGCTCCAGGTAGTGGCCTATTCATTTGATGAATGGCTCGAGCCCTACGGTCTGCTTCCTCGAATCATTTGTAAGATTTCTCACAATCATAGCACCGTGTCCAGGAGGAACGTGTCTAGGAATGAGATTTCTTGGGATTTGTGTGCCTTCCTGCCAATGTTAGTAAAGGTATTGCATGCAAGTCTCAAATGGAAGAAAAGATACCCGAAGTTTTGGCGAAGCTGTGGTGGTAGGGGGCTCCAGTTGTGTAGATCTGTTCCCAAGTATTTGAGACTTCCTCGGGGAAGTTTATCACAGCTGATTGGTATGCAGGGAATGCAAGCTCCTCCATTGCTATGCTCCCGACACAATGCCAAATTCCTCTATATCTGTCATCCGTTCGTTACCTCTTGGTAGATCACTTGCTTGCACTGGTCTGGCTTTAATTGTTGCCAGTATCTCATCTATTGATTCTGCGAGTGTGGGTTTTGCTGTGGTGGTGTCTTCTGAAAGTTTCCAGCTTCCGAATTACTCCTCAGCTAAATCCCGTATGATTCCTCTAGCGGGGATTGTATGCGTCTCCCATTGGAGCAGCATTCTGCAGTAACCTACTCCTACCTCTTTTGGAATGGTCAGTCATTCCCATAGCAATCCCTGCTAAAGTGTGGTACTTAGCAGACTTCACAGATTTGATACACAGGCTGAACATTTCTTCCTAAAACATTGGCATTCTGAATCTGGAAAACAACTTCTCATAGAATCCCTGATATCAAAGGTTGAAACATTCTGTGTACGTTGCTAGGGTAGACGATCTCTGGAAGATGTGTTACCTATTATTTGGCAAGCATCGCAGGACTGTATCAGAGATACAAAATCCTTGAATATGGTGGGTCAACAAGATCCTGCTTTCAACACTTTCCAGACAGTGTTGATAGCAGTCAATTGGTCTCCTGTAGATCCTCGATGACAATGCTCCAAAATTTTGTGGCCTTCGTCTTTCGAGACACGTCTTCTGATCAACTGATCTGCCAAAAATTTGAAATAGAAGAGAAACTGCCCAGTAGTAATATTTCAAATCAGCAAAGAATTTCTTCTTTTGCTGATAAGTCATATCACTTGGAACTTATTCAGTGAGTAGATAATTTGCAACAACAATAAACCACAGATGAGAATTATTATACATAGCAAACAATGCAAATAAGTTTTCATCCAAAAATTCATCAGTATTAAACTAGCCTCAAACTCAGGGTTTCCTAATCTAGACAAATGTTTTTCTTTCTAGATTTTCAACCCTTTTTCTTATCCCTTCCTTCTATATCAAATTCAAGTAACAATAAAACCTAACTTAATCAACTATGGTTTAGCATTAGTTTTATTGAACACAGATATCTTGGAGTGATCAGTGTCACCTATTGTTTCTAGACAAGACTAGATAAGATCGGAATTTATCATGCATGAACTTTCTTATCATGTTTCTGTCCTAAAACAATTCGTACTACATCATTACATCACATATTATTCAAAAAGCAGATTTCAATCAGATGATGCCATAATGGGTGCAGTAATTCCTTTTGGTTTAAAAGTTCTCATGCAATCATCAGCAAAACAAAAGGAACATCTTTTTTTTTCAATAGAACATTCGAAGGTCTGGCTATTAAGGAAAAACTATTTCATAACTCATCCTAATAATGCCGACATGACTCTAAGAAAATTCTAAAATAGAGTTTCTTCCCGATAAAAATCTAAGCCAACATTTTACAACTCAGAAGAAAATATATTTTATCCTCATTTCCATTTTTATTTCTTTGAAATTAAATAAAGGAAGAAAAACACGAAAAAGAGCAACTAAGAAAATAAAAACAAGAGATAGGGAAAAGAACAACTTACCATTGAGCAAGAAAAATACAATTTTTTCGAATTTTGAATTTTTAAAATTTTTTTTTTCCTTTTTTTTTTCGAAAGCAGTTAAATTTCCTCAATATGGTTCTAGAATGATTTTCTAAAATTTGATTATCCTAAGTGTCTTAATTCCAGATAATATCTAAAATCAATTAGTTATGATAATCCTATATTTCGGAAACTGATTGTCTAACTAGCATAAGACAAGTGTTGGGTCTAAGGTCTAGGTTACTACCGTTACCTATCATAAGTCTCTAGAATTTTGATCAGGAATCCTAAATTCATTATGATAATTCCCCGGCAACGGCGCCAAAAATCTGATGCGTTCCGATTGGTATGCTAAAAGATAGGCTTTATTTACCTATGTCGATTATGAGTAATTAAGGACTGAGTCTTACTAACTATCACTTTAGCATTCAATTTATGTCACTTAATCAATCAGAACCTAAGGCAGAGTACTTATCGTGTAGCTAGTCTGTTGGAAAGTATCTACGATTTTATTTTACTAATATCGTACTCCCAGGAAAGTGGCAACGGCTTAGTAGTAACTAGCCTTTTATCCTAACTCCTATCTTATGATCCAGTTATGCAATCTTCATCAAATACTTTGATGAGAGGGTGATTCATTCTCCACTAGGTTTAAGTCTAATTAATCCTAGAAGTGTTTTATAGATGAGTCCTGATTCTATGTTATATTGTTCCTATATGTTGATTGACCTATATTCGAGTATTTTAGACATGTCTTGGCCTGGATTGCAACTATGTTCTATGTCTAAAGGCTACCACATCTGAGTTTCTACGCTACCGCCCCATCGTTAAGGGTAACGGCCCTACTCACGGCTCGGACTAAAGTCAGCAATGAATGGTACCCTATGTCACTTCGGTATCATGCTGCTCGTCTCATAACCGCCGGCATAACACTCTACTCAGCCTACCTAGACTACTTTCAACCAACAGGGTGTTCGGCAGATTATTTTATCTAGTATGGCAGACACCAATACTAATTGATGTCTGTTAAACTAAACAGGTTATGAAT
Source organism: Asclepias syriaca (assembly GCA_027405835.1). Lineage (NCBI taxonomy): Eukaryota > Viridiplantae > Streptophyta > Magnoliopsida > Gentianales > Apocynaceae > Asclepias > Asclepias syriaca. The sequence goes on along the minus strand of CM049926.1, from coordinate 21,341,211 downwards.
AGACCGTGGTTAGGAATTATCTATAACCCTAATTTCAGTTTAAAAGAACGGCATTAGACATGCAGACATAATGAATATTTAAGCAGGTGGCCATTTCCGGAAAATCATAAAAACTTCAACATATATATTCATAAGAATCGTAATCTGATATTCAAATTAATATTTAGATAAAACAATTCGTAAACATACAGAACCTCGTCTAGGGGACCCACTGTCATAAACTAATCACCACTCTATGCAGGTCCAGCCGACGCTGCAGCTCCTGTATACTCCTGACTGCTCGATCCTACTCTGCTCGGCAGAGCCTTCGGAGGACGCTCCTCAGACCTAGTAGCAATTGCTTTACCTTACATCCCGGGCTTAAGCAAATTGCCCTAATCTGACTAAGAACACGCACCCTATCTCTCTCTTAGGATCTCCTAACGAAATCCCGGTATTCTATGAATACCAAAAACGAACCTATCTATCAAAGCCTAAACTCTGAGACTATTTCTCAGAAACTAAGAAAACGAAACACTAAAGAAAGAAAGAAAACTGAAACTGAAACCCGAGTCTCTCAGTGACTTGTGTACTCAAGAATTGTACACTGGAAGTCTCTGAATGACTCAGATCGAGTGGAGAGGAATGATTTCAACTCCTGGAGGCCTGGGGTATTTATAGCAGCTTTCTGGAGTGAAAAATTCCAAACAATTCGATGTGGGACAAATTCTGGTGCTTCGGGACGCCCGTCCCGGACCGTTGACCAAGTCAACATTTCCAAAAATTGCATTTTTGCCCCAAAATTTGCTGTTTTCGTCCAATTTGCTCCTGAAACTTCCAAAATTGAAATTTAAGCAATTTTATGTCAATTTGATTCAATTAAGATCAAATACATTCAAATATTGCCCTAATTTATGTCTAAAAACATGCTAAAAAGGGTATATGATTTGTGCACATTAATGGGGCAGTTTATTAGGTAACTCGGATTTGGTACACAAGTAGAATCAGTACATAATTGCAATCTAGACCAAGATATATCGAAAATACTCGAAGATAGGTCAATCAACATGTAGGAACAGTATAACATAAATCAGAACACTATCAGTAAAACACTCTTGTAGGCTTAAATAGACTTGAACCTAGTGGAGAATGAAACAACCTCTCATCAAAGATTTTGATGAACGATTGCATAACTGGATCATAAGATAAGAGTTAGGGTAGAAGGATAGTTACTACTAAGCCGTTACCACTTCCTTGGGAGTACGATAAATTATTAAAATAAAATCGTAGATACTTTCCAACAAACTAGCTACACGATAGGTACTCTGCCTTAGGTTCTAATTGATTAAGTGACAACATAGAGACTAAATGTGACAATTAGTAATTCTAAGTCCTTAGTTATTCATAATCGATATAGGGTAAATAACACCTATTTTATCATATCAGTCGGAAGCACATCAAGGCCTGATAAACTAGATAGGTTACGATTAGACCGTGCTTAGGAGTTGTCTATAATCGTTCATCTAATTTAAAAGAGCAAGTAGATATACAGTCATAATGATAGTTAAGCTGGTGACCTTTCCGGAAAAATGTAAATAACTTCAACATGCATAACACATATTCATAATATCATAATTCAGTATTCAAATGGGTCTTTGGACAAACACAATACAAACATATAAAGAGAGGGACAAGGGGACCACCACCATAAAGTATTCACCCTTTATTAGGTCCGCTGATGGAGTAACTGCTTGTTTATCCTGGACTGCTTGACCCGACTCTACTCGACAGAACCTTCGGAGGACGCTTCCTCAACCTAGTAGCTATTGCTTTACCTTATGTCCCGGGCTTAAGCAAAGCCATGTTGACTAGCTCTTCGAATGCCTAGTGCTCTCTTATGATCTAACCAAATCCTGAGTATTCTATGAATATTAAAAACGAACCTATCTAGTCGTATTCTAAGATCTGAGACAAACTCTCAGAAATGAAGAACACGAGATACTCTCGAAAACTAGAAATCTACTTGAACGAAAAACACCTGAAATCACTGAATGACTTGTAGACAGTAGAAAACTATGTACTGGAAGTCACTAAATGACTCAGATCCTGTGGAGAGGAATGAAATCAACTGTGGAAGGCCTGTGGTATTTATAGCAGGAGAGCTGAGTGATTTTTGATGCAGAAAACGATGTGGGAGTCTGTACAGGGGCTCGGGACACCCATCCCGGCCTCTTGACCAGGTCAGGATGCCCGTCCCGGGTCCTGGACGCCCGTCCCAATGCTTTGACCGGGTCGAGATGCCCATCTTGGGTCCTAGAAGCCCGTCTTGGGTCTTTGATCGGGTCGGGACCCCCGTCCTAACTTCTGAACTTTTGAAAATCACATTTTTCCCCAAAATTTACCATTTTATTACATATTTCACCTCAAGCTTCCAAAATCAGAAATAATTCGAAATTGTGTTAATAACAGTCAATTGAGAACGATTTAACTCCAATTTCACCATAAATTGTGCCTAAAAATATGCTTAAAAAGTGATATGATTTGTGCATATCACTTATCATGTCTCTGTCCTCAGACAACTCCTACTGCATAGTCACTGGCATCACACATTAATTCAAACGGCAAACTCTAGTCAGGTGATGTCATGATAGGTGCAGTGGTAAGAAGTTCCTTAAGTCTATTAAAAGCTTTTAGACATTTTTCATCAAAAATAAAAGGAACATCCTTACCAAGTATATTGGTCAACGGTCTGGCTATTGGTGAAAAATCTTTTATAAATCTGCAATAAAAACCAGTGTGTCCCAAAAAACTTCTAATGGCTCTCACAGTGGTAGGTGGAGGTATTTTTGAAATAACTTTGATTTTAGCCTTATTCACTTCCATACCTAGGTGTGAGATCTTATGTCATAATACAATCCCCTCTTTTACCATGAAATGACATTTTTCCCAATTTAGAACCAAATTTGATTTTATATAACGTTTTAACATTAATTCCAAGTTCTTTAGACAAATCCTAAATTAATTTCCAAAAATTGAGAAATCATCCATGAACACTTCCATAGACTTTCATAACATGTCCTCAAAAATAGCAGTCATACAACGTTGGAAAGTAGCAGGTGCATTACACAAACCAAAAGGCATTCTTCTATATGCAAATGTTCCAAAGGGTATGTGAAGGTAGTTTTATGCTGGTCTTCTGGGGAAATGGCGATTTGAAAATATCCAGAAAACCCATCAAGAAAGCAATAAAACATATGTTCAGATAATCTTTCTAACATTTGGTCAATAAAAGGAAGAGGAAAATGGTCTTTTCGTGTAGCAGTATTTAGTTTTCTGTAATCAATGTAGACACAATGACCAGTAACAGTTCTCGTAGGAATTAATTCATTATTTTCATTTCTGACAACTGTTATCTGATAACTCTACGATAGTAGAGTTATTTGCACATATTTTGCCTCACTTCTAGCATGAATTGTAGAAGTTGTCCCTTAATTTTGAATGAAATGCTCTACATTTTACATTTTCCCTTTTTACATTCAATTTTTCCAATTTAGTCCATTTGATAAGAATTCCACTGTTTATTTAAATTAAATTCTGATTTTCTTTGATGTGTAATTGCAGCACTTTAAAAGTGGGATTTTTATGAACCAATTGACCAAGGGTAAAATGGGAAGTTGGCTGGTCAAAAATATGGTCAACCGATTGAGGAAATTGTACCGAGGAAGATGGGAATTTATGTTCTATATATATATATATATATATATATATATATATATACATGCATGCTGACGAGTGGACAAAAAGACAAAAAGGGAAAGTGACAAAGAATGATGTGCTGGAACTTTTAACTCTCTCTCTCTCATTATATATATATATATATATATTTACGTACGCATAGTAGCTGAAAATTCCAGTCGGTTGAGGCAAAAGGTTTGCAGGTTTTTAGGAGGAAAAGAATACAAATATGAGCATCAGTTTGTTATATATATATATATATATACACACACACACACACACATATATACCCAAGAATCATCCCAGCTGGCAGCATAAATCATCAAGGAAATCGGCAGCTGTACAACTTTTGGGGCAGAAGCAATGTAAGTATTGTTTGAAACAAGGGACAGTTGTCCACTATCAATCGGTGGACAAATGAAGTTCTGGGAGCATCAAAGACAAAGATAAATACAAGGGAGAGTAGAAGAGAGAAGAGTTAGACGGGTTAGATAGAAAATATTGAGAAAATGGAGATACTATAGTGAGATAGAGTGATAGAATAGTAGTAGATTTATTTCATTTGTATCTAGTGTCGGGTATGCTTAGAATAGGAGTAGTGGATAGCTTGTTTTAGAGTATCTTAAAGCTTAGATAGAGTGGAAAAGAACCTGAGAAGGCTGGGGTGACTTTGCTGGAATTTTACAAGCTGTGCATAATCGAAGGCAGCAGCACCACGCAGAGGAAACGAAGGGCAGCAGTACGTTGATTAAATTCGATTTGGGCAGTAGGGTGATCTCCGACCTAGAGTAACTCTCTTTCCATTTCTTCAATTTCCTACTGTTTTATGATTAAGTATTCCTTGTAACATGAGAATATTTACATGGATTCAAGGATTAATTAAATACTATTTTGGGATTGATATGATCACTGTTCTGGGATTGATTTATTTAGTATGAACCTAGGGACTATTTTTCCTATTACGTTGATCCTTGTATTTCATGATTCATTTCAGTAAAATATCTATTCATAACCTGAAGGTGTTGTAGTCTAGTAAATCTTAAACATGTGGAAAAACGTAATGTGGCATATGATGATAAGAATGCATAAGCTTTGTGTATTGTTTTCCTTATTGATGCTTGTATGGGGCATGCTTAGTTTATTCATGCAATTACTTAAACGGATTAGGAATAACTTGCGGTTACGACTGTTCAAGTTATGTATCGAACTAGTATCTGGCTTTCTAACCGGAAGGGGTCTAGTTGACAAGATAATTCATGGCACTTGCTTGAGGCGCATGACCGTGCGGTCAATATTGCAGGGGACACGACCAATTTCAATGCATGGTGTTATTTTAGGTTCACGATACTTCGTACTCCATGAGACGGTGTTATCAGGGGTTTAGACTAATAGGCTAAGTAGTCTAGGTAGAACCAGACCGCTGTAGTGTTAATTTGTAAACCGAAAAGCATACTTAGCATTTTTGGATTCACTACTGGTTTATATTTGCATCTGTGGCTTGATTTTTACAGCACTGTATTACGTGTTGTATTTTTATGGTGATTTTCCAGTAGGCTGTCTTGTAGTAGTAGTTAGTTAGTATTGATGTGGCATTGGTGATGCTGCAGCATTTCTGTTGCTGCAGCAGTATCTTAGCAGTAGCTTAATCTCCGAATCTCCAGTCATTATTCATCATTCTTTATTCTTCTAACCAGATGTAAATCATGTTTGCATGTATAATTGGCATACTTAATCCCTGTGGGATCGATAATCTTATACTTAGGTACATATATTACTTGTTGACCGGTGTATACTTGCACTTGTTAAGATTGCATTGATTTATTCTATTTTCTTATCTTCTCAATTTGTGACACACGCACACAACGCAACATTATCCCACCTTTCTTAGGTACTACCTGCACTGGGCTTACCCATTCACTATCCGAAATTGGATAGATAAGTCCAACATCCAACAATTTGATTACTTCTTTTTTAACAACGTCACACATATTAGGATTCAACCTTCTTTGAGGTTGCAAACATGGCTTATAATTATTTTCTAAAAGAATCTTATGCGAACAAAAGCTTGGATTAATACCTGGAATATCTGCAATTTTGTAGGCAAAGGCTCTTTTGTAATTTTTCCACATGTCCACGGTTTACTTCCGTTATTCTGCAGTCAGATCAGCTGCAAGAATGATGGGAAGTTTCCTGTCGTCGTCTAGGAATTCATAGCACAGATGAGTGGGCAATTCCTTTAGCTCCAAGTCTGGTGGATCTTCAAATGAAGTTTGCTCTTTCTTCATCTCATTAGTACCTATCTCAGTGAAACTATCAGAGTTAATTTCGTAATCGGAGGACCTGAGCTTAGTCTCTTCTAGTTCTAGAGAGTCTTCCCTCAAGACTTGATAGTTTGATGATGGGTTTATGACTGATTATGAATAACTAAGGACTTAGACTGACTAATTGTCACATTTAGTCTCTATGCTGTCACTTAATCAATCAGAACCTAAGGCAGAGTACCTATCGTGCAGCTAGTCTGTTGGAAAGTATCTATGATTTTAATTAAATCAATTATCGTACTCCCAGTGAAGTGGTAACGGCTTAGTAGTAACTATCCTCTTACCCTAACTCTTATCTTATGAACCAGTTATGCAATCATTCATCAAATTCTTTGATGAGAGGGTGATTCAATCTCCACTAGGTTTAAGTCTATTTAAGCCTAAAAAGTGTTTTACAGATAATGTTCTGATTTTATGTTATATTGTTCCTACATGTTGATTGGCCTATCTTCGAGTGTTTTAGATATATCTTGGTCTAGATTACAATTATGTACTGAGTCTAAAGGTGTACCACATCTGAGTTACTTGATAAACTGCCCTACCTTAATGACGACCCTACTCACGGTTCGAGCTAAAGGCATCCATGAAAGTCCTATGTCACTTAGGAGATCATGCCGCTCGCCCTAACGCTGGCATAAACACACAAACTCAGCCTACTTAGACTACTTTAACAAACATGGTGATCTATAGGTTATTTCATCTAATATGGCAGACATTAATGCTTTCCGACATGAAAGTCCTAAATTAATGCCTGTTAAACTAAACAGGTTATGATTAGAACGTGGTTAGGAATTGTCTATAACCATTCATCTAGTTTAAAAGAAACTACAGCAGACATGCAGTCATAATAATAGTTAAGCTGGTGACCATTTCCGGAAAAACATAAAGTACATCAACATGCATAACACATATTCATATAATCAAAGTTCAATATTCATAATACATATTTGGACGAACACAGTACAAACATATAAAGAGAGGGACAAGGGGACCGATGCCATAAAGTATTCACCCTTTACGTAATCCGCTGATGGAGCAACTGCTTGTATATGTTGGACTGCTCGACCCGACTCTGCTCGACAGAACCTTCGGAGGACGCTTCCTCAGCCTAGTAGCTGTACTTTACCTTAATACCCAGCTTAAGCACAACCCTGTTGACTGACTCTTCGAACGCCTAGTGCCCTCTTAGGATCTCCTAACGAAATCCCGAGTATTCTATGAATACCAAAAACGAACCTATCTAGTCATATTCTAAGATCTGAGACAGACTCTCAGAAACGAAGAACACGAGACACTCTCTAAGACTGTAAATAAACCTATACTAAGAACCTGAATCGCTAAGTGACTTGTATACTATGGAAAATTGTATACTTGAAGTCACTAAATGACTCAGATCGAGTGGAGAGGAATGATTTTAACTGAGGAATGCCTATGGTATTTATAGTAGGGGAACTCGGTGAATTTCTCTCAAAATTTCGATGTGGGACTTTGACCAGGCACTCGGGACGCCCGTCCCGGCCTGTTGACCAGGTCAGGACGCCCGTCCTAGGTTCTGGACGCCCATCCCGACTTTCGAACTTCTGAAAATCACGTTTTTGCCTTGAAATTTACCATATTCTTGTATTTTTCACCTACCACTTCCAAAATCACAAAAAATGTGAAATTGAGTTAATAACAATCAATTAAGAGCCATTTAACACCAATTTCACCCTAAATTGTGCCTAAAAACATGCTAAAAAGTGATATGATTTATGCATATCATATAACCCCACACTGAGCTTTTTGCTTGTCCTCAAGCAAAGTCTACCTGAAGTTAGTGATTTTAAATCATAGGTGCAGTCACTTAAAATTCTAGTCATGTTTTAACTCCAAAATTCATCACTGAATCAGATAATTCACAACACAGGTCGGACTGGTTCAGTTGCCATGACAAGATTTTCAATTAGGCATTTCAATATAGGAATACACTGGGCTATGTATTTTTAGATTGATTTTCAGGGTATTTTGTGTCTGCTTTCACACGTCAACTTTAACTACCCATGTAGTAGTCCCACTCCGATAACTCCCAGACCTACACGACCTTAGGGCATCAGGCTTTAAGTTCCCCTAAGGAGTGGTGCTCGAGTAGCAAAGGCCGCTTGCAAACTACCCTATTTAGTTAACTCTCTTTTTTTCTTTTCACTTTCAGCTCAGAGCATCATCTAGTCATTTTGATTGCCAATACATCCTCAACTGGTCTAATCTTATCTAGTTAAGTTTTTAAAAGGTATTTGGTTGAGGTCTCTAATCCAAACTAGGTTGTGCTCAAGTATCAGGAATTCCCTTTTTCTAATCGATAAATTCAAGAAAGTCATCATGTTGTCTCCTACTGATCATAATATTCTACACACATATCATAGACATCAGCAATTCTTTACCAATCATACTGCATTTTGAAGTCAAAAATTTTGAAAAACTTTGGAACGGTGTGAAAATACGGGAAAAACATGCAAAAATCATGCAAATTTTTTTTACTACAGTGCAATGTGCACTGCTACCCCACACTTAAGTCTGACGCTGTCCTCAGTATTCATGCATATCTAAATTACCCCACACTTATTTGAAAACAAGAAGAAATAAAAACAAAATAGAGAACTCTTACCCTACTCTTATTTGACTAACTAAGGGTAAGAAAGAAAATAAAGCAATAAAAGAAATAACAAAATATAATAAAAGAAACAAATGTTGTTATGTCATATCAATCAACGTCATACAGAGATTCATAGTACATACAGCCCAGACATGATCACACACATAGAGCAAAAGCAACAAAAGAAAGAAAAAGAAAAGGAAAAGAAAAACTAAGAACCAGGCTCATCGTCATCGGGTACACGGAAGTCTGATGAAAAGTAGACCTCTGGGTCTTCAACCAATCGGGAAGTCTGCTGAAAAATCTCCTCGACCCTGCTGTTGGTCATAGTGATTCTGTCTTCCATCATCGACATCCGCCTCTCGATGTTTTCCATATCCCGGCTATGTCCGGCTGTGAGTTCCGCCAATCCATGCGACATATGTCGCTCAAAGGCGGTGCATGGGACGAATATCTCGGTCGGAGGTATATGTGTTGGGACCGATCCCGGTGCTGATGCTTGTCCTTGCTGCTCTGTGTAGATGGAGTAGCGCCTAGTTGCATCCCGTACGACCATCACCATGTTCCGTAGAATGGTAAGGTCCGTAGGAATGGTGGTCGGGGCAACCTGGGTCAGCTCCGAGCCCTCGATGTCCAACTCCATGTAGTGGGCTATCCTGGTGATGAACGGCCCGAGCCCCAAGGAATGTTTCCTCGAATGATTTGTAAAGTTTCTCGCAATCATAGTAACGTGTCCAGGAGGAACGTGTCCATGAATGAGACTTCTTTAGATTGGTGTGCCTACCTGCCAATGTCAGTGAAGGTATTGCATGCAAGTTTCGAATGGCAGAAAAGATACCTGAAGCTTTGGCGAAGCTGTGGTGGTAGGAGGTTCCAGTGGTGTAGATCTGGGCCCAAGTATTTGAGACTTCCTCGGGGAAGTTTCTCACAGCTGATTGGTATGCAGGCGATGCAAGCTCCTCCATTGCTATGCTCCTGATACAACGCCAAATTCCTCTATATCTGTTGACCGTTCGATACTACTTGGTAGGTCACTTGCTTGCACTGGTATGATTTTAATTGTTGCCCGTTTACTTTTTGAGAAGTGATGTCTTGCTCCATTATAACTTATGCTCCGTATGGCTACACTTCTATAATAGTAAAATGGGTCTGACCAGTATCTCATCTATTGATTCTGCAGGTAGGGACTTTGCTGTGGTGGTATCTTCTGAAAGTTTCCAGCTTCCGAATTATTCCTCAGCTAAATCCCGTATGATTTCTCCAGTTGGGATTGTATGCGTCTCCCATTGGAGCAGCATTGACTGCAGCAACCTACTCCTACTTCTGTTGGAATGGTCAGTATTCCATTCCCATAGCAATTCCCTCTAAAGTGAAGTACTTGGCAGACTTCACATATTTGATACACAGACTAAACGTTTCTTCCTTGTTGAAAGGCATTAATTTCACTGTTATCAGTAGCTATTAATGCCTTCAACTGCCCATCAGAGGAAGGGTTAGCTGTGGTAACTGGCGGACAACCCTTTATCACTTATCAAGACATTGGCACTCTGAATCTGGAAAACAACTTCTCACAGAATCTGCACATGACTTTAACATCATTAGTAGGTAATGCCTGTGGTTCAGGCCATTTTGAAAGTGTTCTACAGCTATTATGATGTACTTGTAGCCAAAAGGAAGAAAGAAAAAGGATTCAATGAATACCCCAGATATCAAAAGATTGCAACACTTTGTGTACCTTGCTGGGGTAGACGATCTCTGAAGGATGTGTTACCTGTTATTTGGCAAGCATCGCAGGACCGTATCAAGGATACAAAATTCTTGAATATTGTGGACCAATAAGATCCTGCTTTCAACACTTTCCGGACAGTGTTGATAGAAGTCAATTGGTCTCCCGTAGATTTTTTTATGGCAATGCTCCAGAATCTTGTGGTCTTCGCCTTCCGAGACACATCTTCTGATCAATTACTCTACAATAATAGAAAAAGGGATCTCCCTTGTAGTAATATTCTAAATCAACAAAGAATTTCTTCTTTTGCTGATAAGTCATATCACTTGGGAATAATTAGCAACTAGATAATTTGTAATATCGGTAAATCACGGAGGAGAATCATTTTCATAGCAAACAGTGAAAATAAATTCTCATTCAGAAATTTATCAGATACTACTGTCTCGTCAATAGCCTCTAACTCGGGGTTTTTTAATCTAGACCAATGGTTTACTTTCTAGATTTTCAGCCCTTTTTCTTTATCCCGTCTTTCTATATCAAATTCAATAAAACTCAATTAATCAATCTTGGTTCAACATCAGTTTTATTGAACATATATCTCGGAGTAGAGTAATTAGGGTATGATATTGTTTAGACTAGGTATGATATGAATAATGTCTAATCATGCCTTTGTCCTAAACAATTCTTACTGGCTAATTACTAACATCACATATCAATTCAGAAAGCAATCTCCAATCAAGTGATGTCAGAATGGGTGCAGTAATAACTAGTCCCTTTAATTTGTTCAACAAAATATCATGCAATTATCAGCAAAAACAAAAGGAACATCCTTTCTCGATAGAATATTCAAAGGTCTGGCTATTAAGGAAAAATCATTTCATAACTCGTCCTAATAAAGCCAGCATGACCCTAAGAAAATTCTAAAATGGAATTACTTCCCAATAACAATCTAAGCTAAAATTTTACAACTCAGAAGAAATATTTTTCACCTCACTTCCATACTTTTGTTTTTCGAAATTAAATAAAAAAAAACAAACAAACAGGAAAACTGTAAACACGAAAACTTTATTTCTTTTATCTTCTGGAAAATAATATTTTTCAGAAAATTTTATAGAAGAAAAGAAAAGAAAAGATTAAATTAAAATTTTTTGAATTTTTTTTTAAAATTTTTAAATTTTTAAAATTTATGAATTTTTTTTTTCAAAAGCATTGTAAATTTCCTTAATACGGTTTTAGAATAATTTTCTAAAATTTGATTATCCTAAATGTCTTAATTTCAGATAATATCTAAAATTAATTAGTTATGATAACCCTATATTTCAAAAACTGATTGTCTAACTAGCATAAAAAAAGTGTTAGGTCTAAGGTATAGATTACTAACGTTACCTATCATAAGCTTCTAGAATTGTGGCCAATAATCCTAAATTCATTATGATATTTCCCCGGCAACGACGCCAAAAATCTGATGGGGTTCCGACTGATATGCTAAAATAGGTGTTATTTTACCCTATGTTGATTATGAATAACTAAGGACTTAGATTGACTAATTGTCACATTTAGTCTATATGCTGTCACTTAATCAATCAGAACCTAAGGCAGAATACTTATCGTGTAGCTAGTCTGTTGGAAAGTATCTACGATTTAAATTAAATCAATTATCGTACTCCCAGGGATGTGGTAACGGCTTAGTAGTAACTATCCTCTTACCCTAACTCTTATCTTATGAACCAGTTATGCAATCATTCATCAAATTCTTTGATGAAAGGGTGATTCATTCTCCACTAGGTTTAAGTATATTTAAACCTAAAAAGTGTTTTACAAATAATGTTCTGATTTTATGTTATACTGTTCCTACATGTTGATTGACCTATCTTCGAGTGTTTAGAAATATCTTGGTCTAGATTGCAATTATGTACTGAGTCTAAAGGTGTACCACATCTGAGTTACCTGATAAACCGCCCTACCTTAATGACGGCCCTACTCACGGTTCGAGCTAAATGCATCCATGAAAGTCCTATGTCACTTAGGAGATCATGCCGCTCGCACTAACGCTGGCATAAACACACAAACTTAGACTACTTTAACAAACATGGTGATCTATAGGTTATTTCATCTAATATGGCAGACATTAATGCTTTCCGACGGGGAAGTCCTAAATTAATGCTTGTTAAACTAAACAGGTTATGATTAGACCGTGGTTAGGAATTGTCTATAACCATTCATCTAGTTTAAAAGAAACTACAACAGACATGCAGTCATAATGATAGTTAAGCTGGTGACCATTTTCAGAAAAACATAAAGTACTTCAACATGCATAACACATATTCATATAATCAAAGTTCAATATTCATAATACATATTTGGACGAACACAGTACAGACATATAAAGAGAGGGACAAGGGAACCGATGCCATAAAGTATTCACCCTTTACGTAGTCCGCTGATGGAGCAACTGCTTGTATATGTTGGACTGCTCGACCCGACTCTGCTCGACAGAACCTTCGAAGGACGCTTCCTCAGCCTAGTAGCTATACTTTACCTTAATACCCAGCTTAAGCACAACCCTGTTGACTGACTCTTCGAATGCATAGTACCCTCTTAGGATCTCCTAACGAAATCCCGGGTATTCTATGAATACCGAAAACGAACCTATGTAGTCGTATTCTAAGATCTGAGACAGACTCTCAAAAACGAAGAACACTAGACACTCTCTAATATTGTAAATAAACCTATACTAAAAACCTAAATCGCTTAGTGACTTGTATACTATGGAAAATAGTATACTTGAAGTCACTAAATGACTCAGATCGAGTGGAGAGGAATGATTTCAACTGAGGAATGCCTGGGGTATTTATAGTAGGGGAACTGGGTGAATTTCTCTCAAAATTCCGATGTGAGACTTTGACCAGGCACTCGGGACGCCCGTCCTGGCCTGTTGACCAGGTCAGGACAGCCTTCCCAAGTCCTGGACGCCCGTCCTGGTCTGTTGACCAGGTTAGGACGCCCGTCCTGGGTTCTGGACGCCTATCCCGACTTCTGAATTTCTGAAAATCACATTTTTACCCAAAATTTGCCATTTTCTTGTACTTTTCACCCGACACTTCCAAAATCACAAAAACTGTGAAATTGAGTTAATAACAATCAATTAAGAGCGATTTAACACCAATTTCACCCTAAATTGTGCCTTAAAACATGCTAAAAAGATTATATGATTTATGCATATCATTTGAGCATAGGTCTGTCATGTTAACTTCAATCAAGTGTTCAATAGCATCCACACAAAAACAAATAGGATCTAAATGCATGGGATATTTAGATCAAATGTGATATCTTCATTACCTACCCTTAGTTTGATTTGACCGTTACTAACGTCTATTAATGCCTTCGAGGTAGCTAGAAAGGGTCAACCTAGAATCAGAGGCACTCCTCCTTCTCCATTCATGTCCATCACAACAAAGTCTACAGGGAAGACAAATTTTCCTACCTTTACTAAGAGGTCTTTAATTATTCCCCTGGGGATTTTTACTCTCCTGTATGCAAGTTGTATGCACATTCTAGTCACTTTCAAAACATGCAGTCCTAATTTATCAAATAAACTAGATGGCATGAGATTAATACTAGCTCTTAAGTCTGCTAATGCATGCATATTAGTAATATTTCCAATTGTACATGGCAAGGTAAAGCAGCCTGGATCTTTCTGTTTGGAAGGTAGTTTGTTCAGTAGAACTGCCGAGCATTCTTCATTAAGAACCACCTTGTCCATGTCAAATTTTCTTTTATTACTAATAACTTCTTTTAAAAACTTAGCATACTTTGGCATTTCAGAAATAACATCAAGCAAAGGTAAATTAACATGAATCTGACTAAAATTCTTAAAAAACTTTTCAAACTGCACCTTATCTTTATTCTGCGTAAGTCAGGCAGGGTAAGGTACTTTCGGTTGGAACTAAGGAATGAAATCATTCTTCCCTTTCCTTGCTACTTCGGTTTCGACATTCGTCGGCGTTGGGTCCTGGGAGCTTTCTTCTGGTTCCTGCACAAGAATAGGAGGGTCAAAAGGTTTGGAAGGAGATGGAGATAGAATTTTACCAGGTCTTAGAGTAATGGTCTTGCATTCAATTTGTGGGTTGGTCTCAGTGTTGCTTGGTAGCGTTCCTTGTGACTTATGAGAGAGATGGGTGGATAGCTGACCCATTTGTCTTTCCAAAGTTTGCAGAGCAGCTTGTGTGTTTCTAACTGTTTGCTCGGTCTCCTTCTGTCTATTCTCATTCTGCTGGATTCTCTCTGCATGAGCTTCCTGGACTTTCCTATTTGACTCTATCATTTCCTTGTTAGAGTCAGCAATGATTTTCAGTATGTCTCAGAATTCTTGCATGGGGTCGACTGGAATGATGTAGTTCCTTGGTGCGGGCAGAACGACTTGCTAATTCTACGGATAAGGTAACTGCTGAGGTGCTCTTTTGTGGAAGTTGACATTCCCAGAATTGTTTCTCCAACTAAATCCTGGGTGGTTCTTCCAGGTGGGATTGTAGGTATTTCCCATAGGGGCAGAGTTAACTGCTTCCACTTGTTCCATATCCTCTGGAATAGTCAGTATTCCATTACCATAACAATCCCTACTAAAATGCGGTCCTTGGAAAAATTCACAGACTTGATATACTGGCTGAATGCTCTTTCCCTGTTGGAAGACATTCAGTTGATTAGTAATACTGGCCTTGAATACCTCGAATTGTTCATCGGTGGAGGCATTTGCCACATTAACTGGTTGTTTCTTGGCTCGGTCACTGGTGCGCCAATTCTTGCTGTTCCTATAGAGTCTCTCCAGGGCATTTCTAGCATCTACTTCATTCAGTCCATTGAAACCGCATGGGGGTTAAGTCCATCAAGAACTTGCTTGCCCATTTCTGTCATACCTCCATAGAATTGTTGGATTAGCAGTGCTTCAGTAAGTCCATGTTGTGGGCAGAGCCTGAGTAGTTCCTTGAATCTGTCCCAGGCTTCGATTACTATCTCATCAGCAGCTTGAGTGAAACTAGACAGAGCCCTTCGATATTATAGGACTCTTGCTGCAGAATAGTATACTTCCAAGAAGGTCTTGCTTAACTCATGCCATGTTGTGATTGAGTTAGTAGGTAACTGTGCCAGCCACCTCTTAACTCTGTCCCTAAGTGAGTAGGGGAAGAGGTTCACTTGGTTACTTCTACAGTGTGATCTCCCTTGAGACCTTCACAAAGAGAGGAGAATTCGGACAAGTGCTCGAGCGGATTTTCGGCTGTAGTTCCTCCAAACTGGACCCGATTTATTATCAACTGGATCACATTCGGTTTGAGATCATAGCGAGGGTTTCCAGGGATTCTAATGGCGGACGACACTGGAACAGTCTGTGGCTGGATGTAAGATTCGAGGGGAGGTCTTTCGACAGCAATCTCTGTTCTTCGTCTGTTAGCTGTACAGATGAGACGTTCGAGATTTTCAACTGGGGTTTCAAGGTTAGCTTCTGAGGTTCGAGTCATGCAACTACAAATAAAAATACGTTAAGTCTCAGCAGAAAGGTTAGTGGAGTAAAATAAATTGAAAGACGAAAGAATATGGAAAAAACAAATAAGCAATCGAGGAAGTGAAATAAGGAACGAAGAAAATTTAGAAAACAGGAAAATATTTTTCGGGTTTTTTTAAAGCAATTTAAATTTCCTTAATAAGGTTTTAGATAAAATTTCTAAAATTTGATTATCCTAAATGTCTTAATTTTAGATAATTTCTAAAATTAATTAGTTATGATAACCCTATACTTCAGGAAACTAATTGTCTAACTAGAATAAAGTGAGTGTTCTGTGTAAGGTATAGATTACTACCGTTACCTATCATAAGCCTCTAGAATTTTGATCAGGAATCCTAAATTTATTATGATATTTCCCCAGTAACGGCGCAAAAAATCTGATGTGTTCTGATTGATATGCTAAAAATAGGTTTTATTTACCCTATATCGATTATGAATAATTAAGGACTGAGACTTACTAATTGTCACATTTAACATCTATGTTGTTACTTAATCAATCAGAACCTAAGGCAGAGTACCTATCATGTAGCTAGTTTGTTGGAAAGTACCTACGATTTTAATTTAAGAATTTATCGTACTCCCAGGGAAGTGGTAACGGCTTAGTAGCAACTATCCTTTTACCCTAACTCTCATTTAATTACTTAGTTACGCAATCGTTCATCAATTCTTTGATGAGAGGGTGATCCATTCTACACAAGATTCAATTTCATTAAGCAGGCAAGAGTATTTTATAGACAGTGTTCTGATGTACGTTATATTGTTTCTACATGTTGACTGACCTATCTTCGAGTATTTTAGATATATCTTGGTCTAGATTGAAATTATATACTGATTCTACTTGTGTACCACATCTGAGTTATCTGATAAACCGCCCTATTGCCATTGACGGCCCTACTCACGGTTCGAGCTAAAGGCATCCATGAAAGTCCTATGTCACTCAGGAGATCATGCCGCTCGCCCTAACGCCGGCATAAACACACGAACTCAGCCTCATTAGACTACTCTAACAAACATGGTAATCTATAGGTTATTTTATCTAATATGGCAGACCTTAATGCTTTCGTCCTCACACAAAGCCCTAAATTAAGGCATGTTAAACTAGACAGGTTATGATTAGACTGTGGTTAGGAATTGTCTATAACCGTTCATCTAATTTAAAAGGGCAAGTAGATATACAGTCATAATGATAATTAAGCTGGTGACCTTTATGGAAAAATGTAAATATCTTCAACATGCAAAACACATATACATAACATCATATTTTAATATTCAAATGGGTCTTTGGACAAACTGATATGCATAAATCATATCACTTTTTTGGATGTTTTTAGGCACAATTTAGGGCAAAATTGATGTTAAATCGTTATCAATTGACTGTTATTAACTCGATTTCACAGTTTTTGTGATTTTGGAAGTGTCAGGTGATAGTGCAAGAAAATTGCAAATTTCGGGGCAAAAACGTGATTTTCAGAAGTTCAGAAGTCGGGATGGGCGTCCTGAACCCAGGACAGGCATCCTGACCTAGTCAACAGACCAGGACGGGCGTCCAGGACTAGGGACGGGCGTCCTGACCTGGTCAACAAGCCGGGACGGGCATCCCAGATCCAGGACGGGCGTCCCGAATGCCTAGTCAAAGTCCCACATCGAATTTTTGAGAGAAATTCACCCAGTTCCCCTTGTATAAATACTCCAGGCCTTCTTCAGTTGAAATGATTCCTCTCCACTCGATCTGAGTCATTTAGTGACTTCAAGTATACAATTTTCTATAGTATACAAGTTACTTAGTGATCTCAGGTTTATTATAGGTATATTTGTAGTCTTAGAGAGTGTCTCGTGTTCTTCGTTTCTGAGAGTCTGTCTCAGATCTTAGAATACGACTAGATAGGTTCGTTTTTGGTATTCATAGAATACCCGAGATTTCGTTAGGAGATCCTAAGAGAGCACTAGGCGTTCGAAGAGTCAGTCAACAGGGTTGTGCTTAAGTTGGGTATTAAGGTAAAGTACAACTACTAGGTTGAGGAAGCGTCCTCCGAAGGTTCTGTCGAGCAGAGTCGGGTCGAGCAGTCCAACATATACAAGTAGTTGCTCCATCAGCGGACTACGTAAAGGGTGAATACTTTATGGCATCGGTCCCCTTTTCCCTCTCTTTATATGTCTGTACTGTGTTCGTCCAAATAACTATTATGAATATTGAATTATGATTTTATGAATATGTGTTTTGCATGTTGAAGTATTTATATTTTTCCGGAAATGGTCACCAGCTTAACTATCATTATGACTGCATGTCTGCTGTAGTTTCTTTTAAACTAGATGAATGGTTATAGACAATTCCTAACCACGGTCTAATCATAACCTATTTAGTTTAACAGGCATTAATTTAGGACTTTCCCGTTGGAAGCA
This sequence comes from Asclepias syriaca, assembly GCA_027405835.1. Classification (NCBI taxonomy): domain Eukaryota; kingdom Viridiplantae; phylum Streptophyta; class Magnoliopsida; order Gentianales; family Apocynaceae; genus Asclepias; species Asclepias syriaca. The sequence goes on along the minus strand of CM049926.1, from coordinate 21,322,864 downwards.
TTAATGTCTGCCATATTAGATGAAATAACCTATAGATCACCATGTTTGTTAAAGTAATCTAAGTAGGCTGAGTTTGTGCGTTTATGCCGGCGTTAGGGCGAGCGACATGATCTCCTAAGTGACATAGGACTTTCATGGATGCCTTTAGCTCGAACCGTGAGTAGGGCCGTCATTAAGGTAGGGCGGCTTATCAGGTAACTCAGATGTGGTACACCTTTAGACTCATTACATAATTGCAATCTAGACCAAGATATATCTAAAATACTCGAAGATAGGTCAATCAACATGTAGAAACAGTATAACAAAAAATCAGAACATTATCTGTAAAACACTTTTTAGGCTTAAATAGACTTGAACCTAGTGGAGAATGAATCACCCTCTCATCAAAGAATTTGATGAACGATTGCATAACTGGATCATAAGATAAGAGTTAGGGTAAGAGGATAGTTACTACTAAGCCGTTACCACTTCCCTGGGCGTACGATAATTAATTTAATTAAAATCGTAGATACTTTCCAACAGACTAGCTACTCGATAGGTACTCTGCCTTAGGTTCTGATTAATTAAGTGACAGCATAGAGACTAAATGTGACAATTAGTCATTCTAAGTCCTTAATTACTCATAATCAACATAGGGTAAACTAACACCTATTTTAGCATATCAGTCGGAACGCATCAGATTTTTGGCGCCGTTGCGAGGGAAATATCATAACGAATTTAGGATTCCTGATCAAAATTCTAGAAGCTTATGATAGGTAACTGTAGTAATCTATACCTTAGACCCAACACTTATTTTATGCTAGTTAGACAATCAGTTTCCGAAATATAGGGTTATCACAACTAATTAATTTTAGACATTATCTGAAATTAAGACATTTAGGGTAATCAAATTTTAGAAAATTATTCTAAAACCATATTCAGGAAATTTATCTGCTTTCGAAAAATTATTAAAACTCAAAAATATTTTTGTTTTTCTTATTTATCCGTATTTTGATTTTCTTTCTGTTCTTGCTGTTTATTATTATTATTATTTTAACCAGAATTTACACTCATAGATGAAGAGAACAAGAGCAGCTACAAACCAAGCAAAGAAAGCAGAAAACCCTAACACTCCAGGTCGAAAGAAGACGAAACCAGAAGGACCATCTAGGCCTGAACTAGAAATACCACGGGAGAACCTTCCTCCACAACCTATAGAAATAAACTCAAGCCTAGACACCAGTGATTTAGTGAGAAGATTACTGAACACCCGTGAGCCCAGTCCCATGGAAGAAGATCCTTTTGAAGAAACCTTTCCTCCGAGAGAAGAACCTCAAAGATCTCTAGTTCACACTCCTGCCCAGAGAGTTCCTAGAAATCCACCACCCCTTGACCAAACCCAAAACTCACCAACATCTCCTGAGTATACTCCAATGCCTAACGAGCATACCCCTTCATCCGGGGGAAGTACTAACGGTTCTCAGTCAGTTTTGTCCATGCATATAGACACTTTGACTCACAGGATTTACTAGATGGATCAAGCGATCGCAAGTAGACTGTGTCATTCAGAATAGAGCATTCTGAATATCATAGCCAACATGGACCAACTCAGGGCCACAGTAAGCCTCCATGAAAGCCAAGGTGCACATATACTACTGGAGCTAGCCGACATACGAAGTGAGCAGGGCAGGCAAAGGGATGAGATGAGAGCTATGCGAATAGAGATGCGAGAGATCAGGCATAAAGGCCATTGAAAAGGGAAGATTCTTTTTACTTTTCAGCAAATAAATTGTTTGAACTAAAATTAAATAACTGATATTTTACTTCAGACATTTTATTTTTCAACTTCTTTATGAAAAACAAATGTGTTAAAAATACAGTTTATTTTCACTAATTAAATTGTATAAATTTAGTCTTTTGTTTTTCTAAAATTCTTGCTGAATAGAGGTTAGGATATGATTAGGGTAGTTCAGATTTTTGAAAAAGAGATTGAGAATTTTTGCAAAGAGTTTTTAATAGCTTCTGAATTTTATAGGCTAAACGTGAAGACTTGTTAAATATTATGATTGTTTTTGGTGTATTAAGATTTGCAGGGAATTATGAAAAGAAAAAAAATCTGGAAGTGGCACACATTCCGAGGCAGCCCGGGATGGGCGTCCCAAAGGCCGCCCCCTTCTACAAAAATGTCATTTTTTCCCATTTCCTCCCAAATCAACCACCAAAAATCATCTCTCTACAAAATTCTCTTCCCCTTCTCTCTACAAATTTTTGGCAACCTCTTGAAATTTCAAAATTCGAATTTCCCTCCAAAATTTGAACTTTTGAATTTCCTTCCAAAATTTGAATTCCCTCCAAAATTCGTATTTCCCGCCAAAAAACACAAAATCCTTCCCTAACTAAAATCCATACTTCTGAATTCGAATTTACCTCCAAAATTTGAATTCGAATCTTCTTTCCCGCAAAAAATCTCAAATTCTCTCGAACGCTCTCAACCAAATGGCTCCCAAACGCGCTCGTATTACTTCTTCCATGACCGTCACATCTGTGGCACATCCTTTTATGATTTTTCCTTTCATTCCAGCATATCAGGAGAGATGTCATGGATATATCGGACGCAGCGTACTGGTTGGCAGAACCCTTGATTGGGCAGCAGTCCAAACACTGGGAGTTGAGCAGGAGGTTCGACGCATACTCAACGTACTACCCTACAGTCGAGTCTTCAACGTTGATGCGTTCCCATTGGTATGCTAAAAGATAGGCTTTATTTACCTATGTCGATTATGAGTAATTAAGGACTGAGTCTTACTAACTCTCACTTAGCATTCAAGTATTGTCACTTAATCAATCAGAACCTAAGGCAGAGTACCTATCGTGTAGCTAGTCTGTTGGAAAGTATCTACGATTTTATTAAGTTAAATATCGTACTCCCAGGGAAGTGGTAACAGCTTAGTAGTAACTAGCCTTTTATCCTAACTCCTATCTTATGATCCAGTTATGCAATCTTCATCAATGACTTTGATGAGAGGGTGATCCATTCACTAGGTTTAAATCTAATCAAGCCAAAAAGTGTTTATAGACAAAGTTCTGATTTTATGTAACATTGTTCCTATATGTTGATTGACCTATATTCGAGTGTTTTAGATATATCTTAGCCTGGAATGCAACTATTTTCTGAGTCCAAAGGTGTACCACATCTGAGCAATCTGATATACCACCCCATCGCCAAGGTAAACGACCCTACTCACGATTACTACTAATGACAGCTATGAAAGCCTTATGTCACTTCGGGGATCCTCATGCCGCTTGCCCATAACCGCAGGCATAAACGCTCTACTCAGCATACCTAGACTACTCTAACAAGCAGGGTGTTCCGCAGGTTATTTTATCTAGTATGGCAGACACCAATACTAATTGATGCATGTTAAACTAAACAGGTTATGAATAGACCGTGGTTAGGAATTATATATAACCCTAATTTTAGTTTAAAAGAAACTACATTGGACATGCAGATATAATGGATATTTAAGCAGGTGGCTATTTCCGGAAAAACATAATAACTTCAACAAATATAACAAATATTCATAATAATCATAATCTTGTATTCAAATCAGTATTTGGACAAACACAGTGACAACATATAAAGAGAGGGACAGGGGGGACTAATGCCATAAAGAAATCACCCTTTACGTAGTCGCGCCGTTGGAGCGGACTGCTATATATGTCGTACTGCTTGACCCGACTCTGCTTGTCAGAACCTTCGGAGGACACTTCCTCAGCCTAGTAACTGGGCTTTACCTTAATACCCAGCTTAAGCCCAGCTCTATGAACTGACTCTTCGAACGCCTAGAGCCATCTTAGGATCTCCTAACGAAATCCCGGGTATTCTATGAATACCAGAAACGAACCTATCTATCAAACCCTAGGATCTGAGACTATTTCTCAGAAACTAGAAAAACGAACACAAAAGGGAAAGAAAGAAAACTTCTACTGAAATCTGAGTCTCCGAGTGAGTTGTGTACTAGAGAATTGTACACTAGAAACCACTGAATGACTCAGATCGAGTGGAGAGGGATGAATTCAACTGAGGAAGGCTTGGGGTATTTATAGCAGCTTTCTGTAGTGATTTTCTCTCAAAACTTCGATGTGGGACTTGACTTTCTGGTTCGGGATGCCGGTTTGTTGACCGGGTCAGGACGCCCGTCCCGACCTGTTGACCAGGTCAGGACCCCCGTCCAGAACCGGGACGCCCTCCCCGAAGTCCAAACTTCTGAAAAATTGCGTTTTTGCCCCGAAATTTGCCATTTTCTTCCACTTTTCACCTGGCACTTCCAAAATCATAAACAATGTGAAATTGAGTTAATAATGAACAATTAAGACCAATTTACCCTCAATTTCACCCTAAATCATGCCTAAAAACATGCTAAAAATGTGATATGATTTATGCATATCATATAACCCCACACTTAGCTTTTTGCTTGTCCTCAAGCAAAGTCTACTTGAAGTTAGTGATTCTAAATCATAGTGCAGTCACTTAAATTCCTAGTCATGTTTTTATTCCAAAAGTTTATTCAGACAATTCTTAACACAGGTCTGACTGGTCAGGTTGCTATGACAAGGTCTCAAATGTCTCTAGCAGATTGTTATAGTCAAGCAGAAAACAACTTAACAACTAGGTTGAACTCCTTTCTTAGTCACAAGGTCTTCCTGATGTGTAGTGTGTGTACTAGTCTAGACCAGATAGTCAACACAATATACTCTCGTCTTAACTACTACCAGATAATATTTCGATCATGTTGCTAGACATAATAACAAAAGACAACTTTCTGAGTTCTGAGCCTTGGTGATCAGATTTTTAATGATTTAGCATTTATGGATTTTCTTTATAGATGTAGGGTATTTTGAGTCTGCTTAGAACACGTCAACTTCAACTACCCATGTAGCGAGTCCCACTCTGATGACTCCCAGATCTACACGACCTTAGGGCATCAGGCTTTAAGTTCCCCGAAGGAGTGGTGCTCGAGTAGCGAAGGCCGCTGGCAAACTACCCTTATTTAATTAACTTTCTTTTATTTATTTTCACTTTTAGCTCAAAGTCTCATCTAGTCATTCTAATTGTCAAAACATCCACAACTGGTCTAATTTTATCTAGTTAAGTCTTGAAAAGGTAATTGGCTGAGGTCTCTAATCCAGACAAAGTTGTGCTCAGTTATCAGGAATTCCCTATTCCTAATCAATTAGTTCAAGCTAGCTATCACATTGCCTCCTACTAACCATAACATTCTACCTACATATCATAGACATAAGCAATGTTTAACCAATCATACTGTATTTAGAAGTCTGAAAGAATGAAAAATTTTGAAATTTTTTTGGAAGGGTGCGAAAATATTGGGAAAACAAGCAAAATCATGCAAAATTTTCTCACTACAGTGCACTGTGCACTGCTACCCCACACTTAAGTCTGACAATGTCCTCAGTATTCATGCATAGCTAAACTACCCCACACTTATTTGAAAACAAGAAACAAAACAGAAAAAGAGTTCTTACCCCACACTTATTCAACTAACTACGGGTAAGAAGGAACATAAATTACTGAAAGAAGTAACAAAATAAGAAATAGAATGAAAGAGATACTCCCTTATTCTGTGAGGTCCACAGTGTGCTCGGACGAGTCAAACAGCTCTCTGTAAATCTTTAGGCATTGTCCGTTTACTTTTTGAATAATGCCGTCAGAATCCATGATGTCACATGCTCCGAAAGGTGATACTTTCGTGATTGTGAATGGTCCTGACCAACAGCTACGCAGCTTTCCTGGGAACAATTTTAACCGTGAGTTGTATAGCAATACCTTATCTCCTGGTTCAAAATTCTTCTGGGTTTTGAGTCGCCTGTCATACCGGAGTTTACTTGTCATCTTGAATTGGTGTGAGTTTTCATAGGCTTTGAGCCTCCACTCATCCAATTCATTGAGTTGTAGAATCCGGCGTTCCTTAGTAGTTAAATTATCGTCGAGGTTGCATTTTTGTATCGCCCAATAAGCTCTGTGTTCAAGTTCGACCGGAAGGTGACATGCTTTTCCATAGACTAGTCGATAGGTGGAGAATCCCGTAGTGGTCTTGTATGCTGTACGGAAGGCCCATAATGCGTCCTCCATCTTATTGGCCCAATCCTTACGGTTAACACCCACAGTCTTTTCTAAGATTCTCTTTATTCCCCTATTGGTTACCTCAGCCTGTCCATTGGTTTGGGGATGGTAGGCTGTGGAAATGCGATGCTGAACTCCGTACTGCTGAAGTACCTTCTGTAATTGAGAGTTGCAGAAGTGCGTACCTCAATCACTAATTACGGCTTTTGGACATCCAAATCTGGCGAAAATCTGCTTAAGGAATTTGCATACGACTCTAGCATCATTAGTAGGTAGGGCCTGTGCCTCAGGCCATTTTGAAAAATATTCCACAACTACTATGATGTACTACTTACCAAAAGAGGGAGGGAATGGACCTATGAATTCTATACCCCATATGTCAAATATTTCTACACTTTGAATTACCTGTTGGGGTAGACTGTCTCGAGAAGAAATGGTTCCAGTTTTCTGACAGGCATTGCACGATCCTGTGAATGATGCGGCATCCTTGAATACGGTAGGCCAGTAGAAGCCTGCTTCTAATACTTTTCGGGCGGTATTAGCTGCAGCTAAGTGACCGCCTGTTGGTCCGCAGTGACAGTGTTCCAGAATTTGGAAACCTTCTTCTTGAGAGACACATCTTCTGATCATCTGGTCTGCACATATTCGAAATAGAAAAGGATCTTCCCAATAGTAATATTTCAGGTCAGCAAAGAATTTATTTCTTTGTTGAGTCGTGATATCACTAGGGAGAGTTCGGGCTGCCAAGTAATTTGCTATATCTGCAAACCAAGGGGGTGAGAAAATAGCAGAGAATGCACATAGATTCTCATCCGGAAATTTATCAGATATGATTGCTTCATCAATGGCTTCTAGGGTCGGATTCTCTAGCATGGACAGGTGGTCTGCGGCTAAGTTTTCTGCCCCTTTCTTATCCCGAATTTCTATGTCAAATTCTTGAAGCAATAAAACCCATATAATTAATCTTGGATTTGCGCCGGTTTTATTGAACAAGTATTTTAGTGCAGAATGATCAGTATAAACAATAGTTTTAGACAGGACTAGATAAGACCGGAACTTATCAAATGCATATACTACTGCTAATAATTCCTTTTCTGTCGTAGTGTAATTTTCCTGAGCATCAGTTAAGGTTTTACTAGCATAATATATTACATGAAATTTCTTATCATGTCTTTGTCCTAAAACTACTCCTACTGCATAGTCACTAGCATCACACATAAGCTCAAAAGGTAGACTCCAGTCGGGTGATGTCATGATAGGTGCAGTGGTTAAAAGTTCCTTAAGTCTATTAAAAGCTTTTAGACATTTTTCATCAAAGACAAATGGAACATCTTTTCCGAGTAAATTGGTCAACGGCCTGGCTATTAATGAAAAATCTTTTATAAACCTACGATAAAAGCCAGCATGTCCCAAAAAACTTCTAACGACTCTCACATTTTTGGGAGGAGGTAGTTTCGAAATAACATCAATTTTGGCCTTATCTACTTCCATACCTAGATGTGAGATCTTATGTCCTAAAACGATTCCCTCTCTTACCATGAAGTGGCATTTTTCCCAATTTAAAACCAGGTTAGATTTGATACAACGTTTCAACATTAACTCCAAGTTCTTTAGACAAACCTCAAATGAATTACCAAACACAGAAAAGTCATCCATAAATACTTCCATAGATTTTCCTAACATGTCCTCAAAGATAGCAGTCATACAACGTTGAAATGTAGCAGGTGCATTACATAAACCAAAAGGCATCCTTCTATATGCAAATGTTCCAAAAGGGCATGTGAATGTAGTTTTATGCTGGTCCTCAGGGGAAATAGGAATTTGAAAATAACCAGAAAACCCATCAAGAAAGCAATAAAACATGTGTCCAGATAATCTTTCTAACATTTGGTCAATAAAAGGAAGGGGGAAGTGATCTTTTCGTGTGGCCGTATTTAGTTTTCTATAGTCTATGCATACACGATGACCAGTTACAGTTCTCGTAGGGATTAGTTCATTATGCTCATTCCTAACAACTGTTATACCGCCTTTCTTAGGTACTACCTGCACCGGGCTTACCCACTCACTATCTGAGATAGGGTAGATAAGTCCTGCATCTAATAGTTTAATGACTTCTTTCTTAAAAACATCACACACGTTTGGATTCAACCTCCTTTGAGGTTGCACACATGGCTTATACTCATTTTCTAGAAGAATCTTATGCGAACAAAAGCTTGGATTAATACCTGGGATGTCTGCAATTTAGTAGGCAAAGGCACTTCTATACTTTCTGCACATGTCCACAGTCCGCTTCCTTTGTTCTGCAGTCAGATCAGCTGCAAGAATGATGGGAAGTTTCTTGTTGTCATCTAGGAATTCGTAGCACAGATGAGTGGGTAGTTCCTTCAGCTCTAAGTCTGGTGGATCTTCAAACGAGGTTCGTTCTTTCTTCATCTCATCATCACCTATCTCAGTGAAGCTATCAGAAGTATTTTCAGTTTCAGAAGAGCTAAGTTCAGGCTCCTCTAATTCTAGGGAGTCCTCACTTAGGACTTGATAGTTTGAGCATAGGTCTGTCACGTTAACTGCAATCAAGTGTTCCATGGCATCCACACAAAAACAAGTATCATCTAAATGCATGGGATACCTAAGGGTTTCATTTAGATCAAAAGTGATGTCATCATTTCCTACCCTTAACTTGATTTGACCATTACTGACGTCTATTAATGCTTTTGAGGTAGCTAGAAATGGTCGACCTAGGATCAGGGGCACTCCTCCTTCCCCATTCATATCCATGACAACAAAATCCACAGGAAACACAAATTTTCCGACCTTTACTAAGAGATCTTCAATTATTCCTTTGGGGATTTTGACTGTCCTATCTGCAAGTTGTATGCACATCCTAGTCGTTTTCAAATCATGCAATCCTAATTTATCAAATAAACTAGATGGCATAAGATTGATACTAGATCCTAAGTCTGCTAATGCATGCATGTTAGTAATATTTCCAATTGTACATGTCAAGGTAAAACAACCAGGATCTTTTTGTTTAGACGGTAGTTTATTCAACAGGACTGCCGAACATTCTTCATTAAGAACCACCTTGTCCATGTCAAATTTTCTTTTATTACTAACAACTTCTTTTAAAAACTTAGCATACTTTGGGATTTCAGAAATAACATCAAGTAAAGGTAAATTAACATGAATCTGATTAAAACTCTTAAGAAACTTTTCAAATTGCTCCTTATCTTTATTGTGCATAAGTCTGGCAGGGTAAGGTACTTTTGGCCGGTACTCAGGAATAAACTCCGTCTTCCCTTTCCTTGCTACTTCGATTTCGACATTCGTCGGCATTGGGTCCTTGGAGCCTTCTTCTGGTTCATTCGGTTTGAGGGTTGGTCTCAGTGTTACTTGGTAGCGTTCCCTGGGACCTGTGAGAGAAATGGGTGGATAGCTGACCCATTTGTCTCTCTAAAGTTTGTATAGCAGCTTGTGTGTTTCTGATTGTTTGCTAGGTCTGCTTCTGTCTGTTCTCGTTCTGCTGGATTCTTTCCGCGTGAGCTTCTTGGATCTTCCTGTTGGATTCTATCATTTCCTTGTTAGAGTCGGAAATGCTCTTCAGCATGTCTCTGAATTCTTGCATGGGGTCAGCTGGAACGATGTAGTTCCTTGGTGCAGGCAGAGCGACTTGCTGGTTCTACGGATATGTCAGTAGTCCCGAAATTGTTTCTCCAGCCAAATCCCGGATGGTTCTTCCAAGTGGGATTGTAGGTATTTCCTATAGGAGCAGAATTCACTGCGTCCACTTGTTCCATATCCTCTGGGATAGTTAATATCCCATTACCATAACAATCTCCACTGAAATGTGGTCCTTGGCAAAACTCGCAGACTTGGTATCTTGGAGTGATCAGTGTCACCTATTTTTTCTAGACAAGACTAGATAAGATCAAAATTTATTATGCATGAACTTTCTTATCATGTTTCTGTCCTAAAACAATTCGTACTACATCATTACATCACATATTATTCAAAAAGCAGATTTCAATCAGGTGATGCCATAATGGGTGCAGTAATTCCTTTTGGTTTAAAAGTTCTCATGCAATTATCAGCAAAACAAAAGGAACATCCCTTTTTTTTCAATAGAACATTCAAAGGTCTGGCTATTAAGGAAAAATTATTTCATAACTCATCCTAATAAAGCAGGCATGACTCTAAGAAAATTCTAAAATGGAATTTCTTCCCAATAAACATCTAAGCTAAAATTTTACAACTCAGAAGAAAATATATTTTTTTCCTCATTTCCATTTTTACTTCTTCGAAAAAGAGCAACAAATGTACAACTAAGAAAACAACTAAGAAAGAACAAGAGATAGGGAAAAGAACAACTTACCATTCAACAAGAAAAGGACAATTTTTTTCGGATTTTTAAATTTTTAACATTTTTTTCTTTTTATATATTTCGAAAGCACTTAAATTCCCTCAATATGGTTTTAGAATAATTTTCTAAAATTTGATTATCCTAAGTGTCTTAATTCCAGATAACCTCTAAAATTAATTCGTTATGATAACCCTATATTTAGGAAAGTGATTGTCTAACTAGTGTAAGATAAGTGTAGGTCTAAGGTCTAGGTTACTACCGTTACCTATCATAAGCCTCTAGAATTTTGATCAGGAATCCTAAATTCATTATGATATTTCCCCCGCAACGGCGCCAAAAATCTGATGCGTTCCGATTGGTATGCTAAAAGATAGGCTTTATTTACCTATGTCGATTATGAGTAATTAAGGACTGAGTCTTACTAACTGTCCTTAGCATTCAATTATTGTCACTTAATCAATCAGAACTTAAGGCAGAGTACCTATCGTGTATCTAGTCTGTTGGAAAGTATCTACGATTTTATTAAGTTAAATATCGTACTCCCAGGGAAGTGGTAACGGCTTAGTAGTAACTAGCCTTTTATCCTAACTCCTATCTTATGATCCAGTTATGCAATTGATGCGATTCCGATTGGTGTGCTAAAAGATAGGCTTTATTTACCTATGTCGATTATGAGTAATTAGGGACTGAGTCTTACTAACTGTCACTTTAGCATTCAATTGTTGTCACTTAATCAATTAGAACCTAAGGCAGAGTACCTATCGTGTAGCTAGTCTGTTGGAAAGTATCTAGGATTTTATTAAGTTAAATATCGTACTCCCAGGGAAGTGGCAACGGCTTAGTAGTAACTAGCCTTTTATCCTAACTCTTATCTTATGATCCAGTTATGCAATCTTCATCAAATACTTTGATGAGAGGGTGATCCATTCTCCACTAGGTTTAAGTCTAATTGATCCTAAAAGTGTTTTATATATGAGTCCTGATTCTATGTTATACTGTTCCTATATGTTGATTGACCTATATTCGAGAATTTTAGACATGTCTTGGCCTGGATTGCAACTATGTTCTGTGTCTAAAGGCTACCACATCTGAGTTTCTACGCTACCGCCCCATCGTTAAGGGTAACGGCCCTACTCACGGCTCGGACTAAAGTCAGCAATGAACGGTACCCTATGTCACTTCGGTATCATGCTGCTCGTCTCATAACCGCCGGCATAACACTCTACTCAGCCTACCTAGACTACTTTCAACCAACAGGGTGTTCCGCAGATTATTTTATCTAGTATGGCAGACACCAGTACTAATTGATGCCTGTTAAACTAAACAGGTTATGAATAGACCGTGGTTAGGAATTGTCTATAACCCTAATTTCAGTTTAAAAGAACGGCATTAGACATGCAGACATAATGAATATTTATGCAGGTGGCTATTTCCGGAAAATCATAGCAACTTCAACATATAAAACAAATATTCATAAGAATCGTAATCTGATATTCAAATTAATATTTAGATAAAACAATTCATAAACATACAGAACCTCGTCTAGGGGACCCACTGTCATAAAGTAATCACCACTCTATGCAGGTCCAGCCGGCGCTGCAGCTCCTATATGCTCCTGACTACTCGATCCTACTCTGCTCGGCAGAGCCTTCGGAGAACGCTCCTCAGACCTAGTAGCAATTGCTTTACCTTACATCTCGGGCTTAAGCAAATTGCCCTAATCTAACTAAGAACACGCACCCTATCTCTCTCTTAGGATCTCCTAACGAAATCCCGGTATTCTATGAATACCAAAATCGAACCTATCTATCGAAGCCTAAGATCTGAGACTATTTCTCAGAATCTAAGAAAATGAAACACTAAAGAAAGAAAGAAAACTGAAACTGAAACCCGAGTCTCTCAGTAACTTGTGTACTCGAGAATTGTACATTGGAAGTCTCTGAATAACTCAGATCGAGTGGAGAGGAATGAATTCAACTGCTGGAGGCCTGGGGTATTTATAGCAGCTTCCTGGAGTGAAAATCTCTGAAAAATTCGATGTGGGACAGCTTCTGGCGGTTCGGGACGCCCGTCCCGGATTGGGACGCCCGTCCTGATCTGTTGACCAGGTCGGGACGCCCGTCCCGAGTCCTGGACGCCTGTCTCGATGGGTTGACTGGGTCGGGACGCCCGTCCCGAGTTCGGAACGCTCGTCCTGACCCGTTAACTAAGTCAATATTTCCAAAAATTGCGTTTTTACCCCAAAATTTGCTGTTTTCGTCTAATTTTCACCTGACACTTCCAAAAACCTAAAAACTGTGAAATTAAGTAAATAATAATCAATTAAGATCGATTTCCTATCAATTTCACCCTAAATCATACATAAAAACATGATAAAAAAGGTATATGATTTTCGCGTATCAGATAACCCCACACTTAGCTTTTTGCTTGTCCTCAAGCAAAGTCTACCTGAAGTTAGTGATTCTAAATCATATGTGCAGTCACTTAAATTTCTAGTCATGTTTTTATTCCAAAAATTATTCAGATAATTCTTAACACAGGTCTGACTGGTTAGGTTGCTATGACAATGTCTCAAATGTCTCTAGTAGATTGTTAGGATTGAGCAGAAAACAATTTAACAACTAGGTTGAACTCTTCTCTTAGTCATAAGGTCTTCCTGATGTGTAGTGTGTGTACTAGTCCAGACCAGATAGTCAACACAATAAACTCTTGTCTTAACTATTACCAGATAACACTTCGACCTGTCACTAGACACACTGACAACAGATAACTTTCTGAGTTCTGAGCCTTGGTGATCAGATTTTAATTATTTAGCTCTTATTGATTTCTTTCGTTTATAGATTTTCTAGGGTATTTTGAGTCTGCTTAGAACACGTCAACTTCAACTACCCATGTAGCGAGTCTCACTCCGATGACTCCCAGATCTACACGACCTTAGGGCATCAGGCTTTAAGTTCCCCGAAGGAGCGGTGCTCGAGTAGCGAAGGCCGCTGGCAAACTACCCTATTTTTTTCATCATCATTTTTTTTCTTTTCTTTTCACTTTTAGCTCAGAGTCTCATCTAGTCATTCCAATTGTCAATGCATCCTGCAACTGGTCTAATTTTATCTAGTTAAGTTTTGAAAAGGTAATTGGTTGAGGTCTCTAATCCACACTAAGTTGTGCTCAATTATCAGGAATTCCCTACTTCTAATCAATGGGTTCAGCAATAGTTATCATTTATCTCCTACTAACCACAACATACTACCTACATATCATAGACATAAGCAATTGTTTAACCAATCATACTGCATTTAGAAGTCAGAAAGACGGAAAAAGTTTGAAAATTTTTTGGAAGGGTGTGAAAATACGGGGAAAACAAGCAAAATCATGCAAAACTTTTGCCAACTGCTACAGTGCACCGTGCACTGCTACCCCACAGTTAAGTCTGACACTGTCCTCAGTGTTCATGCATAGCTAAACTACCCCACACTTATTTGCAAACGAGAAGAAATGAAAACAAAATAAAGAACTCTTACCCCACACTTATTTGACTAATTAAGGGTAAGAGAGAAAATAAAACAAGAAGGATAATGGAAATAACAAAACAGAACACAAAACAAAGAAAACAAAAGTAAAGGATCATGAGGATTAGAAAAACTCCCTTCATGTCGCGAGCAGAAGAGTCTTCTTTGATCTGTCAATTGGCTCTTCACCTTAGCCATGTGCTATTGCTGAGGTGTTCTTGACTCTGCAAGCTCTAGATATTGGAACGGATGACGCCAGCTCCGATCCTTCATTGTCGAGCTCTAGGTAGTGGCATATCCATTTGATGAATGACTCAAACCCCAAGGAATGTTTCCTCGAATCATCTACAAAGTTTCTCGTAATCGTAGCAATGTGTCCAGAAGGAACGTGTCTAGGAATGAGACTTCTTTGGATTGGTGTGCCTACCTGCCAATGTTAGTAAAGGTAATGCATGCAAGTCTCGAATGGAAGAAAAGATACCTGAAGTTTTGGCGAAGCTGTGGTGGTAGGGGACTCCAGTTGTGTAGATCTGGGCCCAAGTATTTGAGACTTCCTCGAGGAAGTTTCTCACAACTGATTGGTATGCAGGGAATGCAAGCTCCTCCATTGCTATGCTCCTGATACAACGCCAAATTCCTCTATATCCTTCGACCCTTCATTACCTCTTGGTAGATCACTTGCTTGCACTGGTCTGCCTTTAATTGTTGCCAGTATCTCATCTATTGATTCTGCGAGTGTGGGTTTTGCTGTGGTGGTGTCTTCTGAAAGTTTCCAGCTTCCGAATTATTCCTCAGCTAAATCCCGTATGATTCCTCTAGCTGGGATTGTATGCATTTCCCATTGGAGCAGTATTCTGCAGTAACCTACTCCTACCTCTTTTGGAATGGTCAGTCATTCCCATAGCAATCCCTGCTAAAGTGTGGTACTTAGCAGACTTCACAGATTTGATACACAGGCTGAGCCTTTCTTCCTAAGACATCGGCACTCTGAATCTGGGAAAACAACTAGAATCTGCACATGACTTTAACATCATTAGTAGGTAATGCCTGTGGTTCAGGCCATTTTGAAAAGTGTTCCACGACTACTATGATGTAATTATGTTCAAAGGAAGAAAGAGAAAAGGATTCGATACCCCAGATATCAAAGATTTCAAGACTCTATATACCTTGCTGGGGTAGGTGATCTCTGGAAGATGTGTTACCTGCTATTTGGCAAGCATCGCAGGACTGTATCAAATATTAAAAGTCCTTGAATATGGTGGGTCAACAAGATTCTGCTTTCAACACTTTCCGGACAGTGTTGATAGTAGTTTAGTTGGTCTCTCATAGATTCCAGCAATGCTTCAGAATCATGTGGCCTTCGCCTTCCGAGTTACATCTTCTGATCAACTGATCTGCAAAAATTTGAAATAAAAGAGAAATCTGCCCAGTAGTAATATTTCTAATCAGCAAAGAATTTCTTCTTTTGCTGATAAGTCATAACACTTGGGAATAATTAGCAGCTAGATAATTAGTAATATCAGTAAACCACGGAGGAGAATCATTACTCATAGCAAACAATGAAAATAGATCCTCATTCAGAAATTTATCAGATACTACTCTCTCGTCAATAGCCTCTAACTCAGGGTTTCCTAGTCTAGACCAAAGGTTTGCTTTCTAGATTCTTAACCCTTTTTCTTACCCCTTCATTCTATATCAAACTCAAGTAACAATAAAACCTAACTTAATCAATTATGGTTCAGTGTCAGTTTTATTGAACACAGATATCTCAGAGTGATCAGTGTAACCCATTGTTTTTGACAAGACTAGATAAGATCAGGATTTGTCATACATGAACTTTCTTATCATGTTTCTGTCCTAAAACAATTCTTACTACATCATTACATCACATATTCATTCAAAAGGCAAATTTTGATCAGGTGATGCCCTAATGGGTGCAGTAATTCCTTTTGGTTAAAAAAAACAATCTCATGCAATTATCAACAAAACAAAAGGAACATCCTTTTTCCAATAGAACATTCAAAGGTCTGGCTATTAAGGAAAAACTATTTCATAACTCATCCTAATAAGGCCGACATGACTCTAAGAAAATTCTAAAATAGAGTTTCTTCCCGATAAAAATCTAAGCCAACATTATACAACTCAGAAGAAAATATATTTTATCCTCATTTCCAATTTTATTTCTTCGAAATTAAATAAATGAAGAAAAACACGAAAAAGAGCAACTAAGAAAACAACAAAAAAAACAAGAGATAGGGAAGAAGAACAACTTACCGTTGAGCAAGAAAAATACATTTGTTTTGGTTTTTAAATTTTAAATTTTTTTTTCTTTTTTTTTTTCGAAAGCAGTTAAATTTCCTTAATATGGTTTTAGAATAATTTTCTAAAATTTGATTATCCTAAGTGTTTTAATTCCAGATAACATCTAAAATTAATTAGTTATGATAACCCTATATTTTGGAAATTGATTGTCTAACTGGTATAAGATAAGTGTTAGGTCTAAAGTCTAGGTTACTACTATTACCTATCATAAGCCTCTAGAATTTTGATCAGGAATCCTAAATTCATTATGATATTTCCCCGGCAACGGTGCCAAAACTCTGATGCGATTCCGATTGGTGTGCTAAAAGATAGGCTTTATTTACCTATGTCGATTATGAGTAATTAAGGACTGAGTCTTACTAACTGTCACTTTAGCATTCAGTTGTTGTCACTTAATCAATCAGAACCTAAGGCAGAGTACCTATCGTGTAGCTAGTCTGTTGGAAAGTATCTACGATTTTATTAAGTTAAATATCGTACTCCCAGGGAAGTGGCAACGGCTTAGTAGTAACTAGCCTTTTATCCTAACTCTTATCTTATGATCCAGTTATGCAATCTTCATCAAATACTTTGATGAGAGGGTGATCCATTCTCCACTAGGTTTAAGTCTAATTGATCCTAAAAGTGTTTTATAGATGAGTCCTGATTCTATGTTATACTGTTCCTATATGTTGATTGACCTATATTCGAGAATTTTAGACATGTCTTGGCCGGAATTGCAACTATGTTCTGTGTCTAAAGGCTACCAACGACGTGACTACGTAAAGGGTGATTTCTTTATGGCATCAGTCCCCCCTGTCCCTCTCTTTATACGTTGTTACTGTGTTTGTCCAAATACTGATTTGAATACCAGATTATGTTTTTATGAATATTTGTGATATATGTTGAAGATATTATGTTTTTCTAGAAATGGCCACCTGCTTAAATATCCATTATGTCTGCATGTCTATTGCCGTTCTTTTAAACTGAATTTAAGGTTATAGACAATTCCTAACCACGGTCTATTCATAACCTGTTTAGTTTAACAGACATCAATTAGTATTGGTGTCTGCCATACTAGATAAAATAATCTGCGGAACACCCTGTTGGTTGAAAGTAGTCTAGGTAGGCTGAATAGAGTTTTATGCCGGCGGTTATGAGACGAGCGGTATGATCCCCAAAGTGACATAGGGCGTTCATTGCTGACTTTAGTCCGAGCCGTGAGTAGGGCCGTTTACCTTGGCGATGGGGCGGTAGCACAGAGACTTAGATGTGGTAACCTTTAGACACAGAACATAGTTGCAATCCAGGCCAAGACATGTCTAAAATACTCGAATATAGGTCAATCAACGTATAGGAACAATATAACATAGAATCAGGACTCATCTATAAAACACTTCTAGGATTAATTAGACTTAAACCTAGTGAAGAATGAATCACCCTCTTATCAAAGTATTTGATGAAGATTGCATAACTGGACCATAAGATAAGAGTTAGGAATAAATGCTAGTTACTACTAAGCCGTTGCCACTTCCCTGGGAGTATGATAATTAACTTAATAAAATCGTAGATACTTTCCAACAGACTAGCTACACGATAGGTACTCTGCCTTAGGTTCTGGCTGATTAAGTGACACCATAGAGACTAAATGTGACAATTAGTCAATCACAGTCCTTAATTACTCATAATCAACATAGGGTAAAATAACACCTATTTAGCACGTCAATCGGAATCGCATCAGAGGGTGATCCATTCTCCACTAGGTTTAAGTCTAATTAATCCCAAAAGTGTTTTATAGATGAGGTCTTGATTTTATGTTATACTGTTCCTATATGTTGATTGACCTATATTCGAGTATTTTAGATATATCTTAGCCTGGATTGCAACTATGTTCTGTGTCTAAAGGCGTACCACATCCGAGGTTTCTAATAAACCGCCCTACCTTAATGACGGCCCTACTCACGGTTCGGGACGAAGGCATCCATGAAAGCCCTATGTCACTTCGGGGATCATACCGCTTGCCCTAGCCGCCGGCATAATCGGACTCGGCTCGACTTACCTAGACTACTCTAACAAACAGGGTGTTCAGCATGTTATTTTATCTAGCATGGCAGACACCAATACTAATTGATGCCTGTTAAACTAAACAGGTTATGATTAGACCGTGGTTAGGAATTGTCTATAACCCTAACTTTAGTTTAAAAGAGCACATTAAACATGTAGACATAGTGAATATTTAGCAGGTGGCTATTTCCGGAAAATCATAACAACTTCAACATATAAAACAGATATTCATAAGAATCGTAATCTGATATTCAAATTAATATTTAGATAAAACAATTCGTAAACATACAGAACCTCGTCTAGGGGACCCACTGTCATAAAGTAATCAGCACTCTATGCAGGTCCAGTCGGCGCTGCAGCTCCTGTATGCTCCTGACTACTCGATCCTACTCTGCTCGGCAGAGCCTTCGGAGAACGCTCCTTAGACCTAGTAGCAATTGCTTTACTTTACATCCCGGGCTTAATCAAATTGCCCTAATCTGACTAAGAACACGCACCCTATCTCTCTCTTAGGATCTCCTAACGAAATCCCGGTATTCTATGAATACCAAAAACGAACCTATCTATCGAAGCCTAAGCTCTGAGACTATTTCTCAGAAACTATGAAAACGAAACACGAAAGAAAGAAAGAAAACTGAAACTGAAACCCGAGTCTCTCAGTGACTTGTGTACTCGAGAATTGTACACTGGAAGTCTCTGAATGACTCAGATCGAGTGGAGAGGGATGAATTCAACTCCTGGAGGCCTGGGGTATTTATAGCAGCTTTCTGGAGTGAAAATCTCCAAAAAAATTCGATGTGGGACAAATTCTGGTGCTTTGGGACGCCCGTCCTGGTGGTTTGACTGGGTCGGGACGCCCGTCTCGGACCGTTGACCAAGTTAGCATTTCCAAAAATTGCATTTTTGCCCCAAAATTTGCTGTTTTCGTCCAATTTGCTCCTGAAACTTCCAAAATCGAAATTTAAGCAATTTTATGTCAATTTGATTCAATTAAGATCAAATACATTCAAATATTGCCCTAATTTATGTCTAAAAACATGCTAAAAAAGGTATATGATTTGTGCATATCATACTCTTCTAGGAAGGCTTTGCTTAACTCGTCCCAAGAGGTGATGGAATTAGTAGGTAGCTGGGCCAACCATCTCTTTGCTCTGTCCCTCAGTGAGTAGGGGAAAAGGTTGAGTTTAGTTACTTCTACAGTATGATCTCCCTTGAGGCCTTCCCAGAGAGAAGAGAAATCAGATAAGTGTTCTAGCGGATTCTCGGCTGCAGTTCCTCCAAACTGTACCCGATTTATAATCAGCTGGATCACATTCAGTTTGAGATCATAGCGAGGGTTCCCAGGGATTTGGATGGCAGATGATACTAGAACAGTCTGCGGCTGGATGTAGGATTCAAGAGTAGGTCTTTCAGCAGCCATCTCTGTTCTTCGCCTATTAGCTGTACGAATGAGACGTTCAGGATTCTCAACTGGTGTTTCAAGGTTAGCTTCTGAAGTTCGAGTCATGCAACTACAGAGAAGAATACGTTTTAGCCTGAGCAAACTGGTTAGTGGGGTTACAGGGAAAGTGAAAAATTAAGAATTCGGAAAAAAAAGAAAAGAAAAGAAAAACAACTATTCAATTACGAAAGGGAAATAACACAAGAGATAGGGAAAACAACTTACCATTGAACAAGAAAAGTACAATTTTTTCGGATTTTGAATTTAAAATTTTTTTTTTCCTTTTTATATATTTCAAAAGCACTTAAATTCCCTCAATATGGTTTTAGAATGATTTTCTAAAATTTGATTATCCTAAGTATCTTAATTCCAGATAACATCTAAAATTAATTAGTTATGATAATCCTATATTTCGGAAAGTGATTGTCTAACTAGTGTAAGATAAGTGTAGGTCTAAGGTTTAGGCTACTACCATTACCTATCATAAGCCTCTAGAATTTTGATCAGGAATCCTAAATTCATTATGATATTTCCCCGGGAACGGCGCCAAAAATCTGATGCGTTCCGATTGGTACGCTAAAAGATAGGCTTTATTTACCTATGTCGATTATGAGTAATTAAGGACTGAGTCTTACTAACTGTCACTTAGCATTCAATTATTGTCACTTAATCAATCAGAACCTAAGGCAGAGTACCTATCGTGTAGCTAGTCTGTTGGAAAGTATCTACAATTTTATTAAGTTAAATATCGTACTCCCAGGGAAGTGGTAACGGCTTAGTAGTAACTAGCCTTTTATCCTAACTCCTATCTTATGATCCAGTTATGCAATCTTCATCAATGACTTTGATGAGAGGGTGATCCATTCTTCACTAGGTTTAAGTCTAATCAAGCCTAAAAGTGTTTATAGACAAAGTTATGATTTTATGTAACATTGTTCCTATATGTTGATTGACCTATATTCGAGTGTTTTAGATATATCTTAGCCTGGAATGCAACTATGTTCTGAGTCCAAAGGTGTACCACATCTGAGCAATCTGATATACCCCCCCATCGCCAAGGTAAACGGCCCTACCCACGGTTACTACTAAAGACAGCTATGAAGGCCTTATGTCACTTCAGGGATCCTCATGCCGCTTGCCCATAACCGCAGGCATAAACGCTCTACTCAGCCTACCTAGACTACTCTAACAAGCATGGTGTTCCGCAGGTTATTTTATCTAGTATGGCAGATACCAATACTAATTGATGCCTGTTAAACTAAACAGGTTATGAATAGACCGTGGTTAGGAATTGTCTATAACCCTAATTTTAGTTTAAAAGAAACTACATTGGACATGCAGACATAATTGATATTTAAGCAAGTGGCTATTTCCGGAAAAACATAATAACTTCAACAAATATAACAAATATTCATAATAATCATAATCTTGTACTCAAATCAGTATTTGGACAAACACAATAACAACATATAAAGAGAGGGACAGGGGGGACTGATGCCATAAAGAAATCACCCTTTACGTAGTCGCACTGTTGGAGCATACTGCTATATATGTCGTACTGCTTGACCCGACTCTGCTCGTCAGAACCTTCGGAGGACGCTTCCTCAGCCTAGTAACTAGGCTTTACCTTAATACCCAGCTTAAGCCCAGCTCTATGAACTGGCTCTTTGAACGCCTAGAGCCCTCTTAAGATCTCCTAACGAAATCCCGGGTATTCAATGAATACCAGAAATGAACCTATCTATCAAACCCTAGGATCTGAGACTATTTCTCAGAAACTAGAAAAATGAACACAAAAGGGAAAGAAAGAAAACTTCTACTGAAATCTGAGTCTCCGAGTGAGTTGTGTACTAGAGAATTGTACACTAGAAACCACTGAATGACTCAGATTGAGTGGAGAGGGATGAATTCAACTGAGGAAGGCCTGGGGTATTTATAGCAGCTTTCTGGAGTGATTTTCTCTCAATAATTCGATGTGGGACTTGACTTTCTGGTTTGGGACGCCCGTCCCGGTCTGTTGACCGGGTCAGGACGGCCGTCCCGAGTCCTGGACGCCCGTTCCGACCTGTTGACTAGGTCAGGACGGCCGTCCCGAACCGGGACGCCCTCCCCGAAGTCCAAACTTCTGAAAAATTGCGTTTTTGCCCCGAAATTTGCCATTTTCTTCCACTTTTCACCTGACACTTCCAAAATCATAAAAACTATGAAATTGAGTTAATAATGAACAATTAAGACCAATTTACCCTCAATTTCACCCTAAATAATGCCTAAAAACATGCTAAAAATGTGATATGATTTATGCATATCAAACGTCACTGAGCCGACCTACCTAGAGCTGGTATGTGAGTTCTATGCTTCATTTACATTCCAGCAAGAGCACATCACATTCCGTCTGGGCGGAATGGATCGGTCGATGAACATGGCCGAGTTCGACATCGCCTTGGGTATCCGGCAGAGGGACGATCTGGATACGCCCGCCTACACCACAGCAGTTTGAGACTTCACTTCTGCAGACGTCTCCACCGCTTGGGCTCAGATTTGTACGACGGGGGCTCCCTACCAGCATGGCTTTGCGAAAGCCACAGGTATTTGTTGCGTTGTGTGCGTGTGTCACAATTTGTAAAGATAAGGAAATGTAATAAATCAACGCAATCTTAACAAGTGCAAGTATACACTGGTCAACAAGAAATATATGTACCTAAGTACAAGATTATCGATCCCACATGGACTAAGTGTGCCAATACAAATACAAATACTATTGTAAAAATGGATATAAGAATAAAGAATAAAGAATGATAAATCATGAATAGAGATTGGTCTAATGCTACAGCAATGATACTCCTAAGAAAAACTAAACTACAGTTAAGGGTTAGCCTACTGGAAATAACCACAAGAGTACTGCAGGTAATACAATGCTGCGGCATTCACGCCCAAAATGTAAGTACAAACCAGAGATGAATCTAAATATACAAACATGCTTTCAGTTTCCAGATCAATGCTACAGCGTATCTGGCTCCACCCAGATTACTTGATCTACTAGTCTAGATCCCCGATAACATCGTCTCATGGAGTACGAAGTACCGTTGACCTAGAGCAACACTAGTCAGTGAATTTGGTCATGTCCCCTGCAATGTTGAGCGCACTCTTGTGCGTCTCAATCTAGTGCCACATAATTATCATGTCCACTAGCTCCCCTTCGCTAGAAGGCCAGACACTAGTTCGATTCATACGTTGGATAGTCGTAACCGCAAGTGATGTTAAATCAATTTAATGTAATTACATGAATAAACCAAGCATGCCCCATACAAGCATCAATCATAAAAACAGAAAGCAATGCTACAACATACTTGTCATCATAATCAAAACAGTGCACTCAACATGTTCATACTTAACTATGCCACAGCATCTTCAGGCTAAAAATATATGTTCAGTACAGAGAATAACGAAATCCATGAATTAAGGCAATGTAACAAAAATACTCCCATCGTCATGGTACGTAATTCCATTACAAAACAAATTTAATCAATTCATAAATGTCGCCTTCAACTCATGCCCAATATTCAAGCAAGAATCTATAGAAGACAATGAACAATAATGAGGAAATGGGCAGAGAATTACTCGGGTCTGAGATCAAGCTGCTGCCCAGATCAGTTTAATCACGCTTGTCCAGTGCTATTCTCCTCTGCTTGATGTTGCAGGGTCTTTTCTGCTCAGCTAATGAACACTTCAGCAAGTCACCCTGCTCACTCTTGGGTTTTTCCCTACTGAAAGTTAATCTAAAACTAAAAATAAAAGCTAAGCTAAACTACCGAAATACTACTGAACTATCTAAGAAATAAGAAAAACCAATCTCTCTCTAAAATGCTAAAAATGACCAACCCTCCTCCTCTCGGTTTTTCAATTATATATAGAGCATCCTCTTGTACAGAGAACCAGCCATAAGTTGCCATTTGTCCATATTTCTGGAATTTTCTCATAAAATTCCAGCAAATAACTGAATAGTCCAAAAATAAATTCCAGCTACCTTCTGAAGTTTTTGTCTTTTTCCTCCATGCTCTAGGATCCTCTGCAAGATTCCAGCTTTTTCTGCCACATTTTGAATAAGTTAAAAATAAAATAAATTATGAAAAATGGCTGAATAATAAATCTGAAATTTTATTCTCTTTTTACCCTTATTACAATAAATCAATTCAAATTAATTCCCAAATAATAATCAATAAATACAGCTCGTACAAATATTTGAAAATTAATTAAATTAACTTGACATTTCAACAATAAAACCGCATCTTTAGTAAAAAGAGGAAAATATCAAATCAACGTATTTTAATTCCATTTTCCAAATAAATTCAGTTAATTCCAAAGTAAAACGTGGCAATTTGAATGTGAATAACTCTATTATTTTAGAGTTATCAGTATTCATCCTGCTCTTCGCTATTTACATGCCATTATACCACATACTCTGTCAGGACGTCAGGCGGCCCCTTGGAATGTCACCCAGATGGAGACATTCCTCCTGGCCAACATGCATATGGGTTCTACAGTAGAGATGGCTCGATTCATTATTGTCATCATGCGGGAGTTCTCTATGGACACTAAGAAACAGTGTCTGGGGCTCGGGCCGTTCATCACCAAGATAGCCCACTACTTGGAGTTGGACATCGAAGGCTTAGAGCTGACCCAGGTTGCCCAGACCACCATTCCTACGGACCTTACCATTCTACGGAACATGGGGATGGTCGTACGGGATGCAACTGGGCGCTACTCCATCCACACGGAGCAGCAAGGACAGGCATCGGCACCGGGATCGGTCCCAGCACATATACCTCCGACTGAGACATTCGTCCCACGCACCGCCTTTGAGCGAGATATGTCGCAAGGATTGGAGGAACTCACAGCCTGACATAGCCGGGATATGGAAAACATCAAGAGGCGGATGTCGATGATGAACGATAGAATCGCCATAAACACCAGCAGGGTCGAGGAAATTTTTCAGCAGACTTCCCGATTAGTCGAAGACCCAGAGGTCTACTTTTCAGTAGACTTCCGTCCACCTGATGATGATGAGGCTAGTTCTTAGTTTTCTTTTCCTTTTCTTTTTCTTTCTTTCGTTGTTTCTGCTTTATGTGTGTGATCATGTCTGGGCTGTATGAAATATGAATCTCTGTATGACGTTGATTTATATGACATAACATCATTTGTTTCTTTCATCATATTTTGTTAAATCTTTTGATTGCTTTATTTTCTCTCTTACCCTTAGTTAGTCAAATAAGTGTGGGTAAGAAGTTTCTGTTTTGTTTTTATTTCTTCTTGTTTTCAAATAAGTGTGGGGTAATTTAGATATGCATGAACATTGAGGACAGTGTCAGACTTAAGTGTGGGGTAGCAGTGCACAGTGCACTGTAGTAGAAATATTTGCATGTTTTCCCATATTTTCACTAGAATTACACCCTTCCAGAAAAAAAATTCGAAATTTTTCACTCTTTCAGACTTCAAAATGCAGTTATGATTGGTAAAGAATTGCTGATGTCTATGATATGTATGTAGAATATTATGATTAGTAGGAGACAACGTGATAACTTTCTCTTGAATTTATCGATTAGAAATAGGGAATTCCTGATACTTGAGCACAACTTAGTTTGGATTAGAGACCTCAACCAAATACCTTTTCAAAACTTAACTAGATAAGATTAGACCAGTTGAGGATGTATTGGCAATCAAAATGACTAGATGATGCTCTGAGCTGAATGTGAAAAGAAAAAAAAAGAAGTTAACTAAATAGGGTAGTTTGCAAGCAGCCTTTGCTTCTCAAGCACTACTCCTTAAGGGAACTTAAAGCCTGATGCCCTAAGGTCGTGTAGGTCTAGGAGTCATCGGAGTGGGACTCGCTACATGGATAGTTAAAGTTGACGTGTGAAAGCAAACACAAAATACCTTGAAAAATTAATCTAAAAATACATAGCCCAGTGTATTCTTATATTGAAATGCCTAATTGAAAATCTTGTCACCAAAGCTCAGAACTCAGAAGGTTGTTTTTTGCTGGTATGTCTAGCGACGGGTCGAAGTATTATCTGGTAAGAGTCAAGATGAGAGTATATTGTGTTGACAGTCTAGTCTGGACTAGTACACACACTACACATCAGGAAGACCTTGTGATTGAGAGAAGAGTTCAATCGAGTTATTAAGTTGTTAACCCTGCTTGACCATAATAATCTACTAGAGACATTTGAGACCTTGTCATGGCAACTTAACCAGTCAGACCTGTGTTGTGGATTATCTGATTCAGTGATAAATTTTGGAATAAAAACATGGCTAAAAATTTTAAGTGACTGCACCTATGATTTAAAATAAATAACTTCAGGTAGACTTTGCTTGAGGACAAGCAAAAAGCTAAGTGTGGGGTTATATGATATGCATAAATCATATCATTTTTTTGCATATTTTTAGGCACAATTTAGGGCAAAATTGATGTTAAATCGTTATCAATTGACTGTTATTAACTCGATTTCACATTTTTTATGATTTTGGAATTGTCAGGTGAAAAGTGCAAGAAAATGGCAAATTTTGGGGCAAAAATGTGATTTTCAGAAGTTCGGAAGTCGGGATGGGCGTCTAGAACCCATGACGGGCGTCCTGACCTAGTCAACAGACTAGGACGGGAGTCTAGGACTTGGGACGGTCGTCCTGACCTGGTCAACAGGCCGGGACGGGGGTCCCGAATGCCTGGTCAAAGTCCCACATCGAATTTTTGAGAGAAATTCACCTAGTTCCCTTGCTATAAATACCCAAGGACTTCTTCAGTTGAAATGATTCATCTCCACTCGATCTGAGTCATTTAGTGACTTCAAGTATACAATTTTCTATAGTATACAAGTCACTTAGTGATCTCAGGTTTTAGTATAGGTATATTTATAGTCTTAGAGAGTGTCTCGTGTTCTTTGTTTCTGAGAGTCTGTCTCAGATCTTAGAATACGACTAGATAGGTTCATTTTTGGTATTCATAGAATACCCGGGATTTAGTTAGGAGATTGATATGCATAAATCATATCACATTTTTAGCATGTTTTTAGGCATGATTTATGGTGAAATTGATAGGAAATCAGTCTTAATTGATTGTTATTAACTCAATTTCACAGTTTTTGTGATTTTGGAAGTGTCAGGTGAAAAGTAGACGAAAACAGCAAATTTTGGGGCAAAAATCCAATTTTTGGAAATGCTGATTTCGGGGTGGGCGTCCCGACCCAGTCAAAGCACCAGGACGGGTGTCCCGAGCACCAGAAGTTGTCCCACATCGAAATGTTTGGAGATTTTCACTCCAGAAAGCTGCTATAAATACCCCAGGCCTCCAAGAGTTGAAATCATCCCTCTCCACTTGATCTGAGTCATTTAATGAGTTCAAGTGTACACTTTTCTCAAGTACATAAGTCACAGAGAGACTCGGGTTTAGTATAAGTTTTCTTTCTTTCTAGTTAGTGTTTCGTTTTCTTAGATTCTGAGAAATAGTCTCAGATCTTAGGCTTCGATAGATAGGTTCGTTTCTGGTATTCATAGAATACCCGGGCTTTCGTTAGGAGATCCTAAGAGGGCTTCAGGCGTTCGAAGAGTCAGTCCACAGGGCTGGGCTTAAGCTGGGTATTAAGGTAAAGTCCAGCTACTAGGTTGAGGAAGCGTCCTCCGAAGGTTCTGTCGAGTAGAGTCGGGTCAAGCAGTATGACATATACAAGCAGTACGCTCCATCGGCGAGACTAAGTAAAGGGTGATTTCTTTATGGCATCAGTCCCCCTGTCCCTCTCTTTATATGTTGTACTGTGTTTGTCCAAATATCAATTATGAATACTGGATTATGATTTTTATGAATATTTGTTCTATATGTTGAAGTGCTTATGATTTTCCGGAAATGGCCACCTGCTTAATATTCATTATGTCTGCATGTCTAATGTAGTTTCTTTTAAACTAAATGTAGGGTTATAGACAATTCCTAACCACGGTCTATTCATAACCTGTTTAGTTTAACATGCATCAATTAGTATTGGTGTCTGCCATACTAGATAAAATAACCTGCGGAACACCCTGTTTGTTAGAGTAGTCTAGGTAGGCTGAGTAGAGTGTTTATGCCGGCGTAAGGGCGAGCGGCATGATCCCCGAAGTGACATAGGGCTTTCATGGATGCCTTTAGCTTGAACCGTGAGTAGGGTCGTCATTAAGGTAGGGCGGTTTATCAGATTACTCAGATGTGGTACACCTTTAGACTTAGAACATAGTTGCAATCCAGGCTAAGATGCATCTAAAATACTCGAAGATAGGTCAATCAACATGTAGGAACAGTATAACATCGAATCAGGACGTTATCTATAAAACACTTTTAGGCTTAATTAGACTTAAACCTAGTGGAGAATGGATCACCCTCTCATCAAAGTTATTGATGAAGATTGCATAACTGGATCATAAGATAAGAGTTAGGATAAAAGGCTAGTTACTACTGAGTCGTTACCACTTCCCTGGGAGTACGATATTTAACTTAATAAAATCGTAGATACTTTCCAACAGACTAGCTACACGATAGGTACTCTGCCTTAGGTTCTGGCTGATTAAGTGACACCATAGAGACTAAATGTGACAATTAGTCAATCTCAGTCCTTAATTACTCATAATCAACATAGGGTAAAATAACACCTATTTAGCATATCAGTCAGAGCAGCATCAGATTTTTGGCACCGTTGCCGGGGAAATATCATAATGAACTTAGGATTCCTGATCAAAATTCTAGAGACTTATGATAGGTAGCGGTAGTAACCTAGACCTTAGACCTAACACTTATTTTCTGCTTGTTAGACAATCAATTTCCAAAATATAGGATTATCACAACTAATTGATTTTAGATATTATCTGAAATTAAGACACTTAGGATAATCAAATTTTAGAAAATCATTCTAAAACCATATTAAGGAAATTTAACTGCTTTCGAAAAAGAAAGGAAATTTTTTTTTTAAATTTAAAGCCCAAAAAAAAAATTATATTTTTCTTGTTCAAATGGTAAGTTGTTCTTTTCCCTATCTCTTGTTCTTTCTTAGTTGTCTTCTTAGTTGTACACTTGTTGATCTTTTTCGTGTTTTTCTTCTATTTAATTTCGAAGAAATAAAAATGGAAATGAGGATAAAATATGTTTTCTTCTGAGTTGCAAAATTTTGGCTTAGATTTTTATTGGGAAGAAACTCCATTTTAGAATTTTCTTAGAGTCATACCGGCTTTATTAGGACGAGTTATGAAATAACTTTTCCTTAATAGCTAGACCTTTGAATGTTCTGTTGAAAAAAAAGGATGTTCCTTTTGTTTTGCTGATAATTGCATGAGATCTTTTAAACCAAAAGGAATTACTGCACCCATTATGGCATCACCTGATTGAAATCTGCTTTTTGAATGAATACGTGATGTAATGATGTAGTAAGAATTGTTTTAGGACAGAAACATGATAAGAAAATTCATGTATGATAAATTGTGATCTTATCTAGTCTTGTCTAAAAACAATAGGTTACACTGATCACTCTGAGATATCTGTGTTCAATAAAACTAATGTTGAACCGTAATTGATTAAGTTAAGTTTTGTTGTTACTTGAATTTGATATAGAATGAAGGGATAAGAAGAAGGGTTGAAAATCTAGAAAGCAAACCATTTGTCTAGATTAGAAAACTCAGAGTTAGAGGCTATTGTAATACTGATAAAGTTTTGATGAAAACTTATTTGCATTGTTTGCTATGTATGATAAGTCTCATCTGTGGTTTATTGTTGTTGCAAATTATCTAGTCACTAAATGAGTTCCAAGTAATGTGACTTGTCAGCAAAAGAAGAAATTCTTCGCTGATTTGAAATATTACTACTGGGCAGATTTCTCTTCTATTTCAATTTTTTGCAGATCAGTGATCAGAAGATGTATCTCGGAAAGCGAAGGCTACATGATTCTGAAGCATTGCAGGAATCTATGGGAGACCAATTAACAGCTATCAACACTGTCCGGAAAGTGTTGGAAGTAGAATCTTGTTGACC
This sequence comes from Asclepias syriaca, assembly GCA_027405835.1. Taxonomy (NCBI): domain Eukaryota; kingdom Viridiplantae; phylum Streptophyta; class Magnoliopsida; order Gentianales; family Apocynaceae; genus Asclepias; species Asclepias syriaca. The sequence goes on along the minus strand of CM049926.1, from coordinate 21,293,035 downwards.
CACCATATTCAAGGATTTTGTATCTGTGATACAGTTCTGCGATCCTTGCCAAATAACAGGTAACACCTCTTCCAGAGATCGCCTACCCCAGCAAGGTATATAGAGTCTTGAAATCTTTAATATCTGAGGTATTGATTGAATCCTTTTACCTTCTTCCTTTGAAAATAATTACATCATTGTAGTCGTGGAACACTTTTCAAAAATGGCCTGAACCACAGGCATTACCTAGTAATGATGTTAAAGTCATGTGCAGATTCTATGAGAAGTTGTTTTCTAGATTCAGAGTGCCAATATCTTAGGAAGAAACGTTCAGTAACTGTATCGAATCTGTGAAGACTACCAAGTACCACACTTTAGCAGGGATTGCTATGGGAATGGAATACTGACCATTCCAAAAGAGGTAGGAGTAGGTTACTGCAGAATGCTACTCCAATGGGAGACGCATGTGATACGCGAAAATCGTATCACCTTTTTAGCATGTTTTTATGTATGATTTCGGGTGAAATTGAGGGCAAATTGATCTTAATTGTTTGTTATTTACTCAATTTCATGGTTTTTATGATTTTGGAAGTGTCAGGTGAAAAATAGACGAAAACAGCAAAATTTAGGGTAAAAACGCAATTTTTGGAAATGTTGACTTGGTCAAAGGGTCAGGACGGGCGTCCTGACCCAGTCAAAGCACCGGGACGGGCGTCCCGACCTGGTCAACAGATCAGGACGGGCGTCCCGAACCCCCAGAACCAGTCCCACATCGAATTTTTGATGAAAAATCACCCCGGGAAGCTGCTATAAATACCCCAGGCCTGTAGCAGTTGAAATCATTCCTCTCCACTCGATCTGAGTCATTTAGTGGTTTCCAGTGTACACTTCTCTAGTACACAACTCACTCAGAGACTCGGATCTCAGTTTTCTTTCTTATTAGTGTTTTGTTTTAGTTTCTGAGAAATAGTCTCAGATCTTAGGCTTCTATAGATAGGTTTATTTCTGGTATTCATAGAATACCCGGGATTTCGTTAGGAGATCCTAAGAGGGCTCTAGGCGTTCGAAGAGTCAGTCTACAGGACTGGGCTTAAGCTGGGTATTAAGGTAAAGCCCAGTTACTAGGCTGAGGAAGCGTCCTCCGAAGGTTCTGGCGAGCAAGAGTCAGGGCGAGCAATACGACATATACAGCACTACGCTCCGTAGGCGAGACTACGTAAAGGGTGATTTCTTTATGGCATCAGTCCCCATGTCCCTCTCTTATATGTTGTTATTGTGTTATTCTAAATATCTATTATGAATACGAGATTACAATTTTTATGAATATTTGTTTTATATGTTGACGTTATTATATTTTTTCGGAAATAGCTACATGCTTAACATTCACTATGTCTGCATGTCTAATGTGCTCTTTTAAACTAAAGTTAGGGTTATAGACAATTCCTAACCACGGTCTAATCATAACCTTTTTAGTTTAACAGGCATCAATTAATATTGGTGTCTGCCATGCTAGATAAAATAACATGCTGAACACCCTGTTTGTTAGAGTAGTCTAGGGTAAGCCGGACAGAGTCCGATTATGCCGGCGGCTAGGGCAAGCGGTATGATCCCCGAAGTGACATAGGGCTTTCATGGATGCCTTCGTCCCGAACTGTGAGTAGGGCCGTCATTAAGGTAGGGCAGTTTATTAGAAACCTCGGATGTGGTATGCCTTTAGACACAGAACATAGTTGCAATCCAGGCTATGACATGTCGAAAATATTCGAATATAGGTCAATCAACATATAGGAACAGTATAACATAGAATCTGGACTCATCTATAAAACACTTCTAGGATTAATTAGACTTAAACCTAGTGGAGAATGAATCACCCTCTCATCAAAGTATATGATGAAGATTGCATAACTAGATCATAAGATAGGAGTTAGGATAAAAGGCTAGTTACTACTAAGCCGTTGCCACTTCCCTGGGAGTACGATAATTAACTTAATAAAATCGTAGATATTTTCCAACAGACTAGCTACACGATAGGTACTCTGCCTTAGGTTCTGGTTGATTAAGTGACAATAATTGAATGCTAAGTGACATTTAGTAAGACTCAGTCCTTAATTACTCATAATCGACATAGGTAAATAAAACCTATCTTTTAGCATACCAATCGGAATCGCATCATATTTTTGGCGCCGTTGCCGGGGAAATATCATAATGAATTTAGGATTCCTGATCAAAATTCTAGAAGCTTATGATAGGTAACGGTAGTAACCTAGACCTTAGACTTACACTTATCTTACACTAGTTAGACAATCACTTTTCGAAATATAGGATTATCATAACTAATTAATTTTAGAGGTTATCTGGAATTAAGACACTTAGGATAATCAAATTTTAGAAAATCATTCTAAAACCATATTGAGGGAATTTAATTGCTTTCGAAATATTAAAAAGAAAAAAAATGTTAAAAATTTAAAAATCCGAAAAATATTGTATTTTTCTTGCTCAATGGTAAGTTGTTCTTTTCCCTATCTCTTGTTCTTTCTTAATTGGTTTTCTTAGTTGCTCTTTTTCGTATTTGTTTCTATTATTTCGAATAAATAAAAATGGAAATGAGGATAAAATATATTTTCTTCTGAGTTGTACAACTTTGGCTTAGATTTTTATTGGGAAGAAACTCCATTTTAGAATTTTCTTAGAGTCATACCGGCTTTATTAGGACGAGTTATGGAATAATTTTTCCTTAATAGCCAGACCTCTGAATGTTCTATTGAAAAAAAGGGATGTTCCTTTTGTTTTGCTGAAAATTGCATGAGATCTTTTAAACCAAAAGGAATTACTGCACCCATTATGGCATCACCTGATTGAAATCTGCTTTTTGAATAATATGTGATGTAATGATGTGGTACGAATTGTTTTAGGACAGAAACATGATAAGAAAGTTCATGCATGATAAATTCCGATCTTATCTAGTCTTGTCTAGAAACAATAGGTTACACTGATCACTTTGAGATATCTGTGTTCAATAAAACTAATGCTGAACCATAGTTGATTAAGTTAGGTTTTATTGTTACTTGAATTTGATACAGAATGAAGGGATAAGAAAAAGGGTTGAAAATCTAGAAAGCAAACCATTGGTCTAGATTAGAACCCCGAGTTAGAGGCTAGTGTAATACTGATAAAGTTTTGGATGAAAACTTATTTGCATTGTTTGCTATGTATAATAATTCTCATCTGTGATTTATTTCAAATTATCTAGTCACTGAATAAGTTCCAAGTGATATGACTTATCAGCAAAAGAAGAAATTCTTTGCTGATTTGAAATATTACTATTGGGCAGTTTCTTTTCTATTTCAAATTTTTGGCAGATCTGTTGATCAGAAGACGTGTCTCGAAAGATGAAGGCCACAAAATTTTGGAGCATTGTCATCAAGGATCTACATGAGACCAATTGACTGCTATCAAAACTGTCCGAAAAGTGTTGAAAGCAGGATCTTGTTGACCCACCATATTCAAGGATTTTGTATCTCTGATACAGTCCTGCGATGCTTGCCAAATAATAGGTAACACATCTTCCAGAGATAATCTACCCAACCGACGTACACAGAATGTTGCAACCGTTGATATTAGGGGTATTTCGAATCCCTTTCTCTTTCTTCCTTTGACACTAATTACATCATAGTAGTCGTGGAACACTTTTCAAAATGGCTTGAACCACAGGCATTACCTACTAATGATGTTAAAGTCATGTGCGGATTCTAGTTGTTTTCCCAGATTCAGAGTGCCGATGTCTTAGGAAGAAATGTTCAGCCTGTGTATCAAATCTGTGAAGTCTGCTAAGTACCACACTTTAGCAGGGATTGCTATGGGAATGACTGACCATTCCAAAAGAGGTAGGAGTAGGTTACTGCAGAATGCTGCTCCAATGGGAAATGCATACAATCCCAGCTAGAGGAATCATACGGGATTTAGCTGAGGAATAATTCGGAAGCTGGAAACTTTCAGAAGATACCACCACAGCAAAACCCCTACCCGCAGAATCAACAGATGAGATACTGGCAACAATTAAAGCCAGACCAGTGCAAGCAAGTGATCTACCAAGAGGTAACGAACGGGCGATAGATATAGAGGATTTTGGCATTGTGTCAGGAGGATAGCAATGGAGGAGCTTGCATCCCCTGCATACCAATCAGCTGTGAGAAACTTCCCCGAGGAAGTCTCAAATACTTGGGCCCAGATCTACACAACTGGAGCCCCATACCACCACAGCTTCGCCAAAACTTCAGGTATCTTTTCTTCCATTCGAGACTTGCATGCAATACCTTTACTAACATGCGCAGGAAGGCACACAAATCCCAAGAAATCTCATTCCTAGACACGTTCCTCTTGGACACGTTGCTATGATTGTGAGAAATCTTACAAATGAGTCGAGGAAAAAGTCCGTGGGGCTCGAGCCATTCAATGAATAGGCCACTACCTGGAGCTCGACATTAGAGCTTGCAGAGTCAAGAACACCTCAGTAATAGCACATGGCTAAGGTGAAGAGCCAATTGACAGATCAGAGAAGACCCTTCTGCTCGCGACATGAAGGGAGTTTTTCTAATCCTCATGATCCTTTACTTTTGTTTTCTTTGTTTTGTGTTATGTTTTGTTATTTCCATTATCCTTCTTGTTTTATTTTCCCTCTTACCCTTAATTAGTCAAATAAGTGTGGGGTAAGAGTTTTCTATTTTGTTTTCATTTCTTCTTGTCTTCAAATAAGTGTGGGGTAGTTTAGATATGCATAAACACTGAGGACATTGTCAGACTTAAATGTGGGGTAGCAGTGCACGGTGCACTGTAGTAGTTTGAGAAAATTTTTGCATCCTTTTGCTTGTTTTCCCCATATTTTCACACCCTTCCAAAAATTTTCAAAATTTTTCCATCTTTCAGACTTCTAAATGCAGTATGATTGGTTAAACAATTGCTTATGTCTATGATATGTAGGTAGTATGTTGTGGCTAGTAGGAGATAATTGATAACTATTGTTGAACCTATTGATTAGAAGTAGGGAATTCCTGATAATTGAGCACAACTTAGTCTGGATTAGAGACCTCAACCAATTACCTTTTCAAAACTTAACTAGATAAAATTAGACCAGTTGCAGGATGCATTGACAATTGGAATGACTAGATGAGACTCTGAGCCAAAAGTGAAAAAGAAAAAAAAGTGAGCTAATTAAAATAGGGTAGTTTGCCAGCGGCCTTCGCTACTCGAGCACCACTTCTTCGGGGAATTTAAAGCCTAATGCCCTAAGGTCGTGTAGATCTGGGAGTCATCGGAGTGGGACTCGCTACATGGGTAGTTGAAGTTGACGTGTTCTAAGAAGACTCAAAATACCCTGAATCTATAAAGAAAATAACTAAATGCTAAAACATTAAAAATCTGATCACTAAAGCTCAGAACTCAAAAAGTTATCTATTGTTAATATGTTTAGCGATGGGTCGAAGTGTTATCTGGTAGTAGTTAAGACAAGAGTACATTGTGTTGACTATCTGGTTTAGACTAGTACACACACTACACATCAGGAAGACCCTGTGACTAAGAAAAAAGTTCAACCTAGTTGTTGATTTGTTTTCTGCCTGATCATAACAAGCTACTAAAAACATCTGAGACCTTGTCATAGCAACCTAACCAGTTAGACCTGTGTTAAGACTTGTCTGAAGAATTTTTGGAATAAAAACATGACTAGAAATTTAAGTGACTGCACTACGGTTTAGAATCACTAACTTCAGGTAGACTTTGCTTGAGGACAAGCAAAAAGCTAAGTGTGGGGTTATCTGATACGCGAAAATCGTATCACCTTTTTAGCATGTTTTTATGTATGATTTCGGGTGAAATTGAGGGCAAATAGATCTTAATTGTTTGTTATTTAATCAATTTCACGGTTTTTATGATTTCGGAAGTGTCAGGTGAAAAGTACACGAAAACAGCAAATTTTGGGGCAAAAACGCAATTTTTGGAAATGTTGACTTGGTCAAAGGGTCAGGACGGGGGTCCCGAACCCGGGACGGGCGTCCCGAACCCCCAGAACCAGTCCCACATCGAATTTTTGATGAAAAATCACCCCGGGAAGCTGCTATAAACACCCCAGGCCTCCAGCAGTTGAAATCATTCCTCTCCACTCGATCTGAGTCATTTAGTGGTTTCCAGTGTACACTTCTCTAGTACACAACTCACTCAGAGACTCGGATCTCAGTTTTCTTTCTTATTATTGTTTTGTTTTAGTTTCTGAGAAATAGTCTCGGATCTTAGGCTTCTATAGATAAGTTCGTTTCTGGTATTCATAGAATACCCGGGATTTCGTTAGGAGATCCTAAGAGGGCTCTAGGCGTTCGAAGAGTCAGTCCACAGGGCTGGGCTTAAGCTGGGTATTAAGGTAAAGCCCAGTTACTAGGCTGAGGAAGCGTCCTCCGAAGGTTCTGGCGAGCAAGAGTCAGGGCAAGCAATACGACATATACAGCAGTACGCTCCGTAGGCGAGACTACGTAAAGGGTGATTTCTTTATGGCATCAGTCCCTATGTCCCTCTCTTATATGTTGTTATTGTGTTGTTCTAAATATCTATTATGAATACGAGATTACGAATTTTATGAATATTTGTTTTATATGTTGACGTTATTATATTTTTCCGGAAATAGCCACCTGCTTAACATTCTCTATGTCTGCATGTCTAATGTGCTCTTTTAAACTAAAGTTAGGGTTATAGACAATTCCTAACCACGGTCTAATCATAACCTGTTTAGTTTAACAAGCATCAATTAGTATTGGTGTCTGCCATGCTAGATAAAATAACCTGCTGAACACCCTGTTTGTTAGAGTAGTCTAGGGTAAGCCGGGCCGAGTCCGGTTATGCCGGCGGCTAGGGCAAGCGGTATGATCCCCTTAAGTGACATAGGGCTTTCATGGATGCCTTCGTCCCGAATCGTGAGTAGGTCCGTCATTAAGGTAGGGCGGTTTATTAGAAACCTCGGATGTGGTACGCCTTTAGACACAGAACATAGTTGCAATCCAGGGTAAGACATGTCGAAAATATTCGAATATAGGTCAATCAACATATGGGAACAGTATAACATAGAATCAGGACTCATCTATAAAACACTTCTAGGATTAATTAGACTTAAACCTAGTGGAGAATGAATCACCCTCTCATCAAAGTATTTGATGAAGATTGCATAACTAGATCATAAGATAGGAGTTAGGATAAAAAGCTAGTTACTACTAAGTCGTTGCCACTTCCCTGGGAGTACGATAATTAACTTAATAAAATCGTAGATATTTTCCAACAGACTAGCTACACGATAGGTACTCTGCCTTAGGTTATGGTTGATTAAGTGACAATAATTGAATGCTAAGTGACAGTTAGTAAGACTCAGTCCTTAATTACTCATAATCGACATAGGTAAATAAAACCTATCTTTTAGCATACCAATCGGAATCGCATCAGCATGCAATCCCAACTGGAGAAATCATACGGGATTTAGCACAGGAATAATTCGGAAGTTGGAAACTTTCAGAAGATACCACCACAGCAAAACCCCTACCTGCAGAATCAACAGATGAGATACTACAACAATTAAAGCCAGACCAGTGCAAGGAAGTGATCTACCAAGTGATATAGAACGGTCGAAGGATATACAGGAATTTGGCATTGTATCAGGAGCATTGCAATGGAGGAGCTTGCATCCCCTGCATACAATCAGTTGTGAGAAACTTCCCCGAGGAAGTCTCAAATACTTGGGCCCAGATCTACACCACTAGAGCCTCCTACCGCCACGGCTTCGCCAAAGCTTCAGGTATCTTTTTTGCCATTCGAAACTTGCATGCAATACCTTCACTGACATTGGCAGGTAGGCACACCAATCCAAAGAAGTCTCATTCCTCAACACGTTCCTTCTGGAGACGTTGCTACGATTACGAGAAACTTTGCAAATGATTCAAGGAAACAGTCCTTGGGGCTTGAGTCATTCATCAAATTGATGGGCCACTACCAGGAGCTCGACAATGAAGGATCGGAGCTGACGTCATCCGTTCCAATATCTAGAGCTTGCAGAATCAAGAACACCTCAGCAGTAGCACATGGCTAAGGTGAAGAGCCAAGTGAAAGATCAGAAAAGACCCTTCTGCTTGAGACATGAAGGGAGTTTTTCTAATCCTCATATTCCTTATATTTGTTTTGTGTTCGATTTTGCTATCCTTCTTATTTTGTTGCTTTATTTTCTCTCTTACCCTTAGTTAGTCAAATAAGTGTGGGGTAAGAGTTCTCTGTTTTGTTTTTGTTTCTTGTTTTCAAATAAGTGTGGGGTAGTTTAGATATGCATGAACACTGAGGACAGTGTCAGACTTAAGTGTGGGGTAGCAGTGCACGGTGCACTATAGTAGTTTGATAAAAATTTTGCATGATTTTTCTTGTTTTCCCCGTCTTTTCACACCCTTCCAAAATTTTTCAAAATTTTCCATTCTTCTAAATGCAATATGATTGGTTAAACACTTGCTTATGTCTATGATATTTTTGTGGAATGTTATGTTTAGTAGGAGACAATGTGATAACTATCTTGAACTTATTGATTAGGAATAGGGGATTCCTGATAGCTGAGCACAATTTAGTCTGGATTAGAAACCTCAGCCAATTACCTTTTCAAGACTTAACTAGATAAGATCAGACCAGTTGTGGATGTATTGACAATTAGGATGACTAGATGAGACTCTGAGCTAAAAGTGAAAAGAAAACAAAAGAGAGTTAATTAAATAGGGTAGTGATGCGTTCCGATTGGTATGCTAAAAGATAGGCTTTATTTACCTATGTCGATTATGAGTAATTAAGGACTGAGTCTTACTAACTGTCACTTAGCATTCAATTATTGTCACTTAATCAATCAGAACCTAAGGCAGAGTACCTATCATGTAGCTAGTCTGTTGGAAAGTATCTACGATTTTATTAAGTTAAATATCGTACTCCCAGGGAAGTGGTAACGGCTTAGTAGTAACTAGCCTTTTATCCTAACTCCTATCTTATGATCCAGTTATGCAATCTTCATCAAATACTTTGATGAGAGGGTGATCCATTCTCCACTAGGTTTAAGTCTAATTAATCCCAAAAGTGTTTTATAGATGAGGTCCTGATTTTATGTTATATTGTTCCTATATGTTGATTGACCTATATTCGAGTATTTTAGATATATCTTAGCCTGGATTGCAACTATGTTCTAAAGGCGTACCACATCCGAGGTTTCTAATAAACCGCCCTACCTTAATGACGGCCCTACTCACGGTTCAGGACGAAGGCATCCATGAAAGCCCTATGTCACTTCGGGGATCATACCGCTTGCCCTAGCCGCCGGCATAATCGGACTCGGCTTGACTTACCTAGACTACTCTAACAAACAGGGTGTTCAGCATGTTATTTTATCTAGCATGGCAGACACCAATACTAATTGATGCCTGTTAAACTAAACAGGTTATGATTAGACCGTGGTTAGGAATTGTCTATAACCTTAACTTTAGTTTAAAAGAGCACATTAAACATGCAGACATAGTGAATATTTAGCAGGTGGCTATTTCCGGAAAATCATAACAACTTCAACATATAAAAAAGATATTCATAAGAATCGTAATCTGATATTCAAATTAATATTTAGATAAAATAATTCGTAAACATACAGAACCTCGTCTAGGGGACCCACTATCATAAAGTAATCACCACTCTATGCAGGTCCAGCCGGTGCTGCAGCTCCTGTATGCTCCTGACTGCTCGATCCTACTCTGCTCGGCAGAGCCTTCGGAGAACGCTCCTTAGACCTAGTAGCAATTTCTTTACCTTACATCCTAGGCTTAAGCAAATTGCCCTAATCTGACTAAGAACACGCACCCTATCTCTCTCTTAGGATCTCCTAACGAAATCCCGATATTCTATGAATACAAAAAACGAACCTATCTATCAAAGCCTAAGCTCTGAGACTATTTCTCAGAAACTATGAAAATGAAACACTAAAGAAAGAAAGAAAACTAAAACTGAAACCCGAGTCTCTCAGTGACTTGTGTACTCGAGAATTGTACACTGGAAGTCTTTGAATGACTCAGATCGAGTGGAGAGGGATGAATTCAACTCCTGGAGGCCTGGGGTATTTATAGCAGCTTTCTGGAGTGAAAATCTCCAAAATATTCGATGTGGGACAAATTCTGGTGCTTTGGGACGCCCGTCCTAGTGGTTTGACTGGGTCGGGACGCCCGTCCCGGACCGTTGACCAAGTGAGCATTTCCAAAAATTGCATTTTTGCCCCAAACTTTGCTGTTTTCGTCCAATTTGCTCCTGAAACTTCCAAAATCGAAATTTAAGCAATTTTATGTCAATTTGATTCAATTAAGATCAAATACTTTCAAATATTGCCCTAATTTATGTCTAAAAACATGCTAAAAAGGTATATGATTTGTGCATATCAGGTAGTCTGCCAGGGGCCTTTGCTACTCGAGCACCACTCCTTCGGGGAACTTAAAGCCTGATGCCCTAAGGTCGTGTAGATCTAGGAGTCATCGGAGTGGGACTCGCTACATGGGTAGTTGAAGTTGACGTGTTCTAAGCAGACTCAAAATACCCTGAAAAATCTATAAAAGAAAGAAAAATCAATAAAAGATAAATAATTAAAAATCTGATCACCAAGGTTCAGAACTCAGAAAGTTGTATGTTGTTAGTATGTCTAGCGACGGGTCGAAGTGTTATCTGGTAGTAGTTAAGACGAGAGTATATTGCGTTGACTATATGGTCTAGACTAGTACACACACTACACATCAGGAAGACCTTGTGACTAAGAGAAGAGTTCAACCTAGTTGTTAAGTTGTTTTCTGCTTGATTATAACAATCTACTAAAGACATTTGAGACCTTGTCATAGCAACCTAACCAGTCAAACCTGTGTTAAGAATTATCTGAATAATTTTTGGAATAAAAACATGACTAGAAAATTTAAGTGACTGCACATATGATTTAAAATCACTAACTTCAGATAGACTTTGCTTGAGGACAAGCAAAAAGCTAAGTGTGGGGTTATCTGATATGCATAAATCATATCAAAATTTTAGCATGTTTTTAGGCATGATTTAGGGTGAAATTGATAGGAAATCAGTCTTAATTGATTGTTATTAACTCAATTTCACAATTGTTGTGATTTTGGAAGTGTCAGGTGAAAAGTAGACGAAAACAGTAAATTTTGGGGCAAAAATGCAATTTTTGGAAATGCTGATTTCGGGGTGGGCGTCCCGACCCAGTCAAAGGACCAGGACGGCCGTCCCAATCCAGGACGGGTGTCCCGAGCACCAGAAGTTGTCCCACATCGAAATTTTTGGAGATTTTCACTCCAGAAAGCTGCTATAAATACCCCAGGCCTCCAAGAGTTGAAATCATCCCTCTCCACTAGATCTGAGTCATTTAGTAAGTTCAAGTGTACACGTTTCTCAAGTACATAAGTCACTGAGAGACTCGGGTTTAGTATAAGTTTTCTTTCTTTCTAGTTAGTGTTTCGTTTTCTTAGATTCTGAGAAATAGTCTCAGATCTTAGGCTTCGATAGATAGATTCGTTTCTGGTATTCATAGAATACCCAGGATTTTGTTAGGAGATCCTAAGAGGGCTTGAGGCGTTCGAAGAGTCAGTCCACAGGGCTGGGCTTAAGCTGGGTATTAAGGTAAAGTCCAGCTACTAGGCTGAGGAAGCGTCCTCCGAAGGTTCTATCGAGCAGAGTCGGGTCAAGCAGTACTCTCCATCGGCGAGACTAAGTAAAGGGTGATTTCTTTATGGCATTAGTCCCCCTGTCCCTCTCTTTATATGTTGTACTGTGTTTGTCCAAATATCAATTATGAATACTGGATTATGATTTTTATGAATATTTGTTCTATATGTTGAAGTGTTTATGATTTTCCGGAAATGGCCACCTGCTTAATATTCATTATGTCTGCATGTCTAATGTAGTTTCTTTTAAAATAAATGTAGGGTTATAGACAATTCCTAACCACGGTCTATTCATAACCTGTTTAGTTTAACAGGCATCAATTAGTATTGGTGTCTGCCATACTAGATAAAATAACCTGCGGAACACCCTATTTGTTAGAGTAGTCTAGGTAGGCTGAGTAGAGCATTTATGCCGGTGTTAGGGCGAGCGGCATGATCCCCGAAGTGACATAGGTCTTTCATGGATGCCTTTACCTCGAACCGTGAGTAGGGTTGTCATTAAGGTAGGGCGGTTTATCAGATTACTCAGATGTGGTACACCTTTAGACTCAGAACATAGTTGCAATCCAGGCTAAGATGCATCTAAAATACTCGAAGATAGGTCAATCAACATGTAGGAACAGTATAACATAGAATCAGGACGTTATCTATAAAACACTTTTAGGCTTAATTAGACTTAAACCTAGTGGAGAATGGATCACCCTCTCATCAAAGTTATTGATGAAGATTGCATAACTGGATCATAAGATAAGAGTTAGGATAAAAGGCTAGTTACTACTAAGCCGTTACCACTTCCCTGGGAGTACGATATTTAACTTAATAAAATCGTAGATACTTTCCAACAGACTAGCTACACGATAGGTACTCTGCCTTGGGTTCTGGCTGATTAAGTGACACCATAGAGACTAAATGTGACAATTAGTCAATCTCAGTCCTTAATTACTCATAATCAACATAGGGTAAAATAACACCTATTTAGCATATTAGTCGGAGCAGCATTAGAGATCCTAAGAGAGCACTAGGCGTTCGAAGAGTCAGTCAACAGGGTTGTGCTTAAGCTGGGTATTAAGGTAAAGCACAACTACTAGGTTGAGGAAGCGTCCTCCGAAGGTTCTGTCGAGTAGAGTCGGGTCGAGCAGTCCAACATATACAAGCAGTTGCTCCATCAGCGGACTATGTAAAGGGCGAATACTTTATGGCATCGGTCCCCTTGTCCCTCTCTTTATATGTCTCTACTGTGTTCGTCCAAATAACTATTTTGAATATTGAATTATGATTTTATGAATATGTGTTTTGCATGTTGAAGTATTTATATTTTTCCGGAAATGGTCACCAGCTTAACTATCATTATGACTGCATGTCTGCTGTAGTTTCATTTAAACTAGATGAATGGTTATAGACAATTCCTAACCACGGTCTAATCATAACATGTTTAGTTTAACAGGCATTAATTTAGGACTTTCCCGTTGGAAGCATTAATGTCTACCATATTAGATGAAATAACCTATAGATCACCATGTTTGTTAAAGTAGTCTAAGTAGGCTGAGTTTGTGCGTTTATGCCGGCGTTAGGGCGAGCGGCATGATCTCCTAAGTGACATAGGACTTTCATGGATGCCTTTAGCTCAAACCGTGAGTAGGGCCGTCATTAAGGTGGGGCGGTTTATCAGGTAACTCAGATGTGGTACACCTTTAGACTTAGTACATAATTGCAATCTAGACAAAGATATATCTAATATACTCGAAGATAGGTCAATCAACATGTAGGAACAGTATAACATAAAATCATAACATTATCTGTAAAACACTTTTTAGGCTTAAATAGACTTGAACCTAGTGGAGAATGAATCACCCTCTCATCAAAGAATTTGATGAACGATTGCATAACTGGATCATAAGATAAGAGTTAGGGTAAGAGGATAGTTACTACTAAGTCGTTACCACTTCCCTGGGAGTACGATAATTAATTTAATTAAAATCGTAGATACTTTCCAACAGACTAGCTACTCGATAGGTACTCTGCCTTAGGTTCTGATTGATTAAGTGACAGCATAGAGACCAAATGTGACAATTAGTCATTCTAAGTCCTTAATTACTCATAATCAACATAGGATAAAATAACACCTATTTTAGCATATCAGTCGGAACGCATCACAAACACAGTACAAAAATATAACGAGAGGGACAAGGGGACCACCACCATAAAGTATTCACCCTTTATTAGGTCTACTGATGGAGCAACTACTTGTATATCCTAGACTGCTTGATCCGACTCTACTCGATAGAACCTTCGGGGAACGCTTCCTCAGCCTAGCAGCTATTGCTCTACATTACGTCCCGGGCTTAAGCAAAGCCCTATTGACTAACTCTTCACTCACCTAATGCCCTCTTAGGATCTCCTAACAAAATCTCGAGTATTCTATGAATACCAAAAATGAACCCTATCTAATCGTATTTTAAGATCCTGAGACAGATTCTCAGAGAACAAAGAACACGAGAAACTCTCATATACTAAATCTACTTGGAAGAGAACACTTGAGATCACTAAATGACTCGTATACAGTAGGAAAATGTATACTCGAAGCCACTGAATGATTCAGATCAAGTGGGGAGGAATGATTTCAGCTGAGGAAAGCCTGGGGTATTTATAACAGGGAAGCTGAATGATTTTCTCTTCAGAAAACGATGTGGGATATCTGTTATTGGGTCAAGACACCCGTCCCGGGTCTTTGACCAGGTCGGGACGCCCGTCCTGACCTTGGGACACCCGTCCTGATCCATGAACTTTTGAAAATCACGTTTTTACCTCGAAATTTGCCATTTTCTTGCATATTTCACCTGAAACTTCCAAAATCACAAAAATTGCAAAATTGTGTTAATAATAGTCAATTAAGAACGATTTAACTCCAATGTTTCCCTAAATTGTGCCTAAAAACATGCTAAAAAAGTTATATGATTTATGCATATCAGGAAGTTACCGTGATGCCGACTCCTATCCCTTTTGGGTTGACTGCTCCATCTACCATCATCGTCCAAGCTTCTCCTTCTGGGGAGGTGGGGATTGTTTCCCTAGCGGTAGTAGTCTCTGATTAGGAGAATTCTGCCAGAAAGTCTAATAAGGCTTAGGCTTTGGTTGCTATCTGTGGCACAAACTTGAGATCCAACCCAAAGAGTTCGATGGACCATCTCAGTATTATTCCAGACTGGTCCAACTTGTGAAAGATCTACTTTAATGGATGGTTGGTGTAGATGATGACAGAGTGTGAATCGAAGTATGCTCAAAGCTTTCGTGTGCTTATGACTAATGCGTACACCAACTTTTCAATGTAGGGGTATCGCACTTCGGTGTCCCTGAGTACTCGGTTGATGAAGTAGACTGGCAGTTGTTTGTCCTCTGACTCTCTGACTAGGACTGATGCTACTGCCTGTTGCGAGACTGACAGGTACATGTACATGGCTTCGTCGAGTGTGGGTGCACTCAACAAGGGCAGATCTGCCAAGTAGCTCTTTAAGTCTTTCCATGCTTTCGTGCACTCTTCACTCCACTGGAAGGTTTTCCCAAATAGCTTTAGTGCTTTGAAAAACGGCATACATTTTTCAGCTAACTTGGACAAAAATCATCCCAAGGCAGCAATTCAACCATTTAGTCTCTGAATGTCTTTGATGCATCGAAGCTCTACCAACGCTAATACTGCTTCGATCTTGTGGGGATTGGCTTCAATACCGTGTTCCGACATCATTAATCCCAGAAATTTCCCAGACTTGACACCGAATGTGCACTTCGTAGGGTTAAGCTTTAGATCGTACTTATGTGCATAAATCATATCACTTTTTTAGCATGTTTTAGGCACAAATTAGGGTAAAATAGGAACTAAATCGAGCCTAATTGAATTGTATTAACACATTTTCCCATAATTTGTGATTTTGGAAGTTTCAAGTGAAATGTGTAAGAAAATAGCAAATACTGGGGTAAAAATGCAATTTTCAGAACTTCTCAGTTCAAGACGGGTGTCCCAACCCGGTCAAAGCACAGGGACGGGCGTCCCGAGCACTAGTGCAGAATCCCACATCGGAAATCACAGAGAAAAATCCTCAATTTCCTTGCTATAAATACCCCAGGCCTTCCTCAGTTGAAATGATCCCTCTTCACTCGATCTGAATCATCTAGTGACTTCAAGTGTACATTTCTACACTCAATACAAGTCATTTAGTGATCTTAGGTACATCACACGAGTAGTTTAGCAATACGAGAGTGTCTCGTTTTCTTTGCTTTCTGAGTGTTTATCTCAGAATCATAGAATTCGAATAGATAGGATTCATTTTTGGTATTCATAGAATACTCGGGATTTCATTAGGAGATCCTAAGAGGGCATTAGGTGAGCGAAGAGCTAGTCAACAAGGCTTCACTTAGGCCCAGGATGTAAGGTAAAGCAATTGCTACTAGGCTAAGGAAGCCTTCTCTGAAGGTTCTGTCAAACAGAGTCAGGTCAAGTAATCCAGAATATACAAGTAGTCACTCCGTCGGCAAACCTGATAAAGGGTGAATACTTTATGGTGGTGGTTCCCTAGATCCTCTTTGTATATTCTGTATTGTGTTTGTCTAAATAACAATTTGAATATTAAATTATGATGCTAAGTTATATATGTTTTGCATGTTGATGTTGCATTCATTTTTCCGGAAAGGTCACCTGCTTAATTAAACATTATGACTGAATATCTGCTTGCTCTTTTAAACTAGATGAACGGTTATAGACAATTCCTAACCACGGTCTAATCATAACCTGTTTAGTTTAACATGCCTTAATTTAGGATAAAAAAGCATTAAGGTCTGCCATATTATGTGAAATAACTTATAGATCACCATGTTTGTTAGAGTAGTCTAATGAGGCTGAGTTTGAGTGTTTATGCCGACGTTAGGGTGAGTGGCATGATTTCCTGAGTGACATAGGTTTTCATGGATACCTTTAACTCGAACCGTAAGTAGGGCCGTCAATGGCGATGGGGCGGTTTATCAAATAACTTAGATGTGGTACACAAGTAAGATACAGTCTATAATTGCATTCAAGACCAAGATATATCTAAAATACTAGAAGATAGGTTAATCAACATGTAGGGACAATAGAACATACATCAGAATACTTGTGTATAAAATACTTTTGCATGCTTAATGAACTAATATCTTGTGTAGTAAGGATCACCAACTCATCAAAGATTTTGATGAACGATTGCATAACTAGATAATAAAATGAAAGTTAGGGTAAAAGGATAGTTGCTACTAAGCCTTTACCACTTCCTTGGGAGTACGATATTTTCTAATTAAAATTGTAGGTACTTTCCAATAGACTAGCTACAAGATAGGTACTCTGTCTTAGGTTCTGATTGATTAAGTGATAAACATAGATGCTAAAAGTGACAATTAGTGAGTCTCCGTCCTTAATTATTCATAATCGATATATGGTAATAAATCTTATCTTTTAGCATGTCAATTTAGAACACACCACGTACTCTGATAGAGTGGTGAATGTCTCACTTAGATCTTCCAGGTGGGAGTAGCCCCGTCTGGTTTTGACAACCATATCATCATTGTAGGTTTTTATGTTCCGGCCTATCTGCTTCTGTAGTATTTTGTTCATCATTCTCTGGTAGGTTGCTCCAACATTCTTCAATCTGAATGGCATCACATTATAACAGTAAGTGGCCCCTGCCGCACGGAAAGATATGTGGATCTGGTCTTGTGGCTTCATTCTGATTTGGTGATATCCGAAGAACGCATCCATGAAGTTGAGGAACTCGTATCCCTATGTGGAGTCTACCAGGGCGTCAATGCAGGGAAGTGGGTAGCAGTCTTTGGGACATGCTTTGTTCAGATCCTTGTAATCCACGCACATCCTCCATTTTCTGTTCGACTTCTTCACCATTACCACATTAGCCAAACATGAAGGATAGTGGACTTCTCGTATGAATCCAGACTTCAGTAGTTTTTGAACTCCGATTTGCATGCCTTTGAGCTTCTCATCTCCAAATTTATGGGGCTTTTGCTTAACTAGCTTATAAGTAGGGTTGATGTTGAGCTTGTGTTCCGCGATAGTTGGCGCAATTCTTGGCATGTCTTGGGTGCACCTCACTTCTCTCATATATGGGGGCATCTCACTTCCAATTTAGATTTTTTGTTCGGGATAGTCGGGGTGAATGATCACTTCCTCGAACTCCTTCGGTTCTAGCTGGAAGGCTTCGGTGGGGAGTCCCGACTCACCTGGGGCTGTCTCGTACACAATCTCCCTAGTTATCAGGATTGACCCAACTGCCATGGGAGGCTATCTGACTTTCTGCTGCTTCTGAGACCTCATTATGTGTGCAAGCAGGCTTTTGGGGCTGCTCTTGACGAACCCCACACAGCTCCTGGTCGTAAATCTTACTTGCTGATGCGAAGTAGAAATGATGAGCTCAAATGTTGCGTTAGTCGGAGTTTCCAAGATTGCATTATAGGGGGAGTCAATGTCCACCACATAGAATTTGATCTCTTCTTCCCGTGTACAGGCATCAAAACCTAAGGTTACCTTGACCTTGACCGTCCCCTTCATACTGATCTTGTGAGCGGTAAAGCCTTCCAGGATCATGTTGCTGGCTTCAAGTGCCTATCGTTCATTCCCATCTCTTTGAAGCATTTGAAGTAAAGGATGTTTTTTGTGGCTCCCGTGTCTACTAGGACTCTCTTTACTCAGCACTTGTCGATCCCCTACTTGGTCATGCCTACCTCCAGAATGATGGGGTGACTCGGGCTTCCTCATTTAGCTCGAGATTTTATCGCAGAAGGTTATTAGCTCGTGCGAGAATGCATCGAAGTGTGATCCTAGAGTGGGCTTGTTCAAGTTGTAAATTTTTGCTTTATCTGCTTGATGGACTAGAACTACGGGTTTATGACTTCAATCACTCTTTCGGACTTTTCTTTGGGCTGTCTTTCTAATACGTACTCCTTCAGATGCCCATCTCAGATTAGTCTCTCAATCGCCTACTTTAGTTGTATGCAGTTTTTGGTCGTGTAACCGTAATCCTGATTGAAGCCGCAAAACTTCGACTTATATTTGGCGAGCATGTTTTGAGTTCGCGTGGGTGCGGGCTCGCGGACTCTGAATTTTTCCTTGATAACTGTGACGGGGTTCTCCTTAGGTGTGTTCAGCGAAGTGAAGGCCTCAGTCTTCCTCGTCCTATTCTTGCCTCTTCGCTCCTGGGGGGATATCTCTGTGTACTTCTCCTTCTTCTTGTATTGCAACTCCTGAGCACTTCCCTAGGCCAAGGCGACCTTGCGTGCCTTGTTGAACTCTTCGCCGATGGTTTCAGGCTTGTGGAGTTGAAGTTTTGTGTACAGCATCCTCGACCGGAACCCGCCTTCGAAGCAAGTGATCACCGTATCTTGACTGATTCCCTCGATCTCGTCGTACATTTTCTTGAAACGTTCTAGATAGGCAAGGAGGGTCTCGTCTTCTCTCTGTTTGATGTTGGCGATGTCCCATCTCGTCTTGGGCATTATTCCGACAGTACTGAACTTGTCCAGGAATGACTTCTCGAGAGCCTACTAGGAATGGCTTCACTGGATCACCTTTCATTTAGCAGGTCGCGTAGGTCAGGTGCCTCACGAGGGGAACCATGGGGTCCCAAACGCTCAAAGATTGACCGCCGCTAGGGCCGTTCGGGAACGGACGAATGTGTCGCCCGATGGATCTCATGGTGAGATGTAGGAACCGTGGTATTAGGTTGATGTCCACGGTCGCCTGATCGTCGTGACATTGTTTATTTTTTAGAAGGAAAAAACAAAAAGGTATAGTGACTTACGGTTCCTGGTAATGGAACCAAACTGATTCGTTGGAAATCGGTTTGACGTCACTTGTCACTAAAACGACGTCGTCTGATGATATTTGCCAAATGTTAATGCCAATA
This sequence comes from Asclepias syriaca, assembly GCA_027405835.1. Lineage (NCBI taxonomy): Eukaryota > Viridiplantae > Streptophyta > Magnoliopsida > Gentianales > Apocynaceae > Asclepias > Asclepias syriaca. The sequence continues at coordinate 21,273,375 of CM049926.1, read as the reverse complement.
TGGTCATTGCGTCGGCGTTGCAATGGAGGTCTTGTCTTACAATGCCTGCAAAACAGAAAAGTTCATAACAGAGGGTGGTAGGACTCTGATGAACCCTCCGATGATAAAGTCAGTATTTTGATCTTGACTAGGGAGTATTTAATTTAACATAATTTTTATATAATAATCTAGCATTACCATTTACCTTTCGGGGGTGGCTTTTATAGATGTAATCCATGTTGAGAAATAGGTAAGTTAGGTGGTGTGATACGGAGAATTCGGTAGTTACCAAATTCAGTAGATAAATCTGATTGCCCTTTTATTTAGGGGGATTTTGGAGATTCTCTCCGAGCCTTTTGAGGCTTGACTGTTAGTCAAACGAGATCTTCTTAGGATGTTTCTAGAAGTAGGTTACCTAGCTGGCAGTTGGACTTCGGGCGAAGTGGATTGCCGGAAAGGCGTAATCGTGAAGTTCGTCGTCTTGCGTAGCGGGATTGTGGGCCCTATTATGCTCAGTGGATTGACATGTCAAGCTCATCCCACATCAACGTAAGAGTATTTTATATCTCTTAGTAACACAAACCATTATTCACGTGGTTTCAATCAATGTAACATACTAACATGTAAATATGTATATATATAATTTTCTAAACACCTCCTCATCCTACATAACACGATAACACAATTATATATGTATATATATATATATATTGAAAATTGACGTACGTTTCCTTTTAGAGAGAATAATCTAAAATTCCAACAATATATTTTTCTTTTAAATAGAACATTTATTAATTCCACCAAAGCAGATTGATATACGATCATTACATCGACAAGGACATAAACCTTGTCTCAAAAAAAAAAAAAAACAAAACGTACAAAAATAAACCTAGAAACACAGAAATCCTCTGACATATATATCTTGATAATCAACTGATAAATAACGGTACACAAACGTACCATTACTAACCAGCCAACTAAAAAATTATATGTAGAGTTTTAATTTATTATCAGCGTGCGTGCATGTAAATCAATTCCTCAACCTGAATGAACATGCACGTACGTATGTACGCCGACTAATATATATCTAGTAAGGGCGTTGATTGATATAATTGCCGGGAGGATCGTAATTGCAAACCACGTACCACCATCCGTCAACGCACTGAACCCTACCGCAACCGAGTCGGACCGAGTTACGCCATACCACTTGTGTGTAATGACGACATTCTCCTCCGATACAAGAATTGCTGTAATAATCGTAGTATTGCTTCTCGGCGACCCACAAGCTAACTGCACCGGCGCCGGTAAAGTATCCACTTCCCTTTGAAATGTTCTCGCCGTACGGACCGCCGGAGTGCACCATACTGCAATCGTACTTTCTTGAATTGGCGTAGTTTTGTGCGTAGGTGGCAAGTGTGGTGCTCCACGCAATGGGTCCCACACCTACTTGACTACGTGCAGAGTTGTGAGCGTTGACGTAATCTGTCGGGGAGTTTTGAGCGTGAGATGAAGGAAGAACAAATAAGAGTACTAATAATAGTAGTAGGAAAGTACTTATTGATGGGAAAGATGCCATTTTTTTTTTCTCTTTTGTGTTTGGGAAAGAGAAGAGATTTTGCAGTTTCTTAAGGGTTTGATGAGAAGAGAAAAAGGGATGATTTGTGGGATTTTATAGGCGGTGTGAAGTCTAGACAATATATATATATATATACACACAAGAAGTTGAGAATGCCATGTGACAAAGTAGATCACTAAATTTGGGGAATAATTTTTTTTTTTAATTAGAGATATTTTGTCTCTATCATGTTTGAAAATCTTATCTTTTAATATCATAAGTAAAAAGTGAAAGTAATTGAGAGAGTAATAAAAAATTGAAAAATCTAATCTTGATTTTGCAGTCTTGATTTTCCACCAATCCACTATTTTCTTTCTTGAAGGGTTTTTTTACATGGATGTTTTGCTCATTTTTTGAATAATATATATAATATTGTATTTAGTTCAACATTTAAAATAAAAAATGAGATGGTTTTGAATCTTCATTTCATTTTAGTTGTTAGCTATTATGTATGTATTATAATCTAAAATTTTTTGAAAGTTTGTAAATTTGAAAACTAAATTAATATGTGAAGAAGGATTTTGTTTTTAGTTAAGGTTATTGGGGCATTGACCCATTGAGTATGTAGATCAAAAAATAAAATTTTCTAACCAGCATACTTTACCACGTTCTAGGATTTTTTGTTTTTTTCACATGTTGACTTGGGATGATCATATGGTTAAGTATCAAATTTATGTTTAAGCCCTAGATCAGAAGGCTGCTATTAACTTATCTATAATTTATTATATCTTCCCATAAGTTGACTTGGAAGTAATTAATCAAGTTGCCCTTTACAACAATTGTATATCCATATATATATATATATATATATATATATATATATCCCCCAGACAAGAAGGCTGCGATTAACTCTCTTTGTTATGTATATATAATTTTTCTCGTTTTGTTTTATATATATAATATATATATATATTTAATTTTCCTGATGTTGACTTGTGATCAGATTGGCAGTTATCCCATTTATCTATAGACTCAGACAAGAAGGCTGCGATTTGACCAAAGGGCAGTGGTTGGAACTAAAACCTCGGCCTAAATCTCGGAGTTGCCTTTGCTAAGCCGGAGGGATACTATGACTTGATATATATATATATATATATATATAATATCTGAATACTATCATCTCTAACACATCTATATCTATATATATATACATATATATATATACATATATTATATAGGAAGAACATTTTTATGGCTAAAGAAGATTAATAAACTCAAAAATATGTCTTTTACTTACATATTCAGCTAATTTATACTGCTTAACACAACCTTTGGTGCTTAAAAATCAATAATAAAACGTTTTCTATGTTCTACCTGACTTTTTCTTAAAACGATTTAGTAGCGTGTAAAAGAAAATTGTTGGTATAAAAAAAAAGAGAAATTAATAATACGTTTAAATTGTGTTTGAAGATAGAAAATTAAATTAAATTGAAAAGTCAAAAATATCCTAATTCTCTTCACCTTTGAACAAAATAAAAATTTTAGTTTAAAGTTGATAATATCTTTGGTGGATGAAAGCTCAATCTCCTAGTAGAAGATCGTGCTGAACAAGTAATATAACACCCAAGAAATTTACCTTTTCATTAATAATGGACTTTTTAGAAAGATGTCTAAAAATAATATAGTTTTAGGCATAAAACATACAATATTATTATTAAAATGAGAATTAAATGGATGAAAACTAAATGTTTAGAGTATCAAGCTCATATATATATATATATATATATAAACATATATCTGTCAAATTTACTCAACTTTGAGATATATATATATATAAACACTTATGTATTAACCCTCTTACATTTCTCTATTATAATAACCAGTGGAATTTGTTAACATATTGTTCTCTCTCTCTCTATATATATATATATAACTATATATATATATATATATATATATATATAGCTAGGGTTTACTTCCACAGGTAATTTTATTATAAAATCTTCATGTTCACCTATATAAAGTATGAACAGAGATTGAGTAATTATTAATTATAAAAAGATAAGGTTTTTTCTAGTAAGGGCGTTGTCCGACGTAGTTGCCAGGTGGATCATAGCTACAAATAACGAACCACCACCCATTGTTACACTGAACCCTAGCACACCCGATCCTAACCGAATTACGCCACACCACCTGAGTATAATGCAGGCATTCTGTACCTCCCACGCACGAATTTGAATAATAATCGTAGTATGGCTTCTCCGCCACCCACAAATTCACGGCATCTGTTCCGGTGAAGCTCCCCCCGTATCCCTTCGCCAGATTTTCGCCGTAATCCCCAGTCGAGTGAATCAGACTGCAGTCGCCGATTCTTTGGTTGGCGTAGCTCTGAGCGTAGCTGGCTAGCGTCGTGTTCCACGTCATCGGCCCCAGTCCGGCTCCTACTTGACTACGAGCCGAGTTATGAGGGTTGACGTAGTCCTGTGGCGAGTTTTGAGCCCGAGAAGAAGTCATTTGTAGGAGAATCACTGATAGGAGTAGTATTATTAATGTGAACGCATTCATGGTAGCTACTGCGTGCATGCGTTGTCTGATTTATGAATAATAAGTTCGTTAATGGATGAGATGAGAAAAATGTGAATTATTGAGGGGATTTTATAGGAAATTATTTCCAAAAATATAATCCCATATGCCATGTGCAGAATGCATGGATGATTACATTTTCAGATAATTAAGCAATCTTTTGAGAAATCCCCCTTGGTCATAAAAGTAGAAATAATTACTTTAAAATAAAGTCAAGTAAGAAGTATTAATCTCTATAATCTTTTGAGAAACCTTGCATGTTAATCTTTCTAAATAAAGTATAAATATTATAAGGTGTTGTTAAAATCAAAAATTAAAATAATTCTATCTTTCTTTGTTGAATTAGGTGTTCATCTTAATTATGGATCAAGTTTGAAGGATTCTCTCTCCATATATATATATATATATATATATATATATGTAGTTTATTAGTATAAATTATTTTATTTTAACGTGTTTTCATCTTATTTGTTATGTGACAGATTCTGTATTCGATTTAAGTCATTGACGATTTTTAAGTCAAATATTATAGTCTAAGGAGTTGATACGCTCTCAAATTAGTTAAGAAAGATTTTAGATTATATATAATATATATATATATATAATATATATATTATATATATATATATATATATATATACTGAATTAAGAATTAGAATTGATTGAATGTGTGGTTTATTCAAAATAGTTAGAGAGAGAGAAGAGAGGTAGGTAGTGGAACTATTACTTGGGACTTAAGTTTAGGTTGGGTAACATGAATATATAGGCTGAATTAAAATCCTCTGAATTTTTGTATATTTTCTCCTATATTATTCTTAATATAACTAACTCCCATTCCCTTTTCAATGTTTATATATATAGAAAAAACGTCTAAATTTAGTTTATAGTGTGTCATACTAGAGTTATTATCCAAAACAGTGTGTCAAAAATATTTTTTAAAAACTTTTATCATTATTATAATTATTGTATTTATTTTAAAAATTTATTGTATTATTTATATTTATAAAATATTTAAATAACTTTTTAAAACTAAATATAGAAATTTTGTATATAATAACCGAGTCACATGTATCTGTACCAAATAAGTGGTTATCGAGAAAGTGATTAATACCCATTCTTTGAACCATGCTCAAATCGTGGCCACACCAATTTGGTAGGGAATTATTTTTTTTTAACTTGTTACTGTATTTGTCTAGGCACGTTAGTTCTTAAATTTTGAAGAGAAATTTACACTTAGTAATTATATGATTGTAAAAAGAATAAAAAATAAATAAATAAATAAAACTAAAGAATCTAATTTTTTACATTGGGGCTGATAAAAAATAAATAAATTTATATTTAGAATTATATCTCTAATAATAACTATATATATATATATATAATATTAGTGTAATTAATCCAGAACTATAACTAGGACTGTGTACTTTCAATTAATTTACATATTCTTGTTTGAATATTACGGCGGTATGAATTAGAATTCATAGAGTTTTATTATTTGAAGGGACAAAAAAAAAAATGCTGAGTTGTGAAAAAATTAAATACAATTTTTCCAAAGAAAAAATTTAAAAAATAAACTTAAATGATTTTATCTAGAAAGGAAAGTATCCGTAATGCATCGATCAAAACGTCAGACAAGCTTCTTCTACGAAGCTTCTGCACTATAAGTCATCATTTTTTGAGTATTTTTACAAAACAATCTAACTTTTTTAAAACAATTTTGGTTTAATCTTGTTTATAAAATTATTTTCCAAACTAACTTTAATTCATTCACAAAATGAGTTCTAATGGGACCTAATGAAAAAAATTTTAAATTTTTCTCTTTTCTCTTTCTCTATTTTCTCTCTCTTCTTTCAATTTTTTAAATTCATCCAACTTAACGCCGTTTCCCCTCTCCTTTCCTTTTCTTTTCATTTTTTCCTTTTTTTTCTCTTCTCCAGTCCACCTCCCCACACAAACCCTAACCCACTCAAAAAATCCTATTCATATTACCTGATTTTGGAACAGCAAAAACTAAGATACATTTAAAACAAATTAGATGAAAAACGAGAATTGCAGAGAAAATCTTCATTGCTATGGCTATGCAGGGAGAAGGGGCTGAGACGAAGCAGAAGAATTTTATAAGTGATGAATTTCAGTACTGAATTGTATGACGCATTCAAAATATGAGTCCTAATATTCCACATAATTATGAGAAACATTATGACTCATCTTCAAAATGCGTCCTACAATTCAGTATTGAAATTCATCACTTTTAAAAATATGTGAAACATTATGACTCATGTTCAAAATGTGTACTACAATTTAGTATTGGAATTCATTACTTTAAAAATTATGTGGAACATTAGGACCCATGTTTCGAATGCGTCCTACAATTCAGTACTGGAATTCATCACTTTTAAAATTCTTATGCTTCGTCTCAGCCCCTTCTCCATGTATAGTCATAGCAATGAAGATTTTCTCTACAATTCTCGTTTTTCATCTAATATGTTTTAAATGTATCTCGGTTTTTGCTGTTCCAAAATCAGGTAATATGATTTCTTAAGTGGGTTAGGGTTTCTGTGGGGAGGTGGATTGGAAAAGAGAAAAAAAAGAAAAAAATGAAAAGAAAAGGGAAGGAGAGGGGAAAAGGAGAGGGGAAATGGAGTTAAGTTGGATGGATTTAAAAAATTGAAAGAATAGAGAAAAAAATAGGGAAAGAGAAAAAGAGAAAAGAGAAAAATTTAAAAATTTTTTAGTAGGTCTCATTAGAACTTATTTTGTGAATAAGTTAAAGTTAGTTTGGAAAATAGTTTTATAAACAAGGTTAAACTCCGACAATTTTAAAAAAGTTAGATTATTTTAGGAAAAGACTCTCATTTTTTTAAGTAGAAAATGTTTTTTTTTTCTTTCTTAAATGTTATTGACTAGGAAAATGGCTTCAGTTTCAGCATTGAATTTTATTAAAGTTAGTCGTCACTTAGGTAGGATGGATTGAGATAGACTAGTTTATATCTATTTGGTTTAAAAAAAATAATTCATTTAAGTATAAGAGTATTAAATGATTTTGATAAGTTAATTAAAAAAAATATACACATTTTTTAATTTAAATGATAGTTAGTGTCCACTTTTTAAATGTCTTTTTTGTGATTTGTTATGATTTTCAAATATAAATGATAGCATATACACAACATACACATGATATCCATTACTTTAGTTATATTTTGTACTTTCAGAGATTACATAAGAATATTTCCTTCGATTCTTGTTTTCTTGGGAAATTCTAATTAAAATTTGTTACCAATTTTATCATCAGACATGACATTTTTGTAAAAATTTAAAATTAATCAAACTTTTTATATATTTGTGAAACCGCAATTAAACTATTACTAGTCAAAAGTCATTGTTAAAAATAAATAAATAAAATTACACTCAAAATTATCCTTTAAATAGTTAGTTTCTGACTAAGAAAATTGGCGTATAATTTTCAAATAATTTATGTGTCATCATCTGCTACTTTTCAACTTGGGACTATATACCTATGCAGTCACTCCACTTGTGTGTTTGCCTGCCGTGTCCATTTTGCAAACTTGAAGAAGTTTTTGTAATATTCTCAAAAATTTTATTTGTAAAGTCTAATTAAAATTTGAATATTTTATTTTAAAATATTTATTATAATAACATTAATTAGGATCTTATTTGTGTTTTTTTTGTCACTGTAATAAAACTACAAAACCACGTGTTTTGTGGAATGCCAATTTATAAGGTCAAGCAGACTCTTTCTTATCTTCTTATTAGTCGTTTTACATTTTCCACGTACACTACGGATAGACTAGCCAACTTTCCATTGGAATATTTAGATATATATATAAAGTGTATATATATCTAATATATTTTTACACGACTTAGTCCCAAGAAAGGATAAGATAATTACTATTAAAATTAGATAATAAACAAAAAACAATTAATTATGAAAGGATTGATATTCTTTGTATATATATATATTGATAATATAAAATTCTTCTTTTCTCTTTTTCAATTTTCCTTTCTCCTTGAGGAAATAGGTTAGGTCACAATTGAGTCAACAATGATATTTGGTCATGATGTTCTTCTAATTGAACAAGTTAACCTTGCTTGTTAATCTACACAAATTGATCAAATATAAATAAATAAATAAATAAATAAATAAATAAATAAATAAATAAAAAAAAAAAAAAAAAAATATATATATATATATATATATATATATTTCCACAACAAGACGGGAAGAAAAAAAAATATAGAAACGGTCATCATCATCTTTTAATTTTCTTTCATATTATTATTCTATAGATGTCATCATCAATATTTCTAATTTTCATAATGTAATAATAAGCTATGTAACAATTAATATTCAAGGATTTCGCTTCGTACATTTTTGAATTTTCCACAAAATCTCCACTATATAAACCCACACATCCCTCGGTAAAAATATATCAGTCTCGTCCAATATATACATACATACATATATATATATACATATATATATATATATATATAAAAGGATTTCGATCTATACAAAAAAAAAAAAAAAAAAAAAGGGTATCCGATTTACATTCATGATGATGATTTGCTTATTACTAGCAATAATTTGGTTTCCTTCCCATTCCTTAGCCCAAAACACAGTCCAAGATTTTCTTGATGCTCACAATGCAGCCCGAGCACAAGTACGAGTCGGGCCAATGACCTGGGACAACGCATTAGCATCGTTCACACTTAACTACGCAAATTCGCAGAAAGGAAAGTGCCCAAACCTGGTGCACTCTGGAGGTCCGTACGGAGAGAATCTTGTGTTGGCGTGAGTTGTTAATTAAGAAATAAATCAGAGAGATTATAGGAGTCAACCAAATTAGAAAGATTTCAGGAATAAATCAGAGAGATTATAGGAGTCAACCAAAAATAGCGTAGAAAATCTCTCTATAAATGTATACAATACCTCTGTAACTTAATGGAAAAATAAGAAATATATTGAAACAAGCTGACATGGTATCAGAGCGGGTTACGATCTGGTCCCGTGTTCACGCCCAGTCCTAGGGTTTAGCCTCTTATCTCCCTATGGCAGCCACCGAAACACCAACCCAGACAGAGGAATCCACCACCGACCGGATTCTCTCTGAATTACTCACCTCCAAGATGGCCGAAGCTCTGTCCAAAGCCCAAGCCCCAACCATGACCTCAGTACCTGCAGCTCTACCTATTGGCATCAAGTTGGATGGCTCCAACTATGACTTGTGGTCCCAAGTTGTCGAGATGTACATCTCCGGCAAAGACAAGTTGGGCTACATCAACGGTGAACTGACCCTGCCATCTCCGACCGACCCATCCTTTCGCAAATGGCGCACCGACAACGCCATTGTCAAAGGATGGCTTATCAACTCCATGGATCCGACGTTAATTGGAAACTTTATTCGGTTTCCCACAGCCAAACAGGTGTGGGACTCTGCTGCCACCACCCATTTTGATGGTGGTGATACATCCCAGGTTTATGACCTCCGGCGCCGTGTTTCACGTCTCCGTCAAGCAGGTGGATCCCTGGAAAAATATTACATTGACTTGCAAGGTCTTTGGCGTGAAATTGATTTTCGACGTCCAAATCCAATGGAATGCCCTGCTGATATTCAAAGGTACAATAATCTCCTCCAAGAAGATCGGGTCTACATTTTTTTGGATGACCTTGACGACAAGCTGGATAACATCCGGAGTGACGTGCTACAGCTACACCCGTTTCCCACCATAGAGCAAGCTTATGCTCATGTCCGTAGAGAGGCTCTTCGTCAGGAGGTGATGAACGTAGGTGACCATGAACCCCATCCAGGAGCAGTGCTTGCTTCGAGAGGCCTCAAGCTTGGGATCCATGGATCGAACCCACAGCATGCTGGAAAATCTGGTTCTAAAGGCCGATCCTCATCTGACGGATTAAAGTGCACTCATTGTGGTAATATGAACCACACGCGGGAAAATTGCTTCCAATTGCATGGATATCCGGACTGGTGGCATGAACTCCAAGCCCGGAAGAAACAAGACACTACTGGTACAAGTACAAAACTGTCTACAACTGATGAAAATGCTCCTTGACACGAGTATAAACTGTCTACATAATAAAATGATGAAGAAAAAATCCTCCTAGACGCACGAAGTTAAACTGCGTTGTTACTCCTTGACATGAGTGTAAACTGTCTACAATTAAAATGAAGGCTCCTTGACATGAGTGTAAACTGTCTACAATTGAAATGAAGGCTCCTTGACATGAGTGTAAACTGTCTACAATTGAAGTGAAGACTCCTTGACGTGAGTGTAAACTGTCTACAATTGAAATGAAGGCTCCTTGACGTGAGTGTAAACTGTCTACAATTGAAATGAAGGCTCATTGACGTGAGTGTAAACTGTCTACAATTGAAGTGAAGACTCCTTGACATGAGTGTAAACTGTCTACAATTGAAGTGAAGACTCCTTGACATGAGTGTAAACTGTCTACAATTGAAGTGAAGACTCCTTGACATGAGTGTAAACTGTCTACAATTGAAATGAAGGCTCCTTGACACGAGTGTAAACTGTCTGCAATATTGAAAAAATGCTCCTTGACGCACGAGATAAAACTGCATTGTCACTCCTTTGATGCACGAGTTTAAACTACAATTTTAAACTACTTTCGACTTGATTCCTTTGCTGGATACGTAGTCAACTTAGATAAATTTAAAGTTTAGTCATAATCATAAAAAAAATCATTTTTCATGTTAAAAAAAATTATGTAGCAAAACGGTGTAATATCCATTCCGCGAAGATCAACTGACGGATATTCGTACAAATGCCGTATAAAGCAGAGAGTTTTACAACTCACTAGACAAGTTGCGCATTGAAAATTTGGATGCTTCCACTTGAGGGGGAGTGTTGGTTGAGTTGTCAATTAAGAGATAAATCAGAGAGATTATAGGAGTCAACCAAATAAGAAAGATTTCAGGAATAAATCAAAGAGATTATAGGAGTCAACAAAAAATAGAGTAGAAAATCTCTCTATAAATGTATACAATACCTCTGTAACTTAATGGAAAAATAAAAAATATATTAAAACAAGCTGACATCTTGCTGGTAGAACGGGAGCATTTTCGGGAAGACAAGCCGTGGAAATGTGGGTTAACGAGGGGCAATTTTATAACTACGGTTCAAATTCTTGTACGGCCAGAAAAGTATGTGGACATTATACGCAAGTTGTGTGGCGTGATTCCGTGCGCCTTGGTTGTGCTAGAGTTAAGTGCACTAATAATGATTGGTGGTACATTATTTGTAGCTATGCACCCAGAGGTAATATTATAGGAAGGCGCCCGTACTAAAGACTTGCACGCGCCTCCGCCGCCGCCATCGTATGCATGGATGGTCGGAAAATTGGTGCATTATACTATATATATATATATATATAACTGTAATAATATTGGTGGCTAATTCAACTACTAACTTGTAACCACCAAAAAACAACTTCTGGATCTGATTCTTAGATCATGATCAAGAAAACAATATTATTATAATGTAATAATAAAATTTCAAAAAATATATATACCTTTTATCGAATATATATATATATATATATATATATATATATATATATATGCGACATATGATATTATATTATTATTCTTAAACTAATCATTTCTATTTTATTTTTCTAAAACAAATCTACAAAGTGCTGGTGCATGGAATGCCAATATGCAAGGTCAAGTAGACTATTATTATCTTCTCATTAGTCGTGTTACATTTTCCACACTAGGAATAGACCAGCCAACTTACCATTGGAATATTAATACGATATATATATATATATATATATATATATATATATATATTATATATATATATTCTATATATATATTATCTATATATTTTTTTAAAAAAATATAAATTGTCACAAACTCTAAAAATTTAAATTTATAAAATAAAATTTAATTTATTCTTTTAACATTCCCCATCATATAGTTATACTGAGCTGATGACATCTAATATAATTTGTTTTTTTAATAATAAAATAGTTTCAAATTTAAATAGTTAGGATTCAAACAATCAATTTTTCGCTCTGATATTATGTTAAAAGAAATAAATTACCATAAATTTACAAAACTTAAGTATATAAAATCAACTTTTAATAATTTTTAGAGGATTTAATCCTAAAGAAAGATAAGATATTTATTGCAAAAATTTATAATAAAAGAAATAATTATTTTTTAAAAATATTTAACTCAATGGATGTAGCTAGTTTAGGAATAAAGCACTATAAATTACATAATGTGCACACAAATGAATTCAATGTAAATATTGTGTGTCCTTTTTGAATGACATTATCGATGTCAAGTGTCTATATATATATATATATATATATATATATATATATATATATATATATATATATATAAAGAGTGTTGTCTTACCTCACTAAACTTATTTATAAAAGAAATACAGTAGATATGGTCTTTTGAAACTCTAAAGAAACATTCACAAAATTGTTTTACTTGAAAGAAACTTAAGGTTATTTTTTCAAATTTTTTCAAATTTTATCGATTTTTTAAAAATTTAGATGATCTTAACTAATAAAAGAAATAATAATTAAATTATTTTATATGAAATGTCTATAAATTTTGAGTAAAAAATAATTGTGATATTCATTCACAAAATATTATAAAATAAAATTTGTAAGGAAGAATTTTATCTTTCTTAAATAAAAAACATTTACCAAATTCATCAATTTCTTCGTACAATGAATTGCAGCAATTTGCCAAATGTAAAGATATATATGACAGAAAGAGTCTACCTTACTAATTATAACCAATCCAAACATTTGTGATTTCACACCCACACCCACACACGTATATATTATAATGTAATAATAAGTCATCCAAAAATGACCGTCATCTGTTTAACATATATATATATATAACAAGGCATACGTAGTAATATGTATGTAGCAATTAATATTCAAGGATTTCGCTTGCTACATTTTTTAATTTTCCACAAAATCTCCACCATATAAACCCACACATCCCTCACTAGCTATACAACAATCTCCTCCAATATATACATATACATATATATATACATATACATATACATACATATATATATATATATATATATATATATATATATATATATATATATATTGAGAATTCCGAAATGTCAATACAGATATTTTAAGGTGATGCACTTTCCCGAATAAAGATAGCTTCACATCAGCGATTGACGAAGTACGAAGTCCCACTTCGTACCCCGAATGAGGCAACAATATCTGGTGCAGAACCTTCTAGAATGTACTCCTCCGACATATCTATCAACCAAAGCTTTCTTTGGCTGAGGAATATCCAACGAAATATCCCTACACTGACAGGATATTTCTAAGTCTGACAAATATCCTACCCCCCATCACGAGGTCATACACCTCTATAAATACCACTCCTCAAAAGGCAGAAGGTAAGTTCAGATATCCTTACGATAGTCTCTATTCATCTCTCTATACACTCTCACCGGGTTCCGATTCACTGACTTGACCGTCGGAGGGTTCGCCGGAGGTCCCTCACCCTCCGATTGAACTTCTCTCTCTTGCAGGATTACTTCGTCTACTTCAACCCGCAGAGTTGGCAGAGACTTTCCATCACAACCACAATTTTCTTGGCATTCAGTATCAGACCAAATTCTGACTAATCAGTTTGGTTCAGTTACCGGGAACGAAGACATTTCTTTCATCTCCCAAGATCACGAATGGCTGGACCATCGACGGAACGTGGACTTCACTTCGATACTCCTACTTTGGAACCTCGCCCAGAGGAGTATCGGGCTATGTCAGCTCCCGCAAAGCCTCGATATCACTCTGCATTCGAGCGCCTTGGTCCCCGGGCGGCCTCGTGCGAAGTCCCCACCCCGCGGGGAACGACACATGGCAGAGCATACAGTCATGCTGAATGTGGTAGGGAAATCGATGACCTACGGAAGGAGGTCGAGCAACTTCGTAGAGAGCGGGATCTCTCACGGCTACAGACGAGACACCAGACAGAATTGGGAAGACCGGATTTGGCCCCACAAGCTATCCCGGCCATAGACGGAGGACGTTTCCAACCATTGTCGGCCAAATCTCCCTCGGTGATGAGCAGACATCCGGGGAAGCCGGATCCCCTCGCCAAGAAGACGCCGCCCCAACTCGCTAGCGAAGTGGCAGAGAGTCAGCTAAAGGATAAACAAGTGAAGAACAAAGATTAGCCCGAGCATCAATCCAAGAAACTCATAAAGGAGCCCTGTATAGATAAAGCGCCAGAGAACCGAAGTCAGGAAGACTACTTAATGGAAACGGGTCCCTTCACCGAATGGATTCACGCTACTATTCCCAAAAAGGCGCTGAAACTCCCGCAATTGGTCTTATATTCAGGGACAACTAAACCTCAGGAGCACATCTGTAGCTTCAGATACGCTATGGCCTTAGTGACCAATAGCGAAGCCGTCCTTTGCAAAGCCTTCCCCAAAACCTTATCAGACAAAGCCTTGACCTGGTTCTCATCACTCAAACCCGGCACCATCAATTCATGGCGCGACATAGAAAAGTCCTTCCTAGACAAGTTCAGCATAGCCGACAGAATTCCGAAGACAAGGGGGGACCTAGCCAACATCAAGCAAAGAGAGAATGAGCCTCTCCTCGCTTACAAGGGGGGACCTAGCCACATATGATGAGATCGAAGATATCAGCCAAGACACGGCGATCACATGTTTCAAGGCGGGATTCTACTCCAAGATGCTGTACACGGAATTACAACTCAGAAAGCCGGAAACTATTAGCGAAGTATTTAATGTAGCACGTAAGGTGGCATTGGCCGAAGACAGCAGCAGCTTTTCATGGAATACGAGGAGTGAAAGATATCGTGAAGACTCCCCGCGGGATCGAAAGGGAAAAGGCAGGTCCAGAAAGACTGAATTGACCACATCAAACACTCCCAAGGAAAAATTCGTCACTGTTGTTAAGCAGAAGTACGGGACTCAGAGCGCCCCACCTACGCGGACAGAGAGCACATCCACCAGAGATAAGTCGAAGTACTGCGACTTCCACAAAGACTGCGGCCACAGTACCGAAGATTGTTTTCAACTGAAACGTACGATTGAGAAATTGGCACAGGAAGGGCACCTGAAGGAATATCTCACAAAGCCACCCAGGGAGAAAGGAGAAAAGGTGATGGAAGTAATAACACCTCAGTTCGCTTCTATCAAGCAAATAAAGCGGAAAATCCATAACCTAAACAAGCCGGTGCCGATGTGCAACTTCGACAGGCTCTCCTTAGAGCCCATAACATTCTCCGACCAGGACTTGGAGCTAAATGAAGAGGCACGGGTAACTCCTATCATATTGGAAGTCCGCATGACAACAAAGGATATTGATAATTGCTGGGTGAGGAGAGTGTTGATCGACACTGGCGCAACTAAAAACATATTATACTACAAGTGCTTCAGAGAAATGGGCATGAACGATACGATTCTGAAGCCTAGCAACATAGTGCTAGAAGGGTTCACTGCAAACAAAATCGGAGTCAAGGGAATAGTGAAAATTGACGTAACTTTGGGATCCGATCTTTGTTGCCGCTGCGAGGAAATCAAGTTCTACGTGGTAGATGTCAATTCACCGTACAACGCCATTTTAGGGACTCCGGCACACTCCACTTTTGAGTTAATAATTTCAACATCTCATCAACAAGTACGGTTCGCCACCAAGAATGGGATCGGTCATGTAAGAAGCAATCATAAGAGTCTTCTTGCTCACGTCTTCAAATCCCGACAACAACAGGCTACTTCGACAACTACTCCGTTGCCCATATCAGCCATAACTGAGGTAACATCGAAAGTCACTTCGACACGGATGCACTGCGTTGACAAGATAAAGCCAGAGTCAGAGGAGTACGACGAAGTTTCTATCAACCCCGGCTACCCTGAACAGAAGGTACGAGTTGGAAGACATTTGCCTACACCTATGAGGGAGCAGATAATACAATTCCTCTCGGAGCACCTCACCAACTTCGCCTGGAAAGTTGAGGACATGCAGGGAGTATCACCGGACGTTGCAGAACATAAGCTTAACGTTGATCCAAAGGCTAAACCCATTAGATAGAAAGTAAGACAGTTCGGCGAGGAGAATGTCAACAGCATGCGAGACGAAGTGCAGAAGTTATTATCATCCAACTTCATAAGGGAAGTGGAGTACCCTTCCTGGTTAGCGAATGTGGTCATGGTGAAGAAATCGAATGGGAAATGGAGAATGTGTGTAGATTACACGGTTCTGAATAGGGCATGCCCAAAGGACGAATTTCTCAGCCTTATGGACGCTTTCTCGGGTATCACCAGATCAGAATGAGGCCGCAGGACCAAATCCACACTTTGTTTCGAGCTGCTGGAGGGACTTATTGTTACAACGTGATGCCTTTCGAACTAAAAAATGCCGGAGCAACATATCAAAGGATGATGAACAAGGTTCTGCAACAACAAATCGGGAGAAACGTGGAAACATATGTGGATGACATGGTTATCAAGACCAAACACGGGCACTCCCACCTCGAAGATCTGAAGGGGAATTCACCACTTTATCGAAGTACCGATTAATGCTTAACCCTACGAAGTGCAGCTTCGGAGTAAAGATCAGCAAATTCCTTGACTTTATGATGTCAGAGCGGGGCATCAAGGCAAACCCGCGCAAAGTGGAAGTCGTAGTAGCACTTGCCGAACCTCGATGCATTAAGGATATTCAACACTTAAACGGATGTATAGCTGCCTTGGGGCGATTCATTTCTAAGTCCGCTGATGGGTTTCCAGCCGATATGCTAAATAGTTATTATTT
Source organism: Asclepias syriaca (assembly GCA_027405835.1). NCBI lineage: Eukaryota > Viridiplantae > Streptophyta > Magnoliopsida > Gentianales > Apocynaceae > Asclepias > Asclepias syriaca. The sequence continues at coordinate 21,256,399 of CM049926.1, read as the reverse complement.
TACCCTATGTTGATTATGAATTATTAAGGACTGTGATTGACTAATTGTCACATTTAGTCTCTATGGTGTCACTTAATCAGCCAGAACCTAAGGCAGAGTACCTATCGTGTAGCTAGTATGTTGGAAAGTATCTACGATTTTATTAAATAAATATCGTACTCCCAAGGAAGTGCTAACGGCTTAGTAGTAACTAGCCTTTATTCCTAACTATTATCTTATAATCCAGTTATGCAATCTTTATCAATAACTTTGATGAGAGGGTGATTTATTCTCCACTAAGTTTAAGTCTAATCAAACCTGAAAGTGTTTTATAGATGAGATCCTAATTTTATTTTATACTGTTACTATACGTTGATTGACCTATATTCGAGTATTTTAGACATGTCTTGGCCTGGATTGCAACTATGTTCTGAGTCTAAAGGTGTACCACATCTGAGTCTCTATGCTACCGCCCCATCGTTAAGGGTAATGACCCTACTCACGGCTCGGACAAAAGTCAGCAATGAACACCCTATGTCACTTCGTGGATCATACTGCTCGTCTTAAAACCGCCGGCATAACACTCTACTCAGCCTACCTAGACTACTTTCAACCAACAGGGTGTTCCGCAGATTATTTTATCTAGTATGGCAGACACCAATACTAATTGATGCTTGTTAAACTAAACAGGTTATGAATAGACCGTGGTTAGGAATTGTCTATAACCCTAATTTCAGTTTAAAAGAACGACATTAGACATGCAGACATAATGAATATTTAAGCAGGTGGCCATTTCTAGAAAAACATAATAACTTCAACATATATCACAAATATTCATAATAATCATAATCTGGTATTCAAAACTGTTATTTGGACAAACACAATAACAACATATAAGAGAGGGACAGGGGGACCGATGCCATAAAGAAATCACCCTTTACGAAGTCTTGCCGATGGAGCGAACTACTGTATATGTCGTTACTGCTTGACCCGACTCTACTCGCCAAAACCTTCGGAGGACGCTTCCTCAGCCTAGTAACTGGGCTTTACCTTAATACCCAGCTTAAGCCCAGCCATGTGGACTGACTCTTCGAACGCCTAGAGCCCTCTTAGGATCTCCTAACGAAATCCCGGGTATTCTATGAATACCAGAAACAAACCTATATATAGAAGCCTAAGATCTGAGACTATTTCTCAGAAACTAAAACAAAACACTAACAAGAAAGAAAACTGAGATCCGAGTCTCTGAGTGAGTTGTGTACTAGAGAAGTGTACACTGGGAACCACTTAATGACTCAGATCGAGTGGAGAGGAATGATTTCAACTACTGGAGGCTTGGGGTATTTATAGCAGCTTCCCGGGGTGATTTTTCATCAAAAATTCGATGTGGGACTTGAACTGGGGGTTCGGGATGCCCGTCCCGGATTGGGACGCCCGTCCTGGTCTGTTGACCAAGTCGGGACGCCCGTCCCGGATTCGGGACGCCTGTCCTGAGCCTTTGCCTAAGTCAGCATTTCAAAAAATTGCGTTTTGCCCCAAAATTTGCTGTTTTCGTCTACTTTTCACCTGTCACTTCCAAAATCATAAAAACTGTGAAATTAAGTAAATAATAAACAATTAAGATCAATTTACTCTCAATTTCACCATAAATCATATATAAAAACATGCTAAAAAGTTGATACGATTTTCGCGTATCAGATAACCCCACACTTAGCTTTTTGCTTGTCCTCAAGCAAAGTCTACCTGAAGGTAGTGATTCTAAATCATAGTGCAGTCACTTAAATTCCTAGTCATGTTTTTATTCCAAAAATTTATTCAGACAATTCTTAATACAGGTCTGACTGGTCAGGTTGCTATGACAAGGTCTCAAATGTCTCTAGCAAATTGTTAGGGTTGAGCAGAAAGTAACTTAACAACTAGGTTGAACTTTTCTCTTAGTCATAAGGTCTTCCTGATGTGTAGTGTGTGTACTAGTCTAGACCAGATAGTCAACACAATATACTCTCGTCTTAACTATCACCAGATAATACTTTGACCCTGTTGCTATACATAATAACAAAAGACAACTTTCTGAGTTCTGAGCCTTGGTGATCAGATTTTTAATGATTTAGCATTTATGGATTCTCTTTATAGATGTAGGGTATTTTGAGTCTGCTTAGAACACGTCAACTTCAACTACCCATGTAGCGAGTCCCACTCTGATGACTCCCAGATCTACACGACCTTAGGGCATCAGGCTTTAAGTTCCCCGAAGGAGTGGTGCTCGAGTAGCGAAGGCCGCTGGCAAACTACCCTTATTTAATTAACTTTCTTTAATTTCTTTTCACTTTTAGCTCAAAGTCTCATCTAGTCATCCTAGTTGTCAAAACATCCACAACTGGTCTAATTTTATCTAGTCCAGTCTTGAAAAGGTAATTGGCTGAGGTCTCTAATCCAGACAAAGTTGTGCTCAGTTATCAGGAATTCCCTAGTCCTAATCAATTAGTTCAGCAATAGTCATCAATTATCTCCTACTAACCATAACATACTACCTACATATCATAGACATAAGCAATTGTTTAACCAGGCATACTGCATTTAGAAGTCTGAAAGATGGAAAATGTTTGAAAAATTTTGGAAGGGTGTGAAAATATGGGGAAAACAAGCAAAAGCATGCAAAAAAATTTGCAAACTGAACTGCTACAGTGCACCGTGCACCTCTACCCCACACTTAATTCTGACACTGTCATCAGTGTTCATGCATATCTAATTACCCCACACTTATTTGAAAACAAGAAATAAAACACAAAGAAAAGATTCTTACCCACACTATGGGTAAGAAAAAAAAACAAAATAATGCAAACAATTCTGTATGTCATATAAATCAACTTTGTACATAGATTCATACGTCATACATCCCAGACATGTTTATACACATAGAACAAGAAAAACAAAAGCAAAAGAAAGGAAATGAAAGAAGGAGAGAGAGACTAAGAACCCGGCGGGTCGTCGTCCAGTGGACCGAAGTCTGCTGTAAAGTCAAACTCGAAGTTTTCCGCTAGTCGGGATGTATGCTGATGTATCTCCTCAATCCTGTTGGTGTTCATGGTGATCCTGTCATCCATCATCGCCAGCCGTCTGTCAATCCTGTCCATGTCTTGACTGTATCGGGCCGATAGTTCTGCCAATCCGTGCGACATGTGTCGTTCGAAGGCAATACGTGGCACGAATGTCTCGGACGGAGGGATACGCGCTGGACATGCTTCCGATGCCGATGCCTGTCCTGGCTGCTCCGTGTGGATGGTGTAGCGGTCATTCGCATCCCGGACAACCATTCCCATGTTCCGTAGAATGGTAAGATCAGTGGGAACGGTGGTCGGGGCGACCAGGGTCAGCTCCGAGCCCTCTATGTCCAACTCCAGGTAGCGGGCTAGCCTGGTGATGTACGGTCCGAGCCCCAGACACTGTTTCCTGGTGTTTGTAGCGAATCCTCGCATGACAACCGTGATGAGTCTAGTCATCTCTACCGTAGATCCCATGTGCATGTTGGCCAGAAGGAATGTCTCCATCTGGGTGACAGTTCCGGGAGCCGTCCGTCGTCCTGACAATGTATGTGCAATGATAGCATGCAGGTAACGAAGAGTAGGATAAATACCTGTGGCTTTTGCAAAGCCATGTTGGTATGGGACACCCGTCATGCAGATCTGAGCCCAAGCAGTGGAGACGTCTGCAGATGTGAAGTCTCGAACTACTGTGGTGTATGCGGGCGTATCCATCTCATCTCTCTGCCAGATACCTAGGGCGACGCCGAACTCGGCCATGCTCATCGACCGATCTATTCCGCCCAAGCGGAATGTGATCTGCTCCTGGTGGCATGTAAAAGATGCATAGAACTCACATACCAGCTCCAGGTATGTGGGCTCTATGATGATGAATACTCGACTGTAAGGTGGCACGTCGAGTATGCGTCTGACTTCCGGCTCTACTCCTAGCGTCTGTACTGCTGCCCAATCCAACGTTCTTCCCGTCAGTATCGTACGCCCAATATACCCAAGGCATCTTTCTTGGTATGCTGTGCTGAAGGGAAACAGCATAAAAGGATGTGCCACTGAGGTAACTATCATGGTAGATGTGGTACGAGCATGTTTGGGAGCCATTAAGAACGTACGAGAGAGTTTAGGTGGGAAGGAAATCTTTAAACTCAAATTCTGGAGGTGAATTTAAATTCAGAAGGATGAAATTAGGTTAGGGAAGGATTTTGAATTTTTTGGTGGGAAAATTAAATTTTGGAGGGAAATTCGAATTTTTGAGTGAAGTTTAAAATTCAAATTTTGGAGGGAAACTCGAATTTTTAAACTTTGGGGAGTTTGCCAAAAATTTGTAGAGAGAAGGTAGAGTGAAATATTTTTAGAGAGATGAATTTTTTGTTGTAGATTTGAGAGAAAATGAAAAAAAAATGAATTTTTATAGAAGGGCGGCCTTCGGGACGCCCGTCCCGGGTTGCTTCGGGACGCGTGCCAATTCCGAAAAATAATTTTTTTTTCTCGTAATTCCCTGCAAACCTCAATATACCAAAAATAATCATAATTTTTAACAAGTCTTCATGTTCATCCAATCAAGTTCAGAAGCTGTTAAAAATTCTATGCAAAAGATTCCTTAGTCTTTTTCGAAAATCATGACTACCCTAATTTTATCCCAATCCAGCAAGAATTTCAGAAAAACAAAAACTGAGTTTGTACAATTTAATTAGTGAAAAAATAAACTGTATTTTCAAAACTTTTGTTTTTCATAGAAATTTGAAAATAAAATGTTTGAAGAAAATTGTTGAATATAAAGGACCCTTTATAAAGTTTGAAAAATAGAAAAATATGGGTCAATTATTCAGGTTTAGTTCAAACAATTTATTTGCTGAGAATAAAAGTAAAAGAATCTTCCCTTTTTCAACGACCCTTATCTCTGATCTCCTGTAGCTCTGTTCGAATGCTTCGCATTTCTATGCGTATGGCTCTCATCTCATCCATCTGCCTGCCCTGCTCACTGCGTAAGTCAGCCATCTCCCGGAGTAGTTGTGCACCTTGGTTCTCCTGAAGACTGACCGTGGGTCTGAGTCGGTCCATGTTAGTTGTGATATTCAGACTGAGTTTGTCTAAATGACACAATCTGCTGGCAATTCCTTGGTCCATCTCATAGACCCTTTGAGCCAACGTATCTATCTGCACGGACAACATTGAATGATAACCGTTAGTACTCCCCCCGGATGAAGGGGTGCGCTCGTTAGGTGTTGGGGTGTATGCAGGAGATGTTGGTGAATTTATAGGAACTCTCTGGGCAGGAGGGTGAACTGGAGATCTCTGGGGTTCTTCTCTAGGAGGGAAGGTATCCTCAAAAGGATCTTCTTCCGTGGGACTAGGCTCACGGGCGTTCAGGAATCTCCTTACTAGGTCACTGGCATCTAGGCTTGAGTTTACTTCTACCGGTTGTGAAGGTAGAGTCCCTCGTGGTATTTCTGGTGCAGGCCTAGATGGTCCTTCTGGCTTTGTCTTCTTTGGTCTTGGAGTGTCAGGGATTTCTGTTTTCTTTGCCTGGTTAGTAGCTGCTCTTGTTCTCTTCATCTCTGAGTGCAAAGTCTGGTTAGAAATAACAAATAACAAAAATAGGAAAGTAAATTAAGAAAGCAAGAAAAATATTTTTAGGGATTTTGAATTTTATTTAGAAAGCAGGTAAATTTCCTCAATATGGTTTTAGAATAATTTTCTAAAATTTGATTATCCTAAGTGTCTTAATTCCAGATATTATCTAAAATTAATTAGTTATGATAATCCTATATTTAGGAAAGTGATTGTCTAACTAGCATAAGATAAGTGTAAATCAAAAGTCTAGGTTACTACCGCTACCTATCATAAGTCTCTAGAATTGTGGCCAATAATCCTAAATTCATTATGATATTTCCTCGGCAACGGTGCCAAAAATCTGATGGGTTTCCAGCCGATATGCTAAATAGGTGTTATTTTACCCTATGTTGATTATGAATAATTAAGGACTGTGATTGACTAATTCTCACATTTAGTCTCTATGGTGTCACTTAATCAGCCAGAACCTAAGGCAGAGTACCTATCGTGTAGCTAGTATGTTGGAAAGTATCTACGATTTTATTAAATAAATATCGTACTCCCAGGGAAGTAGTAATGGCTTAGTAGTAACTCTTATCTTATAATCCAGTTATGCAATCTTCATCAATAACTTTGATGAGAGGGTGATTCATTCTCCACTAGGTTTAAGTCTAATCAAACCTGAATGTGTTTTATAGATGAGATCCTGATTTTATGTTATACTGTTACTATACGTTGATTGACCTATATTCGAGTATTTTAGACATGTCTTGGCCTGGATTGCAACTATGTTCTGAGTCTAAAGGTGTACCACATCTGAGTCTCTATGCTACCGCCCCATCGTTAAGGGTAATGGCCCTACTCACGGCTCGGACAAAAGTCAGCAATGAACGCCCTATGTCACTTCGGGGATCATATTGCTCGTCTCATAACCGCCGGCATAACACTCTACTCAGCCTACCTAAACTACTTTCAACCAACAGGGTGTTCCGCAGATTATTTTATCTAGTATGGCAGACACCAATACTAATTGATGCCTGTTAAACTAAACAGGTTATGAATAGACCGTGGTTAGGAATTGTCTATAACCCTAATTTCAGTTTAAAAGAACGACATTAGACATGCAGACATAATGAATATTTAAGCAGGTGGTCATTTCTAGAAAAACATAATAACTTCAACATATATCACAAATATTCATAATAATCATAATCTGGTATTCAAAATTGTTATTTGGACAAACACAATAACAACATATAAGAGAGGGACAGGGGGACCGATGCCATAAAGAAATCACCCTTTACGAAGTCTCACCGATGGAGCGTACTGCTGTATATGCCTTACTGTTGTATATGCCCTTCGGAGGACGCTTCCTCAGCCTAGTAACTGGGCTTTACCTTAATACCCAGCTTAAGCCCAGCCCTGTGGACTGACTCTTCGAACGCCTAGAGCCCTCTTAGGATCTCCTAACGAAATCCCGGGTATTCTATGAATACCAGAAACGAACCTATCTATAGAAGCCTAAGATCTGAGACTATTTCTCAGAACTAAAACAAAACACTAAAAAGAAAGAAAACTGAGATCCGAGTCTCTGAGTGAGTTGTGTACTAGAGAAGTGTACACTGGAAACCACTTAATGACTCAGATCGAGTGGAGAGGAATGATTTCAACTGCTGGAGGCCTGAAGTATTTATAGCAGCTTCCCGGGGTGATTTTTCATCAAAACTTTGATGTGGGACTTGAACTGGGGGTTCGGGACGCCCGTCCTGGTCTATTGACCAAGTCGGGACGCCCGTCCCGAGTCTTGGACGCTCGTCCCGGTACTTTGACTGGGTCGGGACGCCCGTCCTGAGCCTTTGACTAAGTCAGCATTTCCAAAAATTGCGTTTTTGCCCCAAAATTTGCTGTTTTCGTCTACTTTTCACATGACACTTCCAAAATCATAAAAACTGTGAAATTAAGTAAATAATAAACAATTAAGATCAATTTACTCTCAATTTCACCCTAAATCATATATAAAATCATGCTAAAAAGGTGATACGATTTTCGCGTATCATCTGCCGAGAAATGCATGCCTTTCTTCAAAACTCTCAAAACCGCGGGAAGAATGTTTGTATGGACTGAAAAGTGTGCTAAAGCCTGGGAAGACTTGAGGAATTACCTGGCGAAGCAAACACCAGTCTACTTCGTCAGTCAAATCCTGCGGGATGCCGAGGTACGCTATTCAAACATTGAAAAACTTGCTTTCACTCTAGTGATCAGTACTCGTAAGCTTCGCGCTTACTTCGAATCCCATACTGTGGTCGTCTTTACCAACCACCCACTAAAACATGTTTTTCACAAATTGGACCAATCCGGGAGATTGTTACGATGGTCCATTGAGCTATGCGGATATGATCTTGAGTTTAAACCGAGAACAGCAATTAAGGCACAAGCTTTATCAAACTTCCTAGCCGAACTCTCCTTCACGGAGTCATCGCCCCATGAGAACATCACACCGACATCCGCGCTAGATAATGTTTGGACCATGATGGTAGACAGAGCAGTCAATTCTCAAGGGGCCGAAGTCGGTATTATATTAAAATCACCCTCGGGACTGTACGAAGAAGCCCAAAAAGTAAGGCTCAATTATGTGGTATCTAACAATCAAGCCGAATATGAAGCCCTCGTCCTCGGTTTACTATGGGCTCTAGAAGTCGGAGTAGAGGAACTTGAGGTATCCAGCGACTCCCAAGTCGTAGTGGGACAGGTGAATCATGAATATTCGGTGAGTTTAGATAATTTGAAAGGATATGTTGAAAAGGTGGAGCGATTGCTCCCTCAGTTCCGCCATTTTTCGCTTAAGAAAATATGCTGAAGTCAGAATGAGTCAGCTAACAAGTTGGCGAAGATAGCATCAGGAGAAACCCCCAACACTCTGGGAGTAATAGTAGAGCTTGTCACAACTTCGGAAGTCATCCTTCCTTTGAGACAATCAACCGAAGCACCCACCTGGATCGACGAATTATGCGATTACATAACTTCGGACACCTTGCCCGAAGACAAAACAAAGGCTAGACAGGTACGGCAATGAGCTGCCCGGTACACAGTAATCAACGGCATCCTATATCGTCGTTCGTTCACCAGGCCCTTACTTAGTTGTATCCCGCCAAATCTCACTCAGTCCATATTGGAGGAAATGCATGAAGGTGTGTGTGGCGGGCATCTTGGTTTCAGACCTCTTTCAGAAAAGGTCTTAAATTAGGGATTTTATTGGGTGACATTGCGGAAGGATGCGGAGAACTTCATCAGAAGATGCGACGTATGTCAGAAGTTCGGCAAGATACCTCGACTGCCTTCCATACCCCAAACCCCGGTTTTGGCAGCATGGCCTTTTGACATGTGGGGAGTTGATCTAATGGGCAAATTCCCGAAGTCCAGAGGAAGCGAATACCTGGTGGTGGCCTTATACTACTTCTCTAGATGGATAGAGGCAAAGGCCCTAACAGCTCCCACCGAGGAAAATGTTCTAAAATTCTTGCATGACTTTGTGTTGTGTAGGTACGGAGCACCTCGCGCGGTGGTACCGACCACGGTACTCAGTTCCCGAAAAATTCACGGCAGAGTGCACTCGCCTGGGAATAAAGCACTGGAAGTCGTCAGTCGCACATCCTCAAGGCAATGGTCAAGCAGAGGTAGCAAACAAGCTAGTACTGACGGCATTAAAAAAGAACTTGGAAGGGAAATCCAGCAAATGGGTTGACGAGCTCCCAACAACTCTTTGGGCAGTTCGGACTTTGGCTAGGGGCCCCACGGGTGAAACACCGTATGCCTTACTGTTTGGATCAGAAGCTATATCTCCAGCCGAACTCTCACTCCCGTCATACAGAGTTTCTGTCTACAATGCCGAAAGTAACAAACGACAACGACGCCTAGACTTAGATCTACTAGAAGAAAGGAGGATAGCATCAAGGTTAAAAATGGAAGTTTTTAAACAGAAAACCAAGCAATCTCATGACAAAAATTTGACAAAAAGACCACTCTGCATTGGCGACTAGGTGTTAAGAAAGATTGAGGGGACAACTAGGCAGATCACCACCAATAAGCTGTCACCGAACTGGGAGGGCCCTTACTTAATCAAGGACGAAGTGCGCCCAGGAACATACCGCCTCATGGATCAAGAAGGGAAAATACTATCCCATCCATGGCATGCTAATCATTTGAAGAAGTACTTCGTATGAATACTTAGAAAGTTAAATACTATATTCCAAGTCTAATAAAAGAGTCTTGTTGATTTCAAGATTCACCATAACTACTTCAAGTCCACCTCGAAATTGAAAATTAGACAAGTCCCTCTTATCGTCGAGCTTACCTCGAAAGCAGACTTTACCAAATCTATAATCAGTTCGAGCTCATCTCGGAATTGGGTACCCAAATTAAAAGTGTCCATCCTCACTTCCAACTCACCTCAGAGTTGGACATCATAAAATCCATAATTACTTCGAGCCCGCCTCGAAATTGGATTTCAAGATACACTCCTCACTTCGAGCCCGCCTCGAAACTGGATCTCACAGTCCACAGACTTCTAGTTCACCTCGAAAGGGGAGTTTAAGCGGATAAGCCATATTCGCTTCAAAGTAAAATTGGAATCAAACTCCAAACCATTCGAGGTTCATCTTGATTAACTATAATTCAAGTACTACCAGATAAATTACACTTGCAAAATTTCGAAGGAAAAACAAAGTACTTTCATTTAATAGAAAAACTATTCTATTACAGAGGGAGTGTCCTCGGACACCGGAGTGACCTCAACTGGAGTACCATCACCTCCTAAAACACTACCTACAACTATCGGAGTGGGTTCACTCTCCTCCATATCCTTAGTCTCAGTATCAACTGCTGACAAGGGTGATATGAGAATGTTTACATGTTTTCAAGGATTAATTAAAAGTGTTTTGGGATTGATATGTTTTCCGTCTTGGGATTGACTGGTGTCACTATGGACCTAGGGACTGTTTTTCCTATTACTTTAATCCTTGTCTTTCATGATTCGTTTCAGCAAAATATATATTCATAACCTGAAGGTGCTGTAGTCTAGTAAATTATAAACATGTGGAAAAACGTAATGTGGCATAAGATGAATAGAATGCATAAGATTTGTGTATCGTTTTCTTTATTGATGCTTGTATGGGGCATGCTTAGTTTATTCATGCAATTACTTAAATGGATTAGGAATAACTTGCGGTTACGACTATCCAAGTTATGTATCGAACTAGTATCTGGCTTTCTAACTAGAAGGGGTCTAGTTGACACATTAATTGCATGGCACTTGCTTGAGGCGCATGACCGTGCGGTCAATATTGCAGGGGACACGACCAATTTCACTGCCTTGTGTGAGAATGTTTACATGTTTTCAAGGATTAATTAAAAGTGTTTTGGGATTGATATGTTTTCCTTCTTGGGATTGACTGGTGTCGCTATGGACCTAGGGACTTTTTTCCTATTACTTTAATCCTTGTCTTTCATGATTCGTTTCAGCAAAATATATATTCATAACCTGAAGGTGTTGGAGTCTAGTAAATTATAAACATGTGGAACAACGTAATGTGGCATAAGATGAATAGAATGCATAAGATTTGCTACCTACTGCCTATATTCTAAGCTATGGTACTACTCTATTTCTCCTACTGCCTATATTCTACCTACTGCCTATATTCTAAGCTGCCCGTAACTAAACACAAACATACAAAAGCTATGGTACTACTCTATTTCTCCTCCTCTCTTCCCGTTTTCTTCTTCTCCTCTCCCCTCATATATATATACATATATATATAGATAGTGCAGCTGCCACTTCCTCTTTTTTTCCTGAAAATCCGCCAGCTATTGCAAAGTTATCATCATATGTATGTATATACATATATATATATATACCCACTAGGAAATATGCTTCTTCTTTTTTGTATATATATATATATATATATATATAGCAAGTGGTGCGTATAGTGGTGAGTATTATATATATATATATATATCTACATATAAATGCAAATTATCCACACATATTCCCCTTTCTTCACGGTCAACTTTTATCCAACTTCTTTTCACCAATTTCAACCATCAAAATTCCCTTTTTACATTAGTCAAAATAAATCAATTCAAATTAATTCCCAAATAATAACAAATAATACAGCTCGTCCATATTTTGAGAAATTAAATTGACTTTTAACAATAAATCCACATTTTTAGGTAAAAAGAGAGAAAATATCAAATCAACACATTTTCATTCCATTTTCCAAATAATTTCAGTTAATTCCCGAATAAAATGTGGCTAATTAGATGTGAATAACTCTATTATTTTAGAGTTATCACACCCCCAAACTTAGGTCATTGCTCGTCCCGAGCAATGCTGCAGCAATGCGGAAGCAATAGAAATATACATACCCACATAAAAACTTTGTTCAGCAAGTTCAGTCAAACTTGGGACCAATGTTTTCAGAAAGAGAAAATTCAAAATTCAAGTAGACATAATGTTCCATCCTTACTTCTAGACTCTAAAACACTCTAAAACACACTACCTACTGCCTATATTCTAAGATGCCCGTAACTAAACACAAACATACAAAAGCTATGGTACTACTCTATTTCTCCTCCTCTCTTCCCTTTTTCTTCTTCTCCTCTCCCCTCATATATATATACATATATATATATATAGATAGTGCAGCTGCCACTTCCTCTTTTTTTCCTGAAAATCCGCCAGCTATTGCAAAGTTATCATCATATGTATGTATATACATACATATATATATATATAGTGCATCTGCCACTTCCATTTTTTTCCTGAAAATCCGCCAGCTATTACAAAGTTATCATCATATGTATGTATATACATATATATATATACCCACTAGGAAATATGCTTCTTCTTTTTTTTTTATATATATATATAGCAAGTGGTGCTATCATCATCATACGTATAGTGGTGAGTATTATATATATATATATAGATATATATATATATCTACATATAAATGCGAATTATCCACACATATTCCCCTTTCTTCACAGTCAACTTTTATCCAACTTCTTTTCACCAATTTCAACCATCAAAATTCCCTTTTTACATTAGTCAAAATAAATCAATTCAAATTAATTCCCAAATAATAACAAATAATACAGCTCGTCCATATTTTGAGAAATTAAATTGACTTTTAACAATAAATCCACATTTTTAGGTAAAAAGAGAGAAAATATCAAATTAACACATTTTCATTCCATTTTCCAAATAATTTCAGTTAATTCCCGAATAAAATGTGGCTAATTAGATGTGAATAACTCTATTATTTTAGAGTTATCAAAGGGCTCCGCAGGTATGGCTTCGGATTCCTCTGGCTGATCACGAAGTTGATCACAAAGCTCCATTAAATCCGGATGCACGGGCGCAGGCGGAGTCCACTGCCTTCCCGCCTTCCGATCGGCCGCAGCTATCTCTTCCAGTTCACTTGCGGTGAAGGGAACGAAGTCACAGCCATTCCGAAAATCAGGATTTGCATAAGACCCTTCGAATGCCCGACACATAAGAGCTTTATCCGGGATAAGATGATTAAATTTGCGAAGTATGTGCACACATCCTCTGTCATAAAAGCCGCTACATTTCGTATAAAATTCGACTCTGAATTCCAGAGAGGCACGATACTCGGCCACCACCTTTGTTGTGTAATCAACCGACTCATAATAGGCCACCTTGGAGTCCGAATCCCTGCATCTCGACTCCGCTTCCTTGAGCCGTCTGTCGAAGTCCCTCAGCTTGGCCTTCAGGTCTTCATTCCCCTTTTTAAAGCTTGCCAAGTCTGAGGACTGTTTGTCCTTCTCAGCAACAACCAAGGCCACATTTTCTTCGGCAGTGTGACGTTTCTCCTCGGCAGAGTCCAGCGCCTTGTCTTTCAAGATCAGCTGACCCTCCAGATCAGCGCATTTCTCCTTTAGGCCAGCAAACTGTGCCTGCGAAGCACTCGCCGAAGCCGCTTGGAGACCGAGGTGCCCAATGTATGCACCAATCTAAAATGGAAAGTTAATAAAAGGTTATGATCGAAAGAAACAAGGGAAGAACTGTATAAACGAAGTCTACATGAGAAAAGTGGGCATCGAGATGACCCAGAGTATTGTCTATCCCCATCGAAGCATCACGGACGCTCTGGAGCATGTCATGATCCATCATCCGGTGTAGCACAGCCTTTCCAAAATTCCTCCCTATCCGGTGGTCGCTCAGTTGAAGGTTTTTGAGGGGCGGAGTCGCTCGTTGAATCTCCCGAGCCAAGTCTTCCTTTTCTTTTTTAGACGCCGGAAGGATGAACCCGTCCTGAGTCTAAGAGTGAGACGAAGACCCTTGAGAATCCTTCCGAAATGAAGCAGCGCGAGCAGAAAGAGGAATCTCATCCGACGACTCCGGAGGATTTGGCGGCCGGGGAACCGATGATTTCTTTCTTGGAAGGCTATCCTCCCCACTATCACGAGTCCGCTTCGCCTGTGAGCCCACTGTTTCCTTCCCTTTCTGTCGATCCGTACGACGAGGGGGCGGGGAAGTTCGCGCCATTTGTGGAGTAGACGGGGAAGCTGTGGCCTCCGATGAAGTTCCCGTTGCAGTAGGAACGGATGCTCGATCAACCGCTTTAGCCGGAGTCAGGCCTGCCTTCTTGACAGCCCCACCTCGGGCAAGCCTATCTATCTCACGCCTTTCCGCGAAGTCCATGGGAAAATCTAAAAAAGAAAAAAGGCAAAAATCAGTATCGAGGTAACAGTAAGAAAAATAAATTGTTTTTTAGGTCCTAAGTCTACCCTTCTCCGCAGAACATCCTGCTCTGCTCAAATCCAAGCACTCCGAACACTCATCAAGAAACACCCTCCCCGGGTGCAGCTTCCAGAATAGGTATTCATTATTGTCCTCTAAACCCAATTCCCGCCGACGAGCATCTATCGAATGACCGCCGACCCCGTAGAGATGACGGCTAGCATCGGCTATAAGCTCGCTGGACAGGAACACTTTAGTCTGGCTTCAAGGGTTGTCGCCCAATTCGCTCTGGGCGTAATTCAGGAACTTTACATAGGACTCTGAGTAACGAGTGTTCTTCTTAATCGGATCCCAAGTGCGACGTGCCTTACACTTTGGAAGGAATGGGAAGCCTAGTCTAGACTCGACACATACCCACCATCCTCTCCATTGATTAACCTTGTTGGGCGGAGGTTCAAAAAGGGTGACCTGGCTTGGCCGAGGTCTCAATGACAAAGTCAGGTTGTTCATTCTAAGAACGGTAAAAAATGTCCTAAGGATTAGCTCTGATATTTCTACTCCTAATCTTCTACACAGAATAGTCAAAGCAAAAAAGTATCTAATTCCGTTGGGGTGTACATGAGCTGGCTGAAACTTAACAAGATTCAAAAAGTCACAAAAAGTTGGATCTAAGGGTAAAGAAAAACCGGAGGCGAAGTGATCATAGAGAATATGAATGTATGCATCGGCCATGAGTCCGCACGACCTCACTACGAAGGGTTTGAAACAATTTAGGTCAATGTCAAGAGAAGATAAACACTGGTCGAGGTTAAGGGTATTGGTTTGTAAAGCGAAGTCACCAGATAACTATTTCTTGGTTAACGGAAGCTCCTCTACACTATCGGAGTCCTATTTAGTTAAGTTTCCATGGGCCGAAGTCTCAACATGGGGATCCTCAGTAGCGCCGGTTGGGGTCTGAACAGCCGGAACCCTGAAGATACCGTCGTTCATCTCCAACCATGAGAAATTATGTTCTTGACCAGCACTCAAACTACTCGAAGTACTGGAGGAAAGACCTACTTCAACTAAAGGGCTTCGTGAGCACGACATTTTCTGACTTGAACATAAAAAACCCTATCAGTACTAACCTACCAAAGTCCGCCCACGACAAAAACCCCAAAAATCCAGTTAAAACCACCAGCAACACACACAGAACCTCCTAACCTCCAATCAATCGATTCAAAACAGAAAGATTACAACCCCACAACAAAGCCTAGATACCTATTCATTCCTCTGAACCGAATATATATGTAAACTAAAGAAAGATAAAGAGGTCATTACCTGAGTTGAAGAGTTGCAGAAGGAGACGGTCGGAGCAAATGAACGCCGGTGATGGGTTTCCAGCCGATATGCTAAATAGGTGTTATTTTACCCTATGTTGATTATGAATAATTAAGGACTGTGATTGACTAATTGTGACATTTAGTCTCTATGGTGTCACTTAATCAGGCAGAACCTAAGGCAGAGTACCAATCGTGTAGCTAGTCTGTTGGAAAGTATCTACGATTTTATTAAATAAATATCGTACTCCCAGGGAAGTGGTAACGGCTTAGTAGTAACTAGCCTTTATTCCTAACTCTTATCTTATAATCCAGTTATGCAATCTTCATCAATAACTTTGATGAGAGGGTGATTCATTCTCCACTAGGTTTAAGTCTAACCAAACCTGAAAGTGTTTTATAGATGAGATCCTGATTTTATGTTATACTGTTACTATACGTTGATTGACCTATATTCGAGTATTTTAGACATGTCTTGGCATGGATTGCAACTATGTTCTAAGTCTAAAGGTGTACCACATCTGAGTCTCTACGCTACCGCCCCATCGTTAAGGGTAACGGCCCTACTCACGGCTCAGACAAAAGTCAGCAATGAACGCCCTATGTCACTTCGGGGATCATACTACTCGTCTCATAACCGCCGGCTGATACGCGAAAATCGTATCACATTTGTAGAATGTTTTTATATATGATTTAGGGTGAAATTGAGAGTAAATTGATCTTAAATGTTTATTATTTACTTAATTTCACAGTTTTTATGATTTTGGAAGTGTCAGGTGAAAAGTAGACGAAAACAGCAAATTTTGGGGCAAAAACGTAATTTTTGGAAATGTTGACTTGGTTAAAGGGTCAGGACGAGCGTCCCGATGCAGTCAAAGCACCGGGACGGGCGTCCCGACCTGGTCAACAGATCAGGACGGGCGTCCCGAACCTCCAGATCCAGTCCCACATCGAATTTTTGATGAAAAATCACCCCGGGAAGTTGCTATAAATACCCTAGGCCTCCAGCAGTTGAAATCATTCCTCTCCACTCGATCTAAGTCATTAAGTGGTTTCCAGTGTACACTTCTCTAGTACAAAACTCACTCAGAGACTCGGATCTCAGTTTTCTTTTCTTGTTAGTGTTTTGTTTTAGTTTCTGAGAAATAGTCTCAGATCTTAGGCTTACATAGATAGGTTCGTTTTTGGTATTCATAGAATACCCGGGATTTCGTTAGGAGATCCTAAGAGGGCTCGAGGCATTCGAAGAGTCAGTCCACAGGGCTAGGCTTAAGCCGGGTTGTTAAGTAAAGCCAAGCTACTAGGCTGAGGAAGCGTCCTCTGAAGGTTCTGACGAGCAGAGTCGGGTCAAGCAGTACGACATATATAGCAGTACGCTCCAACGGCGTGACTACGTAAAGGGTGATTTCTTTATGGCATCAGTCCCCCCTGTCCCTCTCTTTATATGTTGTTACTGTGTTTGTCCAAAAACTGATTTGAATACCAGATTATGTTTTTATGAATATTCGTGATATATGTTGAAGTTATTATGTTTTTCTAGAAATGGCCACCTGCTTAAATATCCATTATTTCTGCATGCCTATTGTCGTTCTTTTAAACTGAAATTAAGGTTATAGACAATTCCTAACCACGGTCTATTCATAACCTGTTTAGTTTAACATACATCAATTAGTATTGGTGTCTGCCATACTAGATAAAATAATCTGTGGAACACCCTGTTGGTTGAAAGTAGTCTAGGTAGGCTGAGTAGAGTTTTATGCCGGCTGTTATGAGACGAGCGGTATGATCCCCAAAGTGACATAGGGCGTTCATTGCTGACTTTAGTTCGAGCCGTGAGTAGGGCCGTTTACCTTGGCGATGGGGCGGTAGCGTAGAAACTCAGATGTGGTAACTTTTAGACACAGAACATAGTTGCAATCCAGGCCAAGACATGTCTAAAATACTCGAATATAGGTCAATCAATGTATAGTAACAGTATAACATAAAATCAGGATCTCGTCTATAAAACACTGTAAGGTTTAGTTAGACTTAAACCTAGTGGAGAATGAATCACCCTCTCATCAAAATTATTGATGAAGATTGCATAACTGGATCATAAGATAGGAGTTAGGATAAAAGGCTAGTTACTACTAAGTCGTTACCACTTCCCTAGGAGTACGATAATTATTTAATAAAATCGTAGATACCTTCCAACTGACTAGCTACACGATAAGTACTCTGCCTTAGGTTCTGGCTGATTAAGTGACACCATAGAGACTAAATGTGACAATTAGTCAATCACAGTCCTTAATTATTCATAATCAACATAGGGTAAAATAACACCTATTTAGCACGTCAACCGGAATCCCATCACCGGCATAACACTCTACTCAGCCTACCTAGACTACTTTCAACTAACAGGGTGTTTCGCAGATTATTTTATCTAGTATGGTAGACACCAATACTAATTGATGCATGTTAAACTAAATAGGTTATGAATAGACCGTGGTTAGGAATTGTCTATAACCCTAATTTCAGTTTAAAAAAACGGCATTAGACATGCAGACATAATGAATATTTAAGCAGGTGGCCATTTCTAGAAAAACATAATAACTTCAGCATATATAACAAATATTCATAATAATCATAATCTGGTATTCAGAACTGTTATTTGGACAAACACAATAACAACATATAAGAGAGGGACAGGGGGACCGATGCAATAAAGAAGTCACCCTTTACGAAGTCTCGCCGATGGAGCGTACTACTGTATATGCCGTTACTGCTTGACTCGACAGAACCTTCGGAGGATGCTTCCTCAGCCTAGTAGCTGGACTTTACCTTACGTCCTAGGCTTAAGCCCAGCCCTGTGGACTGACTCTTCGAACGCCTAGAGCCCTCTTAGGATCTCCTAACGAAATCCCGGGTATTCTATGAATACCAGAAACGAACCTATCTATAGAAGCCTAAGATCTGAGACTATTTCTCAGAAACTAAAACAAAACACTAACAAGAAAGAAAACTAAGATCCGAGTCTCTGAGTAAGTTGTGTACCAGAGAAGTGTACACTGGAAACCACTTAATGACTCAGATCGAGTGGAGAGGAATGATTTCAACTGCTGGAGGCCTGGGGTATTTATAGCAGCTTCCCGGGGTGATTTTTCATCAAAACTTCGATGTGGGACTTGATCTGGGGGTTTGGGATGCCCGTCCTGGTCTGTTGACCAAGTCGGGACGCCCGTCCCGGTGCTTTGACTGGGTCGGGACGCCCGTCTCGGATTCGGGACGCCCATCCTGAGCCTTTGACCGAGTCAGCATTTCCAAAAATTGTGTTTTTGCCCCAAAATTTGTTGTTTTCGTCAACCTGACACTTCCAAAATCATAAAAAATGTGAAATTGAGTAAATAACAAACAATTAAGATCAATTTACCCTCAATTTCACCCGAAATCATACATAAAAACATGCTAAAAAGGTGATAAGATTTTCGCGTATCAGATAACCCCACACTTAGCTTTTTGCTTGTCCTCAAGCAAAGTCTACCTGAAGTTAGTTATTCCAAACCGTATGTGCAGTCCCTTAAAGTTCTCAGTCATGTTTTTATTCCAAAAATTCTTCAGACAAGTCTTAACACAGGTCTGACTGGTTGGGTTGCTATGACAAGGTCTCAAATGTTTTTAGTAGATTGTTATGATCAGGCAGAAAACAAATCAACAACTAGGTTGAACTTTTTTCTTACTCACAGGGTCTTCCTGATGTGTAGTGTGTGTACTAGTCTAGACCAGATAGTCAACACAATGTACTCTTGTCTTAACTACTACAAGATAACACTTCGACCCATCGCTAGACATACTAACAACAGACAACTTTTTGAGTTCTGAGCTTCGGTGATCAGATTTTTAATGTTTTAGCATTTAGTTATTTTCTTTATAGATTCAGGGTATTTTGAGTCTGCTTAGAACACATCAACTTCAACTACCCATGTAGCGAGTCCCACTCCGATGACTCCCAGATCTACATGACCTTAGGGCATCAGGCTTTAAATTCCCCGAAGGAGTGGTGCTCGAGTAGCGAAGGCCGCTAGCAAACTACCTTTATTTGATTAACTTTCTTTTGTTTCTTTTCACTTTTAGCTCAACGTCTCATCTAGTCATTCTAATTGCCAATATATCCACAACTGGTCTAATTTTATCTAGTTAAGTCTCGAAAAGGCAATTGGCTGAGGTCTCTAATCCAGACTAAGTTGTGCTCAGTTATCAGGCATTCCCTATTCCTAATCAATAAGTTCAAAATAGTCATAGATCATCTCCTACTAATCATACCATTCTACATACATATCATAGACACCAGAAATGTGTAACCAATCATACTGCATTTAGAAGTCTGAAAGAATGAAAGATTTTGAAAAACAATTTTGGAAATACGGAGAAAAAGAGCAAAATCATGCAAAAAAAATTCCAAAAATTTTCTAGTGCACCGTGCACGGCTACCCCACACTTAAGTTGGACACTGTCCTCAGTGGTCATGCATAACTAAACTACCCCACACTTATTTGAAAACAAGAAATAAAACAAAATAACACAAAGAATTCTTACCCCACACTTATTCAACTAACTACGGGTAAGAAAGAACATAGAGTACTGAAAGAAATAACAAAACATGAAATAAAATGAAAGAGATACTCCATTATTCTGTGAAGTACACAGTCTGCTCGGACGAGTCAAACGGCTCTCTGTAAATCTTCAGGCGTTGTCCGTTTACTTTTTGAATAATGCCATCAGAATCCATGATGTCACATGCTCCGAAAGGTGATACTTTCGTGATTGTGAATGGTCCTGACCAACAGCTGCACAGCTTTCCTGGGAAAAATCTTAAACGTGAGTTGTACAATAATACCTTGTCTCCTGGTTCAAAATTTTTCTAGGCTCTGAGTAGTCTGTCATGCCGGAGTTTACTTGTCATCTTGAACTGATGTGAAGTTTCATAGGCTTTGAGCCTCCACTCATCCAATTCGTTCAGTTGTAGAATCTGGTGTTCCTTAGTTAAGTTTTCATTGAGATTTCATTTTTGTACTGCCCAGTAAGCTCTGTGTTCGAGTTCAACTGGAAGGTGGCATGCTTTTCCATAGACAAGTCGATAAGGTGAGAATCCCGTAGTGGTCTTGTATGCTGTACGGAAGGCCCATAATGCATCCTCCAGCTTATTGGCCCAATCCTTACGGTTAACACCCACAGTCTTTTCTAAGATTCTCTTTATTCCCCTATTGGTTACCTCAGCCTGCCCATTGGTTTGGGGGTGGTAGGTTGTGGAAACGCGATGCTGAACTCCGTAATGATGAAGCACCTTCTGCAATTGAGAGTTGCAGAAGTGCGTACCTCGATCACTGATTAGGGCTTTCGGACATCCAAATCTGGCAAAAATCTGCTTAAGGAATCTGCATACGGCTCTAGAATCATTAGTAGGTAGGGCCTGTGCCTCAGGCCATTTTGAAAAATATTCTACAGCTACTATGATGTACTTCATACCAAAAGAAGGAGGAAACGGACCCATGAAGTCTATACCCCATATGTCGAATATTTCTACACTTTGGATTACCTGTTGGGGTAGACTGTCTCGAGAAGATATGGTTCCCGCTTTCTGACAGGCATCGCACGATCCTGTAAATGCTGCGGCGTCTTTGAATATGGTAGGCCAGTAAAAGCCTGCTTCTAATACTTTTCGGGCGGTATTAGCTGCAGCTAAGTGACCGCCTGTTGGTCCGCAGTGACAATGTTCCAGAATTTGGAAACCTTCTTCTTGAGATACACACCTTCTGATCATCTGATCTGCACATATTCGAAATAGAAAAGGATCTTCCCAATAGTAATATTTCAGGTCAGCAAAGAACTTTTTCTTTGTTGAGCAGTGATATCATAGGGAGAGTCCGGGCTGCCAAGTAATTTGCTATATCTGCAAACCAAGGGGGTGAGAAGATAGCAAACAACGCACATAAATTCTCATCCGGAAATTTATCAGATATGATTGTCTCATCAATGGCTTCTAGGGTCGGATTTTCTAGCCTAGACAAGTGGTTTGCGGCTAAGTTTCCTGCCCCTTTCTTATCCCGAATTTCTATGTCAAATTCTTGAAGCAATAAAACCCATCTAATCAATCTTGGTTTTGCGTCGGTTTTATTGAACAAGTATTTTAGTGCAGAATGATCATTATAAACAATAGTTTTAGACATGACTAGATAAGATCGAAACTTATCAAATGCATATAATACTGCTAATAATTCCTTTTCTGTCGTAGTGTAATTTTCCTGAGCACCAGTTAAGGTTTTACTAGCATAATATATTACTCGAAATTTCTTATCATGTCTTTGTCCTAAAACTACTCCTACTGCATAGTCACTAGCATCACACATAAGCTCAAAAGGTAGGACTCTAGTCTGGTGACGTCATGATAGGTGCAGTAGTTAAAAGTTCCTTAAGTCTATTAAAGGCTTTCAGACATTTTTCATCAAAGACAAATAGAACATCTTTTCCGAGTAAATTGGTCAACGACCTGACTATTAATGAAAAATCTTTTATAAACCTATGATAAAAGCCAGCGTGTCCCAAAAACTTCTAATGGCTCTCACATTTTTGGGAGGAGGTAGTCTCGAAATAACTTCAATTTTGGCCTTGTCTACTTCCATACCTAGGTGTGAGATCTTATGTCCTAAGACGATTCCCTCTTTTACCATGAAGTGGCATTTTTCCCAATTTAAAACCAGGTTAGATTTTATACACGTTTCAACATTAACTCCAAGTTCTTTAGACAAACCTCAAATGAATTACCAAAAACAGAAAAGTCATCCATAAACTTCCATAGATTTTCCTAACATGTCCTCAAAGATAGCAGTCATACAACGTTGAAATGTAGCAGGTGCATTACACAAACCAAAAGGCATCCTTCTATATGCAAATGTTCCAAAAGGGCATGTGAAGTAGTTTTATGCTGGTCCTCAGGGGAAATAGGAATTTGAAAATAACCAGAAAACCCATCAAGAAAGCAATAAAACATATGTCCAGCTAATCTTTCTAACATTTGGTCAATAAAAGGAAGGGGAAAGTGGTCTTTTCGTGTGGCTGTATTTAGTTTCTATAGTCTATGCATACACGATGACCAGTTACAGTTCTCGTAGGGATTAGTTCATTATGCTCATTCCTAACAACTGTTATACCGCCTTTCTTAGGTACTACCTGCACCGGGCTTACCCACTCACTATCTGAGATAGGGTAGATAAGTCCTGCATCTAATAGTTTAATGACTTCTTTCTTAACAACATCACACACATTAGGATTCAACCTCCTTTGAGGTTGCACACATGGCTTATACTCATTTTCTAGAAGAATCTTATGCGAACAAAAGCTTGGATTAATACCTGAATGTCCTGCAATTTTGTAGGTAAAGGCTCTTCTATACTTTCTGCACATGTCCACAGTCAGCTTCCTTTGTTCTGCAGTCAGATCAGCTGCAAGAATAATGGGAAGTTTCTTGTTGTCATCTAGGAATTCGTAGCACAGATGAGTGGGCAATTCCTTCAGCTCCAAGTCTGGTGGATCTTCAAACGAGGTTCGTTCTTTCTTCATCTCATCATCACCTATCTCAGTGAAACTATCAGAAGTATTTTCATTTTCAGAAGGGCTAAGTTCAGGCTCCTCTAATTCTAGGGAGTCCTCACTCAGGACTTGATAGTTTGAGCATAGGTCTGTCACGTTAATTGCAATCAAGTGTTCCATGGCATCTACACAAAAACAAGTATCATCTAAATGCATGGGATACCTAAGGGTCTCATTTAGATCAAAAGTGATGTCATCATTTCCTACCTTTAACTTGATTTGACCATTACTGACGTCTATTAATGCTTTTGAGGTCGCTAGAAATGGTCGACCTAGGATCAGGGGCACTCCTCCTTCCCCATTCATATCCATAACAACAAAGTCCACAGGAAACACAAATTTTCCGACCTTTACTAAGAGATCTTCAATTATTCCCTTGGGGATTTTGACTGTCCTGTCTGCAAGTTGTATGCACATCCTAGTCGTTTTCAAATCATGCAATCCTAATTTATCAAATAAACTAGATGGCATAAGATTAATACTAGCTCCTAAGTCTGCTAATGCATGCATGTTAGTAATATTTCCAATTGTTCATGGCAAGGTAAAACAACCAGGATCTTTCTGTTTAGACGGTTGTTTATTCAACAGAACCGCCGAACATTCTTCATTAAGAACCACCTTGTCCATGTCAAATTTTCTTTTATTACTAACAACTTCTTTTAAAAACTTAGCATACTTTGGCATTTCAGAAATAACATCAAGTAAAGGTAAATTAACATGAATCTGACTAAAGTTCTTAAGGAATTTCTCAAATTGCTCCTTATCTTTATTGTGCATAAGTCTGGCAGGGTAAGGTACTTTTGGTCGGTACTCAAGAATAAACTCCGTCTTCCCTTTCCTTGCTACTTCGATTTCGACATCCATCGGCTTTGGGTCCTTGGAGCCTTCTTCTGGTTCCTGCACAAGAATAGGAGGGTCAGATGGTTTGAGTGGAGATGGAGGTAGAATTTTACCAGATCTTAAAGTGATGGTCTTGCATTCAGTTTGAGGGTTGGTCTCAGTGTTGCTTGGTAGCGTTCCCTGGGACCTGTGAGAGAAATGGGTGGATAGTTGACCCATTTGCCTCTCTAAAGTTTGTATAGCAGCTTCTGTGTTTCTGATTGTTTGTTCGGTCTGCTTCTGTCTGTTCTCGTTCTACTGGATTCTTTCTGCGTGAGCTTCCTGAATATTTCTGTTGGACTCTATCATTTCCTTATTAGAGTCGGAAATGCTCTTCAGCATGTCTCTGAATTCTTGCATGGGGTCAGTTGGAACGATGTAGTTCCTCGGTGCAGGCAGAGCGACTTGCTAGTTCTGCGGATATGGTAGTTGCTGAGGTACTCTTTTTTGGAAGTTAGTAGTCCCGGAATTGTTTCTCCAGCTAAATCCTGGATGGTTCTTCCAAGTGGGATTGTAGGTATTTCCTATAGGAGCAGAGTTCACTGTGTCCACTTGTTCCATATCCTCTGGAATAGTTAATATCCCATTACCATAACAATCCCCACTGAAATGTGGTCCTTGGCAAAATCTGCAGACTTGGTATACTGACTGAATGCTTTTCCCTTGTTGGAAAGCATTCAGCTGATTAGTAATGCTGGCCTTCAGTGCCTCAAATTGATCATCAGTGGAGGCAACGACCGCATTTACTGGTTGCTTCTTAGCTCGGCCACTTGTGCGCTAATTCTTGCTGTTCCTGTAGAGTCTCTCCAGAGCGTTTCTAGCATCTACATCACTCATTCCATTGAAACCGCTCTGGGGATTGAGTCCATCAAGAATTTGCTTACCCATGTCTGACATTCCCCCGTAAAATTGCTGAATTAGCAATGCCTCGGTATGTCCATGTTGGGGGCAGAGCCTGAGTAGCTCCTTGAATCTGTCCCAAGCTTCGATCACTGTCTCATCAGCAGCTTGAGTGAAACTAGACAGATCCCTTCAATATTCTAGGACTCTTGCTGCAGAGTAGTACTCTTCTAGGAAGGCTTTGCTTAACTCGTCCCAAGAGGTGATGGAGTTAGTAGGTAGCTGGGCCAACCATCTCTTAGCTCTGTCCCTCAGTGAGTAGGGAAAAAGGTTGAGTTTAGTTACTTTTGTAGTATGATCTCCCTTGAGGCCTTCGCAGAGAGAAGAGAAATCAGATAGGTGTTCCAACGGATTCTCAATTGCAGTTCCTCCAAACTAAACCCGATTTATAATCAGATGGATCACATTCGGTTTAAGATCATAGCGAGGGTTCCTAGGGATTCGGATGGCGGATGAGACTGGGATAGTCTGTGGCTGGATGTAGGATTCGAGGGTAGGTCTTTCAGCAGCCATCTCTGTTCTTCGCCTATTAGTTGTGCGAATGATTCGTTCAGGATTCTCAACTGGTGTTTCAAGGTTAGCTTCTGAAGATCGAGTCATGCAACTACAGAGAAGAACATGTTTTAGCCAGAGCAAACTGGTTAGTGGGGTTACAGGGAAAGTGACAGATTATGAATTCGGAAGAAGAAAGAAAGAAAAGAAAACTATTCAACTATGGAAGGGAAATAACACAAAAGATAGGGAAAAGAACAACTTACCATTGAACAAGAAAAAGTACAATTTTTTCGGATTTTGAATTTTAACAAAAATTTTTTTCTTTTTGTATATTTCGAAAGCACTTAAATTCCCTCAATATGGTTTTAGATGATTTTCTAAAATTTGATTATCCTAAGTATCTTAAATCCAGATAAAATCTAAAATTAATTAGTTATGATAATCCTATATTTCGGAAAGTGATTGTCTAACTAGTGTAAGATAAGTGTCGGTCTAAGGTCTAGGTAACTACCGTTACCTATCATAAGCCTCCAGAATTTTGATCAGGAATCCTAAATTCATTATGATATTTCCCCGGCAACGGCACCAAAAATCTGATGGGTTTCCAGCCGATATGCTAAATAGGTGTTATTTTACCCTATGTTGATTATGAATAATTAAGGACTGTGATTGACTAATTGTCACATTTAGTCTCTATGGTGTCACTTAATCAGCCAGAACCTAAGGCAGAGTACCTATCGTGTAGCTAGTCTGTTGGAAAGTATCTACGATTTTATTAAATAAATATCGTACTCCCAGGGAAGCGGTAACGACTTAGTAGTAACTAGCCTTTATTCCTAACTCTTATCTTATAATCCAATTATGCAATCTTCATCAAAAACTTTGATGAGAGGGTGATTCATTCTCCAGTAGGTTTAAGTCTAACCAAACCTGAAAGTGTTTTATAGATGAGATCCTGATTTTATGTTATACTGTTACTAGACGTTGATTGACCTATATTCAAGTATTTTAGACATGTCTTGGCCTGGATTGCAACTATGTTCTGAGTCTAAAGGTGTACCACATCTGAGTCTCTACGCTACCGCCCCATCATTAAGGGTAACGGCCCTACTCACGGCTCGGACAAAAGTCAGCAATGAACGCCCTATGTCACTTCGGGGATCATACTGCTCGTCTCATAACCGCTGACATAACACTCTACTCAGCCTACCTAGACTACTTTCAACCAACAGGGTGTTCCGTAGATTATTTTATCTAGTATGGCAGACAACAATACTAATTGATGCCTGTTAAACTAAATAGGTTATGAATAGACCGTGGTTATGAATTGTCTATAACCCTAATTTCAGTTTAAAAGAATGGCATTAGACATGCAGACATAATGAATATTTAACCAGGTGGCCATTTCTAGAAAAACATAATAACTTCAGCATATATAACAAATATTCATAATAATCATAATCTGGTATTCAGAACTGTTATTTGGACAAACATAATAACAACATATAAGAGAGGGATAGGGGGACCAATGCCATAAAGAAATCACCCTTTACGAAGTCTCACCGATGGAGTGTACTGCTGTATATGCCGTTACTGCTTGACCCGACTCTACTCGACAGAACCTTCGGAGGACGCTTCCTCAGCCTAGTAGTTGGACTTTACCTTACGTCCTAGGCTTAAGCCCAGCCCTGTGGATTGACTCTTCGAACGCCTAGAGCCCTCTTAGGATCTCCTAACGAAATCCCGGGTATTCTATGAATACCAGAAACGAACCTATCCATAGAAGCCTAAGATCTGAGACTATTTCTCAGAAACTAAAACAAAACACTAACAAGAAAGAAAACTGAGATCCGAGTCTCTGAGTGAGTTGTGTACTAGAGAAGTGTACACTAGAAACCACTTAATGACTCAGATCGAGTGGAGAGGATTGATTTCAACTGCTGGAGGCCTGGGGTATTTATAGCAGCTTCCCGGGGTGATTTTTCATCAAAAGTTCGATGTGAGACTTGATCTGGGGGTTCGGGATGCCCGTCTCGGATTGGGACGCCCGTCCTAGTCTGTTGACCAAGTTGGGATGCCCATCCCGAGTCCTGGACGCCCGTCCCGGTGCTTTGACTGGGTCAGGACGCCCGTCCCGGATTCGTGACGCCCGTCCTGAGCCTTTGACCGAGTCAGCATTTCCAAAAATTGCATTTTTGCCCCAAAATTTGCTGTTTTCGTCTACTTTTCACCTGACACTTCCAAAATCATAAAAACTGTGAAATTGAGTAAATAACAAACAATTAAGATCAATTTACCCTCAATTTCACCCGAAATCATACATAAAAACATGCTAAAAAGGTGATACGATTTTCGCGTATCAACCGGGTTCTTGGAGATAGGCAAGGATAACTCGAAAGCAGATGGGGGCTTAAATGTTCGAAGAAAACAAACTTGAAGGGTCAAAAAATCAACGAAAACAAAAGGTATTTTCAGTTTATGAGAATAGATATTTGTAAAAGGGGAAATGCGAAGGGTTAGGGAAGAAGAAGAATTTGGAAGACGCTTCGAACAAATAAAAAAAAAAGAAAAAAAAGGAAATGACGAGTGGAAAGGTCGCGTCAGATGACGCGCCCTCTCTGGGGCGCACAGAGGCCATCATTGCACCGACCTCAAAAAACAGAAAAAGTGCCATCATGACTGACGCTTTGAAAGCCCCGCTAACATTCAAACGACAAGTAAAATCGGGGGAAACTCTTTTTACTTCGGCAAATCCGGCATCACAAGCTCACAGGGAAAATAGCGTCGCAACTTCTTACGCCGAAATCAAAGAAAGACTCTTCCACTTCGGCGAGGGGCCACTGAGAATCCGAAATGTTCAATACAGATATTTTAAGGTGATGCACTTTCCCGAATAAAGATAGCTTCACATCAGCGATTGACGAAGTACGAAGTCCCACTTCGTACCCCGAATGAGGCAACAACATCTGGTGCAGAACCTTCTAGAATGTACTCCTCTGACATATCTATCAACCAAAGCTTTCTTTGGCTGAGGAATATCCAACGAAATATCCCTACACTGACGGGATATTTCTAAGTCTGACAAATATCCTACCCCCCATCACGAGGTCATACACCTCTATAAATACCACTCCTCAAAAGGCAGAAGGTAAGTTCAGATATCCTTACGATAGTCTCTGTTCATCTCTCTATACACTCTCACCGGGTTCTGAGTCACTGACTTGACCGTCGGAGGGTTCGCCGGAGGTCCCTCACCCTCCGATTGAACTTCTCTCTCTTGCAGGATTACTTCGTCTACTTCAACCCGCAGAGTTGGCAGAGACTTTCCATCACAACCACGATTTTCTTGGCATTCAATATCAGACCAAATTCCGACTAATCAATATATATATATATATATTGAAATTTCGATCAATACAAATATCCGATTGACATTGATGATGATGATTTGCTTATTACTAGCAATAATTTGGTTTCCTTCCCATTCCTTAGCTCAAAACTCAGTCTAAGATTTTCTTGATGCTTACAATGCAGCCTGAGCACAAGTACGAGTCGGGCCGATGAGATGGGACAACGCATTAGCAACATATGCACTTAACTACGCAAATTCGCAGAAAGGAAAGTGCCCAAACCTGGTGCACTCTGGAGGTCCATACGACGAGAATCTGGCTGCCGGAACGGGAGCATATTCGGGAAGACAAGCAGTGCAAACGTGGGTTAATGAGAGGCAATTTTATAACTACGGTTTAGATTCTTGTGCGGCCGAAAAAGTTTGTGGACACATTACGCAAGTTGTGTGGTGTGATTCGGTACGTTTTGGTTGTGCTAGAGTTAAGTGCACTAATAATAATTGGTGGTACGTTATTTGTAGCTATGCACCAAGAGGTAATATTGTGGGAAGGCATCCGTACTGAAGACCTGCACGCGCCGCTACCGCCGGATTATACTAAAAATATACATATACTGTAATAAATTGGTGGCTAATTATAACCACCAAAGGACAGCTTCTGGATCTGATTCTTCTTAGATCATGAAGAAAACAAAATTATATAATGATAATAAAATGGCGTATTTATTTGTCTTATTATATTCACTGTTCATCCACATCTATATACATATATAAATACATATAGTATATAATTATTATTCAAATATATATCTTGTACAATATGAAAATATAATAGAATAGAACTTAGCAATTTTATATATAATTCGTAGAATTTAAATTTATATATTCCTTGTATCCCATTCATAAAAAAATTTTAGAGTAAATATATAGAAATATATTTTGGAATATTAATATATGGCATACATCCGAAAATAATACTAATAAGAATTTCACCTACTCTATTACTATAAAATCTTTTATGAAGGTACTAAAAACACCATGGACAATATCTTGAACTCAAATTTCGATTATTATTTTTGTTTATTAATTTTTATGCACATATAAACTTTATTTATGATGCTTGATATTTCCCTAAATATTCCACAAACTAGTGGATTTAAACCTAAATTTGCAACAACTTTTCCTTTTGTTTCTTTGGAAAGACTTCTTGAAAACTATTATGTGTTTGTAAAATAAAAAAAAACAAAACAAAACTATGGAAAACTTACGGCACCACCTTTTACAACCATTTTTTTGTTTGACACTTCCTTTTTTCCATAATCAAATTTAATATGTTATTATTATCGTGAGTTTTTTTGTAATATATTTGAGTTAAAAGTGCCAAAACTTAAAATTTAAAAATGGGTAGTTTGTAAGTATCCTTTGCTACTCGAGCACCTCTTCTGAAGGGAACTTAATGCCTGGTGTCCTAAGGTTGTATAGATTTGGGAGTCATCGGAGTAGGGCTCGATACCTGGGTAGTTAAAGTTAATATGTGAAAGTAAACACAAAAATACCTCAGAAATCAAATAAAAGATACACTCAGTGTATTTTGTTTTTTGAAAATCATAAAAAACAAGGTGTTGGCACCAAAGCTTAGAAACTAGAAAGTCGTTTATTATGCTATTTATGTTCAGAATAGCTGGTCAAACTATTATTTGGTGACTACTTGAGAAGTATATTATGAGTTGATGATCTAATCAAGACTAGTTCACACACTACACATTAGGAAAACCCTGTGACTAACGTAGAGTTAGAACACCAGAGTAGAATCCCACATCGGTTTCTCAAGCAAAAATCCCTAGTTTTCACCCCTATAAATACTCCAGGGTATGGAAGGTTAAGGATATCCCTCAACACCCAACATAAGCCTTCTATGAACAAAGAGTGTCTCGTTTTCTCTGTTTTCTGAGTGTTAATCTCAGATTCTGGGAATTCGACTAGATAATGTTCGTCTTTAGTATTCATAGAATACTGGGATTTTGTTAGGAGATCCTAAGAGAGCATTAGGTGAGAGAATAGTTAGCCAACAGGGTATTGCTTAAGCCCAAGACGTAAGGTAAAGCAATCGCTACTAGGCCAAGGAAGCATTCTCCGAAGGTTCTGCCGATCAAAGTTGGGTCGAGCAACCCGAAGGATACAAGTTTGGTAACGCCGTCGGACGTCATAAAGTGGTGGCTACTCTATGGACATGGTTCCCTAGATCCTCTCTGTATATCTTTGAGTTGTGTTAGTTTGAATATCTATTTGGATACTAAATTATGATTTTTATATTATACATGTTTTGCAAGTTGAGGTTCTGCTCATTTTTCCGGAAAGGTCACCTGCTGAATTAACATTATGCCTGATTATCTGTTTGCTCATTTAAACTAAATGAACAGTTATATACAATTTCTAACCATGGTTTACATCATAAACCTGTTTAGTTTAACAGACCTTAAGATCTTCTAGATTAGGTAAAATAACATGCAAATCACCTTGTTTGTTAGCGTAACATAATGAGGCTGAGTTTGTGAGCTATGCCAGCATTAAGGTGAGTGGTATGATTTTTTGAGTGACACGGGCTTTCATGGATACTTTAACCCGAAATGTGAGAAGAGTCATCATTAAGGTAGGGTGAATACACTAGGTAACTCAGATATGGTACACAAACATATACAGTTCATAATTGCATTTCAGACCAAGATATAACTAAAATATTCGAAGATAGGTCAACCAAATTGTGGAAACAGGAATATACATCAGAATACATGTCTATGTGATCTCTCTTACATGCTTGATAAGTGCTTGTTATGTGTTGTTGTGATACAAAACCAATCTTCAAGATATTGATAATCAATTGACTGATTTATTAATAAGATGATTGTTAGGATTAAGTGATAGTTGCTACTAAGTCGTTGCTAGTTCCCTGGGAGTACGATATTATTAAATTAAAATCGTAGATACTTTCTAAGAACTAGCTACACGATAGGTACTCTGCCTTAGATTTTGATTGATTAAGTAATAACCAATAAATGCTAAAGTGACAGTTAGTAAGACTAAGTCCTTAATTATTCATAATCAACATAGGTTAATAAACTCTATCTTTTAGCATATCAATCAGAACACATCAATTATGAATAATTAAGGACTGTAGCATTTACTAATAGCCACTTTAGCATTTATTAGTTATCACTTAATCAATCAGAACCAAAGGCAGAGTACCTATCCTGTAGCTAGTTATTGGAAAATATGTACGATTTTAAAATAATAATATCGTACTCCCAAGGAACTGGCAACGAATTAATAGTAACTATAACTTAATCCTAACAATCATCTGATTACAGAATCAAACAATTGATTATCAATAGTTTGAGAGTTGGTTTATCACAACAGCACATAACATATAGATAGCATTCAAGAGTAGACATGCATTCATCAATTTAAGCTCAATTATTACAAATTGTTCGGCCTTATCTTCGAATGTTTTAGATATATCTTGATCTCTAAGGAAATTATGAAATATAACCATCTGTTTACCATATCTGAGTTACCTGGTGTATTCACCCCTACTGTAGGATGATCCTTCTCATCTGTCGGATTAAAGTATCCATGAATGGTCCCCTATGTCACTTCGGTATCATTCCACTTAACCCTAGGATTGGCCTAGCGCACAAACCTATCTTTAATAGGGCATATTAACAAACATGGTGATCTATTTTGTTATTTCTTCCTAATTTGGAAGACCTTTTACAGTCTGTTAAACTAAACCAGTTATGATTCAGACCTTGGTTAGAAGTTATCTATAACCCTAGTTTAATTTAAAAGGACACGACAGTTCAACATTCATAATGATTATTCTAGCTCTATGAACAGTATCTCAAATTGCAAAACATGTATGATATATAAATTCAGTATCAAATAAATATCCAAATAAAACAATTGATAAACATATAGAAACTCATCTAGGGGACCCAATATCATAAAGTAGTCTCCACTTTATGCAGTCCAACCGGCGCTGCAGCTCTTGTATGCCTCTGATTACTCGATCCTACTCTGCTCAGCAAAGCCTTCGGAGAACGCTTCTTAGACCTAGTAGCAATTGCTTTACCTTACGTCCCAAGCTTAAGTAGATTGCCCTAATTTGACTAAGAACACGCACCATATCTCTCTCTTAGGATCTCCTAACAAAATTACGGTATTCTATGATACCAAAAATTGAATACTAATCTAATCAAATTCTCGAATACTGATATAAACACTCATAAATAAGAGAAAAGATACACTCAAAGTTTCTAAATGAATTGTATTGAGTGCTGAGGGATGAATTCAACTGCTGAAGGCCTAGGGTATTTATAGCAGATGAAAGGAGTGAATTTCTATTGGAAATTTGATGTGGGACAAAATTCTGAGCTTGGGACGCCCACCTTGATGCTTGGGACGCCCACCCTTGGCCTTGACCAGGTCAAGGTGGGCGTCCCAACCATAGGGACGGCCACCCTGATTCCAACTTTTCCAAAAATTGCACTTTTACCCCAAAGTTTGTTGATTTCATGCAATTTACTCCTGAAACTTCCAAAATCACAAATTAAGCAATTTTATGTCAATTTGATTCAATTAAGGTCAAATACGTTCCAATATTGCCCTAATTTGTGTCTAAAAATATGCTAAAAATGTGATATGATTTGTGCATATCAGGAGCAGAGCTGACTATGATAGCTCCATCTACCGTCCCCGCAGACCTCACTGTTCTTCGAAACATGGGGATGATTGTACGTGATGCAGAGGGTCGTTATACCCTCAATAGAGAGGCTCGACCTTCCAAACCGCTACCACCACCAGTAGCTCCACCGTTTGTTCCACGTACCACTTTTGAGCGCTACATAGTGCAGCAACAGATGGAGTCACAGACACTTCTCCGACAGCATATAGCATATGTGAACAGTCAGTTGACAGCTATGGAAGCAACCTAGGAGTAGTCCCGAGGAGAGATAAATGAGTTGTATCAGTACCACTACTCCCAGACCAACTTCTCGGTTGACGACATTGATGATAGTCTGTTCCAGCAGTATGATCCTCCCACTACAGATGCTTTGGGTTCTTAGTCCTCTCCCTCTTTTTCGCTTGACATTTTAGTTGTTCTGTCTTTTTCTTTATTTGTTTTATGTGGCGGTTCGGGCTGTATTGAATATGACTCGTTGTATTTCAACTTTGAATTATAGGAGATATGAGCTTTGTTTTCATTTTATGTTTTGTTTGTTTTTCCTGCTTTTTGTTTTTCATTTTTATTTCTATTTTTCAAATAACTGTGGGGTTGACTGATATGTAGAATACTGGGAACACTGTTCATCTTAAGTGTGGGGTAGTAGTGCATTGTGCACTCAATTTTTACCATGTTTCAATGTTTTTACACTGAGATTGCACTCTTTCCAAAACTTTTCAAAAATTTCACTTTTTCATATTTAAAAACCGTGTTAAATGATCTATGTTGCTTTGTTTATGATATAACATTTAGTAGAGTGATGTGACCATTAGGAGCATATTTCTTCTAGTCTACTAATTTCATCACTTAGATATAGGAAATGCCTGATACATCAGCACAATTGATTTTGGTTAGAAAAATTAACCAATTACCTTTTTGAGTTAGAACTGAATAATACCAGACCGTTAGAGAATGTGATAGCTGCTATGAATAACTTGATAGAATTCTGAGTTAAGGTGCCACAATTTGATGTTATAGGGGTAGTTTGCAAGTATCCTTTGCTACTCGAGCACCCCTTTTGAAGGAAATTTAATGTCTGGTGCCCTAAGGTCGTGTAGATCTAGGAGTCATCGGAGTGGGGCTCATTACCTGGGTAACCAAAGTTGATATGTGGAAGCAAATATAAAAATATCTGTAAATCAATTAAAATATACACTTAGTGTATTTTTCTTTGAAATTTTTTAATAAAGTTGTGGCACTAAAAACTGGAAATTTGGAAAAGTTGCAAATTTGGCTATTATAATTAATGCTGACTAGTCGAACTATTATTCAGTTATCTGCTTAGAAGTTAATCTTTGAGTTAATGATCTAACCAGAATTGATTCACACACTACATATCAAGAAGATTGTGTGACTAAGAAAGAATTTGAACTCAGTAGACATGTTGAACTGTTTTCCATTGATGCGTTCCCATTAGACATGCTAAAACATAGGATTTATGTACCTATGTTGTTTATGAATAATTAAGGACTGAGTTTTACAAATTGTCACTTTTTGCAATAATGGTTGTTACTTAATCAATCAGAACCTAAGGCAGAGTACCTATCTTGTAGCTAGTCTATTGGAAAGTACCTACGATTTTAATTTAAGAATTATCTACTCCCAAGAAAGTGGTAACGACTTAGTAGCAACTATCCTTTTACCCTAACATTCATTTATTCATGCAATTAACCAATCTTTCATCAATAATTTTGATGAAGTTGTGATCCTATCCACACATAGCACATAAGTAATTAGCATAAAAGAGTAACAAATAAACATGAGTTCTGATGTATGTTGTGTTGTTTATACATATTGATTGACCTATCTTCGAGTATTTTAGATATATCTTGGTCTAGAATGCAATTATGTACTATATCTTGCCTGTGTACCACATCTGAGTTACTTGATAAACCACCCTACCTGATAAACCATCTCATTTTATTACCTAGTTATTCAATCATTCATCAATATCTTTGATGAGTTGGTGATCCTTACTACACAAGACTCGAGTTTATTTAGCATGCAAGAGTATTTTATAGACAAGTGTTCTGATGTATGTTCTATCGTTCCTACATGTTGATTGACCTATCTTTGAGTATTTTAGATATATCCTGATCTAGAATGCAATTACAGACTATATCTTACTTGTGTACCACATCTGAGTTATCTGATAAACTGCCACATCGCCATTGACGGCCCTACTCACGGTTCGAGCTAAAGGTATCCATGAAAGCCTGTGTCACTCAGGAAATCATGCCACTCGCCCTAATGCCGGCATAAACACGCTAACTCAGCCTCATTAGACTACTCTAAAAAACATTGTGATCTATAGGTTATTTCACCTAATATGGCAGACCTTAATGCTTTTTAATATCCTAAATTAAGGCCTGTTAAACTAGATAGGTTATGATTAGACCGTGGTTATCAATTATCTATAACCGTTCATCTAGTTTAAAAGAGCAAGTAGATATGCAGTCATAATGTTTAATTAAGCAGGTGACCTTTCCGGAAAAAATGAATATACTTCAACATGCAAAACATACATAACCTATCATCATAATTTAATATTCAAATAAGTTTTTAGATAAACACAATACAGAATATACATAGAGGATCTAGGGAACCACCACCATAAAGTATTCACCCTTTATTAGGTCCACCGATAGAGCGACTACTTGTATATCCTGGATTGCTTGACCTGACTCTGCTTAATAAAACCTTCGGTGAATGCTTCCTTAGCCTAGTAACAATTGCTTTACCCTTCATCTTGGGCTTAAGCAAAACCATGTTGACTAGCAATTGCTTTTACTTTTATTCTCAGCAAATAAATCGTTTGAACTAAACCTGAATAATTGACCCATATTTTTCTATTTTTCAAACTTTTTAATGGGTCCTTTATATTCAACAATTTTCTTCAGACATTTTATTTTCAAATTTCTATGAGAAACAAAAGTTTTGCAAATACAGTTTATTTTTCACCAATTAAATTGTAAAAACTCAGTTTTTGTTTTTCTGAAATTCTTGCTGAATTTAAGTTGGGATAAAATTAGGGTAGTCATGATTTTTGAAAAAGATTGAGGAATTTTTGCATAGAGTTTTTAACAGCTTCTGAATTTGATTGGATAAACATGAAGACTTGTTTAAAAAAATTATTATGATTATTTTTGGTATCTCGAGATTTGCAGGGGATTACCCTGAGGTTTGCAGGGAATTAAAAAAAATTTCGGAATTGGCACGCGTCCCGAAGCAACCCGGGACAGGCGTCCCTATTCTGGATGGGCGTCCATCGGGACGGACGTCCCGAAGGCCGCCCCTTCTATAAAAATTCATTTTTTTTCATTTTCTCTCAAACCTACAACCAAAAATTCATCTCTCTAAAAATATTTCTCTCTACCTTCTCTCTACAAATTTTTGGCAAATCCCCTAAAGTTTAAAAATTCGAGTTTCCCTCCAAAATTTGAATTTTAAACTTCACTCAAAAATTCGAATTTCCCTCCAAAATTCGAATTTCCCTCCAAAATTCGATTTTCCCGTCAAAAATTTCAAAATCCTTCCCTAACCTAATTTTATCCTTCTGAATTCAAATTCACCTCCAGAATTTGAGTTTAAAGATTCCTTCCCACCTAAATTCTCTCGTACGTTCTTGATGGCTCCCAAACGTGCTCGTACCACATCTACCATGACAGTTACCTCAGTGGCACACCCTTTTATGTTGTTTCCTTCCAGCACAGCATACCAAGAAAGATGCCTTGGGTACATCGGGCGTACGATACTAACGGGCAGAACGTTGGATTGGGCAACAGTACAGACGCTAGGAGTAGAACCGGAAGTCAGACGCATACTCGACGTGCCACCTTACAGTCAAGTATTCATCGTCACAGAGCCCACATACCTGGAGCTGGTATGTGAGTTCTATGCATCCTTTACATGCCACCAGGAGCAGATCACATTCCGCTTGGGCGGAATAGATCGGTCGATGAGCATGGACGAGTTCGGCGTCGCCCTAGGTATCTGGCAGAGAGATGAGCTGGATACGCCCGCATACACCACAACAGTTCGAGACTTCACGTCTGCAGACGTCTCCACTGCTTAGGCTTAGATCTGCATGACGGGTGTCCCATACCAGCATGGCTTTGCAAAAGCCACAGGTATTTTCCTACTCTTCGCTACCTGCACGCTATCATTGCACATACATTGTCAGGACGACGGATGGCTCCCGGAACTGTCACCCAGATGGAGACATTCCTTCTGGCCAACATGCACATGGGATCTACGGTAGAGATGGCTAGACTCATCACGGTCATCATGCGAGGATTTGCTACAGACACCCGGAAACAGTGTCTTGGGCTCGGACCGTACATCACCAGGCTAGCCCGCTACCTGGAGTTGGACATAGAGGGCTCGGAGCTGACCCTGGTCACCCCGACCACCGTTCCCACTGATCTTACTATTCTACGGAACATGAGAATGGTTGTCCGGGATGCGAATGGTCGCTACACCATCCACACGGAGCAGCCAGGACAGGCATCGACATCGGAAGCATATCCAGCGCATATCCCTCCGTCCGAGACATTCGTGCCACGTACTGCCTTCGAACGACACATGTCGCACGGATTGGCAGAACTATCGGCCCGATACAGTCGAGACATGGACAGGATCGACAGACGGCTGGCGATGATGGATGACAGGATCGCCATGAACACCAGTAGGATTGAGGAGATACATCAGCATACTTCCCGAGTGGCGGAAAACTTCAAGTTTGACTTTACAGCAGACCTCGGTCCACTAGACGACGATCCGCCGGGTTCTTAGTCTCTCTCCTTCTTTCCTTTCTTTTTCTTTTGTTTTTCTTGTTCTATGTGTATAAACATGTCTGGGCTGTATGACGTATGAATCTATGTACAAAGTTGATTTATATGACATACATAATTGTTTGCATTATTTTGTTTTTTTTTCTTTTCTTACCCATAGTGTGGGTACGAATCTTTTCTTTGTGTTTTATTTCTTGTTTTCAAATAAGTGTGGGGTAATTAGATATGCATGAACACTGAGGACAGTGCCAAAATTAAGTGTGGGGTAGCAGTGCACGGTGCACTGTAGCAGTTTGCAAAATGTTTTGCATGCTTTTGCTTGTTTTCCCCATATTTTCACACCCTTCCAAAATTTTCAAAATTTTCCGTCTTTCAGACTTCTAAATGCAGTATGCCTGGTTAAACAATTGCTTATGTCTATGATATGTAGGTAGAATGTTATGGTTAGTAGGAGGCAATGTGATAGCTATCTTGGACTAATTGATTAGGAATAGGGAATTCCTGATAATTGAGCACAACTTCGTCTAGATTAGAGACCTCAACCAATTACCTTTGCGAGACTTAACTAGATAAAATTAGACCAGTTGTAGGATGCATTGACAATTAGAATGACTAGATGAGACTCTGAGCTAAAAGTGAAAAGAAATTAAAGAAAGTTAATTAAATAAGGGTAGCTTGCCAGCGGCCTTCGCTACTCGAGCACCACTCCTTCGGGGAACTTAAAGCCTGATGCCCTAAGGTCGTGCAGATCTGGGAGTCATCGGAGTGGGACTCGCTACATGGGTAGTTGAAGTTGACGTGTTCTAAGCAGACTCAAAATACCCTAGAAAATCTATAAACCAAAGAAATCAATAAATGCTAAATAGAATCTTATCACCAAAGCTTAGAACTCAGAAAGTTATCTGTTGTCAGTGTGTCTAGCAAGAGGTCGAAGTGTTATCTGGTAACAGTTAAGACAAGAGTTTATTGTGTTGACTATCTGGTCTGGACTAGTACACACACTACACATCAGGAAGACCTTATGACTAAGAGAAAAGTTCAACCTAGTGGTTAAGTTACTTTCTGCTCAACCCTAACAAACTACTAGAGACATTTGAGACCTTGTCATAGCAACCTAACCAGTCAGACCTGTGTTAAGAATTGTCTGAAGAATTTTTGGAATAAAAACATGACTAGGAATGCACATATGGTTTAGAATCACTAACTTCAGGTAGACTTTGCTTGAGGATAAGCAAAAAGCTAAGTGTTGGGGTTATCTGATACGCGAAAATCGTATCACCTTTTTAGCATGTTTTTGTGTATGATTTCGGGTGAAATTAAGGGCAAATTGATCTTAATTGTTTGTTATTTACTCAATTTCATAGTTTTTATGATTTTGGAAGTGTCAGGTGAAAAGTAGACGAAAACAGCAAATTTTGGGGCAAAAATGCAATTTTTGGAAATGCTGACTCGGTCAAAGGCTCGGGACGGGCGTCCCAACCCAGTCAAAGCACCGGGACATGCGTCCAGGACTCAGGACGGGCATCCCGACTTGGTCAACAGACCAGGACTGGCGTCCCAATCCGGGACGGGCGTCCCGAACCCCTAGATCAAGTCCCACATCGAATTTTTGATGAAAAATCACCCCGGGAAGCTGCTATAAATACCCCAGGCCTCCAGCAGTTGATTTCATTCCTCTCCACTCGATCTTAGTCATTAAGTGGTTTCCAGTGTACACTTCTCTAGTACACAACTCACTCAGAGACTCGGATCTCAGTTTTCTTTCTTGTTAGTGTTTTGTTTTAGTTTCTGAGAAATAGTCTCAGATCTTAGGCTTCTATAGATAGGTTCATTTCTGGTATTCATAGAATACCCGGGATTTCGTTAGGAGATCCTAAGAGGGCTCTAGGCGTTCGAAGAGTTAGTCCACAGGGTTGGGCTTAAGTTGGGTATTAAGATAAAGCCCAGTTACTAGGCTGAGGAAGCGTCCTTCGAAGGTTCTGGCGAGCAGAGTCAGGGCGAGCAATACGACATATACAACAGTACGCTCCATCGGCGAGACTACGTAAAGGGTGATTTCTTTATAGCATCAGTCCCCATGTCCCTCTCTTATATGTTGTTATTGTGTTGTTCCAAATATTTATTATGAATATGAGATTACGATTTTTATGAATATTTGTTTTATATGTTGAAGATGTTATGTTTTTCCGGAAATAGCCACCTGCTAAATATTCACTATGTCTGCATGTTTAATGTCCTCTTTTCAACTAAAGTTAGGGTTATAGACAATTCCTAACCACGGTCTAATCATAACCTATTTAGTTTAACAGGCATCAATTAGTATTGGTGTCTGTCATGCTAGATAAAATAACCTGCTGAACACCCTGTTTGTTAGAGTAGTGATGCGATTCCGGTTGACGTACTAAATAGGTGTTATTTTACCCTATGTCGATTATGATTAATTAAGGACTGTGATTGACTAATTGTCACGTTTAGTCTTATGGTGTCACTTAATCAGCCAGAATCTAAGGCAGAGTACCTATCGTGTAGCTAGTCTATTGGAAAGTATCTACGATTTTACTAAGTTAATTATCGTACTCCCAGGGAAGTGGCAACGGCTTAGTAGTAACTAGCCTCTTATCCTAACTCTTATCTTATGATCCAGTTATGCAATCTTCATCAAATACCTTGATGAGAGGGTGATCCATTCTCCACTAGGTTCAAGTCTAATTAACCCTAGAAGTGTTTTAAAGATAAATTCTGATTCTATGTTATACTGTTCCTATATGTTGATTGACCTATATTCGAGTATTTTAGATGCATCTTAGCCTGGATTACACACTATGTTCTGTGTCTAAAGGCGTACCACATCCGAGGTCTCTAATAAACCGCCCTACCTTAATGACGGCCCTACTCACGGTTCGGGACGAAGGCATCCATGAAAGCCCTATGTCACTTCGGGATCATACCGCTTGCCCTAGCAGCCGGCATAATCGGACTCAGCTCGGCCCCTACCTAGACTACTTTAACAGGCGGTGTTCAACATGTTATTTTATCTAGCATGGCAGACACCAATACTAATTGATGCCTGTTAAACTAAACAGTTATGATTAGACCGTGGTTAGGAATTGTCTATAACCCTAACTTTAGTTTAAAAGAGCACATTAACATGCAGACATAGTGAATATTTAGCAGGTGGCTATTTCCGGAAAAATATACAACTTCAACATATAAAACAACTATTCATAAAATCATAATCAGATGTTCATAATAAGTATTTAGAGAAAAACAATAACAACATATAGAGAGGTATGGGACTGATGCCATAAAGAAATCACCCTTTACGTAGTCTCGCCGCAGAGCGTACTGCTGTATATTGTACTGCCTCCTCTGACTCTGCTCACCAGAACCTTCGAGGACGCTTCCTCACCTAGTAACTGGTTTACCTTAATACCCAGCTTAAGCCCAGCCCTGTGGACTGACTCTTCGAACGCCTAGAGCTCTCTTAGGGTCTCCTAACGAAACCCCGGGTATTCTATGAATACCGGAAACGAACCTATCTATAGAAACCTAAGATCTGAGACTATTTCTCAGAAACTAAAACAAACACTAATAAGAAAGAAAACTGAGATCCGAGTCTCTGAGTGAGTTGTGTACTGGAAAATTGTACACTGGAAACCACTTAATGACTCAGATCGAGTGGAGAGGGATGAATTCAACTGCTGGAGGCCTGGGGTATTTATAGCAGCTTCCCGGAGTGAAAAATTCTGAAACATTCGATGTGGGACAAATTCTGGTGCTTCGGGACGCCCGTCCTGGATTGGGACGCCCGTCCTGGTGGTCTGACTGGGTCGGGACGCCCGTCCCGGACCGTTGACCAAGTCAACATTTCCAAAAATTGCATTTTTACCCCAAAATTTGCTGTTTTCGTCCAATTTGCTCCTGAAACTTCCAAAATCGAAATTTAAGCAATTTTATGTCAATTTGATTCAATTAAGATCAAATACATTCAAATATTACCCTAATTTATGTCTAAAAACATGCTAAAAAGGGTATATGATTTGTGCACATCAAATAACCCCACACTTAGCTTTTTGCTTGTCCTCAAGCAAAGTCTACCTGAAGTTAGTGATTTTAAATCATATGTGTAGTCACTTAAATTTTCTAGTCATGTTTTTACTCCAAAAGTTATTCAAACAATTCTTAACACAGGTCTGACTGGTTAGGTTGCTATGACAAGGTCTCAAATGTCTCTAGCAGATTGTTACAATCAAGCAGGAAATAACTTAACAACTAGGTTGAACTTTTTCTCAGTCACAAGGTCTTCCTGATGTGTAGTGTGTGTACTAGTCCAGACCAGATAGTCAACACAATGTACTCTTGTCTTAACTACTACCAGATAACACTTCGACCTATCGCTAGACATATTAACAACAGACAACTTTTTGAGTTCTGAGCTTTGGTGATCAGATTTTTAATGTTTTAGCATTTAGTTATTTTATAGATTCAGGGTATTTTGAGTCTGCTTAGAACACGTCAACTTCAACTACCCATGTAGCGAGTCCCACTCCGATGACTCCCAGATCTATACGACCTTAGGGCATCAGGCTTTAAGTTCCCCGAAGGAGTGGTGCTCGAGTAGCGAAGGCCGCTGGCAAACTACCCTTATTTAATTTACTCTCTTTTGTTTCTTTTCACTTTTAGCTCAGAGTCTCATCTAGTCATTCTAATTGTCAATACATCCTCAACTGGTCTAATCTTATCTAGTTAAGTTTTGAAAAGGTAATTGGCTGAGGTCTCTAATCCAGACTAAGTTGTGCTCATTTATCAGGAATTCCCTATTCCTAATCAATAAGTTCAAAATAGTCATCACATTGTCTCCTACTAACCATAACATTCTACCTACATATCATGGACATAAGCAACGTTTAACCAATCATACTGCATTTTGAAGTATGAAAGAATGAAAAATTTTGAAAAATTTTGGAAGGGTGTGAAAATACTGGAAAAACAAACAAAATCATGCAAAATTTTTCTCAAACTACTACAGTGCACTGTGCACTGCTACCCCACACTTAAGCCTGACACTGTCCTCAGTGTTCATGCATATCTAATCTACCTCACACTTATTTGAAAACAGGAAACAAAAACAAAACAGAACAACTCTTACCCCACACTTATTCGACTAACTAAGGGCAAGAAGGAAAATAAAGCAATGAAAGAAATAACAAATAACAAAACGTGAAATAAAATGAAAGAGATACTCCCTTTACTCGTTGAGTAGAAGGATTTGCTCAGATCTGTCCATTGGCTCTCGGTATGGTTTTAAACGTTGTCCGTTTACTTTCTGAGAGATGTTATCTTGATCCACGATGATGACTGCTCCAAATGGTGACACCTCTGTAATGGTAAACGGACCTGACCAATAACTGTTTAGTTTTCCTGGAAACAATTTCAAACGTGAGTTGTATAATAACACTTTATCACCTGGTTCAAAATTTTTCTGGGATCTAAGTCTGTTATCATGTCGAATTTTACTCCTCATTTTAAATTGGAGAGAATTCTCATATGCATTAAACCTCCACTCATCCAATTCATTGAGTTGTAACATCCTATTTTCCTTAGACAAATTATCATCTAGGTTGCATTTCTGCAAAGCCCAAAATGCTTTATGCTCTAGTTCGACAGGCAAATGGCATGCTTTTCCGTAAACCAATTTGTAAGGTGAAAATCCTGTAGAAGTTCTATATGCCGTACGAAAGGCCCATAAGGCATCATCTAATTTTATGGCCCAATCTTTACGGTTAACTCCTACAGTTTTTTCTAAAATTCTTTTGATACCTCTATTGGTTACCTCAACCTGCCCATTGGTCTGTGGGTGATAGGCCGTGGAAAAGTGATGATGAACTCCATATTGCTTGAGTGCTTTCTGCAATTGTGAGTTGCAGAAGTGCGCACCTCTGTCGCTTATGAGGGCTTTGGGACATCCAAATCTGGAAAACAATTTCTTAAGGAATCTGCACACAGCTATAGCATCATTAGTAGGCAATGCCTGTGCTTCAGGCCATTTTGAAAAATAATCTACAGCTACTATGATGTAATTATTTCCAAAGGAAGAAGGAAAAGGACCCATGAAGTCAATACCCCAGATATCAAATATTTCGACACTTTGTATCACCTTGCTGGGGTAGACCGTCTCTAGAAGAAATATTACCTGTTCTCTGGCAAGCATCACAGACTGAATGTATGCTGCTGCATCCTTGAAAATAGTAGGCCAATAGAATCCTGCTTCCAACACTTTCCTGGTAGTGTTGGTGGCAGCCAGATGGCCTCCAGTAGGTCCACAATGACAATGCTCCAGGATCTTATATCCTTCTTCTTCTGAAACGCACCTTC
The DNA here is from genome assembly GCA_027405835.1 of Asclepias syriaca. Lineage (NCBI taxonomy): Eukaryota > Viridiplantae > Streptophyta > Magnoliopsida > Gentianales > Apocynaceae > Asclepias > Asclepias syriaca. The sequence continues at coordinate 21,211,555 of CM049926.1, read as the reverse complement.
TGATCATCTGATCTTTACAAATTCGAAATAGAAAAGGATCTTCCCAATAGTAATTTTTCAATTCAGCAAAGAATTTCTTTCTTTGCTGCTTATCCATATTACTTGGGAGGGAGTGAGCAACTAAGTAATTGGCAATGTCAGCAAACCACGGAGGAGAAAGGATAGTAGATAATGCAAATAAGTTCTCATCCGGAAATTTATCTGATATTACTGTTTCATCTATTGCTCCTAATCCAGGGTTTTCTAATCTAGACAGATGATCTGCAGCTAAATTTTCAGCCCCTTTCTTATCTCTTATTTCTATATCAAATTCCTGTAGCAATAAAACCCATCTAATCAATCTTGGTTTTGCATCAGTTTTATTGAACAGGTATTTCAAAGCAGAATGATCAGTGTAAACTATTGTTTTAGACAAGATTAGATAAGATCTAAATTTATCAAAGCATATACTACAGCTAGTAATTCCTTTTCGGTAGTTGTGTAATTCTCCTGAGCATCAGTTAAGGTTTTACTAGCATAGTAAATTACATGAAATTTCTTATCACGTCTTTGTCCTAAAACAACTCCTATTGCATAATCACTAGCATCACACATCAATTCGAAGGGCAAACTCCAATCAGGTGATGTCATAATAGGTGCAGTAGTTAATAGTTCCTTAAGTTTATTAAATGATTTCATGCATTTCTCATCAAAAACGAAAGGAACATCTTTACCCAATAAGTTTGTCAAAGGTCTGGCTATTACTGAAAAATCTTTTATGAAACGCCTATAAAAGCCAGCATGACCTAAGAAACTTCTCACAGATCTTACAGATTTAGGGAGGTAGTTTTGAGATCACTTCAATTTTAGCTTTATCTACCTCCATACCTCCTCTGCGAAATCTTATGTCCTAAAACAATTCCTTCTTTAACCATGAAATGACATTTCTCCCAGTTTAGAACCAAATTAGATTTTATACAACGTTTAAGCATAGATTCCAGGTTATTCAAACAGATAACAAATGAGTCACCGAACACTGAGAAATCATCCATAAATACTTCCATAGACTCTCCTAACATGTCATCAAAAATAGAGGTCATGCAACGCTGAAATGTAGCAGGGGCATTACATAATCCAAAAGGCATCCTTCTATATGCAAATGTTCCAAAAGGGCAAGTAAACGTAGTTTTATGCTGATCTTCAGGACAGATAGGAATTTGAAAATAACCAGAAAATCCATCAAGAAAGCAATAAAACATGTGTCCCGATAACCTTTCTAACATTTGGTCAATAAAAGGAAGGGGAAAGTGATCTTTTCGTGTGGCAGTGTTTAGTTTCCTATAATCAATGCATACACGATGACCAGTGACAGTTCTAGTAGGAATTAGTTCATCATTTTCATTCCTAATAACTGTTATTCCTCCCTTTTTGGGTACTACTTGCACTGGGCTAACCCATTCACTATCAGAAATAGGATAGATTAATCCGGCATCTAGTAATTTAATTACCTCTTTCTTCACCACATCACACACATTAGGATTCAACCTCCTTTGAGGTTGCACACAAGGCTTATACTCATTTTCTAAAAGGATCTTATGCGAACAAAAACTAGGATTTATACCTGGTATATCCGCAATTTTGTATGCAAAGGCTCTTTTATTCCTTCTGAGTATGTCCAGTGTTGACTTCTTTTGTTCTGCAGTCAGGTCTGCTGCAAGAATAATGGGAAGCTTTTGTTCAGCGTCTAGGAAGTCGTAACACAGATGGCTTGGTAATTCCTTCAATTCCACTTTTGGGGCTCTTCTAAAGAGATCTTTTCTAATCCCAACTCATGAGCACCTATCTCAACGAAATCGTTAGTACTGGTTTCATAATCAGAAGTGTCAAAGTCAGGTTTTTCCAGGGCCAAAGAGTCTATATTTAAGACTGGATAATCGGAGATTAAGTCCAACAGGTTAGTTCCAATCAAATGGTCAAATGCATCCACAGAATAACAATCATCATCTAAATGCATAGGATACTTAAGGGTTTCATTCAAGTTGAAAGTCATATCTTCATTTTCTACCCTTAGTTTTATTTGACCATTGTTGACGTCAATCAATGCCTTAGAGGTAGCTAGAAAAGGTCGACCTAGAATCAAGGGTACATCACTTTCACCATTCATATCCATGACAACAAAATCCACAGGAAAGACAAATTTTCCAACCTTTACTAAGAGATCTTCAATTATCCCCCTAGGAATTTTTACTGTCCTATCAGCAAGTTGTATGCACATTCTAGTCGTTTTCAAATCATGCAGACCTAATTTATCAAATAAACTAGATGGCATTACATTTATGCTAGCTCCTAAGTCTGCTAACGCATGCATATTAGTAATATTACCTATTGTACATGGCAAAGTGAAACAACCTGGATCTTTCTTTTTGGAAGGCAATTTGTTCAAGAGAACTGCCGAACATCCTTCATTAAGAATTACCTTGTCCATGTCAATCTTTCTTTTGTTACTAATAATATCCTTCAGAAATTTAGCATATTTAGGCATTTCAGAAATAACATCAAGAAAAGGTAAATTAACCTGAATTTTACCAAAAGTTTTGAAAAACCTCTCGAGTTGCTCCTTATCTTTATTCTGCATTAGTCTTGTAGGGTAAGGTACTCTTGGCCGGTACTCAAGGATGGACTCTTTCTTCTCTTTCTCTGCTACTTTGTTTTCAACTACTGACGGTGTTAATTCCTCAGAGCTATCTTCTTTTTCCTGTACAAAAGTAGAAGTGTGAGAAGATTTTGGGAAAGAAGGTTTTAGAGTTTTACCAGATCTCAGAGTTAAGGTCTTGCAATCATTTAATGGGTCGGTCCCAGTGTTGCTGAATAGCGTTCCTTGTGACTGATGGGTTGATAACTGTCCCATTTGTCTTTCTAATATCTGCAAGGAGGCTTGTGTGTCCCTGACTATCTGCTCAATCTGCATCTGCCTATTCTCATTTTGTTGAATTCTTTCTGCATGAGCTTCCTGGACCTTCCTGTTTGACTCTATCATCTCCTTGTTAGAGTCAGCAATGCCTTGCAGTATGTCCCTGAATTCTTGCATGGGGTCGATTGGAATGATGTAATTCCTTGGTGCGGGCAGAGCGACTTGATATACTGGCTGAACGCTTTTCCCTTGTTGAAAAGCATTCAATTGATTAGTAATGCTGGCCTTCAGTGCCTCAAATTGATCATCAGTGGATGCGATGGCCGCATTTACTGGTTGCTTCTTAGCTGGATCACTTGTCCGCCAGTTCTTGCTATTCCTATATAGTCTCTCCAGAGCGTTTCTAGCATCTGCATCACTCATTCCATTGAAACCGCTATGGGGATTGAGTCTATCAAGAACTTGCTTGCCCATGTCCGTCATACCCCCGTAGAATTGCTGGATCAGCAAGGCTTCGGTAAGTCCATGTTGGGGGCAGAGCCTGAGTAGCTCCTTGAATCTGTCCCAAGCTTCGATCACTGTCTCATCAGCAGCTTGAGTAAAATTGGACAGAGCCCTTCGGTATTCTAGGACTCTTGCTGCAGAGTAGTACTCTTCGCCTTGCTTAACTCGTCCCAAGAGGTAATGGAGTTATTGGGTAGCTGGGCCAACCATCTCTTAGCTCTGTCCCTCAGTGAGTAGGGAAAAAGGTTGAGTTTGGTTACTTCTGCAGTATGATCTCCCTTGAGGCCTTCGCAGAGAGAAGAGAAATCAGATAGGTGTTCCAGTGGATTCTCGGTTGCAGTTCCTCCAAACTGAACTCGATTAATGATCAACTGGATCACATTCGGTTTAAGATCATAGCGAGGGTTCCCAGGGATTTGGATGGTCGATGATACTGGAACAGTCAGTGGCTGGATGTAGGATTCGAGGGGAGGTCTTTCAGCAGCCATTTCTGTTCTTCGTCTATTAGCTGTACGAATGAGACGTTCAGGATTTTCAACTGGTGTTTCAAGGTTAGCTTCTGAAGTTCGAGTCATACAACTACAGAGAAGAATACGTTTGAGCCTGAGCAAACTGGTTAGTGGAGTTACACAGGAAGTGAGAAAAAAAATCGGAAGAAAAACAACTATTTAACTATGAAAGGGAAAAAAAAAATATATATATATATATATATAGAAAAGATAGGAAACTTACCATTGAACAAGAAAAAGACAATCTTTTTGGATTTTACATTTTTAACATTTTTTTTTCTTTTTATATTTCGAAAGCAATTAAATTTCCTCAATACGGTTTTAGAATAATTTTCTAAAATTTGATTATCCTAAGTGTCTTAATTCTAGATAACATCTAAAATTAATTAGTTATGATAATCCTATATTTCAGAAACTGATTGTCTAACTAGCATAAAACAAGTGTTAGGTCTAAGGTCTAGGTTACTACCGCTACCTATCATAAGTATCTAGAATTTTGATCAGGAATCCTAAATTCATTATGATATTTCCCCGGCAACGGCGCCAAAAATCTGATGCGATTCCGGTTGACGTACTAAATAGGTGTTATTTTACCCTATGTCGATTATGATTAATTAAGGACTGTGATTGACTAATTGTCACGTTTAGTCTTATGGTGTCACTTAATCAGCCAGAATCTAAGGCAGAGTACCTATCGTGTAGCTAGTCTATTGGAAAGTATCTACGATTTTACTAAGTTAATTATCGTACTCCCAGGGAAGTGGCAACGGCTTAGTAGTAACTAGCCTCTTATCCTAACTCTTATCTTATGATCCAGTTATGCAATCTTCATCAAATACCTTGATGAGAGGGTGATCCATTCTCCACTAGGTTCAAGTCTAATTAACCCTAGAAGTGTTTTAAAGATAAATTCTGATTCTATGTTATAGTGTTCCTATATGTTGATTGACCTATATTTGAGTATTTTAGATGCATCTTAGCCTGGATTGCAACTATGTTCTGTGTCTAAAGGCGTACCACATCCGAGGTCTCTAATAAACCGCCCTACCTTAATGACGGCCCTACTCACGGTTCGGGACGAAGGCATCCATGAAAGCCTTATGTCACTTCGGGGATCATACCACTTGCCCTAGCCGCCGGCATAATCGGACTCAGCTCGGCCCCTACCTAGACTACTTTAACAGGCAGGGTGTTCAACATGTTATTTTATCTAGCATGGCAGACACCAATACTAATTGATGCCTGTTAAACTAAACAGGTTATGATTAGACCGTGGTTAGGAATTGTCTATAACCCTAACTTTAGTTTAAAAGAGCACATTAAACATGCAGACATAGTGAATATTTAGCAGGTGGCTATTTCCGGAAAAATATAACAACTTCAACATATAAAACAACTATTCATAAAAATCATAATCAGATGTTCATAATAAGTATTTAGAGAAAAACAATAACAACATATAAGAGAGGGGTATGGGGACTGATGCCATAAAGAAATCACCCTTTACGTAGTCTCGCCGCAGAGCGTACTGCTGTATATGTTGTACTGCCTCCTCTGACTCTGCTCACCAGAACCTTCGGAGGACGCTTCCTCAGCCTAGTAACTGGGCTTTACCTTAATACCCAGCTTAAGCCCAGCCCTGTGGACTGACTCTTCGAACGCCTAGAGCTCTCTTAGGGTCTCCTAACGAAACCCCGGGTATTCTATGAATACCGGAAACGAACCTATCTATAGAAACCTAAGATCTTAGACTATGTCTCAGAAACTAAAACAAACACTAATAAGAAAGAAAACTGAGATCCGAGTCTCCAGTGAGTTGTGTACTGGAAAATTGTACACTGGAAACCACTTAATGACTCAGATCGAGTGGAGAGGGATGAATTCAACTACTGGAGGCCTGGGGTATTTATAGCAGCTTCCCGGAGTGAAAAATTCTGAAAAATTCGATGTGGGACAAATTCTGGTGCTTCGGGACGCCCGTCCTGGATTGGGACGCCCGTCCTGGTGGTCTGACTGGGTCGGGACGCCCGTCCCGGACCGTTGACCAAGTCAACATTTCCAAAAATTGCATTTTTGCCCCAAAATTTGCTGTTTTCGTCCAATTTGCTCCTGAAACTTCCAAAATCGAAATTTAAGCAATTTTATGTCAATTTGATTCAATTAAGATCAAATACATTCAAATATTGCCCTAATTTATGTCTAAAAACATGCTAAAAAGGGTATATGATTTGTGCACATCAAGTAGTCTAGGTAAGTCGAGCCGAGTTCTATTATGCCGGCGGCTAGGGCAAGCGGCATGATCCCCGAAGTGACATAGGGCTTTCATGGATGCCTTCTTCCCGAACCGTGAGTAGGGCCGTCAATAAGGTAGGGCAGTTTATTAGAAACCTCGGATGTGGTACGCCTTTAGACACAGAACATAGTTGCAATCCAGGCTAAGATATATCTAAAATACTCGAATATAGGTCAATCAACATATAGGAACAGTATAACATAAAATCAGGACCTCCTCTATAAAACACTTTTGGGATTAATTAGACTTAAACCTAGTGGAGAACGAATCACCCTCTCATCAAAGCTATTGATGAAGATTGCATAACTGGATTATAAGATAAGAGTTAGGAATAAAGGCTAGTTACTACTAAGCCGTTGCCACTTCCCTGGGAGTACGATATTTAACTTAGTAAAATCGTAGATACTTTCCAACAGACTAGCTACACGATAGGTACTCTGCCTTAGGTTCTGATTGATTAAGTGACAATAATTGAATGCTAAGTGACAGTTAGTAAGACTCAGTCCTTAATTACTCATAATCGACATAGGTAAATAAAGCCTATCTTTTAGCATACCAATCGGAACTGCATCAGTCCTGAACTGAAAATTTCCAAAAATCACATTTTTACCTCAATATTTGCTATTTTCTTGCACATTTCACTTGAAACTTCCAAAATCACGAATACTGCAAAATTATGTTAATATCAATCAATTAAGAATGATTTATCTCCAATTTTGCCCTAATTTGTGCCTAAAAACATGCTAAAAAAGTTATATGATTTATGCACATCATATAACCCCACACTCAGCTTTTTGCTTGTCCTCAAGAAAAGTCTATATGAAATTATTGAAATTTTTAAATCATAGGTGCAATCACTCAAAGGCCTAGCAATGTTTTTAGCCAAAATTCGTCACTGAGTTAGATGATTACAAAACAGGCCTGACTGATCAAGTTGCTATGGAAAGGTCTCAAATGTCTTGTAAATTATCATGGTCATGTAGATGCAACAATTCAATAACTCGATTGAATTCTACTCTTAGTCACGACGTCTTCTTGATGTGTAGTGTGTGACCTAATCTAGATTAGATTGTCAACTCAACATAGTCTTCTCTACACCTTTACCAGATAATAATTCGACCAATCATCGAATATAATAGCAACAAACAACCTTCTGAGTTCTGAGCTTTGGTGTCAAGGCTTTTCATTTATAATTTTCAATAAAAGAATACACTGGGCTATGCATTTTTAAATTGATTGTTCAGGGTATTTTTGTGTTTGCTTTCACACATCAACTTTAACTACCTAGGTATCGAGCCCCACTCCGATGACTCCCAGATCTATACAACCTTAGGGCATCAGGCATTAAATTCCCTTCAAAAGTGGTGCTCGAGTTGCAAAGGACGCTTGCAAACTACCCTTTTTATTTTTAAACTTTTTCACTTTCAGCTCAGAGCATCATCTAGTCATTCAAATAGCTAACACATTCTCAACCAGTCTAATATTATTCAGTTTAAGTCTCGAAAAGGTATTTTGTTGATGTTTCTAATCCAAACTAGGTTGTGCTCAATAATCTCAGGAATTCCCTATTTCTAAGTGATGAATTCAGTAAAGTTATCAACTTATTTCCTACTGATCATAATGCTCTACTCAACATATATCATAGAAATAAGCATTTCTTTAACCAATCAATACTGATTTTGAAGTCCGAAAGAGTGAAAAATTTTGAAATTTTTTTCGAAAGGATGCAATTTTAGTGAGAAATATGGGAAAACATGCAAATTTTGACTACTATAGTGCATTGCTACCCCACACTTAAGTTTTACACTGTCCTTAGTGTTTATGCATACCCTATTACCCCACAATTATTTGAAAACAAAAGCTGGAAAAACAAACAAAACTCTTACCCCACACTTATGTGACTAAATAAGAGGAAGAGAAAGAAAAGAAACAAGAAAATAATACGGGTAATAGAAATAACAAGAATAGAATAAAAGAAATAATGTTGTTATGTCATATAGATCAACATTTTTCATACAAAGATTTATATGTCATACAACCCAGGCTATCACATATTCACATATAAAATGAAGAACGACAGAAAGAGAAAGAAAAACTAAGAACCCGGATCATCATCAGGCTCAAAGAAGTAGACCTTGTGGTCGTCAGTAGATCGAGTGGTCTGATACTGATAAAGCTCCTCTAACCGATTGTTGGTTATACTGACTCTGTCATTCATCATTGCCAGTAGCCTCTAAATGCTCTCAATATCCTGGCTGTGTCTGGTAGTGATGTCTGCCAACCCCTATGATATATGTTGTTTGAAGACGGTTCGTGGTATGAATGTCGGGGTTGGTGATGCCTGCTGTGCTACTGGTTCTGGTGCCGAGGACTCCCCTGGCTGCTCAGTGTGGATGGAGTATCGAGCATTTGCATCTTGTACTACCATCCCCATGTTCCTTAGAACAGTCAAGTCGGTAGGAATAGTAGTCGAAGGAATCTGGGTCAACTCCGAGCCCTTGATGCCCAACTCCGAGCCCTCGATGTCCAAGTCCATGTAGTGGGCTATCCGGGTGATGAACGGCCTTTAGCCCCAGACACTGCTTCTGGGTGTCTGTTGCAAACCCCCTCATGATGACGGTAATGAGCATGGCCATATCCACAGTGACGCCTCTGTGCATATGAGCCAGAAGGAATGTCTCCATCTAGGTGACATTCCCTGGAGTAGTTCACCGTCCTGCTAGTGTGTGGGCTGCAATAGTATATAAATAGCGAAGGGCTGGAAGGATACCTGTAGCCTTCGTGAGGCCGTGGAAAGGTAAAGAAGCATAAAACTCACATACCAGCTCAAGGTAGGTCAGCTCGGTGATGATGAACACTCAACTGTATGGAGGAGTGTCGAGCATGCGCCGAATCTCCTACTTGACTCCGAGTGTTTGAATTGCCGCCCAGTCGAGCGTCTTGCCTGCCAGTATGTAGTGTCCAATGAATCCCTGGCTCCTCTCCTGATATGCTGGGACAGTAGGAAAGAGCATGAAGGGATGTGTCACAACTGTGACAGTCATGGATGAGGTAGCGCGTGCGTGTTTCAGAGCCATTTAACTGAAGAATTCGAGAAAGTTCAAAATTTTGGCGGGAAAAGGAATTCAAATTCAAATTCTGGAGGCAAATTCAAAAGGAAGGAATTTTCTTATGAAAAGAATTTGAATTTTTGGCAGGAAAATTCAAATTTTGGAGGGAAATTCAAAATTTTGGGAAGAAATTCATAAGTTCAATTTTTTTGAGGGAAAATTTGAAATTTTGAAAATTCAAGAATTTTTCAAAATTTTGGGGGAAATATTGAAGAGAATTTTGGTAGAGAGGGAATTTTTTATGTAGGGTTTTGAAGGAAAATGGAGAAAATTTAATATTTAATGAAAAATTTCTTCCTCAGGATGTGTACTGTTTCGGTTTTCAATTTTATGTAAAAAATTATCTGTTTCACAACCTCCTGCAAATCCTTATACATAGAATTTGTATAAACAAATCATCATGGTTTGTTTATTTTAATATAGAATTTGTTAAAAACCTTTGCAAAATTCTCGGCCTATTCCCTTTTAAAAAATTATGTTTGCCCTAATCATTTTGATATGCATAAATCATATCACATTTTTAGCATGTTTTTAAGCATAATTTAGGGTGAAATTGATGGTAAATCGTTCTTAATTGATTGTTATTAACTCAATTTCACAGTTTTTGTGATTTTGGAAGTGTCAGGTGAAAAGTAGAAGAAAATGGCAAATTGTGGGTCAAAAATGTGATTTTCAGAAGTTCGGAAGTCGGGATGGGCGTCCTGAACCCAGGATGGGCGTCCTAACCTAGTCAACAAGCCAGGACGGGCGTCCAGGACTTGGGACGATCGTCCTAACCTGGTCAACAAGCCGGGACGGGCATCCCAGATCCAAGACAGGCGTCCCGGGCCCCAGTTCAGAATCCCACATCGAAATTTTGAGAAAAAATCACCCAGCTCCCCTACTATAAATACCCCAGGCATTCCTCAGTTGAATTCATTCCTCTACACTCGATCTGAGTCATTTAGTGACTTCAAGTATACAGTTTTTCATAGTATACAAGTCACTTAGTGTTCTCAGGTTTTAGTATAAGTTTATTTATATTCTTAGATAGTGTCTCATGTTCTTTGTTTCTGAGAGTCTGTCTCAGATCCTAGGATACGACTAGATAGGTTCGTTTATGGTATTCATAGAATACCCGGGGTTTCATTAGGAGATCCTACGAGGGCTCTAGGCGTTCGAAGAGTCAGTCAACATGGTTGTGCTTAAGCTGGGTATTAAGGTAAAGTCCAGCTACTAGGTTGAGGAAGAGTCCTCCAAAGGTTCTGTCGAGCAGAGTCGGGTCGAGCAGTCCAATATGTACAAGTAGTTGCTCCATCGGCGTGACTACGTAAAGGGTGAATACTTCATGGCATCAGTCCCCCTGTCCCTCTCTTTATATGTCTGTACTGTGTTCGTCCAAACATTTATTATTACTATTGAATTATGATTTTATGAATATTTGTTATGCATGTCGATGTACTTTATGATTTTCCGGAAATGGCCACCAGCTTAACTTTCATTATGTCTGCATGTCTAATGTAGTTTCTTTTAAACTAAATGTAGAGTTATAGACAATTCCTAACCATGGTCTAATTATAACCTGTTTAGTTTAACAAACATTAATTTAGGACTTCCCCGTCGGGATTCATTAATGTTTGCCATATTAGATGAAATAACCTATAGATCACCATGTTTGTTAGAGTAGTCTAAGTAGGCTGAGTTTGTGTGTTTATGCCGACGTTAGGGCGAGCGGCATGATCTCCTAAGTGACATAGGACTTTCATGGATGCCTTTAGCTCGAACCGTGAGTAGGGCCGTCATTAAGGTAGGGCGGTTTATCAGGTAACTCAGATGTGGTAACACCTTTAGACTCAGTACATAGTTGCAATCTAGGCCAAGATATATCTGAAATACTCGAAGATAGGTCAATCAACATGTAGGAGCAGTATAGCATAGAATCAGGACATTATCTGTAAAACACTCTTAGGCTTAAATAGACTTAAACCTAGTGGAGAATGAATCACCCTCTCATCAAAGATATTGATGAACGATTGCATAACTGGATCATAAGATAAGAATTAGGGTAAGAGGAGAGTTACTACTAAGCCGTTACCACTTCCCTGGGAGTACGATAATTAATCTAATTAAAATCGTATATACTTTCCAACAGACTAGCTACACGATAGGTACTCTGCCTTAGGTTATGATCGATTAAGTGACAGTATAGAGACTAAATGTGACAATTAGTTAGGCTAAGTCCTTAATTACTCATAATCAACATAGGGTAAAACAACATTGATACGCGAAAATCGTATCACATTTTTAGCATGTTTTTATATATGTTTTAATGTGAAATTAAGAGTAAATTGACATTAATTGTTTACTATTTACTTGATTTCACGGTTTTTATGATTTTGGAAGTGTCAGGTGAAAAGTAGACGAAAACAGCAAATTCTGGGGCAAAAACGCAATTTTTGGAAATGTTGACCCGGTCAAAGGTTCGGGACGGGCGTCCCGAACCGGTCAAACCGCCAGGACGGGCGTCCTGAACCGGGACGGGCGTCTCGAGCCGCCAGAAGCTGTCCCACATCGAATTTTTCAGAATTTTTCACTCCGGGAAGCTGCTATAAATACCCCAGGCCTCCAGCAGTTGAATTCATCCCTCTCCACTCGATCTGAGTCATTAAGTGGTTTCCAGTGTACAATTCTCTAGTACACAACTCACTCAGAGACTCGGATCTCAGTTTTCTTTCTTATTAGTGTTTGTTTTAGTTTCTGAGAAATAGTCTCAGATCTTAGGCTTCTATAGATAGGTTCGTTTTTTGTATTCCTAGAATACCCAGGATTTCGTTAGGAGATCCTAAGAGGGCTCTAGGCGTTCGAAGAGTCAGTCCACAGGGCTGGGCTTAAGCCGGGTTGTTAAGTAAAGCCCAGCTACTAGGCTGAGGAAGCGTCCTCCGAAGGTTCTGACGAGCAGAGTCGGGTCAAGCAATACGGCATATACAGCAGTACGCTCCATCGGCGAGACTTCGTAAAGGGTGAATTCTTTATGGCATCGGTTCCAATATCTAGAGCTTGCAGAGTCAAGAACACCTCAACAATAGCACATGGCTAAGGTGAAGAGCCAATTGACAGATCAGAGAAGACCCTTCTGCTCGCGACATGAAGGGAGTTTTTCTAATCCTCATGATCCTTTACTTTTGTTTTCTTTGTTTTGTGTTCTGTTTTGCTATTTCTATTATCCTTCTTGTTTTATTTTCTCTCTCCCCTTCTTTTCTTTCTTTTTCTTTTGTCTTTTGTTTATCTTGTTCTTTGTGTATGTCTGGGCTGTATGACTATGAATCTTTGTACAAAATTGATTTATATGACATACAGAATTGTTGCATTATTCTGTCTTTTCTTGTTTTTTATTATGTTTTATTTCTTGTCTTCAAATAAGTGTGGGGTAATTAGCTATGCATGAACACTGAGGACAGTGCCAAACTTAAGTGTGGGGTAGCAGTTTGAAGGAGTTTGAAAAATTTTTCGCATGCTTTTGCTTGTTTTCCCTGTATTTTCACACCCTTCCAAATTTGTTTTTCAAAATTTTTCTGTCTTTCAGACTTCTAAATGCAGTATGCTTGGTTAAACAAATTGCTTATGTCTATGATATGTAGGTAGTATGTTATGGTTAGTGGGAGATAGTTGATAGCTATCTTGGACTAATTGATTAGGAATAGGGAATTCCTGATAACTGAGCACAACCTTGTCTGGATTAGAGACCTCAACCAATTGCCTATTCGAGACTTAAGGAAGTTGTGGATATATTGACAGTTAGAATGACTACATGAGACTCTGAGCTAAAAGTGAAAAGAACTTAAGGAAGTTAATTACAATAGGGTAGTTTGCCAGCGGCCTTCGCTACTCGAGCACCACTCCTTCGGGGAATTTAAAGCCTGATGCCCTAAGGTCGTGTAGATCTGGGAGTCATCGGAGTGGGACTCGCTATATGGGTAGTTGAAGTTGACGTGTTCTAAGCAAACTCGAAATACCCTGAATCTATAAAGAAAATAACTGAGTGCTAAAACATTAAAAATCTAATCACCAAAGCTCAGAACTCAGAAAGTTATCTGTTGTCAATATGTCTAGCGATAGGTCAAAGTATTATCTGGTAGCAGTTAAGATAAGAGTTCATTGTGTTGACTATCTGGTCTAGACTAGTACACACACTACACATCAGGAAGACCCTGTGACTAAGAAAAAAGTCCAACCTAGTTGTTGATTTGTTTTCTGCTTGATCATAACAAACTACTAGAGACATGTGAGACCTTGTCATAGCAACCTAACCAATCAGACCTGTGTTAAGAATTGTCTGAAGAATTTTTGGAATAAAAACATGATTAGGAATTTAAGTGACTGCACTACGGTTTAAAATCACTAACTCCATGTAGACTTTGCTTGAGGACAAGCAAAAAGCTAAGTGTGGGGTTATCTGATACGCGAAAATCGTATCACATTTTTAGCATATTTTTATATATGTTTTAATGTGAAATTAAGAGTAAATTGACATTAATTGTTTACTATTTACTTGATTTCACGGTTTTTATGATTTTGGAAGTGTCAGGTGAAAAGTAGACGAAAACAGCAAATTCTGGGGCAAAAACGCAATTTTTGGAAATGTTGACCCTGTCAAAGGTTCGGGACGGGCGTCCCGAACCGGTCAAACCGCCAGGACGGGCGTCCTGAACCGGGACGGGCGTCCCGAACCTGGTCAACGAATCAGGACGGGCGTCCCGAGCCGCCAGAAGCTGTCCCACATCGAATTTTTCAGAATTTTTCACTCCGGGAAGCTGCTATAAATACCCCAGGCCTCCAGCAGTTGAATTCATCCCTCTCCACTCGATCTGAGTCATTAAGTGGTTTCCAGTGTACAATTCTCTAGTACACAACTCACTCAGAGACTCGGATCTCAGTTTTCTTTCTTATTAGTGTTTGTTTTAGTTTCTGAGAAATAGTCTCAGATCTTAGGCTTCTATAGATAGGTTCGTTTCTGGTATTCCTAGAATACCCAGGATTTCGTTAGGAGATCCTAAGAGGGCTCGAGGCGTTCGAAGAGTCAGTCCACAGGGCTGGGCTTAAGCCGGGTTGTTAAGTAAAGCCCAGCTACTAGGCTGAGGAAGCGTCCTCCGAAGGTTCTGACGAGCAGAGTCGGGTCAAGCAATACGGCATATACAGCAGTACGCTCCATCGGCGAGACTTCGTAAAGGGTGAATTCTTTATGGCATCGGTCCCCCTGTCCCTCTCTTATATGTTGTTATTGTGTTTGTCCAAATACTGATTGGAATACCAGATTATGTTTTTATGAATATTTGTGATATACGTTGAAGTTATTATGTTTTTCTAGAAATGGCCACCTGCTTAAATATCCATTATGTCTGCATGTCTATTGCCGTTCTTTTAAACTGAAATTAGGGTTATAGACAATTCCTAACCACGGTCTATTCATAACCTGTTTAGTTTAACAGACATCAATTAGTATTGATGTCTGCCATACTAGATAAAATAATCTGCGGAACACCCTGTTGGTTGAAAGTAGTCTAGGTAGGCTGAGTTGAGTATTATGCCGGCGGTTATGAGACGAGCAGTATGATCCCCAAAGTGACATAGGGCGGTCATTGCTGACTTTAGTCCGAGCCGTGAGTAGGGCCGTTACCCTTAACGATGGATGTGGTAACCTTTAGACACAGAACATAGTTGCAATCCAGGCCAAGACATGTCTAAAATACTCGAATATAGGTCAATCAATGTATAGTAATAGTATAACATAGAATTAGAACTCATCTTTAAAACACTTTTAGGATTAATTGGACTTGAACCTAGTGGAGAATGGATCACCCTCTCATCAAAGTATTTGATGAAGATTGCATAACTGGATCATAAGATAGGAGTTAGGATAAAAGGCTAGTTACTACTAAGCCGTTGCCACTTCCCTGGGAGTACGATAATTATTTAATAAAATCATAGATACTTTCCAATAGACTAGCTACACGATAGGTACTCTGCCTTAGGTTCTGGCTGATTAAGTGACACCATAGACTAAATGTGACAATTAGTTAATTCACAGTCCTTAATTATTCATAATCAACATAGGGTAAAATAACACCTATTTAGCACGTCGGTCGGAAACCGCATCAACACCTATTTTAGTATATCAGTCGGAACGCATTAGATTTTTTGCGCCGTTGTCGGGGACATACCATAATGAACTTAGGATTCCTGATCAAAATTCTAGAGACTTATGATAGGTAACGGTAGTAACCTAGACCTTAGGCCTAACACTTACTCTATGCTAGTTAGACAATCAATTTCCGAAATATAGGGTTATCATAACTAATTAATTTTAGACATTATCTGAAATTAAGACAATTAGGATAATCAAATTTTAGAAAATTATTCTAAAACCATATTGAGGAAATTTAACTGCTTTCTAAATAAAATATAAAGAAAAAAAATGTTAAAATTTAAAATATCTTTCTTGCCTTTTCTATTTTTGCTTTTCTTTATGTTTTTGTTATTGTTATTTTATCCTAACCAGACTTTACACTCATAGATGAAGAGAAAAAGATTGAGTAAACCACGAGCATCCTTTCTTAGAACCAAAAGAGTGAAAAGATGTCCCGATCCAAAAGAAAGTTCTGATGAGGAAAACAGGATACAACCATTTACATTCTTAGAAACCATTAGAGCAAGAGCCCAGGATATTCTGGACAAATTAGAAAATAACATCAATCCTTTCCCAAAGATCCAAACAGCTCCTGCATCTCCCGAATATACTCCTGCATCCCCTGAGTATACTCCAAAATCTCCTGAGTATACTCTTGCATCCCCAGCACCTAACAGTCAACCACCTTCATCAGGGGATAGCACTAATGGTTTCCAATCAGCCTTATCTGCCCAGGTAGATGATATGTCTCACAGGATATGCGCGCATGGCTCAAACAATAGCAAGCAGACTAAGACGATCAGATCAGGCTGTTCTAACCGTAAGTTCTAAAGTAACACAACTCAAATTCACAATAGAAAGCCAAAATGTGCAAATACTCCGAGAGGTGATTGAAATCTTAGAGGAACAAAGGAACCAGCAAGAGGAGATGCGAACCATGCAAGCAGAACTGCGAGAGATCAGAAATAAAGGCCATTGAAAAAGGGAAGATTCTTTTTACTTTTTCAGCAAATAAATTGTTTGAACTAAAATTAAATAACTGACCCCTACTTTTTATTTTCAAACTTTTTAAAGGGTCTTTTATTTTATTCAGTAATTTTTCTTCAACATTTTATTTTTCAAATTCTTTATGAAAAACAAATGTGTTACAAATACAATTTATCAATAAGTTGTAATCTTTTGTTTTTCTATGATTCTTGCTGAATAAAGGTTAGGATATGATTAAGGTAGTTATGATTTTTGAAAAGAGATTGAGAAATTTTTGCAAAGAGTTTTTAATAGCTTCTGAATTTGATAGGCTAAACATGAAGACTTGTTAAATAGTATGATTATTTTGGTGTACTAAGATTTGCAGGGAATTATGAAAAAAATATTCGGAAGTGGCATGCATCCCGAGGCAACCTAGGACGGGCATCCCAATTCTGGACAGGCGTCCAGCCGGGACGGGCATCCCGAAGGCCGCACTTTCTACAAAAATGCTATTTTTCTTCATTTTCTCTCAAACCAACCACCAAAAATAATCTCTACAAAATTCTCTCTACCTTCTCTCTACAAATTTTTGGCAACTTCCCAAAGTTTCAAAATTCAAATTTCCCTCCAAAATTTGAACTTTTAAATTTCCTTCCAAAATTCGAATTTCCCTCCAAAATTCAAATTTCCCGCCAAAAATTCAAAATCATTCCCTAACCAAAATCCATCCTTCCGAATTCAAATTCACCTCCAGAATTCAAATTTGAATCTTCTTTCCTGCCTAAATTCTCAAAGTCTCTCGAACGTTCTCAACCAAATGGCTCCCAAACGCGCTCGTATCACTTCTTCCATGATCGTCACCTCCGTGGCACACCCTTTTATGCTTTTCCCTCCATTCCAGCATACCAGGAGAGATGTCATGGATATATCGGATGCACCATACTGGTTGGTAGAACGCTTGACTGGGCAACAGTACATACACTAGGAGTTGAGCAGGAGGTCTGACGCATACTTGACGTACTACCCTACAGTCGAGTCTTCATCGTCATTGAGCCGACCTACCTAGAGCTGGTATGTGAGTTCTATGCTTCATTTATATTCTAGCAGGAGCACATCACATTCCGTCTGGGCGGAATGGATCGATCGATGAACATGGCCTAATTCGGCATCGCCTTGGGTATCTGGCAGAGGGACGAGCTGGATACGCCCACCTACACCACAGAAGTTCGAGACTTCACTCCTGCAGACGTCTCCACCGCTTGGGCTCAGATTTGTACGATGGGTGCTCTCTACCAGCATGGCTTTGCAAAAGCCACAGGTATTCATCCTGCTCTTCACTATTTACATGCCATTATAGCACACACTCTGTAGGACATCGGGCGGCCCCTGGGAATGTCATCCAGATGGAGACATTCCTCCTGGCCAACATGCATATGGGTTCCACAGTAGAGATGGCTCGACTCATTACTGTCATCATGCAGGGTTTCGCTACAGACACTCGGAAACAATATCTGGGGCTCAGGCCGTTCATCACCAGGATAGCCCACTACTTGGAGTTGGACATCGAGGGCTCGGAGCTGACCCAGGTTGCCCCTACCACCATTCCTACGGACCTTACCATTCTACAAAACATGGGGATGGTCGTACATGATGCAACTAGGTGCTACTCCATCCACACGGAGCAGCAAGGACATGCATCAACACCGGGATCAGTTCCAACACATATACCTCCGACCGAGACATTCGTTCCACGCACTGCCTTTGAACGACATATGTTGCACGAATTGGCAGAACTTTCAGCCCGACATAGCTGGGATATGGAAAGAATCGAGAGGCGGATGTCGATGATTGACGATAGAATCGCCATGAACACCAGCAGAGTTGGGGAGATCTTTCAGCAGACCTCCAGATTAGTTGAAGACCAAGAGGTCTACTTTTCAACAGACTTCCGTCCACCCGATGACGATGAGCCGGGTTCTTAGTTTTTCTTTTCCTTTTCTTTTTCTTTCTTTTGTTGCTTTTGCTCTATGTGTGTGATCATGTCTGTGCTGTATGAAATATGAATCTCTGTATGACGTTGATTGGTATGACATAACATCATTTGTTTCTTCTATTATATCTTGTTATTTCGTTTATTGTCTTATTTCACTTCTTACCCTTAGTTAGTCAAATAAGTGTGGGGTAAGAGTTCTCTATTTTGTTTTTATTTCTTCTTGTTTTCAAATAAGTGTGGGGTAATTTAGTTATGCATGAACAGTGAGGACAATGTCAGACTTAAGTGTGGGGTAGCAGTGCACAGTGCACTGTAGTAGAAAAACATTTTGCATGTTTTCCCCATATTTTCACACCCTTCCAAAAAAAATTTCAAAATTTTTCATTCTTTCAGACTTCAAAATGCAGTATGATGGTAAAGAATTGCTGATGTCTTAGATATGTGTGTAGAATGTTATGATCAGTAGGAGACAACATGATCGCTTTCTTGAATTTATCAATTAGAAATAGGGAATTCCTGATACTTGAGCACAACTTAGTTTGGATTAGAGACCTCAGCCAAATACCTTTTCAAAACTTAACTAGATAAGATTAGACCAGTTGAGGATGTATTGGCAATCAAAATGACTAGATGATGCTCTGAGCTGAAAGTGAAAAGAAAAAAAGAGAGTTAACTAAATAGGGTAGTTTGCAAGCGGCCTTTGCTACTCGAGCACCACTCCTTAGGGGAACTTAAAGCCTGATGCCCTAAGATCGTGTAGGTCTGGGAGTCATCGAAGTGGGACTCGCTACATGGGTAGTTAAAGTTGACTTGTGAAAGCAGACACAAAATACCCTGAAAAATCTTTAAAAGAAAAATCAATAAATGCTTACATAAAAATCTTGTCACCAAGGCTCAGAACTCAGAAAGTTGTTTGTTGTTAGTATGTCTAGCAACGGGTCGAAGTATTATTTGGTAATAGTCGAGATGAGAGTATATTGTGTTGACTATCTAGTCTGGACTAGTACACAGACTACACATCAAGAAGACCTTGTGACTGAGAGAAGAGACATTTGAGACCTTGTCATAGCAACTTAACCAGTCAAACATGTGTTGTGAATTATCTGATTCAGTGAAGAATTTTGGAGTAAAAACATGACTAGAAATGTTAAGTGACTGCACCTATGATTTAAAATCACTAACTTCTGGTAGACTTTGCTTGAGGACAAGCAAAAAGCTAAGTGTGGGGTTATATGATATGCATAAATCATATCACAGTTTTAGCATATTTTTAGGCATAATTTAGGGTCAAATTGATGGTAAATCATTCTTAATTGATTATTATTAACTCAATTTCACAGTTTTTGTGATTTTGGAAGTGTCAGGTGAAAAGTAGAAGAAAATGGCAAATTTTGGGGTAAAAATGTGATTTTCAGAAGTTCAAAAGTCGGGATGGGCGTCCCGAACCAAGGATGGGCGTCCTGACCTGGTCAACAAGCCAGGACGGGCGTCCAGGACTTGGGACCACCGTCCTGGCCTGGTCAACAGGCCAGGACGGGCGTCCCGAGCCCCAGTTCAGATCCCACATCAAAAGTTTGAGAGAAAATCACCCAGCTCCCCTACTATAAATACCCCAGGCATTCCTCAGTTGAATTCATTCCTCTCCACTCGATCTGAGTCATTTAGTGACTTCAAGTATACAGTTTTCCATAGTATACAAGTTACTTAGTGTTCTCAGGTTTTAGTATAAGTTTATTTATATTCTTAGATAGTGTCTCATGTTCTTTGTTTTTGAGAGTCTATCTCAGATCCTAGGATACGACTAGATAGGTTCATTTCTGGTATTCATAGAATACCCGGGTTTTCGTTAGGAGATCCTAAGAGGGCTCTAGGCGTTCGAAGAGTCAGTCAATAGGGATGTGCTTAAGCTGGGTATTAAGGTAAAGTCCAGCTACTAGGTTGAGGAAGCGTCCTCCGAAGGTTCTGTCGAGTAGAGTCGGGTAGAGCAGTCCAACATATACAAGCAGTTGCTCCATCGGCGTGACTACGTAAAGGGTGAATACTTTATGGCATCAGTCCCCCTGTCCCTCTCTTTATATGTCTGTACTGTGTTCGTCCAAACATTTATTATGACTATTGAATTATGATTTTATGAATATTTGTTATGCATGTAGAAGTACTTTATGATTTTCTGGAAATGGCCACCAGCTTAACTTTCATTATGTCTGCATGTCTAATGTAGTTTCTTTTAAACTAAATGTAGGGTTATAGACAATTCCTAACCATGGTCTAATCATAACCTCTTTAGTTTAACAGGTATTAATTTAGGACTTCCCCGCCGGGATGCATTAATGTCTTCCATATTACATGAAATAGCCAATAGATCACCATGTTTGTTAGAGTAGTCTAAGTAGGCTGAGTTTGTGTGTTTATGCCAGTGTTAGGGCGAGCGGCATGATCTCCTAAGTGACATAGGACTTTCATGAATGCCTTTAGCTCGAACCGTGAGTAGGGACGTCATTAAAGTAGGGCGGTTTATCAGGTAACTCAGATGTGGTACACCTTTAGATTTTGTACATAGTTGCAATCTAGGCCAAGATATATCTAAAATACTCGAAGATAGGTCAATCAACATGTAGGAGCAGTATAGCATAGTATCAGGACATTATCTGTAAAACACTCTTAGGCTTAAATAGACTTAAACCTAGTGGAGAATGAATCACCCTCTCATCAAAGATATTGATGAACGATTGCATAACTGGATCATAAGATAAGAATTAGGGTAAGAGGATAGTTACTACTAAGCCGTTACCACTTCCCTGGGAGTATGATAATTAATCTAATTAAAATCATAGATACTTTCCAACAGACTAGCTACACAATAGGTACTCTGCCTTAGGTTCTGATTGATTAACTGACAGTATAGAGACTAAATGTGACAATTAGTCAGGCAAAGTCCTTAATTACTCATAATGAACATAGGGTAAAATAACACCTATATTAGTATATCAGAAGGAACGCATCACATTTCCTTACATTTTATACAGCAAAAATTCTTATATCCAAAAAAAGAAAAACAAAGGTTTAGATTTAAACAATTCAATCAATGAAAGTTATATTTCTAACACATATTTTTTTCCGCAAAGAATAAAAAATTGTCTGAATAAAATTTCGAACAAGATAAAGGACCCAATTGAATTTGAAAAGTAAAAAGGAAGGGGTCAGTTATTAAAATTTCGTTCAAACAATTTATTTGCTGAGAATAAAAAGTAAAAATAAATCTTCCCTTTTAGTTGCCTTTATTTCTTATCTTTCGCATTTATGCTCGTATAGCTCTCATCTCTTTCCGCTGCCTTCTTTGCTCATCTCGAATTTCGGTTATCTCCCCTAGTATAAGTGTACCTTGATTCTCTTGGAGACTCACCGTGGCTCTGAGTTGGTCTACGTTAGCAGTGATGTTCAAAACACTTTGATTTGAGTGACATAATCTGCTTGCTATTGTTTGATCCATCTGGCAGATCCTATGAGTCAGATTATCTATCTGCACAGACAAAACTGACTAAAAACCGTTAGTGGTTCCCCCGAATGAAGGTGTTTGATCATTAGGCGTTGGGGTAAACTTAGGAGATGATGGTGAGTTCGGGGTCTGGTCGAAGGGTTGTGGATTTTTGGGAACTCTTTGGATAGGAGTATGAACTGGAGATTTCTGAGGTTCTTCTCTTGGAGGAAAGGTGTCTTCAGAAGGGTCCTCCTCTTCCATAGAACTCAGTACACAGGCATTCAAGAATCTGTTCACTATATCACTAGTGTCTTGGCTTGAGTTAATATCTATGGGTTGTCGAGGATTGTTCTCCTGAGGTGCTTCTATTTCGGGCCTAGATGGTCCTTCTGGTTTCTTCTTCTTCCGAACTAGAGCTTTGGGATTTTCTAGTTTTTCTACTACTTGGTTAGTAGCTGCTCTTGTTCTCTTCATCTACAAGTGTAGAGTCTGGTTAGTATAAATAACAATAAACCAAAAATAGAGATAAAACAAAATTGTAGACAAGAAGATAAATTTATTATTCCTTTTTTAAAAAAAAAAGCAATTTAAATTTCCTTAATAAAGTTTTAGAATAATTTTCTAAAATTTGATTATCCTTAATTTCTTAATTTTAGATAATTTCTAAAATTAATTAGTTATGATAACCCTATATTTCAGGAAACTGATTGTCCAACTAGAATAAAATGAGTGTTTTGTCAAAGGTATAGATTACTATCGCTACCTATCATAAGCCTCTAGAAATTTGATTAGGAATCCTAAAAGTTTTATGATATTTCCCCGGCAACGGCGCCAAAAATTTAGTGTGTTCTGAATTGACTTGCTAAAAATAGGATTTATTACTCAATATTGATTATGAATAATTAAGGACAATGATTTACTAATTGTCACTTTTAGCATTCATATTTGTCACTTAATCAATCAGAACCTAAGGCAGAGTACCTATCGTGTAGCTAGTCTATTGGAAAGTACCTACGATTTTAATTTAAGAATTATCGTACTCCTAGGAAAGTGGTAACGACTTAGTAGCAACTATCCTTTTACCCTAACTCTCATTTTATTACCTAGTTATTCAATCATTCATCAATATCTTTGATGAGTTGGTGATCCTTACTACACAAGACTCGAGTTTATTAAGCTTGCAAGAGTATTTTATAGACAAGTGTTCTGATGTATGTTGATGTGCATAAATCATATCACTTTTTTAGCATGTTTTTAGGCACAAATTAGGGAAAAATTGGAGATAAATCGTTCTTAATTAATTGATATTAATACAATTTTGTAATATTTGTGATTTTAGAAGTTTCAGTTGAAATGTGCAAGAAAATAGAAAATTTTGGGGCAAAATGTGAGTTTCGAAAGTTCCTGGATCAGGACGGGCATCCCGACCCGGTGAAAGATTGATGCATTTTCGACAGATATACTAAAATAGGTGTTATTTACCCTATATCGATTATGAATAACTAAGGACTTAGAATTACTAATTGTCACATTTAGTCTCTATGTTGTCACTTAATCAACCAGAACCTAAGGCAGAGTACCTATCGTGTAGCTAGTCTGTTGGAAAGTATCTACGATTTTAATTTAATAATTTATCGTACTCCCAGGGAAGTGGTAACGACTTAGTAGTAACTATTCTTCTACCCTAACTCTTATCTTATGATCTAGTTATGCAATTGTTCATCAAAATCTTTGATGAGAGGTTGGTTCATTCTCCACTAGGTTCAAGTCTATTTAAGCCTACAAGAGTGTTTTATAGATAGGGTTCTGATTTATGTTATATTGTTTATACATGTTGATTGACCTATCTTAGAGTATTTTAGATATATCTTGGTTTAGATTGCAATTATGTACTGATTCTACTTGTGTACCACATCTGAGTTACCTAATAAACCGCCCAATCGCCATTGACGTCCCTACTCAAGGTTCGAGGTAAAGGCATCCATGAAAGACCCGTGTCACTCAGGAGATCATGCCGCTCGCCCTAACGCCGGCATAAACACGCAAACTCAGCCTACTTAGACTACTTTAACAAACATGGTGATCTATAGGTTATTTCATCTAATATGGCAAACCTTAATGCTTTCAACGGGAAGTCCTAAATCAAGGCCTGATAAACTAAACAGGTTATGATTAGATCGTGGTTAGGAGTTGTCTATAACCATTCATCTAGTTTAAAAAGCAAGTAAACATGCAGTCATAATGATAGTTTAGCTGGTGACCTTTCCGGAAAAATGTAAATGACTTCAACATGCATAACACAAATTCATAACATCATAATTTAATATTCAAAATAGGTATTTGGACAAACACAGTACATACATATAAAGAGAGGGACAAGGGGACCACCGCCATAAAGTATTCACCCTTTATTAGGTCCGTTGATGGAGCAATTGCTTCTATATGCTGGACTGCTCGGCTCGACTCTACTTGACAGAACCTTCGGAGGACGCTTCCTCAGCTTAGTAGCTATGCTTTACCTTATGACCCGGCATAAGCAAAGCCCTATTGACTAACTCTTCGAACGCCTAGTGCTGATGCGATTCCGGTTGACGTACTAAATAGGTGTTATTTTACCCTATGTCGATTATGATTAATTAAGGACTGTGATTGACTAATTGTCACGTTTAGTCTTATGGTGTCACTTAATCAGCCAGAATCTAAGGCAGAGTACCTATCGTGTAGCTAGTCTATTGGAAAGTATCTACGATTTTACTAAGTTAATTATCGTACTCCCAGGGAAGTGGCAACGGCTTAGTAGTAACTAGCCTCTTATCCTAACTCTTATCTTATGATCCAGTTATGCAATCTTCATCAAATACTTTGATGAGAGGGTGATCCATTCTCCACTAGGTTCAAGTCTAATTAACCCTAGAAGTATTTTAAAGATAAGTTCTGATTCTATGTTATACTGTTCCTATATGTTGATTGACCTATATTCGAGTGTTTTAGATATATCTTAGCCTGGAATGCAACTATGTTCTGTGTCTAAAGGTGTACCACATCTGAGTCTCTATGCTACCGCCCCCTATCATCAAGGTAAAAGGCCCTACTCACGGTACGAACAAAGACAGTTATGAAAGCCCTATGTCACTTTCGGGGATCACTCTGAAGGCTCGTAATCGCTGGCATAACGCTCTACTCAGCCTACCTAGACTACTCTAACAAGCCAGGTGTTCAGCATGTTATTTTATCTAGTATGGCAGACACCAATACTAATTGATGCCTGTTAAACTAAATAGGTTATGAATAGACCGTGGTTAGGAATTGTCTATAACCCTATTTTAGTTTAAAAGAAACTACATTAGACATGCAGACATAATGATTATTTAGCAGGTGGCTATTTCCGGAAAAACATAATAACTTCAACATACAAAACAACTATTCATAAAATCATAATCTGATATTCATAATTGATGTTTAGGACAAAGCAATAAAACATATAAGAGAGGGGTATGGGGACTGATGCCATAAAGAAATCACCCTTTACTTAGTCTCGCCTACAGAGCGTACTGCTGTATACGTCGTATTGCTCGCCCTGACTCTGCTCACCAGAACCTTCGGAGGACGCTTCCTCAGCCTAGTAGCTAGACTTTACCTTACGTCCTGGGCTTAAGCCTAGCCCTGTGGACTGACTCTTCGAACGCCTAGAGTTCTCTTAGGATCTCCTAACGAAATCCCGGGTATTCTATGAATACCAGAAACGAACCTATCTATAGAAACCTAAGATCTGAGACTATTTCTCAGAAACTAAAACAAACACTAATAAGAAAGAAAACTGAGATCCGAGTCTCTGAGTGAGTTGTGTACTGGAAAACTGTACACTGGAAACCACTTAATGACTCAGATCGAGTGGAGAGGGATGAATTCAACTGCTGGAGGCCTGGGTATTTATAGCAGCTTCACGGAGTGATAAATTCTGAAAAATTCGATGTGGGACAGCTTCTGGCGGTTCGGGAGGCCCGTCCCGGTTCGGGACGCCCGTCCTGATTCGTTGACCAGGTTCGGGACGCCCGTCCTGGCGGTTTGACCAGGTCGGGACGCCCGTCCCGGACCTTTGACCGGGTCAATATTTCCAAAAATTGCGTTTTTGCCCCAGAATTTGCTGTTTTCGTCTACTTTTCACCTGACACTTCCAAAATCATAAAAACCGTGAAATCAAGTAAATAGTAAATGATTAATGTCAATTTACTCTCGATTTCACATTAAAACATACATAAAAACATGCTAAAAATGTGATACGATTTTCGCGTATCAAGTGCTCTCTTAGGATCTCCTAACGAAATCCCGAGTATTCTATGAATAATAAAAATGAACCTATCTAGTCGTATTCTAAGATCTGAGACAGACTCTCAGAAACGAAGAACACGAGACACTCTCGAAAACTATAAATCTACCTATACTAAAAACACCTAAAATCACTAAGTGACTTGTATACTATAGAAAATTGTATACTTGAAGTCACTAAATGACTCAGATCGAGTGGAGAGGAATGATTTCAACTGAGGAAGGCCTGGGGTATTTATAGCAGGGGAACTGGGTGAAATTCTCTTCAAAAATCGATGTGGTAGTTTGACCAAGCGTTTGGGACACCCATCCTGGATCTGGGACACCCGTCCCGGCCTGTTGACCAGGTCAGGACGACTGTCCTGAGTCCTGGATGCCCGTCCTGAGTCCTGGATGCCCGTCCCGAGTTCTGGACGCCCATCCCGACTTCAGAAAATCACATTTTTACCCCAAAATTTGCCATTTTCTTGCATATTTCACCTGACACTTCCAAAATCACAAAACTGCGAAATTGTGTTAATAACAGTCAATTGAGAATGATTTAACACCAATTTTACCCTAACTTGTGCCTAAAAACATGCTAAAAAGGTGATATGATTTGTGCATATCATATAACCCCACACTTATGTTTTTGCTTGTCATAAAGTAAAGTCTACATGAAATTATTGATTTTAAATCATAGGTGCAGTCTCTTAAAATTCCTAGCAATATTTTTATTCCAAAATTGATCACTGAGTCAGATAATTCACAACATAGGTCTGACTAGTTAAGTTGCCATGACAAGGTCTCAAATGTCTCTAATAGATTATCACGGTCAGGCAGGGTTAATAACTTAATAACTAAATTGAACTCTTCTCTTACTCACGAGGTTTTCCTGATGTGTAGTGTGTATTAGTCCATACTAGATTATCAACACAATATAATATTCTCTTGACTCTTACTAGATAATACTTCGACCGGTCGCTAGACACACCAGCAATAAACAACCTTCTGAGTTCTGAGCTTTGGTGACAAGGATTTTCAATTAAAAATTTCAATATAAGAATACACTAGGCTATGTATTTTTAGATTGATTGTTTAGGGTATTTCGTGTTTGCTTTCACAAGTCAACTTTAACTACACATGTAGCGAGTCCCACTCCGATGACTCCTAGATCTACACGACCTTAAGGCATCAGACTTTAAGTTCCCTTAAGGAGTGGTGCTCGAGTAGCAAAGGCCGCTTGCAAACTACCCTATTTATTTAACTGTTTCACTTCCAGCTCAGAGCATCATCTAGTCATTTAGATTGCTAATACATCCTCAACTGGTCTAATATTATTTAGCTGAGTCTTGAAAAGGTATTTGGTTGAGGTCTCTAATCCAAACTAAGTTGTACTCAAGTATCAGGAATTCCCTATTTCTAATCTATGAATTCAAGAAAGTTATCATGTTGTCTCCTACTGATCATAATGCTCTACATACATATCATAGACATAAGCATTTATTTACCAATCGTAACTGCATTTTGAAGTCTGAAAGAGTGAAAATTTTAGAAATTTATTTTTGGAAGAGTGTAATTCTAGTGAAAATATGGGAAAACATGCAAAAAATTTTACTGCTACAGTACACTGTGCACTACTGATGCGATTCCGGTTGACGTACTAAATAGGTGTTATTTTACCCTATGTCGATTATGATTAATTAAGGACTGTGATTGACTAATTGTCACGTTTAGTCTTATGGTGTCACTTAATCAGCCAGAATCTAAGGCAGAGTACCTATCGTGTAGCTAGTCTATTGGAAAGTATCTACGATTTTACTAAGTTAATTATCGTACTCCCAGGGAAGTGGCAACGGCTTAGTAGTAACTAGCCTCTAATCCTAACTCTTATCTTATGATCCAGTTATGCAATCTTCATCAAATACTTTGATGAGAGGGTGATCCATTCTCCACTAGGTTCAAGTCTAATTAACCCTAGAAGTGTTTTAAAGAAAAGTTCTGATTCTATGTTATACTGTTCCTATATGTTGATTGACCTATATTCGAGTGTTTTAGATATATCTTAGCCTGGAATGCAACTATGTTCTGTGTCTAAAGGTGTACCACATCTGAGTCTCTATGCTACCGCCCCCTATCATTAAGGTAAACGGCCCTACTCACGGTACGAACAAAGACAGTTATGAAAGCCCTATGTCACTTTCGGGGATCACTCTGAAGGCTCGTAATCGCTGGCATAACGCTCTACTCAGCCTACCTAGACTACTCTAACAAGCCAGGTGTTCAGCATGTTATTTTATCTAGTATGGCAGACACCAATACTAATTGATGCCTGTTAAACTAAACAGGTTATGAATAGACCGTGGTTAGGAATTGTCTATAACCCTATTTTAGTTTAAAAGAAACTACATTAGACATGCAGACATAATGATTATTTAGCAGGTGGCTATTTCCGGAAAAACATAATAACTTCAACATACAAAACAACTATTCATAAAATCATAATCTGATATTCATAATTGATGTTTAGGACAAAGCAATAAAACATATAAGAGAGGGGTATGGGGACTGATGCCATAAAGAAATCACCCTTTACTTAGTCTCGCCTACAGAGCGTACTGCTGTATACGTCGTATTGCCCGCCCTGACTCTGCTCGCCAGAACCTTCGGAGGACGCTTCCTCAGCCTAGTAACTAGACTTTACCTTACGTCCTGGGCTTAAGCCTAGCCCTGTGGACTGACTCTTCGAACGCCTAGAGCTCTCTTAGGGTCTCCTAACGAAACCCCGGGTATTCTATGAATACCGGAAACGAACCTATCTATAGAAACCTAAGAGCTGAGACTATTTCTCAGAAACTAAAACAAAACACTAATAAGAAAGAAAACTGAGATCCGAGTCTCTGAGTGAGTTGTGTACTGGAAAACTGTACACTGGAAACCACTTAATGACTCAGATCGAGTGGAGAGGGATGAATTCAACTGCTGGAGGCCTGGGGTATTTATAGCAGCTTCCCGGAGTGAAAAATTCTGAAAAATTCGATGTGGGACAGCTTCTGGCGGCTCGGGACGCCCGTCCTGATTCGTTGACCAGGTTCGGGACGCCCGTCCTGGCGGTTTGACCGGGTCGGGATGCCCGTCCCGGGTTCGGGACGCCCGTCCCGGACCTTTGATCGGGTCAACATTTCCAAAAATTGCATTTTTGCCCCAGAATTTGGTGTTTTCGTCTACTTTTCACCTGACACTTCCAAAATCATAAAAACCGTGAAATCAAGTAAATAGTAAACAATTAATGTCAATTTACTCTCAATTTCACATTAAAACATATATAAAAACATGCTAAAAATGTGATACGATTTTCGCGTATCAGATAACCCCACACTTAGCTTTTTGCTTGTCCTCAAGCAAAGTCTACATGGAGTTAGTGATTTTAAACCGTAGTGCAGTCACTTAAATTCCTAGTCATGTTTTTATTCCAAAAATTCTTCAGACAATTCTTAACACAGGTCTGATTGGTTAGGTTGCTATGACAAGGTCTCACATGTCTCTAGTAGTTTGTTATGATCAGGCAGAAAATAAATCAACAACTAGGTTGGACTTTTTTCTTAGTCACAGGGTCTTCCTGATGTGTAGTGTGTGTACTAGTCTAGACCAGATAGTCAACACAATGAACTCTTATCTTAACTGCTACCAGATAATACTTCGACCTATCGCTAGACATACTGACAACAGATAACTTTCTGAGTTCTGAGCTTTGGTGATCAGATTTTTAATGTTTTAGCACTTAGTTATTTTCTTTATAGATTCAGGGTATTTCGAGTTTGCTTAGAACACGTCAACTTCAACTACCCATGTAGCGAGTCCTACTCCGATGACTCCCAGATCTACACGACCTTAGGGCATCAGGCTTTAAGTTCCCCGAAGGAGTGGTGCTCGAGTAGCGAAGGCCGCTGGCAAACTACCCTATTGTAATTAACTTCCTTAAGTTCTTTTCACTTTTAGCTCAGAGTCTCATCTAGTCATTCTAACTGCCAATATATCCACAACTGGTCTAATTTTATCTAGTTAAGTCTCGAATAGGCAATTGGTTGAGGTCTCTAATCCAGACAAGGTTGTGCTCAGTTATCAGGAATTCCCTATTCCTAATCAATTAGTCCAAGATAGCTATCAATTATCTCCTACTAACCATAACATACTACCTACATTTCATAGACATAAGCAATTTGTTTAACCAAGCATACTGCATTTAGAAGTCTGAAAGACGGAAAAATTTGAAATTTTTTTTTGGAAGGGTGTGAAAATACAGGGAAAACAAGCAAAAGCATGCGAAAAATTTTTCAAACTGCTTCAAACTGCTACAGTGCACTGTGCACTGCTACCCCACACTTAAATCTGGCACTGTCCTCAGTGTTCATGCATAGCTAATTTACCCCACACTTATTTGAAAACAAGAAACAAAAACAAAATAGAAAACTCTTACCCCACACTTATTTAACTAATTCTGGGTAAGAGAGAAAATAAAATAGGAAGGATAATAGAAATAGCAAAACAGAACACAAAACAAAGAAAACAAAAGTAAAGGATCATGAGGATTAGAAAAACTCCCTTCATGTCGCGAGCAGAAGGGTCTTCTCTGATCTGTCAATTGGCTCTTCACCTTAGCCATGTGTTATTGCTGAGGTGTTCTTGACTCTGCAAGCTCTAGATATTGGAACGGATGACGCCAGCTCCGTTCCTTCATTGTCGAGCTCTAGGTAGTGGCATATCCATTTGATGAATGACTCAAGCCCCAAGGACTGTTTCCTCGAATCATCTACAAAGTTTCTCGTAATCGTAGCAACGTGTCCAGAAGGAACGTGTCTAGGAATGAGACTTCTTTGGATTGGTGTGCCTACCTGCCAATGTTAGTAAAGGTATTGCATGCAAGTCTCGAATGGAAGAAAAGATACCTAAAGTTTTGGCGAAGCTGTGGTGGTAGGGGGCTCCAGTTGTGTAGATCTGGGCCCAAGTATTTGAGACTTCCTCGAGGAAGTTTCTCACAGCTGATTGGTATGCAGGGAATGCAAGCTCCTCCATTGCTATGCTCCCGACACAATGCCAAATTCCTCTATATCTGCCGACCGTTCGTTACCTCTTGGTAGATCACTTGCTTGCACTGATTTGGCTTTAATTGTTGCCAGTATCTCATCTATTGATTCTGCGAGTGTGGGTTTTGCTGTGGTGGTGTCTTCTGAAAGTTTCCAGCTTTCGAATTATTCCTTAGCTAAATCCCGTACGATTCCTCTAGTTGGGATTGTATGCATTTCCCATTGGAGCAGCATTCTGCAGTAACCTACTCCTACCTCTTTTGGAATGGTCAGTTATTCCCATAGCAATCCCTGCTAAAGTGTGGTACTTAGCAGACTTCATAGATTTGATACACATGCTGAACATTTCTTCCTAAAACATTGGCACTCTGAATCTGGAAAACAACTAGAATCTGCACATGACTTTAACATCATTAGTAGGTAATGCCTGTGTGTTCAGGCCATTTTGAAAAGTGTTCCACAACTACTATGATGTAATTATTTTCATAAGAAACCTGTGTTTTAGACAAGACCAGATAAGATCGGAATTTTATCACATATGAACTTTCTTATCATGTTTCTGTCCTAAAACAATTCTTACTACATAATTACATCACATATTCATTCAAAAAGCATATTTCAATCAGGTGATGCCATAATGGGTGCAGTAATTCCTTTCGGTTTAAACAATCTCATGCATTTATCATCAAACAAAAGGAACATCCTTTCTCATTAGAATACTCAGAGGTCTGTCTATTAAAGAAAATTTTATTTCATGATTCTGTCTAATAGACTAAGCATGACCTAAGAAAACTCCACAATGAGATTTCTTCCAGATTAAAACCTTAGCCAAAAATTGACAACTCAGAAAAATATTCTATCCTCATTTCCATTTTTATTTTTTCGAAAAAGAGCAACAAATGTACAACTAAGAAAACAACTAAGAAAGAACAAGAGATAGGGAAAAGAACAACTTACCATTGAGCAAGAAAAATACATTCTTTTGGATTTTAAATTTTTAACATTTTTTTTCTTTTTATATTTCGAAAGCAATTAAATTTCCTCAATACGGTTTTAGAATAATTTTCTAAAATTTGATTATCCTAAGTGTCTTAATTCCAGATAACATCTAAAAAATTAGTTATGATAATCCTATATTTCGGAAACTGATTGTCTAACTAGTATAAGAGAAGTGTTGGGTTAAGGTCTAGGTTACTACCGTTACCTATCATAAGTCTCTAGAATTTTGATCAGGAATCCTAAATTCATTATGATATTTCCCCGGCAACGGCGCCAAAAATCTGATGCGATTCCGGTTGACGTACTAAATAGGTGTTATTTTACCCTATGTCGATTATGATTAATTAAGGACTGTGATTGACTAATTGTCACGTTTAGTCTTATGGTGTCACTTAATCAGCCAGAATCTAAGGCAGAGTACCTATCGTGTAGCTAGTCTATTGGAAAGTATCTACGATTTTACTAAGTTAATTATCGTACTCCCAGGGAAGTGGCAACGCTTAGTAGTAACTAGCCTCTTATCCTAACTCTTATCTTATGATCCAGTTATGCAATCTTCATCAAATACTTTGATGAGAGGGTGATCCATTCTCCACTAGGTTCAAGTCTAATTAACCCTAGAAGTGTTTTAAAGATAAGTTCTGATTCTATGTTATACTGTTCCTATATGTTGATTGACCTATATTCGAGTGTTTTAGATATATCTTAGCCTGGAATGCAACTATGTTCTGTGTCTAAAGGTGTACCACATCTGAGTCTCTATGCTACCGCCCCCTATCATTAAGGTAAACGGCCCTACTCACGGTACGAACAAAGACAGTTATGAAAGCCCTATGTCACTTTCGGGGATCACTCTGAAGGCTCGTAATCACTGGCATAACGCTCTACTCAGCCTACCTAGACTACTCTAACAAGCCAGGTGTTCAGCATGTTATTTTATCTAGTATGGCAGACACCAATACTAATTGATGCCTGTTAAACTAAACAGGTTATGAATAGACCGTGGTTAGGAATTGTCTATAACCCTATTTTAGTTTAAAAGAAACTACATTAGACATGCAGACATAATGATTATTTAGCAGGTGGCTATTTCCGGAAAAACATAATAACTTCAACATACAAAACAACTATTCATAAAATCATAATCTGATATTCATAATTGATGTTTAGGACAAAGCAATAAAACATATAAGAGAGGGGTATGGGGACTGATGCCATAAAGAAATCACCCTTTACTTAGTCTCGCCTACAGAGCGTACTACTGTATACGTCGTATTGCCCACCCTGACTCTGCTCGCCAGAACCTTCGGAGGACGCTTCCTCAGCCTAGTAACTAGACTTTACCTTACGTCCTGGGCTTAAGCCTAGCCCTGTGGACTGACTCTTCGAACGCCTAGAGCTCTCTTAGGGTCTCCTAACGAAACCCCGGGTATTCTATGAATACCGGAAACGAACCTATCTATAGAAACCTAAGATCTGAGACTATTTCTCAGAAACTAAAACAAAACACTAATAAGAAAGAAAACTGAGATCCGAGTCTCTGAGTGAGTTGTGTACTAGAAAACTGTACACTGGAAACCACTTAATGACTCAGATCGAGTGGAGAGGGATGAATTCAACTGCTGGAGGCCTGGGGTATTTATAGCAGCTTCCCGGAGTGAAAAAATCTGAAAAATTCGATGTGGGACAGCTTCTGGCGGCTCGGGACGCCCGTCCTGATTCGTTGACCAGGTTCGGGACGCCCGTCCTGGCGGTTTGACCGGGTCGGGACGCCCGTCCCGGGTTCGGGACGCCCGTCCCGGACCTTTGACCGGGTCAACATTTCCAAAAATTGCGTTTTTGCCCCAGAATTTGCTGTTTTCATCTACTTTTCACCTGACACTTCCAAAATCATAAAAACCGTGAAATCAAGTAAATAGTAAACAATTAATGTCAATTTACTCTCAATTTCACATTAAAACATATATAAAAACATGCTAAAAATGTGATACGATTTTCGCGTATCAACTACTACCCCACACTTACGTTTGACACTGTCCTCAGTGTTCATGCATATCTAACTACCCCACACTTATTTGAAAAACAAGAATAAATAAAACATAAAATTCTTACCCCACACTTATTTGACTAACTAAGGGGAAGAGAAATAAAACAAAGGAAGTAATAGAAATAACAAAATGTAATAAAAGAAACAAATGTTGTTATGTCATATAAATCAATGTCATACAAAGATTCATATTTCATACAGCCCAGACATGATCACACATAAAGTAGAAAAAATGAAAGAAAGAAAAAGAAAAGAAAAAGAAAAACTAAGAACCAGGCTCATCGTCATCGGGTGCACGGAAGTAGACCTCTAGGTCTTCGACCAATCGGGAAGTCAGCTGAAAAATCTCCTCGACCCTGCTGTTGGTCATGGTGATTCTATCTTCCATCATCGACATCCGCCTCTCGATGTTTGCCATATCCTGGCTATGTCGGGCTGTGAGTTCAGTCAATCCTTGCGACATATGTCGCTCAAAGGCGGTGCATGGGATGAATGTCTGGGTCGGAGGTATATATGCTGGGGCCGATCCCGGTGCTAATGACTCTCCCTGCTACTCCGTGTGGATGGAGTAGCACCCAGTTGCATCCCTTACGACCATCCCCATGTTCCATAGAATGGTAAGGTCCGTAGGAATGGTGGTCGGGGCAACCTGGGTTAGCTCTGAGCCCTCGATGTCCAACTCCAAGTAGTGGGTTATCCTAGTGATGAACGGCCCGAGCCCCAGATACTGTTTCTAATTGTCCGTAGCAAAACCCTGCATGATGACGGTGATGAGTCGAGCCATCTCTACTGTAGCACCCATGTGCATGTTGGCCAGGAGGAATGTCTCCATCTGGGTGACATTCCCAAGGGCCGCCTGACGTCCTGACAGAGTATGCGCTATAATAGCATGTAAATAGCAAAGGGCAAGATGAATACCTGTGGCTTTTGCAAAGCCATGCTGGTAGGGAGTGCCCGTCGTACAAATCTGAGCCCAAGCGGTGGAGACGTCTGCAGAAGTGAAGTCTCGAACTGCTGTGGTGTATGCAGGCGTATCCAGCTCTTCCCTCTGCTAGATACCCAAGGTGATACCGAACTCGGCCATACTCATCGATCGATCCATTCCGCCCAGTCGGAATGTGATATGCTCCTACTTGAATGTAAATGAAGCGTAGAACTCACATACCAACTCAAGGTAGGTCGGCTCAGTGACGATGAAGACTCGACTGTAGGGTAGTACGTCGAGTATGCGCCGAATCTCCTGCTCAACTCCCAGTGTCTGGACTGCTGCCCAGTCAAGCGTTCTGCCAACCAGTACGCTGCGTCCGATGTGTCCATGACACCTCTCCTGATATGCCGGAATGGAAGGAAAGAGCATAAAAGGATGTGCCACAGATGTGACGGTCATGGAAGAAGTAATACGACCGCGTTTTGGAGCCATCTATTGAGAACATTCGAGAGAATTTGAGAATTTTGTCGGGAAAGAAAATTCGAATTCAAATTATGGAGGTAAATTCGAATTCAGAAGGATGGATTTTGGTTAGGGAAGGATTTTGAGTTTTTGGCGGGAAATTCGAATTTTGGAAGGAAATTCAAAAGTTCAAATTTTGGAGGGAAATTTGAATTTTGAAATCTCAAGAGTTTGCCAAAAATTTGTAGAGAGAAGGTGGAGAGAATTTTGTAGAGAGATGATTTTTGGTGGTTGATTTGGGAGGAAATGGGAAAAATTGGGTTTTGTAGAAGGGGGTCGCCCTCGGGACGCCCGTCCTGGCTGCCTCGGGATGCATGCCACTTCCGGATTTTTTTTTTCATAATTCCCTGCAAATCTTAATACACCAAAAACAATTATAATCTTTAACAAGTCTTCGCGGTTAGGCTATAAAATTCAGAAGTTGTTAAAAACCTTTGGAAAAATTCTCAATCTCTTTTTCCAAAACCATAACTACCCTAATCATATCCTAACCTCTATTCAGCAAAAACTTCTAGAAAAACAAAAGACTAACTCCATACAATTTAATTAATGGAAAATAAATTGTAATTTTAACACATTTGTTTTTAGTAAAGAATTGGAAAATAAAATGTCTGAAGAAAAATTACTGAATAAAATAAAAGACCCTTTCAAAAGTTTGAAAATAAAAAGTAGGGGTCAATTATTAAATTTTAGTTCAAACAGTTTATTTGCTGAAAAATAAAAAGAATCTTCCCTTTTTAATGGCCTTTATTCCTTATCTCTCGCATCTTTACTCGCATAGCTCTCATTTCATCCCTTTGCCTACCATGCTCACTTCGTATGTCAGCTAACTCCCATAGTATCTGTGCACCTTGACTTTCCTGGAGGCTTACTGTGGCCCTGAGTTGGTCCATGTTTTTTGTGATATTCAGAATGCTATGTTCCGAATGACACAGTCTGCTTGCGATCGCTTGATCCATCTGATAAATCCTGTGAGTCAAAGTATCTATCTGCATGGACAAAACTGACTGAAAACCATTAGTACTTCCTCCGGATGAAGGGGTGTGTTCGTTAGGCGTTGGAGTATACTTAAGAGATGTTGGTGAATTTTGGGTTCGGTCAAGGGGTTGTGGATCTCTAGGAACTCTTTGGGCAAGAGTGTGAACTGGAGATTTTTGAGGTTCTTCTCTTGGAGGAAAGGTTTATTCAGAAGGGTCCTCTTCCGTGGGACTAGGCTCACGGGTGTTCAGTAATCTTCTCACTAAATCACTAGTGTCTAGGCTTGAGTTTATTTCTATAAGTTGTGGAGGATTGTTCTCCCGTGGTATCTCTGGTTCAGGCCTAGATGGTCCTTCTAGTTTCGTCTTCTTTCGACCTAGAGCGTCAGGGTTTTCTGCTTTCTTTGCTTGGTTTGTAGCTGCTCTTGTTCTCTTCATCTATGAGTCTACTGGTTAGGATAATAATAACAAAAACATAAAGAAAACAAAATACGGATAAATTTAAAAACAAGAAAAATATCTTTGAGTTTTAATTTTTTTTCCCGAAAGCAGTTAAATTTCCTTAATACGATTTTAGAATAATTTTCTAAAATTTGATTATCCTAAATGTCTTAATTTCAGATAATATCTAAAATTAATTAATTATGATAACCCTATATTACGAAAACTGATTGTCTAACTAGCATAAAATAAGTGTTATGTCTAAGGTATAGATTACTACCGTTACCTATCATAAGTCTCTAGAATTTTGATCAGGAATCCTAAATTCGTTATGATATTTCCCCGGTAACGGAGCCAAAAATCTGATGCGTTTCTGACTGATATACTAAAATAGGTGTTATTTACCCTATATCGATTATGAATAACTAAGGACTTAGAATTACTAATTGTCACATTTAGTCTCTACGTTGTCACTTAATCAATCAGAAACTAAGGCAGAGTACCTATCGTGTAGCTAGTTTGTTGGAAAGTATCTACGATTTTAATTTAATAATTTATTGTACTCCCAGGGAAGTGGTAACGGCTAAGTAGTAACTATCCTTCTACCCTAACTCTTATCTTATGATCTAGTTATGCAATCGTTCATCAAAATCTTTGATGAGAGGTTGATTCATTCTCCACTAGGTTCAAGTCTATTTAAGCCTACAAGAGTGTTTTACAGATAGTGTTCTGATTTATGTTATATTGTTCCTACATGTTGATTGACCTATCTTCGAGTATTTTAGATATATCTTGGTCTAGATTGCAATTATGTACTGATTCTACTTGTGTACCACATCTGAGTTACCTAATAAACCGCCCCATCGCCATTGACGGCTCTACTAACGGTTCGAGCTAAAGGCATCCATGAAAGTCCTGTGTCACTCAGGAGATCATGCCGCTCGCCCTAACGCAGGCATAAACACGCAAACTCAGCCTACTTAGACTACTTTAACAAACATGGTGATCTATAGGTTATTTCATCTAATATGGCAGACCTTAATGCTTCCAACAGGAAATCCTAAATTAAGGCCTGATAAACTAAACAGGTTATGATTAGATCGTGGTTAGGAGTTGTCTATAACCATTCATCTAATTTAAAAGAGCAAGTAAACATGCAGTCATAATGATAGTTTAGCTGGTGACCTTTCCGGAAAAATGTAAATGACTTCAACATGCATAACACATATTCATAACATCATAATTTAATATTCAAAATGGGTATTTGGACAAACACAGTACAGACATATAAAGAGAGGGACAAGGGGACCACCGCCATAAAGTATTCACCCTTTATTAGGTCCGCTGATGGGGCAACTACTTCTATATGCTGGACTGCTCGGCTCGACTCTGCTTGACAGAACCTTCGGAGGACGCTTCCTCAGCTTAGTAGCTATGCTTTACCTTATGACCCGACATAAGCAAAACCATGTTGACTGACTCTTCGAATGCCTAGTGCTCTCTTAGGATCTCCTAACAAAATCCTGAGTATTCTATGAATAATAAAAACGAACCTATATAGTCGTATTCTAAGATCTGAGACAAACTCTCAGAAACGAAGAACAC
Source organism: Asclepias syriaca (assembly GCA_027405835.1). Lineage (NCBI taxonomy): Eukaryota > Viridiplantae > Streptophyta > Magnoliopsida > Gentianales > Apocynaceae > Asclepias > Asclepias syriaca. The sequence goes on along the minus strand of CM049926.1, from coordinate 21,172,738 downwards.
GAGACACTCTCGAAAACTATAAATCTACCTAAACTAAAAACACCTGAAATCACTACGTGACTTGTATACTATAGAAAATTGTATACTTGAAGTCACTAAATGACTCAGATCGAGTGGAGAGGAATGATTTCAACTGAGGAAGGATTGGGGTATTTATAGGAGGGGAACTGGGTGAAAGTCTCTTCAAAAATCGATGTGGGAGTTTGACCAGGCGTCCGGGACGCCCGTCCTGGATCTGGGACACCCGTCCCGGCCTGTTGACCAGGTCAGGACGGTCGTCCCGAGTCCTGGATGCCCATCCTAGTATATTAACTAGGTCAGGACGCTCGTCCAGGGTTCTGGACGCCAAATCCCGATTTCCGAACTTCCGAAAATTGCATTTTGCCCCGAAATTTGCCATTTTCTGTCATATTACACCTGACACTTCCAAAATCACAAAAACTACGAAATTGTGTTAATAACAGACAATTGAGAATGATTTAACACCAATTTTGACCTAAATTGTGCCTAAAACATGCTAAAAAAGTGATATGATTTGTGCATATCAAAGACCCAGGACGGGCGTCCTGACCCGGTCAACAAACTGGGACGGGTGGCCCGAGCCACTGCATAGAACCCCACATCAATTTCTGCATCAAAAATCACTCAGCTTACCTGCTATAAATACCCAGGCCTTCCTCAGTTGAAATCATCCCTCTCCACTTGATCTGAATCATTCAGTGACTTCAAGTATACATTTTTCTACAGTATCCAAGTCATTTAGTGATTTCAGGTGTTTCATTCAAGTAGTTTAGTATATGAGAGTTTCTCGTGTTCTTTGCTTTCTGAGAGTCTACTCAAAATCTTAGAATACGACTAGATAGGGTTCATTTTTGGTATTCATAGAATACCCGGGATTTCGTTAGGAGATCCTAAGAGGGCATTAGGTGGGTGAAGACCTAGTCAACAGGGCTTTGCTTAAGCCCGGGACATAAGGTAAAGCAATAGCTGCTAGGCTAAGGAGGCGTTCTCCGAAGGTTCTATCAAGCAGATTTGGGTCAAGCAGTCCAGGATATACAAGTAGTAGCTCCATCGGCGGACCTGATAAAGGCTGAATACTTTATGGTGGTGGTTCCCTAGATCCTCTCTCTATATTCTATACAGTGTTTGTCTAAAAATATATTTGAATACCCAATTATGATGATATGAATATGTGTTTTGCATGCTGAAGTTCTTTACATTTTTCCGAAAAGGTCACCAGCTTAATTAATCATTATGACTGCATGTCTACTTGCTCTTTTAAATTAGATGAACGGTTATAGATAATTCCTAACAACAGTCTAACCATAACCTGTCTAGTTTAACAGGCCTTAATTTAGGGCTTTGTGTGAGGACGGAAGCATTAAGGTCTGCCATATAAAATAAAATAACCTATAGATCACCATGTTTGTTAGAGTAGTCTAATAAGGCTAAGTTCGTGTGTTTATTCCAGCGTTAGGGCGAGCGGCATGATCTCCTGAGTGACACAGGACTTTGAGGGATGCCTTTAGCTCAAACCGTGAGTAGGACCGTCTATGGCGATGGGGCTGTTTATTAGATAACTCAAATGTGGTACACAGGTAGAATCAGTACGTAATTGCAATCTAGACCAAGATATATCTAAAATACTCGAAGATAGGTCAGTCAACATGTAGAAACAATAGAACATATATCAGATCTGTAAAATACTCTTGCATGCTTAATGAACTTGAGTCTTGTGTAGAAAGGATCACCCTCTCATCAAAGATATTGATGAATGATTGAATAACAAGGTAATAAAATGAGAGTTAGGGTAAAAGGATAGTTGCTACTAAACCGTTACCACTTCCCTGGGAGTATGATAAATTATCAAATTAAAGTCGTAGATACTTTCCAACAGACTAGCTACACGGTAGGTACTCTGCCTTAGGTTCTAATTGATTAAGTGACAACATGGATGCTAAATGCGACAATTAGTAAGCCTCGGTCCTGAATTATTCATAATCGATATAGGGTAAACAAAGCCTATTTTTAGCATATCAATCGGAACACATCATATGTTCTATTGTTCCTACATGTTGATTGACCTATCTTTGAGTATTTTAGATATATCCTGGTCTAGAATGCAATTACAGACTGTATCTTACTTGTGTACCACATCTGAGTTATCTGATAAACTGCCCCATCGCCATGACGACCCTACTCATGGTTTGAGCTAAAGGTATCCATTAAAGCCTATGTCACTTAGGAAATCATGCCACTGGCCCTAACACCAGCATAAACACGCTAACTCAGCCTCATTAGACTATTCTAACAAACATGGTGATCTATAGGTTATTTCACCTAATATGGCAGACCTTATGCTTTTTAATATCCTAAATTAAGGCATGTTAAACTAGACAGGTTATGATTAGACCGTGGTTAGGAATTGTCTATAACCGTTCATCTAGTTTAAAAGAGCAAGTAGATATGCAGTCATAATGTTTAATTAAGCAAGTGACATTTCCGGAAAAATGAATATACTTCAACATGCAAAACATATATAACCTATCATCATAATTTAATATTCAAATAAGTTTTTAGACAAACACAATACAGAATATACATAGAGGATCTAGGGAACCACCACCATAAAGTATTCACCCTTTATCAGGTCCGCCGATGGAGCGACTACTTGTATATCCTGGATTGCTTGACTTGACTTTGCTTGACAGAACCTTCGGAGAACGCTTCCTTAGCCTAGTAGCAATTACTTTACCTTACATCCTGTGCTTAAGCAAAGCCTTGTTGACTAGCTCTTCGCTCACCTAATGCCCACTTAGGATCTCCTAACAAAATCCCGGGTATTCTATGAATGCCAAAGATGAACCCTATCTAGTCGAATTCTAAGATTCTTAGATAAACAGTCAGAAAGCAAAGAAAACGAGAAACTCCCGTATACTAAACTACTCGTGTTATGCACCTGAGATCACTAAATGACTTGTATTGAGTGTAAAAATGGACACATGAAGTCACTAGATGATTCAGATCGAGTGAAGAGGGATGATTTCAACTGAGGAAGACATGGGGTATATATAGCAGGGAACTTGAGAGTTTTTCTCTATGAAAATCGATGTGAGATTCTAAACGAGTCTGTTGATCGGGTCTGGGATGCCCATCCCGGTTCTTTGACTGGGTCGGGACGCCCGTCCTGATCTTGGGACGCCCATCCTGAACTGAAAAGTTCCAAAAATCACATTTTTGCCTCAATATTTGCTATTTTCTTGCACATTTCACCTAAAACTTCCAAAATCAGAAATACTGGAAAATTGTGTTCATATCAATCAATTAAGAATGATTTATCTCCAATTTTGCCCTAATTTGTGCCTAAAAACATGCTAAAAAAGTGATATGATTTATGCACATCACCCTACTCATGGTACGAGTTAAAGGTATCCATGAAAACCTATGTCACTCAAGAATTCATGCTACTCACCCTGACGCCGGCATAGAGAACAAACTCAGCCTCATTAGACTACTCTAACAAACATAGTGATCTATAAGTTATTTCACCTAATATAGAAGACCTTAATACTTTTTAATCCTAAATTAAGGCCTGTTAAACTAAACAGATTATGATTAGACCGTGGTTAGGAATTATCTATAACCGTTCATTTAGTTTAAAAGAGCAAGCAGATAATCAGTCATAATGTATGTTTAGCTGGTGACCTTTCCGGAAAAATGAGTGTAACTTCAATATGCAAAGCATATTTAACAAAGTAATCATAGTTTGACATTCAAATTAATGTTTAGACAAACACAATACAGAATATATAGAGAGGATCTAGGGGACCACCACCATAAAGTATTCACCCTTTATCAGGTCCGCTGGCGGAGCGACTACTTGTATATCCTGCATTGCTTGACCTGACTCTGATCAGCAGAACCTTCAGACAACGCTTCCTTAGACTAGTAGCAATGGCCTGTTAACTAGCTCTTCACTCACCTAATGCCCTTTTAAGATCTCCTAATGAAATCCCGGGTATTCTATGAATATAAAAAATGAACCCTATCTAATCGAATTCTAAGAACCTGAGATAAATACTCAGGAAACAAAGAAGACGAGACACTTCTATACTGCTATCTACTCGTGTGAGTGTAGAAAGATGCACTGAGCCACTAAATGACTCAGATCGAATGATTAGGAATGCACTCAAAACTGCTAAATGACTCAGATTAAGTGGGGAGGGATCAAATGATCCACTCGAAGCTGAGTAAATGACTCGTATTGAGTGGTCATGGATGATTTCAACTGAGGAAGGCCTGAGGTATTTATAGTAGGGGAAATGAGTGAATTTCTCTTCATTTCTTGATGTGGGACTTGCATCTGCCACTCGAGACGCTCGTCTTGGTGCTTTGACCGAGTCAGGAAGCCCGTCCCGGTTGTTTGACTGGGTCGGGACGCCCGCCCCGAACTCAGAAGTTCTAAAAATTGCATTTTTGCCCCAATAATTGCTATTTTCTTGCACATTTCACTTGAAACTTCTAAAACCACAAATTCTGCAAAAATGTGTTAATATCAATCAATTAAGATCGATTTGGTTCTAATTTTGCCCTAATTTGTGCCTAAACATATGCTAAAAAAGTGATATGATTTGTGCATATCATCCATTCTATACGTTCCTGACACCTAACACATGTTTTCTGAACTATCGAATAAGTGTTGAATTTTCTGAATACTTGTTGAAAAATATTTGTGATTGCACATATAATTTAGCCTTTTCAAAATCTTATCTAGTGATTTGCTTGAGGACAAGCAAAAAGCTAAGTGTGGGGTTATGTGATATCGCTAAATTATATCACATTTTTATCACGTATTTAGACACAAATTAGGGCAATTTGGGAAGTATTTGATTTTAATTAGATTAAATTAACATATAATTGCGTAATTTGTGATTTTGAATGTTTCAGAAGTTAAATTGCATAAAACAACAAATATTGGGGCAAAATTGCAATTTTTGGAAAGCCTGAAGGCCATGATGGTTGATGTGCATAATTCCTATCACTTTTTAGCATGTTTTAGGCACAAATTAGGTAAAATTGGAGATAAATTGTTCTTAATTGATTGATATTAATACAATTTTGCAGTATTTGTGATTGCAGTATTAATATCAAATTTTGCAATATAACTTTACTGAATTCCTCAATTAGAAATAGGGAATTCCTGATAATTGAGCACAACCTAGTTTAGATTAGAGACATTAACCAAATACCTTTTCGAGACTTACCTGAATAATATTATACCGGTTGAGGATGTATTAGCAATTTGAATGACTAGATGATGCTCTAAGCTGGAAGTGAAAAAGTTTAAACAAATAGGGTAGTTTGCAAGCATCCTTTGCTACTCGAGCACCACTTCTTAAGGGAACTTAATGCCTGATGCCCTAAGGTCGTATAGATCTGCGAGTCATCGGAGTGGGACTCGCTACCTGGGTAGTTAAAGTTGATGTATGAAAGCGAACACAAAAATACCATGAACAATCAATCTAAAAATACATTGCCCAGTGTGTTCTTTTATTGAAAATTATAATTGAAAAGCCTTGACACCAAAGCTCAGAACTTAGAAGGTCGTTTGTTGTAATTATATTCAACGATTGGTCAAAATATTATCTGGTAAAGGCTAAGAGAAGACTATATTGTGTTGACAATCTAGTTTAGATTAGTACACACACTACACATCAGGAAGACCTCGTGACTAAGAGTAGAGTTCTGTCTAGTTATTGAGTTGTTATACCTGCATGACCATGATAATCTACTAAGACATTTGAGACCTTGTCATAACAACTTGACCAATCAGGCCTGTTTTGTGAATCATCTGACTCAATGATTAATTTTGGCTAAAAACATTGCTAGGACCTTTGAGTGATTGCACCTATGATTTAGAATTTCAATAATTTCATATAGACTTTGCTTGAGGACAAGCAAAAAGGTAAGTGTGGGGTTATATGATGTTCATAAATCATATCAGTTTTTAGCATGTTTTAGGCACAAATTAGGGCAAAATTGGAGATAAATCGTTCTTAATTGATTGATATTAATACAATTTTGCAGTATTTGTCACTTTGGAAGTTTCAGGTGAAATGTGCAAGAAAATAGCAAATTTCGGGGCAAAAGCATGATTTTTGGAAGTTCGTGGATCAGGACGGGCGTCCTAACCTGGTAAAAGCACCGGGACGGGCGTCCTAGACCCGAGATGGGCATCCTGACCCGGTCAACAAACCGGGACGGGCGTCCCGAGCCCCTACATAGAATCCCACATTGATTTTTGAAGAGAAAATCACTCAGCTTACCTGCTATAAATACCCCAGGCCTTCCTCAGTTGAAATCATCCCTCTCCACTTGATCTGAATCATTCAGTGACTTTAAGTATACATTTTTCTACAGTATACAAGTCATTTATTGATTTCAGGTGTTTCATTCAAGTAGTTTAGTATACGAGAGTTTCTCGTTTTCTTTGCTTTCTGAGAGGCTGTCTCAGAATCTTAGAATACGACTAGATAGGGTTCATTTTTGGTATTCATAGAATACCCAGGATTTCGTTAGGAGATCCTAAGAGGGTATTAGGTGAGTGAAGAGCTAGTCAACAGGGCTTTGCTTAAGCCCAGGACATAAGGTAAAGCAATTGCTGCTAGGCTAAGGAAGCATTCCCTGAAAGTTCTATCAAGCAGAGTTGGGTCAAGCAGTCTAGGATATACAAGTAGTCGATCCATCGGCGGACCTGATAAAGGGTGAATACTTTATGGTGGTGGTTCCCTAGATCCTCTATGTATATTATGTACTGTGTTTGTCTAAAGATTTATTTGAATACCCAATTATGATGATATGTATATGTATTTTGCATGCTGAAGTTCTTTACATTTTCTCAGAAAGGTCACCAGCTTAATTAATCATTATGACTGCATGTCTACTTGCTCTTTTAAATTAGATGAACGGTTATAGACAATTCTTAACTACGGTCTAATCATAACCTTTCTAGTTTAATAGGCCTTAATTTAGGGCTTTGTGTGAGGACGGAAGAATTAAGGTCTGTCATATTAGATAAAATAACCTATAGATCACCATGTTTGTTAGAGTAGTCTAATGAGGTTGGGTTCGTGTGTTTATGCCAACGTTAGGGCGAGCGGCATGATATCCTGAGTGACACAGGACTTTCATGGATGCCTTTAGCTCGAACCATGAGTAGGGCAGTCAATGGCGATGGGCAGTTTATCAAATAACTCAGATGTGGAACACAGGTAGAATCAGTACGTAATTGCAATCTAGACCAAGATACATCTAAAATACTCGAAGATAGGTTAGTCAACATGTAGAAACAGTAGAACATACATCAGAACACTGGTTTGTAAAATACTCTTGCATGCTTAATGAACTTGAGTCTTGTGTTGAAAGGATCACCCTCTCATCCAAGATATTGATGAATGATTGCATAACTAGGTAATAAAATGAGAGTTAGGGTAAAAGGATAGTTGCTACTAAGTCGTTACCACTTTCTTGGGAGCACGATAAATTATTAAATTAAAATCGTAGATACTTTCCAATAGACTAGCTACACGATAGGTACTCTGACTTAGGTTTTTATTGATTAAGTGACAACATAGATGCTAAATGTGACAATTAGTAAATCTCAATCCTTAATTATTCATAATCGATATAGGGTAAATAAAGCTTATTTTTAGCATATCAAACGGAATGCATCAATGGTCGTCCCTAGCTAGGTGTCACGAAGAGCCTCTTCCAGGCACAGCCACCAGTTCATGACACTCAACACAACCTACACATGGCACATGCACAAGCGCAAGTACACGCAACAGATAGAAAATCACAAGTAAAGGGATAAGTAATAATATTTACGGGCAACTCGCCCAACCTTTCTATATCATTCAATAGTAAGGAATTACAAGAGATGACAACTATAAACAAAGTTGCTTAGCCACCAAGGCCTACAAGATAGAATCCACCTATTCTATCTATCCCTCTATTTCTTTGTCTGTCTCATTTCTCTCTACTAGTGTTACTTCCAACTATCCCTATTTCTAGCTGTCTAGGGATTGGCAGGGTTTAGAGTTATCCTCATGGGCCACGGCCCATCCATGGTATCCCAAACCATCTAGGACTCGCTTAGGGTTCTGACATATTTGGACTAGGGTTCCTTCTTAGTCGGACTTGTGCCTCGACCCATGCCACAATGCCTCAGCCCACGTCGCACATCTTGGTCCACGGATAACACTCGGTATAAAAGGGTTGGCACATAGCCAGAACCCTAGATCATCTACCACACGCATACTTGCTCCGCCACTACCGGAGCTGTACCACACCCTCGGGACAAAGGGTCTTACATGCCTCCCCTACTTAAGCCATCGATGTCCTCATCGATCCTTGTCGCTTCCAATAGTTAGAAATGTGATTCTCAAATTGCCAAAGGGTCACGTCTCTTTCCCACGTAGCATCAATCTCGGCTTCTCCTTCCAATGCAAAAGGAAGCCAGTCTTGTAATTCTTCTTACTTTGGCCCATGGTTCGATGATCCAAAATCTTCTCTACCAGTTTGTCAAACTATTTCTGAATCACGAGTGGAGCCCTTCTAGACTTCTGCCTTTCCCTTTCAAATTCATCTTTGTTATACTTTTTCAAATAGTTAACATGAAAAGTAGGATGAATTTTTAACCTGTTGATGCGTTCCGATTGGTATGCTAAAAGATAGGATTTATTTACCTATATTGGTTATGAGTAATTAAGGACTTAGTCTTACTAACTGTCACTTTAGCATTTAATTGTTGTCACTTAATCAACCAGAACCTAAGGCAGAGTACCTATCGTGTAGCTAGTTCTTGGAAAGTATCTACGATTTTAAATTATAAATATCGTACTCCTAGGGAACTAGCAACGGCTTAGTAGCAACTATCCCTTAATCCTAACAATCATCTTATTATTCATTTAATCAATCGATTATCAATATCTTGGATATTTTGGTGATCCCAATCACACATAATAAGCACTTATCAAGCATGCAAGAGTTATCCTCTAGACATATATTCTGATGTATATTTATTGTTTCTACAAGTTGGTTGACCTATCTTCGAACATTTTAGATATATCTTGGTCTGGATTGCAATTATGTACTGTATCTGCTTGTGTACCACATCTGAGTTACCTTATGTATTCACCCTACCTTAATGATGACCCTTCTCACGTTTAGGGTTAAAGTATCCATGAAAGCCTGTGTCACTCAGGAAATCATACCCTCACCCTAATGCAGGCATAGCGCCCAAACTCAGCCTCATTAGGCTACTCTAACAAACATGGTGATCTGTAGGTTATTTTACCTAATATTGCACACTTTAATATATTCTACCCTAACTTAAGGCTTGTTAAACTAAACAGGTTATGATGTAGACCATGGTTAGGAATTGTTTATAACCTTTCATTTAGTTTAAAAGAGCAAATAGATTATCAGGCATAATGTTAATTTAGCATGTGACCTTTCCGGAAAAATGAGTAGAACCTCAACGTGCAAAACATGTATATATAGCAATCATAATTCAGTATTCAAATCGATGTTTAGACTAACACAACACAAAGTGATACGCGAAAATCGTATCACATTTTTAGCATGTTTTTATATATGTTTTAATGTGAAATTGAGAGTAAATTGACATTAATTGTTTACTATTTACTTGATTTCACAGTTTTTATGATTTTGGAAGTGTCAGGTGAAAAGTAGACGAAAACAGCAAATTCTGGGGCAAAAACGCAATTTTTGGAAATGTTGACCCGGTCAAAGGTCCGGGATGGGCGTCCCGAACCCGGGACGGGCGTCCCGACCCAGTCAAACCGCCAGGACGGGCGTCCTGAACCGGGACGGGCGTCCCGAACCTGGTCAACGAATCAGGACGGGCGTCCCGAACCGGGACGGGCGTCCCGAGCCGCCAGAAGCTGTCCCACATCGAATTTTTCAGAATTTTTCACTCCTAGAAGCTGCTATAAATACCCCAGGCCTCCAGCAGTTGAATTCATCCCTCTCCACTCGATCTAAGTCATTAAGTGGTTTCCAGTGTACAATTTTCCAGTACACAACTCACTCAGAGACTCGGATCTCAGTTTTCTTTCTTATTAGTGTTTGTTTTAGTTTCTGAGAAATAGTCTCAGATCTTAGGTTTCTATAGATAGGTTCGTTTCCGGTATTCATAGAATACCCGGGGTTTCGTTAGGAGACCCTAAGAGAGCTCTAGGCGTTCGAAGAGTCAGTCCACATGGCTGGGCTTAAGTTGGGTATTAAGGTAAAGCCCAGTTACTAGGCTGAGGAAGCGTCCTCCGAAGGTTCTGGTGAGCAGAGTCAGAGGAGGCAGTACAACATATACAGTAGTACGCTCTGCGGCGAGACTACGTAAAGGGTGATTTCTTTATGGCATCAGTCCCCATACCCCTCTCTTATATGTTGTTATTGTTTTTCTCTAAATACTTATTATGAACATCTGATTATGATTTTTATGAATAGTTGTTTTATATGTTGAAGTTGTTATATTTTTCCGGAAATAGCCACCTGCTAAATATTCACTATGTCTGCATGTTTAATGTGCTCTTTTAAACTAAAGTTAGGGTTATAGACAATTCCTAACCACGGTCTAATCATAACCTGTTTAGTTTAACAGGCATCAATTAGTATTGGTGTCTGCCATGCTAGATAAAATAACATGTTGAACACCCTGCCTGTTAAAGTAGTCTAGGTAGGGGCCGAGCTGAGTCCGATTATGCCGGCGGCTAGGGCAAGCGGTATGATCCCCGAAGTGACATAGGGCTTTCATGGATGCCTTCGTCCCGAACCGTGAGTAGGGCCGTCATTAAGGTAGGGCGGTTTATTAGAGACCTCGGATGTGGTACGCCTTTAGACACAGAACATAGTTGCAATCCAGGCTAAGATGCATCTAAAATACTCGAATATAGGTCAATCAACATATAGGAACAGTATAACATAGAATCAGAATTTATCTTTAAAACACTTCTAGGGTTAATTAGACTTGAACCTAGTGGAGAATGGATCACCCTCTCATCAAAGTATTTGATGAAGATTGCATAACTGGATCATAAGATAAGAGTTAGGATAAGAGGCTAGTTACTACTAAGCCGTTGCCACTTCCCTGGGAGTACGATAATTAACTTAGTAAAATCGTAGATACTTTCCAATAGACTAGCTACACGATAGGTACTCTGCCTTAGATTCTGGCTGATTAAGTGACACCATAAGACTAAACGTGACAATTAGTCAATCACAGTCCTTAATTAATCATAATCGACATAGGGTAAAATAACACCTATTTAGTACGTCAACCGGAATCGCATCACAAAGATATACAGAGAGGATCTAGGGGACCACCACCATAAAGTGTTCACCCTTTATCAGGTCTGCCGGTGCTGCTAATACTTGTATACTTTGAGTTGCTCAACCTGACTCTGATCGGCAGAACCTTCGAAGAACGCTTCCTTAGCCTAGTAGCAATTGCTTTACCTTACATCCTGGGCTTAAGCAATGCCCTGTTGACTAACTATTCACTCACCTAATGCTCTCTTAGGATCTCCTAACGAAATTATGGGTATTCTATGAATACCAAAGATGAACACTATCTTATCGAATTCCCAGAATCTGAGATAAACACTCAAAAAATAGAGAAAACGAGACACTCTTTATTGCTAGATGGCTTGTGTTGAATGATGAGGGATATCTCTAACCTTCCAACCCCTAGGGTATTTATAGGAGTGAACAGGAAGAGGTTTTACATGAATTTTCTATGTGGGACAAAACCTTTTTACTCGGAAATGCCCGTCCTAAAGCTTGGGGACGCCCATCTTGAGCCATTGACTCAGTCGGGGCGGGCGTTCGGGCTTCGGGACGCCCGCCTCGAGCTCAGAACTTCCTAAAATTGCATTTTTGTCCTGATATTTACTATTTTCATGCAATTTACTCTTGAAACTTCCAAAATCACAAATTATGCAAAAAGATGTCAATTTCAATCAATTAAGTTAAATTTAGTCCCAATTATTCCCTAATTTGTGTCTAAAAACATACTAAAAAGGTGATATGATTTGTGCATATCACATGTTTGGAAGCTTGAGTCAATAAGCAACATTTCTCACCTTTTTTATTGCCTCAAATGGTCCATCATACTCAGGTATCAACCCGCGATGAACAACTTTCCGACAAATCTTCTTCCAAATTTGAGGAGTCAGTTTCAGCAACACCAAGTCACCTACCTCAAATTGCACATCACGTCTATGTTGATCAGCATACTTCTTCATCCCCTTTTGATCCATCTCCAAACTATCTCTTGCTTCGGCAATCATCTCATGCTTTACCTGGGCAAATCTTTGCTCTGCTAGATATGTTCTAACACTTGGCACCACCATTGCCAAATCTTGTGGGGTCGTTGGTTGTTGTCCATTCACTAGCTCAAAGGGACTCATCTTTGTTGCAGAAGATCAATGAATATTGTAACAAAACTGTGCTAAGTCAAGAAGATTCACCTAATTATTCTGACTTGCCGTCACATAATTCCTCGGGTATTCCTCCAACAAGGCATTAATCCTCTGTGTTTGACCATCAGTCTGAGGATGATTTGCAGGCAAAAACTTCAGTTCGCATCCCATCAATCCAAACAAAGCCACCCAAAACCTACTAGTAAACTTAGCATCCCTGTCACTAACTATGTCCTTTGATACACCAAAGTACTTCACAACATGCTTGAAAAACAACTCAACTGCAACGTCATCTGGACAAGATGATGGAACAAGGACAAACATAGCATATTTAAAAAATCTATCGATTATTACAAAAATAGAAGTTAAATCATTCACCTTAGTCAATCTAGAGATGAAATCCATCGAAATACTTTGCCACTACCCGTCAGGAATAGGAAGAGGTTGTAACACACCAAGTTCCCTTCGCCTTTCAACATTGTCTTGTTGACACACCAAACACGTTCGAACATACACTTCAATGTCATCCTCCATCCGTGGCTAGAAGAATCGTCTTACCAACAAAGAATGAGTTCTTTCTATACAAGGATGACCAACTGATATGCACAAATCATATCACATTTTTTAGCATGTTTTTAGGCACAAATTAGGGCAAAATTGGAACCAAATCGATCTTAACTGATTGATATTAACATATTTTTTCATAATTTGTGATTTTGGAAGTTTCATGTGAAATGTGTAAGAAAATAGCAAATATTGGGGTAAAAATGCAATTTTTGGAACTTATGAGTTCGAGACGGGAGTCCCGACCCGGTCAAAGCACTGGGATGGGCGTCCTGAGCATGATGAAGTAGTCCCACATCAGAAATGGAAGAGAAAAACCCTCATTTCCCCTACTATAAATACCCCAGGCCTTCCTCAGTTGTAATCATCCCTCACCACTCAATATGAGTCATTTAGCAGCTTCGAGTGGATCATTTGATCCCTCATCACTCGATCTAAATCATCTAGTGACTTCAATTGTATATTTTTACACTCGATATAAGTTATGCAGTGACTCAAGTACATTTTTGTGCACTCACACGAGTACATGGCAGTATAAGAGTGTCTCGTTTTCTTTGTTCCCTGAGTGTTTATCTCAGGTTCTTATAATTCGATTAGATAGGGTTCTTCTTTGGTATTCGTAGAATACCTGAGATTTCTTTTGGAGATCCTAAGAGGGCATTAGGTGAGCGAAGGGCTAGTCAATATGGTATTGCTAAAGCCCAGGATGTAAGGTAAAGCAATCGCTACTAGTCTAAGGAAGAGTTCTCCGAAGGTTTTGCTATTCAGAGTTAGGTCGAGCAACCCAGAGTATACAAGTAGTCCCTCCACCGGCGAACCTGATAAAGGGTGAATATTTTATGGTGGTGGTCCCATAGATCCTCTCTGTATACTTTATGTTGTGTTCGTCTAAATACTTATTTGAATACCAAATTATGATTGCTTTGTTATTTGTGTTGTGCATGTTGAAGTAATGTTCATTTTTCCAGAAAGGTCACCTGATGAATTTACATTATGACTGAATTATCTGCTTGCTCTTTTAAACTAAATGAACGGTTATAGGTAATTCCTAACTGTGAGCCCCTTTGTCCCGTTGGTGCGGGGCAGCTCTGGCGGAGGCCGGGCAAGTGTGATAGCGGCCGAGCAAGTGTGCCACGGCCGAGAAAGTGCGCAGTAGCGAATGGCTTTGGGGGTTGGCCGAGCGTCCCTTTTATAGAAGGAAGGCAGGCGTGGGCTGCGGAGTGCCGAGTGGGCTGAGGCCCAGACCCAGACCGTTGGAAACCCTAATGAGATCTGAACGGAAAGAGTCAAACCGAGAATGGAGGCTTAATCCGTGAGTCAAAGATGGAAAGAGTCAAGCCAAGATTGTGGGCACGATTTGTGGATCGTGTGTTGACTGACTCTAAACCCTACCCATCCCTAGTGGGCTATAAATAGGGGCAGATGGGCAAGGGAGAAGGCAAGTTGAGCGAGAGCACAACAAAAGCTAGCGAGAGCAGCTATAGCGAGCGAGAGAGATAGAGAGATAGACTAGGTTGATCTATCTTGTAGGCCATTGTGGCCGTGCAGCCTTGTGAACGGTTGCTTATACATTGTAATTCCTTACTATTTGTTCAATATAGAAAGGTTGGGTGAGTTACCCGTAATTACTGTGTCTATCTCTATACTTGTGATTTTTCCGTTGTGTGTGTGTGTGTACCTGTGCGTGCGCACGTACCCGTGCAAGTCGGGTTGAGTGCTTGAGAACTGGTGGCCGGGCCAGGAAGAGGCACTTCGTGACAAATTGGTATCAGAGCGCAGTCCGACCCTTGCAGAAATGTCTAGTTCGTCAGAAGATCTACGGAGGACAGTACCGATCTGCCTCGACAGCACGCCGAATCCGCATGCCTCTACTGCGGATCGGTTGACAAGGCTGGAGACCTTGTTTTCGCATCATGTGCAGGCGATTGGTGTGTTAGAGCATGTGCAAAATGCTCGTCCCTTGATAGATCAGATCCAAGGACCGCCAGATGTGGTGGCGGATCTACACCAACTCCAAGAGATTGTCGACCATATGAAGGCAAGCATCGACGGGTTGAAGGCTAGTGTTGCGACACTGCAATCTAATACTGCGGGGACCAGTGTTAGACAACCATTGTTCAGGGTGCCTGAGCCTAGAACATATTCGGGTGTTCGGGATGCGACGGTGATCAGGAGTTTCTTGTGGGATCTGGAGAAGTATTTTGCGACGGCTAGGGTCCCGGAGAGCGAACAAGTGGCAATTACGTCATTGTTCCTCGTAGATACTGCCAAGTTATGGTGGCAGACAAGGGAAGCGGACCCCACGAAAGAGGTAGTCCGATCTTTCAGACATATGAAGGATGAATTGATGGAGCAATTCTTGCCAAAGAATTCTGCGTGGATGGCTCGTGAGAGTTTGAAGAGACTAGAACAGACGGGTACTGTTCGAGAGTATGTGAATCAATTCTCTGCAATCCTTCTGAATATACCTAACATGTCCGAGGAGGACAAGTTGTTCAACTTTTTGTCAGGGTTGAAGAAGTGGGCTAGGATCGAGCTAATGAGGCAGAACCCTAAGGATGTGAGGGAGGCCTATTCAATGGCGGAAAGATTGACGGATTTGCAATCTTCAGCCCCTCCTACCCCCGAGAGAAAGACTGTTCCATCGAAGAACAAGGGTAAGTCTTGGAATGACAAACCCAAGAAGAGAGATGTTGCTGTTGGGAAAACTAAGGATTTCCGTGTCAAGTGCTTCAATTGTAAGGAGACTGGACACATGTCATATCAATGTCCAAAGCCGAGGAGGAATCAAAATTTGGCTGTTGTCCAAATTGAAGATGAGACCGAAAGGGATCCACCTGCTCGTGTGAATCCTATTCAGTTGTGCAATGCCATTCAAGTGTCGGAGCGACCACAACCAGTACGTGGGTTGATGTACGTGTCAGTGGTTGTGAATGGTGTGAAGCTGTGGGCAATGATAGACTCGGGTGCAACAAACAACTTTGTGGCTGATCGAGAAGCCACGCGCTTGCAGTTGGCACTGCAAGAGAGTTCCCATACCATCAAGACTGTCAATGCTGTGCAACAACGGGTGAAAGGCAGTGCCATGGTGTCATTAAAGATGGGAGCTTGGGAAGGCCAGTGCAAGGTGACGGCCGTTCCATTGGATGATTTCGATCTCATTCTAGGGATTGAATTCTTGGCTATGGCCAAGGTGGCGGTGATGCCACATTTGCGTGGACTGATGATTATGGACGAGGGGACACCAAACTTTGTACAATGTACGTACAAGGACTTGGATCAAAAGGATGCAAAGGGGATGTTGTCGGCGATGCAGTTGAAGGATGGGTTAAGACGAGGTGAACCAACTTTTGTTGCTGTCTTGTTGGAAAAGACCGATGGGGATCACTCAGAGTTGCCTGAATCCGTGTCCAAAGTGTTGGACGAGTTTGCTGATTTGATGCCCGACGAGTTGCCCAAGATGCTGCCCCCGAGGCGGGCCATTGATCACCAGATTGAGTTGGTACCTGGAGCAGTACCACCTGCGCAAGCACCATATCGGATGGGACCAGCAGAGTTGTTGGAATTGAGGAAACAGCTGGGAGAATTGTTGGATGCGCAATTTATCAGACCCTCAAAGGCCCCTTATGGTGCCCCTGCCTTGTTCCAAAGGAAGGCAGATGGCTCGATGCGATTCTGTGTGGATTACCGAGCCTTGAACAAGTTGAC
Organism: Asclepias syriaca; assembly: GCA_027405835.1. Lineage (NCBI taxonomy): Eukaryota > Viridiplantae > Streptophyta > Magnoliopsida > Gentianales > Apocynaceae > Asclepias > Asclepias syriaca. The sequence continues at coordinate 21,155,963 of CM049926.1, read as the reverse complement.
AGTGAAGAACAAGTATCCTATCCCAAATCAGTTGGATTTGTTCGATAGACTAGCGAAAGGAAGGTACTTCACTAAGATTGACCTGCGGTCAGGATATTGGCAAGTACGGATTGCCAATGGTGATGAAGCCAAAACCACGGTTGTGACAAGGTATGGCTCATTCGAGTTTTTAGTGATGCCATTTGGCTTAACTAATGCCCCTGCAACATTTTGCAAATTGATGAATGATGTTCTGTATGAGTTTTTGGATAAATTCGTAGTTGTCTATTTAGATGATATTGTTATCTATAGTGAGTGCTTAGAGGAGCATGTTAGACATCTAAGACTTGTGTTTGCAAAATTGAGGGAGTATGTACTCTATGTCAAGAGGGAGAAGTGTGAATTTTGTAAGGAGGAAATTAAGTTCCTCGGGCACATAATTAGCCATGGGTCAGTGAGAATGGATCCTCGAAAGGTGGAGGCTATTGAAAGTTGGTCTGCCCCGTTGACAGTGGCAGAGTTGAGATCTTTCTTGGGATTGGCCAATTATTATCGAAGATTCATTGGTGGGTATGCAAGTGTGGCAAGCCCCTTGACCGACCTCTTGAAGAAGGGAGTAGATTGGAAGTGGAGCAAGGAGTGTGTGGAGGCATTCCAGAAGCTCAAGAAGGCTATTGTGACAGCCCCTGTGCTACAGTTGCCTAATTTTGATGTGCCCTTCGAGGTGCACACGGACGCGTCTGATCGTGGAATTGGTGGTGTGCTGATGCAAGGCCAACACCCGGTAGCATTTGAGAGCCGCAAGATGAAGGATTGTGAGCAGCGTTATTCTGCCCATGAGAAGGAGATGACGGCTGTGATCCATTGCCTTACGATTTGGAGGCATTACTTGTTGGGCTCGTCTTTCACAGTGGTGACAGACAATGTGGCGAACACATATTTTAAGACGCAGAAGAAGCTGTCCGCAAAGCAAGCTCGTTGGCAAGAATTCTTGGCAGAATTTGATTTCGAGTGGGTGCATAGAGCGGGCAAGGCAAACGTAGTGGCAGATGCATTGAGTCGGCGGACTGAGTGCATGACATTGTCGGCAGTTTCGATTGTGGAATCGGACTTTGTGGCGAAAATACGTGAGTATGCACCTAAAGACCCTGTCTATCAACAATTGATATCGTTAGTGCAGGATGGCACAGTGAGAAGATATTGGCTCGATGATGGCTTGTTGTATGCCAAAGGTGGGCGAGCCTATGTCCCAAGTGGAGAGTTGAGACGGATGTTGCTTAAGGAAGCACATGACTCGTTGTGGGCTGGTCATCCCGGCATCGAAAGAACCCGTTCTTTATTAGCAAGAAGATTCTTTTGGCCAAAGATGGAGGATGACATCGAAGCATACGTCCGAACGTGTTTGGTATGTCAACAAGACAAGGTGGAAAGGCGGAGGGAACCTGGTTTGCTACAACCTCTTCCCATTCCAGAGGGACCTTGGCAGAGTATTTCAATGGATTTCATCTCTGGACTGCCCAAGGTGAATGACCTGAGTTCTATCTTTGTAATAGTGGATAGATTCTCGAAGTATGCTGTATTTGTCCCAACGCCATCGTCTTGTCCAGCTGATGTGGCAGCTGAATTGTTTTTCAAACATGTTGTAAAATACTTCGGTATTCCAAAGGACATAGTGAGTGACAGGGATGCCAGATTTACTGGTAGATTTTGGGTGGCGTTGTTCGGATTATTGGGATCTGAATTGAAGTTTTCGACTGCCAATCATCCTCAGACTGATGGTCAGACAGAGAGGATCAATGCCTTGTTGGAGGAGTACTTGATGCATTATGTGACAGCAAGTCAGAAGAATTGGGTAAATCTTCTTGACTCGGCTCAGTTTTGTTACAATCTTCATCGATCTTCTGCAACGAAGATGAGTCCATTTGAGTTAGTAAATGGACAGCAGCCAACGACCCCACAGGATTTGGCAATGGTGGTGCCAAGTGTTGGGACGTGTCCAACAGCCCAGAGATTTGCCAAGGCAAAGCAAGAGATGATTGCCGAAGCAAGAGATGATTGCCGAAGCAAGAGACAGTTTGGAGATGGCTCAAAGAAGGATGAAGAAGTATGCTGATAAGCATCGACGTGACGTACAATTTGAGGTGGGTGACTTGGTGTTGCTGAAACTGACCCCTCAAATTTGGAAGAAGATCAGCCGGAAAGCTGTTCATCGTGGGTTGATACCTCAGTATGATGGACCATTCGAGGTAATCAAAAGGGTAGGCAATGTTGCATATCGACTTAAGCTACCTGACAGATTTAAGATTCATCCTACTTTTCATGTGAGTTACTTGAAAAAGTACAACAAGGATGAATTCGAAAGAGAAAGGCAGAAGTCTAGGAGGGCTCCACCTGTGATTCGGAAACAGTTTGACAAACTGGTTGAGAAGATTTTGGACCATCGAACTATGGGCCAAAGTAAGAAGAATCGTAGGATGGACTTCCTTGTGCAATGGAAGGGGGAGGCCGAGATTGATGCCACGTGGGAAAGAGATGTGACCCTCTGGCAGTTTGAGGATCACATCGCTGAATATTGGAAGCAGCAAAGGTCGACGAGGACGTCGACAGCTTAAGTGGGGGTGGTCTGTGAGCCCCTTTGTCCCGTTGGTGCGGGGCAGCTCTGGCGGAGGCCGAGCAAGTGTGATAGCGGCCGAGAAAGTGTGCCACGGCCGAGAAAGTGCGCAGTAGCGAATGGCTTTAGGGGTTGGCCGAACGTCCCTTTTATAGAAGGAAGGCAGGCGTGGGCTGCGGAGTGCCGAGTGGGCTGAGGCCCAGACCCAGACCGTTGGAAACCCTAATGAGATCTGAACGGAAAGAGTCAAACCGAGAATGGAGGCTTAATCCGTGAGTCAAAGATGGAAAGAGTCAAGCCAAGATTGTGGGCACGATTTGTGGATCGTGTGTTGACTGACTCTAAACCCTACCCATCCCTAGTGGGCTATAAATAGGGGCAGATGGGCAAGGGAGAAGGCAAGTTGAGCGAGAGCACAACAAAAGCTAGCGAGAGCAGCGATAGCGAGCGAGAGAGATAGAGAGATAGACTAGGTTGATCTATCTTGTAGGCCATTGTGGCCGTGCAGCCTTGTGAACGGTTGCTTATACATTGTAATTCCTTACTATTTGTTCAATATAGAAAGGTTGGGTGAGTTACCCGTAATTACTGTGTCTATCTCTATACTTGTGATTTTTCCGTTGTGTGTGTGTGTACCTGTGCGTGCGCACGTACCCGTGCAAGTCGGGTTGAGTGCTTGAGAACTGGTGGCCGGGCCAGGAAGAGGCACTTCGTGACACTAACCATGGTCTAATCATAATCTGTTTAGTTTAACAGGCCTTAATTTAGGATAAAAAATCATTAAGGTCTGCCATATTAGGTGAAATAATTTATGGATCACCATGTTTGTTAGAGTAATTTAATGAGGCTGAGTTTGTTCTCTATGCCGGCGTTAGGGTGAGTGGAATGAATTCTTGAGTAACACAGGTCTTCATGGATACCTTTAACTCGAACCGCAAGTAGGGTCATAATTAAGGTAGGGTGATTTATCAGGTAACTCAGATGTGGTACACAGGCAAGATATAGTACATAATTGCATTCTAGACCAAGATATATCTAAAATACTCGAAGATAGGTGATATGCATAAATCATATCACGTTTTTAGCATGTTTTTAGTCATAATCTAGGGTGAAATTGAGGGCAAATCGGTCTTATTTGTTCGTTATTAACTCAATTTCACAGTTTTTATGATTTTGGAAGTGTCAGGTGGAAAGTAGAAGAAAATGGCAAATTCCGGGGCAAAAACGCAATTTTTCAGAAGTTCGGACTTCGGGGAGGGCTTCCCGAATCAGGACGGGCGTCCTGACCTGGTCAACAGGCAAGGACGGGCGTCCCAATCTAGAACGGGCGTCCCAATCCAGAACGGGCGTCCCGAGCAGAAATTCCAAGTCCCACATCGAATTTTTGAGAGAAAATCACTCCAGAAAGCTGCTATAAATACCCCAAACCTTCCTCAATTGAATTCATCCCTCTCCACTCGATCTGAGTCATTCAGTGGTTTCCAGTGTACAATTCTCGAGTACATAACTCACTCGGAGACTCAGATTTCAGTATAAGTTTTCTTTCTTTCCTTTTTGTGTTTCGTTTTTCTTAGTTTCTGAGAAATAGTCTCAGATCCAAGGGTTCGATAGATAGGTTCGTTTCTGGTATTCATAGAATACCCGAGATTATTTAGGAGATCCTAAGAGGGCTCTAAGCGTTCGAAGAGTCAGTCCACAAGGTTGGGCTTAAGCCCAGGACGTAAGGTAAAGTCCAGCTACTAGGCTGAGGAAGCGTCCTCCGAAGGTTCTGGCAAGTAGAGTCGGGTCAAGCAATACGACATATACAGCAGTACGCTCCATCGGCGAGACTAAGTAAAGGGTGATTTCTTTATGGCATCAGTGCCCCTGTCCCTCTCTTATATGTTGTTATTGTGTTTGTCCAAATATCAATTATGAATACTAGATTATGGTTGTTATGAATATTAGTTATATATGTTGAAGTTATTATGTTTTTCCGGAAATGGCCACCTGCCTAAATATTCATTATGTCTGCTGATGGGTTTCCAGCCGATATGCTAAATAGGTGTTATTTTACCCTATGTTGATTATGAATAATTAAGGACTGTGATTGACTAATTGCCACATTTAGTCTCTATGGTGTCACTTAATCAGCCAGTACCTAAGGCAGAGTACCTATCGTGTAGCTAGTCTGTTGGAAAGTATCTACGATTTTATTAAATAAATATCGTACTCCCAGGGAAGTGGTAACAGCTTAGTAGTAACTAGCCTTTATTCCTAACTCTTATCTTATGCAATCTTCATCAATAACTTTGATGAGAGGGTGATTCATTCTCCACTAGGTTTAAGTCTAATCAAACATGAAAGTGTTTTATAGATGAGATCCTGATTTTATGTTATACTGTTACTATACGTTGATTGACCTATATTCGAGTATTTTAGACATGTCTTGGCCTAGATTGCAACTATGTTCTGAGTCTAAAGGTGTACCACATCTGAGTCTCTACGCTACCGCCCCATCGTTAAGGGTAACGGCCCTACTCACGGCTCAGACAAAAGTCAGCAATGAACGCCCTATGTCACTTCGGGGATCATACTGCTCGTCTCATAACCACCGACATAACACTTTACTCAGCCTACCTAGACTACTTTCAACCAACAGGGTGTTCCGCAGATTATTTTATCTAGTATGGCAGACACCAATACTAATTGATGCCTGTTAAACTAAACAGGTTATGAATAGACCGTGGTTAGGAATTGTCTATAACCCTAATTTCAGTTTAAAAGAACGGCATTAGACATGCAGACATAATGAATATTTAAGCAGGTGACCATTTCTAGAAAAACATAATAACTTCAACATATATCACAAATATTCATAATAATCATAATCTGGTATTCAAAACTGTTATTTGGACAAACACAATAACAACATATAAGAGAGGGACAAGGGGACCGATGCCATAAAGAAATCACCCTTTACGAAGTCTCGCCGTTGGAGCGTACTGTTGTATATGCCGTTACTGCTTGACCCGACTCTACTCGCCAGAACCTTTGGAGGACGCTTCCTCAGCCTAGTAACTGGGCTTTACCTTAATACCCAGCTTAAGCCCAGCCCTGTGGACTGACTCTTCGAACGCCTAGAGCCCTCTTAGGATCTCCTAACAGAATCCTGGGTATTCTATGAATACTAGAAACGAACCTATCTATAGAAGCCTAAGATCTGAGACTATATCTCAGAAACTAAAACAAACCACTAACAAGAAAGAAAACTGAGATCCGAGTCTCTGAGTGAGTTGTGTACTAGAGAAGTGTACACTGGAAACCACTTAATGACTCAGATCGAGTGGAGAGGAATGATTTCAACTGCTGGAGGCCTGGGGTATTTATAGCAGCTTCCCGGGGTGATTTTTCAGCAAAAATTCGATGTGGGACTTGAACTGGTGGTTCGGGACGCCCGTCCCGGATTGGGACGCCCGTCCTGGTCTGTTGACCAAGTCGGGATGCCCGTCCCGAGTCCTGGATGCCCGTCCCGGTGCTTTGACTAGGTCGGGACGCCCGTCCTGAGCCTTTGACCAAGTCAGCATTTCCAAAAATTGCGATTTTGCCCCAAAATTTGCTGTTTTCGTCTACTTTTCACCTGACACTTCCAAAATCATAAAAACTGTGAAATTAAGTAAATAATAAACAATTAAGATCAATTTACCCTCAATTTCACCCTAAATCATATATAAAAACATGCTAAAAAGGTGATACGATTTTCGCGTATCAGAAAACCCCACACTTAGCTTTTTGCTTGTCCTCAAGCAAAGTCTACCTGAAGTTAGTGATTCTAAATCATAGTGCAGTCACTTAAATTCCTAGTCATGTTTTTATTCCAAAACTTTTTTTAGACAATTCTTAACACCGGTCTGACTGGTCAGGTTGCTATGACAAGGTCTCAAATGTTTCTAGCAGATTGTTATAGTCAAGCAAAAAACAACTCAACAACTAGGTTTAACTCCTTTCTTAGTCACAAGGTCTTCCTGATGTGTAGTGTGTGTACTAGTCTAGACCAGATAGTCAACACAATATACTCTCGTCTTAACTATCACCAGATAATACTTCGACCATGTTGCTAGACATAATAACAAAAGACAACTTTCTGAGTTCTGAGCCTTGGTGATAAGATTTTTAATGATTTAGCATTTATGGATTCTCTTTATAGATGTAGGGTATTTTGAGTCTGCTTAGAACACGTCAACTTCAACAACCCATGTAGCGAGTCCCACTCCGATGACTCCCAGATCTACACGACCTTAGGGCATCAGGCTTTAAGTTCCCCGAAGGAGTGGTGCTCGAGTAGCGAAGGCCGCTGGCAAGCTACCCTTATTTAATTAACTTTCTTTAATTTCTTTTCACTTTTAGCTCAGAGTCTCATCTAGTCATCCTAATTGTCAAAACATCCACAACTGGTCTAATTTTATCTAGTTCAGTCTTGAAAAGGTAATTGGCTGAGGTCTCTAATCCAGACAAAGTTGTGCTCAGTTATCAGGAATTCCATATTCCTAATCAATTAGTTCAACAATAGTCATCAATTATCTCCTACTAACCATAACATACTACCTACATATAATAGACATAAGCAATTGTTTAACCAGGCATACTGCATTTAGAAGTCTGAAAGACGGAAAATTTTGAAAAATTTTGGAAGGGTGTGAAAATATGGGGAAAACAAGCAAAAGCATGCAAAAAATTTTGCAAACTGCTACAGTACACCGTGCACTGCTACCCCGCAGTTAATTCTGACACTGTCCTCAGTGTTCATGCATATCTAATTACCCCACACTTATTTGAAAACAAGAAATAAAAACAAAAAGAAAAGATTCTTACCCACACTATGGGTAAGAAAAAAACAAAATAATGCAAACAATTCTGTATGTCATATAAATCAACTTTGTACATAGATTCATACGTCATACAGCCCAGACATGTTTATACACATAGAACAAGAAAAACAAAAGCAAAAGAAAGGAAAGGAAAGAATGAGAGAGAGACTAAGAACCCGGCGGGTCGTTGTCCAGTGGACCGAAGTCTGCTGTAAAGTCAAACTCAAAGTTTTTCGCCAGTCGGGAAGTATGCTGATGTATCTCCTCAATCCTGCTGGTGTTCATGGCGATCATGTCATCCATCATCGCCAGCCGTCTATCAATCATGTCCATGTCTCGACTGTATCGGGCCGATAGTTCTGCCAATCCGTGCGACATGTGTCGTTTGAAGGCAGTACGTGGCACGAACGTCTCGGACGGAGGAATATGCACTGGACATGCTTCCGATGCCGATGCCTGTCCTGGCTGCTCCGTGTGGATGGTGTAGCGGCCATTCGCATCCCGAACAACCATTCCCATGTTCCGTAGAATGGTAAGATCAGTGGGAACGGTGGTCGGGGCGACCAGGGTCAGCTTCGAGCCCTCTATGTCCAACTCCAGGTAGCAGGCTATCATGGTGATGTACGGTCCGAGCCCCAGACACTGTTTCCTGGTGTCTGTAGCGAATCCTCGCATGACGACCGTGACGAGTCTAGCCATCTCTACCGTAGATCCCATGTGCATGTTGGCCAGAAGGAATGTCTCCATCTGGGTGACAGTTCCGGGAGCCGTCCGTCGTCCTGACAATGTATGTGCAATGATAGCGTGCAGGTAACGAAGAGTAGGATAAATACCTGTGGCTTTTGCAAAGCCATGCTGGTATGGGACACCCGTCATGCAGATCTAAGCCCAAGCAGTGGAGACGTCTGCAGACGTGAAGTCTCGAACTGCTGTGGTGTATGCGGGCGTATCCAGCTCATCTCTCTGCCATATACCTAGGGCGACGCCGAACTCGGCCATGCTCATCGACCGATCTATTCCGCCCAAACGGAATGTGATCTGCTCCTGGTGGCATGTAAAAGATGCATAGAACTCACATACCAGCTCCAGGTATGTGGGCTCTCTGACGATGAATACTCGACTGTAAGGTGGCACGTCGAGTATGCGTCTAACTTCCGGCTCTACTCCTAGCGTCTGTACTGCTGCCCAATCCAACGTTCTGCCCGTCAGTATCGTACGCCCGATGTACCCAAGGCATCTTTCTTGGTATGCTGTGCTGGAGGGAAACAACATAAAAGGATGTGCCACTGAGGTAACTGTCATGGTAGATGTGGTACGAGCACGTTTGGGAGCCATTAAGAACGTACGAGAGAGTTTAGGTGGGAAGGAAATCTTTAAACTCAAATTCTGGAGGTGAATTTGAATTCAGAAGGATGAAATTAAGTTAGGGAAGGATTTTGATTTTTTGGCGGGAAAATCGAATTTTGGAGGGAAATTCGAATTTTTGAGTGAAGTTTAAAATTCAAATTTTGGAGGGAAACTCGAATTTTTAAACTTTGGGGAGTTTGCCAAAAATTTGTAGAGAGAAGGTAGAGAAATATTTTTAGAGAGATGAATTTTTGGTTGTAGATTTGAGAGAAAATGAAAAAAGAGTGAATTTTTATAGAAGGGGCGGCCTTCGGGACGCCTGTCCCGGAGGCAGGACTCCCGTCCCAGGTTGCTTCAGGATGCGTTCCAATTCCGAAATTTTTTTTCCTAATTCCCTGCAAACCTCAAGATAACAAAAATAATCATAATTTTTAACAAGTCTTCATGTTTATCCAATCAAGTTCAGAAGCTGTTAAAAATTCTATGCAAAAGATTCCTCAGTCTTTTTAGAAAATCATGACTACCCTAATTTTATCCCAATCCAGCAAGAATTTCAGAAAAACAAAAACTGAGTTTGTACAATTTAATTAGTGAAAAATAAACTGTATTTGCAAAACTTGAAAATAAAATGTCTGAAGAAAATTGTTGAATATAAAGGACCCTTTATAAAGTTTGAAAAATAGAAAAATATGGGTCAATTATTCAGGTTTAGTTCAAACAATTTATTTGCTGAGAATAAAAGTAAAAGAATCTTCCCTTTTTCAACGACCCTTATCTCTGATCTCCTGTAGCTTTGTTCGAATGCTTCGCATTTCTATGCGTATGGCTCTCATCTCATCCCTCTGCCTGCCCTGCTCACTGGGTAAGTCAGCCATCTCCCGGAGTAGTTATGCACCTTGGTTCTCCTAAAGACTGACCGTGGCTCTGAGTCGGTCCATGTTAGTTGTGATATTCAGACTGAGTTGGTCTAAATGACACAATCTGCTGGCAATTCCTTGGTCCATCTCATAGACCCTTTGAGCCAACGTATCTATCTGCACGGACAACATTGAATGATAACCGTTAGTACTCCCCCCGGATGAAGGGGTGCGCTCGTTAGGTGTTGGGGTGTATGCAGGAGATGTTGGTGAATTTTGGGTTTGGTCAGTGGGTGGTGGATTTATAGGAACTCTCTGGGCAGGAGGGTGAACTGGAGATCTCTGGGGTTCTTCTCTAAGAGGGAAGGTATCCTCAAAAGGATCTTCTTCCGTGGGACTAGGCTCACGGGCGTTCAGGAGTCTCCTTACTAGGTCACTGGCATCTAGGCTTGAGTTTACTTCTACCGGTTGTGAAGGAAGAGTCCCTCGTGGTATTTCTGGTGCAGGCCTAGATGGTCCTTCTGGCTTTATCTTCTTTGGTCCTGGAGTGTCAGGGATTTCTGTTTTCTTTGCCTGGTTAGTAGCTGCTCTTGTTCTCTTCATCTCTAAGTGCAAAGTCTGGTTAGAAATAACAAATAACAAAAATAGGAAAGTAAAATAAGAAAGCAAGAAAAATATTTTTAGGGATTTTGAATTTTATTTAGAAAGCAGGTAAATTTCCTTAATATGGTTTTAGAATAATTTTCTAAAATTTGATTATCCTAAGTGTCTTAATTTCAGATATTATCTAAAATTAATTAGTTATGATAATCCTATATTTAGGAAAGTGATTGTCTAACTAGCATAAGATAAGTGTAAATCAAAAGTCTAGGTTACTACCGCTACCTATCATAAGTTTCTAGAATTGTGGCCAATAATCCTAAATTCATTATGATATTTCCCCGGCAACGGCGCCAAAAATCTGATGCGTTCTGGTCGATATGCTAAATAGGTGTTATTTTACCCTATGTTGATTATGAATAATTAAGGACTGTGATTGACTAATTGTCACATTTAGTCTCTATGGTGTCACTTAATCAGCCAGAACCTAAGGCAGAGTACCTATCGTGTAGCTAGTCTGTTGGAAAGTATCTACGATTTTATTAAATAAATATCGTACTCCTAGGGAAGTGGTAACGGCTTAGTAGTAACTAGCCTTTATTCCTAACTCTTATCTTATAATCCAGTTATGCAATCTTCATCAATAACTTTGATGAGAGGGTGATTCATTCTCCACTAGGTTTAAGTCTAATCAAACCTGAAAGTGTTTTATAGATGAGATCCTGATTTTATGTTATACTGTTACTATACGTTGATTGACCTATATTCGAGTATTTTAGACATGTCTTGGCCTGGATTGCAACTATGTTATGAGTATAAAGGTGTACCACATCTGAGTCTCTACGCTACTGCCCCATCGTTAAGGGTAACGGCCCTACTCACGGCTCGGACAAAAGTCAGCAATGAATGCCCTATGTCACTTCGGGGATCATACTGCTCGTCTCATAACCGCCGGCATAACACTCTACTCAGCCTACCTAGACTACTTTCAACCAACATGGTGTTCCGCATATTATTTTATCTAGTATGGCAGACACCAATACTAATTGATGCTTGTTAAACTAAACAGGTTATGAATAGACCGTGGTTAGGAATTGTCTATAACCCTAATTTCAGTTTAAAAGAACGGCATTAGAGAGGGACAGGGGGACCGATGCCATAAAGAAATCACCCTTTACGAAGTCTCGCCGATGGAGCATACTGCTGTATATGCCGTTACTGCTTGACACGACTCTACTCGCCAGAACCTTCAGAGGACGCTTCCTCAGCCTAGTAACTGGGCTTTACCTTAATACCCAGCTTAAGCCCAGCCCTGTGGACTGACTCTTCGAACGCCTAGAGCCCTCTTAGGATCTCCTAACGGAATCTCGGGTATTCTATGAATACCAGAAACGAACCTATCTATAGAAGCCTAAGATATGAGACTATTTCTCAGAAACTAAAACAAAATACTAACAAGAAAGAAAACTGAGATCCGAGTCTCTGAGTGAGTTGTGTACTAGAGAAGTGTACACTGGAAACCACTTAATGACTCAGATCGAGTGGAGAGGAATGATTTCAACTACTGGAGGCCTGGGGTATTTATAGCAGCTTCCCGGGGTGATTTTTCATCAAAATTTCGATGTGGTACTTGAACTAGGGGTTCGGGACGCCCGTCCCGGTGCTTTGACTAGGTCGGGATGCCCGTCCCGGATTTTGGACGCCCGTCCTGAGCTTTTGACCAAGTCAACATTTCCAAAAATTGCATTTTTGCCCCAAAATTTGCTGTTTTTGTCTACTTTTCACCTGACACTTCCAAAATCATAAAAACTGTGAAATTAAGTAAATAATAAACAATTAAGATCAATTTACCCTCAATTTCACCATAAATCATATATAAAAACATGCTAAAAAGGTGATACCATTTTTGCGTATCATCTGCATGTCTAATGTAGTTTCTTTTAAACTAAAATTAGGGTTATAGACAATTCCTAACCACGGTCTATTCATAACCTGTTTAGTTTAACATGCATCAATTAGTATTGGTGTCTGCCATATTAGATAAAATAACCAGCGGAACACCCTGCTTGTTAGAGTAGACTAAGTAGGCTGAGTAGAGCGTTTATGCCGGCGGTTATGGGTAAGCGGCATGATCCCCGAAGTGATATAGGGTTTTCATAGCTGTCTTTAGTAGTAACCGTGAGTAGGGCCATTTACCTTGGCGATGGGATGATTTATCAGATTACTCAGATGTGGTACACCTTTAGACTCAGAACATAGTTGCAATCCAGGCCAAGACATGTCTAAAATACTCGAATATAGGTCAATCAACATGTAGGAACAGTATAACATAGAATCAGGACCTTATCTATAAAACACTTCTAGGTTGAATTAGACTTAAACCTTAGTGGAGAATAGATCACCCTCTCATCAAAGTTATTGATGAAGATTGCATAACTGGATTATAAGATAAGAGTTAGGATAAAAGGCTAGTTACTACTAAGCCGTTACCACTTTCCTGGGAGTACGATAATTATTTAATAAAATCGTAGATACTTTCCAACAGACTAGCTACACGATAAGTACTCTGCCTTAGGTTCTGACTGATTAAGTGATACCATAGAGATTAAATGTGACAATTAGTCAATCCCAGTCCTTAATTACTCACAATCAACATAGGGTAAAATAACACCTATTTAGCATATCAGTCGAAAACGCATCAGATTTTTGGCGCCGTTGCCGGGGAAATATCATAATGAATTTAGGATTCCTGATCAAAATTCTAGAGGCTTATGATAGGTAACGGTAGTAACCTAGACTTTAGACCTACACTTATCTTACACTAGTTAGACAATCAGTTTCCGAAATATAGGGTTATCATAACTAATTAATTTTAGATGTTATCTGGAATTAAGACACTTAGGATAATCAAATTTTAGAAAATCATTCTAAAACCGTATTGAGGGAATTTAAGTGCTTTCGAAATATATATAAAAGAAAAGAAAGAAAAAAAATTTTAAAAATTTAAAAACCGAAAAAAAATTGTACTTTTTCTTGTTCAATGGTAAGTTGTTCTCTTTTCCCTATCTCTTGTGTTATTTCCCTTTCATAATCCAATAGTTGTTGTGTCTTCCAAAATTTTAATTTTTCACTTTCCATGTAACCCCACTAACCAGTTTGCTCAAGCTAAAATGTATTCTTCTCTGTAGTTGCATGACTCGAACTTCAGAAGCTAACCTTGAAACACCAGTTGAGAATCCTGAACGTCTCATTCGTACAGCTAATAGGCGAAGAATAGAGATGGATGCTGAAAGACCTACCCTCGAATCCTACATCCAGCCACAGACTGTTCCAGTATCATCCGCCATCCAAATCCCTGGGAACCCTCGCTATGATCGTAAACCAAATGTGATCCAGCTGATTATAAATCGGGTTCAATTTGGAGGAACTGCAGCCGAAAATCTGCTGGAACACTTATCTAATTCTCTTCTCTCTGCGAAGGCCTCAAGGGAGATCATACTGCAGAAGTAACTAAACTCAACCTCTTTCCCTACTCACTGAGGGACAGAGCTAAGAGATGGTTGGCCCAGCTACCTACTAACTCCATCACCTCTTGGGACGAGTTAAGCAAAGCCTTCCTAGAAGAGTACTACTCTGCAACAAGAGTCCTAGAATATCGAAGGGCTCTGTCTAGTTTTACTCAAGCTGCTGATGAGACAGTGATCGAAGCTTGGGACAGATTCAAGGAGCTACTCAAGCTCTGCCCCCAACATGGACTTACCGAAGCATTGCTGATCCAGCAATTTTACGGGGGTATGTCAGACATGGGTAAGCAAATTCTGGATGGACTTAATCCCCAGAGCGGTTTCAATGGAATGAGTGATGTAGATGCTAGAAACGCTCTGGAGAGGCTCTACAGGAATAGCAAGAACTGGCGCACAAGTGGCCGAGCTAAGAAGCAACCAGTAAATGTGGCCGTTGCCTCCACTGATGATCAATTTGAGGCACTGAAGGCCAGCATTACTAATCAGCTGAATGCTTTCCAACAGGGGAAAAGCATTCAGTCAGTATACCAAATCTGCGAATTTTGCCAAGGACCACATTTTAGTGGAGATTGTTATGGTAATGGGATATTAACTATTCCAGAGGATATGGAACAAGTGGATGCAGTGAATTCTGCTCCTATAGGAAATACCTACAATCCCACTTGGAAGAACCATCTGGGATTTAGCTGGAGAAATAATTCCGGGACTACTAACTTCCAGAAAAGAGTACCTCAGCAACTGCCATATCCGCAGAACCAGCAAGTCGCTCTGCCTGCACCAAGGAACTACATCGTTCCAACTGACCCCATGCAAGAATTCAGAGACATGCTGAAGAGCATTTCCGACTCTAACAAGGAAATGATAGAGTCCAACAAAAAGATTTAGGAAGGTCACGCAGAAAGAATCCAGTAGAACGAGAACAGACAGAAGCAGACCGAGCAAACAATGAGAAATACACAAGCTGCTATACAAACTTTAGAGAGACAAATGGGTCAGATATCCACCCATTTCTCTCACAGGTCCCAAGGAGCGCTACCAAGCAACACTGAGACCAACCCTCAAACTGAATGAACTAGAAGAAGGCTCCAAGGACCCAACGCCGACGGATGTCGAAATCGAAGTAGCAAGGAAAGGGAAGACAAAGTTTATTCCTGAGTACCGGCCAAAAGTACCTTACCCTGCCAGACTTATGCACAATAAAGATAAGGAGCAATTTGAAAAATTCCTTAAGAATTTTAGTCAGATTCATGTTAATTTGCCTTTACTTGATGTTATTTCTAAAATGCCAAAGTATGCTAAGTTTTTAAAAGAAGTCGTTAGTAATAAAAGAAAATTTGACATGGATAAGGTGGTTCTTAATGAAGAATGTTCGGCGGTTCTGTTGAATAAACTACCGTCTAAACAGAAAGATCCTGGTTGTTTTACCTTGCCATGTACAATTGGAAATATTACTAACATGCATGCATTAGCAGACTTAGGAGCTAGTATTAATCTCATGCCATCTAGTTTATTTGATAAATTAGGATTGCATGATTTGAAAATGACTAGGATGTGCATACAACTTGCAAATAGGACAGTCAAAATCCCCAAAGGAATAATTGAAGATCTCTTAGTAAAGGTCGGAAAATTTGTGTTTCTTGTGGACTTTGTTGTCATGGATATGAATGGGGAAGGAGGAGTGCCCCTGATCCTAGGTCGACCATTTCTAGCTACCTCAAAAGCATTAATAGACGTCAGTAATGGTCAAATCAAGTTAAGGGTAGGTAATGAGGACATCACTTTTGATCTGAATGAGACCCTTAGGTATCCCATGCATTTAGATGATACTTGTTTTTGTGTGGATGCTATTGAACACTTGATTGCAGTTAACGTGACCGACCTATCCTCAAACTATCAAGTCCTAAGTGAGGACTCCCTAGAATTAGAGGAGCATGAACTTAGCCCTTCTGAAAATGAAAATACTTCTGATAGTTTCACTGAGATAGGTGATGGTGAGATGAAGAAAGAACGAACCTCGTTTGAAAATCCACCAGACTTGGAGCTGAAGGAACTACCCACTCACCTGTGCTACGAAGTCCTAGATGACAACAAGAAACTTCCCATTATTCTTGCAGCTGATCTGACTACAGAACAAAGGAAGCTGATCGTGGACATGTGCAGAAAGTATAGAAGAGCCTTTGCCTACAAAATTGCAGACATTCCAGGTATTAATCCAAGCTTTTGTTCGCATAAGATTCTTCTAGAAAATGAGTATAAGCCATGTGTGCAACCTCAAAGGAGGTTGAATCCTAATGTGTGTGATGTTGTTAAGAAAGAAGTCATTAAACTGTTAGATGCATGACTTATCTACCCTATCTCAGATAGTGAGTGGGTAAGCCCGGTGCAGGTAGTACCTAAGAAAGGCGGTATAACAGTTGTTAGGAATGAGCAGAATAAACTAATCCCTACGAGAACTGTAACTGGTCATCGTGTATGCATAGTGATGTAATTTTGGTTGACGTGCTAAATAGGTGTTATTTTACCCTATGTTGATTATGAGTAATTAAGGACTGTGATTGACTAATTGTCACATTTAGTCTCTATGGTGTCACTTAATCAGCCAGAACCTAAGGCAGAGTACCTATCGTGTAGCTAGTCTGTTGGAAAGTATCTACGATTTTATTAAGTTAATTATCGTACTCCCAGGGAAGTGGCAACGGCATAGTAGTAACTAGCCTTTTATCCTAACTCCTATCTTATGGTCCAGTTATGCAATCTTCATCAAATACTTTGATGAGAGGGTGATTCATTCTCCACTAGGTTTAAGTCTAATTAATCCCAAAAGTGTTTTATAGATGAGTCCTGATTCTATGTTATACTGTTCCTATATGTTGATTGACCTATATTAGAGTATTTTAGACATGTCTTGGCCTGGATTACAACTATGTTCTGTGTCTAAAGGCTACCACATATGAGTTTCTACGCTACCGCCCCATCGTTAAGGGTAACGACCCTACTCACGGCTCGGACAAAAGTCAGCAATGAACGGTACCCTATGTCACTTCGGTATCATGCTGCTCGTCTCATAACCATCGGCATAACACTCTACTCAGCATACCTAGACTACTTTCAACCAACAGGGTGTTCTGCAGATTATTTTATCTAGTATGGCAGACACCAAAACTAATTGATGCTTGTTAAACTAAACAGGTTATGATTAGACCGTGGTTAGGAATTGTCTATAACCCTAATTTCAGTTTAAAAGAACGGCAATAGACATGCAGACATAATGAGTATTTAAGCAGGTGGCCATTTCCGGAAAATCATAACAACTTCAACATATAAAATAGATATTCATAAGCATCGTAATCTGATATTCAAATTAATATTTAGATAAAACAATTCGTAAACATACAGAACCTCGTCTAGGGGACCCACTGTCATAAAGTAATCACCACTCTATGCAGGTCCAGCCGGCGCTGCAGCTCCTGTATGCTCCTGACTGCTCGATCCTACTCTGCTCGGCAGAGCCTTCGGAGAACGCTCCTCAGACCTAGTAGCAATTGTTTTACCTTACATCCCGGGCTTAAGCAAATTGCCCTAATCTGACTAAGAACACGCACCCTATCTCTCTCTTAGGATCTCCTAACGAAATCCCGGTATTCTATGAATACCAAAAACGAACCTATCTATCGAAGCCTAAGCTCTGAGACTATTTCTCAGAAACTAAGAAAACGAAACACTAAAGAAAGAAGGAAAACTGAAACTGAAACCCGAGTCTCTCAGTGACTTGTGTACTCGAGAATTGTACACTGGAAGTCTCTGAATGACTCAGATCGAGTGGAGAGGAATGATTTCAACTCCTGGAGGCCTGGGGTATTTATAGCAGCTTTCTGGAGTGAAAATTTCCAAAAACTTCGATGTGGGACAAATTCTGGTGCTTCGGGACGCCCGTCCTGGTGGTCTGACTGGGTCGGGACGCCCGTCCCGGACCGTTGACCAAGTCAACATTTCCAAAAATTACATTTTTACCCCAAAATTTGCTATTTTCGTCTACTTTTCACCTGACACTTCCAAAATCATAAAAACTGTGAAATTGAGTAAATAACAATCAATTAAGATCGATTTCCTATCAATTTCACCCTAAATCATACATAAAAACATGCTAAAAAAGGTATATGATTTTCGCGTATCACATAGACTATAGAAAACTAAATACGGCCACACGAAAAGATCACTTCCCCCTTCCTTTTATTGACCAAATGTTAGAAAGATTATCTGGACACATGTTTTATTGCTTTCTTGATGGGTTTTCTGGTTATTTTCAAATTCCTATTTCCCCTGAGGACCAGCATAAAACTACTTTCACATGCCCTTTTGGAACATTTGCATATAGAAGGATGCCTTTTGGTTTGTGTAATGTACCTGCTACATTTCAACGTTGTATGACTGCTATCTTTGAGGACATGTTAGGAAAGTCTATGGAAGTATTTATGGATGACTTTTCTGTTTTTGGTAATTCATTTGAGGTTTGTCTAAAGAACTTGGAGTTAATGTTGAAACGTTGTATAAAATCTAACCTGGTTTTAAATTGGGAAAAATGCCACTTCATGGTAAAAGAAGGAATCGTTTTAGGACATAAGATCTCACACCTAGGTATGGAAGTAGACAAGGCAAAAATTGAAGTTATTTCGAAACTACCTCCTCCTAAAAATGTGAGAGCCGTTAGAAGTTTTTTGGGACACACTGGCTTTTATCGTAGGTTTATAAAAGATTTTTCATTAATAGCCAGCCTGTTGACCAATTTACTCGGAAAAGTTGTTCCATTTGTCTTTGATGAAAAATGTCTGAAAGCTTTTAATAGACTTAAGGAACTTTTAACTACTGCACCTATCATGACGTCACCGGACTGGAGTCTACCTTTTGAGCTTATGTGTGATGCTAGTGACTATGCAGTAGGAGTAGTTTTAGGACAAAGACATGATAAGAAATTTCGGGTAATATATTATGCTAGTAAAACCTTAACTGATGCTCAAGAAAATTACACTACGACAGAAAAGGAATTATTAGCAATAGTATATGCATTTGATAAGTTTCGATCTTATCTAGTCCTGTTTAAAACTATTGTTTATACTGATCATTCTGCACTAAAATACTTGTACAATAAAACCGACGCAAAACCAAGATTAATTAGATGGGTTTTATTGCTTCAAGAATTCGACATAGAAATTCGAGATAAGAAAGGGGCAGAAAACTTAGCCGCAGACAACTTGTCTAGGCTAGAGAATCCGACCCTAGAAGCCATTGATGAAACAATCATATCTGACAAGTTGCATGATTTTGCTTGTTTTCCCCATATTTTCACACCCTTCCAAAATTTTCAAAATTCTCATTATGTCAGACTTCTAAATGCAGTATGATTGGTTAAACATTTGCTTATGTCTATGATATGTGTGTAGAAGTTATGTTTAGTAGGAAGCAATGTGATAGCTATCTTGAACTAATTGATTAGAAATAGGGAATTCCTGATAACTGAGCACAACTTAGTCTGGATTAGAAACCTCAGCCAATTACCTTTTCAAGACTTAACTAGATAAAATTAAGACCAGTTGTGGATGTTTTGACAATTAGAATGACTAGATGAGACTCTAAGCTAAAAGTCAAAAGAAACAAAAGAAAGTTAATCAAATAAGGGTAGTTTGCCAGCGGCCTTCGTTACTCGAGCACCACTCCTTCGGGGAACTTAAAGCCCGATGCCCTAAGGTCGTGTAGGTCTGGGAGTCATCGGAGTGGGACACGCTACATGGGTAGTTGAAGTTGACGTGTTCTAAGCAGACTCAAAATACCCTGAATCTATAAAGAAAAAAATCAATAAATGCTAAATCATTAAAAATCTGATCACCAAGGCTCAGAACTGAGAAGGTTGTTTGTTGTTAGTATGTCTAGCGACGGGTCGAAGTGTTATCTGGTAACAGTCAAGACGAGAGTTTATTGTGTTGACTATCTGGTCTAGACTAGTACACACACTACACATCAGGAAAACCTTGTGACTAAGAAAAGAGTTCAACCTAGTTGTTAAGTTGTTTTCTGCTTGATCATAACAATCTACTAGAGACATTTGAGACCTTGTCATAGCAACCTAACCAGTCAAACCTGTGTTAAGAATTGTCTGAATAATTTTTGGAATAAAAGCATGACTAGGAAATATAAGTGACTGCACTATGATTTAGAATCACTAACTTCAGGTAGACTTTGCTTGAGGACAAGCAAAAAGCTAAGTGTAGGGTTATCTGATATGCATAAATTATATCATGTTTTTAACATGTTTTTAGGCATAATCTAGGGTGAAATTGAGGGCAAATCGGTCTTAATTGTTCGTTATTAACTCAATTTCACAGTTTTTATGATTTTGGAAGTGTCAGGTGAAAAGTAGAAGAAAATGGCAAATTTCGGGGCAAAAATGCAATTTTTCAGAAGTTTGGACTTCGGGGAGGGCGTCCTAACCTAGTCAACAGTTCAGGACGGGTGTCCCAATCCAGAACGGGCGTCCCGAGCAGAAATTCCAAGTCCCACATCCAATTTTTGAGAGAAAATCACTCCAGAAAGCTGCTATAAATACCCCAGGCCTTCCTCAGTTGAATTCATCCCTCTCCACTAGATCTGAGTCATTCAGTGGTTTCCAGTGTACAATTCTCGAGTACACAACTCACTTAGAGACTCATATTTCAGTATAAGTTTTCATTCTTTCCTTTTTGTGTTTCATTTTTCTTAGTTTCTGAGAAATAGTCTCAGATCCTAGGGTTCGATAGATAGGTTCGTTTCTGGTATTCATAGAATACCCGGGATTTCGTTAGGAGATCCTAAGAGGGCTCTAGGCGTTCGAAGAGTCAGTCCACAGGGCTGGGCTTAAGCCCAGGACGTAAGGTAAAGTGCAGCTACTAGGCCGAGGAAGCATCCTCCGAAGGTTCTGGCGAGCAGAGTCAGGTCAAGCAATACGACATATACAGCAGTACGCTCCATCGACGAGACTAAGTAAAGGGTGATTTCTTTATGGCATCAGTCCCCCTGTCCCTCTCTTATATGTTGTTATTGTGTTTGTCCAAATATCAATTATGAATACTGGATTATGGTTGTTATGAATATTGGTTATATATGTTGAAGCTATTATGTTTTTCCGGAAATGGCCACTTGCCTAAATATTCATTATGTCTGCATGTCTAATGTAGTTTCTTTTAAACTAAAATTAGGGTTATAGACAATTCCTAACCACAGTCTATTCATAACCTGTTTAGTTTAACATGCATCAATTAGTATTGGTGTCTGCCATATTAGATAAAATAACTTGCGGAACACCCTGCTTGTTAGAGTAGTCTAAGTAGGCTGAGTAGAGCGTTTATGCCGGCGGTTATGGGCAAGCGGCATGATCCCCGAAGTGACATAGGGCTTTCATAGCTGTCTTTAGTAGTAACCGTGAGTAGGGCCATTTACCTTGGCGATGGGGCGGTTTATCAGATTACTCAGATGTGGTACACCTTTAGACTCAGAACATAGTTGCAATCCAGGCCAAGACATGTCTAAAATACTCGAATATAGGTCAATCAACATGTAGGAACAATATAACATAGAATCAGGACCTTATCTATAAAACACTTCTAGGCTGAATTAGACTTAAACCTTAGTAGAGAATGGATCACCCTCTCATCAAAGTTATTGATGAAGATTGCATAACTGGATTATAAGATAAGAGTTAGGATAAAAGGCTAGTTACTACTAAGTCGTTACCACTTTCCTGGGAGTACGATAATTATTTAATAAAATCGTAGATACTTTCCAATAGACTAGCTACACGATAGGTACTCTGCCTTAGGTTCTGACTGATTAAGTGACACCATAGAGACTAAATGTGACAATTAGTCAATCCCAATCCTTAATTACTCACAATCAACATAGGGTAAAATAACACATATTTAGCATATAAGTCGGAAATGCATCAATAGGTCAATCAACATGTAGGAACAATAAAACATACATAAGAACTTATGTCTATTTGATAATCTTGCATGCTAAATACTTATGTGCTATGTGTGGTTGGGATCACCAATCAATCTCAAAGGTATTGATTAATTGATTGATTAATTGCATGATAAGATAAGTGTTAGGGTTAAGGGATAGTTACTACTAAGCCGTTACCAGTTCCCTGGGAGTACGATATTAATAAATTAAAATCGTAGATACTTTCCAAGAACTAGCTACACGATAGGTACTCTAATTGATTAAGTGACAACAAATATTGCTATAAGTGACAATTAGTAAGACTCGGTCCTTAATTATTCATAATCAAAATAGGTACATAAATCCTATCTTTTAGCATACCAATCAAAACACATCAGATTTTTGGCACCGTTGCTGGGGAACATATCATAAAATTTTAGGATTCCTGATCAAAATTCTAGAGGCTTATGATAGGTAACGGTAGTAATCTATAACTTAGTTGACAATTATACTTATTCTAATTAGTCAATCAAATTTCTTGAAATATAGGGTTACCTTAAATAATTAATTTTAGAAATTTTCTAAAATTAAGAAATTTAGGCTAATCAAATTTTAGAAAATCATTCTAAAACCATACTAGGGAAATCAAACTGAAAAACAAAATATAACAAAATTATTTCTTTTTGCACTTTTCCTTTCTTCTATAAATACTATTTTTTGAAAAATATAATTTTCCAGAAAATACAAAATAATAAAAAAATTTCATCGTTACAGTTGTTTTCTCTCTCTCTCTCTCTCTGCTTGTTTGTTATTCAATGTTTAAATGTTTTCCTAAAGTCATTTTCTTTGAATTGTTTTAACTCCACTAACCTTTTTGCTCAGACTTAACATGTGCTTCTATAGTTATATGACTCGAACATCAAAAGCTAACCTTGAACCCCAGTTAAAAACCCCGAAAACCGCATCCCTATAGCTAACAGAAGAAGAGCAGAAATGGTTGCCGAAAGACCTGCACTTGAATCTTACATCTAGCTACAAACCATTCTGATGTCCTCCACTATTAAGATTCCTGGAAATCCTCGTTATGACCTTAAGCCAAAAGTGCTCCAGATGATAATAAAAGAGCAAGTAGACATGCAGTTATAATGATTAATTAAGCTGGTGACCTTTCCGAAAAAATGTAAAGAACTTCAGCATGAAAAACACATACATATCATCATAATTGGGTATTCAAATATATTTTTGGACAAACATAGTACAGAATATACAAAGAGGATCTAGGGAACCACCACCATAAAGTATTCACCCTTTATTAGGTCCGCCGATGGAGTGACTACTTGTATATCCTGGATTGTTTGACCCGACTCTGCTTGACATAACCTTCAGAGAATGCCTCCTTAGCCTAGAAGCTATTGCTTTACCTTACGTCTCGGGCTTACACAGAGCCTTGTTGACTAGCTCTTCGCTCACCTAATGCCCTCTTAGGATCTGCTAACGATATCTCGGGTATTCTATGAATACCAAAAACGAACCCTATCTAGTCGTTTTCTAAGATTTTGAGACAGACTCTCAGAAAGCAAAGAAAATGAGAAACTCTTGTATACTAAACTACTTGAATGAAACACCTGAAATCAATAAATGACTTGTATACTGTAGAAAAATGTATACTTGAAGTCACTAAATGATTCAGATCAAGTGGAGAGGGATGATTTCAACTGAGGAAGGCCTAGGGTATTTATAGCAAGTAAGCTGAGTGATTTTCTCTTCAGAAATCGATATGGAATTCTATGCAGGGGCTCGGGATGCCCATCCCGGTTTGTTGACCGGGTCAAGACGCCCGTCCCGGTGCTTTGATCGGGTCGGGACGCCCATCCTAATCCACGAACTTCCAAAAATCAGTTTTGCCCCGAAATTTGCTATTTTTCTTTCACATTTCACCTGAAACTTCCAAAATCACAAATACTACAAAATTGTATTAATATAATTCAATTAAGAACGATTTATCTCCAATTTTGCCCTAATTTGTGCCTAAAAACATGCTAAAAAGTGATATAATTTATGCACATCATAGCTCAAACTCTTCCCCATGATATCACAGCCCAACAAAGGAAGAAATTCTTTTATGAGCTTGATGCGATTCCGGTTGACATGCTAAATAGGTGTTATTTTACCCTATGTTGATTATGAATAATTAAGGACTGTGATTGACTAATTGTCACATTTAGTCTCTATGGTGTCACTTAATCAGCCAGAACCTAAGGCAGAGTACCTATCGTGTAGCTAGTCTATTGGAAAGTATCTACGATTTTATTAATTTAATTATCGTACTCCCAAGGAAGTGGCAACGGCTTAGTAGTAACTAGCCTCTTATCCTAACTCTTATCTTATGATCCAGTTATGCAATCTTCATCAATATCTTTGATGAGAGGGTGATCCATTCTCCACTAGGTTCAAGTCTAATTAATCCTAAAAGTGTTTTAAAGATGAGTTCTGATTCTATGCTATACTGTTCCTATATGTTGATTGACCTGTCTTCGAGTATTTTAGATGCATCTTAGCCTGGATTGCAACTATGTTCTGTGTCTAAAGGCGTACCACATCCGAGGTCTCTAATAAACCGCCCTACCTTAATGACGGCCCTACTCACGGTTCGGGACGAAGGCATCCATGAAAGCCCTATGTCACTTCAGGGATCATACCGCTTGCCCTAGCTGCCGGCATAATCGGACTCAGCTCGACTCCTACCTAGACTACTTTAACAAGCAGGGTGTTCAGCATGTTATTTTATCTAGCATGGCAGACACCAATACTAATTGATGCCTGTTAAACTAAACAGGTTATGATTAGACCGTGGTTAGGAATTGTCTATAACCCTAACGTTAGTTTAAAAGAGCACATTAAACATGCAGACATAGTGAATATTTAGCAGGTGGCTATTTCCGGAAAAACATAATAACTTCAACATACAAAACAACTATTCATAAAAACCGTAATCTGATATTCATAATTGATGTTTAGGACAAAGCAATAAAACATATAAGAGAGGGGTATGGGGACTGATGCCATAAAGAAATCACCCTTTACGTAGTCTCGCCGACAGAGCGTACTGCTGTATACGTCGTATTGCTCGCCCTGACTCTGCTCGCTAGAACCTTCGGAGGACGCTTCCTCAGCCTAGTAACTGGGCTTTACCTTAATACCCAGCTTAAGCCCAGCCCTGTGGACTGACTCTTCGAACGCCTAGAGCTCTCTTAGGGTCTCCTAACGAAACCCGGGTATTCTATGAATACCGGAAACGAACCTATCTATAGAAACCTAAGATCTGAGACTATTTCTCAGAAACTAAAAAAACACTAATAAGAAAGAAAACTGAGATCCGAGTCTCTGAGTGAGTTGTGTACTGGAAAATTGTACACTGGAAACCACTTAATGACTCAGATCGAGTGGAGAGGGATGATTCAACTGCTGGAGGCCTGGGGTATTTATAGCAGCTTCCCGGAGTGAAAATCTCTGAAAAATTCGATGTGGGACAGCTTCTGGCGGCTCGGGACGCCCGTCCTGATTCGTTGACCAGGTTCGGGACGCCCGTCCCGGTTCAGGACGCCCGTCCTGGCGGTTTGACTGGTCGGGACGCCCGTCCCGGACCTTTGACCGGGTCAACATTTCCAAAAATTGCGTTTTTGCCCCAGAATTTGCTGTTTTCGTCTACTTTTCACCTGACACTTCCAAAATCATAAAAACCGTGAAATCAAGTAAATAGTAAACAATTAATGTCAATTTACTCTCAATTTCACATTAAAACATATAAAAACATGCTAAAAATGTGATACGATTTTCGCGTATCAGATAACCCCACACTTAGCTTTTTGCTTGTCCTCAAGCAAAGTCTACATGGAGTTAGTGATTTTAAACCGTAGTGCAGTCACTTAAATTCCTAATCATGTTTTTATTCCAAAAATTCTTCAGACAATTCTTAACACAGGTCTGACTGGTTAGGTTGATGACAAGGTCTCAAATGTTTCTAGTAGCTTGTTATGATCAGGCAGAAAACAAATCAACAACTAGGTTGGACTTTTTTCTTAGTCACAGGGTCTTCCTGATGTGTAGTGTGTGTACTAGTCTAGACCAGATAGTCAACACAATGAACTCTTATCTTAACTGCTACCAGATAATACTTCGACCTATCGCTAGACACACTGACAACAGATAACTTTCTGAGTTCTGAGCTTTGGTGATAAGATTTTTAATGTTTTAGCACTTAGTTATTTTCTTTATAGATTCAGGGTATTTCGAGTCTGCTTAGAACACGTCAACTTCAACTACCCATGTAGCGAGTCCCACTCCGATGACTCCCAGATCTACACGACCTTAGGGCATCAGGCTTTAAATTCCCCGAAGGAGTGGTGCTCGAGTAGCGAAGGCCGCTGGCAAACTACCCTATTGTAATTAACTTCCTTAATGTTCCTTTCACTTTTAGCTCAGAGTCTCATCTAGTCATTCTAACTGCCAATATATCCACAATGGTCTAATTTTATCTAGTTAAGTCTCGAATAGGCAATTGGTTGAGGTCTCTAATCTAGACAAGGTTGTGCTCAGTTATCAGGAATTCCCTATTCCTAATCAATTAGTCCAAGATAGCTATCGACTATCTCCTACTAACCATAACATACTACCTACATATCATAGACATAAGCAATTGTTTAACCAAGCATACTGCATTTAGAAGTCTGAAAGACGGAAAAATTTTGGAAGGGTGTGAAAATACGGGGAAAACAAGCAAAAGCATGCGAAAATAATTTTCAAACTGCTTCAAACTGCTACAGTGCACCGTGCACTGCTACCCCACACTTAAGTTTGGCACTGTCCTCAGTGTTCATGCAGAGCTAATTACCCCACACTTATTTGAAAACAAGAAATAAATCAAAACAAAAAGAACACAAAGAATTCCTACCCCACACTTATTTAACTAACTACGGGTAAGAAGGAACATAGAATACTGAAAGAAATACAAAACATAAGAAATGAAAGAGATACTCCCCTATTCTGTGAAGTCCACAATCTGCTCAGACGAGTCAAACGGTTCTCTGTAAATTTTCAGGCGTTGTCCGTTTACTTTCTGAATAATGCCTCAGAAATCCATAATGTCACATGCTCCGAAAGGTGATACTTCCGTGATCGTGAACGGTCCTGACCAACAGCTACGCAGTTTTCCTGGGAAAAATTTGAAACGTGAGTTGTACAACAATACCTTATCTCCTGGTTCAAAATTTTTCTGGGCTCTGAGTCGTCTGTCATGCCGGAGTTTACTTGTCATTTTGAACTGATGCGAGTTTTCATAGGCTTTGAACCTCCACTCATCCAGTTCGTTGAGTTGTAGAATCCGGTGTTCCTTAGTTAAATTATCGTCGAGATTGCATTTCTGCACTGCCCAGTAAGCTCTGTGTTCAAGTTCAACTGGAAGGTGGCATGCTTTTCCGTAGACTAGTCGATAGGGTGAGAACCCCGTAGTGGTCTTGTATGCTGTACGGAAGGCCCATAATGCATCCTCCAGTTTATTGGCCCAATCCTTACGGTTAACACCCACGGTCTTTTGTAGGATTCTCTTTATTCCCCTATTGGTTACCTCAGCCTGCCCGTTGGTTTGAGGATGGTAGGCTGTGGAAATGCGATGCTGAATTCCGTACTGCTGAGCACCTTCTGCATTGAGAGTTGCAGAAGTGCGTGCCTCGATCACTGATTAGGGCTTTTGGACATCCAAACCTGGCGAAAATCTGCTTAAGGAATTTGCATACGGCTCTAGCATCATTAGTGGTAGGGCCTGTGCCTCAGGCCATTTCGAAAAATATTCTACGGCCACTAAGATGTACTTCATACCAAGAAGGAAGGAAACGGACCCATGAAATCTATACCCCATATGTCAAATATTTCTACACTTTGAATCGCCTGTTGGGGTAGATTGTCTCGAGAAGATATGGTTTCAGCTTTCTGGCAGGCATCGCACGATCTTGTGAATGCTGCGGCATCTTTGAATATTGTAGGCCAGTAGAAGCCTGCTTCTAACACTTTTCGGGCGGTATTAGCTGCAGCTAAGTGACCACCTGTTGGTCCGCAGTGACAGTGCTCCAGAATTTGGAAACCTTCTTCTTGAGAGACACATCTCCTGATCATCTGATCTGCACATATTCGAAATAGAAAAGGATCTTCCCAATAGTAACATTTCAAGTCAGCAAAGAATTTTCTTCTTTGTTGAGCAGTGATATTACTAGGGAGAGTCCGGGCTGCCAAGTAATTTGCTATATCTGCAAACCAAGGGGGTGAGAGGATAGCAAATAATGCACATAAATTCTCATCCGGAAATTTATCAGATATAATGGTTTCATCAATGGCTTCTATGGTCGGATTCTCCAGCCTGGACAGGTGGTCTGCGGCTAGTTTTCTGCCCCTTTCTTATCCCGAATTTCTATGTCAATTCTTGGAGCAATAAAACCCATCTAATTAATCTTGGTTTTGCGTCGGTTTTATTGAACAGTATTTTAATGCAGAATGATCAGTATAAACAATAGTTTTGGACAGGACTAGATAGGATCGAAACTTATCAAATGCATATACTACTGCTAATAATTCCTTTTCTGTCGTAGTGTAATTTTCCTGAGCATCAGTTAAGGTTTTACTAGCATAATATATTACATGAAATTTCTTATCATGTCTTTGTCCTAAAACTACTCCTACTGCATAGTCACTAGCATCACACATAAGCTCAAAAGGTAGACTCCAGTCAGGTGACGTCATGATAGGTGCAGTAGTTAAGAGTTCCTTAAGTCTATTAAAAGCTTTTAGACATTTTTCATCAAAGACAAATGGAACATCTTTTCCGAGTAAATTGGTCAACGGTCTGGCTATTAATGAAAAATCTTTTATGAACCTACGATAAAAGCCAGCGTGTCCCAAAAAACTCCTAACGGCTCTCACATTTTTGGGAGGAGGTAGTTTCGAAATAACTTCAATTTTTGCCTTGTCTACTTCCATACCTAGGTGTGAGATCTTATGTCCTAAAACGATTCCCTCTTTTACCATGAAGTGGCATTTTTCCCAATTTAAAACCAGGTTAGATTTTATACAACGCTTCAACATTAATTCCAAGTTCTTTAGACAAACCTCAAATGAATTACCAAAAACAGAAAAGTCATCCATAAATACTTCCATAGATTTGCCTAACATGTCCTCAAAGATAGCAGTCATACAACGTTGAAATGTAGCAGGTGCATTACACAAACCAAAAGGCATTCTTCTATATGCAAATGTTCCGAAAGGGCATGTGAATGTAGTTTTATGCTGGTCCTCAGGGGAAATAGGAATTTGAAAATAACCAGAAAACCCATCAAGAAAGCAATAAAACATGTGTCCAGATAATCTTTCTAACATTTGGTCAATAAAAGGAAGGGGAAAGTGATCTTTTCGTGTGGCCGTATTTAATTTTCTATAGTCTATGCATACACGATGACCAGTTACAGTTCTTGTAGGGATTAGTTCATTATGCTCATTCCTAACAACTGTTATACCGCCTTTCTTAGGTACTACCTGCACCGGGCTTACCCACTCACTATCTGAGATAGGGTAGATAAGTCTTGCATCTAACAGTTTAATGACTTCTTTCTTAACAACATCACACACATTAGGATTCAACCTCCTTTGAGGCTGCACGCATGGCTTATACTCATTTTCTAGAAGAATCTTATGCGAACAAAAGCTTGGATTAATACCTGGAATATCTGCAATTTTGTAGGCAAAGGCTCGTCTATACTTTCTGCACATGTCCACGGTCAGCTTCCTTTGTTCTGCAGTCAGATCAGCTGCAAGAATGATGGGAAGTTTCTTGTTGTCATCTAGGAATTCGTAGCACATATGAGTGGGTAGTTCCTTCAGGTTCGTTCTTTCTTCATCTCATCATCACCTATCTCAGTGAAACTATCAGAAGTAATTTCTTTTTCAAAAGAGCTAAGTTCAGACTCCTCTAATTCTAGGGAGTCCTCACTTAGAATTTGATAGTTTGAGCATAGGTCTGTCACGTTAATTGCAATCAAGTGTTCCATGGCATCCACACAAAAGCAAGTATCATCTAAATGCATGGGATACCTAAGGGTCTCATTTAGATCAAAAGTGATGTCATCATTTCCTACCCTTAACTTGATTTGACCATTACTGACGTCTATTAATGCTTTTGAGGTAGCTAGAAATGGTCGACCTAGGATCAGGGGCACTCCTCCTTCCCCATTCATGTCCATGACAACGAAATCCACAGGAAATACAAATTTTCCGACCTTTACTAAGAGGTCTTCAATTATTCCCTTGGGGATTTTGACTGTCCTGTCTGCAAGTTTGTATGCCATCCTAGTCGTTTTCAAATCATGCAATCCTAATTTATCAAATAAACTAGATGGCATAAGATTAATACTAGCTCCTAAGTCTGCTAATGCATGCATGTTAGTAATATTTCCAATTGTACATGGCAAGGTAAAACAACCAGGATCTTTCTGTTTAGACGGTAGTTTATTCAACAGAACCGCCGAACATTCTTCATTAAGAACCACCTTGTCCATGTCAAATTTTCTTTTATTACTAACAACTTCTTTTAAAAACTTAGCATACTTTGGCATTTCAGAAATAACATCAAGTAAAGGTAAATTAACATGAATCTGACTAAAATTCCTAAGAAACTTTTCAAATTGCTCCTTATCTTTATTGTGCATAAGTCTGGCAGGGTAAGGTACTTTTGGCCGGTACTCAGGAATAAACTCCGTCTTCCCTTTCCTTGCTACTTCGATCTCGACATCCGTCGGCGTTGGGTCCTTGGAGCCTTCTTCTGGTTCCTGCACAAGAATAGGAGGGTCAGATGGTTTGGGTGGAGATGGAGATAGAATTTTACCAGATCTTAGAGTGATGGTCTTGCATTCAGTTTGAGGGTTGGTCTCAGTGTTGCTTGGTAGCGTTCCCTGGGACCTGTGAGAGAAATGGGTGGATAGCTGACCCATTTGCCTCTCTAAAGTTTGTATAGCAGCTTGTGTGTTTCTGATTGTTTGCTCGGTCTGCTTCTGTCTATTCTCGTTCTGCTGGATTCTTTCCGCGTGAGCTTCTTGGATCTTTCTGTTGGACTCTATCATTTCCTTATTGGAGTCGGAAATGCTTTTCAGCATGTCTCTGAATTCTTGCAAGGGGTCAGCTGGAACGATGTAGTTCCTTGGTGCAGGTAGAGCGACTTGCTGGTTCTGCGGATATGGCAGTTGCTGGGGTACTCTTTTCTGGAAGTTGGTAGTCCCGGGATTGTTTCTCCAGCTAAATCCCGGATGGTTCTTCCAAGTGGGATTGTAGGTATTTCCTATAGGAGCAGAATTTACTGCGTCCACTTGTTCCATCTCTTATGGGACAGTTAATATCCCATTACCATAACAATCCCCACTGAAATGTGGTCCTTGGCAAAACTCGCAGACTTGGTATACTGACTGAATGCTTTTCCCTTGTTGGAAAGCATTCAGCTGGTTAGTAATGCTGGCCTTCAGTGCGTCAAATTGATCATCGGTGGAGGCAACGACCGCATTTACTGGTTACTTCTTAGCTCGGCCACTTGTGCGCCAATTCTTGCTGTTCCTGTAGAGTCTCTCCAAAGCGTTTCTAGCATCTACATCACTCATTCCATTGAAACCGCTCTGGGGATTGAGTCCATCGAGAATTTGCTTACCCATGTCTGACATACCCCCGTAGAATTGCTGAATCAGCAATGCCTCGGTAAGTCTATGTTGGGGGCAGAGCCTGAGTAGTTCTTTGAATCTGTCCCAAGCTTCGATCACTGTCTCATCAGTAGCTTGAGTGAAACTAGACAGAGCCCTTCGATATTCTAGGACTCTTGCTGCAGAGTAGTACTCTTCTAGGAAGGCTTTGCTTAACTCGTCCCAAGAGGTGATGGAATTAGTAGGTAGCTGGGCCAACCATCTCTTAGCTCTGTCCTTAAGTGAGTAGGGAAAAAGGTTGAGTTTAGTTATTTCTGCAGTATGATCTCCCTTGAGGCCTTCGCAGAGAGAAGAGAAATCAGATAGGTGTTCCAGCGGATTCTCGGCTGCAGTTCCTCCAAACTGAACTCGATTTATAATCAGCTGGATCACATTAGGTTTAAGATCATAGCGAGGGTTCCCAGGGATTCGGATGGCAGATGAGATTGGGATAGTCTGTGGCTGGATGTAGGATTCTAGGGTAGGTCTTTCAGCAGCCATTTCTGTTCTTCGCCTATTAGCTGTGCGAATGATTCGTTCAGGATTCTCAATTGGTGTTTCAAGGTTAGCTTCTGAAGATCGAGTCATGCAACTACAGAGAAGAACACGTTTTAGCCTGAGCAAACTGGTTAGTGAGGTTACAGGGAGAGTGAAAACTAAAGAAAAACTTGGAAGAAAGAGAAAACAAAACAAAACAACTATTCACAAGGAGAAAACACAAAAGATAGGGAAAAGAGAATAACTTACCGTTAAACAAGAAAAAGTACAATTTTTTTTCGGATTTTTAGATTTAAAAAAAAAAATTTCTTTTAATATTTTGAAAGCAATTAAATTCCCTCAATATGGTTCTAGAATAATTTTCTAAAATTTGATTATCCTAAATGTCTTAATTTCAGATAACATCTAAAATTAATTAGTTATGATAATCCTATATTTCGGAAACTGATTGTCTAACTGGTATAACATAAGTGTTAGTCTAAGGTCTAGATTACTACCGTTACCTATCATAAGCCTCTAGAATTTTGATCAGGAATCCTAAATTCATTATGATATGTCCCCGGCAACGGCGCCAAAAATCTGATGCGATTCCGGTTGACATGCTAAATAGGTGTTATTTTACCCTATGTTGATTATGAATAATTAAGGACTGTGATTGACTAATTGTCACATTTAGTCTCTATGGTGTCACTTAATCAGCCAGAACCTAAGGCAGAGTACCTATCGTGTAGCTAGTCTATTGGAAAGTATCTACGATTTTATTAATTTAATTATTGTACTCCCAGGGAAGTGGCAACGGCTTAGTAGTAACTAGCCTCTTATCCTAACTCTTATCTTATGATCCAGTTATGCATTCTTCATCAATATCTTTGATGAGAGGGTGATCCATTCTCCACTAGGTTCAAGTCTAATTAATCCTAAAAGTGTTTTAAAGATGAGTTCTGATTCTATGCTATACTGTTCCTATATGTTGATTGACCTGTCTTCGAGTATTTTAGATGCATCTTAGCCTGGATTGCAACTATGTTCTGTGTCTAAAGGCGTACCACATCCAAGGTCTCTAATAAACCGCCCTACCTTAATGACGGCCCTACTCACGGTTCGGGACGAAGGCATCCATGAAAGCCCTATGTCACTTCGGGGATCATACCGCTTGCCCTAGCCGCCGGCATAATCGGACTCAACTCGACTCCTACCTAGACTACTTTAACAAGCAGGGTGTTCAGCATGTTATTTTATCTAGCACGGCAGACACCAATACTAATTGATGCCTGTTAAACTAAACAGGTTATGATTAGACCGTGGTTAGGAATTGTCTATAACCCTAACGTTAGTTTAAAAGAGCAC
The DNA here is from genome assembly GCA_027405835.1 of Asclepias syriaca. Lineage (NCBI taxonomy): Eukaryota > Viridiplantae > Streptophyta > Magnoliopsida > Gentianales > Apocynaceae > Asclepias > Asclepias syriaca. The sequence continues at coordinate 21,122,621 of CM049926.1, read as the reverse complement.
ATTAAACATGCAGACATAGTGAATATTTAGCAGGTGGCTATTTCCGGAAAAACATAATAACTTCAACATACAAAACAACTATTGATAAAAACCGTAATCTGATATTCATAATTGATGTTTAGGACAAAGCAATAAAACATATAAGAGAGGGGTATGGGGACTGATGCCATAAAGAAATCACCCTTTACGTAGTCTCGCCGACAGAGCGTACTGTTGTATACGTCATATTGCTCGCCCTGACTCTGCTCGCTAGAACCTTCGGAGGACGCTTCCTCAGCCTAGTAACTGGGCTTTACCTTAATACCCAGCTTAAGCCCAGCCCTGTGGACTGACTCTTCGAACGCCTAGAGCTCTCTTAGGGTCTCCTAACGAAACCCCGGGTATTCTATGAATACTGGAAACGAACCTATCTATAGAAACCTAAGATCTGAGACTATTTCTCAGAAGCTAAAACAAACAATAATAAGAAAGAAAACTGAGATCCGAGTCTCTGAGTGAGTTGTGTACTGGAAAATTGTACACTGGAAACCACTTAATGACTCAGATCGAGTGGAGAGGGATGATTTCAACTGCTGGAGGCCTGGGGTATTTATAGCAGCTTCCTGGAGTGAAAATCTCTGAAAATTTCGATGTGGGACAGCTTCTGGCGGCTCGGGACGCTTGTCCCGGATTGGGACGCCCGTCCTGATTCGTTGACCAGGTTTGGGACGCCCGTCCCGGTTCAGGACGCCCGTCCTGGCGGTTTGACTGGGTCGGGACGCCCATCCCGGACCTTTGACCGGGTCAACATTTCCAAAAATTGCGTTTTTGCCCCAGAATTTGCTATTTCGTCTACTTTTCACCTGACACTTCCAAAATCATAAAAACCGTGAAATCAAGTAAATAGTAAACAATTAATGTCAATTTACTCTCAATTTCACATTAAAACATATATAAAAACATGCTAAAAATGTGATACGATTTTCGCGTATCAGAGCTGAAATATTACTATTGGGAGGACCCTTTTCTGTTTCGAATTTGTGCAGATCAAATGATCAGGAGATGCATCTCTCAAGAAGAAGGATTCCAGATCTTGGAACACTCCCATTGCTAACCTATTGGTGGCCATTTAGCTGCAACTAACACTTCCAGGAAAGTGTTAGAAGCAGGATTCTAGTAGCCCACAACATTCAAATATGCTACATCTTATGTAAAGTCCTGTGATGCCTGTCAAAGAGCATGAAACATATCTTCTCGAGACGGTCTACCCCAACAGGTGATTCAAAATGTCGAAATATTCAACATATGGGGTATAGACTTCATGGGTCCATTTCCTTCTTCTTTCAGAAATAAATACATCATAGTAGTTGTAGAATACTTTTTAAAATGGCCTGAGGCACATGCATTACCTACTAATGATGCTAGAGTCGTGTGTAAGTTTCTTAGATAGTTATTTTCTAGATTCGGGTGTCCTAAGGCCATCATCAGTGACAGAGGTACACATTTTTGCAACTCACAATTACAAAAAGTACTTCAGCAATATGGAGTTCAGCACCGCTTTTTCCACAGTATACCACCCACAAACTAATGGTCAGGTTGAGGTAACTAATAGGGGCATTAAACGGATATTAGAAAAGACTGTAGGTGTTAACCGTAAGGATTGGACCATAAAACTTGATGATGCCTTATGGGCCTTCCGTACGGCATATAGAACATCTACAGGATTTTCACCATATAGGTTGGTTTATGGAAAAGCATGCCATTTGCTTGTCAAACTTGAACATAGAGCCTACTGGGCAGTACAAAAATGCAATCTAGATAACACTTTGACTAAGGAAAACCGAACTTTGCAACTCAATGAATTGGATGAATGGAGGCTCAAGGCCTATGAAAATTCACACCAATTCAAAATGTCAAGTAAACTTAGGCATGATAGGCGACTTAGATCCCAAATAAATTTTGAACTGGGAGTTAAAGTGTTGTTATACAATTCACGTTTGAAATTATTTCCAAGAAAATTACGAAGCTATTAGTCAGGCCCGTTCACTATTACAGAAGTGTCGCCCTTTGGCGCATGTGTCATAATAGATTATGATGACACTACTCAAAAAGTGAACGAGCAGCAGATAAAATTCTACAAAGAGCCACTCGACCAGTCCGAGCAGACTATTGTATTCGCTGAATAAGGGAATCACTTATGTTATTTCTTTTTTATTCTTTTCTTATTTTGTTCTTTTTGTTTTTCTTTATTTTGTTGTTTCTTTTTATTTTTCTATTTTTCATTTTTCTTTTCTCTTATTTTTCAAATAAGTGTGGGGTGATAGGATATGCATGAACACTAAGGACAATGTAAATTTTAAGTGTGGGGTAGTAGTGCACAGTGCACTCATATTTAAGATATTTGCATATTTTCCTTAGTTTTTCACTGAAATTGCACCCTTCCAAAAAAAATTCAAAAATTTTCACTCTTTCATACTTCAAAAACTGTAGTGATTGATTGAATAACTGCTTCTATCTGTGATATATGTTCAGTAGAGTGTTATGACCATTAGGGAGCATTTCGATCACTTTACTGAATTCATCACTTAGAATTAGGGAATTCCTGATTTTTTAGTACAACTTAGTTTGGATTAGAAAAATCAACCAAATATCTTTTTGAGCTAAATTAAATAATATTAGACCGTTTAAGAACGTGATAGCAACTTGAATGACTAGATGGAATTCAGAGCTAAAAAAGTGTCATAGCTTAATTGTAAAAAGGGTAGTTTGCAAGTATCCTTTGCTACTCGAGCACCCCTTTTGAAGGGAACTTAATGCCTGGTGCCCTAAGGTCGTGTAGATATGGGAGTCATTGGAGTGGGGCTCGATACCTGGGTAGTTAAAGTTGATATGTGAAAGCAAACACAAAAATACCCCCAAAATCAATTAAAACATACACCTAGTGTATTTGTATTTGAAAATCATAAAGTGTTGACACTAAAGCTCAAAACCTAGAAAGTCTTTTACTGTGTTGTTTGTGTTCGGAATAACTAGTCGAACTATTATTTAGTGACTGCTTGGAAATTTTATTCTGAGTTGACAATCTAGTCTAGGCCAATTCACACACTACACATCAGGAAAACCTTGTGACTAAAGTAGAGCTAGAACTCAGTAAAGTTTTTGAACTGTTTCAGCCTATAAGGTCATGACACATTTACTAGATGATTGAGATCTTTACATAGCAACTCGATCAGTCCATGCCTGTTTTCTGAATTATCTGACTCGGTGAGGGATTTTGCTAAAAACATTGCTGAAAACCTTGTTGTGATTGCACCTATGATTTAGTCTTCATTATTTTCATATAGGTTTTGCTTGAGGACAAGCAAAAAGCTAAGTATGGGGACATGATGTGCACAAATCATATCACTTTTTTTAGCATGTTTTTATACACAAATTAGGGCATCATTGGAGTCAAATCGATCTTAATTGATTGAAATTGACATATTTTTGCATAATTTGTGATTTTGGATGTTTCAGGAGAAAAGTGCAAGAAAACAGCAAATATCGGGGCAAAAGTGCAATTTTTAGGAATTCTGAGCTCGGGGCGGGCGTCCCAGAGCAAGAATGGCCGCCCTGACCGAGTCAAAGGCTTGGGATAGCCATCCCCAAGCCAGGACGGGCATCCTGACCCAGTCAAGGTATCGGGACGGGCGTCCCGAGCAGAAAACTTTTGTACCACATCAAAAAATCATGTAAAACCTCTTCCTTTTCACCCTTATAAATACCCTAGGGGTTAGAAGGTTAGAGATATCCCTCATCACTCAACCCAATCCATCTAACAATAAAGAGTGTCTCTTTTTCTCTGTTTTCTGAGTCTTTATCTCATATTTTGGGAATTCGATTAGATAATGTTCGTCTTTGGTATTCATAGAATACCCAGGATTTCGTTGGGAGATCCTAAGAGAGCATTAGGTTAGAGAATAGCTAGTCAACATGGCATTGCTTAAGCCCAGGATGTAAGGTAAAGAAATTGCTACTAGGCTAAGGAAGTATTCTCCAAAGGTTCTGTTGATCAGAGTCAGGTCGAGCAACCCAAAGTATACAAGTATTGGCAACGCCGGCGGACCTAATAAAGGGTGAATACTTTATAGTGGTGGTCTCCTAGATCCTCTTTGTATATCTTTGTGTTGTGTTCGCCTAATGATTAATTTAAATACTACATTATATTTGCTACATTATAGATGTTTTGCAAGTTGAGGTTCTACTCATTTTTTCGAAAGGGTCACCTGCTAAATGCCTGCCCCCTAAAAAAGGTCAGTGTTTTGAGATCGTTCAACACAAGCAGGAGATCGAACAGATCCGATTGGTTGATTCAAGTCTAAGTAGCATCAACGATATACAGGCCCATTGACCGAGTGATGAAGTAAGCATGGCATCATAGGCAAAAACCAAAAAGGCCTTGAACATCTAGGCAAGGAGGCCTTGATTGACACGTACGTAGGTTCTGGTGGGCACATAGACATCTCACTCCGCGCCATGAACAGCGTTCAGAGTCGATTCTGTAACAGGAAAAGTGAAGACCGCTACTGCTCTACGCCTTACTAACAGCTATACCACACTAACTCCGTCTATTGCTCAGCTATACCACGCCTTACTAAGTGGAGATTCCGTAAGTACTCCATGGAAAGTTCGACACAATTGGGATTTTTTTTTGAAAATTGGATGCAGTTACTGGACTAAGTCTCTGAACCCCGAATTGTTTTCTTATGACTCATCTATCAATTAGATAAAATAATATCTTTTGAAAAACCTGTTCAAGGAACAATCAACCCCCTCTCTCACTCCCAATCGATCTTCAGACCCAAACCCCCTTGTTTTCAAAAATCCAAAATTGAAATGGATTTCCTGTGTTAAGCATAAACTCCTCCTAAATGGTATGGTATTGATTTACCCTAAAGATTTATTCCTTTCGTGGTGTTTCTCCCTTATTCATATAGTTCCATATTTCAAAAAAAGAAAAATTTATTAGCATTATGCCTGATTATCTGTTTGCTCTTTTAAACTAAATGAACGGTTATAGACAATTCCTAACCATAGTCTACATCATAACCTATTTAGTTTAACAGGCCTTAAGTTAGGGTAGAATATATTAAGGTCTGCCATATTAGGTAAAATAACCTCAGATCACCATGTTTGTTAGAGTAGCCTAATTAGGCTGAGTTTTGGTGCTATGCCAGTGTTAGGGTGAGTGGCATGATTTCCTGAGTGACACAGGCTTTCATGAATACTTTAACTCGAATCGTGAGTAGGGTCATCATTAAGGTAAGGTGAATACATAAGGTAACTCAAATGTGGTACACAGGCAGATACAATACATAATTGCATTCCAGACCAAGATATATCTAAAATGATCTAAGATATGTCAACCAACTTGTTGAAACAGTATATATACATCAGAACATGTGTCTAGAGGATAACTCTTGCATGCTTGATAAGTGCGTGTTATGTGTGATTGGGATGACCAATCAATCCAAAGTATTGATTATCGATTGACTGATTAGATAAATAAGATGAATGTTAGGATTAAGGGATAGTTGCTACTAAGCAATTACCAGTTCCCTGGGATTACAATATTAATAATTTTAAAATCGTAGATACTTTCCAAGAACTAGCTACACGATAGGTACTCTATCTTAGGTTCTAATTGATTAAGTGACAACAATTAAATGCTAAAGTGACAGTTAGTAAGACTAAGTCTTTAATTACTCATAATCAATATAGGTAAATAAATCTTATCTTTTAACATACCAATCGGAACGCATCAATATGTTACTACAATTTCGGGTAGTACAAAAAATAATTGAAGGCTCCGAAAGAGCCATTATAATGTTATCCAATGGACAAAATTGAATATGTTTTCTTCGAGATTGTAGTACACAAGAATAAATGCAATTGAAATACATTCAATAAACAAGAAGTTTATTGATTAAAAAATATTCACTATTTGACATGACTGATTGGGGCATCTTGGTTCAAGCATGATGTGAAATATTATTGAAAATTCGCATGGACACTCATTGAAAAACATGAAGATTTTTCAATCAAAAAGTTTTCTTTTGCTCCTTGTTCTCAAGGAAAATTGATTATTAAGTCATCACTAGCTAAAGTTAGAATTGAATCTCCAACATTTTTAGAAAGAATTCAAGATGGCATGTGGACCAATTCACCCATCATGCGAATCATTTCGATATTTTATGGTTCTAATATATGCATCTAGTAGATGGTCTCATGTTAGCTTACTATCAACTCGCAACCTGGCGTTTGCGAGATTGCTTGCTGGCATTATTAAATTATGAGCACAATTTCCAAATTATACATTTAAAACACTACGTCTGGATAATGCTGGTGAGTTCTCATCTCAAGCTTTCAATGATTATTGTAATTCTAATAATATAAGTGTTGAACATCCTATAGCTCATGTTCATACACATAATGGGTTAGCTGAATCTTTTATTAAAAGGCTTCAATTGATAGCTAGACCTATACTTATGAGAACTAAATTACCGATTTTTGTATGAGGTCATGTAATTTTGCGTTCAACAACACTTGTATATGTTAGACCAACAAGTTATCATAAATATTTCTCATTGCAATTAGCTTATGGTCTGGAGCCAAATATTTCCCATTTTAGAATTTTTGGATGCGCAGTATATGTTTCTATTACTCCACCACAACACACAAAAATGGGTCCTTAAAGAAGATTGGGAATATATGTTGGTTTTGATTCTCCTTCCACAATTTTCTGATTATCATTTTGATGAATCAATGTTCTCGGGATTAAGGGGAGAAAAAGAAAAACAGCTTGGTAGAAATATTACATGGAATACTTTGCAACATCTTGATACTTGTACATATTAGTGTGAACTTGAAGTTCAAAAGATAATACATTTGCAAAGTATAGCAAATCAACTGCTAGATGGATTTACCGACCTAAAGAGAGTGACTAAGTCACATATACAAAATGAAAATGCTCCTATATGGATTGATATCTCATAAGGACAATCTATAAATTAAATAGCAAATCAGTCTATAGCTCGCTAGAAGCGTGGTAGACCAATTGGTTAAAAAGAAGGAAGCAAATGTTAATAATGAACTCGGGTTTAATACTCCAGAAGAGTCAAGAGACATAATAAATAAAATAACTCCAAAAGAAGCTCAGGTACCTAAAGATATTAAAAATATCGAGAAAAAAGATAATGATGAGATCTCAATAAATTATGTCTTAACGGGGAAATAATTGAACCAAGAAGAAATAAATATCGATAGTGTTTTTGTATATAATATAACATCATCTATTATAAATGAAATTGATTATAATGAGCCTACATTCGTTGATAAATGTCGACATAGAAGTGATTCGTTGAAATGGAAAGATGCAATTCAAACAGATGTAAACTCGCTTGCAAAACGAGAAGTTTTTGGACCTATAGCCTGAACACCTAAAGATGTCATACCTGTAGGGTATGATATGCACAAATTATATCACATTTTTAGCATGTTTTTAGACACAAATTAGGGCAATATTGGAACCTATTTAATCATAATTGATTCAAATTAACATAATTTTGTGTAATTGATGTGTTCCGATTGTGGTGAGAATTTTTTAGCCAACATTCTCTTTGGATAGTTTGATTATATTTAGGCTCAATTTATTATGTATGAATGACTGTGAATTTTTATTAATCTAAGAGAAAGGTTTAACACCATTATTTAAAATTTATAAAAATCATTTCCCAAGGAAGTTAGAAAACCTCTACTAATAATGAAACTTAGACAAATTCAAGGCTTAGGTTACAACAACAAGTGAAGATAGGATGAATCTAATCTAAAAAGCAATAAAGAAAAGCAATAAAGGAAAAATGAAATTCAAAACAACTTAGGACCTTTAAGAAATCAAGCAAGAACACATGACTTATGAGAGGTTCTTAGCACAACATACTCTCATGACTTGAGAGTCCTTATGCTTAGGTCTAAGGGTTGATATCCAACATCAAGGTTGTTATTGACCTCTCCCCTTAAAGCCTATCATATATCCTAGGGATAGCCTACATCAAATATCTTAGGATATTCACATCTATAATTTGGAATCCTTAGAATCAAGATGAAAAACATCCAAGAACACATGATGTAGATAACTGATATGCATAAATCATATCACTTTTTTAGCATGTTTTAGGCACAAATTAGGGCAAAGTTGGAGATAAATCGTTCTTAATTGAATCATATTAACACAATTTTGCAATATTTGTGATTTTGAAAGTTTTAGGTGAAATGTGCAAGAAAATAGCAAATATTGAGGCCAAAACGTGATTTTTGGAACTTTTCTGTTCGGGACGGGCGTCCCGAGCACCAGTTCAGAATCCCACATCAGGAATCATAGAGATAAACCATCAAGTTCCCTGCTATAAATACCCCAGGTCTTCCTCAGTTGAAATCATCCCTCTTCACTTGATCTGAATTATCTAGTGACTTCAAGTGTACATTTCTACACTCGATACAAGTCATTCAGTGATCTCAGGTACATCACACAAGTAGTTTAGCAATAGGAGAGTATCTCGTTTTCTTTTCTTTCTGAGTATTTATCTCAGAATCATAGAATTTGAATATATAGGGTTCGTCTTTGGTATTCATAGAATACCCGGGATTTCGTTAGGAGATCCTAAGAGAGCATTAGGTGAGCGAAGAGCTAGTCAACAGGACTTTGCTTAAGCCCAGGATGTAAGGTAAAGCAATTGCTACTAGGCTAAGGAAGCGTCCTCCGAAGGTTCTGTCAAGCAGAGTCAGGTCAAGCAATCCAGCATATACAAGTAGTCGCTCCGTCGGTGAACCTGATAAAGGGTGAATACTTTATGGTGGTGGTTCCCTAGATCCTCTCTGTATATTCTGTATTGTGTTTGTCTAAATACCTATTTGGATATTAAATTATGATGATAGGTTATATATGTTTTGCATGTTGAAGTTGTTTTCATTTTTCCGGAAAGGTCACCTTCTAAATTTAACATTACAACTGAAGATCTACTTGCTCTTTTAAACAAGATGAACGGTTACAAATAATTCCTAACCATGGTCTAATCATAACCTGTTTAGTTTAACATGCCTTAATTTAGGATGAAAAAGCATTAAGGTATGCCATATTAGGTGAAATAATTTATAGATCACCATGATTGTTAGAGTAGTCTAAAGAGGCTGAGTTCGGGTGTTTATGCCGACGTTAGGGTGAGTCGCATGATTTCCTGAGTGACACAGGCTTTCATGGATACCTTTAACTCGAACCGTGAGTAGGGCCGTCAATGGGGATGGGGCGGTTTATCAGATAACTGATGGGTTTCCAGCCGATATGCTAAATAGGTGTTATTTTACCCTATGTTGATTATGAGTAATTAAGGACTGTGATTGACTAATTGTCACATTTAGTCTCTAAGGTGTCACTTAATCAGCCAGAACCTAAGGCAGAGTACCTATCGTGTAGCTAGTCTATTGGAAAGTATCTACGATTTTATTAAATAATTATCGTACTCCCAGGAAAGTGGTAACGACTTAGTAGTAGCTAGCCTTTTATCCTAACTCTTATCTTATGATCCAGTTATGCAATCGTCATCAATAATCTTAATGAGAGGGTGATCCATTCTTCAATAGTTTTAAGTCTAATCAGGCCTAAAAGTGTTTATAGACAAAGTTCTGATTCTATGTTATATTGTTCCTATATGTTGATTGACCTATCTTCGAGTGTTTTAGATATATCTTAGCCTGAAATGCAATTATGTTCTGAGTCTAAAGGTGTACCACATCTGAGTCTCTATGCTACCGCCCCATCGTTAAGGTAAACGACCCTACTCACGGTTCGGCCTAAAGACAGCTGTGAAAGCCCTATGTCACTTCGGGAATCACGCCGCTGGCTCATAACCGCCGACATAACACTCTACTCAGCCTACCTAGACTACTCTAACAAATAGGGTGATCTGCAGGTTATTTTATCTAGTATGGCAGACACCAATACTAATTGATGCCTGTTAAACTAAACAGGTTATGAATAGACCATGGTTAGGAATTGTCTATAACCCTAATTTGAGTTTAAAAGAAACTACATCGGACATGCAGACATAATGAATATTTAAGCAGCTGGCTATTTCCGGAAAAACATAATAACTTCAACATATATAACAAATATTCATAACAATCATAATCTAGTATCCACAATTACTATTTGGACAAACACAATAGCAACATATAAGAGAGGGACAGGGGGACCGATGCCATAAAGAAATCACCCTTTACGAAGTCTCGCCGATGTAGCGCACTACTGTATATGTTGATGCGATTCCGGTTGACGTACTAAATAGGTGTTATTTTACCCTATGTCGATTATGATTAATTAAGGACTGTGATTGACTAATTGTCACGTTTAGTCTTATGGTGTCACTTAATCAGCCAGAATCTAAGGCAGAGTACCTATCGTGTAGCTATCTGGAAAGTATCTACGATTTTACTAAGTTAATTATCGTACTCCCAGGGAAGTGGCAACGACTTAGTAGTAACTAGCCTCTTATCCTAACTCTTATCTTATGATCTAGTTATGCAATCTTCATCAAATACTTTGATGAGAGGGTGATCCATTCTCCACTAGGTTCAAGTCTAATTAACCCTAGAAGTGTTTTAAAGATAAGTTCTGATTCTATGTTATACTGTTCCTATATGTTGATTGACCTATATTCGAGTGTTTTAGATATATCTTAGCCTGGAATGCAACTATGTTCTGTGTCTAAAGGTGTACCACATCTGAGTCTCTATGCTACCGCCCCCTATCATTAAGGTAAACGGCCCTACTCACGGTTCGAACAAAGACAGTTATGAAAGCCCTATGTCACTTTTGGGGATCACTCTGAAGGCTCGTAATCGCTGGCATAACGCTCTACTCAGCCTACCTAGACTACTCTAACAAGCCAGGTGTTCAGCATGTTATTTTATCTAGTATGGCAGACACCAATACTAATTGATGCCTGTTAAACTAAACAGGTTATGAATAGACCGTGGTTAGGAATTGTCTATAACCCTATTTTAGTTTAAAAGAAACTACATTAGACATGCAGACATAATGATTATTTAGCAGGTGGCTATTTCCGGAAAAACATAATAACTTCAACATACAAAACAACTATTCATAAAATCATAATCTGATATTCATAATTGATGTTTAGGACAAAGCAATAAAACATATAAGAGAGGGGTATGGGGACTGATGCCATAAAGAAATCACCCTTTACTTAGTCTCGCCTACAGAGCGTACTGCTGTATACGTCGTATTGCCCGCCCTGACTCTGCTCGCCAGAACCTTCGGAGGACGCTTCCTCAGCCTAGTAGCTAGACTTTACCTTACGTCCTGGGCTTAAGCCTTGCCCTGTGGACTGACTCTTCGAACTCCTAGAGCTCTCTTAGGGTCTCCTAACGAAACCCCGGGTATTCTATGAATACCGGAAATGAACCTATCTATAGAAACCTAAGATCTGAGACTATTTCTCAGAAACTAAAACAAAACACTAATAAGAAAGAAAACTGAGATCCGAGTCTCTGAGTGAGTTGTGTACTGGAAAATTGTACACTGGAAACCACTTAATGACTCAGATCGAGTGGAGAGGGATGAATTCAACTGCTGGAGGCCTGGGGTATTTATAGCAGCTTCCCGGAGTGAAAAATTCTGAAAAATTTGATGTGGGACAGCCTCTGGCGGCTCGGGACGCCCGTCCCGGTTCGGGACGCCCGTCCTGATTCGTTGACCAGGTTCGGGACGCCCGTCCCGGTTCAGGACGCCCGTCCTGGCGGTTTGACCGGGTCGGGACGCCCGTCCCGGACCTTTTGACCGGGTCAACATTTCCAAAAATTGCGTTTTTGCCCCAGAATTTGCTGTTTTCGTCTACTTTTCACCTGACACTTCCAAAATCATAAAAACCGTGAAATCAAGTAAATAGTAAACAATTAATGTCAATTTACTCTCAATTTCACATTAAAACATATATAAAAACATGCTAAAAATGTGATACGATTTTCGCGTATCATATGTCGTATTGCTTGACCCGACTCTGCTCACCAGAACCTTCGGAGGACGCTTCCTCAGCCTAGTAACTGGGCTTTACCTTAATACCCAGCTTAAGCCCAGCTTTGTGGACTGACTCTTCGAACGCCTAGAGCCCTCTTAGGATCTCCTAACGAAATCCTAGGTATTCTATGAATACCATAAACGAACCTATCTATCGAACCCTAGGATCTGAGACTAATTCTTAGAAACTAAGAAAAACGAAACACAAAAAGGAAAGAACGAAAACTTATACTGAAATCTGAGTCTCCGAGTGAGTTGTGTACTCGAGAATTGTACACTGGAAACCATTGAATGACTCAGATCGAGTGGAGAGGGATGAATTCAACTGAGGAAGGCCTGGGGTATTTATAGCAGCTTTCGGGAGTGATTTTCTCTCAAAACTTCGATGTGGGACTTGAATTTCTGGTTCGGGACGCCCGTCCCGATCTGTTGACCAGGTCAGGATGGCCGTCCCGAGTCCTAGACGCCCGTCCCGACCTGTTGACCAAGTCAGGATGGCCGTCCCGAGTCCTGGACGCCTGTCCTGAACCGGGACGCCCTCCCCGAAGTCCGAACTTCTGAAAAATTGCGTTTTCCCCCTAAATTTGCCATTTTCTTCCACTTTTCACCTGACACTTCCAAAATCATAAAAACTGTGAAATTGAGTTAATAAAGAACAATTAAGATCGATTTACCCTCAATTTCACCCTAAATAATGCCTAAAAACATGCTAAAACGTGATATGATTTATGCATATCAGATAACCCCACACTTAGCTTTTTGCTTGTCCTCAAGCAAAGTCTACCTGAAGTTAGTGATTTTAAATCATAGTGTAGTCACTTAAATTTCCTAGTCATATTTTTATTCCAAAAGTTATTCAGACAATTCTTACCACAGGTCTGACTGGTTAGGTTGCCATGACAAGGTCTCAAATGTCTCTAGTAGACTGTTAAGATCAAGCATAAAACAACTCGACGACTAAATTTGAACTTTTCTCTTAGTCACAAGGTCTTCCTGATGTGTAGTGTGTGTACTAGTCTAGACCAGATATACTCTCGTCTTAACTACTACCAGATAATACTTTGCCCCTATCGCTAGACATAATAACAATAGACAACTTTCTGAGTTCTGAGCCTTGGTGATCAGATTTTTAATGGTTTAGCATTTATTGATTTTCTTTATAGATTTAGGGTATTTTGAGTCTGCTTAGAACACGTCAACTTCAACTACCCATGTAGCGAGTCCCACTCCGATGACTCCCAGACCTACACGACCTTAGGGCATCAGGCTTTAAGTTCCCCGAAGGAGTGGTGCTCGAGTAGCGAAGGCCGCTGGTAGAATACCCTTATTTAATTAACTTTCTTTTGTTTCTTTTCACTTTTAGCTCAGAGTCTCATCTAGTCATTCTAATTGTCAATACACCCACAACTGGTCTAATTTTATCTAGTTAAGTTTTGAAAATGTAATTGGCTGAGGTCTCTAATCTAGATTAAGTTGTGCTCAGTTATCAGGAATTCCCTATTCCTAATCAATAAGTTCAGAATAGTCCTCAATTGTCTCCTACGAACCATCACATTTTACATACATATCATAGACATAAGCAATGTTTAACCAATCATACTGCATTTAGAAGTTTGAAAGAATGAAAAATTTTGAATAAATTTGGAAGGGTGTGAAAATATGGGGAAAACAACCAAAATCATGCAAACATTTTCAAACTACTACAGTGCACTGTGCACTGCTACCCCACACTTAAGGCTGACATTGTCCTCAGTGTTCATGCATTTCTAATTACCCCACACTTATTTGAAAACAAGAAACAAAACAAAAAAGATTCTTACCCTACACTTAATTGAATAACTATGGGTAAGAAGGAAAATAAGGAAATAAAAGAAATAACAAGAAAACATAGAGAAAACAATGCTGTTATGCCATATCAATCAATGTTACACAGAGATTCATATTTCATACAGCCCAGACATGATCACACACATAGAACGAAAACAACAAAAGAAAAAGAAAAGGAAAGAAAAACTAAGAACCTGACTCACCGTCGTTAGGTGGACCGAAGTCTGCCGGGAAGTATGCTGATAGATCTCCTCGATCCTGCTGGTGTTCATAGCAATTCTGTCATCCATCACCGTCAGCCGTTTCTCGATTCTGTCCATATCTCGACTATATCGGGCTGACAGTTCTGCCAATCCGTGCGACATATGTCGTTCGAAGGTAGTGCGTGGAACGAACATCTCGGACTGAGGTATGTGTGCTGGAACTGCTCCGGGTACCGAGGCATGTCCTGGCTGCTCCGTGTGGATGGAGTAGCGCCCATTTGCATCCCGTACGACCATTCCCATGTTCCGTAGAATGGTGAGGTCTGTAGGAATGGTGGTCGGGGCAACCTGGGTCAACTCCGAGCCCTCGATGTCCAACTCCAGGTAGTAAGATATCCTGGTGATGAATGGCCCGAGCCCCAGACACTGTTTCTGAGTGTCCGTAGCGAAACCCCGCATGATAACCGTGATAAGTCGAGCCATCTCTACTGTGGATCCCATGTGCATGTTGGCCAAGAGGAATGTCTCCATTTGGGTGACATTCCCGGGGGCCGTCCGTCGTCCTGACAATGTGTGTGTTATAATGGCATGTAAGTAGCGAAGAGCAGGATAAATACCTGTGGCTTTCGCAAAGCCATGCTGGTAGGGGACACCCGTCATACAGATCTAAGCCCAAGCAGTGGAGACGTCTGCAGACGTGAAGTCTCGAACTGCCGTGGTGTAGGTGGGCGTATCCAGCTCGTCTCTCTGCCAGATACCTAAGGCGATGCCGAACTCGGCCATGTTCATCAATCGATCTATTCCGCCCAAGCGAAATGTGATCTGCTCCTGATGGTACGTAAACGACGCATAGAACTTGCATACCAGCTCTAGGTATGTCGGTTCGGTAACGATGAAGACTCGACTATATGGTAGTACGTCGAGCATGCGTCTGACTTCCTGCTCAACCTCTAGCGTCTGTACTGCTGTCCAGTCAAGTGTTCTTCCAGTCAGTATGGTGCGTCCGATATACCCATGACATCTCTCCTGGTATGCTGGGCTGGAGGGAAACAACATGAAAGGATGTGCCACCCAAGTGACGGTCATGGTGGATGTGATACGGGCGCATTTGGGAGCCATTTGGGTTGAGAGCGTTTGAGAGATTTTGAGAATTTAGGCAGGAAGGAAGATTCGAATTAGAATTCTGGAGGTGAATTTGAATTCGGAAGGATGGATTTTGGTTAGGGAAAGATTTTGAATTTTTGGCGGGCAATTCGAATTTAGGAGGGAAATTCGAATTTTGGAAGGAAGTCTAAAATTCAAATTTTGGAGGGAAATTTGAATTTTGAACTTTGGGAAGTTTGCCAAAAATTTGTAGAGAGAAGGTAGAGAGAAAATTTTTAGAGAGATGAATTTTTGGAAGTTAATTTGAGGGAAAATGAGAAAAATAGAATATTTGTAGGAGGGGCGGCGTTCGGGACGCCCGTCCCGGAGGCAGGACTCCCGTCCTGCTGGACGCCCATCCTGGGTTACTTCGGGATGCGTGCCAATTCCGAATTTTTTTTCTTCGTAATTCCCTGCAAATCTCAGTACACAAAAAATAATCATAACTTTTAACAAGTCTTCATGTTTATCCAATCAAATTCAGAAGCTGTTAAAAACTCTGTGTAAAAATTCCTCAACCTTTTTTCGAAAATCATGACTACCCTAATCTTATCCTAACTTGAATTCAGCAAGAATTTCAGAAAAACAAAAACTGAGTTTATACAATTTAATTAGTACAAATAAGCTGCATTTGCAAAACCTTTGTTTTTCATAGAAATTTGAGAAATAAAATGTCTGAAGAAAAATTGTTGAATAAAATAAAGGACTCTTTAAAAAGTTTGAAAATAGAAAATAGGGGTCAATTATTTAATTTCAGTTCAAACAATTTATTTGATGAGAATAAGAGTAAAAGAATCTTCCCTTTTTCAACGACCCTTATCTCTGATCTCACGTAGCTCTGCCTGAATGTTTCGCATCTCTATGCGCATGGCTCTCATCTCATCCCTTTGCCTGCCCTGCTCACTTCGTATGTCAGCCATCTCCCGAAGTAGTTGTGCACCTTGGTTCTCCTGGAGGCTGACCATGGCTTTGAGTCGGTCCATGTTGGTTGTGATATTTAGACTGATTTGGTCTAAATGACACAATCTGCTTGCAATTCCTTGATCCATCTGATAGATCTGTCGAGCCAAGGTGTCTATCTGCACGGACAACACTGAGAGAAAACCGTTAGTACTTCCCCCGGATGAAGGGGTGTGCTCATTAGGTGTTGGAGTGTATGCAGGAGATGTTGGTGAGTTTTGGGTTTGGTCAAGGGGTGGTGGATTTATAGGAACTCTCTGGGTAGGAGTGTGAACTGGAGATCTTTTGAGGTTCTTCTCTAGGAGGGAAGGTATCTTCAAAAGGATCTTCTTCCGTGGGACTAGGCTCACGAGCGTTCAGGAATCTTCTCACTAGGTCACTGACATCTAGGCTAGAGTTTACTTCTACTGGTTGTGAAGGAAGAGTCCCTCGTGGTATTTCTGGTTCAGGCCTAGATGGTCCTTCTGGCTTTGTCTTCTTTGGTCCTGGAGTGTCAGGGATTTCTGTTTTCTTTGCTTGGTTAGTAGCTGATCTCTGAGTGCAAAGTCTGGTTAGGAATAACAAAAAACAAAGATGGAAAGAAAAGAAAAGCAAGAAACATTTTTTTTTCTTTTATATTTTATTTAGAAAGCAGATAAATTTCCTCAATATGGTTTTAGAATAATTTTCTAAAATTTGATTATCCTAAGTGTCTTAATTTCAGATAATATCTAAAATTAGTTAGTTATGATAATCCTATATTTCGGAAAGTGATTGTCTAACTAGCATAAGATAAGTGTAGATCAAAAGTCTAGGTTACTACCGCTACCTATCATAAGTCTCTAGAATTGTGGCCAATAATCCTAAATTTATTATGATATTTCCCCGGCAACGGCGCCAAAAATCTGATGGCTTTTCGACTGATATGCTAAATAGGTGTTATTTTACCCTATGTTGATTATGAGTAATTAAGGACTGAGGTTGACTAATTGTCACATTTAGTCTCTATGGTGTCACTTAATCAACCAGAACCTAAGGCAGAGTACCTATCGTGTAGCTAGTCTGTTGGAAAGTATCTACGATTTTATTAAATAAATATCGTACTCCCAGGGAAGTGGTAACGACTTAGTAGTAGCTAGCCTTTTATCCTAACTCTTATCTTATGATCCAGTTATGCAATCGTCATCAATAACTTTGATGAGAGGGTGATCCATTCTCCACTAGGTTTAAGTCTAATTAAGCCTAAAAGTGTTTATAGACAAAGTCCTGATTCCATGTTATACTGTTCCTACATGTTGATTGACCTATCTTCGAGTGTTTTAAATATATCTTAGCCTGGAATGCAACTATGTTCTGAGTCTAAAGGTGTACCACATCTGAGTCTCTATGCTACCGCCCCATCGCTAAGGTAAACGGCCTTACTCACGGTTCGGACAAAACACGGCTATGAAAGCCCTATGTCAATTTGGGGATCACGCCGCTGGCCCATAACCGCTGGCATAACGCTCTACTCAGCCTACCTAGACTACTCTAACAAAGAGGGTGTTCCGCAGGTTATTTTATCTAGTATGACAGACACCAATACTAATTGATGCCTGTTAAACTAAACAGGTTATGAATAGACCGTGGTTAGGAAATGTCTATAACCCTAATTTTATTTTAAAAGAAACTACATTAGACATGCAGACATAATGAATATTTAAGCAGGTGGCTATTTTCGAAAAATCATAAGCACTTCAACATATAAAACAAATATTCATAGAAATCATAATCCAGTATTGAAATCATTCTTTGGACAAACACAATAACAACATATAAGAGAGGGACAGGGGGACTGATCCCATAAAGAAATCACCCTTTACTTAGTCTCGCCGATGGAGCGTACTGTTATATATGTCGTATTGCTTGACCCGACTCTGCTCGCCAGAACCTTCGGAGGACGCTTCCTCAGCCTAGTAACTGGGCTTTACCTTAATACCCAGCTTAAGCCCACCCCTGTGGACTGACTCTTCAAACGCCTAGAGCCCTCTTAGGATCTCCTAACGAAATCCCGGGTATTATATGAATACCAGAAACGAACCTATCTATCGAACCCTAGGATCTGAGACTATTTCTCAGAAACTAAGAAAAACAAAACACTAAAAAGGAAAGAAAGAAAACTTATACTGGAATCTGAGTCTTTGAGTGATTTGTGTACTAGAGAATTGTACACTGGAAGTCACTGAATGACTCAGATCCAGTGGAGAGGGATGATTTCAACTGAGGAAGGCCTAGGGTATTTATAGCAGCTTTCTGGAGTGATTTTCTCTCAAAACTTCGATGTGGGACTTGAATTTCTGGTTCGGGACGCCCGTCCCGGTCTGTTGGCCAGGTCAGGATGGTCGTCCCGAGTCTTGGACGCCCGTCACGACCTGTTGACCAGGTTAGGACGCCCGTCCTGAACCGGGACGCCCTCTCCGTTCTGAAAAATTGTGTTTTTGCCCCGAAATTTGCCATTTTCTTCCACTTTTCACCTGACACTTCCAAAATCATAAACACTGTGAAATTGAGTTAATAACGAACAATTAAGATCGATTTACCCTCAATTTCACCCTAAATCATGCCTAAAAACATGCTAAAAACGTGATATGATTTATGCATATCAACATCAAAGAATTCTCAAAAATCATTCCTAAAGCAATGTAAAACATTAAGAGATCCTAAAAGAGAATTTATGTTAAAATCATGCATACAAGATCAATAAAGAACAAGGAGGAAAAATGTGTACAAGTTGAAGATTAGAACTCCTTGAAATATTCAATCTCTTGTAGATGTTTTCTTCCCACCTTTCTTCAATACATCAATGCACTTCTCCAAGGGAAATCAACACTTTGAAGTCCTTATGGCTTTGGGATCATTCAAGTTGCTAATCTTTAGGAGGAGGATTGATATTGATAACCAATCTGACTCCAAGAATGTGAGGATTCAACTCCTTGGTTTGTGAATCTTGAAATCTCACACACTAAAGAGAAAATTGAATTTCACTCTCAACTTAAAGCACTCCCTAAATACCTTTCTTGGTTTGTGAACAAGAATTCAAAGAGAAGTAGAAGAAGAGAATGACAATGAACAAAAATAATAATCTTGTATTAAAAAATCAATGTATAAAGGATACAAAGAACAACCTATAATTCTCTCAATAATTTGGTTCTTGATGTGCATAAATCATATCACTTTTTTAGCATGTTTTTAGGCACAAATTAGGGCAAAAATGGAGATAAATCATTCTTAATTGATTGATATTAATACAATTTTGCAATATTTGTGATTTTGGAAGTTTCAGGTGAAATGTGCAAGAAAACAGCAAATTTCGGGGAAAAAATGTGATTTTCGGAAGTTCGTGGATCTGGACGGGCGTCCTGACCCGGTCAAAGGCCCGGGATGGGCGTCCCAGACCTGGGACTGGTGTCCTGACCCGATCAATAAACCGGGATGGGCGTCCCGAGCCCCTGCACAGAATCCCACATCAATTTCTGAAGAGAAAATTACTCATCTTACCTGCTATAAATACCCCAGGCCTTCCTCAGTTGAAATCATCCCTCTCCACTTGATCTGAATCATTCAGTGACTTCAAGTATACATTTTTCTACCGTATACAAGTTATTTAGTGATTTCAGGTGTTTCATTCATGTAGTTTAGTATACGAGAGTTTCTCATTTTCTTTTCTCTCTGAGAGTTTGTCTCAGAATCTTAGAATACGATTAGATAGGGTTCGTGTTTGGTATTCATAGAATACCCGGGATATCGTTAGGAGATCCTAAGAGGGCATTAAGTGAGCGAAGAGCTAGTTAACAGGGCTTTGCTTAAGCCTGGGACGTAAGGAAAAGCAATAGCTGCTAGGCTAAGGAGGCATTCTCCGAAGGTTCTGTCAAGCAGAGTCGGGTCAAGTAATCCAGGATATACAAGTAGTCGCTCCATCGGCGGACCTGATAAAGGGTGAATACTCTATGGTGGTGGTTCCCTAGATCCTCTCTGTACATTCTGTACTGTGTTTGTCCAAAAATAAATTTGAATACCCAATTAAGATGATATGTATATGTGTTTTGCATGCTGAAGTTCTTTACATTTTTCTGGAAAGGTCACCGGCTTAATTAATCATTATGACTGCATGTCTACTTGCTCTTTTAAATTAGATGCACGGTTATAGACAATTCGTAACCACGGTCTAATCATAACCTATCTAGTTTAACATGCCTTAATTTAGGGCTTTGTGTGAGGATGGAAGCATTAAGGTCTGCCACATTAGATAAAATAACCTATAGATCACCATGTTTGTTAGAGTAGTCTAATCAGGCTGAGTTCGTGTGTTTATGCCAACGTTAGGTTGAGCGGCATGATCAACTGAGTGACACAGGACTTTCATGGATGCCTTTAGCTCAAACCGTGAGTAGAGCCGTCAATAGCGATGGGCCGGTTTATCAGATAACTCATATGTGGTACACAAGTAGAATTAGTACATAATTGAAATCTATACCAAGATATATGTAAAATACTCAAAGATAGGTCAGTCAACATGTAGAAACAATAGAACATACATCTGAACACTTGTCTTTAAAATACTCTTGCATGCTTAATGAACTTGAGTCTTGTGTAGAAAGGATCACCCTCTCATCAAAGATATTGATGAATGATTGCATAACTAGGTAATAAAATAAGAGTTAGGGTAAAAGGATAGTTGCTACTAAGCCGTTACCACTTCCCTGGGAGTACGATAAATTATTAAATTAAAATCGTAGATACTTTCCAACAGACTAGCTACACGATAGGTACTCTGTCTTAGGTTCTGATTGAATAAGTGACGATATAGATGCTAAATGTGACAATTTGTAAGTCTTAGTCCTTAATTATTCATAATCAATATAGGGTAAATAAAGCCTATTTTAAGCAAATCAATCGGAACGCATCAAATTTGTGGCGCCGTTGTCGGGGAAAATATCATAAAATTTTAGGATTCCTGATCAAAATTCTAGAACCTTATGATAGGTAGCGGTAGTAATCTATACCTTAGACATAACACTCACTTTATTTTAGTTAGACAATCATTTTCTTAACTAATTAATTTTAGAAATTATCTGAAATTAAGAAATTTAGGATAATCAAATTTTAGGAAATTATTCTAAAACTTTATTAAGGAAATTTAAATTGCTTTTGAGAAAAAAAACCCGAAAAATATTTTCTTGTTCTAAATTTTTTTGTCCGTTCTTGTGTTTCACTCTTTTGTTATTTTATTTTTGTTATTTTACAAATTTGTTTTTATCATTTTTATTGTTGTTTATTCTAACCAGACTCTACACTTATAGATGAAGAAAGAATGAATGAATGGACAACAAACCTCCTCCCGTAGAGCCAAAAGATTAAAAAGATGCTCCAGCCCAATAGAAAGTTCTGATGAGGAATGCAGAATAAAAACACTCACATTTTTAGATACCATTAGAATGAGAACCCAAAATATTCTGGACAAATTAGAGAACAATCTTGATCCTTCCTCAGAATTCCAAACAGCTCCTGCATCACCCGAGCATCCTTTGCTACTCGAGCTCCACTTCTTAAGGGAACTTAATGCCTGATGCCCTAAGGTCGTATAGATCTAGGAGTCATCAGAGTGGGACTCGCTACCTGGGTAGTTAAAATTGATGTGTGAAAGCGAACACAAAAATACCAAGAACAATCAATCTAAAATACATTGCCCAGTGTGTTCTTTTATTAAAAATTATAATTGAAAAGCCTTGACACCAAAGCTCAGAACTCAGAAGGTTGTTTGTTGCTATTATATTCAACGATTGGTCGAAGTATTTGATACGCGAAAATCGTATCACATTTTTAGCATGTTTTTATATATGTTTTAATGTGAAATTGAGAGTAAATTGACATTAATTGTTTACTATTTACTTGATTTCACGGTTTTTATGATTTTGGAAGTGTCAGGTGAAAAGTAGACGAAAACAGCAAATTCTGGGGCAAAAACGCAATTTTTGGAAATGTTGACCCGGTCAAAGGTCCGGGACGGGCGTCCCGAACCTGGTCAACGAATCAGGACGGGCGTCCCGAGCCGCCAGAAGCTGTCCCACATCGAATTTTTCAGAAATTTTCACTCCGGGAAGCTGCTATAAATACCCCAGGCCTCCAGCAGTTGAAATCATCCCTCTCCACTCGATCTGAGTCATTAAGTGGTTTCCAGTGTACAATTCTCTAGTACACAACTCACTCAGAGACTCGGATCTCAGTTTTCTTTCTTATTAGTGTTTGTTTTAGTTTCTGAGAAATAGTCTCAAATCTTAGGCTTCTATAGATAGGTTCGTTTCTGGTATTCCTAGAATACCCGGGATTTCGTTAGGAGATCCTAAGAGGGCTCGAGGCGTTCGAAGAGTCAGTCCACAGGGCTGGGCTTAAGCCGGGTTGTTAAGTAAAGCCCAGCTACTAGGCTGAGGAAGCGTCCTCCGAAGGTTCTGACGAGCAGAGTCGGGTCAAGCAATACGGCATATACAGCAGTACGCTCCATCGGCGAGACTTCGTAAATGGTGAATTCTTTATGGCATCGGTCCCCCTGTCCCTCTCTTATATGTTGTTATTGTGTTTGTCCAAATACTGATTGGAATACCAGATTATGTTTTATGAATATTTGTGATATACGTTGAAGCTATTATGTTTTTCTAGAAATGGCCACCTGCTTAAATATCCTTATGTCTGCATGTCTATTGCCGTTCTTTTAAACTGAAATTAGGGTTATAGACAATTCCTAACCACGGTCTATTCATAACCTGTTTAGTTTAACAGACATCAATTAGTATTGATGTCTGCCATACTAGATAAAATAATCTGCGGAACACCCTGTTGGTTGAAAGTAGTCTAGGTAGGCTGAGTGAGTATTATGCCGGCGGTTATGAGACGAGCAGTATGATCCCAAAGTGACATAGGGTGGTCATTGCTGACTTTAGTCCGAGCCGTGAGTAGGGCCGTTACCCTTAACGATGGGGGGGGTTGGTAGCGTAGAAACTCAGATGTGGTAACCTTTAGACACAGAACATAGTTGCAATCCAGGCCAAGACATGTCTAAAATACTCGAATATAGGTCAATCAATGTATAGTAACAGTATAACATAGAATCAGAACTCATCTTTAAAACACTTTTAGGATTAATTGGACTTGAACCTAGTGGAGAATGGATCACCCTCTCATCAAAGTATTTGATGAAGATTGCATAACTGGATCATAAGATAGGAGTTAGGATAAAGGGCTAGTTACTACTAAGCCGTTGCCACTTCCCTGGGAGTACGATAATTAACTTAGTAAAATCGTAGATACTTTCCAATAGACTAGCTACACGATAGGTACTCTGCCTTAGGTTCTGGCTGATTAAGTGACCATAGAGACTAAATGTGACAATTAGTCAATCACAGTCCTTAATTATTCATAATCAACATAGGGTAAAATAACACCTATTTAGTACGTCAACCGGAATCACATCAGATTTTTGGCGCCGTTGCCGGGGAAATATCATAATGAATTTAGGATTCCTGATCAAAATTCTAGAGGCTTATGATAGGTAACGGTAGTAACCTAGACTTTAGACTAACACTTATGTTATACCAGTTAGACAATCAGTTTCCTGAATATAGGATTATCATAACTAATTAATTTTAAATGTTATCTGGATTAAGACATTTAGGATAATCAAATTTTAGAACATCATTCTAAAACCATATTGAGGGAATTTAATTGCTTTCAAAATATTAAAAGAAAAAAAAATTTTAAAATCTAAAAATCCGAAAAAAATTGTACTTTTTCTTGTTTAACGGTAAGTTATTCTCTTTTCCCTATCTTTTGTGTTTTCTCCTTGTGAATAGTTGTTTTGTTTTGTTTTCTCTTTCTTCCAAGTTTTTCTTTAGTTTTCACTCTCCCTGTAACCTCACTAACCAGTTTGCTCAGGCTAAAACGTGTTCTTCTCTGTAGTTGCATGACTCGATCTTCAGAAGCTAACCTTGAAACACCAGTTGAAAATCCTGAACGAATCATTCGCACAGCTAATAGGCGAAGAACAGAAATGGCTGCTGAAAGACCTATTCTATCTCCATCTCCACCCAAACTATCTGACCCTCCTATTCTTGTGCAGGAACCAGAAGAAGGCTCCAAGGACCCAACGCCGATGGATGTCGAGATTGAAGTAGCAAGGAAAGGGAAGACGGAGTTTATTCCTGAGTACCGGCCAAAAGTACCTTACCCTGCCAGACTTATGCACAATAAAGATAAGGAGCAATTTGAAAAGTTTCTTAGGAATTTTAGTCAGATTCATGTTAATTTACCTTTACTTGATGTTATTTCTGAAATGCCAAAGTATGCTAAGTTTTTAAAAGAAGTCGTTAGTAATAAAAGAAAATTTGACATGGACAAGGTGGTTCTTAATGAAGAATGTTCGGCGGTTCTGTTGAATAAACTACCGTCTAAACAGAAAGATCCTGGTTGTTTTACCTTGCCATGTACAATTGGAAATATTACTAACATGCATGCATTAGCAGACTTAGGAGCTAGTATTAATCTTATGCCATCTAGTTTATTTGATAAATTAGGATTGCATGATTTGAAAACGACTAGGATGTGCATACAACTTGCAGATAGGACAGTCAAAATCCCCAAGGGAATAATTGAAGATCTTAGTAAAGGTCGGAAAATTTGTATTTCCTGTGGATTTCGTTGTCATGGACATGAATGGGGAAGGAGGAGTGCCCCTGATCCTAGGTCGACCATTTCTAGCTACCTCAAAAGCATTAATAGACGTCAGTAATGGTCAAATCAAGTTAAGAGTAGGAAATGATGACATCACTTTCGATTTAAATGAAACCCTTAGGTATCCCATGCATTTAGATGATACTTGCTTTTGTGTGATGCCATGGAACACTTGATTGCAATTAACGTGACAAACCTATGCGCAAACTATCAAGTTCTAAGTGAGGACTCCCTAGAATTAGAGGAGTCTGAACTTAGCTCTTTGAAAATGAAATTACTTTGATAGTTTCACTGAGATAGGTGATGATGAGATGAAGAAAGACGAACCTCGTTTGAAGATCCACCAGACTTGGAACTGAAGGAACTACCCACTCATCTGTGCTACGAATTCCTAGATGACAACAAGAAACTTCCCATTATTCTTGCAGCTGATCTGACTGCAGAACAAAGGAAGCTGACTGTGGACATGTGCAGAAAGCATAGAAGAGCCTTTGCCTACAAAATTGCGGATATCCCAGGTATTAATCCAACCAAGCTTTTGTTCGCATAAGATTCTTCTAGAAAATGAGTATAAGCCATGTGTGCAACCTCAAAGGAGGTTGAATCCTAATGTGTGTGATGTTGTTAAGAAAGAAGTCATTAAACTGTTAGATGCAGGACTTATCTACCCTATCTCGGATAGTGAGTGGGTAAGCCCGGTGCAGGTAGTACCTAAGAAAGGCGGTATAAAGTTGTTAGGAATGAGCATAATGAACTAATCCCTACAAGAACTGTAACTGGTCATCGTGTATGCATAGACTATAGAAAATTAAATACGGCCACACGAAAAGATCACTTTCCCCTTCCTTTTATTGACCAAATGTTAGAAAGATTATCTGGACACATGTTTTATTGCTTTCTTGATGGGTTTTCTGGTTATTTTCAAATTCCTATTTCCCCTGAGGACCAGCATAAAACTACATTCACATGCCCTTTTGGAACATTTGCATATAGAAGGATGCCTTTTGGTTTGTGTAATGCACCTGCTACATTTCAACGTTGTATGACTGCCATCTTTGAGGACATGTTAGGAAAATCTATGGAAGTATTCATGGATGACTTTTCTGTTTTTGGTAATTCATTTGAGGTTTGTCTAAAGAACTTGGAGTTAATGTTGAAACGTTGTATAAAATCTAACCTGGTTTTAAATTGGGAAAAATGCCACTTCATGGTAAAAGAGGGAATCGTCTTAGGACATAAGATCTCACACCTAGGTATGGAAGTAGACAAGGCAAAAATTGAAGTTATTTCAAAACTACCTCCTCCCAAAAATGTGAGAGCCGTTAGAAGTTTTTTGGGACACGCTGGCTTTTATCGTAGGTTCATAAAAGATTTTTCATTAATAGCCAGGCCGTTGACCAATTTACTCGGAAAAGATGTTCCATTTGTCTTTGATGAGAAATGTCTAAAAGCTTTTAATAGACTTAAGGAACTCTTAACTACTGCACCTATCATGACGTCACCTGACTGGAGTTTACCTTTTGAGCTTATGTGTGATGCTAGTGACTATGCAGTAGGAGTAGTTTTAGGACAAAGACATGATAAGAAGTTTCATGTAATATTATGCTAGTAAAACCTTAACTGATGCTCAGGAAAATTACACTACGACAGAAAAGGAATTATTAGCAGTAGTATATGCTTTTGATAAGTTTCGATCTTATCTAGTCCTATCTAAAACTATTGTTTATACTGATCATTCTGCACTAAAATACTTGTTCAATAAAACCGACGCAAAACCAAGATTGATTAGATGGGTTTTATTGCTTCAAGAATTTGACATAGAAATTCGGGATAAGAAAGGGGCAGAAAACTTAGCCGCAGACCACTTGTCTAGGCTGGAAAATCCGACCCTAGAAGCCATTGATGAAACAATCATATCTGACAAATTCCCGGATGAGAATTTATGTACATTGTTTGCTGTCTTCTCACCCCCTTGGTTTGCAGATATAGCAAATTACTTGGCAGCCCGGACTCTCCCTAGTGATATCACTGCTCAACAAAGAAAAAAATTCTTTGCTGACCTGAAATATTACTATTGGGAAGATCCTTTTCTATTTAAAATATGTGCAGATCAGATGATCAGAAGGTGTGTATCTCAAGAAGAAGGTTTCCAAATTCTGGAACATTGTCACTGCGGACCAACAGGCGGTCACTTAGCTGCAGCTAATACCGCCCGAAAAGTATTAGAAGCAGGCTTTTACTGGCCTACCATATTCAAAGATGCCGCAGCATTTACAGGATCGTGCGATGCCTGTCAGAAAGCGGGAACCATATCTTCTCGAGACAGTCTACCCCAACAGGTAATCCAAAGTGTAGAAATATTTGACATATGGGGTATAGACTTCATGGGTCCGTTTCCTCCCTCTTTTGGTATGAAGTACATCATAGTAGCTGTAGAATATTTTTCAAAATGGCCTGAGGCACAGGCCCTACCTACTAATGATTCTAGAGCTGTATGCAGATTCCTTAAGCAGATTTTCGCCAGGTTTGGATGTCCAAAAGCCCTAATCAGTGATCGAGGTACGCACTTCTGCAACTCTCAATTGCAGAAGGTACTTCATCATTACGGAGTTCAGCATCGCGTTTCCACAGCCTACCACCCTCAAACCAATGGGCAGGCTGAGGTAACCAATAGGGGAATAAAGAGAATCTTAGAAAAGACTGTGGGTGTTAACCGTAAGGATTGGGCCAATAAACTGGAGGATGCATTATGGGCCTTCCGTACAGCATACAAGACCACTACAGGATTCTCACCCTATCGATTAGTCTATGGAAAAGCATGTCACCTTCCAGTTGAACTTGAACACAGCTTATTGGGCGGTACAAAAATGCAACCTCGACGATAATTTAACTAAGGAACGCCGGATTCTACAACTCAATGAATTGGATGAGTGGAGGCTCAAAGCCTATGAAAACTCACACCAATTCAAGATGACAAGTAAACTCCGGCATGACAGGCGACTCAGAACCCAGAAGAATTTTGAACCAGGAGATAAGGTATTGCTATACAACTCACGGTTAAGATTGTTCCCAGGAAAGCTGCGTAGCTGCTGGTCAGGACCATTCACAATCACGAATGTATCACCTTTCGGAGCATGTGACATCATGGATTCCGACGGCATTATTCAAAAAGTAAACGGACAACGCCTAAAGATTTACAGAGAGCCGTTTGACTCGTCCGAACAAACTGTGGACTTCACAGACTAAGGGAGTATCTCTTTCATTTTATTTCTTGTTTTTGTTATTTCTATGTTCCTTCTTACCCGTAGTTAGTTGAATAAGTGTGGGGTAAGGATCTTTTAATTGTGTTTTATTTCTTGTTTTCAAATAAGTGTGGGGTAATTAGATATGCATGAACACTGAGGACAGTGCCAAACTTAAGTGTGGGGTAGCAGTGCACGGTGCACTGTAGCAGTTTGAAGTAGTTTGAAAAAATTTTCGCATGCTTTTGCTTGTTTTCCCTGTATTTTCACACCCTTCCAAAAAAATTTCAAAATTTTTTTCCGTCTTTCAGACTTCTAAATGCAGTATGCTTGGTTAAACAAATTGCTTATGTCTATGATATGTAGGTAGTATGTTATGGTTAGTAGGAGATAATTGATAGCTATCTTGGACTAATTGATTAGGAATAGGGAATTCCTGATAACTGAGCACAACCTTGTCTGGATTAGAGACCTCAACCAATTGCCTATTCGAGACTTAACTAGATAAAATTAGACCAGTTGTGGATATATTGGCAGTTAGAATGACTAGATGAGACTCTGAGCTAAAAGTGAAAAGAACTTAAGGAAGTTAATTACAATAGGGTAGTTTTCCAGCGGCCTTCGCTACTCGAGCACCACTCCTTCGGGGAATTTAAAGCCTGATGCCCTAAGGTCGTGTAGATCTGGGAGTCATCGGAGTGGGACTCGCTACATGGGTAGTTGAAGTTGACGTGTTCTAAGCAAACTCGAAATACCCTGAATCTATAAAGAAAATAACTAAGTGCTAAAACATTAAAAATCTGATCACCAAAGCTCAGAACTCAGAGAGTTATCTGTTGTCAGTATGTCTAGCGATAGGTCGAAGTATTATCTGGTAGCAGTTAAGATAAGAGTTCATTGTGTTGACTATCTGGTCTAGACTAGTACACACACTACACATCAGGAAGACCCTGTGACTAAGAAAAAGTCCAACCTAGTTGTTGATTTATTTTCTGCCTGATCATAACAAACTACTAGAGACATGTGAGACCTTGTCATAGCAACCTAACCAATCAGACTTGTGTTAAGAATTGTCTGAAGAATTTTTGGAATAAAAACATGATTAGGAATTTAAGTGACTGCACTACGGTTTAAAATCACTAACTCCATGTAGACTTTGCTTGAGGACAAGCAAAAAGCTAAGTGTGGGGTTATCTGATACGCGAAAATCGTATCACATTTTTAGCATGTTTTTATATATGTTTTAATGTGAAATTGAGAGTAAATTGACATTAATTGTTTACTATTTACTTGATTTCACGGTTTTTATGATTTTGGAAGTGTCAGGTGAAAAGTAGACAAAAACAGCAAATTCTGGGGCAAAAACGCAATTTTTGGAAATGTTGACCCGGTCAAAGGTCCGGGACGGGCGTCCCGAACCTGGTCAACGAATCAGGACGGGCGTCCCGAGCCGCCAGAAGCTGTCCCACATCGAATTTTTCAGAATTTTTCACTCCGGGAAGCTGCTATAAATACCCCAGGCCTCCAGCAGTTGAAATCATCCCTCTCCACTCGATCTGAGTCATTAAGTGGTTTCCAGTGTACAATTCTCTAGTACACAACTCACTCAGAGACTCGGATCTCAGTTTTCTTTCTTATTAGTGTTTGTTTTAGTTTCTGAGAAATAGTCTCAAATCTTAGGCTTCTATAGATAGGTTCGTTTCTGGTATTCCTAGAATACCCGGGATTTTGTTAGGAGATCCTAAGAGGGCTCGAGGCGTTCGAAGAGTCAGTCCACAGGGCTGGGCTTAAGCCGGGTTGTTAAGTAAAGCCCAGCTACTAGGCTGAGGAAGCGTCCTCCGAAGGTTCTGACGAGCAGAGTCGGGTCAAGCAATACGGCATATACAGCAGTACGCTCCATCGGCGAGACTTCGTAAAGGGTGAATTCTTTATGGCATCGGTCCCCCTGTCCCTCTCTTATATGTTGTTATTGTGTTTGTCCAAATACTGATTGGAATACCAGATTATGTTTTTATGAATATTTGTGATATACGTTGAAGCTATTATGTTTTTCTAGAAATGGCCACCTGCTTAAATATCCATTATGTCTGCATATCTATTGCCGTTCTTTTAAACTGAAATTAGGGTTATAGACAATTCCTAACCACGGTCTATTCATAACCTGTTTAGTTTAACAGACATCAATTAGTATTGATGTCTGCCATACTAGATAAAATAATCTGCGGAACACCCTGTTGGTTGAAAGTAGTCTAGGTAGGCTGAGTTGAGTATTATGCCGGCGGTTATGAGACGAGTAGTATGATCCCCAAAGTGACATAGGGCGGTCATTGCTGACTTTAGTCCGAGCCGTGAGTAGGGCCGTTACCCTTAACGATGGGGCGGTAGAGTAGAAACTCAGATGTGGTAACCTTTAGACACAGAACATAGTTGCAATCCAGGCCAAGACATGTCTAAAATACTCGATTATAGGTCAATCAATGTATAGTAACAGTATAACATAGAATCAGAACTCATCTTTAAAACACTTTTAGGATTAATTGGACTTGAACCTAGTGGAGAATGGATCACCCTCTCATCAAAGTATTTGATGAAGATTGCATAACTGGATCATAAGATAGGAGTTAGGATAAAGGGCTAGTTACTACTAAGCCGTTGCCACTTCCCTGGGAGTACGATAATAAACTTAGTAAAATCGTAGATACTTTCCAATAGACTAGCTACACGATAGGTACTCTGCCTTAGGTTCTGGCTGATTAAGTGACCATAGAGACTAAATGTGACAATTAGTCAATCACAGTCCTTAATTATTCATAATCAACATAGGGTAAAATAACACCTATTTAGTACGTCAACCGGAATCGCATCAGTATTATCTGGTAAAGGTTAAGAGAAGACTATATTATGTTGACAATCTAGTCTAGATTAGTACACACACTACACATTAGGAAGATCTCGTGACTAAGAGTAGAGTTCAATCTAGTTATTGAGTTGTTATACCTGCATGACCATGATAATCTACTAAGACATTTGAGACCTTGTCATAGCAACTTGACCTGTCAGGCCTGTTTGGTGAATCATCTGACTCAGTGATTAATTTTGGCCAAAAATATTGCTAGGACCTTTGAGTGATTGCACCTATGATTTAGAATTTCAATAATTTCAAATAGACTTTGCTTGAGGACAAGCAAAAAGTTAAGTGCGGGGTTATATGATGTGCATAAATCATATCACTTTTTTAGCATGTTTTTAAGCACAAATTAGGGCAAAATTGGAGATAAATCGTTCTTAATTGATTGATATTAATACAATTTTGCAGTATTTATGATTTTGGAAGTTTCAGATGAAATGTGCAAGAAAACAGTAAATTTCGGGGCAAAAAGGTGATTTTTGGAAGTTCGTGGATCAAGACAGGCGTCCCAAGGTCAGGACGGGCATCCCGACCCAGTCAAAGCACCGGGACGAGCATCCTGACCTGGTCAACAAACTGGGACGGGCGTCCTGAGCCCCTACACAGAATCCCACATCGATTTCTGAAGAGAAAATCACTCAGCTTCCTCAGTTGAAATCATCCCTCTCCACTTGTTATGAATCATTCAGTGACTTCAAGTATACATTTTTCTACAGTATACAAGTCATTTAGTGATTTCAGGTGTTTCATTCAAGAAGTTCAGTATACGAGAGTTTCTCGTTTTCTTTTCTTTCTGAGAGTCTGTCTCAGAATCTTAGAATACGACTAGATAGGGTTCGTTTTTGGTATTCATAGAATACTTGGGATATCGTTAGGAGATCCTAAGAGGGCATTAGGTGAGCGAAGAGCTAGTCAACAGGGTTTTGGTTATGCCCGGGACGTAAGGTAAAGCAATAGTTGCTAGGCTAAGGAGGCGTTCTCTAAAGGTTCTATCAAGCAGATTCGGGTCAAGCAGTCCATGATATACAAGTAGTCGCTCCATCGACGGACCTGATAAAGGGTGAATACTTTATGGTGGTGGTTCCCTAGATCCTCTATGTATATTCTGCACTGTGTTTGTCCAAAAATATATTTGAATACCCAATTATGATGATATGTATATGTGTTTTGCATGATGAAGTTCTTTATTTTTTTTGGAAAGGTCACCAGCTTAATTAATCATTATGACTGCATGTCTACTTACTCTTTTAAACTAGATGAACAGTTTTAGACAATGCCTAACCATGGTCTAATCATAACCTGCCTAGTTTAACAGGCCTTAATTTAGGGCTTTGTGTGAGGAGAGAAGCATTAAGGTCTGCCATATTAGATAAAATAACCTATAAATCACCATATTTGTTAGAGTAGTCTAATGAGGTTGAGTTCGTGTGTTTATGCTGGCGTTAGGACGAGCGGCATGATCTCCTGAGTGACACAAGACTTTCATGGATGCCTTTACCTCGAACCGTGAGTAGGGCCGTCAATGGCGATGGGGCGGTTTATCAGACAACTTAGATGTGGAACACATGTAGAATCAGTACGTAGACCAAGATATATCTAAAATAATAGAAGATAGGTCAGTCAACATGTAGAAACGGTAGAATATACATCAGTACACTTGTCTTTAAAATACTCTTGCATGCTTAATGAACTTGAGTCTTGTGTAGAAAGGATCACCCTCTCATCAAAGATATTGATGAATGATTGCATAACTAGGTAATAAAATGAGAGTTAGGGTAAAAGGATAGTTGCTACTAAGCCGTTACCACTTCCCTGGGAGTACGATAAATTATTAAATTAAAATCGTAGATACTTTCCAACAGACTAGCTACACGATAGGTACTCTGCCTTAGGTTCTGATTGATTAAGTGACAACATAGATGCTAAATGTGACAATTAATAAGTCTCAGTCCTTAATTATTCATAATCGATATAGGGTAAATAAAGCCTATTTTTAGCATATCAATCGGAACGCATCAATTCTACATATATAAATTTTGTGGTAAAAAACCACTATTTATAAATACAAAGCGTGGGGTAATTTAGGAAATCCAATATAAAAAAATCTGATGAAGAGATATTGATGGCTGTCAAGAACAAGGTGTTGACGACTGTCAAGGAGCGACGTGTAAAATATCTTCAGATCTTGTAATTGAGTCCTTGAATTTGTAATTGATATGCATAAATCATATCACATTTTTAGCATGTTTTTAGGCATGATTTAGGGTGAAATTGAGGGTAAATTGGTCTTAATTGTTCATTATTAACTCAATTTCATAGTTTTTATGATTTTGGAAGTGTCAGGTGAAAAGTTGAAGAAAATGGCGAATTTCGGGGCAAAAACGCAAATTTTCAGAAGTTTAGACTTCGGGGAGGGCGTCCCGATTCGGGACGGCCGTCCAGACCTGGTCAACAGGTCGGGACGGGCGTCCAGGACTCGGGACGGCCGTCCTGACCCAGTCAACAGACCGGGACGGGCCTCCAGGACTCGGGACGGCCATCCTGACCCAGTCAACAGACCGGGACGAGCGTCCCGAACCAGAAAGTCAAGTCCCACATCGAAGTTTTGAGAGAAAATCACTAAAGAAAGCTGCTATAAATACCCCAGGCCTTCCTCAGTTGAAATCATCCCTCTCCACTCGATCTGAGTCATTCAGTGGTTTCCAGTGTACAATTCTCGAGTACACAACTCACTCGGAGACTCAGATTTCAGTAGAAGTTTTCTTTCTTTCCTTTTTGTGTTTCATTTTTCTAGTTTCTGAGAAATAGTCTCAGATCCTAGGGTTTGATAGATAGGTTCGTTTCTGGTATTCATTGAATACCCAAGATTTCGCTATGAGATCCTAAGAGGGCTCTAGGCGTTCGAAGAGTCAGTGCATAGGGCTGGGCTTAAGGTGGGTATTAAGGTAAAGCCCAGTTACAAGGCTGAGGATGCATCCTCCGAAGGTTCTGGCGAGCAGAGTAGGGTCAAGCAGTACGACATATATAGCGGTACGCTCCAACGGCGCGACTACATAAAGGGTGATTTCTTTATGGCATCAGTCCCCCCTGTCCCTCTCTTTATATGTTGTTACTGTGTTTGTCCAAATACTGATTTGAATACGAGATTATGATTACTATGAATATTTGTTTATATGTTGAAGTTGTTATATTTTTCCGAAAATAGCCACTTGCTTAAATATTCATTTTGTCTGCATGTCCAATGTAGTTTCTTTTAAACTAAAATTAGGATTACAGACAATTCCTAACCACGGTCTATTCATAACTTGTTTAGTTTAACAGACATCAATTAGTATTGGTGTCTGTCATACTAGATAAAATAACCTGCGGAACACCCTGTTTGTTAGAGTAGTCTAAGTAGGCTGAGTAGAGCATTTATGCCTGCGGTTATGGGCAAGCGGCATGATCCCCGAAGTGACATAGGCTTTCATAGCTGTCTTTAGTAGTAACCGTGAGTAGGGCCGTTTACCTTGGCGATGGGGTGGTATATCAGATTACTCAGATGTGGTACACCTTTGGACTCAGAACATAGTTGCAATCCAAGCTAAGATATATCTAAAATACTCGAAGATAGGTCAATCAACATATAGGAACAATATAACATAGAATCAGAACTTTGTCTATAAACACTTTTAGGCTTAATTAAACTTAAACCTAGTGGAGAATGGATCACCCTCTCATCAAGATTATTGATGATGATTGCATAACTGGATCATAAGATAAGAGTTAGGATAAAAGGCTAGTTACTACTAAGCCGTTACCACTTCCCTGGGAGTACGATAATTATTTAATAAAATCGTAGATACTTTCCAACATACTAGCTACACTATAAGTACTCTGCCTTAGGTTCTGGCTGATTAAGTGACACCTTAGAGACTAAATGTGACAATTAGTCAATCACAGTCCTTAATTACTCATAATCAACATAGGGTATAATAACACCTATTTAGCATATCGGCCGGAACGCATCAGATTTTTGGCACCGTTGCCGGGGAAATATCATAATGAATTTAGGATTATTGGCCACAATTCTAGAGACTTATGATAGGTAGCGGTAGTAACCTTGACTTTTGATTTACACTTATCTTATACTAGTTAGACAATCACTTTCCAAAATATAGGATTATCCCAACTAATTAATTTTAAATAATATCTGAAATTAAGACACTTAGGATAATCAAATTTTAGAAAATTATTCTAAAACCATATTGAGGAAATTTACCTACTTTCTAAATAAAATTCAAAATCCCTAAAAATATTTTTCTTGCTTTTCTATTCTTGTTATTTGTTATTTCTAACCAGACTTTGCACTCAGAGATGAAGAGAACAAGAGCAGCTACTAACCAGGCAAAGAAAACATAAATCCCTGACACTCCAGGACCAAAGAAGACAAAGCCAGAAGGACCATCTAGGCCTGCACCAGAAATACCACGAGGGACTCTTCCTTCACAACCGGTAGAAGTAAACTCAAGCCTAGATGCCAGTGACCTAGTGAGAAGATTCCTGAACACCCGTGAGCCTAGTCCCACGGAAGAAGATCCTTCTGAGGATACCTTCCCTCCTAGAGAAGAACCTCAAAGATCTCCAGTTCACACTCCTGCCCATAGAGTTCCTATAAATCCACCACCCACTAACCAAACCCAAAATTCACCAACATCTCTTGCATACACCCCAACACCTAACGAGCACACCCCTTCATCCGGGGGAAGCACTAACGGTTATCATTCAATGTTGTCCGTGCAGATAGATACGTTGGCTCAAAGGGTCTATGAGATGGACCAAGGAATTGCAAGCAGATTGTATCATTTAGACCAACTCAGTCTGAATATCACAACCAACATGGACCGACTCAGAGCCACGGTCAGTCTTCAGGAGAACCAAGGTACACAACTACTCCGGGAGATGGCTGACTTACGCAGTGAGCAGGGCAAGCAAAGGGATGAGATGAGAGCCATACGCATAGAAATGCGAACCATTCGAGCAGAGCTACAGGAGATCAGAGATAAGGGTCGTTGAAAAAGGGAAGATTCTTTTACTTTTATACTTAGAAAATAAATTGTTTGAACTAAAACCTGAATATTTGACCCCTATTTTCTATTTTTCAAAATTTTTTAAAAGGGTCCTTTATATTCAACAATTTTCTTCAGACATTTTATTTTCAAATTTCTATGAAAAACAAAAGTTTTGCAAATACAGTTTATTTTTCACCAATTAAATTGTACAAACTCAGTTTTTGTTCTTCTGAAATTCTTGCTGAATTTAAGTTGGGATAAAATTAGGGTAGTCATGATTTTCGAAAAAGATTGAGGAATTTTTGCATAGAGTTTTTAACAGCTTCTGAATTTGATTGGACAAACATGAAGACTTGTTAAAAATTATGATTATTTTTGATATCCAGAGATTTGTAGGGAATTACGAAAAAAAAAATTTCGGAATTGGCACGTGTCCCGAAGCAACCCGGGACGGGAGTCCTGCCTCCGGGACGGGCGTCCCGAAGGCCGCCCCTCCTACAAATAATCCATTTTTTTTCATTTCCCCTCAAATCAACTTCCAAAAATTCACCTCTCTCAAATAATTCTCTCTATCTTCTCTCTACAAATTTTTGGCAAACTTCCCAAAATTCAAAAATTCAAATTTCCCTCCAAAATTTGAATTTTAAATTTCCTTCCAAATTCGAATTTCCCTCCAAAATTCTAATTTCCCGCCAAAAATTCAAAATCATTCCCTAACCAAAATCCATCCTCCCGAATTCAAATTCACCTCCAGAATTCGAATTCGAATCTTCCTTCCTGCCAAAATTCTCAAAACCTCTCAAACGCTCTCGAACCAAATGGCTCCCAAACGCGCCCGTATCACATCCACCATGACCATCACTTCAGTGGCACATCCTTTTATGTTGTTTCACTCCAGCCCAGCATACCAGGAGAGATGTCACGGATACATTGGACGCACCATACTGACGGGCACAACACTTGACTGGGCCGCAATACAGACGCTAGAGGTGGAGTAGGAAGTCAGACGCATGCTCGACGTACTACCCTACAGTCGAGTATTCATCGTCACTGAGCCAACATACCTAGAGCTGGTATGTGAGTTCTATGCGTCATTTACGTACCATCAGGAGCAGATCACATTCCGCTTGGGCGGAATAGATCGATCGATGAGCATGGCCGAGTTCGGCATTGCCCTGGGTATCTGGCAGAATGACGAGCTAGATACGCCCGCCTACACCACGGTAGTTCGAGACTTCACGTCTGCAGACGTCTCCATTGCTTGGGCTCAGACCTGTATGACGGGTGTCCTATACCAGCATGGCTTTGCGAAAGCCATAGGTATCTATCCTACTCTTCGATACTTGCATACTATTATTGCACACACTTTGTCAGGACGACGGACGGCCCCCAGGAATGTCACCCAAATGGAGACATTCCTCTTGGCCAACATGCACATGGGATCGACAGTGGAGATGGCTTGACTTATCACGGTCATCATGCGGGGTTTCACTACGGACACTCGGAAACAGTGTCTGGGACTCAGACCATTCATCACCAGGATAGCTCACTACTCGGAGCTGACCCAGATTACCTCGACCACCATTCCTACGGACCTCACTATCCTACAGAACATGGGAATGGTCGTAAGGGATGCAAATGGGCGCTACTCCATCAAAACGGAGCAGCCAGCACAGGCTTTGGCACCAAGAGCAGTTCCAGCGCACATACCTCCGTCCGAGACGTTTGTTCCACGCACTGCCTTCGAACGACACATGTCGCACGGATTGGCAGAA
Organism: Asclepias syriaca; assembly: GCA_027405835.1. Taxonomy (NCBI): domain Eukaryota; kingdom Viridiplantae; phylum Streptophyta; class Magnoliopsida; order Gentianales; family Apocynaceae; genus Asclepias; species Asclepias syriaca. The sequence continues at coordinate 21,084,664 of CM049926.1, read as the reverse complement.
CTCTCAGCCCAATACAGCCGAGATATGGACAGGATCGAGAGATGGCTGACATTGATAGAGGACAGAGTCGCTATGAACACCAGCAGGATCGATGAGATTCATCAGCATACCTCCCACCTGGTGGAAAACTCCGAGGTCCACTTTCCGGCAGACTTTTTGGTAGACTTTCCGGTAGCCTTCGGTCCACCTAATGACGGCGAGCCGGGTTCTTAGTTTTTCTTTCCTTTTCTTTTTCTTTTGTTGTTTTCATTCTATGTGTGATCATGTCTGGGTTGTATGAATTATGAATCTATGTATAACATTGATTGATATGACATAACAACATTGTTTTCTCTATGTTTTCTTGTTATTTATGTTATTTCCTTATTTTTCCTTCTTACCCATAGTCATTCAAATAAATGTGGGGTAAGAGTTTTTTTTGTTTGTTTCTTGTATTCAAATAAGTGTGGGGTAGCTTAGAAATGTATGAACACTGAGGACAGTGTCAGACTTAAGTGTGGGGTAGCAGTGCACAGTGCACTGTAGTGAGAACATTTTTGCATGATTTTGCTTGTTTTCCCCATATTTTCATATTTTCACACCCTTCCAAAAAAATTTCAAAATTTTTCATTCTTTCAGACTTCTAAATGCAGTATGATTGGTTAAACATTGCTTATGTCTATGATATGTAGGTAGAATGTTATGGTTAGTAGGAGGCAATGTGATAGATGTCTTGAACTAATTGATTAGGAATAGGGAATTCCTGATAACTGAGCACAACTTTGTCTGGATTAGAGACCTCAGCCAATTACCTTTTCAAGACTTAACTAGATAAAATTAGACCAGTTGTGGATGTTTTGACAATTAGAATGACTAGATGAGACACTGAGCTAAAAGTGAAAAGAAATAAAAGAAAGTTAATTAAATAAGGGTAGTTTGCTAGCGGCCTTCGCTACTCGAGCACCACTCCTTCGGGGAACTTAAAGCCTGATACCCTAAGGTCGTGTAGGTTTGGGAGTCATCGGAGTGGGACTCGCTACATGGGTAGTTGAAGTTGACGTGTTCTAAGCAGACTCAAAATACCCTACATCTATAAAGAAAATCCATAAATGCTAAATCATTAAAAATCTGATCGCCAAGGCTCAGAACTCAGAAAGTTGTCTATTGTTATTATGTCTAGCAACAGGGCCGGAATATTATCTGGTAGTAGTCAAGACGAGAGTATATTGTGTTGACTATCTAGTCTAGACTAGTACACACACTACACATCAGGAAGACCTTGTGACTAAGAAAGGAGTTCAACCTAGTTGTTAAGTTGTTTTCTTGCTTGACTATAACAATCAGCTAGAGATATTTGAGACCTTATCATAGCAACCTGACCAGTCAGACCTGTGTTAAGAATTGTCTAAATAAATTTTTGGAATAAAAACATGACGAGGAATTTAAGTGACTGCACTATGATTTAGAATCACTAACTTCAAGTAGACTTTGCTTGAGGACAAGCAAAAAGCTAAGTGTGGGGTTATATGATATGCATAAATCATATCACATTTTTAGCATATTTTTAGGCATGCTTTAGGGTGAAATTGAGGGTAAATTGGTCTTAATTGTTCATTATTAACTCAATTTCACAGTTTTTATGATTTTGGAAGTGTCAGGTGAAAAGTTGAAGAAAATGGAAAATTTCAGGGCAAAAACACAAATTTTCAGAAGTTTGGACTTCGGGGAGGGCATCCCGGTTCTGGACGGCCGTCCTAACCCGGTCAACAGACCAGGATGGGCGTCCCAATCCGGGACGGGCGTCCCGAACCAGAAAGTCAAGTCCCACATCGAAGTTTTGAGAGAAAATCACTCCAGAAAGCTGCTATAAATACCCAGGCCTTCCTCAGTTGAAATCATCCCTCTCCACTCGATCTGAGTCATTCAGTGGTTTCCAGTGTACAATTCTCGAGTACACAACTCACTCGGAGACTCAGATTTCAGTAGAAGTTTTCTTACATTCCTTTTTGTGTTTCGTTTTTCTAGTTTCTGAGAAATAGTCTCAGATCCTAGGGTTTGATAGATAGGTTCGTTTCTGGTATTCATAGAATACCCGAGATTTCGTTAGGAGATCCTAAGAGGGCTCTAGGCGTTCAAAGAGTCAGTGCATAGGGCTGGGCTTAAGGTGGGTATTAAGGTAAAGCCCAGTTACTAGGCTGAGGAAGCGTCCTCCGAAGGTTCTGGCGAGCAGAGTCGGGTCAAGCAGTACGACATATATAGCGGTACGCTCCAACGGCGTGACTACGTAAAGGGTGATTTCTTTATGGCATCAGTCCCCCTTGTCCCTCTCTTTATATGTTGTTACTGTGTTTGTCCAAATACTGATTTGAATACGAGATTATGATTATTATGAATATTTGTTTATATGTTGAAGTTGTTATATTTTTCTGGAAATAGCCACCTGCTTAAATATTCATTATGTCTGCATGTCCAATGTAGTTTCTTTTAAACTAAAATTAGGATTACAGACAATTCCTAACCACGGTCTATTCATAACCTGTTTAGTTTAACAGGCATCAATTAGTATTGGTGTCTGCCATACTAGATAAAATAACCTGCGGAACACCCTCTTTGTTAGAGTAGTCTAGGTACGCTGAGTAGAGCGTTTATGCCTGCGGTTATGGGCAAGCGGCATGATCCCCGAAGTGACATAGGCTTTCATAGCTGTCTTTAGTAGTAACCGTGAGTAGGGCCGTTTACCTTGGCGATGGGGCGGTATATCAGATTACTCAGATGTGGTACACCTTTGGACTCAGAACATAGTTGCAATCCAGGCTAAGATATATCTAAAATACTCGAAGATAGGTCAATCAACATATAGGAACAATATAACATAGAATCAGAACTTTGTCTATAAACACTTTTAGGCTTAATTAAACTTAAACCTAGTGGAGAATGGATCACCCTCTCATCAAGATTATTGATGACGATTCCATAACTGGATCATAAGATAAGAGTTAGGATAAAAGGCTAGTTACTACTAAGCCGTTACCACTTCCTTGGGAGTACGATAATTATTTAATAAAATCATAGATACTTTCCAACATACTAGCTAAACGATAGGTACTCTGCCTTAGGTTCTGTCCGATTAAGGTCACCTTAGAGACTAAATGTGACAATTAGTCAATCACAGTCCTTAATTACTCATAATCAACATAGGGTAAAATAACACCTATTTAGCATATCGACCGGAACACATCAGTAATCCTTCATGATTTTGCCCCAAAAACTTCCTGAAATCGTTTTAATCAAAGAATTAGCAAAATTAAACCAAAATCGATTATTTCCCAACAATTAGATGAAGAATTAAGCACATATCATTACCAAAATACCTGAATATTTTATTGTTATCAAATACCCCACACTTAGACTTTTGCATGTCCCCAAGCAAATAGCAAGCATGGAAGAAAAGAAAGAACAATCAACATTAAAATATTTTTGAAAACGATTAGAACAAATAGAGACAATTTTTAAAATCTTTAACTCTCTCAAACCATCCAAATTACTCCTCAAGATTTCCTACCTCAATCCTCAGAAATTAACATTGGTCCACTAGTGCCTCACTAACTATTCTCACACAAATCCCGAAGATGTGACTCACAAATTTCTAAATCCATCCAAGACTCTTGAAAATCATAGAATTTCCCTAAATGCGTGTGTGTCTACTCATAGTTCATCGTTCAACCAACAAATTTCCTCTCGAAACAGCCCAATCATCAAGAAATTTGATCGATTCTGTAAGTCTCAACAATTGTTCCTAAACACTTTTTCAGAGCTAAAGAACAAATGACCACTTTTTATTGTTGTTTTTTAGGGTTGACTACATTCACGTACACATGTCAACCTCAACTACTCATGTATCAAATCTCACTATGATGACTCCCAAATCTCGAGGACCTTCGGGCATCAGGCATTAAACTTCCTTCAAGAGTGATTTTCATGTAGCGAAGGACACTTATGAAATACCCTTTTATTGTTTGATTTTATTAACGGTGGTCACCGTCCCTCAAACTCCTATAAGCACGTCAAACAATCATCTCAAAAAACGGAAGATCAGAACACCAACAATCGAGAAAGTTCAAGAGTCCATCCATCGATTAAACAACCAGTACAAGTAGTGTGCTCAAAGATTGTTAAGAATTTCCTATAATAGTGTCCGTCTCAGATTTCAATAGTCCGTCTCAGAATTTCCTATCATGCAATAGCAGTCATTTCTATCATTGGCGGGACAAAAGTCAAAATCTAAGTAATCAAGAAAAATTATCATTTTGGAATAAAACGAACAAGTTCGAAAAAGTTTTTAAAAAAAATTTAGATGTTTTGAAAATTTTGGGCAAAAATTGTTCATCATAAGAATGAAAAGTACTAAGATAAATCCCCACCCCACACTCAAGATTTACAATGTTCTCATTGTGGAAATACCTCACACTTAAATTAAGAACAAAGGTAAATAAAAGAGATGAGAGAAAGTAAGGTAAATAATTAATAAATAATAAATATGCAAAATAAATAATAAAGACACAAATACAATAAATAGGCCAAATAAATTAAAATAGATAAACCACATAAATAATAGATTAAAATAAATAGACCACATAAATACTAAAGAGAGTAAATTAAAATAAATAAAGCACATAAATAATAAAGAGATAGATTAAAATAAATAGGCCAAATAAATAATAAAAAGATAGATTAGAATAAATAAGCCAAATAAATAATAAAAAGATAAGTTAAAAATAAATATATCAAATAAATAATAAAAAAATAAGTTAGAATAAATACGCCAAATAAATAATAAAAAAATAAGTTAAAATAATTAGGCCAAATAAATAATAAAACGATAACTTATAATAAAAAGTTAAAATAATATTAAGATAATAAAATATTTTAAGAAAACAATTAAAAAATTAAATTAAAACAATTAAAAATTAAATAGAATAAATTAAAATAAAAGAATTAAGTTTATTAATTAAAAATAGATAGGAAAGAATTATTTAATATAAGTAGGAAAATAAAGAATTTAATTAAAAGAATAATTTTTAGAAAACATTTTAAAAAATATTTTAATGAAACAAGTAAATAATGAGATAGAAGAAAGAGAGTTAAAATAAAAATAAAAATAAAAGAAAAAAGAAATTAATAAAGTCAAAGAAAAGAAAAAGGAATTAAATATATAAAAATAAAAATACAATTAACAAAAGAAAACACAAGTAAAAACAAAAGATAAAGCTAAACTAATCATATCTAATCGAAATCATTCTCGGAAGATTCCTCAGGAATATTCAAGTGCCAATAAATTTGGTTAACTTGACGCTCGGTTCGTTGAAAACGAGTAGAAAGTTGAGAAAAATCAGCTTGCAGTTGCGAAACATTAGTACTAAGCTGAGACAAGTTCTCGGACTGCTGGGTCATCCCTGCGACCATAAAACACTCAAATGCATTCTGAGATTGATAAAAAGGTAAGGAGGAGGAAGAAGGCTCGAAAAGATTATTCGGCATAGAGCGTGGCCGAGCGCGACAAAGAGGTTGCGGCTGCTCTTCAGGTACCTCAAAGTCCGGTACTTGTGGCTCCTTAATAGGTATATCTCGCACAACATAGTGGTTTCAAACTCATCGGAGCATATGCATGTTCCGGAGAATCGTTTCATCTAAAGGAATCGTGGAAGCACTACATTGGCCTATCGTAGATGTATCAACTCCAAAATACCTCTCAACTCGTGTAATAAAAGGTCCGAGGCCTAAACTCTTCTTCCTTGTCGAGGAGGCGTAGTCTCGTGCTTGGTGAGCAAAAATGTAAGTCAAATCAATGGAAATACCTCGATAAAGATGTGATAAGATTCCGACATCCGTAGATGTGACGACGGTCTGACTATCGGATCTCCCCGTGATAGTATGTGCAATAATAGCATGAAGATAACGCAAAATAGGAAGGAGACCGATACTTTTAGCTTTGAACTGAATGAACGACGAGTTGTCTTGAGAGATGTGCATCCAATAAACCGAGACATCCTCCGTGAAATCACGGACAACAGTGGCGTAGACTTTGGTGGTTTGCTCCTCAACCGTCCAAGGCCCAAGTACAATACCAAATTCCTGCATTGTGAGGCGTCGCATCACTCTACCAAGTTGGAACATAACGTTGTTCCCGTGAAATTCAAAGGATGCGTAAAACTCAGTGAGGAGTTCTTCATAACATGGCTCGTCAATGTTCAAAACTCACTGATATGGCGGTGTAGATAACATCTGCTCAATGTCATCCGCAAAACCAAACAAACGTATAGATTCTGAGTGAATCCGACGACCATGAAGGATAGTAAGGCCTAAAAGAGTAAAGGCACGACTGCCAAAATCGGGATGATTAGTGAAAGAAAGGAAAGGATGGCTAGAAATCACGATGACGGAGTGTTGTCGGGCCATCTTGAGTGAGTAAAATGAAGAATCAAACTTGAAATTGCAAGAATTATTGGAAGAAATGGAGAAAATAGAGATCGAATTGTGAAAATTTGGTTGAAAATTGGAAGATTTATAAGCCACTGCTGGGCTTGATGGCCGTCAAGATCGTATCCGTTACGATCATAACGGTCGGGAGGGCTTTATGGGCATCAAGGTAGACGTTACAACTTTTGAATTCAAATCTTGACGGCCATCAAGAACACGTTCTTGACAGGCGTCAAGCTCTCAGATTGTTTTTTAAAAAAATCAAATTCTTTTATTTTGAAAAATAAAGAAAAGGATTTTAAAAGGAAATTTAATTTTGAATTTCATCGAGATAAAATTTGAATTTCTTGGTAAACAACCGAGAAATTTGAGAATCAAACATTATTGAATTCATTTCGAACTTCTTTGAAATAAAGAATAGGAAATTTGAATTTCTTTGAAGCCAAGAAATGTTTTGGGAAATAAAACTACCTTAACTGAAAAGCTTGGGAATTTATTTCGGGGCTCCAAACAGCCCAAACTCAACCAAGTATCGAAGTCTAAACACAAATCTAAGGTAGAATCTCAAAAATGGAACAAATTTATTCAAGAAGGAAATAGAAATAAAAATAAGTAAATTGAGACTGTGTACATAGAGCACTTGATGATAAAATAATTTTGTTAGAAATATCAAGAATTTAAAGAACAAGTAATTTCCTCATCATCGACCCTTAACATAATACTACATTTGGAAACATCAATAATCGCTCGGGAAGTAGCTTGAAATGGTAATGCGTTCTGATTGGTATGCTAAAAGATAGGATTTATTACCCTATATTGATTATGAGTAATTAAGGACATAGTCATACTAACTGTCACTTTAGCATTTAATTGTTGTCACTTAATCAATCAGAACCTAAGGTAGAGTACCTATAGTGTAACTAGTTCTTGGAAAGTATCTACGATTTTAAATTATAAATATCGTACTCCCAGGGAACTAGTAACGACTTAGTAGCAACTATCACTTAATCCTAACAATCATCTTATTATTCAATCAGTCAATCGATAATCAATATCTTGGAGATTGATTGGTGATCCCAACAACACATAACAAGCATTTATCAAGCATGCAAGATTTATCTTCTTGACATGTATTCTGATGTATATTTACTGTTTCTACAAGTTGGTTGACCTATCTTCAAACATTTTAGATATATCTTGGACTAGAATGCAATTATGAACTATATCTGCCTGTGTACCACACCTGAGTTACCTTATGTATTCACCCTACCTTAATGAGGACCCTTCTCACGTTTCGGGTTAAAGTATCCATGAAAGCCTGTGTCACTCAGGAAATCATACCACTCACCGTAATGCTGGCATAGCGCCCAAACTCAGCCTCATTTACTTTAACAAACATGGTGATCTGTAGGTTATTTTACCTAATATGACAGACCTTAACATATTCTACCCTAACTTAAGGCCTGTTAAACTAAACAAGTTATGATATAGACCATGGTTAGGAATTATCTATAACCATTCATTTAGTTTAAAAGAGCAAACAGATTATCAGGCATAATGTTAATTTAGCAGGTGACCTTTCTAGAAAAATTAGTATAACCTCAACGGGCAAAACATGTATAATATAACAATCATAATTCAATATTCAAATAGATGTTTAGATGAACAAAACACAAAGATATACAGAGAGGATCTAGGGGACCAGCACCATAAAGTATTCACCCTTTATCAGGTCCGACGGCATTGTCAGTACTTGTATCCTTTGGGTTGCTCGACCTGACTTTGATCGGTAGAACCTTCGGAGAACGCTTCCTTGGCCTAGTAGCAATTACTTTACCTTATGTCCTGGGCTTAAGCAATGCCCTGTTGACTAACTATTTGCTCAATTAATGCTCTCTTAGGATCCCCTAATGAAATCCCGGGTATTTTATGAATACCGAAGACGAACATTATCTAACCGAATTCTCAGAACTTGAGATAAACACTCGAAAAATAGAGAAAATGAGACACTCTTTATTGGTAGATGGCTTGTGTTTAGTGCTGAGGGACATCTCTAACCTTCTAACCCCTGGGGTGTTTATACGGGTGAAAAGGAAGATATTTTACAAGAGAAATCGATATGGGACAAAATGCTACTACTCGGGACGCCCACCCCGAGCTCAGAACTTCCCGAGGCCTTGACTTGGGGACGCCCACCCCAAGCCCTTGACTAGGTCAAGGCGGGCGTTCTGGCTCTAGGACGCTCGCCCCGAGCTCAAAACTTCCAAAAATCGCATTTTTACCCCAATATTTGTTTTTTTCATACAATTTACTCCTAAAACTTCCAAAATCACAAATTATGCAAAATGATGTCAATTTCAATCAATTAAGAACAATTTGATTCAAATTATGCCCTAATTTGTGTCTAAAAACATGCTAAAAATGTGATATGATTTGTGCATACCATATAATCCCACACTTAGCTTTTTGCTTGTCCTCAAGCAAAACCTATATGAAATTAATGAAGGACTAAATCATAGGTGCAATCACAACAAGGTATTCAACAATGTTTTTTAGCAAAATCTCTCCATGAGTTAGATAATTTAGAAAACAGGCATGGACTGATCAAGTTTCTCTATAAATGTCTCAATTATCCAGTAAACGTGTCATGACTGTATAGGCTAAAAATTGTTCAAAAGTTTTACTGAGTTCTAGCTATACTTTAGTCACAGGGTCTTCCTAATGTGTAATGTGTGAACTGGTCTAGATTAGATTATCAACTCATAATAAACTTTCTAGGCAGTCACCAAATAATAATTCGACTAGTTATTCTGAACATAAATAGCATAATAAGCGACTTTCTAGGTTTTGAGCTTTGGTGCCAACACTTTCTTTTTATGATTTACAAATAAAAATACACTAAGTGTATGTTTTAATTGTTTCGGGGTATTTTTGTTTTTGCTTTCACATATCAACTTTAACTACCCAGGTATCGAGCCCCACTTCAATGACTCCCAGATCTATACGACCATAGGGCATCAGGCATTAAGTTCCCTTCAGAAGGGGTGCTCGAGTAGCAAAGGATACTTGCAAACTACCCTTTTTACATTTAAGCTATGACAATTTTAACTCAGAATTCCATCTAGCCATTCAAGGTACTATCACATTCTCAAACGGTCTAATATTATTTAGTTTAGCTTAAAAAGATATTCAGTTGATTTTTCTAATCCAAACTAGATTGTCCTAAAAATCAGGAATTTCCTACTTCTAAGTGATGAATTCAGCAAAGCAATCAAAATATTCCCTAATGGTCATAACACTCTACTGAATACCTATCACAGACAGAAGCAGTTTTTCAATCAGTCAATACCATTTTTGAAGACTGAAAGAGTGAAAAATTTTGAAATTTTTTGAAGGGTGTAATTTCAATGAAAAAAAGAGGAAAACATGCATATAATCTTATATTTGAGTGCACTATGCACTACTACCCCACACTTAAGATTTACATTGTCCTCAGTGTTCAGGCATATCCTATCACCCCACACTTATTTGAAAATCAAAATGTAAAAATGAAAAAACAGAAAAAATAAATAAAACAACGGAATGAAAAAAACAACACTGCTATATCATATAAATCCAAATTGTCATACAGAGAAATATATGTTATACAGCCCAGACTTTCCACATAATCATATAAACAACTAGAAAAGAAAAGAAAAGAAGAACTAAGAACCTGGATCATCCTCTGGCGGAAAGAAGTAGACATCGTGGTCGTCAGTCGAGTGATTGCTGGCGTAATACTGATATAATTCCTCTATCTGTCCACTGTTTCTGCTGACGTTGTTATCTATAGTCGTCAGCCGACTACGGATATCTTCCATATCCCGGCGATACTCAGCCTGCAACTCTGCCTTCCCATGTGCCATTTGCCACTCGAAAGCTGTAAGTGGTACAAACATTAGGGCCGGTGGTGCTTGCTGCACGGATGGTCCTGGCACTGATGGTTCTCCCGGATGCTCTGTGTGGATGGTGTACTTGCCCTCTACATCTCGTACTACCATCCCCATGTTCCGGAGAACAATCAAGTCGGTGGGGATGGTGGACGAAGCTATGTGAGTCAACTTCGAGCCCTCAATGTCCAGCTCCAGGTAGTGAGCTATCTGGGTGATGAATGGCCCGAGCCCCAGACACTACTTCCATGTGTCTGTCGTAAAGCCCCACATATCGAGGGTGATAAACCTGCCCATGTCCACAGTGATGTCTCTGTGCATATGGGCAAGAAGGAATGTCTTTGTCCGTGTGACATTCCCCGGAGCGGTCCGACGACCTGCCAGTGTATAAGCTGCAATAGCTTGTAAGTAAAGGAGGGCTGGAAAGATACCTGAGGCCTTCGTGAGGTCGTGATGGTAGGGGGCTCCAATCGTGTAGATCAGTTCCCAAGCAGTGGAGACGTCATCAGATTGTTTTATGAATTTTATGAATGTGTCCAATCGTGAGGTCGGGGACATGTTTTGGAGCCCTCCTAAAACAATTTTGGAGGGAAAAATTCTAGAGAGAGAATTTTTGGAGAGGGAAGAGAGTTTTTGGTGTAAAAATTATGAGGGGAAGCTCCTCTATTTATAGAGGATTTTCCCCTTTGGCACACCCGCCCCGAGGTCGGGACGCCTGCCCCGATTGCCTCAAGGTGCGTGCCGCGCTGGTTTTTTGTTTTCATCATTTTTTTAGCTTCTTTCTATTTTGGCAATGTCCTGCAAACTCATTTACAAAAACAATTATCTTCCAATATCAAATTAATCATTAAACAATTGTTACAGTGAAGCAATTTAACACAAAATTTGTTTTTGAAAAATTTCCGATAAATTCTTTTTCCTTTTTCTCCGTTCAAAATTTCTTGGCCATAATCATTTTTCATCTTTCATACAACAAATATATGATTGAAAAATAAATCAGAAATGAAAATTTTTCATATAAGTTTTTCATCAAGAATAGAAATCATTTGGATAGAATTTTGAAAAAATTAACAAAAACCTATTTATTGTTTTTGAAATAAAGAATAAGATAATGGGTAAATTATTAATTCATATAAAAAATCTAAACAGATGATTTATTTGCTTATGAAAAGAAATCTTCCCTTTTTTTTCTTTGTCATTAATTTCTCAAAAACTCCTCTTTGTTATGTTCAACTCTATCCTGAAGTTGTTTTAGTGCTAGTACTAAGGTTCAGCATGGTGTGGTCCAGCTGTCCTAACCTGCCGAAAATAGTACTATCCATAGAATACATCCTATTAGTTACACCATCAATTAATGCATGTATAGCATAAGAAGATCATCCATTGGTGAAGATGTATCACTTGAGGTAGCAGGGGTGTATTCGGGTGATGCAAGAGTATATTTAGGTGAAGAAGTTATAGGATCAGGAAAATTTAAGGGAGGATCAGGGCTTTTTTCCAATGAGTATTTGTCCAGAATATTTTGAGCTCTCATTTTGATGATATCAAAGAGAGTGATTGTGTATCCATCATGTTCTTCGTCAGAGCTTCCTAATGGACTAAGATATCTTTTTGGCCTTTTAGCTCTATGGACGAAGATCTATTGCTCACTTGTTCTTTTTCTCTTCGTCTAAGATTGATTGCAAAGTCTGGGTTAGATTAATTTCTACAAATAATATTTCAGAAATTATAGAAAAATAAAATTAAAAACAAACATAAAAGAAAACTATAAACAAGAAAAGTTATATATATATATTTAAAGCAATCATATTTCCTTAATATGGTTTTAGAATAATTTTCTAAAATTTGATTAACCTAAATTTCTTAATTTCAAATAATTTGTAAAATTAATTATTCAAAATAACCCTATATTTCAGGAGATTGACTAATTGACATAAGTGTGATTATTTATTAAGGTATAGATTACTACATTTACCTATCATAAATTTCTAGAATTTTGATCAGAAATCCTAAAACTTTATGAATGTGTCCCCGACAACTGTGCAAAAAATCTAATGCGTTCCGATTGGTATGCTAAAAGATAGAATTTATTACCCCATATTGATTATGAGTAATTAAGGACTTAGTCTTACTAATTGTCACTTTAGCATTTAATTGTTGTCACTTAATCAATCAGAACCTAAGACAGAGGACCTATCATGTAGCTAGTTCTCGAAAAGTATCTAGGATTTTAAATTATAAATATCGTACTCCCAAGGAACTGGTAACAGCATAGTAGCAACTATCATTTAATCCTAACAATCATCTTATTATTCAATCAGTAAATCGATAATCAATATCTTGGAGATTGATTGGTGATCCCAACAACACATTACAAGCATTTATCAAGCATGCAAGAGTTATCCTCTAGACATGTATTTTGATGTATATTTACTGCTTCTACAAGTTGGTTGACCTATCTTCAAATATTTTAGATATATCATAGTTTGGAATGCAATTATGAATTGTATCTGCCAGTGTACCACATCTGAGTTACCTTATGTATTCACCCTACCTTAATGATGACCCTTCTCAAGTTTTGGGTTAAAGTATCCATGAGAGCCCGTGTCACTCAGGAAATCATGCCACTCACCCTAATGCCAACATAGCGCCCAAACTCAGCCTCATTAGGCTACTTTAACAAACATGGTGATCTGTAGGTTATTTTACCTAATATGGCAGACGATAATATATTCTACCCTAACTTAAGGCCTGTTAAACTAAACAGGTTATGATGTAGACCATGGTTTGGAATTGTCTATAACCATTCATTTAGTTTAAAAGTGCTAACAAATTATCAGACATAATGTTAATTTCGCAAGTGACCTTTCTAGAAAAATGAGTATAACCTCAACGGGTTAAACATGTATAATATAACAATCATAATTCAGTATTCAAATAGATGTTTAGATGAACACAACACAAAGATATACAGAGAGGATCTAGGGGACCAGCACCATAAAGTATTCACCCTTTATCAGGTTCGCCAGCATTGCCAATACTTGTATCCTTTGGGTTGCTCGACCTGACTCTAATCGGAAGAACCTTCGGAGAATGCTTCCTTGGCCTAGAAGCAATTGCTTTACCTTACGTCCCGGGCTTAAGCAATGCCCTGTTGACTAACTATTTGCTCACCTAATGCTCTCTTAGGATCTCCTAACGAAATCCTAGGTATTCTATGAATATTGAAGACGAACACTATATAATCGAATTCTCAGAATCTGAGATAAACACTCAGAAAATAGAGAAAATGAGACACTCCTTATTGCTAGATGGCTTGTGTTGAGTGCTGAGGGACATCTCTAACCTTCTATCCCATGGGGTATTCATAGGGGTGAAAAGGAAGAGATTTTACATGAGAAATCGATGTGGGAAAAAATGCTATTGCTTGGGACGCCCGTCCCGAGCCTTTGACCGAGTCAAGACGGGCGTTCTGGCTTTGGGACTCCCGCCCCGAGCTTAGAACTTTCGAAAATCGCATTTTTGCCACGATATTTGCTGTTTTCATCCAATTTACTCTTGAAACTTCCAAAATCACAAATTATGCAAAAAGCTATCAATTTCAATCAATTAAGATCAATATTATTCCAATTATGCCCTAATTTGTGTCTAAGAACATGCTAAAAATGTGATATGATTTGTACATATCAAATGGTCTTCCTAGGATAATAGGTATAGAACTATCTCCAATCATGTCCATAACAACAAAATTAACAGGGAATACAAATTTTCCTATCTTAATGAGCAAATTTTCTAAAATTCCCTTTGTGAATTTGACAGTTCTATCAGCAAGTTGAATATACATACTAGTGGGTTTCAAGTTATATTCACCTAAAATTTCAAAGATATTAAATGGCATCAAATTAATACTGGCTCCTAAATCGGCTAAGGCATTAATATTTGAAAAGGGGCCAAAGGTGCATGGTAGTGTGAATGAACCGGGATCATGCTTCTTAGGGGGTAGTTTATTTAAAACAAAAGCTAAACAAACTTCATTCAACACTACTTTATCTAAATCTAGCTTTCTTTTATTCCCTATAATATCAAGTAAGAATTTAGCATACTTAAGCATAGAGATAATTTCCACAAAAGGTAGTTCAATGTGAGTCTTCTTCAAAATGTTAACGAAATTATTAAAGTCTTCTTTTTCTTTTGAAACTTTTAAACACTCGGGAAAAGGAATCTTTAGCCGTGGTGCTGACAAACTTGGAGTATCTTTTGATGATTTTCTTCCGATTTAGATAATTCCTCCGGTTTATCTTCTTTTTCTTCTCTGGTTGCTACTCCGGAATCTTCTTCTTCCTACAACAAAGTAATAGGATTAATATTATTAGGAATCAAAGGTTCTAGAATCTTACCGGAGCGAAGAGTTATGTTCTTGCATTCTTTAGGATTTTGCTCGGTTGTGCTCGATAAGGTTCCTAGAGCTCTTTACGAAAAGTGCTTCGAGATCTGCCCTATCTGCCTCTCCAAATTTTTCAACGAGACTTATTGATTTTTAACAGACATTTCAGTTTGTTTTAAGTGCATCTCGTGATGCTTCATTCGTTCTTCATTTGAGTCTTGTATCTTCTTATTTGACTCGAGCATTTCTTTTTGTGATTCCATCATGTCCTTCATTTCTTTCATTGAATCCGAAATTGATGGATAATTGCGAGGCCCCGGAAGCGTGAGTTGTTGTTCTTGTTGGTAAGAAAGAAGCAGAGGATGCTAAAAATTATGTTGATATCCTTGATTTCTAGGAGAAAATTGATTACAACTGAGATTTGGGTGGTTCCACCAATTAGGATTGTAGGTATTTCCTATAGGTGTGAAGTTGGTAGCTTCCACTTGCTCAGTTTCTTCCGGAATCATTAAGATTCCTCCCCCAGAACATTCTCCACTAAAGTGCGGGCCTTGGCAAAATTCACAGATGTAATTCACTTCTTGCATGCTTCTTCCCTGGAGGAAATTAATCTGATTGTTCACGTTGAACCGTAGGGCTTCAAGCTGTTCCTCAATAGGAGATGATTGCGTAACTTAAATAGTTGCTCGTACAGGTTTTGTTCGGACGCTTGTCCTCCAGTTTTTGTTTTCCCTATACATTCTTTCCAAAACGTTCTTGGCATCGTCCTCGGTCATTCCGTTGAATCCACCTTGAGGGTTTAATCCATCTAGCACTTGCCTTCCAAGCACGTTCATCCCTACGTGAAATTGTTGTATGATGAGGGGCTCGGACAAACCGTGGTGAGAATACAATCTTAACAATTCTTTCAATCGCTCCCACAATTCAAAAATAGTTTCTCCTTCAAGTTGATTGAAACTTGAAATTGCCTTCCAAAATTCGAGGATCTTTGCAGCCGAATAATACTCTGCAAGAAAAGCTCGAGTGAGTTCTTCCCAAGATGTAATTGATCCCGCCGGAAGTTGTGCTAATCATCTCTTAGCTCTATCCCTCAAGGTGTATGGAAAGAGACTCAACTTAGTAGTTTCTAGCGTACTTGTTCCACTAAGCCCTTCGCATAATGATGCGAAATCCTCAAGATGCTCTGTGGGATTTTCATAAGGTAGACCTCCAAATTGGAGTCTTGTGGTGAGAAGTTGAAGGACGCTAGGATTAAACTCAAACTTTGCTCTGGTAGGTAAACGAATAGCTTTACATGAGGGAGTAAGTTGAGGTTGAATGTAAGAGTTGAGGGTAGGTTTATTTGCTTCCATTCTTCTTTGATTTCTTCTTGCATCTCGTATTAAAACTTCAGGGTTATCGACAACAGGCATTAACTCTCTCGAAGACGATCTAGTCATGCACCCTAAAACAAGACGATATCAAGATAAAATTAAGAAAGAAAAGGAAAAAACAAGAAACAATAATAACAAAAGTCCATTGTTACAAGGGCTAACACTAGCTAAAGAAAGGATAAGTAGGTTATAAAGAACTAAGCAAAGCCTAAGAAGCAAGTTAAGTAATTAAGGAGAAGAATAAAACACTAACTTTACAAGACAAATTAAATAAGGTTAAAAAGAAATTAATTAAATTAGATTAAAAAAAAAGAAAATTAAGATAGAAGAAAAATAGTAGAAAAGCAAGTAAAGAAAAATAAAAATTAAATCACGGAAAAGAAAAGAAAAAGAAAGAAGTTAAAAGAATTAAAAGGAATTAAAAAGGAAAAAGGCTTTCGAGTAAGTCCCGAGAGTTTTTTTAAAAAATTAATTACTAAAAAAATAATTTTAAAAGAAAGGAAGTAAAAAACAAATATTAAGTCAAAGATTAAGATTAAAAAAATTAATTTAAGTAAAAAGGGAGATTGCAAGAGCATTCTATAAAAAAAATGACATTAAATTAAAAATCAATTAAGATTAAAAAGAGAATAAAAGCAAAAACTAATAAAGCCTAAAAAGTATTTAAAGTAAAAAAATAAATTTAATAAAATTTAATAAGTTATAAAGTTAAATAAATAATCAAAAAGGTTAGAGTAAGAAAAGTTGTTTGCCTAAGAGTTGAAAATATTTCTTGCAAAAATAGTTGAATCAAACATTTTCTAAAATTTGAGTTTTAGCAAAGAAGTGGTTTAAAAGAAAAATATTTTCGTGAATTGAAAAACATTAGGTACTGAAAGTAATGTCCAAATACAAGCAATTGAAAACATATAACTTGGTCCAAGCTCCAACAATTAGAGTTGTAATCAAAATGAACAATACAAGGCATAGTCTTTTTTATCACACTTCTATGGTAAGAATTGTTGGTCTTCATCTAGGGTAAGAATTAAAACAGTACCTTAACCACTCTTAGGTCTCTTAAACCTGCAAGAAATTGTACTAGAACATGCAATTGCATCTCATACAAATGATGCAAACAATAGGCAAAAAGAATGCAACCAAAATCATGCTTAAAACATAAATTATGCACTAGAAAAGAAGGCTCCTAAAAATGACCAAAAAGCAATCTAAATAGGCATATCTTAAAGTGCAAAATGGTACCAAACAAAAGAAGATATAAAAGATGCACAGATATGATTAGATCAAGAATAAATAAAGAATTGAATTATGGTAAAAAGCAGCAAATTGCATAGGCATAAATAAGGCAATTTGCTTCAAAGTTGACATCAAAAGATATGACAATAAAACAAGTTGAAAATTGCATTGAAAAAATGTATAAAAAGGTAAGAAAGACTACTTAAAATTAAAGGAAAATAAATATGCTAAAAAGAAAGGAAAAACTAATTAAGACTAACCAAACATACATACAAAGAAAAATGATCAAAACAGTAGGCAAAAATAAGCAAGATATAAGCTAGTGATTTCTAACATACTTAAAGATCATGCAATCCTAGAAGAAATTAATTAAGGAATACTAAAAGAAAGATTAAATATCATCAATTCCAGAATTCATATAAATTAGGATAGTTTAAAAACAAAGAAAAGCAAATAAAAGATCAAAAAGTTAAGCAACATAGGTAAAAAGGCAGAATCTGTTTCAGATCTGGCAATGATTTTTAAAGAATCATAAGACCTTGGTTTGAAAGCAAATTTTAATGAAAAGTATTCCATCTTAATTCTAAGATAAAGATATTTCTGCAGTTAAAATATCTTTTGGAAACTCAAAAAGAACAGAAAACAGTCACAAAAACGAAACAGGTTGCATGCTGTCCAAAATTACAGTGAGATGCATTAATGTATACTTACATTATTATGAAATACTAGAGGCTATATACCTTAAAAATTAAGTGCTAAACATAAATAAGAACAGTGTACTAATAAATACTAATCAATAAGAATTAATATTGATCAATTAGAACAAGATGTGTACTGTTTTAGGTACTTAGAACATATACATCATGCACATCAAGCAAGGAAGGACTAATGCATAGTCTCTAGAGCAATTGAGCAATTGAACAATATCTAGATACACAAAACCTAAAGCATTAACTTAAAATCATTTGAACTAACTTCTAAAAGGAAAACATGTTACATCATCTTAAAAATGAACAATAGGCAATTAATCAAACACTTAAAGTGCAAAGTCAAGATTCAAGTATCATTAAGCATATGGAGGTTTAGTTATATCCAAAAAAATATTGAAGGTTCAAAACTCAACACAAATCATTCAAGGATTTATCTAAACAATTCTAAAGATAAAAAATACATATATATCAAATAAATCAAAAATTGACAAAAATTAATTTTCAAGAGGTTCTTAGAGAAGTGTAACTTATGCTCTTGAATTCAATCATGTGTAAATGGCAAAAATAGTTAAGTAATATTTCAAATAATGACAAGAACAAGTACTATTATTATAGATACATACTTACTAAGCATAATTCAATTAATATTACTAAAATATACATAAAAAATCATGCATATATTTCATATAAAAACAAAAGTACTGCAGTAGATTTCTTTTTAAAAAACCACTCTAAACTTAATTAATTTTAAAAACTAATGAAATTATATATAAAATAAACATATAGTATACCAAAAGAAAGCTAAAAGGAAGGAGAAAACAAAAATATCAAAATTTGAGAAAATTTTCAGAGGAAAAACAGAACAAAACAGTGGAATCTTGCTGGAATTTTTTGAAAACTTTGAAAAATGATCATCTACAACTAATTATGCAATCTAAAATCAATCAAAGTAAAACAAGAACAAAAGAAATAAATTAAGAAGCTAAATTCTAAATCTAAAGAACTAATTAACACTAGGTTAAGAGTTATGTGTTATGCAAGATCAACTATTTCTAAGGTTATGTCAAAGTAAGAATTGATTATGAATTATTGTAGTCTAGATTAGAACTAGTTAAGAATTAGAAGAAGTTAGATTAAAGTTATTTAAAACTAAACTAGATTAACCTATTCTAAGGCCAAAACTCTACATCTTAGCTAACCTAAACTAACCAAAACCGAAAACAAGGAAAACTAAAGGCTAAGAAAACTAAACTAAACTATCTAACCAACACTAAAGGAAGAAAGCAATTAAAGGAACCTAAACTCAAAAGTTTCTAAGTTCAATTAAGTTCATTCAATTCATCCTAAACCAATTATTAGATTGTTGAGAACCCTAGAAATTCTAGATTACTAATCAATTATAATTGGGTTCCCCGGCAACGACGCAAAACAATTTGGTGAACATTTTTTAGTCAACATTTTCTTTGGATAGTTAGATTATGTTGAGTCTCAATTATCATAATGATTGATTATGAATGTTTATTAGTCTAAGAAAAGGATTGAACACCATCAGTTTAAAATTTATTATAATCATTTCCCAAGGAAGTTATGAATCCTCTACTAATAATGAAACTTAGACAAAACCAAGGTTTAGGTTCCAACAACAAGTGAAGATAGGAGAAATCTAATCTAGAAAGCAATAAAGGAAAAACAACTTAGGACCTTTAAGAAATCAAGCACACATGACTTATGAGAGGTTTTTAGGACAATATACTCTCATGAATTGAGAATCTTCATGCTATGGTCTAAGGGTTGATATCTAACATCAAGGTTGTATTGATCTCTCCCCTTAAAGCTCAACCAAATTGCCCTTTGGGATATGGTAGCCTATATCAAAATTTCTTAGGACCTTCACATCTATTAAGATGGAATCCTTAAACACATAAATGTAAAAATCTAAGAACAAATGTTATAGATCAACACGAGGACACACAAACATAAGACATCAAAGAATTCTCAAAAAAATCATTCCTAAAGCAATGTAGAACATTAAGAGTTCCTAAAAGAGAATTAATGTTAAAATCATACATACAAGATCAATAAAGAATCAAAGAGGAAAAATGTGTACAAGTTGAAGCTTAGAACTTCTCGAAGTCTTTAATCTCTTGTAGATGTTTTCTTCCCACCTTTCTTCAATACATTAATGCACTTCTCCAAGGGAAATCAACATTTTGAAGTCCTTATGGGTTTGGGATCATTCAACTTGCTAATCTTTAGGAGGAGGATTGATATTGATAACCAATCTCACTCCAAGGATGTGAGGATTCAACTCCTTGGTTTGTGAATCTTGAACTCTCACAGACTAAAGAGAAAATTGGATTTCACTCTCAACTTAAAGCACTCCCTAAATTCAAAGAGAAGTCAAAGAGAAGTAGAAGAAGAGAATGACAATGAACAAAAACAATAATCTTGTATTGAAAAATCACTGTATAAAAGGATAAAAGAACAACCTATAATTGTCTTAATAATTTGGTTCTACATATATATACAATTTGTGGTGAAAAACCATTATTTATAGATACAAATCGTGGGGGTAATTTAGGAAATTCACAAATAAAAAATCTGAAGAGGAGATCTTGATGGCCGTCAACAGATCTTTCTTGACGGCCGTCAAGAACAAGGTGTTGAAGAGAGTTAAGGCGCGGCGTGTAAAATATCTTCAGATTTTACAATTGAGTCCCTGAATTTTTATTTCTTCGCGATTTTTCCCCAACAACTTCTTGAAATCAATTTAATCAAAGAATTAGCAAAATTAAACCAAAGTTGATTGTTTCTCAACAATTAGACCAAGAATTAAGCACAAATTGTCACCAAAATTCTGAATATTTTAATGTTATCAGTATTTCCCATAGGTGTGAAGTTGGCAACTTCCACTTGCTCAGTTTCTTCTGGAATCGTTAAGATTCCTCCCCAGGAACATTCTCCACTAAAGTGCGAGCCATGGCAAAATTCACAGATGTAATTCGCTTCTTGCATGCTTCTTCCCTGGAGGAAATTAATTTGATTGTTCACATTGAATAGTAGGGCTTCAAGTTGTTCCTCAATAGGAGATGATTGCGTAGCTTTAATAGTTGCTCGTACAGGTTTTGTTCGGACGCTTGTCCTCCAGTTTCTGTTTGCCCTATACATTCTTTCCAAGGCGTTCTTAGCATCGTCCTCGTTCATCTCGTTGAATCCGCCTTGAGGGTTTAATCCATCTAGCACTTGTCTTCCAAGTTCGTTCATCCCTCCATAAAATTGTTGTGTGATGAGGGGCTCGGACAAACCATGGTGAGGACACATCTTAACAATTCTTTCAACCACTCCCATGATTCGAAAACAGTTTCTCCTTCAAGTTGATTGAAACTTGAAATTGCCTTCCGAAATTCGATGATCTTTACAGCCGAATAATACTCCGCAAGAAAAGCTCGAGTGATTGATCCCACCGAAAGTTGTGCTAGCCATCTCTTAGCTCTATCCCTCAAGGTGTATGGAAAGAGACTCAACTTAGTAGTTTCTAGCATACTTGCTCCACTAAGCCCTTCGCATAGTGATGCGAAATCCTCAAGATGCTCCATGGGAGTTTTAGAAGGTAGACCTCCAAATTGGAGTCTTGTGGTGAGAAGTTGAAGGAGGCTAGGTTTAAACTCAAACTTTGCTCCCGAAGGTAAACGAATAGCTTTACATGAGGGGGTAAGTTGAGGTTGAATGTAAGAGTCGAGGGTAGGTTTATTTGCTTCCATCCTTCCTTGATTTCTTCTTGCATCTCATATTAAAGCTTCGTGGTTATCGACAACAGGCATTAGCTCTCTCGAAGACGATCTAGTCATGCACCCTAAAACAAGACGATCTCAAGATAAAATTAAGAAAGAAAAGGAAAAAACAAAAAGCAATAGTAACAAAAGTTATGATTAAAAGAAAGAAAACTTAAAATTAATAAAAAGTCTATTGTTACAAGGGCTAACACTAGCCAAAGAAAGGATAACTAGGTTAAAAAGAACTATGTAAAGTCTAAGAAACAAGTTAAGTAATTTAAGGAGAAGAATAAAATACTAGCTATTACAAGGCAAATTAAATAAAATTAAAAATTAATTAATTAATTTAGACTAAAAAAAGGATAAAAGAATAAGAGCACACAAGCAAGTAAAAAAAATAAAAGTTAAAATCAAATCTCGGAAAAGAAAAGGAAAAGAAAAGAAGTTAAAAGAATTAAAAAGGATAAGAAAAGAGGGCAAAGCCCTCGGGTTAATCCCGAGAGTTCTTTTTTTTTTTTTAATAATTACTAAAAAAATAAATTTAAAAGAAAGGAAGTACAATAAAAATAGATATTAAATCAAAGATTAAAAATAATTTAAGTAAAAGGAAGAATGCAAGAGCATTCTAAAAAAAATAAATGACATTAAATTAAAATAAATTAAGATTAAAAAGAGAATAAAAAAATATGATTTAAAGTACAAAAATAAATTGAATAAAATTTAACAAGTTATAAATAAAATTAAATAACAAAAAAGGTTGAAGTAAGAAAGATTGTTTGCATAAGAGCTGAAAATATTTCTAGCAAAATAGTTGAATAAATCTTTTTAAAAAAGTTGAGTTTAAGCAAGGAAGTGGTTTAAAAGAAAAATATTTTTATGAATTGAAAAACATTAGGTACTGAAAGTAATGTCCAAATACAAGCAATTGGTAACATATAATTTGTTCCAAGCTCCAACAATTAGAGTTGTAATCAAAATGAACAATACAAGGTATAGTCTTCTTCATCACACTTCTATGGTAAGAATTGTTGTTCTTCCTGTAAGGTAAGAATTAAAACAGTACCTTAACCACTCTTAGGTCTCTTAAACCTGCAAGAAATTGTACTAAAACATGGAATTGCAACTCATACAAATTATGCAAACAAATGGCAAAAAGAATGGACATAAACTAATGCTTAAAACATAAATTATGCACTAAATAAGAAGCTCCTAAAAATGACCAAAATACAGTCTAAATAGGCATATATTAAAGTGCAAAAATTACCAACAAAAGATGACATAAAAGATGCAAAAATATGATTTAGATCAAGTGTAAAATACGGATTTGAATTATGGTAAAAAACAGTAAATTGCATAGGCATAATTAAGGTAATTTGCTTCAAAGTTGGCATAAAAAGATACATAAACAAGTGAAGGACAAAAGCATAGTCTCTAGAGCAATTGAAAAATTTCTTATACTAGATACATAAAACCTAAAGCATTAACTTAAAATCATTTGAACTAACTTATAAAAGGAAAACACGCTACATAATCATAAAAATGAATAATAGGCAATCAATCAAACACTTAAAGTGTAATGTCAAGATTCAAGTATCATCAAGCATATGGAGATTTAGGTATATCCAAAAAATTTAAAAAATTCAAAACTCAACACAAATCATCCAAGGATCAATCTAAACAATTCTAAAGATAAAAAACACATACATATATCAAATAAATCAAAAATTGACAAAAATAAATTTTCAAAAGGTTCTTAGAGAAGTGTACCTTATGCTCTTGAATTCAATCATGTGCAAATGGTAAAAATAGTTAACTAATATATCAGAATAAAGACAAAAACAAGTACTATTATTATAGATACATATATACTAAACATAATTCAATTAATATTAATAAAATATATAACAAAGATCATTCATATATTTCATATAAAAATAAAAGTACCGTAGTAGATATTTTATCAAAAACTACTCTAAACTTAACTAATTTAAAAACTATTCAGATAATATCTAAAATAAACATATAATATATCAAAAGAAAGGTAAAAGGAAGTAGAATAGAAATATATCAAAATTTGAAAAAAATATTCAGATAGTAGGCGTCTGAAAAACAGATGAAAAACAGAACAAAACAGAGGAACCTTGCTGGAATGTTTTTAAAATATTTTTTGAAAACTGATCGTCTACAACTAATTATGCAAACTACAATCAATCAAAGTAAAATAAGAACAATATAAGCAAGTTATGAAGCTATATTATAAATATAAAGACCTAATCAACTATTCCTAAGGTTATGTAAATGTAAGAATTGATTATGAATTATACTAGATTAGAACTAGTTAAGAATTAGAAGAAGTTAGATTAAAGTTATTTAAAACTAAACTAGATTAACCTATTCTAAGGCCAAAACTATACATCTAAGCTAATCTAAACTAACAAAAACCTAAGAACTAATCCTATACTAACCGAAACAAGGAAAACTAAAGGCTAAGAAATATAAACTAAACTATCTAACAAACATTAAAGGAAGAAAGCAAGTAAAGGAACCTACACTCAAAAGTTTCAAAGTTCAATTAAGTCCATTCAATTCATCCTAAACCAATTATTTGATTGTCTAGAACCCTAGAAATTCTAGATTACTAATCAATTATGATTGGCCTCCCAGACACCGGCCCCAAAATTATGGTGAGCATTTTTTTGCCAACATCCTCTTTGGATAGTTAGATTATGTTGAGGCTCAATTTATTATGTATGAATGACTATGAATGTTTATTAATCTAAGAGAAAGGTTTAACACCATTATTTAAAAATTTAAAAAATCCTTTCCCAAGGAAGTTAGGAATCCTCTACTAATAATGAAACTTAGACAAATTCAAGGTTTAGGTTACAACAAGTGAAGATAGGATAAATCTAATCTAAAAAGCAATAAAGAAAAGTAATAAAGGAAAGCAATAAAGGAAAAATGAAATGCAAAACAACTTAGGACCTTTAAGAAATCAAGCAAACACACGTGACTTATGAGAGGTTCTTAGCACAACATACTCTCATGACTTGAAAGTCCTTATGCTTAGGTCTAAGGGTTGATATCCAACAACAAGGTTGTTATTGACCTCTTCCCTTAAAGCCTATCATATTACCTAAGGATAGCCTACATCAAATATCTTAGGGCATTCACATCTATAAGATGAAATCCTTAGAATCAAGATGAAAAACATCCAAGAACACATGATGCAGATAACATAAAAACAAACAAATCATAAGACATCAAAGAATTCTCAAAAATCATTCATAAAGCAATGTAGAACATTAAGAGATCCTAAAAGAGAATTTATGTTAAAATCATGCATACAAGATCAATAAAGAACAAGGAGGAAAAATTTGTACAAGTTGAAGCTTAGAACTCCTTGAAATCTTCAATCTCTTGTAGATGTTTTCTTCCCACCTTTCTTCAATACATCAATGCACTTCTCCAAGGGAAATCAACACTTTGAAGTCTTTATGGGTTTGGGATCATTCAACTTGCTAATCTTTTGCAGGAGGACTGATATTGATAACCAATCTCACTCCAAGGATGTGAGGATTCAACTCCTTGGTCTGTGAATCTTGAACTCTCACACACTAAAGAGAAAATTGGATTTCACTCTCAACTTAAAGCACTCCCTAAATTCCTTTCTTGGTTTGTGAACAAGAATTCAAAGAGAAGTAGAAGAAAAGAATGACAATGAACAAAAACAATAATCTTGTATTGAAAAATAAATGTATAAAGGATACAAAGAACAACCTATAATTCTTTCAATAATTTGGTTCTACGTATATACAATCTGTGGTGAAAAACCACTATTTATAAATACAAATTGTGGGGGTAATTTAGGAAATTCAATATAAAAAAAATCTGATGAAGAGATCTTGACGGCCATCAGGAACAAGGTGTTGACGGGCGTCAAGGCTCGACATGTAAAATATCTTCAGATTTTGCAATAGAGTCCCTAAATTTGTAATTCTTTGCAATTTTGCCCCAAAAAGTTCCTGAAATTAATTTAATCAAAGATTTAGCAAAATTAAACCAAAATTGATTATTTCTCAACAAATTAGATCAAGAATTAAGCACAAATTATCACTAAAATACATGAATATTTTAGTGTTATCAAATTGGTACGCTAAAAGATAGGGTTTATTAACCTATGTTGATTATGAATAATTAAGTACTTAGTATTACTAACTGTCACTTTAGCATTTATTGGTTGTCACTTAATCAATCAGAACCTAAGATAGAATACCTATCGTGTAGCTAGTTGTTGAAAAGTATCTACGATTTTAAATTAATAATGTAGTACTCCTAGGGAACTGGCATCGGCTTAGTTGCAACTATCACTTAATCCTAACAATCATCTTATCAACAAATCAATCAATCGATTATCATATGTTGGAGAGTTGTTGTATCACAACAGCACAAGCAAGTATCAAGCATGTAAGAGATATCACATAGACATGTATTTTGATGTATACTCATGTTTCCATAATTTGGTTGACCTATCTTCGAATATTTTAGTTATATCTTGGTATGGAATGCAATTATGAATTGTATCTATTTGTGTACCATATTTGAGTTACCTAGTGTATTCACCCTACCGTATGATGATCCTTCTCATGTTTTGGGTTAAAGTATCCATGAAAGCATGTGTCACTCAAGAAATCATATCACTCACCCGAATACTGGCATATCGCACAAACTCAGCCTCATAAGGTTACTCTAACAAACATGGTGATCTGTATGTTATTTTACCTAATCTGGCAGACCTTAAGGTCTGTTAAACTAAACAGGTTATGATGTATACCGTGGTTAGGAATTGTCTATAACCATTCATTCAGTTTAAAAGAGCAAACAAATAATCAGGCATAATGTCAATTTAGCAAGTGACCTTTTCGAAAAAATGAACAGAACCTCAACTTGCAAAACATGCATAATATAGCAATCATAATTCAGTATTCAAATAGGTATCCAAATGAACACAACTCAAAGATATACATAGAGGATATAGGGAACCATGTCCATATAGTAGTCACCACTTTATGAGGTCGGTCAGCGTTGCCAAACTTGTATCCTTTGTATTGCTCGATCCTACTTTGGTCGACAGAACCTTCGGAGAATACTTTCTTGGCCTAGTAGCAATTTCTTTACCTTACGTCCTGGGCTTAAGCAATACTTGGTTGACTAATTCTTCGCTAAGTTATTGCTCTCTTAGGATCTCCTAACGAAATCCTGGTATTCTATGAATACTAAAGACGAACACTATCTAAATGAATTCCCAGAATTTAAGATAAACACTTAGAGAACAAAGAAAATGAGACACTCTTTGTTGCTATATGACTTGTATTGAGTGTTGAGGGATGATTTCAACCTTCTGGACCATTAGGTATTTATAGGGGCTGAAATGAGTGATTTTTGCTTGAGAAAGCGATGTGGGACTCAACTCTACTGCTCGGGACGCCCATCCCAAGCTTTGACCAGGTCAGGGCGGGCGTCCCGAGCTCTGGGACGGCCACCCCAAGTCTAACTCTTCCAAAAATTGCACTTTTGCCCCAATATTTGTTATTTTTATGCAATTTACTCTTGAGACTTCCAAAATCACAAATTACGCAAAACGATGTTAATTTGAATCAATTATGATCAAATCGGTTCCAATATTGCCATAATTTGTGTCTAAAAACATGCTAAAAATGTGATATAATTTGTGCATATAAGTAATTTGTATGTTTTGTTACAAGAAAAATATATACACAAGTTTACACTATGTTGATTTCTATTTCTTTATTCTTGTTTCATATTGTTATAGCTATTTTATAACAATTATATTTGTCTTTTAATTATATTTTATGTTTTTAGATTCAATTTTGTATTTTTTTATTATAAATATGAGTTGTAAGAATGATTTTTATTACAAAATTAACGATTTACTAATATATCCCTTGGTGTAGCAAAAAGATCCTCAATATAAATCGGGGACAATCTTATGCTATATTGGAACTCTCTTTTCTTGCAAAAAAAAAATGAAAGAGGGAAATCTTCCTAAGAAAACTTTGATGCCTAAGTGAATGAACAACTCAAGAATCAACATTACAAAAATGAATAACAGAGAAGGAGATTCCTTTATTTCGTGATCAGAATCTTTTTATAGGCGCAAACCTAGTCAATAAATGTTATGCCATATCCTTAATGACATAACATTTTGAACGGATATGCTAAACGTGTATATTAACAAAGCGAATAACTGTTTATTGACTAGGTTTGTAGGTATTCAATACAACTGTACCCTTGTTAAGATATATAGTATATTCCATATGCCTTTTATTTTTTAAAAATTATTTTTTGTTTAAATATATAGAGAAGAAAATCATGTGAACCGTCCTTTGGTGTGGGGTTCAAGGGAATTCCTTATTAATTTGCATGTGGGGGGGGGGGGGTAAATTGGAGATCTAGGAGGTTTTAACTTTTTAGACTTTGAGATTTTAGAAAACCTACGTTTATATGCTGATTCGACGAAAATTGGTCTGATGCCACGTGTTGATTAATCGGCGTCGTCTGATGGTCTCTGTCAAAATATCTCTGCCTAGGTGGCTATTTTGTTGGTGCTTTGATGAAGATTTCCTCAGTGAATATATGCAAAACAGAGAGGTTCGAAGCGGAGGGTGAGGGATCTCCGATGAACCCTCCGAAGTTTAAGTCAGTATTCTGAATATCTGACTAGAGAGATGTATGAATTTCACAGAGAGTTTGTTGAGTTATCTAGCCTTACATTTTATCCTCACGAGGGGGTATATATAGGAATAAATGACCCTGAGAAATAGGTACGTAGTGAAGAATCTGATAGTTGTCAGATTCTGAAATATCCCACTGTTATAGGGATATTTGTGAGATACTTTTAACCGAGATAAACTGTTGGTCAAAAGATATTCTTTGAGGAATATTCTGGAAGAATCTTGACTAGCTGGTAGTCAAGATATTGGCAAAGTGGGTTGCCTAAGAGGCGAGACTGCGGACTTCAGTGCCTTGTTTAGTTAAGTTGTGGGCTCCGATATGCTTGGTGGATGGACACATCAGATTGCCATGTCAACTTTCATCCCATGTCAGCACGGGGTTTTTTTATACTTCTCAGTGGCCCCTCGTCGAAGTGGAAGAGTGACTTTCTTTTACTTCAACGTAACTGAAAATCCATTGTTCTTCGGGCTCCAAGATTGGCTAGAAGTAAGGGCGGATTCTATAAGTTCCATGATTAACTCTGAAACTTGTAACTCCAAGATTGACTCGAAGTGAGGGTGGATTCCATGATTAACTCTGAAATTCATAAGTTTCGTAATTTACTCGAAACTTCGGAACCACGAGATTAACTCAATGGTAATTTTCATAATTTTCCCAAGTTTAACTCGGTACTTCGGAACCACGAGATTAACTCAGTGGCAATTTTCATAATTTTCCCAAGTTTAACTTGGTACTTTGGTACCACCGAAATAATCACCAATCATTGTCTTAGGGTGTAACAAAAAAAATGGCATAAGCTTTTGGATTTGGAGGGGCGGAAGCAGAAGATACCAAACCAAAAAGTTCCACGTACTCCTGCCCCTTTTTGTAATCTTGATTGAAATGATTTCCAGCAATTACTAATCTTTTCTTCTGAACTTTTTTAATTCTCAACGAGTTAATCCACTTCTCCACTCCAACCTCGTCTTTGGATTTCTCCTCCCAGTAGAAGGGCGTACGATTAGTAATTTAAACTAGGTAGGGTCCTGAACTGCTCTCCTCATCTTCCTTATCCACATTATCTACAATGTTGTGAATCATCATGGCGAGACCTTCAAATGATTGCAGCTGTAAATTGGTCAATATCCCACCAATTGGAAATGCGTTCTTATAGATCAACTTGGCTGTCTCTTCAAACACATTCCCAAAATGTGAAGGTTGGTTGCCTGAAGAAATTCACAATGGCTTCTATGGCAACCTCTTGGATTTGTGCCTTATCCAAATTTGCAGCGTTGAACTAAACGAGCGAGAAGAAGGCCTCAAGCTGGAGACGCACTAACCCGGATTCCAATTCCACATTGGTATCCTCTGTGTCTGATTCTGAACTTTGCCCATCAACCACCTCAATTTCCGGCAACCTTTGATATATTATCTAAGTCAACTCTTGCATCTTGTGCCTTGCGCTGCGTTGAAGCAATCTCTGCCCCTCGACTGTTGAACCACTTGAAAGCACGTATTCACAACGGTATAAACAGAACGATCCGTCAGTAGGACATAAGCCCTGTGCTTTCATGACCGCAACTAGGACCTGTAGAATTCTCATCATCACCACATTTTCTCTAACTTGATCAGTTTTCTCGAGGCGACACCCGGTGATAGCAGTCACGGTAGCATTCATGATTTCGCCAATGTCGAGTATCTTTTGATCGAATATCTCAAGCCTAAGAATTTTAAGTATCGAAGAAAGAGCAAGACCGATCGCAAAAGCTGGAATGTCGTCGCTTTGGACGACATCCAGAAAAGGGGAGAGGTAGATAGACGGATCAACGCTCCGCCATTCTTGCTGAGGATTGAAGATTAGCTTTCTTAGGGATTTCAATGATTGTAACACTGAACAATCAATATGGTCGTCAGAAGGTTGGTAGAATTGAGAAACGGGTGATCGACGGATCACAGCCAAGATAGCACCGACTTCGGTATTTAACATACACGACATCCTAGCTCTTTTCGCTTATTTCTACTCATCATGTCTTTCTTCTTGCTTTATTCATCTTGTTGATTTTCCATTGCAGATTAACAAAAAGTGAATTTTCAGAAATGGTTCGGGAACAACGACTGATCCTGAATCAAATAAGTGGTGGTCGAGCTGACTTCACAAGATGGTTTAGACGAAGTATTTTTTCAAGTGATAATCCTTGTAACCTCTTTAGCAAAAAGATGCAGCTCTTCAACTCTTCATACCGAATTCATTGTTCTGGTTTGGAAGAACCATGATACTTTCCACTTGATGGACACATAAATGATGTAATCTTTTTCTTTCCCGCTTAGCTGTAAAATCACCGTCTGCAGTTGTGTTGTCCTTTGTATCAAAACTATCACAAACTTCAAGTAAAACATCATCGCAAACCATATCTCATTTGTTGCTTGTGGTAGAATGGTTTTGAACTCCATGATTGACTCGAAGTGAAGTAGGATTCCATGATTAACTCTGAAACCCATTAAGTTTCATGATTGACTCTGAAACTTTTAACTCCAAGATTGACTCGAAGTGAGGGCGAATTCCATGATTAACTCTGAAATTCATGAGTTTCGTGATTTACTCGAAACTTTGACTCCAAGATTAACTCGAAGTGAGAGTGGATTCCATGATTAACTCTGAAATCCATAAGTTCCATGATTAACTGTGAAACTTTTAACTCCAAGATTAACTCGAAGTGAGAGTGGATTCCATGATTAACTCTGAAATCCATAAGTTCCATGATTAACTCTGAAACTTTTATCTCCAAGATTGACTCGAAGTGAGGGCGAATTCCATGATTAACTCTGAAATTCATGAGTTCCGTGATTTACTCGAAACTTTGACTCCAAGATTAACTCGAAGTGAGAGTGGATTCCATGATTAACTTTGAAATCCATAAGTTCCATGATTAACTCTGAAACTTTTAACTCCAAGATTGACTTGAAATGAGGGCGAATTCCATGATTAACTTTGAAATTCATGAGTTCCGTGATTTACTCGAAACTTTGACTGCAAGATTAACTCGAAGTGAGAGTGGATTCCATGATTAACTCTGAAATCCATAAGTTCCATGATTAACTCTCAAACTTTTAACTTCAATATTGACTCGAAGTGAGGGTGAATTCTATGATTAACTCTGAAATTCATGAGTTCCATGATTTACTCGAAACTTCGGAACCACGAGATTAACTCAATGGTAATTTTTATAAATTTCCCAAGTTTAACTCGGTACTCCAGAATATCAAATTCGACTCGCATGACACGAAACCAATATTGATAACAATAATGTAGATTTTAATCCACTTGGGCGGTACTTTTTTGGTGTTTTTATAATCTGAAGACGAGAACGTCGATACTGCTGCCAGAGTGACGTAGTGTAGACCCGGAGGAGTTACTCGACCGGGCAAATATGGAGCGTTAGAAAATTCAAAATCCTCTAGTAAATTGACTTTGAAAATGCTCTACCATCCATCATCAGCTTGTCGAAAATAAATGGTGAAGTTGCCGGAAAATTACTCTCTCAACAATTGCGTGTATAGCCGCTCTGATGTTAGAACTATTTGCATAGATAAATAGATCCAGAGAGCTGTGTCTTCGACCAAATCTATCAAATGTAGGACACCCCATTTTGATACCCAATTTGTGATCAAGAGAAAACCCATCATAAGGACCCATATTAGCATACGTAATACGTGATTACCGTTGCCGTCCATTTCCGCTACCGCTCACATTTTCAAATCGGTTATCACCATTATTTTTATTTTTTGCAGTTTGGAGAAGACGCTGCTGCCGCCTGGTTCCATTCCTGCTGTTGTTTGATCAGAAGGAGAAATACTCGTTTGATCCGGCAGAGGAGAGTTGATGCCGATGTCGTAAGAATATCTCTTTCCGAAAAGGTTATCGTTATCCATTTATTAATTATTGCATTTTTTCTCCCACTCAATTCTTTACTCTTCCTTCTGTAACAGATAAAGAAAGAGTTTCAACCAAAATTATTCGAAGAAGAAATCAGAGTAGAAATGGGAAAGGGCGGTATGTCATAGGGCAGCGGACTTGAGAATGAAGACGGGAGTGGAGAAGAGAATTTGGCCGCTTAGCTTGTTGGTGTTAATACCCTCAAGATTCAGCCTTTCAAGCTTCCACCTCTTAGTATGTATGTATGAACCGTTAAGCCTTCTCTTTTGTTCTTTTTTCAAATCGTGATTTAATCGGAATTTGATTTTTTTTTAATTTAGGACCCCATGATGTTAGAATCAGGATGAAAGTCGTTGCCATCTGTGGAAGTGATGTTCCTTACCTCAGGGTAAAACCAATTCGTACATCTTCATAATTTTTTTTCCTTTTATCGGTACTTGAGGCATTATTACTTACGAAATCGTTAGAAAAAACTCCTTGAAACTTCAGCTCTGTCTGCGATGCTAACGTCTTCTATTGGTTTCAAATCGAGGCATCGCTGTCACTTGTTGCTATTGGAGATTTTGTATGGGAGTGTGGTTTCTCCGCGCCTGCTCCAGACTTCGCTCGTGCCTGTTTCTCTTCGGGCGGAGTCTGTCATGGCAGCTTCTTTCCCTTGACTGTCTGCTCGATGGTTGATTCTCGGCTACTTCGCTGATGGAGCGATGTATCTTCTTGTAGGGGGCGTTTCGGCCCCTGGTTTGTTTGCTCGCTACGGTGGTCTCGTGGTGAGATGTGGGAAACGTGGTATCAAGTTGATATCCATGTTCGCCAGATAATCCTAATATTTTTTGTTATGAGAAGAGAGAGACAGAAAAATTTTCGTTTCCCGGTAACGAAACCAAACTAATTTGACAAAAATCGGTCTAATGCCACGTGTTGATTAATCGGCGTCGTCCGATGGTCTCTGTCAAAATATCT
This sequence comes from Asclepias syriaca, assembly GCA_027405835.1. Classification (NCBI taxonomy): domain Eukaryota; kingdom Viridiplantae; phylum Streptophyta; class Magnoliopsida; order Gentianales; family Apocynaceae; genus Asclepias; species Asclepias syriaca. The sequence continues at coordinate 21,051,177 of CM049926.1, read as the reverse complement.
CTGCCTAGGTGACTATTTCGTTGGTGCTTTGATGAAGATTACCTCCGTGAATATATGCAAAATAGAGAGGTTCGAAGTGGAGGGTGAGGGATCTCCGATGAACCCTCCGAAGATTAAGTCAGTATTCTGAATATCTGACTAGAGAGATGTATGAATTTGACAGAGAATTTGTTAAGTTATCTGGCCTTACATTTTATCCTCATGAGGGGGTATTTATAGGAATAAATGACCTTGAGAAATAGGTACGTAGTGAAGAATCTGATTGTTATCAGATTCTGAAATATCCCACTGTTATAAGGATATTTGTGAGATACTTTTAACCGAGATAAACTGTTGGTCAAAAGATATTCTTTGAGGAATATTCTGGAAGAATCTTGACTAGCTGGTAGTCAAGATATTGGCGAAGTGGGTTGCCTAAGAGGTGAGACCGCGGACTTCGGTGCCTTGTTTAGCGGAGTTGTGGGCTCCGATATGCTTGGTGGACGGACACGTCAGATTGCCATGTCAACTTTCATCCCATGTCAGCACGGGGTATTTTTATACTTCTCAATGCATATATTAAAAAATCCTATTTTCGCCGATTGCATATGATAATGTCAAATTATACCGTGTTTTTAATGGTGATTTGTGCTTTAAATTGTGATTATTTTAAAAATATTTGGACTCAATTGCATGAAACGACACTTTAATGGCTTGTTTTGGTTCCACGAAGGTCTTAGGGACTTAATTGTACAAATGGACAAAATATGGACAAAACTTTGCAACTTTTGAGACTGAGGATGACCGTCCTTAGTCCAGAATGATCGTCCTTAAACCCTAGATGCTCGGCCATCCTAACAAATTTTCCCTCAGAACGACCATCCTCTTTAGCCGGAGGTCCATTCTGAGCCCATATGCGGGATTTTGGTGATTTTCAGTTGTAAAAATATCTAGAAAGCCCTCAGACTCACTCCTATAAATGGCAGAGCCTTCCACACTCTTCAACATCCCATTCCAGAGCATCTTAGAGTATTCTTCAGTTTTCAAGACTCACTAATCACTCTCTGACTAAGTTTTCGATCTCAAATTCCGAGAGCCAAGAGTGAAATAGCTCGAAAATCGGAATTCTTAGAATTAGAGATTTTCTGTAATAGATAGTTAGATCCTTTAAATTCTCGAGAACCCTTGATTCTCATTCTTTCATAATAAAAGTAGCACTTGAGTCTCAAACCGTAAGGGATAGTGCTACACCTAGATTGATGGTCGTGATTCAAAGGTTCTGATGAGCAAAAAAAGGGATATATCCCCAAAACCCGAGAAGATTGGCGGATCAAAGCTATCGTAAGTAGTGTTAGATATTATATATATATAAAGTAAAAACCAAAATAACATATAAAACTCTTTCTATTTAAAAGCACAGAAACAAAACTACAACAACGTATTTAAGTTTCAAAACAAATTTGTAGAAGGTTGTGATGTGCTTCCATTTGATATGCTTAAAATAGGGTTTATTTACCTATGTTGATTATGAGCAATTAAGGAGTTAGAATTTAGCATTAAATATTTGTCACTTAATCAAATAGAACCTATGGCAAAGTACCTATTGTGTAGCTAGTTATTAGAAGTATCTACGATTTTACATTTATAATATCATAATCTCAAGGAACTGGTAACGGCTTAGTAGTAACTATAACCTAATCCTACAAACATTTTCATAAAAATCAGTCAATCAATTATCATATCCTTTGAGAGTGTTTATCACAACAGTACATAACAATCAATAAGCATTCAAGAGTATTCATGCATTCATCATATTGCAATTTGAAGTTAACTGAGTTCTCATAGGTGTTAAATCTCCATTCATCGAGTTCATTTGATTGCAAAGTTCTTTCCTGTAAGGATAATTCATCATCTAAATTGCACTTCTTAAAAGCCCAGAAAGCTTTATGTTCAATTTCAACAAGTAAATGGCATGCTCTTCCATAGACAAGTTTAAAGGGAGATAAACCAGTAGATGTTCTATAAGCAGTCCTAAATGCCCATAATGTGTCATCGAGCTTTAAAGACCAATCTTTTCTATTTATTCCTACGGTTTCCTCTAAAATTCTCTTAATACCTCGATTCGTTACCTCAACTTGTCCGTTAGTCTATGGGTGATAAGCTATTGAAATTCTATGTTGAATTCCATAACGTTGAAGAACTTTCGTAAGTTGAGTATTGCAAAGATGAGTCCCTCGATAGCTAATCAAGGCTCTTGGAAATCCAAACCTTGAAAACAACTTTTTAAAAAATTTACACACCACTTTAGCATCGTTAGTGGAAAGAGCTTGAGCTTTAGGCCACTTAGAAAAATATTCTACGACTACCAAAATATATCTATTTCCAAAAGATGAAGGAAAAGGACTTATAAAATCTATTCCCCAAATATCAAAGATTTCAACGACTTGAATACCTTTTTGTGGAAGTTCATTCTTGTAAGAAATTCTACCTATTCGTTGGCATGCATCACAGATTTTTATGTAAGTAATAGCGTCTTTAAAAAGAGTTGGCAAATAAAACCCGTCTTCTAGAACTTTTCGAGTCGTGCTATTTGCTGCCAAATGTCCTCCTGTAGGTCTTGTGTGGCAGTGATAAAGGATCTTATTGCATTCACTCCCAGATATACATCATAGAATAATTTGATCTGCACACATCTTAAACAAGAAAGGATCTTCCCAAAAATAAATATTTCAATTCGGCATAAAACTTCTTTTTCTGTAGGGAGGATAAATCTTTTGGAGTTATATTAGCAGCAAGAAAATTTGCTATATCAGCATACCAAGGGTGAAATTTATCAATATAGTTTAAAATTTCTTACAAATTTAAATGTTCATTTGGAAATGTATCATGAATAATTGTTTCATCAATAGCTTCTAATTCTAGATTTTCTAATCGGGATAGGTGATCCGCAGCTAAATTTTCAGCTCCCTTTTTATCTTTAATCTCGATATCGAATTCCTGTAAAAGAAGTACCCAATGAATAAGTCGGGGTTTAGCATCAGTTTTACTAAATAGATATTTTAAAGCAGAATGATCAGTATAAACAATAGTCTTGGAAAGCACTAAATAAGAACGAAATTTATCGAAGGCATACACTATTGCTAATAACTCCTTCTCTGTAGTAGTGTAATTCTCTTGTGTTGCAGTTAGAGTTTTACTAGCATAGTAGATTACTCTGAACTTACCTTTGATTCACTGACCAAGAACTACTCCTACCGTAAAATCGCTAGCATCACACATAAGCTCAAAAGGTAAACTCCAGTCAGGTGATGTCATAATAGGAGTTGTTGTAGGTAATTCCTCAAATTTATTGAAAGCATGTAAACAAGTAGTGTCGAAAATAAAAGGAACATCTTTCTCTAGAAGATGACTTAGAGGACGGGCAATTAGAGAAAAATCTTTTATGAATCTTCGGTAAAATCCGGCATGTCCAAGAAAACTTCTAATTGCTTTTACAGAAGTAGGAGGTGGAAGTTTAGAAATTAATTCTATTTTAGCTTTATCTACTTCCATTCCTAATTTTGAAATTTTGTGTCCTAATACTATTCCTTCTTCTACCATAAAATGACATTTTTCCCAATTTAAAACAAGATTAGAACTGACACAACAAATAAGCATAAGTTCTAGATTTTTCAAACATAATTCGAAGCTATCCCGGAATAATGAAAAATCATCCATAAAGGCTTCCGTAGACTTACCCATCATATCATTAAAAATGGAGGTCATGCACCTTTGAAATGTAGCAGGTGAGTTACATAACTCGAAAGGCATCCTTCTATATGCAAATGTACCTTGGGGGCATGCGAATGTTGTTTTATGTTGATCCTTATGTACGATTAGAATCTGAAAATATCTTGAGAATCCATCAAGAAAACAATAGTGAGAGTGTCCGGCTAATCTTTCAAGCATTTGATCAATAAAAGGAAGAGGAAAATGATCTTTTCGAGTAGCGGTATTTAATTTCCTATAATCAATACAAACTCTATGACCGGTAATCGTTCTTGTTGGAATAAGCTCGTTGTTGTCATTCTTGATCACGGTGATGCCGCCTTTCTTTGGTACTACTTGTACTGGACTAACCCACTTGCTATCGGAGATCGGGTAGATGATGCCCGCATCGAGAAGTTTGATAACTTCTTTCTTAACAACCTCACACATGTTAGGATCTAGTCTTCGTTGAGGTTGTATACAAGATCTGACATCTTTCTCCAAAACAATTTTATGAGAACATAAGCTAGGATCTATACTGGGGTGTCAGAAATCTTATAAGCAAAAGCTTTCTTATATTTTCGCAACACCAGCAAGGTTAGTTCTTTTTGCTCTTCTGTTAAACAAGAAGATATGATTATAGGATAGTGTCCTTCCTTATCAAGATAGACATAGCAAAGATGTTTAGGAAGTTCTTTTAGTTCTAAAATAGGTGGATTGTCAACTGAATTTATTGTTTGAATAACTTCAAGTTCAAAATTAAAATTGTAAAAGGCGGTTAAGATTTCATTCTTATTAGAAACCGTATCACATAATTCATTCAAATATTGTTGCATCCAATGATCCATAAAGTCCCAAGAATCTTCCTTATCGTCTAAGAAAAGAGGGTATTTAAGAGATTTGATCAAATGTATATTAATTTCATTATTATCCAAAGATACTCTTAATTGTTCATTAGAAACATCTATTATTGCCCTCAAGGTATTGATAAATGATTTTCCTAGAAGGACATATTCCTTAATTTCCATATCTAGGACAACAAGATCAGTAGGAATAGAGAGATTTCCCAAGTGTACTAGAGCATCTTCAATTATTCCTTGTATGTAAACGATAGTCTTATCGCTAAGTTGTAAACTAGATGAAGAAGGTAAGAATTGTAAGCCTAATTTCCTTGAAATTTCTAAAGAAATCAAATTTAAGTCGGAATCAAAATCATCTATAATAGTCAAATCGCAAAAATTTTCAATAGCACCAGAAAATATAAAGGAATCAAAATCATTAGAAAGAAATTCATTCAAGATTAGAGCAGAACAAACTTTGCTTGCGTAAAACTTCCCTATGCATAATTTCTTTTTATTTTTTAAGATATCCTTCAAAACTTTTGCATATAAGGAAGAAACACGTAGCTCAGGTAATTGAGAATCAAGATGAGTTTGAGTAAGCAATTTAATAAAGTTTGTAAGTAAAACCCGTTCAGCAATCTTTAAATTGCCATGATAGAAGGTTGATTTAGATGTATCCTTAGTAGAGTGATCATCCTTGGATATGTCTTCATCACCTAGCTTTAGCAACTCAATTCCTTGGTCGCCCTGTATTAAAGAGGAAATGTTAGAATCTTGAGATAGCTCAAGTGACCTTAAAAGAAAGGAATAAGAATTATTGCACTCTCTCGATGTGAAAGTTTCTTCATTATAGTGATTGATGATAAGGTTTATTTCCTTTTCCAAATTGATGATGGCTTCTTGTTGAGTTAAGAGAAAATCTTCTGTCTTAATCATCCTTTCTTCGAATTCTTGCATCTTTTCTTCATGATGTTCTTGTAATCTGTGGTTGGACTCGACAATTTCTTGATTAGATTTTGTTATTTCTTTCATCATGAGCTTCATTTCCTTTCAGTGATCTAAGGATAAGATAGTGTTATCCATTGAAAAATATTCCTACAAGGTGTAAACTAATTTTGGAGTGTAAACCGAGAATTAGGATTAAAAGACAATAAAAAAATAAATAAACAACAAAGTCCATTGTTACAAGAGCTAATACTAGCCAAAGAAAAAAAAAACTAGGTTACAAAGGACTAGGTAAACCCTAAGAAACAAATTAAATAATTAAGGAGAATAATTAAAATACTAACTATTACAAGACAAATTAAAATAAGGTTAAAAATAAATTAATTATATTATTCTAAAAAATAAAAGAAAAGAAAAGAGCAAGAAAAGCAAGTAAAATGAAAAAAAAAGTTTAAAAAAAAATCAAATCTCGGAAAAGAAAAAGAAGAAGGAAAGAAGTTAAAAGAAATAAAAAAAATAAAGAGGAAAAAGGCTCTCGGGAAAGTCCCAAGAGTTTTTTTTTAATTTAAAAAAAAAATTTAAAAGAAAGGAAGTAAAAAAAGAATTAAATTAATGATTAAGAATAATTTAAGAAAAAGGGAGAATGCAAGAGCATTCTAAAAAAATTAAACAAAAGACATTAAGTTAAAAAAGGTTAAGATTAAAAAGAGAATAAAAACAAAATGAATAAAACTTAAAAAAAATAAAAATAAAAAAATAAATTGAATAAAATTTAACAAGTTATAAAGTTAAATAACCAAAAAGGTTAAAGTAGGAAAAATTGTTTGCATAAGAGTTGAAAACATTTCTTGCAAAATGGTTGAATCAAAAGTTTTCTAAACTTTGAGTTTTAGCAAAGAAATGGTTTAAAAGAAAGAAAAAAAAATTGCATGAATTGAAAAACATTAGGTACTAAAAATAATGTCCAAATATAAGCAATTGAAAACATAAAACTTGGTCCAAGCTCCAATAATTAGAGTTGTAATTTTTTTTTAAAATCACAATACAAGATATGGTCTTCTTCATCACACTTCTATGGTAAGAATTGTTGGTCTTCCTCTTAGGTAACAATTAAAACAGTACCTTAACCACTGTTAGGCCTCTTAAACCTGTAAGAAATTGTGCTAAACATGCAATTGCAACCTATACAAATGATGCAAACAATAAGCAAAAAGAATGGACAAAAATTCATGCTTAAAACATAAGTTATGCACTAAATAAGAAGGCTCCTAAAAATGATCAAAAAGCAATCTAAGTAGGCATATCTTAAAGTGCAAAAAGTACCAAACAAAAGAAGGCATAGAAGATGCATAAATATGATTAGATCAATTGAAAAATACAGAATTGAATTATGGTAAAAAGCAGCAAATTGCATAGGCATAAATAAGGCAATTTGCTTCAATGTTGGCATCAAAAGAAATGGCAATAAAACAAGTTACAAATTGCATTGAAAAGATGCATAAAATAAAGAATATAGTTCAAAAGGTTTTTGTTTATTTACAATGTATACTTTTGAATTTTTTTTTAACGTATCATCTATTATCACATACACTATATATATATATAGTATATTGGATATTATTTTGGATATTACTTTGGATATTATTTTAGATATTACTTTGGATATTATTTTGGATATTACTTTGGATATTACTTTAGGTAGTTACAACTACCTCTAATTTAGTAATATCTCAATAATATCAATATGCAATCTCAATACTCCCCCTCAAGGTGGAGCCTGTAGATTCCGCATGCCCATCTTGACTAAAAGAAACTCGAGTTGTTCAGCCCCCAAAGCCTTTGTGAGAAGATCGGCTATCTGTGTCTTCGTGTCAACGTGAAGCGTCTTGATTTCCTGTAACTCGACTCGTTCCCTGATAAAGTACCAGTCCATTTCCACGTGCTTTGTTCATTCGTGAAAGACCGGGTTATTAGCAATATGTCGTGCTGCATTGTTATCACTGAAGAGAGGTGTAGGGCTATGTTGTCTTGTTTCTAGTCCTTCTAACAACCAACGCATCCACAGGATTTCACTAGTGGCATTGGCCATGGCGCGATATTCTGCTTCAGTCGAGGAGCGAGAAACGACTGATTGCTTCTTTGATTTCCACGAGATAGGAGCTCCCCCCAAAAGAAGAACATATCCTGTCATAGACCTCCGAGTGAGTGAGCATCCCATCCAGTCTGCATCATAGTATGCTACCAAATCCATTCCTCCTTCATTCGGGAATAAAATACCTTGTCCCGGAGTTGCTTTTAGGTAGCGAAGAACTCTCATAGCTGCGTCCATGTGTTTCTGTCGAGGGTCCGAGACGAACTGGAATAGGACGTTTACCGAGTAGGCAAGATCTGGTCTCTTGGCTTGGAGGTAGAGCAATCTGCCAACTAGTCTTTGATATTTGCTAGCATCGACACAAACGTCCTCTTCTCTTTTATCCAGCTTCACATTCTGTTCCATTGGGAATGTGCATGGTCTACATCCTAGCATTCCACTATCTTCAAGGATGTCAAGGGTGTATTTCTGTTGACTTAGCACTATCCCGTCTTTGGTTCTAGCGGCTTCTATCCCAAGAAAATACTTCAGTGGCCCAAGATCTTTGATGCTAAACTTGTCATTCAGGAACTTCTTTGTTTCTTTGATTTTGTGTTCATCATTTCCTGCCATAATGACGTATGGTGTGTTCTGAATTGACTTGCTAAAAATAGGATTTATTACCCTATATTGATTATGAAAAATTAAGGACGGAGATTTACTAATTGTCACTTTTAGCATTCATGGTTGTCACTTAATCAATCAGAACCTAAGGCAGAGTACCTATCGTGTAGCTAGTCTATTGGAAAGTACCTACGATTTTAATTTAGAATTTATCGTACTCCCAGGGAAGTGGTAACAGCTTAGTAGTAACTATCCTTTTACCCTAACTCTCATTTTATTACCTAGTTATGCAATCGTTCATCAAAATCTTTGATGAGTTGGTGATCCTTACTACACAAGACTCGAGTTTATTTAGCATGCAATAGTATTTTATAGACAAGTATTATGATGTATTTTCTATTGTTCCTACATGTTGTTTGACCTATCTTCGTGTATTTTAGATATATCTTGGTCTGGAATGCAATTACATACTATATCTTACTTGTGTACCACATCTGAGTTATCTGATAAACCGCCCCATCTACATTGATGGCCCTACTCACGGTTCCAGTTAAAGGTATCCATGAAAGCCTGTGTCACTCAGGAAATCATGTCACTCACCCTAACACCAGCATAAACACCCGAACTCAGCCTCATTAGACTACTCTAACAAACATGATTATCTATAAGTTATTTCACCTAATATGGCAGACCTTAATGCCTTTTCATATCCTAAATTAAGGTCTGTTAAACTAAACAGGTTATGATTAGACCATGGTTAGGAATTGTCTATAACCGTTCATTTAGTTTAAAAGAGCAAGTAGATATTCAGTTGTAATGTTAAATTTAGCAGGTGACCTTTCCGAAAAAATGAAAACAACTTCAACATGCAAAACATATATAACCTATCATCATGATTTAATATTCAAATAGATATTTAGACAAACATAATACAGAATATACAAAGAGGATCTAGGGAACCACCACGACAAAGTATTCACCCTTTATCAGGTCCGACGACGGAGTGACTACTTGTATATCCTGGATTGCTTGACCTGACTCTACTTGACAGAACCTTCGGAGAACGCTTCCTTAGCCTAGTAGCAATTATTTTACCTTACATCCTGGGCTTAAGCAAAGCCCTGTTGACTAGCACTTTGCTCACCTAATGCCCTCTTAGGATCTCCTAACGAAATCCCGGGTATTCTATGAATACCAAAGGCGAACCCTATCTAGTCGAATTCTATGATTCTAAGATATGCACTCAGAAAGCAAAGAAAATGAGACACTCTCGTATTACTAAACTACTCGTGTGATGCACCTGAGATCACTAAATGACTTGTATCAAGTGTAGAAATGTACACTTGAAGTCACTAGATGACTCAGATCGACTGAAGAGGGATGATTTCAACAGAGGAAGACCTGGAGTATTTATAACAGGGAACTTGAGGGTTTTTCTTTGTGAAAATCAATGTGGGATTTTGAACTGGTGCTTGGGACGCCCGTCTCGAGTCTATTGACCGGGTCAGGATGCTCGTCCTGGGTCTGGGATGCCTGTCCTGGGTCTGGGATGCCTGTCCTGGTGCTTTGACTGGGTCGGGACTCTCTTCCCGAGTCCGGGACGCCCGTCTTGAACTGAAAAGTTTCGAAAATTATATTTTTGCCTCAATATTTGCTATTTTCTTGCACATTTCACCTGAAACTTCCAAAATCACAAATACTGCAAAATTGTGTTAATATCAATTAATTAAGAACGATTTATCTCCAATTTTGCCCTAATTTGTGACTAAAAACATGCTAAAAAGTTATATGATTTGTGCATATCAACGTCGTCTACGTATATGAGAGCGGTGACAAAGATGCTTCCTTCCTTGTATATAAAGAGAGAGTGGTCCGCAGAGGATTGCTTCTAATTGAGTTCCAAAAGGGCCGATGTAAATTTTTGATACCAATTTCTTGAGGCCTGCTTCAACCCATATAGTGATTTCCTTAGCCTACACACCTTTGTTCCTCCCCTTTTATCATAACCTTGTGGTATTCACATGTATACCTCTTCATGTAAGTCACCGTGCAAGAACGCATTGTTCACGTCAAGTTGATGAATACTCCAATCATTTTTTATGGCAACGACAATGAGGCTTCTTACAGTCACCAACTTTGCTACGGGGGCAAATGTGTCGTGGTAATCGACACCTTCCATTTGTGTGTAACCTTTGGCGACGAGTCTTGCCTTGTACCTTTCGACTTCACCATTCAGTTTAAATTTCATTTTGTACACCCACTCCGAGTCTATAACTCGTTTGCCATCGGGCAGAACTTTGATGGTCCAAGTACCATTTTCTTCAAGGGCCTTTATCTCACTTTGCATGGCATCCCTCCAATGTTGGTCCTGTACGACTTGTTTAAAACTTTTTGGCTCATCATTTTCAGTGATGGCCGCTAGGAAGGCTTTATGAGATTTTGAAAATTTTTCATAACAAACAAAGTTGGCAATGGGACATACCGTTGAGGGTTCTTGATCGGAGGCGGGGGGCAGATGGTCTATAGATGGCGGAAGCTTCACATCATAGTCTTTAGGTCGTGCGGGTCTAGTTCGAGTTCGTCTCTCCCTTCCTTGTGTGACATTTTTACCATTTTCATTTTGGGTTTCACTAACAGAAAGCTCATTTGTTGTTTCTTGTTGAGGAGTGGTATTACTCGGCCCATCAAAAATCGGCCCAGTATCACCATCACTTGGGCTGAGTTGGTTTGGCACTTCTAGTTCTTCTTCTTCATCATGTTGGTCTTCTGGATTGCCTGAACCCAAATTTTTGGTGCTTGCTTCGTTGGGCCTACTAGGCCTCATCGTTTTCATCTATGAACGTGGTAAAAACATGCTCCTCTTCATATTTAACCTCTTCAATTTTTGTGGCAAATGGAAAAGTCTTTTCATCAAATCGAACATCTCTTGAAGTAATAATTTTCCCACTTTTTGGGTCATAAATTTTGTATCCTTTTGTTCCATTAGGATACCCCATGAATACACCCAGTCTCCCTCTTATCTTTGTCTCCATTTGTTTCAATGCTTTGATAGTATGCCAAACAACCTAAGACCCTTATGTGGTCATAGTTTGGATTCTCACCGTGTAGCAACTCGTATGGAGTTTTATCTTCAATGACTTTTGAGAGTAACCTATTTATGATGTATATTGCGATCAAGACGCATTCCCCCCAAAATCTTTTCGGGAGACTTGCTTCGAACATGAGTGCATGCCCCGTATCAAGCAAGTGCATATGTTTTCTTTCTACTATTCTGTTTTGTTGCAGAGTATATGGACACGTTGTTTCCAACATGATTCCTCGTTCTTCATAGAAGTTTATCATTCGGATGGAAATGAATTCCCCACCGTTGTCGCACCTTATTCTTTTTATTTTCTTTTCAAATTGTATTTTGACCATCTAGTAAAAATGCGTTATGCAGATGCTTGCTTCATGTTTATGTTTGAGAAGGTAGACCCATACGTTCCTACTATAGTCATCAACTATTGTTAGAAAATAGTTGGCCTTTGTAAACGAAGGCGTACGGTACTTACCCCATATATCACAATGAATGAGTTCGAAACAAGCATTTGTTTTGGTCATGCTAGTGGAAAAAGGTAATCAAGCAAATTTAGACTTCATGCAAGAATCACAAACATTGTTACTGTTCTTAAAAGGAAAATTACTAAGAAACCTTATTTGGGATAACTTCTCATCACCCGCATGTCCTAGCCGTTTATGCCATAAATTACTAGTCACCATCATTGCCTTCCTCCTAGCCCCAAGCATCCCCATTTGATATAGATCATCTTCACACCCACCCACTCCAATCAATGTCCTCGAACTCAGTCCCTGCATATAACAAAGAAATTTGGAAAAAAGGTTATGGCACAACTTAGATCCTTTGTGAGTTTGCTTACCGACAAGAGATTAAAAGTGAATTGTGGAACATGCAACACATCTTGCACTTTTGTCCCATTTTGTAAAGTATGGTTGCCCCTTACTTCGACTGGTATGCTTTCTCCATTCGGTATGATTACAGGTGGTTCGTCTCTCGATTCGATTCAATTTTTGAGAGCATCGGTCCTGTGTGTTATATCTTCCGTACATCCGGAATGGACAATCCATTTATCATTGAGTCTAAAATTACCAGCCATATTTGCAGTGCGTGGAGGTTTCTTCCCGCCGGCTATGGATCTTTGCTGCTCATCCTCGGCAACGAGATTGTATGCATTTCCCAAAGATGGGATTGGTTTAGTGGCAAGTATTTGGGTTCTAATGATGGAGAACTCACCATCTAGACCCATAAGAAACTCATAGAGCTGCTCCTTTTCCCTGAGTTCTCTAAGAGATTTTCCAATGCCACAGGTACATCCATTATATTTGCAAACTGGAGCAGGCAAGAAGGACTTCATCTCATCCCATAATCCACGCAGTTTCGTGTAATAGGCTGAAACGGTCATCCCTTCTTGTCTAGTGTTCGAGATAGCCTGCTTCAATTCATAAACGCGCTGTGCGCTTTCTTTACCGAATCGTTCTTTAAGATCCTTCCAGATTTCTGACGCCGAATTGGCGTATTTCACGCTTCCTCGGATTTCTTTCTCCATGGCTGTAGTAAGCCGCCCTTTAATAATCGCATCACATCGCATCCATGTCATATAACTAGCATCGTTTGCTTCTGGCTTTTTGATGGTTCCATCGATGAAGCCGATCTTGTTCTTGGCGAACAAGAAATTCTCCATCTCTTGGACCCAATCAAGGTAGTTGTTGTCAGTCAAGGCGTCGTTGACATGCATCTGCCTCGGATAATCGGAGGGGTGGAGATAGTATGGCGAGTTAGCATCGGTCTTGGCAAGATCTTTGTTTGCACCTTCTACCATATCGGTGAGATGGTGAGAAAGATTTTAGGATTCGGGTTTGGATCACTGCTCTGATACCATAAAGAATATAGTTCAAAAGCTTTTTGTTTATTTACAATGTATACTTTTGAATTTTTTTGACGTATCATCTATTATCACATACACTATATATATATATATATAATATATTGGATATTACTTTTGATATTATTTTGGATATTACTTTGGATATTACTTTTGATATTATTTTGGATATTACTTTGGATATTACTTTGGGTAGTTACAACTATCTCTAATTTAGTAATATTTGAATAATATCAATATGCAATCTCAATATAAAAAGGCAAGAAACACTACTGAAAAATAAATGACATTAAATATGCTAAAAAGAAAGGAAAAACTAATTAAGAATAACCAAACATATATACAAAGAAAAATGACCAAAACAGTGGGCAAAAACAAGCTACATTTCAACGTTGTATGACTGCTATCTTTGAGGACATGTTAGGAAAATCTATGGAAGTATTTATGGATGACTTTTCTGTTTTTGGAAATTCATTTGAGGTTTGTCTAAAGAACTTGGAGTTAATGTTGAAACGTTGTATAAAATCTAACCTGGTTTTAAATTGGGAAAAATGCCACTTCATGGTAAAAGAGGGAATCGTTTTAGGACATAAGATCTCACACCTAGGTATGGAAGTAGATAAGGCAAAAATTGAAGTAATTTCAAAACTACCTCCTCCCAAAAATGTGAGAGCCGTTAGGAGTTTTTTGGGACACGCTGGCTTTTATCGTAGGTTCATAAAAGATTTTTCATTAATAGCCAGGCCGTTGACCAATTTACTCGGAAAAGATGTTCCATTTGTCTTTGAGGAGAAATGTCTAAAAGCTTTTAATAGACTTAAGGAACTCTTAACTACTGCACCTATCATGACATCACCTGATTGGAGTCTACCTTTTGAGCTTATGTGTGATGCTAGTGACTATGCTATGCAGTAGGAGTAGTTTTAGGACAAAGACATGATAAGAAGTTTCATGTAATATATTATGCTAGTAAAACCTTAACTGATGCTCAGGAAAATTACACTACGACAGAAAAGGAATTATTAGCAGTAGTATATGCATTTGATAAGTTTCGATCCTATCTAGTCCTGTCTAAAACTATTGTTTATACTGATCATTCGGCACTAAAATACTTGTTTAATAAAACCGACGCAAAACCAAGATTGATTAGATGGGTTTTATTGCTTCAAGAATTTGACATAGAAATCCGGGATAAGAAAGGGGCAGAAAACTTAGCCGCAGACCATTTGTCTAGGTTAGAAAATCCGACCCTAGAAGCCATTGATGAAACAATCATATCTGATAAATTTCCGGATGAGAATCTATGTGCATTATTTGCTAGTTTCTCACCCCCTTGGTTTGCAGATATAGCAAATTACTTGGCAGCCCGGACTCTCCCTAGTGATATCACTGCTCAACAAAGAAGAAAATTCTTTGCTGACCTGAAATATTACTATTGGGAAGATCCTTTTCTATTTAAAATATGTGCAGATCAGATGATCAGAAGATGTGTATCTCAAGAAGAGGTTTCCAAATTCTGGAACACTGTCACTGCGGACCAACAGGCGGTCACTTAGCTGCAACCAATACGGCCCGAAAAGTATTAGAAGCAGGCTTTTACTGGCCCACCATATTCAAAGACGCAGCATTTACAGGATCGTGCGATGCCTGTCAGAAAGCGGGAACCATATCTTCTCGAGATAATCTACCCCAACAGGTAATTCAAAGTGTAGAAATATTTGACATATGGGGTATAGATTTCATGGGTCCGTTTCCTTCCTCTTTTGGTATGAAGTACATCTTAGTAGCTGTAGAATATTTTTCAAAATGGCCTGAGGCACAGGCCCTACCTACTAATGATGCTCGAGCCGTATGCAGATTCCTTAAGCAGATTTTCGCCAGGTTTGGATGTCCAAAAGCCCTAATCAGTGATCGAGGTACGCACTTCTGCAACTCTCAATTGCAGAAAGTACTCCAGCATTACGGAATTCAGCATCGCATTTCCACAGCCTACCATCCTCAAACCAACGGGTAGGCTGAGGTAACCATAGGGAATAAAGAATCCTAGAAAGACCGTGGGTGTTAACCGTAAGGATTGGTCCAATAAACTGGAGATGCATTATGGGCCTTCCGTACAGCATACAAGACCACTACGGGGTTCTCACCCTATCGACTAGTCTACGGAAAAGCATGCCACCTTCCGGTTGAACTTGAACATAAAGCTTACTGGGCAGTACGAAAATGCAATCTCGACGATAATTTGACTAAGGAACACCGGATTTTACAACTCAACGAATTGGATGAATGGAGGCTCAAAGCCTATGAGAATTCACATCAGTTCAAAATGACAAGTAAACTCCGGCATGACAGACGACTCAGAGCCCAGAAAAACTTTGAACCAGGTGATAAGGTATTGTTGTACAACTCACGTTTAAAATTTTTCCCAGGAAAGCTGCGTAACTATTGGTCAGGACCGTTCACAATCAAGGAAGTATCACCTTTCGGAGCATGTGACATCATGGATTCTGACGGTATTGTTCAAAAAGTAAACGGACAACGCCTAAAGATTTACAGAGAGCCGTTTGACTCGTCCGAGCAGATTGTGGACTTCACAGACTAAGGGAGTATCTCTTTCATTTTATTTCTTGTTTTTGTTATTTCTATGTTCCTTCTTACCCGTAGTTAGTTGAATAAGTGTGGGGTAAGGATCTTTTAATTGTGTTTTATTTCTTGTTTTCAAATAAGTGTGGGGTAATTAGCTATGCATGAACACTGAGGACAGTGCCAAACTTAAGTGTGGGGTAGCAGTGCACGGTGCACTGTAGCAGTTTGAAAAAAAAAAATTTCGCATGCTTTTGCTTGTTTTCCCCGTATTTTCACACCCTTCCAAAAACGTTTTCAAAATTTTTCCGTCTTTCAGACTTCTAAATGCAGTATGCTTGGTTAAACAAATTGCTTATGTCTATGATATGTAGGTAGTATGTTATGGTTAGTAGGAGATAATTGATAGCTATCTTGGACTAATTGATTAGGAATAGGGAATTCCTGATAACTGAGCACAACCTTGTCTGGATTAGAGACCTCAACCAATTGCCTATTCGAGACTTAACTAGATAAAATTAGACCAGTTGTGGATATATTGGCAGTTAGAATGACTAGATGAGACTCTGAGCTAAAAGTGAAAAGAACTTAAGGAAGTTAATTACAATAGGGTAGTTTGCCAGCGGCCTTCGCTACTCGAGCACCACTCCTTCGGGGAACTTAAAGCCTGATGCCCTAAGGTCGTGTAGATCTGGGAGTCATCGGAGTGGGACTCGCTACATGGGTAGTTGAAGTTGACGTGTTCTAAGCAAACTCGAAATACCCTGAATCTATAAAGAAAATAACCAAGTGCTAAAACATTAAAAATCTTATCACCAAAGCTCAGAACTCAGAAAGTTATCTGTTGTCAGTATGTCTAGCGATAGGTCGAAGTATTATCTGGTAGCAGTTAAGATAAGAGTTCATTGTGTTGACTATCTGGTCTAGACTAGTACACACACTACACATCAGGAAGACCCTGTGACTAAGAAAAAAGTCCAACCTAGTTGTTGATTTGTTTTCTGCCTGATCATAACAAGCTACTAGAAACATTTGAGACCTTGTCATAGCAACCTAACCAGTCAGACCTGTGTTAAGAATTGTCTGAAGAATTTTTGGAATAAAAACATGACTAGGAATTTAAGTGACTGCACTACGGTTTAAAATCACTAACTCCATGTAGACTTTGCTTGAGGACAAGCAAAAAGCTAAGTGTGGGGTTATCTGATACGCGAAAATCGTATCACATTTTTAGCATGTTTTTATGTATGTTTTAATGTGAAATCGAGAGTAAATTGACATTAATCATTTACTATTTACTTGATTTCACGGTTTTTATGATTTTGGAAGTGTCATGTGAAAAGTAGACGAAAACAGCAAATTCTGGGGCAAAAACGCAATTTTTGGAAATATTGACCCGGTCAAAGGTCCGGGACGGGCGTCCCGACCCGGTCAAACCGCCAGGACGGGCGTCCCGAACCTGGTCAACGAATCAGGACGGGCGTCCCGAACTGCTAGAAGTTGTCCCACATCGAATTTTTCAGAATTTTTCACTCCGGGAAGCTGCTATAAATACCCCAGGCCTCCAGCAGTTGAATTCATCCCTCTCCACTCGATCTGAGTCATTAAGTGGTTTCCAGTGTACAATTTTCCAGTACACAACTCACTTAGAGACTCGGATCTCAGTTTTCTTTCTTATTAGTGTTTGTTTTAGTTTCTGAGAAATAGTCTCAGATCTTAGGTTTCTATAGATAGGTTCGTTTCTGGTATTCATAGAATACCCGGGATTTCGTTAGGAGATCCTAAGAGAGCTCTAGGCGTTCGAAGAGTCAGTCCACAGGGCTAGGCTTAAGCCCAGGATGTAAGGTAAAGTCTAGCTACTAGGCTGAGGAAGCGTCCTCCGAAGGTTCTGGTGAGCAGAGTCAGGGCGAGCAATACGACGTATACAGCAGTACGCTCTGTAGGCGAGACTAAGTAAAGGGTGATTTCTTTATGGCATCAGTCCCCATACCCCTCTCTTATATGTTTTATTGCTTTGTCCTAAACATCAATTATAAATATCAGATTATGATTTTATGAATAGTTGTTTTGTATGTTGAAGTTATTATGTTTTTCCGGAAATAGCCACCTGCTAAATAATCATTATGTCTGCATGTCTAATGTAGTTTCTTTTAAACTAAAATAGGGTTATAGACAATTCCTAACCACGGTCTATTCATAACCTGTTTAGTTTAACAGGCATCAATTAGTATTGGTGTCTGCCATACTAGATAAAATAACATGCTGAACACCTGGCTTGTTAGAGTAGTCTAGGTAGGCTGAGTAGAGCGTTATGCCAGCGATTACGAGCCTTTAGAGTGATCCCCGAAAGTGACATAGGGCTTTCATAATTGTCTTTGTTCGTACCGTGAGTAGGGCCGTTTACCTTAATGATAGGGGGCGGTAGCATAGAGACTCAGATGTGGTACACCTTTAGACACAGAACATAGTTGCATTCCAGGCTAAGATATATCTAAAACACTCGAATATAGGTCAATCAACATATAGGAACAGTATAACATAGAATCAGAACTTATCTTTAAAACCCTTCTAGGGTTAATTAGACTTGAACCTAGTGGAGAATGGATCACCCTCTCATCAAAGTATTTGATGAAGATTGCATAACTGGATCATAAGATAAGAGTTAGGATAAGAGGCTAGTTACTACTAAGCCGTTGCCACTTCCCTGGGAGTACGATAATTAACTTAGTAAAATCGTAGATACTTTCCAATAGACTAGCTACACGATAGGTACTCTGCCTTAGATTCTGGCTGATTAAGTGACACCATAAGACTAAACGTGACAATTAGTCAATCACAGTCCTTAATTAATCATAATCGACATAGGGTAAAATAACACCTATTTAGTACGTCAACCGGAATCGCAACAATTATGAATAATTAAAAACTTAGTCTTGCTAACTGTCACTTTAGCATTTATTGGTTGTCACTTAATTAATCAGAACCTAAGGCAGAGTACCTATCGTGTAGCTAGTTATTGAAAAGTATCTATGGTTTTAAATTAATAATATCGTACTACGAGGGAATTGGCAACGACTTAGTATCAACTATCACTTAATCCTAACAATCATCTCATTATAGAATTAATTAGTCGATTATCAATAGGTTGAGAGTTGTTGCATCACAACAGCACAAGCAAGTATCAAGCATGTAAGAGATATCACATAAACATGTATTCTGATGTATACTCATGTTTCCACAACTTGTTTGACCTATCTTCGAATATTTTAGATATTATCTTGGTCTGAAATGCAATTATGAATTGTATCTGTTTGTGTACCATATCATAGTTACCTAGTGTATTCACCCTACCTTAATGATGACCCTTCTCACGTTTCGGGTTAAAGTATCCATGAAAGCATGTGCCACTCAGGAAATCATACCACTCACTCTAATGCTGGCATAGCGCACAAACTCAGCCTCATTAGGTTACTCTAACAAACATGGTGATCTGTATGTTATTTTACCTAATTTGGCAGACCTTAAGTCTGTTAAACTAAATAGGTTATGATGTAGACCATGGTTAGGAGTTGTCTATAACCGTTCATTTAGTTTAAAAGAGCAAATAGATAATCGGGCATAATGTTAATTTAGCAGGTGACCTTTCCGAAAAAATGAACAGAACATCAACTTGCAAAACATGCATAATATGCAATCATAATTTAGTATTCAAATAGATATTTAGACAAACACAACTCAAAGATATACAGAGAGGATCTAGAGAACCATGTCCATAGAGTATTCACCACTTTATGAGGTCTGCCGGGGTTGCCAAACTTATATCATTTTGGGTGCTCGGTCCTACTCCGATCGGCAGAACCTTGGGAGAACGCTTCCTTGGCCTAGTAGAAATTGCTTTACCTTACGTCCTAGGCTTAAGCAGTGCCCTATTAACTAATTCTTTGCTCACCTAATACCCTCATAGGATCTCCTAACAAAATCCTGGTATTCTATGAATACTAAAGACGAACACTATCTAATCGAATTCTCAAAGTCTGAGATAAACACTCAAAAAATAGAGAAAATGAGACACTCTTTGTTGCTAGATGACTTGTGTTGAGTGCTGAGGGATATCCTTAACCTTCCATTCTTTGGGGTATTTATAAGGGTGAAAAGGAGTGATTTTTGCTTAAGAAACCAATGTGGGACTTTCATTTGCTATTCGGGATGCCCGTCCCGAGCTTTGACATGGTTAGGGTGGGTGTCCTGCCTTCTGGGATGGCCACCCTGAGCCTTGACTCGGTCAGGGTGGGCGTCTTGAGCTCTGGGATGGCAAAACAATGTTTTTAGAAAAATTCCTCACTAATTCAGATGGTTCAGAAAACATGCATAGACTGATCGAGCTGCTATGTAAAGGTCTCAGCATTCAACAGATATGTCATGACTCTATAGGCTGGAAAACAGTTAAAAAGCTTTACTGAGTTCTAGCTCTACGTTAGTCATAGGGTTTTCCTAATGTGTAGTGTGTGAACTAGTCTTGATTAGATCATCAACTCGTAATAAGCTTCTCAAGTAGTCACCAAATAATAGTTCGACCAGTTATTCTGAACATAAATAGCATAATAAATGACCTTCTAGGTTCTGAGCTTTGGTGCCAACACTTTATTTTTACTATTTTCAAAGAAAAATACACCGACTTATTGGAGTTTCAGGGTATTTTTGTGTTTGCTTTCACATATCAACTTTAACTACCCACATATTGAGCTCCACTCTAATGACTCCCAGATCTCCCCGACCTTAGGGCACCAGGCATTAAGTTCCATTCAGAAGAGGTGCTCGAGTAGCAAAGGATACTTGCAAACTACCCTTTTAACATTTTAGGTTATAGCACTTTTAGCTTAGAATTCCATCTAGTCATTCAAGTTGCTAGCATATTCTCAAACGGTCTAATATTATTTAGTTCTAATCTAAACTATATTGTGCTCAAGAATCAGGAATTTAGTAAAGCAGACAAAATGTTCCTAATGGTCATAACACTCTACTAAATACATATCATAGACATAAGCAATTTTTCAATCAATCACACAGTTTTTGAAGTCTGAAAGAGTGAAAAATTTCGAATTTTTTTTGGAAGGGTGCAATCTCAGTGAAAAACAGAGGAAAACATTTGAATGCACTGTGCACTACTACCCCACACTTAAGATTGACACTGTCCTTAGTGTTCATGTAGGTCATATCACCCCACACTTATTTGAAAAATAAGAATTAAAAATGAAAAGCAGACAAATAATTAGAACAACAAAAATGGAAAATATCATTGTTATATCATATAAGTCAAAGTTGAAGTACAAAGAAATATATGTTATATAGCCCAGACTTGCCACAAACAAATAAACAACTAGAATGAAGAAAAGGAAAAACAAAAAGAAGGTAGAACTAAGAACCTGGATCATCTTCTGGGGGAGGGATATTGTATATATCGTAGTCGTCGGTCGAGAGGTTGTTGGTGTAGTAACGATACAACTCCTCTACTCGCCTGCTGTCTCTACTTATGGTCTTATCCATGGTCGTCAGCCGACTACGAATATCTGCCGTATCCCAACGATACTCTGCTCGTGACTCTGTCAGTTCATGTACCACATAGTGCTCAAAAGCGGTATGTGGGACAAACATCAGGCCCGGTGACGGTTCTGGCATGGTGGATGCAAGTGCTGACAGCTCTCCCGGATGATAGGTGTGAAGGGTGTACCTGCCCTCTGTGTCTCGCACCATTATTTCCATGTTTTGGAGAATAGTCAAGTCAGTGGGAACGGTGGATGAAGCTGTCTGTGTTAGCTCTGAGCCCTTAATATCCAGCTCCAGGTAGTGGGCTATCCGAGTCATGAACGGCCCAAGCCCCAGACACTGCTTCCGAGTGTCTGTCGTGAAGCTATGCATGAGGTGGGCAATAACCATGCCTATCTCCACAGTGATGCCTCAGTGCATGTGGGCAAGGAGGAATATCTCCACCAGCGTGACATTCCCCAGAGTAGTGCATCGACCTGCTAGTGACTGAGATGCAATAGCATGTAAATAGCGCAGGGCAGGAAAGGTACCTGTGGCCTTAGTGAGGCCATGATGGTAGGGGCTCCATTCGTGCAGATCTGGGCCTAGGCGATGGAGACTTCTTCAGTGAAGTCCCTCACGGATGACACGTAGACGGGGTCTCTAACTCATCCCGCTGCCAGACTCCAAGCGCAATGCCAAACTCGGCTATGCTCATCGGTCGGCCTATTCCACCTTGTCGGAAAGTGACCTACTCTCGCTGGAATGTAAAAGAATCATAGAACTCACATACCAGCTCCATGTAGGTCGGCTCCATGATGATGAAGATGCGATTGTACGGAGGCACATCGAGCATGCACCGAATCTCCTGCTCCAATCCTAGAGTCCGGACTACAGTCTAGTCGAGCGTTTGGCCTGCCAGAATGCAGCGCCCGACGAGTCCCTGACTCCTCTCCTGGTAGGCTCGTACTGCAAGAAACAGGACGAATAGATGACTTGCTGCAGTGACTGATGCGTTCCGATTGGCATGCTAAAAGATAGGCTTTATTTACCTATGTCGATTATGAGTAATTAAGGACTGAGTCTTACTAACTGTCACTTAGCATTCAATTATTGTCACTTAATCAATCAGAACCTAAGGCAGAGTACCTATCGTGTAGCTAGTCTGTTGGAAAGTATCTACGATTTTATTAAGTTAAATATCGTACTCCCAGGGAAGTGGCAACGGCTTAGTAGTAACTAGCCTTTTATCCTAACTCCTATCTTATGATCCAGTTATGCAATCTTCATCAAATACTTTGATGAGAGGGTGATCCATTTTCCACTAGGTTTAAGTCTAATTAATCCTAAAAGTGTTTTATAGATGAGTTCTGATTCTATATTATACTGTTCATATATGTTGAATGACCTAAGTTCGAATATTTTAGACATGTCTTAGCCTGGATTGCAACTATGTTCTGTGTCTAAAGGCGTACCACATCCGAGGTTTCTAATAAACCGCCCTACCTTAATGACGGCCCTACTCACAGTTCGGGACGAAGGCATCCATGAAAGCCCTATGTCACTTCGGGGATCATACCGCTTGCCCTAGCCGCTGGCATAATCAGACTCGGCTCGGCTTCCCCTAGACTACTCTAACAAACAGGGTGTTCAGTATGTTATTTTATCTAGCATGGCAGACACCAATACTAATTGATGCCTGTTAAACTAAACAGGTTATGATTAGACCGTGGTTAGGAATTGTCTATAACCCTAACTTTAGTTTAAAAGAGCACATTAGACATGCAGACATAGTGATTGTTAAGCAGGTGGTTATTTCCGGAAAAACATAAAAACGTCAACATATAAAACAACTATTCATAAAAATCATAATCTCGCATTCATAATAAGTATTTAGAACAATACAATAACAACATATAAGAGAGGGACATGAGGGCTGATGCCATAAAGAAATCACCCTTTACGTAGTCTCGCCGACGGAGCGTACTGCTGTATATGTCGTATTGCTCGCCCTGACTCTGCTCGCTAGAACCTTCGGAGGACGCTTCCCCAGCCTAGTAACTGGGCTTTACCTTAATACCCAGCTTAAGCCCAGCCCTGTGGACTGACTCTTCGAACGCCTAGAGCCCTCTTAGGATCTCCTAACGAAATCCCGGGTATTCTATGAATACAAAAAATGAACCTATCTATCGAAGCCTAAGATCTGAGACTATTTCTCAGAAACTAAGAAAACGAAACACTAAAGAAAGAAAGAAAACTGAAACTGAAACCCGAGTCTCTCAGTGACTTGTGTACTTGAGAATTGTACACTGGAAGTCTCTGAATGACTCAGATCGAGTGGAGAGGAATGAATTCAACTGCTTGAGGCCTGGGGTATTTATAGCAGCTTCCCGGGGTGATTTTTCATCAAAAATTTGATGTGGGACTGGATTTGGGGGTTCGGGACACCCGTCCTGATCTGTTGACCAGGTTGGGACGCCCGTCCCGAGTCCTGGACGCCCGTCCCAGCGGGTTGACTGGGTCGGGACGCCCGTCCTGACCCGTTGACTAAGTCAATATTTCCAAAAATTGCGTTTTTGCCCCAAAATTTGCTGTTTTCGTCTACCTTTCACTTGACACTTCCAAAATCATAAAAACTGTGAAATTAAGTAAATAATGAATAATCAAGATCAAATTACCTTCAATTTCACCCAAATTCATGCATAAAAACATGCTAAAAAAGTGATACGATTTTCGCGTATCAGTGACGGTCATCGCCGGAGTGATACGAGCGCATTTCGGGTCATTCCTAAAAATTTTGAACTTTAGGCAAATTTCAAATTTGGCGGGGGAAATTTGAAATTTGGTTGGAAAAATAAAAAATAAAAATTATGGAGGTAAATTCTAATTCGGAGGGAAAATTTTGACTATAGGTGAAAATTTTGACTTTTGGCGAGAAATTCGTATTTTTGAGGGAAATTCGAATTTAGAAAGAAATTCGAAAATTCAAAATTTTTGAACTTTTGGTGGGAAAAATTCTAGAGAGAGAATTTTTGAGATGGAGAGAAAATATTTGGTGTGAAAATTATGAGGGAGGTGCTCCTCTATTTATAGAGGAAAATCCTCCTCTGGACACCCACCTCGAGGTCGGGACACCCGCCTAGCCCGCCGGGATGAGAGTTCCAGTTGACGCGGGATGCGTGTCACGCGCTCATTTTCGAGCTTTTTTCGATTCCACAATGTCCTACAAACGTATTCACACAAAAATCAACTTCCAAACATCAAATTAATCATATACAAAATGTTAAAGTGGAATAATTAAACAAAGAATTTGTTTTTGAAAAATTTCCGAAAACATTATCTTTCCTTTTTTGTTCAAAAATTCTTTGCCATAATCATCTTTCACCTTTCATAAAACAAATATTTGTTTGATTGAAAAATAAATTCAAAAAATATATCATAAATGAATGAATTTATCATATAAATGTTTCCATCAAGAGCAAAAATCTCTTGAATAAAATTTGAAAAATCAATAAAAAACCATTTATTGTTTGAAATAAAGAAAATAATGGGTAAATTATTATTTCAAATAATAATGAATATCAAAAGATGATTTATTTGCTTATGAAAAGAAATCTTCCCTTTTCTTCACCGCTCATCTCCCGAAAACTTCTCTTCGTGACGTTCAACTCTAGTCCGAAGTTGTTCAACGCTAGTACTGAGGTTCAGCATGGATTGTTCCAACTAACACAACCTGCCAAAAATAACACTATCCATAGAATACATCCTATGTGTTACACCTTCAATTAGTTCATGTATGGCATAGGAAGAAGAATGATCTATTTCTCGTGAAGGTGTATCACTTGTAGTAGCAGGGGTGTATTCGGGTGAAGCAGGAGTGTACTCAAGCGAAGCAGGAGTGTACTCAAGCGAGGCAGGAGTGTATTCGGGTGAAAGGGTTATAGGAGCTGGATGGAGGAACATGATTGCTTTCGGATGAATACGTTTCCAGAATATGTTGAGCCCTCGTATCAAAGAGAGTAATTGTGTATCCATCATATTCATCACTAGAGCTTAATGGACTAGGATGTCTTTTTGGTCGTTTAGTTCTATGGACGAAGATCTGTTGATTAACTTCATCACTTGTTCTGTTTCTCTTCATCTATAATAGATGGCAAAGTCTAGGTTAAATCAATTTCTCAAAATGATATTTTCAGAAATTGAAGAAAGAGAAAAATAAACAGAAAAGAAAATTTCCTTAGTATGGTTTTAGATTAATTTTCTAAAATTTGATTAACCTAAATTTCTTAATTTGAGATAATCTCTAAAAATTATTTATTTAAGGAAACCCTATAGTTCAAGAAATTGATTGATTAATTCGAATAAGTGTGATTGTTTACTAAGGTATATATTACTTCCATTACCTATCATAATCTTCTAGAATATTGATCAAGAATCCTAAAATTTTATGAATGTTCCTCGGAAACGACGCCAAAAATCTGATGTGTTTCGATTGGTATGCTAAAAGATAGAGTTTATGAACCTATATTGATTATGAATAATTAAGGAATTAGTCTTACTAACTGTCACTTTAGCATTTATTGGTATTAACTTAATCAATCAAAACCTAAGGCAGAGTACCTATTGGAAAGTATCTACGATTTTATATTAATAATATCGTACACCCAGGGAACTGGCAACGACTTAGTAACAATTATCACTTAATCCTAACAATCATCTTATTAACAAATCAGTCAATCGATTATCAATAGCTTGGAGAGTGATTTTGTATCACCACAACACATAACAAACACTTATCAAGCATTTAAGAGATATCACATAGACTTGTATTCTGATGTATATTCATGTTTCCACAATTTGGTTGACCTATCTTCGAATATTTTAGATATATCTTGGTCTGGAATGCAATTATGAATTGTATCTGTTTGTGTACCATATATGAGTTACCTAGTATATTCACCCTACCTTAATGATGACCATTCTCACGTTTCGGGTTAAAGTATCAATGAAAGCTTGTGTCACTCAAGAAATCATACCACTCACCCTAATGCTTGTATAGCGCACAAACTCAACCTCATTAGGTTACTCTAACAAACATGGTGATCTATATGTTATTTTACATAATTTGTTAAACTAAACAGGTTATGATGTAAACCATGGTTAGGAGTTCTCTATAACCATTCATTTAGTTTAAAAGAGCAAATAGATAATCAGGCATAATGTTAATTTAGCAGGTGACCTTTCCGAAAAAATGAACAGAACCTCAACTTGCGAAACATGCATAATATTCAATCATAATTTAGTATTCAAATAGATATTTAGACGAACACAATTCAAAGATATACAGAGAGGATCTAGGGAACCATGTCCATAGAGTAGTCACCACTTTATGAGGTCTGCCGGCATTGCCAAACAGGTATCCTTTGGGATGCTCGGTCCTACTCTGATCGGCAGAACCTTCGGAGAACGCTTCTTTGGTCTAGTAGCAATTGCTTTACCTTAAATCCTGGGCTTAAGCAATGCACTGTTGACTAATTCTTCGCTGACCTAATGCCCTCTTAGGATCTCCTAATGAAATCTCGGTATTCTATGAATACTAAAGACAAACACTATCTAATCGAATTCCTAGAATCTGAGATAAACACTCAGAAAATAGGGAAAAAGAGACACTCTTTGTTGCTAGATGACTTGTGTTGAGTGTTGAGGGATATCCTTAACCTTCCATACCCTAGGGTATTTATAGGGGTGAAAAGGAGTGATTTTTACTTGAGAAACCGATGTGGGACTTTCATCTACTGCTAGGGACGCCCGTCCCGAGCTTTGACTTGGTTAGGGTGGGCGTCCTGCCTTCTAGGACAGCCACCCCGAGCCTTGTGGTGGGAGTATTTTTAGCCAACATTTTCTTTAGATTGTGTTGAGGCTTATACATGTTTTGATTATGAATGTTTATTATTCTAAGAGAAGGATTAAACACCATTATTTTAAAATTTATAAATCGTTTCCCAAGGAAGTTAGGATTCCTCTACTAATAATGAAGTTAGAGAAAACTAAAGTTTAGGTTCCAACAAATGAAGATAGGAATAACTCTAATCTAGAAAGAAAATAAAGAAAACAATAAAGGAAAGCAACAAAAGAAAAACAATCATAGGACCTTTAAGAAATCAAGCAAGCACACATAACTATTGAGAGGTTCTTAGCATAATAAACTCTCATGAATTGAGAATCTTCATGCTTAGGTCTAAGGGTAGATATCCAACATCAAGTTTGTATTGACCTCTCCCTTAGAGCTCACCAAATTTCCCTCATAGGGATATGGTAGCTGATGTGCATAAATCATATTACTTTTTTAGTATGTTTTTAGGCACAAATTAGGGCAAAATTGGAGATAAATCATCCTTAATTGATTGATATTAACACAATTTTGTAGTATTTGTGATTTTGGAAGTTTCAGGTGAAATGTGCAAGAAAATAGAAAATATTGAAGCAAAAACGTGATTTTCGGAACTTTTCAGTTCAGGACGGGCGTCCTGAGCTCCCAAGTAGAATCCCATATCGAATTTCACAGAGATAAATACTCAGTTTCCCTGCTATAAATACCCCAAGCCTTCCTCAGTTGAAATCATCCCTCTTCACTCGATCTAAATCATCTAGGGACTTCAAGTGTACATTTCTACACTCGATACAAGTCATTTAGTGATCTCAGGTGCATCACACGAGTAGTTTAGTATACTAGAGTTTCTCGTTTTCTTTGTTTTATGAGTGTTTATCTCAAAATCTTAGAATTCGACTAGATAAGGTTCGTTTTTGGTATTCATAGAATACCCTGAATTTCGTTAAGAGATCCTAAGAGGGCATTAGGTGAGCGAAGAGCTAGTCAACAGGGCTTTGCTTAAGCCCAGGATGTAAGGTAAAGCAATTGCTACTAGGATAAATGTAAGGTAAAGAAATTGCTACTAGGCTAAGGAAGCGTCTCTGAAGGTTCTATCAAGCAGAGTCAGGTCAAGCAATCCATGATATACAAGTAGTCGCTCCATTAGCGGACCTGACAAAGGGTGAATACTTTATGGTGGTCGTTCCCTAGATCCTCTCTGTATATTCTGTATTGTGTTTGTCTAAAAACTTATTTGAACATTAAATTATGATGATAGGTTATATATGTTTTGCATGTTGAAGTATATTCATTTTTCCGGAAAGGTCACCTGCTTAATTAAACATTATGACTGCATATCTACTTGCTCTTTTAAACTAGATGAACGGTTATAGACAATTTCTAACCACGGTCTAATCATAACATGTCTAGTTTAACATGCCTTAATTTAGGATATTAAAAAGCATTAAGGTCTGCCATATTAGATGAAATAACCTATAGATCACCATGTTTGTTAGAGTAGTCTAATGAGGCTGAGTTCGCGTGTTTATGCCGGCGTTAGGGCGAGTGGCATGATTTCCTGAGTGACACAAGCTTTCATGGATACCTTTAGCTCGAACCGTGAGTAGGGCTGTCAATGGCAATGGGGCGGTTTATCATATAACTCAAATGTGGTACACAAGTAAGATACAATATGTAATTGCATTCTAGACCAAGATATATCTAAAATGCTCGAAGATAGGTCAATCAACATGTAGGGACAATAGAACATACATCAGAACACTTGTCTATAAAATACTCTTGCATGCTTAATGAACTCATGTCTTGTGTAGTAAGGATCACCAACTCATCAAAGATATTGATGAATGATTGAATAACTAGGTAATAAAATGAGTGTTAGGGTAAAAGGATAGTTACTACTAAGTCGTTACTACTTCCCTGGGAGTACGATAATTCTTAAATTAAAATCGTAGGTACTTTCCAATAGACTAGCTACACGATAGGTACTCTCCCTTAGGTTCTGATTGATTAAGTGACAAATATGAATGCTAAAAGTGACAATTAGTAAACCACTGTCCTTAATTATTCATAATCAATATAGGGTAATAAATCCTGTTTTTTAGCAAACCAACTGGAACGCATCAGATTTTTTGTGCCGTTGCTGGGGAAATATCATAAAATTTTAGGATTCCTGATCAAAATTCTAGAGGCTTATTGATATGCACAAATCATATCACTTTTTAGCATGTTTTTAGGCACAATTTAAGGCGAAATTGGAGTTAAATCGTTCCCAATTAACTGGTATTAACGCAATTTCGTAGTTTTTATGATTTTGGAATTTTCAAGTGAAATATGCAAGAAAATGGCAAATTTTGGGGCAAAAATGTGATTTTCGAAAGTTTAGAAGTCAGGATGGGTGTCCAGGACCCGGGACAGGCATCTCGACCTGGTCAAAGCATAGGGACGGGCGTCCTGACCTGGTCAACATGCCGGGATGGGCGTCCCGAGCCCCTGTACAGACTCCCACATCATTTTCTGCATAAAAAATCACTCAGCTCTCCTGCTATAAATAACCCAGGCCTTTCACAATTGAATTCATTCCTCTCCACTTGATCTGAATCATTTAGTGACTTCAAGTATATATTTTTCTACAGTATACAAGTCATTCAGTGATTTCATATATTTTTCGTTCAAGTAGATTTCTAGTTTTCAAGAGTGCCTCGTGTTCATTGTTTCTGAGAGTCTGTCTCAGATCTTAGAATACGACTAGATAGGTTCATTTTTATTATTCATAGAATACCTGAGATTTCGTTAGGAGATCCTAAGAGAGCATTAGGCGTTTGAAGAGTTAGTCAACATGGCTTTGCTTAAGCCCGGGACGTAAGGTAAAGCAATAGCTACTAGGTTGAGGAAGCATCCTCCGAAGGTTCTGTCGAGCAGAGTTGGGTTAAGCAGTCCAGGATATACAAGCAGTTGCTCCATCAGCGGACCTAATAAAGGGTGAATACTTTATGGCGGTGGTCCCCTTGTCCCTCTCTTTATATGTTTGTACTGTGTTTGTCCAAAAACCCATTTGAATACTGAATTATGATATTATGAATATGTGTTATGCATGTTGAAGTTATTTACATTTTTTTGGAAATGTCACCAGCTTAACTATCATTATGATTGTATATCTACTTGCTCTTTTAAATTAGATGAACGGTTATAGACAACTCCTAACCACGGTCTAATCATAACATGTCTAGTTTATCAGGCCTTAATTTAGGGCTTTGTGTGAGGACGGAAGCATTAAGGTCTGCCATATTAGATGAAATAACCTATAGATCACCATGTTTGTTAAAGCAGTCTAAGTAGGCTGAGTTCGTGTGTTTATGCCGGCGTTAGGGCGAACGGCATGATCTCCAGAGTGACACAGGACTTTCATGGATCCTTTAGCTAGAACCCTGATTAGGGCCGTCAATGGCGAT
Organism: Asclepias syriaca; assembly: GCA_027405835.1. Classification (NCBI taxonomy): domain Eukaryota; kingdom Viridiplantae; phylum Streptophyta; class Magnoliopsida; order Gentianales; family Apocynaceae; genus Asclepias; species Asclepias syriaca. The sequence continues at coordinate 21,020,587 of CM049926.1, read as the reverse complement.
GGGGCGGTTTATTAGATAACTCAGATGTGGTACACAAGTAGAATCAGTACATAATTGCAATCTAGACCAAGATATATCTAAAATACTCGAAGATAGGTCAATCAACATGTAGGAACAATATAACATATATCAGAACACTGTCTGTAAAACGCTCTTGTCTGCTAAAGTAAACTTGAACCTAGTGTAGAGTGAATCAACCTCTCATCAAAGATTTTGATGAATGATTGCATAATTGGATAATAAAATGAGAGTTAGGGTAAAAGGATAGTTACTACTAAGCTGTTACCACTTCCCTGGGAGTACGATAAAATTCTTAAATTAAAATTGTAGGTACTTTCCAACAGTCTAGCTACACGATAGGTACTCTGTCTTAGGTTCTGATTGATTAAGTGACAATATAGATGCTAAATGTGACAATTAGTACTTATAAGTCCTTAGTTATTCATAATCGATATTGATGCGTTTCCGACTGATATGCTAAAATAGGTGTTATTTACCCTATATCGATTATGAATAACTAAGGACTTAGAATTACTAATTGTCACATTTAGTCTCTATGTTGTCACTTAATCAAACAAAACCTAAGGTAGAGTACCTATCGTGTAGCTAGTCTGTTGGAAAGTATCTACGATTTTAATTTAATCAATTTATCGTACTCCCAGGGAAGTTGTAACGGCTTAGTAGTAACTATCCTTTTACCCTAACTCTTATCTTATGATCCAGTTATGCAATCGTTCATCAAAATCTTTGATGAGAGGTTGATTCATTCTCCACTAGGTTTAAGTCTATTTAAGCCTACAAGAGTGTTTTACAGGTAGAGTTCTGATATATGTTATATTGTTCCTACATGTTGATTGACCTATCTTCGAGTATTTTAGATATATCTTGGTCTAGATTGCAATTATGTACTGATTCTACTTATGTACCTGTTGCGTTGTGTGCGTGTGTCACAAATTGAAAAGATAAGAAAATAGAATAAATCAACGCAATCTTAACAAGTGCAAGTATACACCGGTCAACAAGTAATATATGTACCTAAGTACAACATTATCGATCCCACAGGGACTACGTGTGCCAATTATACATGCAAACATGACTTACATTTGGTTAAAAGAATAAAGAATGATGAATAATGACTGGAGATTCAGAGATTAAGCTACTGCCCTGGTAATGCTGCAGCAACACCAATGCCGCAGCAATACTAACTAACAACTATAGGTCAGCCCACTGAAAAATAACCATAAGAATACAACATGTAATACATTGCTGAGAAAATCAAGCCAAAGATGCAAATATAAACCAGTAGTGAATCTAAAAATATTAAGCATGCTTTCGGTTTCCAAATTAACACTACAGCGATTTGGTTCTACCCAGATTACTTAGCCTATTAGTCTAAACCCCCGATAACATCGTCTCATGGAGTACGAAGTACCGTGAACCTAGAACAACACTAGTCAGTGAAATTGGTCGTGTCCCCTGCAATGTTGAGCGCACGGTCATGCGTCTCAATCTAGTGCCATGCATTCCGGTTAGAAAGCCAGATACTAGTTCGATACATAACTTGGACAGTTGTAACCGCAAGTTATTCCTAATTCGTTTAAGTAATTGCATGAATAAACTAAGCATGCCCCATACAAGCATCAATAAGGAAAACAATACACAAAACTTATGCATTCTTATCATCATATTCCATATTATGTTTTTCCACATGTTTATAATTTACTAGACTACAGCACCTTCAGGTTATAAATAGATATTCAATTGAGACGAATCATGAAATACAAGGATCAACGTAATAGGAAAAATAGTCCCTAGGGTCATAGTGAACATATCAATCCCAAAACAGTATTTAATTAATCCTTGGATTCATCTAAATATTCCCCTATTACAAAGAAAACTTAATCATAAAACAGTAGCAATTTGAAGAAATGGAAAGAGAGTTACTCGGGTCGGAGATCACCCTACTGCCCCAAATCAAATTTAATCAAGTTGCTGCTGCCCTTCGTCTCCTCTACGTGGTGCTGCTGCCTTCGGTTCTGCCCAGCTTTCTCAGGTTCTTTTCTGCTCTATCTAAGCTAAAAGTCACTCTAAAATAAGCTACCCACTGCCTCTATTCTAAGCATACCCGTCGCTAAATACAAATAAGCTATATCTACGGTACTTACAATATTTCTCCTCTTCTCCTCTCCAAGCTTTTCTCTTCTGCTTTCTCCTCTATTTAAACATGTCTTTGATGCTCCCAAAAATTCCTTTGTCCACCGATTGATAGTGGACATCCGTGCTTCTTTCCTAGAATGATTCCCTTGCTGCTATCCTCACGAGTTGTACATTTGCCGGTTTTTTTGATGACTTATGCTCCAGCTGGGATGATTCTTTGGTAAATATGTGTATATATATATATAACAAACTGCTGATTATATTTGTCTTCTTTTCCTCCTTAAAACCCGCGAACATTATGCCTCAACCGACTGGAATTTCCAGTTGTTTTGTGTGTACGCATATATATATATATATAACAAACTGCTGATTATATTTGTTTTCTTTTCCTCCTGAAAACTCGCGAATATTATGCCTCAACTGATATGCATAAATCATATCACTTTTTAGCATGTTTTTAGGCACAATTTAGGGTGAAATTAGTGTTAAATCGCTCTTAATTGATTATTATTAACTCAATTTCACAGTTTTTGTGATTTTGGAACTGTCACGTGAAAAGTACAAGAAAATGGCAAATTTCAGGGCAAAAATGTTATTTTCAGAAGTTCGGAAGTCGGGATGGGCGTCCAGAACCCAGGACGGGCGTCATGGCCTGGTCAACAGACCAGGACGGGCGTCCAGGACGGGCGTCCAGGACGGGCGTCCAGGACTTGGGACGGCCGTCCTGACCTGGTCAACAGGCTGGTCCGGGCGTCCCAGATCCAAGACGGGCATCCCGAGCCCCAGTTCAGAATCCCACATCGAATTTTGAAGAGAAATTCACCCAAATCCCCTACTATAAATACCCCAAGCTTCTTCAGTTGAAATCATTCCTCTCCACTCGATCTGAGTCATTTAGTGACTTCGAGTATACAATTTTCCATAGTATACAAGTCACTTAGCGATTCATGTTTTGAGTATAGGTTTATTTACAGTTTTAGAGAGTGTCTCATGTTCTTCGTTTCTGAGAGTCTGTCTCAGATCTTAGAATACGACTAGATAGGTCTGTTTTCGGTATTCATAGAATACCCAGGATTTCGTTAGGAGATCCTAAGAGGGCACTAGGCGTTTGAAGAGTAAGTTAATAGGGTTGTTGATACGCGAAAATCATATACCTTTTTTAGCATGTTTTTATGTATGATTTAGGATGAAATTGATAGGAAATCGATCTTAATTGATTGTTATTTACTCAATTTCACAGTTTTTATGATTTTGGAAGTGTCATGTGAAAAGTAGACGAAAACAGCAAATTTTGGGGTAAAAATGCAATTTTTGGAAATGCTGACTTGGTCAACTATCCGGGACGGGCGTCCCGACCTAGTCAAACCACTAGCACGGGCATCCCGAATCACCAGAAGTTGTCCCACATCGAAATTTTTGGAGATTTTCACTCCAGAAAGCTGCTATAAATACCCCAGGCCTCCAGGAGTTGAAATCATCCCTCTCCACTCGATCTGAGTCATTCAGAAACTTCTAGTGTACAATTCTCGAGTACACAAGTCACTGAGAGACTCGGGTTTCAGTTTTAGTTTCTTTCTTTCTTTAGTGTTTCGTTTTCTTAGTTTCTGAGAAATACTCTCAGATCTTAGGCTTCGATAGATAGGTTCATTTTTGGTATTCATAGAATACTGGGATTTCGTTAGGAGATCCTAAGAGAGAGATAGGGTGCGTGTTCTTAGTCAGATTAGGGCAATTTGCTTAAGCCCGGGATGTAAGGTAAAGCAATTGCTACTAGGTCTAAGGAGCGTTCTCCGAAGGCTCTACCGAGCAGAGTAGGATCGAGCAGTCAGGAGCAAACAGAAGCTGCAGCGCCGGCTGGACCTGCATAGAGTGGTGATTACTTTATGACAGTGGGTCCCCTAGACGAGGTTCTGTATGTTTACGAATTGTTTTATCTAAATATTAATTTGAATATCAGATTACGATTCTTATGAATATTTGTTATATATGTTGAAGTTGTTATGTTTTTTCGGAAATAGCCACCTGCTAAATATTCACTCTGTCTGCATGTTTAATGTGCTCTTTTAAACTGAAGTTAGGGTTATAGACAATTCCTAACCACGGTCTATTCATAACCTATTTAGTTTAACAGGCATCAATTAGTACCTGCCATGCTAGATAAAATAACCTGCTGAACACCCTGCTTGTTAGAGTAGTCTAGGTAGGCCGAGCTGAGTCCGATTATGCCGGCGGCTAGGGCAAGCGACATGATACCTAAGTGACATAGGGTACCGTTCATGGATGCCTTTGTCCCGAACCATGAGTAGGGCCGTCATTAAGGTAGGGCGGTTTATTAGAGACCTCGGATGTGGTACGCCTTTAGACACAGAACATAGTTGCAATCCAGGCTAAGATGCATCTAAAATACTCGAAGATAGGTCGATCAACATGTAGGAACAGTATAACATAGAATTAGGACATTATCTATAAAACACTTTTAGGCTTAATTAAACTTAAACCTAGTGGAGAATGGATCACCCTCTCATCAAAGTTATTGATGACGATTGCATAACTTGATCATAAGATAAGAGTTAGGATTAAAAGGCTAGTTACTACTAAGTTGTTGCCACTTCCCTGGGAGTACGATATTTAACTTAATAAAATCGTAGATACTTTCCAACATACTAGCTACACGATAGGTACTCTGCCTTAGGTTCTGATTGATTAAGTGACAATAATTGAATGCTAAGTGACAGTTAGTAAGACTCAGTCCTTAATTACTCATAATCGACATAGGTAAATAAAGCCTATCTTTTAGCATACCAATCGGAACGCATCATATTTTTGGCGCCATTGCCGGGGAAATATCATAATGAATTTAGGATTCCTCATCAAAATTCTAGAGACTTATGATAGGTAACGGTAGTAACCTAGACTTTAGACCTACACTTATCTTATACTAGTTAGACAATCACTTTCCGAAATATAGGGTTATCATAACTAATTGATTTTAGATATTATCTGGAATTAAGACACTTAGGATAATCAAATTTTAGAAAATCATTCTAAAACCATATTAAGGAAATTTAACTGCTTTCGAAAAAAAAAAGAAAAAAAAATTAAAAATTTAAAAACCCGAAAAACAAATTGTATTTTTCTTGCTCAATGGTAAGTTGTTCTTTTCCCTATCTCTTGTTCTTTCTTAATTGGTTTTCTTAGTTGCTCTTTTTTTGTTTTTTTTATTATTTCGAATAAATAAAAATGGAAATGAGGATAAAATATATTTTCTTCTGAGTTGTAAAACTTTGGCTTAGATTTTTATTGGGAAGAAACTCCATTTGTTTTTCTTAGAGTCATACCGGCTTTATTAGGACGAGTTATTTTTCCTTAATAGCCAGACCTCTGAATGTTCTATTGAAAAAAGGATGTTCCTTTTGTTTTGTTGATAATTGCATGAGATCTTTTAAACCAAAAGGAATTACTGCACCCATTATGGCATCACCTGATTGGAATCTGCTTTTTGAATTAATATGTGATGTAATGATGTAGTACGAATTGTTTTAGGACAGAAACATGATAAGAAAGTTCATGCATGATAAATTCCGATCTTATCTAGTCTTGTCTAGAAACAATAGGTGACACTGATCACTCCAAGATATCTGTGTTCAATAAAACTAATGCTGAACCATACTTGATTAAGTTAAGTTTTATTGTTACTTGAACTTGATATAGAATAAAGGGATAAGAAAAAGGGTTGAAAATCTAGAAAGCAAACCATTGGTCTAGATTAGAAAACCCCGAGTTAGAGGCTAGTGTAATACTGATAAATTTTTGGATGAAAACTTATTTGCATTGTTTGCTATGTATAATAATTATCATCTGTGGTTTATTTCAAATTATCTAGTCACTGAATAAGTTGCAAGTGATATGACTTATCAGCAAAAGAAGAAATTCTTTGCTGATTTGAAATATTACTACTCGGCAGTTTCTCTTCTATTTCAAATTTTTGGCAGATCAGTTGATCAGAAGACGTATCTCAGAAGACGAAGGACACAAGATTTTGGAGCATTGCCCTAAAGAATCTACGGGAGACCAATTGACTACTATCAACACTGTCCGGAAAGTGTTGAAAGCAGGATCTTGTTGACCCACCATATTCAAGGATTTTGTATCTCTGATACAGTCCTGCGATGCTTGCCAAATAACAGGTAACACATCTTCCAGAGATCATCTACCCCAGCGACGTACACAGAATGTTGCAACCTTTGATATCAGGGGTATTTCGAATCCTTTTCCTTTCTTCCTTTGAAAATAATTACATCATAGTAGTCGTGGAACACTTTTCGAAAATAGCCTGAACCACAGGCATTACCTACTAATGATGTTAAAGTCATGTGCAGATTCTATTTGTTTTCCAGATTCAGAGTGCCAATGTCTTAGGAAGAGCCGTTGAGTCTATGTATCTAATCTGTGAAGTCTGCCAAGTACCACACTCTAGCAGGGATTGCTATGGGAATGAAATACGAACCATTCCAAAAAGAGGTAGGAGTAGGTTACTGCAGAATGCTACTCCAATGGGAAATGCATACAATTCCAGCTGGAGGAATGATACGGGATTTAGCTGAGGAGTAATTCGGAAGCTGGAAACTTTCAGAAGACACCACCACAGCAAAACCCACACTCGCAGAATTAATAGATGCGATACTGGCAACAATTAAAGCCAGACTAGTGCAAGCAAGTGATCTACCAAGAGGTAACGAACGGTCGACAGATATAGAGGAATTTGGCATTGTATCAGGAGCATAGCAATGGAGGAGCTTGCATCCTCTGCATACAATCAGTTGTGAGAAACCTCCCCGAGGAAGTTTCAAATACTTGGGCCCAGATCTACACTACTGGAGCCTCCTACCACCACGGTTTAGCCAAAGCTCCAGGTATCTCTTCTACCATTCAAAACTTGCATGCAATACCTTCACTGACATTGGCAGGTAGGCACACCAATCCAAATAAGTCTCATTCCTAGACACATTCCTTCTGGACACGTTGCTACGATTACGAGAAACTTTGCGAATGATTCGAGAAAATAGTCCTTGGGGCTTGAGTCATTCCTCACATGGATATGCCACTACCTGGAGCTCGACAATGAAGGGTCGGAGCTGACGTCATCCGTTCCAGTATCTAGAGCTTGCAGAGTCAGAAACACCTCAGCAATAGCACATGGCTAAGGTGAAGAGCCAATTGACAGATCAGAGAAGACCCTTCTGCTCGCGACATGAAGGGAATTTTTCTAATCCTCATATTCCTTTTATTTGATTTGTTTTGTGTTCTATTTTGCTATCCTTCTTGTTTTGTTGCCTTATTTTCTCTCTTACCCTTAGTTAGTCGAATAAGTGTGGGGTAAGAGTTCTTTGTTTTGTTTTTGTTTCTTGTTTTCAAATAAGTGTGGGGTAGTTTAGCTATGCATGAACACTGAGGACAGTGTCAGACTTAAGTGTGGGGTAGCAGTGCACGGTGCACTGTAGCAGTTGGCAAAGTTTTTGCATGATTTTGCTTATTTTCCCCGTATTTTCACACCCTTCCAAAAAGTTTTCAAAATTTTTCCGTCTTTCAGACTTCTAAATGCAGTATGCTTGGTTAAACAATTGCTTATGTCTAAGATATGTAAGTAGAATGTTATGGTTAGTAAGAGATAATTGATGACTATTTTTTAACTTATTGATTAGGAGTATGGAATTCCTGATAATTAAGCACAACTTAGTCTGGGTTAGAGACCTCAGCCAATTACCTCTTCAAGACTTAACTAGATAAAATTAGACCAGTTGTAGGATGCATTGACAATTAGAATGACTAGATGAGACTCTGAGCTAAAAGTGAAAAGAAAAGAAAAAAAATGATGATGAAAAAAAAATAGGGTAGTTCGCCAGCGGCCTTCGCTACTCGAGCACCACTCCTTCGGGGAACTTAAAGCCTGATGCCCTAAGGTCGTGTAGATCTGGGAGTTATCAGAGTGGGACTCGCTACATGGGTAGTTGAAGTTGACGTGTTCTAAGCAGACTCAAATACCCTAGAAAATCTATAAACGAAAAAAATCAATAAATGCTAATTGATAGAATCTGATCACCAAAGCTCAGAACTCAGAAAGTTATCTGTTGTCAGTGTGTCTAGTGACAGGTCGAAGTGTTATCTGGTAATAGTTAAGACAAGAGTCTATTGTGTTGAATATCTGGTCTGGACTAGTACACACACTACACATCAGGAAGACCTTATGACTAAGAGAAGAGTTCAACCTAGTTGTTAAATTGTTTACTACTTAATCCTAACCAGTCAGACCTGTGTTAAGAATTATCTGAATAATGTTTGGAATAAAAACATGACTAGAAATTTAAGTGAATGCACATATGATTTAGAATCACTAACTTCAGGTAGACTTTGCTTGAGGACAAGCAAAAAGCTAAGTGTGGGGTTATCTGATACGCGAAAATCACATACCTTTTTTAGCATGTTTTTATGTATGATTTAGGATGAAATTGATAGGAAATCGATCTTAATTTATTGTTATTTACTCAATTTCACAGTTTTTATGATTTTGGAAGTGTCATGTGAAAAGTAGACGAAAGCAGCAAATTTTGGGGTAAAAATGCAATTTTTGGAAATGCTGACTTGGTCAACGGTCCGGGACAGGCGTCCCGACCTAGTCAAACCACTAGGACGGGCGTCCCGAAGCACCAGAAGTTGTCCCACATCGAATATTTTGGAGATTTTCACTATAGAAAGTTGCTATAAATACCCCAGGCCTCCAGGAGTTAAAATCATCCCTCTCCACTCGATCTGAGTCATTCAGAGACTTCCAGTGTACAATTCTTGAGTACACAAGTCATTGAGAGACTCGGGTTTCAGTTTCAGTTTTCTTTCTTTCTTTAGTGTTTCGTTTTCTTAGTTTCTGAGAAATAGTCTCAAATCTTAGGCTTCGATAGATAGGTTCATTTTTTGTATTCATAGAATATCGGGATTTCGTTAGGAGATCCTAAGAGAGAGATAGGGTGCGTGTTCTTAGTCAGATTAGGGCAATTTGCTTAAGCCCGGGATGTAAGGTAAAGCAATTGCTACTAGGTCTAAGGTGCGTTCTCTGAAGGCTCTGCCGAGCAGAGTAGGATCGAGCAGTCAGGAGCATACAGGAGCTGCAGCGCCGGCTGGACCTGCATAGAGTGGTGATTACTTTATGACAGTGGGTCCCCTAGACGAGGTTCTATATGTTTACGAATTGTTTTATCTAAATATTAATTTGAATATCAGATTACGATTCTTATGAATATTTGTTATATATGTTGAAGTTGTTATGTTTTTCCGGAAATAGCCACCTGCTAAATATTCACTACGTATGCATGTTTAATGTGCTCTTTTAAACTAAAGTTAGGGTTATAGACAATTCCTAACCACGGTCTATTCATAACCTGTTTAGTTTAACAGGCATCAATTGGTACCTGCCATGCTAGATAAAATAACCTGCTGAACACCCTGCTTGTTAGAGTAGTCTAGGTAGGCCGAGCTGAGTCCGATTATGCCGGCGGCTAGGGCAAGCGACATGATACCGAAGTGACATAGGGTACCGTTCATGGATGCCTTTGTCCCGAACCGTTAGTAGGGCCTTCATTAAGGTAGGGTGGTTTATTAGAGACCTCGGATGTGGTACGCCTTTAGACACAGAACATAGTTGCAATCCAGGCTAAGATGCATCTAAAATACTCAAAGATAGGTCGATCAACATGTAGGAACAGTATAACATAGAATCATGACATTATCTATAAAATACTTTTAGGCTTAATTAAACTTAAACCTAGTGGAGAATGGATCACCCTCTCATCAAAGTTATTGATGACGATTGCATAACTGGATCATAAGATAAGAGTTAGGATTAAAAGGCTAGTTACTACTAAGCCGTTGCCACTTCCCTGGGAGTACGATATTTAACTTAATAAAATCGTAGATACTTTCCAACAGACTAGCTACACGATAGGTACTCTGCCTTAGGTTCTGATTGATTAAGTGACAATAATTGAATGCTAAGTGACAGTTAGTAAGACTCAGTCCTTAATTACTCATAATCGACATAGGTAAATAAAGCCTATCTTTTAACATACCAATCAGAACGTATCAGTTGTGCTTAAGCTGGGTATTAAGGTAAAGTATAACTACTAGGCTGAGGAAGCGTCCTCCGAAGATTCTGTCGAGCAGAGTTGGGTCGAGCAGTCCAACATATACAAGCAGTTACTCCATCAGTGGACTACGTAAAGGGTGAATACTTTATGGCATCGGTCCCCTTGTCCCTCTCTTTATATGTCTGTACTGTGTTCGTCCAAATATGTATTATGAATATTGAACTTTGATTATATGAATATGTGTTGTGCATGTTGAAGTACTTTATGTTTTTTCGGAAATGGTCACCAGCTTAACTATCATTATGACTGCATGTCTACTGTAGTTTCTTTTAAACTACATGAATGGTTATAGACAATTCCTAACCACGGTCTAATCATAACCTGTTTAGTTTAACAGGCATTAATTTAGGACTTTCCCGTCGGAAAGCATTAATGTCTGCCATATTAGATGAAATAACCTATAGATCACCATGTTTGTTAAAGTAGTCTAAGTAGGTTGAGTTTGTGCGTTTATGCCGGTGTTAGGGCGAGCAGCATGATCTCCTAAGTGACATAGGACTTTCATGGATGCCTTTAGCTCGAACCGTGAGTAGGGCCGTCATTAAGGTAGGGCGGTTTATCAGGTAACTCAGATGTGGTACACCTTTAGACTCAGTACATAATTGCAATCTAGACCAAGATATATCTAAAATACTCGAAGATAGGTCAATCAACATGTAGGAACAGTATAACATATAATCAGAACATTATCTATAAAACACTTTTTAGGCTTAAATAGACTTAAACCTAGTGGAGAATGAATCACCCTCTCATCAAAGATTTTGATGAATGATTGCATAACTGGATTATAAGATAAGAGTTAGGGTAAGAGGATAGTTACTACTAAGCCGTTACCACTTCCCTGGGAGTACGATAATTAATCTAATTAAAATCGTAGATACTTTCCAACAGACTAGCTACACGATAGGTACTCTGCCTTAGGTTCTGATTGATTAAGTGACAGCATAGAGACTAAATGTGAGAATTAGTCAGTCTAAGTCCTTAATTACTCATAATCAACATACGGTAAAATAACACCTATTTTAGTATATCAGTCAGAACGCATCAGATTTTTGGCGTCGTTGCTGGGGAAATATCATAATGAATTTAGGATTATTGGCCACAATTCTAGAGACTTATGATAGGTAACGATAGTAATCTATACCTTAGACCTAACACTTATTTTATGCTAGTTAGACAATCAGTTTCCGAAATATAGGGTTATCATAACTAATTAATTTTAGACATTATCTGAAATTAAGACATTTAGGATAATCAAATTTTAGAAAATTATTCTAAAACCATATTGAGGGAATTTAACTGCTTTCGAAATAAAATATAAAAAGAAAACAATTGTTAAAATTTAAAACCCGAAAAATATATTTCTTGCTTTTTCTATTTTGTTTTTCTTTCTGTTTCTGTTAATTGTTATCCTAACCACACTTTACACTCATAGATGAAGAGAACAAGAGCAGCTACAAACCAAGCAAAGAAAATAGAAAACCCTGACACTCCAGGTCGAAAGAAGACAAAACCAGAAGGACCATCTAGGTCTGAACTAGAAATACCACGGGAGAACCCTCCTCCACAACCTATAGAAATAAACTCAAGCCTAGACACCAGTGATTTAGTGAGAATATTACTAAACACCCGTGAGCCCAGTCCCACGGAAGAAGATCCTTCTGAAGAAACCTTTCCTCCGAGAGAAGAACCTCAGAGATCTCCAGTTCACACTCCTGCCCAAAGAGTTCCTAGAAATCCACCACCCCTTGACCAAACCCAAAACTCACCAACATCTCCTGAGTATACTCCAATGCCTAACGAGCATACCCCTTCATCCGGGGGAAGTACTAACGGTTCTCAGTCAGTTTTTTCCATGCAGATAGATACTTTGACCCACAGGATCTACCAGATGGATCAAGGAATCGCAAGCAGACAGTGTCATTCAGAACAGAGCATTCTGAATATCACAGCCAATATGGACCAACTCAGGGCCACAGTGAGCCTCCAGGAAAGCCAAGGTGCACAGATACTACGGGAGTTAGCTGACTGATACGCAAAAATCATATACCTTTTTTAGCATGTTTTTATGTATAATTTAGGGTGAAATTGATAGGAAATCGATCTTAATTGATTGTTATTTACTCAATTTCACAGTTTTTATGATTTTGGAAGTGTCATGTGAAAAGTAGACAAAAACAGCAAATTTTGGGGTAAAAATGCAATTTTTGTAAATGTTGACTTGGTCAACGGTCCGGGACGGGCGTCCCGACCCAGTCAAACCACCAGGACGGGCGTCCCGAAGCACCATAAGTTGTCCCACATCGAAATTTTTGGAATTTTTCACTCCAGAAAGCTGCTATAAATACCCCAGGCCTCCAGGAGTTGAAATCATTCCTCTCCTCTCGATCTGAATCATTAAGTGGTTTCCTGTGTACACTTCTCCAGTACACAACTCACTCAGAGACTCGGATCTCAGTTTTCTTTCTTATTAGTGTTTTGTTTTAGTTTCTGAGACATAGTCTCAGATCTTAGGTTACTATAGATAGGTTCGTTTCTGGTATTCATAGAATACCCAGGATTTCGTTAGGGGATCCTAAGAGGGCTCTAGGCGTTCGAAGAGTCAGTCCACAGGGCTGGGCTTAAGCTGGGTATTAAGGTAAAACCCAGTTACTAGGCTGAGGAAGCGTCCTCCGAAGGTTCTAGCGAGCAGAGTCAGGGCTAGCAATACGACATATACAGCAGTACGCTCCATCGGCGAGACTACGTAAAGGGTGATTTCTTTATGGCATCAGTCCCCATGTCCCTCTCTTATATGTTGTTATTGTTTTGTTCTAAATACTTATTATGAATACAAGATTATGATTCTTTATGAATAGTTTTTTTATATGTTGACGTTGTTATGTTTTTCCGGAAATAGCCACCTGCTAAATAGTCACTATGTCTGCATGTTTAATGTGCTCTTTTAAACTAAAGTTAGGGTTATAGACAATTCCTAACCACGGTCTAATCATAACCTGTTTAGTTTAACAAGCATCAATTAGTATTGGTGTCTGCCATGCTAGATAAAATAACATGTTGAACACCCTGCATGTTAAAGTAGTCTAGGTAGGGGCCGAGCTGAATCCGATTATGCCGGCGGCTAGGGCAAGCGGTATGATCTCTGAAGTGACATAGGGCTTTCATGGATGCCTTCGTCCCGAACCGTGAGTAGGGCCGTCATTAAGGTAGGGCGGTTTATTAGAGACCTCGGATGTGGTACGCCTTTAGACACAGAACATAGTTTGCAATCCAGGCTAAGATGCATCTAAAATACTCGAAGATAGGTCATTCAACATATAGGAACATTATAACATAGAATCAGGACTCATCTATAAAACACTTCTAGGATTAATTAGACTTAAACCTAGTGGAGAACGGATCACCCTCTCATCAAAGTATTTGATGAAGATTGCATAACTGGATCATAAGATAGGAGTTAGGATAAAAGGCTAGTTACTACTAAGTCGTTGCCACTTCCCTAGGAGTACGATTGATACGTGAAAATCGTATCACCTTTTTAGCATGTTTTTATGTATGAATTTGGGTGAAATTGAAGGTAATTTGATCTTGATTGTTCATTATTTATTTAATTTCACAGTTTTTATGATTTTGGAAGTGTCAGGTGAAAAGTAGACGAAAATAGCAAATTTTGGGGCAAAAACGCAATTTTTGGAAATATTGACTAGGTCAACGGGTCAGGACGGGCGTCCCGAACCCGGGACGGGTGTCCCGACCCAGTCAACCCGCCGGGACGGGCGTCCAAGGCTCGGGACGGGCGTCCCGAACCCCCAGAACCAGTCCCACATCGAAGTTTTGCTGAAAAATCACCCCGGGAAGCTGCTATAAATACCACAGGCCTCCAGGAGTTGAAATCATTCCTCTCCACTCGATCTGAGTCATTAAGTGGTTTCCTGTGTACACTTCTCCAGTACACAACTCACTCAGAGACTCGTATCTCAGTTTTCTTTCTTATTAGTGTTTTGTTTTAGTTTCTGAGAAATAGTCTCAGATCTTAGGTTTCTATAGATAGGTTCGTTTTTGGTATTCATAGAATACCCGGGATTTCGTTAGGGGATCCTAAGAGGGCTCTAGGCATTCGAAGAGTCAATCCACAGGGCTGGGCTTAAGCTGGGTATTAAGGTAAAGCCCAGTTACTAGGCTGAGGAAGAGTCCTCCGAAGGTTCTAGCGAGCAGAGTCAGGGCTAGCAATACAACATATACAGCAGTACGCTCCGTCGGTGAGACTACGTAAAGGGTGATTTCTTTATGGCATCAGTCCCCATGTCCCTCTCTTATATGTTGTTATTGTTTTGTTCTAAATACTTATTATGAATACAAGATTACGATTCTTTATGAATAGTTATTTTATATGTTGACGTTGTTATGTTTTTCCGGAAATAGCCACCTGCTAAATATTCACTATGTCTGCATGTTTAATGTGCTCTTTTAAACTAAAGTTAGGGTTATAGACAATTCCTAACCACGGTCTAATCATAACCTGTTTAGTTTAACAGGCATCAATTAGTATTGGTGTCTGCCATGCTAGATAAAATAACCTGTTGAACACCCTGCATGTTAAAGTAGTCTAGGTAGGGGCCGAGCTGAGTCCGATTATGCCGGCGGCTAGGGCAAGCGGTATGATCCCCGAAGTGACATAGGGCTTTCATGGATGCCTTCGTCCCGAACCGTGAGTAGGGCCGTCATTAAGGTAGGGCGGTTTATTAGAGACCTCGGATGTGGTACGCCTTTAGACACAGAACATAGTTGCAATCCAGGCTAAGATGCATCTAAAATACTCGAAGATAGGTCATTCAACATATAGGAACAGTATAACATAGAATCAGGACTCATCTATAAAACACTTCTAGGATTAATTAGACTTAAACCTAGTGGAGAACGGATCACCCTATCATTAAAGTATTTGATGAAGATTGCATAACTGGATCATAAGATAGGAGTTAGGATAAAAGGCTAGTTACTACTAAGCCGTTGCCACTTCCCTGGGAGTACGATAATTAACTTAATAAAATCGTAGATACTTTCCAACAGACTAGCTACACGATAGGTACTCTGCCTTAGGTTCTGGCTGATTAAGTGACACCATAGAGACTAAATGTGACAATTAGTCAATCACAATCCTTAATTATTCATAATCAACATAGGGTAAAATAACACCTATTTAGCACGTCAACCGGAATCGCATCAGATTTTTGGCGCCGTTGCCGGGGAAATATCATAATGAATTTTGGATTCCTGATCAAGATTCTAGAGGCTTATGATAGGTAACGGTAATAACCTAGACCTTAGACCTAACACTTATTTTCTGCTAGTTAGACAATCAATTTCCGAAATATAGGATTATCATAACTAATTGATTTTAGATATTATCTGGAATTAAGACACTTAGGATAATCAAATTTTAGAAAATCATTCTAGAACCATATTGAGGAAATTTAACTGCTTTAAAAAAAAAGGAAAATTGTTTTAAAAAATTCAAAACTCGAAAAAAAATTGTATTTTTCTTGCTCAATGGTAAGTTGTTCTTTTCCCTATCTCTTGTTTTTTTGTTTTCTTAGTTGCTCTTTTTCGTGTTTTTCTTCCTTTATTTAATTTCAAAGAAATAAAAATAGAAATGAGGATAAAATATATTTTCTTCTGAGTTGTAAAATGTTGGCTTAGATTTTTATTGGGAAGAAACTCTATTTTAGAATTTTCTTAGAGTTATGTCGGCCTTATTAGGATGAGTTATGAAATAGTTTTTCCTTAATAGCTAGACCTTTGAATGTTCTATTGAAAAAAAGGATGTTCCTTTTGTTTTGCTGATGATTGCACGAGAACATTTAAACTCAAAGGAATTACTGCACCCATTATGGCATCACCTAATTGAAATCTGCTTTTTGAATAATATGTGATGTAATGATGTAGTACGAATTGTTTGATGATAAGAAAGCTCATGCATGATAAATTCCGATCTTATCTAGTCTTATCTAAAAACAATAGGTTACACTGATCACTCTGCGATATCTGTGTTCAATAAAACTAATGCTGAACCATAATTGATTATGTTAGGTTTTATTTTTACTTGAACTTGATATAGAATGAAGGGATAAGAAAAAGGGTTGAAAATCTAGAAAGCAAAACATTTGTCTAGATTAGGAAACCCTGAGTTTGAGGCTAGTTTAATACTGATGAATTTTTGGATGAAAACTTATTTGCATTATTTGCTATGTATAATAATTCTCATATGTGGTTTATTGTTGTTGCGAAGTGATATGACTTATCAGCAAAAGAAGAAATTCTTTGTTGATTTGAAATATTACTACTGGGCAGTTTCTCTTCTATTTCAAATTTTTGCAGATCAGTTGATCAGAAGATGTGTCTCAAAAGACGAAGGCCACAAGAGTTTGGAGCATTGCCCTAAAGAATCTACGGGAGACCAATTGACTACTATCAACACTGTCCGGAAAGTGTTGAAAGTAGGATCTTGTTGACCCACCACATTCAAGGATTTTGTATCTCTGATACAGTCCTACGATGCTTGCCAAATAACAGGTAACACCTCTTCCAGAGATCGCCTACCCCAGCAAGGTATACAGAATACTAAAATCTCTTATAACCGGGGTACTAATTAATTCCTTTTCTTTTCTTCCTGTGAACTATTTTCATCATAGTAGTTGTGGAACACTTTTCGAAAATAGCCTGAACCACAGGCATTACTTACTAATGATGTTAAAGTCATGTGCATATTCTAGTTGTTTTCCAGATTCAGAGTGCCAATGTTTTTGGAAGAAATGTTCAGCATGTGTATCAAATCTGTGAAGTCTGCTAAGTACCACACTTTAGCAGGGATTGCTATGGGAATGACTGACCATTCCAAAAGAGGTAGGAGTAGGTTACTGTAGAATGATGCTCCAATGGGAGACGCATACAATCCCCACTAGAGGAATCATACGGGATTTAGTTGAGGAGTAATTCAGAAGCTGGAAACTTTCAGAAGACACCACCACATCAAAACCCACACTCGCAGAATCAATAGATGAGATACTGGCAACAAATAAAGTCAGACCAGTGCAAGCAAGTGATCTACCAAGAGGTAATGAACGGTCAAGGGATATAGAAGAATTTGGCGTTGTATCAGGAGCATAGCAATGGAGGAGCTTGCATCCCCTGCATACCAATCAGCCTGTGAGAAACTTCCCCGAGGAAGTCTCAAATACTTGGGCCAGATCTACACAACTGGAGCCCCCTACCACCACAGTTTCGCCAAAACTTCAGGTATCTTTTCTTCCATTCGAGACTTGCATGCAATACCTTTACTAACATGGGCAGGAAGGCACACAAATCCCAAGAAATCTCATTCCTAGACACGTTCCTCCTGGACACGTTGCTATGATTGTGAGAAATCTTACAAATGAGTCGAGGAAGCAGTCCGTGGGGCTCGAGCCATTCAATGAATAGGCCACTACCTAGAGCTCGACGATGAAGGATCGAAGTTGACGTCATCCGTTCCAGTATCTAGAGCTTACAGAGTCAGAAACACCTCAGCAATAGCACATGGCTAAGGTGAAGAGTCAATTGACAGCCCAGAGAAAACCCTTCTGCTCGAGGCAAGAAGGGAGTTTTCTAATCTCATCTTCCTTTAATTTTATTTTCTTCATTTTTGTGTCCTGTTTTGTTATTTCTTTGGTTGTTTTATTTTCTCTCTTACCCTTAGTTAGTCAAATAAGTGTGGGGTAAGAGTTTTCTATTTTGTTTTTGTTTCTTGTTTACAAATAAATGTGGGGTAGTTTAGATATGCATGAACACTGAGGACAGTGTCAGACTTAAGTGTGGGGTAGCAGTGCATGGTGCACTGTAGTAGTTTTTGGAAAAACTTTTGCATGCTTTTGCTTGTTTTCCCCGTATTTTCACACCCTTCCAAAAGTTTTTCAAAATTTTTCATTCTTTCAGACTTCTAAATGCAGTATGCTTGGTTAAACAATTGCTTATGTCTATGATATGTAGGTAGAATGTTATGGTTAGTAGGAGATAATTGATGACTATTTTTGAACTTATTGATTAGGAGTAGGGAATTCCTGATAATTAAGCACAACTTAGTCTGGGTTAGAGACCTCAGCCAATTACCTTTTCAAGACTTAACTAGATAAAATTAGACCAGTTGTAGGATGCATTGACAATTAGAATGACTAGATGAGACTCTGAGCTAAAAGTGAAAAGAAAAGAAAAAAATGATGATGAAAAAAAAAAATAGCGTAGTTTGCCAGAGGCCTTCGCTACTCGAGCACCACTCCTTCGGGGAACTTAAAGCCTGATGCCCTAAGGTCGTGTAGGTCTGGGAGTCATCGGAGTGGGACTCGCTACATGGGTAGTTGAAGTTGACGTGTTCAAAGCAGACTCAAAATACCTTGAATCTATAAACGAAAGAAATCAATAAGAGCTAAATAATTAAAATCTGATCACCAAGGCTCAGAACTCAGAAAGTTATCTGTTGTCAGTGTGTCTAGCGATAGGTCGAAGTGTTATCTGGTAATAGTTAAGACAAGAGTTTATTGAGTTGACTATCTGGTTTGGACTAGTACACACACTACACATCAGGAAGACCTTATGACTAAGAGAAGAGTTCAACCTAGTTGTTAAATTGTTTTCTGCTCAATCCTAACAATCTACTAGAGACATTTGAGACCTTGCCATAGCAACCTAACCAGTCAGACCTATGTTAAGAATTATCTGAATAATTTTTGGAATAAAAACATGAATAGAAATTGAAGTGACTGCACATATGATTTAGAATCACTAATTCCAGATAGACTTTGCTTGAGGACAAGCAAAAAGCTAAGTGTGGGGTTATCTAATACGCGAAAATCATATACCTTTTTTAGCATGTTTTTATGTATGATTTAGGGTGAAATTGATAGGAAATCGATCTTAATTGATTGTTATTTACTCAATTTCACAGGTTTTATTATTTTGGAAGTGTCAGGTGAAAAGTAGACGAAAAGAGCAAATTTTGGGGTAAAAATGCAATTTTTGGAAATGTTGACTTGGTCAACGGTCCGGGACGGGCGTCCCGACCCAGTCAAATCACCAGGACTGGCGTCCGAATTCAGGACGGGCGTCCCGAAGCACCAGAAGTTGTCCCACATCGAAATTTTTGGAATTTTTCACTCCATAAAGCTGCTATAAATAACCCAGGCCTCCCGGAGTTGAAATCATTCCTCTCCACTCGATCTGAGTCATTAAGTGGTTTCCTGTGTAGACTTCTCCAGTACACAACTCACTTAGAGACTCAGATCTCAGTTTTCTTTCTTATTTGTGTTTTGTTTTAGTTTCTGAGAAATAGTCTCAGATCTTAGGTTTCTATAGATAGGTTCGTTTCTGGTATTCATAGAATACCCTGGATTTCGTTAGGGGATCCTAAGAGGGCTCTAGGCGTTCGAAGAGTCAGTCCACAAGGCTGGGCTTAAGCTGGGTATTAAGGTAAAGCCCAGTTACTAAGCTGAGGAAGCGTCCTCCGAAGGTTCAAGCGAGGAGAGTCAGGGCTAGCAATACGACATATACAGCAGTACGCTCCGTCGGCGAGACTACGTAAAGGGTGATTTCTTTATGGCATCAGTCCCCATGTCCCTCTCTTATATGTTGTTATTGTTTTGTTCTAAATACTTATTATGAATATAAGATTACGATTCTTTATGAATAGTTGTTTTATATGTTGACGTTGTTATGTTTTTCCGGAAATAGCCACCTGCTAAATATTCACTATGTCTGCATGTTTAATGTGCTCTTTTAAACTAAAGTTAGGGTTATAGACAATTCCTAACCACGGTCTAATCATAACCAGTTTACTTTAACAGGCATCAATTAGTATTGGTGTCTGCCATGCTAGATAAAATAACCTGTTGAACACCCTGCATGTTAAAGTAGTCTAGGTAGGGGCCGAGCTGAGTCCGATTATGCCGGCGGCTAGGGCAAGCGGTATTAACCCCGAAGTGACATAGGGCTTTCATGGATGCCTTCGTCCCGAACCGTGAGTAGGGCCGTCATTAAGGTAGGGCGGTTTATTAGAGACCTTGGATCTGGTACGACTTTAGACACAGAACATAGTTGCAATCCAGGCTAAGATATATCTAAAATACTCGAATATAGGTCATACAACATATAGGAACAGTATAACATAGAATCATGACTCATCTATAAAACTCTTCTAGGATTAATTAGACTGAAACCTAGTGGAGAATGAATCACCCTCTCATCAAAGTATTTGATGAAGATTGCATAACTGGATTATAAGATAGGAGTTACGATAAAAGGCTAGTTACTACTAAGCCGTTGCCACTTCCCTGGGAGTACAATAATTAACTTAATAAAATCGTAGATACTTTCCAACAGACTAGCTACACGATAGGTACTCTGCCTTAGGTTCTGGCTGATTAAGTGACACCATAGAGACTAAATGTGACAATTAGTCAATCATAGTCCTTAATTATTCATAATCAACATAGGGTAAAATAACACCTATTTAGCACGTCGGTCGGAAACCCATCAGATTTTTGGCGCCGTTGCCGAGGAAATATCATAATGAATTTAGGATTCCTGATCAAAATTCTAGAGGCTTATGATAGGTAACGGTAGTAACCTAGACCTTAACCCAACACTTCTCTTATACCAGTTAGACAATCAATTTCCGAAATATAGGGTTATCATAACTAATTAATTCTAGATGTTATTTGGAATTAAGATATTTAGGATAATCAAATTTTAGAAAATTATTCTAAAACCATATTGAGGGAATTTAATCGCTTTCGAAATATTAAAAGAAAAAATTTTAAAATCTAAAAATCCGAAAAAAAATTGTACTTTTCTTGTTTAATGGTAAGTTCTCTTTTCCCTATCTTTTGTTTTCTTCTTTTGAATAGTTGTTTGTTTTTTTTCTCTTTCTTCCAAATTTTAAGTTTTCACTTTCCCTGTAACCCCACTAACCAGTTTGCTCAGGCTAAAATGTTCTTCTCTGTAGTTGCATGACTCGATCTTCAGAAGCTAACCTTGAAACACCAGTTGAAAATCCTGAACGAATCATTCGCACAGCTAATAGGCGAAGAACAGAAATGGCTGCTGAAAGACCTACCCTTGAATCCTACATCCAGCCACAGACTATCCCAGTCTCATCTGCCATCCGAATCCCTGGGAACCCTCGCTATGATCTTAAACCTAATGTGATCCAGCTGATTATAAATCGAGTTCAGTTTGGAGGAACTGCAGCCGAGAATCCGCTGGAACACCTATCTGATTTCTCTTCTCTCTGCGAAGGCCTCAAGGGAGATCATACTGCAGAATAACTAAACTCAACCTTTTTCCCTACTCACTTAGGGACAGAGCTAAGAGATGGTTGGCCCAGCTACCTACTAACTCCATCACCTCTTGGGACGAGTTAAGCAAAGCCTTCCTAGAAGAGTACTACTCTGCAGCAAGAGTCCTAGAATATCGAAGGGCTCTGTCTAGTTTCACTCAAGCTGCTGATGAGACAGTGATCGAAGCTTGGGACAGATTCAAAGAACTACTCAGGCTCTGCCCCCAACATGGACTTACCGAGGCATTGCTGATTCAGCAATTTTACGGGGGTATGTCAGACATGGGTAAGCAAATTCTTGATGGACTAATCCCCAGAGCGGTTTCAATGGAATGAGTGATGTAGATGCTAGAAACGCTCTGGAGAGACTCTACAGGAACAGCAAGAATTGGCGCACTGGCCGAGCTAAGAAGCAACCAGTAAATGCGGTCGTTGCCTCCACTGATGATCAATTTGAGGCACTGAAGGCCAGCATTACTAATCAGCTGAATGCTTTCCAACAAGGGAAAAGCATTCAGTCAGTATACCAAGTCTGCGAATTTTGCCAAGGACCACATTTCAGTGGGGATTGTTATGGTAATGGGATATTAACTATCCCAGAAGATATGGAACAAGTGGACGCAGTGAATTCTGCTCCTATAGGAAATACCTACAATCCCACTTGGAAGAACCATCCGGGATTTAGGGAGAAACAATCCCGGGACTACTAACTTTCAGAAAAGAGTACCTCAGCAACTGCCATATCCGCAGAACCAGCAAGTCGCTCTGCCTGCACCAAGGAACTACATCGTTCCAGCTGACCCATGCAAGAATTCAGAGACATGCTGAAGAGCATTTCCGACTCCAACAAGGAAATGATAGAGTCCAACAGAAAGATTCAGGAAGCTCACGCAGAAAGAATCCAGCAGAACGAGAATAGACAGAAGCAGACCGAGCAAACAATCAGAAACACACAAGCTGCTATACAAACTTTAGAGAGGCAAATGGGTCAGCTATCCACCCATTTCTCTCACAGGTCCCAGGGAACGCTACCAAGCAACACTGAGACCAACCCTCAAACTGAATGAACCAGAAGAAGGCTCCAAGGACCCAACGCCGACGGATGTCGAGATCGAAGTAGCAAGGAAAGGGAAGACGGAGTTTATTCCTGAGTACCGGCCAAAAGTACCTTACCCTGCCAGACTTATGCACAATAAAGATAAGGAGCAATTTGAAAAGTTTCTTAGGAATTTTAGTCAGATTCATGTTAATTTACCTTTACTTGATGTTATTTCTGAAATGCCAAAGTATGCTAAGTTTTTAAAAGAAGTTGTTAGTAATAAAAGAAAATTTGACATGGACAAGGTGGTTCTTAATGAAGAATGTTCGGCGGTTCTGTTGAATAAACTACCGTCTAAACAGAAAGATCCTGGTTGTTTTACCTTGCCATGTACAATTGGAAATATTACTAACATGCATGCATTAGCAGACCTAGGAGCTAGTATTAATCTTATGCCATCTAGTTTATTTGATAAATTAGGATTGCATGATTTGAAAACGACTAGGATGTGCATACAACTTGCAGATAGGACAGTAAAAATCCCCAAGGGAATAATTGAAGACCTCTTAGTAAAGGTTGGAAAATTTGTGTTTCCTGTGGACTTTGTTGTTATGGATATGAATGGGGAAGGAGGAGTACCCCTGATCCTAGGTCGACCATTTCTAGCTACCTCAAAAGCATTAATAGACGTCAGTAATGGTCAAATCAAGTTAAGGGTAGGAAATGATGACATCACTTTTGATCTAAATGAGACCCTTAGGTATCCCATGCATTTAGATGATACTTGTTTTTATGTGGATGCCATGGAACACTTGATTGCAATTAACGTGACAGACCTATGCTCGAACTATCAAGTTCTAAGTGAGGACTCCCTAGAATTAGAGGAACCTGAACTTAGCTCTTCTGAAAATGAAATTACTTCTGATAGTTTCACTGAGATAGGTGATGATGAGATGAAGAAAGAACGAACCTCGTTTGAAGATCCACCAGACTTGGAGCTGAAGGAACTGCCCACTCATCTGTGCTACGAATTCCTAGATGACAACAAGAAACTTCCCATTATTCTTGCAGCTGATCTGACTGCAGAACAAAGGAAGCTGACTGTGGACATGTGCAGAAAGCATAGAAGAGCCTTTGCCTACAAAATTGCAGATATCCCAGGTATTAATCCAAGCTTTTGTTCGCATAAGATTCTTCTAGAAAATGAGTATAAGCCATGTGTGCAACCTCAAAGGAGGTTGAATCCTAATGTGTGTGATGTTGTTAAGAAAGAAGTCATTAAACTGTTAGATGCAGGACTTATCTACCCTATCTCAGATAGTGAGTGGGTAAGCCCGGTGCAGGTAGTACCTAAGAAAGGCGGTATAACAGTTGTTAGGAATGAGCATAATGAACTAATCCCTACAAGAACTGTAACTGGTCATCGTGTATGCATAGACTATAGAAAACTAAATACGGCCACACGAAAAGATCACTTTCCCCTTCCTTTTATTGACCAAATGTTAGAAAGATTATCTGGACACATGTTTTATTGCTTTCTTGATGGGTTTTCTGGTTATTTTCAAATTCCTATCTCCCCTGAGGACCAGCATAAAACTACATTCACATGCCCTTTTGGAACATTTGCATATAGAAGGATGCCTTTTGGTTTGTGTAATGCACCTGCTACATTTCAACGTTGTATGACTGCTATCTTTGAGGACATGTTAGGAAAATCTATGGAAGTATTTATGGATGACTTTTGTTTTTGGTAATTCATTTGAGGTTTGTCTAAAGAACTTGGAGTTAATGTTGAAACGTATAAAATCTAACCTGGTTTTAAATTGGGAAAAATGCCACTTCATGGTAAAAGAGGGAATTGTTTTAGGACATAAGATATCACACCTAGGTATGGAAGTAGATAAGGCAAAAATTGAAGTTATTTCGAAACTACCTCCTCCCAAAAATGTGAGAGCCGTTAGGAGTTTTTTGGGACACGCTGGCTTTTATCGTAGGTTTATAAAAGATTTTTCATCAATAGCCAGGCCGTTGACCAATTTACTCGGAAAAGATGTTCCATTTGTCTTCGATGAGAAATGTCTAAAAGCTTTTAATAGACTTAAGGAACTCTTAACTACTGCACCCATCATGACACCAGACTGGAGTCTACCTTTTGAGCTTATGTGTGATGCTAGTGACTATGCAGTAGGAGTAGTTTTAGGACAAAGACATGATAAGAAATTCCATGTAATATATTATGCTAGTAAAACCTTAACTGATGCTCAGGAAAATTACACTACGACAGAAAAGGAATTATTAGCAGTAGTATATGCATTTGATAAGTTTCGATCTTATCTAGTCCTGTCTAAAACTATTGTTTATACTGATCATTTCGGCACTAAAATACTTGTTCAACAAAACCGACGCAAAACCAAGGTTGATTAGATGGGTTTTATTGCTTCAAGAAATTTACATAGAAATTCGAGATAAAAAAAGGGGCAGAAAACTTAGTCGCAGACCATTTGTCTAGGTTAGAAAATCCGACCCTAGAAGCCATTGATGAGATAATCATATCTGATAAATTTCCGGATGAGAATCTATGTGCATTATCTGCTATTTTCTCACCGCCTTGGTTTGCAGATATAGCAAATTACTTGGCAGCCCGGACTCTCCCTAGTGATATCACTGCTCAACAAAGAAGAAAATTCTTTGCTGACCTGAAATATTACTATTGGGAAGATCCTTTTCTATTTCGAATATGTGCAGATCAGATGATCAGAAGATGTGTATCTCAAGAAGAAGGTTTTGAAATTCTGGAACATTGTCACTGCGGACCAACAGGCGGTTACTTAGCTGCAGCTAATACCGCCCAGAAAGTATTAGAAGCATGCTTTTACTGGCCTACCATATTCAAAGACGCCGCAACATTTACAGGATCGTGCGATGCCTGTCAGAAAGCGGGAACCATATCTTCTCGAGATAATCTACCCCAACAGGCAATTCAAAGTGTAGAAATATTTGACATGTGGGGTATAGATTTCATGGGTCCGTTTCCTTCCTCTTTTGGTATGAAGTACATCTTAGTAGCCGTAGAATATTTTTCAAAATGGCCTGAGGCACAGGCCCTACCTACTAATGATGCTAGAGCCGTATGTAAATTCCTTAAGCAGATTTTCGCCAGGTTTGGATGTCCAAAAGCCCTAATCAGTGATCGAAGTACGCACTTCTGCAACTCTCAATTGCAGAAGATACTTCAGGAATACGGAATTCAGCATAGCATTTCCACAGCCTACCATCCTCAAACCAATGGGCAGGCTGAGGTAACCAATAGGGGAATAAAGAGAATCCTAGAAAAGACTGTGGGTGTTAACCGTAAGGATTGGGCCAATAAACTAGAGGATGCATTATGGGCCTTCCGTACAGCATACAAGACCACTACGGGGTTCTCACCCTATCGACTAGTCTACGGAAAAGCATGCCACCTTCCGGTTGAACTTGAGCATAGAGCTTATTGGGCAGTGTAAAAATGCAATCTCGACGATAATTTAGCTAAGGAACACCGGATTCTACAACTCAACGAATTGGATGAGTGGAGGCTCAAAGCCTATGAGAACTCACATCAGTTCAAAATGACAAGTAAACTCCGGCATGACAGACGACTCAGAGCCCAGAAAAATTTTGAACCGGGAGACAAGGTATTGTTGTACAACTCACGTTTCAAATTCTTCCCAGGAAAGCTGCGTAGCTGTTGGTCAGGACCGTTCACGATCACGGAAGTATCACCTTTCGGAGCATGTGACATCATGGATTCTGACGGCATTATTCAAAAAGTAAACGGACAACGCCTGAAGATTTACAAAGAGCCATTTGACTCGTCCGAGCAGATTGTGGACTTCACAGACTAAGGGAGTATCTCTTTCATTTTATTTCTTGTTTTGTTATTTCTAGATTCCATCTTACCCGTAGTTAGTTGAATAAGTGTGGGGTAAGAATCTTTGTGTTTTATTTCTTGTTTTCAAATAAGTGTGGGGTAATTAGATATGCATGACCACTGAGGACAGTGCCAGACTTAAGTGTGGGGTAGCAATGCACGGTGCACTGTAGCATTTTGCAAAACTTTTTGCATGATTTTGCTTATTTTCACGTACTTTCACACCCTTCCAAAAAATTTTCAACATTTTTTCCGTCTTTCAGACTTCTAAATGCAGTATGCTTGGTTAAACAATTTCTTATGTCTATGATATGTAAGTAGTATGTTATGGTTAGTAGGAGATAATTGATAGCTATCTTGGACTAATTGATTAGGAATAGGGAATTCCTGATAACTGAGCACAACTTTGTCTGGAGTAGAGACCTCAACCAATTACCTGTTCGAGACTTAACTAGATAAAATTAGACCAGTTGTGGATATATTGGCAGTTAGATGACTAGATGAGACTCTGAGCTAGAAGTGAAAAGAAATTAAAGAAGTTAATCAAATAAGGGTAGTTTGCCAGCGGCCTTCGCTACTCGAGCACCACTCCTTCGGGGAATTTAAAGCCTGATGCCCTAAGGTCGTGTAGATCTGGGAGTCATCGGAGTGGGACTCGCTACATGGGTAGTTGAAGTTGACGTGTTCTAAGCAGACTCAAAATACCCTGAATCTATAAAGAAAATAACTAAATGCTAAAACATTAAAAATCTGATCACCAAAGCTCAGAACTAAAAAAGTTGTCTGTTGCTAATATGTCTAGCGATAGGTCGAAGTGTTATCTGGTAGTAGTTAAGACAAGAGTACATTGTGTTGACTATCTGGTCTGGACTAGTACACACACTACACATCAGGAAGACCCTGTGACTAAGAAAAAAAAAGTTCAGCCTAGTTGTTGATTTGTTTTCTGCCTAATCATAACAAGCTACTAAAACCATATGAGACCTTGTCATAGCAACCTAACCAGTCAGACCTGTGTTAAGACTTGTCTGAAGAATTTTTGGAATAAAAACATGACTAGGAATTTAAGTAACTTCAGGTAGACTTTGCTTGAGGACAAGCAAAAAGCTAAGTGTGGGGTTATCTGATACGCGAAAATCGTATCACCTTTTTAGCATGTTTTTACGTATTAATTTGGGTGAAATTGAAGGTAATTTGATCTTGATTGTTCATTATTTTCTTAATTTCACAGTTTTTATGATTTTGGAAGTGTCAGGTGAAAAGTAGACGAAAACAGCAAATTTTGGGGCAAAAATGCAATTTTTGGAAATATTGACTTAGTCAACGGGTCATGACGGGCGTCCCAATCCGGGACAGGCGTCCCGAACCCCCGGAACTAGTCCCACATCGATGTTTTGCTGAAAAATCACCCCGGGAAGCTGCTATAAATACCCCAGGCCTCCAGCAGTTGAATTCATTCCTCTCCACTCGATCTGAGTCATTTAGTGGTTTCCGGTGTACTCTTCTCTAGTACACAACTCACTTAGAGACTCGGATCTCAGTTTTCTTTCTTATTAGTGTTTTGTTTTAGTTTCTGAGAAATAGTCTCAGATCTTAGGTTTCTATAGATAGGTTCGTTTCTGGTATTCATAGAATACCCAGGATTTCGTTACGAGATCCTAAGAGGGCTCTAGGCGTTCGAAGAGTCAGTCCACATGGCTGGGCTTAAGCTAGGTATTAAGGTAAAGCCCAGTTACTAGACTGAGGAAGCGTCCTCCGAAGGTTCTGGTTAGCAAAGTCAGGGTAAGCAATACGACATATACAGCAGTACGCTCCGTCGGCGAGACTACGTAAAGGGTGATTTCTTTATGGCATCAGTCCCCATGTCCCTCTCTTATATGTTGTTATTGTTTTGTTCTAAATACTTATTATGAATACAAGATTACGATTTTTATGAATAGTTGTTTTATATGTTGACGTTGTTATGTTTTTCCGGAAATAGCCACCTGCTAAATATTCACTATGTTTGCATGTTTAATGTGCTCTTTTAAACTAAAGTTAGGGTTATAGACAATTCCTAACCACGGTCTAATCATAACCTGTTTAGTTTAACATACATCAATTAGTATTGGTGTCTGCCATGCTAGATAAAATAACATGTTGAACACCCTGCCTGTTAAAGTAGTCTAGGTAGGGGCCGAGCTGAGTCCGATTATGCCGGCGGCTAGGGCAAGCGGTATGATCCCCGAAGTGACATAGGGCTTTCATGGATGCCTTCGTCCCGAACCGTGAGTAGGGCCGTCATTAAGGTAGGGCAGTTTATTAGAGACCTCGGATGTGGTACGCCTTTAGACACAAAACATAGTTGCAATCCAGGCTAAGATATATCTAAAATACTCGAATATAGGTCAAACAACATATAGGAACAGTATAACATAGAATCAGGACTCATCTATAAAACACTTCTAGGATTAATTAGACTGAAACCTAGTGGAGAATGAATCACCCTCTCATCAAAGTATTTGATGAAGATTGCATAACTGGATTATAAGATAGGAGTTAGGATAAAAGGCTAGTTACTACTAAGCCGTTGCCACTTCCCTGGGAGTACGATAATTAACTTAATAAAATCGTAGATACTTTCCAACAGACTAGCTACACGATAGGTACTCTGCCTTAGGTTCTGGCTGATTAAGTGACACCATAGAGACTAAATGTGACAATTAGTCAATCACAATCCTTAATTATTCATAATCAACATAGGGTAAAATAACACCTATTTAGCACGTCGGTCGGAAACCCATTAACGATAATTAACTTAATAAAATCGTAGATACTTTCCTACATACTAGCTACACGATAGGTACTCTGCCTTAGGTTCTGGCTGATTAAGTGACACCATAGAGACTAAATGTGATAATTAGTCAATCACAGTCCTTAATTATTCATAATCAACATAGGGTAAAATAACACATATTTAGCACGTCAACCGGAATCGCATAACTGACATATGAAGTGAGCAGGGCAGGCAAAGGGAGGAGATGAGAGCTATGCGCATAGAGATGCGAGAAATCAGAAATAAAGGCCATTGAAAAAGGGAAGATTCTTTTTACTTTTTAGCAAATAAATTGTTTGAACTAAAATTAAATAATTGACCCCTACTTTTTATTTTCAAACTTTTTTTTAAAAAGGATCTTTTATTTTATTCAGTAATTTTTCTTCAGACATTCTATTTTTCAAATTCTTTATGAAAAACAAATGTGTTACAAATACAATTTATTTTTCAATAATAAGTTGTATAAACTTAGTCTTTTGTTTTTCTATAATTCTTGCTGAATAGAGGTTAGGATACGATTAGGGTAGTTATGATTTTTGAAAAAGAGATTGAGAATTTTTGCAAAAAGTTTTTAACAGCTTCTGAATTCGATAGGTTAAACATGAAGACTTGTTAAATATTATTATTTTTTTGTGTACTAAGATTTGCAGGGAATTATGAAAAAAAGAAATCCGAAAGTGGCACGCATCCCGAGGTAACCCGAGACGGGCGTCTAGCCGGGACGGGCATCCTGCCTCCGGGACGGACGTCCCAAAGGCCGCCCCCTTCTACAAAAATGCCATTTTTTTTCATTTCCTCCCAAACCAACCACCAAAAATCATCTCTCTACAAAATTCTCTCCACCTTCTCTCTACAAATTTTTGGCAACCTCTTGAAATTTCAAAATTTGAATTTCCCTCCAAAATTTGAACTTTTGAATTTCCTTCCAAAATTCAAATTTCCCTCCAAAATTTGAATTTCCCTCCAAAAACTCAAAATCCTTCCCTAACCAAAATCCATCCTTCCGAATTCAAATTCACCTCCAGAATTCAAATTCGAATCTTCTTTCCCGCCTAAATTCTCAGATTCTCTAAAACGTTCTTAACCAAATGGCTCCCATATGCACTCGTATCACTTCTTCCATGACTGTCACATCTGTGGCACACCCTTTTATGCTTTTTCCCGCCATTCCAGCATACCAGGAGAGATGTCATGGATATATCAGACGCAGCATACTGGTTGGCAAAACGCTTGACTGGGCAGCAGTCCAGACACTAGGAGTAGAGCAGGAGGTCCGACGCATACTCGACGTACTACCCTACAATCGAGTCTTCATCGTCACTGAGCCGACCTACCTAGAGCTGGTATGTGAGTTCTATGCTTCATTTACATTCCAGCAGGAGCACATCACATTTCGTCTGGGTAGAATGGATCGATCGATGAGCATGGCCGAGTTCGGCATCGCCTTGGGACGAGCTGGATACGCCCGCCTACACCTCAGCAGTTCGAGACTTCACTTCTGCAGACGTCTCCACCGCTTGGGCTCAGATTTGTACGACGGGTACTCCCTACCAGCATGGCTTTGTGAAAGCCACAGGTATATATCTTGCTCTTCGCTATTTACATGCCATTATAGCACACACTCTGTCAGGACGTCGGGCGGCCCCCGGGAATGTCACCCAGATGGAGACATTCCTCCTGGCCAACATGCATATGGGTTCCACAGTAGAGATGGCTCGACTCATTACTGTCATCATGCGGGGTTTCACTACGGACACTCAGAAACAGTGTCTGGGGCTCGGGCCGTTCATCACCAGGATAGCCCACTACTTGGAGTTGGACATCGAGGGCTCGGAGCTGACGCAGGTTACCCCGACCACCATTCCTACGGACCTTACCATTCTACGGAACATGGGGATGGTCGTACGGGATGCAACTGGGCGCTACTCCATCCACACGGAGCAGCAAGGACAGGCATTAGCACCGGGATCGGTCCCAACACATATACCTCCGATCGAAACATTCGTCCCACGCACCGCCTTTGAGCGACATATGTCACACGGATTGGCGGAACTCACAGCCTGATATAGCCGGGATATGGAAAACATCGAGAGGCGGATGTCGATGATGGAAGATAGAATCACCATGACCAACAACAGGGTCAAGGAGATTTTTTAGTAGACCTCCTGACTAGTCAAGACCCAGAGGTCTACTTTTCGACAGACTTCCGTGCACCCAATGACGATGAGCCTGGTTCTTAGTTTTTCTTTTCCTTTTCTTTTTCTTTATTTTGTTGCTTTTGCTCTATGTGTGTGATCATGTCTGGGCTGTATGAAATATGAATCAATGTATGACGTTGATTAATATGACATAACAGCATTTGTTTCTTTTATTATATTTTGTTATTTCTTTTAATGCTTTATTTTCTCTCTTACCCTTAGTTAAATAAGTGTGGGGTAAGAGTTCTCTGTTTTGTTTTTATTTCTTCTTGTTTTCAAATAAGTGTGGGGTAATTTAGATATGCATGAACACTGAGGACAGTGTCAGACTTAAGTATGGGGTAGCAGTGCACAGTGCACTGTAGTAAAAAAATGATTTTTGCATGTTTTTCTCGTATTTTCACACCCTTCCAAATTTTTTCAAAATTGTTGACTTCAAAATGCAGTATGATTGGTAAAGAATTGCTGATGTCTATGATATGTATGTAGAATGCTATGATCAGTAGGAGACAACGTGATGACTTTCTTGAATTTATCGATTAGAAATAGGGAATTCCTGATAATTGAGCACAACTTAGTTTGGATTAGAGACCTCAACCAAATTCCTTTTCAAAACTTAACTAGATAAGATTAGGCCAGTTGAGGATGTATTGGCAATGAAAATGACTAGATGATGCTCTGAGCTGAAAGTGAAAAGAAAAAAGAGAGTTAACTAAATAGGGTAGTTTGCAAGCGGCCTTTGCTACTCGAGCACCACTCCTTTGGGGAACTTAAAGCCTGATGCCCTAAGGTCGTGTAGGTCTTGGAGTCATCGGAGTGGGACTCGCTACATGGGTAGTTAAAGTTGACATGTGAAAGCAGACACAAATTACCCTAAAAAATCAATAAAAGAAAAATCAATAAATGCTTAATTAAAAATCTTGTCACCAAGGCTCAGAACTTAGAAGGTTGTTTGTTGCTGGTATGTCTAGCGACGGGTCGAAGTATTATCTGGTAAGAGTCAAGATGAGAGTATATTGTGTTGACAATCTAGTCTGGACTAGTACACACACTACACATCAGGAAGACCTTGTGACTGAGAGAAGAGTTCAATCTAGTTATTAAGTTGTTAAGCCTGCTTGACCATGATAATCTACTAGAGACATTTGAGACCTTGTCATGGCAACTGAACCAGTCAGACCTGTGTTGTGAATTATCTGATTCAGTGATGAATTCTGGAGTAAAAACATGACTAGAAATTTTAAGTGACTGCACCTATGATTTAAAATCACTAACTTCAGGTAGACTTTGCTTGACGACAAGCAAAAAGCTAAGTGTGGGGTTATATGATATGCATAAATCATATCACTTTTTAGCATGTTTTTAGGCACAATTTAGGGTGAAATTGGTGTTAAATCGCTCTTAATTGATTGTTATTAACTCAATTTCACAGTTTTTGTGATTTTTGGAAGTGTTAGGTGAAAAGTACAAGAAAATGGCAAATTTCGGAGAAAAAACGTGATTTTCAGAAGTTCAGAAGTCGGGATAGGTGTCCAGAACCCAGGACGGGCATCCTGACCTGGTCAACAGACCAGGATGGGCGTCCAGGACTTTGGACGGTCGTCCTGACCTGGTCAACAGGCCGGGACGGGCGTCCCAGATCCAGGACGGGCACCAATGCTACAGCGAGGTCAATGCTGCAGCATCCCTACACCTTTTATGTCACCTTCTTGTCACACCCCCAAACTTAGTGTTCCGGGCAGATTGAGATAGAGTCAACGGGTGTCAAAGAAAAGATATACACAAATATTTGGAAATAATGGCTAGTTTAACTGATTTTTGAAAGAAAATAGTCCTAGTCTCAACTTGGCTAACTAGGGAAATACAATGTAGTAGGGTAAGCTAGAAAGGCTCAATCGTTTTCAAGAACATGCCTTAATCATTTCATTGCTATTGATTCTACTAGGATTTCGCATCGAAAGATATCACAAATGAGTTTAAAAATTCTGTTTCTTCATACCACAGCTAATTTTTGTTATCAACGAAAAATTGTCTAGGTTAAGACTATTGTGCAAAAAATGTTTGGAGTAAAATGAATTATCACCCAATATCAGCTAATATCTCTATATCTAAAAAAAGGTACTTGTCATACAAGAATTTGCGTTTTAAGTTAAAGAAATCATCATCAATTGCAATCCCAAGGCTGTTGCAACCAACTAATCACTAGATGAAAAATCACAACATTTTCTATTGCAATCATCTAACAGTCAAGCATTCATGCATTTCAGAAGGAAATTCTAGCAGAATATCAAAAATTTTGCATCATAATTTGCATCATTAAATAAAAGTAAACATTCATCCATCATCCAGCATAAAAAATAAGCATTTATCCATCATTCATCATCAAAATAATCATTCATCCATCCAACAAGAGGGCACCCTCCCCCAAACTTAAGAGGGAGCAATGTCCTCATTGTAACATGCAAAAAAAGAATATAGCATCCAACATTCACACATCACAAGGTCAAGCCTTAACATCAAGTCAATATAAAAGAAATACAAGTACTAAGGAATAGAGAAACAGTGTATCAAAGAGAGAAGAGAAGAGAAATAGAACCACTCCCGAAGTGCAGGTAGGGTTGCTATATGTCCTCGTCGCTTCCCATTGTGCGATCATCGGGCAAAAGTTAGTCAGGGAAAGTGGGCTATGATTCACCAGCTTGTTACCTCGGTACTGGTAGGGAACGGAAGATAGGTGCATCGCGGTCTCGAACATACCGCCAGTACACTTGCTGTGCATATAGCTACTGCACATAGATTGCTGGAGCATCGGAGGTTGTGGGGGCTGTGGGACAGTTGGTCTGCGAGCTGATTGCGTCCGACTGCTAGTCCTAGATAGTTGTGCTGAGGTAGCGGGCAGAATCCTGCTCAAGTCATGAGCGGATATCGTGCCATGGGCATATAAGTCCTCATCATCTATAGCCACCATAACGCTGGAGGCTCTGCAAAGGAAACAAATGAGCGTTGGAAAGCACATTTCCCCAGTCTTGCGGTTGGAGCATGCTCTGATGATATGCATAAATCATATCACATTTTGAGCATTTTTTAGGCATGATTTAGGGATAAATTGAGGGCAAATCGATCTTAATTGTTTATTATTAACTCAATTTCATAGTTTCTGTGATTTTGGAAGTTTCAGGTGAAAAGTAGAAGAAAATGGCAAATTTCGGGGCAAAAACGCAATTTTTCAGAAGTTCGGACTTCGGGGAGGGCCTCCCGAATCAGGACGGGCGTCCTGACCTGGTCAACAGACCAGGACAGGTGTCCAGGACTCGGGACGGCCATCCTGACCTGGTCAACAGTCCAGGACGGGCGTCCCGAGCTGTAATCCAAGTCCCACATCGAAATTTTGATGAAAAATCACTCCAGAAAGCTGCTATAAATACCCCAGGCCTTCCTCAGTTGAAATCATTCCTCTCCACTCAATCTGAGTCATTTAGTGACTTAAGTTGTACATAAGTCACTTAGAGACTCGGGTTCAGCATAAGTTTTCTTCTATTTTTAGTTAGTGTTTTCGTATTCTTAGTTTCTGAGAATTAGTCTTAGAACTTAGGCTTGGATAGATAGCTTCGTTTCTGGTATTCATAGAATACCTGGGATTTCGTTAGGAGATCCTAAGAGGGCTCTAGGCATTCGAAGAGTCAGTCCACAAGGCTGGGCTTAAGCTGGGTATTAAGGTAAAGTCCAGCTACTAGGCTGAGGAAGCATCCTCCGAAGGTTCTGTCGAGCAGTACGACATATACAAGCAGTTGCTCCATCGGCGAGACTAAGTAAAGGGTGATTTCTTTATGGCATCAGTCCCCCTGTCCCTCTCTTTATATGTCTGTATTGAGTTTGTCCAAAAATTTATTATGAATATGAGATTATGATTTCTATGAATATTTGTTATATATGTTGAGTTGTTATGTTTTTTCGGAAATGGCCACCTGCTTAATATTCATTATGTCTGCATGTCTAATGTAGTTTCTTTTAAACTAAAATTAGGGTTATAGACAATTCCTAACCACGGTCTATTCATAACCTGTTTAGTTTAATAGGCATCAATTAGTATTGGTGTCTGCCATATTAGATAAAATAACCTGCGGAACACCCTGTTTGTTAGAGTAGTCTAAGTAGGTTGAGTAGAGCGTTTATGCCGGCGGTTAGGGGCGAGTGGCATGATCCCCTAAGTGACAGGGCTTTCATGGATGCCTTTATCTTGAACCGTGAGTAGGGCCGTTTACCATGGCGATGGGGTAGTTTATTAGAGACTCGGATGTGGTACACCTTTAGACTCAGAACATAGATGCAATCCAGGCCAAGACATGTCTAAAATATTTGAAGATAGGTCAATCAACATATAGGAACAGTATAACATAGAATCAGGACCTCATCTATAAAACACTTTAGGCTTAAATAGACTTGAACGTAGTGGAGAATGAATCACCCTCTCATCAAAGTTATTGATGACGATTGCATAACTGGATCATAAGATAAGAGTTAGGATAAAAGGCTAGTTCCTACTAAGCCGTTACCACTTCCCTGGGAGTTCGATATTTAACTTAATAAAATCGTAGATACTTTTCAAACAGACTAGCTACACGATAGGTACTCTGCCTTAGGTTCTGACTGATTAAGTGACACTATAAAGACTAAACGTGACAATTAGTCCATCCCAGTCCTTAATTACTCATAATCAACATAGGGTAAATCAACACCTATTTTAGCATATCAGTCGGGAACACATCAGATTTTTGGCACCGTTGCCTGGGAAATATCATAATGAATTTAGGATTCCTGATCAAAATTCTAGAGAATTATGATAGGTAACGGTAGTAACCTAGACTTTAAACCCAACACTTATCTTACGCTAGTTAGACAATCAATTTCCAAAATATAGGGTTATCATAACTAACTAATTTTAGATAATATATGGAATTAAGACACTTAGGATAATCAAATTTTAGAAAATTATTCTAAAACCATATTAAGGGAATTTAATTGCTTTCGAAATATAAGAAAAAAAACTGTTAATATTTAAAATCCGAAAAAAAATTGTACTTTTCTTGTTCAAATGGTAAGTTGTTCTTTTTCCTATCTCTTGTATGATTTTTTTTCCTTTCATAATTGAATAGTTGTTTTTTCTGAATTTTTGATTTTTCACTTTCCATGTAACTCCACTAACCAGTTTGCTCAGGCTTAAACATATTCTTCTCTGTAGTTGCATGACTCAAACTTCAGAAGCTAACCTTGAAACACCAGTTGAGAATCCTGAACGTCTCATTCGTACAGCTAACAGGTGAAGAACAGAGATGGCTGCTGAAAGACCTCCCCTCGAATCCTATATCCAGCCACAGACTGTTCCAGTATCGTCCGCCATCCAAATCCCTGGAAACCCTAGCTATGATCTTAAACCGAATGTGATCCAGTTGATTATTAATCGGGTTCAGTTTGGAGGAACTACAGTCGAGAATCCGTTGGATCACTTATCTGATTTCTTTTCTCTCTGTGAAGGCCTCAAGGGAGATTATACTGCAGAAGTAACTAAACTAAACCTCTTTCCCTACTCACTGAGGGACAGAGCTAAGAGATGGTTGGCCCAGCTACCCACTAACTCCATCACCTCTTGGGACGAGTTGAGCAAAGCCTTCCTAGAAGAGTACTACTCTGCAGCAAGGGTCCTAGAATATCGAAGGGCTCTGTCCAGTTTTACTCAAGCTGCTGATGAGACAGTGATCGAAGCTTGGGACAGATTCAAGGAGCTACTCAGGCTCTGCCCCCAACATGGACTTACAGAAGCATTGATGATCCAGCAATTTTACGGGGGTATGACAGACATGGGTAAACAAGTTCTTGATGGACTCAACCCTCAGAGCGGTTTCAATGGAATGAGTGATGTAGATGCTAGAAACGCTCTAGAGAGGCTCAATAGGAATAGCAAGAACTGGCGCACGAGTGGCCGAGCTAAGAAGCAACTAGTAAATGCGGCCATCGCATCCACTGATGATCAATTTGAGGCACTGAAGGCCAGCATTACTAGTCAACTGAATGCTTTCCAACAAGGGAAAAGCGTTCAGATAGTGTATCAAGTCTGTGAATTTTGCCAAGGACCGCATTTTAGTGGAGATTGTTATGGTAATGGAATATTAACTATTCCAGAGGATATGGAACAAGTGGATGCAGTTAACTCTGCTCCTATAGGAAATACCTACAATCCCACTTGGAAGAACCATCCAGGATTCAGTTGGAGAAACAATTTCGGGACTGCTAACTTCCAGAAAAGGGTACCTCAGCAACTGCCATATCCGTAGAACCAGCAAGTCGCTCTGCCTACACCTAAGAACTACATCGTTCCAACTTACCCCATGCAAGAATTTAGGGACATGCTGAAAAGCATCGCCGACTCTAACAAGGAAATGATAGAGTCTAACAGGAAGGTTCATGAAGCTCACGCTGAAAGAATCCAGCAGAACGAGAATAGACAGAAGCAGACCAAGCAAACAGTCAAAAATACAAGGCCGTCAACCTTGGCGATGGGGCGGTTTATTAGTTGACTCAGATGTGGTACACCTTTAGACTCAGAACATAGTTGGAATCCAGGCCAAGACATGTCTAAAATACTCGAAGATAGGTCAATCAACATGTAGGAACAGTATAACATAGAATCAGGACATTATCTATAAAACACTTTTAGGCTTAAATAGACTTAAACCTAGTGGAGAATGAATCACCCTCTCATCAAAGTTATTGATGACGATTGCATAACCGGATCATAAGATAAGAGTTAGGGTAAAAGGCTAGTTACTACTAAGCTGTTACCACTTCCCTGGGAGTACGATATTTAATTTAATAAAATCGTAGATACTTTCCAACAGACTAACTACACGATAGGTACTCTGCCTTAGGTTCTGGTTGATTAAGTGACAGCATAGAGACTAAAAGTGACAATTAGTCAATCTAAGTCCTTAATTACTCATAATCAACATATGGTAAAACAACACCTATTTAGCATATCAGTCGGGAAGCCATCACAGATCCAGGACGGGCATCCTGAATGCCTGGTCAAAGTCCCACATCAAACTTTTGAGAGAAATTCACCCAGTTCCCCTACTATAAATACCACAGGCCTTCCTCAGTTGAAATCATTCCTCTCCACTCGGTCTGAGTCATTTAGTGACTTCAAGTATACAATTTTCCATAGTATACAAGTCACTTAGCGATTCAGGTTTTTAGTATAGGTTTATTTATAGTTTTAGAGAGTGTCTCGTGTTCTTCGTTTCTGAGGGTCTGTCTCAGATCTTAGAATACGACTAGATAGGTTCATTTTTGGTATTCATAGAATACCCGGGATTTCGTTAGGAGTTCCTAAGAGGGTACTAGGCGTTCGAAGAGTCAGTCAACAGGGTTGTGCTTAAGCTTGGTATTAAGGTAAAGCACAACTACTAGGATGAGGCAACGTCCTTCGAAGGTTCTGTCGAGTAGAGTCGGGTCGAGCAGTCCAACATATACATGTTGTTGCTCCATCAGCGGACTATGTAAAGGGTGAATACTTTATGGCATCGGTCCCCTTGTCCCTCTCTTTATATGTCTGTACTGTGTTCGTCCAAATAAATATTGTGAATATTGAACTATGATTATATGAATATGTGTTTTGCATGTTGAAGTATTTATGTTTTTCCGGAAATGGTCACCAACTTAATTATCATTATGACTGCATGTCTACTGTAGTTTCTTTTAAACTAGATGAATGGTTATAGACAATTCCTAACCATGGTCTAATCATAACCTGTTTAGTTTAACAGACATTAATTTAGGACTTCCCGTTGGAAGCATTAATGTTTGCCATATTAGATGAAATAACCTATAGATCACCATGTTTGTTAAAGTAGTCTAAGTAGGTTGAGTTTGTGCGTTTATGCCGGCGTTAGGGCGAGCGGCATGATCTCCTAAGTGACATAGGACTTTCATGGATGCCTTTAGCTCGAACTGTGAGTAGGGCCGTCATTAAGGTAGGGCGGTTTATCAGGTAACTCGGATGTGGTACACCTTTAGACTTAGTACGTAATTGCAATCTAGACCAAGATATATCTAAAATACTCGAAGATAGGTCAATCAACATGTAGGAACAGTATAACATAAAATCAGGACATTATCTGTAAAATACTTTTTAGGCTTAAATAGACTTGAACCTATTGGAGAATGAATCACCCTCTCATCAAAGAATTTGATGAACGATTGCATAACTGGATCATAAGATAAAAGTTAGGGTAAGAGGATAGTTACTACTAAGTCGTTACCACTTCCCTGGGAGTATGATAATTAATTTAATTAAAATCGAAGATACTTTCCAACAAACTAGCTACACGATAGGTACTCTGCCTTAGGTTCTGATTGATTAAGTGACAATATAGAGACTAAATGTGACAATTAGTCATTCTAAGTTCTTAGTTATTCATAATCAACATAGGGTAAAATAACACCTATTTTAGCATGTGTCGGAAACCCATCAATAGGTATATTTATAGTTTTAGAGCGTGTCTCGTGTTCTTCATTTCTGAGAGTCTGTCTCAGATCTTAGAATACGACTAGATAGGTTCATTTTTGGTATTCATAGAATACCCGGGATTTCGTTAGGAGATCCTAAGAGAGCACTAGGCGTTCGAAGAGTCAGTCAACAGGGTTGTGCTTAAGCTGGGTATCAAGGTAAAGCATAGCTACTAGGATGAGGAAGCGTCCTTCGAAGGTTCTGCCGAGCAGAATCGGGTCCAGCAGTCCAACATATACAAGTAGTTGCTCCATCAGCGGAATACGTAAAGGGTGAATACTTTATGGCATAGGTCTCCTTGTCCCTCTCTTTATATGTCTGTACTGTGTTCGTCCAAATAACTATTATGAATACCAAACTATGATTGTATGAATATGTGTTTTGCATGTTGAAGTCATTTATATTTTTCCAGAAATGGTCACCAGATTAACTATTATTATGACTGCATGTCTACTGTAGTTTCTCTTAAACTAGATGAATGGTTATAGACAATTCCTAACCACGGTCTAATAATAACCTGTTTAGTTTAACAGACATTAATTTAGGACTTCCCGTTGGAAGCATTAATGTCTGCCATATTAGATGAAATAACCTATAGATCACCATGTTTGTTAAAGTAGTCTAAGTATGCTGAGTTTGTGCGTTTATGCCGGCGTTAGGGCAAGCGGCATGATCTCCTAAGTGACACAGGACTTTCATGGATGCCTTTAGCTTGAACCGTGAGTAGGGCCGTCATTAAGGTAGGGCAGTTTATTAGGTAACTCAGATGTGGTACACTTGTAGAATCAGTACATAATTGCAATCTAGACCAAGATATATCTAAAATACTCGAAGATAGGTCAATCAACATGTAGGAACAGTATAACTTAAAATCAGAGCATTATCTGTAAAACACTCTTTTAGACTTAAATATACATGAACCTAGTGGAGAATGAATCACCCTCTCATCAAAGAATTTGATGAATGATTGCATAACTGGATCATAAGATAAGAGTTAGGGTAAGAGGATAGTTACTACTAAGCCGTTACCACTTCCCTGGGAATACGATAATTGATTTAATTAAAATTGTAGATACTTTCCAACAGACTAGCTACACGATAGGTACTCTACCTTAGGTTCTGATTGATTAAGTGACAATATAGAGACAAAATGTGACAATTAGTCATTCTAAGTCCTTAGTTATTCATAAACAACATAGGGTAAAATAACACCTATTTTAGCATATCAGTCGAAATGCATCACTTTTCCGCTGCTCCAAACATCATTTTTGGTTCGTCCAGTATTCTACCACTCCGTAATGTGACCGCTTTGCAATGTTCTTTTCCTTCTCTCCTTGGATTCTCCGTATCACTCGGAAGTGATCCTTGTGGTCTAGTTCTCATCTCTTGGGCTAACTGCCCTATTTGGCTTTCCATGTTCCGAACAGTAGATGATAGTCCTTGTATAGTTGTTTCTGTTCTTGCCATGAAGTCTCTCATCATATTTTCTAAAGCATTTGAAGGTGGTTGTTGTTGTTGAGGTCTTTGTTGTTGTTGGAGTTGGTGTTGTTGTTGTTGGGGGTACTGCTGCTGCTGGGGGTACTGCTGCTGCTGGGGGTACTACTGCTGTTGTTGCTGCTGGAGCAGTGGTCTTGGGTTCATACCTTGGCTTTGGTGCATCCCTTGATCTCTCCAAGAAAAATTTGGATGTTGCCTCCAAGTAGGGTTGTAAGAATTTGATTGTAGACTGT
Organism: Asclepias syriaca; assembly: GCA_027405835.1. Taxonomy (NCBI): domain Eukaryota; kingdom Viridiplantae; phylum Streptophyta; class Magnoliopsida; order Gentianales; family Apocynaceae; genus Asclepias; species Asclepias syriaca. The sequence goes on along the minus strand of CM049926.1, from coordinate 20,978,615 downwards.
TGCCACTGTTTTGGTTCCCCATGTAGTAAACTGAAGCTGGATTGTGAACACAATCCTCAAATAGGTGCCCCTCTCCACAATAAACACAGCACACATCCTGTACTTGGCTTAAATTGGACTGGTTTGATGGTTCTGCCACCTGCCCGCCATGTTGTTGCATACTTAGTGTCTTTAGCATGTTGGACATTGTTGACACTTGGGCTAAGAGTGAAGTTAGTGGATCTAACTCCAATACTCTAGCCACTCTTCTTCCACTAGGTAGTCTTGTTGTAGGCCACTGATAGTTGTTGTTGGCAATTCTTTCAACTAGTTCATAGGTTTCATTGTAAGTTTTTGCCAACAGTGCTCCATTTGCTGAAGCATCGACTATCATGCGTGTGTGTGCGTTTAACCCGTTATAAAATGTCTCCATTTGAATACAATGTGGGATTCCATGTTGTGGACATCTTCTTAACAACTCTTTGAATCTCTCTCATGCCTCATACAATGATTCATCTTCTAGCTGATGAAAAGAAGTGATTTCATTTCTTAACCTAGCATTTTTAGTTGGAGGAAAATATTTCATTGAGAATTTTTCAGTGAGCTGCTGCCATTATGTTACACTACCCGAGGGTAGAGAGTTTAGTCATGCTCTAGCCTTGTCTCTTAGGGAGTACGGGAACAATTTCAGCCTCAACACTTCATCTGCTATCCCTGGTAGCTTAAAACAGTCACTTACTTCCATGAAGAGTCGTAGGTGCAAGTGTGGATCTATAGCAGGTAATCCACCAAACTGCCCTACCGTTTGCAACATTTGGAACATTACTAGTTTCAGCTCGAACTGTGCTGCAGTAATCTCTGGTTGTACAATGCTTGGATTCGATTCATTGAACATAGGGACTGCATACTGTCAGATAGCATCGTTCCTATCGTCTGCCATCACCACAGGATTATAGACAGGTTCATTTTCTATGGCACGCTGCTCAACCATGTCTACCTTGTCCTTGGTTTGTTTCTTTTTCCTCAACGCCTTGGTTGTTCTCTCAATCTCTGGATCAAGTGGCAGCACTGTAGCTTGAGAGCCCTTGCACATTTTACTCATGCAAAATAGCACACGTTAAGGAATGAATGATACACAAGCTGGAATTTAACAAATAATTACGATCAATAATTCACAAAAACAATTCAGCCCATGCATAATTATTCGTCCCTCATACAATCATTTCAATAATCTCGTAAGCTGAAGTATGAGTATAAAATAAAACAATAAAAGTAACCAAATGCAAATAATATTTACAAACAATTGACTCCGAATCCCCGGCAACGGCGCCAAAAACTAGTTGCGTTGTGTGCGTGTGTCACAAATTGAAAAGATAAGAAAATAGAATAAATCAACGCAATCTTAACAAGTGCAAGTATATACCGCTCAACAAGTAATATATGTACCTAAGTACAAGATTATCGATCCCACAGGGACTACGTGTGCCAATTATACATGCAAACATGACTACATTTGGTTAAAAGAATAAAGAATGATGAATAATGACTGGAGATTCGGAGATTAAGGTACTGCCCTGGTAATGTTGCAACAACACAAATGCTGCAGCAACACCAATGCTGCAGCAACACCAATGCCGCAGCAATACTAACTAACAACTACATGTCAGCCTACTGAAAAATAACCATAAGAATACAACAGGTAATACATTGTTGAGAAAATCAAGCCAAAGATGCAAATATAAACCAAGAGTGAATCTAAAAATACTAAGCATGCTTTCGGTTTCCAAATTAACACTACAGCGATCTGGTTCTACCCAGATTACTTAGCCTATTAGTCTAAACCCCCGATAACATCATCTCATGGAGTACGAAGTACCGTGAACCTAGAACAACACAAGTCAGTGAAATTGGTCGTGTCCCCTGCAATGTTGAGCGCACGGTCATGCGTCTCAATCTAGTGCCATGCAATTATCGTGTCAACTAGACCCCTTCCGGTTAGAAATCCAGATACTAGTTCGATACATAACTTGGACAGTCATAACCGCAAGTTATTCCTAATCCGTTTAAGTAATTGCATGAATAAACTAAGCATGCCCCATACAAGCACCAATAAGGAAAACAATACACAAAACTTATGCATTCTTATCATCATATTCCATATTATGTTTTTCCACATGTTTATAATTTACTAGACTACAACACCTTCAGGTTATACATAGATATTCAATTGAGACGAATCATGAAATACAAGGATCAACGTAATAGGAAAAACAGTCCCTAGGTTCATAGTGAACATTTCAATCCCAAAACAGTATTTAATTAATCCTTGGATTCATCTAAATATTCCCCTATTACAAAGAATACTTAATCATAAAACAGTAGCAATTTGAAGAAATTGAAAGAGAGTTACTCGGGTCGGAGATCACCCTACTGCCCCAAATCGAATTTAATCAAGTTGATGCTGCCCTTCGTCTCCTCTGCGTGGTGCTGCTGCCTTCGGTTCTGCCCAGCTTGCAAAATCCCAGCAAGGTCGCCCAACTTTCTCAGGTTATTTTCCGCTCTATCTAAGCTAAAAGACACTCTAAAACAAGCTACCCACTGCCTCTATTCTAAGCATACCCGACGCTAAATACAAATATGCTATATCTACGGTACTTACAATATTTCTCCTCTTCTCCTCTCCAAACTTTTCTCTTCTACTTTCTCCTCTATTTAAACATGTCTTTGATGCTCCCAGAAATTCATTTGTCCACCGGTTGATAGTGGACATCTGTCCTTCTTTCCTAGAATAATTCCCTTGATGCTATCCTCACGGGTTGTACATCTGCCGGTTTTTTTTATGACTTATGCTCCAGCTGGGATGATTCTTTGGTAAATATGTGTATATATATATATATATATAACAAACTGCTGATTATATTTGTCTTCTTTTCCTCCTAAAAACCCGCGAACATTATGCCTCAACCGACTGGAATTTCCAGTTGTTATGTGTGTACGTATATATATATATATATGTATATCTAAGAGTTCCAGCACATCATTCTCTTTTGTCACTTTCCCTTTTTGTCTTTTTGTCCACTCATCAGCATGCATGTATACATATATATATATATATATATATATATATATATATATATATGTAAAAATATATACATATATATGAAACATAAATTCCAATTTTTCTCGGTACAAATTCCTTAATCGGTTAATCATCTTTAACCAGCCAACTTCCCTTTTTACCCTTGGTCAATTGGCTCATAAAAATCCCACTCTTAAAGTGCTGCAATTACAAATCAAAGAAAATCAGAATTTAATTTAAATAAACAGTGGAATTTTTATCAAATGAACTAAACTAGTGAAATTAAAAGGAAAATGTACAATGTAGCGCATTTTATCCAGAATTAAGAGACATCTTCTACCAATCATGCTAGAAATGAGGTAAAATATGTGAAAATAACTCTACTATCGTAGAGTTATCACACCCCCAAACTTAAACTATTGCTCGTCCCGAGCAATGCTGCAATAATGCAAAGGAGAGAAATGTATTAATCATCCAACAATCAGTTCAGTAGCACCTAGCTAACTTGGGATTTGCAATTTCAGATTTAGAAAATTGTGAAATTCAAGTAGATATCAAGTTCCAATTTTTCAAATATCAAAATACTAACCAAATCAAGATCAAATAATCAATTTACTCCAGTGTGTGTGTGTATAGTCTATCCCCTACTTAATTCTTGCTCATGAATCAGCAAATGATAATCCCTAGATTCATTTTGCATAATTAAACTCCAATTCATCATACCTTTCTCCACTAATGTAGTAGTCTCAATAGCAAGGATCAAAGAGGTCTTACTCTGGTTGTATTGTTGGGTGAGGGTCAGGTGTGATACATTTGGGTGCATAGTAGGCTCAAACTCAGCCCCAACCTGCCCTGAACATATTAAGCACAAACAATTCTTTCTATCTACCACAATTTGCATCTTGTAATACTCAAGAAGTAATCACCCAATAATCAAGTAGAGAGCTTTGGTATGTTTATTTTTTTCTTCTCTCTTATTATTATTATTATCATAGTATTTATTTATTTATATATATTATTATTATTAGTATTATTTTTACACTCTCGAGTACTGAGAGTTCTTTTTGTACACAAAATTTCAAAAATGTTTTTTTAGATACAACTGCCACAGAGTCAAAATGCTACAGAAACCTTAGTGTAGCCGCAACATCAATGCTACAGCGAGGTCAATGCTGCAGCATCCCTACACCTTTTATGTCATCTTCCTGTCACACCCCCAAACTTAGTGTTCCAGGAAGATTGAGATAGAGTCAACGAGCGTCAAAGAAAAGATATACACAAATATTTGGAAACAGTGGCTAGTTTAACTGATTTTTGAAAGAAAACAATCCTAGGCTCAACTTGGCTAACTAGGGAAATACAATGTAGTAGGGTAAGCTAGAAAGGCTCAATCGTTTTCAAGAACATGCCTAGATCATTTCATTGCTATTGATTCTACTAGGATTTTGCCTCAAAAGATATCACAAATGAGTCTAAAAATTCTGTTTCTTCATACCACAGCTAATTTTTGTTATGAACGAAAAATTGTCTAGGTTAAGACTATTGTGCAAAAAAACTGTTTGGATTAAAATGAATTATCACCCAATATCAGCTAATATCTCTATATCTTAAAAAAAGGTACTTGTCATACAAGAATTTGCGTTTTAAGTTAAAGAAATCATCAACAATTGCAATCCCAAGGCTGTTGCAACCAACTACTCACTAGATGAAAAATCACAACATTTTCCATTGCAATCATCTAACAGTCAAACATTCATTGATTTCAGAAGGAAATTCCAGCAGAATAGCAAAACATTTGCATCATAATTTGCATCATTAAATAAAAGTAAACATTCATCCATCATCCAGCATAAAAAATAAGCATTTATCCATCATTCATCATCAAAATAATAATTCATCCATCTAGCAAGAGGGCACCCTCCCCCAAACTTAAGAGGGAGCAATGTCCTCATTGTAGCAGGAAAAAAAACAATATAGCATCCAACATTCACACATCACAAGATCAAGCCTTAACATCAAGTCAATATAAAAGAAATACAAGTACTAAGGAATAGAGAAATAGTGTATCAAAGAGAGAAGGGAAGGGAAATAGAACCACTCCCGAAGTGCAGGGAGGGTTGCTATATGTCCTCGTCGCTTCCCATTGTGCGATCATCAGGCAGAAGTTGGTCAGGGAAAGTGGGCCACGGTTCACCAGCTTGTTGCCTTGGTACTGGCAGGGAACGGAAGATAGCTGCATTGCAGTCTTGAACATACCGCCAGTACACTTGCTGCTGCGCATATAGCTGCTGCACATTGATTGCTGGAGCATCGGAGGTTGTGGGGACTGTGGGATAGTTGGTCACCGGGCTAATTACGTCCGAGTGCTAGTCTTGGATGGTTGTGCTGAGGTCAAGGGCAGAATCCTGCTCAAGTCATGAGCAGATATCGTGCAGTGGGCATATAAGTCCCCATCATCTATAGCCACCATAACTACGGAGACTCTGTAAAGCAAACAAATGAGCATTGGAAAGCACATTTCCCCAGTCTTGCGGTTGGCGCATGCTCTGATTTGATCACAGATAATCTTGCCCACGTTGATGGTCTTTCCTTTGATAATGCAGGATAGCAGCAATATCCTTTCCACGTTGAGGGTGGACGTGTGTGCGGTGGGCATTAAGGAGTGGCGTATGAAGTAGAACCAGACCTTAGCTTCGTCGGTCAGGAACTCTCTGCGGCAAGTCTAGTTCCTGTGCTGGGAACAAGTCCATTGGGTCCCTGGAACAGTAACGTCCTTCAATACTTGGTCTCGGACTTCATCAGTGAGGTTTAAAGACAGTGAGTGGTAGTCATCTGCATCATTGTTGAAATTTTGAAGATCAAACAGCTGGTTGATAATCTTTGGGTTCAAAGGAACCTGACGTTCCCTGACAAATACAGAATAAACGTTGTTAGGCCAGAGGTTTGAATAAAATTCACGAACAATAGAGATGTCCGACTAAATTCGCTGATTGCTGAATTTGTTCCAGCCTAAGGTTTGAATCATGGTTCTGCATTCTGCGGGAAGAGGATAAGGATCCTCTCCAATTGAAATGAATCCCAGATCTGCCAGAAATTTCTTATCGCTATAGGTTTCTTGAAACCTTTTCTCAGCATCCAGAGAGGCAAACTTTGCCTTAGTATATTTCCTTGCGACTTGTTTCACCCTAGGCATCTAAAACACGGGCAAACGTTAGAGCTAAGTGTTACATCATTTTTAAACATATAAGGATTGGTCCGCAAGAGTTTATGCATTAGCTCACACATAGATTCAACAATTAAACACAGAACATCACAAAATCATGCATAAGTCAGTGTGCTCTTGACAGGTAAACATTAAGCAATATGCTGTTAATAGGCTTTCAGGGATAAGACAAAATAAAGAAAATCAACCTAGTGCTGCTTGCCATCAATAGAATTGCTGCAGCATTGATGTTGCTGCAGCATTTCTAGTGCTGCAAGAGAACAGTATGTTGTACACAGATAATTGGCAAATTACCTACTGTCATATATAAGAAAGCATGATGTATTCAACAAATACACATAAGACCCTAACTGGCAATAAGCAGATATAGAGAAAACCATCCAGTTTCAATATTTAAACACAAACTGAAAGTAGCAGTAAGACGATATATAGGAAACAGTTTGTGTGCAACAGTTTAAACTCAGAATTTGAAACTGGCAGTAAGCATATATAGAGAAAACAATATGCTTTCAACATTTAAACACAAACTGAAAATGGCAGTATCTATATAGGAAATAGTTTGTGTTCACAGTGAAACTCATAATTTGAAACTGGCAGTAAACACATACTCTGAACACAGTAGGCTCTAGTCATTTTAACATTTAACATCAGAATAGATGTTGGCAGTAAGCATATATCAAGAAGACAGTGTGATCTTAACATATACACACCCATTCAACCTTGGCAGTAAGTAAGCCAACACAAAATCTGAAATCTGTCAGTAAGCAACCAACACACAATCTGAAATTTGGCAGTAAGCATAGAGCAAGAAAACATTGTAACTTTAACATGTATATACCAAATCAGCAACTGGCAGTAGGTATAGTTCAATAAAGCATCATGTCAACACAAAATTTGAAACTTGACAGTAAGCATAGAGCAAGAAAATAGTGTGCTTACAACTATTAAACACCAAAACAGTGTGTTTATACCAATGACTCATGAGATCTGAGTGTTAACAACTATCAAAACAGTGTGCATTCAAGATGTTTAAGCATAAAATAGTAGAATACCCAAATTTCTAAATGTGAAATATGCCATTATGTGCTGATGCATTTCCGACTGATATGCTAAATAGGTGTTATTTTACCCTATGTTGATTATGAGTAATTAAGGACTGAGGTTGACTAATTGTCACATTTAGTCTTTTGAGGTGTCACTTAAACAGTCAGAACCTAAGGTAGAGTACCTATCGTGTAGCTAGTCTGTTGGAAAGTATCTACGATTTTATTAAATTAAATATCGTACTCCCAGGGAAGTGGTAACGGCTTAGTAGTAACTAGCCTCTTATCCTAACTCTTATCTTATGATCCAGTTATGCAATCGTCATCAATAACTTTGATGAGAGGGTGATTCATTCTCCACTACGTTTAAGTCTATTTAAGCCTAAAGTGTTTTATAAATGATGTTTTGATTCTATGTTATACTGTTCTTACATGTTGATTGACCTATCTTCGAATATTTTAGACATGTCTTGGCCTGGATTGCAACTATGTTCTGAGTCTAAAGGTGTACCACATCTGAGTCTCTAATAAACCGCCCCATCGCCAAGGTAAATGGACCTACTCACGGTTCGAGCTAAAGACATCCATGAAAGCCCTATGTCACTTAGGGGATCATGCCGCTCGCCCCTAACCGCCGGCATAAACGCTCAACTCAGCCTACTTAGACTACTCTAACAAACAGGGTGTTCCGCAGGTTATTTTATCTAATATGGCAGACACCAACACTAATTGATGTATGTTAAACTAAACATGTTATGAATAGACCGTGGTTAGGAATTGTCTGTAACCCTACATTTAGTTTAAAAGAAACTACATTAGACATGCAGACATAATAATATTAAGCAGGTGGCCATTTCCGGAAAATCATAAAAGCTTCAACATATAAAACAAATATTCATAAAAATCATAATCTCATATTCATAACAAATCTTTGGACAAACACAATACAAACATATAAAGAGAGGGACCGGGGGACTGATGCCATAAAGAAATCACCATTTACTTAGTCTCGCCGATAGAGCAACTGCTTGTATATGTTGTACTGCTCGACCCGACTCTGCTCGACAGAACCTTCGGAGGACGCTTCCTCAGCCTAGTAGCTGGACTTTACCTTAATACCCAGCTTAAGCCCAGCCTTGTGGACTAACTCTTCGAACGTCTAGAGCCCTCTTAGGATCTCCTAACGAAATCCCGGGTATTCTATGAAAACCAGAAACGAACCTATCTATCGAAGCCTAAGATCTAAGACTAATTCTCAGAAACTAAGAAAATGAAACACTAACTAAAAATAGAAGAAAACTTATATTGAACCCGAGTCTCTAAGTGACTTATGTACTCGATAAAAATGTACAACTTAAGTCACTAAATGACTCAGATTGAGTGGAGAGGAATGAATTCAACTGAGGAAGGCCTGGGGTATTTATAGTAGCTTTTTGGAGTGATTTTTCTTCAAAAATTCGATGTGGGACATGGAATTGCAGCTCGGGACGCCCGTCCTGGACTGTTGACCAGGTCAGGACAGCCGTCCTGAGTACTGGAGGCCCGTCCTAGCCTGTTGACCAGGTCAGGACGCCCATCCTGATTCGGGACGCCCTCCTGGACTTCTGAACTTCAGAAAATTACGTTTTTGCCCCGAAATTTTCCATTTTCATCTACTTTTCACCTGACACTTCCAAAATAATAAAAACTATGAAATTGAGTTAATAACAAACAATTAAGACCGATTTTCCCTCAATTTCACCCTAAATTATGCCTAAAAACATGCTAAAAATGTGATATGATTTATGCATATCATGTGCCAATAAAACAGATCATTTCCACAAACAAAGATAAAAACTGAGAAGAAAAATCAGAAACCCTAGTTTTCACATTCATATATGTTCCCCAGTATATGCAAGATTTAGTTCACGGAAATCCCCAATAAACGAAATTCATGCTTAATCAGTCATGGTGAGTAAGATAACATACCTTTTTCCCAAGATTCGGCAAATGGGCTTGACTGAGAGCAGGGAGTTTTGTCGCCAAACAGTTCAAATAGGCGAGTTTAAGCAACTACCGGCGTGTATTTTTAAGAAGAACAATTGTGGTTTGAAGTGTTTTTTTGGTTCCTCAGTTCAATGGGAGTTTTTAAGGAACAAAAACTCCTTTTACCTACTGTTTTCTGTTTCAAATTAGTGAGAGTAGAGAGAAGTGTACCTTACTTCGTCTGCCCAAGGTGAATAAATGTAAATGCTTTAGGCGGCTTGATTGGCTGACTGTTGGTGTTCCAAATCCCATCTTCAGGCTTTTTGGGATTTGCATTCATTACTCCACTTCCAGGTAAATGTGGGTTTCCAAAAAGTGAAGTGGCAAAATCTGAGAGAAAAGAATAGAGATGAAAGAACATAGATGACAGAGAAGAAGGGAGTTAGTTATGAAACAAAAAGCGGGAAAAGAATTTGAAAAAAACGACTGAAAGAAAGAACAGAAAACAGAAAAAATAATTTAAAAATAAACTGCAAAGTGTCACTTGGAAATTTTCTCATCTGTTGCGTCCGAGACACCTTCTGCTTCAATTAATGTTAGAAGTGCAATTTGATGTTTGAAATCACCATCTCTATAATGCTTCAGTCGATGTCCATTTACTTGAAATTGGACACCATTCTAACCTTGGACTAGGACTACCCCATATGGAAATACCTGCTTTATAGTGAATGACCCTATCCATTTTGACCTTAATTTTCCCGGAAATAGCTTCAGCCTTGAATTAAAGATTAATACTTGTTGCCCAATTTCAAAATTTTTATTTTGGATGTGATTGTCATGCCATCTTTTGGTCTTTTCTTTGTACAATTTGGCATTTTCATAAGAAAATAATCCCAGCTCATCCAGTTCTGAAAGCTGCAGCATTCGCTTGTTTCCCGCAGCATTCATATCCAGATTGAGATGCTGCAGCGCGCAGTATGCATTGTGCTCTAACTCTACTGGTAAGTGGCAAGCTTTCCCAAAAATGAGTCTATAGGGAGACATACCTATTGAAGTCTTGAAAGCTGTCCGGTAAGCCCATAGAGCATCATCTAACCGTCTTGACCAATCTTTTCGGTTTAGGTTAACAACTTTTTCAAGGATACCTTTTATGATTCGATTGGACAATTCAACTTGCCCATTTATTTGAGGATGATATGGCAAGGAAACCCGGTGATGAACATGGTACTTGGCTAGCATAACTCCTAGCCATTTGTTGATAAAATGAGAACCTTCATCACTGATGATTGCTCTAGGTGTTCCAAAGCGTGAGAAAATGTTTTTTCTAAGGAAATTTATCACAACCTTGAAGTCATTAGTGGGGAATGCTGCAACTTCCACCCACTTAGACACATAATCCACTGGCATTAGAATGTATGAATTCCCAAAAGAAGGAGGAAAAGGTCCTATGAAATCAATGCCCCATACATCAAAAAGTTCAACCTCTAATATATTAGTAAGTGGCATTTCCTTCCGGCGGGAAAGGTTTCCAACCCTTTGGCAACGGTCACATTTTGTCACAAATTGATAACAATCTTTAAATAATGAGGGCCAAAAGAAACCAAATTGTAATACCTTAGCTGCAGTTCGAGACCCTCCAAAATGTCCTCCACGAGGAGAATTGTGACAGTGAAAAATAATATCCTCAATTTCGTTATCATTCACACACCTTCAAATCATTTGATCTGCACATTGTTTGAACAAGAATGGTTCCTCCCAAAAGTAACTTTTTACATCATGGAAGAACTTCTTCCTTTCTTGGTATGAGAGGTCCGGTGGTAACACTCCACTGGCCAAATAGTTTGCAAAATCAGCATACCATAGTACTTGTGCATCTTGAATTTTCAGCAGCTGTTCATCTGGAAAATGCTCATTTATAGGAATTTGACATTCCTCATGCTGCTCTAGCCGGGATAAATGGTCGGCTACTTGATTTTCCACTCATTTATTGTCCTTGATTTCCACATTAAATTCATGTAGGAGTAGAATCCATCTAATAAGCCTTGGTTTTGAGTCCTTCTTTGAGATTAGGTACTTGATGGCAGAATGATCGGTGTAGACTATCACTTTAGTCCCCACCAAGTAGGACCTGAACTTGTCAAAGGTAAACACAACAGCAAGCAACTCTTTTTCAGTAATAGTATAGTTAATTTGTGCTTCAGTGAGTGTCCTGCTAGCATAATAGATGGAATGAAAAATTTTGTTACGCCGCTGCCCCAAAACTGCACCTACTGCATAGTCACTTGCATCACACATTAAGTCAAAGGGTAGACTCTAATCTGGTGCTATGATAATTGGTGCTGAAATCAGTTTTTGCTTAAGATCCTCAAAGGCTGCGGCACAGGCTGCATCAAAAGAAAACACATTATCTTTTTCTAATAATTTACATAAGGGCTTAGATACCTTTGAAAAGTCTTTGATGAATCTCCAGTAGAAGCCCACATGTCCCAAAAAGCTTCGAATGTGTTTTATAGTTGTTGGGGTTGGTAGTTTTTCGATCACTTCTATCTTTGCTCGGTCTACTTCAAGACCTTTTTTCAAGATCCTGTGACCCAACACAATTCTTTCCCTAACCATAAAGTGACACTTTTCCCAATTGAGGACTAAATTGGTGTCCTCACAACGTTTAAGTACATTAGCCAAATTTTCTAAACAATTATCAAAAGAATCCCCGAATATGGAGAAGTCATCCATAAAAACTTCTAAGTACTGCTCTACCATATCCGTGAAAATGGCCATCATGCAACATTGGAATGTTGTTGGAGCATTGTAGAGTCTGAATGGCATCCTTCTGAATGCAAACGTACCATAGGGAAAAGTGAAGGTTGTTTTGTCCTGGTCCCCCGGTGATATAGCAATTTGGTTGTAACCTGAATAACCATCCAGAAAATAGTAATACTCATGTCCAGCTAACCTGTCCAACATTTGGTCAATGAAAGGCAGTGGGAAGTGGTCTTTCCTCGTGGCTTTGTTAAGTCTCCTATCAATGCATATTCGCCATCCCGTGATGGTTCTGGTAGGAATCAACTCATTGTCTTCATTCTTTACCACTGTAATTCCTCCTTTCTTGGGCACACACTGCACAGGACTTACCCAAGAACTGTCAGAGATAGGGTAGATGATGCGTTCAAACTGATATGCTAAAATAGGTGTTATTTTACCCTATGTTGATTCTGAATAATTAAGGACTTAGAATGACTAATTGTCACATTTAGTCTCTATGTTGTCACTTAATCAATCAGAACCTAAGGCAGAGTACCTATCGTGTAGCGAGTCTGTTGGAAAGTATCTAAGATTTTAATTAAATCAATTATCGTACTCCCATGGAAGTGGTAACGGCTTAGTAGTAACTTATGATCAAGTTATGCAATCGTTCATCAAATTCTTTGATGAGAGGGTGATTTATTCTCCACTAGGTTCAAGTCTATTTAAGTCTAAAAGTGTATTTTATAGATAATGTTCTGATTTTATGTAATACTGTTCCTACATGTTGATTGACCTATCTTCGAGTATTTTCGATATATCTTGGTATAGATTGCAATTATGTACTGATTCTACAGGTGTACCACATCTAAGTTACCTAATAAACTACCCTACCTTAATGACGGCCCTACTCACGGTTCGAGCTAAAGGCATCCATGAAAGTCTTGTGTCACTCAGGAGATCGTGCCGCTCGCCCTAACACCGGTATAAATGCACAAACTCAGCCTACTTAGACTACTTTAACATACATGGTGATCTATAGGTTATTTCATCTAATATGACAGATATTAATACTTCCGACGGGAAGTCCTAAATTAATGCATGTTAAACTAAATAGGTTATGATTAGACCGTGGTTAGGAGTTGTCTATAACCATTCATCTAGTAGAGAAAAGGTGGAGAGAATTTTGTAGAGAGAGGATTTTTTGTGGTTGATTTGGGAGGAAATGGGAAAAATGAAATTTTTGTAGAAGGGGGCAGCCCTCGGGACGCCCGTCCCGGTTGGAAGCCCGTCCAGAAGTGGGACGCCCATCCTGGACTACCTCAGGATGTGTGCTAGTTCCGGATTTTTTTTCTTTTTTTTTCATAATTCCCTGTAGATCTTAATACACAAAAAACAATCATAATATTTAAGAAGTCTTCACGTTTAACCTATAAAATTCAGAAGCTGTTAAAAACTCTTTGCAAAAATTCTCAATCTCTTTTTTCAAAAACCATAACTACCCTAATCATATCCTAACATCTGTTCAGCAAGAATTATAGAAAAACAAAAGACAAAATTTATACAATTTAATTAATGAAAAATAAACTGTATTTGTACACATTTTTTTTTCATAAAGAATTTGAAAAATAAAATGTATGAAGAAAAATTACTGAATAAAATAAAAGACCCTTTAAAAAGTTTGAAAATAAAAAGTAGGGGTCAGTTATTTAATTTTAGTTCAAAAATTTTATTCGCTGAAAAGTAAAAAGAATCTTTCGTTTTTCAATGGCCTTTATTTCTGACTTCTCGCATCTCTACTCGCATAGCTCTCATCTCCTCCCTTTGCCTGCCCTGCTCACTTCGTATGTCAGCTAACTCCCGTAGTATCTGTGCACCTTGGCTTTCTTGGAGGCTTACTGTTGCGTTGTGTGCGTGTGTCACAAATTGAGAAGATAAGAATATAGAATAAATCAACGCAATCTTAACAAGTGCAAGTATACACCGGTCAACAAGTAATATATGTACCTAAATACAAGATTATCGATCCCACAGGGACTATGTATGCCAATTACAAATGCAAATATGATTGTACAAATGGTTAAAAGAATAAAGAATAATAAAAGAATAAAAGAATAAAGAATGATAAATCATGAAACTGAGATTGGTCTAATGCTACGGCATTCCTACTCCTAACTAAACTAACAGTTAAATGTTAGCCTACTGGAAATAATCACAAGAGTACTGCAGGTAATACAATGCTGCGGCATTCACGCCAAAAATGTAAGTACAAGCCAAAGATGAATCTAAGTATACAAAGCATGCTTTCAGTTCCATATCAATGCTACAGCATGTCTGGTTTCACCCAGACCACTTGATCTACTAGTCTAGATCCCCGATAACATACCTTGGACCTAGTGCAACGCTAGTCAGTGGAGGTACCGCTGTTCACGCAGTTATCAATCCACTACTATATGAGTTACCGCTGTTCACGCAGTGCTCAATCTAACGCCACATAATTCTAATGTAATTACATGAATAAACCAAGCCTTGCCCCATACAAGCATTAAACATAAAAACGGAAAGTAATGCTACAGCATACTTATCATCATAGTCAAAAAAATGTATTCAACATGCTCATACTTAACTACACCACAACATCTTCAGGTTAAAGATATATATTATGCTGAAACGAATCATGGAAAACAAAGAATAACGTAATGGGAAAAATAGCCCCTAGGTCCATAGTGACACCAATCAACGGAATCAACCCTAAGACGGAAAGCATATCACTCCCAAAACATATTTAATCATTCCTTGAACCAAGAATCATGAAATACAAGGATTAAAGTAATAGGAAGCATAGTCCCGAGTTCCAAAGTGAAACCAATGAACGGAGTCAAGCCTAAGATGGAAAACATGACTCCTAAAACATATTTAATCAATCCTTGAATCCATGTAAACATTCTCAAAATACAAAGAACATTTAGTTACAAAAAATAGTAGCAAATTGAGGAAATGAAGAGAGGATTACTTCTGGCCGGAAGATCACCCACTGCCCAAATCAGTTTAATCAATCTGCTGCCCTTCGTTTCCTCTGCTGGATGCTGCTGCTTTGCTGCTGCTCACTTATGAATGCTGCAGCAAGTCACCTCACTCTTGTGTTCTTCCCTTCCTAAAGGTCAACCTAAAACTAAGAAGAAAAACTAAACTATCCTAAGAAAAACTAAGAAGAAAAACCTACTCTCTATCTCGGCCAAGAGCCTTCTAAATTCTAACAAATGACTTACCTTCCAATCTCTCTAAGACCAACCTCTTTTCTCTCGGTTTGCTACATACATATATAATCTCTTTGTGAACCAAGAGCCATTACCGAGCTGCCATGTGTCTATAATTTCTGGAATTTTCTCCAAAAATTCCAGCAAAAATCAAAAATAAATCCCAGCTGACTTCTGGAGTTCTTGTCTTCTTCCTCTGCATATTGCAGCCACTTCAGCTGGTCTTCAGCTGCATTCTGTGTTCTTTTGTCGTTTCCTCCCAATGCTGCAGCATTTCCTGCAGAGTGTTTGTCTCTTTCTTCTGACAGCCGCAGGTTTTTGCAGCAGAACATCAGTACTTTCTGCAGGTCTTTGTCTTCTTCCTCTGGCGGCTGCAGGGATATCAGCAACATCTCAGCTGCCATGTCTGAAATTTTGACTTTGTCTTCAACCTTTTTGTTCCCTTGTCGCCATACTAAGAAGCAAGCACACACATATATATATATATATACAAGTATACATATACATGTAAAACAGATAGGACAAAGGGATTAAATGCATAGTACCGCAGGTTTGACCTTTAACATGTCCAGCTGGGTTTGTGCATGACCGAAAGGTGTGTGGGTGTATAATATACATATATATACATATATACATAGAGATATATATATATATATAGCTGCCAATTTTCACACTTGTTTCAAGCTAGTCACGGTCAACTTGCATCCAACCAAAATCAAAAATCCCCTCATTGCCCTTGTTCCGCCAATTTAATTCAATTAATTCCCAAGTAACAACAAACAATACAACTCGTCCTTAATTTGAGAAATTAATTCAAATAAATTGACTTTTAGCACTAAATCCACATAAAAAGGCAAAAAGAGAGAAAACATTAAATCAACACATTTTTATTCACTTTTCCAAATAAAGTCAATTAAATCCCGAATAAAATGTGGAGAATTAGAGGTGAATAACTCTATTATTTTAGAGTTATCACACCCCCAAACTCATGTCATTGCTCGCCCCGAGCAATGCTGCAGCAATGTGGAAGCAACAAGAATATACATACCCACAAAAACTTTGCTCAGCAAGTTCAGTCAACTTGGGACCAATGATTTCAGAGAAAAATGCAAAATTCAAGTAGTCATAAGTTCCATCCTTAAGTGAATAGCCAAATATTAACTAACCCAAGCTTGAAGTATTTCCACTCCAAAGTGTGTGTGAATAGTCCGTCCTTTTCAATCTCAAGTTCTTAAGTCAACATATAGTAATCCTAAGGTTCCTTTGGTATCCTCAAACTCAATCTATTACACCCCTCTCCACTAATGTAGCAAATTTAGCAATAAAGATCAAAGAGGTCTTAAACTGGTTGTAATGTAGGCTAGGGCTAAGGTAGGAAAAATATGGATAAACAGTAGGCTCAGAACTTAGTCCTAGTCTGCCATGAGCTTCTACCCAATGCTATTACTTCCCAAAATATATATATTTTTTTTCAATCAACCCAAGGAGTATAAAAATTTACACCATGCTTCAGAAATATGTGCAACATTTAATCCACAATAAGTATTTAGCATTTATCCTCAAAGAAGCATAACACATATTTCCTTTTTGCTCTTTTTGTTCTTCTTTTTCTTTGTAAGGTAGAGAGGGTGTTCTCATTCTTTTTCACCTTTTTTCATACACGTACCCTCAATACGTAGAGCATTAAATACCCCTAATCCCAAGAAAAGGATAATGCTGCAGTATTGCGCTGTGGCATTCCTATGTTCCTCACTAAGGCATTCTCGGCATTCCCCCAAACTCATGTTCAACACTATTCACAGCAGACTAAGATCAAGTTTTAGGGAGAGCAAAGAATGGATACATGCAAATCATTTAGGATAAGTGGCTCTTTGATAAGGGTGTCAAGAAATTAGGCTTAGGCTCAACTCGGGTTAACTAGGGAAACAAAAGTCATTAGGATAGGCTAGAAAGGCTCAAACTATTCAAGAACATGCCTCAATCATTTCTATATTACCAAATATGCTAGGATTTCGCCTCAAGGACTATAATAAATGAGTTAAAAATTCTGAACCTTCATACCATAGTGACTCTTTTTATGAACATGAAATTTCTAAGTAAGACTATGTGCAAAAGATAGGGAGTTTAGAAATGATTCTTACTTAGGGTTAACTAATACCTAATTATTCAAGAAGAACGGTACAATGCCTACAAGAATGTATTTTTGTTTTTTAAAACATCATCATGAATCAGGCCCCAAAAGTCTACACTAATCCTGCTGAAATTTAAGTTCTCACGGGTCATATGAAATGCTGCCACATCATGCAAACAGGTCTTTTATGCCGGATCAAACATTTTGTAAGGCATCCTAAATCAGCTTTTTTCTTCATACAATGTATCTATGCATTCAACTAAGTCAGTCAGAATTTCAGCAGAGAGGTTTCTCAAGAGACAGTAGGAAAAAATTTTAAATTTAGCACCATTTTTCAACTTTCTGCCATGAGAGGACACCCTCCCCCAAACTCAAAGGGAAGCAATGTCCTCATTGCCATTAACACAGAATTTCAGCCACAGAAAGTCAGCAGGTAAGGCAATGTGCAAAACAAAACACAACAAAACAAACAAACAAAAGAGTCAAAGCAAAACAAACTACTAGTCCAAAACCATCATCAAGGCAAGTAAGGCAAATCAAATGAAAAGTAAGGGTGTCCGAGGGCCTGCACAGCAGGCATAAAGAAAAATAAAACAGCAATGTAAAAGAAAGTTTTTAAAAGTTTAGAACTACTCCCTTCTCAAGGGATTGGGTCACGGTGTGATGATAACATCAGCTTCAGCCATCTGGTTCGGGTCTGTATCTGGGGTCAGTTCGGTTGGGAAACTTGGCCAAGGATTTCCAGCTTGCAACCGATTTTGGGGGAGGGATCGCAGGTGTGCCTCATATTGCTCGCGGGAGAACCTCCAGAAGATCTGCATCTGAGCGTGCATGTGCCTCATCATAGCTACAGCTTCGTCAGACGTGGATGCTGCAGCATTTGCTGCTGTTGGGGAAGAATTGTCCATGGGTACTGCTCGTAAGGAGTTGGAGCAGGTGGTGTGCTTTCAGTCTTTGGCTGTGGTGGTGGGGGCAGGATTCAACGGAGGTCTTGGGCTGTAATTGTTCCTCCGGGGTAAAAGTCATCGTCTTCAATGGGCACCTCCACACCGGCAGCCCTGCATAATAAACAAATGAGGGTGGGGAAGAACATTTCCCCACTCTTCTTACCTGCACACGATCGGATTTGTTCACATACTAACTTCCCTATATTCATTGTCCTTGCGTTGATGATGCATGCTAATAGTACTACTCGCTCCATTGTCAGTGTAGATGAATGATTTGTGGGCATCAAGGAGTGCCTCACAAAATAAAACCATATCTTTGCCTCGTCTGTCAAGGCTTCCCTCTTACATGTTTTGTTTCCGCTCTTCGATATGGTCCACTCAGTCCCTGGGACTGTCACTTCTTGGAGTGTCGTATCACAAGCTTCTGGGTTGGTTAAAAAGGAATAGAAATCATCCGTGTCGTTGTCATAGTTTACGAGGTTAAACAGCTGGTTGATGGTCCTCGGGTTTAATGACACCAATCGTTCCCTAACGAACACTGCATAAACACTGTTTGGCCATAAGTTGGCATAGAATTCTCGCACTATCCCGATGTCTGGTTCCACTCGTTGGGAACAGAACTGTTCCCAACCATTCAGTCTGATGATGTGCCGGCAGGTTTCTGGTAACGGGTATGGTTGATCTCCAGTCAGGTCAAATCCTAAGTCTTCTAAGCATTGCTTCTCTGCGTACAGGTCGTGCATTCGTGCTTCCGCGTCTGCCGAAGAGAACTTCTCCCTGGGAGGGAGTTTCCCAATCATTTGCTTAATTGTCATCCTGCAAAGATTTAAACCAGTAAAAACAGTATGCCTACAAACAGTCCCGATAAAAACAGTTCAAGCACAGCTCAAAACCCTCAGCAATGTCTAATCAAAAGAGACAGAAAGAACTTAAATACCCCCAGCAACTCCTAATCAAAACCATTCATTATGATAAAAACAGCTCAAGCACAGCTTAAGCACAATTTAAGCACAGTTTACTCGCGGGGTAGTCATCAGAGATTGGCACATATATCTGGACTTTTATTAGTAAAAATCAAGGAAAAAGAATTCAGCCACTGTCCATTATGAGATAAATACTACCCAAAAAAAATTCAGAATTTCCTAGTGATATCAGTGTGAAGATGTCATTCCGAAATAGATATTATTAGCATCAAAATATCCCAACAAAAATTTTAGCCTTCGTCTGCCCGAAATCATACCGTACCCCTTTCAAAGTGGAGTTTGATTTCTGAAGATTCATCCTTGAATCCAGAAAATAAAATGTTCATCTTTCAGTACAACATGCAAAAAGAATCTATTCCTCAGTAAACATCATGCTTCAAAATCAAACAAAACAGATGATAACCACACATTCTCAAAGAAGAAAAGCATTTCTTTCATATTTCCTCACATGAGTCCCAAAAATACTAAGCAAAGACCCATAGAATAGACACAGCCTTTTCAGTTACCCAGAATGTAGAATCCTTCGTTTAGCATAAGAGTGCAGAAAATCTCAGCATTTAGCAGAAACAGCATGCTTTTGAAAAAAAAACTACTGTTCACCATTCACACGAAAACACCCATTGATCACATTTTGTTCAAATAGAAGCACAAAAACACTCATGCATTCATAGTCCACTCACTATATATCAACCAACATGTCTATATTTTTGTCCAGAATCGAAAGAGAAAACCAGATCTGAGCATGGTTTCGTAGAATCAGTAAAAAGGGGGAAAGGGAAACCATGCTATTCGGTTGACCCAGAAAAAGAAACATACCATTCCAGCCGTAAATACACAGTTCATCTTCAGATTTACAGTAGGGAAACATACCTTTAAGGTGTCGTTTGCGTCGGATTTCTACTTGAGATTCTTCGAACTCAGAAGCGTCGGAAGAAGAACAGAAAAGCTTTGGTGTGTTTTTTTTTTCTTTTTCCTTTTTCTCTTTCGGTGAGAGGTGAGTGTAGTGAGTTTTTGTTTTTAAGAGTGAAATGCTCTCAGTTGGGTTAGTTGAAAACGAATGAAGTGAATGGTGGTCTTTTGGTTTTTCTAACTAGGAAGCATTCATTCTTTTGGAAAATGAACTATAAGATAGAATAATGAATACTTACCTTGGGAAGAAAATGGAAATTGAAAAGACACCCGTTTGCTTCTTGAAGGCCATAAAGAATGGTTTGACCAGATTTTCTCTTACCCATTGGTCTTTTGTCTTTTATCCGGAAGTAAGATGATTGCTCTGCCCAAAATGTGTATATACTGTATGTATACCTTCTTTTGTCCTACAATAAAGGCAGAACAAAACAAAGAAAGAGACTTTCCGGAAATAGCATGACTGTCTGCCCTAGACAAAAATATATGTACATATATATATGTATATATATATTTATATATATATTTTGTCCCGTTGAGAGTTCAAGGCAGAAGGCAACTGTCGGGTACAGGTGTGCCCGACACTGCATAAAACAAAATATTAGAAATAAATGAACAAATAAAAACAAGGAAAACAGAAATAAAAATAAACAAACAGAAATTAAAATCAAATAACTATCTACCAGAATAAAAACAGAAAATAGGAAATAAAAATAGAAATAACAAAGGCAAAAAAAATAAATAAATAAATAAATAAAAAAAAAAGAAAGAGCAAACAAAATAATTTAAACGAGAAGACGAAAAGAAAAAAAAAGAAAAGAAAACAGTAAATAAAGTGAAATAAAACAGGAAGCAATTAAATGAACAAAGAAATGAAAAAAAACGGAAAGGAAATAAATAAATAAAAAAAAGAAAAGAAAATAAAATTGGAGAGTGTTCACTTGAATTTTTCATTGGTGTGAGGTCCATCCAATTCTTTATCATCGAGCAATGATAGAGAATTAATGATTTGCTCTTGATCCCCATCCTTGTAGATTTTTAGTCTATGACCATTCACCTTGAATTGGGTTCCCGTTCTCCCCACAACCGAGACCACTCCATTAGGATGAATTTGTTCAATTATGTATGGTCCGGTCCATCTCGATTTCAATTTGCCTGGAAATAGCCTCAATCTTGAATTAAAAATCAACACTTGTTGTCCAACTTCAAAATTTCTTGGCTGGATGTGTTTATCATGCCATCTCTTGGTTTTCTCCATGTAAATCTTGGCATTTTCATAGGAAAATAATCTCAGCTCATCCAGTTCAGAAAGCTGTAGCATTCTCTTGTTTCCAGCAGCATCCATATCCATGTTGAGATGCTGCAGCGCCCAGTATGCCTTGTGCTCCAACTCAACGGGTAAATGACAAGCTTTCCCAAAAACTAGTCTATAAGGAGACATACCTATTGAAGTCTTGAAAGCTGTCCGATAAGCCCATAGAGCGTCATCTAATCTTCTTGACCAATCTTTTCGGTTTGGGTTGACCACCTTCTCAAGAATACCTTTGATGATTCGGTTGGACAACTCAACTTGTCCATTTGTTTGAGGATGGTATGGTAAGGCAACTCGGTGATGAACCTGATACTTGGCTAACACACCTCCTAGCCATTTGTTGACAAAATGAGATCCTTCATCACTGATGATTGCTCTAGGTGTCCCAAAACGTGAGAAAATGTTCTTTCGAAGGAAATTGATCACCACCTTGGAATCATTAGTGGGAAATGCTGCAGCTTCCACCCACTTAGACACATAATCCACTGCCATTAAAATGTATGAATTCCCAAAAGAAGGAGGGAAAGGTCCCATAAAATCAATACCCCATACATCAAAAAGTTCCACTTCCAAAATGTTGGTGAGAGGCATTTCGTTTCTTCTTGAGATGTTACCCACTCGTTGGCAGCGATCACACCTTGCCACAAACTCATAACAATCTTTAAATAATGAAGGCCAAAAGAAACCAGATTGTAGTACCTTTGCTGCAGTTCTTGACCCTCCAAAATGTCCTCCGCATGGTGAGTTGTGACATTGAAAAATGATGTCCTCAATTTCATCATCGTTTACACATCTCCGAATCACTTGGTCTTTGCATTGCTTGAACAAAAATGGTTCCTCCCAAAAATAACTCTTGACATCATGGAGAAACTTCTTTCGTTCATGATAAGAGAAATCCGGTGGCATTGCACCACTAGCTAAAAAGTTAGCAAAATCAGCATACCATGGCATTTTCAGGTTTTCTGAAATTTCCAGCAGTTGTTCATCCGGGAAATGTTCATTAATTGGGATTTGGCATCCCCCTTGTTGCTCCAATCGAGATAAATGATCAGCCACTTGATTCTCCACTCCCTTCTTGTCCTTGATTTCCACATCAAATTCTTGTAGGAGTAGAATCCATCTAATGAGCCTCGGTTTTGAGTCCTTCTTTGCAAGTAGGTATTTGATGGCAGAATGATCAGTGTAGACTATTACTTTAGTGCCCACCAAATAGGACCTGAATTTATCAAAGGCAAACACAACAGCAAGTAACTCTTTTTCAGTAACAGTATAATTTACCTGAGCCTCTGTGAGTGTCTTGCTTGCATAATAGATGGAATGAAAAATTTTGTTATGTCGCTGCCCCAAAACAGCACCTACTGCATAATCACTTGCATCACACATCAGCTCAAATGGTAAATTCCAGTTAGGTGCTATGATAACGGGGGCTGAAATAAGCTTTTTCTTTATCTCCTCGAATGCTGCGGCACAGGCTGCATCAAAAGAAAACACATTATCCTTTTCTAACAATTGACATAAAGGCTTAGATACCTTAGAAAAGTCCTTAATGAATCTCCGATAGAAGCCTGCATGTCCCAAGAAGCTCCGAATGTGTTTCACGGTTGTTGGGGTTGGTAGCTTTTCAATTACTTCGATCTTTGCTCGGTCTACTTCAAGACCTTTCTTTGAGATCCTGTGACCTAACACAATTCCTTCTCTCACCATAAAGTGACTCTTCTCCCAATTGAGGACTAAGTTAGTTTCCTCACATCGTTTAAGTACATTGGCCAAATTTTCTAAACATGTATCAAAAGAATCACCAAATATGGAAAAGTCATCCATAAAAACCTCTAAGTACTGCTCTACCATATCTGTAAAAATGGCCATCATACAGCGCTGGAACGTTGCTGGAGCATTGCACAATCCAAATGGCATTCTTCTAAAAGCAAACGTACCATAGGGACAAGTGAAGGTGGTCTTGTCCTGGTCCCCTAGTGCTACAGCAATCTGGTTGTAACCTGAATAGCCATCAAGAAAACAATAATATTCATGTCCAGCTAACCTGTCCAACATTTGGTCAATGAAGGGCAATGGGAAGTGGTCCTTCCTCGTGGCTTTGTTGAGTCTTCTATAATCAATGCATATGCGCCATCCCGTGACTGTTCTTGTAGGAATCAACTCGTTGTCTTCATTTGTTACCACAGTGATTCCTCCTTTCTTAGGCACACATTGAATAGGACTTACCCAAGAACTGTCAGAGATGGGGTAGATGATGCCAAAATCCAGCCACTTGATGATTTGTTCCTTCACCACTTCCTTCATAATTGGATTCAATCTCCGCTGCCCTTCTATAGAATTTTTGGAAGTTTCTTCCAAACTGATTTTGTGCATGCATAGGGCTGGACTTATGCCCTTGGTGTCGGCCAAAGTCCAGCCCATAGCTTTCTTGTGTTGCCTTAGTACTCCAAGTAATTTCTCCTCTTGTGCAGCATTAAGGAAGGCTGAAATGATCACGGGCAGTGTTGAATCTGCCCCTAAGAACCCGTACTTCAAATGCTGCGGCAATTGCTTCAATTCCAGCTGTGGTGGTTCTTCAACAGAAGGTTTTGTTATCTTGAAATCTCTAGAAGACAGCTCCAAGGATTTAGATTGAGCTCGAAATCTGAACCTTTGGGGGCTTCCTTCTACCCAAGCTGAATGTGCTTTGGTCTCCATATTGCCATCCTCATGCGAACTTTCCTCCATTAATGCCTCCTTGGCATCCTCACCTTGCTCTTCATCTTTCTCTTCCCAAGAATCTCGGGTGGTGACATGAAAACACTCCTCTCCTTCATCATAGAATTTCATGGCCTTGAAAACGTTGAATGTGACTCTTTCGTTCTGGAATCTCATGGTTAGCTCCCCTTTTTGCACATCAATAAGAGTCCTTCCTGTAGCTAGGAAAGGTCTTCCTACAATAATGGGGACTTCCCTGTCTGCTTCATAATCAAGAACAATAAAGTCAGCTGGAAAAATGAACTTATCCACTCTTACCAGGACATCCTCGATTTTCCCATCGGGGTGAGCTAGAGACCTATTCGCCAGTTGCAATGTCACCGTCGTGGGTCTCACCTTTCCTATACCCAATTGTTTGAAAACCGACATAGGCATCAAGTTGATGCTAGCACCAAGATCACACAAGGCCATACCACAATATGAGTCTCCAATAGAACAAGGAATGTTAAAGCTCCCCGGATCTTTCATTTTAGGGGGCAATTTATCCTGCAAAAAGAAACTACATTCTTTGGTTAGTGCAACAATTTCATATTCTCCCAACTTTCTCTTCTTTGTAAGGATATCCTTCATGAATTTTGCATTAGTTGGGCATTTGCTCTATGGCTTCCACCAATGGAATGTTGATGTGCAGCTGTTTCAACATGTCTAAAACTTCCTGAACTGCTCATCTTGCTTCTTCTTGGCAAACCTCTGTGGAAAAGGCATCCTTTGCTGTACTGGTTTGCTCTCTGGAATATTGCATTGCTGCGGCATTGGCGATGCTGATGCAGCATCGGGCTGTTCTGAACTGGTTCGTTGCTGCGGCATTGGCGATGCTGCAGCATTTGGCTCCACTGGTTCTGGTTCAGCTTCTGGAATTTCTTCACTGGTCTTCTCAGCTGCTCCAGACTTCATTTTTGGCTCATCCAACAGTCTGCCACTTCGCAATGTTACAGCCTTGCAATGTTCTTTTCCTTCTCTTCTTGGATTTTCTGTATCGCTTGGAAGTGATCCTTGTGGTCTGCTCCTCATCTCTTGGGCTAACTGCCCTACCTGATTCTCCAAGTTACGAACAGTAGATGATAGTCCTTGCATGGTAGTTTCTGTTCTTGCCATAAAATCTCTCATCATGCTCTCTAAAGCATTTGAAGGTGGTTGTTGTTGTATAGGTCTTTGTTGATTGTTGAGTTGTTGTTGCTGCTGCTGGGGGTACTGTTGTTGCTGCTGGAGCAGTGGCCTTGGGTTCATACCTTGCGTGGGGTGCATCCCTTGATTGCTCCAAGAAAAATTTGGATGCTGCCTCCAAGTAGGGTTGTAAGTGTTGGATTGAAGACCATTACCCCGGTTTTGATTTCCCATGTAGCAGATTGATGCGGGATTGTGAGCACAATCCTCAAATAGATGCCCCTCTCCACAATAAACACAACACACAGCTTGCACCTGGCTTACATTGGGCTGGTTTAGGTGATCAGCAGTCTGCCCGCTATGCTGCGGCATTGTCAGTGTCTTCAGCATATTCGACATAGATGATACTTGGGCTGAAAGTGAAGTTATTGGGTCTAATTCCAGCACTCCAGCCACTCTTCTTCCGCTTGGCAGTCTTGTTGTAGGCCATTGATAGTTGTTGTTGGCAATCCTTTCAATTATTTCATAGGCTTCATTGTATGTCTTTGCCAAAAGTGCTCCATTTGCTGAAGCATCAACTATCATTCTGGTGTGTGCATTCAGCCCGTTGTAAAATGTCTCCATTTGAATACAATGTGGGATTCCGTGATGTGGACATCTCCTTAACAACTCTTTGAATCGTTCCCATGCCTCATACAATGATTCATCTTCTAATTGTTGAAAAGAGGTGATTTCATTTCTCAACTTAGCATTTTTCGTTGGAGGAAAATATTTCATCAAAAATTTCTCGGTAAGCTGCTGCCATGAAGTCACACTACCAGAGGGTAGAGAATTAAGCCATTCTCTAGCTTTGTCTCTCAGAGAGTATGGAAACAATTTCAGCCTCAAAGCATCGTCCGTCACCCCTGTTAGCTTAAAACCATCGCTTACCTCCAAGAATAACCGTAGGTGCATGTGTGGATCTTCAGCAGGTAGTCCACTGAACTGCCCTACTGTCTGCAGCATTTGAAACATCACTGGTTTCAGCTCAAACTGTGCTGCAGCAATCTCTGGTTGCACAATACTTGGCTTCAATGCATTAAACATAGGGACTGCATACTGCCGAATGGCATGATCCCTATCATCCGCCATCACCACTGGATTATAGGCAGGTTCAGGTTGTGTATCCCGCGGGTCTTCCATGGCTGCCCTAACCGTGGTTTGCTTCTTCTTCTTCCTTAACGCCTTGGCTGTTTTCTCAATTTCCGGATCAAGTGGCAGCAATGACGATTGAGAGTCCTTGCGCGTTTTACTCATGCAAAACAGCACATGTTAAGGAAGGAATGAGACACAAGCTGAAATTTAGCAAATAATTCATGTTAATGAATCCACAAAACAGCTCAGCTCATGCATAATTATTTTCCTCATACAATCATTTAAATATCTCATAAGCTCAAGAATGAGTATAAAAACAAACTGAAAAATAAAAGTAACCAAACGCAAACAATCAATATTTACAATAAATTGACTCCATAGTCCCCGGCAACGGCGCCAAAAACTTGTTGCGTTGTGTGCGTGTGTCACAAATTGAGAAGATAAGAATATAGAATAAATCAACGCAATCTTAACAAGTGCAAGTATACACCGGTCAACAAGTAATATATGTACCTAAGTACAAGATTATCGATCCCACAGGGACTATGTATGCCAATTACAAATGCAAATATGATTGTACAAATGGTTAAAAGAATAAAGAATAATAAAAGAATAAAAGAATAAAGAATGATAAATCATGAAACTGAGATTGGTCTAATGCTACGGCATTCCTACTCCTAACTAAACTAACAGTTAAAGGTTAGCCTACTGGAAATAATCACAAGAGTACTGCAGGTAATACAATGCTGCGGCATTCACGCCAAAAATGTAAGTACAAGCCAAAGATGAATCTAAGTATACAAAGCACTTTCAGTTCCATATCAATGCTACAGCATGTCTGGTTTCACCCAGACCACTTGATCTACTAGTCTAGATCCCCGATAACATACCTTGGACCTAGTGCAACGCTAGTCAGTGGAGGTACCGCTGTTCACGCAGTTATCAATCCACTACTATATGAGTTACCGCTGTTCACGCAGTGCTCAATCTAACGCCACATAATTCTAATGTAATTACATGAATAAACCAAGCTTTGCCCCATACAAGCATTAAACATAAAAACAGAAAGTAATGCTACAGCATACTTATCATCATAGTCAAAAAATGTATTCAACATGCTCATACTTAACTACACCACAACATCTTCAGGTTAAAGATATATATTATGCTGAAACGAATCATGGAAAACAAAGAATAACGTAATGGGAAAAACAGCCCCTAGGTCCATAGTGACACCAATCAACGGAATCAACCCTAAGACGGAAAGCATATCACTCCCAAAACATATTTAATCATTCCTTGAACCAAGAATCATGAAATACAAGGATTAAAGTAATAGGAAGCATAGTCCCGAGATCCAAAGTGAAACCAATGAACGGAGTCAAGCCTAAGATGGAAAACATATGACTCCTAAAACATATTTAATCAATCCTTGAATCCATGTAAACATTCTCAAAATACAAAGAACATTTAGTTACAAAAAATAGTAGCAAATTGAGGAAATTAAGAGAGGATTACTTCTGGCCGGAAGATCACCCACTGCCCAAATCAGTTTAATCAATCTGCTGCCCTTCGTTTCCTCTGCTGGATGCTGCTGCTTTGCTGCTGCTCACTGATGAATGCTGCAGCAAGTCACCTCACTCTTGTGTTCTTCCCTTCCTAAAGGTCAGCCTAAAACTAAGAAGAAAAACTAAACTATCCTAAGAAAAACTAAGAAGAAAAACCTACTCTCTATCTCGGCCAAGAGCCTTCTAAATTCTAACAAATGACTTACTTTCCAAACTCTCTAAGACCAACCACTTTTCTCTCGGTTTGCTACATACATATATAATCTCTTTGTGAACCAAGAGCCATTACCGAGCTGCCATGTGTCTATAATTTCTGGAATTTTCTCCAAAAATTCCAGCAAAAATCAAAAATAAATCCCAGCTGACTTCTGGAGTTCTTGTCTTCTTCCTCTGCATATTGCAGCCACTTCAGCTGGTCTTCAACTGCATTCTGTGTTCTTCTGTCGTTTCCTCCCAATGCTACAGCATTTCCTGCAGAGTGTTTATCTCTTTCTTCTGACAGCCGCAGGTTTTTGCAGCAGAACATCAGTACTTTCTGCAGGTCTTTGTCTTCTTCCTCTGGCGGCTGCAGGGATATCAGCAACATCTCAGCTGCCATGTCTGAAATTTTGACTTTGTCTTCAACCTTTTTGTTCCCTTGTCGCCATACTAAGAAGCAAACACACACACATATATATATATATACAAGTATACATATATATATATATATATGTGTATATATACATGTAAAACAGATAGGACAAAGGGATTAAATGCATAGTACTGCAGGTTTGACCTTTAACATGTCCAGCTGGGTTTGTGCATGACCGAAAGGTGTGTGGGTGTATAATATACATATATATACATATATACATAGATATAATATATATATATATATATATATATATATATATATATAGCTGCCAATTTCACACTTTTTCAAGCTAGTCACGGTCAACTTGCATCCAACCAAAATCAAAAATACCCTCATTGCCCTTGTTCCGCCAATTTAATTCAATTAATTCCCAAGTAACAACAAACAATACAACTCGTCCTTAATTTGAGAAATTAATTCAAATAAATTGACTTTTAGCACTAAATCCACATAAAAAGGCAAAAAGAGAGAAAACATTAAATCAACACATTTTTATTCACTTTTCCAAATAAAGTCAATTAAATCCCGAATAAAATGTGGAGAATTAGAGGTGAATAACTCTATTATTTTAGAGTTATCACTTACTGTGGCCCTGAGTTGGTCCATGTTGGCTATGATATTCAGAATGCTCTGTTCTGAATGACACAGTCTGCTTGTGATCGCTTGATTCATCTGGTAAATCCTGTGAGTCAAAGTGTCTATCTGCATGGATAAAACTGACTGAGAACTGTTAGTACTTCCCCCGAATGAAGGGGTATGCTCGTTAGGCATTGGAGTATACTCAGGAGATGTTGGTGAGCCTTGGGTTTGGTCAAGGGGTGGTGGATTTCTAGGAACTCTCTGGGCAGGAGTGTGAAATGGAGATCTTTGAGGTTCTTCTCTAGGGAGGAAAGGTTTCTTCAGAAGGAACTTCTTCTATGGGACTGGGCTCACGGGTGTTCAGTAATCTTCTCACTAAATCATTGGTGTCTAGGCTTGAGTTTATTTCTATAGGTTGTGGAGGAAGGTTCTCCCGTGGTATTTCTGGTTCAGGCCTAGATGGTCCTTCTAGTTTTGTCTTCTTTCGACCTAGAGTGTCAGGGTTTTCTACTTTCTTTGCTTGGTTTGTAGCTGCTCTTGTTCTCAACATCTATGAGTGTAAAGACTGGTTAGGATAAAATAACAAATAGCAAAAATAGAAAGAAAAACTAAATTCGGATAAATAAGAAAAACAAGAAAAATATTTTTGAGTTTTAAAATTTTTTCGAAAGCAGTTAAATTTCCTCAATATGGTTTTAGAATAATTTTCTAAAATTTGATTATCCAAAATGTTTTAATTTCAGATAATGTCTGAAATTAATTAGTTATGATAACCCTATATTTCGGAAACTGATTGTCTAACTAGCATAAAATAAGTGTTGGGTCTAAGGTATAGATTACTACCGTTACCTATCATAAGTCTCTAGAATTTTGATTAGGAATCCTAAATTCATTATGATATTTCCCCGACAATGGCACCAAAAATATGATGCATTCTGACTGATATGCTAAAATAAGTGTTATTTTACCCTACGTTGATTATGAATAATTAAGGACTTAGAATGACTAATTGTCACATTTAGTCTCTATGCTGTCACTTAATCAATCAGAACCTAAGAAAGAGTACCTATCGTGTAGCTAGTCTGTTGGACAGTATCTACGATTTTAATTAAATCAATTATCGTACTCCCAGGGAAGTGGTAACGGCTTAGTAGTAACTATCCTCTTACCCTAACTCTTATCTTATGATCCAGTTGTGCAATCGTTCATCAAATTCTTTGATGAGAGGGTGATTCATTCTCCACTAGTTTCAAGTCAATTTAAGTCTAAAAGAGTGTTTTACAAATAATGCTCTGATTTTAAGTTATACCGTTCCTACATGTTGATTGACATATCTTCGAGTATTTTAGATATATCTTGGTCTATATTGCAATTATGTACTGATTCTATAGGTGTACCACATATGAGTTACCTGATAAACCGCCCTACCTTAATGACTACCCTACTCATGGTTCGAGCTAAAGGCATGCATGAAAGTCCTGTGTCACTCAGGAGATCATGCCGCTCGCCCTAACGCCGGCATAAACGCACAAACTCAGCCTACTTAGACTACTTTAACAAACATGGTGATCTATACGTTATTTCATCTAATATGGAAAACATTAATACTTTCGACAGGAAATCCTAAATTAATACCTGTTGATGCATTCCGGCTGATATGCTAAAATATGTGTTATTTTACCCTATGTTGATTATGAATAGTTATGGACTTAGAATGACTAATTGTCACAATTAGTCTCTATGTTGTCACTTAATCAATCAGAACTTAAGGTACAGTACCTATCATGTAGCTAGTCTGTTGGAAAGTATCTACGATTTTAATTTAATCAATTATCGTACTCCCAGAGAAGTGGTACCGACTTAGTAGTAACTATCCTCTTACCCTAACTCTCAACTTATGATCAAGTTATGCAATCGTTCATCAAATTCCTTGATGAGAAGGTGATTCATTCTCCATTAGGTTCAAGTCTATTTAAGTCTAAAAGAGTGTTTTACAGATAATGCTCTAATTTTACGTTATACTGTTCCTACATGTTGATCGACCTATCTTCGAGTATTTTCGATATATCTTGGTATAGATTGCAATTATGTACTGATTCTATAGGTGTACCACATCTGAGTTACCTAATAAATTACCCTACCTAAATGACGGCCCTACTCACGGTTTGAACTAAAGGCATCCATGAAAGTCTTGTGTCACTCAGGAGATCGTGCTGCTCGCCCTAACACCGGTATAAATGCACAAACTCAGCCTACTTAGACTACTTAAACATACATGGTGATCTATAGGTTATTTCATCTAATATGACAGATATTAATACTTCCGACGGGAAGTCCTAAATTAATGCCTGTTAAACTAAATAGGTTATGATTAGACCGTGGTTAGGAGTTGTCTATAACCATTCATCTAGTAGAGAGAAGGTGGAGAGAATTTTGTAGAGAGAAGATTTTTTGTGGTTGATTTGGGAGGAAATGGGAAAAAAATGAAATTTTTGTAGATGGGGGCGGCCCTTGGGACGCCCGTCCCGGTTGGAAGCCCGTCCAGAAGTGGGACGACCAGCCTGGACTACCTCGGGATGCATGCCACTTCCGGATTTTTTTCTTTTTTTTTCATAATTCCCTGCAGATCTTAATACACAAAAAACAATCATAATATTTAACAAGTCTTCACGTTTAACCTATAAAATTCAGAAGCCGTTAAAAACTCTTTGCAAAAATTCTCAATCTCTTTTTCAAAAACCATAACTACCATAATCATATACGTTAGTCTTCACGTCTTCACGTCTTTTGTTCTTCTATAATTCTTGCTGAACAGATGTTAATCTGTTCAGCAAGAATTATAGAAAAACAAAAGACTAAATTTATACAATATAATTAATGAAAAATAAACTGTATTTGTACACATTTGCTTTTCATAAAGAATTTGAAAAATAAAATGTCTGAAGAAAAATTACTGAATAAAATAAAAGACCCTTTAAAAAGTTTGAAAATAAAAAGTAGGGGCCAGTTATTTAATTTTAGTTCAAACAATTTATTCGCTGAAAAGTAAAAAGAATCTTCCCTTTTTCAATGGCCTTTATTTCTGACTTCTCGCATCTCTACTCGCATAGCTCTCATCTCCTCCCTTTGCCTGCCCTGCTCACTTCGTATGTCAGCTAACTCCCGTAGTATCTATGCACCTTGGCTTTCTTGGAGGCTTACTGTGGCCTTGATTTGGTCCATGTTGGCTATGATATTCAGAATGCTCTGTTCTGAATGACACAGTCTGCTTGTGATCGCTGGATTCATCTAGTAAATCCTGTGAGTCAAAGTGTCTATCTGCATGGACAAAACTGACTGAGAACTGTTAGTACTTCCCCCGGATGAAGGGGTATGCTCGTTAGGCATTGAAGTATACTCAGGAGATGTTGGTGAGTCTTGGGTTTGGTCAAGGGGTGGTGGATTTCTAGGAACTCTCTAGGCAGGAGTGTGAAATGGAGATCTTTGAGGTTCTTCTCTAGGGAGGAAAGGTTTCTTCAGAAGAATCTTCTTCTGTGGGACTGTGCTCACGGGTGTTCAGTAATCTTCTCACTAAATCATAGGTGTCTAGGCTTGAGTTTATTTCTATAGGTTGTGGAGGAAGGTTCTCCCGTGGTATTTCTGGTTCAGGCCTAGATGGTCCTTCTAGTTTCGTCTTCTTTCGACCAGGAGTGTCAGGGTTTTCTACTTTCTTTGCTTGGTTTGTAGCTGCTTGATACGCGAAAATCGTATCACTTTTTTAGCATGTTTTTATGTATGATTTCGGGTGAAATTGAGGGAAAATTGATCTTAATTGTTTGTTATTTACTCAATTTCACAGTTTTTATGATTTTGGAAGTGTCAGGTGAAAAGTAGACGAAAATAGCAAATTTTGGGGCAAAAACGCAATTTTTGGAAATGTTGACTTGGTCAAAGGGTCAGGACGGGCGTCCCGACCTGGTCAACAGATCAGGACGGGCGTCCCAATCCGGGACGGGCGTCTCAAACCCCCGGAACCAGTCCCACATCGAAGTTTTGATGAAAAATCACCCCGGGAAGTTGCTATAAATACCCCAGGCCTCCAGCAGTTGAATTCATTCCTCTCCACTCGATCTGAGTCATTAAGTGGTTTCCCGTGTACACTTCTCTAGTACACAACTCACTCAGAGACTCGGATCTCAGTTTTCTTTCTTGTTAGTGTTTTGTTTTAGTTTCTGAGAAATAGTCTCAGATCTTAGGATTACATAGATAGGTTCGTTTTTGGTATTCATAGAATACCCGGGATTTCGTTAGGAGATCCTAAGAGGGCTCGAGGCGTTCGAAGAGTCAGTCCACATGGCTGGGCTTAAGCCGGGTTGTTAAGTAAAGCCCAGTTACTAGGCTGAGGAAGCGTCCTCCGAAGGTTCTGACGAGTAGAGTCGGGTCAAGCAGTAAGGCATATATAGCAGTACGCTCCAACGGCGTGACTACGTAAAGGGTGATTTCTTTATGGCATCAGTCCCCCCTGTCCCTCTCTTTATATGTTGTTACTGTATTTGTCCAAATACTGATTTGAATACCAGATTATGTTTTTATGAATATTTGTGATATATGTTGAAGATATTATGTTTTTCTAGAAATGGCCACCTGCTTAAATATCCATTATGTCTGCATGTCTATTGCCGTTCTTTTAAACTGAATTTAAGGTTATAAACAATTCCTAACCACGGTCTATTCATAACCTGTTTAGTTTAACAGACATCAATTAGTATTGGTGTTTGCCATACTAGATAAAATAATCTGTGGAACACCCTGTTGGTTGAAAGTAGTCTAGGTAGGTTGAGTAGAGTTTTATGCCGGCGGTTATGAGACGAGCGGTATGATCCCCAAAGTGACATAGGGCGTTCATTGCTGACTTTAGTCCGAGCCGTGAGTAGGGCCGTTTACCTTGGCGATGGGGCGGTAGCATAGAGACTCAGATGTGGTAACCTTTAGACACAGAACATAGTTGCAATCCAGGCCAAGACATGTCTAAAATACTCGAATATAGGTCAATCAACGTATAGGAACAGTATAACATAGAATCAGGACTCATCTATAAAACACTTCTAGGATTAATTAGACTTAAACCTAGTGGAGAATGAATCACCCTCTCATCAAAGTATTTGATGAAGATTGCATAACTGGACCATAAGATAGGAGTTAGGATAAAAGGCTAGTTACTACTAAGCCGTTGCCACTTCCCTGGGAGTACGATAATTAACTTAATAAAATCGTAGATACTTTCCAACAGACTAGCTACACGATAGGTACTCTGCCTTAGGTTCTGGCTGATTAAGTGACACCATAGAGACTAAATGTGACAATTAGTCAATCACAGTCCTTAATTATTCATAATCAACATAGGGTAAAATAACACCTATTTAGCACGTCAACCGGAATCGCATCAGATTTTTGGCGCCGTTGCCGGGGAAATATCATAATGAATTTAGGATTCCTGATCAAAATTCTAGAGGCTTATGATAGGTAACGGTAGTAACCTAGACCTTAGACAACACTTATTTACCAGTTAGACAATCAATTTCCGAAATATAGGATTATCATAACTAATTAATTTTAGATGTTATCTGGAATTAAGACATTTAGGATAATCAAATTTTAGAAAATTATTCTAGAACCATATTGAGGGAATTTAATTGCTTTCAAATATTAAAAAAAAAAAAATTTAAATTTAAAAATCCGAAAAAAATTGTACTTTTTCTTGTTTAATGGTAAGTTGTTCTCTTTTCCTATCTTTTGTGTTTCTCCTTTCATAATTGATTAGTTGTTTTTGTTTTCTCTTTCTTCCAAATTTTTAAGTTTTCACTTTCCCTGTAACCCCACTAACCAGTTTGCTCAGGCTAAAACATTCTTCTCTGTAGTTGCATGACTCGATCTTCAGAAGCTAACCTTGAAACACCAGTTGAGAATCCTGAACGAATCATTCGCACAGCTAATAGGAGAAGAACAGAAATGGCTGCTGAAAGACCTACCCTTGAATCCTACATCCAGCCACAGACTATCCCAGTCTCATCTGCCATCCGAATCCCTGGGAACCCTCGCTATGATCTTAAACCGAATGTGATCCAGCTGATTATAAATGGGTTCAGTTTGGAGGAACTGCAGCCGAGAATCCGC
The DNA here is from genome assembly GCA_027405835.1 of Asclepias syriaca. Lineage (NCBI taxonomy): Eukaryota > Viridiplantae > Streptophyta > Magnoliopsida > Gentianales > Apocynaceae > Asclepias > Asclepias syriaca. The sequence goes on along the minus strand of CM049926.1, from coordinate 20,943,122 downwards.
TGGAACACCTATCTGATTTCTCTTCTCTCTGCGAAGGCCTCAAGGGAGATCACTGCAGAAGTAACTAAACTCAACCTTTTTCCCTACTCACTAGGGACAGAGCTAAGAGATGGTTGGCCCAGCTACCTACTAACTCCATCACCTCTTGGGACGAGTTAAGCAAAGCCTTCCTAGAAGAGTACTACTCTGCAGCAAGAGTCCTAGAATATCGAAGGGCTCTGTCTAGTTTCACTCAAGCTGCTGATGAGACAGTGATCGAAGCTTGGGACAGATTCAAGGAGCTACTCAGGCTCTGCCCCCAACATGGACTTACCGAGGCATTGCTGATTCAGCAATTTTACGGGGGTATGTCAGACATGGGTAAGCAAATTCTTGATGGACTCAATCCCCAGAGCGGTTTCAATGGAATGAGTGATGTAGATGCTAGAAACGCTCTGGAGAGACTCTACAGGAACAGCAAGAATTGGCGCACAAGTGGCCGAGCTAAGAAGCAACCAGTAAATGCGGTCGTTGCCTCCACTGATGATCAATTTGAGGCACTGAAGGCCAGCATTACTAATCAGCTGAATGCTTTCCAACAAGGGAAAAGCATTCAGTCAGTATACCAAATCTGCGAATTTTGCCAAGGACCACATTTCAGTGGGGATTGTTATGGTAATGGGATATTAACTATCCCAGAAGATATGGAACAAGTGGACGCAGTGAATTCTGCTCCTGTAGGAAATACCTACAATCCCACTTGGAAGAACCATCCGGGATTTAGCTGGAGAAACAATCCCGGGACTACTAACTTCCAGAAAAGAGTACCTCAGCAACTGCCATATCCGCAGAACCAGCAAGTCGCTCTACCTGCACCAAGGAACTACATCGTTCCAGCTGACCCCATGCAAGAATTCAGAGACATGCTAAAGAGCATTTCCAACGCCAACAAGGAAATGATAGAGTCCAACAGAAAGATCCAAGATGCTCACGCAGAAAGAATCCAGCAGAACGAGAATAGACAGAAGCAGACCGAGCAAATAATCAGAAACACACAAGCTGCTATACAAACTTTAGAGAGGCAAATGGGTCAGCTATCCACCCATTTCTCTCACAGGTCCCAGGGAACGCTACCAAGCAACACTGAGACCAACCCTCAAACTGAATGCAAGACCATCACTTTAAGATCTGGTAAAATTTTACCTCCATCTCCAAACAAACCATCTGACCCTCCTATTCTTGTGCAGGAACCAGAAGAAGGCTCCAAGGACCCAACGCCGATGGATGTCGAAATCAAAGTAACAAGGAAAGGGAAGACGGAGTTTATTCCTGAGTACCGGCCAAAAGTACCTTACCCTGCCAGACTTATGCACAATAAAGATAAGGAGCAATTTGAAAAGTTTCTTAAGAATTTTAGTCAGATTCATGTTAATTTACCTTTACATGATGTTATTTCTGAAATGCCAAAGTATGCTAAGTTTTTAAAAGAAGTTGTTAGTAATAAAAGAAAATTTGACATGGACAAGGTGGTTCTTAATGAAGAATGTTCGGCGGTTATGTTGAATAAACTACCGTCTAAACAGAAAGATCCTGGTTGTTTTACCTTGCCATGTACAATTGGAAATATTACTAACATGCATGCATTAGCAGACTTAGGAGCTAGTATTAATCTTATGTCATCTAGTTTATTTGATAAATTAGGATTGCATGATTTGAAAACGACTAGAATGTGCATACAACTTGCAGATATGACAGTCAAAATCCCCAAGGGAATAATTGAAGATCTCTTAGTAAAGGTCGGAAAATTTGTGTTTCCTGTGGACTTTGTTGTTATGGATATGAATGGGGAAGGAGGAGTGCCCCTGATCCTAGGTCGACCATTTCTAGCGACCTCAAAAGCATTAATAGACGTCAGTAATGGTCAAATCAAGTTAAGGGTAGGAAATGATGACATCACTTTTGATCTAAATGAGACCCTTAGGTATCCCATGCATTTAGATGATACTTGTTTTTGTGTGGATGCCATGGAACACTTGATTGCAATTAACGTGACAGACCTATGCTCAAACTATCAAGTTCTAAGTGAGGACTCCCTAGAATTAGAGGAGCCTGAACTTAGCTCTTCTGAAAATGAAATTACTTCTGATAGTTTCACTGAGATAGGTGAGATGAAGAAAGAACGAACCTCGTTTGAAGAACCACCAGACTTGGAGCTGAAGGAACTGCCCACTCATCTGTGCTACGAATTCCTAGATGACGACAAGAAACTTCCCATTATTCTTGCAGCTGATCTGACTGCAGAACAAAGGAAGCTGACTGTGGACATGTGCAGAAAGCATAGAAAGCCTTTGCCTACAAAATTGCAGATATCCCAGGTATTAATCCAAGCTTTTGTTCGCATAAGATTCTTCTAGAAAATGAGTATAAGCCATGTGTGCAATCTCAAAGGAGGTTGAATCCTAATGTGTGTGATGTTTGAAAGAAGTCATTAAACTGTTAGATGCAGGACTTATCTACCCTATCTCAGATAGTGAGTGGGTAAGCCCGGTGCAGGTAGTACCTAAGAAAGGTGGTATAACAGTTGTTAGGAATGAGCATAATGAACTAATCCCTACAAGAACTATAATTGGTCATCGTGTATGCATAGACTATAGAAAATTAAATACAGCCACACGAAAAGATCACTTTCCCCTTCCTTTTATTGACCAAATGTTAGAAAGATTATCTGGACACATGTTTTATTGCTTTCTTGATGGGTTTTCTGGTTATTTTCAAATTCCTATCTCCCCTGAGGACCAGCATAAAACTACATTCACATGCCCTTTTGGAACATTTGCATGTAGAAGGATGCCTTTTGGTTTGTGTAATGCACCTGCTACATTTCAACGTTGTATGACTGCTATCTTTGAGGACATGTTAGGAAAATCTATGGAAGTATTTATGGATGACTTTTCTGTTTTTGGTAACTCATTTGAGGTTTGTCTAAAGAACTTGGAGTTAATGTTGAAACGTTGTATAAAATCTAACCTGGTTTTAAATTGGGAAAAATGCCACTTCATGGTTAAAGAGGGAATTGTTTTAGGACATAAGATATCACACCTAGGTATGGAAGTAGATAAGGCAAAAATTGAGGTTATTTCAAAACTACCTCCTCCCAAAAATGTGAGAGCCGTTAGGAGTTTTTTGGGACATGCTGGCTTTTATCGTAGGTTTATAAAAGATTTTTCATTAATAGCCAGGCCGTTGACCAATTTACTCGGAAAAGATGTTCCATTTGTCTTTGATGAGAAATGTCTAAAAGCTTTTAATAAACTTAAGGAACTCTTAACTATTGCACCTATCATGACATCACCCGATTGGAGTCTACCTTTTGAGCTTATGTGTGATGCTAGTGACTATGCAGTAGGAGTAGTTTTAGGACAAAGACATGATAAGAAATTTCATGTAATATATTATGCTAGTAAAACCTTAACTGACGCTCAGGAAAATTACACTACGACAGAAAAGGAATTATTAGCAGTAGTATATGCATTTGATAAGTTCCGATCTTATCTAGTCCTGTCTAAAACTATTGTTTATACTGATCATTCTGCACTAAAATACTTGTTTAATAAAACCGACGCAAAACCAAGATTAATTAGATGGGTTTTATTGCTTCAAGAATTTGACATAGAAATTCGGGATAAGAAAGGGGCAGAAAACTTAGTCGCAGACCACTTGTCCAGGCTAGAGAATCCGTCCCTATAAGCCATTGATGAAACAATCATATCTGATAAGTTTCCAGATGAAAATCTATGTGCATTGTCTGCTATTCTCTCACCCCCTTGGTTTGCAAATATAGCAAATTATTTGGCAGCCCGGACTCTCCCTAGTGATATCACTACTCAACAAAGTAATAAATTCTTTGCTGACCTGAAATATTACTATTGAGAAAATCCTTTTCTATTTCGAATATGTGCAGACCAAATGATCAGAAGATGTGTCTCTCAAGAAGAAGGTTTCCAAATCCTAGAACACTGTCACTGCGGACCAACAGGCGGTCACTTAGCTGCAGCTAATACCGCCCGAAAAGTATTAGAAGCAGGCTTCTACTGGCCTACCATATTCAAAGATGCCGCAGTATTCACAGGATCGTGCGATGCCTGTCAGAAAACTGGAACCATTTCTTCTCGAGATAGTCTACCCCAACAGGTAATTCAAAGTGTAGAAATATTTGACATATGGGGTATAGACTTCATGGGTCCATTCCCTCCCTCTTTTGGTAAGCAGTACATCATAGTAGCTGTAGAATATTTTTCAAAATGGCCTGAGGCACAGGCCCTACCTACTAATGATGCTAGAGTCGTATGCAAATTCCTTAAGCAGATTTTCTCCAGATTTAGATGTCCAAAAGCCCTAATCAGTGATCGAGGTACGCACTTCTGCAATTCTCAATTACAGAAGGTACTTCAGCAGTACGGAGTTCAGCATCGCATTTCCACAGCCTACCATCCCCAAACCAATGGACAGGCTGAGGTAACCAATAGGGGAATAAAGAGAATCTTAGAAAAGACTGTGGGTGTTAACCGTAAGGATTGGGCAAATAAGCTGGAGGACACATTATAGGCCTTCCGTACAGCATACAAGACCACTACAGGATCCTCACCCTATCGATTAGTCTATGGAAAAGCATGTCACCTTCCAGTTGAACTTGAACACAGAGCTTATTGGGCGGTACAAAAATGCAACCTCGACGATAATTTAACTAAGGAACGCCGGATTCTACAACTCAATGAATTGGATGAGTGGAGGCTCAAAGCCTATGAAAACTCACACCAATTCAAGATGACAAGTAAACTCCGGCATGACAGGCGACTCAGATCTGGGAGTCATCGGAGTGGGACTCGCTACATGGGTAGTTGAAGTTGACGTGTCCTAAGCAGACTCAAAATACCCTGAATCTATAAAGAAAATAACTAAATGCTAAAACATTAAAAATCTGATCACCAAAGCTCAGAACTCAAAAAGTTGTCTGCTGTTAATATGTCTAGCGATGGGTCGAAGTGTTATCTGGTAGTAGTTAAGACAAGAATACATTGTGTTGACTATCTGGTCTAGACTAGTACACACACTACACATCAGGAAGACCCTGTGACTAAGAAAAAAGTTCAACCTAGTTATTGATTTGTTTTCTGCCTGATCATAACAAGCTACTAAAAACATCTGAGATCTTGTCATAGCAACCTAACCAGCCAGACATGTCTTAAGACTTGTCTGAAGAATTTTTGGAATAAAAAACATGACTAGGAATTTAAGTGGCTGCACTACGGTTTAGAATCACTAAATTCAGGTAGACTTTGCTTGAGGACAAGCAAAAAGCTAAGTGTGGGGTTATATGATACGCGAAAATCGTATCACATTTTTAGCATGTTTTTATGTATGATTTCGGGTGAAATTGAGGGCAAATTTATCTTAATTGTTTGTTATTTACTCAATTTCACGGTTTTTATGATTTTGGAAGTGTCAGGTGAAAAGTAGACGAAAACAGCAAATTTTGGGGCAAAAACGCAATTTTTGGAAATGTTGACTTGGTCAAAGGGTCAGGACGGGCGTCCCGACCCAGTCAAACCGCCGGGATGGGCGTCCAGGACTCGGGACGGGCGTCCCGACCTGGTCAACAGATCAGGATGGGCGTCCCAATCCGGGACGGGCATCCCGAACCCCCAGAACCAGTCCCACATCGAATTTTTGATGAAAAATCACCCCGGGAAGCTGCTATAAATACCCCAGGCCTCCAGCAGTTGAATTCATTCCTCTCCACTCGATCTGAGTCATTAAGTGGTTTCCAGTGTACACTTCTCTAGTACACAACTCACTCAGAGACTCGGATCTCAGTTTTCTTTCTTGTTAGTGTTTTGTTTTAGTTTCTGAGAAATAGTCTCAGATCTTAGGATTACATAGATAGGTTCATTTTTGGTATTCATAGAATACCCGGGAATTCATTAGGAGATCCTAAGAGGGCTCGAGGCGTTCGACGAGTCAGTCCACAGGGCTGGGCTTAAGCCGGGTTGTTATGTAAAGCCCAGTTACTAGGCTGAGGAAGCGTCCTCCGAAGGTTCTGACGAGCAGAGTCGGGTCAAGCAGTAAGGCATATATAGCAGTACGCTCCAACGGCGTGACTACATAAAGGGTGATTTCTTTATGGCATCAGTCCCCCCTGTCCCTCTCTTTATATGTTGTTGCTGTATTTGTCCAAATACTAATTTGAATACCAGATTATGTTTTTATGAATATTTGTGATATATGTTGAAGATATTATGTTTTTCTAGAAATGGCCACCTGCTTAAATATCCATTATGTCTGCATGTCTATTGCCGTTCTTTTAAACTGAATTTAAGGTTATAGACAATTCCTAACCACGGTCTATTCATAACCTGTTTAGTTTAACAGACATCAATTAGTATTGGTGTCTGCCATACTAGATAAAATAATCTGCGGAACTCCCTGTTGGTTGAAAGTAGTCTAGGTAGGCTGAGTAGAGTTTTATGCCGGCGGTTATGAGACGAGCGGTATGATCCCCAAAGTGACATAGGGCGTTCATTGCTGACTTTAGTTTGAGCCGTGAGTAGGGCCGTTTACCTTGGCGGTGGAGCGGTAGCATAGAGACTCAGATGTGGTAACCTTTAGATAGAGAACATAGTTGCAATCCAGGCCAAGACATGTCTAAAATACTCGAATATAGGTCAATCAACGTATAGGAACAGTATAACATAGAATCAGGACTCATCTATAAAACACTTCTAGGATTAATTAGACTTAAACCTAGTGGAGAATGAATCACTCTCTCATCAAAGTATTTGATGAAGATTGCATAACTGGACCATAAGATAGGAGTTAGGATAAAAGGCTAGTTACTACTAAGTCGTTGCCACTTCCCTGGAAGTACGATAATTAACTTAATAAAATCGTAGATACTTTCCAACAGACTAGCTACACGATAGGTACTCTGCCTTAGGTTCTGGCTGATTAAGTGACACCATAGAGACTAAATGTGATAATTAGTCAATCACAGTCCTTAATTACTCATAATCAACATAGGGTAAAATAACACCTATTTAGCACGTCAACCGGAATCCCATCACTGCTCTTGTTCTCTTCATCTATTAGTGTAAAGTCTGGTTAGGATAAAATAACATATAGCAAAAATAGAAAGAAAAACTAAATAAGGATAAATAAGAAAAACAAGAAAAATATTTTTGAGTTTTAAAAATTTCTCGAAAGAAGTTAAATTTCCTCAATATGGTTTTAGAATAATTTTCTAAAATTTGATTATCCTAAATGTTTTAATTTCAGATAATGTCTGAAATTAATTAGTTATGATAACCCTATATTTTGGAAACTGATTGTCTAACTAGCATAAAATAAGTGTTGGGTCTAAGGTATAGATTACTACCGTTACCTATCATAAGTCTCTAGAATTTTGATTAGGAATGCTAAATTCATTATGATATTTCCCCGACAACGGCGCCAAAAATATGATGCATTCTGACTGATATGCTAAAATAGGTGTTATTTTACCCTATGTTGATTATGAATAATTAAGGACTTAGAATGACTAATTGTCACATTTAGTCTCTATGCTGTCACTTAATCAATCAGAACCTAAGACAGAGTACCTATCGTGTAGCTAGTTTGTTGGAAAGTATCTACGATTTTAATTAAATCAATTATCATACTCCCAGGGAAGTGGTAACGGCTTAGTAGTAACTATCCTCTTACCCTAACTCTTATCTTATGATCCATTTGTGCAATCGTTCATCAAATTCTTTGATGAGAGGGTGATTCATTCTCCACTAGGTTCAAGTCTATTTAAGTCTAAAAGAGTGTTTTACAAATAATGCTCTGATTTTAAGTTATTCTGTTTGAGTATTTTAGATATATCTTGGTCTAGATTGCAATTATGTACTGATTCTATAGGTGTACCACATCTGAGTTACCTAATAAACTGCCCTACCTTAATGACGGCCCTACTCACGGTTCGAGCTAAAGGCATGCATGAAAGTCCTGTGTCACTCAGGAGATCATGCCGCTCGCCCTAACGCCGGCATAAACGCACAAACTAAGCCTACTTAGACTACTTTAAGAAACATGGTGATCTATAGGTTATTTCATCTAATATGGCAAACATTAATACTTCCGACGGGAAGTCCTAAATTAATGCATGTTGATGCATTCCGACTTATATGCTAAAATAGGTGTTATTTTACCATATGTTGATTATGAATAGTTAAGGACTTAGAATGACTAATTGTCACATTTAGTCTCTATGTTGTCACTTAATCAATCAGAACCTAAGGTAGAGTACCTATCGTGTAGCTAGTCTGTTGGAAAGTATCTACGATTTTAATTAAATCAATTATCGTACTCCCAGAGAAGTGGTACCTGCTTAGTAGTAACTATCCTCTTACCCTAACTCTCATCTTATGATCCAGTTATTCAATCGTTCATCAAATTCTTTGATGAGAGGGTGATTCATTCTCCATTACGTTCAAGTCTATTTAAGTCTAAAAGAGTGTTTTACAGATAATGCTCTAAGTTTACGTTATACTGTTCCTACATGTTGATTGACCTATCTTTGAGTATTTTAGATATATCTTGGTCTAGATTGTAATTATGTACTGATTCTACAGGTGTACCACATCTGAGTTACCTAATAAACCGCCCTACCTTAATGATGGCCCTACTCACGGTTTGAGCTAAAGGCATCCATGAAAGTCCATGTCACTCAGGAGATCATGCCGCTCGCCCTAACGCCGGCATAAACACACCAACTCAGCCTACTTAGACTAGTTTAACAAACATGGTGATCTATAGGTTATTTCATCTAATATGGCAGACATTAATACTTCCGACGGGAAATCCTAAATTAATGCCTGTTAAACTAAACAAGTTATGATTAGACCGTGGTTAGGAGTTGTCTATAACCATTCATCTAGTTTAAAAGAAACTACAGTAGACATGCAGTCATAATGATAGTTAAGCTGGTGACCATTTCCGGAAAAATATAAATGACTTCAACATGCAAAACACATATTCATACAGTCATAGTTTAATATTCATAATAATTATTTGGACGAACACAGTACAGACATATAAAGAGAGGGACAAGGGGAGCAATGCCATAAAGTATTCACCCTTTACGTAGTCCGCTGATGGAGCAATTGCTTGTATATGTTGGACTACTTGACTCGACTCTGCTCGGTAGAACCTTAGGAGGATGCTTCCTCACCCTAGTAGCTATGCCTTACCTTAATACCCAACTTAAGCACAACCTTGTTGACTGACTCTTCGAATGCCTAGTGCCCTCTTAGGATCTCCTAACGAAATCTCGGGTATTCAATGAATACAAAAAATGAACCTATCTAGTCGTATTCGAAGATTTGAGACAGACTCTCAGAAACGAAGAACACAAGACACTCTCTAAAACTATAAATATACCTATACTAAAACCTGAAATCACTATGTGACTTGTATACTATAGAAAATTGTATACTTGAAGTCACTAGATGATTCAGATCGAATGGAGAGGAATGATTTCAACTGGGGAAGACCTGGGGTATTTATAGCAGGGGATTTTGGTGAATTTCTCTCAAAAATTCGATGTGGGACTTTGACCAGGAATTCGGGACGCCCGTCCTGGATCATGGATGCCCGTCACGGCCTGTTGACCAAGTCAGGACGGTAGTCCCAAGTCCTGGACTCTCGTCCTGGGTTCTGGACGCCCATCCCAACTTCCGAACTTCTTAAAATCACGTTTTTGCCCCGAAATTTTCCATTTTCTGGCACTTTTCACTGATACTTCGAAAATCACAAAAACTGCGAAATCGAGTTAATAACAGTCAATTGATAATTATTTAACACCAATTTTGCCCTAAATTGTGCCTAAAAACATGCTACAAAAGTGATATGATTTATGCATATCATATAAACCCACACTTAGCTTTTTTCTTGTCCTCAAGCAAAGTCTACCTGAAGTTATTGATTTTAAATCATAGGTGCAGTCACTTAAAATTTCTAGCCATGTTTTGTTCCAAAATTTATCACTGAATCAGATAATTCACAACACAGGTCTGACTGGTTAAGTTGCCATGACAATGTCTCAAATGTCTCTAGTAGATTATCATGGTCAAGCAGGGTTAACAACTTAATAACTAGATTGAACTCTTCTCTCAGACACAAGGTCTTCCTGATGTGTAGTGTGTGTACTAGTCTAGACTAGATTGTCAACACAATATACTCTTTTCCTGACTCTTACCAGATAATACTTCGATCGGTCGCTAGACATACCAGCAACAAACAACGTTCTGAGTTCTGAGCTTTGGTGACAAGATTTTCAATTAAGCATTTCAATATAAGAATACACTGGGCTATGTATATTTAGATTGATATTTTAGGGGTTTTTTGTGTTTGCTTTCACACGTCAACTTTAACTACTCATGTAGTGAGTCCCACTCCGATGACTCCTAGACCTACACGACCTTAGGGCATCAGGCTTTAAGTTCCCTTAAGGATTGGTGCTCGAGTAGCAAAGGCCGCTTGCAAACTACCCTATTTATTTAACTTTTTCACTTTCAGCTCAGAGCATCATCTAGTCATTTAGATTGCTAATACATCTCAACTGGTCTAATATTATCTAGTTAAGTTTTGAAAAGGTATTTGGTTGAGGTCTCTAATCCAAACCAAGTTGTGCTCAAGTATCAGGAATTCTTTATTTCTAATTGATGAATTCAAGAAAGTTATCACGTTATCTCCTACTGCTCATATAGCTCTACATACATATCATAGACATCAGCATTTCTTTACCAATCATAAATGCACTTTGAAGTCTGAAAGAGTGAAAATTTTTGAATTTTTTTGGAAGGGTGTAATTCTAGTGAAAATATGGGAAAAACATGCATTAATTTTACTACTACAGTGCACTGTGCACTGCTACCCCACATTTAAGTCTGACACTGTCCTCAATGTTCATGCATATCTAACTACCCCACATTTATTTGAAAAATAAAAATTTAAAACATAACATATAAAACTCTTACCCCACAATTATTTGACTAACTAAGGGGAAGAGAAAGAAAAGAAACAAGACAAAACAATAAGGGTAATATAAATAACAAAACAGAACACAAAATGAAGATAAAAAATTAAAGGAAAACAAAATAAAAGTAGAGGAAGATGAGGATTAGAAAAACTCCCTTCATGTCTCGAGCAGAAGGATCTTTTCTGATTTGTCAATTGGCTTTTCACCTCAACCATGTGCTATTGCTGAAATGTCCTTGACTCTGTAAGCTCTGAATGTTGGAGCTGCTGACTCTGCAGTGTGCTTCGTAGGGAGGGTGTGTCTACCTGTGATAGTATTGTATGCAAGTATCAAAGGGCAGAAAAGATACCTAAAGATTTGGCAAAGCCGTGGTGGTAGTGGGTTCCAATGGTGCATATTTGGGCCCAAATAGTTGTGACTTTCTCGAGGAAGTTTCACACAGCTGACTAGTATGCAGGGGATGCAAGCTCCTCCATTGCTATGATCCTGATACAACGCCAAATTCCTCTATATCCCTCGACCGTTCGATACCACTTGGTAGATCACTTGCTTACACTGGTCTGGCTTTAATTGTTGTCTATTTACTTTTTGAGAAGTGTCATCTTAATCCATTATAACACATGTTCCGTATGGCGACACTTCTATAACAGTAAACGGTTTGACCAATAACAGTATCTCATCTGTTGATTCTGCGGGTAGGGACTTTGCTGTGGGGGTATCTTCTGGAAGTTTTCAACTTCAGAATTATTCCTCAACTAAATCCCATATGATTCTCCAACTGGGATTGTATGTGTTTCCTATTGGAGTAGCATTCTGTAGCAACCTACTCCTACCTCTTTTGGAATGGTCAGTATTCTATTCTCATAGCAATCCCTGCTAAAGTGTGGTACTTGGCAGACTTCACAAATTTGATACATATGCTAAACGTTTCTTCTTTGCTGAAAGGCATTAATTTGACTGTTATCATTGGCTATTAATGCCTCTAACTGCTCATTAGAGGAAGCGTTAGCTGCGTTAACTGGCGGACAACCCTTTATCACTTATCAAGACATTGGCACATCGAAATCTGGAAAACAGCTTCTCACAGAATCTGCACATGACTTTAACATCATTAGTAGGTAATGCCTATGGTTTAGGCCATTTTGAAAGTGTTCTACAGCTACTATGATGTACTTGTTGCCAAAAGGAAGAAAGGAAAAGGATTTAATCAATACCCCAGATATAAGAGATTTTAGTATTTGGTATACCTTGTTGGGGTAGATAAACTCGGGAAGACGTGTTACCTTTAATTGGCAAGCATTGCAGGACTGTATCAAGGATACATAATCCTTGAATATTGCGGGCCAATAATATCCTGCTTCCAACACTTTCTGAATAGTGTTGATAGTAGTCAACTGGTCTCCCGTAGATTCTTTATGGCAATGCTCCATAATCTTGTGGCCCTTGTCTTCTGAGACACATCTTCTGATCAATTACTCTGCACAATTTAAAATAGAAAAGGGACTTTCCCAGTAGAAATATTTCAAATCAACAAAGAATTTCTTCTTTTGCTAATAGGTCATATCATTCGGGAATATTTCAGCGACTAGATAATTTGCAATATTGATAAACCGAGGAAGATGATTATTATACACAGCAAACAATGAAAATAAATTCTCATCCAAAAATTTATCAGATATTACTGTCTCACCAGTAGCCTCTAACTCGGGGTTTTCTAATCTAGACCAATGGTTTGCTTTCTAGATTTCCAGTCCCTTTTCTTATCCCTTATCAAATTCTTGTACAATAGAACTCAACTAATTAAATCCTTAGTTCAACATCAGTTTTATTGAACAGATATCTCAGAGTGATCAGAGTAAACTATTGTTTTTAGACAAGACTAGATAAGATCGGAATTTATCAAATGCGTATATTACTGCTAGTAATTCCTTTTCTGTTGTAATGTAATTTTTTTGAGCCTCAGTTAAGGTTTTTCTAGCGTAGTATATTACATGAACTTTCTTATCATGTTTCTGTCCTAAAACAATTCTTACTACATCATTACATCACATATTAATTCAAAAAGCAGATTCCAATCAGGTGATGCCATAATGGGTGCAGTAATTCCTTTTGGTTTCAAAGATCTCATGCATTTATCATCAAACAAAAGGAACATCCTTTCTCATTAGAATACTCAGAGGTCTGTCTATTAAAGAAAATTTTATTTCATTATTCGTCTAATAAACCAAGCATGACCTAAGACAATTCTAAAATGATATTTCTTCCAAATTAAAACATAAGCCAAAAATTGACAGCTCAAAAGAAAAATATTCTTTCCTCATTTCCATTTTTATTTTATTTTTTTGAAATTAAATAATAGGAAACTGTAAACAGGAAAAATTTATTTCTTTAATTTTGTGGAAAATAATATTTTTTTAGAAAATATAATTTTTAAAAGCAAAATTGTAAACAAGAAAAGAATTTATTTTGTTTTTAACTTTTTATATTTTTATATTTTGTTTTTTTTCCGAAAGCAATTAAATTTCCTCAATATGGTTTTAGAATAATTTTCTAAAATTTGATTATCCTAAATGTCTTAATTTCAGATAATATCTAAAATTAATTAGTTATAATAACCCTATATTTCGGAAACAGATTGTCTAACTAGCATAAAATAAGTGTTGGGTCTAAGGTATAGATTACTACTGTTACCTATCATAAAATCATAAAATAAGTGTTGTGGCCAATAATCCTAAAATCGGTATGATTTTTCCCCGGCAACGGCGCCAAAAATCTGATGCGTTCCGACTAATATGCTAAAATAGGTGTTATTTTACCCTATGTTGATTATGAATAATTAAGGACTTAGAATGACTAATTGTCACATTTAGTCTCTATGTTGTCAATTAATCGATCAGAACCTAAGGCAGAGTACCTATCGTGTAGCTAGTCTGTTGGAAAGTATCTACGATTTTAATTTAATCAATTATCGTACTCCTAGAGAAGTGGTAACGGCTTAGTAGTAACTATACTCTTACCCTAACTCTCATCTTATGATCCAGTTGTGCAATCGTTCATCAAATTCTTTGATGAGAGGGTGATTCATTCTCCACTAGGTTCAAGTCTATTTAAGTCTAAAAGAGTGTTTTACAAATAATGCTCTGATTTTAAGTTATATTGGTCCTACATGTTGATTGACCTATCTTCGAGTATTTTAGATATATCTTGGTCTAGATTGCAATTATGTACTGATTCTACAGGTGTACCACATCTGGGTTACCTAATAAACCGCCCTACCTTAATGACGGCCCTACTCACGGATCGAGCTAAAGGCATCCATGAAAGTCCTGTGTCACTCAAGAGATCATGTCGCTCGCTCTAACACCGGCATAAACGCACAAACTCAGCCTACTTAGACTACTTTAACAAACATGGTGATCTATAGGTTATTTCATCTAATATGGCAGACATTAATACTTCCGACGGGAAGTCCTAAATTAATGCATGTTAAACTAAACAGGTTATGATTAGACCGTGGTTAGGAGTTGTCTATAACCATTCATCTAGTTTAAAAGAAACTACAGTAGACATGCAGTCATAATGATAGTTAAGCTGGTGACCATTTTTGGAAAAATATAAATGACTTCAACATGCAAAACACATATTCATACAATCATAGTTTAATATTCATAATAATTATTTGGACGAACATAGTACAGACATATAAAGAGAGGGACAAGGGGACCGATGCCATAAAGTATTCACCCTTTACGTAGTCTGCTGATGGAGCAACTGCTTGTATATGTTGGACTGCTCGACCCGACTCTACTCGGCAGAACCTTAGGAGGACGCTTCCTCAGCCTAGTAGCTATGCTTTACCTTAATACCCAACTTAAGCACAGCCCTGTTGACTAACTCTTTGAATGCCTAGTGCCCTCTTAGGATCTGCTAACGAAATCCCAGGTATTCTATGAATACCAAAAATGAACCTATCTAGTCGTATTCTAAGATCTGAGACAGACTCTCAGAAACGAAGAACACGAGACACTCTCTAAAACTATAAATATACCTATACTAAAACCTGAAATCACTAAGTGACTTGTATACTATAGAAAATTGTATACTTGAAGTCACTAGATGACTCAGATCAAGTGGAGAGGAATGATTTCAACTGAGGAAGGCCTGGGGTATTTATAGCAGGGGAGCTGGGTGAATTTCTCTCAAAAATTCGATGTGGGACTTTGACCAGGCATTCGGGACGCCCATCCCGGCCTGTTGACCAGGTCAGGACGGCCGTCCCAAGTCCTGGACGCCTGTTCTGGTCTATTGACCAGGTCAGGATGCCCGTCCTAGGTTCTGAACGTCCATCCAGACTTTCGAACTTCTGAAAATCACGTTTTTGCCCTAAAATTTGCCATTTTCTTGAACTTTTCATCTGACACTTCCAAAATCACAAAAACTACGAAATAGAGTTAATAACAGTCAATTGATAATGATTTAACACCAATTTCGCCCTAAATTGTGCCTAAAAACATGCTAAAAAAGTTATATGATTTATGCATATCACTTGTTAAACTAAACAGGTTATGATTAGACTGTGGTTAGGAGTTGTCTATAACTATTCATCTAGTTTAAAAGAAACTACAGTAGACATACAGTCATAATGATAGTTAAGCTGGTGACCATTTCCGGAAAATTATAAATTACTTCAACATGCAAAACACATAATCATACAATCATAATTTGACATTCATAATAGTTATTTGGACGAACACAGTACATACATATAAAGAGAGGGACAAGGAGACAGATGCCATAAAGTATTCACCCTTTACGTAGTCCGCTGATGGAGCAACTGCTTGTATATGTTAGACTGCTCGACCCGACTCTGCTCGTCAGAACCTTAGGAGGACGCTTCCTCAGCTTAGTAGCTATGTTTTACCTTAATACCCAGCTTAAGCACAGCCCTATTGACTGACTCTTTGAACACCTAGTGCCCTCTTAGGATCTCCTAACGAAATCCCGGGTATTCAATGAATACAAAAAATGAACCTATCTAGTCGTATTCGAAGATCTGAGACAGACTCTCAAAAACGAAGAACACGAGACACTCTCTAAAACTATAAATATACCTATACTAAAACCTGAAATCACTAAGTGACTTGTATACTATAGAAAATTGTATAGTTGAAGTCACTAGATGATTCAGATCGAATGGAGAGGAATGATTTCAACTGAGGAAGGCATGAGGTATTTATAGCAGGGGATCTGGGTGAATTTCTCTCAAAACTTCGATGTGGGACTTTGACCAAGCATTTGGGACGCCCATCCTGGATCATGGACGCCCGTCCCGGCCTGTTGACCAAGTCAGGACGGCCGTCCCAAGTCCTGGACGCCCGTCCTGGGTTCTGGACGCCCATCCCAACTTCTGAACTTCTGAAAATCACGTTTTTGCCCCGAAATTTGCCATTTTCTTGCACTTTTCACCTGACACTTCCAAAATCACAAAAACTACGAAATCGAGTTAATAACAGTCAATTGATAATGATTTAACACCAATTTCACCCTAAATTGTGCCTAAAAACATACTAAAAAGTGATATGATTTATGCATATCAGTAGATTATGCCAAAATCTAACCACTTGATAATTTGTTCCTTTTCCACTTCCTTCATAATTGGATTTAATCGTCTCTACCCTTCTATGGAATATTTGGAACCTTCTTCCAAAATGATTTTGTACATGCATAAGTTTGGACTTATACCTTTGATGTCAGCTATGGTCCAGCCCATAACTCTCTTATGCTATCGTAGAACTCCAAGCAATTTTTCCTCCCGTTCATCATCAAGGAATGCTGAAATGATTACTGCCAGTGTCGAGTCTGCTCCTAGAAAACCATATTTCAAATGTTGCGGCAATGACTTCAATTCCAGCTGTGGTGGTTCTTCAACTGAAGGTTTGGTTATATTGAGCTCTAAATCTGAACCCGTGGGGGTTTGCTTCTAACCAAGCTGAATGTGCTTCGGTCTCCATATTGCCATCATCGTGTAGACTTTCCTCCGTCAATATCCTTGTCAATGCATCCACGACATTCTCCTCTTGCTCTTCATCTTTTTCTGCCCAAGAATCACTGGTGGTGATTTGAAAATACTCCTCACATTCGTCGTGAAATTTCATGGCTTTGAATACGTTGAATGTGACTTTATCGTCTTGGAATCTCATGGTGAGTTCCCCTTTCTGCACATCAATAAGAGTCCTTCCCATAGCAAGGAAAGGTCTCCCTAGAATAATGGGAGCTTCCCTGTCTGCTTCATAATCTACAACAATAAAGTCAGCTGGAAAAATAAATTTGTCAACTCTTACCAGGACATCCTCAAATTTTCCATCTGGGTGTGCTATAGACCTATCTGCTAATTGTAGTGTTACCGTTGTAGGTCTTACCTTACCTATGCCTAACTGTTTAAAGACTGACATAGGCATAAGGTTAATGCTAGCACCAAGATCACATAAGGCCATCCCACAATATGAATCTCCAATAGAACAAGGAATATTAAAGCTCCCTGGGTCTTTCATTTTAGGGGGCAACTTGTCCTGCAAAAAGAAATTGCATTCTTTGGTTAGTGAAACAATTTCATATTCTCCCAACTTTCGCTTCTTTGTAAGGATATCCTTCATGAATTTGGCATAGTTGGGCATTTGTTCTATTGCTTCTACCAATGGAATTTTAATGTGCAGTTGTTTCAAATTGTCCAAGAACTTCTTGAAGTGCTCATCCTGTTTCTTTTTGGCAAACCTCTGTGGAAAATGCATCATTGCTATACTGGTTTGCTTTCTAGAATATTGCTTTACTGCGGCATTGGCGATGCTGCAGCATCGGTCGGTTCTGGAATGGTGCTTTGCTGCGGCATTTGCGATGCTGCAACATTTGGCTCCACTGGTTCTAGTTCAGCTACTAGAATTTTTGCCTCTTTGCTGGGCTTGCTGGACTTCTCCGTTGCTCCAGACTTCATTTTTGGTCATCCAGTATTCTGCCACTCCGTAATGTGACCGCTTTGCAATGTTCTTTTCCTTCTCTCCTTGGATTCTCCGTATCACTCAAAAGTGATCCTTGTGGTCTAGTTCTCATCTCTTTGGCTAACTGCCCCATTTGGCTTTCCAAGTTCCGAATAGTAGATGATAGTCCTTGTATAGTTGTTTTTGTTCTTGCCATGAAGTCTCTCATCATATTTTCTAAATGGGTAGTTAAAGTTGACGTGTGAAAGCAGACACAAAATACCCTGAAAAATCAATAAATGCTTAATTAAAAATCTTGTCACCAAGGCTCAGAATTCAGAAAGTTGTTTGTTGTTGGTATGTCTAGCGACGGGTCGAAGTATTATCTAGTAAGAGTCAAGAT
This sequence comes from Asclepias syriaca, assembly GCA_027405835.1. NCBI lineage: Eukaryota > Viridiplantae > Streptophyta > Magnoliopsida > Gentianales > Apocynaceae > Asclepias > Asclepias syriaca. Next base: position 20,924,692 of record CM049926.1, on the reverse strand, counting down.
GAGAGTATATTGTGTTGACAATCTAGTCTGGACTAGTACACACACTACACATCAGGAAGACCTTGTGACTGAGAGAAGAGTTCAATCTAGTTATTAAGTTGTTAACCTTTCTTGATCATGATAATCTACTAGAGACATTTGAGACCTTGTCATGGCAACTGAACCAGTCAGACATGTGTTGTGAATTATCTGATTCAGTGATGAATTTTGGATTAAAAACATGACTAGAAATTTTAAGTGACTGCACCTATGATTTAAAATCACTAACTTCAGGTAGACTTTGCTTGAGGACAAGCAAAAAGCTAAGTGTGGGGTTATATGATATGCATAAATCATATCACTTTTTTAGCATGTTTTTTGGCACAATTTAGGATGAAATTGGTGTTAAATCACTCTTAATTGATTGTTATTAACTCAATTTCACAGTTTTTGTTATTTTGGAAGTGTCAGGTGAAAAGTACAAGAAAATGGAAAATTTCGGGGCAAAAACATGATTTTCAGAAATTCGAAAGTCGGGATGGGCATCCAGAACCCAGGACGGGCGTCCTGACCTAGTCAACAGACCAGGACGGGCGTCCAGGGCTTGGGACGGCTGTCCTGACCTGGTCATCAGGCTGGGACGGGCTTCCCAGATCCAGGACGGGCGTCCCGAGTGCCTGGTCAAAGTTCCACATCGAAATTTTGAGAGAAATTCACCTAGTTCCCCTACTATAAATACCCCAAGCATTCCTCAGTTGAATTCATTCCTCTCCACTCGATCTAAGTCATTTAGTGACTTCAAGTATACAGTTTTCCATAGTATACAAGTTACTTAGTGATTTCAAGTTTTTAGTATAGGTTTATTCATAGTTTTAGAGAGTGTCTCGTGTTCTTCATTTCTGAGAGTCTGTCTCAGATCCTAGAATACGACTAGATAGGTTCATTTTCGGTATTCATAGAATACCCGGGATTTCGTTAGGAGATCCTAATAGGGCACTAGGCGTTCGAAGAGTCAGTCAACAGGGTTGTGCTTAAGCTGGGTATTAAGGTAAAGCACAGCTACTAGGCTGAGGAAGCATCCTCCAAAGGTTCTGTCGAGCAGAGTCGGGTCGAGCTGTCCAACATATACAAGTAGTTGCTCCATCAACGGACTATGTAAAAGGTGAATACTTTATGCCATCGGTCCCCTTGTCCCTCTCTTTATATGTCTGTATTGTGTTCGTCCAAATATGTATTATGAATATTGAACTATGATTATATGAATATGTGTTATGCATGTTGAAGTACTTTATGTTTTTCCGGAAATGGTCACCAGCTTAACTATCATTATGACTACATGTCTGCTGTAGTTTCTTTTAAACTAGATGAATGGTTATAGACAACTCCTAACCACGGTCTAATCATAACCTGTTTCGTTTAACATGCATTAATTTAGGACTTTCCTGTCGGAAAGCATTAATGTCTGCCATATTAGATGAAATAACCTATAGATCACCATGTTTGTTAAAGTAGTCTAAGTAGGCTGAGTTTGTGCGTTTATGCCGTGTTAGGGCGAGCGGCATGATCTCCTAAGTGACATAGGACTTTCATGGATGCCTTTAGCTCGAACCGTGAGTAGGGCCGTCATTAAGGTAGGGCGGTTTATCAGGTAACTCAGATGTGGTACACCTTTAGACTCAGTACATAATTGCAATCTAGACCAAGATATATCTAAAATACTCGAAGATAGGTCAATCAACATGTAGGAACAGTATAACATAAAATCAGAACATTATCTGTAAAACACTTTTTAAGCTTAAATAGACTTAAACCTAGTGGAGAATGAATCACCCTCTCATCAAAGAACTTGATGAACGATTGCATAATTGGATCATAAGATAAGAGTTAGGGTAAGAGGATAGTTACTACTAAGCCGTTACCACTTCCCTGGGAGTACGATAATTAATTTAATTAAAATCGTAGATACTTTCCAACAGACTAGCTACATGATAGGTACTCTGCCTTAGGTTCTTATTGATTAAGTGACAACATAGAGACTAAATGTGACAAATAGTCAGTCTAAGTCCTTAATTACTCATAATCAACATAGGGTAAAATAACACCTATTTTAGTGTATCAGTCGGAACGCATCAGATTTTTGGCGCCGTTGCCAGGGAAATATCATAATGAATTTAGGATTATTGGCCACAATTCTAGAAGCTTATGATAGGTAACGGTAGTAATCTATACCTTAGACCTAACACTTATTTCATGCTAGTTAGACAATCAGTTTCTGAAATATAGGGTTATCATAACTAATTAAGTTTAGACATTATCTGAAATTAAGACATTTAGGATAATTAAATTTTAGAAAATTATTCTAAAATCGTATTAAGAAAATTTATATTGCTTTTGAAAAAAAAATTTAAAACATTTTAAAAAATTTAAAAATTTTAAAAAATTTAAAAATTTTTAAATTTAAAAATTTAAAAATTTAAGAATTTAAAATTCTTTTTTTATTTAATATTTTCTTTTCTTTTCTTCTATAAAATTTTGTGAAAAATATTATTTTCCAGAAGATAAAAGAAATAAATTTTTCGTGTTTACAGTTTTCCTGTTTGTTTGTTTTTTTTATTATTTAATTTCGAAAAACAAAAGTATGGAAGTGAGGAGAAATATATTTTCTTCTGAGTTGTAAAATTTTGGCTTAGATTTTTGTTGGGAAGAAATTCCATTTTTGAATTTTCTTAGTGTTGAAAGAAGGATCTTATTGGTCCACAATATTCAAGAATATGGTATCTTTGATACAGTCCTGCAATGCTTGCCAAATAACATGTAACACATCCTTCAGAGATCGTCTACCCCAGCAAGGTACACAAAGTGATGCAATCTTTTGATATCTGGGGTATTCATTGAATCCTTTTTCTTTCTTCCTTTTGGCAACAAGTACATCATAGTAGCTGTAGAACACTTTCAAAATGGCCTGAACCACAGGCATTACCTACTAATGATGTTAAAGTCATGTGCAGATTCTGTGAGAAGATGTTTTCCAAATTCAGAGTGCCAATGTCTTGATAAGTGATAAAGGGTTGTCCGCCAGTTACCTCAAAAAGTAAACGGGCAACAGTTAAAGTCATACCAGTGTAAGCAAGTGACCTACCAAGTAGTATCGAACGGTCGACAGATATAGAGGAATTTGGCGTTGTATCAGGAGCATAGCAATGGAGGAGCATGCATCCCCTGCATACCAATAAGCTGTGAGAAACTTCCCCGAGGAAATCTCAAATACTTGGGCCCAAATCTACACCACTGGAGCCTCCTACCACCACGGCTTCGCCAAAGCTTCAGGTATCTTTTCTGCCATTCGAAACTTGCATGCAATACCTTCACTGACATTGGCAGGTAGGCACACCAATCCAAAGAAGTCTCATTCCTTGACACGTTCCTCCTGGACACGTTGCTATGATTGCGAGAAACTTTACAAATGATCGAGGAAACAGTCGATGAATAGGTAGTGGCCTATCTATTCATCGAATGGATAGGTCACTACCTGGAGCTCGACATTGAAGGATCAGAGCTGACGAAGGTAGCTCCATCTACCAGACTTGACCGTTCTTCAAAACATGGGGATGATAGTTCGCGACTCAGAGGGTAAATACACTCTCCATACGGAGCACACTACAGAGTCATCCATTCCAGCATCTAGAGCTTACAGAGTCAAGAATACCTCAGCAATAGCACATGGCTGAGGTGAAGAGCCGATTGACAGATCAGAGAAGACCCTTTTGCTCAAGACATGAAGGGAGTTTTTCTAATCCTCATCTTCCTCTACTTTTATTTTATTTTCTTCATTTTGTGTTCTATTTTGTTATTTCTATTACCCTTCTTGTTTTGTTTTCTTTCTCTTACCCTTCGTTAGTCAAATAGGTGTGGTGTAAGAATTTTTTGTTTTGTTTTTATTTCTTCTTCTTTTCAAATAAGTGTGGGGTAATTTAGATATGCATGAACACTGAGGACAGTGTCAGACTTAAGTGTGGGGTAGCAGTGCACAGTGAACTGTAGTAGAAATTTTTGCATGATTTTTGCATGTTTTTCCCGTATTTTCACACCCTTCCAAATTATTTTCAAAATTTTTGACTTCAAAATGCAATTATGATTGGTAAAGAATTGCTGATGTCTATGTGATGCGTTTCCGACCGACATGCTAAATAGGTGTTATTTTACCCTATGTTGATTATGAATAATTAAGGACTGTGATTGACTAATTGTCACATTTAGTCTCTATGGTGTCACTTAATCAGCCAGAACCTAAGGCAGAGTACCTATCGTGTAGCTAGTCTATTGGAAAGTATCTACGATTTTATTAAATAAATATCGTACTCCCAGGGAAGTGGCAACGGCTTAGTAGTAACTAGCCTCTTATCCTAACTCTTATCTTATGATCCAGTTATGCAATCTTCATCAATATCTTTGATGAGAGGGTGATCCATTCTCCACTAGGTTCAAGTCTAATTAATCCTAAAAGTGTTTTAAAGATGAGTTCTGATTCTATGCTATACTGTTCCTATATGTTGATTGACATGTCTTCGAGTATTTTAGATGCATCTTAGCCTGGATTGCAACTATGTTCTGTGTCTAAAGGCGTACCACATCCGAGGTCTCTAATAAACCGCCCTACCTTAATGACGGCCCTACTCACGGTTCGGGACGAAGGCATCCATGAAAGCCCTATGTCACTTCGGGGATCATACAGCTTGCCCTAGCCGCCGGCATAATCGGACTCAGCTCGACTCCTACCTAGACTACTTTAACAAGCAGGGTGTTCAGCATGTTTTTTATCTAGCATGGCAGACACCAATACTAATTGATGCCTGTTAAACTAAACAGGTTATGATTAGACCGTGGTTAGGAATTGTCTATAACCCTAACGTTAGTTTAAAAGAGCACATTAAACATGCAGACATAGTGAATATTTAGCAGGTGGCTATTTCTAGAAAAACATAATAACTTCAACATATCTAACAAATATTCATAAAAATCATAATCTGGTATTCAGAACTGTTATTTGGACAAACACAATAACAACATATAAGAGAGGGACAGGGGGACCGATGCCATAAAGAATTCACCCTTTACGAAGTCTCGCCGATGGAGCGTACTGTTGTATATGCCGTATTGCTTGACCCGACTCTACTCACCAGAACCTTCGGAGGACGCTTCCTCAGCCTAGTAGCTAGACTTTACCTTACATCCTGGGCTTAAGCCTAGCCCTGTGGACTGACTCTTCGAACGCCTAGAGCCCTCTTAGGATCTCCTAACGAAATCCCGGGTGTTCTATGAACACCATAAACAAACCTATATATAGAAGCCTAAGGTCTGAGACTATTTCTCAAAAACTAAAACAAACACTAATAAGAAAGAAAACTGAGATCCGAGTCTCTGAGTGAGTTGTGTACTGGAAAATTGTACACTGGAAACCACTTAATGACTCAGATCGAGTGGAGAGGGATGAATTCAACTGCTGGAGGCCTGAGGTATTTATAGCAGCTTCCTGGAGTGAAAATCTCTGAAAATTCGATGTGGGACAGCTTCTGGCGGCTCGGGACGCCCGTCCTGATTTGTTGACCAGGTTCGGGACGCCCGTCCTGGTGGTTTGACTGGGTCGGGACGCCCGTCCCGGACCTTTGACCGGGTCAACATTTCCAAAAGTTGCGTTTTTGCCCCAGAATTTGCTGTTTTCGTCTACTTTTCACCTGACACTTCCAAAATCAAAAAAACCGTGAAATCAAGTAAATAGTAAACAATTAATGTCAATTTACTCTCAATTTCACATTAAAACATATATAAAAACATGCTAAAAATGTGATACGATTTTCGCGTATCAGATAACCCCACACTTAGCTTTTTGCTTGTCCTCAAGCAAAGTCTACATGGAGTTAGTGATTTTAAACCGTAGTGCAGTCACTTAAATTCCTAATCATGTTTTTATTCCAAAAAATTCTTCAGACAATTCTTAACACAGGTCTGACTGGTTAGGTTGCTATGACAAGGTCTCAAATGTTTCTAGTAGCTTGTTATGATCAGGCAGAAAACAAATCAACAACTAGGTTGGACTTTTTCTTAGTCACAGGGTCTTCCTGATGTGTAGTGTGTGTACTAGTCTAGACCAGATAGTCAACACAATGAACTCTTATCTTAACTGCTACCAGATAATACTTCGACCTATCGCTAGACACACTGACAACAGATAACTTTCTGAGTTCTGAGCTTTGGTGATAAGATTTTTAATGTTTTAGCACTTGGTTATTTTCTTTAAAGATTTAGGGTATTTCGAGTCTGCTTAGAACACGTCAACTTCAACTACCCATGTAGCGAGTCCCACTCCGATGACTCCCAGATCTACACGACCTTAGGGCATCAGGCTTTAAGTTCCCCGAAGGAGTGGTGCTCGAGTAGCGAAGGCCGCTGGCAAACTACCCTATTGTAATTAACTTCCTTAAGTTATTTTCACTTTTAGCTCAGAGTCTCATCTAGTTATTCTAACTGCCAATATATCCAGAATTGGTCTGATTTTATCTAGTGGAGTCTCGAATGGGCAATTGGTTGAGGTCTCTAATCCAGACAAGGTTGTGCTCAGTTATCAGGAATTCCCTATTCCTAATCAATTAGTCCAAGATAGCTATCGACTATCTCCTACTAACCATAACATACTACCTACATATCATAGACATAAGCAATTGTTTAACCAAGCATACTGCATTTAGAAGTCTGAAAGACGGAAAAATTTTGAAAAATTTTGGAAGGGCGTGAAAATACGGGGAAAACAAGCAAAATCATGCAAAAATTTTGCCAACTGCTACAGTGCACCGTGCACTGCTACCCCACACTTAAGTCTGACACTGTCCTCAGTGTTCATGCATAGCTAAACTACCCCACACTTATTTGCAAACAAGAAGAAATGAAAATAAAACAAAGAACTCTTATCCCACACTTATTTGACTAATTCAGGGTAAGAGAGAAAATAAAACAAGAAGGATAATAGAAATAGCAAAACTGAACACAAAACAAAGAAAACAAAAGTAAAGGATCATGAGGATTAGAAAAACTCCCTTCATGTCGCGAGCAGAAGGGTCTTCTCTGATCTGTCAATTGGCTCTTCACCTTAGCCATGTGCTATTGCCGAGGTGTTCTTGACTCTGCAAGCTCTAGATATTGGAACGGATGACGCCAGCTCCGATCCTTCATTGTCGAGCTCTAGGTAGTGGCATATCCATTTGATGAATGACTCAAGCCCCAAGGACTGTTTCCTCGAATCATCTACAAAGTTTCTCGTAATCGTAGCAACGTGTCCAGAAGGAACGTGTCTAGGAATGAGACTTCTTTGGATTGGTGTGCCTACCTGCCAATGTTAGTAAAGGTATTGCATGCAAGTCTCGAATGGAAGAAAAGATACCTGAAGTTTTGGCGAAGCTGTGGTGGTAGGGGGCTCCAGTTGTGTAGATCTGGGCCCAAGTATTTGAGACTTCCTCGAGGAAGTTTCTCACAGCTGATTGGTATGCAGGGAATGCAAGCTCCTCCATTGCTATGCTCCCGACACAATGCCAAATTCCTCTATATCTGCCGACCGTTCGTTACCTCTTGGTAGATCACTTGCTTGCACTGATCTGGCTTTAATTGTTGCCAGTATCTCATCTATTGATTCTGCGAGTGTGGGTTTTGCTGTGGTGGTGTCTTCTGAAAGTTTCCAGCTTCCGAATTACTCCTCAGCTAAATCCCGTACAATTCCTCTAGTTGGGATTGTATGCGTTTCCCATTGGAGCAGCATTCTGCAGTAACCTACTCCTACCTCTTTTGGAATGGTCAGTCATTCCCATAGCAATCCTTGCTAAAGTGTGGTACTTAGCAGACTTCACAGATTTGATACACATGCTGAACATTTCTTCCTAAAACATTGGCATTCTGAATCTGGAAAACAACTAGAATCTGCACATGACTTTAACATCATTAGTAGGTAATGCCTGTGGTTCAGGCTATTTTCGAAAAGTGTTCCACGACTACTATGATGTAATTATGTTCAAAGGAAGAAAGAGAAAAGGATTCGAAATACCCCTGATATCAACGGTTGCAACATTCTGTGTACGTCGCTGGGGTAGATGATCTCTGGAAGATGTGTTACCTGTTATTTGGCAAGCATCGCAAGACTGTATCAGAGATACAAAATCCTTGAATATAGTGGGTCAACAAGATCCTGCTTTCAACACTTTCCGGACAGTGTTGATAGCCATCAATTGGTCTCCCGTAGATTCTTTAGGGCAATGCTCCAAAATCTTGTGTCCTTCATCTTCTGAGACACATCTTCTGATCAACTGGTCTGCAAAAATTTGAAATAGAAGAGAAACTGCCCAGTAGTAATATTTCAAATCAGCAAAGAATTTCTTCTTTTGCTGATAAGTCATATTACTTGGAACTTATTCAGTGACTAGATAATTTGCAATAAACCACAGATGAGAATTATTATACATAGCAAACAATGCAAATAAGTTTTCATCCAAAAATTTATCAGTATTACACTAGCCTCTAACTCGGGGTTTTCTAATCTAGACCAATGGTTTGCTTTCTAGATTTTCAACCCTTTTTCTTATCCCTTTATTCTATATCAAGTTCAAGTAACAATAAAACTTAACTAAATCAAGTATGGTTCAGTATCAGTTTTATTGAACACAGATATCTTGGAGTGATCAGTGTCACCTATTGTTTCTAGACAAGACTAGATAAGATCAGAATTTATCATGCATGAACTTTCTTATCATCTTTCTGTCCTAAAACAATTCTTACTACATCATTACATCACATATTCATTCAAAAAGCAGATTTCAATCAGGTGATGTCATAATGGGTGCAATAATTCCTTTTGGTTTAAAAGTTCTCATGCAATCATCAAACAAAAGGAACATCCTTTCTCATTAGAATACTCAGAGGTCTGTCTATTAAAGAAAATTTTATTTCATGATTCTGTCTAATAGACTAAGCATGACCTAAGAAAATTCCACAATGATATTTCTTCCAGATTAAAACCTTAGCCAAAAATTGACAACTCAGAAAAATATTCTATTCTCATTTCCATTTTTATTTTTTTTCGAAATTAAATAAAGGAAGAAAAACACGAAAAAAAGAGCAACTAAGAAAACAACTAAAAACAAGAGATAGGGAAAAGGAACAACTCACCGTTGAGCAAGAAAGATACATTCTTTTTGGGATTTTAAATTTTTGACATTTTTTTCTTTTTATGTTTAATTTAGAAAGCAGGTAAATTTCCTTAATATGGTTTTAGAATAATTTTCTAAAATTTGATTATCCTAAGTCTCTTAATTTCAGATGACATCTAAAAATTAATTAGTTATGATAATCCTATATTCAGGAAAGTGATTGCCTAACTGGTATAACATAAGTGTTAATCAAAAGTCTAGGTTACTACCGTTACCTATCATAAGTCTCTAGAATTGTGGCCTTTAATCCTAAATTCATTATGATATTTCCCCGGCAACGGCGCCAAAAATCTGATGCGTTTCCGACCGACATGCTAAATAGGTGTTATTTTACCCTATGTTGATTATGAATAATTAAGGACTGTGATTGACTAATTGTCACATTTAGTCTCTATGGTGTCACTTAATCAGCCAGAACCTAAGGCAGAGTACCTATCGTGTAGCTAGTCTATTGGAAAGTATCTACGATTTTATTAAATAAATATCGTACTCCCAAGGAAGTGGCAACGGCTTAGTAGTAACTAGCCTCTTATCCTAACTCTTATCTTATGATCCAGTTATGCAATCTTCATCAATATCTTTGATGAGAGGGTGATCCATTCTCCACTAGGTTCAAGTCTAATTAATCCTAAAAGTGTTTTAAAGATGAGTTCTGATTCTATGCTATACTGTTCCTATATGTTGATTGACCTATCTTCGAGTATTTTAGATGCATCTTAGCCTGGATTGCAACTATGTTCTGTGTCTAAAGGCGTACCACATCCGAGGTCTCTAATAAACCGCCCTACCTTAATGACGGCCCTACTCATGGTTCGGGACGAAGGCATCCATGAAAGCCCTATGTCACTTCGGGGATCATACCGCTTGCCCTAGCCGCCGGCATAATCGGACTCAGCTCGACTCCTACCTAGACTACTTTAACAAGCAGGGTGTTCAGCATGTTATTTTATCTAGCATGGCAGACACCAATACTAATTGATGCCTGTTAAACTAAACAGGTTATGATTAGACCGTGGTTAGGAATTGTCTATAACCCTAACGTTAGTTTAAAAGAGCACATTAAACATGCAGACATAGTGAATATTTAGCAGGTGGCTATTTCTAGAAAAACATAATAACTTCAACATATCTAACAAATATTCATAAAAATCATAATCTGGTATTCAGAACTGTTATTTGGACAAACACAATAACAACATATAAGAGAGGGACAGGGGGACCGATGCCATAAAGAATTCACCCTTTACGAAGTCTCGCCGATGGAGCGTACTGCTGTATATGCCGTATTGCTTGACCCGACTCTACTCACCAGAACCTTCGGAGGACGCTTCCTCAGCCTAGTAGCTAGACTTTACCTTACATCCTGGGCTTAAGCCTAGCCCTGTGGACTGACTCTTCGAACGCCTAGAGCCCTCTTAGGATCTCCTAACGAAATCCCGGGTGTTCTATGAACACCAGAAACGAACCTATATATAGAAGCCTAAGATCTGAGACTATTTCTCAGAAACTAAAACAAACACTAATAAGAAAGAAAACTGAGATCCGAGTCTCTGAGTGAGTTGTGTACTGGAAAATTGTACACTGGAAACCACTTAATGACTCAGATCGAGTGGAGAGGGATGAATTCAACTGCTGGAGGCCTGGGGTATTTATAGCAGCTTCCCGGAGTGAAAATCTCTGAAAATTCGATGTGGGACAGCTTCTGGCGGCTCGGGACGCCCGTCCTGATTTGTTGACCAGGTTCGGGACGCCCGTCCTGGCGGTTTGACTGGGTCGGGACGCCCGTCCCGGGTTCGGGACGCCCGTCCCGGACCTTTGACCGGGTCAACATTTCCAAAAGTTGCGTTTTTGCCCCAGAATTTGCTGTTTTCGTCTACTTTTCACCTGACACTTCCAAAATCATAAAAACCGTGAAATCAAGTAAATAGTAAACAATTAATGCCAATTTACTCTCAATTTCACATTAAAACATATATAAAAACATGCTAAAAATGTGATACGATTTTCGCGTATCACTATGATATGTGATGGTTATTTCCGATTGATGTGCTAAATAGGTGTTATTTTACCCTATGTTGATTATGAATAATTAAGGACTGTGATTGACTAGTTGTCACATTTAGTCTCTATGTTGTCACTTAATCAGCCAGAACCTATGGCAGAGTACCTATCGTGTAGCTAGTCTGTTGGAAAGTATCTACGATTTTATTAAATAAATATCGTACTCCCAGGGAAGTGGCAACGGCTTAGTAGTAACTAGCCTTTTATCCTAACTCCTATCTTATAATCCAGTTATGCAATCTTCATCAAATACTTTGATGAGAGGGTGATTCATTCTCCACTAGGTTTCAGTCTAATTAATCCTAGAAGTGTTTTATAGATGAGTCCTGATTCTATGTTATACTGTTCCTATATGTTGTTTGACCTATATTCGAGTATTTTAGATATATCTTAGCCTAGAATGCAACTATATTCTGTGTCTAAAGGCGTACCACATCCGAGGTCTCTAATAAACCGCCCTACCTTAATGACGGCCTTACTCACGGTTCGGGACGAAGGCATCCATGAAAGCCCTATATCACTTCGGGGATCATACCGCTTGCCCTAGCCGCCGGCATAATCGGACTCAGCTCGGCCCCTACCTAGACTACTTTAACAAGCAGGGTGTTCAACATGTTATTTTATCTAGCATGGCAGATACCAATACTAATTGATGCCTGTTAAACTAAACAGGTTATGATTAGACCGTGGTTAGGAATTGTCTATAACCCTAACTTTAGTTTAAAAGAGCACATTAAACATGCAGACATAGTGAATATTTAGCAGGTGGCTATTTCCGGAAAAACATAATAACGTCAACATATGAAACAACTATTCATAAAAATCGTAATCTGATATTCATAATAAGTATTTAGGACAAAACAATAACAACATATAAGAGAGGGTATGGGGACCGATGCCATAAAGAAATCACCCTTTACTAGTCTGAGGAAGCGTACTGCTGTATATGTCGTATTGCTCGCCCTGACTCTGCTCGCTAGAACCTTCGGAGGACGCTTCCTCAGACTAGTAACTGGGCTTTACCTTAATACCCAGCTTAAGCCCAGCCCTGTGGACTGACTCTTCGAACGCCTAGAGCCCTCTTAGGATCTCCTAACGAAATTCCGGGTATTCTATGAATACCAGAAACGAACCTATCTATAGAAACCTAAGATCTGAGACTATTTCTCAGAAACTAAAACAAAACACTAATAAGAAAGAAAAACTAAGATCCGAGTCTCTGAGTGAGTTGTGTACTAGAGAATTGTACACTGGACACCACTAAATGACTCAGATCGAGTGGAGAGGAATGAATTCAACTGCTGGAGGCCTGGGGTATTTATAGCAGCTTCCCGGAGTGAAAATCTCTGAAAAATTCGATGTGGGACAGCTTCTGGCGGCTCGGGACGCCCGTCCTGGTCAGTTGACCAGTTCGGGACGCCCGTCCAGGTGCCTTGACTTGGTCGGGACGCCCGTCCCGACCCTTTGACCGAGTCAACATTTCCAAAATTTGTGTTTTTGCCCCAAAGTTTGCTGTTTTCGTCTACTTTTCACCTGACACTTCCAAAATCATAAAAATTGTGAAATTAAGTGAATAATGAACAATCAAGATCAAATTACCCCCGACTTCACCCAAATTCATACATTAAAACATGCTAAAAAAGTGATACGATTTTCGCGTATCAGATAACCCCACACTTAGCTTTTTGCTTGTCCTCAAGCAAAGTCTACCTGAAATTACTTAAATTCCTAGTCATGTTTTTATTCCAAAAATTCTTCAGACAAGTCTTAATACAGGTCTGTCTGGTTAGGTTGCTATGACAAGGTCTCAAGTGTCTCTAGTAGCTTGTTATGATCAGGCAGAAAACAAATCAACAACTAGTTTGGACCTTTTTCTTAGTCAGAGGGTCTTCCTGATGTGTAGTGTGTGTACTAGTCCAGACCAGATAGTCAACACAATGTACTCTTGTCTTAACTACTACAAGATAACACTTCGACCTATCGCTAGACATATTAACAACAGACAACTTTTTGAGTTCTGAGCTTTGGTGATCAGATTCTTAATGTTTTAGCATTTAGTTATTTTCTTTATAGATTCAAGGTATTTTGAGTCTGCTTAGAACACGTCAACTTCAACTACCCATGTAGCGAGTCCCACTCCGATGACTCCCAGATCTACACGACCTTAGGGCATCAAGCTTTAAATTCCCCGAAGGAGTGGTGCTCGAGTAGCGAAGGCCGCTAGCAAACTACCCTTATTTGATTAACTTCTTTTAATTTCTTTTCACTTCTAGCTCAGACTCTCATCTAGTCATCCTAACTGCCAATATATCCACAACTGGTCTAATTTTATCTAGTTAAGTCTCGAACAGGTAATTGGTGGAAGTCTCTAATCCAGACAAAGTTGTGCTCAGTTATCAAGAATTCCCTATTCCTAATCAATTAGTCCAAGATAGCTATCAATTATCTCCTACTAACCATAACATACTACCTACATATCATAGACATAAGCAATTGTTTAACCAAGCATACTGCATTTAGACGTCTGAAAGACGGAAAAAAAAATTTTTGGAAGGGTGTGAAAGTACGTGAAAACAAGCAAAATCATGCGAAAAAGTTTGCAAACTGCTACAGTGCACAGTGCACTGCTACCCCACACTTAAGTCTGGCACTGTCCTCAGTGTTCATGCATATCTAATTACCCCACACTTATTTGAAAATAAGAAATAAAACAGAAAAGATTCTTACCCCACACTTATTTGAAAATAAGAAGTAAAACAGAAAAATAAAGGATTCTGTATGGGTAAGTAAGACATAAAATAAAATAATGCAAACAATTCTGTATGTCATATAAATCAAATTTGTACATAGATTCATACGTCATACAGCCCAGACATGTTTATACACATAGAACAAGAAAAACAAAAACAAAAGAAAAAGAAAGAAAAGGAAAGAAGGAGAGAGACTAAGAACCCGGCGGATCGTTGTCCAGTGGACCTAAGTCTGCTAAGTCAAACTCAAAGTTTTCCGCTACTCGGGAAGTCTGCTGATGTATCTCCTCAATCCTGTTGGTGTTCATGGCGATCCTATCATCTATCATCGCCAACCATCTGTCAATCCTGTCCTCCATCATCGTCAGCCATCTATCAATCCTGTCCATATCTCAACTGTATCGGGCCGATAGTTCTGCCAATCCGTGCGACATGTGTCGTTCGAAGGCAGTACGTGGCACGAACGTCTCGGATGGAGGGATATGCGCTGGAAATACTTCCGATGCCGATGCCTGTCCTGTCTGCTCCGTGTGGATGGTGTCGCGGCCATTCGCATCCCGTACAACCATTCCCATGTTCCATAGAATGGTAACATCTGTGGGAATGGTGGTCGGGGCGACCAGAGTAAGCTCCGAGCCCTCTATGTCCAACTCCAGGTAGCGGGCTAGCCTGGAGATGTATGGTCCGAGTCCCAGACACTGTTTCCTAGTGTCTGTAGCGAATCCTCGCATGACGACCGCTATGAGTCTAGCCATCTCTACTGTAGATCCCATGTGCATGTTGGCTAGAAGGAACGTCTCCATCCGGGTGACAGTTCCGGGCGCTGTCAGTCGTCCTGACAATGTGTGTGCAATGATAGCATGCAGGTAACGAAGAGTAGGATAAATACCTGTGGCTTTTGCAAAGCCATGCTGGTATGGGACACCCGTCATGCAGATCTAAGCCCAAGCAGTGGAGACGTCTGCAGACGTGAAGTCTCGAACTGTTGTGGTGTATGCGGGCGTATCCAGCTCATCTCTCTGCCAGATGCCTAAGGCGATGCCGAACTCGGCCATGCTCATCGAGTGATCTATTCCGCCTAAAGGGAATGTGATCTGCTCCTGGTGGCAGGTAAAAGACGCATAGAACTCACATACCAGCTCTAGGTATGTGGGCTCTATGACGATGAATACTCGACTGTAGGGTGGCACGTCGAGTATGCGTCTGACTTCCAGCTCTACTCCCAGTGTCTGTACTGCTGCCCAATCCAGCGTTCTGCCCGTTAGTATCGTACGCCCGATGTACCCAGTGCATCTCGCTTGGTATGCTGTGCTGGAGGGAAACAGCATAAAAGGATGTGCCACTGAGGTAACTGTCATGGTAGATGTGGTACGAGCACGTTTAGGAGCCATTTAAAATGTATGAGAGAGTGTAGGTGGGAAAGAAAGCTTTAAACTCAAATTCTGGAGATGAATTTGAATTCAGAAGGATGAAATTAGGTTAGGGAAAGATTTTGAATTTTTGGCGGAAAAATCGAATTTTGGAGGGAAATTCGAATTTTTGGGTGAGTTTAAAATTCAAATTTTGGAGGGAAATTCGAATTTTTAAACTTTGAAGAGTTTGCCAAAAATTTGTAGAGAGAAACTAGAGAGAAATATTTTTAGAGAGATGAATTTTTTGTTGTAGATTTGAGAGAAAATGAAAAAAAAAATTGAATTTTTATAGAAGGGTGATGCGATTCCGGTTGACGTGCTAAATAGGTGTTATTTTACCCTATGTTGATTATGAATAATTAAGGACTGTGATTGACTAATTGTCACATTTAGTCTCTATGGTGTCACTTAATCAGCCAGAACCTAAGGCAGAGTACCTATCGTGTAGCTAGTCTATTGGAAAGTATCTACGATTTTATTAATTTAATTATCGTACTCCCAAGGAAGTGGCAACGGCTTAGTAGTAACTAGCCTTTTATCCTAACTCCTATCTTATGATCCAGTTATGCAATCTTCATCAAATACTTTGATGAGAGGGTGATCCATTCTCCACTAGGTTTAAGTCTAATTAATCCTAAAAGTGTTTTAAAGATGAGTTCTGATTCTATGTTATACTGTTCCTATATGTTGATTGACCTATATTCGAGTGTTTTAGATATATCTTAGCCTAGAATGCAACTATGTTCTGTGTCTAAAGGTGTACCACATCTGAGGTCTCTACACTACCGCCCCATCGTTAAGGTAAACGGCCCTACTCACGGCTCGGACTAAAGTCAGCAATGAACGGTACCCTATGTCACTTCGGGGTCATGCTGCTCGTCGCAAAACCGCCGGCATAACTCTCTACTCAGCCTACCTAGACTACTCTAACAAACAAGGTGTTCCGTTGGTTATTTTATCTAGTATGACAGACACCAATACTAATTGATGCCTGTTAAACTAAACAGGTTATGAATAGACCGTGGTTAGGAATTGTCTATAACCCTAGTTTTAGTTTAAAAGAGACTTGCATTAGACATGCAGACATAATGAATATTTAGCAGGTGGCTATTTCCGGAAAAACATAAAACTTCAACATATAACACAACTATTCATAAAATCGTAATCTGATATTCATAATTCATATTTAGGACAAAGCAATAACACATATAAGAGAGGGTCATGGGGACCGATGCCATAAAGAAATCACCCTTTACGAAGTCTCGCCTACGGAGCGTACTACTGTATATGTCGTATTGCTCGCCCTGACTCTGCTCACCAGAACCTTCGGAGGACGCTTCCTCAGCCTAGTAGCTAGACTTTACCTTACGTCCTGGGCTTAAGCCTAGCCCTGTGGATTGACTCTTCGAACGCCTAGAGCTCTCTTAGGATCTCCTAACGAAATCCCGGGTATTCTATGAATACCAGAAACGAACCTATCTATAGAAACCTAAGATCTGAGACTATTTCTCAGAAACTAAGACAAACACTAATAAGAAAGAAAACTGAGATCCGAGTCTCTGAGTGAGTTGTGTACTGGAAAATTGTACACTGGAAACCACTTAATGACTTAGATCGAGTGGAGAGGGATGAATTCAACTGCTGGAGGCCTGGGGTATTTATAGCAGCTTCCCGGAGTGAAAATCTCTGAAAAATTCGATGTGGGACAGCTTCTGGCGGCTCGGGACGCCCGTCCTGGTTCGGGACGCCCATCCTGATTCATTGACCAGGTTCGGGACGCCTGTCCTGGCGGTTTGACTGGGTCGGGACGCCCGTCCCGGACCTTTGACCGGGTCAACATTTCCAAAAATTGCGTTTTTGCCCCAGAATTTGCTGTTTTCATCTACTTTTCACCTGACACTTCCAAAATCATAAAAACCGTGAAATCAAGTAAATAGTAAACAATTAATGTCAATTTACTCTCAATTTCACATTAAAACATATATAAAAACATGCTAAAAATGTGATACGATTTTCGCGTATCAGATAACCCCACACTTAGCTTTTTGCTTGTCCTCAAGCAAAGTCTACATGGAGTTAGTGATTTTAAACCGTAGTGCAGTCACTTAAATTCCTAATCAACAACTAGGTTGGACTTTTTCTTAGTCACAGGGTCTTCCTGATGTGTAGTGTGTGTACTAGTCTAGACCAGATAGTAAACACAATGAACTCTTATCTTAACTGCTACCAGATAATACTTCGACCTATCGCTAGACACACTGACAACAGATAACTTTCTGAGTTCTGAGCTTTGGTGAAAAGATTTTTAATGTTTTAGCACTTAGTTATTTTCTTTATAGATTCAGGGTATTTCGAGTCTGCTTAGAACACATCAACTTCAACTACCCATGTAGCGAGTCCCACTCCGATGACTCCCAGATCTACACGACCTTAGGGCATCAGGCTTTAAATTCCCCGAAGGAGTGGTGCTCGAGTAGCGAAGGCCGCTGGCAAACTACCTGATACGCGAAAATCGTATCACATTTTTAGCATGTTTTTATGTATGTTTTAATGTGAAATTGAGAGTAAATTGACATTAATTGTTTACTATTTACTTGATTTCACGGTTTTTATGATTTTGGAAGTGTCACGTGAAAAGTAGAGGAAAACAGCAAATTCTGGGGCAAAAACGCAATTTTTGGAAATGTTGACCCGGTCAAAGGTCCGGGACGGGCGTCCCGAACCCGGGACGGGCGTCCCGACCCGGTCAAACCGCTAGGACGGGCGTCCTGAACCGGGACGGGCGTCCCGAACTTGGTCAACAAATCAGGACGGGCGTCCCGAACCAGGACGGGCATCCCGAGCCGCCAGAAGCTGTCCCACATCGAATTTTTCAGAATTTTTCACTCCGGGAAGCTGCTATAAATACCCCAGGCCTCCAGCAGTTGAATTCATCCCTCTCCACTCGATCTGAGTCATTAAGTGGTTTCCAGTGTACAGTTTTCCAGTACACAACTCACTCAGAGACTCGGATCTCAGTTTTCTTTCTTATTAGTGTTTGTTTTAGTTTCTGAGAAATAGTCTCAGATCTTAGGTTTCTATAGATAGGTTCGTTTCTGGTATTCATAGAATACCCGGGATTTCGTTAGGAGATCCTAAGAGAGCTCTAGGCGTTCGAAGAGTCAGTCCACAGGGCTAGGCTTAAGCCCAGGATGTAAGGTAAAGTCTAGCTACTAGGCTGAGGAAGCGTCCTCCGAAGGTTCTGGCGAGCAGAGTCAGGGCGGGCAATACGACGTATACAGCAGTACGCTCTGTAGGCGAGACTAAGTAAAGGGTGATTTCTTTATGGCATCAGTCCCCATACCCCTCTCTTATATGTTTTATTGCTTTGTCCTAAACATCAATTATGAATATCAGATTATGATTTTATGAATAGTTGTTTTGTATGTTGAAGTTATTATGTTTTTCCGGAAATAGCCACCTGCTAAATATTCATTATGTCTGCATGTCTAATGTAAGTCTCTTTTAAACTAAAAACTAGGGTTATAGACAATTCCTAACCACGGTCTATTCATAACCTGTTTAGTTTAACAGGCATCAATTAGTATTGGTGTCTGCCATACTAGATAAAATAACATGCTGAACACCTGGCTTGTTAGAGTAGTCTAGGTAGGCTGAGTAGAGAGTTATGTTGGCGGTTTTGCGACGAGCAGCATGACCCCGAAGTGACATAGGGTACCGTTCATTGCTGACTTTAGTCCGGGCCGTGAGTAGGGCCGTTTACCTTAACGATGGGGCGGTAGTGTAGAGACCTCAGATGTGGTACACCTTTAGACACAGAACATAGTTGCATTCCAGGCTAAGATGCATCTAAAACTCGAAGACAGGTCAATCAACATATAGGAACAGTATAGCATAGAATCAGAACTCATCTTTAAAACACTTTTAGGATTAATTAGACTTGAACCTAGTGGAGAATGGATCACCCTCTCATCAAAGTATTTGATGAAGATTGCATAACTGGATCATAAGATAAGAGTTAGGATAAGAGGCTAGTTACTACTAAGTCGTTGCCACTTCCCTGGGAGTACGATAATTAACTTAGTAAAATCGTAGATACTTTCCAATAGACTAGCTACACGATAGGTACTCTGCCTTAGATTCTGGCTGATTAAGTGACACCATAAGACTAAACGTGACAATTAGTCAATCACAGTCCTTAATTAATCATAATCGACATAGGGTAAAATAACACCTATTTAGTACGTCAACTGGAATCGCATCAGATTTTTGGCGCCGTTGCCGAGGAAATATCATAATGAATTTAGGATTAAAGGCCACAATTCTAAAGACTTATGATAGGTAACGGTAGTAACCTAGACCTTAACCCAACACTTCTCTTATAATAGTTAGACAATCAGTTTCCGAAATATAGGATTATCATAACTAATTAATTTTAGATGTTATCTGGAATTAAGACACTTAGGATAATCAAATTTTAGAAAATCATTCTAAAACCATATTGAGGGAATTTAATTGCTTTCGAAAAATTAAACATAAAAAGAAAAAAAAATGTTAAAAATTTAAAATCCCAAAAAGAATGTATCTTTCTTGCTCAACGGTGAGTTGTTCCTTTTCCCTATCTCTTGTTTTTTTTAGTTGTTTTCTTAGTTGTTCTTTTTCGTGTTTTTCTTCCTTTATTTAATTTCGAAGAAATAAAAATGGAAATGAGGATAAAAGATATTTTGTTCTGAGTTGTAAAATGTTGGCTTAGGTTTTAATCTGGAAAGAAATTCCATTTTAGAATTTTTCTTAGAGTCATACCGGCTTTATTAGGACGAGTTATGAAATAATTTTTCCTTAGTAGCCAGACCTTTGAATGTTCTATTGAAAAAAGGATGTTCCTTTTATTTTGCTGATAATTGCATGAGATCTTTTAAACCAAAAGGAACTACTGCACCCATTATGACATCACCTGATTGAAATATGCTTTTTGAATATGTGATGTAATTATGTAGTAAGAATTGTTTTAGGACAGAAACATGATAAGAAAGTTCATATGTGATAAAATTCCGATCTTATGTGGTCTTGTCTAAAAACAATAGGTTTCTTATGAAAATAATTACATCATAGTAGTCGTGGAACACTTTTCGAAAATAGCCTGAACCACAGGCATTACCTACTAATGATGTTAAAAGTCATGTGCAGATTCTAGTTGTTTTCTAGATTCAGAGTGCCAATGTTTTAGGAAGAAATGTTCAGCCTGTGTATCAAATCTGTGAAGTTTGCTAAGTACCACACTTTAGCAGGGATTGCTATGGGAATGACTGACCATTCCAAAAGAGGTAGGAGTAGGTTACTGCAGAATGCTGCTCCAATGGGAAACGCATACAATCCCAACTAGAGGAATCATACGGGATTTAGCTGAGGAGTAATTCGGAAGCTGGAAACTTTTAGAAGACACCACCACAGCAAAACCCACACTCGCAGAATCAATAGATGAGATACTGGCAACAATTAAAGCCAGACCAGTGCAAGCAAGTGATCTACCAAGAGGTAACGAACGGACGACAGATATAGAGGAATTTGGCATTGTGTCGGGAGCATAGCAATGGAGGAGCTTGCATTCCCTGCATACCAATCAACTGTGAGAAACTTCCCCGAGAAGTCTCAAATACTTGGGCCCAGATCTACACAACTGGAGCCCCCTACCACCACAGCTTCGCCAAAACTTCAGGTAGGCACACCAATCATTCCTAGACACGTTCCTTCTGGACACGTTGCTACGATTACGAGAAACTTTGTAGATGATTCGAGGAAACAGTCCTTGGGGCTTGAGTCATTCATCAAATGGATATGCCACTACCTAGAGCTCGACAATGAAGGATCGGAGCTGGCGTCATCCGTTCCAATATCTAAAGCTTGCAGAGTCAAGAGCGCCTCAGCAATAGCACATGGCTAAGGTGACGAGCCAATTGACAGATCAGAGAAGACCCTTCTGCTCGCGACATGAAGGGAGTTTTTCTAATCCTCATGATCCTTTACTTTTATTTTCTTCATTTTTGTGTCCTGTTTTGTTATTTCTTTGGTTGTTTTATTTTCTCTCTTACCCTTAGTTAGTCAAATAAGTGTGGGGTAAGAGTTCTTTGTTTTATTTTTGTTTCTTGTTTTCAAATAAGTGTGGGGTAATTAGATATGCATGAACACTGAGGACAGTGCCAGACTTAAGTGTGGGGTAGCAGTGCACGGTGCACTGTAGCAGTTTGCAAAACTTTTCGCATGATTTTGCTTGTTTTCCCTGTATTTTCACACCCTTCCAAAATTTTTTCAAAATTTTTCCGTCCTTCAGACTTCTAAATGCAGTATGCTTGGTTAAACAAATTGCTTATGTCTATGATATGTAGGTAGTATGTTATGGTTAGTAGGAGATAATTGATAGCTATCTTGGACTAATTGATTAGGAATAGGGAATTCCTGATAACTGAGCACAACCTTGTCTGGATTAGAGACCTCAACCAATTACCTATTCGAGACTTAACTAGATAAAATTAGACCAGTTGTGGATATATTGGCAGTTAGAATGACTAGATGAGACTCTGAGCTAAAAGTGAAAAGAACTTAAGGAAGTTAATTACAATAAGGTAGTTTGCCAGCGGCCTTCGCTACTCGAGCACCACTCCTTCGGGGAACTTAAAGCCTGATGCCCTAAGGTCGTGTAGATCTGGGAGTCATTGGAGTGGGACTCGCTACATGGGTAGTTGAAGTTGACGTGTTCTAAGCAAACTCGAAATACCCTGAATCTATAAAGAAAATAACTAAGTGCTAAAACATTAAAAATCTGATCACCAAAGCTCAGAACTCAGAAAGTTATCTGTTGTCAGTATGTCTAGCGATAGGTCGAAGTATTATCTGGTAGCAGTTAAGATAAAAGTTCATTGTGTTGACTATCTGGTCTAGACTAGTACACACACTACACATCAGGAAGACCCTGTGACTAAGAAAAAAGTCCAACCTAGTTGTTGATTTATTTTTTGCCTGATCATAACAAACTCCTAGAGACATGTGAGACCTTGTCATAGCAACCAAACCAATCAGACCTGTGTTAAGAATTGTCTGAAGAATTTTTGGAATAAAAAACATGATTAGGAATTTAAGTGACTGCACTACGGTTTAAAATCACTAACTCCATGTAGACTTTGCTTGAGGACAAGTAAAAAGCTAAGTGTGGGGTTATCTGATACGCGAAAATCGTATCACATTTTTAGCATGTTTTTATGTATGTTTTAATGTGAAATTGAGAGTAAATTGACATTAATTGTTTACTATTTACTTGATTTCACGGTTTTTATGATTTTGGAAGTGTCAGGTGAAAAGTAGACGAAAACAGCAAATTCTGGGGCAAAAACGCAATTTTTGGAAATGTTGACCCAGTCAAAGGTCCGGGACGAGCGTCCCGAACCCGGGACGGGCGTCCCGACCCGGTCAAACCGCCAGGACGGGCGTCCCGAACTTGGTCAACAAATCAGGACGGGCGTCCCGAACCAGGACGGGCGTCCCGAGCCGCCAGAAGCTGTCCCACATCGAATTTTTCAGAATTTTTCACTCTGGGAAGCTGCTATAAATACCCCAGGCCTCCAGCAGTTGAATTCATCCCTCTCCACTCGATCTGAGTCATTAAGTGGTTTCCAGTGTACAGTTTTCCAGTACACAACTCACTTAGAGACTCGGATCTCAGTTTTCTTTCTTATTAGTGTTTGTTTTAGTTTCTGAGAAATAGTCTCAGATCTTAGGTTTCTATAGATAGGTTCATTTCCGGTATTCATAGAATACCCGGGATTTCGTTAGGAGATCCTAAGAGAGCTCTAGGCGTTCGAAGAGTCAGTCCACAGGGCTAGGCTTAAGCCCAGGATGTAAGGTAAAGTCTAGCTACTAGGCTGAGGAAGCGTCCTCCGAAGGTTCTGGCGAGCAGAGTCAGGGCGGGCAATACGACGTATACAGCAGTACGCTCTGTAGGCGAGACTAAGTAAAGGGTGATTTCTTTATGGCATCAGTCCCCATACCCCTCTCTTATATGTTTTATTGCTTTGTCCTAAACATCAATTATGAATATCAGATTATGATTTTATGAATAGTTGTTTTGTATGTTGAAGTTATTATGTTTTTCCGGAAATAGCCACCTGCTAAATATTCATTATGTCTGCATGTCTAATGTAAGTCTCTTTTAAACTAAAAACTAGGGTTATAGACAATTCCTAACCACGGTCTATTCATAACCTGTTTAGTTTAACAGGCATCAATTATTATTGGTGTCTGCCATACTAGATAAAATAACATGCTGAACACCTGGCTTGTTAGAGTAGTCTATGTAGGCTGAGTAGAGAGTTATGTCGGCGGTTTTGCGACGAGCAGCATGACCCCGAAGTGACATAGGGTACCGTTCATTGCTGACTTTAGTCCGGGCCGTGAGTAGGGCCGTTTACCTTAACGATGGGGCGGTAGTGTAGAGACCTCAGATGTGGTACACCTTTAGACACAGAACATAGTTGCATTCCAGGCTAAGATGCATCTAAAATACTCGAAGACAGGTCAATCAACATATAGGAACAGTATAGCATAGAATCAGAACTCATCTTTAAAACACTTTTAGGATTAATTAGACTTGAACCTAGTGGAGAATGGATCACCCTCTCATCAAAGTATTTGATGAAGATTGCATAACTGGATCATAAGATAAGAGTTAGGATAAGAGGCTAGTTACTACTAAGCCGTTGCCACTTCCCTGGGAGTACGATAATTAACTTAGTAAAATCGTAGATACTTTCCAATAGACTAGCTACACGATAGGTACTCTGCCTTAGATTCTGGCTGATTAAGTGACACCATAAGACTAAACGTGACAATTAGTCAATCACAGTCCTTAATTAATCATAATCGACATAGGGTAAAATAACACCTATTTAGTACGTCAACCGGAATCGCATCACTACCCTATTGTAATTAACTTCCTTAATGTTCCTTTCACTTTTAGCTCAGAGTCTCGTCTAGTTATTCTAACTGCCAATATATCCACAATTGGTCTGATTTTATCTAGTTAAGTCTCGAATAGGCAATTGGTTGAGGTCTCTAATCCAGACAAAGCTGTGCTCAGTTATCAGGAATTCCCTATTCCTAACCAATTAGTCCAAGATAGCTATCAACTATCTCCTACTAACCATAGCATACTACCTACATATCATAGACATAAGCAATTGTTTAACCAAGCATACTGCATTTAGAAGTCTGAAAGACGGAAAAAGTTTGAAAAAAAAAAAATTTTTTGGAAGGGTGTGAAAATACGGGGAAAACAAGCAAAATCATGCAAAAATTTTGCCAACTGCTACAGTGCACCGTGCACTGCTACCCCACACTTAAGTCTGGCACTGTCCTTAGTGTTCATGCATAGCTAAACTACCCCACACTTATTTGAAGACAAGGAATAAAAATAAAACAAAGAACTCTTACCCCACACTTATTCGACTAACTAAGGGTAAGAGAGAAAATAAGGTAACAAAACAAGAAGGATAGCAAAACAGAACGCAAAACAAATAAAATAAAAGTAAAGTAAAGGAATATGAGGATTAGAAAAACTCCCTTCATGTCGCGAGCAGAAGGGTCTTCTCTGATCTGTCAATTGGCTCTTCACCTTAGCCATGTGCTATTGCTGAGGTGTTCTTGACTCTGCAAGCTCTAGATATTGGAACGGATGACGTCACCTCCGATCCTTCATTGTCGAGCTCCAAGTAGTGGCCTATTCATTTGATGAATGGCTCGAGCCCCACGGACTGCTTCCTCGAATCATTTGTAAGATTTCTCATAATCATAGCAACGTGTCCAGAAGGAACGTGTCTAGGAATGAGACTTCTTTGGATTGGTGTGCCTGAAGTTTTGGCGAAGCTGTGGTGGTAGGGGGCTCCAGTTGTGTAGATCTGGGCCCAAGTATTTGAGACTTCCTCTAGGAAGTTTCTCACAGCTGATTGGTATGCAGGGAATGCAAGCTCCTCCATTGCTATTCTCCCGACACAATGCCAAATTCCTCTATATCTGCCGACCATTCGTTACCTCTTGGTAGATCACTTGCTTGCACTAATCTGGCTTTAATTGTTGCCAGTATCTCATCTATTGATTCTGCGAGTGTGGGTTTTGCTGTTGTGGTGTCTTCTGAAAGTTTCTAGCTTCCGAATTACTCCTCAGCTAAATCCCGTACGATTCCTCTAGTTGGGATTGTATGCGTTTCCCATTGGAGTAGCATTCTGTAGTAACCTACTCCTACCTCTTTTGGAATTGTCAGTCATTCCCATAGCAATCCCTGCTAAAGTGTGGTACTTAGCAAACTTCACAGATTTGATACACAGGCTGAACATTTCTTCCTAAAATATTGGCACTCTGAATATGGAATACAACTAGAATCTTGTTGGGGTAGATGATCTCTGAAGGATGTGTTGCCTGTTATTTGGCAAGCATCGCGAGATTGTATCAGAGATACTAAATCCTTGAATATAGTGGGTCAACAAGATCCTGCTTTCAACATTTTCCGGATAGTGTTGATAGCCATGCTCCAAAATCTTGTGTCCTTCATCTTCTGAGACACATCTTCTGATCAACTGATCTGTAAAAATTTGAAATAGAAGAGAAACTGCCCAGTAGTAATATTTCAAATCAGCAAAGAATTTCTTCTTTTGCTGATAAGTCATATCACTTGGAACTTATTCAGTGACTAGATAATTTGCAATAAACCACATATGAGAATTATTATACATAGCAAACAATGCAAATAAGTTTTCATCCAAAAATTTATCAGTATTACACTAGCCTCTAACTCGGGGTTTTCTAATCTAGACCAATGGTTTGCTTTCTAGATTTTCAACCCTTTTTTTCTTATCCCTTTATTCTATATCAAGTTCAAGTAACAATAAAAATTAACTTAATCAAGTATGGTTCAACATTAGTTTTATTGAACACAGATATCTTGGAGTGATCAGTGTCACCTATTGTTTCTAGATAAGACTAGATAAGATCAGAATTTATCATGCATGAACTTTCTTATCATCTTTCTGTCCTAAAACAATTCTTACTACATCATTACATCACATATTCATTCAAAAAGCAGATTTCAATCAGGTGATGTCATAATGGGTGCAATAATTCCTTTTGGTTTAAAAGTTCTCATGCAATCATCAAACAAAAGGAACATCCTTTCTCATTAGAATACTCAGAGGTCTGTCTATTAAAGAAAATTTTATTTCATGATTCTGTCTAATAGACTAAGCATGACCTAAGAAAATTCCACAATGATATTTCTTCCAGATTAAAGCCTTAGCCAAAAATTGACAACTCAGAAAAATATTCTATTCTCATTTCCATTTTTATTTTTTTTTCGAAATTAAATAAAGGAAAAAAAAAACACGAAAAAGAGCAACTAAGAAAACAACTAAAAACAAGAGATAGGGAAAAGGAACAACTCACCGTTGAGCAAGAAAGATACATTCTTTTTGGGATTTTAAATTTTTAACATTTTTTTTCTTTTTATGTTTAATTTAGAAAGCAGGTAAATTTCCTTAATATGGTTTTAGAATAATTTTCTAAAATTTGATTATCCTAAGTGTCTTAATTCCAGATAACATCTAAAATTAATTAGTTATGATAATCCTATATTTCGGAAATTGATTGTCTAACTGGTATAACATAAGTGTTGGGTCTAAAGTCTAGGTTACTACCGTTACCTATCATAAGTATCTAGAATTTTGATCGGTGTCTAGAATTTTGATCAGGAGTCCTAAATTCATTATGATATTTCCCCGGCAACGGCGCCAAAAATCTGATGCGCTTCCGGTTGACGTGCTAAATAGGTGTTATTTTACCCTATGTTGATTATGAATAATTAAGGACTGTGATTGACTAATTGTCACATTTAGTCTCTATGGTGTCACTTAATCAGCCAGAACCTAAGGCAGAGTACCTATCGTGTAGCTAGTCTATTGGAAAGTATCTACGATTTTATTAATTTAATTATCGTACTCCCAGGGAAGTGGCAATGGCTAGTAACTAGCCTTTTATCCTAACTCCTATCTTATAATCCAGTTATGCAATCTTCATCAAATACTTTGATGAGAGGGTGATCCATTCTCCACTAGGTTTAAGTCTAATTAATCCTAAAAGTGTTTTAAAGATGAGTTCTGATTCTATGTTATACTGTTCCTATATGTTGATTGACCTATATTCGAGTGTTTTAGATATATCTTAGCCTGGAATGCAACTATGTTCTGTGTCTAAAGGTGTACCACATCTGAGGTCTCTACACTACCGCCCCATCGTTAAGGTAAACGGCCCTACTCACGGCCCAGACTAAAGTCAGCAATGAACGGTACCCTATGTCACTTCGGGGTCATGCTGTTCGTCGCAAAACCGCCGGCATAACTCTCTACTCAGCCTACCTAGACTACTCTAACAAACAAGGTGTTCCGTTGGTTATTTTATCTAGTATGACAGACACCAATACTAATTGATGCCTGTTAAACTAAACAGGTTATGAATAGACCGTGGTTAGGAATTGTCTATAACCCTAGTTTTAGTTTAAAAGAGACTTACATTAGACATGCAGACATAATGAATATTTAGCAGGTGGCTATTTCCGGAAAAACATAAAACTTCAACATATAACACAACTATTCATAAAATCGTAATCTGATATTCATAATTCATATTTAGGACAAAGCAATAACACATATAAGAGAGGGACATGGGGACCGATGCCATAAAGAAATCACCCTTTACGAAGTCTCGCCTACGGAGCATACTGCTGTATATGTCATATTGCTCGCCCTGACTCTGCTCACCAGAACCTTCGGAGGACGCTTCCTCAGCCTAGTAGCTAGACTTTACCTTACGTCCTGGGCTTAAGCCTAGCCCTGTGGACTGACTCTTCGAACGCCTAGAGCTCTCTTAGGATCTCCTAACGAAATCCCGGGTATTCTATGAATACCAGAAACGAACCTATCTATAGAAACCTAAGATCTGAGACTATTTCTCAGAAACTAAGACAAACACTAATAAGAAAGAAAACTGAGATCCGAGTCTCTGAGTGAGTTCTGTACTGGAAAATTGTACACTGGAAACCACTTAATGACTCAGATCGAGTGGAGAGGGATGAATTCAACTGCTGGAGGCCTGGGGTATTTATAGCAGCTTCCCGGAGTGAAAATCTCTGAAAAATTCGATGTGGGACAGCTTCTGGCGGCTCGGGACGCCCGTCCTGATTCGTTGACCAGGTTCGGGACGCCCGTCCCGGTTCAGGACGCCCGTCCTGGCGGTTTGACTGGGTCGGGACGCCCGTCCTGGACCTTTGACCGGGTCAACATTTCCAAAAATTGCGTTTTTGCCCCAGAATTTGCTGTTTTCGTCTACTTTTCACCTGACACTTCCAAAATCATAAAAACCGTGAAATCAAGTAAATAGTAAACAATTAATGTCAATTTACTCTCAATTTCACATTAAAACATATATAAAAACATGCTAAAAATGTGATACGATTTTCGCGTATCAAAGGGGCGGCCTTCGAGACGCCCGTCCAGAACCGGGACGCCCGTCCCGGGTTGCATCAGGACGCGTGCCAATTCCGGAAAAAAAAATTTTCTTCGTAATTCCCTGAAAATCTCAAGATACCAAAAATAATCATAATTCTTTAACAAGGGTTCATGTTTATCCAATGAAATTCAGAAGTTAAAAACTCTATGCAAAAATTCCTCAGTCCCCTTTTTTTTCGAAAATTGTAACTACCCTAATTTTATCCCAACTTAAATTCAGCAAGAATTTCAGAAAAACAAAAACTGAGTTTGTGCAATGTAATTAGTGGAAAATAAACTGTATTTGCAAAACTCTTGTTTTTCATAGAAATTCGAAATAAAATGTCTGAAGAAAATTGTTGAATATAAAGGAGCCTTTAAAAATGTTTGAAAGATAGAAAAATAAGGGTCAATTATTCAAGTTTCAGTTCAAACGAATTATCTGTTGAAAGTAAAAGAATCTTCCCTTTTTAACGAATTCTATCTCTGATCTCCTGTAGCTCTGTTCGAATGCTTCGCATTTCTATGCGTATGGTTCGCATCTCATCCCTCTGCCTGTTCTGCTCACTGCGTAAATCAGCCATCTCTCGGAGTAGTTGTGCACCTTGGTTCTCCTGAGGATTGACCGTGGCTCTGAGTCGGTCCACGTTAGTTGTGATATTCAAACTGAGTTGGTCTAAATGACACAGTCTGCTGGCAATCCCTTGGTCCATCTCATAGACCCTTTGAGTTAACGTGTCTATCTGCATGGACAACATTGAATAATAACTGTTAGTACTCCCCGCAGATGAAGGGGTGCGCTTGTTAGGTGTTGGGGTGTATGCAGGAGAGGTTGGTGAATTTTGGGTTTGGTCAGTAGGGGGTGGATTTATAGGAACTCTCTAGGCAGGAGGGTGAATTGGAGATCTCTGGGGTTCTTCTCTAGGAGGGAAGGTATCCTCAGAAGGATCTTCTTCCGTGGGACTATGTTCACGGGTGTTCAGGAATCGTCTCACTAGTTCACTGGCATCAGGGCTTGAGTTTACTTCCACTGGTTGTGAAGGAAGAGTCCCTCGTGGTACTTCTGGTGCAGGCCTAGAGGGGCCCTCTGGCTTTGTCTTCTTCGGTCCTGGAGTGTCAGGGTTTTCGGTTTTCTATGCTTGGTTAGTAGTTGCTCTTGTTCTCTTCATCTTTGAGTGCAAAGTCTGGTTGGAAATAACAAATAGCAAAAAGTAGGACAGTGAAATAATAAAGCAAGAGAGAGATATTTTTATGGATTTTGATTTTTATTTAGAAAGCAGGTAAATTTCCTCAATATGGTTTTAGAATAATTTTCTAAAATTTGATTATCCTAAGTGTCTTAATTCCAGATATTATCTAAAATTAATTAGTTATGATAATCCTATATTTAGGAAAGTGATTGTCTAACTAGTATAAGATAAGTGTAAATCAAAAGTCTAGGTTACTACCGTTACCTATCATAAGTCTCTAGAATTGTGGCCAATAATCCTAAATTCATTATGATATTTCCCCGGCAACGGCGCCAAAAATCTGATGGTTATTTCCGACCGATGTGCTAAATAGGTGTTATTTTACCCTATGTTGATTATGAATAATTAAGGACTGTGATTGACTAATTGTCACATTTAGTCTCTATGGTGTCACTTAATCAGCCAGAACCTAAGGCAGAGTACCTATTGTGTAGCTAGTCTGTTGGAAAGTATCTACGATTTTATTAAATAAATATCGTACTCCCAGGGAAGTGGCAACGGCTTAGTAGTAACTAGCCTTTTATCCTAACTCCTATCTTATAATCCAGTTATGCAATCTTCATCAAATACTTTGATGAGAGGGTGATTCATTCTCCACTAGGTTTCAGTCTAATTAATCCTAGAAGTGTTTTATAGATGAGTCCTGATTCTATGTTATACTGTTCCTATATGTTGTTTGACCTATATTCGAGTATTTTAGATATATCTTAGCCTGGAATGCAACTATGTTCTGTGTCTAAAGGCGTACCACATCCGAGGTCTCTAATAAACTGCCCTACCTTAATGACGGCCCTACTCACGGTTCGGGACGAAGGCATCCATGAAAGCCCTATGTCACTTCGGGGATCATACCGCTTGCCCTAGCCGCCGGCATAATCGGACTCAGCTCGGCCCCTACCTAGACTACTTTAACAGGCAAGGTGTTCAACATGTTATTTTATCTAGCATGGCAGACACCAATACTAATTGATGTCTGTTAAACTAAACAGGTTATGATTAGACCGTGGTTAGGAATTGTCTATAACCCTAAGTTTAGTTTAAAAGAGCACATTAAACATGCAGACATAGTAAATATTTAGCAGGTGGCTATTTCCGGAAAAACATAATAACATCAACATATGAAACAACTATTCATAAAAATCGTAATCTGATATTCATAATAAGTATTTAGGACAAAACAATAACAACATATAAGAGAGGGGTATGGGGACTGATGCCATAAAGAAATCACCCTTTACGTAGTCTCGCCGACAGAGCGTACTGCTGTATATGTCGTATTGCTCGCCCTGACTATACTCGCTAGAACCTTCGGAGGACGCTTCCTCAGCCTAGTAACTGGGCTTTACCTTAATACCCAGCTTAAGCCCAGCCCTGTGGACTGACTCTTCGAACGCCTAGAGCCCTCTTAGGATCTCCTAACGAAATCCCGGGTATTCTATGAATACCAGAAACGAACCTATCTATAGAAACCTAAGATCTGAGACTATTTCTCAGAAACTAAAACAAAACACTAATAAGAAAGAAAAACTGAGATCTGAGTCTCTGAGTGAGTTGTGTACTAGAGAATTGTACACTGGACACCACTAAATGACTCAGATCTAGTTGAGAGGAATGAATTCAACTGCTGGAGGCCTGGGGTATTTATAGCAGCTTCCCGGAGTGAAAATCTCTGAAAAATTCGATGTGGGACAGCTTCTGGCGGCTCGGGACGCCCGTCCTGGTCAGTTGACCAGTTCGGGACGCCCGTCCCGACCCTTTGACCGAGTCAACATTTCCAAAAATTGCATTTTTGCCCCAAAATTTGCTGTTTTCGTCTACTTTTCACCTGACACTTCCAAAATCATAAAAACTGTGAAATTAAGTGAATAATGAACAATCAAGATCAAATTACCCCCGATTTCACACAAATTCATACATAAAAACATGCTAAAAAAGTGATACGATTTTCGCGTATCAATATGTATGTAGAATGTTATGAAAAGTAGGAGACAACGTGATGACTTTCTTGAATTTATCTATTAGAAATAGGGAATTCTTGATAATTGAGCACAACTTAGTTTGGATTAGAGACCTCAACCAAATACCTTTTCAAAACTTAACTAGATAAGATTAGACCAGTTGAGGATGTATTGGCAATCAAAATGACTAGATGATGCTCTTAGTTGAAAGTGAAAAGAAAAAAAGAGAGTTAACTAAATAGGGTAGTTTGCAAGCGGCCTTTGCTACTCAAGCACCACTCCTTAGGGGAACTTAAAGCCTGATGCCCTAAGGTCATGTAGGTCTGGGAGTCATCGGAGTGGGACTCGCTACATGGGTAGTTAAAGTTGACGTGTGAAATTAGACACAAAATGATATACATAAATCATATCACTTTTTTAGCATTTTTAGGCATAATTTAGGGTGAAATTGATGGTAATTCATTCTTAATTGATTTTTATTAACTCAATTTCACAGTTTTTGTGATTTTGGAAGTGTCAGGTGAAAAGTAGAAGAAAATGGAAAATTTCGGGGCAGAAACGTGATTTTTAGAAGTTCAGAAGTCGGGGTGGGCATCCCGAAGTCGGGATGGGAGTCCCGAAGTCGGGATGGGCATCCTCACCTGGTCAACAGGCCAGGACGGGCATCCAGGACTCGGGACGGCCGTCCATACCTGGTCAACAGGCCGGGACGGGCGTCCCAGATCTAGGACGGGCATCCCGAGCCGCAGTTCAGAATCCCACATCGAAATTCTGAGAGTTAGTCTCAGTATAAGTTTCTTTATATTCTTAGATAGTGTCTCGTGTTCTTTGTTTCTGAGAGTTAGTCTCAGATCCTAGGATACGACTAGATAGGTTCGTTTCTGGTATCCATAGAATACCCGGGGTTTCGTTAGGAGATCCTAAGGGGGCTCTAGGCATTCGAAGAGTCAGTCAACAGGGTTGGGCTTAAGCTGGGTATTAAGGTTAAGTCCAGCTACTAGGCTGAGGAAGCGTCCTCTGAAGGTTCTGTCGAGTAGAGTCGGGTCGAGCAGTCCAACATTTACAAGCAGTTGCTCCATCGGCGAGACTAAGTAAAGGGTGAATTCTTTATGGCATCAGTCCCTCTGTGCCTCTCTTTATATGTTTGTACTGTGTTCGTCCAAATATTTGTTATGATTATTGGATTATGATTTTATGAATATTTGTTATGCATATTGAAGTACTTTATGATTTTTCAGAAATGGCCACCAGCTTAACTTTCATTATGTCTGCATGTCTAATGTAGTTTCTTTTAAACTAAATGTAGGGTTATAGACAATTCCTAACCATGGTCTAATCATAACCTGTTTAGTTTAACAGGCATTAATTTAGGACTTCCCCATGGGGATGCATTAATGTTTGCCATATTAGATGAAATAACCTATAGATCACCATGTTTGTTAGAGTAGTCTAAGTAGGCTGAGTTTGTGTGTTTATGCCGCCGTTAGGGTGAGCGGCATGATCCCCGAAGTGACATAATCCTAAATTCATTATGTTATTTCCCCGGCAACGGCGCCAAAAATCTGATGCGTTCCGATTGGTATGCTAATTAATCCCAAAAGTGTTTTATAGATGAAGTCCTAATTTTATGTTATACTGTTCCTATATGTTGATTGACCTATATTCGAGTATTTTAGATATATCATAGCCTGGATTGCAACTATGTTCTGTGTCTAAAGGCGTACTACATCCGAGGTTTCTAATAAACCGCCCTACCTTATTGACGGCCCTACTCACGGTTCGGGACGAAGGCATCCATGAAAGCCCTATGTCACTTCGGGGATCATACCGCTTGCCCTAGCCATCGGCATAATCGGACTCGGCTCGGCTTACCTAGACTACTCTTAACAAGCAGGGTGTTCATCAGGTTATTTTATCTAGCATGGCAGACAACAATACTAATTGATGCCTGTTAAACTAAAAAGGTTATGATTAGACCATGGTTAGGAATTGTCTATAACCCTAACTTTAGTTTAAAAGAGCACATTAGACATGCAGACATAGTGAATATTAAGCAGGTGGCTATTTCCGGAAAAACATAACAACGTCAACATATAAAACAAATATTCAAAACAAATCGCAATCTCGTATTCATAATAAATTTTTGGAACAACAAAATAACAACATATAAGAGAGGGACATGGGGACTGATGCCATAAAGAAATCACCCTTTACGTAGTCTCGCCGATGGAGCGTACTACTGTATATGTCGTATTGCTCGCCCCGACTCTGCCCACCAGAGCCTTCGGAGGACGCTTCCTCAGCCTAGTAACTGGGTTTTACCTTAATACCCAGCTTAAGCCCAGCCCTGTGGACTGACTCTTCGAACGCCTAGAGCCCTCTTAGGATCTCCTAACGAAATCCCGGGTATTCTATGAATACCAGAAACGAACCTATCTATAGAAGCCTAAGATCTGAGACTATTTCTCAGAAACTAAAACAAAACACTAACAAGAAAGAAAATTGAGATCTGAGTCTCTGAGTGAGTTGTGTACTAGAGAAGTGTACACTAAAAACCACTTAATGACTCAAATCGAGTGGAGAGGAATGAATTCAACTGCTGGAGGCCTGGGGTATTTATAGCAGCTTCTCGGGGTGATTTTTCATCAAAAATTCGATGTGGGACTTGATCTGGGGGTTCGGGACGCCCATCCCGGATTGGGACGCCCGTCCCGGTACTTTGACTGGGTCGGGACACCCGTCCTGAGCCTTTGACCAAGTCAGCATTTCCAAAAATTGCATTTTTTCCCCAAAATTTGCTGTTTTCGTCTACTTTTCACCTGACACTTCCAAAATCATAAAAACTGTGAAATTAAATAATAATAAACAATTAAGATCAATTTACTCTCAATTTCACCCTAAATCATATATAAAAACATGCTAAAAAGGTGATACGATTTTCGCGTATCAGATAACCCCACAATTAGCTTTTTGCTTGTCCTCAAGCAAAGTCTACCTGAAGTTTAGTGATTCTAAACCGTAGTGCAGTCACTTAAATTCCTAGTCATGTTTTTATTCCAAAAATTTATTCAGACAATTCTTAACACAGGTCTGACTGGTCAGGTTGCTATGACAATGTCTCAAATGTCTCTAGCAGATTGTTATAGTCAAGCAGAAAACAACTCAACAACTAGGTTGAACTCCTTTTTTAGTCACAAGGTCTTCCTGATGTGTAGTGTGTGTACTAGTCTAGACTAGATAGTCCACACAATATACTCTCGTCTTAACTATCACCATATAATACTTCAACCCTGTTGCTAGACATAATAACAAAAGTCAACTTTCTGAGTTCTGAGCCTTGGTTATCAGATTCTATTTAGCATTTATTGATTTCTTTCATTTATAGATTTTCTAGGGTATTTTGAGTCTACTTAGAACACGTCAACTTCAACTACCCATGTAGCGAGTCCCACTCCGATGACTCCCAGATCTGCACGACCTTAGGGCATCAAGCTTTAAGTTCCCCGAAGGAGTGGTGCTCGAGTAGCGAAGGCCGCTGGCCAACTACCCTTATTTAATTAACTTTCTTTAATTTCTTTTCACTTTTAGCTCAGAGTCTCATCTAGTCATTCTAATTGTCAAAACATCCACAACTGGTCTAATTTTATCTAGTTCAGTCTTGAAAAGGTATATGGCTGAGGTCTCTAATCCAGACAAAGTTGTGCTCAGTTATTAGGAATTACCTATTCCTAATTAGTTAGTCCAAGATAGCTATCCCATTGCCTCCTACTAACCATAACATTCTACCTACATATCATAGACATAAGCAATGTTTAACCAATCATACTGCATTTAGAAGTCTGAAAGAATGAAAAATTTTGAAATTTTTTTGGAAGGGTGTAAAAATATTGGGAAAACAAGCAAAATCATGCAAAAATTTTCAAAAACTTTTCTCACTATAGTGCACTGTGCACTGCTACCCCACACTTAATTCTGACAATGTCCTCAGTTTTCATGCATATCTAATTATCCCACACCTATTTGAAAACAAGAAATAAAACACAAAGAAAAGATTCTTACCCATACTATGGGTAAGAAAGAAAATAAAATAATGCAAACAATTTTGTATGTCATATAACTCAACTTTGTACATAGATTCATACGTCATACAGCCCAGACATGTTTATATACATAGAACAAGAAAAACGAAAGCAAAAGAAAGGAAAGGAAAGAAGGAGAGAGAGACTAAGAACCCGGCAGGTCGTCGTCCAGTGGACCGAAGTCTGCTGTAAAGTCAAACTCGAAGTTTTCCGCCAGTCGGGAAGTATGTTGATGTATCTCCTCAATCCTGCTGGTGTTCATGGCGATCCTGTCATCCATCATCGCCAGCCGTCTGTCAATCCTGTCCATGTCTCGACTGTATCGGGCCGATAGTTCTGCCAATCCGTGCGACATGTGTCGTTCGAAGGCAGTACGTGGCACGAACGTCTCGGACGGAGGGATATACGCTGGACATGCTTCTGATGCCGATACCTGTCCTGGCTGCTCCGTGTGGATAGTGTAGCGGCCATTCGCATCCCGAACAACCATTCCCATGTTTCGTAGAATGGTAAGATCAGTGGGAATGGTGGTCGGGGCGACCAGGGTCAGCTCCGAGCCCTCTATGTCCAACTCCAGGTAGTGGGCTAGCCTGGTGATGTACGGTCCGAGCCCCAGACACTATTTACTGGTGTCTGTAGCGAATCCTCGCATGACGACCGTGATGAGTCTAGCCATTTCTACCGTAGATCCCATGTGCATGTTGGCTAGAAGGAATGTCTCCATCTGGGTGACAGTTCCGGGAGCCGTCCGTCGTCCTGACAATGTATGTGCAATGATAGCGTGCAGGTAACGAAGAGTAGGATAAATACCTGTAGCTTTTGCAGAGCCATTCTGGAATGGGACACCCGTCATGCAGATCTGAGCCCAAGCAGTGGAGACGTCTGCAGACGTGAAGTCTCGAACTGCTGTGGTATATGCGGGCGTATCCAGCTCATCTCTCTGCCAGATACCTAGGGCGATGCCGAACTCGGCCATGCTCATCGACCGATCTATTCCGCCCAAGCGGAATGTGATCTGCTCCTGGTGGCATGTAAAAGATGCATAGAACTCACATACCAGCTCCAAGTATGTGGGCTTTGTGACGATGAATACTCGACTGTAAGGTGGCACGTCGAGTATGCGTCTGACTTCCGGCTCTACTCCTAGCGTCTGTACTGCTGCCCAATCCAACGTTCTGCCCGTCAGTATCGTACGCCCAATGTACCCAAGGCATCTTTCTTGGTATGCTGTGCTGGAGGGAAACAACATAAAAGGATGTGCCACTGAGGTAACTGTCATGGTAGATGTGGTACGAGCACGTTTAGGAGCCATTAAGAACGTACGAGAGAGTTTAGGTGGGAAGGAAATCTTTAAACTCAAATTCTGGAGGTGAATTTGAATTCAGAAGGATGAAATTAGGTTAGGGAAGGATTTTGAATTTTTTTGGCGGGAAATTCGAATTTTGGAGGGAAATTCGAATTTTTGAGTGAAGTTTAAAATTCAAATTTTGAAGGGAAACTCAAATTTTTAAACTTTGGAGAGTTTGCCAAAAATTTGTAGAGAGAAGGTAGAGAGAAATATTTTTAGAGAGATGAATTTTTGGTTGTAGATTTGAGAGAAAATGAAAAAAATGAATTTTTATAGAAGGGGCGGCCTTCGGGACGCCCGTCCCGCTGGACGCCCGTCCCGGGTTGCTTCGGGACGTGTGCCAATTCCGAATCTTTTTTTTTCGGAATTCCCTGCAAACCTCAAGATACCAAAAATAATCATAATTTTTAACAAGTCTTCCTGTTTATCTAATCAAATTCAGAAGCTGTTAAAAACTCTATGCAAAAATTCCTCAGTTTCTTTTTTCGAAAATCATGACTACCCTAATTTTATCCCAATCCAGCAAGAATTTCAGAAAAACAAAAACTGAGTTTGTACAATTTAATTAGTGAAAAATAAACTGTATTTGCAAAACTTTTGTTTTTCATAGAAATTTGAAAATAACATGTCTAAAGAAAATTGTTGAATATAAAGGACCCTTTATAAAGTTTGAAAAATAGAAAAATATGGGTCAATTATTCAGATTTAGTTCAAACAATTTATTTGCTGAGAATAAAAGTAAAAGAATCTTCCCTTTTTCAACGACCCTTATCTCTGATCTCCTGTAGCTCTGTTCGAATGCTTCACATTTCTATGTGTATGGCTCTCATCTCATCCCTCTGCCTGCTCTGCTCACTGCGTAAGTCAGCCATCTCCCGGAGTAGTTGTGCACCTTGGTTCTCCTGAAGACTGACCGTGGCTCTGAGTCGGTCCACGTTAGTTGTGATATTCAGACTGAGTTGGTCTAAATGACACAATCTGCTGGCAATTCCTTGGTCCATCTCATAGACCCTTTGAGCCAACGTATCTATCTGCACGGACAACATTGAATGATAACCGTTAGTACTCCCCCCGGATGAAGGGGTGCGCTCGTTAGGTGTTGGGGTGTATGCAGGAGATGTTGGTGAATTTTGGGTTTGGTCAGTGGGTGGTGGATTTATAGGAATCTCTGGGCAGGAGGGTGAACTGGAGATCTCTGGGGTTCTTCTCTATGAGGAAAGGTATCCTCAGAAGGATCTTCTTCCGTGGGACTAGGCTCACGGGCGTTCAGGAATCTCCTTACTAGGTCACTGGCATCTAGGCTTGAGTTTACTTCTACCGGTTGTGAAGGAAGAGTCCCTCGTGGTATTTCTGGTGCAGGCCTAGATGGTCCTTCTGGCTTTGTCTTCTTTGGTCCTGGAGTGTCAGGGATTTCTGTTTTCTTTGCCTGGTTAGTAGCTGCTCTTGTTCTCTTCATCTCTGAGTGCAAAGTCTCATTAGAAATAACAAATAACAAAAGTAGGAAAGTAAAAAAAAACAAGAAAAATATTTTTAGGGATTTTGAATTTTATTTAGAAAGCAGGTAAATTTCCTCAATATGGTTTTAGAATAATTTTCTAAAATTTGATTATCCTAAGTGTCTTAATTCCAGATATTATCTAAAATTAATTAGTTATGATAATCCTATATTTTGGAAAGTGATTGTCTAACTAGTATAAGATAAGTGTAATTCAAAAGTCTAGGTTACTACCGCTACCTATCATAAGTCTCTAGAATTGTGGCCAATAATCCTAAATTCATTATGTTATTTCCCCGGCAACGGCGCCAAAATTCTGATGCGTTCCGATTGGTATGCTAAAAGATAGGCTTTATTTACCTATGTCGATTATGAGTAATTAAGGACTGAGTCTTACTAACTGTCACTTAGCATTCAATTATTGTCACTTAATCAACCAGAACCTAAGGCAGAGTACCTATCGTGTAGCTAGTCTGTTGGAAAGTATCTACGATTTTATTAAGTTAAATATCGTACTCCCAGGGAAGTGGTAACGGCTTAGTAGTAACTAACCTTTTATCCTAACTCCTATCTTATGATCCAGTTATGCAATCTTCATCAATGACTTTGATGAGAGGGTGATCCATTCTCCACTAGGTTTAAGTCTAATTAATCCCAAAAGTGTTTTATAGATGAGGTCCTGATTTTATGTTATACTGTTCCTATATGTTGATTGACCTATATTCGAGTATTTTAGATATATCTTAGCCTGGATTGCAACTATGTTCTGTGTCTAAAGGCGTACCACATCCGAGGTTTGTAATAAACCGCCCTACCTTATTGACGGCCCTACTCACGGTTCGGGACGAAGGCATCCATGAAAGCCCTATGTCACTTCGGGGATCATACCGCTTGCCCTAGCCGCCAGTATAATCGGACTCGGCTCGGCTTACCTAGACTACTCTTAACCAGCAGGGTGTTCAGCAGGTTATTTTATCTAGCATGGCAGACACCAATACTAATTGATGCCTGTTAAACTAAACAGGTTATGATTAGACCGTGGTTAGGAATTGTCTATAACCCTAACTTTAGTTTAAAAGAGCACATTAGACATGCAGACATAGTGAATATTAAGCAGGTGGCTATTTCCAGAAAAACATAACAACGTCAACATATAAACAAATATTCAAAAAAAATCATAATCTCGTATTCATAATAAATTTTTGGAACAACACAATAATAACATATAAGAGAGGGACATGGGGACTGATGCCATAAAGAAATCACCCTTTACGTAGTCTCACCGATGGGGACATGGGGACTTATGACTCAGATCGAGTGGAGAGGAATGAATTCAACTGCTGGAGGCCTGGGGTATTTATAGCAGCTTCTCGGGGTGATTTTCATCAAAAATTTGATGTGGGACTTGATCTGGGGGTTCGGGACGCCCGTCCCGGTGCTTTGACTGGGTCGGGATGCCTGTCCCGGATTAGGGACGCCCGTCCTGAGCCTTTGACCAAGTCAGCATTTCCAAAAATTGCGTTTTTGGCCCAAAATTTGCTGTTTTCGTCTACTTTTCACCTAACACTTCCAAAATCATAAAAACTGTGAAATTAAGTAAATAATAAACAATTAAGATCAATTTACTCTCAATTTCACCCTAAATCATATATAAAAACATGCTAAAAAGGTGATACGATTTTCGCATATCAGGCCGTCATTAAGGTAGGGCAGTTTATCAGGT
This sequence comes from Asclepias syriaca, assembly GCA_027405835.1. Taxonomy (NCBI): domain Eukaryota; kingdom Viridiplantae; phylum Streptophyta; class Magnoliopsida; order Gentianales; family Apocynaceae; genus Asclepias; species Asclepias syriaca. The sequence goes on along the minus strand of CM049926.1, from coordinate 20,883,815 downwards.
AACTCAGATGTGGTACACCTTTAGGCTCAATACATAATTGCAATCTAGGCCAAGACATGTCTAAAATACTCGAAGATAGGTCAATCAACATGTAGGAACAGTATAACATAAAATCAGGACATTATCTGTAAAACACTTTTAGGCTTAAATAGACTTAAACCTAGTGGAGAATGAATCACCCTCTCATCAAAGATATTGATGAACGATTGCATAACTTGATCATAAGATAAGAGTTAGGGTAAGAGGATAGTTACTACTAAGCCGTTACCACTTCCCTGGGAGTACGATATTTGATTTAAATAAAATCGTAGATACTTTCCAACAGACTAGCTACACGATAGGTACTCTGCCTTAGGTTCTTATTGATTAAGTGACAGTATAGAGACTAAATGTGACAATTAGTCAGGATAAGTCCTTAATTACTCATAATCAACATAGGGTAAAACAACACCTATTTTAGTATATCAGTCGAAATCCCATCAGATTTTTGGCGCCGTTGCCGGGGAAATATCATAATAAATTTAGGATTATTGGCCACAATTCTAGAGACTTATGATAGGTAACGGTAGTAACCTATACCTTAGACCTAACACTTATTTTATGCTAGTTAGACAATCAATTTCCGAAATATACGGTTATCATAACTAATTGATTTTAGATATTATCTGAAATTAAGACATTTAGGATAATCAAATTTTAGAAAATTATTCTAAAACCATATTGAGGAAATTTAAATGCTTTCTAAATTAAATATAAAAAACAATTTAAATTTAAAACCCGAAAAACAAATGTATTTTTCTTGCTCAACAGTAAGTTGTTCTTCTTCACTATCTCTTGTATTATTTGTTCTTTAATAGTTCAACATTTGTTTTCTTTCAATTTTTCTTTTCTTTTCTTCTATAAAATTTTGTGAAAAATATTATTTTCCAGAAGATAAAAGAAATAAAGTTTTCGTGTGTTACAGTTTTCCTGTTTGTTTGTTTTTTTTATTTCGAAAAACAAAAGTATGGAAGTGAGGAAAAAAAATATTTTCTTCTGAGTTGTAAAATTTTGGCTTAGATTTTTATTGGGAAGAAATTCCATTTTAGAATTTTCTTAGAGTCATACCGGCTTTATTAGGATGAGTTATGAAATGATTTTTCCTTAATAGCCAGACCTTTGAATGTTCTATTGAGAAAGGATGTTCCTTTTGTTTTTGCTGATAATTGCATGATATCTTGTTGAACAAATTAAAGGAACTAGTTATTACTGCACCCATTCTAACGTCACTTGATTGGAAATTGCTTTTTGAATTGATGTTAGTAATTATGCAGTAAGAATTGTTTAGGACAAAAGCATGATTAGATATTATTCATATCATACTTAGTCTAGACAATATTATACCCGGATTACTCTACTCTGAGATATATGTTCTATAAAACTGATGATGAACCAAGATTGATTAATTGAGTTTTATTGAATTTGATATAGAAAGACGGGATAAAGAAAAAGGGCAAAAAAACTAGAAAGCAAACCATTGGTCTAGATTAGAAAACCCCGAGTTAGAGGCTATTGACGAGGCAGTAGTATCTGATAAATTTCTAAATGAGAATTTATTTTCATTGTTTGCTATGAATAATGATTCTCCTCCGTGGTTTACTGATACTACTAATTATCTAGTGCTATTGTTCCCAAGTGATATGACTTATCAGCAAAAGAAGAAATTCTTTTTGTTGATTTGGAATATTACTACTAGGGAGATCCGTTCTTCTATTTCGAATTTGTAGAGTAATTGATTAGAAGATGTGTCTGGAAAGGCGAGACCACAAATTCTGGAGCATTGCCATAAAAACTCTACGGGAGACCAATTGACTGCTATCAACACCGTCCGGAAAGTGTTGAAAACAGGATCTTATTGGTCTAGAATATTCAAGAATTCTGTATCCTTGATACAGTCCTGCGATGCTTGCCAAACAACAAGTAACATAGCCTTCAGAGATCATCTACCCCAGGAAGGCACACAAAGTGTTGCAATCTTTTGATATCTGGGGTATTCATTGAAGCCTTTTTCTTTCTTCCCTTTGGCAACAAGTCACATAGTAGTTGTAGAACACTTTCAAAATGGCCTGAATCACAGGCATTACCTACTAATGATGTTAAAGTCATGTGCAGATTCTATGAGAAGTTGTTTTCCAGATTCAGAGTGCCAATGTCTTAGGAAGAAACGTTCAGTCCGTGTATCAAATCTGTGAAGTCTGCCAAGTACTTCACTTTAGTGGGAATTGCTATGTGAATGGAATACTGACCATTCCAACAGAAGTAGGAGCAGTTTTGCAGTCAATGCTGCTCCAATGGGAGATGCATACAATCCAAGCTGGAGAAATCATACGGGATTTATCTGAGGAATATTTGGAAGCTGTAAACTTCAGAAGATACCACACAGCAAAACCCCTACCCGCAGAATCAACAGATGAGATACTGGCAACAATTAAAGCCAGACCAGTGCAAGCAAGTGATCTACCAAGTGGTATCGAAGGGTCGAGGGATATAGAGGAATTTGGCATTGTATCAGGAGCATAGCAATGGAGGAACTTGCATCCCCTGCATACCAATCAGCTGTGAGAAACCTCCCCGAGGAAGTCTCAAATACTTGGGCCCAGATCTACACCACAAGAGCCTCCTACCACCACGGCTTCGCCAAAGCTTCAGGTATCTTTTCTGCCATTCAAAACTTGCATGCAATACCTTCACTGACATTGGCAGTAGGCACACCAATCCAAAGAAGTCTCATTCCTAGACACGTTCCTCCTGGACACGTTGCCATGATTGTGAGAAACTTTACAAATGATTCGAGGAAGCAGTCCGTGGGGCTCGAGCCATTCATCAAACGAATAGGCCACTACCTGGAGCTTGACAATGAAGGATCTTTGCTGACATCATCAGTTCCAGTATCTAGAGCTTACAGAGTCAAGAGCGCCTCAGCAATAGCACATGGCTAAGGTGAAGAGCCAATTGACAGCTAAGAGAAAACCCTTCTGCTCGAGACAAGAAGGGAGTTTTTCTAATCCTCATCTTCCTCTACTTTTATTTTGTGTTCTTTTAATTTTTATCTTCATTTTGTGTTCTATTTTGTTATTTCTATTACCTTCCTGTTTTGTTAATTCTTTTGTTGTTTTATTTTCTCACTTACCCTTAGTTAGTCAAATAAGTGTGGGGTAACAAGTTTTTATTTTGTTTTTATTTCTTCTTGTTTGCAAATAAGTGTGGGGTAATTTAGATATGCATGAACACTGAGGACAGTGTCAGACTTAAGTGTGGGGTAGCAGTGCACAGTACACTGTAGTAGAAAATGTTTTGCATGATTTTTGCATATTTTTCCCGTATTTTCACACCGTTCAAAAAAAATTTCACTTTTTCACTCTTCAAAATGCAGTATGATTGGTAAAGAATTGCTGATGTCTATGATATGTAGGTAGAATGTTATGGTTAGTAGGGGATAACGTGATGGCTATCTTGAACTTATCCATTAGGAATAGGGAATTCCTGATAATTGAGCACAACTTAGTGTGGATTAGAGACCTCAGCCAAATACCTTTTCAAAACTTAACTAGATATGATTAGACCAGTTGAGGATGTATTGGCAATCAAAATGACTAGATGATGCTCTGAGCTAAAAGTGAAAAGAAAATTAAAGAAAGTTAATTAAATAGGGTAGTTGAGGATGTATTTCCCCGGTTTCTATCATAAGTCTCTAGAATTGTGGCCAATAATCCTAAATTCATTATGATATTTCCCCGGCAACGGCGCCAAAAATCTGATGGTTATTTCCGACCGATGTGCTAAATATGTGTTATTTTACCCTATGTTGATTATGAATAATTAAGGACTGTGATTGACTAATTGTCACATTTAGTCTCTATGGTGTCACTTAATCAGCCAGAACCTAAGGCAGAGTACCTATCGTGTAGCTAGTCTATTGGAAAGTATCTACGATTTTATTAAATAAATATCGTACTCCCAGGGAAGTGGCAACGGCTTAGTAGTAACTAGCCTTTTATCCTAACTCCTATCTTATAATCCAGTTATGCAATCTTCATCAAATACTTTGATGAGAGGGTGATTCATTCTCCACTAGGTTTCAGTCTAATTAATCCTAGAAGTGTTTTATAGATGAGTCCTGATTCTATGTTATACTGTTCCTATATGTTGTTTGACCTATATTCGAGTATTTTAGATATATCTTAGCCTGGAATGCAACTATGTTCTGTGTCTAAAGGTGTACCACATCCGAGGTCTCTAATAAACCGCCCTACCTTAATGACGGCCCTACTCACGGTTCGGGACGAAGGCATCCATGAAAGCCCTATGTCACTTCGGGGATCATACCGCTTGCCCTAGCCGCCGGCATAATCGGACTCAGCTCGGCCCCTACCTAGACTACTTTAACAGGCAGGGTGTTCAACATGTTATTTTATCTAGCATTGCAGACACCAATACTAATTGATGCCTGTTAAACTAAACAGGTTATGATTAGACCGTGGTTAGGAATTGTCTATAACCCTAACTTTAGTTTAAAAGAGCACATTAAACATGCAGACATAGTGAATATTTAGCAGGTGGCTATTTCCAGAAAAACATAATAACGTCAACATATGAAACAACTATTCATAAAAATCGTAATCTGATATTCATAATAAGTATTTAGGACAAAACAATAACAACATATAAGAGAGGGGTATGGGGACTGATGCCATAAAGAAATCACCCTTTACGTAGTCTCGCCGACAGAGCGTACTGCTGTATATGTCGTATTGCTCGCCCTGACTCTGCTCACTAGAACCTTCGGAGGACGCTTCCTCAGCCTAGTAACTGGGCTTTACCTTAATACCCAGCTTAAGCCCAGCCCTGTGGACTGACTCTTCGAACGCCTAGAGCCCTCTTAGGATCTCCTAACGAAATCCCGGGTATTCTATGAATACCAGAAACGAACCTATCTATAGAAACCTAAGATCTCAGACTATTTCTCAGAAACTAAAACAAAACACTAATAAGAAAGAAAAACTGAGATCCGAGTCTCTGAGTGAGTTGTGTACTAGAGAATTGTACACTGGACACCACTAAATGACTCAGATCGAGTGGAGAGGAATGAATTCAACTGCTGGAGGCCTGGGGTATTTATAGCATCTTCCCGGAGTGAAAATCTCTGAAAAATTCGATGTGGGACAGCTTCTGGCGGCTCGGGACGCCCGTCCTGGTCAGTTGACCAGTTCGGGACGCCCGTCCCGGGTCCTGGACACCCGTCCAGGTGCCTTGACTTGGTCGGGACGCTCGTCCCGGATTCGGGATGCCCGTCCCGACCCTTTGACCGAGTCAACATTTCCAAAAATTGCATTTTTGCCCCAAAATTTGCTGTTTTCGTCTACTTTTCACCTAACACTTCCAAAATCATAAAAACTGTGAAATTAAGTGAATAATGAACAATCAAGATCAAATTACCCCCGATTTCACCCAAATTCATACATAAAAACATGCTAAAAAAGTGATACGAGTTTCGCGTATCACTTTCCAACAGACTAGCTACACGATAGGTACTCTGCCTTAGGTTCTTATTGATTAAGTGACAGTATAGAGACTAAATGTGACAATTAGTCAGGATAAGTCCTTAATTACTCATAATCAACATAGGGTAAAACAACACCTATTTTAGTATATCAGTCGAAATCCCATCAGATTTTTGGCACCGTTGCCGGGGAAATATCATAATGAATTTAGGATTATTGGCCACAATTCTAGACACTTATGATAAGTAACGGTAGTAACCTATACCTTAGACCTAACACTTATTTTATGCTAGTTAGACAATCAATTTCCGAAATATACGGTTATCATAACTAATTGATTTTAGATATTATCTGAAATTAAGACATTTAGGATAATCAAATTTTAGAAAATTATTCTAAAACCATATTGAGGAAATTTAAATGCTTTCTAAATTAAATATAAAAAACAATTTAAATTTAAAACCCGAAAAACAAATGTATTTTTCTTGCTCAACAGTAAGTTGTTCTTCTTCACTATCTCTTGTATTATTTGTTCTTTAATAGTTCAACATTTGTTTTCTTTCAATTTTTCTTTTCTTTTCTTCTATAAAATTTTGTGAAAAATATTATTTTCCAGAAGATAAAAGAAATAAAGTTTTCGTGTTTACAGTTTTCCTGTTTGTTTGTTTTTTTTATTTCGAAAAACAAAAGTATGGAAGTGAGGAAAAAAAAAATATTTTCTTCTGAGTTGTAAAATTTTGGCTTAGATTTTTATTGGGAAGAAATTCCATTTTAGAATTTTCTTAGAGTCATACCGGCTTTATTAGGATGAGTTATGAAATGATTTTTCCTTAATAGCCAGACCTTTGAATGTTCTATTGAGAAAGGATGTTCCTTTTGTTTTTGCTGATAATTGCATGATATCTTGTTGAACAAATTAAAGGAACTAGTTATTACTGCACCCATTCTAACGTCACTTGATTGGAAATTGCTTTTTGAATTGATGTTAGTAATTATGCAGTAAGAATTGTTTAGGACAAAAGCATGATTAGATATTATTCATATCATACTTAGTCTAGACAATATTATACCCGGATTACTCTACTCTGAGATATATGTTCTATAAAACTGATGATGAACCAAGATTGATTAATTGAGTTTTATTGAATTTGATATAGAAAGACGGGATAAAGAAAAAGGGCAAAAAAACTAGAAAGCAAACCATTGGTCTAGATTAGAAAACCCCGAGTTAGAGGCTATTGACGAGGCAGTAGTATCTGATAAATTTCTAAATGAGAATTTATTTTCATTGTTTGCTATGAATAATGATTCTCCTCCGTGGTTTACTGATACTACTAATTATCTAGTGCTAATTGTTCCCAAGTGATATGACTTATCAGCAAAAGAAGAAATTCTTTGTTGATTTGGAATATTACTACTAGGGAGATCCGTTCTTCTATTTCGAATTATTGTAGAGTAATTGATTAGAAGATGTGTCTGGAAAGGCGAAGACCACAAGATTCTGGAGCATTGCCATAAAAACTCTACGGGAGACCAATTGACTGCTATCAACACCGTCCGGAAAGTGTTGAAAACAGGATCTTATTGGTCTAGAATATTCAAGAATTCTGTATCCTTGATACAGTCCTGCGATGCTTGCCAAACAACAAGTAACATAGCCTTCAGAGATCATCTACCCCAGGAAGGCACACAAAGTGTTGCAATCTTTTGATATCTGGGGTATTCATTGAAGCCTTTTTCTTTCTTCCCTTTGGCAACAAGTACATCATAGTAGTTGTAGAACACTTTCAAAATGGCCTGAATCACAGGCATTACCTACTAATGATGTTAAAGTCATGTGCAGATTCTATGAGAAGTTGTTTTCCAGATTCAGAGTGCCAATGTCTTAGGAAGAAACGTTCAGTCCGTGTATCAAATCTGTGAAGTCTGCCAAGTACTTCACTTTAGTGGGAATTGCTATGTGAATGGAATACTGACCATTCCAACAGAAGTAGGAGCAGGTTGTTGCAGTCAATGCTGCTCCAATGGGAGATGCATACAATCCAAGCTGGAGAAATCATACGGGATTTATCTGAGGAATAATTTGGAAGCTGTAAACTTTCAGAAGATACCACCACAGCAAAACCCCTACCCGCAGAATCAACAGATGAGATACTGGCAACAATTAAAGCCAGACCAGTGCAAGCAAGTGATCTACCAAGTGGTATCGAAGGGTCGAGGGATATAGAGGAATTTGGCGTTGTATCAGGAGCATAGCAATGGAGGAGCTTGCATCCCCTGCATACCAATCAGCTGTGAGAAACCTCCCCGAGGAAGTCTCAAATACTTGGGCCCAGATCTACACCACAAGAGCCTCCTACCACCACGGCTTCGCCAAAGCTTCAGGTATCTTTTCTACCATTCAAAACTTGCATGCAATACCTTCACTGACATTGGCAGTAGGCACACCAATCCAAAGAAGTCTCATTCCTAGACACGTTCCTCCTAGACACGTTGCCATGATTGTGAGAAACTTTACAAATGATTCGAGGAAGCAGTCCGTGGGGCTCGAGCCATTCATCAAACGAATAGGCCACTACCTGGAGCTCGACAATGAAGGATCGGAGCTGACGTCATCAGTTCCAGTATCTAGAGCTTATAGAGTCAAGAGCGCCTCAGCAATAGCACATAGCTAAGGTGAAGAGCCAATTGGCAGCTAAGAGAAAACCCTTCTGCTCGAGACAAGAAGGGAGTTTTTCTAATCCTCATCTTCCTCTACTTTTATTTTGTGTTCTTTTAATTTTTATCTTCATTTTGTGTTCTATTTTGTTATTTCTATTACATTCCTGTTTTGTTATTTCTTTTGTTGTTTTATTTTCTCACTTACCCTTAGTTAGTCAAATAAGTGTGGGGTAAGAAGTTTTTTTTTGTTTTTATTTCTTCTTGTTTGCAAATAAGTGTGGGGTAATTTAGATATGCATGAACACTGAGGACAATGTCAGACTTAAGTGTGGGGTAGCAGTGCACAGTGCACTGTAGTAGAAAACGTTTTGCATGATTTTTGCATATTTTTCCCGTATTTTCACACCGTTCAAAAAAATTTTCACTTTTTCACTCTTCAAAATGCAGTATGATTGGTAAAGAATTGTTGATGTCTATGATATGTAGGTAGAATGTTATGGTTAGTAGGGGATAACGTGATGACTATCTTGAACTTATCCATTAGGAATAGGGAATTCCTGATGATTGAGCACAACTTAGTGTGGATTAGAGACCTCAGCCAAATACCTTTTCAAAACTTAACTAGATATGATTAGACCAGTTGAGGATGTATTGCCAATCAAAATGACTAGATGATGCTCTGAGCTAAAAGTGAAAAGAAAATTAAAGAAAGTTAATTAAATAGGGTAGTTTGCAAGCGGCCTTTGCTACTCGAGCACCACTCCTTAGGGGAACTTAAAGCCTGATGCCCTAAGGTCTTGTAGGTCTGGGAGTCATCGGAGTGGGACTCGCTACATGGGTAGTTAAAGTTGACGTGTGAAAGCAGACTCAAAATACCCTAAAAAATCTATAAAAGAAAAATCAATAAATGCTTGATTAAAAATCTTGTCACCAAGGCTCAGAACTCAAAAAGTTGTTTGTTGTTAGTATGTCTAGCGACGGGTCGAAGTATTATCTGGTAATAGTCGAGAGGAGAGTATATTGTGTTGACTATCTAGTCTAGACTAGTACACACACTACACATCAGGAAGACCTTGTGACTGAGAGAAGAGTTCAATCTAGTTATTAAGTTGTTAACCCTACTTGACCGTGATAATCTACTAGAGACATTTGAGACTTTGTCGTAGCAACTTAACCAGTCAGACCTGTGTTGTAAATTAACTAATTCAGTGAAGAATTTTGGAGTAAAAACATGACTAGAAATTTTAAGTGACTGCACATATGATTTAAAATCACTAACTTCAGGTAGACTTTGCTTGAGGTCAAGCAAAAAGGTAAGTGTGGGGTTATATGATATGCATAAATCATAACACATTTTTAGCATGTTTTAGGCATAATTTAGGGTGAAATTGATGGTAATTCGTTCTTAATTGATTGTTATTAACTCAATTTCACAGTTTTTGTGATTTTGGAAGTGTCATGTGAAAAGTAGAAGAAAATGGCAAATTTCGGGGCAGAAACGTGATTTTCAGAAGTTCAGAAGTTGGGGTGGGCGTACTGACCTGGTCAATAGGCCACGACGGGCGTCCAGGACTCGCGATGGCCGTCCTGACCTGGTCAACAGGCCGGGACGGGCGTCCCAGATCCTGGACGGGCGTCCCGAGCCGCAGTTCAGAATCCCACATCGAAATTATGAGAGAAATTCACTCCAGAATGCTGCTATAAATACCTCAGGCCTTCCTCAGTTGAATTCATTCCTCTCCACTCGATCTGTGTCATTTAGTGATTTCAAGTATACAGTTTTCCATAGTATACAAGTCACTTAGCGACTCAGGTTTCAGTATAAGTTTCTTTATATTCTTAGATAGTGTCTCGTGTTCTGTGTTTCTGTGAGTTAGTCTCAGATCCTAGGATACGACTAGATAGGTTCGTTTATGGTATTCATAGAATACCCGGGGTTTCGTTAGGAGATCCTAAGAGGGCTCTAGGCGTTCGAAGAGTCAGTCAACAGGGCTGGGCTTAAACTGGGTATTAAGGTAAAGTCCAGCTACTAGGCTGAGGAAGCGTCCTCCGAAGGTTCTGTCGAGCAGAGTCGGGTCGAGCAGTCCAACATATACAAGTAATGCTCTATCGGAGAGACTAAGTAAAGGGTGAATTCTTTATGGCATTAGTCCCCCTGTCGCTCTCTTTATATGTATGTACTGTGTTCGTCCAAACATTTGTTATGATTATTGGATTATGATTTTATGAATATTTGTTATGCATATTGAAGTACTTTATGATTTTTCGGAAATGGCCACCAACTTAACTTTAATTATGTCTGCATGTCTAATGTAGTTTCTTTTTAACTAAATGTAGGGTTATAGACAATTCCTAACCATGGTCTAATCATAACCTATTTAGTTTAACAGGCATTAATTTAGGACTTCCCCGTCGGGATGCATTAATGTCTGCCATATTAGATGAAATAACCTATAGATCACCATGTTTGTTAGAGTAGTCTAAGTAGGCTGAGTTTGTGTGTTTATGCCACCGTTAGGGTGAGCGGCATGATCCCCGAAGTGACATAGGGCTTTCATGGATGCCTTTAGTTCGAACCGTGAGTAGGGCTATCATTAAGGTAGGGCGGTTTATCAGGTAACTCAGATGTGGTACACCTTTAGACTCAGTACATAATTGCAATCTAGGCCAAGACATGTCTAAAATACTCGAAGATAGGTCAATCAACATGTAGGAACAATATAACATAGAATTAGGACATTATCTGTAAAACACTTTTAGGCTTAAATAGACTTAAACCTAGTGGAGAATGAATCACCTTCTCATCAAAGATATTGATGAACGATTGCATAACTGGATCATAAGATAAGAGTTAGGGTAAGAGGATAGTTACTACTAAGCCGTTACCACTTCCCTGGGAGTACGATATTTGATTTAAATAAAATCGTAGATACGTTCCAACAGACTAGCTACACGATAGGTACTCTGCCTTAGGTTCTGATTGATTAAGTGACAGTATAGAGACTAAATGTGACAATTAGTCAGGATAAGTCCTTAATTACTCATAATCAACATAGGGTAAAACAACACCTATTTTAGTATATCAGTCGGAATCCCATCACAAAATACCCTGAAAAATCAATAAATGCTTAATTAAAAATCTTGTCACCAAGGCTCAGAACTCAGAAAGTTGTTTGTTGTTGGTATGTCTAGCGACAGGTCGAAGTATTATCTGGTAAGAGTCAAGATGAGAGTATATTGTGTTGACAATCTAGTTTGGACTAGTACACACACTACACATCAGGAAGACCTTGTGACTGAGAGAAGAGTTCAATCTAGTTATTAAGTTGTTAACCTTGCTTGATCATGATAATCTACTAGAGACATTTGAGACCTTGTCATGGCAACTGAACCAGTCAGACCTGTGTTGTGAATTATCTGATTCAGTGATGAATTTTGGAGTAAAAACATGACTAGAAATTTTAAGTGACTGAACCTATGATTTAAAATCACTAACTTCAGGTAGACTTTGCTTGAGTACAAGCAAAAAGCTAAGTGTGGGGTTATATGATATGCATAAATCATATCACTTTTTTAGCATGTTTTTAGGCATAATTTAGGGTGAAATTGGTGTTAAATCTCTCTTAATTGATTGTTATTAACACAATTTCACAGTTTTTGTGATTTTGGAAGTGTCAGGTGAAAAGTACAAGAAAATGGAAAATTTCGGGTCAAAAATGTGATTTTCAGAATTTCGGAAGTAGGGATGGGCATCCAGACCCAGGACGGGCGTCCTGACCTGGTCAACAGACCAGGACGGGCGTCCAGGACTTGGGACGGCCGTCCTGACCTGGTCAACAGGCCAGGACGGCCGTCCCTGATACGCGAAAATCGTATCACCTTTTTAGTATGTTTTTACGTATGAATTTGGGTGAAATCAAGGGCAATTTGATCTTGATTGTGCATTATTCACTTAATTTCACAGTTTTTATGATTTTGGAAGTGTCAGGTGCAAAGTAGATGAAAACAGCAAATTTTGGGGCAAAAACGCAATTTTTGGAAATGTTGACTCGGTCAAAGGTCCGGGACGGGTGTCCCGACCAAGCCAAGCCAGAGGGACGGGCGTCCCGACCTGGCCAACAGACCAGGACGGGCGTCCCAATCCGGGACGGGCGTCCCGAGCCGCCAGAAGCTGTCCCACATCGAATTTTTCAGAGATTTTCACTCCGGGAAGCTGCTATAAATACCCCAGGCCTCCAGCAGTTGAATTCATTCCTCTCCACTCGATCTGAGTCATTTAGTGGTGTCTAGTGTACAATTCTCTCGTACACAACTCACTCAGAGACTCGGATCTCAGTTTCTTTCTTATTAGTGTTTTGTTTTAGTTTCTGAGAAATAGTCTCAGATCTTAGGTTTCTATAGATAGGTTCGTTTCCGGTGTTCATAGAATACCCGGGATTTCGTTAGGAGATCCTAAGAGGGCTCTAGGCGTTCGAAGAGTCAGTCCACAGGGCTGGGCTTAAGCTGGGTATTAAGGTAAAGCCCAGTTACTAGGCTAAGGAAGCATCCTCCGAAGGTTCTGGTGAGCAGAGTCAGAGGAAGCAGTACGACATATACAGCAGTACGCTCTGCGGCGAGACTACGTAAAGGGTGATTTCTTTATGGCATCAGTCCCCATACCCCTCTCTTATATGTTGTTATTGTTTTTACTCTAAATACTTATTATGAACATCAGATTACGATTTTGATGAATAGTTGTTTTATATGTTGAAGTTGTTACTTTTTTCCGGAAATAGCCACCTGCTAAATATTCACTATGTCTGCATGTTTAATGTGCTCTTTTAAACTAAAGTTAGGGTTATAGACAATTCCTAACCACGGTCTAATCATAACCTGTTTAGTTTAACAGGCATCAATTAGTATTGGTGTCTGCCATGCTAGATAAAATAACATGTTGAACACCCTGCCTGTTAAAGTAGTCTAGGTAGGGGCCGAGCTGAGTTCGATTATGCCGGCGGCTAGGGCAAGCGGTATGATCCCCGAAGTGACATAGGGCTTTCATGGATGCCTTCGTCCCGAACCGTGAGTAGGGCCATCATTAAGGTAGGGCAATTTATTAGAGACCTCGGATGTGGTACGCCTTTAGACACAGAACATAGTTGCAATCTAGGCTAAGATATATCTAAATTACTCGAATATAGGTCAATCAACATATAGGAACAGTATAACATAGAATCAGAACTCATCTATAAAGCACTTCTAGGATTAATGAGACTGAAACCTAGTGGAGAATGAATCACCCTCTCATCAAAGTATTTGATGAAGATTGCATAACTGGATCATAAGATAGGAGTTAGGATAAAAGGCTAGTTACTACTAAGCCGTTGCCACTTCCCTGGGAGTACGATAATTATCTAATAAAATCGTAGATACTTTGCAACAGACTAGCTACACGATAGGTACTCTGCCTTAGGTTCTAGCTGATTAAGTGACACCATAGACTAAATGTGACAATTAGTCAATCACAGTCCTTAATTATTCATAATCAACATAGGGTAAAATAATACCTATTTAGCACGTCAACCGAAATCGCATCAGATTTTTGGCGCCGTTGCCGGGGAAATATCATAATGAATTTAGGATTATTGGCCACAATTCTAGAAACTTATGATAGGTAACGGTAGTAACCTAGACTTTTGATTTACACTTATCTTATACTAGTTAGACAATCACTTTCCTGAATATAGGATTATCATAAATAATTAATTTTAGATAATATCTGAAATTAAGACACTTAGGATGATCAAATTTTAGAAAATTATTCTAAAACCATATTAAGGAAATTTACCTGCTTTCTAAATAAAATTCAAAATCCATAAAAATGTTTTTCTTGCTTCACTTTCCTATTTTTTCTATTTGTTATTTCTAACCAGACTTTGCACTCAGAAATGAAGGAAACAAGAGCCCAGGATGTTCTGGACGAATATGAGAATAACAGCAATCCCTCTCCAGAGATTCAAACAATTCCTGCATCCCCCGAATATACACCTGCATCTCCAGAATATACCCATGCATCTCCCAAATATACTCTTGCCTCTCCAGAATATACTCCAGATTCCCCTGAATACACTCCGAAATCTCCTGAGTACACTCCTGCATCCCCCGCACCCAACAACCAACCACCTTCATCAGAGGATAGCACTAATATTTCTCACTCAGCCTTGGTTGCCCAGGTAGAAAATATATCTCACAGGATAAGCGCCATGACTCAGACAACACCGGGTTGACTGAGACGATCATATCAGGCTATTCTAACCTTGAGTTCTGAAGTGACCCAACTCAGAACCACAATAGAACGCCAGAATGTGCAATTACTCCGTGAAATGATGGAAATCTTGAAGGAACAAGGGAACCAGCAGGAGGAGATGCGCAACATACGAGCAAAACTACAAGAAATGCGAAGCATTCGGACAGAACTACAAGAGATCAGAGATAGGATTCGTTAAAAAGGGAAGATTCTTTTACTCTCAACAAATAATTCGTTTGAACTGAAACTTGAATAATTGACCCTTATTTTCTATTTTTCAAACATTTTTAAAGGGTCATTTATATTCAACAATTTTCTTCAGACAGTTTATTTCGAATTTCTATGAAAAACAAGAGTTTTGCAAATACAGGTTATTTTTCACTAATTACATTGCACAAACTAAATTTTTGTTTTTCTGAAATTCTTGCTGAATTTATGTTAGGATAAAATTAGGGTAGTCAAATTTTCGAAAAAGAGACTGAGGAATTTTTGCATAGAGTTTTTAACAACTTCTGAATTTCATTGGATAAACATGAAGCCTTGTTAAGAATTATGATAATTTTTGGTATTTTGAGATTTTCAGGGAATTACGAAAAATTTTTTTTTTCTTTTCCCGGAATTGGCACGCGTCCCGATGCAACCCGGGACGGGCGTCCCGAAGGTCACCCCTCTATAAAAATTCAATTTTTTTTCATTTTCTCTCAAATCTACAACCAAAAATTCATCTCTCTAAAATATTTCTCTCTACCATCTCTCTACATATTGTTGGCAAACTCTTCAAAGTTTAAAATTCGAATTTCCCTCCAAAATTTGAATTTTCCCAAAAACTCGAATTTCCCTCCAAAATTCGATTTTCCCGCCAAAAATTCAAAATCCTTCCCTAACCTAATTTCATCCTTCTGAATTCAAATTCACCTCCAGAATTTGAGTTTAAAGCTTTCCTTCCCACCTAACTTCTCTCGTTCGTTTTCAATGGCCCCCAAACGTGCTCGTACCACATCTACCATGACAGTTACCTCAGTAGCACATCCCTTTATGTTGTTTCCCTCCAGCACAGCATACCAAGAGAGATGCACTGGGTACATCGGGCGTACGATACTGACGGGCAGAACGCTGGATTGGGCAGCGGTACAGACGCTGGGAGTAGAGCCAGAAGTCAGACGCATACTCGACGTGCCACCGTACAGTCGAGTATTCACCGTCACAGAGCCCACATACCTAGAGTTGGTATGTGAGTTCTATGCGTCTTTCACCTGCCAACAGGAGCAGATCACATTCCGTTTAGGCGGAATAGATCGATCGATGAGCATGGCCGAGTTCGGCATCGCCCTAGGCATCTGGCAGAGAGATGAGCTGGATACGCCCGTGTACACCACAGCAGTTCGAGACTTCACATCTGCAGACGTCTCCACTGCTTGGGCTCAGATCTGCATGACGGGTGTCCCATACCAGCATGGCTTTGCAAAAGCCACAGGTATTTACCCTACTCTTCGCTACCTGCATGCTATAATTGCACACACATTGTCAGGACGACTGACAGCGCCCGGAACTGTCACCCGGATGGAGACGTTCCTTCTAGCCAACATGCATATGGGATCTACAGTAGAGATGGCTAGACTCATAGCGGTCGTAATGCGAGGGTTCGCTACAGACACTAGGAAACAGTGTCTGGGGCTCGGACCATACATCACCAGGCTAGCTCGCTACCTGGAGTTGGACATAGAGGGCTCGGAGCTTACTCTGGTCGCCCCGACCACCATTCCCACAGATGTTACCATTCTACGGAACATGGGAATGGTTGTCCGGGATGCGAATGGCCGCGACACCATCCATACGGAGCAGACAGGACAGGCGTCGGCATCGGAAGCATTTCCAGCACATATCCCTCCGTCCGAGACGTTCGTGCCACGTACTGCCTTCGAACGACACATGTCGCACGGATTGGCAGAACTATCGGCCCGATACAATCGAGACATGGAGAGGATTGACAGATGGCTGACGATGATGGAAGACAAGATTGACAGACGTTTGGCGATGATAGATGACAGGATCGCCATGACCACTAGCCGGATTGAGGAGATACATCAGCAGACTTCCCGAGTGGCGGAGAACTTCGAGTTTGACTTTATAGCAGAACTCGGTCCACTGGACGACGATCCGCCGGGTTCTTAGTCTCTCTCTCTCCTTCTTTCCTTTTCTTTCCTTTCTTTTGCTTTTGTTTTTCTTGTTCTATGTGTATAAGCATGTCTGGGCTGTATGACGTATGAATCTATGTAAAAATTGATTTATATGAAATACAAAATTATTTGCATTATTTTATGTCTTACTTACCAATACAGAATCCTTTCTTTTCTGTTTTACTTCTTATTTTCAAATAAGTGTGGGGTAAGACTCTTTTCTGTTTTATTTCTTATTTTCAAATAAGTGTGGGGTTTAGCTAGATATGCATGAACACTGAGGACAGTGCCAGCCTTAAGTGTGGGGTAGCAGTGCACGGTGCACTGTAGCAGTTTTTTTATGCTTTTGCTTGTTTTCCCCGTATTTTCACACCCTTCCAAAAAATTTTCAAACTTTTTCCGTCTTTCAGACTTCTAAATGCAGTATGATTGGTTAAACAATTGCTTATGTCTATGATATGTAGGTAGTATGCTATGGTTAGTAGGAGATAGTTGATAGCTATCTTGGACTAATTGATTAGGAATAGGGAATTCCTGATAACTGAGCACAGCTTTGTCTGGATTAGAGACCTCAACCAATTACCTTTTCAAGATTGAACTAGATGAAATTAGACTAGTTGTGGATGTTTTGACAATTAGAATAACTGGATGAGGCTCTGAGCTAAAAGTGAAAGGAAACAAAAGATAGTTAATCAAATAAGGGTAGTTTGCCAGCGGCCTTCGCTACTCGAGCACCACTCCTTTGGGGAATTTAAAGCCTGATGCCCTAAGGTCGTGTAGATCTGGGAGTCATCGGAGTGGGACTCGCTACATGGGTAGTTGAAGTTGACGTGTTCTAAGCAGACTCAAAATACCCTAAATCTATAAAGAAAATAACTAAGTGCTAAAACATTAAAAATCTAATCACCAAAGTTCAGAACTCAAAAAGTTGTCTGTTGTTAATATGTCTAGCGATAGGTCAAAGTGTTATCTGGTAGTAGTTAAGATAAGAGTACATTGTGTTGACTATTTGGTCTAGACTAGTACACACACTACACATCAGGAAGACCCTACGACTAAGAAAAAAGTCCAACCTAGTTGTTGATTTGTTTTCTGCCTGATCATAACAAGTTACTAAAAACATCTGAGACCTTGTCATAGCAACCTTACCAGACAGACCTGTATTAAGACTTATCTGAAGAATTTTTGGAATAAAAACATGACTAGGAATTTAAGTAACTTCAGGTAGACTTTGCTTGAGGACAAGCAAAAGGCTAAGAGTGGGGTTATCTGATACGCGAAAATCGTATCACCTTTTTAGTATGTTTTTACGTATAAATTTGGGTGAAATCAAGGGCAATTTGATCTTGATTGTGCATTATTCACTTAATTTCACAGTTTTTATGATTTTGGAAGTGTCAGGTGCAAAGTAGACGAAAACAACAAATTTTGGGGCAAAAACGCAATTTTTGGAAATGTTGACTCGGTCAAAGGTCCGGGACGGGCGTCTCGAGCCGCCAGAAGCTGTCCCACATTGAATTTTTCAGAGATTTTCACTCCGGGAAGCTACTATAAATACCCCAGGCCTCCAGCAGTTGAATTCATTCCTCTCCACTCGATCTGAGTCATTTAGTGGTGTCTAGTGTACAATTCTCTCGTACACAACTCACTCAGAGACTCGGATCTCAGTTTCTTTCTTATTAGTGTTTTGTTTTAGTTTCTGAGAAATAGTCTCAGATCTTAGGTTTCTATAGATAGGTTCGTTTCCGGTGTTCATAGAATACTCGGGATTTCGTTAGGAGATCCTAAGAGGGCTCTAGGCGTTCGAAGAGTCAGTCCACAGGGCTGGGCTTAAGCTGGGTATTAAGGTAAAGCCCAGTTACTAGGCTGAGGAAGCGTCCTCCGAAGGTTCTGGTGAGTAGAGTCAGAGGAAGCAGTACGACATATACAGTAGTATGCTCTGCGGCGAGACTACGTAAAGGGTGATTTCTTTATGGCATCAGTCCCCATACCCCTCTCTTATATGTTGTTATTGTTTTTACTCTAAATACTTATTATGAACATCAGATTACGATTTTTATGAATAGTTGTTTTATATGTTGAAGTTGTTACGTTTTTCCGGAAATAGCCACCTGCTAAATATTCACTATGTCTGCATGTTTAATGTGCTCTTTTAAACTAAAGTTAGGGTTATAGACAATTCCTAACCACGGTCTAATCATAACCTGTTTAGTTTAACAGGCATCAATTAGTTTTGGTGTCTGCCATGCTAGATAAAATAACATGTTGAACACCCTGCCTGTTAAAGTAGTCTAGGTAGGGGCCGAGCTGAGTCCGATTATGCCGGCGGCTAGGGCAAGCGGTATGATCCCCGAAGTGACATAGGGCTTTCATGGATGCCTTCATCCCGAACCGTGAGTAGGGCCGTCATTAAGGTAGGGCGGTTTATTAGAGACCTCGGATGTGGTACGCCTTTAGACACAGAACATAGTTGCAATCCAGGTTAAGATATATCTAAAATACTCGAATATAGGTCAATAACTATAGGAACAGTATAACATAGAATCAGAACTCATCTATAAAGCACTTCTAGGATTAATGAGACTGAAACCTAGTGGAGAATGAATCACCCTCTCATCAAAGTATTTGATGAAGATTGCATAACTGGATCATAACATAGGAGTTAGGATAAAAGGTTAGTTACTACTAAGCCGTTGCCACTTCCCTGGGAGTACGATAATTATTTAATAAAATCGTAGATACTTTCCAACAGACTAGCTACACGATAGGTACTCTGCCTTAGGTTCTGGCTGATTAAGTGACACCATAGACTAAATGTGACAATTAGTCAATCACAGTCCTTAATTATTCATAATTAACATAGGGTAAAATAATACCTATTTAGCACGTCAACCGGAATCGCATCAGTCCCAGATCCAGGTTGAGAGAAATTCACCCAGTTCCCCTACTATAAATACCCCAGGCATTCCTCAGTTGAATTCATTCCACTCCACTCGATTTGAGTCATTTAGTGACTTCAAGTATACAGTTTTCCATAGTATACAAGTCACTTAGTGATTTCAGGTTTTTAGTATAGGTTTATGATACGCGAAAATCGTATCACCTTTTTAGCATGTTTTTATGTATGAATTTGGGTGAAATCGAGGGTAATTTGATCTTAATTGTTCATTATTTACTTAATTTCACATTTTTTCTGATTTTGGAAGTGTAAGGTGAAAAGTAGACGAAAACAGCAAATTTTGGGCAAAAACGCAATTTTTGGAAATGTTGACTCGGTCAAAGGTTCAGGACGGGCGTCTCGAACCCAGGACGGGCGTCCCGACCAAGTCAAGGCACCGGGACGGGCGTCCAGGACCCGGGACGGGTGTCCCGACCTGGTCAACTGATTAGGACGGGCGTCCCAATCCGGGATGGGCATCCCGAGCCGCCAGAAACTGTCCCACATCGAATTTTTCAGAGATTTTCACTCCAGGAAGCTGCTATAAATACCCCAGGCCTCCAGCAGTTGAATTCATTCCTCTCCACTCGATCTGAGTCATTAAGTGGTGTCCAGTGTACAATTCTCTAGTACACAACTCACTCAGAGACTCGGATCTCAGTTTTCTTTCTTGTTAGTGTTTTGTTTTAGTTTCTGAGAAATAGTCTCATATCTTAGGTCTATAGATAGGTTCGTTTCTGGTATTCATAGAATACCCGGGATTTCGTTAGGAGATCCTAAGAGGGCTCTAGGCGTTCGAAGAGTCAGTCCATAGGGCTGGGCTTAAGTTGGGTATTAAGGTAAAGCCCAGTTACTAGGCTGAGGAAGCGTCCTCCGACGGTTCTGGCGAGCAGAGTCGAGTCAAGCAATACGGCATATACAACAGTACGCTCCATCGGCGAGACTTCGTGAAGGGTGAATTCTTTATGGCATCGGTCCCACTGTCCCTCTCTTATATGTTGTTATTGTGTTTGTCCAAATAACTATTTGAATACCAGATTATGTTTTTATGAATATTTGTTATTTATGTTGAATTATTATGTTTTTCTAGAAATGGCCACCTGCTTAAATATCCATTATGTCTGCATGTCTATTGCCGTTCTTTTAAACTGAAATTAGGGTTATAGACAATTCGTAACCACGGTCTATTCATAACCTGTTTAGTTTAACAGACATCAATTAGTATTGGTGTCTGCCATACTAGATAAAATAATCTGCAGAACACCCCGTTGGTTGAAAGTAGTCTAGGTAGGCTGAGTAGAGTTTTATGCCGGCGGTTATGCGACGAGCAGTATGATCCCCAAAGTGACATAGGGCGGTTATTGCTGACTTTAGTCCGAGCTGTGAGTAGGGCCGTTACCCTTAACGATGGGGCGGTAGCGTAGAAACTCAGATGTGGTAGCCTTTAGACACAGAACATAATTGCAATCCAGGCCAAGACATGTCTAAAACACTCGAATATAAGTCAATCCACGTATAGTAACAGTATAACATAAAATCAGGATCTAATCTTTAAAACACTTTCAGGTTTAGCTAGACTTAAACCTAGTGGAGAATGAATCACCCTCATCAAAATTATTGATGAAGATTGCATAATGGTTATAAGATAAGAGTTAGGAAGAAAGGCTAGTTACTACTAAGCCGTTGCCACTTCCCTGGGAGTACGATATTTTTTAATAAAATCGTAGATACTTTCCAACAGACTAGCTACACGATAGGTACTCTGCCTTAGTTCTGGCTGATTAAGTGACACCATAGAGACTAAATGTGACAATTAGTCAATCACAGTCCTTAATTATTCATAATCAACATAGGGTAAAATAACACCTATTTAGTACATCGGTCGGAAACGCATCAGATTTTTGGCGCCGTTGCCGGGGAAATATCATAATGAATTTAGGATTCCTGATCAAAATTCTAGAGGCTTATGATAGGTAACGGTAGTAACCTAGACTTTAGACCCAACACTTGTCTTATACCAGTTAGAGAATCAATTTCCGAAATATAGGGTTATCATAACTAATTAATTTTAGATGTTATATGGAATTAAGACACTTAGGATAATCAAAGTTTAGAAAATTATTCTAGAACCATATTGAGGGAATTTAATTGCTTTCGAAATATTAAAAAAAATTTAAAATTTAAAAATCCGAAAAACAAATTGTACTTTTTCTTGTTTAATGGTAAGTTATTCTCTTTTCCCTATCTTTTGTGTCTTCTCCTTGTGAGTAGTAGTTTTGTTCTGTTTTCTCTTTCTTCCAAGTTTTTTTTAAAGTTTTCACTTTCCCTATAACCCCACTAACCAGTTTGCTCAGGCTAAAACGTGTTCTTCTCTGTAGTTGCATGACTCGATCTTCAGAAGCTAACCTTGAAACACCAGTTGAGAATCCTGAACGAATCATTCGCACAGCTAATAGACGAAGAACAGAAATGGCTGCTGAAAGACCTACCCTTGAATCCTACATCCAGCCACAGACTATCCCAGTCTCATTTGCCATCCGAATCCCTGGGAACCCTCGCTATGATTGATGCATTCCGATTGGTATGCTAAAAGATAGGTTTTATTTACCTATGTCGATTATGAGTAATTAAGGACTGAGTCTTACTAACTGTCACTTTAGCATTCAATTTATGTCACTTAATCAATCAGAACCTAAGGCAGAGTACCTATCGTGTAGCTAGTCTATTAGAAAGTATCTACGATTTTATTTTACTAATATCGTACTCCTAGGAAAGTGGCAACGACTTAGTAGTAACTAGCCTTTTATCCTAACTCCTATCTTATGATCCAGTTATGCAATCTTCATCAAATACTTTGATGAGAGGGTGATTCATTCTCCACTAGGTTTAAGTCTAATTAATCCTAGAAGTGTTTTATAAATGAGTCCTGATTCTATGTTATACTGTTCCTATATGTTGATTGACCTATATTCGAGTATTTTAGACATGTCTTGGCCTGGATTGCAACTATGTTCTGTGTCTAAAGGTTACCACATCTGAGTTTCTACGCTACCGCCCCATCGTTAAGGGTAACGGCCCTACTCACGGCTCGGACTAAAGTCAGCAATGAACGGTACCCTATGTCACTTCGGTATCATGCTGCTCGTCTCATAACCGTCGGGATAACACTCTACTCAGCCTACCTAGACTACTTTCAACCAACAGGGTGTTCCGCAGATTATTTTATCTAGTATGGCAGACACCAATGTTAGTAAAGGTATTGCATGCAAGTCTCGAATGGAAGAAAAGATACCTGAAGTTTTGGCGAAGCTGTGGTGGTAGGAGGCTCCAGTTGTGTAGATCTGGGCCCAAGTATTTGAGACTTCCTCGGGGAAGTTTCTCATAGCTGATTGGTATGCAGGGGATGCAAGCTCCTCCATTGCTATGCTCCTGATACAACGCCAAATTCCTCTATATCCTTCGACCCTTCGTTACCTCTGGTAGATCACTTGCTTGCACTGGTCTGACTTTAATTGTTGCCAGTATCTCATCTGTTGATTCTGCGGGTAGGGGTTTTGCTGTGGTGGTATCTTCTGAAAGTTTCCAGCTTCCGAATTATTCCTCAGCTAAATCCCATATGATTCCTCTAGCTGGGATTGTATGCATTTCCTATTGGAGCAGCATTCTGCAGTAACCTACTCCTACCTCTTTTGGAATGGTTCGTATCTCATTCCCATAGCAATCCCTGCTAAAATGTGGTACTTGGCAGACTTCACATATTAGATACATAGACTGAGCCTTTCTTCCTAAGACATCGACACTCTGAATCTGGGAAAACAACTAGAATCTGCACATGACTTTAACATCATTAGTAGGTAATGCCTGTGGTTCAGGCCATTTTCGAAAAGTGTTCCACGACTACTATGATGTAATTATGTTCAAAGGAAGAAAGAGAAAAGGATTCGAAATACCCCTGATATCAACGGTTGCAACATTCTGTGTATGTCGCTGGGGTAGATGATCTCTGGAAGATGTGTTACCTGTCATTTGGCAAGCATCGCAGGACTGTATCAGAGATACAAAAGTCCTTGAATATGGTGGGTCAACAAGATCCTGCTTTCAACACTTTCCGGACAGTGTTGATAGCAGTCAATTGGTCTCCTGTAGATCCTTGATGACAATGCTCCAAAATTTTGTGGCCTTCGTCTTTCGAGTCACGTCTTCTGATCAACTGATCTGCCAAAAATTTGAAATAGAAGAGAAACTGCCCAGTAGTAATATTTCAAATCAGCAAAGAATTTATTCTTTTGCTGATAAGTCATATCACTTGGAACTTATTCAGTGGCTAGATAATTTGAAATAAACCACAGATGAGAATTATTATACATAGCAAACAATGCAAATAAGTTTCCATCCAAAAATTTATCAGTATTACACTAGCCTCTAACTCGGGGTTTTCTAATCTAGACCAATGGTTTGCTTTCTAGATTTTCAACTCTTTTCTTATCCCTTTATTCTATATCAAGTCCAAGTAACAATAAAACTTAACTTAATCAAGTATGGTTCAACATTAGTTTTATTGAACACAGATATCTTGGAGTGATCAGTGTCACCTATTGTTTCTAGACAAGACTAGATAAGATCGGAATTTATCATGCATGAACTTTCTTATCATGTTTCTGTCCTAAAACAATTCTTACTACATCATTGCATCACATATTCATTCAAAAAGCAGATTTCAATCAGGTGATGCCATAATGGGTGCAGTAATTCCTTTTGGTTTAAAAGATCTCATGCAATTATCAGCAAAACAAAAGGAACATCCTTTTTTCAATAGAACATTCAGAGGTCTGGCTATTAAGGAAAAATTATTTCATAACTCGTCCTAATAAAGCCGGTATGACTCTAAGAAAATTCTAAAATAGAGTTTCTTCCCGATAAAAATCTAAGCCAACATTTTACAACTCAGAAGAAAATATATTTTATCCTCATTTCCATTTTTATTTCTTCGAAATTAAATAAAGGAAGAAAAACACGAAAAAGAGCAACTAAGAAAACAACTAAAAAAACAAGAGATAGGGAAAAGGAACAACTCACTGTATAGCAAGAAAGATACATTCTTTTTGGGATTTTAAATTTTTAACATTTTTTTTTCTTTTTATGTTTAATTTAGAAAGCAGGTAAATTTCCTTAATATGGTTTTAGAATAATTTTCTAAAATTTGATTATCCTAAGTGTCTTAATTTCAGATATTATCTAAAATTAATTAGTTATGATAATCCTATATTTCGGAAACTGATTGTCTAACTAGCATAAGACAAGTGTTGGGTCTAAGGTCTAGGTTACTACCATTACCTATCATAAGTATCTAGAATTTTGATCAATGTCTAGAATTTTGATCAGGAGTCCTAAAATCATTATGATATTTCCCCGGCAACGGCGCCAAAAATCTGATGCGTTCCAATTGGTATGCTAAAAGATAGGTTTTATTTACCTATGTCGATTATGAGTAATTAAGGACTGAGTCTTACTAACTGTCACTTTAGCATTCAATTTATGTCACTTAATCAATCAGAACCTAAGGCAGAGTACCTATCGTGTAGCTAGTCTATTAGAAAGTATCTACGATTTTATTTTACTAATATCGTACTCCCAGGAAAGTGGCAACGGCTTAGTAGTAACTAGCCTTTTATCCTAACTCCTATCTTATGATCCAGTTATGCAATCTTCATCAAATACTTTGATGAGAGGGTGATTCATTCTCCACTAGGTTTAAGTCTAATTAATCCTAGAAGTGTTTTATAAATGAGTCCTGATTCTATGTTATACTGTTCCTATATGTTGATTGACCTATATTCGAGTATTTTAGACATGTCTTGGCCTGGATTGCAACTATGTTCTGTGTCTAAAGGTTACCACATCTGAGTTTCTACGCTACCGCCCCATCGTTAAGGGTAACGGCCCTACTCACGGCTCGGACTAAAGTCAGCAATGAACGGTACCCTATGTCACTTCGGTATCATGCTGCTCGTCTCATAACCGTCGGGATAACACTCTACTCAGCCTACCTAGACTACTTTCAACCAACAGGGTGTTCCGCAGATTATTTTATCTAGTATGGCAGACACCAATACTAATTGATGCCTGTTAAACTAAACAGGTTATGAATAGACCGTGGTTAGGAATTGTCTATAACCCTAATTTCAGTTTAAAAGAACGACATTAGACATACAGACATAACGAATATTTAAGCAGGTGGCCATTTCCGGAAAATCATAACAACTTCAACATATAAAACAAATATTCATAAGAATCGTAATCTGATATTCAAATTGATATTTAGATAAAACAATTCGTAAACATACAGAACCTCGTCTAGGGGACCCACTGTCATAAAGTAATCACCACTCTATGCAGGTCCAGCCGGCGCTGCAGCTCCTGTATGCTCCTGACTGCTCGATCCTACTCTGCTCGGCAGAGCCTTCGGAGAACGCTCCTCAGACCTAGTAGCAATTGCTTTACCTTACATCCCGGGCTTAAACAAATTGCCCTAATCTGACTAAGAACACGCACCCTATCTCTCTCTTAGGATCTCCTAACGAAATCCCGGTATTCTATGAATACCAAAAACGAACCTATCTATCGAAGCCTAAGATCTGAGACTATTTCTCAGCTAAGAAAACGAAACAAGAAAGAAAGAAAGAAAACTGAAACTGAAACCCGAGTCTCTCAGTGACTTGTGTACTCAAGAATTGTACACTGGAAGTCTCTGAATGACTCAAATCCAGTGGAGAGGAATGAATTCAACTCCTGGAGGCCTGGGGTATTTATAGCAGCTTTCTGGAGTGAAACATTCCAAAAAATTCGATGTGGGACAAATTCTGGTGCTTCGGGACGCCCGTCCTGGATTGGGACGCCCGTCCTGGTGGTCTGACTGGGTCGGGACGCCCGTCCCGGACCGTTGACCAACTCAACATTTCCAAAAATTGCATTTTTGCCCCAAAATTTGCTGTTTTCGTCCAATTTGCTCCTGAAACTTCCAAAATCGAAATTTAAGCAATTTTATGTCAATTTGATTCAATTAAGATCAAATACATTCAAATATTGCCCTAATTTATGTCTAAAAACATGCTAAAAAGGGTATATGATTTGTGCACATCAATGATCTTAAACCGAATGTGATCCAGCTGATTATAAATCGAGTTCAGTTTGGAGGAACTGCAGCCGAGAATCCACTGGAACACCTATCTGATTTCTCTTCTCTCTGCGAAGGCCTCAAGGGAGATCATACTGCAGAAATAACTAAACTTAACCTTTTTCCCTACTCACTTAGGGACAGAGCTAATAGATGGTTGGCCCAGCTACCTACTAACTCCATCACCTCTTGGGACGAGTTAAGCAAAGCCTTCCTAGAAGAGTACTACTCTGCAGCAAGAGTCCTAGAATATCGAAGGGCTCTATCTAGTTTCACTCAAGCTGCTGATGAGACAGTGATCGAAGCTTGGGACAGATTCAAAGAACTACTCAGGCTCTGCCCCCAACATGGACTTACCGAGGCATTGCTGATTCAGAAATTTTACGGGGGTATGTCAGACATGGGTAAGCAAATTCTTGATGGACTCAATCCTCAGAGCGGTTTCAATGGAATGAGTGATGTAGATGCTAGAAACGCTCTGGAGAGACTCTATAGGAACAGCAAGAATTGGCGCACAAGTGGCCGAGCTAAGAAGCAACCAGTAAATGCGGTCGTTGCCTCCACTGATGATCAATTTGAGGCACTGAAGGCCAGCATTACGAATCAGCTGAATGCTTTCCAACAAGGGAAAAGTATTCAGTCAGTATACCAAATCTGCGAATTTTGCCAAGGACCACATTTCAGTGGGGATTGCTATGGTAATGGGATATTAACTATCCCAGAAGATATGGAACAAGTGGACGCAGTAAATTCTGCTCCTATAGGAAATACCTACAATCCCAATTGGAAGAACCATCCGGGATTTAGCTGGAGAAACAACCCCGGGACTACTAACTTTCAGAAAAGAGTACCTGAACAACTGCCATATCCGCAGAACCAGCAAGTCGCTCTGCCTGCACCAAGGAACTACATCATTCCAGCTGACCCCATGCAAGAATTCAGAGACATGCTGAAGAGCATTTCCGACTCCAACAAGGAAATGATAGAGTCCAATAGAAATATTCAAGAAGCTCACGCAGAGAGAATCCAGCAGAATGAGAATAGACAGAAGCAGACCGAGCAAACAATCAGAAACACACAAGCTGCTATACAAACTTTAGAGAGGCAGATGGGTCAGCTATCCACCCATTTCTCTCACAGGTCCCAAGGAACACTACCAAGCAACACTGAGACCAACCCTCAAACTGAATGCAAGACCATCACTCTAAGATCTGGTAAAATTCTATCTCCATCTCCACCCAAACTATCTGACCCTCCTATTCTTGTGCAGGAACCAGAAGAAGGCTCCAAGGACCCAACGCCGACGGATGTCGAAATCGAAGTAGCAAGGAAAGGGAAGATGGAGTTTATTCCTGAGTACCGGCCAAAAGTACCTTACCCTGCCAGACTTATGCACAATAAAGATAAGGAGCAATTTGAAAAGTTTCTTAGGAATTTTAGTCAGATTCATGTTAATTTACCTTTACTTGATGTTATTTCTGAAATGCCAAAGTATGCTAAGTTTTTAAAAGAAGTTGTTAGTAATAAAAGAAAATTTGACATGGACAAGGTGGTTCTTAATGAAGAATGTTCGGCGGTCCTGTTGAATAAACTACCGTCTAAACAAAAAGATCCTGGTTGTTTTACCTTGCCATGTACAATTGGAAATATTACTAACATGCATGCATTAGCAGACTTAGGAGCTAGTATTAATCTTATGCCATCTAGTTTATTTGATAAATTAGGATTGCATGATTTGAAAACGACTAGGATGTGCATACAACTTGCAGATAAGACAGTCAAAATCCCCAAGGGAATAATTGAAGATCTCTTAGTAAAGGTCGGAAAATTTGTATTTCCTGTGGATTTCGTTGTCATGGATATGAATGGGGAAGGAGGAGTGCCCCTGATCCTAGGTCGACCATTTCTAGCTACCTCAAAAGCATTAATAGACGTCAGTAATGGTCAAATCAGTTAAGGGTAGGAAATGAGGACATCACTTTTGATCTAAATGAGACCCTTAGGTATCCCATGCATTTAGATGATACTTGTTTTTGTGTAGATGCCATGGAACACTTGATTGCAATTAACGTGACAGACCTATGCTCAAACTATCAAGTTCTAAGTGAGGACTCCCTAGAATTAGAGGAGCCTGAACTTAGCCCTTCTGAAAATGAAATTACTTCTGATAGTTTCACTGAGATAGGTGATGATGAGATGAAGAAAGAACGAACCTCGTTTGAAGATCCACCAGACCTGGAGCTGAAGGAACTGCCCACTCATCTGTGCTACGGATTCCTAGATGACAACAAGAAACTTCCCATTATTCTTGTAGCTGATCTGACTACAGAGCAAAGGAAGCTGACTGTGGACATGTGCAGAAAGTATAGAAGAGCCTTTGCCTACAAAATTGCAGACATCCCAGGTATTAATCCAAGCTTTTGTTCGCATAAGATTCTTCTAGAAAATGAGTATAGGCCATGTGTGCAACCTCAAAGGAGGTTGAATCCTAATGTGTGTGATGTTGTTAAGAAAGAAGTCATTAAATTGCTAGATGCAGGACTTATCTACCCTCTCTAAGATAGTGAGTGGGTAAGCCCGGTGCAGGTAGTACCTAAGAAAGGCGGTATAACAGTTGTTAGGAATGAGCATAATGAACTAATCCCTACAAGAACTGTAACTGGCCATCGTGTATGCATAGACTATAGAAAACTAAATACAGCTACACGAAAAGACCATTCCCCCCTTCCTTTTATTGACCAAATGTTAGAAAGATTAGCTGGACATATGTTTTATTGCTTTCTTGATGGGTTTTCTGGTTATTTTCAAATTCCTATTTCCCTTGAGGACCAGCATAAAACTACTTTCACATGCCCTTTTGGAACATTTGCATATAGAAGGATGCATTTTGGTTTGTGTAATGCACCTGCTACATTTCAACGTTGTATGACTGCTATCTTTGAGGACATGTTAGGAAAGTCTATGGAAGTATTTATGGATGACTTTTCTGTTTTTGGTAATTCATTTGAGGTTTGTCTAAAGAACTTGGAGTTAATGTTGAAACGTTGTATAAAATCTAACCTGGTTTTAAATTGGGAAAAATGCCACTTCATGGTAAAAGAGGGAATCGTTTTAGGACATAAGATCTCACACCTAGGTATGGAAGTAGATAAGGCAAAAATTGAAGTTATTTCAAAACTACCTCCTCCCAAAAATGTGAGAGCCGTTAGGAGTTTTTTGGGACACGCTGGCTTTTATCGTAGGTTTATAAAAGATTTTTCATTAATAGCCAGACCGTTGACCAATTTACTCGGAAAAGATGTTCCATTTGTCTTTGATGAGAAATGTCTAAAAGCTTTTAATAGACTTAAGGAACTCTTAACTACTGCACCTATCATGACGTCACCAGACTGGAGTTTACCTTTTGAGCTTATGTGTGATGCTAGTGACTATGCGGTAGGAGTAGTTTTAGGACAAAGATATGATAAGAAATTTCATGTAATATATTATGCTAGTAAAACCTTAATTGATGCTCAGGAAAATTACACTACGACAGAAAAGGAATTATTAGCAGTAGTATATGCATTTGATAAGTTTCGATCTTATCTAGTCCTGTCTAAAACTATTGTTTATACTGATCATTCTGCACTAAAATACTTGTTCAATAAAACCGACGCAAAACCAAGATTGATTAGATGGGTTTTATTGCTTCAAGAATTTGACATAGAAATTCGGGATAAGAAAGGGGCAGAAAACTTAGCCGCAGACCACTTGTCTAGGCTAGAAAATCCGACCCTAGAAGCCATTGATGAGACAATCATATCTGATAAATTCCCAGATGAGAATTTATGCACGTTGTTTGTTGTCTTCTCACCCCATTGGTTTGCAGATATAGCAAATTACTTGGTAGCCCGGGCTCTCCCTAGTGATATCACTGCTCAACAAAGAAAAACGTTCTTTGCTGACCTGAAATATTACTATTGGGAAGATCCTTTTCTATTTCGAATATGTGCAGATCAGATGATCAGAAGGTGTGTATCTCAAGAAGAAGGTTTCCAAATTCTGGAACATTGTCACTGCGTACCAACAGGCGGTCACTTACCTGCAGCTAATACCGCCCGAAAAGTATTAGAAGCAGGCTTTTACTGGCCTACCATATTCAAAGACGCCGCAGCATTTACAGGATCGTGCGACGCCTGTCAGAAAGCGGGAACCACATCTTCTCGAGACAGTCTACCCTGATACGCGAAAATCGTATCACCTTTTTAGCATGTTTTTACGTATGAATTTGGGTGAAATCAAGGGCAATTTGATCTTGATTGTGCATTATTCACTTAATTTCACAGTTTTTATGATTTTGGAAGTGTCAGGTGCAAAGTAGACGAAAACAGCAAATTTTGGGGCAAAAACGCAATTTTTGGAAATGTTGACTCGGTCAAAGGTCCGGGACGGGCGTCCCGACCAAGCCAAGCCAGAGGGACGGGTGTCCAGAACCAGGGACGGGCGTCCCGAGCCGCCAGAAGCTGTCCCACATCGAAATTTTCAGAGATTTTCACTCCGGGAAGCTGCTATAAATACCCCAGGCCTCCAGCAGTTGAATTCACCCCTCTCCACTCGATCTGAGTCATTAAGTGGTTTCCAGTGTACAATTTTTCACTACACAACTCACTCAGAGACTCGGATCTCAGTTTTCTTTCTTATTAGTGTTTGTTTTAGTTTTTGAGAAATAGTCTCAGATCTTAGGTTTCTATAGATAGGTTCGTTTCTGGTATTCATAGAATACCCGGGATTTCGTTAGGAGATCCTAAGAGAGCTCTAGGCGTTCGAAGAGTCAGTCCACAGGGCTAGGCTTAAGCCCAGGACGTAAGGTAAAGTCTAGCTACTAGGCTGAGGAAGCGTCCTCCGAAGGTTCTGGTGAGCAGAGTCAGGGCGAGCAATACGACATATACAGCAGTACGCTCCGTAGGCGAGACTTCGTAAAGGGTGATTTCTTTATGGCATCGGTCCCCATGTCCCTCTCTTATATGTGTTATTGCTTTGTTCTAAATATGAATTATGAATATCAGATTACGATTTTATGAATAGTTGTGTTATATGTTGAAGTTTTTATGTTTTTCCGGAAATAGCCACCTGCTAAATATTCATTATGTCTGCATGTCTAATGTAAGTCTCTTTTAAACTAAAACTAGGGTTATAGA
The DNA here is from genome assembly GCA_027405835.1 of Asclepias syriaca. Classification (NCBI taxonomy): domain Eukaryota; kingdom Viridiplantae; phylum Streptophyta; class Magnoliopsida; order Gentianales; family Apocynaceae; genus Asclepias; species Asclepias syriaca. The sequence goes on along the minus strand of CM049926.1, from coordinate 20,851,862 downwards.
CAATTCCTAACCACGGTCTATCCATAACCTGTTTAGTTTAACAGGCATCAATTAGTATTGGTGTCTGCCATACTAGATAAAATAACCAACGGAACACCTTGTTTGTTAGAGTAGTCTAGGTAGGCTGAGTAGAGAGTTATGCCGGCGGTTTTGCGACGAGCAGCATGACCCCGAAGTGACATAGGGTACCGTTCATTGCTGACTTTAGTCCGGGCCGTGAGTAGGGCCGTTTACCTTAACGATGGGGCGGTAGCGTAGAGACCTCAGATGTGGTACACCTTTAGACACAGAACATAGTTGCATTCCAGGCTAAGATATATCTAAAACACTCGAATATAGGTCAATCAACATATAGGAACAGTATAACATAGAATCAGAACTCATCTTTAAAACACTTTTAGGATTAATTAGACTTAAACCTAGTGGAGAATGGATCACCCTCTCATCAAAGTATTTGATGAAGATTGCATAACTGGATTATAAGATAGGAGTTAGGATAAAAGGCTAGTTACTACTAAGCCGTTGCCACTTCCCTGGGAGTACGATAATTAAATTAATAAAATCGTAGATACTTTCCAATAGACTAGCTACACGATAGGTACTCTGCCTTAGGTTCTGGCTGATTAAGTGACACCATAAAGACTAAATGTGACAATTAGTCAATCACAGTCCTTAATTATTCATAATCAACATAGGGTAAAATAACACCTATTTAGCATATCGGTCGGAAACCGCATCAGATTTTTGGCGCCGTTGCCGGGGAAATATCATAATGAATGTAGGATTATTGGCCACAATTCTAGAAACTTATGATAGGTAGCGGTAGTAACCTAGACTTTTGACTTACACTTATCTTATACTAGTTAGACAATCACTTTCCTAAATATAGGATTATCATAACTAATTAATTTTAGATAATATCTGAAATTAAGACACTTAGGATAATCAAATTTTAGAAAATTATTCTAAAAACCATATTAAGGAAATTTACCTGCTTTCTAAATAAATCAAAATCCATAAAAATATTTCTTACTTTCTTGTTTCACTGTCCTACTTTTTGCTATTTGTTGTTTCTAACCAGACTTTGCACTCAAAGATGAAGAGAACAAGAGCAGCTACTAATCAGGCAAAGAAGACAGAAAACCCTGACACTCCAGGAGAAGAAGACAAAACCAGAGGGCCCCTCTAGGCCTGTACCAGAAGTACCACGAGGGACTCTTCCTTCACAACCAGTAGAAGTAAACTCAAGCCCTGATGCCAGTGAACTAGTGAGACGATTCCTGAACACCCGTGAGCATAGTCCCACGGAAGAAGATCCTTCTGAGGATACCTTCCCTCCTAGAGAAGTACCCCAGAGATCTCCAATTCACCCTCCTACCCAGAGAGTTCCTCTAAATCCACCCCCTACTGATCAAACCCAAAATTCACCAACCTCTCCTGCATACACCCCAACACCTCACGAGCGCACCCCTTCATCTGCGGGGAGTACTAACGGTTATTATTCAATGTTGTCCGTGCAGATAGACACACTAACTCAAAGGGTCTATGAGATGGACCAAGGGATTGCCATCAGACTGTGTCATTTAGACCAACTCAGTCTGAACATCACAACTAACGTAGACCGACTCAGAGCCACGGTCAATCTCCAAGAGAACCAAGGTGCGCAACTACTCCGAGAGATGGCTGATCTACGCAGTGAGCAAAACAGGCAGAGGGATGAGATGCGAACAATACGCATAGAAATGCGAAGCATTCGGACAGAACTACAGGAGATCAGAGATAGGATTCGTTAAAAAGGGAAAATTCTTTTACTCTCAACAAATAATTCGTTTGAACTGAAACTTGAATAATTGACCCTTATTTTCTATTTTTCAAACATTTTTAAAGGGTCATTTATATTCAACAATTTTCTTCAGACAGTTTATTTCGAATTTCTATGAAAAACAAGAGTTTTGCAAATACAGTTTATTTTCCACTAATTACATTGCACAAACTCAGTTTTATTTTTCTGAAATTCTTGCTGAATTTAAGTTAGGATAAAATTAGGGTAGTCACAATTTTCAAAAAGAGACTGAGAATTTTTTTTCATAGAGTTTTTAACAACTTCTGAATTTTATTGGATAAACATGAAGCCTTGTTAAGAATTATGATAATTTTTGGTATTTTGAGATTTTCAGGGAATTACGAAAAAAAAATAAAATTTCCCAGAATTGGCACGCGTCCCGTGCAACCCGGGACGGGCGTCCCGATTCCTGACGGGCGTCCCGAAGGTCACCCTTCTATAAAAATTCAATTTTTTTCATTTTCTCTCAAATCTACAACAAAAAATTCATCTCTCTAAAAAACATTTCTCTCTAGCCTCTCTCTACAAATTTTTGGCAAACTCCTCAAAGTTTAAAAATTCGAATTTGCCTCCAAAATTTGAATTTTAAACTTCACCCAAAAATTCAAATTTCCCTCCAAAATTCGATTTTCCCGCCAAAAATTCAAAATTCGCCCCTAACCTAATTTCATCCTTCTGAATTCAAATTCCCTCCAAAATTTGAGTTTAAAGCTTTCTTCCCCACCTACACTCTCTCATACGTTTTAAATGGCTCCCAAACGTGCTAGTACCACATCTACCATGACAGTTACCTCAGTGACACATCCTTTTATGCTGTTTCCCTCCAGCACAGCATACCAAGAGAGATGCACTGGGTACATCGGGCGTACGATACTAACGGGCAGAACGCTGGATTGGGCAGCAGTACAGACACTGGGAGTAGAGCTGGAAGTCAGACGCATACTCTACGTGCCACCCTACAGTCGAGTATTCATCATCACCGAGCCCACATACCTGGAGCTGGTATGTGAGTTCTATGCGTCTTTTACCTGCCAACAGGAGCATATCACATTCCGTTTAGGCGGAATAGATCGATCGATGAGCATGGCCGAGTTCGGCATCGCCCTAGGCATCTGGTAGAGAGATGAGCTGGATACGCCCGCATACACCATAGCAGTTCGAGACTTCACGTCTGCAGACGTTTCCACTGCTTGGGCTCAGATCTGCATGACGGGTGTCCCATACCAGCATGGCTTTGCAAAAGCCACAGGTATTTATCCTACTCTTCGTTACCTGCATGCTATCATTGCACACACATTGTCAGGACGACTGACAGCGCCCGGAACTGTCACCCGGATGGAGACGTTCCTTCTAGCTAACATGCACATGGGATCTACAGTAGAGATGGCTAGACTCATAGCGGTCGTCATGCGAGGATTCGCTACAGACACTAGGAAACAGTGTCTGGGACTCGGACCATACATCACCAGGCTAGCCCGCTACCTGGAGTTGGACATAGAGGGCTCGGAGCTTACTCTGGTCGCCCCAACCACTATTCCCACAGACGTTACCATTCTACGGAACATGGGAATGGTTGTACGGGATGCGAATGGCCGCGACACCATCCACACGGAGCAGACAGGACAGGCATCGGCATCGGAAGCATTTCCAGCGCATATCCCTCCATCTGAGACGTTCGTGCCACGTACTGCCTTCGAACGACACATGTTGCACGGATTGGCAGAACTATCGGCCCGATACAGTCAAGACATGGACAGGATTGACAGACGGCTGACGATGATGGAGGACAGGATTGACAGACGGTTGGCGATGATAGATGATAGGATCGCCATGAACACCAGCAGGATTGAGGAGATACATCAGCAGACTTCCCGAGTAGCGGAAAACTTTAAGTTTGACTTAGCAGACTTAGGTCCACTGGACAACGATCCGCCGGGTTCTTAGTCTCTCTCTCCTTCTTTCCTTTTCTTTCTTTTTCTTTTGTTTTGTTTTTCTTGTTCTATGCATATAAACATGTCTGGGCTGTATGACGTATGAATCCATGTACAAATTTGATTTATATGACATACAGAATTGTTTGCATTATTTTATTTTATGTCTTACTTACCCATAACAGAATCCTTTATTTTTCTGTTTTATTTCTTATTTTCAAATAAGTGTGGGGTAGTTAGATATGCATGAACACTGAGGACAGTGCCAGACTTAAGTGTGGGGTAGCAGTGCACGGTGCACTGTAGCAGTTTGCAAAATTTTTCGCATGATTTTGCTTGTTTTCACGTACTTTCACACCCTTCCAAAAAAATTTCAAATTTTTTCCGTCTTTCAGACGTCTAAATGCAGTATGCTTGGTTAAACAATTGCTTATGTCTATGATATGTAGGTAGTATGTTATGGTTAGTAGAAGATAATTGATAGCTATCTTGGACTAATTGATTAGGAATATGGAATTCCTGATAACTGAGCACAACTTTGTCTGGATTAGAGACCTCAACCAATTACCTGTTCGAGACTTAACTAGATAAAATTAGACCAGTTGTGGATATATTGGCAGTTAGGATGACTAGATGAGACTCTGAGCTAGAAGTGAAAGAAATTAAAAGAAGTTAATCAAATAAGGGTAGTTTGCCAGCGGCCTTCGCTACTCGAGCACCACTCCTTCGGGGAACTTAAAGCCTGATGCCCTAAGGTCGTGTAGATCTAGGAGTCATCGGAGTGGGACTCGCTACATGGGTAGTTGAAGTTGACGTGTTCTAAGCAGACTCAAAATACCCTGAATCTACAAAGAAAATAACTAAATGCTAAAACATTAAAAATCTGATCACCAAAGCTCAGAACCCAAAAACGTTATCTGTTGTTAATATGTCTAGCGATAGGTCGAAGTGTTATCTGGTAGTAGTTAAGACAAGAGTACATTGTGTTGACTATCTGGTCTGGACTAGTACACACACTACACATCAGGAAGACCCTGTGACTAAGAAAAAGGTCCAAACTAGTTGTTGATTTATTTTCTGCCTGATCATAACAAGCTACTAGAGACATTTGAGACCTTGTCATAGCAACCTAACCAGACAGACCTGTATTAAGACTTGTCTGAAGAATTTTTGGAATAAAAACATGACTAGGAATTTAAGTAACTTCAGGTAGACTTTGCTTGAGGACAAGCAAAAAGCTAAGTGTGGGGTTATCTGATACGCGAAAATCGTATCACCTTTTTAGCATGTTTTTATGGATGAATTTGGTTGTACGGGATGCGAATGGCCGCGACACCATCCACACAGAGCAGACAGGACAGGCATCGGCATAGGAAGCATTTCCAGTGCATATCCCTCCATCTGAGACGTTCGTGCCACGTACTGCCTTCGAACGACACATGTTGCACGGATTGGCAGAACTATCGGCCCGATACAGTCAAGACATGGACAGGATTGACAGACGGCTGACGATGATGGAGGACAGGATTGACAGACGGTTGGCGATGATAGATGATAGGATCGCCATGAACACCAGCAGGATTGAGGAGATACATTAGCAGACTTCCCGAGTAGCGGAAAACTTTAAGTTTGACTTAGCAGACTTAGGTCCACTGGACAACGATACGCCGGGTTCTTAGTCTCTCTCTCCTTCTTTCCTTTTCTTTCTTTTTCTTTTGTTTTGTTTTTCTTGTTCTATGCATATAAACATGTCTGGGCTGTATGACGTATGAATCCATGTACAAATTTGATTTATATGACATACAGAATTGTTTGCATTATTTTATTTTATGTCTTACTTACCCATAACAGAATCCTTTATTTTTCTGTTTTATTTCTTATTTTCAAATAAGTGTGGGGTAGCTAGATATGCATGAACACTGAGGACAGTGCCAGACTTAAGTGTGGGGTAGCAGTGCACGGTGCACTGTAGCAGTTTGCAAAATTTTTCGCGAATTTGCTTGTTTTCCCCGTATTTTCACACCCTTCCAAAAAATTTTTTTCCAAACTTTTTCCGTCTTTCAGACTTCTAAATGCAGTATACTTGGTTAAACAATTGCTTATGTCTATGATATGTAGGTAGTATGCTATGGTTAGTAGGAGATAGTTGATAGCTATCTTGGACTAATTGATTAGGAATAGGGAATTCCTGATAACTGAGCACAGCTTTGTCTGGATTAGAGACCTCAACCAATTACCTTTTCAAGACTGAACTAGATGAAATTAGACCAGTTGTGGATGTTTTGACAATTAGAATAACTGGATGAGACTCTGAGCTAAAAGTGAAAGGAAACAAAAGATAGTTAATCAAATAAGGCTAGTTTGCCAGCGGCCTTCGCTACTCGAGCACCACTCCTTCGGGGAATTTAAAGCCTGATGCCCTAAGGTCGTGTAGATCTGGGAGTCATCGGAGTGGGACTCGCTACATGGGTAGTTGAAGTTGACGTATTCTAAGCAGACTCAAAATACCCTGAATCTATAAAATAACTAAATGCTAAAACATTAAAAATTTGATCACCAAAGCTCAGAACTCAAAAAGTTGTTTGTTGTTAATATGTCTAGCGATAGGTCGAAGTGTTATCTGGTAGTAGTTAAGACAAGAGTACATTGTGTTGACTATCTGGTCTGGACTAGTACACACACTACACATCAGGAAGACCCTGTGACTAAGAAAAAAAGACCAACCTAGTTGTTGATTTGTTTTCTGCCTGATCATAACACGCTACTAAAAACATGTGAGACCTTGTCATAGCAACCTAACCAGACAGACCTGTATTAAGACTTGTCTGAAGAATTTTTGGAATAAAAACATGACTAGGAATTTAAGTAACTTCAGGTAGACTTTGCTAGAGGACAAGCAAAAGGCTAAGTGTGGGGTTATCTGATACGCGAAAATCGTATCACCTTTTTATCATGTTTTTACGTATGAATTTGGGTGAAATCAAGGGCAATTTGATCTTGATTGTGCATTATTCACTTAATTTCACAGTTTTTATGATTTTGGAAGTGTCAGGTGCAAAGTAGACGAAAATTTCAACTTTCTGCCATGAGAGGACACCCTCCCCCAAACTCAAAGGGAAGCAATGTCCTCATTGCCATTAACACAGAATTTCAGCCACAGAAAGTCAGCAGGTAAGGCAATGTGCAAAACAAAACACACAAAACAAACAAACAAAAGAGTCAAAGCAAAACAAACTACTAGTCCAAAACCATCATCAAGGCAAGTAAGGCAAATCAAATGAAAAGTAAGGGTGTCCGAGGGCCTGCACAGCAGGCATAAAGAAAAATAAAACAGCAATGTAAAAGAAAGTTTTTAAAAGTTTAGAACTACTCCCTTCTCAAGGGATTGGGTCACGGTGTGATGATAACATCAGCTTCAGCCATCTGGTTCGGGCCTGTATCTGGGGTCAGTTCGGTTGGGAAACTTGGCCAAGGATTTCCAGCTTGCAACTGATTTCGGGGGAGGGATCGCAGGTGTGCCTCATATTGCTCGCGGGAGAACCTCCAGAAGATCTGCATCTGAGCGTGCATGTGCCTCATCATAGCTACAGCTTCGTCAGACGTGGATGCTGCAGCATTTGCTGCTGTTGGGGAAGAGTTGTCCATGGGTACTGCTCGTAAGGGAGTTGGAGCAGGCGGTGTGCTTTCAGTCTTTGGCTGCAGTGGGGGCAGAATTCGGCGGAGGTCTTGGGCTGTAATTGTTCCTCCGGGGTAAAAGTCATCGTCTTCAATGGGCACCTCCACACCGGCAGCCCTGCATAATAAACAAATGAGGGTGGGGAAGAACATTTCCCCACTCTTCTTACCTGCACACGATCGGATTTGTTCACATACTAACTTCCCTATATTCACTGTCCTTGCGTTGATGATGCATGCTAATAGTACTACTCTCGCTCCACTGTCAGTGTAGAGGAATGATTTGTGGGCATCAAGGAGTGCCTCACAAAATAAAACCATATCTTTGCCTCGTCTGTCAAGGCTTCCCTCTTACATGTTTTGTTTCCGCTCTTCGATATGGTCCACTCAGTCCCTGGGACTGTCACTTCTTGGAGTGTCGTATCACAGGCTTCTGGGTTGGTTAAAAAGGAATAGAAATCATCCGTGTCGTTGTCATAGTTTACGAGGTTAAACAGCTGGTTGATGGTCCTCGGGTTTAATGACACCAATCGTTCCCTAACGAACACTGCATAAACACTGTTTGGCCATAAGTTGGCATAGAATTCTCGCACTATCCCGATGTCTGGTTCCACTCGTTGGGAACAGAACTGTTCCCAACCATTCAGTCTGATGATGTGCCGGCAGGTTTCTGGTAACGGGTATGGTTGATCTCCAGTCAGGTCAAATCCTAAGTCTTCTAAGCATTGCTTCTCTGCGTACAGGTCGTGCATTCGTGCTTCCGCGTCTGCCGAAGAGAACTTCTCCCTGGGAGGGAGTTTCCCAATCATTTGCTTAATTGTCATCCTGCAAAGATTTAAACCAGTAAAAACAGTATGCCTACAAACAGTCCCGATAAAAACAGTTCAAGCACAGCTCAAAACCCTCAGCAATTTCTAATCAAAAGAGACAGAAAGAACTTAAATACCCCCAGCAACTCCTAATCAAAACCATTCATTATGATAAAAACAGCTCAAGCACAACTTAAGCACAGTTTACTCGCGGGGTAGTCATCAGAAATTGGCACATATATCTGGACTTTCATCAGTAAAAATCAAGGGAAAAAATTCAGCCACTGTCCATTATGAGATAAATACTACTCAAAAAATTCAGAATTTCCTAGTGATATCAGTGTGAAGATGTCATTCCGAAATAGATATTATTAGCATCAAAATATCCCAACAAAAATTCATCCTCCGTCTGCCCGAAATCTTACCGTACCCCTTTCAAAGTGGAGTTTGATTTCTGAAGATTCATCCTTGAATCCAGAAAATAAAATGTTCATCTTTCAGTACAACATGCAAAAAGAATCTATTCCTCAGTAAACATCATGCTTCAAAATCAAACAAAACAGATGATAACCACACATTCTCAAAGAAGAAAAGCATTTCTTTCATATTTCCTCACACCAGTCCCAAAAATACTAAGCAAAGACCCATAGAATAGACACAGCCTTTTCAGTTACCCAGAATGTAGAATCCTTCGTTTAGCATAAGAGTGCAGAAAATCTCAGCATTTAGCAGAAACAACATGCTTTTGAAAAAACTACTGTTCACCATTCACACGAAAACACCCATTGATCACATTTTGTTCAAATAAAAACACAAAAACACTCATGCATTCACAGTCCACTCACTATATATCAACCAACATGTCTATATTTTTGTCCAGAATCGAAAGAGAAAACCAGATCTGAGCATGGTTTCGTAAAATCAGTAAAAAGGGGGAAAGGGAAACCATGCTGTTCGGCTGACCCAGAAAAAGAAACATACCATTCCAGCCGTAAATACGCAGTTCATCTTCAGATTTACAGTAAGGAAACATACCTTTAAGGTGTCGTTTGCGTCGGATTTCTACTTGAGATTCTTCGAACTCAGAAGCGTCGGAAGAAGAACAGAAAAGCTTTGGTGTGTTTTTTTTCTTTTTCCTTTTTCTCTTTCGGTGAGAGGTGAGTGTAGTGAGTTTTTGTTTTTAAGAGTGAAATGCTCTCAGTTGGGTTAGTTGAAAACGAATGAAGTGAATGGTGGTCTTTTGGTTTTTCTAACTAGGAAGCATTCACTCTTTTGGAAAATGAATTATAAGATAGAATAATGAATACTTACCTTGGGAAGAAAATGGAAATTGAAAAGACACCCGTTTGCTTCTTGAAGGCCATAAAGAATGGTTTGACCAGATTTTCTCTTACCCATTGGTCTTTTGTCTTTTATCCGGAAGTAATGATTGCTCTGCCCAAAATGTGTATATACTGTATGTATACCTTCTTTTGTCCTACAATAAAGGCAGAACAAAACAAAGAAAGAGACTTTCCGGAAATAGCATGACTGTCTGCCCTAGACAAAAATATATTTACAAATATATATGTATATATATATTTATATATATATTTTGTCCCATTGAGAGTTCAAGGCAGAAGGCCACTGTCGGGTACAGGTGTGCCCGACACTGCATAAAACAAAATAGAAAAAATGAACAAATAAAAACAAGGAAAACAGAAATAAAAATAAACAAACAGAAATTAAAATCAAATAACTATCTACCAGAATAAAAACAGAAAATAGGAAATAAAATAGAAATAACAAAGGCAAAAAAAAAAAATAAAAAAATAAAAAAAAAGAGAGCAAACAAAATTTAAACGAGAAGACGAAAAGAAAAAAAATAGAAAAGAAAACAGTAAATAAAGTGAAATAAAACAGGAAGCAATTAAATGAACAAAGAAATAAAAAAAACGGAAAGGAAATAAATAAATAAAAAAAAAGAAAATAAAATTGGAGAGTGTTCACTTGAATTTTTCATTGGTGTGAGGTCCATCCAATTCTTTATCATCGAGCAATGATAGAGAATTAATGATTTGTTTGATCCCCATCCTTGTAGATTTTTAGTCTATGACCATTCACCTTGAATTGGGTTCCCGTTCTCCCCACAACCGAGACCACTCCATTAGGATGAATTTGTTCAATTATGTATGGTCCGGTCCATCTCGATTTCAATTTGCCTGGAAATAGCCTCAATCTTGAATTAAAAATCAACACTTGTTGTCCAACTTCAAAATTTCTTGGCTGGATGTGTTTGTCATGCCATCTCTTGGTTTTCTCCTTGTATAACTTGGCATTTTCATAGGAAAATAATCTCAGCTCATCCAGTTCAGAAAGCTGTAGCATTCTCTTGTTTCCAGCAGCATCCATATCCATGTTGAGATGCTGCAGCGCCCAGTATGCCTTGTGCTCCAACTCAACGGGTAAGTGACAAGCTTTCCCAAAAACGAGTCTATAAGGAGACATACCTATTGAAGTCTTGAAAGCTGTCCGATAAGCCCATAGAGCGTCATCTAATCTTCTTGACCAATCTTTTCGGTTTGGGTTGACCACTTTCTCAAGAATACCTTTGATGATTCGGTTGGACAATTCAACTTGTCCATTTGTTTGAGGATGGTATGGTAGGGCAACTCGGTGATGAACATGATACTTGGCTAACACACCTCCTAGCCATTTGTTGACAAAATGAGATCCTTCATCACTGATGATTGCTCTAGGTGTCCAAAACGTGAGAAAATGTTCTTTCGAAGGAAATTGATCACCACCTTGGAATCATTAGTGGGAATGCTGCAGCTTCCACCCACTTAGACACATAATCCACTGCCATTAAAATGTATGAATTCCCAAAGAAGGAGGGAAGGTCCCATAAAATCAATACCCCATACATCAAAAAGTTCCACTTCCAAAATGTTGGTGAGAGGCATTTCGTTTCTTCTTGAGATGTTACCCACTCGTTGGCAGCGATCACACCTTGCCACAAACTCATAACAATCTTTAAATAATGAAGGCCAAAAGAAACCAGATTGTAGTACCTTTGCTGCAGTTCTTGACCCTCCAAAATGTCCTCCGCATGGTGAGTTGTGACATTGAAAAATGATGTCCTCAATTTCATCATCGTTTACACATCTCCGAATCACTTGGTCTTTGCATTGCTTGAACAAAAATGGTTCCTCCCAAAAATAACTCTTGACATCATGGAGAAACTTCTTTCGTTCATGATATGAGAAATCCGGTGGCATTGCACCACTGGCTAAAAAGTTAGCAAAATCAGCATACCATGGCATTTTCAGGTTTTCTGAAATTTCCAGCAGTTGTTCATCCGGGAAATGTTCATTAATTGGGATTTGGCATCCCCCTTGTTGCTCCAATCGAGATAAATGATCAGCTACTTGATTCTCCACTCCCTTCTTGTCCTTGATTTCCACATCAAATTCTTGTAGGAGTAGAATCCATCTAATGAGCCTCAGTTTTGAGTCCTTCTTTGCAAGTAGGTATTTGATGGCAGAATGATCGGTGTAGACTATTACTTTAGTGCCCACCAAATAGGACCTGAATTTATCAAAGGCAAACACAACAGCAAGTAACTCTTTTTCAGTAACAGTGTAATTTACCTGAGCTTCCGTGAGTGTCTTGCTTGCATAATAGATGGAATGAAAAATTTTGTTATGCCACTGCCCCAAAACAGCACCTATTGCGTAGTCACTTGCATCACACATCAGCTCAAATGGTAAATTCCAATTAGGTGCTATGATAACGGGGGCTGAAATAAGCTTTTTCTTGATCTCCTCGAATGCTGCGGCACAGGCTGCATCAAAAGAAAACACATTATCCTTTTCTAACAATTGACATAAAGGCTTAGATACCTTAGAAAAGTCCTTAATGAATCTCCGGTAGAAGCCTGTATGTCCCAAGAAGCTCCGAATGTGTTTCACGGTTGTTGGGGTTGGTAGCTTTTCAATTACTTCGATCTTTGCTCGGTCTACTTCGAGACCTTTCTTTGAGATCCTGTGACCTAACACAATTCCTTCTCTCACCATAAAGTGACACTTCTCCCAATTGAGGACTAAGTTAGTTTCCTCACATCGTTTAAGTACATTGGCCAAATTTTCTAAACATGTATCAAAAGAATCACCAAATATGGAAAAGTCATCCATAAAAACCTCTAAGTACTGCTCTACCATATCTGTAAAAATGGCCATCATACAGCGCTGGAACGTTGCTGGAGCATTGCACAATCCAAATGGCATTCTTCTAAAAGCAAACGTACCATAGGGACAAGTGAAGGTGGTCTTGTCCTGGTCCCCTGGTGCTACAGCAATCTGGTTGTAACCTGAATAGCCATCAAGAAAACAATAATATTCATGTCCAGCTAACCTGTCCAACATTTGGTCAATGAAGGGCAATGGGAAGTGGTCCTTCCTCGTGGCTTTGTTGAGTCTTCTATAATCAATGCATATGCGCCATCCCGTGACTGTTCTTGTAGGAATCAACTCGTTGTCTTCATTTGTTACCACAGTGATTCCTCCTTTCTTAGGCACACATTGAATAGGACTTACCCAAGAACTGTCAGAGATGGGGTAGATGATGCCAAAATCCAGCCACTTGATGATTTGTTCCTTCACCACTTCCTTCATAATTGGATTCAATCTCCGCTGCCCTTCTATAGAATTTTTGGAAGTTTCTTCCAAACTGATTTTGTGCATGCATAGGGTTGGACTTATGCCCTTGATGTCGGCCAAAGTCCAGCCCATAGCTTTCTTGTGTTGCCTTAGTACTCCAAGTAATTTCTCCTCTTGTGCAGCATCAAGGAAGGCTGAAATGATCACGGGCAGTGTTGAATCTGCCCCTAAGAACCCGTACTTCAAATGCTGCGGCAATTGCTTCAATTCCAGCTGTGGTGGTTCTTCAACAGAAGGTTTTGTTATCTTGAAATCTCTAGAAGACAGCTCCAAGGATTCAGATTGAGCTCGAAATCTGAACCTTTGGGGGCTTCCTTCTACCCAAGCTGAATGTGCTTTGGTCTCCATATTGCCATCCTCATGCGAACTTTCCTCCATTAATGCCTCCTTGGCATCCTCACCTTGCTCTTCATCTTTCTCTTCCCAAGAATCTCGGGTGGTGACATGAAAACACTCCTCTCCTTCATCATAGAATTTCATGGCCTTGAAAACGTTGAATGTGACTCTTTCGTTCTGGAATCTCATGGTTAGCTCCCCTTTTTGCACAATAAGAGTCCTTCCTGTAGCTAGGAAAGGTCTTCCTAAAATAATGGGGACTTCCCTGTCTGCTTCATAATCAAGAACAATAAAGTCAGCTGGAAAAATGAACTTATCCACTCTTACCAGGACATCCTCGATTTTCCCATCGGGGTGAGCTAGAGACCTATCCGCCAGTTGCAATGTCACCGTCGTGGGTCTTACCTTTCCTATACCCAATTGTTTGAAAACCGACATAGGCATCAAGTTGATGCTAGCACCAAGATCACACAAGGCCATACCACAATATGAGTCTCCAATAGAACAAGGAATGTTAAAGCTCCCCGGATCTTTCATTTTAGGGGGCAATTTATCCTGCAAAAAGAAACTACATTCTTTGGTTAGTGCAACAATTTCATATTCTCCCAACTTTCTCTTCTTTGTAAGGATATCCTTCATGAATTTTGCATAGTTGGGCATTTGCTCTATGGCTTCCACCAATGGAATGTTGATGTGCAGCTGTTTCAACATGTCTAAAACTTCCTGAACTGCTCATCTTGCTTCTTCTTGGCAAACCTCTGTGGAAAAGGCATCCTTTGCTGACTGGTTTGCTCTCTGGAATATTGCATTGCTGCGGCATTGGCGATGCTGATGCTGCAGCATCTGGCTGTTCTGAACTGGTTCGTTGCTGCGCGCATTGGCGATGCTGCAGCATTTGGCTCCACTGGTTCTGGTTCAGCTTCTGGAATTTCTTCACTGGTCTTCTCAGCTGCTCCAGACTTCGTTTTTGGCTCATCCAACAGTCTGCCACTTCGCAATGTTACAGCCTTGCAATGTTCTTTTCCTTCTCTTCTTGGATTTTCTGTATCGCTTGGAAGTGATCCTTGTGGTCTGCTCCTCATCTCTTGGGCTAACTGCCCTACCTGATTCTCCAAGTTACGAACAGTAGATGATAGTCCTTGCATGGTAGTTTCTGTTCTTGCCATAAAATCTCTCATCATGCTCTCTAAAGCATTTGAAGGTGGTTGTTGTTGTATAGGTCTTTGTTGATTGTTGAGTTGTTGTTGCTGCTGCTGGGGGTACTGTTGTTGCTGCTGGAGCAGTGGCCTTGGGTTCATACCTTGCGTGGGGTGCATCCCTTGATTGCTCCAAGAAAAATTTGGATGCTGCCTCCAAGTAGGGTTGTAAGTGTTGGATTGAAGACCATTACCCCGGTTTTGATTTCCCATGTAGCAGATTGATGCGGGATTGTGAGCACAATCCTCAAATAGATGCCCCTCTCCACAATAAACACAACACACAGCTTGCACCTGGCTTACATTGGGCTGGTTTAGGTGATCAGCAGTCTGCCCGCTATGCTGCGGCATTGTCAGTGTCTTCAGCATATTCGACATAGATGATACTTGGGCTGAAAGTGAAGTTATTGGGTCTAATTCCAGCACTCCAGCCACTCTTCTTCCGCTTGGCAGTCTTGTTGTAGGCCATTGATAGTTGTTGTTGGCAATCCTTTCAATTATTTCATAGGCTTCATTGTATGTCTTTGCCAAAAGTGCTCCATTTGCTGAAGCATCAACTATCATTCTGGTGTGTGCATTCAGCCCGTTGTAAAATGTCTCCATTTGAATACAATGTGGGATTCCGTGATGTGGACATCTCCTTAACAACTCTTTGAATCGTTCCCATGCCTCATACAATGATTCATCTTCTAATTGTTGAAAAGAGGTGATTTCATTTCTCAACTTAGCATTTTTCGTTGGAGGAAAATATTTCATCAAAAATTTCTCGGTAAGCTGCTGCCATGAAGTCACACTACCAGAGGGTAGAGAATTAAGCCATTCTCTAGCTTTGTCTCTCAGAGAGGGAAACAATTTCAGCCTCAAAGCATCGTCCGTCACCCCTGTTAGCTTAAAACCATCGCTTACCTCCAAGAATAACCGTAGGTGCATGTGTGGATCTTCAGCAGGTAGTCCACTGAACTGCCCTACTGTCTGCAGCATTTGAAACATCACTGGTTTCAGCTCAAACTGTGCTGCAGCAATCTCTGGTTGCACAATACTTGGCTTCAATGCATTAAACATAGGGACTGCATACTGCCGAATGGCATGATCCCTATCATCCGCCATCACCACTGGATTATAGGCAGGTTCAGGTTGTGTATCCCGCGGGTCTTCCATGGCTGCCCTAACCGTGGTTTGCTTCTTCTTCTTCCTTAACGCCTTGGCTGTTTTCTCAATTTCCGGATCAAGTGGCAGCAATGACGATTGAGAGTCCTTGCGCGTTTTACTCATGCAAAACAGCACATGTTAAGGAAGGAATGAGACACAAGCTGAAATTTAGCAAATAATTCATGTTAATGAATCCACAAAACAGCTCAGCTCATGCATAATATATTTGTTCCTCATACAATCATTTAAATAGTCTCATAAGCTCAAGAATGAGTATAAAAACAAACTGAAAAATAAAGTAACCAAACGCAAACAATCAATATTTACAAATAAATTGACTCCATAGTCCCGGCAACGGCGCCAAAAACTTGTTGCGTTGTGTGCGTGTGTCACAAATTGAGAAGATAAGAATATAGAATAAATCAACGCAATCTTAACAAGTGCAAGTATACACCGGTCAACAAGTAATATATGTACCTAAGTACAAGATTATCGATCCCACAGGGACTATGTATGCCAATTACAAATGCAAATATGATTGTACAAATGGTTAAAAGAATAAAGAATAATAAAAGAATAAAAGAATAAAGAATGATAAATCATGAAACTGAGATTGGTCTAATGCTACGGCATTCCTACTCCTAACTAAACTAACAGTTAAAGGTTAGCCTACTGGAAATAATCACAAGAGTACTGCAGGTAATACAATGCTGCGGCATTCACGCCAAAAATGTAAGTACAAGCCAAAGATGAATCTAAGTATACAAAGCATGCTTTCAGTTCCATATCAATGCTACAGCATGTCTGGTTTCACCCAGACCACTTGATCTACTAGTCTAGATCCCCGATAACATACCTTGGACCTAGTGCAACGCTAGTCAGTGGAGGTACCGCTGTTCACGCAGTTATCAATCCACTACTATATGAGTTACCGCTGTTCACGCAGTGCTCAATCTAACGCCACATAATTCTAATGTAATTACATGAATAAACCAAGCTTTGCCCCATACAAGCATTAAACATAAAAACAGAAAGTAATGCTACAGCATACTTATCATCATAGTCAAAAAGTGTATTCAACATGCTCATACTTAACTACACCACACAATCTTCAGGTTAAAGATATATATTATGCTGAAACGAATCATGGAAAACAAAGAATAACGTAATGGGAAAAACAGCCCCTAGGTCCATAGTGACACCAATCAACGGAATCAACCCTAAGACGGAAAGCATATCACTCCCAAAACATATTTAATCATTCCTTGAACCAAGAATCATGAAATACAAGGATTAAAGTAATAGGAAGCATAGTCCCGAGATCCAAAGTGAAACCAATGAACGGAGTCAAGCCTAAGATGGAAAACATATGACTCCTAAAACATATTTAATCAATCCTTGAATCCATGTAAACATTCTCAAAATACAAAGAACATTTAGTTACAAAAAATAGTAGCAAATTGAGGAAATGAAGAGAGGATTACTTCTGGCCGGAAGATCACCCACTGCCCAAATCAGTTTAATCAATCTGCTGCCCTTCGTCTCCTATGCTGGATGCTGCTGCTTCGTTGCTGCTCACTGATGAATGCTGCAGCAAGTCACCCTGCTCACTCTTGTGTTCTTCCCTTCCTAAAGGTCAGCCTAAAACTAAGAAGAAAAACTAAACTATCCTAAGAAAAACTAAGAAGAAAAACCTACTCTCTATCTCGGCCAGGAGCCTTCCAAACTCTCCAAAAACTCTCTTCCTTTCTCTCGGTTTGCTACATACATATATAATCTCTTTGTGAACCAAGAGCCATTACCGAGCTGCCATGTGTCTATAATTTCTGGAATTTTCTCCAAAAATTCCAGCAAAAATCAAAAATAAATCCCAGCTGACTTCTGGAGTTCTTGTCTTCTTCCTCTGCATATTGCAGCCACTTCAGCTGGTCTTCAGCTGCATTCTGTGTTCTTCTGTCGTTTCCTCCCAATGCTGCAGCATTTCCTGCAGAGTGTTTGTCTCTTTCTTTTTTGACAGCCGCAGGTTTTTGCAGCAGAACATCAGTACTTTCTGCAGGTCTTTGTCTTCTTCCTCTGGCGGCTGCAGGGATATCAGCAACATCTCAGCTGCCATGTCTGAAATTTTGACTTTGTCTTCAACCTTTTTGTTCCCTTGTCGCCATACTAAGAAGCAAACACACACATATATATATATACAAGTATACATATATATATATATATGTGTATATATACATGTAAAACAGATAGGACAAAGGGATTAAATGCATAGTACCGCAGGTTTGACCTTTAACATGTCCAGCTGGATTTGTGCATGACCGAAAGGTGTGTGGGTGTATAATATACATATATATACATATATACATAGAGATATATATATATATATAGCTGCCAATTTTCACACTTGTTTCAAGCTAGTCACGGTCAACTTGCATCCAACCAAAATAAAAATCCCCTCATTGCCCTTGTTCCGCCAATTTAATTCAATTAATTCCCAAGTAACAACAAACAATACAACTCGTCCTTAATTTGAGAAATTAATTCAAATAAATTGACTTTTAGCAATAAATCCACATAAAAAGGCAAAAAGAGAGAAAACATTAAATCAACACATTTTTATTCACTTTTCCAAATAAAGTCAATTAAATCCTGAATAAAATGTGGAGAATTAGAGGTGAATAACTCTATTATTTTAGAGTTATCAGATGCCCTCCCCGAAGTTCGAACTTCTGAAAAATTACGTTTTTGCCCCAAAATTTGCCATTTTCTTCTACTTTTCACCTGACACTTCCAAAATCACAAAAACTGTGAAATTGAGTTAATAACAATCAATTAAGACCGATTTGCCCTCAATTTCACCTAAATTATGCCTAAAAACATGCTAAAAATGTGATATGATTTATGCATATCAGATAACCCCACACTTAGCTTTTTGCTTGTCCTCAAGCAAAGTCTACCTGAAGTTAGTGATTCTAAATCATATGTGCAGTCACTTAAATTTCCTAGTCATGTTTTTATTCCAAAAATTATTCAAACAATTCTTAACACAGGTCTGACTAGTTAGGTTGCCATGACAATGTCTCAAATGTCTCTAGTAGATTGTTATAATCAAGCAGAAAACAACTTAACAACTAGATTGAACTCTTCTCTCAGTCACAAGGTCTTCCTGATGTGTAGTGTGTGTACTAGTCTAGACCAGATAATCAACACATATACTCTCGTCTTATCTACTTCACAGATTTGATACATAGGCACATCTGAATCTAAAAAATAATTTCTCAAAATCTGCACATGATTTTAACATCGTTAGTAGGTAATGCCTGTGCTTCGGGCTATTTTTGAAAAGTGTTCCGCGACTACTATGATGTAAATGTTTTCACATGAAGAAAAAGAAAAGGATTCAATCAATACCGACATAGAATGACATTTCTTCCTACTTAAAACCTAAGACAAAATTGACACCTCAAAAGAAAAATATTCTTTCCTCATTTCCATTTTTATTTTGTTTCGAAATTAAAGAAAAACAAACAAACAGGAAAACTGTAAACACGAAAAATTTATTTCTTTTATCTTCTGGACAATAATATTTTTCAGAAAAATTTTATAGAAGAAAAGAAAAGAAAAGAAAAATTGAAAGAAAACAAATGTTCAACTATGAAAGAAAAAGAACAAATAGTACAAGAGATAGGAAAAAGAACAACTTACCATTGAGCAAGAAACATACATTCTTTTTTTCGGTTTTTAAAATTTAAAATTTTTTTCTTTTTATATTTTATTTAGAAAGTAGTTAAATTTCCTCAATATGGTTTTAGAATAATTTTCTAAAATTTGATTATCCTAAATGTCTTAATTTTAGATAATGTCTAAAATTAGTTAATTATGATAACCCTATATTTCGGAAAGTGATTGTCTAACTAGCATAAGATAAGTGTAGGTCTAAAGTCTAGGTTACTACCGTTACCTATCATAAGTTTCTAGAATTGTGATCAGTAATCCTAAATTCATTATGATATTTCCCCGGCAACGGCGCCAAAAATCTGATGTGTTCCCGACTGATATGCTAAATAGGTGTTGTTTTACCCTATGGTGATTATGAGTAATTAAGGACTGAGGTTGACTAATTGTCACATTTAGTCTTTTAAGGTGTCACTTAATCAATCAGAACCTAAAGCAGAGTACCTATCGTGTAGCTAGTCTGTTGGAAAGTATCTACGATTTTATTAAATTAAATATCGTACTCCCAGGGAAGTGGTAACGGCTTAGTAGTAACTAGCCTTTTACCCTAACTCTTATCTTATGATTCAGTTATGCAATCATCATCAATAACTTTGATGAGAGGGTGATTCATTCTCCACTAGGTTTAAGTCTATTAAAGCCTACAAGTGTTTTATAGATAAGGTCCTGATTCTATGTTATACTGTTCCTATATGTTGATTGACCTATCTTCGAGTGTTTTAGACATGTCTTGGCCTGGATTGCAACTATGTTCTGAGTCTAAAGGTGTACCACATCCGAGTTATCTGATAAACTGCCACATCTCCAAGGTAAACGACCCTACTCACGGTTCGAGCTAAAGACATCCATGAAAGCCCTATGTCACTTCGGAGATCATGCCGCTTGATGCATTCCGATTGGTATGCTAAAAGATAGGCTTTATTTACCTATGTCGATTATGAGTAATTAAGGACTGAGTCTTACTAACTATCACTTTAGCATTCAATTGTTGTCACTTAATCAATCAGAACATAAGGCAGAGTACCTATCGTGTAGCTAGTTCTTGGAAAGTATCTACGACTTTAATTTATTAATATCGTACTCCCAGGGAACTGGTAACGGCTTAGTAGCAACTATCCCTTAATCCTAACATTCATCTTATTTATCTAATTAGTCAATCGATAATCAATACTTTGAGATTGATTGGTGATCCCAATCACCCATAACAAGCAAATAGCATTCAAGAGTAGACATGCATTCATCGATTTAGAGGTGAATAACTCTATTATTTTAGAGTTATCACACCCCCAAACTCATGTCATTGCTCGCCCCGAGCAATGCTGCAGCAATGTGGAAGCAACAAGAATATACATACCCACAAAAACTTTGCTCAGCAAGTTCAGTCAACTTGGGACCAATGATTTCAGAGAAAAATGCAAAATTCAAGTAGTCATAAGTTCCATCCTTAAGTGAATAGCCAAATATTAACTAACCCAAGCTTGAAGTATTTCCACTCCAAAGTGTGTGTGTGAATAGTCTGTCCTTTTCAATCTCAAGTTCATAAGTCAACATATAGTAATCCTAAGGTTCCTTTGGTATCCTCAAACTCAATCTATTACACCCCTCTCCACTAATGTAGCAAATTTAGCAATAAAGATCAAAGAGGTCTTAAACTGGTTGTAATGTAGGCTAGGGCTAAGGTAGGAAAAATATGGATAAACAGTAGGCTCAGAACTTAGTCCTAGTCTGCCATGAGCTTCTACCCAATGCTATTACTTCCCAAATTTTTTTTTGAATCAGCCCAAGGAGTATAAAAATTTACACCATGCTTCAGAAATATGTGCAACATTTAATCCACAATAAGTATTTAGCATTTATCCTCAAAGAAGCATAACACATATTTCCTTTTTGCTCTTTTTTGTTCTTCTTTTTCTTTGTAAGGTAGAGAGGGTGTTCTCATTCTTTTTCACATTTTTTCATACACGTACCCTCAATACGTAGAGCATTAAATACCCCTAATCCCAAGAAAAGGATAATGCTGCAGCATTGCGCTGCGGCATTCCTATGTTCCTCACTAAGGCATTCTCGGCATTCCCCCAAACTCATGTTCAACACTATTCACAGCAGACTAAGATCAAGTTTTAGGGAGAGCAAAGAATGGATACATGCAAATCATTTAGGATAAGTGGCTCTTTGATAAGGGTGTCAAGAAATTAGGCTTAGGCTCAACTCGGGTTAACTAGGGAAACAAAAGTCATTAGGATAGGCTAGAAAGGCTCAAACTATTCAAGAACATGCCTCAATCATTTCTATATTACCAAATATGCTAGGATTTCGCCTCAAGGACTATAATAAATGAGTTAAAAATTCTGAACCTTCATACCATAGTGACTCTTTTTATGATCATGAAATTTCTAAGTAAGACTATGTGCAAAAGATAGGGAGTTTAGAAATGATTCTTACTTAGGGTTAACTAATACCTAATTATTCCAGAAGAACGGTACAATGTCTACAAGAATGTATTTTTGTTTTTAAAACATCATCATGAATCAGGCCCCAAAAGTCTATACTAATCCTGCTGAAATTTAAGTTCTCACGGGTCATATGAAATGCTGCCACATCATGCAAACAGGTCTTTTATGCCGGATCAATCATTTTGTAAGGCATCCTAAATCAGCTTTTTTCTTCATACAATGTATCTATGCATTCAACTAAGTCAGTCAGAATTTCAGCAGAGAGGTTTCTCAAGAGACAGTAGGAAAAATTTTTAAATTTAGCACCATTTTTCAACTTTCTGCCATGAGAGGACACCCTCCCCCAAACTCAAAGGGAAGCAATGTCCTCATTGCCATTAACACAGAATTTCAGCCACAGAAAGTCAGCAGGTAAGGCAATGTGCAAAACAAAACACAACAAAACAAACAAACAAAAGAGTCAAAGCAAAACAAACTACTAGTCCAAAACCATCATCAAGGCAAGTAAGGCAAATCAAATGAAAAGTAAGGGTGTCCGAGGGCCTGCACAGCAGGCATAAAGAAAAATAAAACAGCAATGTAAAAGAAAGTTTTTAAAAGTTTAGAACTACTCCCTTCTCAAGGGATTGGGTCACGGTGTGATGATAACATCAGCTTCAGCCATCTGGTTCGGGCCTGTATCTGGGGTCAGTTCGGTTGGGAAACTTGGCCAAGGATTTCCAGCTTGCAACTGATTTCGGGGGAGGGATCGCAGGTGTGCCTCATATTGCTCGCGGGAGAAGATCTGCATCTGAGCGTGCATGTGCCTCATCATAGCTACAGCTTCGTCAGACGTGGATGCTGCAGCATTTGCTGCTGTTGGGGAAGAGTTGTCCATGGGTACTGCTCGTAAGGGAGTTGGAGCAGGCGGTGTGCTTTCAGTCTTTGGCTGCAGTGGGGGCAGAATTCGGCGGAAGTCTTGGGCTGTAATTGTTCCTCCGGGGTAAAAGTCATCGTCTTCAATGGGCACCTCCACACCGGCAGCCCTGCATAATAAACAAATGAGGGTGGGGAAGAACATTTCCCCACTCTTCTTACCTGCACACGATCGGATTTGTTCACATACTAACTTCCCTATATTCACTGTCCTTGCGTTGATGATGCATGCTAATAGTACTACTCGCTCCACTGTCAGTGTAGAGGAATGATTTGTGGGCATCAAGGAGTGCCTCACAAAATAAAACCATATCTTTGCCTCGTCTGTCAAGGCTTCCCTCTTACATGTTTTGTTTCCGCTCTTCGATATGGTCCACTCAGTCCCTGGGACTGTCACTTCTTGGAGTGTCATATCACAGGCTTCTGGGTTGGTTAAAAAGGAATAGAAATCATCCGTGTCGTTGTCATAGTTTACGAGGTTAAACAGCTGGTTGATGGTCCTCGGGTTTAATGACACCAATCGTTCCCTAACGAACACTGCATAAACACTGTTTGGCCATAAGTTGGCATAGAATTCTCGCACTATCCCGATGTCTGGTTCCACTCGTTGGGAACAGAACTGTTCCCAACCATTCAGTCTGATGATGTGCCGGCAGGTTTCTGGTAACGGGTATGGTTGATCTCCAGTCAGGTCAAATCCTAAGTCTTCTAAGCATTGCTTCTCTGCGTACAGGTCATGCATTCGTGCTTCCGCGTCTGCCGAAGAGAACTTCTCCCTGGGAGGGAGTTTCCCAATCATTTGCTTAATTGTCATCCTGCAAAGATTTAAACCAGTAAAAACAGTATGCCTACAAACAGTCCCGATAAAAACAGTTCAAGCACAGCTCAAAACCCTCAGCAATTTCTAATCAAAAGAGACAGAAAGAACTTAAATACCCCCAGCAACTCCTAATCAAAACCATTCATTATGATAAAAACAGCTCAAGCACAACTTAAGCACAGTTTAAGCACAGTTTACTCGCGGGGTAGTCATCAGAAATTGGCACATATATCTGGACTTTCATCAGTAAAAATCAAGGGAAAAAAAATTCAGCCACTGTCCATTATGAGATAAATACTACCCAAAAAAATTCAGAATTTCCTAGTGATATCAGTGTGAAGATGTCATTCCGAAATAGATATTATTAGCATCAAAATATCCCAACAAAAATTCATCCTCCGTCTGCCCGAAATCTTACCGTACCCCTTTCAAAGTGGAGTTTGATTTCTGAAGATTCATCCTTGAATCCAGAAAATAAAATGTTCATCTTTCAGTACAACATGCAAAAAGAATCTATTCCTCAGTAAACATCATGCTTCAAAATCAAACAAAACAGATGATAACCACACATTCTCAAAGAAGAAAAGCATTTCTTTCATATTTCCTCACACCAGTCCCAAAAATACTAAGCAAAGACCCATAGAATAGACACAGCCTTTTCAGTTACCCAGAATGTAGAATCCTTCGTTTAGCATAAGAGTGCAGAAAATCTCAGCATTTAGCAGAAACAGCATGCTTTTTTGAAAAAACTACTGTTCACCATTCACACGAAAACACCCATTGATCACATTTTGTTCAAATAAAAACACAAAAACACTCATGCATTCACAGTCCACTCACTATATATCAACCAACATGTCTATATTTTTGTCCAGAATCGAAAGAGAAAACCAGATCTGAGCATGGTTTCGTAAAATCAGTAAAAAGGGGGAAAGGGAAACCATGCTGTTCGGCTGACCCAGAAAAAGAAACATACCATTCCAGCCATAAATACGCAGTTCATCTTCAGATTTACAGTAAGGAAACATAACTTTAAGGTGTCGTTTGCGTCGGATTTCTACTTGAGATTCTTCGAACTTAGAAGCGTCGGAAGAAGAACAGAAAAACTTTGGTGTGTTTTTTTCTTTTTCCTTTTTCTCTTTCGGTGAGAGGTGAGTGTAGTGAGTTTTTGTTTTTAAGAGTGAAATGCTCTCAGTTGGGTTAGTTGAAAACGAATGAAGTGAATGGTGGTCTTTTGGTTTTTCTAACTAGGAAGCATTCACTCTTTTGGAAAATGAATTATAAGATAGAATAATGAATACTTACCTTGGGAAGAAAATGGAAATTGAAAAGACACCCGTTTGCTTCTTGAAGGCCATAAAGAATGGTTTGACCAGATTTTCTCTTACCCATTGGTCTTTTGTCTTTTATCCGGAAGTAAGATGATTGCTCTGCCCAAAATGTGTATATACTGTATGTATACCTTCTTTTGTCCTACAATAAAGGCAGAACAAAACAAAGAAAGAGACTTTCCGGAAATAGCATGACTGTCTGCCCTAGACAAAAATATATGTACATATATATTTATATATATATTTTGTCCCGTTGAGAGTTCAAGGCAGAAGGCAACTGTCGGGTACAGGTGTGCCCGACACTGCATAAAACAAAATATTAGAAATAAATGAACAAATAAAAACAAGGAAAACAGAAATAAAAATAAACAAACAGAAATTAAAATCAAATAACTATCTACCAGAATAAAAACAGAAAATAGGAAATAAAAATAGAAATAACAAAGGCAAAAAATAAAAAAAATAAATAAAATAAAATAAAAAGAAAGAGCAAACAAAATAATTAAACGAGAAGACGAAAAGAAAAAAAATAGAAAAGAAAACAGTAAATAAAGTGAAATAAAACAGGAAGCAATTAAATGAACAAAGAAATAAAAAAAATGGAAAGGAAATAAATAAATAAATAAAAAGAAAATAAAATTGGAGAGTGTTCACTTGAATTTTTCATTGGTGTGAGGTCCATTCAATTCTTTATCATCGAGCAATGATAGAGAATTAATGATTTGTTCTTGATCCCCATCCTTGTAGATTTTTAGTCTATGACCATTCACCTTGAATTGGGTTCCCGTTCTCCCCACAACCGAGACCACTCCATTAGGATGAATTTGTTCAATTATGTATGGTCCGGTCCATCTCGATTTCAATTTGCCTGGAAATAGCCTCAATCTTGAATTAAAAATCAACACTTGTTGTCCAACTTCAAAATTTCTTGGCTGGATGTGTTTGTCATGCCATCTCTTGGTTTTCTCCTTGTATAACTTGGCATTTTCATAGGAAAATAATCTCAGCTCATCCAGTTCAGAAAGCTGTAGCATTCTCTTGTTTCCAGCAGCATCCATATCCATGTTGAGATGCTGCAGCGCCCAGTATGCCTTGTGCTCCAACTCAACGGGTAAGTGACAAGCTTTCCCAAAAACGAGTCTATAAGGAGACATACCTATTGAAGTCTTGAAAGCTGTCCGATAAGCCCATAGAGCGTCATCTAATCTTCTTGACCAATCTTTTCGGTTTGGGTTGACCACTTTCTCAAGAATACCTTTGATGATTCGGTTGGACAATTCAACTTGTCCATTTGTTTGAGGATGGTATGGTAGGGCAACTCGGTGATGAACATGATACTTGGCTAACACACCTCCTAGCCATTTGTTGACAAAATGAGATCCTTCATCACTGATGATTGCTCTAGGTGTCCCAAAACGTGAGAAAATGTTCTTTCGAAGGAAATTGATCACCACTTTGGAATCATTAGTGGGGAATGCTGCAGCTTCCACCCACTTAGACACATAATCCACTGCCATTAAAATGTATGAATTCCCATAAGAAGGTGGGAAGGGTCCCATAAAATCAATGCCCCATACATCAAAAAGTTCCACTTCCAAAATGTTGGTGAGAGGCATTTCGTTTCTTCTTGAGATGTTACCCACTCGTTGGCAGCGATCACACCTTGCCACAAACTCATAACAATCTTTAAATAATGAAGGCCAAAAGAAACCAGATTGTAGTACCTTTGCTGCAGTTCTTGACCCTCCAAAATGTCCTCCGCATGGTGAGTTGTGACATTGAAAAATGATGTCCTCAATTTCATCATCGTTTACACATCTCCGAATCACTTGGTCTTTGCATTGCTTGAACAAAAATGGTTCCTCCCAAAAATAACTCTTGACATCATGGAGAAACTTCTTTCGTTCATGATATGAGAAATCCGGTGGCATTGCACCACTGGCTAAAAAGTTAGCAAAATCAGCATACCATGGCATTTTCAGGTTTTCTGAAATTTCCAGCAGTTGTTCATCTGGGAAATGTTCATTAATTGGGATTTGGCATCCCCCTTGTTGCTCCAATCGAGATAAATGATCAGCCACTTGATTCTCCACTCCCTTCTTGTCCTTGATTTCCACATCAAATTCTTGTAGGAGTAGAATCCATCTAATGAGCCTCGGTTTTGAGTCCTTCTTTGCAAGTAGGTATTTGATGGCAGAATGATCGGTGTAGACTATTACTTTAGTGCCCACCAAATAGGACCTGAATTTATCAAAGGCAAACACAACAGCAAGTAACTCTTTTTCAGTAACAGTGTAATTTACCTGAGCTTCCGTGAGTGTATTGCTTGCATAATAGATGGAATGAAAAATTTTGTTATGCCGCTGCCCCAAAACAGCACCTATTGCGTAGTCACTTGCATCACACATCAGCTCAAATGGTAAATTCCAGTTAGGTGCTATGATAACGGGGGCTGAAATAAGCTTTTTCTTGATCTCCTCGAATGCTGCGGCACAGGCTGCATCAAAAGAAAACACATTATGTGACTAAGAGAAGAGTTTCAATCTAGTTATTAAGTTGTTAACCTGCCTGACCGTGATAATCTACTAGAGACATTTGAGACCTTGTCATGGCAACTTAACCAGTTAGACCTGTTTTGAATTATCTGGCTCAGTGATCAATTTGGAAGAAAACATTGCTAGGAATTTAAGTGACTGCACCTACGATTTAAAATCAATAATTTCATGTAGACTTTGCTTGAGGACAAGCAAAAAGCTAAGTGTGGGGTTATATGATAGCACATATCATATCACTTTTGTCATGTTTTTAGGCACAATTTAGGGCGAAATTAGTGTTAAATCGTTCTCAATTGACTGTTATTAACACAATTTGTAGTTTTGTGATTTTGGAAGTGTCAGGTGAAATATGCAAGAAAATAGTAAATTTCAGGGCAAAAATATGATTTTCAGAAGTTCGGAGATCGAATCGTCGGGACGGGCGTCCAGGACCCGGGACGGCCGTCCTGACCTTGTCAACAGCCAGGACAGGCGTCCAGGACTCGGGATGGCCATCCTGACCTGGTCAATAGGCCGGGACGAGCGTCCCGAACCCCATATCAAACTCCCACATCGATTTTTGAAGAGAAATTCACTCAGTTCCCCTGCTATAAATACCCCAGGCCTTCCACAGTTGAAATTATTCCTCTCCACTTGATCTGAGTCATTCAGTTACTTCAAGTATACATTTTTATATAGTATACAAGTCACTCAGTGATTTTAGGTATTTTTTCGTTTAGGTAGATTTATAGTTTCCGAGAGTGTCTCGGGTTCTTCGTTTCTGAGAGTATATCTCAGATCTTAGAATACGAATAGATAGGTTCGTTTTTATTATTCATAGAATACCCGTGATTTCGTTAGGAGATCCTAAGAGAGCACTAGGCGTTCGAAGAGTTAGTCAACATGGTTTTGCTTAAGCCCGGGACGTAAGGTAAAGCATAGCTACTAGGTTGAGGAAGCATCCTCCGAAAGTTCTATCGAGCAGAGTCGGGTCAAGCAGTCCAGGATATACAAGAAATTGCTCCAATCAGTGGACCTAATAAAGGGTGAATACTTTATGGCGGTGGTCCCCTTGTCCCTCTCTTTATATGTTTGTACCATGTTTGTCCAAAGACCCATTTTGAATATTAAATTATGATGTTATGAATATGTGTTATGCATGTTGAAGTAATTTACATTTTTCCGGAAAGGTCACCAGCTTAACTATCATTATGACTGCATGTCTACTTGCTCTTTTAAACTAGATGAATGGTTATAGACAACTCCTAACCACGATCTAATCATAACTTGTTTAGTTTATTAGGCCTTAATTTAGGACTTCCCGTTGGAAACATTAAGGTCACCCATATTAGATGAAATAACCTATAGATCACCATGTTTGTTATAGTAGTCTAAGTAGGCAGAGTTTGCGTGTTTATGCCGGCGTTAGGGTGAGCGGCATGATCTCCGGAGTGACACAGGACTTTCATGGATGCCTTTAGCTCGAACCGTGAGTAGGGCCGTCAATGGTGATGGGGCGGTTTATTAGATAACTCAGATGTGGTACACAAGTAGAATCAGTACATAATTGCAATCTAGACCAAGATATATCTAAAATACTCGAAGATAGGTCAATCAACATGTAGGAACAATATAACATATATCAGAACACTGTCTGTAAAACACTCTTGTAGGCTTAAATAGACTTGAACCTAGTGTAGAAGGAATCAACCCCTCATCAAAGATTTTGATGAACGATTGCATAACTAGATCATAAGATAAGAGTTAGGGTCAAAGGATAGTTACTACTAAGCCGTTACCACTTCCCTGGGAGTACGTGATACGTGAAAATCATATACCTTTTTTAGCATGTTTTTATGTATGATTTAGGATGAAATTGATAGGAAATCGATCTTAATTGATTGTTATTTACTCAATTTCACAGGTTTTAGGATTTTGGAAGTGTCAGGTGAAAAGTAGACGAAAATAGCAAATTTTGGGGTAAAAATGCAATTTTTGGAAGTGCTGACTTGGTCAACGGTCCGGGACGGGCGTCCCGAATTCAGGACGGGCATCCCGACCTAGTCAAACCACAAGGACGGGCGTCCCGAAGCACCAGAAGTTGTCCCACATCGAAAGTTTTGGAGATTTTCACTCCAGAAAGCTGCTATAAATACCCCAGGCCTCCAGCAGTTGATTTCATTCCTCTCCACTCGATCTGAGTCATTCAAAGACTTCCAGTGTACAATTCTCGAGTACACAAGTCATTGAGAGACTCGGGTTTCAGTTTCAGTTTTCTTTCTTTCTTTAGTGTTTCGTTTTCTTAGATTCTGAGAAATAGTCTCAGATCTTAGGCTTCGATAGATAGGTTCATTTTTTGTATTCATAGAATACCGGGATTTCGTTAGGAGATCCTAAGAGAGAGATAGGGTGCGTGTTCTTAGTCAAATTAGGGCAATTTGCTTAAGCTCGGGATGTAAGGTAAAGCAATTGCTACTAGGTCTAAGGAGCGTTCTTCGAAGGCTCTGCCGAGCAGAGTAGGATCGAGCAGTTAGGAGCATACAGGAGCTGTAGCGCCGGCTGGACCTGCATAGAGTGGTGATTACTTTATGACAGTGGGTCCCCTAGACGAGGTTCTGTATGTTTATGAATTGTTTTATCTAAATATTAATTTGAATATCAGATTACGATTCTTATGAATATCTGTGTTATATGCTGAAGTTATTATGATTTTCTGGAAATGGCCACCTTCTTAAATATTCATTATGTCTGCATGTCTAATGCCGTTCTTTTAAACTGAAATTAGGGTTATAGACAATTCCTAACCACGGTCTAATCATAACCTGTTTAGTTTAACAGGCATCAATTAGTATTGGTGTCTGCCATACTAGATAAAATAATCTGCGGAACACCCTATTGATTGAAAGTAGTCTAGGTAGGCTGAGTAGAGTGTTATGTCGGCGGTTATGAGACGAGCAGCATGATACCGAAGTGACATAGGGTACCGTTCATTGCTGACTTTTGTCCGAGCCGTGAGTAGTGTCGTTACCCTTAACGATGGGGCGGTAGCGTAGAAACTCAGATGTGGTACACCTTTAGACACAGAACATAGTTGCAATCCAGGCCAAGACATGTCTAAAATACTCGAATATAGGTCAATCAACATATAGGAACAGTATAACATAGAATCAGGACTCATCTATAAAACACTTTTGGGATTAATTAGACTTAAACCTAGTGGAGAATGGATCACCCTCTCATCAAAGTTATTGATGAAGATTGCATAACTGGATCATAAGATAGGAGTTAGGATAAAAGGCTAGTTACTACTAAGCCGTTGCAACTTCCCTGGGAGTACGATATTTAACTTAATAAAATCGTAGATACTTTCCAACAGACTAGCTACACGATAGGTACTCTGCCTTAGGTTCTGATTGATTAAGTGACAATAATTGAATGCTAAGTGACAGTTAGTAAGACTCAGTCCTTAATTACTCATAATCGACATAGGTAAATAAAAGCCTATCTTTTAGAATACCAATCGGAACTGCATCAGATTTTTTGCGCCGTTGCCGGGGAAATATCATAATGAATTTAGGATTCCTGATCAAAATTCTAGAAGCTTATGATAGGTAACGGTAGTAACCTAGACCTTAGACCTAACACTTATTTTCTGCTAGTTAGACAGTCAATTTCCTTAGACACTTATCATAACTAATTGACTTTAGATATCATCTGAAATTAAGACACTTAGGATAATCAAATTTTAGAAAATTATTCTAAAACCATATTGAGGAAATTTAACTGCTTTCGAAATAAAAAGAAAAAAAATTTAAAAAAACTTAAAAACCGAAAAAAATGTATTTTTCTTGCTCAACGGTAAGTTGTTCTTCTTCCCTATCTCTTGTTCTTTCTTAAGCCCAGCTTAAGCCCAGCCCTGTGGACTGACTCTTCGAACGCCTAGAGCCCTCTTAGGATATCCTAACGAAATCCCGGGTATTCTATGAATACCAGAAATGAACCTATATATAGAAGCCTAAGATCTGAGACTATTTCTCAGAAACTAAAACAAAACACTAATAAGAAAGAAAACTGAGATCCGAGTCTCTGAGTGAGTTGTGTACTAGAGAAGTGTACACTGGAAACCACTTAATAACTCAGATCGAGTGGAGAGGAATGAATTCAACTGCTAGAGGCCTAAGGTATTTATAGCAGGTTCCCGGGGTGATTTTTCATCAAAAGTCGATGTGGGACTGGTTCTGGGGGTTCGGGATGCCCGTCCCGGATTGGGACGCCCGTCCTGATCTGTTGACCAGGCTCGGGACTCCCGTCCCGGTTCGGGACGCCTGTCCTGATTCGTTGACCAGGTTCGGGACGCCCGTCCCGGTTCAGGACGCCCGTCCTGGTGGTTTGACCGGGTCGGGATTCCCGTCCCGGGTTTGGGACGCCCGTCCCGGACCTTTGACCGGGTCAATATTTCCAAAAATTGCGTTTTTGCCCCAGAATTTGCTGTTTTCGTCTACTTTTCACCTGACACTTCCAAAATCATAAAAACCGTGAAATCAAGTAAATAGTAAACAATTAATGTCAATTTACTCTCAATTTCACATTAAAACATATACAAAAACATGCTAAAAATGTGATACGATTTTCGCGTATCAGATAACCCCACACTTAGCTTTTTGCTTGTCCTCAAGCAAAGTCTACATGGAGTTAGTGATTTTAAACCGTAGTGCAGTCACTTAAATTCCTAATCATGTTTTTATTCCAAAAATGCTTCAGACAATTCTTAACACAGGTCTGATTGGTTAGGTTGCTATGACAAGGTCTCACATGTCTCTAGTAGTTTGTTATGATCAGGCAGAAAATAAATCAACAACTAGGTTGGACTTTTTCCTTAGTCACAGAGTCTTCCTGATGTGTAGTGTGTGTACTAGTCTAGACCAGATAGTCAACATAATGAACTCTTATCTTAACTGCTACCACATAATACTTCGACCTATCGCTAGACATACTGACAACAGATAACTTTCTGAGTTCTGAGCTTTGGTGATCAGATTTTTAATGTTTTAGCACTTAGTTATTTTCTTTATAGATTCAGGGTATTTCGAGTTTGCTTAGAACACGTCAACTTCAACTACCCATGTAGCGAGTCCCACTCCGATGACTCCCAGATCTACACGACCTTAGGGCATCGGGCTTTAAATTCCCCGAAGGAGTGGTGCTCGAGTAGCGAAGGCCGCTGGCAAACTACCCTATTGTAATTAACTTCCTTAAGTTCTTTTCACTTTTAGCTCAGAGTCTCATCTAGTCATTCTAACTGCCAATATATCCACAACTGGTCTAATTTTATCTAGTTAAGTCTCGAATAGGCAATTGGTTGAGGTCTCTAATCCAGACAAGGTTGTGCTCAGTTATCAGGAATTCCCTATTCCTAATCAATTAGTCCAAGATAGCTATCGACTATCTCCTACTAACCATAACATACTACCTACATATCATAGACATAAGCAATTTGTTTAACCAAGCATACTGCATTTAGAAGTCTGAAAGACGGAAAAATTTTGAAATTTTTTTGGAAGGGTGTGAAAATACAGGGAAAACAAGCAAAAGCATGCGAAAAAATTTTCAAACTGCTACAGTGCACCGTGCACTGCTACCCCACACTTAAGTTTGGCACTGTCCTCAGTGTTCATGCATATCTAGCTACCCCACACTTATTTGAAAACAATAAAACAAAAAAGATTCTTACCCCACACTTATTCGACTAACTAAGGGTAAGAGAGAAAATCAGGCAACAAAACAGGAAG
Organism: Asclepias syriaca; assembly: GCA_027405835.1. NCBI lineage: Eukaryota > Viridiplantae > Streptophyta > Magnoliopsida > Gentianales > Apocynaceae > Asclepias > Asclepias syriaca. The sequence goes on along the minus strand of CM049926.1, from coordinate 20,818,649 downwards.
GATAGCAAAACAAAACACAAAACAAATAAAATAAAAGGAATATGAGGATTAGAAAAACTCCCTTCATGTCGCGAACAGAAGGGTCTTCTCTGATCTGTCAATTGGCTCTTCACCTTAGCCATGTGCTATTGCTGAGGTGTTCTTGACTCTGCAAGCTCTAGATATTGGAACGGATGACGCCAGCTCCGATCCTTCATTGTCGAGCTCTAGGTAGTGGCATATCCATTTGATGAATGACTCAAGCCCCAAGGACTGTTTCCTCGAATCATCTACAAAGTTTCTCGTAATCGTAGCAACGTGTCCAGAAGGAACGTGTCTAGGAATGAGACTTCTTTGGATTGGTGTGCCTACCTGCCAATGTTAGTAAAGGTATTGCATGCAAGTCTCGAATGGAATAAAAGATACCTGAAGTTTTGGCGAAGCTGTGGTGGTAGGGGCTCCAGTGGTATAGATCTGGGCCCAAGTATTTGAGACTTCCTCAGGGAAGTTTCTCACAACTGATTGGTATGCAGGGAATGCAAGCTCCTCCATTGCTATGCTCCTGATACAATGCTAAACTCCTCTATATCCTTCGACCGTTCGATACCACTTGGTATATCACTTACTTGCACTGGTCTGGCTTTAATTGTTGCCAGTATCTCATCTATTGATTCTGCGAGTGTGGGTTTTGCTGTGGTGGTGTCTTCTGAAAGTTTCCAGCTTCCGAATTATTCCTCAGCTAAATCCCGTATGATTCCTCTAGCTGGGATTGTATGCATTTCCCATTGGAGCAGCATTCTGCAGTAACCTACTCCTACCTCTTTTGGAATGGTCAGTCATTCCCATAGAAATCCCTGCTAAAGTGTGGTACTTAGCAAACTTCACAGATTTGATACACAGGCTGAACATTTCTTCCTAAAACATTGACACTCTGAATATGGAAGACAACTAGAATCTGCACATGACTTTAACATCATTAGTAGGTAATGCCTGTGGTTCAGGCTATTTTCGAAAAGTGTTCCACGACTACTATGATGAAAATAGTTCACAGGAAGAAAAGAAAAGGAATTAATCAGTACCCCGGGGTAGGCGATCTCTGGAAGAGGTGTTACCTGTTATTTGGCAAGCATCGTAGGATTGTATCAGAGATACAAAATCCTTGAATGTGGTGGGTCAACAAGATCCTGCTTTCAACACTTTCCGGACAGTGTTGATAGTAGTCAATTGGTCTCCCGTAGATTCTTTAGGGCAATGCTCCAAACTCTTGTGGCCTTCGTCTTCTGAGACACATCTTCTGATCAACTGATCTGCAAAAATTTGAAATAGAAGAGAAACTGCCCAGTAGTAATATTTCAAATCAACAAAGAATTTCTTCTTTTGCTGATAAGTCACATCACTTGGAACTTATTCAGTGACTAGATAATTTGCAATAAACTACAGATGAGAATTATTATACATAGCAAACAATGCAAATAAGTTTTCATCCAGAAATTTATCAGTATTACACTAGCCTCTAACTCGGTGTTTTCTAATCTAGACCAATGGTTTGCTTTCTAGATTTTCAACCCTTTTTCTTATCCCTTTATTCTATATCAAGTTCAAGTAACAATAAAACTTAACTTAATCAAGTATGGTTCAACATTAGTTTTATTGAACACAGACATCTCAGAGTGATCAGTGTAACCTATTGTTTTTAGACAAGACTAGATAAGATTAGGATTTATCATACATGAACTTTCTTATCATGTTTCTTGTCTAAAACAATTCTTACTACATCACATATTCATTCAAAAAGCAGATTTCAATCAGGTGATGTCATAATGGGTGCAATAATTCCTTTTGGTTTTAAAAATTCTCATGCAATCATCAGCAAAACAAAAGGAACATCCTTTTTCCAATAGAACATTCAAAGGTCTGGCTATTAAGGAAAAATTATTTCATAACTCGTCCTAATAAAGCCGGTATGACTCTAAGAAAATTCTAAAATGAAGTTTCTTCCCAATAAAAATCTAAGCCAAAATTTTACAACTCAGAAAAATATTCTATCCTCATTTCCATTTTTATTTTTTCGAAAAAGAGCAACAAATGTACAACTAAGAAAACAACTAAGAAAGAACAAGAGATAGGGAAAAAAAACAACTTACCATTGAGCAAGAAAAATACATTCTTTTTGGATTTTAAATTTTTAACCTTTTTTTTTCTTTTTATATTTCGAAAGCAATTAAGTTTCCTCAATACGGTTTTAGAATAATTTTCTAAAATTTGATTATCCTAAGTGTCTTAATTCTAGATAACATCTAAAATTAATTAGTTATGATAATCCTATATTTTGGAAACTGATTGTCTAACTAGCATAAAACAAGTGTTAGGTCTAAGGTCTAGGTTACTACCGCTACCTATTATAAGTATCTAGAATTTTGATCAGGAATCCTAAATTCATTATGATATTTCCCCGGCAACGGCGCCAAAAATCTGATGCGATTCCGGTTGACGTACTAAATAGGTGTTATTTTACCCTATGTCGATTATGATTAATTAAGGACTGTGATTGACTAATTGTCACGTTTAGTCTTATGGTGTCACTTAATCAGCCAGAATCTAAGGCAGAGTACCTATCGTGTAGCTAGTCTATTGGAAAGTATCTACGATTTTACTAAGTTAATTATCGTACTCCCAGGGAAGTGGCAACGGCTTAGTAGTAACTAGCCTCTTATCCTAACTCTTATCTTATGATCTAGTTATGCAATCTGCATCAAATACTTTGATGAGAGGGTGATCCATTCTCCACTAGGTTCAAGTCTAATTAATCCTAAAAGTGTTTTAAAGATGAGTTCTGATTCTATGCTATACTGTTCCTATATGTTGATTGACCTGTCTTCGAGTATTTTAGATGCATCTTAGCCTGGAATGCAACTATGTTCTGTGTCTAAAGGTGTACCACATCTGAGGTCTCTACACTACCGCCCCATCGTTAAGGTAAACGGCCCTACTCACGGCCCGGACTAAAGTCAGCAATGAACGGTACCCTATGTCACTTCGGGGTCATGCTGCTCGTCGCAAAACCGCCGGCATAACTCTCTACTCAGCCTACCTAGACTACTCTAACAAGCCAGGTGTTCAGCATGTTATTTTATCTAGTATGGCAGACACCAATACTAATTGATGCCTGTTAAACTAAACAGGTTATGAATAGACCGTGGTTAGGAATTGTCTATAACCCTAGTTTTTAGTTTAAAAGAGACTTACATTAGACATGCAGACATAATGAATATTTAGCAGGTGGCTATTTCCGGAAAAACATAATAACTTCAACATACAAAACAACTATTCATAAAATCATAATCTGATATTCATAATTGATGTTTAGGACAAAGCAATAAAACATATAAGAGAGGGGTATGGGGACTGATGCCATAAAGAAATCACCCTTTACTTAGTCTCGCCTACAGAGCGTACTGCTGTATACGTCGTATTGCCCGCCCTGACTCTGCTCGCCAGAACCTTCGGAGGACGCTTCCTCAGCCTAGTAGCTAGACTTTACCTTACATCCTGGGCTTAAGCCTAGCCCTGTGGACTGACTCTTCGAACGCCTAGAGCTCTCTTAGGATCTCCTAACAAAACCCCGGGTATTCTATGAATACCAGAAACGAACCTGTCTATAGAAACCTAAGATATGAGACTATTTCTCAGAAACTAAAACAAACACTAATAAGAAAGAAAATTGAGATCCGAGTCTCTGAGTGAGTTGTGTACTGGAAAACTGTACACTGGAAACCACTTAATGACTCAGATCGAGTGGAGAGGGATGAATTCAACTGCTGGAGGCCTGGGGTATTTATAGCAGCTTCCCGGAGTGAAAAATTCTGAAAAATTCGATGTGGGACAGCTTCTGGTGGCTCGGGACGCCCGGCCTGATTCGTTGACCAGGTTCGGGACGCCCGTCCCGGTTCAGGACGCCCGTCCTGGCTGTTTGACCGGGTCGGGACGCCCGTCCCGGACCTTTGACCGGGTCAATATTTCCAAAAATTGCGTTTTTGCCCCAGAATTTGCTGTTTTCGTCTACTTTTCACCTGACACTTCCAAAATCATAAAAACCGTGAAATCAAGTAAATAGTAAACAATTAATGTCAATTTACTCTCAATTTCACATTAAAACATATATAAAAACATGCTAAAAATGTGATACGATTTTCGCGTATCAGCAGAACAAAGGAAGCGGACTGTGGACATGTGCAGAAAGTATAGAAGAGCCTTTGCCTACAAAATTGCAGACATCCCAGGTATTAATCCAAGCTTTTGTTCGAATAAGATTCTTCTAGAAAATGAGTATAAGCCATGTGTGCAACCTCAAAGGAGGTTGAATCCTAATGTGTGTGATGTTGTTAAGAAAGAAGACATTAAACTATTAGATGCAGGACTTATCTACCCTATCCCAGATAGTGAGTGGGTAAGCCTGGTGCAGGTAGTACCTAAGAAGGGCGGTATAACAGTTGTTAGGAATGAGCATAATGAACTAATCCCTACGAGAACTGTAACTGGTCATCGTGTATGCATAGACTATAGAAAACTAAATACGGCCACACGAAAAGATCACTTCCCCCTTCCTTTTATTGACCAAATGTTAGAAAGATTATCTGGACACATGTTTTATTGCTTTCTTGATGGGGTTTCTAGTTATTTTCAAATTCCTATTTCCCATGAGGACCAGCATAAAACTATGTTCACATGCCCTTTTGGAACATTTGCATATAGAAGGATGCCTTTTGGTTTGTGTAATGCACCTGCTACATTTCAACGTTGTATGACTGCTATCTTTGAGGACATGTTAGGAAAATCTATGGAAGTATTTATGGATGACTTTTTTGTTTTTGGTAATTCATTTGAGGTTTGTCTAAAGAACTTGGAGTTAATGTTGAAACGTTGTATCAAATCTAACCTAGTTTTAAATTGGGAAAAATGCCACTTCATGGTAAGAGAGGGAATCGTTTTAGGACATAAGATCTCACACCTAGGTATGGAAGTAGATAAGGCCAAAATTGAAGTTATTTCGAAACTACCTCCTCCCAAAAATGTGAGAGCCGTTAGAAGTTTTCTGGGACACGATGGCTTTTATCGTAGGTTTATAAATGATTTTTCATTAATAGCTAGGCCGTTGACCAATTTACTTGGAAAAGATGTTCCATTTGTCTTTGATGAAAAATGTCTAAAAGCTTTTAATAGACTTAAGGAACTTTTAACCACTGCACCTATCATGACATCACCCGACTGGAGTCTACCTTTTGAGCTTATGTGTGATGCTAGTGATTATGCAGTAGGAGTAGTTTTAGGACAAAGACATGATAAGAAATTTCGGGTAATATATTATGCTAGTAAAACCTTAACTGATGCTTAGGAAAATTACACTACGACAGAAAAGGAATTATTAGCAGTAGTATATGTATTTGATAAGTTTTGATCTTATCTAGTCCTGTCTAAAACTATTGTTTATACTGATCATTCTGCATTAAAGTACCTGTTCAATAAAACCGACGCAAAACCAAGATTAATTAGATGGGTTTTATTGCTTCAAGAATTCGACATAGAAATTCGGGATAAGAAAGGGGCAGAAAACTTAGCCGCAGACCACCTGTCCAGGCTAGAGAATCCGACCTAGAAGCCATTGATGAAACAATCATATCTGATAAATTTCCGGATGAGAATCTATGTGCATTGTTTGCTATTTTCTCACCCCCTTGGTTTGCAGATATAGCAAATTATTTGGCAGCCCGGACTCTCCCTAGTGATATCACTGCTCAACAAAGAAAAAAATTCTTTGCTGACCTGAAATGTTACTATTGGGAAGATCCTTTTCTATTTCGAATATGTGCAGATCAGATGATCAGGAGATGTGTCTCTCAAGAAGAAGGCTTCCAAATACTGGAACATTGTCACTGCGGACCAACAGGCGGTCACTTAGCTGCAGCTAATATTGCCCGAAAAGTATTAGAAGCAGGCTTCTACTGGCCTACCATATTCAAGGATGCCGCAGCATTCACAGGATCGTGCGATGCCTGTCAGAAAACTGGAACCATTTCTTCTCGAGGCAGTCTACCCCAACAGGTAATTCAAAGTGTAGAAATATTTGACATATGGGGTATAAACTTCATGGGTCCATTCCCTCCCTCTTTTGGTAAGCAGTACATTGATACGCGAAAATCGTATCACATTTTTAGCATGTTTTTATATATGTTTTAATGTGAAATTGAGAGTAAATTGACATTAATTGTTTACTATTTACTTGATTTCACGGTTTTTATGATTTTGGAAGTGTCAGGTGAAAAGTAGACGAAAACAGCAAATTCTGGGGCAAAAACGCAATTTTTGGAAATGTTGACCCGGTCAAAGGTCCGGGACGGGCGTCCCGACCCGGTCAAACCGCCAGGACGGGCGTCCTGAACCGGGACGGGCGTCCCGAACCTGGTCAACGAATCAGGACGGGCGTCCCGAGCCGCCAGAAGCTGTCCCACATCGAATGTTTTAGAATTTTTCACTCCGGGAAGCTGCTATAAATACCCCAGGCCTCCAGCAGTTGAATTCATCCCTCTCCACTCGATCTGAGTCATTAAGTGGTTTCCAGTGTACAATTTTCCAGTACACAACTCACTCAGAGACTCGGATCTCAGTTTTCTTTCTTATTAGTGTTTTGTTTTAGTTTCTGAGAAATAGTCTCAGATCTTAGGTTTCTATAGATAGGTTCGTTTCCGGTATTCATAGAATACCCGGGGTTTCGTTAGGAGACCCTAAGAGAGCTCTAGGCGTTCGAAGAGTCAGTCCACAGGGCTAGGCTTAAGCCGAGGACGTAAGGTAAAGTCTAGCTACTAGGCTGAGGAAGCGTCCTCCGAAGGTTCTGGCGAGCAGAGTCAGGGCGGGCAATACGACGTATACAGCAGTACGCTCTGTAGGCGAGACTAAGTAAAGGGTGATTTCTTTATGGCATCAGTCCCCATACCCCTCTCTTATATGTTTTATTGCTTTGTCCTAAACACCAATTATGAATATCAGATTATGATTTTATGAATAGTTGTTTTGTATGTTGAAGTTATTATGTTTTTCCGGAAATAGCCACCTGCTAAATAATCATTATGTCTGCATGTCTAATGTAGTTTCTTTTAAACTAAAATAGGGTTATAGACAATTCCTAACCACGGTCTATTCATAACCTGTTTAGTTTAACAGGCATCAATTAGTATTGGTGTCTGCCATACTAGATAAAATAACATGCTGAACACCTGGCTTGTTAGAGTAGTCTAGGTAGGCTGAGTAGAGCGTTATGCCAGCGATTACGAGCCTTCAGAGTGATCCCCGAAAGTGACATAGGGCTTTCATAACTGTCTTTGTTCGAACCGTGAGTAGGGTCATTTACCTTAATGATAGGGGGCGGTAGCATAGAGACTCAGATGTGGTACACCTTTAGACACTGAACATAGTTGCATTCCAGGCTAAGATATATCTAAAACACTCGAATATAGGTCAATCAACATATAGGAACAGTATAACATAGAATCAGAACTTATCTTTAAAACACTTCTAGGGTTAATTAGACTTGAACCTAGTGGAGAATGGATCACCCTCTCATCAAAGTATTTGATGAAGATTGCATAACTGGATCATAAGATAAGAGTTAGGATAAGAGGCTAGTTACTACTAAGTCGTTGCCACTTCCCTGGGAGTACGATAATTAACTTAGTAAAATCGTAGATACTTTCCAATAGACTAGCTACACGATAGGTACTCTGCCTTAGATTCTGGCTGATTAAGTGACACCATAAGACTAAACGTGACAATTAGTCAATCACAGTCCTTAATTAATCATAATCGACATAGGGTAAAATAACACCTATTTAGTACGTCAACCGGAATCGCATCAGATTTTTGGCGCCGTTGCCGGGGACATATCATAATGAATTTAGGATTCCTGATCAAAATTCTAGAGACTTATGATAGGTAACGGTAGTAATCTAGACCTTAGACCCAACACTTGTTTTATACTAGTTAGACAATCAGTTTCCGAAATATAGTATTATCATAACTAATTAATTTTAGATATTATCTGGAATTAAGACATTTAGGATAATCAAATTTTAGAAAATCATTCTAAAACCATATTAAGGGAATTTAATTGCTTTCAAATAAAAAATCCGAAAAAATTGTACTTTTTCTTGTTTAAATGGTAAGTTATTCTCTTTTCCCTATCCTTTGTGTTTCTTGTGAACAGTTGTTTTGTTTTGTTTTCTTTTCTTCCAAGTTTTTTTTAGTTTTCACTCTCCCTGTAACTCACTAACCAGTTTGCTCAGGCTAAAACGTGTTCTTCTCTGTAGTTGCATGACTTGATCTTCAGAAGCTAACCTTGAAACACCAGTTGAAAATCCTGAACGAATCATTCGCACAGCTAATAGGCGAAGAACAGAAATGGCTGCTGAAAGACCTACCCTTGAATCCTACATCCAGCCACAGACGATCCCAGTCTCATCTGCCATCCGAATCCCTGGGAACCCTCGCTATGATCTGAAACCAAATGTGATCCAGCTGATTATAAATCGAGTTCAGTTTGGAGGAACTGCAGCCGAGAATCCGCTGGAACACCTATATGATTTCTCTTCTCTCTGCGAAGGCCTCAAGGGAGATCATACTGCAGAAATAACTAAACTCAACCCGCTTCCCTACTCACTTAGGGACAGAGCTAAGAGATGGTTGGCCCAGCTACCTACTAACTCCATCACCTCATGGGACGAGTTAAGCAAAGCCTTCCTAAGAAGTACTACTCTGCAGCAAGAGTCCTAGAATATCGAAGGGCTCTGTCTAGTTTCACTCAAGCTGCTAATGAGACAGTGATCGAAGCTTGGGACAGATTCAAGGAGCTACTCAGGCTCTGCCCCCAACATGGACTTACCGAGGCATTACTGATTCAGCAATTTTACGGGGGGGTATGTCAGACATGGGTAAGCAAATTCTCGATGGACTCAATCCTCAGAGCGGTTTTCAATGGAATGAGTGATGTAGATGCTAGAAACGCTCTGGAGAGACTCTACAGGAACAGCAAGAATTGGCGCACAAGTGGCCGAGCTAAGAAGCAACCAGTAAATGCGGTCGTTGCCTCCACTGATGATCAATTTGAGGCACTGAAGGCCAGCATTACTAATCAGCTGAATGCTTTCCAAAGGGAAAAGCATTCAGTCAGTACCAAGTCTGCGAGTTTTGCCAAGGACCACATTTCAGTGGGGATTGTTATGGTAATGGATATTAACTGTCCCAGAAGAGATGGAACAAGTGGACGCAGTAAATTCTGCTCCTATAGGAAATACCTACAATCCCACTTGGAAGAACCATCCGGGATTTAGCTGGAGAAACAATCCCGGGGCTACTAACTTCCAGAAAAGAGTACCTCAGCAGCTGCCATATCCGCAGAATCAGCAAGTTGCTCTGCCTGCACCAAGGAATTACATCGTTCCAGCTGATCCCATGCAAGAATTTAGAGACATGCTGAAGAGCATTTCCGACTCCAACAAGGAAATGATAGAGTCCAACAGAAAGATTCAGGAAGCTCACGCAGAAAGAATCCAGCAGAACGAGAATAGACAGAAGCAGACCGAGCAAACAATCAGAAACACACAAGCTGCTATACAAACTTTAGAGAGGCAGATGGGTCAACTATCCACCCATTTCTCTCACAGGTCCCAGGGAACGCTACCAAGCAACACTGAGACCAACCCTCAAACTGAATGCAAGACCATCACTCTAAGATCTGGTAAAATTCTATCTCCATCTCCACCCAAACCATCTGACCCTCCTATTCTTGTGCAGGAACCAGAAGAAGGCTCCAAGGACCCAACGCCGACGGAGGTCGAAATCGAAGTAGCAAGGAAAGGGAAGACGGAGTTTATTCCTGAGTACCGGCCAAAAGTACCTTACCCTGCCAGACTTATGCACAATAAAGATAAGGAGCAATTTGAAAAGTTTCTTAGGAATTTTAGTCAGATTCATGTTAATTTACCTTTACTTGATGTTATTTCTGAAATGCCAAAGTATGCTAAGTTTTTAAAAGAAGTTGTTAGTAATAAAAGAAAATTTGACATGGACAAGGTGGTTCTTAATGAAGAATGTTCGGCGGTTCTGTTGAATAAACTACCGTCTAAACAGAAAGATCCTGGTTGTTTTACCTTGCCATGTACAATTGGAAATATTACTAACATGCATGCATTAGCAGACTTAGGAGCTAGTATTAATCTTATGCCATCTAGTTTATTTGATAAATTAGGATTGCATGATTTGAAAACGACTAGGATGTGCATACAACTTGCAGACAGGACAGTCAAAATCCCCAAGGGAATAATTGAAGACCTCTTAGTAAAGGTCGGAAAATTTGTATTTCCTGTGGATTTCGTTGTCATGGACATGAATGGGGAAGGAGGAGTGCCCCTGATCCTAGGTCGACCATTTCTAGCCACCTCAAAAGCATTAATAGACGTCAGTAATGGTCAAATCAAGTTAAGGGTAGGAAATGATGACATCACTTTTAATCTAAATGAAACCCTTAGGTATCCCATGCATTTAGATGATACTTGTTTTTGTGTGGATGCCATGGAACACTTGATTGCAATTAACGTGACAGACCTATGCTCAAACTATCAAATTCTAAGTGAGGACTCCCTAGAATTAGAGGAGTCTGAACTTAGCTCTTCTGAAAATGAAATTACTTCTGATAGTTTCACTGAGATAGGTGATGATGAGATGAAGAAAGAGCGAACCTCGTTTGAAGATCCACCAGACTTGGAACTGAAGGAACTACCCACTCATCTGTGCTACGAATTCCTAGATGACAACAAGAAACTTCCCATTATTCTTGCAGCTGATCTGACTGCAGAACAAAGGAAGCTGACTGTGGACATGTGCAGAAAGCATAGAAGAGCCTTTGCCTACAAAATTGCGGATATCCCAGGTATTAATCCAAGCTTTTGTTCGCATAAGATTCTTCTAGAAAATGAGTATAAGCCATGTGTGCAACCTCAAAGGAGGTTGAATCCTAATGTGTGTGATGTTGTTAAGAAAGAAGTCATTAAACTGTTAGATGCAGGACTTATCTACCCTATCTCGGATAGTGAGTGGGTAAGCCCGGTGCAGGTAGTACCTAAGAAAGGCGGTATAACAGTTGTTAGGAATGAGCATAATGAACTAATCCCTACAAGAACTGTAACTGGTCATCGTGTATGCATAGACTATAGAAAATTAAATACGGCCACACGAAAAGATCACTTTCCCCTTCCTTTTATTGACCAAATGTTAGAAAGATTATCTGGACATATGTTTTATTGCTTTCTTGATGGGTTTTCTGGTTATTTTCAAATTCCTATTTCCCCTGAGGACCAGCATAAAACTACATTCACATGCCCTTTCGGAACATTTGCATATAGAAGGATGCCTTTTGGTTTGTGTAATGCACCTGCTACATTTCAACGTTGTATGACTGCTATCTTTGAGGACATGTTAGGAAAATCTATGGAAGTATTTATGGATGACTTTTCTGTTTTTGGAAATTCATTTGAGGTTTGTCTAAAGAACTTGGAGTTAATGTTGAAACGTTGTATAAAATCTAACCTGGTTTTAAATTGGGAAAAATGCCACTTCATGGTAAAAGAGGGAATTGTTTTAGGACATAAGATCTCACACCTAGGTATGGAAGTAGATAAGGCAAAAATTGAAGTAATTTCAAAACTACCTCCTCCCAAAAATGTGAGAGCCGTTAGGAGTTTTTTGGGACACGCTGGCTTTTATCGTAGGTTCATAAAAGATTTTTCATTAATAGCCAGGCCGTTGACCAATTTACTCGGAAAAGATGTTCCATTTATCTTTGATGAGAAATGTCTAAAAGCTTTTAATAGACTTAAGGAACTCTTAACTACTGCACCTATCATGACATCACCTGATTGGAGTCTACCTTTTGAGCTTATGTGTGATGCTAGTGACTATGCAGTAGGAGTAGTTTTAGGACAAAGACATGATAAGAAGTTTCATGTAATATATGCTAGTAAAACCTTAACTGATGCTCAGGAAAATTACACTACGACAGAAAAGGAATTATTAGCAGTAGTATATGCATTTGATAAGTTTCGATCCTATCTAGTCCTGTCTAAAACTATTGTTTATACTGATCATTCGGCACTAAAATACTTGTTTAATAAACCGACGCAAAACCAAGATTGATTAGATGGGTTTTATTGCTTCAAGAATTTGACATAGAAATCCGGGATAAGAAAGGGGCAGAAAACTTAGCCGCAGACCATTTGTCTAGGTTAGAAAATCCGACCCTAGAAGCCATTGATGAAACAATCATATCTGATAAATTTCCGGATGAGAATCTATGTGCATTATTTGCTAGTTTCTCACCCCCTTGGTTTGCAGATATAGCAAATTACTTGGCAGCCCGGACTCTCCCTAGTGATATCACTGCTCAACAAAGAAGAAAATTCTTTGCTGACCTTAAATATTACTATTGGGAAGATCCTTTTCTATTTAAAATATGTGCAGATCAGATGATCAGAAGATGTGTATCTCAAGAAGAGGGTTTCCGAATTCTGGAACACTGTCACTGCGGACCAACAGGCGGTCACTTAGCTGCAACTAATACGGCCCGAAAAGTATTAGAAGCAGGCTTTTACTGGACCACCATATTCAAAGACGCCGCAGCATTTACAGGATCGTGCGATGCCTGTCAGAAAGCGGGAACCATATCTTCTCGAGATAATCTACCCCAACAGGTAATTCAAAGTGTAGAAATATTTGACATATGGGGTATAGATTTCATGGGTCCGTTTCCTTCCTCTTTTGGTATGAAGTACATCTTAGTAGCTGTAGAATATTTTTCAAAATGGCCTGAGGCATAGGCCCTACCTACTAATGATGCTCAGATAACCCCACACTTAGCTTTTTGCTTGTCCTCAAGCAAAGTCTACATGGAGTTAGTGATTTTAAACCGTAGTGCAGTCACTTAAATTCCTAATCATGTTTTTATTCCAAAAATTCTTCAGACAATTCTTAACACAGGTCTGATTGGTTAGGTTGCTATGACAAGGTCTCACATGTCTCTAGTAGTTTGTTATGATCAGGCAGAAAATAAATCAACAACTAGGTTGGACTTTTTTCTTAGTCACAGGGTCTTCCTGATGTGTAGTGTGTGTACTAGTCTAGACCAGATAGTCAACACAATGAACTCTTATCTTAACTGCTACCAGATAATACTTCGACCTATCGCTAGACATACTGACAACAGATGACTTTCTGAGTTCTGAGCTTTGGTGATCAGATTTTTAATGTTTTAGCACTTAGTTATTTTCTTTATAGATTCAGGGTATTTCGAGTTTGCTTAGAACACGTCAACTTCAACTACCCATGTAGCGAGTCCCACTCCGATGACTCCCAGATCTACACGACCTTAGGGCATCAGGCTTTAAGTTCCCCGAAGGAGTGGTGCTCGAGTAGCGAAAGCCGCTGGCAAACTACCCTATTGTAATTAACTTCCTTAAGTTCTTTTCACTTTTAGCTCAGAGTCTCATCTAGTCATTCTAACTGCCAATATATCCACAACTGGTCTAATTTTATGTAGTTAAGTCTCGAATAGGCAATTGGTTGAGGTCTCTAATCCAGACAAGGTTGTGCTCAGTTATCAGGAATTCCCTATTCCTAATCAATTAGTCCAAGATAGCTATCGACTATCTCCTACTAACCATAACATACTACCTACATATCATAGACATAAGCAATTTGTTTAACCAAGCATACTGCATTTAGAAGTCTGAAAGACGGAAAAATTTTGAAAAAATTTTGGAAGGGTGTGAAAGTACAGGGAAAACAAACAAAAGCATGCGAAAATTTTTTCAAACTGCTTCAAACTGCTATAGTGCACTGTGCACTGCTACCCCACACTTAAATCTGGCACTGTCCTCAGTGTTCATGCATAGCTAATTACCCCACACTTATTTGAAAACAAGAAATAAAACATAAAAAAAAAAAAGATTCTTACCCCACACTTATTCATCTAACTACGGGTAAGAAGGAACATAGAAATAACAAAAACAAGAAATAAAATGAAAGAGATACTCCCTTAGTCTGTGAAGTCCACAATCTGCTCGGACGAGTCAAACGGCTCTCTGTAAATCTTTAGGCGTTGTCCGTTTACGTTTTGAACAATACCGTCAGAATCCATGATGTCACATGCTCCGAAAGGTGATACTTCCTTGATTGTGAACGGTCCTGACCAATAGCTACGCAGCTTTCCTGGGAAAAATTTTAAACGTGAGTTGTATAACAATACCTTATCACCTGGTTCAAAATTTTTCTGGGCTCTGAGTCGTCTGTCATGCCGGAGTTTACTTGTCATTTTGAACTGATGTGAGTTCTCATATGCTTTGAGCCTCCACTCATCCAATTCGTTGAGCTGTAAAATCCGGTGTTCCTTAGTCAAGTTATCGTCGAGATTGCATTTTCGTACTGCCCAGTAAGCTTTATGTTCAAGTTCAACCGGAAGGTAGCATGCTTTTCCGTAGACTAGTCGATAGGGTGAGAACCCCGTAGTGGTCTTGTACGCTGTACGGAAGGCCCATAATGCATCCTCCAGTTTATTGGACCAATCCTTACGGTTAACACCCACGGTCTTTTCTAGGATTCTCTTTATTCCCCTATTGGTTACCTCAGCCTGCCCGTTGGTTTGAGGATGGTAGGCTGTGGAAATGCGATGCTGAATTCCGTAATGCTGGAGTACTTTCTGCAATTGAGAGTTGCAGAAGTGCGTACCTCGATCACTGATTAGGGCTTTTGGACATCCAAACCTGGCGAAAATCTGCTTAAGGAATCTGCATACGGCTCGAGCATCATATCCTATGATCTTAGACAGACTCTCAGAAACAAAGAACACTAGACACTCTCTAAGAATATAAATAAACCTATACTAAAACCTGAGAACACTAAGTGACTTGTATACTATGGAAAATTGTATACTTGAAGTCACTAAATGACTCAGATCGAGTGGAGAGGAATGATTTCAACTGAGGAATGCCTGAGGTATTTATAGTAGGGGAATTGGGTGAATTTCTCTTCAAAAAATGATGTGGAATTATGAACTGGGGCTCGGGACGCCCATCCTGGGTTCGGTACACCCATCCCAACTTCCTTACTTCTAAAAATCACGTTTTTGCCTCGAAATTTGCCATTTTCTTCTACTTTTCACCTGACACTTCCAAAATCACAAAAACTGTGAAACTGAGTTAATAACAATCAATTAAGATCAATATAACATCAATTTCACCCTAAATTGTGCTTAAAAATATTCTAAAAAAGTGATATGATTTATGCATATCATTCCCCCAGATAAAGGGGTATGCTCGTTAGGCATTGGAGTATACTCAGGAGATGTTGGTGAGTTTTGGGTTTGGTCAAGGGGTGGTGGATTTCTAGGAACTATTTGGACATGATTGTGAACTAGAGATCTCTGAGGTTCTTCTCTCGGAGGAAAGGTTTCTTCAGAAGGATCTTCTTCCGTGGGACTAGGCTCACGGGTGTTAAGTAATCTTCTCACTAAATCACTGGTGTCTAGGCTTGAGTTTATTTCTATAGGTTGTGGAGGAGGGTTCTCCCGTGGTATTTCTGGTTCAGGCCTAGATGGTCCTTCTGGTTTTGTCTTCTTTCGACCTAGAGTGTCAGGGTTTTCTGTTTTCTTTGCTTGGTTTGTAGCTGCTCTTGTTCTCTTTATCTATGAGTGTAAAGTCTGGTTAGGATAAAATAACAAATAACAGAAACAGAAAGAAAAATAGAAAAAGCAAGAAAGATATTTTTTGGGTTTTATATTTTTAACATTTTTTCTTTTTTATATTTTATTTCGAAAGTAGTTAAATTTCCTCAATATGGTTTTAGAATAATTTTCTAAAATTTGATTATCCTAAATGTCTTAATTTCAGATAATGTCTAAAATTAATTAGTTATGATAACCCTATGTCTCGGAAATTGATTGTCTAACTAGCATGAAATAAGTGTTAGGTCTAAGGTCTATGTTACTACCGTTACCTATCATAAGTCTCTAGAATTGTGGCCAACAATCCTAAATTCATTATGATATTTCCCCGACAACGGCGCCAAAAATCTAATGCGTTCCGACTGATATACTAAAATAGGTGTTATTTTACCCTATGTTGATTATGAGTAATTAAGGACTTAGACTGACTAATTGATATGCATAAATCATATCACATTTTTAGCATGTTTTTAGGCATAATTTAGGGTGAAATTGATAGGAAATCGGTCTTAATTGATTATTATTAACTCAATTTCACAGTTTTTGTGATTTTTGAAGTGTCAGGTGAAAAGTAGAAGAAAATGGCAAATTTCGGGGCAAAAATGCAATTTTTCAGAAGTTCAGACGTCGTGGGGCGTCCCGAATCAGGATGGGCGTCCTGACCTGGTCAACAGGCCAGGACGGCCGTCCAGAGGACGGGCGTCCCAATCCAGGACGGTCGTCCCGGATGCCTAGTCAAAGTCCCACATCGAAATTCTTGGAAAAATTCACTCTAGAAAGCTGCTATAAATACCCCAGGCCTTCCTCAGTTGAAATCATTCCTCTCCACTCGATCTGAGTCATTTAGTGACTTCAAATGTACATTTATTTCGAGTACATAAGTCACTTAGAGACTCGGGTTCACTAGAAGTTTATTTTTCTTAGATAGTGTCTCGTTTTCTTTGTTTTTGAGAATTAGTCTCAAATCCTAGGATACGATAGATAGGTTCGTTTCTGGTATTCATAGAATACCCGGGATTTCGTTAGGAGATCCTAAGAGGGCTCTAGGCGTTCGAAGAGTCAGTCCACAAGGCTGGGCTTAAGCTAGGTATTAAGGTAAAGTCCAGCTACTAGGCTGAGGAAGTGATGGGATTCCGGTTGACGTGCTAAATAGGTGTTATTTTACCCTATGTTGATTATGAATAATTAAGGACTGTGATTGACTAATTGTCACATTTAGTCTCTATGGTGTCACTTAATCAGCCAGAACCTAAGGCAGAGTACCTATCGTGTAGCTAGTCTGTTGGAAAGTATCTACGATTTTATTAAGTTAAATATCGTACTCCCAGGGAAGTGGCAACGGCTTAGTAGTAACTAGCCTTTTATCCTAACTCCTATCTTATGGTCCAGTTATGCAATCTTCATCAAATACTTTGATGAGAGGGTGATTCATTCTCCACTAGGTTTAAGTCTAATTAATCCTAGAAGTGTTTTATAGATGAGTCCTGATTCTATGTTATACTGTTCCTATATGTTGATTGACCTAAATTCGAATATTTTAGACATGTCTTAGCCTGGATTGCAACTATGTTCTGTGTCTAAAGGCGTACCACATCCGAGGTTTCTAATAAACCGCCCTACCTTAATGACGGCCCTACTAACGGTTCGGGATGAAGGCATCCATGAAAGCCCTATGTCACTTCGGGGATCATACCACTTCCCCTAGCCGCCGGCATAATCGAACTCGGCCCGGCTTACCCTAGACTACTCTAACAAACAGGGTGTACAGTAGGTTATTTTATCTAGCATGGCAGACACCAATACTAATTGATGACTGTTAAACTAAATAGGTTATGATTAGACCGTGGTTAGGAATTGTCTATAACTCTAACTTTAGTTTAAAAGAGCACATTAGACATGCAGACATAGTGAATGTTAAGCAGGTGGCTATTTCTGGAAAAATATAATAACGTCAACATATAAAACAACTATTCATAAAAATCGTAATCTCGTATTCATAATAGATATTTGGAACAAAACAATAACAACATATAAGAGAGGGACATGGGGACTGATGCCATAAAGAAATCACCCTTTACGTAGTCTCGCCGATGGAGCGTACTGCTGTATATGTCATATTGCTCGCCCTGACTCTGCTCGCTAGAACCTTCGGAGGACGCTTTCTCAGCCTAGTAACTGGGCTTTACCTTAATACCCAGCTTAAGCTCAGCCCTGTGGACTGACTCTTCGAACGCCTAGAGCCCTCTTAGGATCTCCTAACGAAATCCCGGGTATTCTATGAATATCAGAAATGAACCTATCTATAGAACCTAAGATCTGAGACTATTTCTCATAAACTAAAACAAAACACTAATAAGAAAGAAAACTGAGATCCGAGTCTCTGAGTGAGTTGTGTACTAGAGAAGTGTGCCCTGGAAACCACTAAATGATTCAGATCGAGTGGAGAGGAATGATTTCAACTGCTGGAGGCCTGGGGTATATATAGCAGCTTCCCGGGGTGATTTTTCATCAAAAATTCGATGTGGGACTGGTTCTCGGGGTTCGGGACGCCCGTCCTGAAGTGGGACGCACGTCCTGATCTGTTGACCAGGTCAGGACACCCGTCCCGAGTCCTGTACGCCCGTCCTGACCCTTTGACCAGGTCAACATTTCCAAAAATTGCGTTTTTGCCCCAAAATTTGCTGTTTTCATCTACTTTTCACCTGACACTTCCAAAATCATAAAAACCGTGAAATTGAGTAAATAAGAAACAATTAAGATCAATTTGCCCTCAATTTCACCCGAAATCAT
Organism: Asclepias syriaca; assembly: GCA_027405835.1. Lineage (NCBI taxonomy): Eukaryota > Viridiplantae > Streptophyta > Magnoliopsida > Gentianales > Apocynaceae > Asclepias > Asclepias syriaca. Next base: position 20,800,063 of record CM049926.1, on the reverse strand, counting down.
ATATAAAAACATGCTAAAAAGGTGATACAATTTGCGCGTATCAAATAACCCCACACTTAGCTTTTTGCTTATCCTCAAGCAAAGTCTACCTAAAGTTAGTGATTCTAAACCGTAGTGCAGTCACTTGAATTTCTAGTCATGTTTTTATTCCAAAAATTCTTCAGACAAGTCTTAACACAGGTCTGACTGGTTAGGTTGCTATGACAAGGTCTCAGATGTTTTTAGTAGCTTGTTATGATCAGGTAGAAAACAAATCAACAACTAGGTTGAACGTTTTTCTTAGTCACAGGGTCTTCCTGATGTGTAGTGTGTGTACTAGTCTAGACCAGATAGTCAACACAATGTACTCTTGTCTTAACTACTACCAGATAACACTTCGACCCATCGCTAGACATATTAACAGCAGATAACTTTTTGAGTTATGAGCTTTGGTGATCAGATTTTTAATGTTTTAGCATTTAGTTATTTTCTTTATATATTCAGGGTATTTTGAGTCTGCTTAGGACACGTCAACTTCAACTACCCATGTAGCGAGTCCCACTCCGATGACTCCCAGATCTACACAACCTTAGGGCATCAGGCTTTAAATTCCCCAAAGGAGTGGTGCTCGAGTAGCGAAGGCCGCTGGCAAACTACCCTCATTTGATTAACTTTCTTTTGTTTCTTTTCACTTTTAGCTTAGAGTCTCATCTAGTCATTCTAACTGCCAATATATCCACAACTGGTCTAATTTTATCTAGTTAAGTCTCGAACAGGCAATTGGCTGAGGTCTCTAATCCAGACAAAGTTGTGCTCAGTTATCAGGAATTCCCTATTCCTAATCAATTAGTTCAGCAGTAGTCATCAATTATCTCCTACTAACCATAACATACTACCTACATATCATAGACGTAAGCAATTGCTTCACCAAGCATACTGCATTTAGAAGTCCGAAAGACGGAAAAATTTTGAAAAACTTTTGGAAGGGTTTGAAAATACGAGGAAAACAAGCAAAAGCATGCGAAAAATTTTGCAAACTGCTATAGTGCACCGTGCACTGCTACCCCACACTTAAGTCTGGCACTGTCCTCAGTGTTCATGCATATCTAATTACCCCACACTTATTTGAAAACAAGAAATAAAATAGAAAGAAAAGATGTTTACCCATACTATGGGTAAGAAAGAAAACAAAATAATGCAAACAATTCAGTATATCATATAAATCAATTTTGTACATAGATTCATACGTCATACAGCCCAGACATGTTTATACACATAGAACAAGAAAAACAAAAGCAAAAGAAAGGAAAGAAAAGAAGGAGAGAGAGACTAAGAACCCGGCGGATCGTCGTCCAGTGGACCTAAGTCTGCTGTAAAGTCAAACTCAAAGTTTTCCGCTACTCGGGAAGTCTGCTGATGTATCTCCTCAATCCTGCTGGTGTTCATGGCAATCTTGTCATCCATCATCGCCAGCCGTCTGTCAATCCTATCTTCCATCATCGTCAGCCGTTTGTCAATCATGTCCATGTCTCGACTGTATCGGGCCGATAGTTCTGCCAATCCGTGCGACATATGTCGTTCGAAGGTAGTACGTGGCACGAACGTCTCGGACGGAGGGATATGAGCTGGAAATGCTTCCGATGCTGACACTTGTCCTGGTTGATCCGTGTGGATGGTGTAGCGGCCATTCGCATCCCGGATAACCATTCCCATGTTCCGTAGAATAGTAAGATCAGCGGGAATGGTGGTCGGGGCGACCAGGGTCAGCTCCGAGCCCTCTATGTCCAACTCCAGGTAGCGGGCTAGCCTGGTGATGTACGGTCCGAGCCCTAGACACTATTTCTGGGTGTCTGTAGCGAATCCTCGCATGACGACTGTGATGAGTCTAGCCATCTCTACCGTAGATCCCATGTGCATGTTGGCCAGAAGGAATGTCTCCATCTGGGTGACAGTTCCGGGAGCCGTCCGTCGTCCTGACAATGTATGTGCAATGATAGCGTGCAGGTAACGAAGAGTAGGATAAATACCTGTGGCTTTTGCAAAGCCATGCTGGTATGGGACACCTGTCATGCAGATCTGAGCCCAAGCAGTGGAGACGTCTGCATACGTGAAGTCTCGAACCGCTGTGGTGTATGCGGTCATATCCAGCTCATCTCTCTGCCAGATACCTAGGGAGACGCCAAACTCGGCCATGCTCATCGACCGATCTATTCCGCCCAAGCGGAATGTGATATGCTCCTGGTGGCATGTAAAAGATGCATAGAACTCACATACCAGCTCCAGGTATGTGGGCTCTGTGACGATGAATACTCGATTGTAAGGTGGCACATCGAGTATGCGTCTGACTTCCGGCTCTACTCCTAGCGTTTGTACTGCTGCCCAATCCAACGTTCTGCCCATCAGTATTGATACGCGACAATCATATACCTTTTTTAGCATGTTTTTATGTATGATTTAGGGTGAAATTGATAGGAAATCGATCTTAATTGATTGTTATTTACTCAATTTCACAGTTTTTATGATTTTGGAAGTGTCAGGTGAAAAGTAGACGAAAACAGCAAATTTTGGGGTAAAAATGCAATTTTTGGAAATGATGTTGACATGGTCAACGGTCCGGGACGGGCGTCCCTAATTCGGGACGGGCGACCCGACCCAGTCAGACCACCAGGACGAGCGTCCCAATCCAGGACGGGCGTCCTGAGCCGCCAGAAGCTGTCCCACATCGAATGTTTCAGAAATTTTCACTCCAGGAAGCTGCTATAAATACCCCAGGCCTCCAGCAGTTGAATTCATTCCTCTCCACTCGATCTGAGTCATTAAGTGGTGTCCAGTGTACAATTCTCTAGTACACAACTCACTCAGAGACTCGGATCTCAGTTTTCTTTCTTGTTAGTGTTTTGTTTTAGTTTCTGAGAAATAGTCTCAGATCTTAGGTTTCTATAGATAGGTTCATTTATGGTATTCATAGAATACCCGGGATTTCGTTAGGAGATCCTAAGAGGGCTCTAGGCGTTCGAAGAGTCAGTCCACAGGGCTGGGCTTAAGCTGGGTATTAAGGTAAAGCCCAGTTACTAGGCTGAGGAAGCGTCCTCCGACGGTCCTGGCGAGCAGAGTCGGGTCAAGCAATACGACATATACAGCAGTACGCTCCATCGGCGAGACTTCGTGAAGGGTGAATTCTTTATGGCATCGGTCCCCCTATCCCTCTCTTATATATTGTTATTGTGTTTGTCCAAATAACTGTTTGAATACCAGATTATGTTTTTATGAATATTTGTTATTTATGTTGAAGTATTATGTTTTTCTAGAAATGGCCACCTGCTTAAATATCCATTATGTCTGCATGTCTATTGCCGTTCTTTTAAACTGAAATTAGGGTTATAGACAATTCCTAACCACAGTCTATTCATAACCTGTTTAGTTTAACAGGCATCAATTAGTATTGGTGTCTGCCATACTAGATAAAATAATCTGCGGAACACCCCGTTGGTTGAAAGTAGTCTAGGTAGGCTGAGTAGAGTTTTATGCCGGCGGTTATGCGATGAGCAGTATGATCCCCAAAGTGACATAGGGCGGTCATTGCTGACTTTAGTCCGAGCCGTGAGTAGGGTCGTTACATTTAACGATGGGGCGGTAGCGTAGAAACTCAGATGTGGTAGCCTTTAGACACAGAACATAATTGCAATCCAGGCCAAGACATGTCTAAAACACTCGAATATAGGTCAATCAACATACAGTAACAGTATAACATAAAATCAGGATCTAATCTTTAAAACACTTTCAAGTTTAGCTAGACTTAAACCTAGTGGAGAATGAATCACCCTCTCATCAAAATTATTGATGAAGATTGCATAACTGGATTATAAGATAAGAGTTAGGATAAAAGGCTAGTTACTACTAAGCCGTTGCCACTTCCCTGTGAGTACGATAATTAATTTAATAAAATCGTAGATACTTTCCAACAGACTAGCTACACGATAGGTACTCTGCCTTAGGTTATGGCTGATTAAGTGACACCATAGAGACTAAATGTGACAATTAGTCAATCACAGTCCTTAATTATTCATAATCAATATAGGGTAAAATAACACCTATTTAGCACATCGGTCGGAAACGCATCAGATTTTTGGCGCCGTTGCCGGGGAAATATCATATTGAATTTAGGACTCCTGATCAAAATTCTAGACACCGATCAAAATTCTAGATACTTATGATAGGTAATGGTAGTAACCTAGACTTTAGACCCAACACTTATGTTATACCAGTTAGACAATCAATTTCCGAAATATAGGATTATCATAACTAATTAATTTTAGATGTTATCTGGAATTAAGACACTTAGGATAATCAAATTTTAGAAAATTATTCTAAAACCATATTAAGGAAATTTACCTGCTTTCAACATAAAACGAAAAAAAAATGTTAAAAATTTAAAAATCCAAGAAAGAATGTATCTTTTTTGCTCAACGGTGAGTCGTTCCTTTTCCCTATCTCTTGTTTTTTTTAGTTGTTTTCTTAGTTGCTCTTTTTCGTGTTTTTCTTCTATTATTTAATTTCGAATAAAAATGGAAATGAGGACAAAATATGTTTTCTTCTGAGTTGTAAAATTTTGGCTTAGATTTTTATGGGGAAGAAACTCTATTTTAGAATTTTCTTAGAGTCATGCCGGCCTTATTAGGATGAGTTATGAAATAGTTTTTCCTTAATAGCCAGACCTTTGAATGTTCTATTGAAAAAAGAATGTTCCTTTTGTTTTGCTGATGATTGCATGAGAACTTTTAAACCGAAAGGAATTACTGCACCCATTATGGCATCACCTGATTGAAATCTACTTTTTGAATTAATATGTGATGTAATGATGTAGTACGAATTGTTTGATGATAAGAAAGTTCATGCATGATAAATTCCGATCTTATTTAGTCTTGTCTAAAGACAATAGGTTACACTGATCACTCTGAGATATCTGTGTTCAATAAAACTAATGATGAACCAAGATTAATTAGTTAAGTTCTATTGAATTTGATATAGAAAGAAGGGATAAGAAAAAAGGTTGAAAATCTAGAAAGCAAACCATATGTCTAGATTAGAAAACCCCGAGTTAGAGGCCAGTGTAATACTGATAAATTTTTGGATGAAAAATTATTTGCATTGTTTGCTATGTATAATAATTCTCATATGTGGTTTATTTCAAATTATCTTGTCACTGAATAAGTTCCAAGTGATATGACTTATCAGCAAAAGAAGAAATTCTTTGCTGATTTGAAATATTACTACTGGGCAGTTTCTCTTCTATTTCAAATTTTTGCAGATCAGTTGATCAGAAGATTTGTCTCAGAAGACGAAGGCCACAAGAGTTTGGAGCATTGCCCTAAAGAATCTACGGGAGACCAATTGACTACTATCAACACTGTCCGGAAAGTGTTGAAAGCAGGATCTTGTTGACCCACCACATTCAAGGATTTTGTATCTCTGATACAGTCCTACGATGCTTGCCAAATAACAGGTAACACCTCTTCCAGAGATCATCTACCCCAGCGACGTACACAGAATATTGCAACTGTTGATATCAGGGGTATTTCGAATCCTTTTCCTTTCTTCCTTTGAACATAATTACATCATAGTAGTCGTGGAACACTTTTCGAAAATAGCCTGAACCACAGGCATTACCTACTAATGATGTTAAAGTCATGTGCAGATTCTAGTTGTTTTCTAGATTCAGAGTGCTAATGTCTTAGGAGGAAACGTTCAGTCTGTGTATCAAATCTGTTAAGTCTGCTAAGTACCACACTTTAGCACGGATTGCTATGGGAATGACTGACAATTCCAAAAGTGGTTGGAGCAGGTTACTGCAGAATGCTGCTCCAATGGGAAATGCATACAATCCCAGCTGGAGGAATCATACGGGATTTAGCTGAGGAGTAATTCGGAAGCTGGAAACTTTCAGAAGACACCACCACAGCAAAACCCACACTCGCAGAATCAATAGATGAGATACTGGCAACAATTAAAGCCAGACCAGTGCAAGCAAGTGATCTACCAAGAGGTAACGAACGGACGACAGATATAAAGGAATTTGGCATTGTGTCGGGAGCATAGCAATGGAGGAGCTTGCATTCCCTGCATACCAATCAGCTGTGAGAAACTTCCCCGATGAAGTCTCAAATACTTGGGCCCAAATCTACACAACTGGAGCCCCCTACCACCACAGATTCGCCAAAACTTCAGGTATCTTTTCTTCCAGTCGAGACTTGCATGACATACCTTTACTAACAGTGGCAAGAAGGCACACAAATCCCAAGAAGTCTCATTCCTAGACACGTTACTCCTGGACACGGTGCTATGATTGTGAGAAATCTTACAAATGATTCGAGGAAGCAGACCGTAGGGCTCGAGCCATTCATCAAATGAATAGGCCACTACCTTGAGCTCGACAATGAAGGATCGAAGCTGACATCATCCATTACAGTATCTAGTGCTTACAGAGTCAAGAATGCCTCATCAATAGCACATGGCTAAGGTGAAGAGCCAATTGACAGATCAGAGAAGACCCTTCTGCTCGCGACATGAAGGGAGTTTTTCTAATCCTCATGTTCCTTTACTTTTATTTTCTTTGTTTGGTGTCCTGTTTTGTTATTTCTTTGGTTGTTTTATTTTCTCTCTTACCCTTAGTTAGTCAAATAAGTGTGGGGTAAGAGTTTTCTATTTTGTTTTTGTTTCTTGTTTTCAAATAAGTGTGGGGTAGTCTAGATATGCATGAACACTGAGGACAATGTCAGACTTAAGTGTGGGGTAGCAGTGCACGGTGCACTGTATCAGTTGACAAAAATTTTTGCATGATTTTGCTTGTTTTCCCCGTATTTTCACACCCTTCCAAAAAAAATTTCAAAATTTTTCCGTCTTTCAGACTTCTAAATGCAGTATGATTGGTTAAACAATTGCTTATGTCTATGATATGTAGGTAGTATGTTGTGGTTAGTAGGAGATAATTGATAACTATTGTTGAACCCCATTGATTAGAAGTAGGGAATTCCTGATAATTGAGCACAACTTAGTCTGGATTAGAGACCTCAACCAATTACCTTTTCTAAACTTAACTAGATAAAATTAGACCAGTTGCAGGATGCATTGACAATTGGAATGACTAGATGAGACTCTGAGCCAAAAGTGAAAAAGAAAAAAAAATTATCAAATGAGGTAGTTTGCCAGCGGCCTTCGCTACTCGAGCACCACTCTTTTGGGGAACTTAAAGCCTGATGCCCTAAGGTCGTGTAGATCTGGGAGTCATCGGAGTGGGACTCGCTACATGGGTAGTTGAAGTTGACGTGTTCTAAGCAGACTCAAAATACCCTAGAAATCTATAAACGAAAGAAATCAATAAGAGCTAATAATTAAAATCTGATCACCAAGGCTCAGAACTTAGAAGTTATCTGTTGTCATGTGTCTAGTGACAGTCCAAGTGTTATCTAGTAATAGTTAAGACAAGAGTTTTATTGTGTTGACTATCTGGTCTGGACTAGTACACACTACACATCAAGAAGACCTTATGACTAAGAGAAAGTTCATTCAACCTAGTTATTAAATTGTTTTCTGCTCAATCCTAACAATCTACTAGAGACATTTGAGACCTGTCATAGCAACCTAACCAGTCAGACCTGTGTTAAGAATTATGGAATAATTTTTGGAATAAAAACATGACTAGAAATTTAAGTGACTGCACATATGATTTAGAATCACTAACTTCAGGTAGCTTTGCTTGAGGACAAGCAAAAAGCTAAGTGTGGGTTATCTGATACGCGAAATCATATACCTTTTTAGCATGTTTTTATGTATGATTTAGGTGAAATTGATAGGAAATCGATCTTAATTGATTGTTATTTACTCAATTCACAGTTTTTTATGATTTTGGAAGTGTCAGGTGAAAAGTAGACGAAAACAGCAAATTTTGGGGTAAAAATGCAATTTTTGGAAATGTTGACTTGGTCAACGGTCCGGGACGGGCGTCCCGACCCAGTCAGACCCCAGGACGGGCGTCTCGAGCTGCCAGAAGCTGTCCCACCTCGAATTTTCAGAATTTTCACTCCAGGAAGCTGCTATAAAACCCCCAGGCCTCCAGCAGTTGAATTCATTCCTCTCCACTCGATCTGAGTCATTAAGTGGTGTCCAGTGTACAATTCTCTAGTACACAACTCACTCAGAGACTCGGATCTCAGTTTTCTTTCTTGTTAGTGTTTTGTTTTAGTTTCTGAGAAATAGTCTCAGATCTTAGGTTTCTATAGATAGGTTCGTTTCTGGTATTCATAGAATACTCGGGATTTCGTTAGGAGATCCTAAGAGGGCTAGGCGTTCGAAGAGTCAGTCCACAGGGCTGGGCTTAAGCTGGGTATTAAGGTAAAGCCCAGTTACTAGGCTGAGGAAGCGTCCTCTGACGGTCCTGGCGAGCAGAGTCGGGTCAAGCAATACGGCATATACAGCAGTACGCTCCATCGGTGAGACTTCATGAAGGGGGAATTCTTTATGGCATCGGTCCCCCTGTCCCTCTCTTATATGTTGTTATTGTGTTTGTCCAAATAACTGTTTGAATACCAGATTATGTTTTTATGAATATTTGTTATTTATGTTGAAGTATTATGTTTTTCTAGAAATGACCACCTGCTTAAATATCCATTATGTCTGCATGTCTATTGCCGTTCTTTTAAACTGAAATTAGGGTTATAGACAATTCCTAACCACGGTCTATTAATAACCTATTTAGTTTAACAGGCATCAATTAGTATTGGTGTCTGCCATACTAGATAAAATAATCTGCAGAACACCCCGTTGGTTGAAAGTAGTCTAGGTAGGCTGAGTAGAGTTTTATGCCGGCGGTTATGCGACGAGCAGTATGATCCCCAAAGTGACATAGGGCGGTCATTGCTGACTTTAGTCCAAGCCGTGAGTAGGGCCGTTACCCTTAACGATGGGGCGGTAGCGTAGAAACTCAGATGTGGTAGCCTTTAGACACAGAACATAAATGCAATCCAGGCCAAGACATGTCTAAAACACTCGAATATAGGTCAATCAACGTATAGTAAGAGTATAACATAAAATCAGGATCTAATCTTTAAAACACTTTCATGTTTAGCTAGACTTAAACCTAGTGGAGAATGAATCACCCTCTCATCAAAATTATTGATGAAGATTGCATAACTAGATTATAAGATAAGAGTTAGGATAAAAGGCTAGTTACTACTAACTCGTTGCCACTTCCCTGGGAGTACGATAATTAATTTAATAAAATCGTAGATACTTTCCAACAAACTAGGTACACGATAGGTACTCTGGCTTAGGTTATGGCTGATTAAGTGACACCATAGAGACTAAATGTGACAATTAGTCAATCACAGTCCTTAATTATTCATAATCAACATAGGGTAAAATAACACCTATTTAGCACATCAGTCGGAAACGCATCAGATTTTTGGCGCCGTTGCCGGGGAAATATCATAATGAATTTAGGACTCCTGATCAAAATTCTAGACACCGATCAAAATTCTAGATACTTATGATAGGTAACGGTAGTAACCTAGACTTTAGACCCAACACTTATGTTATACCAGTTAGACAATCAATTTCCGAAATAAAGGATTATCATAACTAATTAATTTTAGATGTTATCTGGAATTAAGACACTTAGGATAATCACATTTTAGAAAATTATTCTAAAACCATATTAAGGAAATTTACCTGCTTTCAACATAAAACGAAAAAAAAATGTTAAAAATTTAAAAATCCAAAAAAGAATGTATCTTTCTTGCTCAACGGTGAGTCGTTCCTTTTCCCTATCTCTTGTTTTTTTAGTTGTTTTCTTAGTTGCTCTTTTTCGTGTTTTTCTTCTATTATTTAATTTCGAATAAAAATGGAAATGAGGATAAAATATGTTTTCTTCTGAGTTGTAAAATTTTGGCTTAGATTTTTATGGGGAAGAAACTCTATTTTAGAATTTTCTTAGAGTCATGCCGGCCTTATTAGGATGAGTTATGAAATAGTTTTTCCATAATAGCCAGACCTTTGAATGTTCTATTGAAAAAAGAATGTTCCTTTTGTTTTGCTGATGATTGCATGAGAACTTTTAAACCGAAAGGAATTACTGCACCCATTATGGCATCACCTGATTGAAATCTACTTTTTGAATTAATATGTGATGTAATGATGTAGTACGAATTGTTTGATGATAAGAAAGTTCATGCATGATAAATTCTGATCTTATTTAGTCTTGTCTAAAGACAATAGGTTACACTGATCACTCTGAGATATCTGTGTTCAATAAAACTAATGATGAACCAAGATTAATTAGTTAAGGTCTATTGAATTTGATATAGAAAGAAGGGATAAGAAAAAAGGTTGAAAATCTAGAAAGCAAACCATATGTCTAGATTAGAAAACCCCGAGTTAGAGGCTAGTGTAATACTGATAAATTTTTGGATGAAAACTTATTTGCATTGTTTGCTATGTATAATAATTCTCATATGTGGTTTATTTCAAATTATCTAGTCACTGAATAAGTTCCAAGTGATATGACTTATCAGCAAAAGAAGAAATTCTTTGCTGATTTGAAATATTACTAATGGGCAGTTTCTCTTCTATTTCAAATTTTTGCAGATCAGTTGATCAGAAGATTTGTCTCAGAAGACGAAGGCCACAAGAGTTTGGAGCATTGCCCTAAAGAATCTACGGGAGACCAATTGACTACTATTAACACTGTCCGGAAAGTGTTGAAAGCAGGATCTTGTTGACCCACCACATTCAAGGATTTTGTATCTCTGATACAGTCCTACGATGCTTGCCAAATAACAGGTAACACCTCTTCCAGAGATCATCTTCCCCAGCGACGTACACAGAATGTTGCAACCGTTGATATCAGGGGTATTTCGAATCCTTTTCCTTTCTTCCTTTGAACATAATTACATCATAGTAGTCGTGAAACACTTTTCGAAAATAGCCTGAACCACAGGCATTACCTACTAATGATGTTAAAGTCATGTGCAGATTCTAGTTGTTTTCTAGATTCAGAGTGCTAATGTCTTAGGAGGAAACGTTCAGTCTGTGTATCAAATCTTTTAAGTCTGCTAAGTACCACACTTTAGCAGGGATTGCTATGGGAATGACTAACCATTCCAAAAGTGGTTGGAGCAGGTTACTGCAGAATGCTGCTCCAATGGGAAATGCATACAATCCCAGCTGGAGGAATCATACGGGATTTAGCTGAGGAGTAATTCGGAAGTTGGAAACTTTCAGAAGACACCACCACAGCAAAATCCACACTCGCAGAATCAATAGATGAGATACTGGCAACAATTAAAGCCAGGCCAGTGCAAGCAAGTGATCTACCAAGAGGTAACGAACGGACGACAGAGATAGAGGAATTTGGCATTGTGTCGGGAGCATAGCAATGGAGGAGCTTGCATTCCCTGCATACCAATCAGCTGTGAGAAACTTCCCCGAGGAAGTCTCAAATACTTGGGCCCAGATCTACACAACTGGAGCCCCCTACCACCACAGCTTCGCCAAAACTTCAGGTATCTTTTCTTCCAGTCGAGACTTGCATGCCATACCTTTACTAACAGTGGCAAGAAGGCACACAAATCCCAAGAAGTCTCATTCCTAGACACGTTACTCCTGGACACGGTGCTATGATTGTGAGAAATCTTACAAATGATTCGAGGAAGCAGACCGTAGGGCTCGAGCCATTCATCAAATGAATAGGCCACTACGTGGAGCTCGACAATGAAGGATCGAAGCTGACATCATCCGTTACAGTATCTAGTGCTTACAGAGTCAAGAATACCTCATCAATAGCACATGGCTAAGGTGAAGAGCCAATTGACAGATCAGAGAAGACCCTTCTGCTCGCGACATGAAGGGAGTTTTTCTGATCCTCATGTTCCTTTACTTTTATTTTCTTTGTTTGGTGTCCTGTTTTGTTATTTCTTTGGTTGTTTTATTTTCTCTCTTACCCTTAGTTAGTCAAATAAGTGTGGGGTAAGAGTTTTCTATTTTGTTTTTGTTTCTTGTTTTCAAATAAGTGTGGGGTAGTCTAGATATGCATGAACACTGAGGATAGTGTCAGACTTAAGTGTGGGGTAGCAGTGCACGGTGCACTGTAGCAGTTGACACAAAGTTTTGCATGATTTTGCTTGTTTTCCCCGTATTTTCACACCCTTCCAAAAAAAAATTCAAAATTTTTCCGACTTTCAGACTTCTAAATGCAGTATGATTGGTTAAACAATTGCTTATGTCTATGATATGTAGGTAGTATGTTGTGGTTAGTAGGAGATAATTGATAACTATTGCTAAACCCATTGATTAGAAGTAGGGAATTCCTGATAATTGAGCACAACTTAGTCTGGATTAGAGACCTCAACCAATTACCTTTTCAAAACTTAACTAGATAAAATTAGACCAGTTGCAGGAAGCATTGACAGTTGGAATGACTAGATGAGACTCTGAGCCAAAAGTGAAAAAGAAACAAAAGAAAGTTAATCAAATGAGGGTAGTTTGCCAGCGGCCTTCGCTACTCGAGCACCACTCCTTTGGGGAACTTAAAGCCTGATGCCCTAAGGTCGTGTAGATCTGGGAGTCATCGGAGTGGGACTCGCTACATGGGTAGTTGAAGTTGACGTGTTCTAAGCAGACTCAAAATATCCTAGAAAATCTATAAACGAAAGAAATCAATAAGAGCTAAATAATTAAAATCTGATCACCAAGGCTCAGAACTTAGAAAGTTATCTGTTGTCAATGTGTCTAGTGACAGGTCGAAGTGTTATCTAGTAATAGTTAAGACAAGAGTTTATTGTGTTGACTATCTGGTCTGGACTAGTACACACACTACACATCAGGAAGACCTTATGACTAAGAGAAGAGTTCAAACTAGTTATTAAATTGTTTTCTGCTCAATCCTAACAATCTACTAGAGACATTTGAGACCTTGTCATAGCAACCTAACCAGTCAAACCTGTGTTAAGAATTATTGGAATAATTTTTGGAATAAAAACATGACTAGAAATTTAAGTGACTGCACATATGATTTAGAATCACTAACTTCAGGTAGGCTTTGCTTGAGGACAAGCAAAAAGCTAAGTATGGGGTTATCTGATACGCGAAAATCATATACCTTTTTTAGCATGTTTTTATGTATGATTTAGGGTGAAATTGATAGGAAATCGATCTTAATTGATTGTTATTTACTCAATTTCACAGTTTTTATGATTTTGGAAGTGTCAGGTGAAAAGTAGACGAAAACAGCAAATTTTGGGGTAAAAATGCAATTTTTGGAAATGTTGACTTGGTCAACGGTCCGGGACGGGCGTCCCTAATTCGGGACGGGCGTCCCGACCCAGTCAAACCACCAGGACGGGCGTCCCGAGCAGCCAGAAGCTGTCCCACATCAAATTTTTCAGAACTTTTCACTCCAGGAAGCTGCTATAAATACCCCAGGCCTCCAGCAGTTGAATTCATTCCTCTCCACTCGATCTGAGTCATTAAGTGGTGTCCAGTGTACAATTCTCTAGTACACAACTCACTCAGAGACTCGGATCTCAGTTTTCTTTCTTGTTAGTATTTTGTTTTAGTTTCTGAGAAATAGTCTCAGATCTTAGGTTTCTATAGATAGGTTCGTTTCTGGTATTCATAGAATACCCGGGATTTCGTTAGGAGATCCTAAGAGGGCTCTAGGAGTTCGAAGAGTCAGTCCACAGGGCTGGGCTTAAGCTGGGTATTACGGTAAAGCCTAGTTACTAGGCTGAGGAAGCGTCCTCCGACGGTCCTGGCGAGCAGAGTCGGGTCAAGCAATACGGCATATACAGCAGTACGCTCCATCGGTGAGACTTCGTGAAGGGTGAATTCTTTATGGCATCGGTCCCCCTGTCCCTCTCTTATATGTTGTTATTGTGTTTGTCCAAATAACTGTTTGAATACCAGATTATGTTTTTATGAATATTTGTTATTTATGTTGAAGTATTATGTTTTTCTAGAAATGGCCACCTGCTTAAATATCCATTATGTCTGCATGTCTATTGCCGTTCTTTTAAACTGAAATTAGGGTTATAGACAATTTCTAACCACGGTCTATTCATAACCTGTTTAGTTTAACAGGCATCAATTAGTATTGGTGTCTGCCATACTAGATAAAATAATCTGCGGAACACCCCGTTGGTTGAAACTAGTCTAGGTAGGCTGAGTAGAGTTTTATGCCGGCGGTTATGCGACGAGCAGTATGATCCCCAAAGTGACATAGGGCGGTCATTGCTGACTTTAGTCCGAGCTGTGAGTAGGGCCGTTACCCTTAACGATGGGTAAGAGTTAGTTACTACTAAGCCGTTACCACTTCCCTGGGAGTACGATAAGTAATCTAATTAAAATCGTAGATACTTTCCAACAGACTAGCTACACGATAGGTACTCTACCTTAGGTTCTAATTGATTAAGTGACAAAATAGAGACTAAATGTGACAATTAGTCAATCACAGTCCTTAATTATTCATAATCAACATAGGGTAAAATAACACCTATTTAGCACATCGGTCGGAAACGCATCAAGTATCGTACGCCCGATGTACCCAAGGCATCTCTCTTGGTATGCTGTGCTGGAGGGGAACAGCATAAAAGGGTGTGCCACTGAGGTAACTGTCATGGTAGATGTGGTACGAGCACGTTTGGGAGCCATTTAAACGTACGAGAGAGTTTAGGTGGGAAGGAAAGCTTTAAACTCAAATTCTGGAGGTGAATTTGAATTCAGAAGGGTGAAATTAGGTTAGGGAAATATTTTGAATTTTTGGCTGGAAAATCGAATTTTGGAGGGAAATTCGAATTTTTGGGTGAAGTTTAAAATTCAAATTTTGGAGGGAAACTCGAATTTTTAAACTTTGGAGAGTTTGCCAAAAATTTGTAGAGAGAAGCTAGAGAGAAATATTTTTAGAGAGATGAATTTTTGGTTGTAGATTTGAGAGAAAATGAAAAAAATGAATTTTTATAGAAGGGGCGGCCTTCGGGACACCCGTCCCGGAGGCAGAACTCCCGTCCCGCTGGACGCCGGTCCCGGGTTGCTTCGGGATGCGTGCCAATTCCGAGAAATTTTTTTTCGTAATTCCCTGAAAATCTCAAGATACAAAAAATAATCATAATTTTTAACAAGGCTTCATGTTTATCCAATTAAATTAAGAAGTTGTTAAAACTCTATGCAAAAATTCCTCAGTCTCTTTTTTTTTTCGAAAATCATGACTATCCTAATGTTGTCCCTACTTAAATTCAGCAAGAATTTCAGAAAAACAAAAACTGAGTTTGTACAATTTAATTAGTGAAAAATAAACTGTATTTGCAAAACTTTTGTTTTTCATAGAAATTTAAAAATAAAATGTCTGAAGAAAATTGTTGAATATAAAGGACCCTTTTAAAAAATTTGAAAAATAGAAAATATGGGTCAATTATTCAAGTTTAGTTCAAATGAATTATTTGCTGAGAATAAAAGTAAAAGAATCTTCCCTTTTTTTTTAACGACCCTTATCTCTGATCTCCTGTAGTTCTGTTCGAATGCTTCGCATTTCTATGCGTATGACTCTCATCTCATCCCTCTGCATGTTCTGCTCACTGCGTAAATCAGCCATCTCTCGGAGTAGTTGTGCACCTTGGTTCTCCTGAAGACTGACCGTGGCTCTGAGTCGGTCCACGTTAGTTGTGATATTCAGACTGAGTTGGTCTAAATGACACAGTCTGCTGGCAATCCCTTGGTCCATCTCATAGACCCTTTGAGCCAACGTGTCTATCTGCACGGACAACATTGAATGATAACCATTAGTACTCCCCCCGGATGAAGGGGTGCGCTCGTTAGGTGTTGGGGTGTATGCAGGAGAGGTTGGTGAATTTTGGGTTTGGTCAGTAGGGGGTGGATTTATAGGAACTCTCTGGGCAGGAGGGTGAACTAGAGATCTCTGGGGTTCTTCTTCCGTGGGACTATGCTCACGGGTGTTCAAGAATCGTCTCACTAGGTCACTGGCGTCTGGGCTTGAGTTTACTTCCACTGGTTGTGAAGGAAGAGTCCCTCGTGGTATTTCTGGTGCAGGCCTAGATGGGCCTTCCGGCTTTGTCTTCTTTGGTCCTGGAGTGTCAGGGTTTTCTGTTTTCTTTGCCTGGTTAGTAGCTGCTCTTGTTCTCTTCATCTCTGGGTGCAAAGTCTGGTTAGAAATAACAAATAACAAAAGTAGGAAAGTGAAATAAGAAAGAAAGAAAAATATTTTTAGGGATTTTGAATTTTATTTAGAAAGCAGGTAAATTTCCTCAATATGGTTTTAGAATAATTTTCTAAAATTTGATTATCCTAAGTGTCTTAATTTCATATATTATCTAAAATTAATTAGTTATGATAATCCTATATTTTGGAAAGTGATTGTCTAACTAACATAAGATAAGTGTAAATCAAAAGTCTAGGTTACTACCGTTACCTATCATAAGTCTCTAGAATTGTGGCCAATAATCCTAAATTCATTATGATATTTCCCTGGCAACGGCGCCAAAAATCTGATGGGATTCCGGTTGACGTGCTAAATAGGTGTTATTTTACCCTATGTTGATTATGAATAATTAAGGACTGTGATTGACTAATTGTCACATTTAGTCTCTATGGTGTCACTTAATCAGCCAGAACCTAAGGCAGAGTACGTATCGTGTAGCTAGTCTGTTAGAAAGTATCTACGTTTTTATTAAGTTAAATATCGTACTCCCAGGGAAGTGGCAACGGCTTAGTAGTAACTAGCCTTTTATCCTAACTCCTATCTAATGGTCCAGTTATGCAATCTTCATCAAATACTTTGATGAGAGGGTGATTCATTCTCCACTAGGTTTAAGTCTAATTAATCCTAGAAGTGTTTTATAGATGAGTCCTGATTCTATGTTATACTGTTCCTATATGTTGATTGACCTAAATTCGAATATTTTAGACATGTCTTAGCCTGGATTGCAACTATGTTCTGTGTCTAAAGGCGTACCACATCCGAGGTTTCTAATAAACCGCCCTACCTTAATGACGGCCCTACTCATGGTTCGGAACGAAGGCATCCACGAAAGCCCTATGTCACTTCGGGGATCATACCGCTTGCCCTAGCCGCCGGCATAATCGGACTCGGCCCGACTTACCCTAGACTACTCTAACAAACAGGGTGTTCAGCAAGTTATTTTATCTAGCATGGCAGATACCAATACTAATTGATGACTGTTAAACTAAACAGGTTATGATTAGACCGTGGTTAGGAATTGTCTATAACCCTAACTTTAGTTTAAAAGAGCACATTAGACATGCAGACATAGTGAATGTTAAGCAGGTGGCTATTTCCGGAAAAACATAACAACGTCAACATATAAAACAACTATTCATAAAAATCGTAATCTCGCATTCATAATAAATATTTAGAACAATACAATAACAACATATAAGAGAGGGACATGGGGACTGATGCCATAAAGAAATCACCCTTTACGTAGTCTCGCCGACGGAGCGTACTGCTGTATATGTCGTATTGCTCGCCCTGACTCTGCTCGCTAGAACCTTCGGAGGACGCTTCCTCAGCCTAGTAACTGGGCTTTACCTTAATACCCAGCTTAAGCCCAGCCCTGTGGACTGACTCTTCGAACGCCTAGAGCCCTCTTAGGATCTCTGAACGAAATCCCGGGTATTCTATGAATACTAGAAACGAACCTATCTATAGAAACCTAAGATCTGAGACTATTTCTCAGAAACTAAAACAAAACACTAATAAGAAAGAAAACTGAGATCCGAGTCTGTGAGTGAGTTGTGTACTAGAGAAGTGTACACTGGAAACCACTAAATGACTCAGATCGAGTGGAGAGGAATGATTTCAACTGCTGGAGGCCTGGGGTATTTATAGCAGCTTCCCGGGGTGATTTTTCATCAAAAATTCGATGTGGGACTGGATCTGGGGGTCGGGACGCCCGTCCTGATCTGTTGACCAGGTCGGGACGCCCGTCCCGACGGGCGTCCCGAACCCACAGAACCAGTTCCCACATCAAAGTTTTGATGAAAAATCACCCCGGGAAGCAGCTATAAATACCCCAGGCCTCCAGTAGTTGAAATCATTCCTCTCCACTCGATCTGAGTCATTAAGTGGTTTCCAGTGTACACTTCTCTAGTACGCAACTCACTCAGAGACTCAGATCTCAGTTTTCTTTCTTATTAGTGTTTTGTTTTAGTTTCTGAGAAATAGTCTCAGATCTTAGGCTTACATAGATAGGTTCGTTTCTGGTATTCATAGAATACCCGGGATTTCATTAGGAGATCCTAAGAGGGCTCTAGGCGTTCGAAGAGTCAGTCCACAGGGTTGGGCTTAAGTTGGGTATTAAGGTAAAGCCCAGTTACTAGGCTGAGGAAGCGTCCTCCGAAGGTTCTAGCGAGCAGAGTCAGGGTGAGCAATACGACATATACAGCAGTACGCTCCGTCGGCGAGACTACGTAAAGGGTGATTTCTTTATGGCATCAGTCCCCATGTTCCTCTCTTATATGTTGTTATTATTTTTTTCTAAATACATATTATGAATACGAGATTACGATTTTTTATGAATAGTTGTTTTATATGTTGACGTTATTATATTTTTCCAGAAATAGCCACCTGCTAAATATTTACTATGTCTGCATGTTTAATGTGCTCTTTTAAACTAAAGTTAGGGTTATAGACAATTCCTAACCACGGTCTAATCATAACCTGTTTAGTTTAACAGGCATCAATCAGTATTGGTGTCTGCCAAGCTAGATAAAATAACCTGCTGAACACCCTGCATGTTAAAGTAGTCTAGGTAGGGGCCGAGCTGAGTCCGATTATGCCGGCGGCTAGGGCAAGCGGTATGATCCCCGAAGTGACATAGGGCTTTCATGGATGCTTTCATCCCGAACCGTGAGTAGGGCCGTTATTAAGGTAGGGCGGTTTATTAGAAACCTCGGATGTGGTACGCCTTTAGACACAGAACATAGTTGCAATCCAGGCTAAGACATGTCTAAAATATTCGAATTTAGGTCATTCAACATATAGGAACAGTATAACATAGAATCAGGACTCATCTATAAAACACTTCTAGGATTAATTAGACTTAAACCTAGTGGAGAATGAATCACCCTCTCATCAAAGTATTTGATGAAGATTGCATAACTGGATCATAGGATAGGAGTTAGGATAAAAGGCTAGTTACTACTAAGCCGTTGCCACTTCCCTGGGAGTACGATATTTAACTTAATAAAATCGTAGATACTTTCCAACAGACTAAATACACAATAGGTACTCTGCCTTAGGTTCTGGCTGATTAAGTGACACCATAGAGACTAAATGTGACAAGTAGTCAATCACAGTCCTTAATTATTCATAATCAACATAGGGTAAAATAACACCTATTTAGCACGTCGGTCGGAAACCCCATCAACAATTCCTAACCACGGTCTATTCATAACCTGTTTAGTTTAACATGCATCAATTAGTATTCGTGTCTGCCATATTAGATAAAATAACCTACAGAACACCCTGTTTGTTAGAGTAGTCTAAGTAGGCTGAGTTGAGTTTTTATGCCGGCGTTAGGGCGAGTAGCATGATCCCCTAAGTGATATAGGGCTTTCATGGATGCCTTTAGCTCGAACCGTGAGTAGGGCCGTCAATGGCGATGGGGTGGTTTATTAGTTGACTCAGATGTGGTACACCTTTAGACTCAGTACATAGTTGCAATCCAGGCCAAGACATGTCTAAAATACTCGAAGATAGGTCAATCAACATGTAGGAACAGTATAAGATAGAATCAGGACATTATCTGTAAAACACTTTTAGGCTTAAATAGACTTAAACCTAGTGGAGAATGAATCACCCTCTCATCAAAGATATTGATGAACGATTGCATAACTAGATCATAAGATAAGAGTTATGGTAAGAGGATAGTTACTACTGAGCCGTTACCACTTCCCTGGGAGTACGATATTAATAAATTAAAATCGTAGATACTTTCCAAGAACTAGCTACACGATAGGTACTCTGCCTTAGGTTTTGATTGATTAAGTGACAACAATTGAATGCTAAAGTGACAGTTAGTAAGACTCAGTCCTTAATTACTCATAATCAACATAGGTAAATAAAGCTTATCTTTTAGCATACCAATCGGAACGAATCAGATTTTTGGCGCCGTTGCCGGGGAAATATCAAAATGAACTTAGGATTCCTGATCAAAATTCTAGAGACTTATGATAGGTAACGGTAGTAACCTAGACCTTAGACCCAACACTTATTTTATGCTAGTTAGACAATCAATTTCCGAAATATAGGGTTATCATAACTAATTAATTTTAGATATTATCTGGAATTAAGACACTTAGGATAATCAAATTTTAGAAAATTATTCTAAAACCATATTAAGGGAATTTAATTGCTTTCAAAAAACAATATGAAAAAAAAGGAAAACAATTTTTTTAATTTAAAACCCGAAAAAAAAATGTATTTTTCTTATTCAACAGTAAGTTGTTCTTCTTCCCTATCTCTTGTTCTTTCTTAGTTGTTTTCTTAGTTGTACATTTGTTGCTCTTTTTCCTATTTTTTCTTCTATTATTTAATTTCGAAAAAATAAAAATGGAAATGAGGATAAAATATATTTTCTTCTGAGTTGTAAAATTTTGGCTTAGATTTTTATCGGAAAGAAATTCCATTTTAGAATTTTCTTAGAGTCATGCCGGCTTTATTAGGACGAGTTATGAAATAATTTTTCCTTAATAGCCAGACCTTTGAATGTTCTATTGAAAAAAGGATGTTCCTTTTGCTAATAATTGCATGAGATCTTTTAACCCAAAAGGAATTACTGCACCCATTATGACATCACCTGGTTGGAATCTGCTTTTTGAATTAATATGTGATGTAATGATGTAGTAAGAATTGTTTTAGGACAGAAATATGATAAGAAAGTTCATGTATGATAAATTCCGATCTTATCTAGTATTGTCTAAAAACAATAGTTTACATTGATCACTCTGAGATATCTGTGTTCAATAAAACTAATGCTGAACCATAATTGATTAAGTTAAGTTTTATTGTTACTTGAATTTGATATAGAATGAAGGGATAAGAAAAAAGGGTTGAAAATCTAGAAAGCAAACCATTTGTCTAGATTAGAAAACCCTGAGTTAGAGGCTATTGTAATACTGATAAATTTTTGGATGAAAACTTATTTGCAATGTTTGCTATGTATAATAATTCTCATATGTGGTTTATTGTTGTTGCAAATTATCTAGTCACTGAATGGGTTCCAAGTAATATGACTTATCAGCAAAAGAAGAAATTCTTTGCTGATTTGAAATATTACTATTGGGCAGATATCTCTTCTATTTCAAATTTTTGCATATCAGTTGATCAGAAGATGTGTCTCGAAAGACAAAGGCCACAAAATTTTGGAGCATTGTCATCGACGATCTACGAGAGGCTATTTGAGTGCTAGTGATACGCGAAAATCATATACCTTTTTTAGCATGTTTTTATGTATGATTTAGGGTGAAATTGATAGGAAATCGATCTTAATTGATTGTAATTTACTCAATTTCACAGTTTTTATGATTTTGGAAGTGTCAGGTGAAAAGTAGACCAAAACAACAAATTTTGGGGTAAAAATGCAATTTTTGGAAATGTTGACTTGGTCAACGGTCCGGGAAGGGCATCCCGAATTCGGGACGGGCGTCCCGACCCTGTCAAACCGCTAGGACGGGCGTCCCGAAGCACCAGAAGTTGTTTCACATCGAAATGTTTGGAGATTTTCACTCCAGAAAGCTGCTATAAATACCCAGGCCTCCAAGAGTTGAAATCATCCCTCTCCACTCGATCTGAGTCATTCAGAGACTTCCAGTGTACAGTTCTCGAGTACACAAGTCACTGAGAGACTCGGGTTTCAGTTTCAGTTTTCTTTCTTTCTTTAGTGTTTCGTTTTCTTAGTTTTTGAGAAATAGTCTCAGATCTTAGGCTTCGATAGATAGGTTCGTTTTTGGTATTCATAGAATACCGGGATTTCGTTAGGAGATCCTAAGAGAGAGATAGGGTGCGTGTTCTTAGTCAGATTAGGGCAATTTGCTTAAGCCTGAGATGTAAGGTAAAGCAATTGCTACTAGGTCTGAGGAGCGTTCTCCGAAGGCTCTGCCGAGCAGAGTAGGACCGAGCAGTCAGGAGCATACAGGAGCTGTAGCGCCGGCTGGACCTGCATAGAGTGGTGATTACTTTATGATAGTGGGTCCCTTAGATGAGGTTCTGTATGTTTACGAATTGTTTTATCTAAATATTAATTTGAATATCAGATTACGATTCTTATGAATATCTGTTTTATATGTTGAAGTTGTTATGATTTTCCGGAAATAGCCACCTGCTAAATATTCACTATGTCTGCATGTTTAATGTGCTCTTTTAAACTAAAGTTAGGATTATAGACAATTCCTAACCACGGTCTAATCATAACATGTTTAGTTTAACAGGCATCAATTAGTATTGGTGTCTGCCATGCTAGATAAAATAACTTGTGGAACACCCTGCCTGTTAAAGTAGTCTAGGTATGGGCCGAGCTGAGTCCGATTATGCCGGCGGCTAGGGCAAGCGACATGATACCGAAGTGACATAGGGTACCATTCATGGATGCCTTCGTCCCGAACCGTGAGTAGGGTCGTCATTAAGGTAGGGCGGTTTATTAGAGACCTCGGATGTGGTACGCCTTTAGACACAGAACATAGTTGCAATCCAGGCTAAGATGCATCTAAAATACTCGAAGATAGGTCAATCAACATGTAGGAACAGTATAACATAGAATCAGGACTCATCTATAAAACACTTTTGGGATTAATTAGACTTAAACCTAGTGGAGAATGGATCACCCTCTCATCAAAGTATTTGATGAAGATTGCATAACTGGATCATAAGATAGGAGTTAGGATAAAAGGCTAGTTACTACTAAGCCGTTGCCACTTCCCTAGGAGTACGATATTTACTTAATAAAATCGTAGATACTTTCCAACAGACTAGCTACACGATAGGTACTCTGCCGTAGGTTCTGATTGATTAAGTGACAATAATTGAATGCTAAGTGACAGTTAGTAAGACTCAGTCCTTAATTACTCATAATCGACATAGGTAAATAAAGCCTACCTTTTAGCATACCAATCGGAACGCATCAGATTTTTGGCGCCGTTGCCGGGGAAATATCATAATGAATTTAGGATTCCTGATCAAAATTCTAGAGACTTATGATAGGTAACGGTAGTAACCTAAACTTTAGACCTACACTTATCTTACACTAGTTAGAAAATCAGTTTCCGAAATATAGGGTTATCATAACTAATTAATTTTAGATTTTATCTAGAATTAAGATACTTAGGATAATCAAATTTTAGAAAATAATTCTAAAACCATATTGAGGAAATTTAACTGCTTTTGAAAAAAAAAAAGGAAACAAAAATGTATTTTTCTTGCTCAATGGTAAGTTGTTCTTTTCCCTATCTCTTGTTCTTTCTTAGTTGTTTTTTTCGTACATTTGTTTCTCTTTTTTTTCGTTTTTTCCCTATTACTTAATTTCAAAAAAAAATTTAAATGGAAATGAGGATAGAATATTTTTCTGAGTTGTCAATTTTTAGCTCATGTTTTAATCTGGAAGAAATATCATTGTGGAATTTTCTTAGGTCATGCTTAGTCTATTAGACAGAATCATGAAATAAAATTTTCTTTAATAGACAAACCTCTGAGTATTCTAATGAGAAAGGATGTTCCTTTTGTTTGATGATAAATGCATGAGCTTGTTTAAACCAAAAGGAATTACTGCACCCATTATGACATCACCTAATTGGAATTTGCTTTGTGAATTAATATGTGATGCTAGTGACCATGTAGTAATGATTGTTTTAGGAAATAGGCATGATTAGAACTTCATATTATACACTATGCAAGTAAGACCTTTTACTGATGCCTAGTAGAACCTTACCACCACTGAAAAGGGATTACTAGTTATTGCATATGCCTATGATACATTCGTGCCATGCCTAGTCTAAACAATAGTATACACTGATTACTTTACTCTAAGATATCTGTTCAATAAAACTAATGATGAACCAAGATTGATTAGTTAAGTTCTATTGAATTTGATATAGAAAGACGTGATAAGAAAAAGGGCTAAAAATCTAGAAAGCAAACCTTTGGTCTAGATTAGAAAACCCCGAGTTAGAAGCTATTGACGAGACAGTAGTATCTGATAAACTTCTGAATGAGAAATTATTTGCTATGAATAATGATTCTCCCCCGTAGTTTACTGATATTACTAATTATCTAGTTGCTAATTATTCCCAAGTGATATGACTTATCAACAAAAGAAGAAATTCTTTGTTGATTTGGAATGTTACTACTAGGGAGATCCGTTTTTCTATTTTGAATCATTGCAAGGTAAGTGATCAGAAGACGTATCTCAGAAGACGAAGGACACAAGATTTTGGAGCATTGCCCTAAAGGATCTACAAGAGACCAATTGACTACTATCAACACTGTCCGGAAAGTGTTGAAAGCAGGATCTTGTTGACCCACCATATTCAAGGACTTTTGTATCTCTGATACAGTCCTGCGATGCTTGCCAAATAACAGGTAACACATCTTCCAGAGATCATCTACCCTAGCGACGTACACAGAATGTTGCAACCGTTGATATCAGGGGTATTTCGAATCCTTTTCCTTTCTTCCTTTGACACTAATTACCTCATAGTAGTCGTGGAACACTTTTCGAAAATAGCCTGAACCACAGGCATTACCTACTAATGATGTTAAAGTAATGTGCAGATTCTAGTTGTTTTCCAGATTCAGAGTGCCAATGTTTTAGGAAGAAATGTTCAGCCTGTGTATCAAATCTGTGAAGTCTGCTAAGTACCACACTTTAGCAGGGATTGCTATGGGAATGACTGACCATTCCAAAAGAGGTAGGAGTAGGTTACTGCAGAATGCTGCTCCAATGGGAAATGCATACAATCCCCGCTAGAGGAATCATACGGGATTTAGCTGAGGAGTAATTCGGAAGCTGGAAACTTTTCAGAAGACACTACCACAGCAAAACCCATACTCGCAGAATCAATAGATGAGATACTGGCAACAATTAAAGCCAGACCAGTGCAAGCAAGTGATCTACCAAGAGGTAACGAACAGTCGACAGATATAGAGGAATTTGGCATTGTGTCGGGAGCATAGCAATGGAGGAGCTTGCCTTCCCTGCATACCAATCAGCTGTGAGAAACTTCCCCGAGGAAGTCTCAAATACTTGGGCCCAAATCTATACAACTGGAGCCCCTACCACCATAGCTTTTCCAAAACTTCAGGTATCTTTTCTTCCATTCAAGACTTGCATGCCATACCTTCACTAACATTGGCAAATGATTCGAGGAAACAGTCCTTGGGCTTGAGTCATTCATCAAATGGATATGACACTACCTAGAGCTCGACAATGAAGGATCGGAGATGGCGTCATCCATTCCAATATCTAGAGCTTGCAGAGTCAAGAACACCTCAGTAATAGTACATGGCTAAGGTGAAGAGCCAATTAACAAATCAGAGAAGACCCTTCTGCTCGCGACATGAAGGGAATTTTTCTAATCCTCATGATCCTTTACTTTTGTTTTCTTTGTTTTTGTGTTATGTTTTGTTATTTCCATTATCCTTCTTGTTTTATTTTCTCTCTTACCCTTAATTAGTCAAATAAGTGTGGGGTAAGAGTTCTTTGTTTTGTTTTCATTTCTTCTTGTTTGCAAATAAGTGTGGGGTAGTTTAGCTATGCATGAACACTTAGGACAGTGTCAGACTTAAGTGTGGGGTAGCAGTGCACGGTGTACTGTAGCAGTTGGAAAAAGTTTTGCATGATTTTGCTTGTTTTCCACGTATTTTCACACCCTTCCAAAAAAAATTTCAAAATATTTTCTGTCTTTCAGACTTCTAAATGCATTATGATTGGTTAAACAATTGCTTATGTCTATGATATGTAGGTAGTATGTTATGGTTAGTAGGAGATAATTGATGACTATTGCTGAACCTATTGATTAGAAATAGGGAAGTCCTGATAATTGAGCACAACTTAGTCTGGATTAGAGACCTCAACGAATTACCTTTTCGAGACTTAACTAGATAAAATTAGACCAGTTGTGGATATATTGGCAGTTAGAATGACTAGATGAGACTCTGAGCTAGAAGTGAAAAGAAATTAAAGGAAGTTAATCAAATAAGGGTAGTTTGCCAGCGGCCTTCGCTATTCGAGCACCACTCCTTCGGGGAACTTAAAGTCTGATGCCCTAAGGTCGTGTAGATTTGGGAGTCATCGGAGTGGGACTCGCTACATGGGTAGTTGAAGTTGACGTGTTCTAAGCAAACTCAAAATACCCTAGAATATCTATAAACGAAAGAAATCAATAAATGCTAAATAGAATCTAATCACCAAAGCTCAAAACTCAGAAAGTTATCTGTTGTCAGTGTGTCTAGCAATAGGTCGAAGTGTTATCTGGTAACAGTTAAGACAAGAGTTTATTGTGTTGACTATCTGGTCTGGACTAGTAGACACACTACACATCAGGAAGACCTTATGACTAAGAGAAAAGTTCAACCTAGTTGTTAAATTGTTTTCTGCTCGATTATAGCAATCTACTAGAGACATTTGAGACCTTGTCATAGCAACCTAACCAGTCAGACATGTGTTAAGAATTATCTGAATAATTTTTGGAATAAAAACATGACTAGAAATTTAAGTGACTGCACATATGATTTAGAATCACTAACTTCAGGTAGACTTTGCTTGAGGACAAGCTAAAAAGCTAAGTGTGGGGTTATCTGATACGCGAAAATCATATACATTTTTTAGCATGTTTTTATGTATGATTTAGGGTGAAATTGATAGGAAATCGATCTTAATTGATTGTAATTTACTCAATTTCAGAGTTTTTATGATTTTGGAAGTGTCAGGTGAAAAGTAGACGAAAACAACAAATTTTGGGGTTAAAATGCAATTTTTGGAAATGTTGACTTGGTCAACGGTCCGAGACGGGCGTCCTGACCCAGTCAAACCACCAGGACGGGCGTCCCAATCCAGGATGGGCGTCCCGAAGCACCAGAAGTTGTCCCACATCGAAATGTTTGGAGATTTTCACTCCAGAAAGCTACTATAAATACCCCAGGCCTCCAAGAGTTGAAATCATCCCGCTCCACTCGATCTGAGTCATTCAGAGACTTCCAGTGTACAGTTCTCGAGTACACAAGTCACTGAGAGACTCGGGTTTCAATTTCAGTTTTCTTTCTTTCTTTAGTGTTTCGTTTTCTTAGTTTCTGAGAAATAGTCTCAGATCTTAGGCTTCGATAGATAGGTTCGTTTTTGGTATTCATAGAATACCAGGATTTCGTTAGGAGATCCTAAGAGAGAGATAGGGTGCGTGTTCTTAGTCAGATTAGGGCAATTTGCTTAAGCCCGGGATGTAAGGTAAAGCAATTGCTACGAGGTCTGAGGAGCGTTCTCCGAAGGCTCTGCCGAGCAGAGTAGGATCGAGCAGTTAGGAGCATACAGGAGCTGCAGCGCCGGCTGGACCTGCATAGAGTGGTGATTACTTTATGATAGTGGGTCCCCTAGACGAGGTTCTGTATGTTTACGAATTGTTTTATCTAAATATTAATTTGAATATCAGATTACGATTCTTATGAATATCTGTTTTATATGTTGAAGTTGTTATGATTTTCCGGAAATAGCCACCTGCTAAATATTCACTATGTCTGCATGTTTAATGTGCTCTTTTAAACTAAAGTTAGGATTATAGACAATTCCTAACCACGGTCTAATCATAACATGTTTAGTTTAACATGCATCAATTAGTATTGGTGTCTGCCATGCTAGATAAAATAACTTGTGGAACACCCTGCCTGTTAAAGTAGTCTAGGTAGGGGCCGAGCTGAGTCCGATTATGCCGGCGGCTAGGGCAAGCGACATGATACCGAAGTGACATAGGGTACCGTTCATGGATGCCTTCGTCTTGAACCGTGACACAGAACATAGTTGCAATCCAAGCTAAGATGCATCTAAAATACTCGAAGATAGGTCAATCAACATGTAGGAATAGTATAACATAGAATCAGGACTCATCTATAAAACACTTTTGGGATTAATTAGACTTAAACCTAGTGGAGAATGGATCACCCTCTCATCAAAGTATTTGATGAAGATTGCATAACTGGATCATAAGATAGGAGTTAGGATAAAAGGCTAGTTACTACTAAGCCGTTGCCACTTCCCTGGGAGTACGATATTTACTTAATAAAATCGTAGATACTTTCCAACAGACTAGCTACACGATAGGAACTCTGCCTTAGGTTCTGATTGATTAAGTGACAATAATTGAATGCTAAGTGACAGTTAGTAAGACTTAGTCCTTAATTACTCATAATCGACATAGGTAAATAAAGCCTACCTTTTAGCATACCAATAGGAACGCATCAGCTAGCAACATTGTCCGGAAAGTGTTGGAAGCATGATATTACTGGCCCACTATTCAAAGATTTTGTATCCTTGATACAGTCCGATGATGCTTGAAAAATAACAGGTAACACCTCTTCCCAAGATCATCTACCCCAGCAAGGTATACCGAATACTAAAATCTCTTATATCTGGGTACTAATTAAATCCTTTTCTCTTTCTTCCTGTGAAAGTAATTACATCATAGTAGTCGTGGAACACTTTTAAAAATGGCCTGAACCACAGGCATTACCAGCTAATGATGTTAAAGTCATGTGCAGATTTTATGAGAAGTTGTTTTCCAAATTCAGAATGCCAATGTCTTAGGAAAAAAACGTTCAGTCTGTGTATCGAATCTGTGAAGTCTGCCAAGTACTTCACTTTAGCGGGAGTTGCTATGTGAATGGAATACCGACCATTCCAAAAGAGGTAGGAGTAGGTTACTGCAGAATACTACTCCAATGGGAAATGCATACAATCCCAACTAGAGGAATTATACGGGATTTTGCTGAGGAATAATTCGGAAGCTGGAAACTTTTAGAAGATACCACCACAGCAAAACCCCTACCCGCAGAATCAACAGATGAGATACTGGCAATAATTAAAGCCAGACCAGTGCAAGCATGTGATCTACCAAGTGATATCGAACGGTCGAGGGATATAGAGGAATTTGGCATTGTATCAGGAGCATAGCAATGGAGGAGCTTGCATCCCCTGCATACCAATCAGCTGTGAGAAACTTCCCCGAGGAAGTCTCAAATACTTGGGCCCAGATCTACACCACTAGAGCCTCCTACCACCATGGCTTCGCCAAAGCTACATGTATCTTTTTTGCCATTCGAAAATTGCATGCAATACCTTCACTGACATTGGCAGGTAAGCACACCAATCCAAAGAAGTCTCATTCCTAGACACGTTCCTTCTGGACACGTTGCTACGATTACGAGAAACTTTGCAAATGATTCGAGGAGACAGTCCTTGGGGCTTGAGTCATTCATCAAATGGATATGCCACTACCTGGAGCTTGACAATGAAGGATCGGAGCTGACGTCATCCATTCTAATATCTAGAACTTGCAGAGTCAAGAACACCTCAGCAATAGCACATGGCTAAGGTGAAGAGCCAATTGACAGATCAGAGAAGACCCTTCTGCTCGAGACATGAATGGAGTTTTTCTAATCCTTATCTTCCTTTACTTTTATTTTGTGTTCTGTTTGTTACTTCCATTACCCGTCTTTTATTTTGTTATTATTTTCTCTCTCTTACCCTTAGTTAGTCAAATAAGTGTGGGGTAAGAGTTCTTTGTTTTGTTTTCATTTCTTCTTGTTTGCAAATAAGTGTGGGGTAATTTAGATATGCATGAACACTGAGGACAGTGTCAGACTTAAGTGTGGGGTAGCAGTGCACGGTACACTACAGTAGTTTGAGAAAAAATTTTGCATGATTTTGCATGTTTTCCCTGTATTTTCACACCCTTCCAAAAGTTTTTCAAAATTTTTCATTCTTTCAGACTTCAAAATGCATTATGATTGGTAAAACATTGCTGATGTCTATGATATGTGTGTAGAATGTTATGATTAGTAGGAGACAATATGATGACTATCTTGAACTTATTGATTAAGAATAGGGAATTCCTGATAATTGAGCATAACTTAGTCTGGATTAGAGACCTCAGCCAATTACCTTTTCAAAACTTAACTAGATAAGATTAGACCAGTTGTGGATGTATTGGCAATTAGAATGACTAGATGAGGCTCTGAGCTAAAAGTGAAAAGAAAAAAAATGGGTTAATTAAATAGGGTAGTTTGCCAGCGACCTTTGCTACTCGAGCACCACTCCGTAGGGGAACTTAAAGCCTGATGCCCTAAGGTCGTGTAGGTCTGGGAGTCATCGGAGTGGGACTCGCTACATGGGTAGTTTAAGTTGACGTGTTAAAGCAGACTCAAAACACTCTGAAAACCCTATAAAAGAAAAATCAATAAATGCTAAATAATTCATAATCTGATCACCAAGGCTCAGAACTCAGAAAGTTGTCTATTGTTAGTATGTCTAGCGACGGGTCGAAGTGTTATCTGGTAGTAGTTAAGATAAGAGTATATTATGTTGACTATCTGGTCTAGACTAGTACACACACTACACATCAGGAAGACCTTGTGACTGAGAGAAGAGTTCAATCTAGTTGTTAAGTTGTTAACCCTGCTTGATCATAATAATCTACTAGAGACATTTGAGACCTTGTCATAGCAACCTAACCAGTCAGACATGTGTTGTGAATTGTCTAAATAATTTTTGGAATAAAAACATGATGGGATTCCGGTTGACGTGCTAAATAGGTGTTATTTTACCCTATGTTGATTATGAATAATTAAGGACTGTGATTGACTAATTGTCACATTTAGTCTCTATGGTGTCACTTAATCAGCCAGAACCTAAGGCAGAGTACCTATCGTGTAGCTAGTCTGTTGGAAAGTATCTACGATTTTATTAAGTTAATTATCGTACTCCCAGGGAAGTGGCAACGACTTAGTAGTAACTAGCCTTTATTCCTAACTCTTATCTTATAATCCAGTTATGCAATCTTCATCAAATACTTTGATGAGAGGGTGATTCATTCTCCACTAGGTTTAAGTCTAATTAATCCTAGAAGTGTTTTATAGATGAGTCCTGATTCTATGTTATATTGTTCCTATACGTTGATTGACCTATATTCGAGTATTTTAGACATGTCTTGGCCTGCATTGCAACTATGTTCTATGTCTAAAGGTTACCACATCTGAGTCTCTATGCTACCGCCCCATCGCCAAGGTAAACGGCCCTACTCATGGCTCGGACTAAAGTCAACAATGAACGCCCTATGTCACTTTGGGGATCATACCGCTCGTCTCATAACCGCCGGCATAAAACTCTACTCAGCCTACCTAGACAAATTTCAACCAACAGGGTGTTTCGCAGATTATTTTATCTAGTATGGCAGACATCAATACTAATTGATGTCTGTTAAACTAAACAGGTTATAAATAGACCGTGGTTAGGAATTGTCTATAACCTTAAATTCAGTTTAAAAGAACGGCAATAGACATGCAGACATAATGGATATTTAAGCAGGTGGCCATTTCTAGAAAAACATAATTTCTTCAACATATATCACAAATATTCATAAAAACATAATCTGGTATTCAAATCAGTATTTGGACAAATACAGTAATAACATATAAAGAGAGGGACATGGGGGACTGATGCCATAAAGAAATCACCCTTTACGTAGTCACGCCGTTGGAGCGTACTGCTATATATGCCTTGCTGCTTGATCCGACTCTGCTCGTCAGAACCTTCGGAGGACGCTTCCTCAGCCTAGTAACTGGGCTTTACTTAACAACCCAGCTTAAGCCCAGCCCTGTGGACTGACTCTTCGAACGCCTCGAGCCCTCTTAGGATCTCCTAACGAAATCCCGGGTATTCTATGAATACCAAAAACGAACCTATCTATGTAATCCTAAGATCTGAGACTATTTCTCAGAAACTAAAACAAAACACTAATAAGAAAGAAAACTGAGATCCGAGTCTCTAAGTGAGTTGTGTACTAGAGAAGAGTACACTGGAAACCACTAAATGACTTAGATCGAGTGGAGAGGAATGAATTCAACTGCTGGAGGCCTGGGGTATTTATAGCAGCTTCCCGGGGTGATTTTTCATCAAAAATTCGATGTGGGACTGGTTCTGGGGGTTCGGGATGCCCGTCCCGGATTGGGACACCAGTCCTGATCTGTTGACCAGGTCGGGAGGCCCGTCCCAGCGGGTTGACTGGGTCGGGACGCCGGTCCTGACCCATTGACTAAGTCAATATTTCCAAAAATTGCGTTTTTGCCCCAAAATTTGCTGTTTTCGTCTACTTTTCACCTGACACTTCCAAAATCATAAAAACCGTGAAATTGAGTAAATAACAAACAATTCAGATCAATTTGCCCTCAATTTCACCCGAAATCATACATAAAAACATGCTAAAAAAGTGATACAATTTTCGCGTATCATATAACCCCACACTTTATCTTTTTGCTTGTCCTCAAGCAAAGTCTACCTGAAGTTACTTAAATTCCTAGTCATGTTTTTATTCCAAAAATTTCTTCAGACAAGTCTTAACACAGGTCTGACTGGTTAGGTTGCTATGACAAGGTCTCAGATGTTTTTAGTAGCTTGTTATGATTAGGCAGAAAACAAATCAACAACGAGGTTGAACTTTTTCTTAGTCACAGGGTCTTCCTGATGTGTAGTGTGTGTACTAGTCTAGACCAGATAGTCAACACAATGTACTCTTGTCTTAACTACTACCAGATAACACTTCGACCCATCGCTAGACATATTAACAACAGACAACTTTTTGAGTTTGAGCTTTGGTGATCAGATTTTTAATGTTTTAGCCTTTAGTTATTTTCTTTATAGATTCAGGGTATTTTGAGTCTGCTTAGAACACGTCAACTTCAACTACCCATGTAGCGAGTCTGATACGCGAAAATTGTATCACCTTTTTAGCATGTTTTTATGTATGAATTTGGGTGAAATCGAGGGTAATTTGATCTTGATTGTTCATTATTCACTTAATTTCACAGTTTTTATGATTTTGGAAGTGTCAGGTGAAAAGTAGATGAAAACAGCAAATTTTGGGGCAAAAATGCAATTTTTGGAAATGTTGACTCAGTCAAAGGTTCAGGACGGGCGTCCTGAACCCGGGACGGGCGTCCTGAACCCGGGACGGGCGTCCTGAACCCGGGACGGGCGTCCCGACCAAGTCAAGGCACCGGGACGGGCGTCCAGGACCCGGGATGGGTGTCCCAATCCGGGACGGGCGTCCCGAGCCGCCAGAAGCTGTCCCACATCGAATTTTTCAGAAATTTTCACTCCAAGAAGCTACTATAAATACCCCAGGCCTCCAACAGTAGAATTCATTCCTCTCCACTCGATCTGAGTCATTTAGTGGTGTCTAGTGTACAATTCTCTAGTACACAACTCACTCAGAGACTCGGATCTCAGTTTTCTTTCTTATTAGTGTTTTGTTTTAGTTTTTGAGAAATAGTCTCAGATCTTAGGTTTCTATAGATAGGTTCGTTTCTGGTATTCATAGAATACCCGGGATTTCATTAGGAGATCCTAAGAGGGCACTAGGCGTTCGAAGAGTCAGTCCACAGGGCAGGGCTTAAGCTGAGTATTAAGGTAAAGCCCAGTTACTAGGCTGAGGAAGCGTCCTCCGAAGGTTCTGGTGAGCAGAGTCAGAGCGAGCAATACGACATATATAGCAGTACGCTCCATCGGCGAGACTACGTAAAGGGTGATTTCTTTATGGCATCAGTCCCCATGTCCCTCTCTTATATGTTGTTATTGTTGTGTTCTAAATACATATTATGAATACGAGATTACGATGTTTATGAATAGTTGTTTTATATGTTGACGTTATTATGTTTTTCCGGAAATAGCCACCTGCTAAATATTCACTATGTCTGCATGTTTAATGTGCTCTTTTAAACTAAAGTTAGGGTTATAGACAATTCCTAACCACGGTCTAATCATAACCTGTTTAGTTTAACAGGCATCAATTAGTAATGGTGTCTGCCATGCTAGATAAAATAACATGTTGAACACCCTACCTGTTAAAGTAGTCTAGGTAGGGGCCGAGCTGAGTCCGATTATGCCGGTGGCTAGGGCAAGCGGTATGATCCCCGAAGTGACATAGGGCTTTCATGCATGCCTTCGTCCCGAACCGTGAGTAGGGCTGTCATTAAGGTAGGGCGGTTTATTAGAGACCTCGGATGTGGTACGCCTTTAGACACAGAACATAGTTGCAATCCAGGCTAAGATATATCTAAAATACTCGAATATAGGTCAAACAACATATAGGAACAGTATAACATAGAATCAGGACTCATCTATAAAATACTTCTAGGTTTAATTAGACTGAAACCTAGTGGAGAATGAATCACCCTCTCATCAAAGTATTTGATGAAGATTGCATAACTGGATTATAATATAGGAGTTAGGATAAAAGGCTAGTTACTACTAAGTCGTTGCCACTTCCCTGGGAGTACGATATTTATTTAATAAAATCGTAGATACTTTCCAATAGACTAGCTACACGATAGGTACTCTGCCTTAGGTTCTGGCTAATTAAGTGACACCATAGAGACTAAAAGTGACAATTAGTCAATCACAGTCCTTAATTATTCATAATAAACATTGGGTAAAATAACACCTATTTAGCACATCGGTCGGAAATAACCATCAGATTTTTGGCACCGTTGCCGGGGAAATATCATAATGAATTTAGGATTCCTGATCAAAATTCTAGAGGCTTATGATAGGTAACGGTAGTAACCTAGACCTTAGACCTACACTTATCTTATACTAGTTAGACAATCAATTTCTAAAATATAGGGTTATCATAACTAATTAATTTTAGATAATATCTGAAATTAAGACACTTAGGATAATCAAATTTTAGAAAATTATTCTAAAACCATATTAAGGAAATTTACCTGCTTTCTAAATTAAACATAAAAAGAAAAAAAATGTTAAAAATTTAAAATCCCAAAACGAATGTATCTTTCTTGCTCAACGGTGAGTTGTTCCCTTTCCCTATCTCTTGTTTTTTTTTGTTTTCTTAGTTGCTCTTTTTCGTGTTTTTCTTCCTTTATCTAATTTCGAAGAAATGAAAATGGAAATGAGGATAAAATATATTTTCTTCTGAGTTGTAAAATGTTGGCTTAGATTTTTATCGGGAAGAAACTCCATTTTAGAATTTTCTTAGAGTCATACCGGCTTTATTAGGACGAGTTATGAAATAATTTTTCCTTAATAGCTAGACCTTTGAATGTTCTATGAAAAAAAGGGATGTTCCTTTTGTTATGTTGATAATTGCATGAGATCTTTTAAACCAAAAGGAATTAGTGCACCCATTAGGGCATCACCTGATTGAAATCTGTTTTTTTGAATGAATATGTGATGTAATGATGTAGTAAGAATTGTTTTAGGACAGAAAGATGATAAGAAAGTTCATGCATGATAAATTCCGATCTTATCTATTCTTGTCTAGAAACAATAGGTGACACTGATCACTCCAAGATATCTGTGTTCAATAAAACTAATGCTGAACCATACTTGATTAAGTTAAGTTTTATTGTTACTTGAACTTGATATAGAATAAAGGGATAAGAAAAAGGGTTGAAAATCTAGAAAGCAAACCATTGGTCTAGATTAGAAAACCCCGAGTTAGAGGCTAGTGTAATACTGATAAATGCATGGATGAAAACTTATTTGCATTGTTTGCTATGTATAATAATTCTCATCTGTGGTTTATTGCAAATTATCTAGTCACTGAATAAGTTCCAAGTGATATGACTTATCAGCAAAAGAAGAAATTCTTTACTGATTTGAAATATTACTATGGGGCAGTTCTCTTCTATTTCAAATTCTTGCAGATCAGTTGATCAGAAGATGTGTCTCAAAAGATGAAGGACACAAGATTTTGGAGCATTGCCCTAAAGAATCTACGAGAGACCAATTGATGGCTATCAACACTGTCCGGAAAGTGTTGAAAGCAGGATTTTGTTGACCTACTATATTCAAGGATTTTGTATCTCTGATACAGTCTTGCGATGCTTGCCAAATAACAGATTCTAGTTGTTTTCCAGATTCAGAGCGCCAATGTTTTAGGAAGAAATGTTCAGCCTTTGTATCAAATCTGTGAAGTCTGCTAAGTACCACACTTTAGCAGGGATTGCTATGGGAATGACCGACCATTCCAAAAGAGGTAGGAGTAGGTTACTGCAGAATGCTGCTCCAATGGGAGACACATACAATCCCCGCTAGAGGAATCATACGGGATTTAGCTGAGGAATAATTCGGAAACTGGAACCTTTCAGAAGACACCACCACAGCAAAACCCACACCCGCAGAATGAACAGAGGAGATACTGGCGACAATTATAGCCAGACCAGTGCAAGCAAGTGATCTACCAAGTGGTATCGAATGGTTGAAAGATATAGAGGAATTTAGCATTGTATCAGGAGCATAGCAATGGAGGAGCTTGCATTCCCTGCATACCAATCAACTGTGAGAAACTTCCCCGAGGAAGTCTCAAATACTTGGGCCCAGATCTACACAACTGGAGCCCCCTACCACCACAGCTTCGCCAAAACTTCAGGTATCTTTTCTTCCATTTGAGACTTGCATGCAATACCTTTACTAACATTGGCAGGAAGGCACACAAAACCAAGAAATCTCATTCCTAGACACGTTCCTCCTGGACACGTTGCTATGATTGTGAGAAATCTTACAAATGATTCGAGGAAGCAGTCCGTGGGGCTCGAGCCATTCATCAAATGAATAGCCACTACTTGGAGCTCGACAATGAAGGATCGGAGGTGACGTCATCCGTTCCAATATCTAGAGCTTACAGAGTCAAGAGCGCCTCAGCAATAGCACATGGCTAAGGTGAAGAGCCAATTCATAGCCTAGAGAAAACCCTTCTGCTCGAGGCAAGAAGGGAGTTTTTCTAACCCTCATCTTCCTTTTATTTTCTTCATTTCGTGTTTTGTTATTTATTATTTAATTCGTTACTTCATTTTCCTTCTTACCCTTAGTTAGTTGAATAGGTGTGGGGTAATTAGATATGCATGAACACTGAGGACAGTGCCAGACTTAAGTGTGGGGTAGCAGTGCACGGTGCACTGTAGCAGTTTGCAAAACTTTTCGCATGTTTTTGCTTGTTTTCACGTACTTTCACACCCTTCCAAAAAAAATTTCAAAATTTTTTCCGTCTTTCAGACGTCTAAATGCAGTATGCTTGGTTAAACAATTGCTTATGTCTATGATATGTAGGTAGTATGTTATGGTTAGTAGGAGATAATTGATAGCTATCTTGGGCTAATTGATTAGGAATAGGGAATTCTTGATAACTGAGCACAACTTTGTCTGGATTAGAGACCTCAACCAATTACCTGTTCGAGACTTAACTAGATAAAATTAGACCAGTTGTGGATATATTGGCAGTTAGGATGACTAGATGAGACTCTGAGCTAGAAGTGAAAAGAAATTAAAAGAAGTTAATAAAATAAGGGTAGTTTGCCAGCGGCCTTCGCTACTCGAGCACCACTCCTTCGGGGAACTTAAAGCCTGATGCCCTAAGGTCGTGTAGATCTGGGAGTCATCGGAGTGGGACTCGCTACATGGGTAGTTGAAGTTGACGTGTTCTAAGCAGGCTCAAAATACCCTGAATCTATAAAGAAAATAACTAAATGCTAAAACATTAAAAGTCTGATCACCAAAGCTCAGAACTCAAAAAGTTGTCTGTTGCTAATATGTCTAGCGATAGGTCGAAGTGTTATCTGGTAGTAGTTAAGACAAGAGTACATTGTGTTGACTATCTGGTCTGGATTAGTACACACACTACACATCAGGAAGACCCTGTGACTAAGAAAAAGGTCCAAACTAGTTGTTGATTTGTTTTCTGCCTGATCATAACAAGCTACTAAAAACATCTGAGACTTTGTCATAGCAACCTAACCAGTCAGACTTGTGTTAAGACTTGTCTGAAGAATTTTTGGAATAAAAACATGACTAGGAATTTAAGTAACTTCAGGTAGACTTTGCTTGAGGACAAGCAAAAAGCTAAGTGTGGGGTTATCTGATACGCGAAAATCGTATCACATTTTTAGCATGTTTTAATGTATGAATTTGGGTGAAATCGAGGGTAATTTGATCTTGATTGTTCATTATTCACTTAATTTCACAGTTTTTATGATTTTGGAAGTGTCAGGTGAAAAGTAGACGAAAACAGCAAATTTTGGGGCAAAAATGCAATTTTTGGAAATGTTGACTCGGTCAAAGGTTCAGGACAGGCGTCCTGAACCCGGGACGGGCGTCCCGACCAAGTCAAGGCACCGGGACGGGCGTCCCGAGCCGCCAGAAGCTGTCCCACATCAAATGTTTCAGAAATTTTCACTCCAGGAAGCTACTATAAATACCCCAGGCCTCCAGCAGTTGAATTCATTCCTCTCCACTCGATCTGAGTCATTTAGTGGTGTCCAGTGTTCAATTCTCTAGTACACAACTCACTCAGAGACTCGGATCTCAGTTTTCTTTCTTATTAGTGTTTTGTTTTAGTTTCTGAGAAATAGTCTCAGATCTTAGGTTTCTATAGATAGGTTCGTTTCTGGTATTCATAGAATACCCGGGATTTCGTTAGGAGATCCTAAGAGGGCTCTAGGCGTTCGAAGAGTCAGTACACAGGGCTGGGCTTAAGCTGGGTATTAAGGTAAAGCCCAGTTACTAGGCTGAGGAAGCGTCCTCCGAAGGTTCTGGTGAGCAGAGTCAGAGCGAGCAATACGACATATATAGCAGTACGCTCCGTCGGCGAGACTACGTAAAGGGTGATTTCTTTATGGCATCAGTCCCCATGTCCCTCTCTTATATGTTGTTATTGTTGTGTTCTAAATACATATTATGAATACGAGATTACAATGTTTATGAATAGTTGTTTTATATGTTGACGTTATTATGTTTTTCCGGAAATAGCCACCTGCTAAATATTCACTATGTCTGCATGTTTAATGTGCTCTTTTAAACTAAAGTTAGGGTTATAGACAATTCCTAACCACGGTCTAATCATAACCTGTTTAGTTTAACAGGCATCAATTAGTATTGGTGTCTGCCATGCTAGATAAAATAACATGTTGAACACCCTGCCTGTTAAAGTAGTCTAGGTAGGGGCCGAGCTGAGTCCGATTATGCCGGCGGCTAGGGCAAGCGGTATGATCCCCGAAGTGACATAGGGCTTTCATGGATGCATTCGTCCCGAACCGTGAGTAGGGCCGTCATTAAGGTAGGGCGGTTTATTAGAGACCTCGGATGTGGTACGCCTTTAGACACAGAACATAGTTGCAATCCTGGCTAAGATATATCTAAAATACTCGAATATCGGTCAAACAACATATAGGAACAGTATAACATAGAATCAGGACTCATCTATAAAATACTTCTAGGTTTAATTAGACTGAAACCTAGTGGAGAATGAATCACCCTCTCATCAAAGTATTTGATGAAGATTGCATAACTGGATTATAAGATAGGAGTTAGGATAAAAGGCTAGTTACTACTAAGCCGTTGCCACTTCCCTGGGAGTACGATATTTATTTAATAAAATCGTAGATACTTTCCAACAGACTAGCTACACGATATGTACTCTGCCTTAGGTTCTGGCTGATTAAGTGACACCATAGAGACTAAATGTGACAATTAGTCAATCACAATCCTTAATTATTCATAATCAACATAGGGTAAAATAACACCTATTTAGCACATCGGTCGGAAATAACCATCAGAGTCCCACTCCGATGACTCCCAGATCTACACGACCTTAGGGCATCAGGCTTTAAGTTCCCCGAAGGAGTGGTGCTCGAGTAGCGAAGGCCGCTGGCAAACTACCCTTATTTGATTAACTTCCTTTTGTTTCTTTTCACTTTTAGCTCAGAGTCTCATCTAGTCATTCTATCTGCCAATATATCCAAAACTGGTCTAATTTTATCTAGTTAAGTCTCGAACAGGCAATTGGCTGAGGTCTCTAATCCGGACAAAGTTGTGCTCAGTTATCAGGAATTCCCTATTCCTAATCAATTAGTTCAGCAGTAGTCATCAATTATTTCCTACTAACCATAACATACTACCTACATATCATAGACATAAGCAATTGTTTAACCAAGCATACTGCATTTAGAAGTCTGAAAGACGGAAAAATTTGAAAATTTTGGAAGGGTTGAAAATACGGGGAAAACAAGCAAAAGCATGCGAAAAATTTTGTAAACTGCACAGTGCACGTGCACTGCTACCCCACACTTAAGCTGGCACTGTCCTCAGTGTTCATGCATATCTAATACCCACACTTATTTGAAAAAAAATAAAACAGAAAAATTCTTACCCCACACTTATTCAACTAACTACGGGTAAGAAGGAACATAAACATAACAAACAAGAAATAAAATGAAAGAGATACTCCCTTAGTCTGTGAAGTCCACAGTTGCTCGGACAGTCAAACGGCTCTTTGTAAATCTTTAGGCGTTGTCCGTTTACTTTTTGAATAATGCCGTCAGAATCCATGATGTCACATGCTCCGAAAGGTGATACTTTCGTGATTGTGAATGGTCCTGACCAGCAGCTACGCAGCTTTCCTGGGAACAATCTTAACCGTGAGTTGTATAGCAATACCTTATCTCCTGGTTCAAAATTCTTCTGGGTTCTGAGTCGCTGTCATGCCGGAGTTTACTTGTCATCTTGAATTGGTGTGAGTTTTCATAGGCTTTGAGCCTCCACTCATCCAATTCATTGAGTTGTAGAATCCGGCGTTCCTTAGTTAAATTATCGTCGAGGTTGCATTTTTGTACCGCCCAATAAGCTCTGTGTTCAAGTTCAACTGGAAGGTGACATGCTTTTCCATAGACTAATCGATAGGGTGAGAATCCTGTAGTGGTCTTGTATGCTGTACGGAAGGCCCATAATGCGTCCTCCAGCTTATTGGCCCAATCCTTACGGTTAACACCCACATCTTTTCTAAGATTCTCTTTATTCCCCTATTGGTTACCTCAGCCTGCCATTGGTTTGGGGATGGTAGGCTGTGGAAATGCGATGCTGAACTCCGTACTGCTGAAGTACCTTCTGCAATTGAGAGTTGCAGAAGTGCGTACCTCGATCACTGATTAGGGCTTTTGGACATCCAAACTGGCGAAAATCTGCTTAAGGAATTTGCATACGACTCTAGCATCATTAGTAGGTAGGGCCTGTGCCTCAGGCCATTTTGAAAAATATTCTACAGCTACTATGATGTACTTCTACCAAAAGAGGAGGAATGGACCCATGAAGTCTATACCCCATATGTCAAATATTTCTACACTTTGAATTACCTGTTGGGGTAGACTTCTCGAGAAGAATGGTTCCCGCTTTTGACAGGCATCGCACGATCCTGTGAATGCTGCGGCATCTTTGAATATGGTAGGCCAGTAAAGCCTGCTTCTAATACTTTTCGGGCGGTATTAGCTGCAGCTAAGTGACCGCCTGTTGGTCCGCAGTGACAATGTTCCAGAATTTGGAAACCTTCTTCTTGAGAGACACATCTTCTGATCATTGATCTGCACATATTCGAAATAGAAAAGGATCTTCCCAATAGTAATATTTCAGGTCAGCAAAGAATTTTTTTCTTTGTTGAGCAGTGATATCACTAGGGAGAGTCCGGGCTGCCAAGTAATTTGCTATATCTGCAAACCAAGGGGGTGAGAGATAGCACAATGCACATAGATTTCATCCGGAAATTATCAGATATGATTGTTTCATCAATGGCTTCTAGGGTCGGATTTCTAGCCTGACAAGTGGTCTGCGGCTAAGTTTTCTGCCCCTTTCTTATCCCGAATTTCTATGTCAAATTCTTGAAGCAATAAAACCCATCTAATCAATCTTGGTTTTGCGTCGGTTTTATTAAACAGTATTTTAGTGCAGAATGATCAGTATAAACAATAGTTTTAGACAGGACTAGATAAGATCGAACTTATCAAATGCATATACTACTGCTAATAATTCCTTTTCTGTCGTAGTGTAATTTTCCTGAGCATCAGTTAAGGTTTTACTAGCATAATATATTACATGAAATTTTTATCATGTCTTTGTCCTAAAACTACTCCTACTGCATAGTCACTAGCATCACACATAAGCTCAAAAGGTAACTCCAGTCGGTGACGTCATGATAGGTGCAGTAGTTAAGAGTTCCTTAAGTCTATTAAAAGCTTTTAGACATTTCTCATCAAAGACAAATGGAACATCTTTTCCGAGTAAATTGGTCAACGGCCTGGCTATTAATGAAAAATCTTTTATAAACCTACGATAAAAGCCAGCGTGTCCCAAAAAACTCCTAACGGCTCTCACATTTTTGGGAGGAGGTAGTTTTGAAATAACTTCAATTTTTGCCTTATCTACTTCCATACCTAGGTGTGAGATCTTATGTCCTAAAACATTCCCTCTTTTACCATGAAGTGGCATTTTTCCCAATTTAAAACCAGGTTAGATTTTATACAACGTTTCAACATTAACTCCAAGTTCTTTAGACAAACCTCAAATGAATTACCAAAAACAGAAAAGTCATCCATAAATACTTCCATAGATTTTCCTAACATGTCCTCAAAGATAGCAGTCATACAACGTTGAAATGTAGCAGGTGCATTACACAAACCAAAAGGCATCCTTCTATATGCAAATGTTCCAAAAGGGCATGTGAATGTAGTTTTATGCTGGTCCTCAGGGGAAATAGGAATTTGAAAATAACCAGAAAACCCATCAAGAAAGCAATAAAACATGTGTCCAGATAATCTTTCTAACATTTGGTCAATAAAAGGAAGGGGAAAGTGATCTTTTCGTGTGGCCGTATTTAATTTTCTATAGTCTATGCATACACGATGACCAGTTACAGTTCTTGTAGGGATTAGTTCATTATGCTCATTCCTAACAACTGTTATACCGCCTTTCTTAGGTACTACCTGCACCGGGCTTACCCACTCACTATCTGAGATAGGGTAGATAAGTCCTGCATCTAACAGTTTAATGACTTCTTTCTTAACAACATCACACACATTAGGATTCAACCTCCTTTGAGGTTGCACACATGGCTTATACTCATTTTCTAGAAGAATCTTATGCGAACAAAAGCTTGGATTAATACCTGGGATATCTGCAATTTTGTAGGCAAAGGCTCTTCTATGCTTTCTGCACATGTCCACAGTCAGCTTCCTTTGTTCTGCAGTCAGATCAGCTGCAAGAATAATGGGAAGTTTCTTGTTGTCATCTAGGAATTCGTAGCACAGATGAGTGGGTGTTCCTTCAGTCCAAGTCTGGTGGATCTTCAAACGAGGTTCGTTCTTTCTTCATCTCATCATCACCTATCTCAGTGAAACTATCAGAAGTAATTTCATTTTCAGAAGGCTAAGTTCAGGCTCCTCTAATTCTAGGGAGTCCTCACTTAGAACTTGATAGTTTGAGCATAGGTCTGTCACGTTAATTGCAATCAAGTGTTCCATGGCATCCACACAAAAACAAGTATCATCTAAATGCATGGGATACCTAAGGGTCTCATTTAGATCAAAAGTGATGTCATCATTTCCTACCCTTAACTTGATTTGACCATTACTGACGTCTATTAATGCTTTTGAGGTGCTAGAAATGGTCGACCTAGGATCAGGGGCACTCCTCCTTCCCCATTCATGTCCATACAACAAATCCACAGGAAACAAATTTTCCGACCTTTACTAAGAGGTCTTCAATTATTCCCTTGGGGATTTTGACTGTCCTA
The DNA here is from genome assembly GCA_027405835.1 of Asclepias syriaca. Classification (NCBI taxonomy): domain Eukaryota; kingdom Viridiplantae; phylum Streptophyta; class Magnoliopsida; order Gentianales; family Apocynaceae; genus Asclepias; species Asclepias syriaca. The sequence continues at coordinate 20,756,179 of CM049926.1, read as the reverse complement.
TCTGCAAGTTGTATGCACATCCTAGTCGTTTTCAAATCATGCAATCCTAATTTATCAAATAAACTAGATGGCATAAGATTAATACTAGCTCCTAAGTCTGCTAATGCATGCATGTTAGTAATATTTCCAATTGTACATGGCAAGGTAAAACAACCAGGATCTTTCTGTTTAGACGGTAGTTTATTCAACAGAACCGCCGAACATTCTTCATTAAGAACCACCTTGTCCATGTCAAATTTTCTTTTATTACTAACAACTTCTTTTAAAAACTTAGCATACTTTGGCATTTCAGAAATAACATCAAGTAAAGGTAAATTAACATGAATCTGACTAAAATTCCTAAGAAACTTTTCAAATTGCTCCTTATCTTTATTGTGCATAAGTCTGGCAGGGTAAGGTACTTTTGGCCGGTACTCAGGAATAAACTCCGTCTTCCCTTTCCTTGCTACTTCGATTTCGACATCCGTCGGCGTTGGGTCCTTGGAGCCTTCTTCTGGTTCCTGCACAAGAATAGGAGGGTCAGATGGTTTGGGTGGAGATGGAGATAGAATTTTACCAGATCTTAGAGTGATGGTCTTGCATTCAGTTTGAGGGTTGGTCTCAGTGTTGCTTGGTAGCGTTCCCTGGGACCTGTGAGAGAAATGGGTGGATAGCTGACCCATTTGCCTCTCTAAAGTTTGTATAGCAGCTTGTGTGTTTCTGATTGTTTGCTCGGTCTGCTTCTGTCTATTCTCGTTCTGCTGGATTCTTTCTGCGTGAGCTTCCTGAATCTTTCTGTTGGACTCTATCATTTCCTTGTTGGAGTCGGAAATGCTCTTCAGCATGTCTCTGAATTCTTGCATGGGGTCAGCTGGAACGATGTAGTTCCTTGGTGCAGGCAGAGCGACTTGCTGGTTCTGCGGATATGGCAGTTGCTGAGGTACTCTTTTGGAAGTTAGTAGTCCCGGGATTGTTTCTCCAGCTAAATCCCGGATGGTTCTTCCAAGTGGGATTGTAGGTATTTCCTATAGGAGCAGAATTCACTGCGTCCACTTGTTCCATATCTTCTGGGATAGTTAATATCCCATTACCATAACAATCCCCACTGAAATGTGGTCCTTGGCAAAATTCGCAGACTTGGTATACTGACTGAATGCTTTTCCCTTGTTGGAAAGCATTCAGCTGATTAGTAATGCTGGCCTTCAGTGCCTCAAATTGATCATCAGTGGAGGCAACGACCGCATTTACTGGTTGCTTCTTAGCTCGGCCACTTGTGCGCCAATTCTTGCTGTTCCTGTAGAGTCTCTCCAGAGCGTTTCTAGCATCTACATCACTCATTCCATTGAAACCGCTCTGAGGATTGAGTCCATCAAGAATTTGCTTACCCATGTCTGACATACCCCCGTAAAATTGCTGAATCAGCAATGCCTCGGTAAGTCCATGTTGGGGGCAGAGCCTGAGTAGCTCCTTGAATCTGTCCCAAGCTTCGATCATTGTCTCATCAGCAGCTTGAGTGAAACTAGACAGAGCCCTTCGATATTCTAGGACTCTTGCTGCAGAGTAGTACTCTTCTAGGAAGGCTTTGCTTAACTCGTCCCAAGAGGTGATGGAGTTAGTAGGTAGCTGGGCCAACCATCTCTTAGCTCTGTCCCTCAGTGAGTAGGGAAAAAGGTTGAGTTTAGTTACTTCTGCAGTGTGATCTCCCTTGAGGCCTTTGTAGAGAGAAGAGAAATCAGATAGGTGTTCCAGAGGATTCTCGGCTGCAGTTCCTCCAAACTGAACTCGATTTATAATCAGCTGGATCACATTCGGTTTAAGATCATAGCGAGGGTTCCCAGGGATTCGGATGGCAGATGAGTCTGGGTGTAGGATTCAAGGGTAGGTCTTTGAGCAGCCATTTCTGTTCTTCTCCTATTAGCTGTGCGAATGATTCGTTCAGGATTCTCAACTGGTGTTTCAAGGTTAGCTTCTGAAGATCGAGTCATGCAACTACAGAGAAGAATACGTTTTAGCCTGAGCAAACTGATTAGTGAGGTTACAGGGAAAGTGAAAACATAAAAACTTGGAAGAAAGAGAAAACACAACTAATCAATTATGAAAACGAGATACCACAAAAGATAGGGAAAAGAGAACAACTTACCATTAAACAAGAAAACGTACAAATTTTTTCGGATTTTTAAATTTTTAAATTTTTTTTTCTTTTTAATATTTGGAAAGCAGTTAAATTTCCTCAATATGGTTTTAGAATAATTTTCTAAATTTTGATTATCCTAAATGTCTTAATTTCAGATAACATCTAAAATTAATTAGTTATGATAACCCTATATTTTGGAAATTGATTGTCTAACTGGTATAACATAAGTGTTGGTCTAAAGTCTAGGTTACTACCGTTACCTATCATAAGCCTCTAGAATTTTGATCAGGAATCCTAAATTCATTATGATATTTCCCCGGCAACGGCGCCAAAAATTTGATGGGATTCCGGTTGACGTGCTAAATAGGTGTTATTTTACCCTATGTTGATTATGAATAATTAAGGACTGTGATTGACTAATTGTCACATTTAGTCTCTATGGTGTCACTTAATCAGCCAGAACCTAAGGCAGAGTACCTATCGTGTAGCTAGTCTGTTGGAAAGTATCTACGATTTTATTAAGTTAATTATCGTACTCCCAGGGAAGTGGCAACGGCTTAGTAGTAACTAGCCTTTATCCTAACTCTATCTTATATCCAGTTATGCAATCTTCATCAAATACTTTGATGAGAGGGTGATTCATTCTCCTAGGTTTAAGTCTAATTAATCCTAGAAGTGTTTTATAGATGAGTCCTGATTCTATGTTATACTGTTCCTATACGTTGATTGACCTATATTCGAGTATTTTAGACATGTCTTGGCCTGGATTGCAACTATGTTTGTGTCTAAAGGTTACCACATCTGAGTCTCTATGCTACCGCCCCATCGCCAAGGTAACGGCCCTACTCACGGCTCGGACTAAAGTCAGCAATGAAGCCCTATGTCACTTTGGGGATCATACCGCTCGTCTCATAACCGCCGGCATAAACTCTACTCAGCCTACCTAGACTACTTTCAACCAACAGGGTGTTCCGCAGATTATTTTATCTAGTATGGCAGACACCAATACTAATTGATGTCTGTTAAACTAAACAGGTTATGAATAGACCGTGGTTAGGAATTGTCTATAACCTTAATTCAGTTTAAAAGAACGGCAATAGACATGCAGACATAATGGATATTTAAGCAGGTGGCCATTTCTAGAAAAACATAATATCTTCAACATATATCACAAATATTCATAAAAACATAATGGTATTCAAATCAGTATTTGGACAAACACAGTAATAACATATAAAGAGAGGGACAGGGGGATGATGCCATAAAGAAATCACCCTTTACGTAGTCACGCCGTTGGAGCGTACTGCTATATATGCCTTGCTGCTTGACCGACTCTGCTCGTCAGAACCTTCGGAGGACGCTTCCTCAGCCTAGTAACTGGGCTTTACTTAACAACCCGGCTTAAGCCCAGCCCTGTGGACTGACTCTTCGAACGCCTCGAGCCCTCTTAGGATCTCCTAACGAAATCCTGGGTATTCTATGAATACCAAAAACGAACCTATCTATGTAATCCTAAGATCTGAGACTATTTCTCAGAAACTAAAACAAAACACTAATAAGAAAGAAAACTGAGATCCGAGTCTCTAAGTGAGTTGTGTACTAGAGAAGAGTACACTGGAAACCACTAAATGACTCAGATCGAGTGGAGAGGAATGAATTCAACTGCTGGAGGCCTGGGGTATTTATAGCAGCTTCCCGGGGTGATTTTTCATCAAAAATTTGATGTGGGACTGGTTCTGGGGGTTCGGGACGCCCGTCCTGATCTGTTGACCAGGTCGGGACGCCCGTCCTGACCCGTTGACTAAGTCAATATTTCCAAAAATTGCGTTTTTTGCCCCAAAATTTGCTGTTTTCGTCTACTTTTCACCTGACACTTCCAAAATCAAAAAAACCATGAAATTGAGTAAAAGCATGCTAAAAAGTGATACGATTTTCGCGTATCAAAACATGACTAGGAAATTTAAGTGACTGCACATATGATTTAAAATCACTAACTTCAGGTAGACTTTGCTTGAGGACAAGCAAAAAGCTAAAGTGTGGGGTTATCTGATATGCATAAATCATATCACATTTTTAGCATGTTTTTAGACATAATTTAGGGTGAAATTGATAGGAAATCGGTCTTAATTGATTGTTATTAACTCAATTTCACAGTTTTTGTGATTTTGGAAGTGTCAGGTGAAAAGTAGAAGAAAATGGCAAATTTTGGGGCAAAAACGCAATTTTTCATAAGTTCAGACATCGGGGTGGGCGTCCCAAATCAGGATGGGCGTCCTGACCTGGTCAACAAGCCAGGACGGGCGTTGATACGCGAAAATCGTATCACCTTTTTAGCATGTTTTTATGTATGAATTTGGGTGGAATTGAAGGTAATTTGATCTTGATTGTTCATTATTTACTTAATTTCACAGTTTTTATGATTTTGGAAGTGTCAGGTGAAAAGTAGACGTAAACAGCAAATTTTGGGGCAAAAACGCAATTTTTGGAAATATTGACTTAGTCAATGGGTCAGGACGGGCGTCCCGACCTGGTCAACAGATCAGGACGGGCGTCCCAATCTGGGACGAGAGTCCCGAACCCCCTGATTCAGTCCCACATCGAATTTTTGCTGAAAAATCACCCCGGGAAGCTGCTATAAATACCCCAGGCCTCCAGCAGTTGAATTCATTCCTCTCCACTCGATCTGAGTCATTAAGTGGTTTCCAGTGTACACTTCTCTAGTACACAACTCACTCAGAGACTCGGATCTTAGTTTTCTTTCTTGTTAGTGTTTTGTTTTAGTTTCTGAGAAATAGTCTCAGATCTTAGGATTACATAGATAGGTTCGTTTTTGGTATTCATAGAATACCCGGGATTTCGTTAGGAGATCCTAAGAGGGCTCGAGGCGTTCGAAGAGTCAGTCCACAGGGCTGGGCTTAAGCCGGGTTGTTAAGTAAAGCCCAGTTACTAGGCTGAGGAAGCGTTCTTCGAAGGTTCTGACGAGCAGAGTCGGGTCAAGCAGTAAGGCATATATAGCAGTACGCTCCAACGACGTGACTACGTAAAGGGTGATTTCTTTATGGCATCAGTCCCCCCTGTCCCTCTCTTTATATGTTGTTACTGTATTTGTCCAAATACTGATTTGAATACCAGATTATGTTTTTATGAATATTTGTGATATATGTTGAAGATATTATGTTTTTCTAGAAATGGCCACCTGCTTAAATATCCATTATGTCTGCATGTCTATTGCCGTTCTTTTAAACTGAATTTAAGGTTATAGACAATTCCTAACCACGGTATATTCATAACCTGTTTAGTTTAACAGACATCAATTAGTATTGGTGTCTGCTATACTAGATAAACTAATCTGCGGAACACCCTGTTGGTTGAAAGTAGTCTAGGTAGGCTGAGTAGAGTTTTATGCCGGCGGTTATGAGACGAGCGGTATGATCCCCAAAGTGACATAGGGCGTTCATTGCTGACTTTAGTCCAAGCCGTGAGTAGGGCCATTTACCTTGGCGATGGGGCGGTAGCATAGAGACTCAGGTGTGGTAACCTTTAGACACAGAACATAGTTGCAATCTAGGCCAAGACATGTCTAAAATACTCGAATATAGGTCAATCAACGTATAGGAACAGTATAACATAGAATCAGGACTCATCTATAAAACACTTCTAGGATTAATTAGACTTAAACCTAGTGGAGAATGAATCACCCTCTCATCAAAGTATTTGATGAAGATTGCATAACTGGACCATAAGATAGGAGTTAGGATAAAAGGCTAGTTACTACTAAGCCGTTGCCACTTCCCTGGGAGTACGATAATTAACTTAATAAAATCGTAGATACTTTCCAACAGACTAGCTACACGATAGGTACTCTGCCTTAGGTTCTGGCTGATTAAGTGACACCATAGAGACTAAATGTGACAATTAGTCAATCACAGTCCTTAATTACTCATAATCAACATAGGGTAAAATAACACCTATTTAGCACGTCAACCGGAATCGCATCAGAGTTTTGGCGCCGTTGCTGGGGAAATATCATAATGAATTTAGGATTATTGGCCACATTTCTAGAGACTTATGATAGGTAACGGTAGTAACCTAGACTTTTGAATCACACTTATCTTATATTAGTTAGACAATCACTTTCCTAAATATAGGATTATCATAACTAATTAATTTTAGATAATATCTAGAATTAAGATACTTAGGATAATCAAATTTTAGAAAATTATTCTAAAACCATATTGAGGAAATTTACCCGCTTTCTAAATAAAAATCAAAATCCATATTAATATCTCTCTTGCTTTATTATTTCACTGTCCTACTTTTTGCTATTTGTTATTTCTAACCAGACTTTGCACTCAGAAATGAAGAGAACAAGAGCAGCTACTAACCAGGCAAAGAAAACCGAAAACCCTGACACTCCAGGACCGAAGAAGACAAAGCCAGAGGGCCCCTCTAGGCCTGCACCATAAGTACCACGAGGGACTCTTCCTTCACAACCAGTGGAAGTAAACTCAAGCCCTGATGCCAGTGAACTAGTGAGACGATTCCTGAACACCCATGAGCATAGTCCCACGGAAGAAGACCCTTCTGAGGATACCTTCCCTCCTAGAGAAGAACCCCAGAGATCTCCAATTCACCCTCCTGCCCAGAGAGTTCCTATAAATCCACCCCCTACTGACCAAACCCAAAATTCACCAACCTCTCCTGCATACACCCCAACACCTAACGAGCGCACCCCTTCATCTGCGGGGAGTACTAACGGTTATTATTCAATGTTGTCCGTGCAGATAGACACGTTAGCTCAAAGGGTCTATGAGATGGACCAAGGGATTGCCAGCAGACTGTGTCATTTAGACCAACTCAGTCTGAATATCACAACTAACGTGGACCGACTCAAAGCCACGGTCAATCTTCAAGAGAACCAAGGTGCACAACTACTCCGAGAGATGGCTGATTTACGCAGTCACCAGAACAGGCAGAGGGATGAGATGAGAACCATACGCATAGAAATGCGAAGCATTCGAACAGAACTATAGGAGATCAGAGATAGGAGTCGTTAAAAAGGGAAGATTCTTTTATTCTCAACAGATAATTCATTTGAACTGAAACTTGAATAATTGACCCATATTTTTCTATTTTTCAAACATTTTTAAAGGGTCCTTTATATTCAACAATTTTCTTCATACATTTTATTTCGAATTTCTATGAAAAACAAGAGTTTTGCAAATACAGTTTATTTTCCACTAATTACATTGCACAAACTCAGTTTTTGTTTTTCTGAAATTCTTGCTGAATTTAAGTTGGGATAAAATTAGGGTAGTCACAATTTTCGAAAAGAGACTGAGGAATTTTTGCATAGAGTTTTTAACAACTTCTGAATTTCATTGGATAAACATGAAGCCTTGTTAAGAATTATGACTATTTTTGGTATCTTGAGATTTTTCAAGGAATTACGAAAAAAAAATTTCGGAATTGGCACGCGTCCCGAAGCAACCCGGGACGGGCATCCCGAAGGCCGCCCCTTCTATAAAAGCTCAATTTTTTCATTTTCTCTCAAATCTACAACCAAAAATTCATCTCTCTAAATATTTCTCTCTACTTTCTCTCTACAAATTTTTGGCAAACTCTTCAAAGTTTAAAAATTCGAATTTCCCTCCAAAATTTGAATTTTAAACTTCACCCAAAAATTTGAATTTCCCTACAAAATTCGACTTTCCCGCCAAAAATTCAAAATCCTTCCCTAACCTAATTTCATCCTTCTGAATTCAAATTCACCTCCATAATTTGCGTTTAAAGCTTTCTTTCCCACCTAAACTCTCTCGTACGTTTTCAATGGCTCCCAAACGTGCTCGTACCACATCTACCATGACAGTTACCTCAGTGGCACATCCTTTTATGCTGTTTCCCTCCAGCACAGCATACCAAGAAAGATGCACTAGGTACATCGGGCGTACGATACTGACGGGCAGAACGTTGGATTGGGCAGCAGTACAAATGCTGGGAGTAGAGCCGGAAGTCAGACGTATACTCGACGTGCCACCTTACAGTCGAGTATTCATCATCACAGAGCCCACATACCTGGAGCTGGTATGTGAGTTCTATGCGTCTTTTACCTGCCACCAGGAGCAGATCACATTCCGTTTAGGCGGAATAGATCGGTCAATGAGCATGGCCGAGTTCGAAATCGCCCTAGGTATCTGGCAGAGAGATGAGCTGGATATGCCCGCATACACCACAACAGTTCAAGACTTCACGTCTGCAGACGTCTCCACTGCTTGGGCTCAGATCTGCATGACGGGTGTCCCATACCAGCATGGCTTTGCAAAAGCCACATGTATTTATCTTACTCTTCGTTACCTACACGCTATCATTGCACACACATTGTCAGGACGACTGACAGCACCCGGAACTGTCACCCGGATGGAGACATTCCTTCTAGCCAACATGCACATGGGATCTACAGTAGAGATGGCTAGACTCATAGCGGTCGTCATGCAAGGATTCGCTACAGACACCAGGAAATAGTGTTTGGGGCTCGGACCATACATCAGCAGGCTAGCCCGCTACCTGGAGTTGGACATAGAGGGCTCGGAGCTTACTCTGGTCACCCCGACCACCATCCCCACAGATGTTACCATTCTACGGAACATGGGAATGGTTGTCCGGGATGCGAATGGCCGCGACACCATCCACACAGAGCAGACAGGACAGGCATCAGCATCAGCATCGGAAGCATTTCTAGCGCATATCCCTCAGTCCGAGATGTTCGTGCCACGTACTGCCTTCGAACGACACATGTCGCACGGATTGGCAGAACTATCGGCCCGATACAGTCGAGACATGGACAGGATTGACAGACGGCTGACGATGATGGAGGACAGGATTGACAAACGGTTGGCGATGATAGATGACATGATCGCCATGAACACTAGCAGGATTGAGGAGATACATCAGCAGACTTCCCGAGTGGCGGAAAACTTCGAGTTTGACTTAGCAAACTTAGGTCCACTGGACGACGATCCGCCGGGTTCTTAGTCTCTCTCTCCTTCTTTCCTTTCCTTTCCTTCCTTTTGCTTTTGTTTTTCTTGTTCTATGTGTATAAACATGTTTGGGCTGTATGACGTATGAATCTATGTACAAAATTGATTTATACCCATACAAAATCCTTTATTTTCTGTTTTACTTCTTATTTTCAAATAAGTGTGGGGTAAGAATCTTTTCTGTTTTATTTCTTATTTTCAAATAAGTGTGGGGTAGCTAGATATGCATGAACACTGAGGACATTACCAGACTTAAGTGTGGGGTAGCAGTGCACGGTGCACTGTAGCAGTTTTTGTATGCTTTTGCTTGTTTTTCACGTACTTTCACACCCTTCCAAAATTGTTTTTCAAAATTTTTCCGTCTTTCAGACTTCTAAATGCAGTATGCTTGGTTAAACAATTGCTTATGTCTATGATATGTAAGTAGTATGTTATGGTTAGTAGGAGATAATTGATAGCTATCTTGGACTAATTGATTAGGAATAGGGAATTCCTGATAACTGAGCACAATTTTGTCTAGATTAGAGACCTCAACCAATTAGAATGACAGTTAGAATGACTAGATGAGACTCTGAGCTAGAAGTGAAAAGAAATTAAAGGAAGTTAATCAAATAAGGGTAGTTTGCCAGTGGCTTCGCTATTCGAGCACCACTCCTTCGGGGAACTTAAAGCCTGATGCCCTAAGGTCGTGTAGATCTGGGAGTCATCGGAGTGGGACTCGCTACATGGGTAGTTGAAGTTGACGTGTCCTAAGCAAACTCAAAATACCATGAATCTATAAAGAAAATAACTAAATGCTAAAACATTAAAAATCTGATCACCAAAGCTCAGAACTCAAAAAGTTGTCTGCTGTTAATATGTCTAGCGATGGGTCGAAGTGTTATCTGGTAGTAGTTAAGACAAGAATACATTGTGTTGACTATCTGGTCTAGACTAGTACACACACTACACATCAGGAAGACCCTGTGACTAAGAAAAAAGTTCAACCTAGTTGTTGATTTGTTTTCTACCTGATCATAACAAGCTACTAAAAATATCTGAGACCTTGTCATAGCAACCTAACCAGTCAGACCTGTGTTAAGACTTGTCTGAAAACTTTTTGGAATAAAAACATGACTAGGAATTTAAGTAACTTCAGGTAGACGTTGCTTGAGGACAAGCAAAAAGCTAAGTGTGGGGTTATCTAATACGCGAAAATCGTATCACCTTTTTAGCATGTTTTTATGTATGAATTTGGGTGAAATTGAAGGTAATTTGATCTTGATTGTTCATTATTTACTTAATTTCACAGTTTTTATGATTTTGGAAGTGTCAGGTGAAAAGTAGATGAAAACAGCAAATTTTGGGGCAAAAACGCAATTTTTGGAAATATTGACTTAGTCAACGGGTCAGGACGGGCGTCCCCAACCCGGGACGGGCATCCAGGACACGGGACGAGCGTCCCGACCTGGTCAACAGATCAGGACGGGCGTCCCAATCCAGGACGAGCATCCCGAACCCCTAGATTCAGTCCCACATCGAATGTTTGCTGAAAAATCACCCCGGGAAGCTGCTATAAATACCCCAGGCCTCCAGCAGTTGATTTCATTCCTCTCCACTCGATCTGAGTCATTAAGTGGTTTCCAGTGTACACTTCTCTAGTACACAACTCACTCAGAGACTCGGATCTCAGTTTTCTTTCTTGTTAGTGTTTTGTTTTAGTTTCTGAGAAATAGTCTCAGATCTTAAGATTACATAGATAGGTTCGTTTTTGGTATTCATAGAATACCCGGGATTTCGTTAGGAGATCCTAAGAGGGCTCGAGACGTTCGAAGAGTCAGTCCACAGGGCTGGGCTTAAGCCGGGTTGTTAAGAAAAGCTGATGGGATTCCCGTTGACGTGCTAAATAGGTGTTATTTTACCCTATGTTGATTATGAATAATTAAGGAATGTGATTGACTAATTGTCACATTTAGTCTCTATAGTGTCACTTAATCAACCAGAACCTAAGGTAGAGTACCTATCGTGTAGCTAGTCTGTTGGAAAGTATGTACGATTTTATTAAGTTAATTATAGTACTCCCAGGGAAGTGGCAACGACGTAGTAGTAACTAGCCTTTTATCCTAACTCCTATCTTATGATCCAGTTATGCAATCTTCATCAAATACTTTGATGAGAGGGTGATCCGTTCTCCACTAGGGTTAAGTCTAATTAATCCTAGAAGTGTTTTCTAGATAAAGTCCTGATTTTATGTCATACTGTTCCTACATGTTGATTGACCTATCTTCGAGTATTTTAGATGCATCTTAGCCTGGATTGCAACTATGTTCTGTGTCTAAAGGCGTACCACATCCGAGGTCTCTAATAAACCGCCCTACCTTAATGACGGCCCTACTCACGGTTCGGGACGAAGGCATCCATGAAAGCCCTATGTCACTTCGGGGATCATACCGCTTGCCCTAGCCGCCGGCATAATCGGACTCAGCTCGGCCCCTACCAAGACTACTTTAACAGGCAGGGTGTTCAACATGTTATTTTATCTAGCATGGCAGACACCAATGCTAATTGATGCCTGTTAAACTAAACAGGTTATGATTAGACCGTGGTTAGGAATTGTCTATAACCCTAACTTTAGTTTAAAAGAGCACATTAAACATGCAGACATTGTCAATATTTAGCAGGTGGTTATTTCCGAAAAAACATAATAACGTCAACATATAAAACAACTATTCATAAAAATTGTAATCTTGTATTCATAATAAGTATTTAGAAAAAAACAATAACAACATATAAGAGAGGGACATGGGGACTGATGCCATAAAGAAATCACCCTTTACGTAGTCTCACCGACGGAGCGTACTGTTGTATATGTCGTATTGCTTGCCCTGACTCTACTCACCAAAACCTTCGGAGGACGCTTCCTCAGCCTAGTAACTGGGCTTTACCTTAATACCCAACTTAAGCACAGCCCTGTGGACTGACTCTTCGAACGCCTAGAGCCCTCTTAGGATCTCCTAACGAAATCCTGGGTATTCTATGAATACCAGAAATGAACCTATCTATAGAAGCCTAAGATCTGAGACTCTTTCTCAGAAACTAAAACAAAACACTAATAAGAAAGAAAACTGATATCCGAGTCTCTGAGTGAGTAGTGTACTAGAGAGGAGTACACTGGAAACCACTAAATGACTCAGATCGAGTGGAGAGGAATGAATTCAACTGCTGGAGGCCTGGGGTATTTATAGCAGATTTCCCGGTGTGATTTTTCATCAAAAATTCGATGTGGTACTGGTTCTGGGGGTTCAGGACACCCATCCCGGATTAGGACGCCCGTCCTGATCTGTTGACCAGGTCGGGATGCCCGTCTCGAGTCCTGGACGCCCGTCCCGGCGGGTTAACTGGGTCGGGATGCCCATCTCGGGTTCGGGACGCCCGTCCTGACCCGTTGACTAAGTCAATATTACCAAAAATTGCGTTTTTACCCCAAAATTTGCTGTTTTCGTCTACTTTTCACCTGACACTTCCAAAATCAGAAAAACTATGAAATTAAGTAAATAATGAACAATTAAGATCAATTTACCCTTAATTTCACCCAAATTCATACATAAAAACATGCTAAAAAGGTGATACGATTTTCGCGTATCAGATAACCCCACACTTAGCTTTTTGCTTGTCCTCAAGCAAAGTCTACCTGAAGTTACTTAATTCCCTAGTCATATTTTTATTCCAAAAATTCTTTAGACAAGTCTTAACACAGGTCTGACTGGTTAGGTTGCTATGACAAGGTCTCACATGTTTTTAGTAGCTTGTTATGATTAGGCAGAAAACAAATCAACAACTAGGTTGAACTTTTTTTTTTCCTTAGTCACATGGTCTTCCTAATGTGTAGTGTGTGTACTAGTCCAGACCAGATAGTCAACACAATGTACTCTTGTCTTAACTACTACCAGATAACACTTCGACCTATCGCTAGACATATTAACAACAGACAACTTTTTGAGTTCTGAGCTTTGGTGATCAGATTTTTAATGTTTTAGCATTTAGTTATTTTCTTTATAGATTCAAGGTATTTTGAGTCTGCTTAGAACACGTCAACTTCAACTACCCATGTAGCGAGTCCCACTCCAATGACTCCGAGATCTACACGACCTTAGGGCATCAGGCTTTAAGTTCCCCGAAGGAGTGGTGCTCGAGTAGCGAAGGCCGCTGGCAAACTACCCTCATTTGATTAACTTTCTTTAATTTCTTTTCACTTCTAGCTCAGAGTCTCATCTAGTCATTCTAACTGCCAATATATCCACAACTGGTCTAATTTTATCTAGTCAAGTCTCGAACAAGTAATTGGTTCAGGTCTCTACTCCAGACAAAGTTGTGCTCAGTTATCAGGAATTCCCTATTCCTAATCAATTAGTCCAAGATAGCTATCAATGATCTCCTACTAACCATAACATACTACCTACATATCATAGACATAAGCAATTGTTTAACCAAGCATACTACATTTAGAAGTCTGAAAGACGGAAAAATTTTGAAATTTTTTTTGGAAGGGTGGTGTGAAAGTTCGTGAAAAACAAGCAAAAGCATACAAAAACTGCTACAGTGCACCGTGCACTGCTACCCCACACTTAAGTCTGGCACTGTCCTCAGTGTTCATGCATATCTAGCTACCCCACACTTATGAAAATAAGAAATAAAATAGAAAAGATTCTTACCCCACACTTATTTGAAAATAAGAAGTAAAACAGAAAATAAAGGATTCTGTATGGGTAAGTAGGACATAAAATAAAATAAAATAATGCAAACAATTCTGTATGTCATATAAATCAATTTTGTACATAGATTCATACGTCATACAGCCCAGACATGTTTATACACATAGAACAAGAAAAACAAAAACAAAAGAAAGGAAAGAAAAGGAAAGAAGGAGAGAGAGACTAAGAACCCGGTGGATCGTTGTCCAGTGGACCTAAGTCTGCTAAGTCAAACTTGAAGTTTTCCGACACTCGGGAAGTCTGCTGATGTATCTCCTCAATCCTGCTGGTGTTCATGGCGATCCTGTCATCTATCATCGCCAACCGTCTGTCAATCCTGTCCTCCATCATCGTCAGCCGTCTGTCAATCCTGTCCATGTCTCGACTGTATCGGGCCGATAGTTCTGCCAATCCGTGCGACATGTGTCGTTCGAAGGCAGTACGTGGCACGAACGTCTCGGATGGAGGGATATGCGCTGGAAATGCTTCCGATGCCGATGCCTGTCCTGTCTGCTCCGTGTGGATGGTGTCGCGGCCACTCGCATCCCGGACAACCATTCCTATGTTCCGTAGAATGGTAACATCTGTGGGAATGGTGGTCGGGGCGACCAGAGTAAGCTCCGAGCCCTCTATGTCCAACTCCAGGTAGCGGGCTAGCCTGGTGATGTATGGTCCGAGCCCCAGACACTTTTTCCTGGTGTCTGTAGCGAATCCTCGCATGACGACCGCTATGAGTCTAGCCATCTCTACTGTAGATCCCATGTGCATGTTGGCTAGAAGGAATGTCTCCATCCGGGTGACAGTTCCGAGCGCTGTCAGTCATCCTGACAATGTGTGTGCAATGATAGCATGCAGGTAACGAAGAGTAGGATAAATACCTATGGCTTTTGCAAAGCCATGCTGGTGTGGGACACCCGTCATGCAGATCTGAGCCCAAGCAGTGGAGACGTCTGCAGACGTGAAGTCTCAAACTGCTGTGGTGTATGCGGGCGTATCCAGCTCATCTCTCTGCCAGATACCTAGGGCGACGCCAAACTCGGCCATGCTCATCGACTGATCTATTCCGCCTAAACGGAATGTGATTTGCTCCTGGTGGCAAGTAAAAGACGCATAGAACTTGCATACCAGTTCCAGGTATGTGGGCTCTGTGACGATGAATACTCGACTGTAAGGTGGCACGTCGAGTATGCGTCTGACTTCCGGCTCTACTCCCAGCGTCTGTACTACTGCCCAATCCAGCGTTCTGCCCGTCAGTATCGTACGCCCGATGTACCCAGTGCATCTTTCTTGGTATGCTGTGCTGGAGGGAAACAGCATAAAAGGATGTGCCACTGAGGTAACTGTCATGGTAGATGTGGTACGAGCACGTTTGGGAGCCATTGAAAACGTACGAGAGAGTTTAGGTGGGAAAGAAAGCTTTAAACTCAAATTCTGGAGGTGACTTTGAATTCAGAAGGATGAAATTAGGTTAGGGAAGGATTTTGAATTTTTGGCGGGAAAATCGAATTTTGGAGGGAAATTCGAATTTTTGGGTGAAGTTTAAAATTCAAATTTTGGAGGGAAATTCGAATTTTTAAACTTTGAAGAGTTTGCCAAAAATTTGTAGAGAGAAGGTAGAGAGAAATATTTAGAGAGATGAATTTTTGGTTGAAGATTTGAGAGAAAATGAAAAAAAATTGAATTTTTATAGAATGGGCGGCCTTCGGGACGCCCGTCCCGGGTTGCTTCGGGACGCGTGCCAATTCCGAAAATTTTTTTTTTTTTCGTAATTCTCTGAAAATCTCAAGATACCAAAAATAATTATAATTCTTAACAAGGCTTCATGTTTATCCAATAAAATTCAGAAGTTGTTAAAAACTCTATGCAAAAATTCCTCAGTCTTTTTTTTTCTAAAATTGTGACTACCCTAATTTTATCCCAACTTAAATTCAGCAAGAATTTCAGAAAAACAAAAAATGAGTTTGTGCAATGTAATTAGTGGAAAATAAACTGTATTTGCAAAATTCTTGTTTTTCATAGAAATTCAAAATAAAATGTCTGAAGAAAGTTGTTGAATATAAAGGACCCTTTTAAAATTGTTTGAAAATAGAAAAATATGGGTCAATTATTCAAGTTTCAGTTCAAACGAATTTGAGAGTAAAAGAATCTTCCCTTTTTAACGACTCCTATCTCTGATCTCCTGTAGTTCTGTTCGAATGCTTCGCATTTCTATGCGTATGGTTCTCATCTCATCCCTTTGCCTGTTCTGCTCACTGTGTAATTCAGCCATCTCTCGAAGTAGTTGTGTACCTTGGTTCTCCTGAAGATTGACCATGGCTCTGAGTCGGTCCACGTTAGTTGTGATATTCAGACTGAGTTGGTCTAAATGACACAGTCTGCTGGCAATCCCTTGGTCCATCTCATAGACCCTTTGAGTTAACGTGTCTATCTGCACGGACAACATTGAATAATAACCGTTAGTACTCCCCGCAGATGAAGGGGTGCGCTCGTTAGGTGTTGGGGTGTATGCAGGAGAGGTTGGTGAATTTTGGGTTTGGTCAGTAGGGGGTGGATTTATAGGAACTCTCTGGGCAAGAGGGTGAATTGGAGATCTCTGGGGTTCTTCTCTAGGAGGGAAGGTATCCTCAGAAGGATCTTCTTCCGTGGGACTATGCTCACGAGTGTTCAGGAATTGATGCGATTCCGGTTGTTGTGCTAAATAGGTGTTATTTTACCCTATGTTGATTATGAATAATTAAGGACTGTGATTGACTAATTGTCACATTTAGTCTCTATGGTGTCACTTAATCAGCCAAAACCTAAGGCAGAGTACCTATCGTGTAGCTAGTCTGTTGGAAAGTATCTACGATTTTATTAAGTTAATTATCGTACTCCCAGGGAAGTGGCAACGGCTTAGTAGTAACTAGCCTTTCATCCTAACTCCTATCTTATGATCCAGTTATGCAATCTTCATCAAGTACTTTGATGAGAGGGTGATCCATTCTCCACTAGGTTTAAATCTAATTAATCCCAAAAGTGTTTTATAGATGAGTCCTGATTCTATGTTATACTATTACTATACGTTGATTGACCTATATTCGAGTATTTTAGACATGTCTTGGCCTGGATTACAACTATGTTCTGTGTCTAAAGGTTACCACATCTGAGTTTCTATGCTACCGCCCCATCGTTAAGGGTAACGGCCCTACTCACGGCTCGGACTAAAGTCAGCAATGAACGGTACCCTATGTCACTTCAGTATCATGCTGCTTGTCTCATAACCGCCGGCATAACACTCTACTCAGCCTACCTAGACTACTTTCAACCAACAGGGTGTTCCGCAGATTATTTTATCTAGTATGGCAGACACCAATACTAATTGATGCATGTTAAACTAAACAGGTTATGAATAGACCGTAGTTAGGAATTGTCTATAACCCTAATTTTAGTTTAAAAGAACGGCAATAGACATGCAAACATAATGAATATTTAAGCAGGTGACCATTTCCAGAAAATCATAACAACTTCAGCATATAAAACAGATATTCATAAGAATCGTAATCTGATATTCAAATTAATATTTAGATAAAACAATTCGTAAACATACAGAACCTCGTCTAGGGGACCCACTGTCATAAAGTAATCACCACTCTATGCAGGTCCAGCCGGTGCTGCATCTCCTGTATGCTCCTGACTGCTCGATCCTACTCTGCTCGGCAGAGCCTTCGGAGAACGCTCCTCAGACCTAGTAGCAATTACTTTACCTTACATCCCAGGCTTAAGCAAATTGCCCTACTCTGACTAAGAACACGCACCCTATCTCTCTCTTAGGATCTCCTAACGAAATCCCGGTATTCTATGAATACCAAAAACGAACCTATCTATCGAGGCCTAAGGTCTGAGACTATTTCTCAGAAACTAAGAAAAACGAAACACTAAAGAAAGAAAGAAAACTAAAACTGAAACCCGAGTCTCTCAGTGACTTGTGTACTCGAGAATTGTACATTGGAAGTCTCTGAATGACTCAGATCGAGTGGAGAGGGATGAATTCAACTGCTGGAGGCCTGGGGTATTTATAGCAGCTTCCCGGAGTGAAAATTTCTGAAAAATTCGATGTGGGACAGCTTCTGACGGCTCGGGACGCCCGTCCTGGTATGTTGACCAGGTCGGGACGCCCGTCCCGGGGGCTTGGCTTGGTCGGGACGCCCGTCCCGGGTTCGGGACGCCCGTCCTGAACATTTGACCGAGTCAACATTTCCAAAAATTGCGTTTTTGCCCCAAAATTTGCTGTTTTCGTCTACTTTTCACCTAACACTTCCAAAATCATAAAAACTGTGAAATTGAGTAAATAACAATCAATTAAGATCGATTTCCTATCAATTTCACCCTAAATCATACATAAAAACATGCTAAAAAAGGTATATGATTTTCGTGTATCAGATAACCCCACACTTAGCTTTTTGCTTGTCATCAAGCAAAGTCTACTTGAAGTTAGTGATTCTAAATCATATGTGCAGTCACTTAAATTTCTAGTCATGTTTTTATTCCAAAAATTATTCAGATAATTCCTAACACAGGTCTGACTGGTTAGGTTGCTATGACAAGGTGTCAAATGTCTCTAGTAGATTGTTAGGATTGAGCAGAAAACAATTTAACAACTAGGTTGAACTCTTCTCTTAGTCATAAGGTCTTCCTGATGTGTAGTGTGTGTACTAGTCCAGACCAGATAGTCAACACAATAAACTCTTGTCTTAACTATTACCAGATAACACTTCGACCTATCGCTAAACATACTGACAACAGATAACTTTCTGAGTTCTGAGCTTTGGTGATCAGATTCTATCATTTAGCATTTATTGATTCCTTTCGTTTATAGATTTTCTAGGGTATTTTGAGTCTGCTTAGAACACGTCAACTTCAACTACCCATGTAGCGAGTCCCACTCCGATGACTCCCAGATCTACACGACCTTAGGGCATCAGGCTTTAAGTTCCCCGAAGGAGTGGTGCTCGAGTAGCGAAGGCCGCTGGCAAACTACCCTATTTTAATTAGCTCATTTTTTTTCTTTTTCACTTTTGGCTCAGAGTCTCATCTAGTCATTCCAATTGTCAATGCATCCTGCAACTGGTCTAATTTTATCTAGTTAAGTTTTGAAAAGGTAATTGGTTGAGGTCTCTAATCCAGACTAAGTTGTGCTCAATTATCAGGAATTCCCTATTCCTAATCAATAGGTTCAGCAATAGTTATCAATTATCTCCTACTAACCATAACATACTACCTGCATATCATAGACATAAGCAATTGTTTAACCAAGCTTACTGCATTTAGAAGTCTGAAAGACGGAAAAATTTTGAAAAAATTTTGGAATGGTGTGAAAATACGGGGAAACAAGCAAAAGTATGCAAAAAATTTTGCAAACTACTACAGTGCACCGTGCACTGCTACCCCACACTTAAGTCTGGCACTGTCCTCAGTGTTCATGCATATCTAGCTACCCCACACTTATTTGAAAATAAGAAATAAAAACAAAATAGAAAACTCTTACCCCACACTTATTTGACTAACTAAGGGTAAGAGAGAAAATAAGGCAACAAAACAAGAAGGATAGCAAAACAGAACACAAAACAAATAAAATAAAAGGAATATGAGGATTAGAAAAACTCCCTTCATGTCGCGAGCAGAAGGGTCTTCTCTGATCTGTCAATTGGCTCTTCACCTTAGCCATGTGCTATTGCTGAGGCATTCTTGACTCTGTAAGCTCTAGATACTGGAACGGATGACGTCAGCTTCGATCCTTCATCGTCGAGCTCTAGGTAGTGGCCTATTCATTTGATGACTGGCTCGAGCCCCACGGACTGCTTCCTCGAATCATTTGTAAGATTTCTCACAATCATAGCAACGTGTCCAGGAGGAACGTGTCTAGGAATGAGATTTCTTGGTATTTGTGTGCCTTCCTGCCAATGTTAGTAAAGGTATTGCATGCAAGTCTCGAATAGAAGAAAAGATACCTGAAGTTTTGGCGAAGCTGTGGTGGTAGGGGGCTCCAGTTGTGTAGATCTGGGCCCAAGTATTTGAGACTTCCTTGGGGAAGTTTCTCACAGCTGATTGGTATGCAGGGAATGCAAGCTCCTCCATTGCTATGTTCCTGATACAACGCCAAATTCCTCTATATCCTTCGACCCTTCGTTACCTCTTGGTAGATCACTTGCTTGCACTAGTCTGGCTTTAATTGTTGCCATTATCTCATCTGTTGATTCTGCGAGTAGGGGTTTTGCTGTGGTGGTGTCTTCTGAAAGTTTCCAGCTTCCGAATTACTCCTCAGCTAAATCCCGTATGATTCCTCTAGTTGGAATTGTATGCATTTCCCATTGGAGCAGCATTCTGCAGTAACCTACTCCTACCTCTTTTGGAATGGTCAATCATTCCCATAGTAATCCCTACTAAAGTGTGGTACTTAGCAGACTTCACAGATTTGATACACAGGCTGAACATTTCTTCCTAAGACATCGGCACTCTGAATCTAGAAAAAAACTAGAATCTGCACTTGACTTTAACGTCATTAGTAGGTAATGCCTGTGGTTCAGGCCATTTTGAAAAGTGTTCCACGACTACTATGATGTAATTATGTTCAAAGGAAGAAAGAGAAAAGGATTCGAAATACCCCTGATATCAACGGTTCCAACATTCTGTGTACGTCGCTGGGGTAGATGATCTCTGGAAGATGTGTTACCTGTTATTTGGCAAGCATCGCAGGACTGTATTAGAGATACAAAAGTCCTTGAGTATGGTGGGTCAACAAGATCCTGCTTTCAACACTTTCCGGACAGTGTTGATAGCCATTAATTGGTCTCCCGTAGATTCTTTAGGGCAATGCTCCAAAATCTTGTGTCCTTCATCTTCTGAGACACATCTTCTGATCAACTGATCTGCAAAAATTTGAAATAGAAGAGAAACTGCCCAGTAGTAATATTTCAAATCAGCAAAGAATTTCTTCTTTTGCTGATAAGTCATATCACTTGGAACTTATTCAGTGACTAGATAATTTGCAATAAACCACAGATGAGAATTATTATACATAGCAAACAATGCAAACAAGTTTTCATCCAGAAATTTATCAATATTACACTAGCCTCTAACTCGGGGTTTTCTAATCTAGACCAATGGTTTGCTTTCTAGATTTTCAACCCTTTTTCTTATCCCTTTATTCTATATCAAGTTCAAGTAACAATAAAACTTAACTTAATCAAGGATGGTTCAACATTAGTTTTATTGAACACAGATATCTTGGAGTGATCAGTGTCACCTATTGTTTCTAGACAAAACTAGATAAGATTGGAATTTATCATGCATGAACTTTCTTATCATGTTTTTGTCCTAAAACAATTCGTACTACATCATTACATAACATATTCATTCAAAAAGCAGATTTTAATCAGGTGATGTCATAATGGGTGCAGTAATTCCTTTTGGTTTAAAACATTCTCATGCAATCATCAGCAGAACAAAAGGAACATCCTTTTTCCAATGGAACATTCAAAGGTCTGGCTATTAAGGAAAAACTATTTCATAACTCATCCTAATAAGGCCAGCATGACTCTAAGAAAATTCTAAAATAGAGTTTCTTCCAGATAAAAATCTAAGCCAAAATTTTACAACTCAAAAGAAAATATATTTTATCCTCATTTCCATTTTTATTTCTTCGAAAAAAAAAAGAAAAGCACGAAAAAAAAAACTAAGAAAACAACTAAGAAAGAACAAGAGATAGGGAAAAGAACAACTTACCATTGAACAAGAAAAAGTACAATTTTTTTTCGGATTTTTAGATTTTATCATTTTTTTTATTTTTAATATTTCGAAAGCAATTAAATTCCCTGAATATGGTTTTAGAATAATTTTCTAAAATTTGATTATCCTAAATGTCTTAATTCCAAATAACATCTAAAATTAATTAGTTATGATAATCCTATATTCAGGAAAGTGATTGTCTAACTAGTGTAAGATAAGTATAAGTCTAAGGTCTAGGTTACTACCGTTACCTATCATAAGTCTCTATAATTTTGATCAGGAATCCTAAATTCATTATGATATTTCCCCGGCAACGGTGCCAAAAATCTGATGCGATTCCGGTTGACGTGCTAAATAGGTATTATTTTACCCTATGTTGATTATGAATAATTAAGGACTGTGATTGACTAATTGTCACATTTAGTCTCTATGGTGTCACTTAATCAGCCAGAACCTAAGGCAGAGTACCTATCGTGTAGCTAGTCTGTTGGAAAGTATCTACGATTTTATTAAGTTAATTATCGTACTCCCAGGGAAGTGGCAACGGCTTAGTAGTAACTAGCCTTTCATCCTAACTCCTATCTTATGATCCAGTTATGCAATCTTCATCAAGTACTTTGATGAGAGGGTGATCCATTCTCCACTAGGTTTAAATCTAATTAATCCCAAAAGTGTTTTATAGATGAGTCCTGATTCTATGTTATACTATTACTATACGTTGATTGACCTATATTCGAGTATTTTAGACATGTCTTGGCCTGGATTGTGATGCGATTCCGGTTGACGTGCTAAATAGGTATTATTTTACCCTATGTTGATTATGAATAATTAAGGACTGTGATTGACTAATTGTCACATTTAGTCTATGGTGTCACTTAATCAGCCAGAACCTAAGACAGAGTACCTATCGTGTAGCTAGTCTGTTGGAAAGTATCTACGATTTTATTAAATAATTATCGTGCTCCCAGGGAAGTGGCAACGGCTTAGTAGTAACTAGCCTTTTATCCTAACTCCTATCTTATGATCCAGTTATGCAATCTTCATCAAATACTTTGATGAGAGGGTGATTCATTCTCCACTAGGTTTCAGTCTCATTAATCCTAGAAGTGCTTTATAGATGAGTTCTGATTCTATCTTATACTGTTCCTATATGTTGATTGACCTATATTCGAGTATTTTAGATATATCTTAGCCTGGATTGCAACTATGTTCTGTGTCTAAAGGCGTACCACATCCGAGGTCTCTAATAAACCGCCCTACCTTAATGACGGCCCTACTCACGGTTCAGGACGAAGGCATCCATGAAAGCCCTATGTCACTTCGGGGATCATACCGCTTGCCCTAGCCGCCGGCATAATCGGACTCAGCTCGGCCCCTACCTAGACTACTTTAACAGGCAGGGTGTTCAACATGTTATTTTATCTAGCATGGCAGACACCAATACTAATTGATGCCTGTTAAACTAAACAAGTTATGATTAGACCGTGGTTAGGAATTGTCTATAACCCTAACTTTAGTTTAAAAGAGCACATTAAACATGCAGACATAGTGAATATTTAGCAGGTGGCTATTTCCGGAAAAACATAACAACTTCAACATATAAAACAACTATTCATAAAAATCGTAATCTGATGTTCATAATAAGTATTTAGAGTAAAAACAATAACAACATATAAGAGAGGGGTATGGGGACTGATGCCATAAAGAAATCACCCTTTACGTAGTCTCGCCGCAGAGCGTACTGCTGTATATGTCGTACTGTTTCCTCTGACTCTGCTCACCAGAACCTTCGGAGGACGCTTCCTCAGCCTAGTAACTGGGCTTTACCTTAATACCCAGCTTAAGCCCAGCCTTGTGGACTGACTCTTCGAACGCCTAGAGCCCTCTTAGGATCTCCTAACGAAATCCCGGGTATTCTATGAACACCGGAAACGAACCTATCTATAGAAACCTAAGATCTGAGAATATTTCTCAGAAACTAAAACAAAACACTAATAAGAAAGAAACTGAGATCCGAGTCTCTGAGTGAGTTGTGTAAGAGAGAATTGTACACTAGACACCACTAAATGACTCAGATCGAGTGGAGAGGAATGAATTCAACTGCTGGAGGCCTGGGGTATTTTTAGCAGCTTCCCGAAGTGAAAATCTCTAAAAATTCGATGTGGGACAGCTTCTGGCGGCTCGGGACGCCCGTCCTGGTCTGTTGACCAGGTCGGGACGCCCGTCCCTGGTGCTGGACGCCCGTCCCTCTGGCTTGGCTTGGTCGGGACGCCCATCCCGGACCTTTGACCGAGTCAACATTTCCAAAAATTGCGTTTTTGCCCCAAAATTTGCTGTTTTCGTCTACTTTGCACCTGACACTTCCAAAATCATAAAAACTATGAAATTAAGTGAATAATGCACAATCAAGATCAAATTGCCCTTGATTTCACCCAAATTCATACGTAAAAACATGCTAAAATGGTGATACGATTTTCGCGTATCAGATAACCCCACACTTAGCCTTTTGCTTGTCCTCAAGCAAAGTCTACCTGAAGTTACTTAAATTCCTAGTCATGTTTTTATTCCAAAAATTCTTCAGACAAGTCTTAATACAGGTCTGTCTGGTTAGGTTGCTATGACAAGGTCTCAGATGTTTTTAGTAGCTTGTTATGATCAGGCAGAAAACAAATCAACAACTAGGTTGGACTTTTTTCTTAGTCATAGGGTCTTCCTAATGTGTAGTATGTATACTAGTCTAGACCAGATAGTCAACACAATGTACTCTTATCTTAACTACTACCAGATAACACTTTGACCTATCGCTAGACATATTAACAACAGACAACTTTTTGAGTTCTGAGCTTTGGTGATCAGATTTTTGATGTTTTAGCACTTAGTTATTTTCTTTATAGATTTAGGGTATTTTGAGTCTGCTTAGAACACGTCAACTTCAACTACCCATGTAGCGAGTCCCACTCCGATGACTCCCAGATCTACACGACCTTAGGGCATCAGGCTTTAAATTCCCCGAAGGAGTGGTGCTCGAGTAGCGAAGGCCGCTGGCAAACTACCCTTATTTGATTAACTATCTTTTGTTTCCTTTCACTTTTAGCTCAGAGCCTCATCCAGTTATTCTAATTGTCAAAACATCCACAACTGGTCTAATTTCATCTAGTTCAGTCTTGAAAAGGTAATTGGTTGAGGTCTTTAATCCAGACAAAGCTGTGCTCAGTTATCAGGAATTCCCTATTTCTAATCAATTAGTCCAAGATAGCTATCAACTATCTCCTACTAACCATAGCATACTACCTACATATCATAGACATAAGCAATTGTTTAACCAATCATACTGCATTTAGAAGTCTGAAAGACGGAAAAAGTTTGAAAAAACATTTTGGAAGGGTGTGAAAATATGGGGAAAACAAGCAAAAGCATAAAAAACTGCTACAGTACACCGTGCACTGCTACCCCACACTTAAGGCTGGCACTGTCCTCAGTGTTCATGCATATCTAGCTAAACCCCACACTTATTTGAAAATAATAAATAAAACAGAAAAGAGTCTTACCCCACACTTATTTGAAAATAAGAAGTAAAACAGAAAAGAAAGGATTCTGTATTGGTAAGTAAGACATAAAATAATGCAAATAATTCTATATTTCATATAAATCAATTTTTTACATAGATTCATACGTCATACAGCCCAGACATGCTTATACACATAGAACAAGAAAAACAAAAGCAAATGAAAGGAAAGAAAAGGAAAGAAGGAGAGAGAGAGACTAAGAACCCGGCGGATCGTCGTCCAGTGGACCGAGTTCTGCTGTAAAGTCAAACTCGAAGTTCTCCGCCACTCGGGAAGTCTGCTGATGTATCTCCTTAATCCGGCAGGTGGTCATGGCGATCCTGTCATCTATCATCGCCAAACGTCTATCAATCTTGTCTTCCATCATCGTCAGCCGTCTGTCAATCCTCTCCATGTCTCGACTGTATCGGGCTGATAGTTTTGCCAATCCGTGCGACATGTGTCGTTCGAAGGTAGTACGTGGCATGAACATCTCGGACGGAGGGATATGTGCTGGAAATGCTTCTGATGCCGACGCCTATCCTGTCTGCTCCGTATGGATGGTGTCGCGGCCATTCGCATCTCGGACAACCATTCCCATGTTCCGTAGAATGGTAACATCTGTGGGAATGGTGGTCGGGGTGACCAGAGTAAGCTCCGAGCCCTCTATGTCCAACTCCAAGTAGCGAGCTAGCTTGGTGATGTATAGTCTGAGCCCCAGACACTGTTTCCTGTAGCGAACCCTCGCATTACGACCACTATGAGTCTAGCCATCTCTACTATAGATCCCATATGCATGTTGGCTAGAAGGAACGTCTCCATCCGGGTGACAGTTCCGGGCGCTGTCAGTCGTCCTGACAATGTGTGTGCAATTATAGCATGCAGGTAGCGAAGAGTAGGGTAAATACCTGTGGCTTTTGCAAAGCCATGCTGGTATGGGACACCCGTCATGCAGATCTGAGCCCAAGCAGTAGAGACGTCTGCGGACGTGAAGTCTCGAACTGTTGTGGTGTACACGGGCGTATCCAGCTCATCTCTCTGCCAGATGCCTAGGGCGATGCCGAACTCGGCCATGCTCATCGATCGATCTATTCCGCCTAAACGGAATGTGATCTACTCCTGGTGGCAAGTGAAAGACGCATAGAACTCACATACCAACTCCAGGTATGTGGGCTCTGTGACGGTGAATACTCGACTGTACGGTGGCACGTCGAGTATGCGTCTGACTTCTGGCTCTACTCCCAGCGTCTGTACCGCTGCCCAATCCAGCGTTCTGCCCGTCAGTATCGTACGCCCGATGTACCCAGTGCATCTCTCTTGGTATGTTGTGCTGGAGGGAAACAACATAAAGGGATGTGCTACTGAGGTAACTGTCATGGTAGATGTGGTACGAGCACGTTTGGGGGCCATTGAAAACGAACGAGAGAAGTTAGGTGGGAAGGAAAGCTTTAAACTAAAATTCTGGAGGTGAATTTGAATTCAGAAGGATGAAATTAGGTTAGGGAAGGATTTTGAATTTTTGGCGGGAAAATCGAATTTTGGAGGGAAATTCGAATTTTAAACTTTGAAGAGTTTGCCAACAATTTGTAGAGAGAAATATTTTAGAGAGATGAATTTTTGGTTGTAGATTTGAGAGAAAATGAAAAAAATTTGAATTTTTATAGAGGGGTGACCTTCGGGACGCCCGTCTCGGGTTGCATCGGGACGCGTGCCAATTCCGGGAATTTTTTTTTTTTTTTCGTAATTCCCTGAAAATCTCAAAATACCAAAAATTATCATAATTCTTAACAAGGCTTCATGTTTATCCAATGAAATTCAGAAGTTGTTAAAAACTCTATGCAAACATTCCTCAGTCTCTTTTTCGAAAATTTGACTACCGTAATTTTATCCAAACGTAAATTCAACAAGAATTTCAGAAAAACAAAAATTTAGTTTGTGCAATGTAATTAGTGAAAAATAACCTATATTTGCAAACCTCTTGTTTTTCATAGAAATTCGAAATAAACTGTCTGAAGAAAATTGTTGAATATAAATGACCCTTTAAAAATGTTTGAAAAATAGAAAATAAGGGTCAATTATTCAAGTTTCAGTTCAAACGAATTATTTGTTGAGAGTAAAAGAATCTTCCCTTTTTAACGAATCCTATCTCTGATCTCCTGTAGTTCTGTCCGAATGCTTTGCATTTCTATGTGTATTGTTCGCATCTCATCCCTCTGCCTGTTTTGCTCACTGCGTAGATCAGCCATCTCTCGGAGTAGTTGCGCACCTTGGTTCTCCTGGAGATTGACCGTGGCTCTGAGTCGGTCTACGTTAGTTGTGATGTTCAGACTGAGTTGGTCTAAATGACACAGTCTGCTGGCGATCCCTTGGTCCATCTCATAGACCCTTTGAGCTAGCGTGTCTATCTGCACGGACAACATTGAATAATAACCGTTAGTACTCCCCGCAGATGAAGGGGTGTGCTCATTTGGTGTTAGGGTGTATGCAGGCGAGGTGGGTGAATTTTGGGTTTGGTCAGTAGGGGGTGGATTTATGGGAACTCTCTGGGCAGGAGGCTGAATTGGAGATATCTGGGGTTCTTCTTTAGGAGGGAAGGTATCCTCAGAAGGATCTTCTTCTGTGGGACTACGGGTGTTCAGGAATCGTCTCACTAGTTCACTGGCATCCGGGCTTGAGTTTACTTCCACTGGTTGTGAAGGAAGAGTCCCTCGTGGTACTTCTGGTGCAGGCCTAGAGGGGCCCTCTGGCTTTGTCTTCTTCGGTCCTGGGGTGTCGGGGTTTTCTGTTTTCTTTGCCTGGTTAGTGGCTGCCCTTGTTCTCTTCATCTTTGAGTGCAAAGTCTGGTTAGAAATAACAAATAGCAAAAATAGAAAAGTGAAACAAGAAAGCAAGAAAAACCTTTTTATGGATTTTGAATTTTATTTAGAAAGCAGGTAAATTTCCTTAAAATGGTTTTAGAATAATTTTCTAAAATTTGATCATCCTAAGTGTCATAATTTCAGATATTATCTAAAATTAATTATTTATGATAATCCTATATTCAGGAAAGTGATTGTCTAACTAGTATAAGATAAGTGTAAATCAAAAGTCTAGGTTACTACCGTTACCTATCATAAGTTTCTAGAATTGTGGCCAATAATCCTAAATTTATTATGATATTTCCCCGGCAACGGCTCCAAAAATCTGATGCGATTCCGGTTGACGTGCTAAATAGGTATTATTTTACCCTATGTTGATTATGAATAATTAAGGACTGTGATTGACTACTTGTCACATTTAGTCTATGGTGTCACTTAATCAGCCAGAACCTAAGGCAGAGTACCTATCGTGTAGCTAGTCTGTTGGAAAGTATCTACGATTTTATTAAATAATTATCGAACTCCCAGGGAAGTGGCAACGGCTTAGTAGTAACTAGCCTTTTATCCTAACTCCTATCTTATGATCCAGTTATGCAATCTTCATCAAATACTTTGATGAGAGGGTGATTCATTCTCCACTAGGTTTCAGTCTCATTAATCCTAGAAGTGCTTTATAGATGAGTTCTGATTCTATCTTATACTGTTCCTATATGTTGATTGACCTATATTCGAGTATTTTAGATATATCTTAGCCTGGATTGCAACTATGTTCTGTGTCTAAAGGCGTACCACATCCGAGGTCTCTAATAAACCGCCCTACCTTAATGACGGCCCTACTCACGGTTCGGGACGAAGGCATCCATGAAAGCCCTATGTCACTTCGGGGATCATACCGCTTGCCCTAGCCGCCGGCATAATTAGACTCAGCTCGGCCCATACCTAGACTACTTTAACAGGCAGGGTGTTCAACATGTTATTTTATCTAGCATGGCAGACACCAATACTAATTGATGCCTGTTAAACTAAACAGGTTATGATTAGACCGTGGTTAGGAAATGTCTATAACCCTAACTTTAGTTTAAAAGAGCACATTAAACATGCAGACATAGTGAATATTTAGTAGGTGGCTATTTCCGGAAAAACATAACAACTTCAACATATAAAACAACTATTCATAAAAATCGTAATCTGATGTTCATAATAAGTATTTAGAGTAAAAACAATAACAACATATAAGAGAGGGGTATGGGGACTGATGCCATAAAGAAATCACCCTTTACGTAGTCTCGCCGCAGAGCGTACTGCTGTATATGTCGTACTGTTTCCTTTGACTCTGCTCACCAGAACCTTCGGAGGACGCTTCCTCAGCCTAGTAACTGGGCTTTACCTTAATACCCAGCTTAAGCCCAGCCCTGTGGACTGACTCTTCGAACGCCTAGAGCCCTCTTAGGATCTCCTAACGAAATCTCGGGTATTCTATGAACACCGGAAACGAACCTATCTATAGAAACCTAAGATCTGAGACTATTTCTCAGAAACTAAAACAAAACACTAATAAGAAAGAAACTGAGATCCGAGTCTCTGAGTGAGTTGTGTACGAGAGAATTGTACACTAGACACCACTAAATGACTCAGATCGAGTGGAGAGGAATGAATTCAATTGCTGGAGGCCTGGTGTATTTATAGAAGCTTCCCGGAGTGAAAATCTCTGAAAAATTCGATGTGGGACAGCTTCTGGCGGCTCGGGATGCCCGTCCTGGTCTGTTGACCAGGTCGGGACGCCCGTCCCTGGTGCTGGACGCCCGTCCCTCTGGCTTGGCTTGGTCGGGATGCCCGTCCCTGGTTCGGGACGCCCGTCACGGACCTTTGACCGAGTCAACATTTCCAAAAATTGCGTTTTTGCCCCAAAATTTGCTGTTTTCGTCTACTTTGCACCTGACACTTCCAAAATCATAAAAACTGTGAAATTAAGTGAATAATGCACAATCAAGATCAAATTGCCCTTGATTTCACCCAAATTCATACGTGAAACATGCTAAAAAGGTGATCCGATTTTCGCGTATCAGATTGCAACTATGTTCTGTGTCTAAAGGTTACCACATCTGAGTTTCTATGCTACCGCCCCATCGTTAAGGGTAACGGCCCTACTCACAGCTCGGACTAAAGTCAGCAATGAACGGTACCCTATGTCACTTCGGTATCATGCTGCTCGTCTCATAACCGCCGGCATAACACTCTACTCAGCCTACCTAGACTACTTTCAACCAACAGGGTGTTCCGCAGATTATTTTATCTAGTATGGCAGACACCAATACTAATTGATGCCTGTTAAACTAAACAGGTTATGAATAGACCGTGGTTAGGAATTGTCTATAACCCTAATTTTAGTTTAAAAGAACGGCAATAGACATGCAGACATAATGAATATTTAAGCAGGTGGCCATTTCCGGAAAATCATAACAACTTCAGCATATAAAACAGATATTCATAAGAATCGTAATCTGATATTCAAATTAATATTTAGATAAAACAATTCGTAAACATACAGAAGCTCGTCTAGGGGACCCACTGTCATAAAGTAATCACCACTCTATGCAGGTCCAGCCGGCACTGCAGCTCCTGTATGCTCCTGACTGCTCGATCCTACTCTGCTCGGTAGAGCCTTCGGAGAACGCTCCTCAGACCTAGTAGCAATTGCTTTACCTTACATCCCGGGCTTAAGCAAATTACCCTAATCTGACTAAGAACATGCACCCTATCTCTCTCTTAGGATCTCCTAACGAAATCCCGGTATTCTATGAATACCAAAAACGAACCTATCTATCGAGGCCTAAGATCTGAGACTATTTCTCAGAAACTAAGAAAAACGAAACACTAAAGAAAGAAAGAAAACTAAAACTGAAACCCGAGTCTCTCAGTGACTTGTGTACTCGAGAATTGTACATTGGAAGTCTCTGAATGACTCAGATCGAGTGGAGAGGGATGAATTCAACTGCTGGAGGCTTGGGGTATTTATAGCAGCTTCCCGGAGTGAATATTTCTGAAAAATTCGATGTGGGACAGCTTCTGACGGCTCAGGACGCCCGTCCTGGTCTGTTGACCAGGTCGGGACGCCCGTCCCTGGTCCTGGACGCTCGTCCCAGTGGCTTGGCTTGGTCGGGACGCCCGTCCTAAACATTTGACCGAGTCAACATTTCCAAAAATTTCCTTTTTACCCCAAAATTTGCTGTTTTCGTCTACTTTTCACCTAACACTTCCAAAATCATAAAAACTGTGAAATTGAGTAAATAACAATCAATTAAGATCGATTTCCTATCAATTTCACCCTAAATCATACATAAAAACATGCTAAAAAAGGTATATGATTTTCGCGTATCAGGAATCGTCTCACTAGTTCACTGGCATCAGGGCTTGAGTTTACTTCCACTGGTTGTGAAGGAAGAGTCCCTCGTGGTACTTCTGGTGCAGACCTAAAGGGGCCCTCTAGCTTTGTCTTCTTCGGTCCTGGAGTGTCAGGGTTTTCGGTTTTCTTTGCCTGGTTAGTAGCTGCTCTTGTTCTCTTCATCTTTGAGTGCAAAGTCTGGTTGGAAATAACAAATAGCAAAAAGTAGGACAGTGAAATAATAAAGCAAGAGAGAGATATTTTTATGGATTTTGATTTTTATTTAGAAAGCGGGTAAATTTCCTCAATATGGTTTTTAGAATAATTTTCTAAAATTTGATTATCCTAAGTCTCTTAATTCCAGATATTATCTAAAATTAATTAGTTATGATAATCCTATATTTAGGAAAGTGATTGTCTAACTAACATAAGATAAGTGTAATTCAAAAGTCTAGGTTACTACCGTTACCTATCATAAGTCTCTAGAATTGTGGCCAATAATCCTAAATTCATTATGATATTTCCCCAGCAACGGCGCCAAAACTCTGATGGGATTCCGGTTGACGTGCTAAATAGGTGTTATTTTACCCTATGTTGATTATGAGTAATTAAGGACTGTGATTGACTAATTGTCACATTTAGTCTCTATGGTGTCACTTAATCAGCCAGAACCTAAGGCAGAGTACCTATCGTGTAGCTAGTCTATTGGAAAGTATCTACGATTTTATTAAGTTAATTATCGTACTCCCAGGGAAGTGGCAACGGCTTAGTAGTAACTAGCCTTTTATCCTAACTCCTATCTTATGGTCCAGTTATGCAATCTTCATCAAATACTTTGATGAGAGGGTGATTCATTCTCCACTAGGTTTAAGTCTAATTAATCCTAGAAGTGTTTTATAGATGAGTCCTGATTCTATGTTATAATGTTCCTATACGTTGATTGACCTATATTCGAGTATTTTAGACATGTCTTGGCCTGGATTGCAACTATGTTCTGTGTCTAAAGGCGTACCACATCCGAGGTCTCTAATAAACTGCCCTACCTTAATGACGGCCCTACTCACGGTTTGGGACGAAGGCATCCATGAAAGCCCTATGTCACTTCGGGGATCATACCGCTTGCCCTAGCCGCCGACATAATCGGACTCAGCTCAGCCCCTACCTAGACTACTTTAACAGGCAGGGTGTTCAACATGTTATTTTATCTAGCATGGCAGACACCAATGCTAATTGATGCCTGTTAAACTAAACAGGTTATGATTAGACCGTGGTTAGGAATTGTCTATAACCCTAACTTTAGTTTAAAAGAGCACATTAAACATGCAGACATAGTGATTATTTAGCAGGTGGCTATTTCCGGAAAAACATAATAACGTCAACATATAAAACAACTATTCATAAAAATCGTAATCTTGTATTCATAATAAGTATTTAGAACAAAACAATAACAACATATAAGAGAGGGACATGGGGACTGATGCCATAAAGAAATCACCCTTTACGTAGTCTCGCCGACGGAGCGTACTGCTGTATATGTCGTATTGCTTGCCCTGACTCTGCTCACCAGAACCTTCGGAGGACGCTTCCTCAGCCTAGTAACTGGGCTTTACCTTAATACCCAGCTTAAGCCCAGCCCTCTGGACTGACTCTTCGAACGCCTAGAGCCCTCTTAGGATCTCCTAACGAAATCCCGGGTATTCTATGAATACCAGAAACGAACCTATCTATAGAAGCCTAAGATCTGAGACTATTTCTCAGAAACTAAAACAAAACACTAATAAGAAAGAAAACTGAGATCCGAGTCTCTGAGTGAGTAGTGTACTAGAGAAGAGTACACTGGAAACCACTAAATGACTCAGATCGAGTGGAGAGGAATGAATTCAACTACTGGAGGCCTGGGGTATTAATAGTAG
The DNA here is from genome assembly GCA_027405835.1 of Asclepias syriaca. Taxonomy (NCBI): domain Eukaryota; kingdom Viridiplantae; phylum Streptophyta; class Magnoliopsida; order Gentianales; family Apocynaceae; genus Asclepias; species Asclepias syriaca. The sequence goes on along the minus strand of CM049926.1, from coordinate 20,722,837 downwards.
CTTCCCGGGGTGATTTTTCATCAAAATTTTGATGTGGGACTGGTTCTGGGGGTTCGGGACGCCCGTCCTGATCTGTTGACCAGGTCAGGACGCCCGTCCCGGGTTCGGGACGCCCGTCCTGACCCGTTGACTAAGTCAATATTTCCAAAAATTGCGTTTTTGCCCCAAAATTTGCTGTTTTCGTCTACTTTTCACCTAACACTTCCAAAATCATAAAAACTGTGAAATTGAGTAAATAACAATCAATTAAGATCGATTTCCTATCAATTTCACCCTAAATCATACATAAAAACATGCTAAAAAAGGTATATGATTTTCGCGTATCAGGAATCGTCTCACTAGTTCACTGGCATCAGGGCTTGAGTTTACTTCCACTGGTTGTGAAGGAAGAGTCCCTCGTGGTACTTCTGGTGCAGACCTAAAGGGGCCCTCTGGCTTTGTCTTCTTCGGTCCTGGAGTGTCAGGGTTTTCGGTTTTCTTTGCCTGGTTAGTAGCTGCTCTTGTTCTCTTCATCTTTGAGTGCAAAGTCTGGTTGGAAATAACAAATAGCAAAAAGTAGGACAGTGAAATAATAAAGCAAGAGAGAGATATTTTTATGGATTTTGATTTTTATTTAGAAAGCGGGTAAATTTCCTCAATATGGTTTTTAGAATAATTTTCTAAAATTTGATTATCCTAAGTCTCTTAATTCCAGATATTATCTAAAATTAATTAGTTATGATAATCCTATATTTAGGAAAGTGATTGTCTAACTAACATAAGATAAGTGTAATTCAAAAGTCTAGGTTACTACCGTTACCTATCATAAGTCTAAAGGTGTACCACATCTGAGTCTCTAATAAACCGCCCCATCGCCAAGGTAAACGACCCTACTCACGGTTCGAGCTAAAGGCATCCAAGAAAGCCCTATGTCACTTAGGGGATCATGCCGCTCGCCCCTAACCGCCGGCATAAACGCTCAACTCAGCCTACTTAGACTACTCTAACAAACAGGGTGTTCCACAGGTTATTTTATCTAATATGGCAGACACCCATACTAATTGATGTCTGTTAAACTAAATAGGTTATGAATAGACCGTGGTTAGGAATTGTCTATAACCCTAACTTTAGTTTAAAAGAAACTACATTAGACATGCAGACATAATGAATATTAAGCAGGTGGCCATTTCCGGAAAATCATAAAAGCTTCAACATATAAAACAAATATTCATAAAAATCATAATCTCATATTCATAATAAATCTTTGGACAAACACAATACAAACATATAAAGAGAGGGACCTAGAGACTGATGCCATAAAGAAATCACCCTTTACTTAGTCTCGCCGATGGAGCAATTGCTTGTATATGTCGGACTGCTCGACCCGACTCTGCTCGACAGAACCTTCGGAGGACGCTTCCTCAGCCTAGTAGCTGAACTTTACCTTAATACCCAGCTTAAGTGATGCGTTTTCGACTGATATGCTAAACAGGTGTTATTTTACCCTATGTTAATTATGAGTAATTAAGGACTGAGATTGACTAATTATAACATTTAGTCTCTATGGTGTCACTTAATCAGCCAGAACCTAAGGCAGAGTACCTATCGTGTAGATAGTCTGTTGGAAAGTATCTACGATTTTATTAAATAAATATCGTACTCCCAGGGAAGTGGTAACGGCTTAGTAGTAACTAGCCTTTTATCCTAACTCTTATCTTATGATTCAGTTATGCAATCGTCATCAATAACTTTGATGAGAGGGTGATCCATTCTCCACTAGGTTTAAGTCTAATTAAGCCTAAAAGTGTTTTATAGATAACGTCCTGATTCTATGTTATACTGTTCCTACATGTTGATTGACCTATCTTCGAGTATTTTAGATGCATCTTAGCCTGGATTGCAACTATGTTATGAGTCTAAAGGTGTACCACATCTGAGTCTCTATGCTACCGCCCCATCGCCAAGGTAAACGGCCATACTCACAGTTACTACTAAAGACAGCTATGAAAGCCCTATGTCACTTCGGGGATCATGCTGCTTGCCCATAACCGCCGGCATAACGCTCTACTCAGCCTACCTTGACTACTCTAACAAACAGGGTGTTCCACAAGTTATTTTATCTAGTATGGCAGACACCAATACTAATTGATGCCTGTTAAACTAAACAGGTTATGAATAGACCGTGGTTAGGAATTGTCTATAACCCTACATTTAGTTTAAAAGAAACTACATTAGACATGCAGACATAATGAATATTAAGCAGGTGGCTATTCCCGGGAAAACATAACAACTTCAACATATAAAACAAATAATCATAGAAATCATAATCTCGTATTCATAAATTAATATTCAGATAAAACAATTCGTAAACATACAGAACATCGTCTAGGGGACCTACTATCATAAAGTAATCACCGCTTTATGCAGGTCCAGCCGGTGCTGCAACTCCTGTATGCTCCTGACTGCTCGATCCTACTCTGCTCGGCAGAGCCTTCAGAGAACGCTCCTCAGACCTAGTAGCAATTGCTTTACCTTACATCCCAGGCTTAGCAAATTGCCCTAATCTGACTAAGAACACGCACCCTATCTCTCTCTTAGGATCTCCTAACGAAACCCCGGTATTCTATGAATACCAGAAACGAACCTATCTATCGAAGCCTAAGATCTGAGACTAATTCTCAGAAACTAAAAAAAACGAAACACAAAAAGGAAAGAAAGAAAACTTTTACTGAAATCTGAGTCTCTGAGTGATTTGTGTACTAGAGAATTGTACACTGGAAACCACTGAATGACTCAAATCGAGTGGAGAGGGATGATTTCAACTCTTGGAGGCCTGGGGTATTTATAGCAGCTTTTGTGGAGTGAAAATCTCCAAATATTTCGATGTGGGACAACTTTTGGTGATTCGGGACGGCCGTCCTGGATTGGGATGGCCGTCCTGGTGCTTTGACTGGGTCGGGACGCCCGTCCTGATTCAGGACGCCCGTCATGACCCGTTGACCAGGTCAGCATTTCCAAAAATTGCATTTTTGCCCCAAAATTTGCTGTTTTGGTCTACTTTTCACCTGACACTTCCAAAATCATAAAAATTGTGAAATTGAGTAAATAACAATCAATTAAGACCGATTTCCTATAAATTTCACCCTAAATTATATCTAAAAACATGCTAAAAAAGTGATATGATTTATGCATATCATATAACCCCACACTTAGCTTTTTGCTTGTCCTCAAGCAAAGTCTACTTGAAGTTAGTGATTCTAAATCATAGTGCAGTCACTTAAATTTCCTAGTCGTGTTTTTATTCCAAACAATTTTTAGATAATTCATAACACAGGTCTGACTGGTCAGGTTGCTATGACAAGGTCTCAAATGTCTCTAGTAGATTGTTATGATTGAGCAGAAAACAACTTAACAACTAGGTTGAACTCTTCTCTTAGTCACAAGGTCTTCCTGATGTGCAGTGTGTGTAATAGTCCAGACTAGATAGTCAACACAATAGACTCTTGTCTTAACTATTACCAGATAACACTTCGACCCGTCGCTAGACATACTGACAACAGACAACTTTCTGAGTTCTGAGCCTTGGTGATCAGATTTTTACTTATTTAGCGCTTATTGATGATTTTTTTCTTTTATAGCTTTTCCAGGGTATTTTGAGTCTGCTTAGAACACGTCAACTTCAACTACCCATGTAGCGAGTCCCACTCCGATGACTCCTAGACCTACACGACCTTAGGGCATCAGGCTTTAAGTTCCCCGAAGGAGTGGTGCTCGAGTAGCGAAGCCCGCTGGCAAACTATCCTTATTTAATTAATTCTCTTTTTGTTTCTTTTCACTTTTAGCTCAGAGTCTCATCTAGTCATTCTGATTGTCAACACATCCATAACTGGTCTAATTTTATCTAGGTAAGTCTCGAAAAGGTAATTGGCTGAGGTCTCTAATCCAGACTAAGTTGTGCTCAGTTAGCAGGAATTCCCTATTCCTAATCAATAAGTTCAAAATAGTCATAAATCATCTCCTACTAATCATAACACTCTACCTACATATCATGGATATAAGCAATGTTTAACCAATCATACTGCATTTAGAAGTCTGAAAAAATGAAAAATTTTGAAAACTTTTGGAAGTTTGTGAAAATACGGGGAAAACATGCAAAATCATGCAAAATGTTTCTCAAACTACTACAGTGCACCGTGTACTGCTACCCCACACTTAAGTCTGACATTGTCCTCAGTGTTCATGCATATCTAAACTACCCCACACTTATTTGAAAACAAGAAGAGATAGAAACAAAACAGATAGCTCATACCCCACACTTATTCGACTAACTAAGGGTAAGAGAGAAAATAGAGCAACAAAACAAGAAGGATAATAGAAATAACGAAACAAAACACAAAACAAATAAAATAAAAGTAAAGGAATATGAGGATTAGAAAAACTCCCTTCATGTCTCGAGTAGAAGGGTCTTTTCTGATCTGTCAATTGACTCTTCATCTTAGACATGTGCTATTGCTGAGGTGTTCTTGACTCTGTAAGCTCTAGATATTGGAACGGATGACGTCCGCTCCGATCCTTCAATGTCGAGCTCCAGGTAGTGGCATATCCATTTGAGGAATGACTCAAGCCCCAAGGACTATTTCCTCGAATCATTTGCAAAGTTTCTCGTAATCGTAGCAACGTGTCCAGAAGGAACGTGTCTAGGCATGAGACTTCTTTGGATTGGTGTGCCTACCTGCCAATGTCCGTAAAGGTATTGCATGCAAGTTCCGAATGGCAGAAAAGATAGCTGAAGCTTTGGCGAAGCCGTGGTGGTAGGAGGCTCCAGTGGTGTAGATTTGGGCCCAAGTATTTGAGACTTTCTCGGGGAGGTTTCTCACAGCTGATTGTATGCAGTGGATGCAAGCTCCTCCATTGCTATGCTCCTGATACAATGCCAAATTCCTCTATATCCTTCGACCGTTCGATACCACTTGGTAGATCACTTGCTTGCACTGGTCGGGCTTTATTTATTGTAGTATCTCATCTGTTGATTCTGCGGGTAGGGGTTTTGCTGTGGTGGTATCTTCTAAAAGTTTCCAGCTTCCGAATTATTCCTCAGCTAAATCCCGTATGATTCCTCTAGCTGGGATTGTATGCATTTCCCATTGGAGTAGCATTCTGCAATAACCTACTCCTACCTCTTTTGGAATGGTCAGTATTCCATTCCCATAGCAATCCCTGCTAAAGTGTGGTACTTGGTAGACTTCACAGATTTGATACACAGACTGAATGTTTTTTCCTAAGACATTGGCATTCTGAATCTGGAAAACAACTTCTCATAGAATCTTGCTGGGGTAGATGATCTTGGAAGAGGTGTTACCTATTATTTGGCAAGCATCGCAGTACTGTATCAGTGATACAAAATCCTTGAATATGGTGGGTCAACAAGATTCTACTTCCAACACTTTACGGACAGTGTTGATAGCAGTTAATTGGTCTCCCATACGTTCCTGCAATGCTTTAGAACCATGTGGCATTCGCCTTCCGAGTTACATCTTCTGATCAACTGATCTGCAAAAATTTGAAATAGAAGAGAAATCTGCCCAGTAGTAATATTTCTAATCAGCAAAGAATTTCTTCTTTTGATGATAAGTCATATCACTTGGGAATAATTAGCAGCTAGATAATTAGTAATATTAATAAAAAACGGAGGAGAATCATTACTCATAGCAAACAATGAAAATAGATCCTCATTCAGAAATTTATCAGATACTACTGTCTCGTCAATAGCCTCTAACTCAGGGTTTCCTAATCTAGACCAAAGGTTTGCTTTCTAGATTCTTAACCCTTTTTCTTACCCCTTCATTCTATATCAAACTCAAGTAACAATAAAACCTAACTTAATCAATTATGGTTCAGTATCAGTTTTATTGAACACAGACATCTCAGAGTGATCAGTGTAACCTATTGTTTTTAGACAAGACTAGATAAGATCGGAATTTATCGTACATGAACTTTCTTATCATGTTTCTGTCCTAAAACAATTCTTACTACATCATTACATCACATATTAATTCACAAAGTAGATTCCAATCAGGTGATGCCATAATGGGTGCAGTAATTCCTTTTGGTTTAAAAGATCTCATGCAATTATCAGCAAAACAAAAGGAACATCCTTTTTTCAATAGAACATTCAGAGGTCAGGCTATTAAGGAAAAATTATTTCATAACTCGTCCTAATAAAGCCGGCATGACTTTAAGAAAATTCTAAAATGGAATTTCTTCCCAAAAAGTCTAAGCCAAAATTTTACAACTCAGAAGAAAATATATTTTATCCTCATTTCCATTTTTATTCGAAATTAAATAATTGAAGAAAAACACGAAAAAGAGCAACTAAGAAAACAATTAAGAAAGCACAAGAGATGGGGAAAAGAACAACTTACCATTGAGCAAGAAAAATACATTTTTTTTTTGTTTTTAAATTTTAAATTTTTTTTTCTTTTTATATGTCGAAAGCAATTAAATTCCCTCAATATGGTTTTAGAATAATTTTCTAAAATTTGATTATCCTAAGTGTCTTAATTTCAGATGATATCTAAAATTAATTAGTTATGATAACCCCATATTTCAGAAATTGATTGTCTAACTAGCGTAAGATAAGTGGAGGTCTAAAGTCTAGGTTACTACCATTACCTATCATAAGTATCTAGAATTTTGATTAGTATCTAGAATTTTGATCAGGAGTCCTAAATTCATTATGATATTTCCCTGGCAACGGCGCAAAAAATCTAATGCGTTTCCGACTGATATCCTAAATAGGTGTTATTTTACCCTATGTTGATTATGAGTAATTAAGGACTGAGATTGACTAATTGCCACATTTAGTCTCTATGGTGTCACTTAATCAGCCATAACCTAAGGCAGAGTACCTATCGTGTAGCTAGTCTTTTGGAAAGTATCTACGATTTTATTAAATAAATATCGTACTCCCAGGGAAGTGGTAACGGCTTAGTAGTAACTAGCCTTTTATCCTAACTCTTATCTTATGATTCAGTTATGCAATCGTCATCAATAACTTTGATGAGAGGGTGATCCATTCTCCACTAGGTTTAAGTCTAATTAAGCCTAAAAGTATTTTATAGATAACGTCTTGATTCTATGTTATACTGTTCCTACATGTTGATTGACCTATCTTCGAGTATTTTACATGCATCTTAGCCTGGATTGCAACTATGTTCTGAGTCTAAAGGTGTACCACATTTGAGTCTCTATGCTACCGCCCCATCGCCAAGGTAAACGGCCCTACTCACAGTTACTACTAAAGACAGCTATGAAAGCCCTATGTCACTCCGGGGATCATGCCGCTTGCCCATATCCGCCGGCATAACGCTCTACTCAGCCTACATAGACTACTCTAACAAACAAGGTGTTCCGCAGGTTATTTTATTTAGTATGGCAGACACCAATACTAATTGATGCCTATTCAACTAAACAGGTTATGAATAGACCGTGGTTAGGAATTGTCTATAACCCTACATTTAGTTTAAAAGAAACTACATTAGACATGCAGACATAATGAATATTAAGCAGGTGGCTATTCCCGGGAAAACATAACAACTTCAACATATAAAACAAATAATCATAGAAATCATAATCTCGTATTCATAAATTAATATTCAGATAAAACAATTCGTAAACATACATAACCTCGTCTAGGGGACCCACTATCATAAAGTAATCACCGCTTTATGCAGGTCCAGCCGGTGCTGCAACTCCTGTATGCTCCTGACTGCTCGATCCTACTCTGCTCGGCAGAGCCTTCAGAGAACGCTCCTCAGACCTAGTAGCAATTGCTTTACCTTACATCCTGGCCTTAAGCAAATTGCCCTAATCTGACTAAGAACACGCACCATATCTCTCTCTTAGGATCTCCTAACGAAACCCCGGTATACTATGAATACCAGAAACGAGCCTATCTATCGAAGCCTAAGATCTGAGACTAATTCTCAGAAACTAAAAAAAATGAAGCACAAAAAGGAAAGAAAGAAAACTTTTACTGAAATTTGAGTCTTTGAGTGATTTGTGTACTAGAGAATTGTACACTGGAAACCACTGAATGACTCAGATCGAGTGGAGAGGGATGATTTCAACTCTTGGACGCTTGGGGTATTTATAGCAGCTTTCTGGAGTGAAAATCTCCAAAAATTTCGATGTGGGACAACTTCTGGTGCTTCGGGTCGCCCGTCCTGGATTGGGACGCCCGTCCTGGATTGGGACGCCCGTCCTGGTGCTTTAACTGGGTCGGGACGCCCGTCCTGACCCGTTGACCAGGTTAGCATTTCCAAAAATTGCATTTTTGCCCAAAAATTTGCTGTTTTCGTCTACTTTTCACCTGACATTTCCAAAATCATAAACATTGTGAAATTGAGTAAATAACAATCAATTAAGACCAATTTCCTATAAATTTCACCCTAAATTATATCAAAAAACATGCTAAAAAGTGATATGATTTATGCATATCATTAAGCCCAGCCCTGTGGACTGACTCTTCGAACGCCTAGAGCCCTCTTAGGATCTCCTAACGAAATCCCGGGTATTCTATGAATACCAGAAACGAACCTATCTATCGAAGCCTAAGATCTGAGACTAATTCTCAGAAACTAAGAAAACGAAACAGTAACTAAAAATAGAAGAAAACTTATACTGAACCCGAGTCTCTAAGTGACTTATGTACTCGAGAAAAATGTACAACTTAAGTCACTAAATGACTCAGATTGAGTGGAGAGGAATGAATTCAACTGAGGAAGGCCTGGGGTATTTATAGTAGCTTTCTGGAGTGATTTTTCTTCAAAAATTCGATGTGGGACTTGGAATTGCAGCTCGAGACACCCGTCCTAGATTGGGACGCTCGTCCTGGACTGTTGACCAGGTCAGGACGCGCATCCTGATTCGGGACGCCCTCCTTACTTTCGAACTTCTGAAAATTTCGTTTTTGCCCCGAAATTTGCCATTTTCGTCTACTTTTCACCTGACACTTCCAAAATCATAAACACTGTGAAATTGAGTTAATAACAAATAATTAAGACCGATTTGCCCTCAATTTCACCCTAAATTATGCCTAAAAACATGCTAAAAATGTGATATGATTTATGCATATCAAGGCTCCAGTGGTGTAGATCTGGGCCCAAGTATTTGAGACTTCCTCGGGGAAGTATCTCACAGCTGATTGGTATGCAGGTGATGCAAGCTCCTCCATTGCTATGCTCCTGATACAACGCCAAATTCCTCTTTATCACTCGACCGTTCGATATCACTTGGTAGATCACTTGCTTACACTGGTCTGACTTTAATTGTTGCCTGTATCTCATTTGTTGATTCTGTGGATAGGGGTTTTACTGTGGTGGTATCTTCTGAAAGTTTCTAGCTTCCGAATTATTCCTCAGGTAAATCCTGTATGATTCCTCTAGTTGGGATTGTATGCATTTCCCATTGGAGTAGCATTCTGCAATAACCTACTCCTACCTCTTTTGGAATGGTCAGTATTCCATTCACATAGCAACTCCCGCTAAAGTGAAGTACTTGGCAGACTTCACAGATTCGATACACAGACTGAACATTTTTTCCTAAGACATTGGCATTCTGAATCTGGAAAACAACTTCTCATAGAATCTGCACATGACTTTAACATCATTAGTAGGTAATGCCTGTGGTTCAGGCCATTTTGAAAACTATTCCACGACTACTATGATGTAATTAGTTTCACAGGAAGAAAGAGAAAAGGATTTAATCAGTACCCCATATATAAGAGATTTTAGTATTCTGTATACCTTGCTGGGGTAGATGATCTTGGGAAGACATGTTGCCTGTTATTTTTCAAGCATCATCGGACTGTGTCAAGGATACAAAATCTTTGAATAGTGGGCCAGTAATATCATGCTTCCAACACTTTCCAAACAGTGTTGCTAGCAGTCAAATAGCCTCTCGTAGATCGTCGATGACAATGCTCCAAAATTTTGTGGCCTTTGTCTTTCAAGACACATCTTCTGATCAACTGATCTGCAAAAATTTGAAATAGAAGAGAAATCTGCCCAGTAGTAATATTTCAAATCAGCGAAGAATTTCTTCTTTTGCTGGTAAGTCATATCACTTGGAACTCATTCAATGACTAGATAATTTGCAACAACAATAAAGCACATATGAGAATTATTATACATAGCAAACAATGCAAATAAGTTTTCATCCAAAAATTTATCAGTATTACAATAGCCTCTAACTCGGGGTTTTCTAATCTAGACAAATGGTTTGCTTTCTAGATTTTCAACCCTTTTTCTTATCCCTTCATTCTATATCAAATTCAAGTAACAATAAAACTTAACTTAATCAATTATGGTTCAGCATTAGTTTTATTGAACACAGATATCTCAGAGTGATCAGTGTAACCTATTATTTTTAGACAAAACTAGATAAGATCGGAATTTATCATACATGAACTTTCGTATCATGTTTCTGTCCTAAAACAATTCTTACTACATCATCACATATTAATTCAAAAAGCAGATTCCAACCAGGTGATGCCATAATGGGTGCAGTAATTCCTTTTGGTTTAAAAGATCTCATGCAATTATCAGCAAAACAAAAGGAACATCCTTTCTCATTAGAATACTCAGAGGTTTGTCTATTAAAGAAAATTTTATTTCATGATTCGTCTAATAAATCTAGCATGACCTAAGAAAATTCTATAATGATATTTCTTCAAAATTAACACCTAAGCCAAAATTTGACAACTCAAAAGAATTTTTTTTCGAAAAAAGAAATAACATGAAAAAGAGTAACAAATGTACAACTAAGGAAAAAAAACAAATAAGGCAAGAGATAGGGTTGAAGAACAAGTTAATGTTGAACGAGAAAAATACAAATTTTTTCGAGTTTTAAATTTAAATTTTTTTTTCTTTTTATATTTTATTTCGAAAGCAGTTAAATTTCCTCAATATGGTTTTAGAATAATTTTCTAAAATTTGATTATCCTAAATGTCTTAATTCCAGATAATTTCTAAAATTAATTAGTTATGATAACCCTATATTTCAAAAATTGATTGTTTAACTAGCATAAAAGAAGTGTTGGGTCTAAGGTCTAGGTTACTACCATTACCTATCATAAGTCTCTAGAATTTTGATCAGGAATCGTAAATTCATTATGATATTTCCCCGTCAACGGCGCCAAAAATCTGATGTGTTTCGATTGGTATGCTAAAAGATAGGCTTTATTTACCTATGTCGATTATGAGTAATTAAGGTCTGAGTCTTACTAACTGTCACTTTAGCATTCAATTGTTGTCACTTAATCAATCAGAACCTAAGGCAGAGTACCTATCGTGTAGCTAGTTCTTGGAAAGTATCTACGATTTTAATTTATTAATATTGTACTCCCAGGGAACTAGTAACGGCTTAGTAGTAACTATCCTCATACCCTAACTCTTATCTTATGATCCAGTTATGCAATCGTTCATCAATATCTTTGATGAGAGGGTGATTCATTCTCCACTAGGTTTAAGTCTATTTAAGCCTAAAAGTGTTTTACAGATAATGTCCTGATTCTATGTTATACTGTTCCTACATGTTGATTGACCTATCTTCGATTATTTTAGACATATCTTGGCCTGGATTGCAACTATGTACTGAGTCTAAAGGTGTACCACATCTGAGTTATCTGATAAACTGCCCCATTGCCATTGACGGCCCTACTCACGGTTCGAGCTAAAGGCATTCATGAAAGCCCTATGTCACTTAGGGGATCATGCCGCTCGCCCTAACGTCGGCATAAAGACACAACTCAACCTACTTAGACTACTCTAACAAACAGGGTGTTCTGTAGGTTATTTTATCTAATATGGCTGACACCAATGCTTCCTAAATTGATGCCTGTTAAACTAAACAGGTTATGATTAGACCATGGTTAGGAATTGTCTATAACCCTACATTTAGTTTAAAAGAAACTACATTAGACTTGCAGACATAATGAATATTAAGCAGGTGGCCATTTCTGGAAAATCATAAGAACTTCAAAATGTATAACAAATACTCATGAAATCATAATCCAATAAACATAATTAATATTTGGACGAACACAGTACAAACATATAAAGAGAGGGACATGGGGACTGATGCCATAAAGAATTCACCCTTTACTTAGTCTCGCCGATGGAGCAACTGCTTGTATATGTTGGACTGCTCGACCCGACTCTGCTCGACAGAACCTTCGGAGGACGCTTCCTCAACCTAGTAGCTGGACTTTACCTTAATACCCAGCTTAAGCCCAGCCCTATGGACTGACTCTTCGAACGCCTAGAGCCCTCTTAGGATCTCCTAACGAAATCCCGGGTATTCTATGAATACCAGAAACGAACCTATCTATCGTACCCTAGGATCTGAGACTAATTCTCAGAAACAAAGAAAACGAGACACTATCTAGAAATAAAAGAAAACTTATACTGAAATCTGAGTCTCTAAGTGACTTGTATACTGGAAAACCGTATACTTGAAGTCATTAAATGACTCAGATCGAGTGGAGAGTAATGTTTTCAACTGAGGAAGGCCTGGGGTATTTATAGCAGCTTTTTGGAGTTAATGTTTCCAAGAATTTCGATGTGGGACTTTGACCAAGCATCCGGGACGCCCGTCCTGGATTGGGACGGCCGTCCCGGCCTGTTGACCAGGTCAGGATGGTCGTCCCGAGTCCTGGACGCCCGTCCTGGCCTGTTGACCCGGTCAGGACGCCCATCCTGATTCGGGACGCCCACTCCGACGTCTGAACTTCTGAAAATTGCATTTTTTCCCCGAAATTTGCCATTTTCTTCTACTTTTCACCTGACACTTCCAAAATCACAAAAACTGTGGAATTGAGTTAATAACAATCAATTAAGACCGATTTCCTATCAATTTCACCCTAACTTATACCTAAAAACATGCTAAACATGTTATATGATTTATGCATATCAGGCATCTCATTTTCAATCTGGATTTTTTGGTCGGGATAATCGGGGTGGATTATCACTTCTTTGAACTCCTTCAGTTCTGGCTTGAAGGCTTCGGTGGGGAGACCCAGCTCGCTTGGGGCTGTCTTGTGCACAGTCTCCCTAGTCATCAGGATTGAGCCGACTGTCATGGGAGGTTGTCCGACTTCCTACTACTTCCAAGACCCCATCATGTGTTGATATGCACAAATCATATCACTTTTTAAGCATGTTTTTAGGCACAATTTAGGGCAAAATTAGAGTTAAATCGTTCTCAATTGACTGTTATTAACACAATTTCGTAGTTTTTGTGATTTTGGAAGTGTCAGGTGAAATATGCAAGAAAACGGCAAATTTCGGGGAAAAACGTGATTTTCGGAAGTTCAGAAGTCAGGACGGGCGTCCCGACCCAGTCAAAGACCCGGGACTGGCGTCCAGGACCCAGGACGGGCATCCCGACCCAATCAAAGCACCGGGACGGGCATCCTGACCCAGTCAATCGGTCGGGACGGGCATCCCGAATCCATGAACAATATCCCACATTGATTTCTGAAGAGAAATTCACTCAGTTCCCTTGCTATAAATACCCCAGGCCTTTCACAGTTGAAATCATTCCTCTCCACTTGATCTGAATCATTCAGTGACTTCAAGTATACATTTTTCTACAATATACAAGTCTTTCAGTGATTTCATGTATTTTTCGTTTAAGTAGATGCTCCATCAGCGGACCTAATAAAGGGTGAATACTTTATGGCGGTGGTCCCCTTGTCCCTCTCTTTATATTTCTGTACTGTGTTTGTCCATAGACCCATTTGAATATTAAATTATGATATTATGAATATGTGTTATGCATGTTGAAGTTATTTACATTTTTTTGGAAAGGTCACTAGCTTAACTATCATTATGACTGCATGTCTACTTGCTCTTTTAAATTAGATGAATGATTATAGACAACTCCTAACCATGGTCTAATCATAACCTGTCTAGTTTATCAGGCCTTAATTTAGGGCTTTGTGTGAGGACAGAAGCATTAAGGTCTGCCATATTAGATGAAATAACCTATAGATCACCATGTTTGTTAAAGTAGTTTAAGTATGCTGAGTTCGTGTGTTTATGCCGGCGTTAGGGCGAGCGGCATGATCTCCTGAGTGACACAGGACTTTCATGGATGCCTTTAGCTCGAACGGTGAGTATGGCCGTCAATGGCGATGGGGCGGTTTATTAGATAACTCAGATGTGGTACACAAGTAGAATCAGTACATAATTGCAATCTAGACCAAGATATATCTAAAATACTCGAAGATAGGTCAATCAACATGTAGGAACAATATAACATATATCAGAACAATGTCTGTAAAACACTCTTGCCTGCTAAAGTAAACTTAAACCTAGTGTAGAGTGAATCAACCTCTCATCAATGATTTTGATGAACGATTGCATAACTAGATAATAAAATGAGAGTTAGGGTAAAAGGATAGTTACTACTAAGCCGTTACCACTTCCCTGGGTGTACGATAAATTATTAAATTAAAATCGTAGGTACTTTCCAACAGACTAGCTACACGATAGGTACTCTGCCTTAGGTTTTGATTGTTTAAGTGACAACATAGATGCTAAATGTGACAATTAGTAATTCTGAGTCCTTAGTTATTCATAATCGATATAGGGTAAATAAAACCTATTTTTAGCATATCAGTCGGAATCACACAAGATTTTTAGCACCGTTGCCGGGGAATATATCATAACAAATTTAGGACTCCTGATCAAAATTCTAGAGACTTATGATAGGTAACGGTAGTGATCTATACCTTAGACATAACACTCATTTTATACTAGTTAGACAATCAGTTTTCGAAATATAGGATTATCATAACTAATTAATTTTAGAAATTATCTTAAATTAAGAAATTTAGGATAATCAAATTTTAGAAAATTATTCTAAAACCTTGTTAAGGAAATTTAATTGCTTTCGAAAAAATAAAAACCCGAAAAATATTTTCTTGTTTTTTCTTCCGTATTTTGTTTTTCCCTTTTTGCTTGTTCTAGTTTATTTTTATTATGTGTTTTATTATTTTTATTCTAACCAGACTTTACACTCATAGATGAAAAGAACAAGAGCAGCTACAAACCAGGCAAAGAAAACAGAAAATCCCGACGCTTTAGGTCGAAAGAAGACGAAACCAGAAGGACCATCTAGGCCTGAACCAGAAATACCACGGTAAAACAATCCTCCACAACCTATAAACATAAACTCAAGCCTAGATACCAGTGGTTTAGTGAGAAGATTACTGAACACCCGTGAACCCAGTCCCACGGAAGAGGACCCTTTTGAAGAAACCTTTCCTCCAAGAGAAGAACCTCAAAAATATCCACTTCACACTCCTGCCCAAAGAGTTCCTAGAAATCCACAACCCCTTAACCAAACCCAAAACTCACCAACATCTCCTGAGTATACCCCAACGCCTAACGAGCACACACCTTCATCCAGAGGAAGTACTAATGGTTTTCAGTCAGTTTTGTCAGTGTAGATAGATACTTTGACTCACAAGATCTACCAGATGGATCAAGCAATCGGAAGCAGATTGTGTCACTCGGAACAGAGCATTCTGAATATCACAGCCAACATGGAACAACTCAAGGCCACGGTAAGCCTCCAAGAAAGCCAAGGTGCACAGATACTACGGGAGTTAGCTGAAATACGAAGTGAGCAAGGTAGGCAAAGGCTTTAAAACAATTTTTGTATTTTATAGGCTAACCATGAAGATTTGTTAAAGATTACAATTGTTTTTTGTGTATAAAGATTTGTAGGGAATTTCGAAAAAGAAACAAAAAAATTCGGAAGTGGCGCACATCCTGAGGCGGCTGGGACATGCGTCCCGAGGGTGGCCCCTCTCTATAAAAATCCAAATGTTTCCTATTTCCTCCCAAATCAACCACCAAAAATCATCTCTCTACAAAATTCTCTCCAACTTCTCTCTACAAATATTTAGCAAACTCTTGGAATTTCAAAATTCAAATTTCCCTCAAAAAATTTGAACTTTTAAATTTCCTTACAAAATTCGAATTTCCCGCCAAAAACTCAAAATCCTTCCCTAACCAAAATCCATCCTTCTGAATTCGAATCTACCTCCAGAATTCGAATTTGAATTTTCTTTCCACCAAATTCTCGAACTCTCTGGAATGTTTTCAAACAGATGGCTCCAAAACGCGCTCGTATTACTTCTTCTATAATCGTCACATCTGTGGCTCATCCTTTTATGCTCTTTCCTTCCATTCCGACATATCAGGAGAGGTGCCATGGACACATCGGATGCAGCGTACTGGTTGGCAGAACGCTTGACTGGGCAGCGGTTCATAAACTGGGAGTTGAGCAGGAGGTCCGGTGCATACTCGACGTACTACCCTATAGTCGAGTTTTCATCGTCACCGAGCCGACCTATCTCGAGCTGGTATGTGAGTTCTACGGTTCCTTTACATTCCAGCAAGAGCATATCACATTCTGACTGGGCGGAATGGATCGATCGATGAGCATGGCCGAGTTCGGCATCGCCTTGGGTATCTGGCAGAGGGAGGAGCTGGATACGCCTGCCTACACTACAGCAGTGCGAGATTTCACCTCTGCAGACGTCTCCACCGCTTGGGCTCAGATTTGTATGACTAGCATTCCCTACCATTATAGCTTCACGAAAGCCACATGTATTCATCATGCCCTTCGCTATTTACATGCTATTATAGCACATACTTTGTCTGGACGTCGGGCGGCCCCCGGGAATGTCACCCAGATGGATACATTCCTCCTGGCCAACATGCATAGGGGTGCTACGGTAGAGATGGCTCGACTCATCAACATCATCATGCGGGGTTTCGCTACGGACACTCGGAAGCAGTGTCTGGGGCTCGGGCCGTTCATCACCAGGATAGCCCACTACTTGCAGCTGGACATCGAGGGCTCAGAGTTGACCCAGGTTGCCCCAACCACCATTCCAACGAACCTGACCATTCTACGGAACATGGGAATGGTCGTACGGGATGAAACTAGGCTCTACTCCATCCACACAGAGCAGCAGGGAGAGTCATCGGTACCGGGATCAACCCCAGAGTATATACCTCTGACCCAGACATTCGTCCCACACACCGCCTTTGAGCAACATATGTCGCAAAGATTGGCAGAACTCACAGCCCGACATAGCCAGGATATGGCAAACATTGAGAGGCAGATGTCGATGATGGAAGACAGAATCAACATGACTAGTAGTAGGGTCGAGGAGGTTTTTCAGTAGATTTCCCGGTTGGTCGAAGACCCAGAGGTCTATTTCTGTGCACCCGATGATGATGAGCCTGGTTCTTAGTTCTCTTTTTCCTTTTTCTTTCTTTCTTTTTTTATGCTTTTTGTGTGATTATGTGTTAAGTCTGGGCTGTATGAAATATGAATCTTTGTATGCAAAATGATTGATTTATATGACATAACAACATTATTTCTTTTATTACATTTTATTATTTCTATTACGTGTTTTGTTATTTTATTTTCTTTCTCTTCCACTTAGTTAGTCAAATAAGTGTGGGGTAAGAGTTTCATGCTGATGCGATTCCGGTTGACGTGCTAAATAGGTGTTATTTTACCCTATGTTGATTATGAATAATTAAGGATTGTGATTGACTAATTGTCACATTTAGTCTCTATGGTGTCACTTAATCAGCCAGAACCTAAGGCAGAGTACCTATCGTGTAGCTAGTCTGTTGGAAAGTATCTACGATTTTATTAAGTTAATTATCGTACTCCCAGGGAAGTGGCAACGACTTAGTAGTAACTAGCCTTTTATCCTAACTCCTATCTTATGATCCAGTTATGCAATCTTCATCAAATACTTTGATGAGAGGGTGATTCATTCTCCACTAGGTTTAAGTCTAATTAATCCTAGAAGTGTTTTATAGATGAGTTCTGATTCTATGTTATACTGTTCCTATATGTTGATTGACCTATCTTCGAGTATTTTAGATGCATCTTAGCCTGGATTGCAACTATGTTCTGTGTCTAAAGACGTACCACATCCGAGGTCTCTAATAAACCGCCCTACCTTAATGACGGCCCGACTCAAGGTTCGGGACGAAGGCATCCATGAAAGCCCTATGTCACTTCGGGGATCATACCGCTTGCCCCAGCCACCGGCATAATCGGACTCAGCTCGACCCCTACCTAGACTACTTTAACAGGCAGGGTGTTCAACATGTTATTTTATCTAGCATGGCAGACAACAATACTAATTGACGCCTGTTAAACTAAACAAGTTATGATTAGAAAGTGGTTAGGAATTGTCTATAACCCTAACTTTAGTTTAAAAGAGCACATTAAACATGCAGACATAGTGAATATTTAGCAGGTGGCTATTTCCGGAAACATATAATAACGTCAACATATAAAACAACTATTCATAAAGAATCGTAATCTTGTATTCATAATAAGTATTTAGAACAAAACAATGACAACATATAAGAGAGGGACATGGGGACTGATACCATAAAGAAATCACCCTTTACGTAGTCTCACCGACGGAGCGTACTGCTGTATATGTCGTATTGCTCACCCTGACTCTGCTCGCTAGAACCTTCGGAGGACGCTTCCTCAGCCTAGTAACTGGGCTTTACCTTAATACCCAGCTTAAGCCCAGCCCTGTGGACTGACTCTTCGAACGCCTAGAGCCCTCTTAGGATCTCCTAACGAAATCCCAGGTATTCTATGAATACCAGAAACGAACCTATCTATAGAAACCTAAGATCTGAGACTATTTCTCAGAAACTAAAATAAAACACTAATAAGAAAGAAAACTGAGATCCGAGTCTCTGAGTTAGTTGTGTAGTAGAGAAGTGTACACTGGAAACCACTTAATGACTCAGATCGAGTGGAGAGGAATGAATTCAACTGCTGGAGGCCTGGGGTATTTATAGCAACTTCCCGGGGTGATTTTTCAGCAAAACTTCGATGTGGGACTGGATCTGGGGGTTCGGGATCCCGGATTGGGACGCCCGTCCTGATCTGTTGACCAGGTTGGGACGCCCGTCCCGAGTCCTGGACGCCCGTCCCGGCAGTTTGACTGGGTCGGGACGCCCGTCCTGACCCTTTGACCAAGTCAACGTTTCCAAAAAATTGCATTTTTGCCCCAAAATTTGCTGTTTTCGTCTACTTTTCACCTGACACTTCCAAAATCATAAAAATCATGAAATTGAGTAAATAACAAACAATTAAGATCAATTTGCCCTCAATTTCCCTCGAAATCATACATAAAAACATGCTAAAAAGGTGATACGATTTTGGCGTATCAGATAACCCCACACTTAGCTTTTTGCTTGTCCTCAAGCAAAGTCTACCTGAAGTTAGTGATTCTAAATCGTATTGCAGTCACTTAAATTCCTAGTCATGTTTTTATTCCAAAAATTCTTCAGACAAGTCTTAACACAGGTCTGACTGGTTAGGTTGCTATGACAAGGTCTCAGATGTTTTTAGTAGCTTGTTATGATCAGGCAGAAAACAAATCAACAACTAGGTTGAACTTTTTTTTTCTTTTAGTCACAGGGTCTTCCTGATGTGTAGTGTGTGTACTAGTCTAGACCAGATAGTCAACACAATGTACTCTTGTCTTAACTACTACCAGATAACACTTCGACCCATCGCTAGACATATTAACAGCAGACAACTTTTTGAGTTCTGAGCTTTGGTGATCAGATTTTTAATGTTTTAGGATTTAGTTATTTCTTATAGATTTAGGGTATTTTGAGTCTGCTTAGGACACGTCAACTTCAACTACCCATGTAGCGAGTCCCACTCCGATGACTCCCAGATCTACACGACCTTAGGGCATCAGGCTTTAAATTCCCCGAAGGACTGGTGCTCTAGTAGCGAAGGCCGCTGGCAAACTACCCTATTTTAATTAGCTCACTTTTTTTTTCTTTTTCACTTTTGGCTCAGAGTCTCATCTAGTCATTCCAATTGTCAATGCATCCTGCAACTGGTTTAATTTTATCTAGTTAAGTTTTGAAAAGGTAATTGGTTGAGGTCAATAATCCAGACTAAGTTGTGCTCAATTATCAGGAATTCCCTACTTCTAATCAATGGGTTCAGCAATAGTTATCAATTATCTCCTACTAACCACAACATATTACCTACATATCATAGACGTAAGCAATTGTTTAACCAAGCATACTGCATTTAGAAGTCTGAAAGACGGAAAAATTTTGAAAAACGTTTTGGAAGGGTTTGAAAATACGGGGAAAACAAGCAAAAGCATGCGAAAATTTTTGCAAACTGCTATAGTGCACCAAGCACTATGCACTGCTACCCCACACTTAAGTCTGACACTGTCCTCAGTGTTCATGCATAGCTAAACTACCCCACACTTATTTGAAGACAAGAAGAAATGAAAACAAAATAGAAAACTCTTACCCCACAAATCCCAAGAAATACTTTGATGAGAGGGTGATTCATTCTCCACTAGGTTTAAGTCTAATTAATCCTAGAAGTGTTTTATAGATGAGTTCTGATTCTATGTTATACTGTTCCTATATGTTGATTGACCTATCTTCGAGTATTTTAGATGCATCTTAGCCTGGATTGCAACTATGTTCTGTGTCTAAAGGCGTACCGCATCCGAGGTCTCTAATAAACCGCCCTACCTTAATGACGGCCTAACTCACGGTTCGGGATGAAGGCATCCATGAAAGCCCTATGTCACTTCGGGGATCATACCGCTTGCCCTAGTCGCCAGCATAATCGGACTCAGCTCGGCCCCTACCTAGACTACTTTAACAGGCAGGGTGTTCAACATGTTATTTTATCTAGCATGGCAGACACCAATACTAATTGATGCCTATTAAACTAAATAGTTTATGATTAGATCGTGGTTAGGAATTGTCTATAACCCTAACTTTAGTTTAAAAGAGCACATTAAACATGCAGACATAGTGAATATTTAGCAGGTGGCTATTTCTGGAAACATATAATAACGTCAACATATAAAACAACTATTCATAAAGAATCGTAATCTTGTATTCATAATAAGTATTTAGAACAAAACAATAACAACATATAAGAGAGGGACATGGGGACTGATACCATAAAGAAATCACCCTTTACGTAGTCTCGCCGATGGAGCGTACTGCTGTATATGTCGTATTGCTCGCCCTGACTCTGCTCGCTAGTACCTTCGGAGGACGCTTCCTCAGCCTAGTAACTAGGCTTTACCTTAATACCCAGCTTAAGCCCAGCCCTGTGGACTGACTCTTCGAACGCCTAGAGCCCTCTTAGGATCTCCTAACGAAATCCCGGGTATTCTTTGAATACCAGAAACGAACCTATCTATAGAAACCTAAGATCTGAGACTATTTCTCAGAAACTAAAACAAAACACTAATAAGAAAGAAAACTGAGATCCAAGTCTCTGAGTGAGTTGTGTTCTAGAGAAGTGTACACTGGAAACCACTTAATGACTCAGATCGAGTGGAGAGGAATGAATTCAACTGCTGGAGGCCTGGGGTATTTATAGCAGCTTCCCGGGGTGATTTTTCAGCAAAAATTCGATGTGGGACTGGATCTGGGGGTTCGGGACGCCCGTCTCGGATTGGGATGCCCGTCCTGATCTGTTGACCAGGTCGGGACGCCCGTCCCGGGTTCGGGACGCCCGTCCTGACCCTTTGACCAAGTCAACATTTCCAAAAAATTGGGTTTTTGCCCCAAAATTTGCTGTTTTTGTCTACTTTTCACCTGACACTTCCAAAATCATAAAAACCGTGAAATTGAGTAAATAACAAACAATTAAGATCAATTTGCCCTCAATTTCACCCGAAATCATACATAAAAACATGCAAAAAAGGTGATACGATTTTGGCGTATCACATGCGTTCCGACTGATATACTAAAATAGGTGTTATTTTACCCTATGTTGATTATGAGTAATTAAGGACTTGCACTGACTAATTGTCACATTTAGTCTCTATGCTGTTACTTTATCAATCAAAATCTAAGGCAGAGTACCTGTCGTGTAGCTAGTCAGTTGGAAAGTATCTAAGATTTTAATTAAATTAATTATCATACTCCTAGGTAAGTGGTAACGGCTTAGTAGTAACTATCCTCTTACCCTAACTCTTATCTTATGATCCAGTTATGCAATCGTTCATCAAGTTCTTTGATGAGAGGGTGATTCATTCTCCACTAGCTTTAAGTCTATTTAAGCCTAAAAAGTGTTTTACAGATAATGTTATGATTTTATGTTATACTGTTCCTACATGTTGATTGACCTATCTTTGAGTATTTTAGATATATCTCGGTCTAGATTGCAATTATGTACTGAGTCTAAAGGTGTACCACATCTGAGTTACATGATAAACCGCCCTACCTTAATGACGGCCCTACTCACGGTTCGAGCTAAAGGCATCCATGAAAGTCCTATGTCACTTAGGAGATCATGCCGCTCGCCCTAACGCTGGCATAAACGCACAAACTCAGCCTACTTAGACTACTTTAACAAACATGGTGATCTATAAATACCCCAGGCCTTTCTCAGTTGAATTCACCTTTAGACTCAGAACATAGTTGCAATCCAGGCTAAGAAATATCTAAAATACTCGAAGATAGGTCAATCAACATATAGGAACAGCATAACATAGAATCAGGACATTATCTATAAAACACTTTTAGGCTTAATTAGGCTTAAACCTAGTGGAGAATGAATCACCTTCTCATCAAAGTTCTTGATGACGATTGCATAACTGAATCATAGGATAAGAGTTAGGGTAGAAGGCTAGTTACTACTAAGCCGTTACCACTTCCCTGGGAGTACGATATTTAATTTAATAAAATCGTAGATACTTTCCAACAGACTAGCTACACGATAGGTACTCTTCCTTAGGTTCTGACTGATTAAGTGACACCTTAAAAGACTAAATGTGACAATTAGTCAACATCAGTCCTTAATTACTCATAATCAACATAGGGTAAAACAACACCTATTTAGCATATCAGTCAGGAACGCATCATTCCTCGAATCATTTGTAAAGTTTTTCGCAATCATAGCAACGTGTCCAGGAGGAACGTGTCTAGGAATGAGACCTCTTTGGATTGGTGTACCTACCTGTCAATGTCAATGAAGGTATTGCATGCAAGTTTCGAATGGCAGAAAAGATACCTGAAGCTTTGGCGAAGCCGTGGTGGTAGGAGGCTCCAGTGGTGTAGATTTGGGCCCAAGTAATTGAGACTTCCTCGAGGAAGTTTCTCACAGCTGAATGGTATGCAGGGGATGCAAGCTCCTCCATTGCTATGCTCCTGATACAATGCCAAATTCCTCTATATCTGTCGACCATTCGATACTACTTGCACTGGTATGACTTTAACTGTTGCCCGTTTACTTTTTGAGGTAACTGGCGGATAACCCTTTATCACTTATCAAGACATTAGCACTCTGAATTTGGAAAACAACTTCTCACAGAATCTGCACATGACTTTAACATCATTAGTAGGTAATGCCTGTGGTTCAGGCCATTTTGAAAGTGTTCTACAACTACTATGATGTACTTGTTGCCAAAAGGAAGAAGAAGAAAAAGGATTCAATGAATACCCCAGATATAAAAAGATTGCATCACTTTGTGTACCTTGCTGGGGTAGACGATCTCTGAAGGATGTGTTACTTGTTATTTGGCAAGCATTGCAGGACTGTATCAAGGATATCGAATTCTTGAATATTGTGGACCAATAAGATCCTGCTTTCAACACTTTCTGGACAGTGTTGATAGCAGTCAATTGGTCTCCCGTAGATTTTTTATGGCAATGCTCCAGAATCTTGGGGTCTTCGCCTTCTGAGACACATCTCCTGATCAATTACTCTACAATAATTCAAAATAGAAAAACGGATCTCCCTAGTAGTAATATTCCAAATCAATAAAGAATTTCTTCTTTTGCTGATAAGTCATATCTCTTGGGAATAATTAGCAACTAAATAATTAGTAATATCGGTAAACAACGGAGGAGAATCATTATTCATAGCAAACAATGAAAATAAATTCTCATTCAGAAATTTATCAGATACTACTGTCTGGTCAATAGCCTCTAACTCGGGGTTTTCTAATCTAGACCAATGGTTTGCTTTCTAGATTTTCAGCCCTTTTTCTTTATCCCGTCTTTCTATATCAAATTCAATAAAACTCAATTACTCAATCTTGGTTCAACATCAGTTTTATTGAACTTATATCTCATAGTAGAGTAATCAGGGTATAATATTGTCTAGACTAGGTATGATATGAATAATGTCTAATCATGCCTTTGTCCTAAACAATTCTTACTGCATAATTACTAACATCAATTCAAAAAGCAATTTCCAATCAAGTGATGTCAGAATGGGTGGTGCAGTAATAACTAGTTCCTTTAATTAGTTCAACAGGGATTGTATGCGTCTCCCATTGGAGCAGCATTCTGCAGTAACCTACTCCTACCTCTTTTTGGAATGGTTCGTATCTCATTCCCATAACAATCTCTGCTAAAGTGTGGTACTTGGCAGACTTCACATATTAGATACATAGACTGAGCCTTTCTTCCTAAGACATCGGCACTCTGAATCTGGGAAAACAACTAGAATCTGCACATGACTTTAACATCATTAGTAGGTAATGCCTGTGGTTCAGGCCATTTTGAAAAGTGTTCCACGACTACTATGATGTAATTATGTTCAAAGGAAGAAAGAGAAAAGGATTCGATACCCCAGATATCAAAGATTTCAAGACTCTATATACCTTGCTGGGGTAGGTGATCTCTGGAAGATGTGTTACCTGCTATTTGGCAAGCATCGCAGGACTGTATTAAAGATTAAAAGTCCTTGAATATGGTGGGTCAACAAGATTCTGCTTTGAACACTTTCCGGACAGTGTTGATAGTAGTTTATTTGGTCTCCCGTAGATTCTTTAGGGCAATGCTCCAAAATCTTGTGTCCTTCATCTTCTGAGACACATCTTCTGAAACACATCTTCTGATCAACTGATCTGCAAAAATTTGAAATAGAAGAGAAACTGCCCAATAGTAATATTTCAAATCAGCAAAGAATTTCTTCTTTTGTTGATAAGTCATATCAATTGGAACTTATTCAGTGACTAGATAATTTGCAATAAACCACAGATGAGAATTATTATACATAGCAAACAATGCAAATAAGTTTTCATCCAAATATTTATGAGTATTGCACTAGCCTCTAACTCGGGGTTTTCTAATCTAGACCAATGGTTTGCTTTCTAGATTTTCAACCCTTTTTCTTACCCCTTCTTTGTATATCAAACTCAGGTAACAATAAAACCTAACTTAATCAATTATGGTTCAGTATCAGTTTTATTGAACACAGACATCTTAGAGTGATCAGTGTAACCTATTGTTTTTAGACAAGACTAGATAAGATTAGGATTTATCATACATGAAGTTTCTTATCATGTTTCTGTCTAAAACAATTCTTACTACATCACATATTCATTCAAAAAGCAGATTTCAATCAGGTGATGTCATAATGGGTGCAGTAATTCCTTTTGGTTTAAAAGATCTCATGCAATTATCAACATAACAAAAGGAACATCCTTTTTCTTTTCAATAGAACATTCAAAGGTCTAGCTATTAAGGAAAAATTATTTCATAACTCGTCCTAATAAAGCCGGTATGACTCTAAGAAAATTCTAAAATGGAGTTTCTTCCTGATAAAAATCTAAGCCAAAATTTTACAACTCAGAAGAAAATATATTTTATCCTCATTTCCATTTTTATTTCTTCGAAAAAAAGAAAAGCACGAAAAAGAGCAACTAAGAAAACAACTAAGAAAGAACAAGAGATAGGGAAAAGAACAACTTACCATTGAGCAAGAAAAATACAATTTTTTTTGGATTTTAAATTTTTAACATTTTTTTTCTTTTTTTTTTTCGAAAGTAATTAAATTTCCTCAATATGGTTCTAGAATGATTTTCTAAAATTTGATAATCCTAAGTGTCTTAATTCCAAATAATATCTTAAAATTAATTAGTTATGATAACCCTATATTTCGGAAAGTGATTGTCTAACTAGCATAAGATAAGTGTAGGTCTAAAGTCTAGGTTACTACCGTTACCTATCATAAGCCTCTAGAATTGTGATCAGGAATCCTAAATTCATTATGATATTTCCCCGGCAACGGCGCCAAAAATCTGATGCGTTCCGGTTGACGTGCTAAATAGGTGTTATTTTACCCTATGTTGATTATGAATAATTAAGGACTGTGATTGACTAATTGTCACATTTAGTCTCTATGGTGTCACTTAATCAGCCAGAACCTAAGGCAGAGTACCTATCGTGTAGCTAGTCTGTTGGAAAGTATCTACGATTTTATTAAATAAATATCGTACTCCCAGGGAAGTGGCAACAGCTTAGTAGTAACTAGCCTTTTATCCTAACTCCTATCTTATAATCCAGTTATGCAATCTTCATCAAATACTTTGATGAGAGGGTGATTCATTCTCCACTAGGTTTCAGTCTAATTAAACCTGAAAGTGTTTTAAAGATTAGATCCTGATTTTATGTTATACTGTTACTATACGTTGATTGACCTATATTCGAGTGTTTTAGACATGTCTTGGCCTGGATTGCAATTATGTTCTGTGTCTAAAGGCTACCACATCTGAGTTTCTACGCTACCGCCCCATCGTTAAGGGTAACGGCCCTACTCATGGCTCGGACTAAAGTCAGCAATGAATGGTACCCTATGTCACTTCGGTATCATGCTTCTCGTCTCATAACCACCGGCATAACACTCTACTCAGCCTACCTAGACTACTTTCAACCAACAGGGTGTTTCGCAAATTATTTTATCTAGTATGGCAGACACCAATACTAATTGATGCCTGTTAAACTAAACAGGTTATGAATAGACCGTTGTTAGGAATTGTCTATAACCCTAATTTCAGTTTAAAAGAACGGCATTAGACATGCAGACATAATGAATATTTAAGCAGGTGGCTATTTTTGGAAAATCATAACAACTTCAACATATAAAACAAATATTCATAAGAATCGTAATCTGATATTCAAATTAATATTTAGATAAAACAATTCATAAACATACAGAACCACGTCTAGGGGACCCACTGTCATAAAGTAATCACCACTCTATGCAGGTCCAGCCGGCGCTGCAGCTCCTGTATGCTCCTGATTGCTCGATCCTACTCTGCTCGGCAGAGCCTTCGGAGAACGCTCCTCAGACGTAGTAGCAATTGCTTTACCTTACATCCCGGGCTTAAGCAAAATTGCCCTAATCCTAACGAAATCCCGGTATTCTATGAATACAAAAAACGA
This sequence comes from Asclepias syriaca, assembly GCA_027405835.1. Lineage (NCBI taxonomy): Eukaryota > Viridiplantae > Streptophyta > Magnoliopsida > Gentianales > Apocynaceae > Asclepias > Asclepias syriaca. The sequence continues at coordinate 20,695,535 of CM049926.1, read as the reverse complement.
ACCTATCTATCGAAGCCTAAGATCTGAGACTATTTCTCAGAAACTAAGAAAATGAAACACTAAAGAAAGAAAGAAAACTGAAACTGAAACCCGAGTCTCTCAGTGACTTGTGTACTCGAGAATTGTACACTGGAAGTCTCTGAATGACTCAGATCGAGTGGAGAGGAATGAATTCAACTGCTGGAGGCCTGGGGTATTTATAGCAGCTTCCCGGAGTGAAAATCTCTGAAAAATTCGATGTGGGACAGCTTCTGGCGGCTCGGGACGCCCGTCCTGGTCTGTTGACCAGGTCGGGACGCCCGTCCCTGGTCCTGGACTCCTGTCCCGGTGGCTTGGCTTGGTCGGTACGCCCGTCCCGGGTTCGGGACGCCCGTCCTAAACCTTTGACCGAGTCAACATTTCCAAAAATTGCGTTTTTGCCCCAAAATTTGTTGTTTCCGTCTACTTTTCACCTAACACTTCCAAAATCATAAAAACTGTGAAATTGAGTAAATAACAATCAATTAAGATCGATTTCCTATCAATTTCACCCTAAATCATACATAAAAACATGCTAAAAAAGGTATATGATTTTCGCTTATCACTTCAAAACATGGGGATGATAGTTCGCGACTCAGAGGGTAAATACACTCTCCATACGGAACACACTACAGAGTCATCCGTTCCAGCATCTAGAGCTTACAGAGTCAAGAATTCCTCAGCAATAGCACATGGCTAAGGTGAAGAGCCGATTGACAGATCAGAGAAGACCCTTCTGCTTGAGACATGAAGGGAGTTTTTCTAATCCTGATCTTCATCTACTTTTATTTTATTTTCTTCATTTTGTGTTCTGTTTTGTTATTTCTATTACCCTTTTTGTTTTGTTTTCTTTCTCTTACCCTTCGTTAGTCAAATAGGTGTGGGGTAAGAATTTTTTATTTTGTTTTTATTTCTTCTTATTTTCAAATAAGTGTGCGATAATTTAGAAATTCATGAACACTGAGGACAGTGTTAGCCTTAAGTGTGGGGTAGCAGTGCACAATGCACTATAGTAGAACTTTTTGCATGATTTTTGCATGTTTTTCCCGTATTTTCACACCCTTCCAAAAAATTTTCAAAATTTTTGACTTCAAAATGCAATTATGATTGGTAAAGAATTGCTGATGTCTATGATATGTATGTAGAATGTTATGATTAGTAGGAGACAACGTGATGACTTTCTTGAATTTATCGATTAGAAATAGGGAATTCCTGATAATTGAGCACAACTTAGTTTGGATTAGAGACCTCAACCAAATACCTTTTCAAAACTTAACTAGATAAGATTAGACCAGTTGAGCATGTATTGGCAATCAAAATGACTAGATGATGCTCTGAGCTGAAAGTGAAAAGAAAATTAAAGAAAGTTAATTAAATAGGGTAGTTTGCAAGCGGCCTTTGCTACTCGAGCACCACTCCTTAGGGGAACTTAAAGCCTGATGCCCTAAGGTCATGTAGGTCTGGGAGTCATCAGAGTAGGACTCGACACATGGGTAGTTAAAGTTGACGTGTGAAAGCAGACACAAAATACCCTGAAAAATCAATAAATGCTTAATTAAAAATCTTGTTACCAAGGCTCAGAACTCAGAAAGTTGTTTGTTGTTGGTATGTCTAGCGACGGGTCGAAGTATTATCTGGTAAGAGTCAAGATGAGAGTATATTGTGTTGACAATCTAGTCTGGACTAGTACACACACTACACATCAGGAAGACCTTGTGACTGAGAGAAGAGTTCAATCTAGTTATTAAGTTGTTAACCTTGCTTGATCATGATAATCTACTAGAGACATTTGAGACCTTGTCATGGCAACTGAACCAGTCAGACCTGTGTTGTGAATTATCTGATTCAGTGATGAATTTTGGAGTAAAAACATGACTAGAAATTTTAAGTGACTGCACCTATGATTTAAAATCACTAACTTCAGGTAGACTTTGCTTGAGGACATGCAAAAAGCTAAGTGTGGGGTTATATGATATGCAAAAATCATATCACTTTTTAGCATGTTTTAGGCACAATTTAGGGTGAAATTAGTTGATGTGTTCCCGACTGATATGCTAAAATAGGTGTTGAATTAACCTATGTTGATTATGAGTAATTAAGGACCGGGATTGACTAATTGTCACGTTTAGTCTTTATAGTGTCACTTAATCAGTCAGAACCTAAGGTAGAGTACCTATCGTATAGCTAGTCTGTTGGAAAGTATCTACGATTTTATTAAGTTAAATATCGTATTCCCAGGGAAGTGGTAATGGCTTAGTAGTAACTAGCCTTTTACCCTAACTCTTATCTTATGATCCAGTTATGCAATTGTCATCAATAACTTTTATGAGAGGGTGATTCATTCTCCACTAGGTTTAAGTCTATTTAAGCCTAAAAGTGTTTTATAGATAATGTCTTGATTTTATGTTATACTGTTCCTATATGTTGATTGACCTATCTTCGAATATTTTAGACATGCCTTGGCCTGGATTGCAACTATGTTCTGAGTCTAAAGGTGTACCACATCCGAGTCTCTAATAAACCGCCCCATCGCCAAGGTAAACGGCCCTACTCATGGTTCGAGCTAAAGGCATCCATGAAAGCCCTATGTCACTTAGGGGATCATTCTACTCACCCCTAACTGCCGGCATAAACTCTCTACTCAGCCTACTTAGACTACTCTAACAAACAGGGTGTTCCACAGGTTATTTTATCTTATATGGCAGATACCAATACTAATTGATGCATGTTAAACTAAACAGGTTATGAATAGACCGTGGTTAGGAATTGTCTATAACCCTAATTTTAGTTTAAAAGAAACTACATTAGACATGTAGACATAATGAATATTAAGCAGGTGGCCATTTTCGGAAAATCATAAAAGCTTCAACATATAAAACAAATGTTCATAAAAATCATAATCTCATATTCATAACAAATCTTTGGACAAACACAATACAAACATATAAAGAGAGGGACAGGGGGACTGATGCCATAAAGAAATCACCCTTTACTTAGTCTCGTCGATGGAGCAACTGCTTGTATATGTCGTACTGCTCGACCCGACTTTGCTCGACAGAACCTTCGGAGGACGCTTCCTCAGCCTAGTAGCTGGACTTTACCTTAATACCCAGCTTAAGCCCAGCCCTGTGGACTGACTCTTCGAATGCCTAGAGCCCTCTAAGGATCTCCTAACGAAATCCCAGGTATTCTATGAATACCAGAAACGAACCTATCTATCGAAGCCTAAGTTCTGAGACTATTTCTCAGAAACTAAGAAAACGAAAACACTAACTTAAAATAGAAGAAAACTTATGCTGAACCCGAGTCTATAAGTGACTTATGTACTCGAGAAAAATGTAGAACTTAAGTCACTAAATGACTCAGATTGAGTGGAGAGGAATGATTTCAACTGAGGAAGGCTTGGGGTATTTATAGCAGCTTTCTGGAGTGATTTTTCATCAAAAATTCGATGTGGGAGTTGGAGCTGTAGCTCGGGACGCCCGTCCTGGACTGTTGACCAGGTAAGGATGCCTGTCCCGAGTCCTGGACGCCCGTCCTGATTCGGGACGCCCTCCCCGAAGTCCAAACTTCTGAAAAATTGCGTTTTTGCCCCGAAATTCACTATTTTCTTCTACTTTTCACCTGACACTTCCAAAATCACAAACACTGTGAAATTGAGTTAATAATAAACAATTAAGACCGATTTGCCCTCAATCATGCCTAAAAACATGCTAAAAATGTGATATGAATTATGCATATCAGATAACCCTACACTTAGCTTTTTACTTGTCCTCAATCAAAGTCTACCTGAAGTTAGTGATTTTAAATCATAGGTGCAGTCACTTAAATTCCTAGTCATATTTTTATTCCAAAAATTATTCAGACAATTCTTAACACAGGTCTGACTGGTTAGGGTGCTATGACAAGGTCTCAAATGTGTCTAGTAGATTGTTATAATCAAGCAGAAAACAACTTAACAACTAGATTGAACTCTTCTCTCAGTCACAAGGTCTTCCTGATGTGTGGTGTGTGTACTAGTCTAGACCAGATAGTCAACACAATATACTCTTGTCTTAACTACTACCATATAACACTTCGACCTGTCGCTAGACATACTAACAATAGACAACTTTCTGAGTTCTGAGCCTTGGTGATAAGATTTTTAATTATTTAGCGTTCATTGATTTTCTTTCTTTTATAGATTCAGGGTATTTTGAGTCTGCTTTGAACACGTAAACTTCAACTACCCATGTAGCGAGTCCCACTCCGATGACTCCCAGACCTACACGACCTTAGGGCATCATGCTTTAAGTTCCCCGAAGGAGTGGTGCTCCAGTAGCAAAGGCCGCTGGCAAACTACCCTATTTAATTAACTTTCTTTTGTTTCTTTTCACTTTTAGCTCAGAGTCTCATCTAGTCATTCTAATTGTCAATACATCCACGATTGATCTAATCTTATCTAGTCAAGTTTTGAAAAGGTAATTGGCAGAGGTCTCTAATCCAGACTAAATTGTGCTCAGTTATCAGGAATTCCCTATTCCTAATCAATAAGTTCAAAATAGTCATCACATTGTTTCCTGATGTGCACAAATCATATACCCTTTTTAGCATGTTTTTAGACATAAATTAGGGCAATATTTGATTGTATTTGATCTTAATTGAATCAAATTGACATAAAATTGCTTAAATTTCGATTTTGGAAGTTTCAGGAGCAAATTAGATGAAAACAGCAAATTTTGGGGCAAAAATGCAATTTTTGGAAATGCTGACTTGGTCAACGGTCTGGGACGGGCGTCTCGACCTAGTCAGACCACCAGGACGGGCGTCCCGAAGCACCAGAATTTGTCCCACATCGATTTTTTTGGAATTTTTCACTCCATAAAGCTGCTATAAATACCCCAGGCCTCCAGGAGTTGAAATCATTCCTCTCCACTCGATCTGAGTCATTCAGAGACTTCCAGTGTATAATTCTCGAGTACACAAGTCACTGAGAGACTCGGGTTTCAGTTTCAGTTTTCTTTCTTTCTTTAGTGTTTCGTTTTCTTAGTTTCTGAGAAATAGTCTCAGATCTTAGGCTTCGATAGATAGGTTCGTTTTTTGTATTCATAGAATACCGGGATTTCGTTAGGAGATCCTAAGAGAGAGATAGGGTGCGTGTTCTTAGTCAGATTAGGGCAATTTGCTTAAGCCTGGGATGTAAGGTAAAGTAATTGCTACTAGGTCTAAGGAGCGTTCTCCGAAGGCTCTGCCAAGCAGAGTAGGATCGAGCAGTCAGGAGCATATAGGAGCTGCAGTGCCGGCTGGACCTGCATAGAGTGGTGATTACTTTATGACAGTGGGTCCCCTAGACGAGGTTCTGTATGTTTACGAATTGTTTTATCTAAATATTAATTTGAATATCAGATTACGATTCTTATGAATATGTTTTATATGTTGAAGTTGTTATGATTTTCGGAAATAGCCACTTGCTGAATATTCATTATGTCTGCATGTCTAATGTGCTCTTTTAAACTAAAGTTAGGGTTATAGACAATTCCTAACCACGGTCTATTCATAACTTTTAGTTTAACAGGCATCAATTAGTATTGGTGTCTGCCATGCTAGATAAAATAACTTGTGGAACACCCTGCCTGTTAAAGTAGTCTAGGTAGGGGCCGAGCTGAGTCCGATTATGCCGGCGGCTAGGGCAAGGACATGATACCGAAGTGACATAGGGTACCGTTCATGGATGCCTTCGTCCCGAACCGTGAGTAGGGCCGTCATTAAGGTAGGGCGGTTTATTAGAGACCTCGGATGTGGTACGCCTTTAGACACAGAACATAGTTGCAATCCAGGCTAAGATGCATCTAAAATACTCGAAGATAGGTCAATCAACATGTAGGAACAGTATAACATAGAATCAGGACCTCATCTATAAAAACTTATGGGCTTAATTAAACTTAAACCTAGTGGAGAATGGATCACCCTCTCATCAAGATTATTGATGACGATTGCATAACTGGATCATAAGATAAGTTAGGATTAAAAGGCTAGTTACTACGCCGTTGCCACTTCCCTGGGAGTACGATAATTAACTTAATAAAATCGTAGATACTTTCCAACAGACTAGCTACACGATAGGTACTCTGCCTTAGGTTCTGGCTGATTAAGTGACACCATAGAGACTAAATGTGACAATTAGTCAATCACAGTCCTTAATTACTCATAATCAACATAGGGTAAAATAACACCTATCTAGCACGTCAACCGGAATCGCACCAGATTTTTGGCGCCGTTGCCGGGGAAATATCATAATGAATTTAGGATTCCTGATCAAAATTCTAGAGACTTATGATAGGTAACGGTAGTAACCTAGACTTTAGACTTACACTTATCTTACACTAGTTAGACAATCACTTTCCTAAATATAGGGTTATCATAACTAATTAATTTTAGATGTTATCTGGAATTAAGACACTTAGGATAATCAAAGTTTAGAAAATCATTCTAAAACCATATTGAGGGAATTTAAGTGCTTTCAAAATATATAAAAAGAAAAAAAATTTAAAATTCAAAATCCGAAAAAAATTGTACTTTTTCTTGTTTAATGGTAAGTTGTTCTCTTTTCCCTATCTCTTGTGTTATTTCCTTTTCGTAATTGAATAGTTGTTTTTCTTTTCTTCTTTTTTCGAATTTTTAATTTTTCACTTCCCGTGTAACTCCACTAACCAGTTTGCTCAGGCTTAAATGTATTCTTCTCTGTAGTTGCATGACTCGAACTTCAGAAGCTAACCTTGAAACACCAGTTGAGAATCTTGAACGTCTCATTCGTACAGCTAATAGGCGAATAACAGAGATGGCTGCTGAAAGACCTCCCCTCGAATCCTACATCCATCCAGAGACTGTTCCAGTATCATCAGCCATTCAAATCCCTGGAAAACCTCGCTATGATCTTAAACCGAATGTGATCCAGTTGATTATTAATCGGGTTCAGTTTAGAGGAACTGCAACCGAGAATCCGCTAGAACACTTATCTGATTTCTCCTCTCTTTGCGAAGGCCTCAAGGGAGATCATACTGTAGAAGTAACTAAACTCAACCTTTTTCCCTACTCACTGAGGGACAGAGCTAAGAGATGGTTGGCCTAGCTACCTACTAACTCCATCACCTCTTGGGACGAGTTAAGCAAAGCCTTCCTAGAAGAGTACTACTCTGCAGCAAGGGTCCTAGAATATCGAAGGGCTCTGTCCAGTTTTACTCAAACTGCTGATGAGACAGTGATCGAAGCTCCGGACAGATTCAAGGAGCTACTCAGGCTCTGCCCCCATCATGGACTTACCAAAGCACTGCTGATCCAGCAATTCTACGGGGGTATGACGGACATGGGCAAGCAAGTTCTTGATAGACTCAATCCCCAGAGCGGTTTCAATGGAATGAGTGATGTAGATGCTAGAAACGCTCTGGAGAGGCTCTATAGGAATAGCAAGAACTGGCGGACAAGTGATCGAGCTAAGAAGCAACTAGTAAATGCGGCCATCGCCTCCACTGATGATCAATTTGAGGCACTAAGGCCAGCATTACTAATCAATTGAATGCTTTCCAACAAGGGAAAAGCGTTCAGCCAGTATATCAAGTCGCTCTGCCCGCACCAAGGAATTACATCGTTCCAATCGACCCCATGCAAGAATTCAGGGACATACTGAAGGCATTGCCGACTCTAACAAGGAGATGATAGAGTCAAACAGGAAGGTCCAGGAAGCTCATGCAGAAAGAATTCAACAAAATGAGAATAGGCAGACGCAGATTGAGCAGATAGTCAGGGACACACAAGCCTCCTTGCAGATATTAGAAAGACAAATGAAAGTTATCGACCCACCTACCTCATCGATCACAAGGAAAGCTACCTAGCAACACTGGGACCAGCCCATTAAATGATTGCAAGACCTTAACTCTGAGATCTGGTAAAACTCTAAATCCTTCTTTTCCAAAATCTTCTCACACTTCTACTTTTGTACAGGAAAAAGAAGATAGCTCTGAGGAATTAACACCGTCAGTAGTTGAAAACAAAGTAGCAGAGAAAGAAAGAAGAGTCCATCCTTGAGTACCGGCCAAGAGTACCTTACCCTACAAGACTAATGCAGAATAAAGATAAGGAGCAACTCGAGAGGTTTTTCAAAACTTTTGGTAAAATTCAGGTTAATTTACCTTTTCTTGATGTTATTTCTGAAATGCCTAAATATGCTAAATTTCTGAAGGATATTATTAGTAACAAAAGAAAGATTGACATGGACAAAGTAATTCTTAATGAAGGATGTTCGGCAGTTCTCTTGAACAAATTGCCTTCCAAAAAAAGATCCAGGTTGTTTCACTTTGCCATGTACAATAGGTAATATTACTAATATGCATGCGTTAGCAGACTTAGGAGCTAGCATAAATGTAATGCCATCTAGTTTATTTGATAAATTAGGTCTGCATGATTTGAAAACGACTAGAATGTGCATACAACTTGCTGATAGGACAGTAAAAATTCCTAGGGGGATAATTGAAGATCTCTTAGTAAAGGTTGGAAAATTTGTCTTTCCTGTGGATTTTGTTGTCATGGATATGAATGGTGAAAGTGATGTACCCTTGATTCTAGGTCGACCTTTTCTAGCTACCTCTAAGGCATTGATTGACGTCAACAATGGTCAAATAAAACTAAGGGTAGAAAATGAAGATATGACTTTCAACTTGAATGAAACCCTTAAGTATCCTATGCATTTAGATGATGATTGTTATTCTGTGGATGCATTTGACCATTTGATTGGAACTAACCTGTTGGACTTAATCTCCGATTATCCAGTCTTAAATATAGACTCTTTGGCCCTGGAAAAACCTGACTTTGACACTTCTGATTATGAAACCAGTACTAACGATTTCGTTGAGATAGGTGCTATGAGTTGGGATTAGAAAAGATCTCTTTAGAAGAACCCCCAGAAGTGGAATTGAAGGAATTACCAAGCCATCTGTGTTACGACTTCCTAGACGCTGAACAAAAGCTTCCCATTATTCTTGCAGCAGACCTGACTGCAGAACAAAAGAAGTCAACACTGGACATACTCAGAAGGAATAAAAGAGCCTTTGCATACAAAATTGCGGATATACCAGGTATAAATCCTAGTTTTTGTTCGCATAAGATCCTTTTAGAAAATGAGTATAAGCCTTGTGTGCAACCTCAAAGGAGGTTGAATCCTAATGTGTGTGATGTGGTGAAGAAAGAGGTAATTAAATTACTAGATGCCGGACTAATCTATCCTATTTCTGATAGTGAATGGGTTAGCCCAGTGCAAGTAGTACCCAAAAAGGGAGGAATAACAGTTATTAGGAATGAAAATGATGAACTAATTCCTACTAGAACTGTCACTGGTCATCGTGTATGCATTGATTATAGGAAACTAAATACTGCCACACGAAAAGATCACTTCCCCCTTCCTTTTATTGACCAAATGTTAGAAAGGTTATCGGACACATGTTTTATTGCTTTCTTGATGGATTTTCTGGTTATTTTCAAATTCCTATCTTTCCTGAAGATCAGCATAAAACTACGTTTACTTGCCCTTTTGGAACATTTGCATATAGAAGGATGCCTTTTGGATTATGTAATGCCCCTGCTACATTTCAGCGTTGCATGACCTCTATTTTTGATGACATGTTAGGAGAGTCTATGGAAGTATTTATGGATGATTTCTCAGTGTTCGGTGACTCATTTGTTATCTGTTTGAATAACCTGGAATCTATGCTTAAACGTTGTATAAAATCTAATTTGGTTCTAAACTGGGAGAAATGCATTTCATGGTTAAAGAAGGAATTGTTTTAGGACATAAGATTTCGCAGAGAGGTATGGAGGTAGATAAAGCTAAAATTGAAGTGATCTCAAAACTACCTCCGCCTAAATCTGTAAGATCTGTGAGAAGTTTCTTAGGTCATGCTGGCTTTTATAGGCGTTTCATAAAAGATTTTTCAGTAATAGCCAGACCTTTGACAAACTTATTGGGTAAAGATGTTCCTTTCGTTTTTGATGAGAAATGCATGAAATCATTTAATAAACTTAAGGAACTATTAACTACTGCACCTATTATGACATCACCTGATTGGAGTTTGCCCTTCGAATTGATGTGTGATGCTAGTGATTTGCAATAGGAGTTGTTTTAGGACAAAGACGTGATAAGAAATTTCATGTAATTTACTATGCTAGTAAAACCTTAACTGATGCTCAGGAGAATTACACAACTACCGAAAAGGAATTACTAGCTGTAGTATATGCTTTTGATAAATTTAGATCTTATCTAATCTTGTCTAAAACAATAGTTTACACTGATCATTCTGCTTTGAAATACCTGTTCAATAAAACTGATGCAAAACCAAGATTGATTAGATGGGTTTTATTGCTACAGGAATTTGATATAGAAATAAGAGATAAGAAAGGGGCTGAAAATTTAGCTGCAGATCATCTGTCTAGATTAGAAAACCCTGGATTAGGAGCAATAGATGAAACAGTAATATCAGATAAATTTCCGGATGAGAACTTATTTGCATTATCTACTATCCTTTCTCCTCCGTGGTTTGCTGACATTGCCAATTACTTAGTTGCTCACTCCCTCCCAAGTAATATGGATAAGCAGCAAAGAAAGAAATTCTTTGCTGAATTGAAAAATTACTATTGGGAAGATCCTTTTCTATTTCGAATTTGTAAAGATCAGATGATCAGAAGGTGCGTTTCAGAAGAAGAAGGATATAAGATCCTGGAGCATTGTCATTGTGGACCTACTGGAGGCCATCTGGCTGCCACCAACACTACCAGGAAAGTGTTGGAAGCAGGATTCTATTGGCCTACTATTTTCAAGGATGCAGCAGCATACATTCAGTCCTGTGATGCTTGCCAGAGAACAGGTAATATTTCTTCTAGAGACGGTCTACCCCAGCAGGTGATACAAAGTGTCGAAATATTTGATATCTGGGGTATTGACTTCATGGGTCCTTTTCCTTCTTCCTTTGGAAATAATTACATCATAGTAGCTGTAGATTATTTTTCAAAATGGCCTGAAGCACAGGCATTGCCTACTAATGATGCTATAGCTGTGTGTGCAGATTCCTTAAGAAATTGTTTTCCAGATTTGGATGTCCCAAAGCCCTCATAAGCGACAGAGGTGCGCACTTCTGCAACTCACAATTGCAGAAAGCACTCAAGCAATATGGAGTTCATCATCACTTTTCCACGGCCTATCACCCACAGACCAATGGGCAGGTTGAGGTAACCAATAGAGGTATCAAAAGAATTTTAGAAAAAACTGTAGGAGTTAACCGTAAAGATTGGGCCATAAAATTAGATGATGCCTTATGGGCCTTTCGTACGGCATATAGAACCTCTACAGGATTTTCACCTTACAAATTGGTTTACGGAAAAGCATGCCATTTGCCTGTCGAACTAGAGCATAAAGCATTTTGGGCTTTGCAGAAATGCAATCTAGATGATAATTTGTCTAAGGAAAATAGGATGTTACAACTCAATGAATTGGATGAGTGGAGGTTTAATGCATATGAGAATTCTCTCCAATTTAAAATGAGGAGTAAAATTCGACATGATAACAGACTTAGATCCCAGAAAAATTTTGAACCAGGTGATAAAGTGTTATTATACAACTCACGTTTGAAATTGTTTCCAGGAAAACTAAACAGTTATTGGTCAGGTCCGTTTACCATTACAGAGGTGTCGCCATTTGGAGCAGTCATCATCGTGGATCAAGATAACATCTCTCAGAAAGTAAACGGGCAACGTTTAAAACCATACTGAGAGCCAATGGACAGATCTGAGCAAGTCCTTCTGCTCAACTAGTAAAGGGAGTGTCTCTTTCATTTTATTTCGTGTTTTGTTTTGTTTTTTTTTTGTTATTTTTTTCATTGCTTTATTTCCCTTCTTACCCTTAGTTAGTCGAATAAGTGTGGGGTAAGAGTTTTTCTGTTTTGTTTTTATTTCTCCTTGTTTTCAAATAAGTGTGGGGTAAATTAGAAATGCATGAACACTGAGGACAGTGTCAGACTTAAGTGTGGGGTAGCAGTGCACGGTGCACTGTAGTAGTTTGAGAAAATGTTTTGCATGATTTTGCATGTTTTCCCCGTATTTTCACACCCTTCCAAAATTTTTTCAAAATTTTTCATTCTTTCAGACTTCTAAATGCAGTATGATTGGTTAAACAATTGCTTATGTCTATGATATGTAGGTAGTATGTTGTGGGTAGTAGGAGATAATTGATAACTATTGCTGAACCCATTGATTAGTAGTAGGGAATTCCTGATAATTGAGCACAACTTAGTCTGGATTAGAGACCTCAACCAATTACCTTTTCAAAACTTAACTAGATAAAATTAAACCAGTTGCAGGATGCATTGACAATTGGAATGACTAGATGAGACTCTGAGCCAAAAGTGAAAAAGAAAAAAAAAGTGAGCTAATTAAAATAGGGTAGTTTGCCAGCGGCCTTCGCTACTCGAGCACCACTCCTTCGGGGAACTTAAAGCCTGATGCCCTAAGGTCGTGTAGATCTGGGAGTCATCGGAGTGGGACTCGCTACATGGGTAGTTGAAGTTGACGTGTTCTAAGCAGACTCAAAATACCCTAGAAAATCTATAAACGAAAGAAATCAATAAGAGCTAAATAATTAAAATCTGATCACCAAGGCTCAGAACTTAGAAAGTTATCTGTTGTCAGTGTGTCTAGTGACAGGTCGAAGTGTTATATGGTAATAGTTAAGACAAGAGTTTATTGTGTTGACTATCTGGTCTGGACTAGTACACACACTACACATCAGGAAGACCTTATGACTAAGAGAAGAGTTCAACCTAGTTGTTAAATTGTTTTCTGCTCAATCCTAACAATCTACTAGAGACATTTGAGACCTTGTCATAGCAACCTAACCAGTCAAACCTGTGTTAAGAATTATCTGAATAATTTTTGGAATAAAAACATGACTAGAAAATTTAAGTGACTGCACATATGATTTAAAATAACTAACTTCAGGTAGACTTTGCTTGAGGACAAGCAAAAAGCTAAGTGTGGGGTTATTTGATGTACACAAATCATATACCCTTTTTAGCATGTTTTTAGACATAAATTAGGGCAATATTTGATTGTATTTGATCTTAATTGAATCAAATTGACATAAAATTGCTTAAATTTCGATTTTGGAAGTTTCATGAGCAAATTGGACGAAAATAGCAAATTTTGGGGCAAAAATGCAATTTTTGGAAATGCTGACTTGGTCAACGGTCCGGGACGGGCGTCCCGAATTCGGGACGGGCATCCCGACCCAGTCAGACCACCAGGATGGGCGTCCCAATCCAGGACCGGCGTCCCAATCCAGGACGGGCGTCCCGAAGCACCAGAATTTGTCCCACATCGAATTTTTTGGAATTTTTCACTCCAGAAAGCTGCTATAAATACCCCAGGCCTCCAGGAGTTGAAATCATTCCTCTCCACTCGATCTGAGTCATTCAGAGACTTCCAGTGTACAATTCTCGAGTACACAAGTCACTGAGAGACTCGGGTTTCAGTTTCAGTTTTCTTTCTTTCTTTAGTGTTTCGTTTTCTTAGTTTCTTAGAAATAGTCTCAGATCTTAGGCTTCGATAGATAGGTTCGTTTTTGGTATTCATAGAATACCGGGATTTCGTTAGGAGATCCTAAGAGAGAGATAGGGTGCGTGTTCTTAGTCAGATTAGGGCAATTTGCTTAAGCCTGGGATGTAAGGTAAAGCAATTGCTACTAGGTCTAAGGAGCGTTCTCCGAAGGCTCTGCCGAGCAGAGTAGGATCGAGCAGTCAGGAGCATATAGGAGCTGCAGCGCCGGCTGGACCTGCATAGAGTGGTGATTACTTTATGACAGTGGGTCCCCTAGACGAGGTTCTGTATGTTTACGAATTGTTTTATCTAAATATTAATTTGAATATCAGATTACGATTCTTATGAATATATGTTTTATATGTTGAAGTTGTTATGATTTTTCGGAAATAGCCACTTGCTGAATATTCATTATGTCTGCATGTTTAATGTGCTCTTTTAAACTAAAGTTAGGGTTATAGACAATTCCTAACCACGGTCTATTCATAACTTGTTTAGTTTAACAGGCATCAATTAGTATTGGTGTCTGCCATGCTAGATAAAATAACTTGTGGAACACCCTGCCTGTTAAAGTAGTCTAGGTAGGGGCCGAGCTGAGTCCGATTATGCCGGCGGCTAGGGCAAGCGACATGATACCGAAGTGACATAGGGTACCGTTCATGGATGCCTTCGTCCCGAACCGTGAGTAGGGCCGTCATTAAGGTAGGGCGGTTTATTAGAGACCTCGGATGTGGTACGCCTTTAGACACAGAACATAGTTGCAATCCAGGCTAAGATGCATCTAAAATACTCGAAGATAGGTCAATCAACATGTAGGAACAGTATAACATAGAATCAGGACCTCATCTATAAAATACTTATGGGCTTAATTAAACTTAAACCTAGTGGAGAATGGATCACCCTCTCATCAAGATTATTGATGACGATTGCATAACTGGATCATAAGATAAGAGTTAGGATTAAAAGGCTAGTTACTACTAAGCTGTTGCCACTTCCCTGGGAGTACGATAATTAACTTAATAAAATCGTAGATACTTTCCAACAGACTAGCTACACGATAGGTACTCTGCCTTAGGTTCTGGCTGATTAAGTGATACCATAGAGACTAAATGTGACAATTAGTCAATCACAGTCCTTAATTACTCATAATCAACATAGGGTAAAATAACACCTATCTAGCACGTCAACCGGAATCGCACCATTTCCTACTAATCATAACATTCTACCTACATATCATAGACATCAGCAATGTTTTACCAATCATACCGCATTTAGAAGTCTGAAAGAATGAAAAATTTTTGAAAACTTTTGGAAGGGTGTGAAAATACGGGTAAAACATGCAAAATCATGCAAACATTTTTCTCAAACTACTACAGTGCACCGTGCACTGCTACCCCACACTTAAGTCTGACACTGTCCTCAGTGTTCATGCATATCTAAACTACCCCACACTTATTCAAAAACAAGAAACAGAAATAAAACAGAAAAGTCTCTTACCCCACACTTATTCGAATAACTATGGGTAGGAAGGAAAATAAAGCAATAAAAGAAATCAGAACGGGAAGGTAATAGAAATAACAAAACATAAAATGAAGATAAAAATTAAAAGAACACAAAGTAGAGGAAGATTAGGATTAGAAAAACTCTCTTCTTGCCTCGAGCAGAAGGGTTTTCTCTGGGCTGTCAATTGGCTCTTCACCTTAGCCATGTGCTATTGTTGATGCGCTCTTAACTCTGTAAGCTCTAGATACTGGAACGGATGACGTCAGCTCCGATCCTTCATTGTCGAGCTCCAGGTAGTGGCCTATCCATTTGATGAATGACTCAAGCCTCAAGGACTGTTTCCTCGAATCATTTGCAAAGTTTCTCGTAATCGTAGCAACGTGTCCAGAAGGTACGTGTCTAGGAATGAGACTTCTTTGGATTGGTGTACCTACCTGCCAGTGTTAGTAAGGGTACTGCATGCAATTTTCGAATGGCAGAAAAGATACCTGAAGCTTTGGCGAAGCCGTAGTGGTAGGAGGCTCCAGTGGTGTAGATATGGGCCCAAGTATTTGAAACTTCCTCGGGGAAGTTTCTCAAAGCTGATTGTATGCAGGGGATGCAAGCTCCTCCATTGATATGCTCTTGATACAATGCCAAATTCCTCTATATCCTTCGACCGTTCGATATCACTTGGTAGATCACTTGCTTGCACTGGTCTGGCTTTAATTGTTGCCAGTATCTCATCTGTTGATTCTGCGGGTAGGGGTTTTGCTGTGGTGGTATCTTCTGAAAGTTTTCCAGCTTCCGAATTATTCCTCAGCTAAATCCCGTATGATTCCTCTAGTTGGGATTGTATGCGTCTCCCATTGGAGTAGCATTCTGCAGTAACCTACTCCTACCTCTTTTTGGAATGGTTCGTATTCCATTCACATAGTAATTCCCGCTAAAGTGAAGTACTTGGCAGACTTCACAGATTTGATACACAGACTGAACATTTTTTCCTAAGGCATTGGCACTCTGAATCTGGAAAACACTTCTCATAGAATCTGCACATGACTTTAACATCATTAGTAGGTAATGCCTGTGCTTCAGGCTATTTTTGAAAAGTGTTCCGCGACTACTATGATGTAAATGATTTCACAAGAAGAAAAAGAAAAGGATTCAATCAATACAATGACATTTCTTCCTACTTAAAACCTAAGCCAAAATTGACAGCTCAAAAGAAAAATATTCTTTCCTCATTTCCATTTTTATTTTTTCGAAATTAAATAAAAACAAACAAACAGGAAAACTGTAAACACGAAAAATTTATTTCTTTTATCTTCTGGAAAATAATATTTTTCAGAAAAATTTTATAGAAGAAAAGAAAAGAAAAGAAAAAAAAATTGAAAGAAAACAAATGTTCAACTATGAAAAAAAAGAACAAATAGTACAAGAGATAGGAAAAAGAACAACTTACTAATGAGCAAGAAAAATACATTCTTTTTTCGGTTTTTAAATTTTAAATTTTTTTTATTTTTATATTTTATTTAGAAAGAAGTTAAATTTCCTCAATATGGTTTTAGAATAATTTTCTAAAATTTGATTATCTTAAATGTCTTAATTTTAGATAATGTCTAAAATTAGTTAGTTATGATAACCCTATATTTTGGAAAGTGATTGTCTAACTAGCATAAGATAAGTGTAGGTCTAAAGTCTAGGTTACTACCATTACCTATCATAAATTTCTAGATTTGTGATCAGGAATCCTAAATTCATTATGATATTTCCCCGGCAACGGCTTAAAAAATATGATGCGTTCCCGACTGATATGCTAAAATAGGTGTTGAATTACCCTATGTTGATTATGAGTAATTAAGGAACGGGATTGACTAATTGTCACGTTTAGTCTTTATAGTGTCACTTAATCAGTCAGAACCTAAGGCAGAGTACCTATCGTATAGCTAGTCTGTTGGAAAGTATCTACGATTTTATTAAGTTAAATATCGTACTCCCAGGGAAGTGGTAACGGCTTAGTAGTAACTAGCCTTTTACCCTAACTCTTATCTTATAATCCAGTTATGCAATCGTCATCAATAACTTTGATGAGAGGGTGATTCATTCTCCACTAGGTTTAAGTCTATTTAAGCATAAAAATGTTTTATAGATAATGTCCTGATTTTATGTTATATTGTTCCTATATGTTGATTGACCTATCTTTGAATATTTTAGACATGTCTTGGCCTGGATTGCAACTATGTTCTGAGTCTAAAGGTGTACCACATCTGAGTCTCTAATAAACCGCCCCATCGCCAAGGTAAACGGCCCTACTCGTGGTTCGAGCTAACGGCAGCCATGAAAGCCCTATGTCACTTAGGGGATCATGCCGCTCGCCCCTAACCGCCGGCATAAACGCTCTACTCAGCCTACTTAGACTACTCAAACAAACAGGGTGTTCTGTAGGTTATTTTATCTAATATGGCAGACACCAATACTAATTGATGCATGTTAAACTAAACAGGTTATGAATAGACCGTGGTTAGGAATTGTCTATAACCCTAATTTTAGTTTAAAAGAAACTACATTAGACATGCAGACATACTGAATATTAAGCAGGTGGCCATTTCCGGAAAATCATAAAAGCTTCAACATATAAAACAAATATTCATAAAAATCATAATCTCATATTCATAACAAATCTTTGGACAAACACAATACAAACATATAAAGAGAGGGACAGGGGGACTGATGCCATAAAGAAATCACCCTTTACTTAGTCTCGCCGATGGAGCAACTGCTTGTATATGTCGTACTGCTCGACCCGACTTTGCTCGACAGAACCTTCGGAGGACGCTTCCTCAGCCTAGTAGCTGGACTTTACCTTAATACCCAACTTAAGCCCAGCCATGTGGACTGACTCTTCGAACGCCTAGAGCCCTCTTAGGATCTCCTAACGAAATCCCGAGTATTTTATGAATACCAGAAACGAACTTATCTATCGAAGCCTAAGTTCTGAGACTAATTCTCAGAAACTAAGAAAACGAAACACTAACTAAAAATAGAAGAAAACTTATGCTGAACCCGAGTCTCTAAGTGACTTATGTACTCGAGAAAAATGTAGAACTTACTTACTAAATGACTCAGATTGAGTGGAGAGGAATGATTTCAACTGAGGAAGGCCTGGGGTATGTATAGTAGCTTTCTGTAGTGATTTTTCATCAAAAATTCGATGTGGGACTTGGAGTTGCAACTCGGGACGCCCGTCCTGGACTGTTGACCAGGTTAGGACGGCCGTCCCGAGTCCTGGACGGCCGTCCTGATTCGGGACGCCCTCCCTGAAGTTCAAACTTCTGAAAAATTGCATTTTTGCCCCAAAATTAGCCGTTTTCTTTTACTTTTCACCTGACACTTCCAAAATCACAAAAACTGTGAAATTGAGTTAATAATAAACAATTAAGACCGATTTGCCCTCAATCATGCCTAAAAACATGCTAAAAATGTGATATGATTTATGCATATCATTGGTGTTAAATCGCTCTTAATTGATTGTTATTAACTCAATTTCACAATTTTTGTGATTTTGGAAGTGGCAGGTGAAAAGTACAAGAAAATGGCAAATTTCGGGGCAAAAACGTGATTTTCAGAAATTCGGAAGTCGGGATGGGCATCCAGAACCCAGGACGGGGGTCCTGACCTGGTCAACAGACCAGGACGAACGTCCAGGACTTGGGACGGCCGTCCTGACCTGGTCAACAGGCTGGGACGGGCGTCCCAGATCCAAGACAGGCGTCCCGAGTTCCTGGTCAAAGTCCCACATCGAAATTTTGAAAGAAATTCACCTAGTTCCCCTACTATAAATACACCAGGCATTCCTTCATCTCCACTCGATCTGAGTCATTTAGTGACTTCAAGTATATAGTTTTCCATAGTATACAAGTCACTTAGTGATTTCAGGTTTTTAGTATAGGTTTATTCATAGTTTTAGAGAGTGTCTCGTGTTCTTCGTTTCCGAGAGTCTGTCTCAGATCCTAGAATATGACTAGATCGGTTCATTTTCGGTATTCATAGAATACCTGGGATTTCATTAGGAGATCCTAATAGGGCACTAGGCGTTCGAAGAGTCAGTCAATAGGGTTGTGCTTAAGCTGGGTATTAAGGTAAAGCACAGCTACTAGGCTGAGGAAGAGTCATCTGAAGGTTCTGTCGAGCAGAGTCGAGCAGTCCAACATATACAAGTAGTTGCTCCATCAACGGACTATGTAAAGGGTGAATACTTTATGGCATCGGTCCCCTTGTCCCTCTCTTTATATGTCTATATTGTGTTCGTCCAAATATGTATTATGAATATTGAACTATGATTATATGAATATGTGTTATGCATGTTGAAGTACTTTATGTTTTTCTGGAAATGGTCACCAGCTTAACTATCATTATGACTGCATGTCTGCTGTAGTTTCTTTTAAACTAGATGAATGGTTATAGACAACTCTTAACCAAGGTCTAATCATAACCTGTTTAGTTTAACAGGCATTAATTTAGGACTTTCCCGTCGGAAAGCATTAATATCTGCCATATTAGATGAAATAAACTATAGATCACCATGTTTGTTAAAGTAGTCTAAGTAGGCTGAGTTTGTGCGTTTATGCCGGCGTTAGGGCGAGCGGCATGATCTCCTAAGTGACATAGGACTTTCATGGATGCCTTTAGCTCGAACCATGAGTAGGGCCGTCATTAAGGTAGGGCGGTTTATCAGGTAACTCAGATGTGGTACACCTTTAGACTCAGTACATAATTGCAATCTAGACCAAGATATATCTAAAATACTCGAAGATATGTCAATCAACATGTAGGAACAGTATAACATAAAATCAGAACATTATCTGTAAAATACTTTTTAGGCTTAAGTAGACTTAAACCTAGTGGAGAATGAATCACCCTCTCATCAAAGAACTTGATGAACGATTGCATAACTAGATCATAAGATAATAGTTAGGGTAAGAGGATAGTTACTACTAAGCCGTTAGCACTTCCCTGGGAGTACGATAATTAATTTAATTAAAATCGTAGATACTTTCCAACAGACTAGCTACACGATAGGTAGTCTGCCTTAGGTTCTGATTGATTAAGTGACAGCATAGAGACTAAATGTGACAATTAGTCAGTCTAAGTCCTTAATTACTCATAATCAACATAGGGTAAAATAACACCTATTTTAGTGTATCAGTCAGAACGCATCATATTTTTGGCACCGTTACCGGGGAAATATCATAATGAATTTGGGATTATTGGCCACAATTCTAGAAGCTTATGATAGGTAACGGTAGTAATCTATACCTTAGACCTAACAGTTATTTCATGCTAGTTAGACAATCAGTTTCCGAAATATAGGGTTATCATAACTAATTAATTTTAGACATGATCTGAAATTAAGACATTTAGGATAATCAAATTTTAGAAAATTATTCTAAAACCGTATTAAGGAAATTTACATTGCTTTTGAAAAAAAAAATCAAAAATTAAAAAAAAAATTAAAATTTAAAAATTAAAAATTTTTTTAATTTAATCTTTTCTTTTCTTTTCTTCTATAAAATTTTGTGAAAAATATTATTTTCCAGAAGATAAAAGAAATAAATTTTTCGTGTTTACAATTTTCCTATTTGTTTGTTTTTTTTATTATTTAATTTCGAAAAACAAAAGTATGGAAGTGAGGAGAAAAATATTTTCTTCTGAGTTGTAAAATTTTGGCTTAGATTTTTGTTGGGAAGAAATTCCATTTTTGAATTTTCTTAGAGTCATGCCGGCTTTATTAGGACGAGTTATGAAATGATTTTCCCTTAATAGTCAGACCTTTGAATATTCTATTGAGAAAGGATGTTCCTTTTGTTTTTACTGATAATTGCATGTGATACGCGAAAATCATATATCTTTTTTAGCATGTTTTTATGTATGATTTAGGATGAAATTGATAGGAAATCGATCTTAATTGATTGTTATTTACTCAATTTCACAATTTTTATGATTTTGGAAGTGTCAGGTGAAAAGTAGACGAAAACAGCAAATTTTGGGGCAAAAATGCAATTTTTGGAAATGCTGACTTGGTCAACGGTTCGGGACGGGCGTCCCAATCCAGGACGGGCATCCCGAAGCACCAGATTTGTCCCACATCGAATTTTTTGGAAATGTTCACTCCAGAAAGCTGCTATAAATACCCCAGGCCTCCAGGAGTTGAAATCATTCCTCTCCACTTGATCTGAGTCATTCAGAGACTTCTAGTGTACAATTCTCGAGTACACAAGTCACTGAGAGACTCGGGTTTCAGTTTCAGTTTTCTTTCTTTTTTAGTGTTTCGTTTTCTTAGTTTCTGAGAAATAATCTCAGATATTAGGCTTCGATAGATAGGTTCATTTTTGGTATTCATAGAATACCCGGCATTTCGTTAGGAGATCCTAAGAGGGCTCTAGGCGTTCGAAGAGTCAGTCCACAGGGCTGGGCTTAAGCTGGGTATTAAGGTAAAGCCCAGTTACTAGGCTGAGGAAGCGTCCTCCGAAGGTTCTAGCGAGCAGAGTCAGGGTGAGCAATACGACATATACAGCAGTACGCTCCGTCGGCGAGACTACGTAAAGGGTGATTTCTTTATGGCATCAGTCCCCATGTCCCTCTCTTATATGTTGTTATTGTATTGTTCTAAATACTTATTATGAATGCGAGATTATGATTTTTATGAATAGTTGTTTTATATGTTGACGTTGTTATGTTTTTCTGGAAATAGTCACCTGCTTAACATTCACTATGTCTGCATGTCTAATGTGCTCTTTTAAACTAAAGTTAGGGTTATAGACAATTCCTAACCACGGTCTAATCATAACCTGTTTAGTTTAACAGGCATCAATTAGTATTGCTGTTTGCCATGCTAGATAAAATAACATACTGAACACCCTGTTTGTTAGAGTAGTCTAGGGGAACCCGAGCTGAGTCCGATTATGCCGGCAGCTAGGGGAAGCGGTATGATCCCCGAAGTGACGTAGGGCTTTCATTGATGCCTTCGTCCCAAACCGTGAGTAGGGCCGTCATTAAGGTAGGGCGGTTTATTAGAAACCTCGGATGTGGTACGCCTTTAGACACAGAACATAGTTGCAATCCAGGCTAAGACATGTCTAAAATATTCGAACTTAGGTCATTCAACATATATGAACAGTATAACATAGAATCAGAACTCATCTATAAAACACTTTTAGGATTAATTAGACTTAAACCTAGTGGAAAATGGATCACCCTCTCATCAAAGTATTTGATGAAGATTGCATAACTGGATCATAAGATAGGAGTTAGGATAAAAGGCTAGTTACTACTAAGCCGTTGCCACTTCCCTGGGAGTACGATATTTAACTTAATAAAATCGTAGATACTTTCCAATAGACTAGCTACACGATAGGTACTCTGCCTTAGGTTCTGATTGATTAAGTGACAATAATTGAATGCTAAGTGACAGTTAGTAAGACTCAGTCCTTAATTACTCATAATCGACATAGGTAAATAAAGCCTATCTTTTAGCATACCAATCGGAACACATTAGATTTTTGGCGCCGTTGCCGGGGAAATATCATAATGAATTTAGGACTCTTGATCAAAATTCTAGACACTGATCAAAATTCTAGATACTTATGATAGGTAACGGTAGTAACCTAGACTTTAGACCTCCACTTATCTTATACTAGTTAGACAATCAATTTCCGAAATATAGGGTTATCATGACTAATTAATTTTAGATAATATCTGAAATTAAGACACTTAGGATAATCAAATTTTAGAAAATTATTCTAAAACCATATTAAGGAAATTTACCTGCTTTCTAAATTAAACATAAAAAGAAAAAAATGTTAAAAAATTAAAAATCCCAAAAAGAATGTATCTTTCTTGCTCAACGGTGAGTTGTTCCTTTTCCCTATCTCTTGTTTTTTTAGTTGTTTTTCTTAGTTGCTCTTTTTCGTGTTTTTCTTCCTTTTTTTTAATTTCGAAGAAATAAAAATGGAAATGAGGATAAAATATATTTTCTTCTGAGTTGTAAAATTTTGGCTTAGAATTTTATTGGGAAGAAATTCCATTTTAGAATTTTCTTAGAGTCATGCCGGCCTTATTAGGATGAGTTATGAAATAATTTTTCCTTAATAGCCGGACCTTTGAATGTTCTATTGAAAAAAGGAAGTTCCTTTTGTTTTGTTGATAATTGCATGAGATCTTTTAAACCAAAAGGAATTACTACACCCAGTATGGCATCACCTGATTGAAATATGCTTTTTGAATGAATATGTGATGTAATGATGTAGTAAGAGTTGTTTTAGGACAGAAACATGATAAGAAAGTTCATGTATGATAAATCCTGATCTTATCTAGTCTTGTCTAAAACAATAGGTTACACTGATCACTCTGAGATATCTGTGTTCAATAAAACTGATATTGAACCATAATTAATTAAGTGAGGTTTTATTGTTACTTGAGTTTGATATAGAATGAAGAGCTAAGAAAAAGGGTTAAGAATCTAGAAAGCAAACCTTTGGTCTAGATTAGGAAACCCTGAGTTAGAGGCTATTGACTAGACAGTAGTATCTGATAAATTTCTGAATGAGGATCTATTTTCATTATTTTCTATGAGTAATGATTCTCCTCCGTGGTTTATTGATATTACTAATTATCTAGCTGCTAATTATTCCCAAGTGATATGACTTATCAGCAAAAGGAGAAATTCTTTGCTAATTAGAAATATTACTACTGGGTAGATTTCTCGTCTATTTCAAATTTTTGCAGATCAGTTGATCAGAAAATGTATCTCGGAAGGCGAAGGCCACATGATTCTGAAGCATTGCAGGAATCTATGGGAGACCAATTAACTGCTATCAACACTGTCCGGAAAGTGTTGGAAGAAGAATATTATTGACCCACCATATTCAAGGATTTTGTATCCCTGATACAGTCCTGCGATGCTTGCCAAATAACAGGTAACACCTCTCCCAGAGATCGCCTACCCCAGCCAGGTATATAGAGTCTTGAAATCTCTAATATCTGGGGTATCGAATCCTTTTCATTTTCCTCCTTTGAAAACAATTACATCATAGTAGTCGTGGAACACTTTTCGAAAATAGCCTGAACCACAGGCATTACCTACTAATGATGTTAAAGTCATGTGCATATTCTAGTTGTTTTCCAGATTCAGAGTGCCAATGTTTTAGGAAACAATGTTCAGCATGTGTATCAAATCTGTGAAGTCTGCTAAGTACCACACTTTAGCAGGGATTGCTATGGAAATGACTGACCATCCCAAAAGAGGTAGGAGTAGGTTACTGCAGAATGCTGCTCCAATGGGAAATGCATACAATTCCAACTAGAGGAATCATACGGGATTTAGCTGAGGAGTAATTCGGAAGCTGGAAACTTTCAGAAGACACCACCACAGCAAAACCCCTACTCGCATAAGCAATAGATGAGATACTGGCAACAATTAAAGCCAGACAAGTGCAAGCAAGTGATCTACCAAGAGGTAACGAATGGTCGACAGATATAGAGGAATTTGGCATTGTGTCGGGAGCATAGCAATGGAGGAGCTTGCATTCCCTGCATACCAATCAGCTGTGAGAAACTTCCCCGAGGAAGTCTCAAATACTTGGGCCCAGATCTATACAACTGGAGCCCCTACCACCACAGCTTTGCCAAAACTTCAGGTATCTTTTCTTCCATTCGAGACTTGCATGCCATACCTTCACTAACATTGGCAGGTAGGCACACCAATCCAAAGAAGTCTCATTCCTAGACACGTTCCTTCTGGACACGTTGCTACGATTACGAGAGACTTTGTAGATGATTCGAGGAAATAGTCCTTGGGGCTTGAGTCATTCATCGAATGGATATGCCACTACCTAGAGCTCGACAATGAAGGATCGGAGCTGGCGTCATCCGTTCCAATATCTAGAGCTTGCAGAGTCAAGAACACCTCAGTAATAGCACATGGCTAAGGTGAAGAGCCAATTGACAGATCAGAGAAGACCCTTCTGCTCGCGACATGAAGGGAGTTTTTCTAATCCTCATGATCCTTTACTTTTGTTTTCTTTATTTTGTGTTCTGTTTTGTTATTTCCATTATCCTTCTTGTTTTATTTTCTCTCTTACCCTTAATTAGTCAAATAAGTGTGGGGTAAGAGTTCTTTGTTTTGTTTTCATTTCTTCTTGTTTGCAAATAAGTGTGGGGTAGTTTAGCTATGCATGAACACTGAGGACAGTGTCAGACTGAAGTGTGGGGTAGCAGTGCACGGTGCACTGTAGCAGTTGGAAAGAGTTTTGCATGATTTTGCTTGTTTTCCCTGTATTTTCACACCCTTCCAAAAAAATTTCAAAATTTTTCCGTCCTTCAGACTTCTAAATGCAATATGCTTGGTTAAACAATTGCTTATGTCTATGATATGTAGGTAGAATGTTATGGTTAGTAGGAGATAATTGATGACTATTTTTGAACTTATTGATTAGGAGTAAAGAATTCCTGATAATTAAGCACAACTTAGTCTGGGTTAGAGACCTCAGCCAATTACCTTTTCAAGACTTAACTAGATAAAATTAGACCAGTTGTAGGATGCATTGACAATTAGAATGACTAGATGAGACTCTGAGCTAAAAGTGAAAAGAAAAGAAAAAAAAATTGATGATGAAAATAAAAATAGGGTAGTTTGCCAACGACCTTCGCTACTCGAGCACCACTCCTTCGGGGAACGTAAAGCCTGATGCCCTAAGGTCGTGTAGGTCTGGGAGTCATCGGAGTGGGACTCGCTACATGGGTAGTTGAAGTTGACGTGTTCAAAGCAGACTCAAAATACCCTAGAAAATCTATAAACGAAAGGAATCAATAAATGCTAAATGATAGAATCTGATCACCAAAGCTCATAACTCAAAAAGTTATCTGTTGTCAGTGTGTCTAGCGATAGGTCGAAGTGTTATCTGGTAATAGTTAAGATAATAGTTTATTGTGTTGACTATCTGGTCTGGACTAGTACACACACTACACATCAGGAAGACCTTATGACCAAGAGAAGAGTTCAACCTAGTTGTTAAATTGTTTTCTGCTCAATCCTAACAATCTACTAGAGACATTTGAGACCTGTCATAGCAACCTAACCAGTCAGACCTGTGTTAGGAATTATCTGAATAATTTTTAGAGTAAAAACATGACTAGAAAATTTAAGTGACTGCACATATGATTTAAAATCACTAACTTCAGGTAGAGTTTGCTTGAGGACAAGCAAAAAGCTAAGTGTGGGGTTATCTGATACGCGAAAATCATATACCTTTTTTAGCATGTTTTTATGTATGATTTAGGATGAAATTGATAGGAAATCGATCTTAATTGATTGTTATTTACTCAATTTCACAATTTTTATGATTTTGGAAGTGTCAGGTGAAAAGTAGACGAAAACAGCAAATTTTGGGGCAAAAATGCAATTTTTGGAAATGCTGACTTGGTCAACGGTTCGGGACGGGCGTCCCGACCCAGTCAAACCACCAGGACGGGCATCCCAAAGCACTAGAATTTGTCCAACATCGAATTTTTTGGAAATTTTCACTCCAGAAACCTACTATAAATACCCCAGGCCTCCAGGAGTTGAAATCATTCCTCTCCACTCGATCTGAGTCATTCAGAGACTTCCAGTGTACAATTCTCAAGTACACAAGTCACTGAGAGACTCGAGTTTCAGTTTCAGTTTTCTTTCCTTCTTTAGTGTTTCGTTTTCTTAGTTTCTGTGAAATAGTCTCAGATCATAGGCTTCGATAGATAGGTTCTTTTTTGGTATTCATAGAATACTCGGGATTTCGTTAGGAGATCTTAAGAGGGCTCTAGGCGTTCGAAAAGTCAGTCCACAGGGCTGGGCTTAAGCTGGGTATTAAGGTAAAGCCCAGTTACTAGGCTGAGGAAGCGTCCTCCGAAGGTTCTAGCTAGCAGAGTCAGGGCGAGCAATACGACATATACAGCAGTACGCTCCGTCGGCGAGACTACGTAAAGGGTGATTTCTTTATGGCATCAGTCCCCATGTCCCTCTCTTATATGTTGTTATTGTATTGTTCTAAATACTTATTATGAATGCGAGATTACGATTTTTATGAATAGTTGTTTTATATGTTGACGTTGTTATGTTTTTCCGGAAATAGCCACCTGCTTAACATTCACTATGTCTGCATGTCTAATGTGCTCTTTTAAACTAAAGTTAGGGTTATAGACAATTCCTAACCACGGTCTAATCATAACATGTTTAGTTTAACAGGCATCAATTAGTATTGGTGTCTGCCATGCTAGATAAAATAACATACTGAACACCCTGTTTGTTAGTGTAGTCTAGGGGAAGCCGAGCCGAGTCCAATTATGCCGGCGGCTAGGGCAAGCGGTATGATCCCCGAAGTGACATAGGGCTTTCATGGATGCCTTCGTCCCGAACAGTGAGTAGGGCCGTCATTAAGGTAGGGCGGTTTATTAGAAACCTCGGATGTGGTACGCCTTTAGACACAGAACATAGTTGCAATCCAAGCTAAGACATGTCTAAAATATTCGAACTTATGTCATTCAACATATATGAACAGTATAACATAGAATCAGAACTCATCTATAAAACACTTTTAGGATTAATTAGACTTAAACCTAGTGGAAAATGGATCACCCTCTCATCAAA
Organism: Asclepias syriaca; assembly: GCA_027405835.1. Taxonomy (NCBI): domain Eukaryota; kingdom Viridiplantae; phylum Streptophyta; class Magnoliopsida; order Gentianales; family Apocynaceae; genus Asclepias; species Asclepias syriaca. The sequence continues at coordinate 20,667,745 of CM049926.1, read as the reverse complement.
GTATTTGATGAAGATTGCATAACTGGATCATAAGATAGGAGTTAGGATAAAAGGCTAGTTACTACTAAGCTATTGCCACTTCCCTGGGAGTACGATATTTAACTTCATAAAATCGTAGATACTTTCCAACAGACTAGCTACACGATAGGTACTCTGCCTTAGGTTCTGATTGATTAAGTGACAATAATTGAATGCTAAGTGACAGTTAGTAAGACTCAGTCCTTAATTACTCATAATCGACATAGGTAAATAAAGCCTATCTTTTAGCATACCAATCGGAACGCATCAGCATGATATCTTGTTGAACTAATTAAAGGAACTAGTTATTACTGCACCCATTCTGACATCACTTGATTGGAAATTGCTTTTTGAATTGATGTTAGTAATTATGCAGTAAGAATTGTTTAGGACAAAGGCATGATTAGACATTATTCATATCATACCTAGTCTAGACAATATTATACCCTGATTACTCTACTATGAGATATAAGTTCAATAAAACTGATGTTGAACCAAGATTGAGTAATTGAGTTTTATTGAATTTGATATAGAAAGACGGGATAAAGAAAAAGGGCTGAAAATCTAGAAAGCAAACCATTGGTCTAGATTAGAAAACCCCGAGTTAGAGGCTATTGACCAGACAGTAGTATCTGATAAATTTCTGAATGAGAATTTATTTTCATTGTTTGCTATGAATAATGATTCTCCTCCGTTGTTTACCGATATTACTAATTATTTAGTTGCTAATTATTCCCAAGAGATATGACTTATCAGCAAAAGAAGAAATTCTTTATTGATTTGGAATATTACTACTAGGGAGATCCGTTTTTCTATTTTGAATTATTGTAGAGTAATTGATCAGGAGATGTGTCTCAGAAGGCGAAGACCCCAAGATTCTGGAGCATTGCCATAAAAAATCTACGGGAGACCAATTGACTGCTATCAACACTGTCCAGAAAGTGTTGAAAGCAGGATCTTATTGGTCCACAATATTCAAGAATTCGATATCCTTGATACAGTCCTGCAATGCTTGCCAAATAACAAGTAACACATCCTTCAGAGATCGTCTACCCCAGCAAGGTACACAAAGTGATGCAATCTTTTTATCTGGGGTATTCATTGAATCCTTTTTCTTTCTTCCTTTTGGCAACAAGTACATCATAGTAGTTGTAGAACACTTTCAAAATGGCCTGAACCACAGGCATTACCTACTAATGATGTTAAAGTCATGTGCAGATTCTGTGAGAAGTTGTTTTCCAAATTCAGAGTGCTAATGTCTTGATAAGTGATAAAGTACCCCACACTTAAGTCTGGCACTGTCCTCAGTGTTCATGCATATACCCCACACTTATTTGAAAATAAGAAATAAAACAGAAAAGATTCTTACCCCACACTTATTTGAAAATAAGAAATAAAACAGAAAAGATTCTTACCCCACACTTATTTGAAAATAAGAAGTAAAACAGAAAAGAAAGGACTCTGTATGGGTAAGTAAGACATAAAAAAAATAAAATAATGCAAACAATTCTGTATGTCATATAAATCAATTTTGTACATAGATTCATACGTCATACAGCCCAAACATGTTTATACACATAGAACAAGAAAAACAAAAGCAAAAGAAAGGAAAGGAAAGGAAAGAAGGAGAGAGGGACTAAGAACCCGGTGGATCGTCGTCCAGTGGACCTAAGTCTGCTAAGTCAAACTTGAAGTTTTCCGCCACTCGGGAAGTCTGCTGATGTATCTCCTCAATCCTGCTGGTGTTCATGGCGATCCTGTCATCTATCATCGCCAACCGTCTATCAATCCTGTCCTCCATCATCGTCAGTCGTCTGTCAATCCTGTCCATGTCTCGACTGTATCGGGCCGATAGTTCTGCCAATCCATGCGACATGTGTCATTCGAAGGCAGTAAGTGGCACGAACGTCTCGGACGGAGGGATATGTGCTGGAAATGCTTCCGATGTCGATGCCTGTCCTATCTGCTCTGTGTGGATGGTGTCGCGGCCATTCGCATCCCGGACAACCATTCCCATGTTCCGTAGAATGGTAACATCTGTGGGAATGGTGGTCAGGGCGACCAGAGTAAGCTCCGAGCCCTCTATGTCCATCTCCAGGTAGCGGGCTAGCCTGGTGATGTATGGTCCGAGCCCCAGACACTGTTTCCTGGTGTCTGTAGCGAATCCTCGCATGACGACCGCTATAAGTCTAGCCATCTCTACTGTAGATCCCATGTGCATGTTGGCTAGAAGGAATGTCTCCATCCGAGTGATAGTTCCGGGCGCTGTCAGTCTTCCTGACAATATGTGTGCAATGGTAGCGTGCAGGTAACGAAGAGTAGGATAAATACCTGTGGCTTTTGCAAAGCCATGCTGGTATGGGACACCCGTCATGCAGATCTGAGCCCAAGCAGTGGAGACGTCTGCAGACGTGAAGTCTCGAACTACTGTGGTGTATGCAGGCGTATCCAGCTCATCTCTCTACCAGATACCTAGGGCGATTCCGAACTCGGCCATGCTCATCGACCGATCTATTCCGCCTAAACGGAATGTGATCTGCTCCTGGTGGCAAGTAAAAGATGCATAGAACTCACATACCAGCTCCAGGTATGTGGGCTCTGTGACGATGAATACTCGACTATAAGGTGGCACGTCGAGTATGCGTCTGACTTCCGGCTCTACTCCTAGCGTCTGTACTGCTGCCCAATCCAACGTTCTGCCTGTCAGTATCGTACGCCCGATGTACCCAGTGCATCTCTCTTGGTATGCTGTGCTGGAGGGAAACAGCATAAAAGGATGTGCCACTGAGGTAACTGTCATGGTAGATGTGGTACGAGCACGTTTGGGAGCCATTGAAAACGTACGAGAGAGTTTAGGTGGGAAAGAAAGCTTTAAACTCAAATTCTGGAGGTGAATTTGAATTCAGAAGGATGAAATTAGGTTAGGGAAGGATTTTGAATTTTTGGCGGGAAAATTGAATTTTGGAGGGAAATTCGAATTTTTAAACTTTGAAGAGTTTGCCAAAAATTTGTAGAGAGAAGGTAGAGAGAAATATTTAGAGAGATGAATTTTTGGTTTTAGATTTGAGAGAAAATGAAAAAAATTTGAATTTTTTATAGAAGGGGCGGCCTTCGGGACGCCCATCCCGGAGGTAGGACTCCCGTCCCGAGTTACATCGGGATGCGTGCCAATTCCGAGAAAAATAAAATTTCGTAATTCCCTGAAAATCTCAAGATACCAACAATAATCATAATTCTTAACAACGCTTCATGTTTATCCAATGAAATTCGGAAGTTGTTAAAAACTCTATGCAAAAATTCCTCAGTCTTTTTTCGAAAATTGTGACTACCCTAATTTTATCCCAACTTAAATTCAGCAAGAATTTCAGAAAAACAAAAACTGAGTTTGTGCAATGTAATTAGTGGAAAATAAACTGTATTTGCTAAACTCTTGTTTTTCATAGAAATTCGAAATAAAATGTCTGAAGAAAATTGTTGAATATAAAGGACCCTTTAAAAATATTTGAAAAATAGAAAAATATGGGTCAATTATTCACGTTTCAGTTCAAACGAATTATATGTTGAGAGTAAAAGAATCTTCCCTTTTTAACGACTCCTATCTCTGATCTCCTGTAGTTCTGTTCGAATGTTTCACATTTCTATGCGTATGGTTCTCATCTCATCCCTCTGCCTGTTCTGCTCACTGCGTAAATCAACCATCTCTCGGAGTAGTTGTGCACCTTGGTTCTCCTGAAGACTGACCATGGCTTTGAGTCGGTCCACGTTAGTTGTGATATTCAGACTGAGTTGGTCTAAATGACACAGTCTGCTGGCAATCCCTTGGTCCATCTCATAGACCCTTTGAGCTAACGTGTCTATCTGCACGGACAACATTGAATAATAACCGTTAGTACTCCCCGCAGATGAAGGGGTGCGCTCGTTAGGTGTTGGGGTGTATGCAGGAGAGGTTGGTGAATTTTGGGTTTGGTCAGTAGGGGGTGGATTTATAGGAACTCTCTGGGTAGGAGGGTGAATTGGAGATCTCTGGGGTTCTTCTCTAGGAGGGAAGGTATCCTCAGAAGGATCTTCTTCCGTGGGACTATGCTCACGGGTGTTCAGGAATTGTCTCACTAGTTCACTGGCATCAGTGCTTGAGTTTACTTCCACTGGTTGTGAAGGAAGAGTCCCTCGTGGTACTTCTGGTGCAGGCCTAGAGGGGCCCTCTATCTTTGTCTTCTTCGGTCCTGGAGTGTCAGGGTTTTTGGTTTTCTTTGTCTGGTTAGTAGCTGCTCTTGTTCTCTTCATCTTTGAGTGCAAAGTCTGGTTGGAAATAACAAATAGCAAAAAGTAGGACAGTGAAATAATAAAGCAAGAGAGATATTTTTATGGATTTTGATTTTTATTTAGAAAGCGGGTAAATTTCCTCAATATGGTTTTAGAATAATTTTCTAAAATTTGATTATCCTAAGTGTCTTAATTCCAGATATTATCTAAAATTAATTAGTTATGATAATCCTATATTTAGGAAAGTGATTGTCTAACTAGTATAAGATAAGTGTGATTCAAAAGTCCAGGTTACTACCGTTACCTATCATAAGTCTCTAGAATTGTGGCCAACAATCCTAAATTCATTATGATATTTCCCCGGCAACGGTGCCAAAAATCTGATGCGATTCCGGTTGACGTGCTAAATAGGTGTTATTTTACCTTATGTTGATTATGAATAATTAAGGACTGTGATTGACTAATTGTCACATTTAGTCTCTACGGTGTCACTTAATCAGCCAGAACCTAAGGCAGAGTACCTATCGTGTAGCTAGTCTGTTGGAAAGTATCTACGATTTTATTAAATAAATATCGTACTCCCAGGGAAGTGGCAACAGCTTAGTAGTAACTAGACTTTTATCCTAACTCCTATCTTATGATCCAGTTATGCAATCTTCATCAAATACTTTGATGAGAGGGTCATTCATTCTCCACTAGGTTTAAGTCTAATTAATCCTAGAAGTGTTTTATAGATGAGTTTTGATTCTATGTTATACTGTTCCTATATGTTGAATGACCTAAATTCGAGTATTTTAGACATGTCTTAGCATGGATTGCAACTATGTTCTGTGTCTAAAGGCGTACCACATCCGAGGTTTCTAATAAACCGCCCTACCTTAATGACGGCCCTACTCATGGTTCGGGACGAAGGCATCCATGAAAGCCCTATGTCACTTCGGGGATCATACCGCTTGCCCTAGCCGTCGGCATAATCTGACTCAGCTCGGCCCCTACCTAGACTACTTTAACATGCAGGGTGTTCAACAGGTTATTTTATCTAGCATGGCAGACACCAATACTAATTGATGCCTGTTAAACTAAACAGGTTATGATTAGACCGTGGTTAGGAATAGTCTATAACCCTAACTTTAGTTTAAAAGAGCACATTAAACATGCAGACATAGTGAATATTTAGCAAGTGGCTATTTCTGGAAAAACATAACAACGTCAACATATAAAACAACTATTCATAAAAATCGTAATCTCGCATTCATAATAAATATTTAGAACAATACAATAACAACATATAAGAGAGGGACATGGGGACTGATGCCATAAAGAAATCACCCTTTACGTAGTCTCGCCGATGGAGCGTACTGTTGTATATGTCGTATTGCTCGCCCTGACTCTGCTCGCTAGAACCTTCGGAGGACGCTTCCTCAGCCTAGTAACTAGGCTTTACCTTAATACCTAGCTTAAGCCCAGCCCTGTGGACTGACACTTCAAACGCCTAGAGCCCTCTTAGGATCTCCTAACGAAATCCCGGGTATTCTATGAATACCAGAAATGAACCTATCTATAGAAGCCTAAGATCTGAGACTATTTCTCAGAAACTAAAACAAAACACTAATAAGAAAGAAAACTGAGATCCGAGTCTCTGAGTGAGTTGTGTACTAGAGAAGTGTACACTAGAAACCACTTAATGACTCAGATCGAGTGGAGAGGAATGAATTCAACTGCTGGAGGCCTGGGGTATTTATAGCAGCTTCCCGGGGTGATTTTTCATCAAAAATTCGATGTGGGACTGGTTCTGGGGGCTCGGGACGCCCGTCCCGAGTCCTGGACGCCCGTCCCGAGTCCTGGACGCCCATCCCGGCGGTTTGACTGGGTCGGGATGCCCGTCCTGACCCGTTGACTAAGTCAATATTTCCAAAAATTGTGTTTTTACCCCAAAATTTGCTGTTTTCGTCTACTTTTCACCTGACACTTCCAAAATCATAAACACTGTGAAATTACGTAAATAATGAACAATCAAGATCAAATTACCTCCTAAATTCATACATAAAAACATGCTAAAAAGGTGATACGATTTTCGCGTATCAATAATCTCATAAGCTCAGGAATGAGTATAAAATAAACTGAAAAATAAAAGTAACCAAATGCAAACAATCAATATTTACAAATAATTGACTCCAAAGTCCTCGACAACGGCGCCAAAAACTTGTTGCGTTGTGTGCGTGTGTCACAATTTGTAAAGATAAAGAAAATAGAATAAATCAACGCAATCTTAGCAAGTGCAAGTATACACCGGTCAACAAGTAATATATGTACCTAAGTACAAGATTATCGATCCCACAGGGACTATGTATGCCAATTACAAATGCAAATATGATTATACAAATGGTTAAAGGAATGAAAGAATAAAGAATAATGAGCATGAAGAATAAAAGAATAAAGAATGATGAATGATGAATGGCGAGTGGTTGAATGCTACGGCAATCCTACTCCTAACTAAACTAACAGTTAAAGGTTAGCCTACTGGGAATAACCACAAGAGTACTGCAGGTAATACAATGCTGCGGCATTCACGCCAAATATGTAAGTACAAACCAAAGATGAATCTAAATATACAAAGCATGCTTTCAGTTTCCATATCAATGCTACGGCATGTCTGGTTCTACCCAGACTACTTGATCTACTAGGCTAGATCCCCGATAACATCGTCTCATGGAGTATGAAGTACCGTTGACCTAGCGCAATGCTAGTCAGTGATTTGGTCATTTCCACTACAATATTGAGTGCACTCTCGTATCTTACCGCTTCCGCAGTCTGAATCTAGCGCCACATAATTATCACATCCACTAGCTCCCCTCTGCTAGAAGGCCAGACACTAGCTCGATTCATACATTGGACAGTCGTAACCGCAAGTGATGGTAAATTAGTTTAATGTAATTACATGAAAAAACCAAGTATCGCCCCATACAAGCACCAAACATAAAAACAGAAAGCAATGCTACAACATACTCGTCATCATAATCAACACAGTGTATTTAACATGCTCATACTTAACTACACCACAGCATCTTCAGGTTAAAAATATATATTTTGCTGAAACGAATCATGAAAGACAAGGATCAACGTAATAGGAAAAATAGTCCCTAGGTCCATAGTGACACCAATCAACTAAGTCAATCCCAAGACGGAAAACATATCACTCCCAAAACATTTTTAATCAATCCTTGAACCCATGTAAACATTCTCATATTACAAAGAACATGTAATTACAAAACAGTAGCAAATTGAAGAAATGGAGAGAGGATTACTCTGGATCGGAGATCACCCTACTGCCCAAATCGGTTTAATCAACGTACTGCTACCCTTCATCTCCTCTGCTTGATGCTGCTGCGTCTCTACTGCTCAGCTGATGAATGCTTCAACAAGTCACCCTGCTCACTCTTGGGTTTTTCCCTCCTAAAAGTTAGTCTAAACCTAAAAAAATCTAAACTATCCTATCGAAACACTACTAAACTATCTAAGAAAACTAAGAAGAAAACCAAACTCTCTAAAATGATAAAATGGCCAAAAGCCAAACTAAACTAACAACAAAACTCGCCAAAACTAACCTAGCCAACCTTATGATCTCAGTTGTTTCACATATATATAGCCTCTTTGTGTACCGAGAGCCATTACCAAGCTACCATCTGTCCATAATTCTAGAATTTTCTCCAAAAATTCCAGCAAATAATCTGAATAAATTCCAGCTGCCTTCTGAAGTTATTGTCTTCTTCCTCTGATTGCTGCAGCATTTTCAGCAGAGTTTTTGTCTTTTTCTTCTGACTACCGCAGGATCTGCAGCAGAATTCCAGATGCTTTCTGCAGGATTTTTGTCTTTTTCTTCTGATTGCTGCAGGGTCAGCAGCAACATTCCAGCTGCTTTCCTGAAATTCTTGTCTTTTTCTTCTACTTTCTTGTCCACCTTGTCGCCATGCAATTTCACAAACAAGCATATATATATATATGTGTGTGTGTGTGTGTGTGTGTGTGTGTGTAATGGATAGGACAAAAGAAATATATAGTACCGAAGGTGTCCAGCTGGATTTTAAGTTGCAAATAGTGTGTGGGTGCACATTTTATATATATATATATATGTAGATATATATATATATATATATATATATATATATATATATATACGTATAGGTGCCTTCTGGAATTTAATGTCCCATTTTACCTCTTGATGAATCATCCACAAATATTTCAATTTCTTCACGGTCAACTTTTATCCAGCCTCCTTTCACCAATTTCAACCATCAAAATTCTCTTTTTACCCTTGGCAATTGAATCTAAAAATTCCATCATCTTGTGAAATTCTGCACAAATTGAAATGTTAACAATGGAATAATAAAATTTAGGAATTCTTTAATTAAAATGGCCCTTTTTAACAATTAACCCACAAAATTAAAATTGGGAAAAGAATTATGCAATTTAACAAAATCTAACTCAAAATCATGAACAAGTTAAGAAAATTGAGCTAGAAACTAGGCAAAACAACTGCAAATAACTCTACTATTGTAGAGTTATCAAATATCGAAGGGCTTTATCTAGTTTTACTCAAGCTGCTGATGAGACAGTGATCGAAGCTTGGGACAAATTCAAGGAGCTACTCAGGCTCTGCCCCCAACATGGACTTACCGAAGCATTGCTGATCCAGCAATTCTACGGGGGTTTAACGGACATGGGTAAACAAGTTCTTGATGGACTCAATCCCCAGAGCGGTTTCAATGGAATGAGTGATGTATATGCTAGAAACGCTCTGGAGAGGCTCTATAGGAATAGCAAGAACTGGCGCACGAGTGGCCGAGCTAAGAAGCAAACCAGTAAATGCGGCCCTCGCCTCCACTGATGATCAATTTGAGGCACTGAAGGCCAACATTACTAATCAACTGAATGCTTTCCAACAAGGGAAAAGCGTTTAGCCAGTGTATCAAGTCTGTGAATTTTACCAAGGACCCCATTTTAGTGGAGATTGTTATGGTAATGGAATATTGACTATTCCAGAAGATATGGAACAAGTGGATGCAGTTAACTCTGCTCCTATCGGAAATACCTACAATCCCACTTGGAAGAACCATCCGGGATTCAGCTGGAGAAACAATTCCGGGACTGCTAACTTCCAGAAAAGGGTGCCTCAGCAACTGCCCTATCCGCAGAACCAGCAAGTCGCTCTGCCTGCGCCTAGGAACTACATCGTTCCAGCTGACCCCATGCAAGAATTCAGGGACATGCTGAAAAGCATTGCCGACTCTAACAAGGAAATGATAGAGTCTAACAGGAAGGTCCAGGAAGCTCATGCAGAAAGAATCCAGCAGAACGAGAACAGATAGAAGTAGACCGAGCAAATTGTCAGAAATACACAAGCTGCTATACAAACCTTGGAGAGACAAATGGGTCAGCTATCCACCCATCTCTCTCACAGGTCCCAGGGAACGCTACCAAGCAACACTGAGACCAACCCTCAAACTGAATGCAAGACCATCACTCTAAGATCTGGTAAAATTCTATCTCCATCTCCACCCAAACCATCTGACCCTCCTATTATTGTGCAGGAACCAAAAGAAGGCTTCAAGGATCCAACGCCGATGGATGTCGAAACCGAAGTAGCAAGGAAAGGGAAGATGGAGTTTATTCCTGAGTACCGGCCAAAAGTACCTTACCCTGCCAGACTTATGCACAATAAAGATAAGGAGCAATTTGAAAAGTTTCTTAAGAATTTTAGTCAGATTCATGTTAATTTGCCTTAGCTTGATGTTATTTCTGAAATGCCAAAGTATGCTAAGTTTTTAAAAGAAGTCGTTAGTAATAAAAGAAAATTTGACATGGACAAGGTGGTTCTTAATGAAGAGTGTTCGGCAGTTTTGCTGAATAAACTGCCATCTAAATAGAAAGATCCTAGTTGCTTTACCTTGCCATGTACAATTGGAAATATTACTAACATGCATGCATTAACAGACTTAGGAGCTAGTATTAATCTCATGCCATCTAGTTTATTCGATAAATTAGGATTGCATGATTTGAAAACGACTAGGATGTGCATACCACTTGAAGATAGGACAGTCAAAATCCCCAAAGGAATAATTGAATATCTCTTAGTAAAGGTCGGAAAATTTGTGTTCCATGTAGACTTTGTTGTCATGGATATGAATGGGGAAGGAGGAGTGCCCCTGATCCTAGGTCGACCATTTCTAGCTACCTCAAAAGCATTAATAGATGTCAGTAATGGTCAAATCAAGTTAAGGGTAGGTAATGAGAATATCACGTTTGATCTGAAAGAAACCCTTAGGCATCCCATGCATTTAGATGATACTTGCTTTTGTGTGGATGCTATTGAGCACTTGATTGCAATTAACGTGACAGACCTATGCTCAAACTATCAAGTCTTGAGTGAGGACTCCCTAGAATTAGAGGAGACTGAACTGAGCTCTTCTGAATATGAAATTAACTCTGATAGTTTCACTGAGATAGGTGATGATGAGATGAAGAAAGAACAGACTTCATTTGAAGATCCACCAGACTTGGAACTGAAGGAATTGCCCACTCATCTGTGCTATGAATTCCTAGATGACAACAAGAAACTTCCCATTATTCTTGCAGCTAATCTGACTGCAGAAAGGACAGAAGAGCCTTTGCCTACAAAATTGCAGACATTCCAGGAAAGTTGCGTAGCTGTTGGTTAGGCCCTTTCACCATTACGGAAGTATCAACCTTCGGAGCATGTGTCATCATGGATTCTGACGGCACTACTCAAAAAGTGAACGGACAATGCTTAAAGATCTACAGAGAGCCTTTTGACTTGTCCGAGCAGACTGTTGACTTCGCGAAATAAGGGAGTATCTCTTTCATTTTATTTCGTGTTTTGTTATTTGTTATTTCTTTCATTGCTCTATTTTCCTTCTTACCCTTAGTTAGTCGAATAAGTGTGGGGTAAGAGTTCTTTGTTTTGTTTTTACTTCTTCTTGTTTGCAAATAAGTGTGAGTAATTTAAATATGCATGAACACTGAGGACAATGTCAGAATTAAGTGTGGGGTAGCAATGCATTGTGCACTGTAGTAGTAGAAATGTTTTTTGAACGATTTTGCATGTTTTCCCCGTATTTTCACACCCTTCCAAAAAAATTTCAAACTTTTTCATTCTTTCAGACATCAAAATGCAGTATGATTGGTAAAACATTGCTGATGTCTATGATATGTAGGTAGAATGTTATGATTAGTAGGAGACAATGTGATGACTATCTTGAACTTATTGATTAGGAATAGGAATTCCTGATAATTGAGCACAACTTAGTTTGGATTAGAGACCTCAACCAATTACCTTTTCAAAACTTAACTAGATAAGATTAGATCAGTTGGGGATGTATTGGCAATTAAAATGACTAGATGAGGCTCTGAGCTGAAAGTGAAAAGAAAAAAAAGAGAGTTAATTAAATAGGGTAGTTTGCTAGCGGCCTTTGCTACTCGAGCACCACTCCTTAGGGTAACTTAAAGCCTGATGCCCTAAGGTCGTGTAGGTCTGGGAGTCATCGGAGTGGGACTCGCTACATGGGTAGTTAAAGTTGACGTGTGAAAGCAGACCCAAAATACCCTGAAAAACCTATAAAAGAGAAAAATCAATAAATGCTAAATAATTAAAAATTTGATCACCAAGGCTCAAAACTCATGAAGTTGTCTGTTGTTAGTATGTCTAGCGACGAGTCGAAGTGTTATCTGGTAATAGTTAAGATGAGAGTATATTGTGTTGACTATCTGGTCTAGACTAGTACACACACTACACATCAGGAAGACCTTGTGACTGAGAGAAGAGTTCAATCTAGTTGTTAAGTTGTTAAACCTGCTTGATCATAATAATCTACTAGAGACATTTGAGACATTGTCATACAAACCTAACCGGTCAGACCTGTGTTGTGAATTGTCTGAATAATTTTTGGAATAGAAACATGACTAGAAAATTTAAGTGACTGCACATATGATTTAAAATCACTAACTTCATGTAGACTTTGCTTGAGGACAAACAAAAAGCTAAGTGTGGGGTTATATGATATGCATAAATCACATCACATTTTTAGCATGTTTTAGGCATAAATTAGGGTGAAATTGATGGTAAATCGATCTTAATTTATTGTTATTAACTCAATTTCACAGTTTTTGTGATTTTGGAAGTGTCAGGTGAAAAGTAGAAGAAAATGGCAAATTTCAGGGCAAAAACGTGATTTTTAGAAATTCAGAAGTCGGGTGGGCGTCCCGAAGTCAGGATGGACGTCCTGACCTGGTCAACAGGCCGGGAAGGGCATCCCAATCTAGGACGGGCGTCCCGATCCGCAATTCAGAGTCCCACATCAAATTTCTAATAGAAATTCACTCTAGAAAGCTGCTATAAATACCCCAGGCCTTCCTCAGTTGAAATCATTCCTCTCCACTCGATCTGAGTCATTTAGTGACTTCAAGTATACAGATTTCCATAGTATACAAGTCACTTAGAGACTCAGGTTTCAGTATAAGTTTCTTTTTATTTCTAGATAGTGTCTCGTGTTCTTTGTTTCTGAGAGTTAGTCTCAGATCCTAGGATACGACCACATAGGTTCGTTTCTGGTATTCATAGAATACCCAGGATTTCGTTAGGAGATCCTAAGAGGGCTCTAGGCATTCGAAGAGTCAGTCCATAGGGATGGGCTTAAGCTGGGTATTAAGGTAAAGTCCAGCTACTAGGCGGAGGAAGCGTCCTCCGAAGGTTCTGTCGAGCAGAGTCGGGTCGAGCAGTCCAACATATACAAGCAGTTGCTCCATCGACGAGACTAAGTAAAGGGTGAATTCTTTATGGCATCAGTCCCCATGTCTTTCTCTTTATATGTATGTACTGTGTTTGTCCAAATATTGATTATGTTTATTGGATTATGATTTTATGAGTATTTGTTATACATATTGAAGTTCTTTATGATTTTCCGGAAATGGCCACCAACTTAATATTCATTATGTCTACATGTCTAATGTAGTTTCTTTTAAACTAAATGTAGGGTTATAGACAATTCCTAACCACGGTCTAATCATAACCTGTTTAGTTTAACATGCATCAATTTAGGACTTTCCTGTTGGAAAGCATTGGTGTTTGCCATATTAGATGAAATAACCTATAGGTCACCATGTTTGTTAGAGTAGTCTAAGTAGGCTGAGTTTGTGTGTTTATGCCGGCGTTAGGGCGAGCAGCATGATCCCCGAAGTGACATAGAGCTTTCACGGATGCCTTTAGCTCAAACCGTGAGTAGGGCCGTCATTAAGGTAGGGCGGTTTATCAGGTAACTCAGATGTGGTACACCTTTAAAACTCAGTACATAGTTGCAATCCAGGCCAAGACATGTCTAAAATACTCGAAGATAGGCCAATCAACATGTAGGAACAGTATAACATAGAATCAGGACATTATCTGTAAAACACTTTTAGGCTTATGATGCGTTCCGATTGGTATGCTAAAAGATAGGCTTTTATTTACCTATGTCGATTATGAGTAATTAAGGACTGAGTCTTACTAACTGTCACTTAGCATTCAATTATTGTCACTTAATCAATCAGAACCTAAGGCAGAGTACCTATCGTGTAGCTAGTCTGTTGGAAAGTATCTACGATTTTATTAAGTTAAATATCGTACTCCCAGGGAAGTGGCAACGGCTTAGTAGTAACTAGCCTTTTATCCTAACTCTTATCTTATGATCCAGTTATGCAATCTTCATCAAATACTTTGATGAGAGGGTGATCCATTCTCCACTAGGTTTAAGTCTAATTAATCCCAAAAGTGTTTTATAGATGAGTCCTGATTCTATGTTATACTATTACTGTACATTGATTGACCTATATTCGAGTATTTTAGACATGTCTTGGCCTGGATTGCAACTATGTTCTATGTCTAAAGGTTACCACATCTGAGTTTCTACGCTACCGCCCCATCGTTAAGGGTAACGGCCTTACTCACGGCTCGGACTAAAGTCAGCAATGAACGGTACCCTATGTCACTTTGGTATCATGCTGCTCGTCTCATAACCGCCGGCATAACACTCTACTCAGCCTACCTAGACTACTTTCAACCAACAGGGTGTTCCGCAGATTATTTTATCTAGTATGGCAGACACCAATACTAATTGATGTCAGTTAAACTAAACAGGTTATGAATAGACCGTGGTTAGGAATTGTCTATAACCCTAATTTCAATTTAAAAGAACGGCAATAGACTTGCAGACATAATGAATATTTAAGCAGGTGGCCATTTCCGGAAAATCATAAGAACTTCAACATATAAAACAGATATTCATAAGAATCGTAATATGATATTCAAATTAATATTTAGATAAAACAATTCGTAAACATACAGAACCAGGTCTAGGGGACCCACTGTCATAAAGTAATCACCACTCTATGCAGGTCCAGCCGGCGCTGCAGCTCCTGTATGCTCCTGACTGCTCGATCCTACTCTGCTCGGCAGAGCCTTCGGAGAACGCTCCTCAGACCTAGTAGCAATTGCTTTACCTTACATCCCGGGCTTAAGCAAATTGCCCTAATTTGACTAAGAACACGCACCCTATCTCTCTCTTAGGATCTCCTAACGAAATCCTGGTATTCTATGAATACAAAAAATGAACCTATCTATCGAAGCCTAAGACCTGAGACTATTTCTCAGAAACTATGAAAACGAAACACTAAAGAAAGAAAGAAAACTGAAACTGAAACCCGAGTCTCTCAGTGACTTGTGTACTCGAGAATTGTACACTGGAAGTCTCTGAATGACTCAGATCGAGTGGAGAGGAATGAATTCAACTGCTGGAGGCCTGGGGTATTTATAGCAGCTTCCTGGAGTGAAAATCTCTGAAAAATTCGATGTGGGACAGCTTCTGGCGGTTCAGGACGCCCGTCCCGGATTGGGACGCCCGTCCTGATCTGTTGACCAGGTCGGGACACCCGTCCCGACGGGTTGACTGGGTCGAGACGCCCGTCCCGAGTTCGGGACGCCCGTCCTGACCCGTTGACTAAGTCAATATTTCCAAAAATTGCGTTTTTGCCCCAAAATTTGCTGTTTTCGTCTAATTTTCACCTGACACTTCCAAAATCATAAAAATTGTGAAATTGAGTAAATAATAATCAATTAAGATCGATTTCCTATCAATTTCACCCTAAATCATACATAAAAACATGCTAAAAAAGGTATATGATTTTCGCGTATCAGATAACCCCACACTTAGCTTTTTGCTTGTCCTCAAGCAAAGTCTACCTGAAGTTAGTGATTCTAAATCATATGTGCAGTCACTTAAATTTCTAGTCATGTTTTTATTCCAAAAATTATTCAGATAATTTTTAACACAGGTCTGACTGGTTAGGTTGCTATGACAAGGTCTCAAATGTCTCTATTAGATTGTTAGGATTGAGCAGAAAACAATTTAACAACTAGGTTGAACTCTTCTCTTAGTCATAAGGTCTTCCTGATGTGTAGTGTGTGTACTAGTCCAGACCAGATAGTCAACACAATAAACTCTTGTCTTAACTATTACCAGATAACACTTCGACCTGTCACTAGACACACTGACAACAGATAACTTTCTGAGTTCTGAGCCTTGGTGATCAGATTTTAATTATTTAGCTCTTATTGATTTCTTTCGTTTATAGATTTTCTAGGGTATTTTGAGTCTGCTTAGAACACGTCAACTTCAACTACCCATGTAGCGAGTCTCACTCCGATGACTCCCAGATCTACACGACCTTAGGGCATCAGGCTTTAAGTTCCCCGAAGGAGCGGTGCTCGAGTAGCGAAGGCCGCTGGCAAACTACCCTATTTTTTTCATCATCATTTTTTTTCTTTTCTTTTCACTTTTAGCTCAGAGTCTCATCTAGTCATTCCAATTGTCAATGCATCCTGCAACTGGTCTAATTTTATCTAGTTAAGTTTTGAAAAGGTAATTGGTTGATGTCTCTAATCCAGACTAAGTTGTGCTCAATTATCAGGAATTCCCTACTTCTAATCAATGGGTTCAGCAATAGTTATCATTTATCTCCTACTAACCACAACATACTACCTACATATCATAGACATAAGCAATTGTTTAACCAATCATATTGCATTTAGAAGTCAGAAAGACGGAAAAAGTTTGAAATTTTTTTTGGAAGGGTGTGAAAATACGGGGAAAACAAGCAAAATCATGCAAAAATTTTGCCAACTGCTACAGTGCACAGTGCACTGCTACCCCACACTTAAGTCTGACACTGTCCTCAGTGTTCATGCATAGCTAAACTACCCCACACTTATTTGCAAACGAGAAGAAATGAAAACAAAATAAAGAACTCTTACCCCACACTTATTTGACTAATTAAGGGTAAGAGAGAAAATAAAACAAGAAGGATAATGGAAATAACAAAACAGAACACAAAACAAACAAAAGTAAAGGATCATGAGGATTAGAAAAACTCCCTTCATGTCGCGAGCAGAAGGGTCTTCTTTGATCTGTCAATTGGCTCTTCACCTTAGCCATGTGCTATTGCTGAGGTGTTCTTGACTCTGCAAGCTCTAGATATTGGAACGGATGACGCCAGCTCCGATCCTTCATTGTCGAGCTCTAGGTAGTGGCATATCCATTTGATGAATGACTCAAGCCCCAAGGACTGTTTCCTCGAATCATCTACAAAGTTTCTCGTAATCGTAGCAACGTGTCCAGAAGGAACGTGTCTAGGAATGAGACTTCTTTGGATTGGTGTGCCTACCTGCCAATGTTAGTAAAGGTATTGCATGCAAGTCTCGAATGGAAGAAAAGATACCTGAAGTTTTGGTGAAGCTGTGGTGGTAGGGGGCTCCAGTTGTGTAGATCTGGGCCCAAGTATTTGAGACTTCCTCGAGGAAGTTTCTCACAGCTGATTGGTATGCAGGGAATGCAAGCTCCTCCATTGCTATGCTCCTGATACAACGCCAAATACCTCTATATCCTTCGACCCTTCGTTACCTCTTGGTAGATCACTTGCTTGCACTGGTCTGGCTTTAATTGTTGCCAGTATCTCATCTATTGATTCTGCGAGTGTGGGTTTTGCTGTGGTGGTGTCTTCTGAGAGTTTCCAACTTCCGAATTATTCCTCAGCTAAATCCCGTATGATTCCTCTAGCTGGGATTGTATGCATTTCCCATTGGAGCAGTATTCTACAGTAACCTACTCCTACCTCTTTTGGAATGGTCAGTCATTCCTATAGCAATCCCTGCTAAAGTGTGGTACTTAGCAGACTTCACAGATTTGATACACAGGCTGAACATTTCTTCCTAAAACATTGGCACTCTGAATCTGGAAAACAACTAGAATCTGTACATGACTTTAACATCATTAGTAGGTAATGCCTGTGGTTCAGGCTATTTTCGACAAGTGTTCCACGACTACTATGATGTAATTATGTTCAAAGGAAGAAGAAGAGAAAAGGATTCGAAATACCCCTGATATCAACGGTTGCAACATTCTGTGTACGTCGCTGGGGTAGATGATCTCTGGAAGATGTGTTACCTGTTATTTGGCAAGCATCGCAGGACTGTATCAGAGATACAAAATCCTTGAATACAGTGGGTCAACAAGATCCTGCTTTCAACACTTTCCAGACAGTGTTGATAGCCATCAATTGGTCTCCCGTAGATTCTTTAGGGCAATGCTCCAAAATCTTGTGTCCTTCATCTTCTGAGACACATCTTCTGATCAACTGATCTGCAAAAATTTGAAATAGAAGAGAAACTGCCCAGTAGTAATATTTCAAATCAGCAAAGAATTTCTTCTTTTGCTGATAAGTCATATCACTTGGAACTTATTCAATGACTAGATAATTTGCAACAACAATAAACCACAGATGAGAATTATTATACATAGCAAACAATGCAAATAAGTTTTCATCCAAAAATTCATTAGTATTAAACTAGCCTCAAACTCAGGGTTTCCTAATCTAGACAAATGTTTTGCTTTCTAGATTTTCAACCCTTTTGAAGTTCCCATTATTTTAGGAAGACCTTTCCTAGTAGCGGGAAGGACTCTTATTGATGTGCAGAAAGGGGAGCTAACCATGAGATTCCAGGATGATAAAGTCACATTCAACGTATTCAAAGCCATGAAATTCCATGATGAAGGTGAGGAGTGTTTTCAGATCACCACCAATGATTCTTGGGAAGAAAAAGATGAAGAGCAAGATGAGGATTCCACGAAATCATTGATGAAGGAAAGTCTACATGATGATGGCAATGTGGAGACCAAAGCACATTCAGCTTGGGTAGAAGCAAACCCCAAAAGATTCAGATTTCGAGCTCAATATGAATCCTTGGAGTTGTCTTCTAGAGATTTCAAGTTAACAAAACCTTCAGTTGAAGAACCACCACACATTGGAATTGAAGCAATTGCCACAACATTTGAAGTATGGGTTCCTAGGGGCAGACTCAACGCTGCCAGTGATCATTTCAGCCTTCCTTGATGATGAACAGGAAAGAAATTGCTTGGAGTACTAAGACAGCAGAGAGCTATGGGCTGGACCATAGCTGACATTAAAGGTATAAGTCCAACCTTATGCATGCACAAAATCATTTTGGAAGAAGATTCCAAAAATTCCATAGAAGGGCAGCGAAGATTGAATCCAATTATGAAGGAAGTGGTGAAGGAACAAATCATCAAGTGGCTGGATTTTGGCATCATCTATCCCATCTCTGACAGTTCTTGGGTAAGTCATGTACAATGTGTGCCCAAGAAAGGAGGAATCACAGTGGTAGCAAACGAAGACAATGAGTTGATTCCTACCAGAACAGTCACGGGATGGCGTATATGCATTGATTATAGGAGACTCAACAAAGCCACGAGGAAGGACCACTTTCCGTTGCCTTTCATTGATCAAATGTTGGACAGGTTAGCTGGACATGAGTATTATTTTTTTTGGATGGTTATTCAGGGTACAACCAAATTGCTGTGTCACCGGGGGACCAGGATAAAACAACCTTCACTTGTCCCTATGGCACGTTTGCATTCAGAAGGATGCCATTCAGACTTTGCAACGCTCCAGCAACATTCCAACGATGCATGATGGCCATTTTCACTGATATGGTAGAGCAGTATTTAGAGGTGTTTATGGATGACTTTTCCATATTTGGGGATTCTTTTGGTAATTGTTTAGAGAATTTGGCCAATGTACTTAAACGTTGTGAGGAAACTAATCTAGTCCTCAATTGGGAGAAGTGTCACTTTATGGTTAGGGAAGGAATTGTGTTGGGTCACAGGATTTCAAAGGAAGTCTTGAAGTAGACCGAGCAAAAATAGAAGTGATTGAAAAGCTACCTATCCCGACAACTGTGAAACACATTCGAAGCTTCTTGGGACATGCGGGCTTCTACCGGAGATTCATCAAGGACTTTTCAAAGGTATCTAAGCCCTTATGTAAATTATTAGAAAAAGATAATGTGTTTTCTTTTGATGCAGCCTGTGCCGCAGCCTTTGAGGATCTCAAGCAAAAATTGATTTCATCACCAATCATCATAGCACCCGATTGGAGTCTACCATTCGAAATGATGTGTGATGCAAGTGACTATGCAGTAGGTGCTGTTTTGGGACAGCGGCATAACAAAATTTTTCATTCCATCTATTACGCTAGCAAGACACTCACGGAGGCTCAGGTAAATTACATTGTTACTGAAAAATAGTTACTTGCTGTTGTGTTTGCCTTTGATAAATTCAGGTCCTATTTGGTGGGCACGAAAGTGATAGTCTACACCGATCATTCTGCCATCAAATACCTACTTGCAAAGAAGGACTCAAAACCAAGGCTCATTAGATGGATTCTACTCCTACAAGAATTTGATGTGGAAATCAAGGACAAGAAAGGAGTGGAGAATCAAGTGGCTGATCATTTGTCTCGAATGGAGCAACAAGGGGGATCTCAAATCCCAATTAATGAACATTTTCCGGATGAACAACTGCTGGAAATTTCAGAAGACATGAAGATGCCGTGGTATGCAGATTATGCCAACTTTCTAGCCAGTGGTGCAATGCCGCCGGATTTCTCATACCATGAACGAAAGAAGTTTCTCCATGATGTCAAAAGTTATTTTTGGGAGGAACCCTTTTTGTTCAAGCAATGCAAAGACCAAGTGATTCGGAGATGTGTAAACTGATGAAATTGAGGACATCATTTTTCAATGTCACAACTCACCATGTGGAGGACATTTTGGAGGGTCAAGAACTGCAGCAAAGGTACTACAATCTGGTTTCTTTTGGCCTTCATTATTTAAAGATTGTTATGAGTTTGTGGCAAGGTGTGATCGCTGCCAAAGAGTAGGAAACATCTCAAGAAGAAACGAAATGCCTCTTACCAACATTTTGGAAGTGGAACTCTTTGATGTATGGGGCATTGATTTCATGGGACCTTTCCCACCTTCGTTTGGGAATTCATACATTTTAATGGCAGTGGATTATGTGTCCAAGTGGGTGGAAGCTGCAGCATTCCCCACTAATGATTCCAAAGTGGTAATCAATTTCCTTCGAAAGAACATTTTCTCACGTTTTGGAACACCTAGAGCAATCATCAGTGATGAAGGTTCTCACTTTGTCAACAAATGGCTGGGAGCCTTGCTAGCCAAGTACCATGTTCATCACCGAGTTGCCTTGCCATACCATCCTCAAACAAATGGGCAAGTTGAATTGTCCAACCGAATCATCAAAGGTATCCTTGAGAAGGTGGTTAACCCAAACCGAAAAGATTGGTCAAGACGGTTAGATGACGCTTTATGGGCCTACAGGACAGCTTTCAAGACTTCAATAGGTATGTCTCCATATAGACTAGTTTTTGGGAAAGCTTGTCACTTACCCGTGGAGCTAGAGCACAAAGCATACTGGGCGCTGCAGCATCTCAACATGGACATGAATGCTGCTGGAAACAAGAGAATGCTGCAGCTTTCTAAACTGGAGGAGCTGAGGTTATTTTCTTATGAAAATGCCAAGTTATACAAGGAAAAAACGAAGAGGTGCATGATAACACATCCAGCCGAGAAATTTTGAAGTTGGACAACAAGTTTTGATTTTTAATTCAAGATTGAGATTATTTCCAGGCAAGTTGAAATCGAGATGGACCGGACCATACACAATTGAACAAAGTCATCCTCATGGAGTGGTCTCGGTTGTGGACAAAACGGGGATCAAATTTAAAGTCAACGGGCATAGACTAAAACTCTACAGAGATGGAGACCAAGAGCAAACCGTTGCTTCTCTATCATTGGTCAATGATTAAGTGGATCCAACACAAGTGAAAAATTCAAGTGAACACTTTTCAATTTTGTGTTATTTTCCGTTTTTCTTTTCTTTCTTTTGTTATTTTATTTTATTTCTGTTTTTCTTTTCTTTCTGTTTATTTATTTCTTTTTTTTTTTCTTTCTTTCTTTTTTTGTTTTGTTGTTTTCTTTGTTTTTCTTTCAGATTGAGGGATGATGTACGAGCTGTAAGACCCGGACATAATGGATGACGATGTCATCATACCTTGATGCACTCCCATAGAGACGGGAGTTTACTTACCCTTAACCTCCTTTACTTTTATGTTTTGTGGATTGTACTTTATATTGCCTGCTGTGCAGGCCTTGAACAACTTTACTTCTCTTTTGTTTTGGTTTGTTTTCTTAGATTATTTTTTTTAGACTCTTTTGTTTTGTTGTGTTTTGTTCTATTTTGCCACATTGCCTTGCCTGCTGTTTTGTTTTGATTGAACTTCGGTGTTAAAAGCAATGAGGACATTGCTTCCCTTTAAGTTTGGGGGAGGGTGTCCTCTTATGGCAAAAAGTTCAAAAATGGTGCTAAATTGAAAATTTTTCCTGTGTCTTTTAAATGCATAAACATCCTCTTTGCTGAAATTCTGAGTGATCTATTTGAATATGGACGCCTTGTCTGAATAACTGTTTTAGGATGCCTTATAAATTGATTGATCTGGCATAGAAGACCTGTTTGCATGAATGTGGCAGCATTTTTCATATGACCCATTAGAACCTTAGTTTTAGCAGGATTAGCGTAGACTTTTGGGACCCGATTTATGATGATATCTTAAAAACAAAAGTACATTCTCGTAGACTTTGTACCTTCTTTCAGAATAATTAGGTATTAGTTGACTCTAAGTGAGAATTATTTCAACTCCCTATCGTTTGCACATAGTCTTACTTGGAAATTTCATGTTTATAAAAAGAGTCACTTTGGTATGAAAGTTCAGAATTTTTAGACTCATCTGTTATAGTCCTTGAGGCAAAATCCTAGTAGATTTGGTACTAAAGAAATGATTGAGGCATGTTATTGAACCGTTTGAGCCTTTATAGCTTACCCTAATATATTTTGCTTCCTTAGTTAACCCAAGTTGAGCCTAAGCCTAATTTCTTGACACCCTTATTAAATAGCCACTTATCCTAAATGTTTTGCATGTATCCATTCTTTGTTTTCCCTAAACTTGATCTTAGTCTGCTATGAACACTGTTAAACATAAGTTTGGGGGTATAGAAATGCTGCAGCACAATGCTGCAGCATTATCATTTTTTTTTGGATTAGTGGTATTTAATGAAAATTTGAATTTCTAATATAAATGCTCTACCTATTGAGGGTATGTGTATGAAGACATGTGTGAAAAAATGAAAGCACCCTCGTTACTTTAAAAAAAAAGAACAAAAAAAAAGAGAGCAAAAAGGAAATATGTGTTATGCTTCTTTGAGGTCAAATGCTAAATACTGATTGTGGTTAAATGTTGCACGTATTTCTAAAGCAGGGTGTAAATATTTATGCTCCTTGAGTTGATTGATAAAACAAAAAAAAATGTTGTAGAATTGCTGCAGCATTGGTGTTGCTGCAGCATTTTGATTTAGTGAAAAAAAAACATTTGTGTGTGTGTGTGCATTGGGTAGAAGCTCTTGGCAGACTAGGACTATGTTTTGAGCCTACTTTTTATCCATATTTTTCCTACCTTAGCCTTAGCCTACATTATAACCAATTTAAGACCTCTTTGATCTTTATTGCTAAATTTGCTACATTAGTGGAGAGGGGTGTAATAGATTGAGTTTGAGGATACAAAATGAACCTCAGGATTACCATATGTTGACTTATGAATGAGAGATTGAAAAGGAAAGACTATTCACACACACACTGGAGTGGAAATTCTTTGAACTTGGGTTAGTTAATATTTGGTTATTCACTAAGGATGGAACATTATGTCTACTTGAATTTTGAATTTTCTCTTTCTGAAATCATTGGTCCCAGATTTGGCTGAAACTGTTGGACAAAGTTATTATGTGGGTATGTATATTTCTGTTGCTTCCGCATTGCTGCAGCCTTGCTCGGGACGAGCAATGACCTAAGTTTGGGGGTGTGATAACTCTAAAATAATAGAGTTATTCACATCTAATTTGCCACATTTTATTCCTGTATTAACTGATTTTATTTGGAATATGGAATAAAAATGTGTTGATTTGATATTTTCTCTCTTTTTACCTAAAAATGTGGATTTATTGTTAAAAGTCAATTTAATTGAATAAATTTCTCAACATGTGGATGATTTGTATTATTTGTTATTATTTGGGAATTTATTTGAATTGATTTATTGTGACAAGGGTAAAAAAGGAATGTGGATAGTTGACAATGTTGAAAGAAAGTTGGATAAAAGTAACTGAGAAGAAAGTGAAGAATGTGTGGATAAATTGCATCTATACATATATATGTATATATCTATATATCTATATATATATATATATATATGTATATATATTGATACGCGAAAATCGTATCACATTTTAGCATGTTTTTATATATGTTTTAATGTGAAATTGAGAGTAAATTGACATTAATTGTTTACTATTTACTTGATTTCACGATTTTTATGATTTTGGAAGTGTCAGGTGAAAAGTAGACGAAAACAGCAAATTCTGGGGCAAAAACTCAATTTTTGGAAATGTTGACCCGGTCAAAGGTCCGGGACGGGCGTCCTGAACCCGGGACGGGCGTCCTGAACCCGGGACGGGCGTCCCGAACCTGGTCAACGAATCAGGACGGGCGTCCCGAGCCGCCAGAAGCTGTCCCACATCGAATTTTTCAGAGATTTTCACTCCGGGAAGCTGCTATAAATACCCCAGGCCTCCAGCAGTTGAATTCATCCCTCTCCACTCGATCTGAGTCATTAAGTGGTTTCCAGTGTACAATTTTCCAGTACACAACTCACTCAGAGACTCGGATCTCAGTTTTCTTTCTTATTAGTGTTTGTTTTAGTTTCTGAGAAATAGTCTCAGATCTTAGGTTTCTATAGATAGGTTCGTTTATGGTATTCATAGAATACCCGGGATTTCGTTAGGAGATCCTAAGAGAGCTCTAGGCGTTCGAAGAGTCAGTCCACATGGCTAGGTTTAAGCCCAGGACGTAAGGTAAAGTCTAGCTACTAGGCTGAGGAAGCGTCCTCCGAAGGTTCTGGTGAGCAGAGTCAGGGCGAGCAATACGACATATACAGTAGTACGCTCCGTAGGCGAGACTTCGTAAAGGGTGATTTCTTTATGGCATCGGTCCCCATGTCCCTCTCTTATATGTGTTATTGCTTTGTTCTAAATATGAATTATGAATATCAGATTACGATTTTATGAATAGTTGTGTTATATGTTGAAGTTTTTATGTTTTTCCGGAAATAGCCACCTGCTAAATATTCACTATGTCTGCATGTTTAATGTGCTCTTTTAAACTAACGTTAGGGTTATAGACAATTCCTAACCACGGTCTAATCATAACCTGTTTAGTTTAACAGGCATCAATTAGTATTGGTGTCTGCCATGCTAGATAAAATAACATGCTGAACACCCTGCTTGTTAAAGTAGTCTAGGTAGGAGTCGAGCTGAGTCCGATTATGCCGGTGGCTAGGGCAAGCGGTATGATCACCGTAGTGACATAGGGTTTTCATGGATGCCTTCGTCCCGAACCGTGAGTAGGGCCGTCATTAAGGTAGGGCGGTTTATTAGAGACCTCGGAGGTGGTACGCCTTTAGACACAGAACATAGTTGCAATCCAGGCTAAGATGCATCTGAAATACTCGAAGACAGGTCAATCAACATATAGGAACAGTATAGCATAGAATCAGAACTCATCTTTAAAACACTTTTAGGATTAATTAGACTTGAACCTAGTGGAGAATGGATCACCCTCTCATCAAAGATATTGATGAAGATTGCATAACTGGATCATAAGATAAGAGTTAGGATAAGAGGCTAGTTACTACTAAGCCGTTGCCACTTCCCTGGGAGTACGATATTTATTTAATAAAATCGTAGATACTTTCCAATAGACTAGCTACACGATAGGTACTCTGCCTTAGGTTCTGGCTGATTAAGTGACACCATAGAGACTAAATGTGACAATTAGTCAATCACAATCCTTAATTATTCATAATCAACATAGGGTAAAATAACACCTATTTAGCATGTCAACCGGAATCGCATCAGATTTTTGGCGCCGTTGCCGGGGAAATATCATAATGAATTTGGGATTATTGGCCACAATTCTAGAGACTTATGATAGGTAACGGTAGTAACCTAGACTTTTGATTAACACTTATGTTATACCAATTAGGCAATCACTTTCCTGAATATAGGATTATCATAACTAATTAATTTTAGATGTCATCTGAAATTAAGAGACTTAGGATAATCAAATTTTAGAAAATTATTCTAGAACCATATTGAGGAAATTTACCTGCTTTCTAAATAAATTTCAAAATCCATAAAAATATTTTTCTCGTTTTTTTTTCACTTTCCTATGTTTGTTATTTGTTATTTCTAACCAGACTTTGCACTCAGAGATGAAGGGAACAAGAGCCCAGGATAGTCTGGACGAAGTAGAAAATAACACTTTCCCAGAGATCCAAACAACTCCTGCTTCTCCCGAATATACTCCTGCTTCTCCCGAATATACTCCTGCTTCTCCCGAATATACTCCTGCTTCTCCCGAATACACTCCGAAATCTCCTGAGTATACTCCTGCATCCCCCGCACCTAACAACCAACCATCTTCATCGGGGAACAGCACTAACAGTTCTCAAACAGCCTTTGCTGCCCGGGTAGATGATATATCTCGCAGGATCAGCGTTATGACTCAGACAATACCGGGCGGACTAAGACGGTCATATCAGGCTGTTCTAACCTTAAGTTCTGAAGTAACCCAACTCAGAGCTACAATAGAACGCCAAAATGTGCAAATACTCCAAGAGATGTTGGAAATCTTAAGGGAACAAAGGAACCAGCAGGAGGAGATAAGAAACATGCGAGCAGAACTGCAAGAGATGCGAAACATTCAGACGGAGCTACAAGAGATCAGAGACAGGAGTCGTTAAAAAGGGAAGATTCTTTTACTTTTATTTTCAACAAATAATAAGTTTGAACTGAAACTTGAATAATTGACCCATATTTTTCTATTTTTCAAACATTTTTAAAGGGTCCTTTATTTTCAACAATTTTCTTCAGACATTTTATTTCTATGAAAAACGAAAATTTTGCAATTGCAGTTTATTTTTCATTAACTAAATTGTATAAACTCAAATTTTTGTTTTTCTTGCTGAATTTAAATAGGAATAAAATTAGGGTAGTATGATTTTCGAAAAAGTGAGACTGAGGAATTTTTGCATAGAGTTTTTTTAACAACTTCTGAATTTCATTGGATAAACATGAAGCCTTGTTAAAAATTATGATTATTTTTGGTATACTGAGATTTGCAGGAATTAGGAAAAAAAAAATATATTTTCGGAATTGGCACGCGTCCCGAGGCAACCCGGGACGGGCATCCAGCGGGACGGGAGTCTTGCCTCCAGGACGGGCGTCCCGAAGGCAGCCCCTTCTATAAAATCTCAATTTTTTTCATTTTTCCCTCAAAATTCACTTCCAAAAATCCCCCTCTCTCAAATAACTCTCTCCCTTTACCTTTGGCAAACTTTTCAAATTTAAAATTTCAAATTTCCCTCCAAAATTTAAATTTTAAATTTCCACCCAAAAATTCAAATTTCCCTCCAAAATTCGATTTTCCCGCCAAAAATTCAAAATTCGCCCCTAACCTAATTTCATCCTTCTGAATTCAAATTCACCTCCAGAATTTGAGTTTAAAGCTTTCTTCCCCACCTACACTCTCTCATACGTTTTAAATGGCTCCCAAACGTGCTCGTACCACATCTACCATGACAGTTACCTCAGTGACACATCCTTTTATGTTGTTTCCCTCCAGCACAGCATACCAAGAGAGATGCACTGGATACATCGGGCGTACGATACTAACGGGCAGAACGCTGGATTGGGCAGCAGTACAGACACTGGGAGTAGAGCCGGAAGTCAGACGCATACTCGACGTGCCACCCTACAGTCGAGTATTCATCGTCACCGAGCCCACATACCTGGAGCTGGTATGTGAGTTCTATGCGTCTTTTACCTGCCAATAGGAGCAGATCACATTCCGTTTAGGCGGAATAGATCGATCGATGAGCATGGCCGAGTTCGGCATCGCCCTAGGCATCTGGCAGAGAGATGAGCTGGATACGCCTGCATACACCACAACAGTTCGAGACTTCACGTCTGCAGACGTCTCCATTGCTTGGGCTCAGATCTGCATGACGAGTGTCCCATACCAGCATGGCTTTGCAAAAGCCACAGGTATTTATCCTACTCTTCGTTACCTGCATGCTATCATTGCACACACGTTGTCAGGACGACTGACCGCGCCCGGAACTGTCACCCGGATGGAGACGTTCTTTCTAGCCAACATGCACATGGGGTCTACAGTAGAGATGGCGAGACTCATAGCGGTCGTCATGCGAGGATTCGCTACAGACACTAGGAAACAGTGTCTGGGACTCGGACCATACATCACCAGGCTAGCCCGCTACCTGGAGTTGGACATAGAGGGCTCGGAGCTTACTCTGGTCGCCCCAACCACTATTCCCACAGACGTTACCATTCTACGGAACATGGGAATGGTTGTACGGGATGCGAATGGCCGCGACACCATCCACATGGAGCAGACAGGACAGGCATCGGCATCGGAAGCATTGCCAGCGCATATCCCTCCATCCGAGACGTTCGTGCCACGTACTGCCTTCGAACGACATATGTCGCACGGATTGGCAGAACTATCGGCCCGATACAGTCGAGACATGGACAGGATTGACAGACGGCTGACGATGATGGAGGACAGGATTGACAGACGGTTGGCGATGATAGATGATAGGATCGCCATGAACACCAGCAGGATTGAGGAGATACATCAGCAGACTTCCCGAGTAGCAGAAAACTTTGAGTTTGACTTAGCAGACTTAGGTCCACTGGACAACGATCCGCCGGGTTCTTAGTCTCTCTCTCCTTCTTTCCTTTTCTTTCTTTTTCTTTTGTTTTGTTTTTCTTGTTCTATGTGTATAAACATGTCTGGGCTGTATGACGTATGAATCTATGTACAAATTTGATTTATATGACATACAGAATTGTTTGCATTATTTTATTTTATGTCTTACTTACCCATACAGATTCCTTTATTTTTTTGTTTTATTTCTTATTTTCAAATAAGTGTGGGGTAATTAGATATGCATGAACACTGAGGACAGTGCCAGACTTAAGTGTGGGGTAGCAGTGCACGGTGCACTGTAGCAGTTTACAAAATTTTTCGCATGAATTTGCTTGTTTTCCCCGTATTTTCATACCCTTCCAAAAAAATTTCAAACTTTTTTCCGTCTTTCAGACTTCTAAATGCAGTATGCTTGGTTAAACAATTGCTTATGTCTATGATATGTAGGTAGTATGTTATGGTTAGTAGGAGATAATTGATAGCTATCTTGGACTAATTGATTAGGAATAGGGAATTCCTGATAACTGAGCACAACCTTGTCTGGATTAGAGACCTCAACCAATTGCCTATTCGAGACTCCACTAGATAAAATTAGACCAGTTGTGGATATATTGGCAGTTAGAATGACTAGATGAGACTCTGAGCTAAAAGTGAAAAGAACTTAAGGAAGTTAATTACAATAGGGTAGTTTGCCAGCGGCCTTCGCTACTCGAGCACCACTCCTTCGGGGAATTTAAAGCCTGATGCCCTAAGGTCGTGTAGATCTGGGAGTCATCGGAGTGGGACTCGCTACATGGGTAGTTGAAGTTGACGTGTTCTAAGCAGACTCGAAATACCCTGAATCTATAAAGAAAATAACTAAGTGCTAAAACATTAAAAATCTTATCACCAAAGCTCAGAACTCAGAAAGTTATCTGTTGTCAGTGTGTCTAGCGATAGGTCGAAGTATTATCTGGTAGCAGTTAAGATAAGAGTTCATTGTGTTGACTATCTGGTCTAGACTAGTACACACACTACACATCAGGAAGACCCTGTGACTAAGAAAAAGTCCAACCTAGTTGTTGATTTGTTTTCTGCCTGATCATAACAAGCTACTAGAAACAATTGAGACCTTGTCATAGCAACCTAACCAGTCAGACCTGTGTTAAGAATTGTCTGAAGAATTTTTGGAATAAAAACATGATTAGGAATTTAAGTGACTGCACTACGGTTTAAAATCACTAACTCCATGTAGACTTTGCTTGAGGACAAGCAAAAAGCTAAGTGTGGGGTTATCTGATACGCGAAAATCGTATCACATTTTTAGCATGTTTTTATATATGTTTTAATGTGAAATTGAGAGCAAATTGACATTAGTTGTTTACTATTACTTGATTTCACGGTTTTTATGATTTTGGAAGTGTCACGTGAAAAGTAGACGAAAACAGCAAATTTTGGGGTAAAAACGCAAATTTTGGAAATGTTGACCCGGTCAAAGGTCCGGGACGGGCGTCCAGACCCGGTCAAACCGCCAGGACGGGCGTCCTGAACCGGGACGGGCGTCCCGAACCTGGTCAACGAATCAGGACGGGCGTCCCGAACCTGAGCCGCCAGAAGCTGTCCCACATCGAATTTTTCAGAATTTTTCACTCCGGTTCGGGACGCCCGTCCTGATTCATTGACCAGGTTCGGGACGCCCGTCCCGGTTCAGGACGCCCGTCCTGGTGGTTTGACCGGGTCGGGACGCCCGTCCCGGGTTCGGGACGCTCGTCCCGGACCTTTGACCGGGTCAACATTTCCAAAAATTGCGTTTTTGCCCCAGAATTTGCTGTTTTCGTCTACTTTTCACCTGACACTTCCAAAATCATAAAAACCGTGAAATCAAGTAAATAGTAAACAATTAATGTCAATTTACTCTCAATTTCACATTAAAACATATATAAAAATATGCTAAAAATGTGATACGATTTTCGCGTATCAGATAACCCCACACTTAGCTTTTTGCTTGTCCTCAAGCAAAGTCTACATGGAGTTAGTGATTTTAAACCGTAGTGCAGTCACTTAAATTCCTAATCATGTTTTTATTCCAAAAATTTTTCAGACAATTCTTAACACAGGTCTGATTGGTTAGGTTGCTATGATAAGGTCTCAAATGTCTCAGTAGCTTGTTATGATCAGGCAGAAAACAAATCAACAACTAGGTTGGACTTTTTTCTTAGTCACAGGGTCTTCCTGATGTGTAGTGTGTGTACTAGTCTAGACCAGATAGTCAACACAATGAACTCTTATCTTAACTGCTACCAGATAATACTTCGACCTATCGCTAGACATACTGACAACAGATAACTTTCTGAGTTTTGAGCTTTGGTGATCAGATTTTTAATGTTTTAGCACTTAGTTATTTTCTTTATAGATTCAGGGTATTTCGAGTCTGCTTAGAACACGTCAACTTCAACTACCCATGTAGCGAGTCCCACTCCGATGACTCCCAGATCTACACGACCTTAGGGCATCAGGCTTTAAGTTCCCCGAAGGAGTGGTGCTCGAGTAGCGAAGGCCGCTGGCAAACTAACCCTATTGTAATTACTAATTACTTCCTTAAGTTCTTTTCACTTTTAGCTCAGAGTCTCATCTAGTCATTCTAACTGCCAATATATCCACAACTGGTCTAATTTTATCTAGTTAAGTCTCGATAGGCAATTGGTTGAGGTCTCTAATCCAGACAAGGTTGTGCTCAGTTATCAAGAATTCCCTATTCCTAATCAATTAGTCCAAGATGCTATCAATTATCTCCTCTAACCATAACATACTACCTACATATCATAGACATAAGCAATTGTTTAACCAAGCATACTGCATTTAGAATCTAAAGACGGAAAAATTTTGAAAAATTTTTGGAAGGGTGAATACAGGGAAAACAAGCAAAAGCATGCAAAATTTTGCAACTGCTACATACAGTGCACCGTGCACTGCTACCCCACACTTAAGTCTGGCACTGTCCTCAGTGTTCATGCATATCTAGCTACCCCACACTTATTTGAAAACAGAAAAGATTCTTACCCCACACTTATTCAACTAACTAAGGGTAAGAGAGAAAATCAGGCAACAAAACAGGAAGGATAGCAAAACAAAACACAAAACAAATAAAATAAAAGGAATATGAGGTTTAGAAAAACTCCCTTCATGTCGCGAACAGAAGGGTCTTCTCTGATCTGTCAATTGGCTCTTCACCTTAGCCATGTGCTATTGCTGAGGTGTTCTTGACTCTGCAAGCTCTAGATATTGGAACGGATGACGCCAGCTCCGATCCTTCATTGTCGAGCTCTAGGTAGTGGCATATCCATTTGATGAATGACTCAAGCCCCAAGGACTATTTCCTCGAATCATCTACAAGGTTTCTCGTAATCGTAGCAACGTGTCCAGAAAGAACGTGTCTAGGAATGAGACTTCTTTGGATTGGTGTGCCTACCTGCCAATGTTAGTAAAGGTATTACATGCAAGTCTCGAATGGAAGAAAAGATACCTGAAGTTTTGGCGAAGCTGTGGTGGTAGGGGGCTCCAGTTGTGTAGATCTGGGCCCAAGTATTTGAGACTTCCTCGAGGAAGTTTCTCACAGCTGATTGGTATGTAGGGAATGCAAGCTCCTCCATTGCTATGCTCCCGACACAATGCCAAATTCCTCTATATCTGCCGACCGTTCGTTACCTCTTGGTAGATCACTTGCTTGCACTGATCTGGCTTTAATTGTTGCCAGTATCTCATCTATTGATTCTGCGAGTGTGGGTTTTGCTGTGGTGGTATCTTCTGAAAGTTTCCAGCTTCCGAATTACTCCTCAGCTAAATCCCGTACGATTCCTCTAGTTGGGATTGTATGCGTTTCCCATTGGAGCAGCATTCTGCAGTAACCTACTCCTACCTCTTTTGGAATGGTTAGTCATTCCCATAGCAATCCCTGCTAAAGTGTGGTACTTAGCAAACTTCACAGATTTGATACACAGGCTGAACATTTCTTCCTAAAATTGGCACTCTGAATCTGGAAAACAACTAGAATCTGCACATGACTTTAACATCATTAGTAGGTAATGCCTGTGGTTCAGGCTATTTTCGAAAAGTGTTCCACGACTACTATGATGTAATTATGTTCAAAGGAAGAAAGGAAAAGGATTCGAAATACCACTGTTATCAATGGTTGCAACATTCTGTGTACGTCGCTGGGGTAGATGATCTCTGAAATATGTGTTACCTGTTATTTGGCAAGCATCGCAGGACTGTATCAGAGATACAAAATCCTTGAATATGGTGGGTCACAAGATCCTGCTTTCACACTTTCCGGACAGTGTGATAGCAGTTAATTGGTCTCCCATAGATTCCTGCAATGCTTCAGAATCATGTGGCCTTCGCCTTCCGAGATACATCTTCTGATCAACTTATCTGCAAAATTTGAAATAGAAGAGAAATTTGCCCAGTAGTAATATTTCCAATCAGCAAAGAATTTCTTCTTTTGCTGATAAGTCATATCACTTGGAACTTATTCAGTGACATAATTTGAAATAAACCACGGATGAGAATTATTATGCATAGCAAACAATGCAAATAAGTTTCCATCCAGACTTTATCAGTATTAACTAGCCTCTAACTCGGGGTTTTCTAATCTAGACCAATGATTTGCTTTCTAGATTTTCAACCCTTTTTCTTATCCCTTTACTATATCAAATTCAAGTAACAATAAAACCTAACTTAATCAATTATGGTTCAGTATCAGTTTTATTGAACACAGACATCTCAGAGTGATCAGTGTAACCCTATTGTTTTTAGACAAGACTAGATAAGATTAGGATTTATCATGCATGAACTTTCTTATCATGTTTTTGTCCTAAAACAATTCGTACTACATCATTACATCACATATTCATTCAAAAAGCAGATTTTAATTAGGTGATGTCATAATGGGTGCATTAATTCCTTTTGGTTTAAAACATTCTCATGTAATCATTAGCAAAACAAAAGGAACATCCTTTTTCCAATAGAACATTCAAAGGTCTGGCTATTAAGAAAAACTATTTCATAACTCATCCTAATAAGGCCGGCATGACTCTAAGAAAATTCTAAAATAGAGTTTTTTCCCGATAGAAATCTAATCCAACATTTTACAACTCAGAAGAAAATATATTTTATCCTCATTTCCATTTTTATTTCTTCGAAATTAACTAAAGGAAGAAAAACACGAAAAAGAGCAACTAAGAAAACAACTAAAAAAAAACAAGAGATAGGGAAAAGGATCAACTCACCGTTGAGCAAGAAAGATACATTCTTTTTTGGGATTTTAAATTTTTAACATTTTTTTTCTTTTTGTTTAATTTTTTGAAAGCAATTAAATTCCCTCAATATGGTTTTAGAATGATTTTCTAAAATTTGATTATTCTAAGTGTCTTAATTCCAGATAACATCTAAAATTAATTAGTTATGATAATCCTA
Source organism: Asclepias syriaca (assembly GCA_027405835.1). Lineage (NCBI taxonomy): Eukaryota > Viridiplantae > Streptophyta > Magnoliopsida > Gentianales > Apocynaceae > Asclepias > Asclepias syriaca. The sequence goes on along the minus strand of CM049926.1, from coordinate 20,633,636 downwards.
TATTTCGGAAACTGATTGTCTAACTAGTATAAGAGAAGTGTTGGGTTAAGGTCTAGGTTACTACCGTTACCTATCATAAGTCTTTAGAATTGTGGCCTTTAATCCTAAATTCATTATGATATTTCCCCGGCAACGGCGCCAAAAATCTGATGCGATTCCGGTTGACGTACTAAATTGGTGTTATTTTACCCTATGTCGATTATGATTAATTAAGGACTGTGATTGACTAATTGTCACGTTTAGTCTTATGGTGTCACTTAATCAGCTAGAATCTAAGGCAGAGTACCTATCGTGTAGCTAGTCTATTGGAAAGTATCTACGATTTTACTAAGTTAATTATCGTACTCCCAGGGAAGTGGCAACGGCTTAGTAGTAACTAGCCTCTTATCCTAACTCTTATCTTATGATCCAGTTATGCAATCTTCATCAAATACTTTGATGAGAGGGTGATCCATTCTCCACTAGGTTCAATTCTAATTAACCCTAGAAGTGTTTTAAAGATAAGTTCTGATTCTATGTTATACTGTTCCTATATGTTGATTGACCTATATTCGAGTGTTTTAGATATATCTTAGCCTGGAATGCAACTATGTTCTGTGTCTAAAGGTGTACACCACAACTGAGTCTCTATGCTACCCCCCCTATCATTAAGGTAAACGGCCCTACTCACGGTACGAACAAAGACAGTTATGAAAGCCCTATGTCACTTTAGGGGATCACTCTAAAGGCTCGTAATCGCTGGCATAACGCTCTACTCAGCCTACCTAGACTACTCTAACAAGCCAGGTGTTCAGCATGTTATTTTATCTAGTATGGCAGACACCAATACTAATTGATGCCTGTTAAACTAAACAGGTTATGAATAGACCGTGGTTATGAATTGTCTATAACCCTATTTTAGTTTAAAAGAAACTACATTAGACATGCAGACATAATGATTATTTAGTAGGTGGCTATTTCCGGAAAAACATAATAACTTCAACATACAAAACAACTATTCATAAAATCATAATCTGATATTCATAATTGATGTTTAGGACAAAGCAATAAAACATATAAGAGAGGGGTATGGGGACTGATGCCATAAAGAAATCACCCTTTACTTAGTCTCGCCTACAGAGCGTACTGCTGTATACGTCGTATTGCCCGCCCTGACTCTGCTCGCCAGAACCTTCGGAGGACGCTTCCTCAGCCTAGTAGCTAGACTTTACCTTACGTCCTGGGCTTAAGCCTAGCCCTGTGGACTGACTCTTCGAACGCCTAGAGCTCTCTTAGGATCTCCTAACGAAATCCCGGGTATTCTATGAATACCAGAAACGAACGTATCTATAGAAACCTAAGATCTGAGACTATTTCTCAGAAACTAAAACAAACACTAATAAGAAAGAAAACTGAGATCCGAGTCTCTAAGTGAGTTGTGTACTGGAAAACTGTACACTGGAAACCACTTAATGACTCAGATCGAGTGGAGAGGGATGAATTCAATTGCTGGAGGCCTGGGGTATTTATAGCAGCTTCCCGGAGTGAAAAATTCTGAAAAATTCGATGTAGGACAGCTTCTGGCGGCTCGGGACGCCCGTCCCGGTTCGGGACGCCCGTCCTGATTCGTTGACCAGGTTCGGGACGCCCGTCCCGGTTCAGGACGCCCGTCCTGGCGGTTTGACCGGGTCGGGACGCCCGTCCCGGACCTTTGACCGGGTCAACATTTCCAAAAATTGCGTTTTTTCCCCAGAATTTGCTGTTTTCGTCTACTTTTCACCTGACACTTCCAAAATCATAAAAACCGTGAAATCAAGTAAATAGTAAACAATTAATGTCAATTTACTCTCAATTTCACATTAAAACATATATAAAAACATGCTAAAAATGTGATACGATTTTCGCGTATCATATCTTCTGAAAGTTTCCAGCTTCCGAATTATTCCTCAGCTAAATCTCGTATGATTTCTCCAGCTGGGATTGTATGCGTCTCCCATTGGAGCAGCATTGACTGTAGCAACCTGCTCCTACTTCTGTTGGAATGGTCAGTATTCCATTCACATAGCAATTCCCGCTAAAGTGGAGTAGTTTGCAGACTTCACTGATTTGATACACAGACTGAACGTTTCTTCCTAAAACATTGGCACTCTGAATCTGGAAAACAACTTCTCATAGAATCTGCACATAACTTTAACATCATTAGTAGGTAATGCCCGTGGTTCAGGCCATTTTGAAAGTGTTCTACAACTACTATGATGTACTTGTTGCCAAAGGGAAGAAAGGAAAAGGATTCAATGAATACCCCAGATATCAAAAGATTACAACACTTTGTGTACCTTGTTGGGGTAGACGATCTCTGGAGGATGTGTTACCTGTTATTTGGCAAGCATCGCAAGACTGTATCGAGGATACAGAATTCTTGAATATTGTGGACCAATAAGATCCTACTTTCAACACTTTCCGGACAGTGTTGATTTTTTATGGCAATGCTCCAGAATCTTGGGGTCTTCGCCTTCCGAGACACATCTTCTGATCAATTACTCTGCAATAATTCGAAATAGAAAAACGGATCTCCCTAGTAGTAATATTCCAAATCAACAAAGAATTTCTTCTTTTGCTAATAAGTCATATCACTTGGGAATAATTAGCAGCTAGATAATTAGTAATATCGGTAAACCACGGAGGAGAATCATTACTCATAGCAAACAATGAAAATAAATTCTCATGCAGAAATTTATCAGATACTACTGTCTCGTCAATAGCATCTAATTCGGGTTTTTCTAATCTAGACCAATAGTTTGCTTTCTAGATTTTCAGCCCTTTTTCTTTATCCCGTCTTTCTATATCAAATTCAATAAAACTCAATTAATCAATCTTGGTTCAGCATCAATTTTATTGAACATATATCTCAGAGTAGAGTAATCAGGGTATAATATTGTCTAGACTAGGTATGATATGAATAATGTCTAATCATGCCTTTGTCCTAAACAATTCTTACTGCATAATTACTAACATCAATTCAAAAAGCAATTTCCAATCAAGTGATGTCAGAATGAGTGCAGTAATAACTAGTTCCTTTAATTTGTTCAACAAGATATCATCCAATTATCAACAAAAACATAAGGAACATCCTTTCTCAATAGAACATTCAAAGGTCTGGCTATTAAGGGAAAACTCATTTCATAACTCGTCCTAATAAAGCCAGCATGACTCTAAGAAAATTCTAAAATGGAATTTCTTCCCAATAAAAATCTAAGCCAAAATTTTACAACTCAAAAGAAAATATATATTTTTTTTCTCACTTCCATACTTTTGTTTTTCGAAAAAAAAACAAACAGGAAACTTGTAAACACGAAAAATTTATTTCTTTTATCTTCTGGAAAATAATATTTTTCAGAAAATTTTATAGAAGAAAATAAAAGAAAAGAAAAAATTGAAAGAAAAAAAATGTTCAACTAGGAAAGAACAAATAATACAAGAGATAGGGAAGAAGAACAACTTACTGTTGAGCAAGAAAAATACATTTTTTTTTCGGGTTATAAATTTTAAAATTTTTTTTCTTTTTATATTTTATTTCGAAAGCAGTTAAATTTTCTCAATATGGTTTTAGAATAATTTTCTAAAATTTGATTATCCTAAATGTCTTAATTTCAGATAATGTCTAAAATTACTTAGTTATGATAATCCTATATTTCGGAAACTGATTGTCTAACTAGCGTAAAATAAGTGTAGGTCTAAAGTCTAGGTTACTACCGTTACCTATCATAAGTCTCTAGAATTGTGGCCAATAATCCTAAATTCATTATTTTATTTCCCCAGCAACGGTGCCAAAACTCTGATGTGCTTCCGACTGATATGCTAAAATAGGTGTTGTTTTACCCTATGTTGATTATGAGTAATTAAGGACTTAGATTGACTAATTGTCACATTTAGTCTCTATGCTGTCACTTAACCAGTCAGAACCTAAGGCAGAGTACCTATCGTGTAGCTAGTTTGTTGGAAAGTATCTACGATTTTAATTAAATCAAATATCGTACTCCCAGGGAAGTGGTAACGGCTTAGTAGTAACTATCCTCTTACCCTAACTCTTATCTTATGATCCAGTTATGCAATCGTTCATCAATATCTTTGATGAGAGGGTGATTCATTCTCCACTAGGTTTAAGTCTATTTAAGCCTAAGAGTGTTTTACAGATAATGTCTTGATTCTATGTTATACTGTTCCTACATGTTGATTGACCTATCTTCGAGTATTTTAGACATGTCTTGGCCTGGATTGCAACTATGTACTGAGTCTAAAGGTGTACCACATCTGAGTTACCTGATAAACCGCCCTACCTTAATGACGGCCCTACTCACGGTTCGAGCTAAAGGCATCCATGAAAGCCCTATGTCACTTTGGGGATCATGCCGCTCGCCCTAACGCCGCCATAAACACACAAACTCAGCCTACTTAGACTACTCTAACAAACATGGTGTTCTGTAGGTTACTTTATCTAATATGGCAGACATTAATGCATCCCGGCGAGGAAGTCCTAAATTAATGCCTGTTAAACTAAATAGGTTATGATTAGACCATGGTTAGGAATTGTCTATAACCCTACATTTAGTTTAAAAGAAACTACATTAGATATGCAGACATAATGAAGAATCATAAAGTACTTCAACATGCATAGCAAATATTCATACAATCATAATCTAATAATCATAACAAATGTTTGGACGAACACAGTGCAGACATATAAAGAGAGGGACATGGGGACTGATGCCATAAAGAATTCACCCTTTACTTAGTCTCGCCGATGGAGCAACTACTTGTATATGTTGGACTGCTCGACCCGACTCTGCTCGACAGAACCTTCGGAGGACGCTTCCTCAGCCTAGTAGCTGGACTTTACCTTAATACCCAGCTTAAGCCCAGCCCTGTAGACTGACTCTTCGAACGCCTAGAGCCCTCTTAGGATCTCCTAATGAAATCCCGGGTATTCTATGAATACCAGAAATGAACCTATCTAGTCGTATCCTAGGATCTGAGACTAACTCTCAGAAACAAGGAACACGAGACACTATCTAGAAATAAAAAGAAACTTATACTGAAACCTGAGTCTCTAAGTGACTTGAATACTATGGAAAACTGTATACTTGAAGTCACTAAATGACTAGATCGAGTGGAGAGGAATGAATTCAACTGACGAAGGCCTGAGGTATTTATAGCAGCTTCCTGGAGTGAATTTCTCTCAGAAATTTGATGTGGGATTCTGAACTGCAGCTCGGGACGCCCGTCCTGGATCTGGGATGCCCGTCCCTGCCTGTTGACCAGGTCAGGACGGCCGTCCCGAGTCCTGGACGCCCATCCTGGCCTATTGACTAGGTCAGGACGCCCATCCTGACTTCGGGACACCCACCCCGACTTCCGAACTTCTGAAAATCACGTTTTTGCCCCAAAATTTGCCATTTTCTTCTACTTTTCACCTGACACTTCCAAAATCACAAAAACTATGAAATTGAGTTAATAATAAGCAATTAAGATCGATTTTCCATCAATTTCACCCTAAATTATGCCTAAAAACATGCTAAAAATGTGATATGATTTATGCATATCACCTATCAAATTCAGAAACTCTTAAAAACTCTTTGCAAAAATTCTCAATCTCTTTTTCAAAAATCATAACTACCGTAATCATATCCTAACCTCTATTCAGCAAGAATTATAGAAAAACAAAAGACTAAGTTTATACAACTTAATTAATGAAATATAAACTGTATTTGTAACACATTTGTTTTTCATAAAGAATTTGAAAAATAAAATGTCTGAAGAAAAATTACTGAATAAAATAAAAGACCCTTTTAAAAAGTTTGAAAATAAAAAGTAAGGCTCAATTATTTAATTTTAGTTCAAATAATTTATTTGCTGAAAAGTAAAAAGAATCTTCCCTTTTTCAATGGCCTTTATTTCTGATTTCTCGCATCTCTATGCGCATAGCTCTCATCTCCTCCCTTTGCCTGCCCTGCTCACTTCGTATGTCAGCTAACTCCCGTAGTATCTGTGCACCTTGGCTTTCTTGAAGGCTCACTGTGGCCCTGAGTTGATCCATATTGGTTGTGATATTCAGAATGCTCTGTTCTAAATGACATAGTCTGCTTGCGATTCCTTGATCCATCTGGTAGATCCTGTGAGTCAAAGTATCTATCTGCATGGACAAAACTGACTGAGAACCGTTAGTACTTCCCCCAGATGAAGGGGTATACTCGTTAGGCATTGGAGTATACTCAGGAGATGTTGGTGAGTTTTGGGTTTGGTCAAGGGGTGGTGGATTTCTAGGAACTCTTTGGGCAGGAGTGTGAACTGGAGATCTCTGAGGTTCTTCTCTCGGATGAAAGGTTTCTTCAGAAGGATCTTCTTCCATGGGACTGGGCTCACGGGTGTTCAGTAATCTTCTCACTAAATCACTTGTGTCTAGGATTGAGTTTATTTCTATAGGTTGTGGAGGAAGGTTCTCCCGTGGTATTTCTGGTTCAGGCCTAGATGGTCCTTCTGGTTTCGTCTTCTTTCGACCTGGAGTGTCAGGGTTTTCTGTTTTCTTTGCTTGGTTTGTAGCTGCTCTTGTTCTCTTCATCTATGAGTGTAAAGTCTGGTTAGGATAAAATAACAAATAACAAAAACAGAAAGAAAAACAAAATACGGATAAATAGGAAAAACAAGAAAGATATTTTTCGGGTTTTAAATTTTTAACATTTTTTTTCTTTTTATATTTTATTTCGAAAGCAGTTAAATTTTCTCAATATGGTTTTAGAATAATTTTCTAAAATTTGATTATCCTAAATGTCTTAATTTCAGATAATGTCTAAAATTAATTAGTTATGAAAATCCTATATTTCGGAAACTGATTGTCTAACTAGCATAAAATAAGTGTTGGGTCTAAGGTATAGGTTACTACCGTTACCTATCACAAATCTCTAGAATTTTGATAAGGAATCCTAAATTCATTATGATATTTCCCCGGCAACGACGCCAAAAATCTGATGGGTTTCCGACTGATATGCTAAAATAGGTCTTATTTTACCCTATGATGATTATGAGTAATTAAGGACTTAGAATGACTAATTGTCACATTTAGTCTCTATGCTGTCACTTAATCAATCAGAACCTAAGGCAGAGTACCTATCGTGTAGCTAGTCTGTTGGAAAGTATCTACGATTTTAATTAAATTAATTATCGTACTCCCAGGGAAGTGGTAACGGCTTAGTAGTAACTATCCTCTTACCCTAACTCTTATCTTATGATCCAGTTATGCAATCGTTCATCAAATTCTTTGATGAGAGGGTGATTCATTCTCCACTAGGTTCAAGTCTATTTAAGCCTAAAAAGTGTTTTACAGATAATGTTCTGATTTTATGTTATACTGTTCCTACATGTTGATTGACCTATCTTCGAGTATTTTAGATATATCTTGGTCTAGATTGCAATTATGTACTGAGTCTAAAGGTGTACCACATCTGAGTTACCTGATAAACCGCCGTACCTTAATGACGGCCCTACTCACGGTTCGAGCTAAAGGCATCCATGAAAGTCCTATGTCACTTAGGAGATCATGTCGCTCGCCCTAACACCGGCATAAACACACAAACTCAGCCTACTTAGACTACTTTAACAAACATGGTGATCTATAGGTTATTTCATCTAATCTGGCAGACATTAATACTTCCGACGGGAAGTCCTAAATTAATACCTGTTAAACTAAACAGGTTATGACTAGACCATGGTTAGGAATTGTTTATAACTATTCATCTAGTTTAAAAGAAACTACAGTAGACATGCAGTCATAATGATAGTTAAGCTGGTGACCATTTCTGAAAAAAATATAAATACTTCAACATGCAAAACACATATTCTTAAAATCATAATTCAATATTCATAATAGTTATTTGGACGAACACAGTACAGACATATAAAGAGAGGGACAAAGGGACCGATGCCATAAAGTATTCACACTTTACGTAGTCTGCTGATATAGCAACAACTTGTATATGTTGGACTGCTCGACCCGACTCTGCTCAACAGAACCTTCGGAGGACGCTTCCTCAGCCTAGTCGCTATGCTTTACCTTAATACCCAACTTAAGCACAGCCCTGTTGACTGACTCTTCGAACGCCTAGTGCCCTCTAAGGATCTCTGATATGTATAAATCATATCACTTCTTTAGCATGTTTTTAAGCACAATTTAGGGTGAAATTGGTGTTAAATCGCTCTTAATTGATTGTTATTAACTCAATTTCATAGTTTTTGTGATTTTGGAAGTGTGAGGTGAAAAGTACAAGAAAATGGCAAATTTTGAGGCAAAAACGTGATTTTCAGAAGTTCAGAAGTCAGGAATGGCGTCCAGAACCCAGGACGGGCGTTCTGACCAGGTCAACAGACCAGGACGGGCGTCCAAGACTTTGGACGGCTGTCCTGACCTGGTCAACAGGCTGGGAAGGGCGTCCCAGATCCAGGACGGGCGTCCTGAACCCCAGTTCAGAATCCCACATCGGTTTTTGAAGAGAAATTCACCCAATTCCCCTACTATAAATACCCCAGGCCTTCCTCAATTGAAATCATTCCTCTCCACTCGATCTGAGTCATTTAGTGACTTCAAGTATACAGTTTTCCATAGTATACAAGTCACTTAGTGTTCTCAGGTTTTTAGTATAGGTTTATTTATAGTTATAGAGAGTGTCTCGTGTTCTTCGTTTCTGAGAGTCTGTCTCAGATCTTAGAATACGACTAGATAGGTTCATTTTTTGTATTCATAGAATACCTGGGATTTCATTAGGAGATCCTAAGAGGGCACTAGGCGTTCGAATAGCCAGTCAACAGGGTTGTTCTTAAGCTGTTTATTAAGGTAAAGTACAACTACTAGGCTGAGGAAGTGCCCTCCGAAGGTTCTGTCAAGCAGAGTCAGGTCGAGCAGTCTAACATATACAAGCAGTTGCTCCATCAGCGGACTACGTAAAGGGTGAATACTTTATGTCATCAGTCCCCTTGTCCCTCTCTTTATATGTCTATACTGTGGTCGTCGAAATATGTATTATGAATATTGAACTTTGATTATATGAATATGTGTTATGCATGTTGAAGTACTTTATGTTTTTCTAGAAATGGTGATACGCGAAAATCGTATCACCTTTTTAGCATGTTTTTATATATGATTTAGGGTGAAATTGAGGGTAAATTGATCTTAATTGTTTATTATTTACTTAATTTCAGTTTTTATGATTTTGGAAGTGTCAGGTGAAAAGTAGACGAAAACAGCAAATTTTGGGGCAAAAACGCAATTTTTGGAAATGCTGACTTGGTCAAAGGCTCAGGACGGGCGTCCCTATTCCGGGACGGGCATCCCGACCCAGTCAAAGCACCGGGACGGGCGTCCCGACTTGGTCAACAGACCAGGACAAGCGTCCCAAACCCCCAGATCAAGTCCCACATCGAAATTTTGATGAAAAATCACCCCGGGAAGCTGCTATAAATACCCTAGGCCTCCAGCAGTTGAAATCATTCCTCTCCACTCGATCCGAGTCATTAAGTGGTTTCCAGTGTACACATCTCTAGTACACAACTTACTCGGAGACTCGGATCTCAGTTTTCTTTCTTGTTAGTGTTTTGTTTTAGTTTCTGAGAAATAGTCTCAGATCTTAGGCTTCTATAGATAGGTTCGTTTCTGGTATTCATAGAATACTCGGGATTTCGTTAGGAGATCCTAAGAGGGCTCTAGGCGTTCAAAGTGTCAGTCCACAGGGCTGGGCTTAAGCCCAGGACGTAAGGTAAAGTCCAACTACTAGGCTGAGGAAGCGTCCTCCGAAGGTTCTGTCGAGCAGAGTCGAGTCAAACAGTAATGGCATATACAACAATACGCTCCATCGGCGAGACTTCGTAAAGGGTGATTTCTTTATGGCATCGATCCCCCTGTCCCTCTCTTATATGTTGTTATTGTGTTTGTCCAAATAACAGTTCTGAATACCAGATTATGATTATTATGAATATTTGTTATATATGCTGAAGTTATTATGTTTTTCTAGAAATGGCCACCTGCTTAAATATTCATTATGTCTGCATGTCTAATGCCGTTCTTTTAAATTGAAATTAGGGTTATAGACAATTCCTAACCACGGTATATTCATAACCTGTTTAGTTTAACAAGCATCAATTAGTATTGGTGTCTGCCATACTAGATAAAATAATCTGTCGAACACCCTGTTGGTTGAAAGTAGTCTAGGTAGGCTGAGTAGAGTGTTATGCCGGCGGTTATGAGACGTGCAGTATGATCCCGGAAGTGACATAGGGCGTTCATTGCTGACTTTTGTCCGAGCTGTGAGTAGGGCCGTTACCCTTAACGATGGGGCGGTAGCGTAGAGACTCAGATGTGGTACACCTTTAGACTCAGAACATAGTTGCAATCCAGGCCAAGACATGTCTAAAATACTCGAATATAGGTCAATCAAAGTATAGTAACAGTATAACATAAAATCAGGATCTCATCTATAAAACACTTTCAGGTTTGGTTAGACTTAAACCTAGTGGAGAATGAATCACCCTCTCATCAAAGTTATTGATGAAGATTGCATAACTGGATTATAAGATAAGAGTTAGGAATAAAGGCTAGTTACTACTAAGCCGTTACCACTACCCTGGGAGTACGATATTTATTTAATAAAATCGTAGATACTTTCCAACAAACTAGCTACACGATAGGTACTCTGCCTTAGGTTCTGGCTGATTAAGTGACACCATAGAGACTAAATGTGACAATTAGTCAATCACAGTCCTTAATTATTCATAATCAACATAGGGTAAAATAACACCTATTTAGAATATCGGCTGGAAACCCATCAGATTTTTGGCGCCGTTGCCGGGGAAATATCATAATGAATTTAGGATTATTTGCCACAATTCTAGAGACTTATGATAGGTAGCGGAAGTAACCTAGACATTTGATTTACATTATCTTATACTAGTTAGACAATCACTTTCCAAAATATAGAATTATCATAACTAATTAATTTTAGATAATATCTGGAATTAAGACACTTAGGATAATCAAATTTTAGAAAATTATTCTAAAACCATATTGAGGAAATTTACCTGCTTTCTAAATAAAATTCAAAATCCCTAAAAATATTTTTCTTGCTTTTTTTATTTTACTTTCCTACTTTTGTTATTTGTTATTTCTAACCAGACTTTGCACTCAAAGATGAAGAGAACAAGAGCAGCTACTAACCAGGCAAAGAAAACATAAATCCCTGACACTCCAGGACCAAAGAAGACAAAGCCAGAAGGACCTTCTAGGCCTGCACCAGAAATACCACGAGGGACTCTTCCTTCACAACCGGTAGAAGTAAACTCAAGCTTAGATTCTAGTGACCTAGTAAGGAGATTCCTGAATGCCTGTGAGCCTAGTCCCACGGAAGAAGATCCTTCTGAGGATACCTTCCCTCCTAGAGAAGAACCCCAGAGATCTCCAGTTCACACTCCTGCCCAGAGAGTTCCTATAAATCCACCACCCACTAACCAAACCCAAAATTCACCAACATCTCCTGCATACACCCCAACACCTAACGAGCACACCCCTTCGTCCGGGGGGAGTACTAACGGTTATCATTCAATGTTGTCCATGCAAATAGATACGTTGGCTCAAAGGGTCTATGAGATGGACCAAGGAATTGCAAGCAGATTATGTCATTTAGACCAACTCAGTCTGAATATCACAACTAACATGGACTGACTCAGGGCCACAGTCAATCTTCAGGAGAACCAAGGTGCATAACTACTCTGGGGGATGGCTGACTTACGCAGTGAGCAGGGCAGGCAGAGGGATGAGATGAGAGCCATACGCATAGAAATGCGAAGCATTCGAACAGAGCTACAGGAGATCAGAGATAAGGGTCGTTGAAAAAGGGAAGATTCTTTTACTTTTATTCTCAGCAAATAAATTGTTTGAACTAAACCTGAATAATTGACCCCTATTTTTCAAACGTTTTAAAGGGTCCTTTATATTCAACAATTTTCTTCAGAGATGTTATGTTCAAATTTCTATGAAAAACAAAAGTTTTGCAAATACAGTTTATTTTTCACTAATTAAATTGTACAAACTCAGTTTTTGTTTTTTTGAAATTCTTGCTGGATTGGGATAAAATTAGGGTAGTCATGATTTTCGAAAAAGACTGAGGAATCTTTTGCATAGAATTTTTAACAGCTTTTGAACTTGATTGGATAAACATGAAGACTTGTTAAAAATTATGATTATTTTTGGTATCTTGAGGTTTGCAGGGAATTATGAAAAAAAAATTATTTTTCGGAATTAGCACGCGTCCCGAAGCAACCCGGGATGGGCGTCCCTATTCTAGACGGGCGTCCCGAAGGCCGCCCCTTCTATAAAAATTCATTTTTTCATTTTCTCTCAAATCTACAACCAAAAATTCATCTCTCTAAATATATTTCTCTCTACCTTCTCTCTACAAATTTTTGGCAAACTCCCCAAAGTTTAAAAATTTGAGTTTCCCTCCAAAATTTGAATTTTAAACTTCACTCAAAAATTCGAATTTCCCTCCAAAATTCGATTTTCCCACCAAAAAATTCAAAATCCTTCCCTAACCTAATTTCATCCTTCTGAATTCAAATTCACCTCCAGAATTTGAGTTTAAAGATTTCTTTCCACCAAAACTCTCTCGTACGTTCTTAATGGCTGCCAAATGTGCTCGTACCACATCTACCATGACAGTTACCTCAGTGGCACATCCTTTTATGTTGTTTCCCTCCAGCACAGCATACCAAGAAAGATGCCTTGGGTACATCGGGCGTACGATACTGATGGGCAGAACGTTGGATTGGGCAGCAGTACAGACGCTAGGAGTAGAGCCGAAAGTCAGACGCATACTCGACGTGCTACCTTACAGTCGAGTATTCATCGTCACAGAGCCCACATACCTGGAGCTGGTATGTGAGTTCTATGCGTCTTTTACATTGTCACAGAGCCCACATACCAGGAGCAGATCACATTCCGCTTAGGCGGAATAGATCGGTCGATGAGCATGGTCGAGTTTGGCGTCGCCCTAGGTATCTGGCAGAGAGATGAGCTGGATATGCCCGCATACACCACAGCAATTCGAGACTTCACGTCTGCAGACGTCTCCACTGCTTGGGCTCAGATCTGCATGACGGGTGTCCCATACTAGCATGGCTTTGCAAAAGCCATAGGTTTTTATCCTACTCTTCGTTACCTGCACACTATCATTGCACATACATTATCAGGACGACGAACGGCTCTCGGAACTGTCACCCAGATGGAGACATTCCTTCTGGCCAACATGCACATGGGATCTACGGTAGAGATGGCTAGACTCATCACGGTCGTCATGCGAGGATTCGCTACAGACACCAGGAAATAGTGTCTAGGGCTCGGACCGTACATCACCAGGCTAGCCCGTTACCTGGAGTTGGACATAGAGGGTTCTGAGCTGACCCTGGTCGCCCCGACCACCGTTCCCACTGATCTTACCATTCTACGGAACATGGGAATGGTTGTCCGGGATGCGAATGGCCGCTACACCATCCACACGGAGCAGCCAGGACAAGCATCGGCATCGGAAGCATGTCCAGCGCATATCCCTCCGTCCGAGACGTTCGTGCCACGTACTGCCTTTGAACGACACATGTCGCACGGATTGGCAGAACTATCGGCCAGATACAGTCGAGACATGGACAGGATTGACAGACGGCTGGCGATAATGGATGACAGGATCGCCATGAACACCAGCAGGATTGAGGAGATACATTAGCATACTTCCCGACTGGCGGAAAACTTCGAGTTTGACTTTACAGCAGACTTCGGTCCACTAGACGATGACCCACCGGGTTCTTAGTCTCTCTCTCCTTCTTTCCTTTCCTTTCTTTTGCTTTTGTTTTTCTTATTCTATGTGTATAACCATGTCTGGGTTGTACGACGTATGAATCTATGTACAAAGTTGATTTATATGACATACAGAATTGTTTGCATTATTTTGTTTTTTTTATGTCTTTCTTACCCATAGTGTGGGTAAGAATCTTTTCTTTGTGTTTTATTTCTTGTTCTCAAATAAGTGTGAGGTAATTAGATATGCATGAACACTGAGGACAGTGTCAGAATTAAGTGTGGGGTAGCAGTGCACGGTGCACTGTAGCAGTTTGCAAAATTTTTTGGATGCTTTTGCTTGTTTTCCCCATATTTTCACACCCTTCCAAAAATTTTCAAAATTTTCCGTCTTTCAGACTTCTAAATGCAGTATGCCTGGTTAAACAATTGCTTATGTCTATGATATGTAGGTAGTATGTTATGGTTAGTAGGAGATAATTGATGACTATTTCTGAACTAATTGATTAGGAATAGGGAATTCCTGATAACTGAGCACAACTTTGTCTGGATTAGAGACCTCAACCAATTACCTTTTCAAGACTGAACTAGATAAAATTAGACCAGTTGTGGATGTTTTGACAATTAGAATGACTAGATGAGACTCTGAGCTAAAAGTGAAAAGAAATTAAAGAAAGTTAATTAAATAAGGGTAGTTTGCCAACGGCCTTCGCTACTCGAGCACCACTCCTTCGGGGAACTTAAAGCCTGATGCCCTAAGGTCTTGTAGATCTGGGAGTCATCGGAGTGGGACTCGCTACATGGGTAGTTGAAGTTGATGTGTTCTAAGCAGACTCAAAATACCCTGGAAAAGCTAAGGCAGAGTACGTATCATGTAGCTTGTCTATTGGAAAGTATCTACGATTTTATTAAGTTAAATATCGTACTCCCAGGGAAGTGGTAATGGCTTAGTAGTAACTAGCCTTTTATCCTAACTCTTATCTTATGATCCAGTTATGCAATCTTCATCAATGACTTTGATGAGAGGGTGATCCATTTTCCACTAGGTTTAAGTTTAATTAAGCCCAAAAGTGTTTTATAGATGAGGTCCTGATTCTATGTTATACTATTCCTATATGTTGATTGACCTATGATGCGATTCCGGTTGACGTACTAAATAGGTGTTATTTTACCCTATGTCGATTATGATTAATTAAGGACTGTGATTGACTAATTGTCACGTTTAGTCTTATGGTGTCACTTAATCAGCCAGAATCTAAGGCAGAGTACCTATCGTGTAGCTAGTCTATTGGAAAGTATCTACGATTTTACTAAGTTAATTATCGTACTCCCAGGGAAGTGGCAACGGCTTAGTAGTAACTAGCCTCTTATCCTAACTCTTATCTTATGATCCAGTTATGCAATCTTCATCAAAAACTTTGATGAGAGGGTGATCCATTCTCCACTAGGTTCAAGTCTAATTAACCCTAGAAGTGTTTTAAAGATAAGTTTTGATTCTATGTTATACTGTTCCTATATGTTGATTGACCTATATTCGAGTGTTTTAGATATATCTTAGCCTGGAATGCAACTATGTTCTGTGTCTAAAGGTGTACCACATCTGAGTCTCTATGCTACCGCCCCTATCATTAAGGTAAACGGCCCTACTCACGGTACGAACAAAGACAGTTATGAAAGCCCTATGTCACTTTCGGGGATCACTCTGAAGGCACGTAATCGCTGGCATAACGCTCTACTCAGCCTACCTAGACTACTCTAACAAGCCAGGTGTTCAGCATGTTATTTTATCTAGTATGGCAGACACCAATACTAATTGATGCCTGTTAAACTAAACAGGTTATCAATAGACCGTGGTTAGGAATTGTCTATAACCCTATAAAAGAAACTACATTAGACATGCAGACATAATGATTATTTAGCAGGTGGCTATTTCCGGAAAAACATAATAACTTCAACATACAAAACTATTCATAAAATCATAATCTGATATTCATAATTGATGTTTAGGACAAAGAAATAAAACATATAAGAGAGGGGTATGGGGACTGATGCCATAAAGAAATCACCCTTTACTTAGTCTCGCCTACAGAGCGTACTGCTGTATACGTCGTATTCGCCCTGACTCTGCTCACCAGAACCTTCGGAGGACGCTTCCTCTCCTAGTAGCTAGACTTTACCTTACGTCCTGGGCTTAAGCCTAGCCCTGTGGACTGACTCTTCGAACGCCTAGAGCTCTCTTAGGATCTCCTAACGAAATCCCGGGTATTCTATGAATACCAGAAACGAACGTATCTATAGAAACCTAAGATCTGAGACTATTTCTCAGAAACTAAAACAAACACTAATAAGAAAGAAAACTGAGATCCGAGTCTCTGAGTGAGTTGTGTACTGGAAAACTGTACACTGGAAACCACTTAATGACTCAGATCGAGTGGAGAGGGATGAATTCAACTGCTGGAGGCCTGGGGTATTTATAGCAGCTTCCCGGAGTGAAAATCTCTGAAAAATTCGATGTGGGACAGCTTCTGGCAGCTCGGGACGCCCGTCCCGGTTCGGGACGCCCGTCCTGATTCGTTGACCAGGTTCGGGACGCCCGTCCCGGTTCAGGACGCCCGTCCTGGCGGTTTGACCGGGTAGGGACACCCGTCCCGGACCTTTGACCGGGTCAATATTTCCAAAAATTGCGTTTTTGCCCCAAAATTTGCTGTTTTCGTCTACTTTTCACCTGACACTTCCAAAATCATAAAAACCGTGAAATCAAGTAAATAGTAAATTAATGTCAATTTACTCTCATTTCACATTAAAACATACATAAAAACATGCTAAAAATGTGATACGATTTTCGCGTATCAGATAACCCCACACTTAGCTTTTTGCTTGTCCTCAAGCAAAGTCTACATGGAGTTAGTTTTTAACCGTAGTGCAGTCACTTAAATTCCTAATCATGTTTTTATTCCAAAAATTCTTCAGACAATTCTTAACACAGGTCTGATTGGTTAGGTTGCTATGACAAGGTCTCAAATGTCTCTAGTAGTTTGTTATGATCAGGCAGAAAACAAATCAACAACTAGGTTGGACTTTTTCTTAGTCACAGGGTCTTCCTGATGTGTAGTGTGTGTACTAGTCTAGACCAGATAGTCAACACAATGAACTCTTATCTTAACTGCTACCAGATAATACTTCGACCTATCGCTAGACATACTGACAACAGATAACTTTCTGAGTTCTGAGCTTTGGTGATCAGATTTTTAATGTTTTAGCACTTAGTTATTTTCTTTATAGATTCAGGGTATTTCGAGTTTGCTTAGAACACGTCAACTTCAACTACCCATGTAGCGAGTCCCACTCCGATGACTCCCAGATCTACACGACCTTAGGGCATCAGGCTTTAAGTTCCCCGAAGGAGTGGTGCTCGAGTAGCGAAGGCCGCTGGCAAACTACCCTATTGTAATTAACTTCCTTAAGTTCTTTTCACTTTTAGCTCAGAGTCTCATCTAGTCATTCTAACTGCCAATATATCCACAACTGGTCTAATTTTATCTAGTTAAGTCTCGAATAGGCAATTGGTTGAGGTCTCTAATCCAGACAAGGTTGTGCTCAGTTATCAGGAATTCCCTATTCCTAATCAATTAGTCCAAGATAGCTATCAACTATCTCCTACTAACCATAGCATACTACCTACATATCATAGACATAAGCAATTGTTTAACCAAGCATACTGCATTTAGAAGTCTGAAAGACGGAAAAATTTTGAAAAATTTTGGAAGGGTGTGAAAATACGGGGAAAACAAGCAAAAGCATGCGAAAAATTTTTCAAACTGCTACAGTGCACCGTGCACTGCTACCCCACACTTAAGTTTGGCACTGTCCTCAGTGTTCATGCATAGCTAATTACCCCACACTTATTTGAAAACAAGAAATAAAACACAATTAAAAGATCCTTACCCCACACTTATTCAACTAACTACGGGTAAGAAGGAACATAGAAATAACAAAAACAAGAAATAAAATGAAAGAGACTCCCTTAGTCTGTGAAGTCCACAATCTGCTCGGACGAGTCAAACGGCTCTCTGTAAATCTTTAGGCGTTGTCCGTTTACTTTTTGAACAATACCGTCAGAATCCATGATGTCACATGCTCCGAAAGGTGATACTTCCTTGATTGTGAACGGTCCTGACCAATAGCTACGCAGCTTTCCTGGGAAAAATTTTAAACGTGAGTTGTACAACAATACCTTATCACCTGGTTCAAAATTTTCTGGGCTCTGAGTCGTCTGTCATGCCGGAGTTTACTTGTCATTTTGAACTGATGTGAGTTCTCATAGCTTTGAGCCTCCACTCATCCAATTCGTTGAGTGTAAAATCCGGTGTTCCTTAGTCAAATTATCGTCGAGATTGCATTTTCGTACTGCCCAGTAAGCTCTGTTCAAGTTCAACCGGAAGGTGGCATGCTTTTCCGTAGACTAGTCGATAGGGTGAGAACCCCGTAGTGGTCTTGTATGCTGTACGGAAGGCCCATAATGCATCCTCCAGTTTATTGGACCAATCCTTACGGTTAACACCCACGGTCTTTTCTAGGATTCTCTTTATTCCCCTATTGGTTACCTCAGCCTGCCCGTTGGTTTGAGGATGGTAGGCTGTGGAAATGCGATGCTGAATTCCGTAATGCTGGAGTACTTTCTGCAATTGAGAGTTGCAGAAGTGCGTACCTCGATCACTGATTAGGGCTTTTGGACATCCAAACCTGGCGAAAATCTGCTTAAGGAATCTGCATACGGCTCGAGCATCATTAGTAGGTAGGGCCTGTGCCTCAGGCCATTTTGAAAAATATTCTACAGCTACTAAGATGTACTTCATACCAAAAGAGGAAGGAAACGGACCCATGAAATCTATACCCCATATGTCAAATATTTCTACACTTTGAATTACCTGTTGGGGTAGATTATCTCGAGAAGATATGGTTCCCGCTTTCTGACAGGCATCGCACGATCCTGTAAATGCTGCGGCGTCTTTGAATATGGTGGGCCAGTAAAAGCCTGCTTCTAATACTTTTCGGGCCGTATTGTTGCAGCTAAGTGACCGCCTGTTGGTCCGCAGTGACAGTGTTCCAGAATTTGGAAACCTTCTTCTTGAGATACACATCTTCTGATCATCTGATCTGCACATATTTTAAATAGAAAAGGATCTTCCCAATAGTAATATTTCAGGTCAGCAAAGAATTTTCTTCTTTGTTGAGCAGTGATATCACTAGGGAGAGTCCGGGCTGCCAAGTAATTTGCTATATCTGCAAACCAAGGGGGTGAGAAACTAGCAAATAATGCACATAGATTCTCATCCGGAAATTTATCAGATATGATTGTTTCATCAATGGCTTCTAGGGTCGGATTTTCTAACCTAGACAAATGGTCTGCGGCTAAGTTTTCTGCCCCTTTCTTATCCCGATTTCTATGTCAAATTCTTGAAGCAATAAAACCCATCTAATCAATCTTGGTTTTGCGTCGGTTTTATTAAACAAGTATTTTAGTGCCGAATGATCAGTATAAACAATAGTTTTAGACAGGACTAGATAGGATCGAAACTTATCAAATGCATATACTACTGCTAATAATTCCTTTTCTGTCGTAGTGTAATTTTCCTGAGCATCAGTTAAGGTTTTACTAGCATAATATATTACATGAAACTTCTTATCATGTCTTTGTCCTAAAACTACTCCTACTGCATAGTCACTAGCATCACACATAAGCTCAAAAGGTAGACTCCAATCAGGTGATGTCATGATAGGTGCAGTAGTTAAGAGTTCCTTAAGTCTATTAAAAGCTTTTAGACATTTCTCATCAAAGACAAATGGAACATCTTTTCCGAGTAAATTGGTCAACGGCCTGGCTATTAATGAAAAATCTTTTATGAACCTACGATAAAAGCCAGCGTGTCCCAAAAAACTCCTAACGGCTCTCACATTTTTGGGAGGAGGTAGTTTTGAAATTACTTCAATTTTTGCCTTATCTACTTCCATACCTAGGTGTGAGATCTTATGTCCTAAAACGATTCCCTCTTTTACCATGAAGTGGCATTTTTCCCAATTTAAAACCAGGTTAGATTTTATACAACGTTTCAACATTAACTCCAAGTTCTTTAGACAAACCTCAAATGATTACCAAAAACAGAAAAGTCATCCATAAATACTTCCATAGATTTTCCTAACATGTCCTCAAAGATAGCAGTCATACAACGTTGAAATGTAGCAGGTGCATTACACAAACCAAAAGGCATCCTTCTATATGCAAATGTTCCAAAGGGCATGTGAATGTAGTTTTATGCTGGTCCTCAGGGGAAATAGGAATTTGAAAATAACCAGAAAACCCATCAAGAAAGCAATAAAACATGTGTCCAGATAATCTTTCTAACATTTGGTCAATAAAAGGAAGGGGAAAGTGATCTTTTCGTGTGGCCGTATTTAATTTTCTATAGTCTATGCATACACGATGACCAGTTACAGTTCTTGTAGGGATTAGTTCATTATGCTCATTCCTAACAACTGTTATACCCGCCTTTCTTAGGTACTACCTGCACCGGGCTTACCCACTCACTATCTGAGATAGGGTAGATAAGTCCTGCATCTAACAGTTTAATGACTTCTTTCTTAACAACATCACACACATTAGGATTCAACCTCCTTTGAGGTTGCACACATGGCTTATACTCATTTTCTAGAAGAATCTTATGCGAACAAAAGCTTGGATTAATACCTGGGATATCCGCAATTTTGTAGGCAAAGGCTCTTCTATGCTTTCTGCACATGTCCACAGTCAGCTTCCTTTGTTCTGCAGTCAGATCAGCTGCAAGAATAATGGGAAGTTTCTTGTTGTCATCTAGGAATTCGTAGCACAGATGAGTGGGTAGTTCCTTCAGTTCCAAGTCTGGTGGATCTTCAAACGAGGTTCGTTTTCTTTTCTCTCTCTTTCTTCATCTCATCATCACCTATCTCAGTGAAACTATCAGAAGTAATTTCATTTTCAGAAGAGCTAAGTTCAGACTCCTCTAATTCTAGGGAGTCCTCACTTAGAATTTGATAGTTTGAGCATAGGTCTGTCACGTTAATTGCAATCAAGTGTTCCATGGCATCCACACAAAAACAAGTATCATCTAAATGCATGGGATACCTAAGGGTCTCATTTAGATCAAAAGTGATGTCATCATTTCCTACCCTTAACTTGATTTGACCATTACTGACGTCTATTAATGCTTTTGAGGTGGCTAGAAATGGTCGACCTAGGATCAGGGGCACTCCTCCTTCCCCATTCATGTCCATGACAACGAAATCCACAGGAAATACAAATTTTCCGACCTTTACTAAGAGGTCTTCAATTATTCCCTTGGGGATTTTGACTGTCCTGTCTGCAAGTTGTATGCACATCCTAGTCGTTTTCAAATCATGCAATCCTAATTTATCAAATAAACTAGATGGCATAAGATTAATACTAGCTCCTAAGTCTGCTAATGCATGCATGTTAGTAATATTTCCAATTGTACATGGCAAGGTAAAACAACCAGGATCTTTCTGTTTAGACGGTAGTTTATTCAACAGAACCGCCGAACATTCTTCATTAAGAACCACCTTGTCCATGTCAAATTTTCTTTTATTACTAACAACTTCTTTTAAAAACTTAGCATACTTTGGCATTTCAGAAATAACATCAAGTAAAGGTAAATTAACATGAATCTGACTAAAATTCCTAAGAAACTTTTCAAATTGCTCCTTATCTTTATTGTGCATAAGTCTGGCAGGGTAAGGTACTTTTGGCCGGTACTCAGGAATAAACTCCGTCTTCCCTTTCCTTGCTACTTCGATTTCGACCTCCGTCGGCGTTGGGTCCTTGGAGCCTTCTTCTGGTTCCTGCACAAGAATAGGAGGGTCAGATGGTTTGGGTGGAGATGGAGATAGAATTTTACCAGATCTTAGAGTGATGGTCTTGCATTCAGTTTGAGGGTTGGTCTCAGTGTTGCTTGGTAGCGTTCCCTGGGACCTGTGAGAGAAATGGGTGGATAGTGACCCATCTGCCTCTCTAAAGTTTGTATAGCAGCTTGTGTGTTTCTGATTGTTTGCTCGGTCTGCTTCTGTCTATTCTCGTTCTGCTGGATTCTTTCTGCGTGAGCTTCCTGAATCTTTCTGTTGGACTCTATCATTTCCTTGTTGGAGTCGGAAATGCTCTTCAGCATGTCTCTAATTCTTGCATGGGATCAGCTGGAACGATGTAGTTCCTTGGTGCAGGCAGAGCACTTGCTGGTTCTGCGGATATGGCAGTGAGGTACTCTTTTCTGGAAGTTAGTAGCCCGGGATTGTTTCTCCAGCTAAATCCCGGATGGTTCTTCCAAGTGGGATTGTAGGTATTTCCTATAGGAGCAGAATTTACTGCGTCCACTTGTTCCATCTCTTCTGGGACAGTTAATATCCCATTACCATAACAATCCCCACTGAAATGTGGTCCTTGGCAAAACTCGCAGACTTGGTATACTGACTGAATGCTTTTCCCTTGTTGGAAAGCATTCAGCTGATTAGTAATGCTGGCCTTCAGTGCCTCAAATTGATCATCAGTGGAGGCAACGACCGCATTTACTGGTTGCTTCTTAGCTCGGCCACTTGTGCGCCAATTCTTGCTGTTCCTGTAGAGTCTCTCCAGAGCGTTTCTAGCATCTACATCACTCATTCCATTGAAACCGCTCTGGGATTGAGTCCATCGAGAATTTGCTTACCCATGTCTGACATACCCCCGTAAAATTGCTGAATCAGCAATGCCTCGGTAAGTCCATGTTGGGGGCAGAGCCTGAGTAGCTCCTTGAATCTGTCCCAAGCTTCGATCACTGTCTCATCAGCAGCTTGAGTGAAACTAGACAGAGCCCTTCGATATTCTAGGACTCTTGCTGCAGAGTAGTACTCTTCTAGGAAGGCTTTGCTTAACTCGTCCCAAGAGGTGATGGAGTTAGTAGGTAGCTGGGCCAACCATCTCTTAGCTCTGTCCCTAAGTGAGTAGGGAAAAGGTTGAGTTTAGTTATTTCTGCAGTATGATCTCCCTTGAGGCCTTCGCAGAGAGAAGAGAAATCAGATAGGTGTTCCAGCGGATTCTCGGCTGCAGTTCCTCCAAACTGAACTCGATTTATAATCAGCTGGATCACATTCGGTTTCAGATCATAGCGAGGGTTCCCAGGGATTCGGATGGCAGATGAGACTGGGATAGTCTGTGGCTGGATGTAGGATTCAAGGGTAGGTCTTTCAGCAGCCATTTCTGTTCTTCGCCTATTAGCTGTGCGAATGATTCGTTCAGGATTTTCAACTGGTGTTTCAAGGTTAGCTTCTGAAGATCGAGTCATGCAACTACAGAGAAGAACACGTTTTAGCCTGAGCAAACTGGTTAGTGAGGTTACAGGGAGAGTGAAAACTAAAGAAAAACTTGGAAGAAAGAGAAAACAACAAAACAACTATTCACAGGAGAAAACACAAAAGATAGGGAAAAGAGAATAACTTACCATTAAACAAGAAAAAGTACAATTTTTTTCGGATTTTTAGATTTTAAATTTTTTTTTCTTTTAATATTTAAAGCAATTAAATTCCCTCATATGGTTTTAGAATGATTTTCTAAAATTTGATTATCCTAAATGTCTTAATTCCAGATAACATCTAAAATTAATTAGTTATGATAATCCTATATTTCGGAAACTGATTGTCTAACTGGTATAAGAAAGTGTTGTCTAAGGTCTAGGTTACTACCGTTACCTATCATAAGTCTCTAGAATTTTGTGGAGAGGGATGAATTCAACTGCTGGAGGCCTGGGGTATTTATAGCAGCTTCCCGGAGTGAAAATTCTGAACAATTCGATGTGGGACAGCTTCTGGCGGCTCGGGACGCCCGTCCTGATTTGTTGACCAGGTTCGGGACGCCCGTCCCGGTTCAGGACGCCCGTCCTGGTGTTTTGACCGGGTCGGGACGCCCGTCCCGGACCTTTGACCGGGTCAACATTTCCAAAAATTGCGTTTTTGCCCCAGAATTTGCTGTTTTCGTCTACTTTTCACCTGACACTTCCAAAATCATAAAAACCGTGAAATCAAGTAAATAGTAAACAATTAATGTCAATTTACTCTCAATTTCACATTAAAACATATATAAAAGCATGCTAAAAATGTGATACGATTTTCGCGTATCATAAACCTAGTGGAGAATGAATCACCCTCTCATCAAAGTATTTGATGAAGATTGCATAACTGGATCATAAGATAGGAGTTAGGATAAAAGGGCTAGTTACTACTAAGCCGTTGCCACTTCCCTGGGAGTACGATAATTAACTTAATAAAATCGTAGATACTTTCCAACAGACTAGCTACACGATAGGTACTCTGCCTTAGGTTCTGATTGATTAAGTGACAATAATTGAATGCTAAGTGATAGTTAGTAAGACTCGGTCCTTAATTACTCTAATCGACATAGGTAAATAAGCCTATCTTTTAGCATACCAATCGGAACGCATCAACCGTGGTTAGGAATTGTCTATAATCCTAATTTTAGTTTAAAAGAGACTACATTAGACATGCAGACATAATGTATATTAAGCAGGTGGCCATTTCTGGAAAAACATAATAACTTCAACATATTTAACAAATATTCATACAAATCATAATCTGATATTCAAAATCATTCTTTGGACAAACACAATAACAACATATAAAGAGATGGACAGGGGGACTAATGCCATAAAGAAATCACCCTTTACTTAGTCTCGCCGATGGAGCGTACTGCTTGTATATGTCGTACTGCTTGACCCGACTCTGCTCGACAGAACCTGATACGCGAAAATCGTATCACCTTTTTAGCATGTTTTTATGTATGATTTCGGGTGAAATTGAGGGTAAATTGATCTTAATTGTTTGTTATTTACTCAATTTCACAGTTTTTATGATTTTGGAAGTGTCAGGTGAAAAGTAGACGAAAACAGCAAATTTTGGGGCAAAAACGCAATTTTTGGAAATGTTGACTCGGTCAAAGGGTCAGGACGGGCGTCCCGACCCAGTCAAAGCACTGGGACGGGCGTCCCGACCTGGTCAACAGATCAGGACGGGCGTCCCGAACCCCCAGATCTAGTCCCACATCGAATTTTTGATGAAAAATCACCCCAGGAAGCTGCTATAAATACCCTAGGCCTCCAGCAGTTGAAATCATTCCTCTCCACTCGATCTGAGTCATTAAGTGGTTTCCAGTGTACACTTCTCTAGTACACAACTCACTCAGAGACTCGGATCTCAGTTTCTTTCTTGTTAGTGTTTTGTTTTAGTTTTTGAGAAATAGTCTCAGATCTTAGGCTTACATAGATAGGTTCATTTTTTGTATTCATAGAATACCCGGGATTTCGTTAGGAGATCCTAAGAGGGCTCGAGGCGTTCGAAGAGTCAGTCCACAGGGCTGGGCTTAAGCCGGGTTGTTAAGTAAAGCCCAGCTAATAGGCTGAGGAAGCGTCCTCTGAAGGTTCTGACGAGCAGAGTCGGGTCAAGCAGTACGGCATATATAGCAGTATGCTCCAACGGCGTGACTACGTAAAGGGTGATTTCTTTATGGCATCAGTCCCCCCTGTCCCTCTCTTTATATGTTGTTACTGTGTTTGTCTAAATACTGATTTGAATACAAGATTATGATTACTATGAATATTTGTTATGTTTGTTGAAGTTATTATGTTTTTCCGGAAATAGCCACCTGCTTAAATATTCATTATGTCTGCATGTCTAATGTAGTTTCTTTTAAACTAAAATTAGGGTTATAGACAATTCCTAACCACGGTCTATTCATAACCTGTTTAGTTTAACAGGCATCAATTAGTATTGGTGTCTCCCATACTAGATAAAATAACATGCGGAACACCCTGTTTGTTAGAGTAGTCTAGGTAGGCTGAGTAGAGCGTTATGCCGGCGGTTATGGGCAAGCGGCATGATTCCCGAAGTGGCATAGGGCTTTCATAGTTGTCTTTAGTAGTAGCCGTGAGTAGGGCCGTTTACCTTGGCGATGGGGCGGTAGCATAGAGACTCAGATGTGGTACACCTTTAGACACAGAACATAGTTGCAATCCAGGCTAAGATATATCTAAAACACTCGAATATAGGTCAATCAACATATAGGAACAATATAACATAGAATCAGGACTCATCTATAAAACACTTCTAGGATTAATTAGACTTAAACCTAGTGGAGAACGAATCACCATCTCATCAAAGTTATTGATGAAGATTGCATAACTGGATTATAAGATAAGAGTTAGGAA
Organism: Asclepias syriaca; assembly: GCA_027405835.1. Classification (NCBI taxonomy): domain Eukaryota; kingdom Viridiplantae; phylum Streptophyta; class Magnoliopsida; order Gentianales; family Apocynaceae; genus Asclepias; species Asclepias syriaca. Next base: position 20,607,479 of record CM049926.1, on the reverse strand, counting down.
TAAAGGCTAGTTACTACTAAGCCGTTGCCACTTCCCTGGGAGTACGATATTTAACTTAATAAAATCGTAGATACTTTCCAACAGACTAGCTACACGATAGGTACTCTGCCTTAGGTTCTGGATGATTAAGTGACACCATAGAAACTAAATGTGACAATTAGTCAATCACAGTCCTTAATTATTCATAATCAACATAGGGTAAAATAACACCTATTTAGCACTCCGGAACCCCATCATTTTTTGGCGCGTTGCCGGGGACATATCATAATGAATTTAGGATTCCTGATCAAAATTCTAGAGGCTTATGATAGGTAACGGTAGTAACCTAGACTTTAGACCCAACACTTATGTTATAGTAGTTAGACATCAATTTCCGAAATATAGGGTTATCATAACTAATTAATTTTAGATGTTATCTGAATTAAGACATTTAGGATAATCAAATTTTAGAAAATTATTCTAAACCATATTGAGGGAATTTAATTGCTTTCGAAATATTAAAAGAAAAAAAAATTCAAAATTTAAAAATCCGAAAAAATTGTACTTTTTCTTGTTTAATGGTAAGTTGTTCTCTTTTCCCTATCTTTTGTGTTCTCCTTTTCATAATTGATAGTTGTTTTGTTTTTTTCTCTTTTTCCAATTTTTAAGTTTTCACTTTCCCTGTAACCCCACTAACCAGTTTGCTCAGGCTAAAACGTATTCTTCTCTGTAGTTGCATGACTCGATCTTCAGAAGATAACCTTGAAACACCAGTTGAGAATCCTGAACGAATCATTCGCACAGCTAATGGGCGAAGAACAGAAATGGCTGCTGAAAGACCTACCCTTGAATCCTACATCCAGCCACAGACTATCCCAGTCTCATCCGCCATCCGAATCCCTGGGAACCCTCGCTATGATCTTAAACCGAATGTGATCCAGCTGATTATAAATCGGTTCAGTTTGGAGGAACTGCAGCCGAGAATCCGCTGGAACACCTATCTGATTTCTCTTCTCTCTGCGAAGGCCTCAAGGGAGATCATACTGCAGAAGTAACTAAACTCAACCTTTTTCCCTACTCACTTAGGGACAGAGCTAAGAGATGGTTGGCCCAGCTACCTACTAACTCCATCACCTCTTGGGACGAGTTAAGCAAAGCCTTCCTAGAAGAGTACTACTCTGCAGCAAGAGTCCTAGAATATCGAAGGGCTCTGTCTAGTTTCACTCAAGCTACTGATGAGACAGTGATCGAAGCTTGGGACATATTCAAGGAGCTACTCAGGCTCTGCCCCCAACATGGACATACCGAGGCATTGCTGATTCAGCAATTTTACGGGGGTATGTCAGACATGGGTAAGCAAATTCTTGATGGACTCAATCCGCAGAGCGGTTTCAATGGAATGAGTGATGTAGATGCTAGAAACGCTCTGGAGAGACTCTACAGGAACAGCAAGAATTGGCGCACAAGTGGCCGAGCTAAGAAGCAACCAGTGAATGCGGTAGTTGCCTCCACTGATGATTAATTTGAGGCACTGAAGGCCAGCATTACTAATCAGTTGAATGCTTTCCAACAAGGGAAAAGCATTCAGTTAGTATACCAAATCTGTGAATTTTGCCAAGGACCACATTTCAGTGGGGATTGTTATGGTAATGGGATATTAACTATCCCAGAAGATATGGAACAAGTGGACGCAGTGAATTCTGCTCCTATAGGAAATACCTACAATCCCACTTGGAAGAACCATCCGGGATTTAGCTGGAGAAACAATCCCGGGACTACTAACTTCCAGAAAAGAGTACCTCAGCAACTGCCATATCCGCAGAACCAGCAAGTCGCTCTGCCTGCACCAAGGAACTACATCGTTCCAACTGACCCCATGCAAGAATTCAGAGATATGCTGAAGAGCATTTCCGACTCTAACAAGGAAATGATAGAGTCCAACAGAAAGATTCAGGAAGCTCACGCAGAAAGAATCCAGCAGAACGAGAATAGACAGAAGCAGACCGAGCAAACAATCAGAAACACACAAGCTGCTATACAAACTTTAGAGACAAATGGGTCAGCTATCCACCCATTTCTCTCACAGGTCCCAGGGAACGCTACCAAGCAACACTGAGACCAACCCTCAAACTGAATGCAAGACATCACTCTAAGATCTGGTAAAATTCTATCTCCATCTCCACCCAAACCATCTGACCCTCCTATTCTTGTGCAGGAACCAGAAGAAGGCTCCAAGGACCCAACGCCGACGGATGTCGAAATCGAAGTAGCAAGGAAAGGGAAGACGGAGTTTATTTCCTGAGTACCGGCCAAAAGTACCTTACCCTGCCAGACTTATGCACAATAAAGATAAGGAGCAATTTGAAAAGTTTCTTAAGAATTTTAGTCAGATTCATGTTAATTTACCTTTACTTGATGTTATTTCTGAAATGCCAAAGTATGCTAAGTTTTTAAAAGAAGTTGTTAGTAATAAAAGAAAATTTGACATGGACAAGGTGGTTCTTAATGAAGAATGTTCGGCGGTTCTGTTGAATAAACTACCGTCTAAACAGAAAGATCCTGGTTGTTTTACCTTGCCATGTACAATTGGAAATATTACTAACATGCATGCATTAGCAGACTTAGGAGCTAGTATTAATCTTATGCCATCTAGTTTATTTGATAAATTAGGATTGCATGATTTGAAAACGACTAGGATGTGCATACAACTTGCAGATAGGACAGTAAAAATCCCCAAGGGAATAATTGAAGACCTCTTAGTAAAGGTCGGAAAATTTGTGTTTCCTGTGGATTTGTTGTATGGATGAATGGGGAAGGAGGAGTGCCCCTGATCCTAGGTCGACCATTTCTAGCGACCTCAAAAGCATTAATAGACGTCAGTAATGGTCAAATCAAGTTAAGGGTAGGAAATGATGACATCACTTTTGATCTAAATGAGACCCTTAGGTATCCCATGCATTTAGATGATACTTTTGTGTGGATGCCATGGAACACTTGATTGCAATTAACGTGACAGACCTATGCTCAAACTATCAAGTCTGAGTGAGGACTCCCTAGAATTAGAGGAGCCTGAACTTAGCCTTCTGAAAATGAAATACTTCTGATAGTTTCACTGAGATAGGTGATGATGAGATGAAGAAATAACGAACCTCATTTGAAGATCCACCAGAATTGGAACTGAAGGAACTACCCACTCATCTGTGCTACGAATTCCTAGATGACAACAAGAAACTTCCCATCATTCTTGCAGCCGATCTGATTGCAGAACAAAGGAAGTTGACTGTGGACATGTGCAGAAAGTATAGAAGAGCCTTTGCCTACAAAATTGCAGATATCCCATGTATTAATCCAAGCTTTTGTTCGCATAAGATTCTTCTAGAAAATGAGTATAAGCCATGTGTGCAACCTCAAAGGAGGTTGAATCCTAATGTGTGTGATGTTGTTAAGAAAGAAGTCATTAAACTTAGATGCAGGACTTATCTACCCTATCTCAGATAGTGAGTGGGTAAGCCCGGTGCAGGTAGTACCTAAGAAAGGCGGTATAACAGTTGTTAGGAATGAGCATAATGAACTAATCCCTACGAGAACTGTAACTGGTCATCGTGTATGCATAGACTATAGAAAATTAAATACGGCCACACGAAAAGATCACTTTCCCCTTCCTTTTATTGACCAAATGTTAGAAAGATTATCTGGACACATGTTTTATTGCTTTCTTGATGGGTTTTCTGGTTATTTTCAAATTCCTATTTCCCCTGAGGACCAGCATAAAACTACTTCACTGCCCTTTTGGAACATTTGCATATAGAAGGATGCCTTTTGGTTTGTGTAATGCACCTGCTACATTTCAACGTTGTATGACTGCTATCTTTGAGGACATGTTAGGAAAATCTATGGAAGTATTTATGGATGACTTTTCTGTTTTTGGTAATTCATTTGAGGTTTGTCTAAAGAACTTGGAGTTAATGTTGAAACGTTGTATAAAATCTAACCTGGTTTTAAATTGGGAAAAATGCCACTTCATGGTAAAAGAGGGAATTGTTTTAGGACACAAGATCTCACACCTAGGTATGGAAGTAGATAAGGCAAAAATTGAGGTTATTTCAAAACTACCTCCTCCCAAAAATGTGAGAGCCGTTAGGAGTTTTTTGGGACACGCTGGCTTTTATCGTAGGTTTATAAAAGATTTTTCATTAATAGCCAGGCCGTTGACCAATTTACTCGGAAAAGATGTTCCATTTGTCTTTGATGAGAAATGTCTAAAAGCTTTTAATAGACTTAAGGAACTCTTAACCACTGCACCTATCATGACATCACCCGACTGGAGTTTACCTTTTGAGCTTATGTGTGATGCTAGTGACTATGCAGTAGGAGTAGTTTTAGGACAAAGACATGATAAGAAATTTCATGTAATATATTATGCTAGTAAAACCTTAACTGATGCTCAGGAAAATTACACTACGACAGAAAAGGAATTATTAGCAGTAGTATATGCATTTGATAAGTTCGATCTTATCTAGTCCTGTCTAAAACTATTGTTTATACTGATCATTCTGCACTAAAATACTTGTTTAATAAAACCGACGCAAAACCAAGATTAATTAGATGGGTTTTATTGCTTCAAGAATTTGACATAGAAATTCGGGATAAGAAAGGGGCAGAAAACTTAGCCGCAGACCACTTGTCCAGGCTAGAGAATCCGTCCCTAGAAGCCATTGATGAAACAATCATATCTGATAAGTTTCCGGATGAAATCTATGTGCATTGTCTGCTATTTTCTCACCCCCTTGGTTTGCAGATATAGCAAATTATTTGGCAGCCCGGACTCTCCCTAGTGATATCACGACTCAACAAAGAAATAAATTCTTTGCTGACCTGAAATATTACTATTGGGAAGATCCTTTTCTATTTCGAATATGTGCAGACCAAATGATCAGGATGTGTCTCTCAAGAAGAAGGTTTCCAAATCCTGGAACACTGTCACTGCGGACCAACAGGCGGTCACTTAGCTGCAGCTAATACCGCCCGAAAAGTATTAGAAGCAGGCTTTACTGGCCTACCATATTCAAAGATGCCGCAGCATTCACAGGATCGTGCGATGCCTGTCAAAACTGGAACCATTCTTCTCGAGACAGTCTACCCAACAGGTAATTCAAAGTGTAGAAATATTTGACATATGGGGTATAGACTTCATGGGTCCATTCCCTCCCTCTTTTGGTAAGCAGTACATCATAGTAGCTGTAGAATATTTTTCAAAATGGCCTGAGGCACAGGCCCTACCTACTAATGATGCTAGAGTCGTATGCAAATTCCTTAAGCAGATTTTCGCCAGATTTGGATGTCCAAAAGCCCTAATCAGTGATCGAGGTACGCACTTCTGCAATTCTCAATTACAGAAGGTACTTCAGTAGTACGGAGTTCAGCATCGCATTTCCACAACCTACCATCCCCAAACCAATGGACAGGCTGAGGTAACTAATAGGGGAATAAAGAGAATCTTAGAAAAGACTGTGGGTGTTAACCGTAAGGATTGGGCCAATAAGCTGGAGGACTCATTATGGGCCTTCCGTACAGCATACAAGACCACTACAGGATTCTCACCCTATCGATTAGTCTATGGAAAAGCATGTCACCTTCCAGTTGAACTTGAACACAGAGCTTATTGGGCGGTACAAAAATGCAACCTCGACGATAATTTAACTAAGGAACGCCGGATTCTACAACTCAATGAATTGGATGAGTGGAGGCTCAAAGCCTATGAAAACTCACACCAATTCAAGATGACAAGTAAACTCCAGCATGACATGCGACTCAGAACCCAGAAGAATTTTGAACTAGGAGATAAGGTATTGCTATACAACTCACGATTAAGATTGTTCCCAAGAAAGCTGCGTAGCTGCTGGTCAGGACCATTCACAATCACGAAAGTATCACCTTTCGGAGCATGTGACATCATGGATTCTGACGGCATTATTCAAAAAGTAAACAGACACCGCCTAAAGATTTACAAAGAGTCGTTTGACTTGTCCGAGCAGACTGTGGACTTCACAGACTAAGGGAGTATCTCTTTCATTTTATTTCTTGTTTTGTTATGTTTATGTTCCTTCTTACCCGTAGTTAGTTGAATAAGTGTGGGGTAAGAATCTTTTCTGTTTTATTTCTTGTTTTCAAATAAGTGTAGGGTAATTAGATATGCATGAACACTGAGGACAGTGCCAGAATTAAGTGTGGGGTAGCAGTGCACGGTGCACTGTAGCAATTTGCAAAAATTTTTGCATGCTTTTGCTTGTTTTCCCCGTATTTTCACACCCTTCCAAATTTTTTTCAAAATTTTTCTGTCTTTCAGACTTCTAATTGCAGTATGCTTGGTTAAACAATTGCTTATGTCTATGATATGTAGGTAGTATGTTATGGTTAGTAGGAGATAATTGATGACTACGACTGAACTAATTGATTAGGAATATGGAATTCCTGATAACTGAGCACAACTTTGTCTATGATTAGAGACCTCAGCCAATTGCCTGTTCGAGACTTAACTAGATAAAATTAGACCAGTTGTAGATATATTGGCAGTTAGAATGACTAGATGAGACTCTGAGCTAAAAGTGAAAAGAAACAAAAGAAAGTTAATCAAATGAGGGTAGTTTGCCAGCGGCCTTCGCTACTCGAGCACCACTCCTTCGGGGAACTTAAAGCCTGATGCCCTAAGATCGTGTAGATCTAGGAGTCATCGGAGTGGGACTCGCTACATGGGTAGTTGAAGTTGACGTGTTCTAAGCATCCTGTTCTAAGCAGACACAAAATACCCTGAATCTATAAAGAAAATAACTAAATGCTAAAACATTAAAAATCTGATCACCGAAGCTCAGAACTCAAAAAGTTGTCTGTTGTTAGTATGTCTAGCGATGGGTCGAAGTGTTATCTGGTAGTAGTTAAGACAAGAGTACATTGTGTTGACTATCTGGTCTAGACTAGTACACACACTACACATCAGGAAGACCCTGTGACTAAGAAAAAGTTCAACCTAGTTGTTGATTTGTTTTCTGCCTGACCCTAACAAACTACTAGAGACATTTGAGACCTTGTCATAGCAACCTAACCAGTCAGACCTGTGTTAAGAATTGTCTGAAGAAGTTTTGGAATAAAAACATGACTAGGAATTTAAGTGACTGCACTACGGTTTAGAATCACTAACTTCAGGTAGACTTTGCTTGAGGACAAGCAAAAAGCTAAGTGTGGGGTTATATGATACGCGAAAATCGTATCACCTTTTTAGCATGTTTTTATGTATGATTTCGGGTGAAATTGAGGGTAAATTGATCTTAATTGTTTGTTATTTACTCAATTTCACAGTTTTTATGATTTTGGAAGTGTCAGGTGAAAAGTAGACGAAAACAACAAATTTTGGGGCAAAAACACAATTTTTGGAAATGTCGACTCGGTCAAAGGGTCAGGACGGGCGTCCCGACCCAGTCAAAGCACCGGGACGGGCGTCCCGACCTGGTCAACAGATCAGGACGGGCGTCCCGAACCCCCAGATCTAGTCCCACATCGAATTTTTGATGAAAAATCACCCCAGGAAGCTGCTATAAATACCCAGGCCTCCAGCAGTTGAAATCATTCCTCTCCACTCGATCTGAGTCATTAAGTGGTTTCCAGTGTACACTTCTCTAGTACACAACTCACTCAGAGACTCGGATCTCAGTTTCTTTCTTGTTAGTGTTTTGTTTTAGTTTTTGAGAAATAGTCTCAGATCTTAGGCTTACATAGATAGGTTCATTTTTTGTATTCATAGAATGCCCGGGATTTCGTTAGGAGATCCTAAGAGGCCTCGAGGCGTTCGAAGAGTCAGTCCACAGGGCTGGGCTTAAGCCGGGTTGTTAAGTAAAGCCCAGCTAATAGGCTGAGGAAGCGTCCTCTGAAGGTTCTGACGAGCAGAGTCGGGTCAAGCAGTACGACATATATAGCAGTAGGCTCCAACGGCGTGACTACGTAAAGGGTGATTTCTTTATGGCATCAGTCCCCCCTGTCCCTCTCTTTATATGTTGTTACTGTGTTTGTCCAAATACTGATTTGAATACAAGATTATGATTACTATGAATATTTGTTATGTTTGTTGAAGTTATTATGTTTTTCCGGAAATAGCCACCTGCTTAAATATTCATTATGTCTGCATGTCTAATGTAGTTTCTTTTAAACTAAAATTAGGGTTATAGACAATTCCTAACCACGGTCTATTCATAACCTGTTTAGTTTAACAGGCATCAATTAGTATTGGTGTCTCCCATACTAGATAAAATAACATGCGGAACACCCTGTTTGTTAGAGTAGTCTAGGTAGGCTGAGTAGAGCGTTATGCCGGCGGTTATGGGCAAGCAGCATGATTCCCGAAGTGGCATAGGGCTTTCATAGTTGTCTTTAGTAGTAGCCGTGAGTAGGGCCGTTTACCTTGGCGATGGGGCGGTAGCATAGAGACTCAGATGTGGTACACCTTTAGAGACAGAACATAGTTGCAATCCAGGCTAAGATATATCTAAAACACTCGAATATAGGTCAATCAACATATAGGAACAATATAACATAGAATCAGGACTCATCTATTAAACACTTCTAGGATTAATTAGACTTAAACCTAGTGGAGAACGAATCACCATCTCATCAAAGTTATTGATGAAGATTGCATAACTGGATTATAAGATAAGAGTTAGGAATAAAGGCTAGTTACTACTAAGCCGTTGCCACTTCCCTGGGAGTACGATATTTAACTTAATAAAATCGTAGATACTTTCCAACAGACTAGCTACACGATAGGTACTCTGCCTTAGGTTCTGGCTGATTAAGTGACACCATAGAGACTAAATGTGACAATTAGTCAATCATAGTCCTTAATTATTCATAATCAACATAGGGTAAAATAACACGTATTTAGCACATCGGTTGGAAACCCCATTAGAACCTTCGGAGGATGCTTCCTCAGCCTAGTAACTGGGCTTTACCTTAATACACAGCTTAAGCCCAGCCCTGTAAACTGACTCTTCGAACGCCTAGAGCCCTCTTAGGATCTCCTAACGAAATCCCGGGTATTCTATGAATACCATAAACGAACCTATCTATCGAAGCCTAAGATCTGAGACTATTTCTGAGAAACTAAGAAAACAAAACACTAACTAGAAAGAAAGAAAACTTATATTGAACCCGAGTCTCTCAGTGACTTATGTACTCGAGAAAAGTGTACACTTGAAGTCACTAAATGATTCAGATCAAGTGGAGAGGAATGATTTCAACTAAGGAAGGCCTGGGGTATTTTTAACAGCTTCCTGGAGTGATTTTTCATCAAAAATTCGATGTGGGACTTGAATTTCTGGTTCAGGACGCCCGTCTTGGATTTGGACGCCCGTCCCGGTCTGTTGACCAGGTCAGGACGGCCGTCCCGATTCGGGACGCCCTCCCCGAAGTTCGAACTTCTGAAAATTTGTGTTTTTGCCCCGAAATTTGCCATTTTCTTCTACTTTTCACCTGACACTTCCAAAATAATGAAAACTGTGAAATTGAGTTAATAATAAACAATTAAGACCGATTTTCCCTCAATTTCAGCCTAAATCATGCCTAAAAACATGCTAAAAATGTGATATGATTTATGCATATCATTCCTGTTTGACTCTATCATTTCCTTATTAGAGTTAGCAATGCTCTTCAGTATGTCTCGGAATTCTTGCATTGAATCGACTGGTACGACATACTTCCTTGGAGTGGGCAGAGCTACTTGCTGGTTTTGCGGTTAAGGTAGTTGTTGAGGTGCTCTGTTATGGAAGTTCATAGTACCAAGATTATTTCTCCAATTAAATCCTGGGTGATTCTTCCAGGTGGGGTTGTAAGTGTTTCCTACGGGAACAGAGTTAACTGCTTCCACTTGTTCTATGTCCTCTGGAATAGTTAGTATTCCATTACCATAATAATTCCCACTGAAATTCGGTCCTTGGCAAAATTCGCAGACTTGGTATACCGGTTGGATGCCCATTCCCTATTGAAAGGCATTTAGTTGATTTGCAATATTAGTTTTGAGTGCCTCGAATTGTTCGTTAGTGGAGGCAATTACCGCATTAACCGGTTGCTTCTTAGCGCGACCACTGGTGCGCCAGTTCTTGCTGTTCCTATAGAGTCTTTCCAGGGCATTTCTAGCATCTACTTCGTTAAGTCCATTGAAACAACCCTGGGCGTTTAGTCCATTAAGAACTTGCTTGCCCATTTCTGTCATACCCCCATAGAATTATTGGATTAGTAGAGCTTCAGTCAGTCCATGCTGAGGGCAGAGTCTGAGGAGTTCCTTGAATCTGTCCCAAAGTTCAATTACTGTCTCATCGGGAGCTTGAGTAAAACTAGATAGAGCCTTACGATATTCTAAGACTCTTGCTGCGGGGTAGTATTCCTCTAAAACAGCCTTACTTAACTCATCCCAAGTTGTGATCGAGTTAGTAGGGAACTGTGCCAACCACCTCTTAGCTCTGTCCCTAAGAGAGTAGGGAAAGAGGTTTAGTTTGGTTACCTCAGCAGTGTTGTCTCCCTGGAGACCCTTGCAAAGAGTGGAGAATTTAGTTAAGTGCTCAAGTAGATTTTTGGCTGCAGTTCCTCCAAACTGGACCCGATTTATTATCAGTTGGAGCACATTCAGTTTAAGATCATAGCGGGCATTTCCAGGGATTCTGATGGCGGATGATATTGGAATAGTCTGCGGCTAGATATACGATTCGAGTGGGGGTGTTTCGCTGCCATTTCGGTTCTTCGTCTGTTAGCCATTCGGATGAGACGTTCGGGGTTTTCAACTGGGGTTTCAAGTTCAGCTTCTAAAGTTGGAGTCATAAAACTACACAGAACATACGTTAGAGAGAAGGTTAGTGGAGTCATGTAGATTTATTTGAAGGAAAATATTGGAAAATAAGAAAAAGTAACATAAAGAACTGACATAGGAAAAATAAAAGCACATTTTTTCTGTTTTTTATAGAAAGCAAGTAAATTTCCTTAATACAGTTTTAGAATTATTTTCTAAAATTTGATTATCCTAAATATCTTAATTTTAGATAATTTCTAAAATTAATTAGTTATGATAACCCTATATTTAAGGAAAGTGGTTGTCTAACTAGAATTAAAATAAACATTGGTCTAAGGTATAGATTACTACGGTTACCAATCATAAGCTTCTAGAATTGTGGCCAATAATCCTAAATTTTTATGATATTTCCCCGGCAATGGCGCCAAAAATCTGATGCGTTCCAATTAGTATGCTAAAAGATAGGCTTTTATTTACCTATGTCGATTATGAGTAATTAAGGACCGAGTCTTACTAACAGTCACTTTAGCATTAATTGTTGTCACTTAATCAATCAGAACCAATGGCAGAGTACCTATCGTGTAGCTAGTTCTTGGAAAGTATCTACGATTTTAATTTATTAATAACGTACTCCCAGGGAACTGGTAACGGCTTGGTAGTAACTATCCCTTAATCCTAACATTCATCTTATTTATCTAATCAATCAATCGATAATCAATACCTTGAGATTGATTGGTGATCCCAATCACACATAACAAGCAAATAGCATTCAAGAGTAGACATGCATTCATCAATTTAAGCTCAGTTATTACAACTTGTTTGACCTTATCTTCGAACATTTTAGATATATCTTGATCTCTAAGGTAATTATGAAATGTAACCATCTGTTTACCATATATGAGTTACTTGGTGTATTCACCCCTACCTTGGGATGATCCTTCTCATATGTTGATATGCATAAATCATATCACTTTTTTAGCATGTTTTTAGGCATAATTTAGGGAGAAATTGGTGTTAAATCGTTATCAATTGACTGTTATTAACTCGATTTTGCAGTTTTTGTGATTTTGGAAGTGTCAGGTGAAAAGTGCAAGAAAATGGCAAATTTCGGGGTAAAAACGTGATTTTCAGAAGTTTGAAAGTCGGGATGGGCATCCAAAACCCAGGACGGGCGTCCTGACCTGGTCAACAAACTAGGACGGGCGTCCAGGACTTGGGACGGCCTTCCTGACCTGGTTAACAGGCCGGGATGGGCGTCCCAGATCTAGGATGGGTGTCCCGAATGCCTGGTCAAAGTCCCACATCGAATTTTTGAGAGAAATTCACCTAGTTCCCCTGCTATAAATACCCCATGCCTTCCTCAGTTGAAATCATTCCTCTCCACTCGATCTGAGTCATCTAGTGACTTCAAGTATACAATTTTCTATAGTATACAAGTCACTTAGTGATCTCAGGTTTTAGTATAGGTATATTTATAGTTTTAGAGAGTTTCTCGTGTTCTTCATTTCTGAGAGTCTGTCTCAGATCTTAGAATACGACTAGATAGGTTCGTTTTTGGTATTCATAGAATACCCTAGATTTCGTTAGGAGATCCTAAGAGGGCACTAGGCATTCGAAGAGTTAGTCAACAGGGTTGTGCTTAAGCTGGTTATTAAGGTAAAGCATAGCTACTAGGCTGATGAAGCGTCCTCCGAAGGTTCTGTCAAGCAGAGTCGGGTCGAGCAGTCCAACATATACAAGCAGTTGCTCCATCAGTGGACTACGTAAAGGGTGAATACTTTATGGCATCGGTCCCCTTGTCCCTCTCTTTATATGTCTGTACTGTGTTCGTCCAAATAATTATTATGAATATTAAACTATGATTGTATGAATATGTGTTTTACATGTTGAAGTAATTTATATTTTTCCGAAAATGGTCACCAGCTTAACTATCATTATGACTGCATGTCTACTGTAGTTTCTTTTAAACTAGATGAATGGTTATAGACAACTCCTAACCATGGTCTAATCATAACCTGTTTAGTTTAACAAGCATTAATTTAGGACTTCCCGTCGGAAGTATTAATGTTTGCCATAGTAGATGAAATAACCTATAAATCACCATGTTTGTTAAAGTAGTCTAAGTAGGCTGAGTTTGTGTGTTTATGCCGGCGTTAGGGCGAGCGACATGATCTCCTGAGTGACACAGGACTTTCATGGATGCCTTTAGCTCGAATCGTGAGTAGGGCCGTCATTAAGGTAGGGCGGTTTATTAGGTAACTCGGATGTGGTACACCTGTAGAATCAGTACATAATTGCAATCTAGACCAAGATATATCTAAAATACTCGAAGATAGGTCAATCAACATGTAGGAAAAATATAACGTAAAATCAGAACATTATCTGTAAAACACTCTTTTAGACATAAATAGACTTGAACCTGAGAATGAATCACCCTCTCATCAAGGAATTTGATTAACAATTGCATAACTGGATCATAAGATAAGAGTTAGGATAAGAGGATAGTTACTACTAAGTTGTTACCACTTCCCTGGGAGTACGATAATTGATTAAATTAAAATCGTAGATACTTTCCAACAGACTAGCTACACGATAGGTACTCTGCCTTAGGTTCTGATTGATTAAGTGATAGCATAGAGACTAAATGTGATAATTAGTCATTCTAAGTCTTTAATTATTCATAATCAACATAGGGTAAAATAACACCTATTTTAGCATATCAGTCGGAACGCATCATCTGTCGGATTAAAGTATCCATGAACGGTTCCCTATGTCACTTCGGTATCATGCCACTTAACCCTAGGATTGGCCTAGCGTACAAACTCAGCTTTATTAGGGTACTCTAACAAACATGGTGATCTATTTTGTTATTTCTTCCTAATCTGGCAGACCTTTTACAGTTTGTTAAACTATACAGGTTATGATTCAGACCTTGGTTAGGAGTTGTCTATAACCCTAGTTTAATATAAAAGGACACAATAGTTCAACATTCATAATGACAATTCTAGCTCTATGATCTTCCTGGGAAAATGAATAGCATCTCAAATTGTAAAACATGAATGATATATAAATTCAGTATCAAATCAATATCCAGATAAAATAATCCATAAACATACAGAAACTCGTCTAGGGGACCCACTATCATAAAGTAGTCACCGCTTTATGCAGGTCCAGCTGGCACTACAGCTCTTGTATCCTTCTGATTGCTCGATCCTACTTTGCTCGGCAGAGCCTACGGAGAACGCTTCCCAGACCTAGTAGCAATTTCTTTACCTTACATCCCGGGCTTAAGCAAATTGCCTTAATCTGACTAAGAACACGCACCCTATCTCTCTCTTAGGATCTCCTAACGAAATCTCGGTATTCTGTGATACAAAAAACGAACCATATCTAGTCGTAATCTAAGATTCTGAGATAGACTCTTAGAAAGCAAAGAAAACAAGAAACTCTCGTATACTAAACTACTTGAAGGAAACACCTGAGATCACTCAATGACTTGTATACTGTAGAAAAATGTATACTTGAAGTCACTAAATAATTAAGATCAAGTGGAAAGGGATAATTTCAACTCTTGGAGGCCTAGGGTATTTATAGTAGCTTTTTGGAGTGAATTTCTCCAAACTTTTTGATGTGGGACAACTTCTGGTGCTCGGGACGCCCGTCCCAAGCTTGGGACGGCCGTCCTGGTGCTTTGACTAGGTCAGGACTCCCGTCCTGAATTCGGGACGCCCGTCCCGAACTCAGCATTTCCAAAAATTGCATTTTTACCCCAAAATTTGCTGTTTTCATGCAATTTACTCCTGAAACTTCCAAAATCAAAATTTAAGCAATTTTATGTCAATTTGATTCAATTGAGATCAAATACATTCAAATATTACCCTATTTTATGTCTAAAAACATGCTAAAAAGGAGATATGATTTATGCATATCAATAGACATAAGCATTTCTTAAACTAATCAATACTGAAATTGAAGTCTGAAAGAGTGAAAAATTTTAACATTGTTTTTGGAAGGGTGCAATTTTAGTGTGAAATATTTGAAAACATGCAAATTTTGACTACTATAGTGCATAGTGCACTGCTACCCCACACTTAAAGTTTACACTATCCTCAGTGTTCATGCATATCCTATTACCCCACACTTATTTGCAAAATAAAAGCTGGAAAAACATATTGATGCGATTCCGGTTGACGTACTAAATAGGTGTTCTTTTACCCTATGTCGATTATGATTAATTAAGGACTGTGATTGACTAATTGTCACGTTTAGTCTTATGGTGTCACTTAATCAGCCAGAATCTAAGGCAGAGTACCTATCGTGTAGCTAGTCTATTGGAAAGTATCTACGATTTTACTAAGTTAATTATCGTACTCCCAGGGAAGTGGCAACGGCTTAGTAGTAACTAGCCTCTTATCCTAACTCTTATCTTATGATCCAGTTATGCAATCTTCATCAAATACTTTGATGAGAGGGTGATCCATTCTCCACTAGGTTCAAGTCTAATTAACCCTAGAAGTGTTTTAAAGATAAGTTTTGATTCTATGTTATACTGTTCCTATATGTTGATTGACCTATATTCGAGTGTTTTAGATATATCTTAGCCTGGAATGCAACTATGTTCTGTGTCTAAAGGTGTACCACATTTGAGTCTCTATGCTACCGCCCCCTATCATTAAGGTAAACGACCCTACTCACGGTACGAACAAAGACAGTTATGAAAGCCCTATGTCACTTTCGGGGATCACTCTGAAGGCTCGTAATCGCTGGCATAACGCTCTACTCAGCCTACCTAGACTACTCTAACAAGCCAGGTGTTCAGCATGTTATTTTATCTAGTATGGCAGACACCAATACTAATTGATGCCTGTTAAACTAAACAGGTTATAAATAGACCGTGGTTAGGAATTGTCTATAACCCTATTTTAGTTTAAAAGAAACTACATTAGACATGCAGACATAATGATTATTTAGCAGGTGGCTATTTCCGGAAAAACATAATAACTTCAACATACAAAACAACTATTCATAAAATCATAATCTGATATTCATAATTGATGTTTAGGACAAAGCAATAAAACATATAAGAGAGGGGTATGGGGACTGATGCCATAAAGAAATCACTCTTTACTTAGTCTCACCTACAGAGCGTACTGCTGTATACGTCGTATTGCTCGCCCTAACTCTGCTCACCAGAACCTTCGGAGGACGCTTCCTCAGCCTAGTAGCTAGACTTTACCTTACGTCCTGGGCTTAAGCCTAGCCCTGTCGACTGACTCTTCGAACGCCTAGAGCTCTCTTAGGATCTCCTAACGAAATCCCGGGTATTCTATGAATACCAGAAACGAACCTATCTATAGAAACCTAAGATCTGAGACTATTTCTCAGAAACTAAAACAAACACTAATAAGAAAGAAAACTGAGATCTGAGTCTCTGAGTGAGTTGTGTACTGGAAAATTGTACACTGGAAACCACTTAATGACTCAGATCGAGTGGAGAGGGATGAATTCAACTGCTGGAGGTATTTATAGAAGCTTCCCGGAGTGAAAAATTCTGAAAAATTCGATGTGGGACAGCTTCTGGCGGTTCGGGACGCCCGTCTGATTCGTTGACCAGGTTCGGGACGCCCATCCCGGTTCAGGACGCCCGTCCTGGCGGTTTGACTGGGTCGGGACGCCCGTCCCGGGTTCGGGACGCCCGTCCCGGACCTTTGACCGGGTCAATATTTCCAAAAATTGCGTTTTTGCCCCAGAATTTGCTGTTTTCGTCTACTTTTCACCTGACACTTCCAAAATCATAAAAACCGTGAAATCAAGTAAATAGTAAATGATTAATGTCAATTTACTCTCGATTTCACATTAAAACATACATAAAAACAAGCTAAAAATGTGATACGATTTTCGCGTATCACATATAAAACTCTTACCCCACACTTATTTGACTAACTAAGAGGAAGAGAAAGAAAACAAAACAACAAAACAAAAAGGGTAATAGAGATAACAAAACATAATAAAAATAATAATGCAAATAGAGTGAAGAGAATACTCCCTTATTCTGAAAATTCAACAATCTGCTCGGACAAGTCGAGTGGTTCTCTTTAGAGTTTTAATCTTTGTCCATTCACTTTTTGAGTAGTACCGTCCGAATCCATTATGACACATGCTCCAAAGGGCGATACTTCTGTGATAGTGAACGGTCCTGACCAACAGCTACACAACTTTCCTGGGAATAATTTTAATCGTGAGTTGTATAATAGTACTTTATCCCCTGGTTCAAAATTCTTCTAGGCTCTGAGTCGCCTGTCATGCCGGAGTTTACTTGTCATCTTGAATTGATGTGAATTTTCATAGGCTGAGCCTCCATTCATCTAATTCGTTGAGTTGTAGAACTCAGTTTTCCTTAGTCAATGTATTATCTAGATTGCATTTTTGCACCGCCCAGTAAGCTCTATGTTCAATTTCAACAGGACGATGACATGCTTTTCCATAGACCAATCTATAAGGTGAAAATCCTATAGAGGTTCTATATGCCGTACGAAAGGCCCATAATGCATCATCAAGTTTTATGGCCCAATCCTTACGGTTAACACCTACGGTCTTTTCTAGTATTCATTTAATTCCTCTATTGGTTAGCTCAACCTACCCATTGGTTTGAGGGTGGTATGCTGTGGAAAGGCGATGTTGAACTCCATATTGCTGAAGTACCTTCTGCATTTGTGAGTTGCAAAAATGTGTACCACAGTCACTGATTAGGGCTTTTGGGCATCCGAATCTAGAGCATAGCTGTCTAAGAAATCTGTACACGACTCTAGCATCATTAGTAGGTAGTGCATGTGCCACATGCCACTTTGAAAAATATTCTACAGCTACTATGATGTACTTTTGACCATAGGAAGAAGGAAATGGACCCATGAAGTCTATACCCCACATGTCAAATATCTCTACACTTTGAATTACCTGTTGGGGTAGACCGTCTCAGGAAGATATGTTTCCTGTTTTTTGACAGGCATCGCAAGATCCTACAAATGCTGCGGCGTCTTTGAATATGGTAGGCTAGTAGAAGCATGCTTCCAGTACTTTTCGGGCAGTATTAGCTGTCGCTAAGTGACCGCTTGCAGGTCTGCAATGATAATGTTCCAGAATTTGGAAACCTTCTTCTTGAGAGACGCATCTCCTGATCATCTAATCTGCACATATTCGAAATAAAAAGGGATCCTCCCAATAGTAATATTTAAGATCAGCAAAGAATTTCCTTCTCTGTTGGGCAGTGATATCATTAGGAAGGGTCTGAGCTACCAAGTAATTAGCTATATCTGCAAACCATAGGGGTGAGAAAATAGCAAACAAAGTGCATAGATTCTCATCCAAAAATTTATCAGATATGATCGATTCATCTATAGCTTCTAGGGCCGAATTTTCTAGCCTTGACAAGTGGTCTGCAGCTAGGTTTTCTGCCCCCTTCTTATCCCTGATTTCTATGTCAAATTCTTGAAGCAATAAAACCCATTTGATTAGTCTTGGTTTTGCGTCAATTTTATTGAACAAGTATTTTAATGCAGAATGATCAGTATAAACTATTGTTTTAGACAAGACTAGATAAGACCGAAATTTATCTAACGGGTATACTATTGCTAGTAATTCCTTTTCTGTCGTAGTGGAATTTTCCTAAGCGTCAATCAAGGTTTTGCTAGCGTAATATATTACATGAAACTTCTTATGATGTCTCTGTCCTAAAACAACTCATACTGCATAGTCACTGGCGTCACACATTAACTCAAACGGTAAACTCCAGTCAGGTGATGTCATAATAGGTGCAGTAGTCAGAAGTTCCTTAAGTCTGTTAAAAGCTTTTAGTCATTTTTCATCAAAAATAAAAGGAACATCCTTACCAAGTAAATTGGTCAACGGTCTGGCTATTAGTGAAAAACCTTTTATAAATCTGCGATAAAAACCAGTGTGTCCCAAAAAACTTCTAATGGCTCTCACAGAGTTAGGCACTTTTCCACTGGTGTGAGATCTTATGTCCTAATACAATCCCCTCTTTTACCATGAAATGGCACTTTTCCCAATTTAGAACCAAATTTGATTTTATACAACGTTTTAACATCAATTCCATGTTCTTTAGACAAATCCCAAATGAATTCCCAAAAACTGAGAAATCATCCATGAATACTGCCATAGACTCTCCTAACATGTCCTCAAAAATAGCAGTCATACAACGTTGGAAAGTAGCGGGTGCATTACACAAACCAAAAGGCATTCTTCTATATGCTAATGTTCCAAAAGGGCATGTGAAGGTAGTTTTATGCTGGTCTTCTGGGGAAATGGGGATTTGAAAATATCCAAAAAATCCATCAAGAAAGCAGTAAAACATATGTCTAGATAATCTTTCTAACATTTGGTCGATAAAAGGAAGAGGGAAATGGTCTTTTCATGTAGCAGTGTTTAGTTTTCTGTAATCAATGCAGACACAATGACCAGTAACAGTTCTCATAGGAATTAATTCATTATTTTCATTTTTGACAACTGTTATCCCACCTTTCTTAGGTACTACCTGTACTGAGCTTACTCATTCACTATCCGAAATTGGATAGATAAGTCCAACATCCAACAATTTGATTACTTCTTTTTTAACAACATCACACACATTAGGATTCAGCCTTCTTTGAGGTTGCACACATGGCTTATAATCATTTTCTAAAAGAATCTTATGCAAACAAAAGCTTGGATTGATACCTGGAATATCTGCAATTTTGTATGCAAAGGCTCTTTTGTACTTTTTGCACATGTCCACGGTCAACTTCCGTTGTTCTGCGGTTAGATCGGCTGCGAGAATGATGGGAAGTTTCCTATTGTCGTCTAGGAATTCATAGCACAGATGAGTGGGTAATTCCGTTAGCTCCAAGTCTGGTGGATCTTCAAATGAAGTTTGTTCTTTCTTCATCTCATTAGTACCTATCTCAGTGAAACTGTCAAAATTAATTTTGTAATCAGAAGATCTGAGATCAGTTTCTTCTATTTCTAGAGAGTATTCCCCCAAGATTCGATAGTTTGAGCATAGGTCTGTCATGTTAACTTCAATCAATTGTTCAATAACATCCACACAAAAACAAATATTATCTAAATGCATGGGATACTTAAGGGTTTCATTTAGATCAAACGTGATATCTTCATTGTCTACCCTTAGTTTGATTTGACCATTACTGACGTCTATTAATGCTTTCGAGGTAGCTAGAAAGGGTCGACCTAGAATCAGAGGCACTCCTCCTTCTCCATTCATGTCCATGACAACAAATTCTACAGGGAAAACAAATTTTCCTACCTTTACTAAGAAGTCTTCAATTATTCCCCTGGGAATTTTGACTGTCCTGTCTACAAGTTGTATGCATGTTCTAGTTGCTTTTAAATCATGCAATCCTAATTTATCAAATAAACTAGATGACATGAGATTTATACTAGCTCCTAAGTCTGCTAATGCATGAATATTAGTAATATTTCCAATCATACACGACAAGGTAAAGCAGCTTGGATCTTTCTATTTGGAAGGCAGTTTGTTCAATAGAACTGCCAAACATTCTTCATTAAGAACCATCTTGTCCATGCCAAATTTTCTTTTATTACTAATAACTTCTTTTAAACACTTAGCATACTTTGGCATTTCAGAAATAACATCAAGCAAAGGTAAATTAACATGAATCTGACTAAAATTCTTAAAAAACTTTTCAAACTGCTCCTTATCTTTATTCTGCATAAGTCTTGCAGGGTAAGGTACTCTCAGTCGATACTCAGGGATGGACTCCTTCCCTTTCCTTGCTACTTCGGTTTCGACATCCGTCGGCGTTGGTTCCTGGGAGCCTTCTTCTGGTTCTTGCACAAGAATAGGAGGATCAGAAGGTTTGGAAGGAGAAGGAGATAGAATTTTACCAGATCTCAGAGTAATGGTCTTGCATTCATTTTGTGGGTTGGTCTCAATGTTGCTTGGCAGCGTTCCTTGAGACATGTGAGAGAGATGAGTGGACAGCTGTCCCATTTGTCTCTCCAGAGTTTGTGCTGTGATTCCGACTGATATGCTAAAAATAGGTTTTATCTACCCTATATCGATTATGAATAACTAAGGACTTAGAATTACTAATTGTCACATTTAGCATCTATATTGTCACTTAATCAATCAGAACCTAAGATAGAGTACCTATCGTGTAGCTAGTCTATTGGAAAGTACCTACAATTTTAATTTAAGAATTTATCGTACTCCCAAGGAAGTGGTAACGACTTAGTAGTAACTATCCTTTTACCCTAACTCTCATTTTATTATCCAGTTATGCAATCATTCATCAAAATCTTTGATGAGGGGTTGATCCATTCTACACAAGGTTCAAGTTTACTTAAGCATACAAGAGTGTTTTACAGACAGTGTTCTGATATATGTTATATTGTTCCTACATGTTGATTGACCTATCTTCGAGTATTTTAGATATATCTTGGTTTGGATTGCAATTATATACTGATTCTACTTGTGTACCACATCTGAGTTATCTAATAAACCGCTCCATCGCCATTGATGGCCCTACTCACGGTTCGAGCTAAAGGC
Organism: Asclepias syriaca; assembly: GCA_027405835.1. Classification (NCBI taxonomy): domain Eukaryota; kingdom Viridiplantae; phylum Streptophyta; class Magnoliopsida; order Gentianales; family Apocynaceae; genus Asclepias; species Asclepias syriaca. The sequence goes on along the minus strand of CM049926.1, from coordinate 20,586,090 downwards.
ATCCATGAAAGTCCTATGTCACTCAGGAGATCATGTCGCTCGCCCTAACGCCGGCATAAACATACGAACTCAGCCTACTTAGACTACTTTAACCAACATGGTGATCTATACGTTATTTCATCTAATATGGTAGACCTTAATGCTTCCGTCCTCACACAAAGCCCTAAATTAAGGCTTGATAAACTAGACAGGTTATGATTAGACCGTGGTTAGGAGTTGTCTATAACCATTCATCTAATTTAAAAGAGCAAATAGATATACATACATAATGATAATTAAGTTGGTGACCTTTCAGGAAAAATGTAAATAGCTTCAACATGCATAACACATATTCATAATATCATAATTTAGTATTCAAATAGGTCTTTGGACAAACACAGTACAAACATATAAAGAGAGGGATAAGGGGACCACCACCATAAAGTATTCACCATTTATTAGGTCCGCTGATGGAGCAACTGCTTGTATATCCTGGACTGTTTAACCCGACTCTGCTCGACAGAACCTTGGGAGAATGCCTCCTTTACCTTCCCTTCCCTCTGTGGCTTAGCAAAGCCCTGTTGAATAATTCTTCGAACACCTAGTGCTCTCTTAGGATCTCCTAACAAAATCCTGGGTATTCTATGAATACTAAACACGAACCCTATCTAGTCGTATTCTAAGAACTGAGACAGACTCTGAGAAACAAAGAATACAAGAAACTCTCGAATACTAAAAATATCTACTTGAACGAAAACACCTGAAATCACTGAATGACTTGTAAACACTAGAAAATTGTGTACTGGAAGCCACTGAATGATTTAGATCAAGTGGAGAGAAATGAATTCAACTGTGAAAGGCCTGGGGTATTTATAGCAGGGGAGTTGAGTGATTTTTTGATGAAGAAAAAGATGTGGGAGTCTGTATAGGGGTTCAAGACGCCCGTCCCGACCTGTTGACAGGGCCAGGACACCCGTCCCAGTGCTTTAACCGGGTCGGGATGCCCGTCCCGGGTCTTTGAGAGGGTCGGGACACCTGTCCTAGTCTTGGGACGCCCGTCCTAACTTCTAAACTTTTGAAAATCACATTTTTGCCCTGAAATTTGCCATTTTCTTGCATATTTCACCCGAAGCATCCAAAATCACAAAACTACGAAATTGTGTTAATAACAGTCAATTGAGAATGATTTAACTCCAATTTTGCCCTAAATTGTGCCTAAAAACATGCTAAAAAGTGATATGATTTGTGCATATCATATAACCCCACACTTAGCTTTTTGCTTGTCCTCAAGCAAAGTTTACATGAAATTATTGATTTTTAAATTGTAGGTGCAGTCACTTAAAATTCCTAGCAATGTTTTTAGCTAGAAATTGATCATTGAGTCAAATGATTCACAAAACAGGCCTGACTGGTTAAGTTGCTATGACAAGGTCTCAAATGTCTTTAGTAGGTTATCATGGTCAGGCAAGGTTAAGAATTTAATAACTAGACTAAACTCTACTCTTAGTCACGAGGTCTTCCTGATGTGTAGTGTGTGTATTAGTCCAAACTAGATTGTCAACACAATATAGCCTTCTCTTAACTCTTACAAGATAATACTTCAACCAGTCGCTAGACATAACAGCAACAAACAACTTTATGAGTTCTGAGCTTTGGTGTCAAGGTTTTTCAATTAAGAATTTCAATATAAGAACACACTGGGCTATGTATTTTTAGATTGATTGTTCAGAGTATTTTTGTGTTCGCTTTCACACATCAACTTTAACTACCCATGTAGCGAGCCCCACTCCGATGACTCCCAGACCTACACGACCTTAGGGCATCAGACTTTAAGTTCCCTTAAGGAGTGGTGCTCAAGTAGCAAAGGACGCTTGCAAACTACCCTATTTATTTAACTTTTTCACTTCTAGCTCAGAGCATCATCTAGTCATTTAAATTGCTAATGCATCCTCAATCGGTCTAATATTATTTAGTTAAGTATCGAAAAGGTATTTTGGTTGATGTCTCTAATCCAAACTAAGTTGTGCTCAATTATCAGGAATTCCCTATTTCTAATCGAGGAATTCAATAAAGTTATCACGTTGTCTCCTACTGATCATAATGCTCTACTCACATATCATAGACATAAGCATTTCTTTACCAATCATAAATGCTTTTTGAAGTCTGAAAGAGTGAAAAATTTTGAAATTTTTTTTGGAAGGGTGCAATTTTAGTGAGAAATATGGGAAAACATGCAAAAAAAAATTGTACTGCTACAACAGTGCACAGTGCACTGCTACCCCACACTTAAGGTTTACACTGTCCATAGTGTTCATGCATATCTAATCACCCCACACTTATTTGAAAAACAAAGGTTTAAACTAGGACATATAAAACTCTTACCCCACACTTATTTGACTAACTAAGGGGAAGAGAAAGAAAATAAAACAATAAAACAAAAGTAGAAGAAATAACATGTAAATAAAAGAAACAATGTTGTTATGTCATATAAATCAATGTTTTGCATACAAAGATTCATATTTCATACAACCCAGACTAATCACATAATCACACAGAAAGCAAAAAAAAATAAATAAATAAAAGAAAGAAAGAGAAAAGGAAAAAGAGAAACTAAGAACTGGGCTCATTGTCATCGGGTGCACAGAAGTAGACCTCGGGGACTTCAACCAACCGGGAAGTCTGCTGAAAAACCTCCTCGACCCTACTGCTGGTCATGCTGATTCTGTCCTCCATCATCAACAACTGCCTCTCAATGTTTGCCATATCCCAGCTATGTCAGGCGGTGAGTTTCACCAATCCTTACGACATATGTCGCTCAAAAGCGGTGCAAGGCACGAATGTCTGGGTCAGTGGTATGTGCTATGTGGCCGATCCCTGTACCGATGACTCTCCCTGCTGCTCCATGTGGATGGAGTAGCGCCCAGTTGCATCTCGTACGACCATTCCCATGTTCCGTAGAATGGTTAGGTCCGCAGGAATGGTGGTTGGGGCAACCTAGGTCAACTCGGAGCCCTCGATGTCCAGCTCTAAGTAATGGGCTATCTGAATGATGAACAGCCCGAGCCCCAAACACTACTTCCGAGTGTCCGTAGAGAATCCCAGCATGATGACGGTAATGAGTCGGGCCATCTCTACCGTAGTACCCCTGTGCATGTTGGCCAGGAGGAATGTCTCCATCTGGGTGACATTCCCGGGGGCAGTCTGACGCCCTGACAGAGTATGTGCTATAATAGCATGTAAGTAGCAAAGGGCCGGATGAATACCTGTGGCTTTCATGAAGCCATGCTGGTAGGGGACGCTAGTCGTACAGATCTAAGCCCAAGTAGTGGAGACATCCGTAGAGGTGAAATCTCGCACTGCTGTAGTGTAGGCGGGCGTATCCAGTTCCTCCATCCGCCAGATACCCAAGGCGATGCCGAACTCGGCCATGCTCATCGATCGATCCATTCCGCCTAGTCGGAATGTGATATGGTCTTGCTGGAATGTAAAGGAAGCGTAGAACTCACATACCAGCTCGAGGTAGGTCGGCTTGGTGACGATGAAAACTCGACTGTAGGGTAGCACGTCGAGTATGCGCTGGACCTCCTGCTCGACTCCCAATATCCGAACGGCTGCCCAGTCGAGCGTTCTGCCAACCAGTACGCTACGCCCGATGTGTCCATGGCACCTCTCCTGATATGTGGGAATGGAAGGAAAGAGCATGAAAGGATGTGCCACAGATGTTACAGTCATCGACGAAGTAATACGAGCGCATTTTGGAGCCATTTGTTTGAAGAAGTTTGAGAGAGTTTGAGAATTTGGCGGGAAAGAAAATTCAAATTCAAATTCTGGAGAAAAATTAGAATTCAGAAGGGTGGATTTTGGTTAGGGAAGGATTTTGAATTTTTGGCTGGAAATTCGAATTTTGGAGGGAAATTCAAATTTTGGAACAAAATTCAAAAGTTCAAATTTTTGGAGGGAAATTCGAAATTTGAAATTTCAAGAGTTTGCCAAAAATTTCTAGAGAGAAGTTGGAGAGAATTTTGTAGAGAGATGATTTTGGTGGTTATTTTTGGGAGAAAAATTAAAAATTTGAGTATTTATAGAGGGGGGTTGCCCTCGGGACGCCCGTCCCAGTTGCCTTGGGATGTGTGCCACTTACAGAATTTTTTTTTTCGATATTCCCTACAAATCTTTATACACCAAAATAATTATAATTTTAACAAATCTTCATGGTTAGCCTATGTAATACAGAAGTTGTTAAAACCTTTGCAAAAATTCTGAGTCTTATTTTCCTTTCAAAAATCATAACTGCCCTAATCATATCCTTACTTCCTATTTAACAAAAATTCTAGAAAAACAAAGACTAAATTCACACAATTTAATTAATGAAAAATAAATTGTATTTTTAACATATTTGTTTTTTGCAAAGAATTGAGAAATAAAATGTCTGAAAAAAATTTCTGAATAAAATAAAAGACCATTTTAAAATTTGAAAATAAAAAGTAGGGGTCAGTTTAAACTTTAGTTCAAACAATTTAAACTTTTTATCGGTCTTTGTTCCTTATCTCTCGCATCTCTACTCGCATATCTCTCATCTCATCCCTTTGCCTTCCTTGCTCATTTCGTATTTCAGCTAACTCCCGTAGTATCTGTGCACCTTGGTTTTCTTGGAGGCTTACCGTGGCTCTGAGTTGGTCCATGTTGGCTGTGATATTCAGAATGCTCTGTTCTGAGTGACATAATCTACTTGTGATCGCTTGGTCCATTTGGTAGATCCTATTAGTCAAAGCATCTATCTGCACGGACAAAACTGATTGGAAACCATTAGTACTTCCTTCGGATGAAGGTGTGTGCTCGTTAGGTGTTGGGGTATACTCAGGGGATGTTGGTGAGTTTTGGGTTTGGTCAAGGGGTTGTGGATTTCTAGGAACTCTTTGGGCAGGAGTGTGAATTGGAGATTTCTAAGGTTCTTCTCTTGGAGGAAAGGTCTCTTCAGAAGGATCCTCCTCCTCCGTGGGACTGGGTTCACGGGTACTCAAGAATCTTCTCACTAAATCACTAGTGTCTAGGCTTGAGTTTATGTTTATAGGTTGTGGAGGTTTGTTCTCCCGTGGTACTTCTGGTTCAGGCCTAGATGGTCCTTCTGGTTTCTTCTTCTTTCGACCTAGAGCGTCGGGATTTTCTATTTTCTTTGCTTGGTTTGTAGCTGCTCTTGTTCTTTTCATCTATAAGTGTAAAGTCTGGTTAGAAAAAAATAATAAAACAAATAATAAAAATAAACTAGAACAAGTAAAAGGGAAAAAACAAAATATGGAAGAATTTTAAAAACAAGAAAATATTTTTCGGGTTTTTATTTTTTTTTCGAAAGCAATTAAATTTCCTTAATAAGGTTCTAGAATAATTTTCTAAAATTTGATTATCCTAAATGTCTCAATTTTAGATAATTTCTAAAATTAATTAGTTATGATAACCCTATATTTCAGGAAACCGATTGTCTAACTAGCATAAAGTGGGTGTTATGTCTTAAGGTATAGATTACTACCATTACCTATCATAAGTCTCTAGAATTTTGATCAGGAATCCTAAATTTGTTATGATATTTCCCCGGCAACGGCGCCAAAAATCTGGTGTGATTCCGACTGATATGCTAAAAATAGGTTTTATTTACCCTATATCGATTATGACTAACTAAGGACTTAGAATTACTAAGTGTCACATTTAGCAGCTATGTTGTCACTTAATCAATCAGAACCTAAGGCAGAGTACCTATCGTGTAGCTAGTTTGTTGGAAAGTACCTACGATTTTAATTTAAGAATTTATCGTACTCCCAGGGAACTGGTAATGGCTTAGTAGTAACTATCCTTTTACCCTAACTCTCATTTTATTATCCAGTTATGCAATCATTCATCAAAATCTTTGATGAGGGGTTGATCCATTCTACACTAGGTTCAAGTTTACTTAAGCATACAAGAGTGTTTTACAAACAATGCTCTAATATATGTTATATTATTCCTACATGTTGATTGACCTATCTTCAAGTATTTTAGATATATCTTGGTCTGGATTGCAATTATATACTAATTCTACTTGTGTACCACATCTGAGTTATCTAATAAACCGCCTCATCTCCATTGACAGCCCTACTCACGGTTCGAGCTAAAGGCATTCATGAAAGTCCTGTGTCACTCAGGAGATCATGCCGCTCGCCCTAACACCGGCATAAACACACGAACTCAGCCTACTTAGACTACTTTAACAAACATGGTGATCTATAGGTTATTTCATCTAATATGGCAGACCTTAATGCTTCCGTCGTCACACAAAGCCCTAAATTAAGGCCTGATAAACTAGACAAGTTATTATTAGACCGTGGTTAGGAGTTGTCTATAACCGTTCATCTAATTTAAAAGAGCAAATAGATATACAAACATAATGATAATTAAGCTGGTGACCTTTTCGAAAAAATGTAAATAGCTTCAACATGCATAACACATATTCTAAATATCATTATTTTGTATTCAAATAGGTCTTTGGACAAACACAGTACAAACATATAAAGAGGGGGACAAGGGGACCACCACCATAAAGTATTCACCCTTTATTAGGTCTGCTGATGGAGCAACTGCTTGACCCGACTCTACTCGACAGAACCTTCAGAGAGCGCCTCCTTACTCTAGTAGCTTTTGTTGTGCCTTTACCTTCCCTTCCCTCCGCGGCTTAGCAAAGCCCTGTTGAATAATTCTTCAAACGCCTAGTGCTCTCTTAGGATCTCCTAACAAAATCTCGGGTATTCTATGAATACTAAACACGAACCCTATCTAGTCGTATTCTAAGAACTGAGACAGACTCTCAAAAACAAAGAATACAAGAAACTCTCGAATACTAAAAATATCTACTTGAACGAAAACACCTGAAATCACTGAATGACTTGTAAACACTAGAAAATTATGTACTGGAAGCCACTGAATGATTCAGATCAAGTGGAGAGGAATGAATTCAACTGTGAAAGGCCTGGGGTATTTATAGCAGGGGAACTGAGTGATTGTTATGCAGAAAATGATGTGGGAGTCTGTACAGGGGTTCGGGACGCCCGTCCCAACTTGTTGATCGGGTCAGGATGCCCATCCCGGTGCTTTGACCTGGTCGGGATGCCCATCCTGGGTCCTGGACGCCCATCCCGGGTCTTTGATCGGGTCAGGATGCCCGTCCTGGTCTTGGGATGCCCGTCCTGACTTCTAAACTTCCAAAAATCACGTTTTTGCACTGAAATTTGTCATTTTCTTGCATATTTCACCTGAAGCTTCCAAAATCACAAAAACTGCAAAATTGCGTTAATAACAGTCAATTGAGAATGATTTAACTCCAATTTTACCCTAAATTGTGCCTATAGACATGCTAAAAAGTGATATGATTTGTGCATATCAGTTTGCAGAGCAGCTTGTGTGTTCCTGATTGTTTGCTCGGTCTACTTCTATCTATTCTCATTCTACTAAATTCTCTCTGCATGAGCCTCTTGGACTTTCCTATTTGACTCTATCATTTCCTTGTTAGAGTCAGCAATGCATTTCAGTATGTCTCGAAATTCTTGATGGGGTCAACTGGAACGATGTAGTTCCTTAGTGCGGGTAGAGCAACTTGCTGATTCTGCGGATAAGGCAATTGCTGAGGTGCTCTTTTCTAGAAGTTGACATTCCCGGAATTGTTTCTCCAACTAAATCCTGGGTGGTTCTTCTAGGTGGGGTTGTAGGTATTTCCCATAGGGGCAGAGTTAACCGCTTCCACTTGTTATATATCCTCTTGAATAGTCAGTATTCCATTACCATAACAATCCCCACTGAAATGTAGTCCTTGGTAAAATTTGCAGACTTGATATACTGGCTGAATGCTCTTTCCCTGTTGGAAAGCATTCAGTTGATTAGTAATACTGGCCTTGAATGCCTCGAATTGTTCATCAGTGGAGGCATTTACCGCATTAACTGGTTGTTTCTTAGCTCGTCCACTGGTGCGCCAGTTCTTGCTGTTCCTATAGAGTCTTTCTAGGGCGTTTCTAGCATCTACTTCATTTAGTCCATTGAAACCGCACTGGGGGTTAAGTCCATCAAGAACTTGCTTGCCCATTTCTGTCATACCTCCATAGAATTGTTGGACTAGCAGTGCTTCAGTAAGTCCATGTTGTGGGCAAAGTCTCAGTAGTTCCTTGAATCTGTCTCAGGCTTCGATTACTATCTCATCAGAAGCTTGACTGAAGCTGGAAAGAGCACTTCGATATTCTAGGACTCTTGTTGCGGAATAGTATTCTTCCAAGAAGGCCTTGCTTAACTCATCCCAAGTTGTGATTGAGTTAGTAGGTAACTATGCCAGCCACCTCTTAGCTCTGTCCCTAAGTGAGTAGGGGAAGAGGTTCAGCTTGGTTACTTCCACAGTGTGATCTCCCTTGAGTCCTTCGCAGAGAGTGGAGAATTCGGACAAGTGCTCGAGCAGATTTTCGGCTGTAGTTCCTCCAAATTGGACCTGATTTATTATCAGCTAGATCAGATTCGGTTTGAGATCATAGCGAGGGTTTCCAGGGATTCTAATGGTGGATGACACTAGAATAGTCTATGGTTGGATGTAAGATTCGAGGGGAGGTCTTTCGGCAACCATCTCCGGTCTTCGTCTGTTAGTTGTACGGATGAGACATTCGGGGTTTTCAACTAGGGTTTCAAGATTAGCTTCTGAGGTTTGAGTCATACAACTATAGAGAGAAATACTTTAAATCTGAGCAAAAAGGTTAGTGGAGTAAAATAGATTGAAAGACTAAAGAATCTGGGAAAAATAAAACAAATACATAATTAAAGGAGTGAAACAAGGAAGAAGAAAAAAAAATTAAGAACAAGAAAATATTTTTCGGGGGTTTTTTTTTCCGAAAGCAATTAAATTTCCTTCATAAAGTTTTTAGAATAATTTTCTAAAATTTGATTATCCTAAATGTCTTAATTTTAGATAATTTCTAAAACTAATTAGTTATGATAACCCTATATTGCAGGAAACTTATTATCTAACTAGAATAAAGTTAGTGTTATGTCTAAGGTATAGATTACTACCGCTACCTATCAGAAGCCTCTAGAATTTTGATCATGAATCCTAAAATTTTATGATATGTCCCCGGCAACATCGCCAAAAATCTGATGCGTTCCAATTGATATGCTAAAATAGGCTTTATTTACCCTATATCTATTATGAATAATTAAGGACTAAGACTTACTAATTGTCACATTTAGTATCTATGTTGTCACTTAATCAATATGAACCTAAGGCAGAGTACCTATCGTGTAGCTAGTCTGTTGGAAAGTATCTATGATTTTAATTTAATAATTTATCATACTCCCAGGGAGGTGGTAACGGCTTAGTAGCAACTATCCTTTTACCCTAACTCTCATTTTATTACTTAGTTATGCAATCATTCATCAATATCTTTGATGAGTGGGTGATCCTTTCTACACAAGATTCAAGTTCATTAGGCATGCAAGAGTATTTTAAAGACAAGTGTTCAGATGTATGTTATATTATTTCTACATGTTGATTGGCCTATCTTCGAGTATTTTAGATATATCTTGGTCTAGATTGCAATTACGTACTAATTCTACCTGTGTACCACATCTGAGTTATCTGATAAATTGCCCCATCGCCATTGACGGCCCTACTCACGGTTCGAGCTAAAGGCATCGATGAAAGTCCTGTGTCACTCAAGAGATCATGCTGCTCGCCCTAACGCCGACATAAACACACGAACTCAACCTCATTAAACTACTCTAAGAAACATGGTGATCTATAGGTTATTTTATCTAATATGGCAGACCTTAATGCTTCCGTTCTCACACAAAGCCCTAAATTAAGGCCTGGTAAACTAGACAGGTTATGTTTAGACCGTGGTTAGGAATTGTCTATAACCGTTCATCTAATTTAAAAGAGCAAGTAGACATACAATCATAATGATAATTAAGCTTGTGACCTTTCCGAAAAAATGTAAATAACTTCAACATGCAAAACACATATTCATATATCATAATTTAATATTCAAATAGATCTTTAGACAAACACAGTACATAATATACAGAGAGGATCTAGGGAACTGATGCGATTCCGGTTGACGTGCTAAACAGGTGTTATTTTACCATATGTTGATTATGAGTAATTAAGGACTGTGATTGACTAATTGTCACATTTAGTCTCTATGGTGTCACTTAATCAGCCAGAACCTAAGGCAGAGTACCTATCGTGTAGCTAGTCTGTTGGAAAGTATCTACGATTTTATTAAGTTAATTATCGTACTCCCAGGGAAGTGGCAACGACTTAGTAGTAACTAGCCTTTTATCCTAACTCCTATCTTATGGTCCAGTTATGCAATCTTCATCAAATACTTTGATGAGAGGGTGATTCATTCTCCACTAGGTTTAACTCTAATTAATCCCAAAAGTGTTTTATAGATGAGTCCTGATTCTATGTTATACTGTTCCTATATGTTGATTGACCTATATTCGAGTATTTTAGACATGTCTTGGCCTGGATTGCAACTATGTTCTATGTCTAAAGGCTACCACATCTGAGTTTCTACGCTGCCGCCCCATCGTTAAGGGTAACGGCCATACTCACGGCTCGGACTAAAGTCAGCAATGAACGGTACCCTATGTCACTTCGGTATCATGCTGCTCGTCCCATAACCGCCGGCATAACACTCTACTCAGCCTACCTAGACTACTTTCAACCAACAGGGTGTTCCGTAGATTGTTTTATCTAGTATGGCAGACACCAATACTAATTGATGCCTCTTAAACTAAACAGGTTATGAATAGACCGTGGTTAGGAATTGTCTATAACCCTAATTTCAGTTTAAAAGAACGGCATTAGACATGCAGACATAATGAATATTTAAGCAGGTGGCCATTTCCGGAAAATCATAAGAACTTCAACATATAAAACAGATATTCCTAAGAATCGTAATCTGATATTCAAATTAATATTTAGATAAAACAATTCGTAAACATACAGAACCTCGTCTAGGGGACCCACTATCATAAAGTAATCACCACTCTATGCAGGTCCAGCCGGCGCTGCAGCTTCTGTATGCTCCTGACTGCTCGATCCTACTCTGCTCGGCAGAGCCTTCGGAGAACGCTCCTCAGACCTAGTAGCAATTGCTTTACCTTACATCCCGGGCTTAAGAAAATTGCCCTAATCTGACTAAGAACATACACCCTATCTCTCTCTTAGGATCTCCTAACGAAATCCCGGTATTCTATGAATACCAAAAATGAACCTATCTATCGAAGCCTAAGCTCTGAGACTATTTCTCAGAAACTAAGAAAATGAAACACTAAAGAAAGAAAGAAAACTGAAACTGAAACCCGAGTCACTCAGTGACTTGTGTACTCGAGAATTGTACACTGGAAGTCTCTGAATGACTCAGATCGAGTGGAGAGGAATGAATTCAACTGCTGGAGGCCTGGGGTATTTATAGCAGCTTCCTGGAGTGAAAATTTCTGAAACTTTCGATGTGGGACAGCTTCTGGCGGCTCGGGACGCCCGTCCTGATTAGTTGACCAGGTCGGGACGCCAGTCCCGGGTCCTGGACGCCCGTCCCGGTGCCTTGACTTGGTCGGGACGCCCGTCCTGAACCTTTGACCGAGTCAACATTTCCAAAAATTGCGTTTTTGCCCCAAAATTTGTTGTTTTCGTCTACTTTTCACCTGACACTTCCAAAATCATAAAAACTGTGAAATTAAGTGAATAATGAACAATCAAGATCAAATTACCCTCGATTTCACCCAAATTCATACATAATAACATGCTAAAAAGGTTATACGATTTTCGCGTATCAGATAACCCCACACTTAGCTTTTTGCTTGTCCTCAAGCAAAGTCTACCTGAAGTTACTTAAATTCCTAGTCATGTTTTTATTCCAAAAATTCTTCAGACAAGTCTTAACATAAGTCTAACTGGTTAGGTTGCTATGACAAGGTCTCAGATGTTTTTAGTAACTTGTTATGATCAGGCAGAAAACAAATCAACAACTAGTTTGGACCTTTTTCTTAGTCACAGGGTCTTCCTAATGTGTAGTGTGTGTACTAGTCCAGACCAGATAGTCAACACAATGTACTCTTGTCTTAACTGCTACCAGATAACACTTCGACCTATCGCTAGACATATTAGCAACAGACAACTTTTTGAGTTCTGAGCTTTGGTGATCAGATTTTTAATGTTTTAGCATTTAGTTATTTTCTTTATAGATTCAGGGTATTTTGAGTCTGCTTAGAACACGTCAACTTCAACTACCTATGTAGCGAGTCCCACTCCGATGACTCCCAGATCTACACGACCTTAGGGCATCAGGCTTTAAGTTCCCCGAAGGAGTGGTGCTCGAGTAGCGAAGGCCGCTGGCAAACTACCCTATTTTAATTAGCTCACTTTTTTTCTTTTTCACTTTTGGCTCAGAGTCTCATCTAGTCATTCCAATTGTCAATGCATCCTGCAACTGGTCTAATTTTATCTAGTTAAGTTTTGAAAAGGTAATTGGTTGAGGTCTCTAATCCAGACTAAGTTGTGCTCAATTATCAGGAATTCCCTACTTCTAATCAATGGGTTCAACAATAGTTATAAATTATCTCCTACTAACTACAACATACTACCTACATATCATAGACATAAGCAATTGTTTAACCAATCATACTGCATTTAGAAGTCTGAAAGATGGAAAAATTTTGAAAAATTTTGGAAGGGTGTGAAAATATGGGGAAAACAAGCAAAAGCATGCAAAAAGTTTCTCAAACTACTACAGTGCACCGTGCACGGCTACCCCACACTTAAGTCTGACACTGTCCTTAGTGTTCATGCATATCTAAACTACCCCACACTTATTTGAGGATAATAAGAAATGAAAACAAAATAGAAAACTCTTACCCCACACTTATTTGACTAACTAAGGGTAAGAGAGAAAATAAAACAAGAAGGATAAACAAAACAGAACACAAAACAAAGAAAACAAAAGTAAAGGATCATGAGGATTAGAAAAACTCCCTTCATGTCGCGAGTAGAAGGGTCTTCTTTGATCTGTCAATTGGCTTTTTACCTTAGCCATGTGCTATTGCTGAGGTGTTCTTGACTCTGCAAGCTCTAGATATTGGAGCGGATGATGTCAACTCCGATCCTTTATTGTCGAGCTCCAGGTAGTGGCATATCCATGTGAGGAATGACTCAAGCCCCAAGGACTGAAGCTTTGGCTAAGTCGTGGTGGTATGAGGCTCCAGTGGTGTAGCTCTGGGCCCAAGTATTTGAAACTTCCTTGGGGGAAGTTTCTCACAGCTGATTGTATGCAAAGGATGCAAGCTCCTCCATTGCTATGCTCCTGATACAATGCCAAATTCCTCTATGTCCTTCGTCTGTTCGTTACCTCTTGGTAGATCACTTGCGTGCACTGGTCTGGCTTTAATTGTTGCCAGTATCTCATCTATTGATTCTGCGAGTGTGGGTTTTGCTGTGGTGGTGTCTTCTGAAAGTTTCCAGCTTCCGAATTACTCCTCAGCTAAATCCCGTATGATTCCTCTAGCGGGGATTGTATGCGTCTCCCATTGGAGCAGTATTCTGCAGTAACCTACTCCTACCTCTTTTGGAATGGTCAGTCATTCCCATAGCAATCCCTGCTAAAGTGTGGTACTTAGCAGACTTCACAGATTTGATACATAGGCTGAACATTTCTTCCTAAGACATCGGCACTCTGAATCTAGAAAACAACTAGAATCTGCACATGACTTTAACATCATTAGTAGGTAATGCCTGTGGTTCAGGCCATTTTGAAAAGTGTTCCACAACTACTATGATGCAATTATGTTCAAAGGAAGAAAGAGAAAAGGATTCGAAATACCCCTGATATCAACGGTTGCAACATTCTGTGTACGTCGCTAGGGTAGATGATCTCTGGAAGATGTGTTACCTATTATTTGGCAAGCATCGTAGGACTGTATCAGAGATACAAAATCCTTGAATATGGTGGGTCAACAAGATCCTGCTTTCAACACTTTCCGGATAGTGTTGATAGTAGTCAATTGGTCTCCCGTAGATTCTTTAGGGCAATGCTCCAAAATCTTGTGTCCTTCGTCTTCTGAGATACGTCTTCTGATCACTTACCCTGCAATGATTCAAAATAGAAAAACGGATCTCCCTAGTAGTAACATTCCAAATCAACAAAGAATTTCTTCTTTTGTTGATAATCATATCACTTGGGAATAATTAGCAACTAGATAATTAGTTAATCAGTAAACTACGGAGGAGAATCATTATTCATAGCAAATAATTTCTCATTCAGAAGTTTATCAGATACTACTGTCTCGTCAATAGCTTCTAACTCGGGGTTTTCTAATCTAGACCAAAGGTTTGCTTTCTAGATTTTTAGCCCTTTTTCTTATCCCGTCTTTCTATATCAAATTCAATAGAACTTAACTAATCAATCTTGGTTCATCATTAGTTTTATTGAACAGATATCTTAGAGTAAAGTAATCAGTGTATACTATTGTTTAGACTAGGCATGGCACGAATGTATCATAGGCATATGCAATAACTAGTAATCCCTTTTCAGTGGTGGTAAGGTTCTACTAGGCATCAGTAAAAGGTCTTACTTGCATAGTGTATAATATGAAGTTCTAATCATACCTATTTCCTAAAACAATCATTACTACATGGTCACTAGCATCACATATTAATTCACAAAGCAGATTCCAATCAGGTGATGCCATAATGGGTGCAGTAATTCCTTTTGGTTTAAAAGTTCTCATGCAATTATCAGCAAAACAAAAGGAACATCCTTTTTTTTCAATGGAACATTCAAAGGTCTGGCTATTAAGGAAAAGTTATTTCATAACTCATCCTAATAAAGCAGGCATGACTCTAAGAAAATTCTAAAATGGAATTTCTTTCCGATAAAAATCTAAGCCAAAATTTTACAACTCAGAAGAAAATATATTTTATCCTCATTTCCATTTTTATTTCTTCGAAATTAAATAAAGGAAGAAAAACACGAAAAAGAGCAACTAAGAAAACAACTAAAAAAAACAAGAGATAGGGAAAAGGAACAACTCACCGTTGAGCAAAAAAGATACATTCTTTTTGGGATTTTAAATTTTAAATTTTTTTTTCGAAAGCAGTTAAATTTCCTCAATATGGTTTTAGAATGATTTTCTAAAATTTGATTATCCTAAGTGTCTTAATTTCAGATATTATCTAAAATCAATTAGTTATGATAATCCTATATTTCAGAAACTGATTGTCTAACTAGCATAAAATAAGAGTTAGGTCTAAGGTCTGTGTTACTACCGTTACCTATCATAAGTCTTTAGAATTGTGGCCTTTAATCCTAAATTCATTATGATAGTTCCCCGGCAACGGCGCCAAAAATCTGATGCGATTCCGGTTGACGTGCTAAATAGGTGTTATTTTACCCTATGTTGATTATGAGTAATTAAGGACTGTGATTGACTAATTGTCACATTTAGTCTCTATGGTGTCACTTAATCAGCCAGAACCTAAGGCAGAGTACCTATCGTGTAGCTAGTCTGTTGGAAAGTATCTACGATTTTATTAAGTTAATTATCGTACTCCCAGGGAAGTGGCAACGGCTTAGTAGTAACTAGCCTTTTATCCTAACTCCTATCTTATGGTCCAGTTATGCAATCTTCATCAAATACTTTGATGAGAGGGTGATTCATTCTCCACTAGGTTTAACTCTAATTAATCCCAAAAGTGTTTTATAGATGAGTCCTGATTCTATGTTATACTGTTCCTATATGTTGATTGACCTATATTCGAGTATTTTAGACATGTCTTGGCCTGGATTGCAACTATGTTCTATGTCTAAAGGCTACAACATCTGAGTTTCTACGCTGCCGCCCCATCGTTAAGGGTAACGGCCATACTCACGGCTCGGACTAAAGTCAGCAATGAACGGTACCCTATGTCACTTCGGTATCATGCTGCTCGTCCCATAACCGCCAGCATAACACTCTACTCAGCCTACCTAGACTACTTTCAACCAACAGGGTGTTTCGCAGATTGTTTTATCTAGTATGGCAGACACCAATACTAATTGATGCCTGTTAAACTAAACAGGTTATGAATAAACCGTGGTTAGGAATTGTCTATAACCCTAATTTCAGTTTAAAAGAACGGCATTAGACATGCAGACATAATGAATATTTAAGCAGGTGGCCATTTCTGGAAAATCATAAGAACTTCAACATATAAAACAGATATTCATAAGAATCGTAATCTGATATTCAAATTAATATTTAGATAAAACAATTCGTAAACATACAGAACCTCATCTAGGGAACCCACTATCATAAAGTAGTCACCTCTTTATGCAGGTCCAGCCGGCGCTGCAGCTCTTGTATGCTTTTGACTGCTCGATCCTACTCTGCTCGGCAGAGCCTTCGGAGAACGCTCCTTAGATCTACTAGCAATTACTTTACCTTACATCCCGGGCTTAAGCAAATTACCCTAATCTGACTAAGAACACGCACCCTATCTCTCTCTTAGGATCTCCTAACGAAATCCTGGTATTCTATGATACCAAAAATGAACCCTATCTAGTCGTAATCTAAGATTCTGAGATAGACTCTCAGAAACAAAGAAAATGAGAAACTCTCTAAGAATCTAAGTGACTTGTATACTATGGAAAACTGTACACTTGAAGTCACTAAATGACTCAGATCGAGTGGAGAGGGATGATTTCAACTGAGGAAGGCCTGGGGTATTTATAGCAGCTTTCTGGGGTGAATTTCTATGAGAATTTCGATGTGGGATTCTAAACTGTAGCCGGCCTGTTGACCAGGTCAGGACGCCCATCCTGACTTCGGGACGCCCACCCTGACTTCTGAACTTTTGAAATCACGTTTTTGCCCCGAAATTTGCCATTTTCTTCTACTTTTCACCTGACACTTCCAAAATCACACAAACTGTGAAATTGAGTTAATAACAATCAATTAAGACCGATTTACCATCAATTTCACCCTAAATTATGTCTAAAAACATGCTAAAAATGTGATATGATTTATGCATATCATAGTCGCTCCATCGGCGGACCTGATAAAGGGTGAATACTTTATGGTGGTGGTTCCTGATACGCGAAAATCGTATCACCTTTTTAGCATGTTTTTATGTATGAATTTGGGTGAAATCAAGGGTAATTTGATCTTGATTGTGCATTATTCACTTAATTTCACAGTTTTTATGATTTTGGAAGTGTCAGGTGAAAAGTAGACGAAAACAGCAAATTCCGAGTCTCTCAGTGACTTGTGTACTCGAGAATTGTACACTGGAAGTCTCTGAATGACTCAGATCGAGTGGAGAGGAATGAATTCAACTGTTGGAGGCCTGGGGTATTTATAGTAGCTTCCTGGAGTGAAAATTTCTGAAAAATTCGATGTGGGAGAACTTATGGCGGCTCGGGACGCCCTTCCCGGATTGGGATGCCCGTCCTGATCAGTTGACCAGGTCGGGACGCCCATCCCGGGTCCTGGACGCCCGTCCCAGTGCCTTGACTTGGTCGGGACGCCTGTCCTGAACCTTTGACCGAGTCAACATTTCCAAAAATTGCATTTTTGCCCCAAAATTTGCTGTTTTAGTCTACTTTTCACCTAACACTTCCAAAATCATAAAAACTGTGAAATTAAGTGAAAAATGAACAATCAAGATCAAATTACCCTCGATTTCACCCAAATTCATACATAAAAACATGCTAAAAAGGTGATACGATTTTCGCGTATCAGGAACCACCACCATAAAGTATTCACCCTTTATCAGGTCCGCCGATGGAGCAACTATGATATGCATAAATCATATCACATTTTTAGCATGTTTTTAGACATAATTTAGGGTGAAATTGATGGTAAATCGGTCTTAATTGATTGTTATTAACTCAATTTCACAGTTTGTGTGATTTTGGAAGTGTCAGGTGAAAAGTAGAAGAAAATGGCAAATTTCGGGGCAAAAACGTGATTTCAGAAGTTCAGAAGTCAGGGTGGGCGTCCCGAATTCAGGATGGGCGTCTTGACCTGGTCAACAGGCCAGCTACAGTTTAGAATCCCACATCGAAATTCTCAGAGAAATTCACCCCAGAAAGCTGCTATAAATACCCCAGGCCTTCCTCAGTTGAAATCATCCCTCTCCACTCGATCTGAGTCATTTAGTGACTTCAAGTGTACAATTTTCCATAGTATACAAGTCACTTAGATTCTTAGAGAGTTTCTCGTGCTCTTTGTTTCTGAGAGTCTGTCTCGGAATCTTAGATTACGACTAGATAGGGTTCGTTTTTGGTATCATAGAATACCAGGATTTCGTTAGGAGATCCTAAGAGAGAGATAGGGTGCGTGTTCTTAGTCAGATTAGGGTAATTTGCTTAAGCCCGGGATGTAAGGTAAAGTAATTGCTACTAGATCTAAGGAGCGTTCTCCGAAGGCTCTGCCGAGCATAGTAGGATCGAGCAGTCAAAAGCATACAAGAGCTGCAGCGCCGGCTGGACCTGCATAAAGAGGTGACTACTTTATGACAGTGGGTTCCCTAGATGAGGTTCTGTATGTTTATGAATTGTTTTATCTGAATATTAATTTGATACTGAAATTATATATCATACATGTTTTACAATTTGAGATACTGTTCATTTTCCCGGGAAGATCATAGAGCTAGAATTATCATTATGAATGTTGAACTATCGTGTCCTTTTAAATTAAACTAGGGTTATAGACAACTTCTAACCAAGGTCTGAATCATAACTGGTTTAGTTTAACAGACTGTATAAGGTCTGCTAGATTAGGAAGAAATAACAAAATAGATCACCATGTTTGTTAGAGTACCCTAATAAAGCTGAGTTTGTACGCTAGGCCAATCCTAGGGTTAAGTGACATGATACCGAAGTGACATAGGGTACTGTTCATGGATACTTTAATTCGACAGATGAGAAGGATCATCCCAAGGTAGGGGTGAATACACCAGGTAACTCGGATATGGTAAACAGATGGTTACATTTCATAATTGCCTTAGAGATCAAGATATATCTAAAATGTTCGAAGATAAGGTTAAACAAATTGTAATAACTGAGCTTAAATTGATGAATGCCTGTCTACTCTTGAATGCTAATTGCTTGTTATGGGTGATTGGGATCACCAATCAATCTCAAAGTATTGATTATCGATTGACTAATTAGATAAATAAGATGAATGTTGGGATTAAGGGATAGTTACTACTAAGCCGTTACCAGTTCCCTGGGAGTACGATATTAATAAATTAAAATCGAAGATACTTTCCAAGAACTAGCTACACGATAGGTACTCTTGCTTAGGTTCTGATTGATTAAGTGACAACAATTGAATGCTAAAGTGACAGTTAGTAAGACTCAATCCTTAATTACTCATAATCGACATAGGTAAATAAAAGCCTATCTTTTAGCATACCAATCGAAATCCCATCAGATTTTTGGCGCCGTTGCCGGGGAAATATCATAATGAATTTAGGATTAGTGGACACAATTCTAGAAATAAAGGGTTATCATAACTAATTGATTTTAGATATCATCTGAAATTAAGACATTTAGGATAATCAAATTTTAGAAAATTATTATAAAACCATATTGAGGAAATTTAACTGCTTTCTAAAAGAAATTTAAAATTTAAAACCCGAAAAAAAATTGTATTTTTCTTGCTCAACAGTAAGTTGTTCTTCTCCCCTATCTCTTGTATTATTTGTTCTTTCACAGTTGAACATTTGTTTTCTTTCAGTTTTTTTTTCTTTTCTTTTCTTCTATAAAATTTTCTGAAAAATATTATTTTCCAGAAGATAAAAGAAATAAATTTTTCGTGTTTACAGTTTTCCTGTTTGTTTGTTTTTTTTAATTTCGAAAAACAAAAGTATGAAAGTGAGAAAAAAAATTTTTTCTTCTGAGTTGTAAAATTTTGGCTTAGATTTTCATTGGGAAGAAATTCCATTTTAGAATTTTCTTAGAGTCATGCCGGCTTTATTAGGACGAGTTATGAAATGAGTTTTTTTCCTTAATAGCCGGCTTTTTTTTCCTTAATGTTCTATTGAGAAAGGAAGTTTCTTTTTTTTTTTGCTGATAATTGCATGAAATCTTGTTGAACAAATTAAAGGAACTAGTTATTACTGCACTCATTCTGACATCACTTGATTGGAAATTACTTTTTGAATTAATTATGCAGTAAGAATTGTTTAGGACAAAGGCATGATTAGACATTATTCATATCATACCTAGTCTAGACAATATTATACCATGATTACTCTACTCTGAGATATATGTTCAATAAAATTGATGCTGAACCAAGATTGATTAATTGAGTTTTATTGAATTTGATATAGAAAGACGGGATAAAGAAAAAGGGCTAAAAATCTAGAAAGCAAACCATTGGTCTAGATTAGAAAACCCCGAGTTAGAGGCTATTGACGAGACATTAGTATCTGATAAATTTCTGAATGAGAATTTATTTTCATTGTTTGCTATGAATAATGATTCTCCTCCGTGGTTTACTGATACTACTAATTATCTAGTGCTAATTATTCCCAAGTGATATGACTTATTAGCAAAAGAAGAAATTCTTTGTTGATTTGGAATATTACTACTAGGGAGAACCGTTTTTCTATTTCGAATTATTGCAGAGTAATTGATCAGAAGATGTGTCTCAAAAGGCAAAGACCACAAGATTTTGGAGCATGGCCATAGAAAAATCTACGGGAGACCAATTGACTGCTATCAACACTGTCCGGAATATGTTGAAAGCAGGATCTTATTGGTCTACAATATTCAAGAATTCTGTATCCTTGATACAGTCCTGCGATGCTTGCCAAACAATAGGTAACATATCCTTCAGAGATCATCTACCCCAACAAGGTACATAAAGTGTTGCAATCTTTTGATATCTAGGGTATTCATTGAATCCTTTTTCTTTCTTCCCTTTGGCAACAAGTACATCATAGTAGTTGTAGAACACTTTCAAAATGGCGTGAACTACATGCATTACCTACTAATGATGTTAAAGTCATGTGTAGATTCTATGAGAAGTTGTTTTCCAGATTCAGAGTGCCAATGTCTTAGGAAGAAACTTTCAGTCCGTGTATCAAATCTGTGAAGTCTGCCAAGTACTTCACTTTAGCGGGAATTGCTATGTGAATGGAATACTGACCATTCCAATAGAAGTAGGAGCATGTTGCTGCAGTCAATGCTGCTCCAATGGGAGACGCATACAATCCCAGCTGGAGAAATCATACGGGATTTAGCTGAGGAATAATTCGGAAGCTGGAAACTTTCAGAAGATACCACCACAGCAGAACCCCTACCCATAGAATCAACAGATGAGATACTGGCAACAATTAAAGTTGGACCAGTGCAAGCAAGTGATCTACCAAGTGGTATCGAAGGGTCGAGGGATATAGAGGAATTTGGCGTTGTATCAGGAGCATAGCAATGGAGGAGCTTGCATCCCCTGCATACCAATCAGCTGTGAAAAACTTCCCCGAGGAAGTCTCAAATACTTGGGCCCAAATCTACACCACTGGATCCTCCTACCACCACGGCTTCGCCAAAGCTTCAGGTATCTTTTCTGCCATTCAAAACTTGCATGCAATACCTTCACTGACATTGGCAGTAGGCACACCAATCCAAATTGCCATGACACGTTCCTAGACACGTTCCTCTTGGACACGTTGCCATGATTGTGAGAAACTCTACAAATGATTCAAGGAAGCAGTCTGTGGGGCTCGAGCCATTCATCAAACGGATAAGGCCACTACCTGGAGCTCGACAATGAAGGATCGGAGCTGACATCATCCGTTCCAGTATCTAGAGCTTACAGAGTCAAGAGCGCCTCAGCAATAGCACATGGCTAAGGTGAAGAGCCAATTGACAGCTCAGAGAAAACTCTTCTGCTCGAGACAAGAAGGGAGTTTTTCTAATCCTCATCTTCCTCTACTTTTATTTTGTGTTCTTTTAATTTTTATCTTCATTTTGTGTTCTGTTTTGTTATTTCTATTAACTTCATGTTTTGTTATTTCTTTTGTTGTTTTATTTTCTCTCTTACCCTTAGTTAGTCAAATAAGTGTGGGTAAGAAGTTTCTATTTTGTTTTTATCTCTTCTTGTTTTCAAATAAGTGTGGGGTAATTTAGATATGCATGAACACTGAGGACAGTGTCAGACTTAAGTGTGGGGTAGCAATGCACAGTGCACTGTAGTAGAATGATTTTTGCATGTTTTCATGTCTTCCCCGTATTTTCACACCCTTCCAAAAACTTTTCTTCAAAATGCAGTATGATTGGTAAAACATTGATGATGTCTATGATATGTAGGTAGAATGTTATGATCAATAGGTGACAATGTGATGATTATCTTGAACTTATTGATTAGGAATAGAGAATTCCTGATAATTGAGCACAACTTAGTTTGGATTAGAGACCTCAGCCAATTACCTTTTCAAAACTTAACTAGATAAGATTAGACCAGTTGAGGATGTATTGGCAATCAAAATGACTAGATGATGCTCTAAGCTAAAAGTGAAAAGAAAAAAATAAAGAGAGTTAATTAAATAGGGTAGTTTGCTAGCGGCCTTTCCTACTTCAGCACCACTCCTTAGGGGAACTTGAAGCCTGATGCCCTAAGGTCATGTATGTCTAGGAGTCATCGGAGTGGGACTCACTACATGGGTAGTTGAAGTTGACGTATGAAAGCAGACATAAAATACCCTGAAAAATCTATAAAAGAAAAATCAATAAAATGCTTAATTAAAAATCTTGTCACCCAGGCTCAGAACTCAAAAAGTTGTTTGTTGTTAGTATGTCTAGCGATGGGTCGAAGTGTTATCTGGTTGAGATGAGAGTATATTGTGTTGACTATCTGGTCTAGACTAGTACACACACTACACATCAGGAAGGCCTTGTGACTGAGAGAAGAGTTCAATCTAGTTGTTAAGTTGTTAAACCTGCTTGATCATGATAATCTACTAGAGACATTTGAGACCTTGTCATAGCAACCTAACTAGTCAATCCTGTGTTGTGAATTGTCTAATTCAGTGAAGAATGTTTGGAGTAAAAACATTACTAGAAAATTTAAGTGACTGCACATATGGTTTCAAATCACTAACTTCAGGTAGACTTTGCTTGAGGAAAAGCAAAAAGCAAAGTGTGGGGTTATATGATATGCATAAATCATATCACATTTTTAGCATGTTTTAAGGCATATTTTGGGGTGAAATTGATGGTAAATTGGTCTTAATTGATTGTTATTAACTCAATTTCACAGTTTGTGTGATTTTGGAAGTGTCAAGTGAAAAGTAGAAGAAAATGGCAAATTTTGGGGCAAAAACTTGATTTTCAGAAGTTCAAAAGTTGGGGTGGGCATCCCGAAGTGAGGATGGGCGTCTAGACCTGATCAACAGGCCGGGACGGGCATCTCAGATCCAGGACGGGCATCCCGAGCCTCAGTTCAGAATCCCACATCGAAATTCTGAGAGAAATTCACCCTAGAAAGCTGCTATAAATACCCCAGGCCTTCCTCAGTTGAAATCATCCCTCTCCACTCGATCTGAGTCATTTAGTGACTTCAAGTATACAGTTTTCCATAGTATACAAGTCAATTAGCGACTCAGGTTTCAGTATAAGTTTATTTATATTCTTAGAGAGTTTCTCGTGTTCTTTTTTTCTGAGAGTTTGTCTCGGAATCTTAGATTACGACTAGATAGGGTTCGTTTTTGGTATCATAGAATATTGGGATTTCGTTAGGAGATCCTAAGAGAGAGATATGGTGCGTGTTCTTAGTCAGATTAGGGTAATTTTCTAAAGCCCGGGATGTAAGGTAAAGCAACTGCTACTAGGTCTGAGGAGCATTCTTCGAAGGCTCTACCGAGCAGTCAAAATCATACAGGAGCTGCAGCACCGGCTGGACCTGGATAAAGCGGTGACTACTTTATGATAGTGGGTCCCCTAGACAAGGTTCTGTATGTTTATGAATTGTTTTATCTGAATATTAATTTGATACTGAAATTATATATCATACATGTTTTACAATTTGAGATACTGTTCATTTTCCCGGGAAGATCATAGAGCTAGAATTATCATTATGAATGTTGAACTATCGTGTCCTTTTAAATTAAACTAAGGTTATAGACAACTCCTAACCAAGGTCTGAATCATAACCAGTTTAGTTTAACATACTGTAAAAGGTCTGCCAGATTAGGAAGAAATAACAAAATAGATCACCATGTTTGTTAGAGTACCCTAATAAAGCTGAGTTTGTACTCTAGGCCAATCCTAGGGTTAAGTGACATGATACCGAAGTGACATAGGGTACCGTTCATGGATACTTTAATCCGACATATGAGAAGGATCATCCCAAGGTAGGGGTGAATACACCAGGTAACTCGGATATGGTAAACAGATGGTTACATTTCATAATTGGCTTAGAGATCAAGATATATCTAAAATGTTCGAAGATAAGGTCAAACAAATTGTAATAACTGAGCTTAAATTGATGAATGCCCGTCTACTCTTGAATGATAATTGCTTGTTATGGGTGATTGGGATCACCAATCAATCTCAAAGTATTGATTATCGATTGACTAATTAGATAAATAAAATGAATGTTGGGATTAAGGGATAGTTACTACTAAGCCGTTACCAGTTCCCTGGGAGTACGATATTCATAAATTAAAATCGTAGATACTTTCCAAGAACTAGCTACACGATAGGTACTCTTGCTTAGGTTCTGATTGATTAAGTGACAACAATTGAATGCTAAAGTGACAGTTAGTAAGACTCAATCCTTAATTACTCATAATCGACATAGGTAAATAAAAGCCTATCTTTTAGCATACCAATCGGAATCCCATCAGATTTTTGTGTATATCCTGGATTGCTTGACCCGACTCTGCTCGACAGAACCTTCGGAGAATGCCTCCTTATCCTAGCAGCTATTGCTTTACCTTATGTCCCGGGCTTAAGCAAAGCCATGTTGACTCGCTCTTCGCTCACCTAATGCCCTCTTAGGATCTCCTAACGAATCCCAGGTATTCTATGAATACCAAAAATGAACCCTATCTAGTTGTATTCTAAGATTCTGAGACAGACTCTCAGAAAGCAGAGAACACGAGAAACTCTCGTATACTAAACTACTTGAATGAAACACCTGAGATCACTAAATGACTTGTATACTGTAGGAAAATGTATACTTGAAGTCATTGAATGATTCAGATCAAGTGGAGATGGATGATTTCAACTAAGGAAGGCCTGGGGTTTTTATAGCAGGTAAGCTGAGTGATTTTTGATGTAGAAATCAATGTGGGATACTATGCAGGGGCTTAGGATGCCCGTCCCGAGTCCAAGACGCCCTTCCCGATTTATTGACCGAGTCAGGGATGCCTGTTCCGGTGCTTTGACTGGGTCAGGACACCCGTCCCAAGTCTGGAATGATGGCTTCCCGACTGATATGCTAAATAGGTGTTATTTTACCCTATGTTGATTATGAGTAATTAAGGACTGAGATTGACTAATTGTCACATTTAGTCTCTATAGTGTCACTTAATCAGCCAGAACCTAAGGCAGAGTACCTATCGTGTAGCTAGTATGTTGGAAAGTATCTACGATTTTATTAAGTTAAAGATCGTACTCCCAGGGAAGTGGTAACAGCTGAGTAGCAACTAGCCTTTTATCCTAACTCTTATCTTATGAACCAGTTATGCAATCTTCATCAATAACTTTGATGAGAGGGTGATCCATTCTCCACTAAGTTTAAGTCTAATTAAGCCTAAAAGTGTTTTATAGATAATGTCCTGATTCTATATTATACTGTTCCTATATGTTGATTAACCTATCTTCGAGTGTTTTAGACATGTCTTGGCCTGGAGTGCAACTATGTTCTGAGTCTAAAAGTGTACCACATCCGAGTTATCTGATAAACCGCCTTACCTTAATGACGGCCCTACTCACGGTTCGAGCTAAAGGCATCCATGAAAGCCCTATGTCACTTCGAGGATCATGCCGCTCGCCCTAACACCGGCATAAATGCTCAACTCAGCCTACCTAGACTACTCTAACAAATAGGGTTTTCCGCAGGTTATTTTGTCTAGTATGGCAGATACCAATACTAATTGATGCTTGTTAAACTAAACAGGTTATGAATAGACAGTGGTTAGGAATTGTCTATAACCCTAATTTTAGTTTAAAAGAACACATTAGACATGAAGACATAATGAATATTTAAGCAGGTGGCCATTTCTGGAAAATCATAAGAACTTCAACATATAAAACAAATACTCATAAAAATCATAATCTCGTAAACATAATTAGTATTTGGACAATCACAATACAAACATATAAAGAGAGGGACATGGGGACTGATGCCATAAATAAATCATCCTTTACTTAGTCTCGCCGATGGAGCAACTGCTTGTATATATCGTACTGCTCAACCCTACTCTGCTTGCCAGAACCTTCGGAGGACGCTTCCTCAGCCTAGTAACTGGGTTTACCTTAATACCCAACTTAAGCCCAGCCATGTGGACTGACTCTTCGAGCGCCTAGAGCCCTCTTAGGATCTCCTAACGAAATCCCGGGTATTCTATGAATACTAGAAACAAACCTATCTATCGAAGCCTGAGTTCCGAGACTAATTCTCAGAAACTAAGAAAACGAAACACTAACTAGAAAGAAAGAAACTTATACTGAAATCTGAGTCTCTGAGCGACTTGTGTACTCGAGAATTGTACACTGGAAGTCACTGAATGACTCAAATCGAGTGGAGAGGGATGATTTCAACTGAGGAAGGCCTGGGGTATTTATAGCAGCTTCCTGGAGTGAGTTTTCTTCAAAAATTCGATGTGGGACTCTGAATTCTGGTTCGGGACGCCCGTCCCGGTCTGTTGACCAGGTCAGGACGGCCGTCCCAGTCTGTTGACCAGGTCAGGACGCCCGTCCTGATTCGGGACGCCCTCCCCGACTTCTGAACTTCTGAAAAATTGCGTTTTGCCCTGAAATTTGCCATTTTCTTCTACTTTTCACCTGAGACTTCCAAAATCATAAAAACTGTGAAATTGAGTTAATAATAAACAATTAAGACCGATTTGCCCTCAATTTCACCCTAAATCATGCCTAAAAACATTCTAAAAATGTGATATGATTTATGCATATCAGATAACCCACACTTAGCTTTTTGCTTGTCCTCATGCAAAGTCTACCTGAAGTTAGTGATTTGTGCAGTCACTTAAATTCCTAGTCATGTTTTTATTCCAAAAATTATTCAGACAATTCTTTAACACAGGTCTGACTGGTTAGGTTGCTATGACAAGGTCTCAAATGTCTTTAGTAGATTGTTATAATCAAGCAGGTAACAACTTAACAACTAGATTGAACTCTTCTCTTAGTCACAAGGTCTTCCTGATGTGTAGTGTGTGTACTTAGTCTAGACCAGATAGTCAACACAATATACTCTCGTCTTAACTACTACCAGATAGCACTTCGACCCGTCGCTAGACATACTAACAATAGACAACTTTCTGAGTTCTGAGCCTTGGTGATCAAATTTTTAATGATTTAGCTTTTATTGATTTTCTTTATAGATTCAGGGTATTTTGAGTCTGCTTTGAACACGTCAACTTCAACTACCCATGTAGCGAGTCCCACTCCGATGACTCCCAGACCTACACGACCTTAGGGAATCAGGCTTTAAGTTCCCCGAAGGACTGGTGCTCGAGTAGCAAAGGCCGCTGGCAAACTACCCTTATTTAATTAATTCTCTTTTGTTTCTTTTCACTTTTAGCTCAGAGTCTCATCTAGTGATATGCATAAATCATATCACTTTTTTAACATGTTTTTAGATATAATTTAGGGTGTAATTGATAGGAAATTAGTCTTAATTGATTGTTATTTACTCAATTTCACAAATTTTATGATTTTGGAAGTGTCAGGTGAAAAGTAGACGAAAACAGCAAATTTTGGGGTAAAATGCAATTTTTGGAAATGCTGACCTAGTCAACGGGTCAGGACGGGCGTCCCGACCCAGTCAAAGCACCAGGATGGCCGTCCCAATCCAGGACGGGCGTCCCGAAGCACCAAAAGTTGTCCCACATCAAACATTTTGGAGATTTTCACTCCAGAAAGCTACTATAAATACCCCAGGCCTCCAAGAGTTGAAATCATCCCTCTCCACTCGATCTGAGTCATTCAGTGGTTTCCAGTGTACAATTATCTAGTACACAACTCACTCGGAGACTCAGATTTCAGTAAAAGTTTTCTTTCTTTCCTTTTTTGTTTTCGTTTTTCTTAGTTTCTGAGAATTAGTCTCAGATCCTAGGGTTCGATAGATAGGTTCGCTTCTGGTATTCATAGAATACCCGGGATTTCGTTAAGAGATCCTAAGAGGGCTCTAGGCGTTCGAAGAGTTAGTCCAAAGGGCTGGGCTTAAGCTGGGTATTAAGGTAAAGCCCAGTTACTAGGCTGAGGAAGCGTCCTCCGAAGGTTCTGGCGAGCAGAGTCGGGGTGAGCAATACGACATATACAGCAGTACGCTCCATCGGCGAGACTACGTAAAGGGTGATTTCTTTATGGCATCAGTTCCCTTGTCCCTCTCTAATATGTTGTTATTGTGTTGTTCCAAAAATTGATTATGAATACGAGATTACGATTTTCATGAATATTTTTTTTATATGTTGAAGTTGTTATGTTTTTCCGGAAATGGCCACCTGCTTAATATTCACTATGTCTGCATGTCTAATATGCTCTTTTAAACTAAAGTTAGGGTTATAGACAATTCCTAACCACGGTCTAATCATAACCTATTTAGTTTAACAGACATCAATTAGTATTGGTGTCTGCCATGCTAGATAAATAACCTGCTGAACACCCTGCTTGTTAGAATAGTCTAGGTAGGGGCCGAGCTGAGCGTTTATGCCGGCGGCTAGGGCGAGCGGCATGATCCCCGAAGTGACATAGGGCTTTCATGGATGCCTTTAGCCCGAACCGTGAGTAGGGCCGTCATTAAGGTAGGGCGGTTTATTAGAGACCTCGGATGTGGTACGCCTTTAGACACAGAACATAGTTGCAATCCAGGCCAAGACATGTCTAAAACACTCGAATATAGGTCAATCAACATATAGGAATAGTATAACATAGAATCAGGACCTCATCTATAAAACACTTTTGGGCTTAATTAAACTTAAACCTGGTGGAAAATGGATCACCCTCTCATCAAAGTCATTGATGAAGATTGCATAACTGGATCATAAGATAGGAGTTAGGATAAAAGGCTAGTTACTACTAAGCTGTTACCACTTCCCTGGGAGTACGATATTTAACTTAATAAAATCGTAGATACTTTCCAACAGACTAGCTACACGATAGGTACTCTGCCTTAGGTTCTGATTGATTAAGTGACAATAATTGAATGCTAAGTGACAGTTAGTAAGACTCAGTCCTTAATTACTCATAATCGACATAGGTAAATAAAGCCCATCTTTTAGCATACCAATCGGAAACCCTTCAGATTTTTGGCGTCGTTGCTGGGGAAATATCATAATGAATTTAGGATTATTGGCCACAATTCTAAGAGACTTATGATAGGTAGCGGTAGTAACCTAGACTTCTGATTTACACTGATCTTATGCTAGTTAGACAATCACTTTTCGAAATATAGGATCATCATAACTAACTAATTTTAGACATTATCTAAAATTAAGACATTTAGGATAATCAAATTTTAGAAAATCATTCTAAAACCATATTAAGGAAATTTAACTGCTTTTGAAACAAAAAGGATTTTTTTTTAATTTAAAAACTGAAAAAACAAATGTATTTTTCTTGCTCAATGGTAAGTTGTTCTTTTCCCTATCTCTTGTTCCTTCTTAGTTGTTTTCTTAGTTGCTCTTTTTCATGTTTTCTATTATTTCGAAGAAATAAAAATGGAAATGAGGATAAAATATATTTTCTTCCGAGTTGTAAAATTTTGGCTTAGATGTTTATTGGGAAGAAATTCCATTTTAGAATTTTCTTAGAGTCATACAAGCTTTATTAGGACGAGTTATGAAATAATTTTTTTTCCTAATAGCCAGACCTCTGAATGTTCTATTGAAAAAGGATGTTCCTTTTGTTTTGCTGATAATTGCATGAGATCTTTTAAACCAAAAGGAATTACTGTACCCATTATGGCATCACCTGATTGAAATATGCTTTTTGAATGAATATGTGATGTAATGATGTAGTAAGAATTGTTTTATGACAGAAACATGATAAGAAAGTTCATGTATGATAAATCCTGATCTTATCTAATCTTGTCTAAAATAATAGGTTACACTGATCACTTTGAGATATCTGTGTTCAATAAAACTGATGTTGAACCGTAATTGATTAAGTTAGGTTTTATTGTTACTTGAATTTGATATAGAATGAAGGGGTAAGAAAAAGGGTTAAGAATCTAGAAAGCAAACCTTTGGTCTAGATTAGGAAACCCTGAGTTAGAGGCTATTGACGAGACAGTAGTATCTGATAAATTTCTGAATAAGGATCTATTTTCATTGTTTGCTATGAGTAATGATTCTCCTCCGTGGTTTACTGATATTACTAATTATCTAGCTGCTAATTATTCCCAAGTGATATGACTTATCAGCAAAAGAAGAAATTCTTTGCTGATTTGAAATATTACTACTGGGCAGATTTCTCTTCTATTTCAAATTTTTGTAGAGTAAAGTGGTCAGAAGATGTATCTCGGAAGGCGAAGGCCACATGATTACTGAAGCATTGCAGGAATCTATGGGAGACCAATTAATTGTTATCAACACTGTCCGGAAAGTGTTGGAAGTAGAATATTGTTGACCCACCATATTCAAGGATTTTGTATCTCTGATACAGTCCTGCGATGCTTGCCAAATAACAGGTAACACCTCTTCAAGAGATCGCCTACCCCAGCAAGGTATATAGAGTCTTGAAATCTTTAATATCTGGGGTATTGAATCCTTTTCCTTGCTTCCTTTGAAAATAATTACATCATAGTAGTCGTGGAACACTTTTAAAAAAAATGGCCTGAGCCACAGGCATTACCTACTAATGATGTTAAAGTCATGTCTAGATTCTATGAGAAGTTGTTTTCCAGATTCAGAATGCCAATGTCTTAGGAAAAAACGTTAAGAGTGTGTATCAAATCTGTGAAGTCTGCCAAGTACTTCACTTTAGCTGGAGTTGCTATGTGAATGGAATACTGACCATTCCAAAAGAGGTAGGAGTAGGTTACTGCAGAATGCTACTCCAATGGGAAATGAATATGATGGGGTTTCCGACCGATGTGCTAAATAGGTGTTATTTTACCCTATGTTGATTATGAGTAATTAAGGATTGTGATTGACTAATTGTCACATTTAGTCTCTATGCTGTCACTTAATCAGCCAGAACCTAAGCCAGAGTACCTATCGTGTAGCTAGTATGTTGGAAAGTATCTACGATTTTATTAAGTTAATTATCGTACTCCCAGGGAAGTGGCAACGACTTAGTAGTAACTAGCCTTTTATCCTAACTCCTATCTTATGGTCCAGTTATGCAATCTTCATCAAATACTTTGATGAGAGGGTGATTCATTCTCCACTAGGTTTAACTCTAATTAATCCCAAAAGTGTTTTATAGATGAGTCCTGATTCTATGTTATACTGTTCCTATATGTTGATTGACCTATATTCGAGTATTTTAGACATGTCTTGGCCTGGATTGCAACTATGTTCTATGTCTAAAGGCTACCACATCTGCGTCTCTATGCTACCGCCCCATTGCCAAGGTAAACGGCCCTACTCACGACTACTACTAAAGACAGCTATGAAAGCCCTATGTCACTTCGGGAATCATGCTGCTTGCCCATAACCGCCGGCATAACGCTCTACTCAGCCTACCTAGACTACTCTTAACAAATAGGGTGTTCCGCAAGTTATTTTATCTAGTATGGCAGACACCAATACTAATTGATGCATGTTAAACTAAACAGGTTATGAATAGACCGTGGTTAGGATTTGTCTATAACCCTAATTTTAGTTTAAAAGAAACTACATTAGACATGCAGACATAATGAATATTTAAGCAGGTGGCTATTTCCGGAAAAACATAATAACTTCAACAAACATAACAAATATTCATAGTAATCATAATCTTGTATTCAAATCAGTATTTGGACAAACACAGTAACAACATATAAAGAGAGGGACAGGGGGGACTGATGCCATAAAGAAATCACCCTTTACGTAGTCACGCCGTTGGAGCGTACTGCTATATATGCCGTACTGCTTGACCCGACTCTGCTCGTCAGAACCTTCGGAGGACGCTTCCTCAGCCTAGTAGCTGGGCTTTACTTAACAAACCCGGCTTAAGCCCAGCCCTGTGGACTGACTCTTCGAACGCCTAGAGCCCTCTTAGGATTTCCTAACGAAATCCCGGGTATTCTATGAATACCAGAAACGAACCTATCTATAGAAGCCTAAGATCTGAGACTATTTCTCATAAACTAAAACAAAACACTAATAAGAAAGAAAACTGAGATCCGAGTCTCTGATTGAGTTGTGTACTAGAAAAGTGTACACTGGAAATCACTTAATGACTCAGATCGAGTGGAGAGGAATGATTTCAACTGCTGGAGGCCTGGGGTATTTATAGCAGCTTCCCGTGGTGATTTTTCATCAAAACTTCGATGTGGGACTGGTTCTGGGGGTTCGGGATGCCCGTCCTGATCTGTTGAACAGGTCGGGACGCCCGTCCCGGGTTCAGGACGCCCGTCCTGACCCTTTGACCAAGTCAACATTTCCAAAAATTGCATTTTTGCCCCAAAATTTGCTGTTTTCGTCTACTTTTCACCTGACACTTCCAAAATCATAAAAAATGTGAAATTGAGTAAATAACAAACAATTAAGATCAATTTACCCTCAATTTCACCCAAAATCATACATAAAAACATGCTAAAAAAGTGATACGATTTTCACGTATCATATAACCCCACACTTAGCTTTTTGCTTGTCCTCAAGCAAAGTCCACCTGAAGTTAGTGATTCTAAACCATATGTGCATTCCTAGTCATGTTTTTATTCCAAAAATTCTTCAGACAATTCTTAACACAGGTCTGACTGGTTAGGTTGGTATGACAAGGTCTCAAATGTCTCTAGTAGTTTGTTAGGGTTAGGCAGAAAACAAATCAACAATTAGGTTGGACATTTTTCTTAGTCACAGGGTCTTCCTGATGTGTAGTGTGTGTACTAGTCTAGACCAGATAGTCAACACAATGTACTCTTGTCTTAACTACTACTAGATAACACTTCGACCCATCGCTAGACATACTAACAACAGACAACTTTTTGAGTTCTGAGCTTCGGTGATCAGATTTTTAATGTTTTAGCATTTAGTTATTTTCTTTGTAGATTCAGGGTATTTTGAGTCTGCTTAGAACACGTCAACTTCAACTACCCATGTAGCGAGTCTCACTCCGATGACTCCCAGATCTACACGACCTTAGGGCATCAAGCTTTAAGTTCCCCGAAGGAGTGGTGCTCGAGTAGGGAAGGCCGCTGGCAAACTACCATTATTTGATTAACTTTCTTTCGTTTCTTTTCACTTTTAGCTCAGAGTCTCATCTAGTCATTTTAACTGCCAATATATCCACAACTGGTCTAATTTTATCTAGTTAAGTCTCGAACAGGCAATTGGCTGAGGTCTCTAATCCAGACAAAGTTGTGCTCAGTTATCAGGAATTCCCTATTCCTAATCAATTAGTTCAGCAGTAGTCATCAATTATCTCCTACTAACCATAACATACTACCTACATATCATAGACATAAGCAATTGTTTAACCAAGCATACTGCACTTAGAAGTCTGAAAGACGGAAAAAGTTTGAAATTTTTTTGGAAGGGTGTGAAAATATGGGGAAAACAAGCAAAAGCATGCAAACAAATTTGCAAACTGCTACAGTGCACCGTGCGCTGCTACCCCACACTTAAGTCTGGCACTGTCCTCAGTGTTCATGCATATCTAAATACCCCACACTTATTTGAAAACAAGAAATAAAAAGAAAGAAAAGATTCTTACCCACACTATGGTTAAGAAAGACATAAAAAAAAACAACATAATGCAAACAATTCTGTATGTCATATAAATCAACTTTGTACATAGATTCATACGTCATACAACCCAGACATGTTTATACACATAGAATAAGAAAAATAAAAGGAAAAGAAAGGAAAGAAGGAGAGAGAGACTAAGAACCCGGTGAATCGTCGTCCAGTGGACCGAGTTCTGCTGTAAAGTCAAACTTGAAGTTTTCTGCCACTCGGGAAGTCTGCTGATGTATCTCCTCAATCCTGCTGGTGTTATTGGCTATCCTGTCATCCATCATCGCCAGCTGTCTGTCAATCATGTCCTCCATTATCGTCAGCCGTCTGTCAATCCTATCCATGTCTCGATTGTATCGGGCTGATAGTTTAGCCAATCCGTGCGACATGTGTCGTTCAAAGGCAGTACGTGGCACGAACGTCTCGGACGGAGGGATATGCGCTGGAAATGCTTTCGATGCCGATGCTTGTCCTGGCTGATCCGTGTGGATGGTGTAGCGGCCATTCGCATCCCGGACAACCATTCCCATGTTCTGTAGAATAGTAAGATCCGCGGGAACGGTGGTCGGGGCGACCAGGGTCAGCTCCGAGCCCTCTATGTCCAACTCCAGGTAGCGGGCTAGCCTGGTGATGTACGGTCCAAGCCCCAGACACTGTTTTCGGGTGTTTGTAGAGAATCCTCGCATGACGACCGTGATGAGTCTAGCCATCTCTACCGTAGATCCCATGTGCATGTTGGCTAGAAGGAATGTCTCCATCTGGGTGACAGTTCCGGGAGCTGTCCGTCGTCCTGACAATGTATGTGCAATGATAGCGTGCTGGTAACGAAGAGTAGGATAAATACCTGTGGCTTTTGCAAAGCCATGCTGGTATGGGACACCCGTCATGCAGATCTGAGCCCAAGAGTGGAGACGTCTGCAGTCGTGAAGTCTCGAACCGTTGTGGTGTATGCGGGCGTATCCAGCTCATCTCTTTGCCAGATACCTAGGGCGACGCCGAACTCGGCCATGCTCATCGACCGATCTATTCCGCCCAAGCGGAATGTGATCTGCTCCTGGTGGCATGTAAAAGATGCATAGAACTCACATACCAGCTCCAGGTATGTGGGCTCTGTGACGATGAATACTCGACTGTAAGGTGGCACGTCGATTATGCATCTGACTTCCGGCTCTACTCCTAGCGTCTGTACTGCTGCCCAATCCAACGTTCTGCCCGTCAGTATTGTACGCCCGATGTACCCAGTGCATCTTTCTTGGTATGCTGTGTTGGAGGGAAACAGCATAAAAGGATGTGCCACTAAGGTAACTGTCATGGTAGATGTGGTATGAGCACGTTTGGGAGCCATTGAAAACGTACGAGAGAGTTTAGGTGGGAAAGAAAGCTTTAAACTCAAATTATGGAGGTGAATTTGAATTCAGAAGGATGAAATTAGGTTAGGGAAGGATTTTGAATTTTTGGCGGGAAAATCGAATTTTGGAGGGAAATTCAAATTTTTGGGTGAAGTTTAAAATTCAAATTTTTGGGTGAAGTTTAAAATTCAAATTTTGGAGGGAAACTCGAATTTTTAAACTTTGGAGAGTTTGCCTCCAAAATATTTTAGAGAGAAGGTAGAGAGAAATATTTTTAGAGAGATGAATTTTTGGTCGTAGATTTGAGAGAAAATGAAAAAAATGAATTTTTATAGAAGGGGCGGCCTTCGGGACGCCCGTCCCGATGGCAGGACTCCCGTCCCGCTGGACGCCCGTCCAGGGTTGCTTCGGGACACGTGCCAATTCCGAAAAAAAATATTTTTTTTCTTTTTTTTTCTTTCGTAATTCCATGAAAATCTCAAGATACCAAAAATAATCGTAATTTTTAACAAGGCTTCATGTTTATCCAATCAAATTCAGAAGTTGTTAAAAACTCTATGCAAAAATTCCTCAGTCTTTTTTCGAAAATCATGACTACCATAATTTTATTCCAACTTAAATTCAGCAAGAATTTCAGAAAAACAAAAACTGAGTTTGTACAATTGAATTAGTGAAAAATAAACTGTATTTGCAAAACTTTTGTTTTTCATAGAAATTAAAAAATGTCTGAAGAAAATTATTGAATATAAAGGACACTTTAAAAAGTTTGAAAAATAGAAAAATATGGGTCAATTATTCAGGTTTAGTTCAAACGAATTATTTGCTGAGAATAAAAGTAAAAGAATCTTCCCTTTTTCAACGACCCTTATCTCTGATCTCCTGTAGCTCGGTTCGAATGCTTCGCATTTCTATGCGTATGGTTCTCATCTCATCTCTCTGCCTGCCCTGCTCACTGCGTAAGTCAGCCATCTCCCGGAGTAGTTGTGCACCTTGGTTCTCCTGAAGACTGACCGTGGCTCTGAGTCGGTCCACGTTAGTTGTGATATTCAGACTGAGTTGTTCTAAATGACACAGTCTGCTGGCAATTCCTTGGTCCATCTCGTAGACCCTTTGAGCCAACGTGTCTATCTGCACGGACAACATTGAATGATAACCGTTAGTACTCCCCCCGGATGAAGGGGTGCGCTCGTTAGGTGTTAGGGTGTATGCAGGAGAGGTTGGTGAATTTTGGGTTTGGTCAGTAGGGGGTGGATTTATAGGAACTCTCTGGGCAGGAGGGTGAACTGGAGATCTCTGGGGTTCTTCTCTAGGAGGGAAGGTATCCTCAGAAGGATCTTCTTCCGTGGGACTAGGCGCACGGGTGTTCAGGAATCGTCTCACTAGGTTACTGGCATCTGGGCTTGAGTTTACTTCCACTGGTTGTGAAGGAAGAGTCCCTCGTGGTATTTCTGGTGCAGGCCTAGATGGGCCTTCTGGCTTTGTCTTCTTTGGTCCTGGAGTGTCAGGGTTTTCTGTTTTCTTTGCCTGGTTAGTAGCTGCT
Organism: Asclepias syriaca; assembly: GCA_027405835.1. Classification (NCBI taxonomy): domain Eukaryota; kingdom Viridiplantae; phylum Streptophyta; class Magnoliopsida; order Gentianales; family Apocynaceae; genus Asclepias; species Asclepias syriaca. The sequence continues at coordinate 20,549,102 of CM049926.1, read as the reverse complement.
CTTGTTCTCTTCATTTCTGAGTGCAAAGTCTGGTTAGAAATAACAAATAACCAAAAATAGGAAAGTGAAATAAGAAAGCAAGAAAAATATTTTTATGTATTTTGAATTTTATTTAGAAAGCAGGTAAATTTCCTCAATATGGTTTTAGAATAATTTTCTAAAATTTGATTATCCTAAGTGTCTTAATTTCAAATATCATCTAAAATTAATTAGTTATGATAATCCTATATTTAGGAAAGTGATTGTCTAACTAGTATAAGATAAGTGTAATTCAAAAGTCTAGGTTACTACCGTTACCTATCATAAGTCTCTAGAATTGTGGCCAATAATCCTAAATTCATTATGATATTTCCCCGGCAACGGCACCAAAAATCTGATGGGGTTTCCGACCGATGTGCTAAATAGGTGTTATTTTACCCTATGTTGATTATGAGTAATTAAGGACTGTGATTGACTAATTGTCACATTTAGTCTCTATGGTGTCACTTAATCAGCCAGAACCTAAGGCAGAGTACCTATCGTGTAGCTAGTCTGTTGGAAAGTATCTACGATTTTATTACATAATTATCGTACTCCCAAGGAAGTGGTAACGGCTTAGTAGTAACTAGCCTTTATTCCTAACTCTTATCTTATAATCCAGTTATGCAATCTTCATCAATAACTTTGATGAGATGGTGATTCGTTCTCCACTTATAGATGAGTCCTGATTCTATGTTATATTGTTCCTATATGTTGATTGACCTATATTCGAGTGTTTTAGATATATCTTAGCCTGGATTGCAACTATGTTCTGTGTCTAAAGGTGTACCACATCTGAGTCTCTATGCTACCACACCATCGCCAAGGTAAACGGCCCTACTCACGGCTACTACTAAAGACAGCTATTAAAGCCTTATGTCACTTCGGGAATCATGCTGCTTGCCCATAACCGCCGGCATAACGCTCTACTCAGCCTACCTAGACTACTCTTAACAAACAGGGTGTTCCGCAGGTTATTTTATCTAGTATGGTAGACACCAATACTAATTGATGCATGTTAAACTAAACAGGTTATGAATAGACCGTGGTTAGGAATTGTCTATGATACACGAAAATCGTATCACCTTTTTAGCATGTTTTTATGTATGAATTCGGGTGAAATTGAAGGTAATTTGATCTTGATTGTTCATTATTTACTTAATTTCACAGTTTTAATAATTTTGGAAGTGTCAGGTGAAAAGTAGACGAAAACAGCAAATTTTGGGGCAAAAACGCAATTTTTGGAAATATTGACTTAGTCAACGGGTCAGGACAGGCGTCCCGAACCCTGGACGGGCGTCCCGACCCAGTCAACCCGCCGGGACAGGCGTCCAGGACTCGGGACGGGCGTCCCGACCTGGTCAACAGATCAGGACGGGCGTCCCAATCCGGGACGGGCGTCCCGAACCCCCAGATCCAGTCCCACATCGAATTTTTGATGAAAAATCACCCCGGGAAGCTGCTATAAATACCCCAGGCCTCCAGCAGTTGAAATCATTCCTCTCCACTCTATTTGAGTCATTAAGTGGTTTCTAGTGTACACTTCTCTAGTACACAACTCACTCAGAGACTCGGATCTCAATTTTCTTTCTTATTAGTGTTTTGTTTTAGTTTCTGAGAAATAGTCTCAGATCTTAGGTTTCTATAGATATGTTCGTTTCTGGTATTCATAGAATACCCGGGATTTCGTTAGGAGATCCTAAGAGGGCTCTAGGCGTTCGAAGAGTCAGTCCACAGGGCTGGGCTTAAGCTGGGTATTAAGGTAAAGCCCAGTTACTAGGCTGAGGAAGCGTCCTCCGAAGGTTCTAGCGAGCAAAGTCAGGGCGAGCAATACGACATATACAACAGTACGCTCAGTCGGCGAGACTACGTAAAGGGTGATTTCTTTATGGCATCAATCCCCATGTCCCTCTCTTATATGTTGTTATTGTTTTGTTCTAAATACTTATTATGAATACAAGATTACGATTTTTATGAATAGTTGTTTTTTATGTTGACGTTATCATATTTTTCTGGAAATAGCCACCTGCTAAATATTCACTATGTCTGCATGTTTAATGTGCTCTTTTAAACTAAAGTTAGGGTTATAGACAATTCCTAACCACGGTCTAATCATAACCTGTTTAGTTTAACAGGCATCAATTAGTATTGGTGTCTGGCATGCTAGATAAAATAACATGTTGAACACCCTGCCTGTTAAAGTAGTCTAGGTAGGGGCCGAGCAGAGTCCGATTATCCCGGCGGCTAGGGCAAGCGGTATGATCCCCGAAGTGACATAGGGCTTTCATGGATGCCTTCGTCCCGAACCGTGAGTAGGGCCGTCATTAAGGTAGGGCGGTTTATTAGAGACGTCGGATGTGGTACGCCTTTAGACACAGAACATAGTTGCAATCCAGGCTAAGATGCATCTAAAATATTCGAATTTAGGTCATTCAACATATAGGAATAGTATAACATAGAATCAGAACTCATCTATAAAACACTTCTATTATTAATTAGACTTAAACCTAGTGGAGAATGAATCACCCTCTCATCAAAGTATTTGATGAAGATTGCATAACTGGATCATAAGATAAGAGTTAGGATAAAAGGCTAGTTACTACTAAGTCGTTGCCACTTCCCTGGGAGTACGATAATTAACTTAATAAAATCGTAGATACTTTCCAACAGACTAGCTACACGATAGGTACTTTGCCTTAGGTTCTGGCTGATTAAGTGACACCATAGAGACTAAATGTGACAATTAGTCAATCACAGTCCTTAATTATTCATAATCAACATAGGGTAAAATAACACCTATTTAGCACGTCAACCGGAAACCCATCAGATTTTTGGCGCCGTTGCCGGGGAAATATCATAATGAATTTAGGATTACAGGCCACAATTCTAGAGACTTATGATAGGTAACGGTAGTAACCTAGACCTTAGACCTACACTTATCTTATACTAGTTAGACAATCAATTTCCGAAATATAGGGTTATCATAACTAATTGATTTTAGATATTATCTGGAATTAAGACACATAGGATAATCAAATTTTAGAAAATGATTCTAAAACCATATTGAGGAAATTTAACTGCTTTCGACAAAAAAAGAGAAAAAAAAAATTTTTAATTAAAAACCGAAAAAAATGTATTTTTCTCGTTCAATGGTAAGTTTTTTTTCCTCCATCTCTTTTTCTTTCTTAATTGTTTTCTTAGTTGCTCTTTTCGTGTTTTTATTCTATTCAATTTCGGAAAAAAATGGGAATGAGGATAAAATATATTTTCTTCTGAGTTGTAAAATTTTAGCTTAGATATTTTGGGAAGAAATTCCATTTTAGAATCTGCTTAGAGTCATACCGGCCTTATTAGGATGAGTTATGAAATAGTTTTTCCTTAATAGCCAGACCTTTGAATATTCTATTGAAAAAAAGGATGTTCCTTTTGTTTTGCTGGTAATTGCATGAGAACTTTTAAACCAAAAGGAATTACTGCACCCATTATGGCATCACCTGATTAAAATCTGCTTTTTGAATAATATGTGATATAATGATGTAGTACGAATTGTTTTAGGACAGAAACATGATAAATTCCGATCTTATCTAGTCTTGTCTAGAAACAATAGGTGACACTGATCACTCCAAGATATCTGTGTTCAATAAAACTAATGTTGAACCATACTTGATTAAGTTAAGTTTTATTGTTACTTGAACTTGATATAGAATAAAGGGACAAGAAAAAAGGGTTGAAAATCTAGAAAGCAAACCATTGGTCTAGATTAGAAAACCCCGAGTTAGAGGCTAGTGTAATACTGATAAAGTTTTGGATGAAAACTTATTTGCATTGTTTGCTTTGTATAATAATTCTCATCTGTGGTTTATTTTGAAATTATCTAGTCACTGAATAAGTTCCAAGTGATATGACTTATCAACAAAAGAAGAAATTCTTTGCTGATTTGAAATATTACTACTGGGCAGTTTCTCTTCTATTTCAAATTTTTGCAGATCAGTTGATCAGAAGAGGTGTCTCAGAAGATGAAGGACACAAGATTTTGGAGCATTGCCCTAAATAAATCTACGGGAGACCAATTGATGGCTATCAACACTGTCCGGAAAGTGTTGAAAGCAGGATCTTGTTGACCCACTATATTCAAGGATTTTGTATCTCTGATACAGTCTTGCGATGCTTGCCAAATAACAGGTAACACACCCTTCAGAGATCATCTACCCCAACAAGGTACACAAAGTTTTACAATCTTTTTGATATCTGGGGGTATTCATTAAATCCTTTCTTTTTCTTTCATTTGAAAATAATTACATCATAGTAGTCGTGGAACACTTTTCAAAATGGCCTGAACCACATGCATTACCTACTAATGATGTTAAAGTCATGTGCAGATTCTAGTTGTTTTCCAGATTCAGAGTGCCGATGTCTTAGGAAGAAATGTTCAGCCTGTGTATCAAATCTGTGATGTCTGCTAAGTACCACACTTTAGCAGGGATTGCTATGGGAATGACTGACCATTCCAAAAGAGGTAGGAGTAGGTTACTGCAGAATGCTGCTCCAATGGGAAATGCATACAATCCCCGCTAAAGGAATCATACGGGATTTAGCTGAGAAGTAATTCGGAAGCTGGAAACTTTCAGAAGACACCACCACAGCAAAACCCACACTCGCAGAATCAATAGATGAGATACTGGCAACAATTAAAGCCAGACCAGTGCAAGCAAGTGATCTACCAAGAGGTAACGAACGGTCGACAGATATAGAGGAATTTGGCGTTGTATCAGGAGCATAGCAATGGAGGAGCTTGCATCCCCTGCATACCAATCAGCTGTGAGAAACTTCCCCGAGGAAGTCTCAAATACTTGGGCCCAGATCTACAAAACTGGAGCCCCCTACCACCACAGCTTCGCCAAAACTTCAGGTATCTTTTCTTCCATTCGAGACTTGCATTCAATACCTTTACTAACATTGACAGGAAGGCACACAAATCCCAAGAAATCTCATTCCTAGACACGTTCCTCCTGGACACGTTGCTATGATTGTGAGAAATCTTACAAATGATTCGAGGAAGCAGTCCGTGGGGCTCGAGCCATTCATCAAATGAATAGGCCACTACCTAGAGCTCGACAATGAAGGATCGGAGTTGGCGTCATCCGTTCCAATATCTAGAGCTTGCAGAGTCAAGAACACCTCAGCAATAGCACATGGCTAAGGTGAAGAGCCAATTGACAGATCAAAGAAGACTCTTCTGCTCGCGACATGAAGGGAGTTTTTCTAATCTCATCTTCCTTTACTTTTATTTTCTTCATTTTTGTGTCTTGTTTTATTGGTTGTTTTATTTTCTCTCTTACCCTTAGTTAGTCAAATAAGTGTGGGGTAAGAGTTTTCTATTTTGTTTTCATTTCTTCTTGTCTTCAAATAAGTATGGGGTAGTTTACATATGTATAAACATTGAGGACAGTGTCAGACTCAAGTGTGGGGTAGCAGTGCATGGTGCACTGTAGTAGTTTTTGAAAAAAATTTCATGATTTTGCATGTTTTCCCCATATTTTCACACCCTTCCAAAAGTTTTTCAAAATTTTTCCGTCTTTCAGACTTCTAAATGCAGTATGCTTGGTTAAACAATTGCTTATGTCTATGATATGTAAGTAGTATGTTATGGTTAGTAGGAGATAATTGATAGCTATCTTGGACTAATTGATTTGGAATAGGGGAATTCCTGATAACTGAGCACAACTTTGTCTGGATTAGAGACCTCAACCAATTGCCTGTTCGAGACTTAACTAGATAAAATTAGACCAGTTGTGGATATATTGGCAGTTAGAATGACTAGATGAGACTTTGAGCTAAAAGTGAAAAGAAACAAAAGAAAGTTAATAAAATGAGGGTAGTTTGCCAGCGGCCTTCACTACTCGAGCACCACTCCTTCGGGGAATTTAAAGCCTGATGCCCTAAGGTCGTGTAGATCTGGGAGTCATCGGAGTGGGACTCGCTACATGGGTAGTTGAAGTTGACGTGTTCTAAGCAGACTCAAAATACCCTGAATCTATAAAGAAAACAACTAAATGCTAAAACATTAAAAATCTGATCACCAAAGCTCAGAACTCAAAAAGTTGTCTGTTGTTAATATGTCTAGCGATAGGTCGAAGTATTATCTGGTAGTAGTTATGACAAGAGTACATTGTGTTGACTATCTGGTCTGGACTAGTACACACACTACACATCAGGAAGACCATGTGACTAAGAAAAAAGTTCAACCTAGTTGTTGATTTGTTTTCTGCCTAATCATAAAAAGCTACTAAAAATATCTGAGACCTTGTCATAGCAACCTAACCAGTCAGACCTGTGTTAAGACTTGTTTGAAGAATTTTTGGAATAAAAACATGACTAGGAATTTAAGTAACTTCAGGTAGACTTTGCTTGAGGACAAGCAAAAAGCTAAGTGTGGGGTTATCTGATACGTGAAAATCGTATCACCTTTTTAGCATGTTTTTATGTATGAATTTGGGTGAAATTGAAGGTAATTTGATCTTGATTGTTCATTATTTACTTAATTTCACAGTTTTTATGATTTTGGAAGTGTAGGTGAAAAGTAGACGAAAACAGCAAATTTTGGGGCAAAAACGCAATTTTTCGAAATATTAACTTAGTCAACGGGTCAAGACGGGCGTCCCGACCCAGTCAACCCACCGGGACGGGCGTCCCGACCTGGTCAACAGATCAGGACGGGCGTCCCGAACCCCCAAATCCAGTCCCACATCGAATTTTTGATGAAAAATCACCCCGGGAAGCTGCTATAAATACCCCAGGCCTCCAGCAGTTGAAATCATTCCTCTCCACTCGATCTGAGTCATTAAGTGGTTTCCAGTGTACACTTCTCTAGTACACAACTCACTTAGAGACTCGGATCTCAGTTTTCTTTCTAATTAGTATTTTATTTTAGTTTCTGAGAAATAGTCTCAGATCTTAGGTTTCTATAGATAGGTTTGTTTCTGGTATTCATAGAATACCCGGGATTTCGTTAAGAGATCCTAAGAGGGCTCTAGGCGTTCGAAGAGTCAGTCCACAGGGCTGGGCTTAAGCTGGGTATTAAGGTAAAGCCCAGTTACTAGGCTGAGGAAGCGTCCTCCGAAGGTTCTAGCGAGCAGAGTCAGGGCGAGCAATACGACATATACAGCAGTACGCTCCGTCGGTGAGACTACGTAAAGGGTGATTTCTTTATGGCATCAATCCCCATGTCCCTCTCTTATATGTTGTTATTGTTTTGTTCTAAATACTTATTATGAATACGAGATTACGATTTTTATGAATAGTTGTTTTTTATGTTGACGTTATCATATTTTTCTGGAAATAGCCACCTGCTAAATATTCACTATGTCTGCATGTTTAATGTGCTCTTTTAAACTAAAGTTAGGGTTATAGACAATTCCTAACCACGGTCTAATCATAACCTGTTTAGTTTAACCGGCATCAATTAGTATTGGTGTCTGCCATGCTAGATAAAATAACATGTTGAACACCCTGCCTGTTAAAGTAGTCTAGGTAGGGGCCGAGCTGAGTCCGATTATGCCGGCGGCTAGGGCAAGCGGTATGATCCCCGAAGTGACATAGTGCTTTCATGGATGCCTTCGTCCCGAACCGTGAGTAGGGCCGTCATTAAGGTAGGGCTGTTTATTAGAGACCTCGGATGTGGTACGCCTTTAGACACAGAACATAGTTGCAATCCAGGCTAAGATGCATCTAAAATATTCGAATTTAGGTCATTCAACATATAGGAACAGTATAACATAGAATCAGAACTCATCTATAAAACACTTCTAGGATTAATTAGACTTAAACCTAGTGGAGAATGAATCACCCTCTCATCAAAGTATTTGATGAAGATTGCATAACTGGATCATAAGATAAGAGTTAGGATAAAAGGCTAGTTACTACTAAGCCGTTGCCACTTCCCTGGGAGTACGATAATTAACTTAATAAAATTGTAGATACTTTCCAACAGACTAGCTACACGATAGGTACTCTGCCCTAGGTTCTGGCTGATTAAGTGACACCATAGAGACTAAATGTGACAATTTGTCAATCACAGTCCTTAATTATTCATAATCAACATACGGTAAAATAACACCTATTTAGCACGTCAACCGGAAACCCATCAGTCTATAACCCTAATTTTTGTTTAAAAGAAACTACATTAGACATGCAGACATAATGAATATTTAAGCAGGTGTCTATTTCTGGAAAAACATAATAACTTCAACAAACATAACAAATATTCATAGTAATCATAATCTTGTATTCAAATCAGTATTTGGACAAACACAGTAATAACATATAAAGAGAGGGACAGGGGGGACTGATGCCATAAAGAAATCACCCTTTACGTAGTCACGCCGTTGGAACGTACTGCTATATATGCCGTACTGCTTGACCCGACTCTGCTCGTCAGAACCTTCGGAGGACGCTTCCTCAACCTAGTAGCTGGGCTTTACTTAACAACTCGGCTTAAGCCCACCCCTGTGGACTGACTCTTCGAATGCCTAGAGCCCTCTTAGGATCTCCTAACGAAATCCCGAGTATTCTATGAAAACCAGAAACGAACCTATCTATAGAAGCCTAAGATCTGAGACTATTTCTCAGAAACTAAAACAAAATAGTAATAAGAAAGAAAACTGAGATCCGAGTCTCTAAGTGAGTTGTGTACTAGAGAAGTGTACACTGGAAACCACTTAATGACTCAGATCGAGTGGAGAGGAATGATTTCAACTGCTGGAGGCCTGGGGTATTTATAGCAGCTTCCCGGGGTGATTTTTCATCAAAAATTCGATGTGGGACTAGTTCTGGGGGTTCTGGACGCCCGTCCCAGATTGGGATGCCCGTCCTGATCTATTGACCAGGTCGGGACGCCCGTCCCAGTGCTTTGACTGGGTCGGGACGCCCGTCCTGACCCTTTGACCAAGTCAATATTTCCAAAAATTGCGTTTTTGCCCCAAAATTTGCTGTTTTCGTCTACTTTTCACCTGACACTTCCAAAATCATAAAAACTATGAAATTGAGTAAATAACAAACAATTAATATCAATTTACTCTCAATTTCACCCAAAATCATACATAAAAACATGCTAAAAAAGTGATACGATTTTCACGTATCAGCATACAATCCCAACTAGAGGAATCGTACGGGATTTAGCTGAGGAATAATTTGGAAGCTGGAAACTTTCAGAAGATACCACCACAGCAAAACCCCTACCCACAGAATCAACAGATGAGATACTGACAACAATTAAAGTCAGACCAGTGCAAGCAAGTGATATACCAAGTGGTATCGAACGGTCGAAGGGTATAGAGGAATTTGGCATTGTATCAGGAGCATAGCAATTGAGGAGCTTGCATCCACTACATACAATCAGCTGTGAGAAACCTCCCCGAGGAAGTTTCAAATACTTGGGCCCAGATCTACACCACTGGAGCCTCATACCACCACGGCTTAGCCAAAGCTTCAGGTATCTTTTCTGCCATTCGAAAATTGCATGCAATACCTTCACTGACATTGGCAGGTAGGCACACCAATCCAAAGAAGTCTCATTCCTAGACACGTTCCTTTTGGACACATTGCTACGATTACGAGAAACTTTGCAAATGATTCGAGGAAACAGTCCTTGGGGCTTGAGTCATGCATCAAATGGATAGGCACCTAGACCTCGACAATAAAGGATCAGAGCTGGCGTCATCCGTTCCAATATCTAGAGCTTGCAGAGTCAAGAACACCTCAGCAATAGCACATGGCTAAGGTGAAGAGCCAATTGACAGATCAGAGAAGACCCTTCTGCTCGCGACATGAAGGGAGTTTTTCTAATCCTCATATTCCTTTACTTTTATTTTATTTTCTTTGTTTTGTGTTCTATTTTGTTATTTCCATTATCCTTCTTGTTTTGTTGCTCTATTTTCTCTCTTACCCTTAGTCAAATAAGTGTGGGGTAAGAGTTCTTTGTTTTGTTTTCATTTCTTCTTGTTTGCAAATAAGTGTGGGGTAGTTTAGGTATCCATGAACACTGAGGACAGTGTCAGACTTAAGTGTGGGGTAGCAGTGCACGGTGCACTGTAGTTGTTTGAAAATGTTTACATGATTTTGCTTGTTTTCCCCATATTTTCACACCCTTCCAAATTTTGTTTTTCAAAATTCTCATTCTTTCAGACTTCTAAATGCAGTATGATTGGTTAAACATTGCTTATGTCTATGATATGTAGGTAGAATGTTATGGTTAGTAGGAAGCAATGTGATAGCTATCTTGAACTAATTGATTAGGAATAGGGAATTCCTGATAACTGAGCACAACTTAGTCTAGATTAGAGACCTCAGCCAATTACCTTTTCAAGTCTTAACTAGATAAAATTAGACCAGTTGTGGATGTTTTGACAATTAGAATGACTAGATGAGACTCTGAGCTAAAAGTGAAAAGAAACAAAAGAGAATTAATTAAATAAGGGTAGTTTGCCAGCGGCCTTCGCTACTCGAGCACCACTCCTTCGGGGAACTTAAAGCCTGATGCCCTAAGGTCGTGTAGGTCTGGGAGTCATCGGAGTGGGACTCGCTACATGGGTAGTTGAAGTTGACGTGTTCTAAGCAGACTCAAAATACCCTGGAAAAGCTATAAAAGAAAAAATTCATCAATAAGCGCTAAATAAGTAAAAATCTGATCACCAAGGCTCAGAACTCAGAAAGTTGTTTGTTGTCAATATGTCTAGCGACGGGTCGAAGTGTTATCTGGTAATAGTTAAGACAAGAGTCTATTGTGTTGACTATCTAGTCTGGACTAGGAAATTTAAGTGACTGCACTATGATTTAGGATCGCTAACTTCAAGTGTGGGGTTATATGATATGCATAAATCATATCACTTTTTAGCATATTTTTAGATATAATTTAGGGTGAAATTGATAGGAAATTAGTCTTAATTGATTGTTATTTACTCAATTTCACAATTTTTATGATTTTGGAAGTGTCAGGTGAAAACTAGACAAAAACAGCAAATTTTGGGGCAAAAATGCAATTTTTGGAAATGCTGACCTGGTCAACGGGTCAGGACGGGCGTCCCGACCAAGTCAAAGCACCAGGACGGCCGTCCCAATCCAGGACGGGCGTCCCGAAGCACCAGAAGTTGTCCCACGTCGAAATTTTTGGAGATTTTCATTCCATAAAGCTGCTATAAATACCCCAGGCCTCCAAGAGTTGAAATCATCCCTCTCCACTCGATCTGAGTCATTCAGTGGTTTCCAGTGTACAATTCTCTAGTACACAACTCACTCGGAGACTCAGATTTCAGTAAAAGTTTTCTTTCTTTCCTTTTTTGTTTTCGTTTTTCTTAGTTTCTGAGAATTAGTCTCAGATCCTAGGGTTCGATAGATAGGTTCGTTTCTGGTATTCATAGAATACCCGGGATTTCGTTAGGAGATCCTAAGAGGGCTCTAGGCGTTCGAAGAGTGATGCGATTCCGGTTGACGTACTAAATAGGTGTTATTTTACCCTATGTCGATTATGATTAATTAAGGACTGTGATTGACTAATTGTCACGTTTAGTCTTATGGTGTCACTTAATCAGCCAGAATCTAAGGCAGAGTACCTATCGTGTAGCTAGTCTATTGGAAAGTATCTACGATTTTACTAAGTTAATTATCGTACTCCCAGGGAAGTGGCAACGGCTTAGTAGTAACTAGCCTCTTATCCTAACTCTTATATTATGATCCAGTTATGCAATCTTCATCAAATACTTTGATGAGAGGGTGATCCATTCTCCACTAGGTTCAAGTCTAATTAACCCTAGAAGTGTTTTAAAGATAAGTTCTGATTCTATGTTATACTGTTCCTATATGTTGATTGACCTATATTCGAGTGTTTTAGATATATCTTAGCCTGGAATGCAACTATGTTCTGTGTCTAAAGGTGTACCACATCTGAGTCTCTATGCTACCGCCCCCTATCATTAAGGTAAACGGCCCTACTCACGGTTCGAACAAAGACAGTTATGAAAGCCCTATGTCACTTTCGGGGATCACTCTGAAGGCTCGTAATCGCTGGCATAACGCTCTACTCAGCCTACCTAGACTACTCTAACAAGCCAGGTGTTCAGCATGTTATTTTATCTAGTATGGCAGACACCAATACTAATTGATGCCTGTTAAACTAAACAGGTTATGAATAGACCGTGGTTAGGAATTGTCTATAACCCTTTTTTAGTTTAAAAGAAACTACATTAGACATGCAGACATAATGATTATTTAGCAGGTGGCTATTTTCGGAAAAACATAATAACTTCAACATACAAAACAACTATTCATAAAATCATAATCTGATATTCATAATTGATGTTTAGGACAAAGCAATAAAACATATAAGAGAGGGGTATGGGGACTGATGCCATAAAGAAATCACCCTTTACTTAGTCTCGCCTACAGAGCGTACTGCTGTATACGTCGTATTGCCCGCCCTGACTCTGCTCGCCAGAACCTTCGGAGGACGCTTCCTCAGCCTAGTAGCTAGACTTTACCTTACGTCCTGGGCTTAAGCCTAGCCCTGTGGACTGACTCTTCGAACGCCTAGAGCTCTCTTAGGGTCTCCTAACGAAACCCCGGGTATTCTATGAATACCGGAAACGAACCTATCTATAGAAACCTAAGATCTGAGACTATTTCTCAGAAACTAAAACAAAACACTAATAAGAAAGAAAACTGAGATCCGAGTCTCTGAGTGAGTTGTGTACTGGAAAACTGTACACTGGAAACCACTTAATGACTCAGATCGAGTGGAGAGGGATGAATTCAACTGCTGAAGGCCTGGGGTATTTATAGCAGCTTCCCGGAGTGAAAAATTCTGAAAAATTCGATGTGGGACAGCTTCTGGCGGCTCGGGACGCCCGTCCTGGCGGTTTGACCGGGTCGGGACGCCCGTCCCGGACCTTTGACCGGGTCAACATTTCCAAAAATTGCGTTTTTGCCCCAGAATTTGCTGTTTTCGTCTACTTTTCACCTGACACTTCCAAAATCATAAAAACCGTGAAATCAAGTAAATAGTAAACAATTAATGTCAATTTACTCTCAATTTCAAATTAAAACATATATAAAAACATGCTAAAAATGTGATACGATTTTCACGTATCAAAGAGTCAGTCCACAAGGCTAGGCTTAAGCTGGGTATTAAGGTAAAGCCCAGTTACTAGGCTGAGGAAGCGTCCTCCGAAGGTTCTGGCGAGCAGAGTCGGGGCGAGCAATACGACATATACAGCAGTATGCTCCATCGGCGAGACTACGTAAAGGGTGATTTCTTTATGGCATCAGTCCCCCTGTCCCTCTCTTATATGTTGTTATTGTGTTGTTCCAAAAATTGATTATGAATACGAGATTACGATTTTCATGAATATTTGTTTTATATGTTGAAGTTGTTATGTTTTTCTGGAAATGGCCACATGCTTAATATTCACTATGTCTTCATGTCTAATGTGCTCTTTTAAACTAAAGTTAGGGTTATAGACAATTCCTAACCACGGTCTAATCATAACCTGTTTAGTTTAACAGGCATCAATTAGTATTGGTGACTGCCATGCTAGATAAAATAACCTGCTGAACACCCTGCTTGTTAGAATAGTCTAGGTAGGGGCCGAGCTGAGCGTTTATGCCGGCGACTAGGGCGAGTGGCATGATCCGCGAAGTGACATAGGGCTTTCATGGATGCCTTTAGCCCGAACCGTGAGTAGGGCCGTCATTAAGGTAGGGCGATTTATTAGAGACCTCGGATGTGGTACGCCTTTAGACACAGAACATAGTTGCAATCCAGGCCAAGACATGTCTAAAACACTCGAATATAGGTTGATACGCGAAAATCGTATCACATTTTTAGCATGTTTTTATGTATGTTTTAATGTGAAATCGAGAGTAAATTGACATTAATCATTTACTATTTACTTGATTTCACGGTTTTTATGATTTTGGAAGTGTCAGGTGAAAAGTAGATGAAAACAGCAAATTCTGGGGCAAAAACGCAATTTTTGGAAATATTGACCCGGTCAAAGGTCCGGGACGGGCGTCCCGACCCGGTCAAACCGCCAGGACGGGCGTCTTAAACCGGGACGGGCGTCCCGAACCTGGTCAACGAATCAGGACGGGCGTCCCGAACCGGGACGGGCGTCCCGAGCCGCCAGAAGCTGTCCCACATCGAATTTTTCAGAGATTTTCACTCCGAGAAGCTGCTATAAATACCCCAGGCCTCCAGCAGTTGAATTCATCCCTCTCCACTCGATCTGAGTCATTAAGTGGTTTCCAGTGTACAGTTTTCCAGTACACAACTCACTCAGAGACTCGGATCTCAGTTTTCTTTCTTATTAGTGTTTGTTTTAGTTTTTGAGAAATAGTCTCAGATCTTAGGTTTCTATAGATAGGTTCGTTTCTGGTATTCATAGAATACCCGGGATTTCGTTAGGAGATCCTAAGAGAGCTCTAGGCGTTCGAAGAGTCAGTCCACAGGGCTAGGCTTAAGCCCAGGACGTAAGGTAAAGTCGAGCTACTAGGCTGAGGAAGCGTCCTCCGAAGGTTCTGGTGAGCAGAGTCAGGGCGAGCAATACGACGTATACAGCAGTACGCTCTGTAGGCGAGACTAAGTAAAGGGTGATTTCTTTATGGCATCAGTCCCCATACCCCTCTCTTATATGTTTTATTGCTTTGTCCTAAACATCAATTATGAATATCAGATTGATTTTATGAATAGTTGTTTTGTATGTTGAAGTTATTATGTTTTTCTGGAAATAGCCACCTGCTAAATAATCATTATGTCTGCATGTCTAATGTAGTTTCTTTTAAACTAAAATAGGGTTATAGACAATTCCTAACCACGATCTATTCATAACCTGTTTAGTTTAAGCATCAATTAGTATTAGTGTCTGCCATACTAGATAAAATAACATGCTGAACACCTGGCTTGTTAGAGTAGTCTAGGTAGGCTGAGTAGAGCGTTATGCCAGCGATTACGAGCCTTCAGAGTGATCCCCGAAAGTGACATAGGGCTTTCATAACTGTCTTTGTTCGTACTGTGAGTAGGGTCGTTTACCTTAATGATAGGGGGCGGTAGCATAGAGACTCAAATGTGCTACACCTTTAGACACAGAACATAGTTGCATTCCAGGCTAAGATATATCTAAAACACTCGAATATAGGTCAATCAACATATAGGAACAGTATAACATAGAATCAGAACTTATCTTTAAAACACTTCTAGGGTTAATTAGACTTGAACCTAGTGGAGAATGGATCACCCTCTCATCAAAGTATTTGATGAAGATTGCATAACTGGATCATAAGATAAGAGTTAGGATAAGAGGCTAGTTACTACTAAGCCGTTGCCACTTCCCTGGGAGTACGATAATTAACTTAGTAAAATCGTAGATACTTTCCAATAGACTAGCTACACGATAGGTACTCTCTTAGATTCTGGCTGATTAAGTGACACCATAAGACTAAACGTGACAATTAGTCAATCACAGTCCTTAATTAATCATAATCGACATAGGGTAAAATAACACCTATTTAGTACGTCAACCGGAATCGCATCAGATTTTTGGCGCCGTTGCCGGGGAAATATCATAATGAATTTAGGATTCCTGAGCCATATCCGCAGAACCAGCAAGTTGCTCTGCCTGCAACGATGAACTACATCGTTCCAACCGACCCCATGCAAGAACTTAGGGACATGATTAAGAGCATTGCCGACTCTAACAAGGAAATGATAGAGTCTAACCGAAAAGTTCAGGAAATGTTAGACTCTAAGAGTGAATGCGGTCGTTGCCTCCACTGATGATCAATTTGAGGCACTGAAGGCCAGCATTACTAATCAGCTGAATGCTTTCCAACAAGGGAAAAGCATTCAGTCAGTATACCAAATTTGCGAATTTTTCCAAGGACCACATTTCAGTGGGGATTGTTATGGTAATGGGATATTAACTATCCCAGAATATATGGAACAAGTGGACGCAGTGAATTCTGCTCCTATAGGAAATACCTACAATCCCACTTGGAAGAACCATCCGGGATTTAGCTGGAGAAACAATCCTGGGACTACTAACTTCCAGAAAAGAGTACCTCAGCAACTGCCATATCTGCAGAACCAGCAAGTCGCTCTGCCTGCACCAAGGAACTACATCGTTCCAACTGACCCCATGCAAGAATTCAGAGACATGCTGAAGAGCATTTCCGACTCTAACAAGGAAATGATAGAGTCCAACAGAAAGATTCAGGAAGCTCACGCAGAAAGAATCCAGCAGAACGAGAATAGACAGAAGCAGACCGAGCAAACAGTCAGAAATACACAAGATGCTATCCAAAGCTTAGAGAGACAAATGGGTCAGCTATCCACCCATCTCTCTCACAAGTCCCAGGGAACGCTACCAAGCAACACTGAGACCAACCCTCAAACTGAATGCAAGACCATCACTCTAAAATCTGGTAAAATTCTATCTCCATCTCCACCCAAACCATCTGACCCTCCTATTCTTGTGCAGGAACCAGAAGAAGGCTCCAAGGATCCAATGCCGACGGATGTTGAAATCGAAGTAGCAAGGAAAGGGAAGATGGAGTTTATTCCTGATGCGATTCCGGTCGATGTGCTAAATAGGTGTTATTTTACCCTATGTTGATTATGAATAATTAAGGACTGTGATTGACTAATTGTCACATTTAGTCTCTATGGTGTCACTTAATCAGCCAGAACCTAAGGCAGGGTACCTATCGTGTAGCTAGTCTGTTGGAAAGTATCTACGATTTTATTAATTTAATTATCGTACTCCCAGGGAAGTGGCAACGGCTTAGTAGTAACTAGCCTTTTATCCTAACTCCTATCTTATAATCCAGTTATGCAATCTTCATCAAATACTTTGATGAGAGGGTGATCCATTCTCCACTAGGTTTAGGTCTAATTAATCCTAAAAGTGTTTTAAAGATGAGTTCTGATTCTATGTTATACTGTTCCTATATGTTGATTGACCTATATTCGAGTGTTTTAGATATATCTTAGCCTGGAATGCAACTATGTTATGTGTCTAAAGGTGTACCACATCTGAGGTCTCTACACTACCGCCCTATCGTTAAGGTAAACGGCCCTACTCACGGCCCGGACTAAAGTCAGCAATGAACGGTACCCTATGTCACTTCGGGGTCATGCTGCTCGTCGCAAAACCACCGGCATAACTCTCTACTCAGCCTACCTAGACTACTCTAACAAACAAGGTGTTCCGTTGGTTATTTTATCTAGTATGGCAGACACCAATACTAATTGATGCCTGTTAAACTAAACAGGTTATGAATAGACCGTGGTTAGGAATTGTCTATAACCCTAGTTTTAGTTTAAAAGAGACTTACATTAGACATGCAGACATAATGAATATTTAGCAGGTGGCTATTTCCGGGAAAACATAAAAACTTCAACATATAACACAACTATTCATAAAATCGTAATCTGATATTCATAATTCATATTTAGAACAAAGCAATAAAACATATAAGAGAGGGACATGGGGACCGATGCCATAAAGAAATCACCCTTTACGAAGTCTCACCTACGGAGCGTACTACTGTATATGTCGTATTGCTCGCCCTGACTCTGCTCACCAGAACCTTCGGAGGACGCTTCCTCAGCCTAGTAGCTAGACTTTACCTTAGGTCCTGGGCTTAAGCCTAGCCCTGTGGACTGACTCTTCGAACGCCTAGAGCTCTCTTAGGATCTCCTAACGAAATCCCGGGTATTCTATGAATACCAGAAACGAACCTATCTATTGAAACCTAAGATCTGAGACTATTTCTCAGAAACTAAAACAAACACTAATAAGAAAGAAAACTGAGATCCGAGTCTCTGAGTGCGTTGTGTACTGGAAAATTGTACACTGGAAACCACTTAATGACTCAGATCGAGTGGAGAGGGATGAATTCAACTGCTGGAGGCCTGGGGTATTTATAGCAGCTTCCTGGAGTGAAAATCTCTGAAAAATTCCATGTGGGACAGCTTCTGGCAGCTCGGGACGCCCGTCCTGATTCGTTGACCAGGTTCGGGATGCCCGTCCCTGTTCAGGACGCCCGTCCTGGTGGTCTGACTGGGTCGGGACGCCCGTCCCGGACCTTTGACCGGGTCAACATTTCCAAATATTGCGTTTTTGCCCCAGAATTTGCTGTTTTCGTCTACTTTTCACCTGACACTTCCAAAATCATAAAAACCGTGAAATCAAGTAAATAGTAAACAATTAATGTCAATTTACTCTCAATTTCACATTAAAACATATATAAAAACATGCTAAAAATGTGATACGATTTTCGCGTATCAATTCATGAGTACCGGCCAAAAGTACCTTACCCTGCCAGAGTTATGCACAATAAAGATAAGGAGCAATTTGAAAATTTTCTTAAGAATTTTAGTCAGATTCATGTTAATTTACCTTTACTTGATGTTATTTCTGAAATGCCAAAGTATGCTAAGTTTTTAAAAGAAGTTGTTAGTAATAAAAGAAAATTTGACATGGACAAGGTGGTTCTTAATGAAGAGTGTTCGGCGGTTCTGTTGAATAAACTACCGTCTAAACAGAAAGATCCTGGTTGTTTTACCTTGCCATGTACAATTGGAAATATTACTAACATGCATGCATTAGCAGACTTAGGAGCTAGTATTAATCTTATGCCATCTAGTTTATTTGATAAATTAGGATTGCATGATTTGAAAACGACTAGGATGTGCATACAACTTGCAGATAGGACAGTCAAAATCCCCAAAGGAATAATTGAAGATCTCTTAGTAAAGGTCGGAAAATTTATGTTTCCTGTGGACTTTGTTGTCATGGATATGAATGGGGAAGGAGGAGTGCCCCTGATCCTAGGTTGACCATTTCTAGCTACCTCAAAAGCATTAATAGACGTCAGTAATGGTCAAATCAAGTTAAGGGTAGGAAATGATGACATCACTTTTGCTGAATAAAAGACCCTTAGGTATCCCATGCATTTAGATGATACCTATTTTTGTGTGGATAACATGGAACACTTGATTGCAATTAATGTGACAGACCTATGCTCAAACTATCAAGCTCTGAGTGAGGACTCCCTAGATTTAGGGGAGACTGAACTTAGCTCTTCTAAGAATGAAATTACTTCTGATAGTTTCACTGAGATAGGTGATGATGAGATGAAGAAAGAACGAACCTCGTTTGAAGATCCACCAGACTTGGAACTGAAGGAACCCACTCATCTGTGCTACGAATTCCTAGATGACAACAAGAAACTTCCCATTATTCTTGCAGCTGATCTGACTGCAGAACAAAGGAAGCTGACGTGGACATGCAGAAAGTATAGAAGAGCCTTGCCTACAAAATTGCAGACATTCCAGGTATTAATCCAAGCTTTTGTTCGCATAAGATTCTTCTAGAAAATGAGTATAAGCCATGTGTGCAACCTCAAAGGAGGTTGAATCCTAATGTGTGTGATGTTGTTAAGAAAGAAGTCATAAACTGTTAGATGCAGGACTTATCTACCCTATCTCAGATAGTGAGTGGGTAAGCCCGGTGCAGGTAGTACCTAAGAAAGGCGGTATAACAGTTGTTAGGAATGACATAATGAACTAATCCCTACGAGAACTGTAACTGGTCATCGTGTATGCATAGACTATAGAAAACTAAATACGGCCACACGAAAATCACTTTCCCCTTCCTTTTATTGACCAAATGTTAGAAAGATTATCTGGACATATTTTTCTGGTTATTTTCAAATTCCTATTTCCCCTGAGGACCAGCATAAAACTACTTCACATGCCCTTTTGGAACATTTGCATATAGAAGGATGCCTTTTGGTTTGTGTAATGCACCTGCTACATTTCAACGTTGTATGACTGCTATCTTTGAGGACATGTTAGGAAAATCTATGGAAGTATTTATGGATGACTTTTCTGTTTTTGGTAATTCATTTGAGGTTTGTCTAAAGAACTTGGAGTTAATGTTGAAACGTTGTATAAAATCTAACCTGGTTTTAAATTGGGAAAAATGCCACTTCATGGTAAAAGAGGGAATCGTTTTAGGACATAAGATCTCACACCTAGGTATGGAAGTAGATAAGGCAAAATTGAAGTTATTTCAAAACTCCTCCCAAAATGTGAGAGCCGTTAGAAGTTTTTTGGGACACGCTGGCTTTTATCGTAGGTTTATAAAAGATTTTCATTAATAGCCAGGCCGTTGACCAATTTACTCGGAAAAGATTTCCATTTGTTGATGAAAATGTCTAAAAGCTTTTAATAGACTTAAGGAACTTTAACTACTGCATCATGACATCACCTGACTGGAGTCTACCTTTTGAGCTTATGTGTGATGCTAGTTACTATGCAGTAGGAGTAGTTTTAGGACAAAGACATGATAAGAAATTTCAGGTAATAAATTATGCTAGTAAAACCTTAACTGATGCTCAGGAAAATTACACCACGATAGAAAAGGAATTATTAGCAGTAGTATATGCATTTGACAAGTTTCGATCTTATCTAGTCCTGTCTAAAACTATTGTTTATACTGATCATTCTGCATTAAAATACTTGTTAGAAATTCGGGATAAGAAAGGGGCAGAAAACTTAGCCGCAGACCACTTGTCTAGGCTAGAAAATCCGACCCTAGAGGCTATTGATGAATCAATTATATCTGATAAATTCCCAGATGAGAATCTGTGTGCAATGTTTGCTATCTTCTCACCCCCTTGGTTTGCAGATATAGCAAATTACTTGGCAGCTCGGACTCTCCCTAGTGATATCACTGCTCAACAAAGAAGAAAATTCTTTGCTGACCTGAAATATTACTATTGGGAAGATCCTTTTCTATTTCGAATATGTGCATATCAGATGATCAGGAGATGTGTCTCCCAAGAAGAAGGTTTCCAAATTCTGGAACATTGTCACTGAGGACCAACAGGCGGTCACTTAGCTGCAGCTAACACCGCCCGAAAAGTATTAGAAGCAGGCTTCTACTGGCCTACCATATTCAAAGATGCCGCAACATTCACAAGATCGTGCAATGCCTGTCAGAAAGCTGGAACCCTATCTTCTCGAGACAATCTACCCCAACAGGTAATTCAAAGTGTAGAAATATTTGACATATGGGGTATAGACTTCATGGGTCCGTTTCCTCCCTCTTTTGGTAAGCAGTACATCATTGTAGCTGTAGAATATTTTTAAAAATGGCCTGAGGCACATGCACTACCTACTAATGATGCTAGAGTCGTATGCAGATTCCTTAAGCAGATTTTCGCCAGATTTGGATGTCCGAAAGCCCTAATCAGTGATCGAGGTACGCACTTCTGCAACTCTCAATTGCAGAAGGTACTTCAGCAATACGGAGTTCAGCATCGCGTTTCCACAGCCTACCATCCCCAAACCAATGGGCAGGCTGAGGTAACCAATAGGGGTATAAAGAGAATCCTAGAAAAGACTGTGGGTGTTAACCATAAGGATTGGGCCAATAAACTGGAGGATGCATTATGGGCCTTCCGTACAGCATACAAGACCACTACGGGGTTCTCACCTTATCGACTTGTCTATGGAAAAGCATGCCACTTTCCAGTTGAACTAGAACACAGAGCTTACTGGGCAGTACAAAAATGCAATCTCGATGAAAACTTAACTAAGGAACACCAGATTCTACAACTCAACGAATTGGATGAGTGGAGGCTCAAAGCCTATGAAAATTCACATCAGTTCAAGATGACAAGTAAACTCAGGCATGACAGATGACTCAGAGCCTAGAAAAATTTTGAACCAGGAGACAAGGTATTATTGTACAACTCACGTCTCAAATTTTTCCCAGGAAAGCTGCGTAGCTGTTGGTCAGGCCCGTTCACAGTCACGGAAGTATCACCTTTCGGAGCATGTGACATCATGGATTCTGACGACATTATTCAAAAAGTGAACGGACAACGCTTATAGATTTACAGAGAGCCTTTTGACTTGTCCGAGCAGACTGTTGACTTCGCAGAATAAGGGAGTATCTCTTTCATTTTAATTCATGTTATGTTTTGTTATTTCTTTTATTTCTCTATTTTCCTTCTTACCCGTAGTCAGTCGAATAAGTGTGGGGTAAGAGTTCTTTGTTTTGTTCTTTGTTTTATTCTTTGTTTTTGTTTTTGTTTTCAAATAAGTGTGGGGAAGTTTAGCTATGCATGAACACCGAGGATAGTGTCAGACTTAAGTGTGGGGTAGCAGTGCACGGTGCACTGTAGTTTGCATAATTTTGCTTGTTTTCCCCGTATTTTCACACCCTTCCAAAAAATTTCAAAATTTTTCATTCTTTCAGACTTCTAAATGCAGTATGATTGGTTAAACATTTGCTTATGTCTATGATATGTGTGTAGAAGTTATGTTTAGTAGGAGGCAATATGATGACTATCTTGAACTTATTAATTAGAAATAGGGAATTACTGATAACTGAGCACAACTTAGTATGGATTAAAACCTCAGCCAATTACCTTTTCAAGACTTAACTAGATAAGATTAGACCAGTTGTGGATATATTGACAATTAGAATGGCTAGATGAGACTCTGAGCTAAAAGTGAAAAGAAACAAAAGAAAGTTAATTAAATAAGGGTAGTTTGCCAGCGGCCTTCGCTACTCGAGCACCACTCCTTCAGGGAACTTAAAGTCTGATGCCCTAAGGTCGTGTAGGTCTGGGAGTCATCGGAGTGGGACTTGCTACATGGGTAGTTGAAGTTGACGCGTTCTAAGCAGACTCAAAATACCCTGAATCTATAAAAGAAAAAAAATCAATAAGTGCTAAATAATTAAAATCTGATCACCAAGGCTCAGAACTCAGAAAGTTGTCTATTGTTAGTATGTCTAGCGACGGGTCGAAATATTATCTGGTAGTAGTTAAGACAAGAGTATATTGTGTTGACTATCTGGTCTAGACTAGTACACACACTACACATCAGGAAGACCTTGTGACTAAGAGAATAGTTCAACCTAGTTGTTAAGTTGTCAACTGCTTGACTATAACAATCTACTAGAGACATTTGAGACCTTGTCATAGCAACCCAACCAGTCAGACCTGTATCAAGAATTATCTGAATAATATTTGGAATAAAAACATGACTAGGAAATCTAAGTGACTGCACAATGATTTAGAATCACTAACTTCAATTAGACTTTGCTTGAGGACAAGCAAACAGCTAAGTGTGGGGTTATTTGATATGCATAAATAATATCACATTTTTAGCATGTATTTAGGCATGATTTAGGGTGAAATTGAGGGAAAATCGATCTTAATTGTTTACTATTAACTCAATTTCACAGTTTTCATGATTTTGGAAGTGTCAGGTGAAAAGTAGAAGAAAATGACAAATTTCGGGGCAAAAACACAATTTTCAGAAGTTCAGACTTCGGGGAGGGCGTCCCGAATCAAGACGGCCGTCCTGACCTGGTCAACAGACCGGGATGGGGGTCCCAATCCAGGACGGGCGTCCCGAACCAGAAATTCAAGTCCCACATCGAATTTTTGATGAAAAATCACTCCAGGAAGCTGCTATAAATACCTCAGGCCTTCCTCAGTTGAAATTATTCCTCTCCACTTGATCTGAGTCATTTAGTGACTTCAAGTGTACACTTTTCTCGAGTACATAAGTCACTGAGAGACTCGGGTTCACTATAAGTTTTCTTTCTTTCTAGTTATTGTTTCGTTTTCTTATTTTCTGAGAAATAGTCTCAGATCTTAGGCTTCGATAGATAGGTTCGTTTCTGGTATTCATAGAATACCTGGGATTTCGTTAGGAGATCCTAAGAGGGCTCTAGGCGTTCGAAGAGTCAGTCCACAGGGCTGGGCTTAAGCTGGGTATTAAGGTAAAGCCCAGTTACTAGGCTGAGGAAGCGTCCTCCGAAGGTTCTGTCGAGCAGAGTCGGGTCAAGCAGTACGACATATACAAGAAGTACGCTCCATCGGCGAGACTAAGTAAAGGGTGATTTCTTTATGGCATCAGTCCCCCTGTCCCTCTCTTTATATGTTGTTATTATGTTTGTCCAAAGAATGATTTTGAATATCGGATTATGATTTGTATGAATATTTGTTATATATGTTGAAGTTATTATGTTTTTCCGGAAATGGCCACCTGCTTAATATACATTATGTCTGCATGTCTAATGTAGTCTCTTTTAAACTAAAATTAGGATTATAGACAATTCCTAACCACGGTCTATTCATAACCTATTTAGTTTAACAGGCATCAATTAGTATTGGTGTCTGCCATATTAGATAAAATAACCTGCGGAACACCCTGTTTGTTAAAGTAGTCTAAGTAGGCTGAGTAGAGCGTTTATGCCGGCGTTAAGGGCCAGCAGCGTGATCCCCTAAGTGACATAGGGCTTTCATAGTTGACTTTTGCTCAGATGTGGTACACCTTTAGACTCAGAACATAGTTGCAATCCAGGCCAAGACATGTCTAAAACATTCAAAGATAGGTCAATCAACATATAGGAACAGTATAACATAGAATCAGGACAGTATCTATAAAACACTTTTAAACTTAATTAGACTTAAAACTAGTGGAGAATGAATCACCCTCTCATCAAAGTTATTGGTGAAGATTGCATAACTGGATCATAAGATAAGAGTTAGGATAAAAAGCTAGTTACTACTAAGCCGTTACCACTTCCCTGGTAGTACGATATTTAACTTAGTAGAATCGTAGATACTTTCCAACAAGACTAGCTACACGATAGGTACTCTGCCTTAGGTTCTGATTGATTAAGTGACACTATGAAGACTAAACGTGACAATTAGTCAATCTCAGTCCTTAATTACTCATAATCAACATAGGGTAAATAACACCTATTTAGCATATCAGTCGGGAAGCCATCAAGGAAGGTCCAGGAAGCCCATGTAGAGAGAATTCAGCAAAATGAGAATAGGCAGAGGCAGATTGAGCAGATAGTCAGGGACACACAAGCCTTCTTGCAGACATTAGAAAGACAAATGGGACAGTTATCGACCCATCTACCTCATCGGTCACAAGGAATGCTACCTAGCAACACTGAGACCAACCCATTAAATGATTGCAAGACCTTAACTCTAAGATCTGGTAAAACTCTAACTCCTTCTTTCTCAAAATCTTCTCACACTTCTACTTTTGTACAGGAAAAAGAAGACAGATCAGAGGAATCAGCGCCGACAGTAGTCGAAAACAAAGTAGCAGGGAAAGAGAAGATAGAGTCCATCCTTGAGTACCGGCCAAGAGTACCTTACGCTACAAGACTGATGCAGAATAAAGATAAGGAGCAACTCGAGAGGTTTTTCAAAACTTTTGGTCAAATTCATGTCAATTTACCTTTTCTTGATGTTATTTCTGAAATGCCTAAATATGCTAAATTTCTGAAGGATATTATTAGTAATAAAAGAAAGATTGACATGGATAAAGTAATTCTTAATGAAGGATGTTCGGCAGATCTCTTGAACAAACTGCCTTCCAAAAAGAAAGATCCAAGTTATTTCACTTTACCATGTACAATAGGCAATATTACTAATATGCATGCTTTAGCCGACTTAGGAGCTAGCATAAATTTAATGCCATATAGTTTATTTGATAAATTAGGTTTGCATGATTTTAAAACAACTAGAATATGCATATAACTTGCTGATAGGACAATACAAATTCCTAAGGGGATAATTGAAGATCTCTTAGTAAAGGTTGGAAAATTTATCTTTCCTGTGGATTTTGTTGTCATGGATATGAATGGTGAAAGTGATGTACCCTTGATTCTCGTTCGACCTTTTCAAGCTACCTCTAAGGCATTGATTGACGTTAATAATGGTCAAATAAAACTAAGGGTAGAAAATGAAGATATGACTTTCAACTTGAATGAAACCCTTAAGTATCCTATCCATTTAGATGATGATTGTTATTCTGTGGATGCATTTGACCATTTGATTGGAACTAACCTGTTGGACTTAATCTCTGATTATCCAGTCTTAAATGTTGACTCTTTGGCCCTGGAAAAACCTGACTTTGACTATTCTGATTATGAAACTAGCACTAACGATTTCGTTGAGATAGGTGCTCATGAGTTGAAACTGGAAAAGATCTCTTTGGAAGAGCCCCCAGAAGTGGAATTGAAGGAATTACCAAGCCATCTATGTTACGACTTCCTAGACGCTGAACAAAAGCTTCCCATTGTTCTTGCAGCAGACCTAACTGCAGAACAAAAGAAGTCAACACTGGACATACTCAGAAGGTATAAAAGAGCCTTTGCATACAAAATTGCAGATATACCATGTATAAATCCTAGTTTTCGTTCGCATAAGATTCTTTTAGAAAATGAGTATAAGCCTTGTGTGCAACCTCAAAGGAGGTTGAATCCTAATGTGTGTGATGTGGTGAAGAAAGAGGTAATTAAATTACTAGATGTCGGACTAATCTATCCTATTTCTGATAGTGAATGGGTTAGTCCAGTGCAAGTAGTACCCAAAAAGGGAGGAATAACAGTTGTTAGGAATGAAAATGATGAACTAATTCCTACTAGAACTGTCACTGGTCATCGTGTATGCATTGATTATAGGAAACTAAATACTGCCACACGAAAAGACCACTCCCCCCTTCCTTTTATTGACCAAATGTTAGAAAGGTTATCGGGACACATGTTTTATTGCTTTCTTGATGGATTTTCTGGTTATTTTCAAATTCCCATCTTTCCTGAAGATTAGCATAAAACTATGTTTACTTGCCCTTTTGGAACATTTGCATATAGAAGGATGCCATTTGGATTATGTAATGCACATGCTACATTTCAGCGTTGCATGACCTCTATTTTTGATGACATGTTAGGAGAGTCTATGGAAGTATTTATGGATGATTTCTCAGTGTTTGGTGACTCATTTGTTATCTGTTTGAATAACCTAGAATCTATGCTTAAACGTTGTATAAAATCTAATTTGGTTCTAAACTGGGAGAAATGTCATTTCATGGTTAAAGAAGGAATTGTTTTAGGACATAAGATTTCGCAGAGAGGCGTGGAGGTAGATAAAGCTAAAATTGAAGTGATCTCAAAACTACCTCCACCCATATCTGCAAGATCTGTGAGAAGTTTCTTAGGTCATGCTAGCTTTTATAGGCGTTTCATTAAAGATTTTTCATTAATAGCCAGACCTTTGACAAACTTATTGAGTAAAGATGTTCCTTTCGTTTTTGATGAGAAATGCATGAAATCATTTAATAAACTTAAGGAACTGTTAACTACTGCACCTATTATGACATCACCTGATTGGAGTTTGCCCTTTGAATTGATGTGTGATGCTAGTGATTATGCAGTAGGAGTTGTTTTAGGACAAAGACATGATAAGAAATTTCATGTAATTTACTATGCTAGTAAAACCTTAACTGATGCTCAGGAGAATTACACAACTACTAAAAAGGAATTACTAGCTGTAGTATATGATTTCGATAAATTTAGATCTTATCTAGTCTTGTCTAAAACAATAGTTTACACTGATCATTCTGCTTTGAAATACATGTTCAATAAAACTGATGCAAAACCAAGATTGATTAGATGGGTTTTATTGCTACAGGAATTTGATATAGAAATAAGGGATAAAAAAGGGGCTGAAAATTTAGTTGCAGATCATTTGTCTAGATTAGAAAATCCTGGATTAGGAGCAATAGATGAAATAGTAATATCAGATAAATTTCTGGATGAGAACTTATTTGCATTATCTGCTATCCTTTCACCTCTGTGGTTTGCTGACATTGCCAATTATTTAGTTGCTCAATCTCTCCCAAGTAATATGGATAAGCATCAAAGAAAGAAATTCTTTGCTAAATTGAAAAATTACTACTAGGAAGATCCTTTTCTATTTCAAATTTGTAAAGATCAAATGATCAGAAGGTGTATCTCAGAAGAAGAAGGATATAAGACCCTGGAGCATTATCATTGTGGACCTACTGGAGGTCATCTGGCTGCCACCAACACTACCAGGAAAGTGTTGGAAGCAGGATTCTATTGGCCTACTATTTTCAAGGATGCAGTGATGCGATTCCGGTTGACGTGCTGAATAGGTATTATTTTACCCTATGTTGATTATGATTAATTAAGGACTGTGATTGACTAATTGTCACATTTAGTCTATGGTGTCACTTAATCAGCCAGAACCTAAGGCAGAGTACCTATCGTGTAGCTAGTCTGTTGGAAAGTATCTACGATTTTATTAAATAATTATCGTACTCCCAGGGAAGTGGCAACGGCTTAGTAGTAACTAGCCTTTTATCCTAACTCCTATCTTATAACCCAGTTATGCAATCTTCATCAAATACTTTGATGAGAGGGTGATTCATTCTCCACTAGGTTTCAGTCTTATTAATCCTAGAAGTGCTTTATAGATGAGTTCTGATTCTATGTTATACTGTTCCTATATGTTGATTGACCTATATTCGAGTTTTTTAGATATATCTTAGCCTGGATTGCAACTATGTTCTGTGTCTAAAGGCGTACCACATCCGAGGTCTCTAATAAACCGCCCTACCTTAATGACGGCCCTACTCACGGTTCGGGACGAAGGCATCCATGAAAGCCCTATGTCACTTCGGGGATCATACCGCTTGCCCTAGCCGCCGGCATAATCGGACTCAGCTCGGCCCCTACCTAGACTACTTTAACAGGTAGGGTGTTCAATATGTTATTTTATCTAGCATGGCAGACACCAATACTAATTGATGCCTGTTAAACTAAATAGGTTATGATTAGACCGTGGTTAGGAATTGTCTATAACCCTAACTTTAGTTTAAAAGAGCACATTAAACATGCAGACATAGTGAATATTTAGTAGGTGGCTATTTCCGGAAAAACATAACAACTTCAACATATAAAACAACTATTCATAAAAATCGTAATCTGATGTTCATAATAAGTATTTAGAGTAAAAACAATAACAACATATAAGAGAGGGGTATGGGGACTGATGCCATAAAGAAATCACCCTTTACGTAGTCTCGCCGCACAGCGTACTGCTGTATATGTCGTACTGCTTCCTCTGACTCTGCTCACCAGAACCTTCGGAGGACGCTTCCTCAGCCTAGTAACTGGGCTTTACCTTAATACCCAGCTTAAGCCCAGCCCTGTGGACTGACTCTTCGAACGCCTAGAGCCCTTTTAGGATCTCCTAACGAAATCCCGGGTATTCTATGAACACCGGAAATGAACCTATCTATAGAAACCTAAGATCTGAGACTATTTCTCAGAAACTAAAACAAAACACTAATAAGAAAGAAACTGAGATCCGAGTCTCTGAGTGAGTTGTGTACGAGAGAATTGTACACTAGACACCACTAAATGACTCAGATCGAGTGGAGAGGAATGAATTCAACTGCTGGAGGCCTGGGGTATTTATAGCAGCTTCCCGGAGTGAAAATCTCTGAAAAATTCGATGTGGGACAGCTTCTGGCGACTCGGGATGCCCGTCCTGGTCTGTTGACCAGGTCGGGACGCCCGTCCCTCTGGCTTGGCTTGGTCGGGATGTCCGTCCCTGGTTCGGGACGCCCGTCCCGGACCTTTGACCGAGTCAACATTTCCAAAAATTGCGTTTTTGCCCCAAAATTTGCTGTTTTCGTCTACTTTGCACCTGACACTTCCAAAATCATAAAAACTGTGAAATTAATTGAATAATGCACAATCAAGATCAAATTGCCCTTGATTTCACCCAAATTCATACGTAAAAACATGCTAAAAAGGTGATACGATTTTTGCGTATCATGCAGCAGCATACATTAAGTCCTATGATGCTTGCCATAGAACAGGTAATATTTCTTCTAGAGACGGTCTACCCCAGCAGGTGATACAAAGTGTCGAAATATTCGATATCTGGGGTATTGACTTCATGGGTCCTTTTCCTTCTTCCTTTGGCAAAAAGTACATCATAGTAGCTGTAGACTATTTTTCAAAATGGCCTGAAGCACAGGCATTACCTACTAATGATGCTAAAGTTGTGTGCAGATTTCTTAAGATATTGTTTTCCAGATTTGGATGTCCCAAAGCCCTCATAAGCGACAGAGGTGCACACTTCTGCAACTCACAATTGCAGAAAGCACTCAAGCAATATGGAGTTCATCATCACTTTTCCACGGCCTATCACCCACAGACCAATGGGCAGGTTGAGGTAACCAATAGAGGTATCAAAAGAATTTTAGAAAAAATTATAGGAGTTAACCGTAAAGATTGGGCCATAAAATTAGATGATGCCTTATGGGCCTTTCGTACGGCGTATAGAACCTCTACAGGATTTTCACCTTACAAATTAGTTTACGGAAAAGCATGCCATTTTCCTGTTGAACTAGACCATAAAGCATTTTAGGCTTTGCATAAATGCAATCTAGATGATAATTTGTCTAAGGAAAATAGGATGTTACAACTCAATGAATTGGATGAGTGGAGGTTTAATGCATATGAGAATTCTCTCCAATTTAAAATGAAGAGTAAAATTCGACATGATAACAAACTTAGATCCCAGAAAAATTTCAAACCAGGTGATAAAGTGTTATTATACAACTCACGTTTGAAATTGTTTCCAGGAAAACTAAAAAGTTATTGGTCAGGTCCATTTACCATTACAGAGGTGTCACCATTTGGAGCAGTCATCATCGTTGATCAAGATAACATCTCTCAGAAAGTAAACGGGCAACGTTTAAAACCATACCGAGAGCTAATGGACAGATCTAAGCAGGTCCTTCTGCTCAACGAGTAAAGGGAGTATATTTATTATTATTATTTTTTATTTTACTTTATTTGTTTCCATTTCGTGTTTCGTTTATTTTTCTTACTTTTTGTTTTTCTTAGATTCTTATTTCTAAAATAAGTGTGGAGTGATAGGATATGCATGAACATTGAGGACAATGTTAACCTTAAGTGTGGGGTAGCAGTGCCCAGTGTAGTATAGCAAAGTTTTGCATGTTTTCCATTATTTCTCACTACAATTGCACCCTTCCAAAAAATTTTCAAAATTTTTCACTCTGTCAGACTTCAAAATGCAGTATTGATTGGTTTAAGAAATGCTTATGTATATGATATATGTGAGTAGAGCATTATGATCAGTATGAAACAAGTTGATAACTTTACTGAATTCCTCGATTAGAAATAAGGAATTCCTGATAATTGAGCACAACCTGGTTTGGATTAGAGACATCAACCAAATACCTTTTCGAGACTTAACTAAATAATATCAAACCAGATGAGGATGTATTAGCGATTTGAATGACTAGATGATACTCTGAGCTGGAAGTGAAAAAGTTAAATAAATAGGGTAGTTTGCAAGCGTCCTTTGCTACTCGAGCTCTACTCCTTAAGGGAACTTAAAGCCTAATGCCCTAAGGTCGTGTAGATCTGGGAGTCATCGAAGTGAGACTCGTTACATGGGTAGTTAAAGTTGATGTGTGAAAGCAAATACAAAAATACCTTGAACAATCAATCTAAAAATACATAGCCCAATGTGTTCTTTTATTGAAAATTTCAATTGAAAAGCCTTGACACCAAAGCTCATAACTCAGAAGGTTGTTTGTTGCTGTTATGTCCAGCGATTGGTCGAAGTATTATTTGGTAAGAGTTAAGAGAAGACTATATTGTGTTGACAATCTAGTCTAGACTAATACACACTACACCTCAGGAAGACCTCGTCACTAAGAGTAGAGTTTAGTCTAGTTATTAAATTGTTAAACCTGCATGACCATGATAATCTACTACGACATTTGAGACATTGTCATAGCAACTTGACCAGTCAGGCTGATGCGATTCCGGTTGACGTACTAAATAGGTGTTATTTTACCCTATGTTGATTATGAATAATTAAGGACTGTGATTGACTAATTGTCACATTTAGTCTCTATGGTGTCACTTAATCAGCCAGAACCTAAGGCAGAGTACCTATCGTGTAGCTAGTCTGTTGGAA
Source organism: Asclepias syriaca (assembly GCA_027405835.1). Lineage (NCBI taxonomy): Eukaryota > Viridiplantae > Streptophyta > Magnoliopsida > Gentianales > Apocynaceae > Asclepias > Asclepias syriaca. The sequence continues at coordinate 20,517,146 of CM049926.1, read as the reverse complement.
AGTATCTACGATTTTATTAAGTTAAATATCGTACTCCCAGGGAAGTGGCAACGGCTTAGTAGTAACTAGCCTTTCATCCTAACTCCTATCTTATAATTCAGTTATACAATCTTCATCAATAACTTTGATGAGAGGGTGATCCGTTCTCCACTAGGTTTAAGTCTAATTAATCCTAGAAGTGTTTCATAGATGAGTTCTGATTTTATGTTATACTGTTCCTATATGTTGAATGACCTAAGTTCGAATATTTTAGACATGTCTTAGCCTGGATTGCAACTATGTTCTGTGTCTAAAGGCGTACCACATCCGAGGTTTCTAATAAACCGCCCTACCTTAATGACGGCCCTACTCACGGTTCGGGACGAAGGCATCTATGAAAGCCCTATGTCACTTCGGGGATCATACCGCTTGCCCTAGCCGTCGGCATAATCGGACTCGGCTCGGCTTCCCCTAGACTACTCTAACAAATAAGGTGTTCAGTATGTTATTTTATCTAGCATGGCAGACACCAATACTAATTGATGCTTGTTAAACTAAACAGATTATGATTAGACCGTGGTTAGGAATTGTCTATAACCTTAATTTTAGTTTAAAAGAGCACATTAAACATGCAGACATAGTGAATGTTAAGCAGGTGGCTATTTCCGGAAAAACATAACAACGTCAACATATAAAACAACTATTCATAAAAATCATAATCTCGCATTCATAATAAATATTTAGAACAATACAATAACAACATATAAGAGAGGGACATGGGGACTGATGCCATAAAGAAATCACCCTTTACGTAGTCTCGCCGACGGAGCGTACTGCTGTATATGTCGTATTGCTCCCCCTGACTCTGCTCGTTAGAACCATCGGAGGACGCTTCCTCAGCCTAGTAACTGGGCTTTACCTTAATACCCAGCTTAAGCCCAGCCCTGTGGACTGACTCTTCGAACGCCTAGAGCCCTCTTAGGATCTCCTAACGAAATCTCGGGTATTCTATGAATACCAGAAACGAACCTATCTATAGAAGCCTAAGATCTGAGACTATTTCTCAGAAACTAAAACAAAACACTAATAAGAAAGAAAACTGATATCCGAGTCTCTGAGTGAGTTGTGTACTGGAGAAGTGTACACTGGAAACCACTTAATGACTCATATCGAGTGGAGAGGAATGAATTCAACTGCTGGAGGCCTGGGGTATTTATAGCAGCTTCCCGGGGTGATTTTTCATCAAAAATTCGATGTGGGACTGGATCTGGGGGTTCGGGACGCCCGTCCCGGATTGGGACGCCCGTCCTGATCTGTTGACCAGGTCGGGACGCCCGTCTCGGCGGGTTGACTGGGTCGGTAGTTTATTCAACAGAACCGCCGAACATTCTTCATTAAGAACCACCTTGTCAGTGTCAAATTTTCTTTTATTACTAACAACTTCTTTTAAAAACTTAGCATACTTTGGCATTTCAGAAATAACATCAAGTAAAGGTAAATTAACATGAATCTGACTAAAATTCTTAAGAAACTTTTCAAATTGCTCCTTATCTTTATTGTGCATAAGTCTGGCAGGGTAAGGTACTTTTGGCCGGTACTCAGGAATAAACTCCGTCTTCCCTTTCCTTGCTACTTCGATTTCGACATCTGTCGGCGTTGGGTCCTTGGAGCCTTCTTCTGGTTCCTGCACAAGAATAGGAGGTCAGATGGTTTGGGTGGAGATGGAGATAGAATTTTACCAGATCTTAGAGTGATGGTCTTGCATTCAGTTTGAGGGTTGGTCTCAGTGTTGCTTGGTAGCGTTCCTTGGGACCTGTGAGAGAAATAGGTGGATAGCTGACCCATTTGCCTCTCTAAAGTTTGTATAGCAGCTTGTGTGTTTCTGATTGTTTGCTCCGTCTGCTTCTGTCTATTCTCGTTCTGTTGGATTCTTTCCGCGTGAGCTTCTTGGATCTTCCTGTTGGATTCTATCATTTCCTTGTTAGAGTCAGAAATGCTCTTCAGCATGTCTCTGAATTCTTGCATGGGATCAGCTGGAATGATGTAGTTCCTTGGTGCAGGCAGAGCGACTTGCTGGTTCTGCGGATATGGCAGTTGCTGGGGTACTCTTTTCTGGAAGTTAGTAGTCCCGGGATTGTTTCTCCAGCTAAATCCCGGATGGTTCTTCCAAGTGGGATTGTAGGTATTTCCTATAGGAGCAGAATTCACTGCGTCCACTTGTTCCATATCTTCTGGGATAGTTAATATCCCATTACCATAACAATCCCCACTGAAATGTGGTCCTTGGCAAAATTCGCAGACTTGGTATACTGACTGAACGCTTTTCCCCTGTTGGAAGGCATTCAGCTGATTAGTGATGCTGGCCTTCAGTGCCTCAAATTGATCATCAGTGGAGGCAACGACCGCATTTACTGGTTGCTTCTTAGCTCGGCCACTTGTGCGCCAATTCTTGCTGTTCCTGTAGAGTCTCTCCAGAGCGTTTCTAGCATCTACATCACTCATTCCATTGAAACCGCTCTGGGGATTAAGTCCATCAAGAATTTGCTTACCCATGTCTGACATACCCCCGTAAAATTGCTGAATCAGCAATGCCTCGGTAAGTCCATGTTGGGGGCAGAGCCTGAGTAGCTCCTTGAATCTGTCCCAAGCTTCGATCACTGTCTCATCAGCAGCTTGAGTGAAACTAGACAGAGGCCTTCGATATTCTAGGACTCTTGCTGCAGAGTAGTACTCTTCTAGGAAGGCTTTGCTTAACTCATCCCAAGAGGTGATGGAGTTAGTAGGTAGTTGGGCCAACCATCTCTTTGCTCTGTCCCTGAGTGAATAGGGAAAAAGGTTGAGTTTAGTTACTTCTGCAGTATGATCTCCCTTGAGGCCTTCGCAGAGAGAAGAGAAATCAGATAGGTGTTCCAACGGATTCTCGGCTGTAGTTCCTCCAAACTGAACCTGATTTATAATCAGCTGGATCACATTCGGTTTAAGATCATAGCGAGGGTTCCCAGGGATTCGGATGGCGGATGAGACTGGGATAGTCTGTGGCTGGATGTAGGATTCGAGGGTAGGTCTTTCAGCAGCCATCTCTGTTCTTCGCCTATTAGCTGTGCGAATGATTCGTTTAGGATTCTCAACTGGTGTTTCGAGGTTAGCTTCTGAAGATCGAGTCATGCAACTAAAGAGAAGAATACGTTTTAGCCTGAGCAAACTGGTTAGTGGGGTTACAGGGAAAGTGAAAAATTAAAAATTTGAAAACAAAAGAGAACAAAACAAAACAACTATTCAATTCTGAAAAGGAGATAACACAAAAGATAGAGAAAAGAGAACAACTTACCATTAAACAAGAAAAAGTACAATTTTTTCGGATTTTTAAATTTTGAAATTTTTTTTCTTTTAATATTTCGAAAGCAATTAAATTCCCTCAATATGGTTTTAGAATAATTTTCTAAAATTTGATTATCCTAAATGTCTTAATTCCAGATAACATCTAAAATTAATTAGTTATGATAACCCTATATTTCGGAAATTGATTGTCTAAAGTCTAGGTTACTACCGTTACCTATCATAAGCCTCTAGAATTTTGATCAGGAATCCTAAATTCATTATGATATGTCCCCGGAAACGGCGTAAAAAATCTGATGGGGTTTCCGACCGATGTGCTAAATAGGTGTTATTTTACCCTATGTTGATTATGAATAATTAAGGACTGTGATTGACTAATTGTCACATTTAGTCTCTATGGTGTCACTTTATCAGCCAGAACCTAAGGCAGAGTACCTATCGTGTAGCTAATCAGTTGGAAAGTATCTTCGATTTTATTAAGTTAAATATCGTACTCCCAGGGAAGTGGCAACAGCTTAGTAGTAACTAGCCTTTATTCCTAACTCTTATCTTATAATCCAGTTATGCAATCTTCATCAATAACTTTGATGAGATGGTGATTCGTTATGCACTAGGTTTAAGTCTAATTAATCCTAGAAGTGTTTTATAGATGAGTCCTGATTCTATGTTATATTGTTCCTATATGTTGATTGACCTATATTCGAGTATTTTAGATATATCTTAGCCTGGATTGCAACTATGTTCTGTGTCTAAAGGTGTACCACATCTGAGTCTCTATGCTACCGCCCCATCGCCAAGGTAAACGGCCCTACTCACGGCTACTACTAAAGACAACTATGAAAGCCCTATGCCACTTCGGGAATCATGCCGCTTGCCCATAACCGCCGGCATAACGCTCTACTCAGTCTACCTAGACTACTCTAACAAACAGGGTGTTCCGCATGTTATTTTATCTAGTATGGCAGATACCAATACTAATTGATGCTTGTTAAACTAAACAGGTTATGAATAGACCGTGGTTAGGAATTGTCTATAACCCTAATTTTAGTTTAAAAGAAACTACATTAGACATGCAGACATAATGAATATTTAAGCAGGTGGCTATTTCCGGAAAAACATAATAACTTCAACAAACATAACAAATATTCATAGTAATCATAATCTTGTATTCAAATCAGTATTTGGACAAACACAGTAACAACATATAAAGAGAGGGACAGGGGGGACTGATGCCATAAAGAAATCACCCTTTACGTAGTCACGCCGTTGGAGCGTACTGCTATATATGCCGTACTGCTTGACCCGACTCTGCTCGTCAGAACCTTCGGAGGACGCTTCCTCAGCCTATTAGCTGGGCTTTACTTAACAACCCGGCTTAAGCCCAGCCCTATGGATTGACTCTTCGAACGCCTCGAGCCCTCTTAGGATCTCCTAACGAAATCCCGGGTATTCTATGAATACCAAAAACGAACCTATCTATGTAAGCCTAAGATCTGAGACTATTTCTAAAAAACTAAAACAAAACACTAACAAGAAAGAAAACTGAGATCCGAGTCTCTGAGTGAGTTGTATACTAGAGAAGTGTACACTGGAAACCACTTAATGACTCAGATCGAGTGGAGAGGAATGATTTCAACTGCTGGAGGCCTGGGGTATTTATAGCAGCTTCCTGGGGTGATTTTTCATCAAAAATTCGATCTGGGGGTTCGGGACGCCCGTCCTGATTTGTTGACCAGGTCGGGACGCCCGTCCCGGTGCTTTGACTGGGTCGGGACACCCATCATGACCCTTTGACTGAGTCAACATTTCCAAAAATTGTGTTTTTGCCCCAAAATTTGCTGTTTTCGTTTATTTTTCACCTGACACTTCCAAAATCATAAAAATTGTGAAATTGAGTAAATAACAAACAATTAAGATCAATTTACCCTCAATTTCACACGAAATCATACATAAAAACATGCTAAAAAGGTGATACGATTTTCGCGTATCAGGTTCTGTCGAGCAGAGTCGGGTCAAGCAGTACGACATATACAAGCAGTATGCTCCATCGGCGAGACTAAGTAAAGGGTGATTTCTTTATGGCATCAGTCCCCATGTCCCTCTCTTTATATGTTGTTATTGTGTTTGTCCAAAGAATGATTTTGAATATCGGATTATGATTTGTATGAATATTTGTTATATATGTTGAAGTTATTATGTTTTTCCAGAAATGGCCACCTGCTTAATAAACATTATGTCTGCATGTCTAATGTAGTCTCTTTTAAACTAAAATTAGGATTATAGACAATTCCTAACCACGGTCTATTCATAACTTGTTTAGTTTAACAAGCATCAATTAGTATTGGTGTCTGCCATATTAGATAAAATAACCCGCGGAACACCTTGTTTGTTAAAGTAGTCTAAGTAGGCTGAGTAGAGCGTGATCCCCTAAGTGACATAGGGCTTTCATAGTTGACTTTTGCTCGAAACATGAGTAGGGCTGTTTACCTTGGCGATGGGGTGGTTTATCAGATTACTCAGATGTGGTACACCTTTAGACTCAGAACATAGTTGCAATCCAGGCCAAGACATGTCTAAAACATTCGAAGATAGGTCAATCAACATATAGGAACAGTATAACATAGAATCAGGACTCTATCTATAAAACACTTTTAAACTTAATTAGACTTAAAACTAGTGGAGAATGAATCACCCTCTCATCAAAGTTATTGGTGAAGATTGCATAACTGGATCATAAGATGAAGAGTTAGGATAAAAAGCTAGTTACTACTAAGCCGTTACCACTTCCCTAGTAGTACGATATTTAACTTAGTAGAATCGTAGATACTTTCCAACAAGACTAGCTACACGATAGGTACTCTGCCTTAGGTTCTGACTGATTAAGTGACACTATGAAGACTAAACGTGACAATTAGTCAATCTCAGTCCTTAATTACTCATAATCAACATAGGGTAAATAACACCTATTTAGCATATCAGTCGGGAAGCCATCAAATTTTTTTGGCGCCATTGCCGGGGAAATATCATAATGAATTTAAGATTACTGATCAAAATTCTACAGAATTATGATAGGTAACGGTAGTAACCTAGACTTTAGACCTACACTTATCTTACGCTAGTTAAACAATCACTTTCCAAAATATAGGGTTATCATAACTAATTAATTTTAGATATTATCTGGAATTAAGACACTTACGATAATCAAATTTTAGAAAATTATTCTAAAACCATATTGAGGGAATTTAATTGCTTTCAAAATAGAAAAAAAATTTTAAATTTAAAATCCGAAAAAATTTGTACTTTTCTTGTTCAAATGGTAAGTTGTTCTCTTTCCTATCTTTTGTATTACTTTTCTTTTTCCCTTTCACAGTTAAATAGTTGTTTTTTCAGAATTTTTAATTTTTCGCTTTTCGTGTAACCCCACTAACCAGTTTTCTCAGGCTAAAACGTATTCTTCTCTGTAGTTGCATGACTCGAACTTCAGAAGCTAACCTTGAAACACCAGTTGAGAATCCTGAACGTCTCATTCGTACAGCTAACAAGCGAAGAACATAAATGGCTGCTGAAAGACCTACCCTCGAATCCTACATCCAGCCACAGACTGTTCCAGTATCATCCGCCATCCAAATCCCTGGAAACCCTCGCTATGATCTTAAACCGAATGTGATTCAGTTGATTATTAATCGAGTTCAGTTTGGAGGAACTGCAGCCGAGAATCCGCTGGAATACTTATCTGATTTCTCTTCTCTCTGCGAAGGCCTCAAGGGAGATGATACTGCAGAAGTAACTAAACTCAACCTCTTTCCCTACTCACTGAGGGACAGAGCTAAGAGATGGTTGGCCCAGCTACCGACTAACTCCATCACCTCGTGGGACGAGTTAAGCAAAGCCTTCCTAGAAGAGTACTACTCTGCAGCAAGAGTCCTAGAATATCGAAGGGCTCTGTCCAGTTTTACTCAAGCTTGGGACAGATTCAAGGAGCTACTCAGGCTCTGCCCCCAACATGGACTTACCGAAGCATTGCTAATCCAGCAATTTTACGGGGGTATGACAGACATGGGTAAGCAAGTTCTTGATGGACTCAATCCCCAGAGCGGTTTCAATAGAATGAGTGATGTAGATGCTAGAAATGCTCTGGAGAGGCTCTATAGAAATAGCAAGAACTGGCGCACGAGTGGTCGAGCTAAGAAACAACTAATAAATGCGGCCATCGCCTCCACTGATGATCAATTTGAGGCACTGAAGGCCAGCATTACTAATCAACTGAATGCTTTCCAACAAGGGAAAAACGTTCAGTCAGTGTATCAAGTCTGCGAATTTTGCCAAGGACCGCATTTCAGTGGAGATTGTTATGGTAATAGAATATTAACTATTCCAGAGGATATGGAACAAGTGGATGTAGTGAATTCTGCTCCTATAGGAAATACCTACAATCCCACTTGGAAGAACCATCCGGGATTCAGCTGGAGAAACAATTTTGGGACTACTAACTTCCAGAAAAGGGTGCCTCAGCAACTGCCATATCCGCAGAACCAGCAAGTTGCTCTGCCTGCAACGAGGAACTACATCGTTCCAACCGACCCCATGCAAGAACTCAGGGACATGATTAAGAGCATTGCCGACTCTAACAAGGAAATGATAGAGTCTAACCGAAAAGTTCAGGAAATGATAGACGGTAATAGTGAATGCGGTCGTTACCTCCACTGATGATCAATTTGAGGCACTGAAGGCCGGCATTACTAATCAGCTGAATGCTTTCCAACAAGGGGAAAGCATTCAGTCAGTATACCAAATCTGTGAACTTTGCCAAGGACCACATTTGAGTGGGGATTGTTATGGTAATGGGATATTAACTATCCCAGAAGATATGGAACAAGTGGACGCAGTGAATTCTGCTCCTATAGGAAATACCTACAATCCCACTTGGAAGAACCATCCGGGATTTAGCTGGAGAAACAATCTCGGGACTACTAACTTCCAGAAAAGAGTACCTCAGCAACTGCCATATCCGCAGAACCAGCAAGTCGCTCTGCCTACACCAAGGAACTACATCGTTCCAACTGACCCCATGCAAGAATTCAGAGACATGCTGAAGAGCATTTCCGACTCTAACAAGGAAATGATAGAGTCCAACAGAAAGATTTAGGAATCTCACGCAGAAAGAATCCAGCAGAACGAGAATAGACAGAAGCAGACCGAGCAAACAGTCAGAAATACACAAGATGCTATCCAAACCTTAGAGAGACAAATGGGTCAGCTATCCACCCATCTCTATCACAAGTCCCAGGGAACGCTACCAAGCAACACTGAGACCAACCCTCAAACTGAATGCAAGACCATCACTCTAAGATCTGGTAAAATTCTATCTCCATCTCCACCCAAACCATCTAACCCTCCTATTCTTGTGCAGGAACCAGAAGAAGGCTCCAAGGATCCAATGCCGACGAATGTCGAAATCGAAGTAGCAAGGAAAGGGAAGACGAAGTTTATTCCTGAGTACCGGCCAAAAGTACCTTACCCTGCCAGAGTTATGCACAATAAAGATAAGGAGCAATTTGAAAAATTTCTTAAGAATTTTAGTCAGATTCATGTTAATTTACCTTTACTTGATGTTATTTATGAAATGCCAAAGTATTCTAAGTTTTTAAAAGAAGTTGTTAGTAATAAAAGAAAATTTGACATGGACAAGGTGGTTCTTAATGAAGAGTGTTCGGCGGTTCTGTTGAATAAACTACTGTCTAAACAGAAAGATCCTGGTTATTTTACCTTGCCATGTACAATTGGAAATATTACTAACATGCATGCATTAGCAGACTTAGGAGCTAGTATTAATCTTATGCTATCTAGTTTATTTGATAAATTAGGATTGCATGATTTGAAAATGACTAGGATGTGCATACAACTTGCAGATAGGACAGTCAAAATCCCCAAAGGAATAATTGAAGATCTCTTAGTAAAGGTCGGAAAATTTGTGTTTCCTGTGGACTTTGTTGTCATGGATATGAATGGGGAAGGAGGAGTGCCCCTGATCCTAGGTCGACCATTTCTAGCTACCTCAAAAGCATTAATAGACGTCAGTAATGGTCAAATCAAGTTAAGGGTAGGTAATGAGGACATCACTTTTGACCTGAATAAAAGACCCTTACGTATCCCATGCATTTTGATGATACTTGTTTTTTTGTGCATGCTATTGAACACTTGATTACAATTAACGTGACAGACCTATACTCAAACTATCAAGTCCTGAGTGAGGACTCCCTAGAATTAGAGGAGACTGAACTTAGCTCTTCTGAAAATGAAATTACTTATGATAGTTTCACTGAGATAGGTAATGATGAGATGAAGAAAGAACAAACCTCGTTTGAAGATCCACCAGACTTGGAACTGAAGGAACTGCCCACTCATTTGTGCTACGAATTCCTAGATGACAACAAGAAACTTCCCATTATTCTTGCAGCTAATCTGACTGCAGAACAACGGAAGCTGACCGTGGACATATGCAGAAAGTATAGAAGAGCCTTTGCCTATAAAATTGCAGACATTCCAGGTATTAATCCAAGCTTTTGTTCGCATAAGATTCTTCTAGAAAATGAGTATAAGCCATGTGTGCAACCTCAAAGGAGGTTGAATCCTAATGTGTGTGATGTTGTTAAGAAAGAAGTCTTCAAACTGTTAGATGCAGGACTTATCTACCATATCTCAGATAGTGAGTGGGTAAGCCCGGTGCAGGTATTACCTAAGAAAGGCAGTATAACAGTTGTCAGGAATGAACATAATGAACTAATCCCTACGAGAACTGTAACTGGTCATCGTGTATGCATAGACTATAGAAAACTAAATACGGCCACACGAAAAGACCACTTCCCCCTTCCTTTTATTGACCAAATGTTAGAAAGATTATCTGGACATATGTTTTATTGCTTTCTTGATGGGTTTCTGGTTATTTTCAAATTCCTATTTCCCCTGAGGACCAGCATAAAACTACTTTCACATGCCCTTTTGGAACATTTGCATATAGAAGGATGCCTTTTGGTTTGTGTAATGCACCTGCTACATTTCAACGTTGTATGACTGCTATCTTTGAAGACATGTTAGGAAAATCTATGGAAGTAATTATGGATGACTTTTCTATTTTTGGTAATTCATTTGAGGTTTTTCTAAAGAACGTGGAGTTAATGTTGAAACGTTGTATAAAATCTAACCTGGTTTTAAATTGGGAAAAATGCCACTTCATGGTAAAAGAGGGAATTGCCTTAGGACATAAGATCTCACACCTAGGTATGGAAGTAGATAAGGCCAAAATTGAAGTTATTTCAAAACTACCTCCACCCAAGAATGTGAGATCCGTTAGAAGTTTTTTGGGACACGCTGGCTTTTATCGTAGGTTTATAAAAGATTTCTCATTAATAGCCAGGTGATACGCGAAAATCGTATCACTTTTTTAGCATGTTTTTATGTATGAATTTGGGTGAAATCGAGGGTAATTTGATCTTGATTGTTCATTATTCACTTAATTTCACAGTTTTTATGATTTTGGAAGTGTCAGGTGAAAAGTAGACAAAAACAGCAAATTTTGGGGTAAAAACGCAATTTTTGGAAATGTTAACTCGGTCAAAGGTTCAGGATGGGCGTCTCGAACCCGGGACGGGCGTCCCGACCAAGTCAAGGCACCAGGACGGGCGTCCAGGACCCGGGACGGGCGTCCCGACCTGGTCAACAGATCGGGACGGGCGTCCCGAGCCGCCAGAAGCTGTCCCACATCGAATTTTTCAGAGATTTTCACTCCAGGAAGCTGCTATAAATACCCCAGGCCTCCAGCAGTTGAATTCATTCCTCTCCACTCGATCTGAGTCATTTAGTGGTGTCCAGTGTACAATTCTCTAGTACACAACTCACTCAGAGACTCGGATCTCAGTTTTCTTTCTTGTTAGTGTTTTATTTTAGTTTCTGAGAAATAGTCTCAGATCTTAGGTTTCTATAGATAGATTCGTTTCTGGTATTCAGAGAATACCCGGGATTTCGTTAGGAGATCCTAAGAGGGCTCTAGGCGTTCGAAGAGTCAGTCCACAAGGCTGGGCTTAAGCTGGGTATTAAGGTAAAGCCCAGTTACTAGGCTGAGGAAGCGTCCTCCGACGGTTCTGGCGAGCAGAGTCGGGTCAAGCAATACGGCATATACAGCAGTACGCTCCATCGGCGAGACTTCTTGAAGGGTGAATTCTTTATGGCATCGGTCCCCCTGTCCCTCTCTTATATGTTGTTATTGTGTTTGTCCAAATAACTGTTTGAATACCAGATTATGTTTTTATGAATATTTGTTATTTATGTTGAAGTATTATGTTTTTCTAGAAATGGCCACCTGCTTAAATATCCATTATGTCTGCATGTCTATTGCCGTTCTTTTAAACTGAAATTAGGGTTATAGACAATTCCTAACCACGGTCTATTCATAACCTGTTTAGTTTAACAGCATCAATTAGTATTGGTGTCTGCCATACTAGATAAAATAATCTGCGGAACACCCGTTGGTTGAAAGTAGTCTAGGTAGGCTGAGTAGAGTTTTATGCCGGCGGTTATGCGACGAGCAGTATGATCCCCAAAGTGACATAGGGCGGTCATTGCTGACTTTAGTCCGAGCCGTGAGTAGGGCCGTTACCCTTAACGATGGGGCGGTAGCGTAGAAACTCAGATGTGGTAGCCTTTAGACACAGAACATAATTGCAATCCAGGCCAAGACATGTCTAAAACACTCGAATATAGGTCAATCAACGTATAGTAACAGTATAACATAAAATCAGGATCTAATCTTTAAAACACTTTCAGGTTTAGCTAGACTTAAACCTAGTGGAGAATGAATCACCCTCTCATCAAAATTATTGATGAAGATTGCATAACTGGATTATAAGATAAGAGTTAGGAAGAAAGGCTAGTTACTACTAAGCCGTTGCCACTTCCCTGGGAGTACGATATTTATTTAATAAAATCGTAGATACTTTCCAACAGACTAGCTACACGATAGGTACTCTGCCTTAGGTTCTGGCTGATTAAGTGACACCATAGAGACTAAATGTGACAATTAGTCAATCACAGTCCTTAATTATTCATAATCAACATAGGGTAAAATAACACCTATTTAGCACATCGGTCGGAAACCCATCAGATTTTTGGCGCCGTTGCCGGGGAAATATCATAATGAATTTAGGATTCCTGATCAAAATTCTAGAGGCTTATGATAGGTAACGGTAGTAACCTAGACTTAGACCCAACACTTGTCTATACCAGTTAGACAATCATTTCCGAAATATAGGGTTATCATAACTAATTAATTTTAGATGTTATCTGGAATTAAGACATTTAGGATAATCAAATTTTAGAAAATTATTCTAGAACCATATTGAGGGAATTTAATTGCTTTCGAAATATTAAAAAAAAAATTTAAAATTAAAAATCCGAAAAAATTGTACTTTTTCTTGTTTAATGGTAAGTTATTCTCTTTTCCCTATCTTTTGTGTTTCTCCTTGTGAAGTAGTTTTGTTTGTTTTCTCTTTCTTCCAAGTTTTTAAGTTTTCACTTTCCCTGTAACCCCACTAACCAGTTTGCTCAGGCTAAAACGTGTTCTTCTCTGTAGTTGCATGACTCGATCTTCAGAAGCTAACCTTGAAACACCAGTTGAATCCTGAACGAATCATTCGCACAGCTAATACGAAGAACAGAAATGGCTGCTGAAAGACCTACCCTTGAATCCTACATCCAGCCACAGACTATCCCAGTCTCATGCCATCCGAATCCCTGGGAACCCTCGCTATGATCTTAAACCGAATGTGATCCAGCTGATTATAAATCGAGTTCAGTTTGGAGGAACTGCAGCCGAGAATCCGCTGGAACACCTATCTGATTTCTCTTCTCTCTGCGAAGGCCTCAAGGGAGATCATACTGCAGAAATAACTAAACTAACCTTTTTCCCTACTCACTTAGGGACAGAGCTAAGAGATGGTTGGCCCAGCTACCTACTAACTCCATCACCTCTTGGGACGAGTTAAGCAAAGCCTTCCTAGAAGAGTACTACTCTGCAGCAAGAGTCCTAGAATATCGAAGGGCTCTGTCTAGTTTCACTCAAGCTGCTGATGAGACAGTGATCGAAGCTTGGGACAGATTCAAGACTACTCAGGCTCTGCCCCCAACATGGACTTACCGAGGCATTGCTGATTCAGCAATTTTACGTGGGTATCAGACATGGGTAAGCAAATTTTGATGGACTCAATCCTCAGAGTGGTTTTCAATGGAATGAGTGATGTAGATGCTAGAAACTCTCTGGAGAGACTCTACAGGAACATCAAGAATTGGCGCACAAGTGGCCGAGCTAAGAAGCACTAGTAAATGCGGTCGTTGCCAATCCACTGATGATCAATTTGAGGCACTGAAGGCCAGCATTACGAATTGCTGAATGCTTTCCAACAAGGGAAAAGTATTCAGTCAGTAACCAAATCTGTGAATTTTGCCAAGGACCACATTTCAGTGGGGATTGTTTGGTAATGGGATATTAACTATCCCAGAAGATATGGAACAAGTGGACGCAGTGAATTCTGCTCCTATAGGAAATACCTACAATCCCACTTGGAAGAACCATCCGGGATTTAGTTGGAGAAAAACCCCGGACTACTAACTTTCAGAAAAGAGTACCTCAGCAACTGCCATATCGCGAAACCAGCAAGTCGCTCTGCCTGCACCAAGGAACTACATCGTTCCAGCTGACCCATGCAAGAATCAGAGACATGCTGAAGAGCATTTCCGACTCCAACAAGGAAATGATAGAGTCCAATAGAAAGATTCAGGAAGCTCACGCAGAAAGAATCCCAGAACGATAGACAAAATAGACCGAGCAAACAATCAGAAACACACAAGCTGCTATACAAACTTTAGAGAGGCAGATGGGTCAGCTATCCACCCATTTCTCTCACAGGTCCCAGGGAACGCTACCAAGCAACTGAGACCAACCCTCAAACTGAATGCAAGACCATCACTCTAAGATCTGGTAAAATTCTATCTCCATCTCCACCCAAACCATCTGACCCTCCTATTCTTGTGCAGGAACCAGAAGAAGGCTCCAAGGACCCAACGCCGACGGATGTCGAATCGAAGTAGCAAGGAAAGGGAAGACGGAGTTTATTCCTGAGTACCGGCCAAAAGTACCTTACCCTGCCAGACTTATGCACAATAAAGATAAGGAGCAATTTGAAAAGTTTCTTAGGAATTTTAGTCAGATTCATGTTAATTTACCTTTACTTGATGTTATTTCTGAAATGCCAAAGTATGCTAAGTTTTTAAAAGAAGTTGTTAGTAATAAAAGAAAATTTGACATGGACAAGGTGGTTCTTAATGAAGAATGTTCGGCGGTCCTGTTGAATAAACTACCGTCTAAACAGAAAGATCCTGGTTGTTTTACCTTGCCATGTACAATTGGAAATATTACTAACATGCATGCATTAGCAGACTTAGGAGCTAGTATTAATCTTATGCCATCTAGTTTATTTGATAAATTAGGATTGCATGATTTGAAAACGACTAGGATGTGCATACAACTTGCAGATAGGACAGTCAAAATCCCCAAGGGAATAATTGAAGATCTCTTAGTAAAGGTCGGAAAATTTGTATTTCCTGTGGATTTCGTTGTCATGGACATGAATGGGGAAGGAGGAGTGCCCCTGATCCTAGGTCGACCATTTCTAGCTACCTCAAAAGCATTAATAGACGTCAGTAATGGTCAAATCAAGTTAAGGGTAGGAAATGATGACATCACTTTTGATCTAAATGAGACCCTTAGGTATCCCATGCATTTAGATGATACTTGTTTTTGTGTGGATGCCATGGAACACTTGATTGCAATTAACGTGACAGACCTATGCTCAAACTATCAAGTTCTAAGTGAGGACTCCCTAGAATTAGAGGAGCCTGAACTTAGCTCTTCTGAAAATGAAATTACTTCTGATAGTTTCACTGAGATAGGTGATGATGAGATGAAGAAAGAACGAACCTCGTTTGAAGATCCACCAGACTTGGAGCTGAAGGAACTGCCCACTCATCTGTGCTACGATTCCTAGATGACAACAAGAAACTTCCCATTATTCTTGCAGCTGATCTGACTGCAGAACAAAGGAAGCTGACTGTGGACATGTGCAGAAAGTAGAAGAGCCTTTGCCTACAAAATTGCAGATATCCCAGGTATTAATCCAAGCTTTTGTTCGCATAAGATTCTTCTAGAAAATGAGTATAAGCCATGTGTGCAACCTCAAAGGAGGTTGAATCCTAATGTGTGTGATGTTGTTAAGAAAGAAGTCATTAAATGTTATGCAGGACTTATCTACCCTATCTCAGATAGTGAGTGGGTAAGCCCGGTGCAGGTAGTACCTAAGAAAGGCGGTATAACAGTTGTTAGGAATGAGCATAATGAACTAATCCCTACAAGAACTGTAACTGGTCATCGTGTATGCATAGACTATAGAAACTAAATACGCCACACGAAAAGACCTTTCCCCTTCCTTTTATTGACCAAATGTTAGAAAGATTATCTGGACATATGTTTTATTGCTTTCTTGATGGGTTTTCTGGTTATTTTCAAATTCCTATTTCCCCTGAGGACCAGCATAAAACTACATTCACATGCCCTTTTGGAACATTTGCATATAGAAGGATGCCTTTTGGTTTGTGTAATGCACCTGCTACATTTCAACGTTGTATGACTGCTATCTTTGAGGACATGTTAGGAAAATCTATGGAAGTATTTATGGATGACTTTTCTGTTTTTGGTAATTCATTTGAGGTTTGTCTAAAGAACTTGGAGTTAATGTTGAAACGTTGTATAAAATCTAACCTGGTTTTAAATTGGGAAAAATGCCACTTCATGGTAAAAGAGGGAATCGTTTTAGGACATAAGATCTCACACCTAGGTATGGAAGTAGATAAGGCAAAAATTGAAGTTATTTCAAAACTACCTCCTCCCAAAAATGTGAGAGCCGTTAGGAGTTTTTTGGGACACGCTGGCTTTTATCGTAGGTTTATAAAAGATTTTTCATTAATAGCCAGACCGTTGACCAATTTACTCGGAAAAGATGTTCCATTTGTCTTTGATGAGAAATGTCTAAAAGCTTTTAATAGACTTAAGGAACTCTTAACTACTGCACCTATTATGACGTCACCAGACTGGAGTCTACCTTTTGAGCTTATGTGTGATGCTAGTGACTATGCAGTAGGAGTAGTTTTAGGACAAAGACATGATAAGAAATTCATGTATATATTATGCTAGTAAAACCTTAACTGATGCTCAGGAAAATTACACTACGACAGAAAAGGAATTATTAGCAGTAGTATATGCATTTGATAAGTTTCGATCTTATCTAGTCCTGTCTAAAACTATTGTTTATACTGATCATTCTGCACTAAAATACTTGTTCAATAAAACCGACGCAAAACCAAGATTGATTAGATGGGTTTTATTGCTTCAAGAATTTGACATAGAAATTCGGGATAAGAAAGGGGCAGAAAACTTAGCCGCAGACCACTTGTCTAGGCTAGAAAATCCGACCCTAGAAGCCATTGATGAGACAATCATATCTGATAAATTCCCGGATGAGAATTTATGCACGTTGTTTGCTGTCTTCTCACCCCCTTGGTTTGCAGATATAGCAAATTACTTGGCAGCCCGGACTCTCCCTAGTGATATCACTGCTCAACAAAGAAAAAAGTTCTTTGCTGACCTGAAATATTACTATTGGGAAGATCCTTTTCTATTTCGAATATGTGCAGATCAGATGATCAGAAGTTGTGTATGGTTTCCAAATTCTGGAACATTGTCACTGCGGACCAACAGGCGGTCACTTAGCTGCAGCTAATACCGCCCGAAAAGTATTAGAAGCAGGCTTTTACTGGCCTACCATATTCAAAGACGCCGCAGCATTTACAGGATCGTGCGACGCCTGTCAGAAAGCGGGAACCACATCTTCTCGAGACAGTCTACCCCAACAGGTATCCAAAGTGCAAAATATTTGACATATGGGGTATAGATTCATGGTCCGTTTCCTTCCTCTTTTGATATGAAGTACATCATAGTAGCTGTAGAATATTTTTCAAAATGGCCTGAAGCACAGGCCCTACCTACTAATGATTCTAGAGCCGTATGCAGATTCTTTAAGCAGATTTTCGCCAGGTTTGGATGTCCAAAAGCCCTAATCAGTGATCGAGGTACGCACTTCTGCAACTCTCAATTGCAAAAGGTACTCCAGCAGTACGGAGTTCAGCATCGCATTTCCACATCCTACCACCCCCAAACCAATGGGCAGGCTGAGGTAACCAATAGGGGAATAAAGAGAATCTTAGAAAAGACTGTGGGTGTTAACCGTAAGGATTGGGCCAATAAGCTGGAAGATGCATTATGGGCCTTCCGTACAGCATACAAGACCACTACGGGATTCTCACCTTATCGACTTGTCTATGGAAAAGCATGCCACCTTCCAGTTGAACTCGAACATAGAGCATACTGGGCAGTACAAAAATGCAATCTCAATGAAAATTTAACTAAGGAACACCGGATTCTACAACTGAATGAATTGGATGAGTGGAGGCTCAAAGCCTATGAAAATTCACATCAGTTCAAGATGACTAGTAAACTCCGGCATGACAGACGACTCAGAGCCCAGAAAAATTTTGAACCAGGAGACAAGGTATTATTGTACAACTCACGTTTAAAATTTTTCCCAAGAAAGCTGCGTAGCTGTTGGTCAGGACCATTCACAATCACGAAAGTATCACCTTTCAGAGCATGTGACATCATGGATTCTGATGGCATTATTCAAAAAGTAAACGAACAACGCCTGAAGATTTACAGAGAGCCGTTTGACTCGTCCGAGCAGACTGTGTACTTCACAGAATAAGGGAGTATCTCTTTCATTTTATTTCATGTTTTGTTATTTCTTTCAGTACTCTATGTTCTTTCTTACCCGTAGTTAGTTGAATAAGTGTGGGGTAAGAATCTTTTCTGCTTTATTTCTTGTTTTCAAATAAGTGTGGGGTAGCTAGATATGGATGAACACTGAGGACAGTGCCAGACTTAAGTGTGGGGTAGCAGTGCACGGTGCACTGTAGCAGTTTGAAAAAATTTTCGCATGATTTTGCTTGTTTTCATGTACTTTCACACCCTTCCAAAAAAAAATTTTCCGTCTTTCAGACGTCTAAATGCAGTATGCTTGGTTAAACAATTGCTTATGTCTATGATATGTAGGTAGTATGTTATGATTAGTAGAAGATAATTGATAGCTATCTTGGACTAATTGATTAGGAATAGGGAATTCCTGATAACTGAGCACAACTTTGTCTGGATTAGAGACCTCAACCAATTACCTGTTCGAGACTTAACTAGATAAAATTAGACCAGTTGTGGATATATTGGCAGTTAGGATGACTAGATGAGACTCTGAGCTAGAAGTGAAAAGAAATTAAAAGAAGTTAATCAAATAAGGGTAGTTTGCCAGCGGCCTTCGCTACTCGAGCACCACTCCTTCGGGGAATTTAAAGCCTGATGCCCTAAGGTCGTGTAGATCTGGGAGTCATCGGAGTGGGACTCGCTACATGGGTAGTTGAAGTTGACGTGTTCTAAGCAGACTCAAAATACCCTGAATCTATAAAATAACTAAATGCTAAAACATTAAAAATCTGATCACCAAAGCTCAGAACTCAAAAAGTTGTCTGTTGTTAATATGTCTAGCGATAGGTCGAAGTGTCATCTGGTAGTAGTTAAGACAAGAGTACATTGTGTTGACTATCTGGTCTGGACTAGTACACACACTACACATCAGGAAGACCCTGTGACTAAGAAAAAAGTCCAACCTAGTTGTTGATTTATTTTCTGCCTGATCACAACAAGCTACTAAAAACATCTGAGACCTTGTCATAGCAACTTAACCAGACAGACCTGTGTTAAGACTTGTCTGAAGAATTTTTGGAATAAAAACATGACTAGGAATTTAAGTAACTTCTGGGTAGACTTTACTTGAGGACAAGCAAAAAGCTAAGTGTGGGGTTATCTGATACGCGAACATCGTATCACTTTTTTAGCATGTTTTTATGTATGAATTTGGGTGAAATCGAGGGTAATTTGATCTTGATTGTTCATTATTCACTTAATTTCACAGTTTTTATGATTTTGGAAGTGTCAGGTGAAAAGTAGACAAAAACAGCAAATTTTGGGGCAAAAACGCAATTTTTGGAAATGTTGACTCGGTCAAAGGTTCAGGACGGGCGTCCCGACCAAGTCAAGGCACCGGGACGGGCGTCCCGACCAGGTCAACAGATCGGGACGGGCGTCCCAATCCGGGACGGGCGTCCCGAGCCTCCAGAAGCTGTCCCACATCGAATTTTTCAAAGATTTTCACTCCAGGAAGCTGCTATAAATACCCCAGGCCTCCAGCAGTTGAATTCATTCCTCTCCACTCGATCTGAGTCATTTAGTGGTGTCCAGTGTACAATTCTCTAGTACACAACTCACTCAGAGACTCTGATCTCAGTTTTCTTTCTTGTTAGTGTTTTGTTTTAGTTTCTGAGAAATAGTCTCAGATCTTAGGTTTCTATAGATAGGTTCGTTTCTGGTATTCATAGAATACCCGGGATTTCGTTAGGAGATCCTAAGAGGGCTCTAGGTGTTCGAAGAGTCAGTTCACAGGGCTGGGCTTAAGCTGGGTATTAAGGTAAAGCCCAAGCGTCCTCCCACGGTTCTGGCGAGCAGAGTCGGGTCAAGCAATACGGCAGATACAGCAGTACGCTCCATCGACGAGACTTCGTGAAGGGTGAATTCTTTATGGCATCGGTCCCCCTGTCCCTCTCTTATATGTTGTTATTGTGTTTGTCCAAATAACTGTTTGAATACCAGATTATGTTTTTATGAATATTTGTTATTTATGTTGAAGTATTATGTTTTTCTAGAAATGGCCACCTGCTTAAATATCCATTATGTCTGCATGTCTATTGCTGTTCTTTTAAACTGAAATTAGGGTTATAGACAATTCCTAACCACGGTCTATTCATAACCTGTTTAGTTTAACAGACATCAATTAGTATTGGTGTCTGCCATACTAGATAAAATAATCTGCGGAACACCCCGTTGGTTGAAAGTAGTCTAGGTAGGCTGAGTAGAGTTTTATGCCGGCGGTTATGCGACGAGCAGTATGATCCCCAAAGTGACATAGGGCGGTCATTGCTGACTTTAGTCCGAGCCGTGAGTAGGGTCGTTACCCTTAACGATGGGGCGGTAGCGTAGAAACTCAGATGTGGTAGCCTTTAGACACAGAACATAATTGCAATCCAGGCCAAGACATGTCTAAAACGCTCAAATATAGGTCAATCAACGTATAGTAACAGTATAACATAAAATCAGGATCTAATCTTTAAAACACTTTCAGGTTTAGCTAGACTTAAACCTAGTGGAGAATGAATCACCCTCTCATCAAAATTATTGATGAAGATTGCATAACTGGATTATAAGATAAGAGTTAGGAAGAAAGGCTAGTTACTACTAAGCCGTTGCCACTTCCCTGGGAGTACGATATTTATTTAATAAAATCGTAGATACTTTCCAACAGACTAGCTACACGATAGGTACTCTGCCTTAGGTTCTGGCTGATTAAGTGACACCATAGAGACTAAATGTGACAATTAGTCAATCACACTCCTTAATTATTCATAATCAACATAGGGTAAAATAACACATATTTAGCACATCGGTCGGAAACCCATCACCAGGCCGTTAACCAATTTACTCGGTAAAGATTTTCCATTTGTCTGGTATGAAAAATATCTAAAAGCTTTTTTTAGACTTAAGGAACTTTTAACTACTGCGCCCGTCATGACATCACCTGACTGGAGTCTACCTTTTGAGCTTATGTGTGATGCTAGTGACTATGCAGTAGGAGTAGTTTTAGGACAAAGACATGATAAGAAATTTCAGGTAATATATTATGCTAGTAAAACCTTAACTGATGCTCAGGAAAATTACACCACGATAGAAAAGGAATTATTAGCAGTAGTATATGCATTTGACAAGTTTCGATCTTATCTAGTCCTGTCTAAAACTATTGTTTATACTGATCATTCTGCATTAAAATACTTGTTCAATAAAACCGACGCAAAACCAAGATTAATTAGATAGGTTTTATTGCTTCAAGAATTCAACATAGAATTTCGGGATAAGAAAGGGGCAGAAAACTTAGCCGCAGACCACTTGTCTAAGCTAGAAAATCCGACCCTAGAGGCTATTGATGAATCAATTATATCTGATAAATTCCCATATGAGAATCTGTGTTCAATGTTTGCTATCTTCTCACCCCATTGGTTTGCAGATATAGCAAATTACTTGGCAGCTCGGACTCTCCCTAGTGATATCACTGCTCAACAAAGAAGAAAATTCTTTGCTGACCTAAAATATTACTATTGGGAAGATCCTTTTCTATTTCGAATATGTACAGATCAGATGATCAGGAGATGTGTCTCCCAAGAAGAAGGTTTCCAAATTCTGGAACATTGTCACTGAGGACCAACAGGCGGTCACTTAGCTGCAGCTAACACCGCTCGAAAAGTATTAGAAGCAGGCTTCTAATGGCCTACCATATTCAAAGATGCCGCAGCATTCACAGGATCGTGCGACGCCTGTCAGAAAGCTGGAACCCTATCTTCTTGAGACAATCTACCCCAACAGGTAATTCAAATTGTAGAAATATTTGACATATGGGGTATAGACTTCATGGGTCCGTTTCCTCCCTCTTTTGGTAAGCAGTACATCATTGTAGCTGTAGAATATTTTTCAAAATGGCCTGAGGCACATGCACTACCTACTAATGATGCTAGAGTCGTATGCAGATTCCTTAAGCAGATTTTCGCCAGATTTGGATGTCCGAAAGCCCTAATCAGTGATCGAGGTATGCACTTCTGCAACTCTCAATTGCAGAAGGTACTTCAGCAATACGGAGTTCAGCATCGCGTTTCCACAGCCTACCATCCCCAAACCAATGGGCAGGCTGAGGTAACCAATAGGGGTATAAAGAGAATCCTAGAAAAGACTGTGGGTGTTAACCATAAGGATTGGGCCAATAAACTGGAGGATGCATTATGGGCATTCCGTACAGCATACAAGACCACTACGGGGTTCTCACCTTATCGACTTGTCTATGGAAAAGCATGCCACCTTCCAGTTGAACTAGAACACAGAGCTTACTAGGCAGTACAAAAATGCAATCTCGATGAAAAATTAACTAAGGAACACCAGATTCTACAACTCAACGAATTGGATGAGTGGAGGCTCAAAGCCTATGAAAATTCACATCAGTTCAAGATGACAAGTAAACTCCGGCATGATAGATGACTCAGAGCCTAGAAAAATTTTGAACCAGGAGACAAGGTATTATTGTACAACTCACGTCTCAAATTTTTCCCAGGAAAGCTGCGTAGCTGTTGGTCACACCCGTTCACAATCACGGAAGTATCACCTTTCGGAGCATGTGACATCATGGATTCTGACGGTATTATTCAAAAAGTGAACGGACAACGCTTAAAGATTTACAGAGAGCCTTTTGACTTGTCCGAGCAGACTGTTGACTTCGCAAAATAAGGGAGTATCTCTTTCATTTTAATTCATGTTATGTTTTGTTATTTCTTTTATTTCTCTATTTTCCTTTTTACCCGTAGTCAGTCGAATAAGTGTGGGGTAAGAGATCTTTGTTTTGTTCTTTGTTTTATTCTTTGTTTATGTTTTTGTTTTCAAATAAGTGTGGGGAAGTTTAGCTATGCATGAACATTGAGGATAGTGTCAGACTTAAGTGTGGGGTAGCAGTACACGGTGCACTGTAGTTTGCATAATTTTGCTTGTTTTCCCCGTATTTTCACACCCTTCCAAAAATTTTCAAAACTTTTCATTCTTTCAGACTTCTAAATGCAGTATGATTAGTTAAACATTTGCTTATGTCTATGATATGTGTGTAGAAGTTATGTTTAGTAGGAGGCAATATGATGACTATCTTGAACTTATTAATTAGAAATAGGGAATAACTAATAACTGAGCACAACTTAGTCTGGATTAAAACCTCAGCCAATTACCTTTTCAAGACTTAACTAGATAAGATTAGACCAGTTGTGGATATATTGAAAATTAGAATGGCTAGATGAGACTCTGAGCTAAAAGTGAAAAGAAACAAAAGAAAGTTAATTAAATAAGGGTAGTTTGCCAGCGGCCTTCGCTACTCGAGCACCACTCCTTCAGGGAACTTAAAGCCTGATGCCCTAAGGTCGTGTAGGTCTGGGAGTCATCGGAGTGGGACTTGCTACATGGGTAGTTGAAGTTGACGTGTTCTAAGCAGACTCAAAATACCCTGAATCTATAAAAGAAAAAAAATCAATAAGTGCTAAATAATTAAAATCTGATCACCAAGGCTCAGAACTCATAAAGTTGTCTGTTGTTAGTATGTCTAGCGACGGGTCGAAATATTATCTGGTAGTAGTTAAGACAAGAGTATATTGTGTTGACTATCTGGTCTAGACTAGTACACACACTACACATCAGGAAGACCTTGTGACTAAGAGAAGAGTTCAACCTAGTTGTTAAGTTGTCAACTGCTTGACTATAACAATCTACTAGAGACATTTGAGACCTTGTCATAGCAACCCAACCAGTCAGACCTGTATCAAGAATTATCTGAATAATATTTGGAATAAAAACATGACTAGGAAATCTAAGTGACTGCACAATGATTTAGAATCACTAACTTCAATTAGACTTTGCTTGAGGACAAGCAAAAAGCTAAGTGTGGGGTTATTTGATATACATAAATAATATCACATTTTTAGCAGGTATTTAGGCATGATTTATGGTGAAATTGAGGGAAAATCGATCTTAATTGTTTATTATTAACTCAATTTCACAGTTTTCATGATTTTGGAAGTGTCAGGTGAAAAGTAGAAGAAAATGACAAATTTCGGGGCAAAAATGCAATTTTTCAGAAGTTCGGACTTCGGGGAGGGCATCCCGAATCAAGACAGCCGTCCTAACCTGGTCAACAGACCGGGATGGGCGTCCCAATCCAGGACGGGCGTCCCGAACCAGAAATTCAAGTCCCACTTCGAATTTTTGATGAAAAATCACTCCAGGAAGCTGTTATAAATACCTCAGGCCTTCCTCAGTTGAAATCATTCCTCTCCACTTGATCTGAGTCATTTAGTGACTTCAAGTGTACACTTTTCTTGAGTACATAAGTCACTGAGAGACTCGGGTTCACTATAAGTTTTCTTTCTTTCTAGTTATTGTTTCGTTTTCTTATTTTCTGAGAAATAGTCTCAAATCTTAGGCTTCGATAGATAGGTTCGTTTCTGGTATTCATAGAATACCTGGGATTTCGTTAGGAGATCCTAAGAGGGCTCTAGGCGTTCAAAGAGTCAGTCCACAGGGCTGGGCTTAAGCTGGGTATTAAGGTAAAGCCCAGTTACTAGGCTAAGGAAGCGTCCTCCGAAGGTTCTGTCGAGCAGAGTCGGGTCAAGCAGTACGACATATACAAGAAGTACGCTCCATCGGCGAGACTAAGTAAAGGGTGATTTCTTTATGGCATTAGTCCCCCTGTCCCTCTCTTTATTTGTTGTTATTGTGTTTGTCCAAAGAATGATTTTGAATATCGGATTATGATTTGTATGAATATTTGTTATATATGTTGAAGTTATTATGTTTTTCCGGAAATGGCCACCTGCTTAATATACATTATGCCTGCATGTCTAATGTAGTCTCTTTTAAACTAAAATTAGGATTATAGACAATTCCTAACCACGGTCTATTCATAACCTGATACGCGAAAATCGTATCACCTTTTTAGCATGTTTTTATGTATGAATTTGGGTGAAATTGAGGGTAATTTGATCTCGATTGTTCATTATTCACTTAATTTCACAGTTTTTATGATTTTGGAAGTGTCAGGTGAAAAGTAGATGAAAACAGCAAATTTTGGGGCAAAAACGCAATTTTTAGAAATGTTGACTCGGTCAAAGGTTCAGGACGGGCGTCCCGACCAAGTCAAGGCACCGGGACGGGCGTCCAGGACCCGGGACGGGCGTCCCGACATGGTCAACTGATCAGGACGGGCGTCCCGAGCCGCCAGAAGCTGTCCCACATCGAATTTTTCAGAGATTTTCACTCCAGGAAGCTGCTATAAATACCCCAGGCCTCCAGCAGTGGAATTCATTCCTCTCCACTCGATCTGAGTCATTAAGTGGTTTCCAGTGTACAATTCTCTAGTACACAACTCACTCAAAGACTCGGATCTCAGTTTTCTTTCTTGTTAGTGTTTTGTTTTAGTTTCTGAGAAATAGTCTCAGATCTTAGGTTTCTATAGATAGGTTCGTTTCTGGTAGTCATAGAATACCCGGGATTTCGTTAGGAGACCCTAAGAGGGCTCTAGGCGTTCGAAGAGTCAGTCCACAGGGCTGGGCTTAAGCTGGGTATTAAGGTAAAGCCCAGTTACTAGGCTGAGGAAGCGTCCTCTGACGGTTCTGGTGAGCAGAGTCGGGTCAAGCAATACGACATATACAGCAGTACGCTCCATCGGCGAGACTTCGTGAAGGGTGAATTCTTTATGGCATCGGTCCCCCTGTCCCTCTCTTATATGTTGTTATTGTGTTTGTCCAAATAACTGTTTGAATATCAGATTATGTTTTTATAAATATTTGTTATTTATGTTGAAGTATTAGGTTTTTCTAGAAATGGCCACCTGCTTAAATATCCATTATGTCTGCATGTCTATTGTCGTTCTTTTAAACTGAAATTAGGGTTATAGACAATTCCTAACCACGGTCTATTCATAACCTGTTTAGTTTAACAGGCATCAATTAGTATTGGTGTCTGCCATACTAGATAAAATATATCTGGAACACCCCGTTGGGTTGAAAGTAGTCTAGGTAGGCTGAGTAGAGTTTTATACCGGCGGTTATGCGACGAGCAGTATGATCCCCAAAGTGACATAGGGCGGTCATTGTTGACTTTAGTCCGAGCCGTGAGTAGGGCCGTTACCCTTAACAATGGGGCGGTAGCGTAGAAACTCAGATGTGGTAGCCTTTAGACACAGAACATAATTGCAATCCAGGCCAAGACATGTCTAAAATACTCGAATATAGGTCAATCAACGTATAGTAACAGTATAACATAAAATCAGGATCTAATCTTTAAAACACTTTCAGGTTTAGCTAGACTTAAACCTAGTGGAGAATGAATCACCCTCTCATCAAAATTATCGATGAAGATTGCATAACTGGATTATAAGATAAGAGTTAGGAAGAAAGGCTAGTTACTACTAAGTCGTTGCCACTTCCCTGGGAGTACGATATTTATTTAATAAAATCGTAGATACTTTCCAACAGACTAGCTACACGATAGGTACTCTGCCTTAGGTTCTGGCTGATTAAGTGACACCATAGAGACTAAATGTGACAATTAGTCAATCACACTCCTTAATTATTCATAATCAACATAGGGTAAAATAACACCTATTTAGCACATCGGTCGGAAACCCATCATCAGGAGATCAAAGGTACCGCCGGTCAAAGCTTGAGGAAACCCATCCCGAGTCCTGGACGCCCGTCCCAGCGGGTTGACTGGGTCGGGACGCCCGTCCTGACCCGTTGACTAAGTCAATATTTCCAAAAATTGCGTTTTGCCCCAAAATTTGCTGTTTTCGTCTACTTTTCACCTGGCACTTCCAAAATCATAAAAACTGTGAAATTAAGTAAATAATGAATAATCAAGATCAAATTACCTTCAATTTCACCCAAATTCATGCATAAAAACATGCTAAAAAAGTGATACGATTTTCGCGTATCATATAACCCCACACTTAGCTTTTTGCTTGTCCTCAAGCAAAGTCTACCTGAAGTTAGTGATTCTAAACCGTAGTGCAGTCACTTAAATTCCTAGTCATGTTTTTATTCCAAAAATTCTTCAGACAAGTCTTAACACAGGTCCGACTAGTTAGGTTGCTATGACAAGGTCTCACATGTTTTTAGTAGCTTGTTATGATCAGGCAGAAAACAAATCAACAACTAGGTTGAACTTTTTTCTTAGTCACAGGGTCTTCCTGATGTGTAGTGTGTGTACTAGTCTAGACCAGATAGCCAACACAATGTACTCTTGTCTTAACTACTACCAGATAACACTTCGACCTATCGCTAGACATATTAACACAGACAACTTTTTGAATTCTGAGCTTTGGTGATCAGATTTTTAATGTTTTAGTATTGAGTTATTTTCTTTATAGATTCAGGGTATTTTGAGTTTGCTTAGAACACGTCAACTTCAACTACCCATGTAGCGAGTCCCACTCCGATGACTCCCAGATCTACACGACCTTAGGGCATCAGGCTTTAAATTCCCCAAAGGAGTGGTGCTCGAGTAGTGAAGGCCGCTGGCAAACTACCCTCATTTGATTAACTTTCTTTTGTTTCTTTTCACTTTTAGCTCAGAGTCTCATCTAGTCATTCTAACTGCCAATATATCCACAACTGGTCTAATTTTATCTAGTTAAGTCTCAAACAGGCAATTGGCCGAGGTCTCTAATCCGGACAAAGTTGTGCTCAGTTATCAGGAATTCCCTATTCCTAATCAATTAGTCCAAGATAGCTATCAATTATCTCCTACTAACGATAACATACTACCTACATATCATAGACATAAGCAATTGTTTAACCAAGCATACTGCATTTAGACTTCTGAAGGACGGAAAAAATTTTGAAATTTTTTTGGAAGAGTGTGAAAGTACGTGAAAAACAAGCAAAAGCATACAAAAACTGCTACAGTGCACCGTGCACTGCTACCCCACACTTAAGTCTGGCACTGTCCTCAGTGTTCATGCATATCTAGCTACCCCACACTTATTTGAAAATAAGAAATAAAACAGAAAAGATTCTTACCCCACACTTATTTGAAAATAAGAAGTAAAACAGAAAATAAAGGATTCTGTATGGGTAAGTAAGACATAAAATAATGCAAACAATTCTGTATGTCATATAAATCAATTTTGTACATAGATTCATACGTCATACAGCCCAGACATGTTTATACACATAGAACAAGAAAAACAAAAGCAAAAGAAAGGAAAGGAAAGGAAAGAAGGAGAGAGGGACTAAGAACCCGGTGGATCGTCGTCCAGTGGACCTAAGTCTGCTTAGTTAAACTCTAAGTTTTCCGCCACTCGGGAAGTCTGCTGATGTATCTCCTCAATCCTGCTGGTGTTCATGGCGATCCTGTCATCTATCATCGCCAACCGTTTGTCAATCCTGTCCTCAATCATTGTCAGCCGTCTGTCAATCCTGTCCATGTCTCAACTGTATCGGGCCGATAGTTCTGCCAGGCAGTACGTGGCACGAACGTCTCGGACGGAGGGATATGCGCTGGAAATGCTTCCGATGTCGATGCCTATCCTGTCTGCTCCGTGTCGATGGCGTCGCGGCCATTCGCATCCCGGACAACCATTCCCATGTTCCGTAGAATGGTAACATCTGTGGGAATGGTGGTCGGGGTGACCAGAGTAAGCTCCGAGCCCTCTATGTCCAACTCCAGGTAGCGGGCTAGCCTGGTGATGTATGGTCCGAGCCCCAGACACTGTTTCCTGGTGTCTGTAGCGAATCCTTGCATGACGACCGCTATGAGTCTAGCCATCTCTACTGTAGCTCCCATGTGCATGTTGGCTAGAAGGAACGTCTCCATCCGGGTGACAGTTCCGGGCGCTGTCAGTCGTCCTGACAATGTGTGTGTAATGATAGCGTGCAGGTAACGAAGAGTAGGATAAATACCTGTGGCTTTTGCAAAGCCATGCTGGTATGGGACACTCGTCATGCAGATCTAAGCCCAAGCAGTGGAGACGTCTGCAGACATGAAGTCTCGAGCTGATGTGGTGTATGCGGGCGTATCCAGCTCATCTCTCTGCCAGATACCTAGGGCGATTCCGAACTCGGCCATGCTCATCGACCGATCTAATCCGCCTAAACGGAATGTGATCTGCTCCTGGTGGTAGGTAAAAGACGCATAGAACTCACATACCAGCTCCAGGTATGTGGGCTAGGTGACGATGAATACTCGACTGTAAGGTGGCACGTCGAGTATGCGTCTGACTTCCGGCTCTACTCCCAGCGTCTGTACTGCTGCCCAATCCAACGTTCTTCCCGTTAGTATCGTACGCCCGATGTACCCAGTGCATCTTTCTTGGTATGCTGTGCTGGAGGGAAACAGCATAAAAGGATGTGCCACTGAGGTAACTGTCATGGTAGATGTGGTACGAGCACGTTTGGGAGCCATTGAAAACGTACGAGAGAGTTTAGGTGGGAAAGAAAGCTTTAAACTCAAATTCTGGAGGTGAATTTGAATTCAGAAGGATGAAATTAGGTTAGGGAAGGATTTTGAATTTTTAGCGGGAAAATCGAATTTTGGAGGGAAATTCGAATTTTTAAACTTTGAAGAGTTTGCCAAAATTTTGTAGAGAGAAGCTAGAGAGAAATATTTTTAGAGAGATGAATTTTTTGTTGTAGATTTGAGAGAAAATGAAAAAAATTGAATTTTTATAGAAGGGGCGGCCTTCGGGACGCCCGTCCCGGGTTGCTTCGGGACTCGTGCCAATTCCGAAATTTTTTTTTTCGTAATTCCCTGAAAATCTCAAGATACCAAAAATAATCATAATTCTTAACAAGGCTTCATGTTTATCCAATGAAATTCAAAAGTTGTTAAAAACTCTATGCAAAAATTCCTCAGTCTTTTTTTCGAAAATTGTGACTACCCTAATTTTATCCCAACTTAAATTCAGCAAGAATTTCAGAAAAACAAAAACTGAGTTTGTGCAATGTAATTAGTGGAAAATAAACTGTATTTGCAAAACTCTTGTTTTTCATAGAAATTCGAAATAAAATGTCTGAAGAAAATTGTTGAATATAGAGGACCCTTTTAAAAATGTTTGAAAAATAGAAAAATATGGGTCAATTATTCAAGTTTCAGTTCAAACGAATCATTTGCTAAGAATAAAAGTAAAAGAATCTTCCCTTTTTAACGACCCTTATCTCTGATCTCCTGTAGCTCGGCCTGAATGTTTCGCATCTCTTGAAGTTCTGCTTGTATGTTGCGCATTTCCTCCTGCTGGTTCCTTTGTTCCTTTAAGATTTCCATCATCTCTCGGAGTAATTGCACATTTTGGCATTCTATTGTGGTTCTGAGTTGGGTTACTTCAGAACTTAAGGTTAGAACAGCCTGATATGATCGTCTTAGTCCGCCCGGTATTGTCTGAGTCATAGCGCTTATCCTGTGAGATATAGCATGACCATGATAATCTACTACGACATTTGAGACATTGTCATAGCAACTTGACCAGTCAGGCTGATGCGATTCCGGTTGACGTACTAAATAGGTGTTATTTTACCCTATGTTGATTATGAATAATTAAGGACTGTGATTGACTAATTGTCACATTTAGTCTCTATGGTGTCACTTAATTAGCCAGAACCTAAGGCAGAGTACCTATCGTGTAGCTAGTCTGTTGGAAAGTATCTACGATTTTATTAAGTTAAATATCGTACTCCCAGGGAAGTGGCAATGGCTTAGTAGTAACTAGCCTTTCATCCTAACTCCTATCTTATAATTCAGTTATGCAATCTTCATCAATAACTTTGATGAGAGGGTGATCCGTTCTCCACTAGGTTTAAGTCTAATTAATCCTAGAAGTGTTTCATAGATGAGTTCTGATTCTATGTTATACTGTTCCTATATGTTGAATGACCTAAGTTCGAATATTTTAGACATGTCTTAGCCTGGATTGCAACTATGTTCTATGTCTAAAGGCGTACCACATCCGAGGTTTCTAATAAACCGCCCTACCTTAATGATGGCCCTACTCACGGTTCGGGACGAAGGCATCCATGAAAGCCTATGTCACTTCGGGGATCATACCGCTTGCCCTAGCCGCTGGCATAATCGGACTCGGCTCGGCTTCCCCTAGACTCCTCTAACAAACAGGGTGTTCAGTATGTTATTTTATCTAGCATGGCAGACACCAATACTAATTGATGCCTGTTAAACTAAACATGTTATGATTAGACCATGGTTAGGAATTGTCTATAACCCTAACTTTAGTTTAAAAGAGCACATTAGACATGCAGACATAGTGAATGTTAAGCATGTGGCTATTTCCAGAAAAACATAACAACGTCAACATATAAAACAACTATTCATAAAAATCGTAATCTCGCATTCATAATAAATATTTAGAACAATACAATAACAACATATAAGAGAGGGACATGGGGACTGATGCCATAAAGAAATCACCCTTTACGTAGTCTCGCCGACGGAGCGTACTGCTGTATATGTCGTATTGCTCACCCTGACTTTGCTCGCTAGAACCTTCGGAGGACGCTTCCTCAGCCTAGTAACTGGGCTTTACCTTAATACCCAGCTTAAGCTCAGCCCTGTGGACTGACTCTTCGAACGCCTAGAGCCCTCTTAGGATCTCCTAACGAAATCCAGGGTATTCTATGAATACCAGAAACGAACCTATCTATGTAAGCCTAAGATGTGAGACTATTTCTCAGAAACTAAAACAAAACACTAATAAGAAAGAAAACTGAGATCCGAGTCTCTAAGTGAGTTGTGTACTAGAGAAGAGTACACTGGAAACCACTAAATGACTCAGATCGAGTGGAGAGGAATGAATTCAACTGCTGGAGGCCTGGGGTATTTATAGCAGCTTCCCGGGGTGATTTTTCATCAAAAATTCGATGTGGGACTGGATCTGGGGATTCGGGATGCCCGTCCCGGATTGGGACGCTCGTCCTGATCTGTTGACCAGGTCGGGATGCCCGTCCTGACCCGTTGACTAAGTCAATATTTCCAAAAATTGCGTTTTTGCCCCAAAATTTGCCGTTTTCGTCTACTTTTCACCTGACACTTCCAAAATCATAAAAACTGTGAAATTAAGTAAATAATGAATAATCAAGATCAAATTACCTTCAATTTCTCCCAAATTCATGCATAAAAACATGCTAAAAAAGTGATACGATTTTCACGTATCACATGCCTATTTTTTGAATCATTGATATGCATAAATGTTGCGTAATTTTTGCGATGCTGTCGCGGTTTGTAAAGATAAAGAAAATAGAATAAATCAACGCAATCTTAACAAGTGCAAGTATATATGATACGCAAAAATCGTATCACCTTTTTAGCATGTTTTTATGTATGAATTTGGGTGAAATTGAAGGTAATTTGATCTTGATTGTTCATTATTTACTTAATTTCACAGTTTTTATGATTTTGGAAGTGTCAGGTGAAAAGTAGACGAAAACAACAAATTTTGGGGCAAAAACGCAATTTTTGGAAATATTGACTTAGTCAATGGGTCAGGACAGGCGTCCCGACCCAGTCAACCCACCGGGACGGGCATCCAGGACTCGGGACGGGCGTACCGACCTGGTCAACAGATCAGGACGGGCGTCCCGAACCCCCAAATCCAGTCCCACATCGAAATTTTGCTGAAAAATCACCCCGGGAAGCTGCTATAAATACCCCAGGCCTCCAGCAGTTGAATTCATTCCTCTCCACTCGATCTGAGTCATTTAGTGGTTTCCAGTGTACAGTGTACTCTAGTAACAACTCACTAGAGACTCGGATCTCAGTTTTCTTTCTTATTAGTGTTTTGTTTTAGTTTCTGAGAAATAGTCTCAGATCTTAGGCTTCTATAGATAGGTTCGTTTCTGGTATTCATAGAATACCCTGGATTTCGTTAGGAGATCCTAAGAGGGCTCTAGGCGTTCGAAGAGTCAGTCCACAGGGCTGGGCTTAAGGTGGGTATTAAGGTAAAGCCCAGTTACTAGGCTGAGGAAGCGTCCTCCGAAGGTTCTAGCGAGCAGAGTCAGGGCGAGCAATACGACGTATACAGCAGTACGCTCCTTCAGCGAGACTACGTAAAGGGTGATTTCTTTATGGCATCAGTCCCCATGTCCCTCTTTATATGTTGTTATTGTTTGTTCTAAATATTATTATGAATACGAGATTACGATTTTTATGAATAGTTGTTTTATATGTTGACGTTTATATTTTTCGGAAATAGCCACCTGCTTAACATTCACTATGTCTGCATGTTAATGTGCTCTTTTAAACTAAAGTTAGGGTTATAGACAATTCCTAACCACGGTCTAATCATAACCTGTTTAGTTTAACAGGCATCAATTAGTATTGGTGTCTGCCATGCTAGATAAAAAAATACTGAACACCCTGTTGTTAAGTAGTCTAGGGGAAGCCGAGCGAGTCCGATTATGCCGGCGGCTAGGGCAAGCGGTATGATCCCCGAAGTGACATAGGGCTTTCATGGATGCCTTCGTCCCGAACCGTGAGTAGGGCCGTCATTAAGGTAGGGCGGTTTATTAGAAACCTCGGATGTGGTACGCCTTTAGACACAGAACATAGTTGCAATCCAGGCTAAGACATGTCTAAAATATTCGAATTAGGTCATCAACATATAGGAACAGTATAACATAGAATCAGACTCATCTATAAAACACTTCTAGGATTAATTAGACTTAAACCTAGTGGAGAATGGATCACCCTCTCATCAAAGTATTTGATGAAGATTGCATAACTGGATTATAAAGATAGAGTTAGGATAAAGGCTAGTTACTACTAAGCCGTTGCCACTTCCCTGGGAGTACGATATTAACTTAATAAAATCGTAGATACTTTCCAACAGACTAGCTACACGATAGGTACTCTGCCTTAGGTTCTGGCTGATTAAGTGACACCATAGAGACTAAATGTGACAATTAGTCAATCACAGTCCTTAATTATTCATAATCAACATAGGGTAAAATAACACCTATTTAGTACGTCAACCGGAATCCATCAGATTTTTGGCGCCGTTGCCGGGGAAATATCATAATGAATTTAGGATTCCTGATCAAAATTCTAGAGACTTATGATAGGTAACGGTAGTAACCTAGACTTAGACAACACTTATCTTATACCAGTTAGACAATCAGTTTCCGAAATATAGGTTATCATAACTAATTAATTTTAGATGTTATCTGGAATTAAGACATTTAGGATAATCAAATTTTAGAAAATTATTCTAAACCATATTGAGGGAATTTAATTGCTTTCAAATATTAAAAGAAAAAAATTTTAAAATCTAAAAATCCGAAAAAAATTGTACTTTTTCTTGTTTAATGGTAAGTTATTCTCTTTTCCCTATTTTGTGTTTTCTCTTTGAATAGTTGTTTGTTTTTTTTCTCTTTCTTCCAAGTTTTTTTTTTTCACTCCCTGTAACCTCACTAACCAGTTTGCTCAGGCTAAAACGTGTTCTTCTCTGTAGTTGCATGACTCGATCTTCAGAAGCTAACCTTGAAACACCAGTTGAAAATCCTGAACGAATCATTCGCACAGCTAATAGGCGAAGAACAGAAATGGCTGCTGAAAGACCTACCCTGAATCCTACATCCAGCCACAGACTATCCCAGTCTCATCTGCCATCCGAATCCCTGGGAACCCTCGCTATGATCTTAAACCGAATGTGATCCAGCTGATTATAAATCGAGTTCAGTTTGGAGGAACTGCAGCCGAGAATCCGCTGGAACACCTATCTGATTTCTCTTCTCTCTGCGAAGGCCTCAAGGGAGATCATACTGCAGAAATAACTAAACTCAACCTTTTTCCCTACTCACTTAGGGACAGAGCTAAGAGATGGTTGGCCCAGCTACCTACTAACTCCATCACCTCTTGGGACGAGTTAAGCAAAGCCTTCCTAGAAGAGTACTACTCTGCAGCAAGAGTCCTAGAATATCGAAGGGCTCTGTCTAGTTTCACTCAAGCTGCTGATGAGACAGTGATCGAAGCTTGGGACAGATTCAAGGAGCTACTCAGGCTCTGCCCCCAACATGGACTTACCGAGGCATTGCTGATTCAGCAATTTTACGGGGGTATGTCAGACATGGGTAAGCAAATTCTGATGGACTCAATCCCCAGAGCGGTTTCAATGGAATGAGTGATGTAGATGCTAGAAACGCTCTGGAGAGACTCTACAGGAACAGCAAGAATTGGCGCACAAGTGGCCGAGCTAAGAAGCAACCAGTAAATGCGGTCGTTGCCTCCACTGATGATCAATTTGAGGCACTGAAGGCCAGCATTACTAATCAGCTGAATGCTTTCCAACAAGGGAAAAGCATTCAGTCAGTATACCAAGTCTGCGATTTTGCCAAGGACCACATTTCAGTGGGGATTGTTATGGTAATGGGATATTAACTGTCCCAGAAGAGATGGAACAAGTGGACGCAGTAAATTCTGCTCCTATAGGAAATACCTACAATCCCACTTGGAAGAACCATCCGGGATTTAGCTGGAGAAACAATCCCGGGACTACTAACTTCAGAAAAGAGTACCTCAGCAACTGCCATATCCGCAGAACCAGCAAGTCGCTCTGCCTGCACCAAGGAACTACATCGTTCCAGCTGACCCATGCAAGAATTCAGAGACATGCTGAAGAGCATTTCCGACTCCAACAAGGAAATGATAGAGTCCAACAGAAAGATTCAGGAAGCTCACGCAGAAAGAATCCAGCAGAACGAGAATAGACAGAAGCAGACCGAGCAAACAATCAGAAACACACAAGCTGCTATACAAACTTTAGAGAGGCAAAGTGGGTCACTATCCACCCATTTCTCTCACAGGTCCCAGGGAACGCTACCAAGCAACACTGAGACCAACCCTCAAACTGAATGCAAGACCATCACTCTAAGATCTGGTAAAATTCTATCTCCATCTCCACCCAAACCATCTGACCCTCCTATTCTTGTGCAGGAACCAGAAGAAGGCTCCAAGGACCCAACGCCGACGGATGTCGATCAGATGAAGTAGCAAGGAAAGGGAAGACGGAGTTTATTCCTGAGTACCGGCCAAAAGTACCTTACCCTGCCAGACTTATGCACAATAAAGATAAGGAGCAATTTGAAAAGTTTCTTAGGAATTTTAGTCAGATTCATGTTAATTTACCTTTACTTGATGTTATTTCTGAAATGCCAAAGTATGCTAAGTTTTTAAAAGAAGTTGTTAGTAATAAAAGAAAATTTGACATGGACAAGGTGGTTCTTAATGAAGAATGTTCGGCGGTTCTGTTGAATAAACTACCGTCTAAACAGAAAGATCCTGGTTGTTTTACCTTGCCATGTACAATTGGAAATATTACTAACATGCATGCATTAGCAGACTTAGGAGCTAGTATTAATCTTATGCCATCTAGTTTATTTGATAAATTAGGATTGCATGATTTGAAAACGACTAGGATGTGCATACAACTTGCAGACAGGACAGTCAAAATCCCCAAGGGAATAATTGAAGACCTCTTAGTAAAGGTCGGAAAATTTGTATTTCCTGTGGATTTGTTGTCATGGACATGAATGGGGAAGGAGGAGTGCCCCTGATCCTAGGTCGACCATTTCTAGCTACCTCAAAAGCATTAATAGACGTCAGTAATGGTCAAATCAAGTTAAGGGTAGGAAATGATGACATCACTTTTGATCTAAATGAGACCCTTAGGTATCCCATGCATTTAGATGATACTTGTTTTTGTGTGGATGCCATGGAACACTTGATTGCAATTAACGTGACAGACCTATGCTCAAACTATCAATTCTAAGTGAGGACTCCCTAGAATTAGAGGAGTCTGAACTTAGCTCTTCTGAAAATGAAATTACTTCTGATAGTTTCACTGAGATAGGTGATGATGATGAAGAAAGAGACGAACCTCGTTTGAAGATCCACCAGACTTGGAACTGAAGGAACTACCCACTCATCTGTGCTACGAATTCCTAGATGACAACAAGAAACTTCCCATTATTCTTGCAGCTGATCTGACTGCAGAACAAAGGAAGCTGACTGTGGACATGTGCAGAAAGCATAGAAGAGCCTTTGCCTACAAAATTGGATATCCCAGGTATTAATCCAAGCTTTTGTTCGCATAAGATTCTTCTAGAAAATGAGTATAAGCCATGTGTGCAACCTCAAAGGAGGTTGAATCCTAATGTGTGTGATGTTGTTAAGAAAGAAGTCATTAAACTGTTAGATGCAGGACTTATCTACCCTATCTCAGATAGTGAGTGGGTAAGCCTGGTGCAGGTAGTACCTAAGAAAGGCGGTATAACAGTTGTTAGGAATGAGCATAATGAACTAATCCCTACAAGAACTGTAACTGGTCATCGTGTATGCATAGACTATAGAAAATTAAATACGGCCACACGAAAAGATCACTTTCCCCTTCCTTTTATTGACCAAATGTTAGAAAGATTATCTGGACACATGTTTTATTGCTTTCTTGATGGGTTTTCTGGTTATTTTCAAATTCCTATTTCCCCTGAGGACCAACATAAAACTACATTCACATGCCCTTTTGGAACATTTGCATATAGAAGGATGCCTTTTGGTTTATGTAATGCACCTGCTACATTTCAACGTTGTATGACTGCTATCTTTGAGGACATGTTAGGAAAATCTATTTTTGGTAATTCATTTAAGGTTTGTCTAAAGAACTTGGAGTTAATGTTGAAATGGTGTATAAAATCTAACCTGGTTTTAAATTGGGAAAAATGCCACTTCATGGTAAAAGAGGGAATCGTTTTAGGACATAAGATCTCACACCTAGGTATGGAAGTAGATAAGGCAAAAATTGAAGTTATTTCAAAACTACCTCCTCCCAAAAATGTGAGAGCCGTTAGGAGTTTTTTGGGACACGCTGGCTTTTATCGTAGGTTTATAAAAGATTTTTCATTAATAGCCAGACCGTTGACCAATTTACTCGGAAAAGATGTTCCATTTGTCTTTGATGAGAAATGTCTAAAAGCTTTTAATAGACTTAAGGAACTCTTAACTACTGCACCTATCATGACGTCACCAGACTGGAGTCTACCTTTTGAGCTTATGTGTGATGCTAGTGACTATGCAGTAGGAGTAGTTTTAGGACAAAGACATGATAAGAAATTCATGTAATATATTATGCTAGTAAAACCTTAACTGATGCTCAGGAAAATTACACTACGACAGAAAAGGAATTATTAGCAGTAGTATATGCATTTGATAAGTTTCGATCTATCTAGTCCTGTCTAAAACTATTGTTTATACTGATCATTCGGCACTAAAATACTTGTTCAATAAAACCGACGCAAAACCAAGATTGATTAGATGGGTTTTATTGCTTCAAGAATTTGACATAGAAATCGGGATAAGAAAGGGGGAAAACTTAGCCGCAGACCATTGTCTAGGTTAGAAAATCCGACCCTAGAAGCCATTGATGACAATCATATCTGATAAATTCCGGATGAGAATCTATGTGCATTATTGCTATTTTCTCACCCCCTTGGTTTGCAGATATAGCAAATTACTTGGCAGCCCGGACTCTCCCTAGTGATATCACTGCTCAACAAAGAAGAAAATTCTTTGCTGACCTGAAATATTACTATTGGGAAGATCCTTTTCTATTTCGAATATGTGCAGATCAGATGATCAGAAGATGTGTATCTCAAGAAGAAGGTTTCCAAATTCTGGAACATTGTCACTGCGGACCAACAGGCGGTCACTTAGCTGCAGCTAATACCGCCCGAAAAGTATTAGAAGCAGGCTTTTACTGGCCTACCATATTCAAAGACGCCGCAGCATTTACAGGATCGTGCGATGCCTGTCAGAAAGCGGGAACCATATCTTCTCGAGATCTACCCCAACAGGCAATTCAAAGTGTAGAAATATTTGACATATGGGGTATAGATTTCATGGGTCCGTTTCCTTCCTCTTTGGTATGAAGTACATCTTAGTAGCTGTAGAATATTTTTCAAAATGGCCTGAGGCACAGGCCCTACCTACTAATGATGCTAGAGCGGTATGTAAATTCCTTAAGCAGATTTTCGCCAGGTTTGGATGTCCAAAAGCCCTAATCAGTGATCGAGGTACGCACTTCTGCAACTCTCAATTGCAGAAGGTACTCCAGCAATACGGAATTCAGCATCGCATTTCCACAGCCTACCATCCTCAAACCAATGGGCAGGCTGAGGTAACCAATAGGGGAATAAAGAGAATCCTAGAAAAGACCGTGGGTGTTAACCGTAAGGATTGGGCCAATAAACTGGAGGATGCATTATGGGCCTTCCGTACAGCATACAAGACCACTACGGGGTTCTCACCCTATTGACTAGTCTACGGAAAAGCATGCCACCTTCCGGTTGAACTTGAACATAGAGCTTACTAGGCAGTGCAAAAATGCAATCTCGGCGATAATTTGGCTAAGGAACACCGGATTCTACAACTCAACGAATTGGATGAGTGGAGGCTCAAAGCCTATGAGAACTCACATCAGTTCAAAATGACGAGTAAACTCCAGCATGACAGACGACTCAGAGCCCAGAAAAATTTCGAACCAGGCGATAAGGTATTGTTTTACAACTCACGTTTCAAATTCTTCCCAGGAAAGCTACATAGCTGTTGGTCAGGACCGTTCACGATCACGGAAGTATCACCTTTCGGAGCATGTGACATCATGGATTCTGACGGCATTATTCAAAAAGTAAACGGACAACGCCTGAAGATTTACAAAGAGCCGTTTGACTCGTCCGAGCAGACTGTGGACTTCACAGACTAAGGGAGTATCTCTTTCATTTTATTTTGTTATTTCTAGATTCCATCCTACCCGTAGTTAGTTGAATAAGTGTGGGGTAAGACTCTTTTCTGTTTTATTTCTTATTTTCAAATAAGTGTGGGGTAGTTTAGCTATGCATGAACACTGAGGACAGTGTCAGACTTAAGTGTGGGGTAGCAGTGCACGGTGCACTGTAGCAGTTTGCAAAATTTTTTGCATACTTTTGCTTGTTTTCCCCGTATTTTCACACCATTCCAAAAAAAATTTCAAAATTTTTCCGTCTTTCAAACGTCTAAATGCAGTATACTTGGTTAAACAATTGCTTATGTCTATGATATGTAGGTAGTATGTTATGGTTAGTAGGAGATAATTGATAGCTATCTTGGACTAATTGATTAGGAATAGGGGAATTCCTGATAACTGAGCACAACTTTGTCTGGATTAGAGACCTCAACCAATTGCCTGTTCGAGACTTAACTTGATAAAATTAGACCAGTTGTGGATATATTGGCAGTTAGAATGACTAGATGAGACTTTGAGCTAAAAGTGAAAAGAAACAAAAGAAAGTTAATCAAATGAGGGTAGTTTGCCAGCGGCCTTCACTACTCGAGCACCACTCCTTCGAGGAATTTAAAGCCTGATGCCCTAAGGTCGTGTAGATCTGGGAGTCATCGGAGTGGGACTCACTACATGGGTAGTTGAAGTTGACGTGTTCTAAGCAGACTCAAAATATCCTGAATCTATAAAGAAAATAACTAAATGCTAAAACATTAAAAATCTGATCACCAAAGCTCAGAACTCAATCAGTTGTCTGTTGTTAATATGTCTAGCGATAGGTCGAAGTGTTATCTGGTAGTAGTTAAGACAAGAGTACATTGTGTTGACTATCTGGTCTGGACTAGTACACACACTACACATCAGGAAGACACTGTGACTAAGAAAAAAAAAGTTCAACCTAGTTGTTGATTTGTTTTCTGCCTAATCATAACAAGCTACTAAAAACATCTGAGACCTTGTCATAGCAACCTAACCAGTCAGACCTGTGTTAAGACTTGTCTGAAGAATTTTTGGAATCAAAACATGACTAGGAATTTAAGTAACTTCAGGTAGACTTTGCTTGAGGACAAGCAAAAAGCTAAGTGTGGGGTTATCTGATACGCGAAAATCGTATCACCTTTTTAGCATGTTTTTATGTATGAATTTGGGTGAAATTGAAGGTAATTTGATCTTGATTGTTCATTATTTACTTAATTTCACAGTTTTTATGATTTTGGAAGTGTCAGGTGAAAAGTAGACGAAAACAACAAATTTTGGGGCAAAAACGCAATTTTTGGAAATATTAACTTAGTCAACGGGTCAAGACGGGCGTCCCAACCCAGTCAACCCGCCGGGACGGGCATCCAGGACTCGGGACGGGCATCCCGACCTGGTCAACAGATCAGGACGGGCGTCCCAAACCCCCAGATCCAGTCCCACATCGAATTTTTGCTAAAAAATCACCCCGGGAAGCTGCTATAAATACCCCAGACCTCCAGCAGTTGAATTCATTCCTCTCCACTCGATCTGAGTCATTTAGTGGTTTCCAGTGTACTCTTCTCTAGTACACAACTCACTTAGAGACTCGGATCTCAGTTTTCTTTCTTATTAGTGTTTTGTTTTAGTTTCTGAGAAATAGTCTCAGATCTTAGGCTTACATAGATAGGTTCGTTTCTGGTATTCATAGAATACCCGGGATTTCGTTAGGAGATCCTAAGAGGGCTCTAGGCGTTCGAAGAGTCAGTCCACAGGGCTGGGCTTAAGCTGGGTATTAAGGTAAAGCCCAGTTACTAGGCTGAGGAAGCGTCCTCCGAAGGTTCTAGCGAGCAGAGTCAGGGAGAGCAATACGACGTATACAGCAGTACGCTCCGTCGGCGAGACTACGTAAAGGGTGATTTCTTTATGGCATCAGTCCCCATGTCCCTCTCTTATATGTTGTTATTGTATTGTTCTAAATATTTATTATGAATGCGAGATTACGATTTTTATGAATAGTTGTTTTATATGTTGACGTTGTTATGTTTTTCTGGAAATAGCCACATGCTTAACATTCACTATGTCTGCATGTCTAATGTGCTCTTTTAAACTAAAGTTAGGGTTATAGACAATTCCTAACCATGGTCTAATCATAACATGTTTAGTTTAACAGGCATCAATTAGTATTGGTGTCTGCCATGCTAGATAAAATAACATACTGAACACCCTGTTTGTTA
Source organism: Asclepias syriaca (assembly GCA_027405835.1). Taxonomy (NCBI): domain Eukaryota; kingdom Viridiplantae; phylum Streptophyta; class Magnoliopsida; order Gentianales; family Apocynaceae; genus Asclepias; species Asclepias syriaca. The sequence goes on along the minus strand of CM049926.1, from coordinate 20,474,881 downwards.
GAGTAGTCTAGGCGAAGCCGAGCCGAGTCCGATTATGCCGGCGGCTAGGGCAAGCGGTATGATCCCCGAAGTGACATAGGGCTTTCATGGATGCCTTCGTCCCGAACCGTGAGTAGGGCCGTCATTAAGGTGGGGCGGTTTATTAGAAACCTCGGATGTGGTACACCTTTAGACACAGAACATAGTTGCAATCCAGGCTAAGACATGTCTAAAATATTCGAATTTAGGTCATTCAACATATAGGAACAGTATAACATATAATCAGGACTCATCTATAAAACACTTCTAGGATTAATTAGACTTAAACCTAGTGGAGAACGGATCACCCTCTCATCAAAGTTTTTGATGAAGATTGCATAACAGAATTATAAGATAAGAGTTAGGAATACAGGCTAGTTACTACTAAGTCGTTGCCACTTCCCTGGGAGTACGATATTTAACTTAATAAAATCGTAGATACTTTCCAACAGACTAGCTACACGATAGGTACTATGCCTTAGGTTCTGGCTGATTATGTGACACCATAGAGACTAAATGTGACAATTAGTTAATCACAGTCCTTAATTATTCATAATCAACATAGGGTAAAATAACACCTATTTAGTACGTCAACCGGAATCCCATCAATACACCGATCAACAAGTAATATATGTACCTAAGTACAAGATTATCGATCCCACAGGGACTATGTATGACAATTACAAAAGTAAATATGATTGTACAAATGGTCAAAAGAATAAAAGAATGAAGAATAATGAATCATAAAAGAATAAAAGAATAAAGAATGATAAATCATGAACTGAGATTGGTCTAATGCTACGACATTCCTACTCCTAACTACACTAACAGTTAAGGTTAACCTACTGGAAATAACCACAAGAGTACTGCAGGTAATACAATGTTGCGGCATTCATGCAAAAAATGTAAGTACAACCCGGAGATGAATCTAAGTATACAAGGCATGCTTTCAGATCCATATCAATGCTACAGCATGTCTGGTTTCACCCAGACTACTTGATCTACTAGTCTAGATCCCCAATAACATACTGTGGACCTAGCGCAACGCTAGGCAGTGAATGCACCGCTATTGACGCAGTTCTCAAATCCACTACTATATGATTACCGCTGTTCACACAGTTCTCGAATATAGCGCCACATAATTCTAATGTAATTACATGAATAAACCAAGCATTACCCCATACAAGCATTAAACATAAAACAGAAAGTAATGCTGCAGCATACTTATCATCATAGTCAAAACAGTGTAATCAACATGCTCATACTTAACTACACCACAACATCTTCAGGTTAAAGATATATATTATGCTGAAACGAATCATGGAAAACAAGAATCAAGGTAATAGGAAAGATAGTCCCTAGGTCCTTAGTGACACCAATCAGCGGAGTCAAGCCTAAGACGGAAAACAAATCACTCCCAAAACATTTTTTAATTAACCCTTGAACCAAGAATCATGAAAGACAAGGACTAACGTAATAGGAAAAACAGTCCCTAGGTCTTTAGTGACACCAATCAACGGAGTCAAACTTAAGACGGAAAACAAATTACTCCCAAAACATTTTTAATCAATCCTTGAACACATGTAAACATTCTCAAGAACATTTAGTTACAAAAACAGTAGCAAATTGAGGAAATGGAGAGAGGATTACTCTGGCCAGAAGTCACCCTACTGCCCAAATCAGTTTAATCAACCTGCTGCCCTTCGTTTCCTCTGCTTGATGCTGCTGCGTCTCTACTGCTCAGCTGATGAATGCTGCAGCAAGTCACCCTGCTCACTCTTGTGTTCTTCCCTTCCTAAGAGTTAGTTCAAATCTAAGAAAAAAAACTAAACTATCCTGAGAGAACTAAGAAGAAAAACGACCTCTCTAAGATGGCCAAAAGCCAAAACTAAAACTACTCTATGTTGTGTTCCTCTTCTCTCGGTTTTTCATATACATATGTAGCCTCTTGTGCACCGAGAGCTATTGCCATGCTGCCACGTGTCCATGTTTCTGGAATTTTCTCCAAAAATTCCAGCAAATAGTCAAAATAAATCCCTGCTGTATTCTGGAGTTTTTGTCATCTTCCTCTGAATGCTGCAGCAATTGCAGCTGGTCTCCCGATGCCTTCTGTGATTCTTGTCGTTTTCCTCTAATGCTGCAGCATTGTCAGCAGAATTTTTGTCTTTTCCTCTGACGGCTGCAGGATTTGCAGCAGAACTTTAGGTACTTTCTGCAGAGCTTTTGTCTTTTTCCTCTGGCGGCTGCAGGGGCAGCAGCAACATTTCAGCTGCCTTTTCTGAAATGTTTGACTTTGTCTTCAACCTTTTTGTCCCCTTTGTCGCCATACAAAGAAGCAAACACACACACACACACACACACACACATATATATATATATATATATATAAATATACATATATATATGTATATATATGTAAAACGGATAGGACAAATGAATTAAATGCATAGTACCACAAGTTGACCTTTGATATGCCTAGCTAGATTTTTAAGTGACAAATAGTGTGTGGATGTGTAATATATATATATATATATACATACATATAGATATATATAGATATAGATATATATGTATGTATAGATGCAATTTATCCACACTTTCTTCACTTCCTTCTCGGTCACAATTATCCAACTTTCTTTCAACAATGTCAACCATCCACATTCCCTTTTTTTTTACCCTTGTCACAACAAGTCAATTCAAATAAATTCCCAAATAATAACAAATACTACAGCTCATCACATGTTGAGAAATTTATTCAATTAAATTGACTTTTAACAATAAATCCACATTTTTGCGTAAAAAGGGAGAAAATATCAAATCAACACATTTTTATTCCATTTTCCAAAGAAAGTCAATTAATTACCGAATAAAATGTGGCAAATTAGATGTGAATAACTCTATTATTTTAGAGTTATCACACCCCCAAACTTAGGTCATTGCTCGTCCCGAGCAATGCTGCAGCAATGTGGAAGCAACCAAGAATACACATACCCACATAAAAAACTTTGTTCAGCAAGTTTAGTCAACCCTGGGACCAATGATTTCAGAAAGAGAAAAATGCAGAATTCAAGTAGACATAATGTTCCATCCTTAGTTGAATAACCCAATATTAACTAACCCAAGCTCAAAGAATTTCCACTCCAAATTGTGTGTGAATAGTCTTTCCTTTTCAATCTCTCATTCATAAGTCAACCTATGGTAATCCTAAGGTTCATTTTGTATCCTCAAACTCAATCTATTACACCCCTCTCCACTAATGTAGCAAATTTAGCAGTAAAGATCAAAGAGGTCTTAAATTGGTTATAATGTAGGCTAGGGCTAAGGTAGGAAAAATATGGATAAAAGGTAGGCTCAAAACTTAGTCCTAGTCTGCCATGAGCTTCTACCCAATGCTACCACTTCCAAAATAATAATTTTTTTTAATTAAATCAACCCAAGGAACATAAAAATTTACACCCTGTTTCAGAAACACGTGCATAATTTAACCACAATCAGTATATAACATTTAACCTCAAAGAAGCATAACACGTATTTCTTTTTTTGCTCTCTTTTTGTTCTTCCTTTTCTTTTTAAAGTAAAGAGGGTGCTTTCATTCTTTTTTTTTTCGCACATGTTTTCATACACATACCCTCAATACGTAGAGCATTTATATCAGAAGTTCAAATTTTCCTTAAATACCACTAATCCCCGAAAAATGATAATGCTGCAGTATTAAGCTGCGGCATTCCTATGTTCCTTCTCATAGCATTCTTTAGCATACCCCCAAACTTATGTTCAACAATGTTCACAGCAGACTAAGATCAAGTTTTAGGGAAGACAAAGAATGGATACATGTAAATCATTTAGGATAAGTGGCTCTTGATAAGGGTGTCAAGAAATTAGGCTTAGGCTCAACTTGGGTTAACTAAGGAAGTAAAATACATTAGGGTAGGCTAGAAAGGCTCAAACGATTCAAGAACTTGCCTCAATCATTTCTATATTACCAAATCTACTAAGATTTCACCTCAAGGACTAGAACAAATGAGTCAAAAATTCTGAACCTTCATACCAAAGTGACTCTTTTTATGAACATGAAATCTCCAAGTAAGACTATATGCAAAAGATAGGGAGTAGAAATAATTCTCACTTAAAGTCAACTAATACCTAATTATTCTGAAAAGAAGGTACAAGGTCTACGAGAATGTATTTTGTTTTTAAAGATAACATCATAAATCAGGTCCCAAAAGTCTATGCTAATCCTGCTGAAGCTAAGGCTCTAATGGGTCATATGAAAATGCTGCCACATTCATGCAAACAGGTCATCTATGCCAGATCAATCAATTTATAAGGCATCCTAAAATAGTTTTTCAGATAAGGCATCTATGCATTCAATTATATCAGTTAGAATTTCAGCAAAGAAGATGTTCTTGCATTCAAAAGACAGCATAAACATTTTGAAAATTAGCACCATTGTTTGAACTTTTTGCCCTAAGAGGACACCATCCCCCAAACTTAAAGGGAAGCAATGTCCTCATTTCTTTTAACACTGAAGTTCAATTAAAACAAAACAGCATGCAAGGCAATGTGGCAAAACAAAACACAACAAAACAAACAAAAGTCTAACCAACAACAATCATGGCAAACCAATAAAAATAACAGAAAAAAGTAAAGCTGTCCAAGGCCTGCACAGCAGGTAAATTAAAGTACGAAAGCAAAATAAAAGAGTTCAAAAGTTCAGAACTACTCCCGTTTCAAAGGAGTGCATCACAGTGTGAGGATAACATCATCATTCGCCATTCTATTCGGGTCCTCATCCGGGGTCAGTTCGGTTGGGAAGCTTGGCCAAGGGTTTCCAGCCTGCAGACGGTTTCTGGGGAGGGATCTGAGGTGTGCCTCGTAGTGCACGCGGGAGAACCTCCAGAAGATCTGAAGCTGAGCATGCATATGCCGCATCATTGCTACAACATCGTTGGATGTGGATGCTGCAGCCTCTGCTGTTGTTGGAGAAGGTTCATCCATTGGTACTGCTGATAGAGGAGTTGGATCTGGAGGTGTTCTTTCAAGCTTTGGCTATGGTGGCGGGGGTAGGATCCTTCGGAGGTCATGGGCGGAAATTGTCCCGCCTGAATAAAAGTCATCATCTTCTATAGCCACCTCCACCCCGGCTGCCCTGCACAGTAAACAGATCAAGGTGGGGAAGAACATTTGTTCGCACACCAACTTCCCTATATTTATTGTTCTGGCATTGATGATACATGCCAGCAGCACTATTCGTTCAACCGTCAATGTAGATGTATGATTTTTGGGCATCAATGAGTGCCGCACAAAGTAGAACCATATCTTTGCTTCATCTGTCAAGGCTTCCCTTTTACACGTCTTATTTTCGTTCTTCGATACCGTCCACTCGGTTCCTAGGACTGTTACCTCCTGAAGCGTCTTATCGCATGCTTCCTGATTAGTCAAGAAAGAATAGAAGTCGTCTGTGTCATTATCATAGGTTACGAGGTCAAACAATTGGTTGATGGCCCGTGGGTTTAATGGTACTAGACGCTCCCTGACAAACACCGCATATACGCTGTTGGGCCATAGGTTAGCGTAGAACTCTCGGACAACCCCGGTGTCCGATTCCACTCGTTGTGAACAGAACTTTTCCCAACCATTTAATCGGATGATATGTCGGCATGCGTCCGGTAATGGGTACGGTGTTTCTCCTGTCAAATCAAATCCCAAGTCTTCCAAACACTGTTTCTCTGCGTATAAGTCGGCCATTCGGGCTTCAGCGTCCGAAGAGGAGAACTTCTCCCTGGGGAGGAAGTTTCCTAGTCATTTGCTTTATTGTCATTCTGCGAAGATTGAAACAGGTAAGAATAATATGCCTACCAACAGTCCCGAGATGTTAGACACCACATAATCATGCTTTCAAAAGATATAGCAAGAATTTCAATACCCACAGCAAATCCCAATCGAAACCATTTATCAAAATGAAAACAATCCAAGCACAGTTTTATGCTGGTGTACCCGTCATAAGATAAGCACTGACCCAAAAATATTTTGCAAAATTCCCGAGGGGCAGTTATCAGAAATTAGCACATATATCCGGACTTTCATCAGTAAATAACAGAATAAAATATCAACTACTGCCCGAGGATAAGAAACGACTGCAAAATTTTTTTTGAATTTCCCAGGGATACCAGTATAAAAATGTCATTCAAAACTAGATATTGTCATCATCAAAAATATCCTTCCATCTCAAAGTCGTAAAAAAAATTTCAACTCTCTTTTACCCGAAATTAGTGGACAGTTCAGTACCCATTTCAAAATAGAGCTTGTTTTCTGAAAGTTCAACCTTGAACCCAGAAAATAAAACGCAGATTATTCAGTAGATTCAGAATGTGGAACCCATCATTTAGTACAACATGCAGAAAATCTAATCCTTAGCAAGAACAACATGCTTCGAAACCAAAACTACAGCCAACCATTCACACCAAAAACACCCATTTTGTTCACATTTATCTGAAGATGTTAAGCATAAATCCACAACTCACTCATTGTACACTAACAAAGAATGTCTATCAGAAGGAAAAGGAAAATCAGATCTGAACAGTGAAAGATGAAAGAAAACTCATGCTCTTCTGCCGACCCAAAAATATTCTAGCCGCAAACTCACAGGTTAATCTTCATATTGAAGTAAGAAAACGTACCTTTGTGCGTTGTATTTAGCTCGAGAATCATCGGTTCGAAGAATAACAGAAAAACCCTAGTGTGTTTCCTCTCTTTCCTTTTTTTCGGTAAGGAGTGAATGTAGTAAGCAGGGTGTCCCCCCCCCCCCTTTTTTTTTAAGTATGAAATGCTTCTCAGTTGGGTTAGTGGGAACAATGAAGTGAATGTTGGTCTCTTGGGTTCTCTAACTAAGTGACTTTCATCCCTTTGGAAAATTAATTATAGAATGTAATAATGAACACTTACCTTGGGAAGAAGGGAATTGAAAGGTCACCTTTTTATTCCTTGAAGGCAATAAAGAAAGGGTTGACTGACTTTTCTCTTACCCATTTGGTCATTTGTCTTTTATCCGGAAGTAGGATGAGTGTTCTGCCCCAAAATATGTATATATTCTGTGTATATCTTCTTTTGCCCTACAATAAAGGCAGAACAAGACAAAGAAAGAAATTATCCGGAAGTAGTAAGAATGTCTGCCCAAAATAATAATAATATATATGTATATATATATATATATATATATCCTGTTGACCCGTTGTGAGACAAGATAGAACACGACAGAAGGTAGCTGTCGGGTACAGGGAATAGGACACAGAATAGGACAAAAAGGCTGAAATGGTAAATAAATAAAAATAAGATAAAGTGGAATTAAAGTAAATAACCAACAATTAAAGTCAAATAAATAGTCAACAAAATAAAAACAGCAAATAAATGAACAGAAATAACCGAAAACTAGAAAATAAAAAAAAGGAATCAGAAAAAATTAGTACATAAAATAATAACAATAAAAAAACGAAAAGAAATAAATAAAAAGAAAAGAAAGACAGAAAATAAAAATAAGTAAACAGGAAGCAAATAAATTAAATAAACATAGAAGAAAGAAAAACGAAAAAAATAAAAAAAAGGAAAAGAAAAACATAAAATAAAATTGGAGAGTGTTCACTTTAATTTTTCATTAGTGTGAGGTCCATCCAATTCTTTATCATTGAGCAATGATAGAGAATTAACGGTTTGCTCTTGGCCCCCATCTTTGTAGATTTTTAGTCTATGACCATTGACCTTAAACTTGGTCCCCGTTTTGTCCACGACCGAGACCACTCCATGAGGATGAATTTGTTCAATTGTGTACGGTCCAGTCCATCTTGACTTCAATTTTCCTGGAAATAGTCTCAATCTTGTATCGAAAATCAAAACTTGCTGTCCAACTTCAAAATTTCTTGGCTGGATGTGTTTGTCATGCCATCTCTTAGTCTTCTCCTTGTATAGCTTGGCATTTTCATAGGAAAATAATCTCAACTCATCCAGTTCAGAAAGCTGCAGCATTCTCTTGTTTCCAGCAGCATTCATGTCCATGTTGAGATGCTGCAGCGCCCAGTATGCTTTGTGCTCTAGCTCAACGGGTAAGTGACAAACTTTCCCAAAAACTAGTCTATAAGGAGACATACCTATTGAAGTCTTGAAAGCTGTCCTGTAGGCCCATAGAGCGTCATCTAACCTTCTTGACCAATCCTTTTGGGTTGGGTTAACCACCTTCTCAAGGATACCTTTGATGATTCGGTTGGACAATTCAACTTGCCCATTTGTTTGAGGATGGTATGGCAAGGCAACTCGGTGATGAACATGGTACTTCGCTAGTAAGGCTCCTAGCCATTTGTTGACAAAATGAGAACCTTCATCACTGATGATTGCTCTAGGTGTTCCAAAACGTGAGAAAATGTTCTTTCGAAGGAAGTTGATCACCACTTTGGAATCATTAGTGGGGAATGCTGCAGCTTCCACCCACTTAGACACATAATCCACTGCCATTAAAATGTATGAATTCCCGAAAGAAGGTGGGAAAGGTCCCATAAAATCAATGCCCCATACATCAAAAAGTTCCACATCCAAAATGTTGGTGAGAGGCATTTGTTTCTTCTTGAGATGTTACCCATTCGTTGGCAGCGATCACACCTTGCCACAAACTCATAACAATCTTTAAATAATGAAGGCCAAAAGAAACCAGATTGTAGTACCTTTGCTGCAGTTCTTGACCCTCCAAAATGTCCTCCACATGGTGAGTTGTGACATTGAAAAATGATGTCCTCAATTTCATCATAGTTTACACATCTCCGAATCACTTGGTCTTTGCATTGTTTGAACAAAAAGGGTTCCTCCCAAAAATAACTTTTGACATCATGGAGAAACTTCTTCCGTTCATGGTATGAGAAATATGGCGGCATTGCACCACTGGCCAGAAAGTTGGCATAATCTGCATACCACGACAGTTTCATGTCTTCTGAAATTTCCAGCAGTTCTTCATCCGGAAAATGTTCATTAATTGGGAATTGACATCCCCCTTGTTGCTCCAATCGAGACAAATGATCAGCCACTTGATTCTCCACTCCCTTCTTGTCCTTGATTTCCACATCAAATTCTTGTAGGAGTAGAATCCATCTAATAAGCCTTGGTTTTGAGTCCTTCTTTGCAAGTAGGTAATTGATGGCAGAATGATCGGTGTAGACTATCACTTTTGTGCCCACCAAATAGGACCTAAATTTATCAAAGGCAAACACAACAGCAAGTAACTCTTTTTCAGTAACAGTGTAATTTACCTGAGCCTCCGTGAGTGTCTTGCTGGCATAATAGATGGAATGAAAAAATGTTTTATGCCGCTGCCCCAAAAAAGCACCTACTGCATAGTCACTTGCATCACACATTAGCTCAAATGGTAAATTCCAGTCAGGTACTATGATAACGGGGGCTGAAATAAGCTTTTGCTTGATCTCCTCAAATGCTGCGGCACAGGCTGCATCAAAAGAAAACACATTATCTTTTTCTAATAATTGACATAAAGGCTTAGATACCTTAGAAAAGTCCTTGATGAATCTCCGGTAGAAGCCCGCATGTCCCAAGAAGCTTCGAATGTGTTTCACGGTTGTTGGGGTTGGAAGCTTTTCAATTACGTCTATCTTTTCTCGGTCTACTTCAAGACCTTTCTTTGAAATCCTGTGACCCAACACAATTCCTTCTCTAACCATAAAGTGACACTTCTCCCAATTGAGGACTAAGTTAGTTTCCTCACAACGTTTAAGTACATTGGCCAAATTTTCTAAACACTTATCAAAAGAATCCCCAAATATGGAAAAGTCATCCATAAAAACCTCTAAGTACTGCTCCACCATATCTGTGAAAATGGCCATCATACAGCGCTGGAACGTTGCTGGAGCATTGCATAACCCAAATGGCTTCCTTCTGAAAGCAAATGTACCATAGGGACAAGTGAAAGTAGTTTTGTCCTGGTCCCCTGGTAATACAGCAATCTGGTTGTAGCCTGAATAACCATCCAGAAAACAATAATACTCATGTCCAGCTAACCTGTCCAACATTTGGTCAATGAAAGGCAATGGAAAGTGGTCCTTCCTTGTGGCTTTGTTGAGTTTCCTATAATCAATGCATATGCGCCATCCCGTGACTGTTCTTGTAGGAATCAACTCGTTGTCTTCATTTGTTACCACAGTGATTCCTCCTTTCTTGGGCACACATTGAATAGGACTTACCCAAGAACTGTCAGAGATGGGGTAGATGATTCCAAAATCCAGCCACTTGATGATTTGTTCCTTCACCACTTCCTTCATAATTGGATTCAATCTTCGCTGCCCTTCTATGGAATTTTTGGAAGCTTCTTCCAAACTGATTTTGTGCATGCATAAGGTTGGACTTATGCCCTTAATGTCAGCTAAGGTCCAGCCCATATCTCTCTTGTGTTGCCTTAGTACTCCAAGCAATTTCTCCTCTTGTGCAGCATCAAGGAAGGCTGAAATGATCACTGGCAGCGTTGAATCTGCCCCTAAGAACCCGTACTTCAAATGCTGAGGCAACTGCTTCAATTCCAGCTGTGGTGGTTCTTCAACTTAAGGTTTTGTCATCTTTAAATCTCTAGAAGACAGCTCCAAGGATTCATATTGAGCTCGAAATCTGAACCTTTGGGGGCTTCCTTCTACCCAAGCTGAATGTGCTTTGGTCTCCATATTGCCATCCTCATGCAAACCTTCTTCTACCCAAGCTGGAAAAATAAACTTATCCACTCTTACCAGGACATCCTCAATTTCCCCATCGGGGTGAGCTAGAGACCTATCCGCCAATTGCAATGTTACCGTCGTAGGTCTTACCTTTCCTATGCCCAACTGTTTGAAAACTGACATAGGCATCAAGTTTATGCTAGCACCAAGGTCACACAAGGCCATGCCACAATATGAGTCTCCAATAGAACAAGGAATATTGAAACTCCCCGGATCTTTCATTTTAGGGGGCAATTTATCCTGCAAAAAGAAACTACATTCTTTGGTTAGTGCAACAATTTCATATTCTCCCAACTTTCTCTTCTTTGCAAGGATATCCTTCATGAATTTCGCATAGTTGGGCATTTGTTCTATGGCTTCCACCAATAGAATGTTGATGTGCAGCTATTTTGATACGCGAAAATCGTATCACCTTTTTAGCATGTTTTTATGTATAATTTCGGGTGAAATTGAGGGCAAATTGATCTTAATTATTTGTTATTTACTCAATTTCACGGTTTTTATGATTTTGGAAGTGTCCGGTGAAAAGTAGACGAAAACAGCAAATTTTGGGGCAAAAACGCAATTTTTGGAAATGTTGACTTGGTCAAAGGGTCAGGACGGGCGTCCCGACCTGGTCAACAGATCAGGACTGGTGTCCCAATCCGGGACGGGCGTCCCGAACCCCCAGAACCAGTCCCACATCGAATGTTTGATGAAAAATCACCCCGGGAAGCTGCTATAAATACCCCAGGCCTCCAGCAGTTGAATTCATTCCTCTCCACTCGATCTGAGTCATTAAGTGGTTTCCAGTGTACACTTCTCCAGTACACAACTCACTCAGAGACTCGGATCTCAGTTTTCTTTCTTATTAGTGTTTTGTTTTAGTTTCTGAGAAAGTCTCAGATCTTAGGTTTCTATAGATAGGTTCGTTCTGGTATTCATAGAATACCCGGGATTCGTTAGGAGATCTAAGAGGGCTCTAGGCGTTCGAAGAGTCAGTCACAGGGCTGGGCTTAAGCTGGGTATTAGGTAAAGCCCAGTTACTAGCTGAGGAAGCGTCCTCCGAAGGTTCTAGCGAGCAAAGTCAGGGCGAGCAATACGACATATATAGCAGTACGCTCCGTGTCGAGAGACTACGTAAAGGGTGATTTCTTATGGCATCAGTCCCATGTCCCTCTCTTATAGTTGTTATTGTTTGTTCTAAATACTATTATGATATGAGATTACGATTTTATGAATAGTGTTTTATATGTTGACGTTGTTATGTTTTTCGGAAATAGCCACCTGCTAAATATTCACTATGTCTGCATGTTTAATGTGCTCTTTAAACTAAAGTTAGGGTTATAGACAATTCCTAACCACGGTCTAATCATAACCTGTTTAGTTTAACAGGCATCAATTAGTATTGGTGTCTGCCATGCTAGATAAAATAAAACTGCTGAACACCCTGCATGTTAAAGTAGTTAGGTAGGGGCCGAGCTGAGTCCGATTATGCCGGCGGCTAGGGCAAGGGTATGATCCCCGAAGTGACATAGGGCTTTCATGGATGCCTTCGTCCCGAAACCGTGAGTAGGGCCGTCATTAAGGTAGGGCGGTTATTAGAGACCTCGGATGTGGTACGCCTTTAGACACAGAACATAGTTGCAATCCAGGCTAAGATGCATCTAAAATACTCGAAGTAGGTCAATCAACATATAGGAACAGTATAACATAGAATCTCAGGACTCATCTATAAAACACTTCTAGGATTAATTAGACTTAAACCTAGTGGAGAACGGATCACCCTCTCATCAAAGTATTTGATGAAGATTGCATAACTGGATCATAAGATAGGAGTTAGGATAAAAGGCTAGTTACTACTAAGCCGTTGCCACTTCCCTGGGAGTACGATAATTAACTTAATAAAATCGTAGATACTTTCCAACAGACTAGCTACATGATAGGTACTCTGCCTTAGGTTCTGGCTGATTAAGTGACACCATAGAGACTAAATGTGACAATTAGTCAATCACAGTCCTTAATTATTTATAATCAACATAGGGTAAAATAACACCTATTTAGCACATCGGTCGGAAACCCCATCAGATTTTTGGCGCCGTTGCCGGGGAAATATCATAATGAATTTAGGATTCCTGATCAAAATTCTAGAGACTTATGATAAGTAACGGTAGTAACCTAGACTTTAGACCCAACACTTATGTTATACCAGTTAGACAATCAATTTCCGAAATATAGGGTTATCATAACTAATTAATTTTAGATGTTATCTGGAATTAAGACACTTAGGATAATCAAATTTTAGAAAATTATTCTAGAACCATATTGAGGGAATTTAATTGCTTTCGAAATAAAAAAAAGAAAAAAATTTTTAAATTTAAAAATCCAAAAAAATTGTGCTTTTCTTGTTTAATGGTAAGTTGTTCTCTTTTCCCTATCTTTTGTTTTCTCCTTTTGAATAGTTATTTTGTTTTGTTTTCTCTTTCTTCCAAGTTTTTAAGTTTTCACTCTCCCTGTAACCCCACTAACCAGTTTGCTCAGGCTAAAACGTGTTGTTCTCTATAGTTGCATGACTCGATCTTCAGAAGCTAACCTTGAAACACCAATTGAAAATCCTGAACGAATCATTTGCACAGCTAATAGGCGAAGAACAGAAATAGCTGCTGAAAGACCTACCCTTGAATCCTACATCCAGCCACAGACTATCCCAGTCTCATCTGCCATCCGAATACCTGGGAACACTCGCTATGATCTTAAATCGAATGTGATCCAACTGATTATAAATTGGGTTCAGTTTGGAGGAACTACAGCCGAGAATCCGCTGGAACACCTATCTGATTTCTCTTCTCTCTGCGAAGGCCTTAAGGGAGATCACACTGCAGAAGTAACTAAACTCAACCTTTTTCCCTACTCACTTAGGGACAGAGCTAAGAGATGGTTGGCCCAGCTACCTATTAACTCCATCACCTCTTGGGACGAGTTAAGCAAAGCCTTCCTAGAAGAGTACTACTCTGCAGCAAGAGTCCTAGAATATCGAAGGGCTCTGTCTAGTTTCACTCAAGCTGCTGATGAGACAGTGATCGAAGCTTGGGACAGATTCAAGAGCTACTCAGGCTCTGCCCCCAACATGGACTTACCGAGGCATTGCTGATTCAGCAATTTTACGGGGGTATGTCAGACATGGGTAAGCAAATTCTTGATGGACTCAATCCCCAGAGCGGTTTCAATGGAATGATGATGTAGATGCTAGAAACGCTCTGGAGAGACTCTACAGGAACAGCAAAATTGGCGCACAAGTGGCCGAGCTAAGAACAACCAGTAAATGCGGTCGTTGCCTCCACTGATGATCAATTTGAGGCACTGAAGGCCAGCATTACTAATCAGCTGAATGCTTTCCAACAAGGGAAAAGCATCAGTCAGTATACCAAGTCTGCGAATTTTGCCAAGGACCACATTTCAGTGGGGATTGTTATGGTAATGGGATATTAACTATCCAGAGATATGGAACAAGTGGACGCAGTGAATCTGCTCCTATAGGAAATACCTACAATCCCACTTGGAAGAACCATCCGGGATTTAGCTGGAGAAACATCCCGGGACTACTAACTTCAGAAAAGAGTACCCAGCAACTGCCATATCCGCAGAACCAGCAAGTCGCTCTGCCTGCACCAAGGAACTACATCGTTCCAGCTGATCCCATGCAAGAATTCAGAGACATGCTGAAGAGCATTTCCGACTCCAACAAGGAAATGATAGAGTCCAACAGAAAGATTCAGAAGCTCACGCAGAAAATCCAGCAGAACGAGAAGACAGAAGCAGACCGAGCAAACAATCAGAAACACACAAGCTGCTATACAAACTTTAGAGAGGCAAATGGGTCAGCTATCCACCCATTTCTCTCACAGGTCCCAGGGAACGCTACCAAGCAACACTGAGACCAACCCTCAAACTGAATGCAAGACCATCACTCTAAGATCTGGTAAAATTCTATCTCCATCTCCACCCAAACCATCTGACCCTCCTATTCTTGTGCAGGAACCAGAAGAAGGCTCCAAGGACCCAACGCCGACGGATGTCGAATCGAAGTAGCAAGGAAAGGGAAGACGAGTTTATTCCTGAGTACCGGCCAAAAGTACCTTACCCTGCCAGACTTATGCACAATAAAGATAAGGAGCAATTTGAAAAGTTTCTTAGAATTTTAGTCAGATTCATGTTAATTTACCTTTACTTGATGTTATTTCTGAAATGCCAAAGTATGCTAAGTTTTTAAAAGAAGTTGTTAGTAATAAAAGAAAATTTGACATGGACAAGGTGGTTCTTAATGAAGAATGTTCGGCGGTTCTGTTGAATAAACTACCGTCTAAACAGAAAGATCCTGGTTGTTTTACCTTGCCATGTACAATTGGAAATATTACTAACATGCATGCATTAGCAGACTTAGGAGCTAGTATTAATCTTATGCCATCTAGTTTATTTGATAAATTAGGATTGCATGATTTGAAAACGACTAGGATGTGCATACAACTTGCAGATAGGACAGTCAAAATCCCCAAGGGAATAATTGAAGACTCTTAGTAAAGGTCGGAAAATTTGTATTTCCTGTGGATTTGTGTTCATGGACATGAATGGGGAAGGAGGAGTGCCCCTGATCCTAGGTCGACCATTTCTAGCTACCTCAAAAGCATTAATAGACGTCAGTAATGGTCAAATCAAGTTAAGGGTAGGAAATGATGACATCACTTTTGATCTAAATGAGACCCTTAGGTATCCCATGCATTTAGATGATACTTGTTTTTGTGTGGATGCCATGGAACACTTGATTGCAATTAACGTGACAGACCTATGCTCAAACTATCAAGTTCTAAGTGAGGACTCCCTAGAATTAGAGGAGCCTGAACTTAGCTCTTCTGAAAATGAAATTACTTCTGATAGTTTCACTGAGATAGGTGATGATGAGATGAAGAAAGAACGAACCTCGTTTGAAGATCCACCAGACTTGGAGCTGA
The DNA here is from genome assembly GCA_027405835.1 of Asclepias syriaca. Taxonomy (NCBI): domain Eukaryota; kingdom Viridiplantae; phylum Streptophyta; class Magnoliopsida; order Gentianales; family Apocynaceae; genus Asclepias; species Asclepias syriaca. The sequence goes on along the minus strand of CM049926.1, from coordinate 20,459,124 downwards.
AGGAACTACCCTCATCTGTGCTACGAATTCCTAGATGACAACAAGAAACTTCCCATTATTCTTGCAGCTGATCTGACTGCAGAACAAAGGAAGCTGACTGTGGACATGTGCAGAAAGCATAGAAGAGCCTTTGCCTACAAAATTGCAGATATCCCAGGTATTAATCCAAGCTTTTGTTCGCATAAGATTCTTCTAGAAAATGAGTATAAGCCATGTGTGCAACCTCAAAGGCGGTTGAATCCTAATGTGTGTGATGTTGTTAAGAAAGAAGTCATTAAACTGTTAGATGCAGGACTTATCAACCCTATCTCAGATAGTGAGTGGGTAAGCCCGGTGCAGGTAGTACCTAAGAAAGGCGGTATAACAGTTGTTAGGAATGAGCATAATGAACTAATCCCTACAAGAACTGTAACTGGTCATCGTGTATGCATAGACTATAGAAAATTAAATACGGCCACACGAAAATATCACTTTCCCCTTCCTTTTATTGACCAAATGTTAGAAAGATTATCTGGACACATGTTTTATTGCTTTCTTGATGGGTTTTCTGGTTATTTTCAAATTCCTATTTCCCTGAGGACCAGCATAAAACTACGTTCACATGCCCTTTTGGAACATTTGCATATAGAAGGATGCCTTTTGGTTTGTGTAATGCACCTGCTACATTTCAACGTTGTATGACTGCTATCTTTGAGGATATGTTAGGAAAATCTATGGAAGTATTTATGGATGACTTTTCTGTTTTTGGTAATTCATTTGAGGTTTGTCTAAAGAACTTGGAGTTAATGTTGAAACGTTGTATAAAATCTAACCTGGTTTTAAATTGGGAAAAATGCCACTTCATGGTAAAAGAGGGAATCGTTTTAGGACATAAGATCTCACACCTAGGTATGGAAGTAGATAAGGCAAAAATTGAAGTTATTTCAAAACTACCTCCTCCCAAAAATGTGAGAGTCGTTAGGAGTTTTTTGGGACACGCTGGCTTTTATCGTAGGTTTATAAAAGATTTTTCATTAATAGCTAGGCCGTTGACCAATTTACTCGAAAAAGATGTTCCATTTGTCTTTGATGAGAAATGTCTAAAAGCTTTTAATAGACTTAAGGAACTCTTAACTACTGCACCTATCATGACGTCACCAGACTGGAGTCTACCTTTTGAGCTTATGTGTGATGCTAGTGACTATGCAGTAGGAGTAGTTTTAGGACAAAGACATGATAAGAAATTCCATGTAATATATTATGCTAGTAAAACCTTAACTGATGCTCAGGAAAATTACACTACGACAGAAAAGGAATTATTAGCAGTAGTATATGCATTTGATAAGTTTCGATCTTATCTAGTCCTGTCTAAAACTATTGTTTATACTGATCATTCGGCACTAAAATACTTGTTCAATAAAACCGACGCAAAACCAAGATTGATTAGATGGGTTTTATTGCTTCAAGAATTTGACATAGAAATTCGGGATAAGAAAGGGGCAGAAAACTTTGACGCAGACCATTTGTCTAGGTTAGAAAATCCGACCCTAGTAGCCATTGATGAGACAATCATATATGATAAATTTTCGGATGAGAATCTATGTGCATTATTTGCTATTTTCTCACCCCCTTGGTTTGCAGATATAGCAAATTACTTGGCAGCCCGGACTCTCCCTAGTGATATCACTGCTCAACAAAGAAGAAAATTCTTTGCTGACCTGAAATATTACTATTGGGAAGATCCTTTTCTATTTCAAATATGTGCAGATCAGATGATCAGAAGATGTGTATCTCAAGAAGAAGGTTTCCAAATTCTGGAACATTGTCACTGCGGACCAACAGGCGGTCACTTAGCTGCAGCTAATACCGCCCGAAAAGTATTAGAAGCAGGCTTTTACTGGCCTACCATATTCAAAGACGCCGCAACATTTACAGGATCGTGCGATGCCTGTCAGAAAGCGGGAACCATATCTTCTCGAGATAGTCTACCCCAACAGGCAATTCAAAGTGTAGAAATATTTGACATGTGGGGTATAGATTTCATGGGTCCGTTTCCTTCCTCTTTTGGTATGAAGTACATCTTAGTAGCCGTAGAATATTTTTCAAAATGGCCTGAGGCACAGGCCCTACCTACTAATGATGCTAGAGCCGTATGTAAATTCCTTAAGCAGATTTTCGCCAGGTTTGGATGTCCAAAAGCCCTAATCAGTGATCGAGGTACGCACTTCTGCAACTCTCAATTGCAGAAGATACTTCAGCAATACGGAATTCAACATCGCATTTCCACAGCCTACCATCCTCAAACCAACGGGCAGGCTGAGGTAACCAATAGGGTAATAAAGAGAATCCTAGAAAAGACCGTGGGTCTTAACCGTAAGGATTGGGCTAATAAACTGGAGGATGCATTATGGGCCTTCCGTACAGTATACAAGACCACTACGGGGTTCTCACCCTATCGACTAGTCTACGGAAAAGCATGCCACCTTCCGGTTGAACTTGAACATAGAGCTTACTGGGCAGTGCAAAAATGCAATCTCGACGATAATTTAGCTAAGGAACACCGGATTCTACAACTTAACGAATTGGATGAGTGGAGGCCCAAAGCCTATGAGAACTCACATCAGTTCAAAATGACAAGTAAACTCTGGCATGACAGACGACTCAGAGCCCAGAAATATTTTGAACCGGGAGACAAGGTATTGTTGTACAACTCACGTTTCAAATTCTTCCCAGGAAAGCTGCGTAGCTGTTGGTCAGGACCGTTCACGATCACGGAAGTATCACCTTTCGGAGCATGTGACATCATGGATTCTGACGGCATTATTCAAAAAGTAAACGGACAACGCCTGAAGATTTACAAAGAGCCGTTTGACTCGTCCGAGCAGATTGTGGACTTCACAGACTAAGGGAGTATCTCTTTCATTTTATTTCTTATTTTGTTATTTCTAGATTCCATCTTACCCGTACTTAGTTGAATAAGTGTGGGGTAAGAATCTTTGTGTTTTATTTCTTGTTTTCAAATAAGTGTGGGGTAATTAGATATGCATGAACACTGAGGACAGTGCCAGACTCAAGTGTGGGGTAGCAGTGCACAGTGCACTGTAGCAGTTTGCAAAATTTTTCGCATGCTTTTGCTTGTTTTCCCCGTATTTTCAAACCCTTCCAAAATGTTTTTCAAAAATTTTCTGTCTTTCAGACTTCTAAATGCAGTATGCTTGGTTAAACAATTTCTTATATCTGTGATATGTATGTAGTATGTTATGGTTAGTAGGAGATGATTGATGACTACTGCTGAACTAATTGATTAGGAATAGGGAATTCCTGATAACTGAGCACAACCTTGTCTGGATTAGAGACCTCAGCCAATTGCATGTTCGAGACTTAACTAGATAAAATTAGACCAGTTGTGGATATATTGGCAGTTAGAATGACTAGATGAGACTCTGAGCTAAAAGTGAAAAGAAACAAAAGGAAGTTAATCAAATGAGGGTAGTTTGCCAGCGGCCTTCGCTACTCGAGCACCACTCCTTCGGGGAATTTAAAGGCTGATGCCCTAAGGTCGTGTAGATCTGGGAGTCATCGGAGTGGGACTCGCTACATGGGTAGTTGAAGTTGACGTGTCCTAAGCAGACTCAAAATACCCTGAATCTATAAAGAAAATAACTAAATGCTAAAACATTAAAAATCTGATCACCAAAGCTTAGAACTCAAAAAGTTGTCTGCTGTTAATATGTCTAGCGATGGGTCGAAGTGTTAACTGGTAGTAGTTAAGACAAGAGTACATTGTGTTGACTATCTGGTCTAGACTAGTACACACACTACACATCAGGAAGACCCTGTGAGTAAGAAAAAAGTTCAACCTAGTTGTTGATTTATTTTCTGCCTGATCATAACAAGCTACTAAAAACATCTGAGACCTTGTCATAGCAACCTAACCAGTCAGACCTGTGTTAAGACTTGTCTGAAGAATTTTTGGAATAAAAACATGACTAGGAATTTAAGTGACTGCACTACAATTTAGAATCACTAACTTCAGGTAGACTTTGCTTGAGGACAAGCAAAAAGCTAAGTGTGGGGTTATCTGATACGTGAAAATCGTATCACCTTTTTAGCATGTTTTTATGTATAATTTCGGGTGAAATTGAGGGCAAATTGATCTTAATTGTTTGTTATTTACTCAATTTCACGGTTTTTATGATTTTGGAAGTGTCAGGTGAAAAGTAGACGAAAACAGCAAATTTTGGGGCAAAAACATAATTTTTGGAAATGTTGACATGGTCAAAGGGTCAGGACGGGCGTCCCGAACCCGGGACGGGCGTCCCGAACCCGGGACGGGCGTCCCAACCCAGTCAAACCGCCGGGACGGGTGTCCCGACCTGGTCAACAGATCAGGACGGGCGTCCCAATTCGGGACGGGCGTCCCGAACCCCAGAACCAGTCCCACATCGAATTTTTGATGAAAAATCACCCCGGGAAGCTGCTAAAAATACCCCAGGCCTCCAGCAGTTGAATTCATTCCTCTCCACTCGATCTGAGTCATTAAGTGGTTTCCAGTGTACACTTCTCCAGTACACAAGTCACTCAGAGACTCGGATCTCAGTTTTCTTTCTTATTATTGTTTTGTTTTAGTTTCTGAGAAATAGTCTTAGATCTTAGGTTTCTATAGATAGGTTCGTTTCTGTTATTCATAGAATACCCTGGATTTCGTTAGGAGATCCTAAGAGGGCTCTAGGCGTTCGAAGAGTCAGTCCACAGGGCTGGGCTTAAGCTGGGTATTAAGGTAAAGCCCAGTTACTAGGCTGAGGAAGCATCCTCCGAAGGTTGTAGCGAGCAGAGTCAGGGCGAGCAATACGACATATACAGCAGTACGCTCCGTCGGCGAGACTACGTAAATACCTATTATGAATACGAGATTACGAGATTACGTAAATACCTATTATGAATACGAGATTACGATTTTTTATGAATAGTTGTTTTATATGTTGACGTTGTTATGTTTTTCCGGAAATAGCCACCTGCTAAATATTCACTATGTCTGCATGTTTAATGTGCTCTTTTAAACTAAAGCTAGGGTTATAGACAATTCCTAACCACGGTCTAATCATAACCTATTTAGTTTAACAGGCATCACTTAGTATTGGTGTCTGCCATGCTAGATAAAATAACCTGCTGAACACCCTGCATGTTAAAGTAGTCTAGGTAGGGGCCGAGCTGAGTCCGATTATGCCGGTGGCTAGGGCAAGCGGTATGATCCCCGAAGTGACATAGGGCTTTCATGGATGCCTTCGTCCCGAACCGTGAGTAGGGCCGTCATTAAGGTAGGGCGGTTTATTAGAGACCTCGGATGTGGTACGCCTTTAGACACAGAACATAGTTGCAATCCAGGCTAAGATGCATCTAAAATACTCGAAGATAGGTCAATCAACATATATGAACAGTATAACATAGAATCAGGACTCATCTATAAAATACTTCTAGGATTAATTAGACTTAAACCTAGTAGAGAACGGATCACCCTCTCATCAAAGTATTTGATGAAGATTGCATAACTGGATCATAAGATAGGAGTTAGGATAAAAGGCTAGTTACTACTAAGCCGTTGCCACTTCCCTGGGAGTACGATAATTAACTTAATAAAATCGTAGATACTTTCCAACAGACTAGCTACATGATAGGTACTCTGCCTTAGGTTCTGGCTGATTAAGTGACACCATAGAGACTAAATGTGACAATTAGTCCATCACAGTCCTTAATTATTCATAATCAACATAGGGTAAAATAACACCTATTTAGCATGTCAACCGGAATCGCATCAATAACAAATACTACAGCTCATCACATGTTGAGAAATTTATTCAATTAAATTGACTTTTAACAATAAATCCACATTTTTGGGTAAAAAGGGAGAAAATATCAAATCAACACATTTTTATTCCATTTTCCAAAGAAAGTCCATTAATTACCGAATAAAATGTGGCAAATTAGATGTGAATAACTCTATTATTTTAGAGTTATCAATAAATCATATCACATTTTTAGCATGTTTTTAGGCATAAATTAGGGTTAAATTGATGGTAAATCGATCTTAATTGATTGTTATTAACTCAGTTTCACAGTTTTTGTGATCTTGGAAGTGTCAGGTGAAAAGTAGAAGAAAATGGCAAATTTCGGGGTAAAAACGTGACTTTCAGAAATTTAGAAGTCGGGGTGGGCGTCCCGAAGTCAGGATGGGCATCCTGACCTGGTCAACAGGCCAGGACGGGCGTCCAGGACTCGGGACGTCCGTCCTGTCCTGGTCAACAGGCCGGGATGGGCATCCCATTCCAGGACGGGCGTACCGAGCCGCAGTTCAGAGTCCCACATCGAATTTCTGAGAGAAATTTACTCCAAAAAGCTGCTATAAATACCCCAGGCCTTCCTTAGTTGAAATCATTTCTCTCCACTCGATCTGAGTCATTTAGTGACTTCATGTATACAGTTTTCCATAGTATACAAGTCACTTAGAGACTCAGGTTTCAGTATAAGTTTCTTTTTATTTCTAGATAGTGTCTCGTGTTCTTTGTTTCTGAGAGTTTGTCTCAGATCCTAGGATACGACCAGATAGGTTTGTTTATGGTATTCATAGAATACCCAGGATTTCATTAGGAGATCCTAAGAGGGCTCTAGGCGTTCAAAAAGCCAGTCCACAGGGCTGGGCTTAAGCTGGGTATTAAGGTAAAGTCCAGCTACTAGGCTGAGGAAGCGTCCTCTGAAGGTTTTGCCGAGCAGAGTCGGGTCAAGCAGTCCAACATATACAAGCAGTTGCTCCATCGGCGAGACTAAGTAAAGGGTGAATTCGTTATGGCATCAGTTCCCCTGCCCCTCTCTTTATATGTCTGTACTATGTTCGTCCAAATATTGATTATGTTTATTGGATTATGATTTTATGAGTATTTGTTCTACATGTTGAAGTTCTTTATGATTTTCCGGAAATGGCCACCAGCTTAATATTCATTATATCTGCATGTCTAATGTAGTTTCTTTTAAACTAAATGTAGGGTTATAGACAATTCCTAACCACGGTCTAATCATAACCTGTTTAGTTTAACAGGCATCAATTTAGGACTTTCCCGTTGGAAAGCATTGGTGTCTACCATATTAGATGAAATAACCTATAGGTCACCATGTTTGTTAGAGTAGTCTAAGTAGGCTGAGTTTGTGTGTTTATGCCGGCGTTAGGGCGAGCAGCATGATCCCCGAAGTGACATAGGGCTTTCACAGATGCCTTTAGCTCGAACCGTGAGTAGGGACGTCATTAAGGTAGGGCGGTTTATCAGGTAACTCAGATGTGGTACACCTTTAGACTCAGTACATACTTACAATCCAGGCCAAGACATGTCTAAAATACTCGAAGATAGGTCAATCAACATGTAGGAACAATATAACATAGAATCAGGACATTATCTGTAAAACACTTTTAGGCTTAAATAGGCTTAAACCTAGTGGAGAATGAATCACCCTCTCATCAAAGATATTGATGAACGATTGCATAACTGGATCATAAGATAAGAGTTAGGGTAAGAGGATAGTTACTACTAAGCCGTTACCACTTCCCTGGGAGTACGATATTTAATTTAAATAAAATCGTAGATACTTTCCAACAGACTAGCTACACGATAGGTACTCTTCCTTAGGTTCTGACTGATTAAGTGACAGCATAGAGACTAAATGTGACAATTAGTCAATCTAAGTCCTTAATTACTCATAATCAACATAGGGTAAAACAACACCTATTTTAGCATATGAGTCGGAAGCACATCAGATTTTTTGTGCCGTTGCCGGGGAAATATCATAATGAACTTAGGATTCCTGATCAAAATTCTAGAGACTTATGATAGGTAACGGTAGTAACCTAGACCTTACCCAACACTTATTTTATGCTAGTTAGACAATCAATTTCCGAAATATAGGGTTATCATAACTAATTAATTTTAGATATTATCTGGAATTAAGACATTTAGGATAATCAAATTTTAGAAAATTATTCTAAAAACCATATTGAGGGAATTTAATTGCTTTCGAAATATAAAAAAAATTGAAAAATTCAAAATCCGAAAAAAGAATGTATTTTTCTTGCTCAATGGTGAGTTGTTCTTTTTCCTATCTCTTGTATTATTTGTTTTTCTCTTTCATAGTTTAATATTTGTTTTCTTCCAATTTTTTCTAATTTTTCACTTCCCGTGTAACTCCACTAACCAGTTTGCTCAGGCTTAAACGTATTCTTCTCTGTAGTTGCATGACTCGAACTTCAGAAGCTAACCTTGAAACCCCAGTTGAGAATCTTGAACGTCTCATCCGTACAGCTAATAGGCGAAGAACAGAGATGGCTGCTGAACGACCTCCCCTAGAATCCTACATCCAGCCACAGATTGTGCCAGTATCATCTGCCATCCAAATCCCTGGAAACCCTCGAAATGATCTTAAACCGAATGTGATCCAGTTGATTATTAATCAGGTTCAGTTTGGAGGAACTGCAACTGAGAATCCGCTAGAACACTTGTCCGATTTCTCTTCTCTCTACGAAGGCCTCAAGGGAGATCATACTGCAGAAGTAACCAAACTAAACCTCTTTCCCTACTCACTGAGGGACAGAGCTAAGAGATGGTTGGCCTAGCTACCTACTAACTCCATCACCTCTTGGGACGAGTTAGGCAAAGCCTTCCTGGAAGAGTACTACTCTGCAGCAAGGGTCCTAGAATATTGTTGCGTTGTGTGCGTGTGTCACAATTTGTAAAGATAAAGAAAATAGAATAAATCAACGCAATCTTAACAAGTGCAAGTATACACCGGTCAACAAGTAATATATGTACCTAAGTACAAGATTACCGATCCCACAAGGACTATGTATGCCAATTACAAATGCAAATATGATTATACAAATGGTTAAAAGAATGAAAGAATAAAGAATAATTAGCATGAAGAATAAAAGAATAAAGAATGATGAATGATGAATGGCGAGTGGTTGAATGCTACGGCAATCCTACTCCTAACTAAACTAACAGTTAAAGGTTAGCCTACTGGGAATAACCACAAGAGTACTGCAGGTAATACAATGCTGCGGCATTCACGCCAAATATGTAAGTACAAACCAGAGATGAATCTAAATATACAAAGCATACTTTCAGTTTCCATATCAATGCTACAGCATGTCTGGTTCTACCCAGACTACTTGATCTACTAGGCTAGATCCCCGATAACATCGTCTCATGGAGTACGAAGTATCGTTGACCTAGCGCAACGCTAGTCAGTGAATTTGGTCATTTCCACTGCAATATTGAGTGCACTCTCGTATCTTACCGCTTCCGCAGTCTCAATCTAGCGCTACATAATTATCACGTCCACTAGCTCCCCTCTGCTAGAAGGCCAGACACTAGCTCGATTCATACATTGGACAGTCGTAACTGCAAGTGATGGTAAATCAGTTTAATGTAATTACATGAATAAACCATGTATCGCCCCATACAAGCACCAAATCTTAAAACAGAAAGCAATGCTACAACATACTCGTCTTCATAATCAAAACAGTGTATTCAACATGCTCATACTTAACTACACTACAGCATCTTCAGGTTAAAAATATATATTTTGCTGAAACGAATCATGAAAGACAAGGATCAACGTAATAGGAAAAATAGTCCCTAGGTCCATAGTGACACCAATCAACAGAGTCAATCCCAAGACGGAAAACATATCACTCCCAAAACATTTTTAATCAATCCTTGAACCCATGTAAACATTCTCATATTACAAAGAACATTTAATTACAAAACAGTAGCAAATTGAAGAAATGGAGAGAGGATTACTCTGGATCGGAGATCACCCTACTGCCCATGCTGCCATCTGTCCATAATTCTGGAATTTTCTCCAAAAATTCCAGCAAATAATCTGAATAAATTCCAGCTGCCTTCTGAAGTTGTTGTCTTCTTCCTCTGATTGCTGCATCATCTGTAGCCGAATTCCACCTGCTTTCTGTGGTCTTTGTCTTTTTCCTCTGTTGCTGCAGCATTTTCAGCATAGTTTTTGTCTTTTCTTCTGACTGCCGCATGATCTGCAGCAGAATTCCAGATGCTTTCTGCAGGATTTTTGTCTTTTTCTTCTGATTGCTGCAGGGTCAGTAGCAACATTCCAGCTGCTTTCCTAAACTTATTGTCTTTTTCTTCTACTTTCTTGTCCGCCTTGTCGCCATGCACTTTCACAAACAAGCATATATATATATATGTGTGTGTGTGTGTGTTGTGTGTGTGTGTATAATGGATAGGACAAAAGAAATATATAGTACCGAAGGTATCCAGCTGGATTTTAAGTTGCAAATAGTGTGTGGGTGCACATTATATATATATATATATATATATATATATATATACACGTATAGGTGCCTTCTGGAATTTAATGTCTCGTTTTACATCTTGATAAATCATCCACAAATATTTCAATTTCTTCACGGTCAACTTTTATCCAGCCTCCTTTCACCAATTTCAACCATCAAAATTCCCTTTTTACCATTGGTAATTGAATCCAAAAATTCCATCATCTTGTGAAATTCTGCACAAATTAAAATGTTAACAATGGAATAATAAAATTTAGGAATTCTTTAATTAAAATGGCCCTTTTTAACAATTAACCCACAAAATTAAAATTGGGAAAGAAATTATGCAATTTAACAAAATATAACTCAAAATCATGAACAAGTTAAGAAAATTGAGCTAGAAACTAGGCAAAACAACTGCAAATAACTCTACTATTGTAGAGTTATCACACCTCCAAACTTAAATCATTGCTCGTCCCGAGCAATGCTGCAGCAATGCGGAAGCAACCAGGAATATACATACCCACATAAAAACTTTGCTCAGCAGTTTCAGCCAACCCTGGGACCAGTGATTTCAGAGAGAAAAATGCAGAATTCAAGTAGACATAATGTTCCATCCTTAGGTGAATAACCAAATATTAGCCAACCCAAGCTCAAAGAATTCCTACTCCAGTGTGTGTGTGAATAGTCTTTCCTTTTCAATCTCTCATTCATAAGTCAACATATGGTAATCCTAAGGTTCATTTTGTATCCTCAAACTCAATCTATTACACCCCTCTCCACTAATGTAGCAAATTTAGTAATAAAGATCAAAGAGGTCTTAAATTGGTTGTAATGTAGGCTAGGGCTAAGGTAGGAAAAATATGGATAAAAAGTAGGCTCAAAACTTAGTCCTAGTCTGCCATGAGCTTCTACCCAATGCTATCACTTCTCAAAAAAAAAATTTCTTTTCGAATCAACTCAAGGAGCATAAACATTTACACCCTGTTTCAGAAATACGTGCAACATTTAACCACAATCAGTATTTAGCATTTGACCTCAAAGAAGCATAACACATATTTCCTTTTTGCTCTCTTTTTGTTCTTCTTTTTCTTTTTAAAGTAAAGAGGGTGCTTTCATTTTTTTACACATGTTTTTATACACATACCCTCAATACATAGAGCATTCATAACAGAAGTTCAAAATTTTCTTAAATACCACTAATCCAATAAAAATGATAATGTTGCAGCATTGTGCTGCAGCATTTCTATGTTCCTCCTCATAGCATTCTCAGCATACCCCCAAACTTATATTTAACAGTGTTCACAGCAGACTAAGATCAAGTTTAGGGAAAACAAAGAATGGATACATGCAAAACATTTAGGATAAGTGGCTATTTAATAAGGGTGTCAAGAAATTAGGCTTAGGCTCAACTTGGGTTAACTAAGGAAGCAAAATACATTAGGGTAAGCTAGAAAGGCTCAAACGATTCAAGAACATGCCTTAATCATTTCCTTATTACCAAATCTACTAGGATTTTGCCTCAAGGAATATAGCAAATGAGTCTAAAAATTCTGAACCTTCATACCAAAGTGACTCTTTTTATAAACATGAAATTTCCAAGTAAGACTATGTGCAAAAGATAGGGAGTAGAAATAAATTTTACTTAGAGTTAATTAATACCTAATTATTCTAAAAAGAAGGTACAAAGTCTACGAGAATGTACTTTTGTTTTTAAGATAACATCATAAATCGGGTCCCAAAAGTCTACGCTAATCCTGCTGAAACTAAGGTTCCACTGGGTCATATGAAAATGCTGCCGCATTTGTGCAAATAAATTTTCTATGCCAAATTAGTCTATCTATACGGCATCATTAAGCAGTTATTCAGACAAGTCATTCAGGTAGATCACTCAGATTTCAGCAAAGAGGATGTTCATGCATTCAAAAGACAGCAGGAAAATTTTTAAAATTTGCACTGTTTTGAACTTTTTGCCATAAGAGGACACCCTCCCCCCTTAAGGGGAAGCAATGTCCTCATTGCTTTAACATAGAACATTAGATAGCAAGCAAAGCAATGTATCAAAATCATCAAAATAAAACAAAAGAAAAGTTGTTCAAGACCTGCATAGCAGGCAAATAAAGTACAAGCCAAAAAAACATAAAAGTAAAAGAGTTTAGGGTAAGAGCTACTCCCATAGAGACGGAAGTTCTTCAAGGTATGATGACATCGTCATCCATTCTGTCTAGGTCTTACAGCTCATACATCATCCCTCAATCTGAAAGAAAAACAAAGAAAACAACAAAAAAAAAGAAAGAAAGAAAAAGAAAAAATAGAAATAAATAAATAAACAGAAAGAAAAGAAAAACATAAATATAAAACAAAATTGAAAAGTGTTCACTTGAAATTTTCACTTGTGTGGGGCCCATTGAATTTTTCAGCATTGACAAATAATAGAGAAGCAACGGTTTGCTCTTGGTCTCCATCTCTGTAGAGTTTTAGTCTATGCCCATTGACTTTAAATTTGATCCCCTTTTTGCCCACAACCGAGACCACTCCATAAGGATAAATTTGTTCAATTGTGTATGGTCCGATCCATCTCGATTTCAATTTACTTGGAAATAATCGCAATCTTGAATTAAAAAAAACTTGTTGTCCAATTTCAAAATTCCGTGGCTGGATGTATTTATCATGCCATCTCTTTGTTTTCTCCTTGTATAACTTGGCATTTTCATAAGAAAATAATCTCAGCTCATCCAGTTCAGAAAGCTGCAGCATTCTCTTGTTTCCAGCAACATCCATATCCAGATTGATATGCTTTAGCACCCAGTATGCTTTGTGCTCTAACTCAACGGGTAAGTGACAAGCTTTCCCAAAAACGAGTCTATAAGGAGACATACCTATTGAAGTCTTGAAAGCTGTCACCCTGATATCAACGGTTGCAACATTCTGTGTACGTCGCTAGGGTAGATGATCTCTGGAAGATGTGCTACCTGTTATTTGGCAAGCATCGCAGGACTGTATCAGAGATACAAAAGTCCTTGAATATGGTGGGTCAACAAGATCCTGCTTTCAACACTTTCCGAACAGTGTTGATAGTAGTCAATTAGTCTCCCGTAGATTCTTTAGGGCAATGCTCCAAAATCTTGTGTCCTTCATCTTCTGAGACACATCTTCTGATCAACTGATCTGCAAAAATTTGAAATAGAAGAGAAACTGCCCAGTAGTAATATTTCAAATCAGCAAAGAATTTCTTCTTTTACTGATAAGTCATATCACTTGGAACTTATTCAGTGACTAGATAATTTGCAATAAACCACAAATGAGAATTATTATACATAGCAAACAATGCAAATAAGTTTTCATCCAAAAATTTATCAGTATTACACTAGCCTCTAATTCGGGGTTTTCTAATCTAGACCAATGGTTTGCTTTCTAGATTTTCAACCCTTTTTCTTACCCCTTCTTTCTATATCAAACTCAGGTAATAATAAAACCTAACTCAATCAATTATGGTTCAGTATCAGTTTTATTGAACACAGACATCTCAGAGTGATCAGTGTAACCTATTATTTTTAGACAAGACTAGATAAGATTAGGATTTATCATACATGAACTTTCTTATCATGTTTCTGTCTAAAACAGTTCTTACTACATCACATATTCATTCAAAAAGCAGATTTCAATCAGGTGATGTCATAACGGGTGCAATAATTCCTTTTGGTTTTAAAAATTCTCATGCAATCATCAGCAAAACAAAAGGAACATCCTTTTTCCAATAGAACATTCAAAGGTCTGGCTATTAAGGAAAAACTATTTCATAACTCATCCTAATAAGGCCGGCATGACTCTAAGAAAATTCTAAAATAGAGTTTCTTCTCGATAAAAATCTAAGCCAACATTTTACAACTCAGAAGAAAATATATTTTATCCTCATTTCCATTTTTATTTCTTCGAAATTAAAAAAAGGAAGAAAAACACGAAAAAGAGCAACTAAGAAAACAACTAAAAAAACAAGAGATAGGGAAAAGGAACAACTCACCATTGGACAAGAAAGATACATTCTTTTTGGGATTTTAAATTTTTAACATTTTTTTTATGTTGAAAGCAGGTAGATTTCCTTAATATGGTTTTAGAATAATTTTCTAAAATTTGATTATCCTAAGTGTCTTAATTTCAGATATTATCTAAAATCAATTAGTTATGATAACCCTATATTTCGGAAATTGATTGTCTAACTAGTATAAGATAAGTGTAGGTCAAAAGTCTAGGTTACTACCGTTACCTATCATAAGTCTCTAGAATTGTGGCCAATAATCCTAAATTCATTATGATATTTCCCCGGCAACGACGCCAAAAATCTGATGGGGTTTCCGACCGATGTGCTAAATAGATGTTATTTTACCCTATGTTGATTATGAATAATTAAGGACTGTGATTGACTAATTGTCACATTTAGTCTCTATGGTGTCACTTAATCAGCCAGAACCTAAGGCAGAGTACCTATCGTGTAGCTAGTCTATTGGAAAGTATCTACGATTTTATTAAATAAATATCGTACTCCCAGGGAAGTGGCAACGGCTTAGTAGTAACTAGCCTTTCTTCCTAACTCTTATCTTATAATCCAGTTATGCAATCTTCATCAATAATTTTGATGAGAGGGTGATTCATTCTCCACTAGGTTTAAGTCTAGCTAAACCTGAAAGTGTTTTAAAGATTAGATCCTGATTTTATGTTATACTGTTACTATACGTTGATTAACCTATATTCGAGTATTTTAGACATGTCTTGGCCTGTATTGCAATTATGTTCTGTGTCTAAAGGCTACCACATCTGAGTTTCTACGCTACCGCCCCATCGTTAAGGGTAACGGCCCTACTCACGGCTCGGACTAAAGTCAGCAATGACCGCCCTATGTTACTTTGGGGATCATACTGCTCGTCGCATAACCGCCGGCATAAAACTCTACTCAGCCTACCTAGACTACTTTCAACCAACGGGGTGTTCCGCAGATTATTTTATCTAGTATGGCAGACACCAATACTAATTGATGCCTGTTAAACTAAACAGGTTAATAGACCGTGGTTAGGAATTGTCTATAACCCTAATTTCAGTTTAAAAGAACGGCAATAGACATGCAGACATAATGGATATTTAAGCAGGTGGCCATTTCTAGAAAAACATAATACTTCAACATAAATAACAAATATTTATAAAAACATAATCTGGTATTCAAACAGTTATTTGGACAAACACAATAACAACATATAAGAGAGGGACAGGGGGACCGATGCCATAAAGAATTCACCCTTCACGAAGTCTCACCGATGGAGCGTACTGCTGTATATGTCGTATTGCTTGACCCGACTCTGCTCGCTAGAACCGTCGGAGGACGCTTCCTCAGCCTAGTAACTGGGCTTTACCTTAATACCCAGCTTAAGCCTAGCCTTGTGGACTGACTCTTCGAACGCCTAGAGCCCTCTTAGGATCTCCTAACGAAATCCCGGGTATTCTATGAATACCAGAAACGAACCTATCTATAGAAACCTAAGATCTGAGACTATTTCTCAGAAACTAAAACAAAACACTAAAAAGAAAGAAAATTGAGATCCGAGTCTCTGAGTGAGTTGTGTACTAGAGAATTGTACACTGGACACCACTTAATGACTCAGATCGAGTGGAGAGGAATGAATTCAACTGTTGGAGGCCTGGGGTATTTATAGCAGCTTCCCGGGGTGATTTTTCAGAAACAAATCGATGTGGGACTGGTTTTGGGGGCTCGGGACACCCGTCCCGGATTGGGACGCCCGTCCTGATCTGTTGACCAGGTCGAGACGCCCGTCCCGGGTTCGGGACGCCCGTCCTGACCCGTTGACTAAGTCAATATTTCCAAAAAATTGCGTTTTTGCCCCAAAATTTGCTGTTTTCGTCTACTTTTCACCTGACACTTCCAAAATCATAAAAACTCTGAAATTAAGTAAATAATGAACAATCAAGATCAAATTACCTTCAATTTCACCCAAATTCATACATAAAAACATGCTAAAAAGGTGATACGATTTTCGCGTATCACCTACCTAGAGTACTTTAACAAGCAGAGTGTTCAACATGTTATTTTATCTAGCATGGCAGACACCAATACTAATTGATGCCTGTTAACCTAAACATGTTATGATTAGACCGTGGTTAGGAATTGTATATAACCCTAACTTTAGTTTAAAAGAGCACATTAAACATGCAGACATAGTGAATATTTAGCAGGTGGCTATTTCCGGAAAAATATAATAACATCAACATAAAAAACTACTATTCATAAAAATCGTAATCTCGTATTCATAATAAGTATTTAGAACAAAACAATAACAACATATAAGAGAGGGACATGGGGGCTGATGCCATAAAGAAATCACCCTTTACGTAGTCTCGCCGACGGAGCGTACTGCTGTATATGTCGTATTGCTCGCCCTGACTCTGCTCGCTAGAACCTTCGGAGGACGCTTCCTCAGCCTAGTAACTGGGCTTTACCTTAATACCCAGCTTAAGCCTAGCCCTGTGGACTGACTCTTCGAACGCCTAGAGCCCTCTTAGGATCTCCTAACGAAATCCCGGGTATTCTATGAATACCAGAAACGAACCTATCTATGTAAGCCTAAGATCTGAGACTATTTCTCAGAAACTAAAACAAAACACTAATAAGAAAGAAAACTGAGATCCGAGTCTCTAAGTGAGTTGTGTACTAGAGAAGAGTACACTGGAAACCACTAAATGACTCAGATCGAGTGGACAGGAATGATTTCAACTGCTGGAGGCCTGGGGTATTTATAGCAGCTTCCCGGGGTGATTTTTCATCAAAAATTCGATGTGGGACTGGATCTGGGGGTTCGGGACGTCCGTCCTGATCTGTTGACCAGGTCGGGACGCCCATCCCGAGTCCTGGACGCCCATCCCGGAGGTTTGACTGGGTCGGGACGCCCGTCCCGGGTTCGGGACGCCCGTCCTGACCCTTTGACCATGTCAACATTTCCAAAATTTGCATTTTTGCCCCAAAATTTGCTGTTTTCGTCTACTTTTCACCTGACACTTCCAAAATTATAAAAACTGTGAAATTGAGTAAATAACAAACAATTAAGATCAATTTACCCTCAATTTCACCCGAAATCATACATAAAAACATGCTAAAAAGGTGATACGATTTTCGCGTATCATACATAGAATGAAAACAACAAAAGGAAAAGAAAAGGAAAGAAAAACTAAGAACCCGGCTCGCCATCGTTAGGTGGACCGAAGTTGGCCGGAAAGTCTGCCGGAAAGTGGACCTCGGAGTTTTCCACCAGGTGGGAGGTATGCTGATGAATCTCATCGATCCTGCTGGTGTTCATAGTGACTCTGTCCTCTATCAACGTCAGCCGTCTCTCGATCCTATCCAAATCTCGACTATATCGGGCTGAGAGTTCTGCCAATCCGTGCGACATGTGTCGTTCGAAGGCAGCGCATGGAACAAACGTCTCGGATGGAGGTATGTGTGCTGGAACTGCTCTTGGTGCTGAGGCCTGTCTTGGCTGCTCAGTTTGGATGGAGTAGCGCCCATTTGCATCCCGTACGACCATTCCCATGTTCTATAGAATGGTGAGATCTGTAGGACTGGTGGTCGGGGCAACCTGGGTCAGCTCCGAGCCCCCGATGTCCAACTCCAGGTAGTAAGCTATCCTGGTGATGAATGGCCCGAGCCCCAGACACTATTTCCGAGTGTCCGTAGCGAAACCCCGCATGATGACCGTGATAAGTCGAGCCATCTCTACTGTGGATCCCATGTGCATGTTGGCCAAGAGGAATGTCTCCATTTGAGTGACATTCCCGGGGGCCGTCCGTCGTCTTGACAATGTGTGTGCGATAATGGCATGTAAGTAGCGAATAGCAGGATAAATACATGTGGCTTTCGCAAAGCCATGCTGGTAGGGGACACCCGTCATACAGATCTGAGCCCAAGCAGTGGAGACGTCTACAGACGTGAAGTCTCGAACTGCCATGGTGTAGGCGGGCGTATCCATCTCGTCTCTCTGCCAGATACCCAAGGCAATGCCGAACTCAACCATGCTCATCGATCGATCTATTCCGCCCAAGCGGAATGTGATCTGCTCCTGATGGTACGTAAATGACGCATAGAACTCACATACCAGCTCTAGGTATGTCAGTTTAGTGACGATGAATACTCGACTGTAGGGTAGTACGTCGAGCATGCGTCTGACTTCCTGCTCTACCTCTAGCGTCTGTACTGCTGCCCAGTCAAGTGTTCTGCCCGTTAGTATGGTGCGTCCGATGTATCCGTGACATCTCTCCTGGTATGCTGGGCTGGAGTGAAACATCATGAAAGGATGTGCCACCGATGTGACGGTCATGGTGGATATGATACGGGCTGAGAGCGTTTGAGAGCCGTTTGGGTTGAGAGCGTTTGAGAGATTTTGAGAGTTTAGGCAGGAAGGAAGATTCGAATTCGAATTCTAGAGGTGAATTTGAATTCGAAAGGATGGATTTTGGTTAGGGAATGATTTTGAATTTTTGGTGGAAAATTCGAATTTTGGAGGGAAATTCGAATTTGGAAGGAAATTTAAAATTTAAATTTTGGAGGGAAATTTGAACTTTGGGAAGTTTGCCAAAAATTTGTAGAGAAAAGGTAGAGAGAAAATTTTTAGAGATGAATTTTTGGAAGTTTATTTGAGGGAAAATGAGAAAAATGGATTATTTGTAGGAGGGGCGGCCCTCGGGACGCCCATCCCGGGTTGCTTCGGGATGCGTGCCAATTTTGAAAAAAAAATTTCGTAATTCCCTGCAAATCTCAGTACACCAAGAATAATCATAATTTTAACAAGTCTTCATGTTTATCCAATCAAATTCAGAAGCTGTTAAAAACTCTATGCAAAAATTCCTCAGCCTTGTTTCGAAAATCATGACTACCCTAATCTTATCCTAACTTGAATTCAGCAACAATATCAGAAAAACAAAAACTGAGTTTGGTAAAATTCCAGTAGGCTGTCCTGTAATTTTAGTTAGGTAGAGTTGCTACAGCATTTCTATTGCTGCAGCAGTAGCTTAGGAGTAGATTAACCTCCGAATCTCCACCCATTTATTCATCATTGTTTATTCTTTTAACCAGATGTAAACCATGTTTGCATGTATAATTGGCATACAAAATCTCTGTGGGATCGATAATCTTGTACTTAGGTACATATATTACTTGTTGACCGATGTATACTTGCACTTGTTAAGATTGCGTTGATTTATTCTATTTCTTATCTTCTCAATTTGTGACACACGCACACAACGCAACAAGTTTTTGGCGCCGTTGCTGGGGATTTTGGAGTCAATTGTTTGTAAATATTGTTTGCATTTGGTTACTTTTGTTGTTTTATGTTATACTCATTCTTCAGCTTATGAGATTATTGAAATGATTGTATGAGGGACGAATAAATATGCACGGGCTGAACTGTTTTTGTGAATTATTGATCTGAATTATTTGTTAAATTTCAGCTTGTGTATCATTCATTCCTTAACGTGTGCTATTTTGCATGAGTAAAACGCGCAAGGGCTCTCAAGCTGCAGTGCTGTAGAAAATGAACTTGTCTATAATCCTGTGGTGTTGGCAGACGATAGGGACCATGCTATTCGACAGTATGCGGTCCCTATTTTTAATGAATTGAATCCAAGCATTGTAAGACCAGAGATTACTGCAGCCCAGTTCGAGCTGAAACCAGTGATGTTTCAAATGTTGCAAACGGGATAGCAGATGAAGTGTTGAAGCTGAAATTGTTCTCATACTCCCTAAGACCTCTACAACAACAACCACCTTCAAACGCTTTAGAAAATATGATGAGAGACTTAATGGCAAGAACAGAAACAACTCTCCAAGGACTATCATCTATTGTGTGGAACTTGGAAAGCCAAATGGGGCAGTTAGCCCAAGAGATGAGAAACAGACCACAAGGATCACTTCCGAGTGATATAGAGAATCCAAGGAGAGTAGAAACGAACATTGCAAAGCGAGAACACTATGAAGTGGCAGAATACTGGACGAGCTAAAAATGAAGTCTGGAGCAGCTGAGAAGACCAGTGAGTCTAGCCAGAATGTAGAAATTCCAGCAGCTAGGAAAAAAATCAGGGGAGCCAAATGCTGAATGCTGAATGCTGTATTGCTTGCCACAGAATAGCCGAATGCTGCAGCATCGCAATTGCCACAGAAAAATACCATTCCAGAACAGCGAAGATGCTGCAGCAATGCAATATTCCAGAGAGTGCTACGTGAAGGACTCTTATCAAACCCATGAAATTCCATGATGAAGGTGAGGAGTGTTTTCGAATCACCACAAGTGATTCTCGGGCAGAAAAAGATGAAGAGCAAGATGAGGATGCAGAGGATGCATTGACAGAGGAAAGTCTACATAATGATGGCAATGTGGAGACCGAAGCACATTCAGCTTGGTTAGAAGCAAACCCCCAAAGGTTCAAATTTCGCGCTCAATTTGAATCCTTGGAGTTGTCTTCTCGAGATTTCAAGATAACAAAACCTTCAGTTGAAGAACCAACACAGTTGGAATTGAAGCAATTGCCGCAGCATTTGAAGTATGGTTTTCCAGGGGCAGAATCTACACTGCCAGTAATCATTTCAGCACTGCTGAGTGCGAAACAGGAGGAGAATTGTTTGGAGCTTTACAGCAGCATAAGCGAGCTATGTGCTGGACCATAGCTTACATCAAAGGTATATGACTAACTTTATGCATGCACAAGATAATTTTGGAAGACAATTCCTAAAATTTAATAGAAGGGCAGAAATGATTAAATCTAATTAAGAAGGAAGTGGTAAAGGAACAAATTATCAAGTGGCTAGATTTTGGCATTATTTACAAAGATAAACAAAGCCACAAGAAACGACTGCTTCCTACTGCCTTTTATTAATCAAATGTTGGATAGGTTGGCTGGACGGGATTCTTATTGCTTTCTGGATGGGTATTCTGGCTACAATCGGATAGCTATAGCACCAGAGGACCAGAACAAAATGACCTTCACTTGTCCTTATGGTACTTTCGCATTTAGAAGAATGCCATTCAGACTGTGTAATGCTCCAGAAATGTTCCAACGATATATGATGGCCATTTTCACAGATATGGTGGAGCAATATTTAGAGGTTTTCATGAATGACTTCTCCATATTTGGGGACTCTTTTGAAAAATGCTTAGAGAATATGGCCAAGGTGCTTAAACGTTGTGAGGACACCAACCTAGTCCTCAATTGGAAGAAGTGTCACTTCATGGTTAAAGAAGACATTGTGCAAAACTCTTTACCTATAATTGCTAAGTAGTTAATTGAGCACAATCTATAAGTGAACACTTTCATCTATTATTTATTGCATTTCTTTTTATTTTGTTTTTCTTATTTCTTCTTGTTTGTTTTTTTTTCAGCATTCGATTTCTTTTCCTTATTTTGTTTTAATTATTGTTCTTTTATTTTTAGGTGCTTCAATGCGGAATTAATGGCTGTTTACTGCTAAGTTTCTTTCAGAATTTTCAGAATTGGTTTTGAGACTTCAATTTCATATTACAATGTCGTTCTCTTTCTCTCTTATTGGTACTCTTCTATTTGATAATACAGGTATGCCTACGGTCAAAGAGCAAACGAAGTCAAGGCTATTTTATTAAAGAAAAAAAGGGGGAAAGTAAGATGGGACTTGCCACTGCCTCTGGCAGAAATGCTGTGACAACAGACTACCACACACCGACAAAGCCATTCAAGGCAGCCTTAGTCCAATTTCAATTTCAAAATTCAGGTGGTGCAATTCAACAAGGGACTACCATGAATTGACTACTTATGCAAGCAGCCCTAGTTCCTTTCAATTTCAAAATTTTCAATGGGTGGCATACAACTAGAACTTGTTGGGAAACCAAAAAGGTTAGTTTAATCTTTATATTTTATTGGTGGAGAATGTGTGTGAATTGAAAAGACAAAAAGAGAAAGAAGTGGGGAGTTGTCTAAAGGACACTTTTCAGCCTTCAACAAACCAGAAGATTCAAGGTTAGCACTCACTTTTCTACATTTTTATTTCTTCTCGGTAATGTGAGTTGGTGTATGGTACTTGCAAGAAAAAAAATTTCTAGTTCATTTCCCTTATCTTAATGTGAGCATACACTCCTTGAGTAGCATGTATAGAATTTATGGAGTACAATTTTTGCATTACCAATGGATAGAGGATTGTATTGGCTGTATTTAGGGTTCTAGTTATACTTGAGTTCTTGTGTGAGAGCATGCTTGTAGAAATGACAGATCTGCCAGTTGATGTGTATCTCAGTTTATTGTGTTGGGCAAAAGGGTGGTTATGATTCAAAATGAATTTCATGTCTTAATGGTCTTCATGTTTTTACTTAGTAACAATGCCGCCTGAATTGTTGGTAAATTTGTGTTTGCTTTCTTCTCACCTGAGAATTGAGAACTTATGTGCCACTAATGCTGTTGTGTTACATTTTCTTGACATGCTCCTACATTGCATTTATATATGTTATGTTCGGATAATGTAAAGATGCCAAAGATCAAACAGGTTGCACGAAAGATTATTATTATGGAAAAATTTGCTGCCCTTGATGCTGAAACAAGATATGAGGAATGGTACAACAAGCGGGCCTTGCAGGCTGATTTGGAGTTCATTTTAACTGGCGAGGAACCATACCCACTACCCTTGGCTACCCTAGCAGCCATACGGAGACTAAATTGGGAGAGTTTTTGTAACCAAAGAATTGATCCGGACCCTTCCGTGATGACAATAATGATGATTATTCAACCCTTTTTGCTAACAATACGGATGAGATGAGTGATAGCATGCTTAGAGCAGTGACCATACCGGAGCACCATGGCCCTCTTTTCCTCACATTTTGCAGGACACTCCTCAGAACATGGAGGATGACGACAGCGATGACATATAGAGCAACCCTCCCTGCACTTCGGGAGTGGTTCTATTTCGCTTCCCTTCTCTCTCTTTATATTCTTGAGTCTTGTATTTCTCTTTATATATGAATGATGACTGCTGCACTTTTTTTTTGCCTAATGCAATCAGGACATTGCTCCCTTTTAAGTTTGGGGGAGGGTGCCCTCTTGCTGGATGAGGAATGATAAATGATATGTATTTTTGATGTTGCTGGATGAGGAATGATGAATGCTGAATTTTTTTTTTATGATGAATGAATGTGTTGTCCTTGATGAATTATGAATGAATGATGATGAGTGTTGAATGAAAGTTTTTTTTATGAGCTGAATGAAGAGAGAATCATTTTAGCAGGATTATGTAAATTTGGGAACATTATTTATGATGATAATTCATGTTGATATGATTTCATAACTCTTATATGGTAGTGAGCCTTTAGTACTTAGAATATGTTGATATTAACTAGATTTAAGTGAAAATTTTTGCTCCCACCAAAAGTTTTGCACATAGTCTTACTTGGAGATTTCATGTTTATAACAAGAGTTAGCTTTGGTATGAAGGTTCAGAATCTTTAGACTCGTTTGTTATATCTCTTGAGGCGAAATCCTAGTAAATTTGGTAATATAGAAATGATTAAGGCATGTTCTTGAATCGTTTGAGCCTTTCTAGCGTACCCTAATGCATTTTATTTCCTTAGTTAAACCAAGTTGAGCTTAAGCCTAATTTCTTGACACCCTTATTTAATAGCCACTTATCCTAAATGTTTTGCATATATCCATTCTTTGTTTTCCCTAAACTTAACCTTAGTCTGCTATGAACACTGCTGAACATAAGTTTGGGGGTATGCGGAGAATGCTACATTACAAAGCATAGCATTGTTGTAGAATTGTTGCAGCATTGGTGTTACTGCAGCATTGGTGTTACTGTAGCAGTATCATTTTTACTGGATCAGTGGTAGTTATTTGTTTTATGAAATTATGTTATGAATGCTCTAAGTATTGAAGATGTGTTTTTGAAAAAAAAAATCTGTGCTAAAAATGGAAGAATCCTCTTTACGAAAAAAAAGGTGTGAAGGAATGCTGTAGCATTTATGTTGTTGCAGCATTTTGACTCAGAAAAAAAAGAGAGAGAACAAAAAGAGCAAAAGGAAATACATATTATGCTTCTTTGTGATCAAATGCTATATATTAATTGTGGTTAAATGCTGCACTTATTACTGAAGCAGGGTGTAAATATTTATGCTCCTTGTGTTGTGAAAAAAAAATGAGAAAAATGATGGCATTGGGTTAAAGTTCATGGCAGACTAGGACTAAGTTTTCAGCCTACTTTTATCTATATTTTTCCCACCTTAGCCTTAGCCTACATTACAACCAACTGAAGACCTTTTTGATCTTTATTGCTGAATTTGCTACATTAGTGGAGAGTGGTGTAATAGATTGAGTCTGAAGATGCAAAATGAATCTTAGGATTACCATACGTTGACTTATGAATGAGAGATTGAAAAGGAAAGACTATTCACACACACACACGAGAGGAGATCTTTGAGCTTGATTTAGTTAATGTTTTGATATTTGAGGAACTTGGGTCATGAACATATTAGAGTTTTGTTTCACATCTTTGATCTGAAAATATGAACCCAAATTTGCCTATGATTGCTGGATGATTCTGGACATGAATTGTTGTATTGTTTGATTGAGTTTTATTGATCTATCTTATATGTTGCAGCATTGCTCGGGACGAGCAATGAGCTAAGTTTGGGGGTGTGATAACTCTAAACTAATAGAGTTATTCACATATGTTTTGCCCTTAATTTGAACCTAATTTCATGAGTTGTGCAAAGGTTTTTGAGTTAAAATGCACCAAGTTGCATAATTCCTTTCTCCATTTTAATTTTGTGGATTAATTGTAAAAATGGCCATTTTAATTATTTAAATTCCTAAATTTTATTATAATTAAATTCCATTACTAACATTTAAATTTGTGCAGGATTTCACATAAAAGGTGATGGAATTTTTGGATCCAATTGCAAAAGGGTAAAAAGGGAATTTTTTGATTGAAATGGGTCAAAAGGAATTGGATAAAATATTGACCAAATTAGAAGGAATTGGGAATTGGTGGATGGTTGATTTCTATGTTGTCAGTTACTAATGTATAATATATATATATATATATATATATATATATGTATGCACATGCAAGTTGACAAGTGGGCACACAAAGGACAAAGGAAAAAGGACAAAGAATGAAGGATGGAACGACAGTAGGTGCTCAATTCAGGCAGAATTTCAGGAGGGAAAGCAGCTGCAATTGTTATATATATATATATATATATATATATATATATTCTCAAATTCCAAATCAATTACAGCTGAAGATAAAACAAAATACATACATATTGCAGCTAAGCATTCAGTGAAAATCCAGCATAAGTAAAATTGGAATTTCTGAATTTTTGGATTCAAAAATTAATTGAATCCAGCTGACGGTGTGACTCACCACTGGAAGAATCGGCAGCAACACAAAAATACCGTGCAGTTGTAGGTTGTTTTGGGAGAGTAATGGACAGCTGTCAATTATGCACAACAAGTTCGGGAAGCAAGAAGAGAAATTTAGAGGTTAAAAGAAGGAGAAAAATAGTAGAGAAAAGCGGGGAGAAGAGAGGAGGAGATAGATTGTAAGCACCATAGTTTTTCTATGTTTGTGTTTAGTTCTCGAGCAGCTTAGGACTTAGGCAGTAGGTAGTTTGTTTTGAGTTGTTTTTTTAGCTTTAGTTAGAGAGGAAAATTACCTAAGAAGGCTGGGCGACATTGCTGGAATTTTCGGGCTGTTCATAATCGAGGGCAGCAGCACCACGCAGAGGGAACGAAGGACAGCAGTACGTTGGTTAAATTTGATTTGGGCAGTAGGGTGATCTCCGACCCAGAGTAATCCTCTCTCCATTTCTTTAATTGTGCTACTGTTTTGTAATTAAATGTTCTTTGTGATATGAGAATGTTTACATGAGTTCAAGGATTGATTAAAAATGTTTTGGGAGTGATATGTTTTCCATCTTGGGATTGACTCCGTTGATTGGTGTCACTATGGACCTAGGGACTGTTTTTCCTATTACGTTGATCCTTGTCTTTCATGATTCGTTTCAGCAAAATTTATATTCATAACCTGAAGGTGCTGTAGCCTAGCAAATTGTAAACATGTGGAAAAACGTAATGTGGCATAAGATGAATAGAATGCATAAGTTTTGTGTATCGTTTTCCTTGTTGATTCTTGTATGGGGCATGCTTAGTTTATTCATGCAATTACTTAAACGGATTAGGAATAACTTGCTGTTACGACTGTCCAAGTTATGTATCAAACTAGTATCTGGCTTTCTAACCGGAAGGGGTCTAGTTGACACGTTAATTGCATGGCACTTGCTTGAGACGCATGACCGTGCGGTCAATATTGCAGGGGACACGACCAATTTCACTGCCTTGTGTTGTTCTAACTTCACGGTGCTTCGTACTCCACGAGACGATGTTATCGAGGGTTTAGACTAGTAGGCTAAGTAGTTTGGGTAGAACCAAACCGCTGTAGTGTTAATTTGGAAACCGAAAAGCATGCTTAGCATTCTTGGATTCATTACTGTTTTATGTTTGCATTTTTGGCTTGATTTTTACAACATTGTATTACCTGTTGTGTTCTGTTGGTAAAATTCCAGTAGGCTGTCCTGTAATTTTAGTTAGGTAGAGTTGCTACAACATTTCTGTTGCTGCAGCATTTCTGTTGCTGCAGCAGTAGCTTAGCAGTAGATTAACCTCCAAATCTCCACCCATTTATTCATCATTCTTTATTCTTTTAACTAGATGTAAACCATGTTTGCATGTATAATTGGCATACAAAATATCTGTGGGATCGATAATCTTGTACTTAGGTACATATATTACTTGTTGACCGGTGTATACTTGCACTTATTAAGATTGCGTTGATTTATTCTATTTCTTATCTTCTCAATTTGTGACACACGCACACAACGCAACATAGAGTAGTCTAAGTAGGCTGAGTTGCGTTTTTATGCCGGCGTTAGGGCGAGCGGCATGATCCCCTAAGTGACATAGGGCTTTCATGGATGCCTTTAGCTCGAACCGTGAGTAGGGCCGTCAATGGCCATGGGGCGGTTTATCAGTTGACTCATATGTGGTACACCTTTAGACTCAAAACATAGTTGCAATCCAGGCCAAGACATGTCTAAAACACTCGAAGATAGGTCAATCAACATGTAGGAACAGTATAACATAGAATCAGGACATTATCTATAAAACACGTTTAGGCTTAAATAGACTTAAACCTAGTGGAGAATGAATCACTCTCTCATCAAAGTTATTGATGACGATTGCATAACTGGATCATAAGATAAGAGTTAGGGTAAAAGGCTAGTTACTACTAAGCCGTTACCACTTCCCTGGGAGTACGATATTTAATTTAATAAAATCGTAGATACTTTCCAACAGACTAGCTACACGATAGGTACTCTGCCTTAGGTTCTGGCTGATTAAGTGACAGCATAGAGACTAAAAGTGACAAGTAGTCAATCTAAGTCCTTAATTACTCATAATCAACATAGGGCAAAACAACACCTATTTAGCTTATCAGTCGGGAACGCATCAAGTAGTAACTATCCCTTAATCCTAACATTCATCTTATTTATATAATCAGTCAATCGATAATCAATACTTTGAGATTGATTGGTGATCCCAATCACACATAGCAAGCAAATAGCATTCAAGAGTAGACATGCATTCATCAATTTAAGCTCAGTTATTACAACTTGTTTGACCTTATCTTCGAACATTTTAGATATATCTTGATCTCTAAGGCAATTATGAAATGTAACCATCTGTTTACCTGATATGCATAAATCATATCACATTTTTAGCATGTTTTTAGGCATGATTTAGGGTGAAATTGAGGGAAAATCGGTCTTAATTGTTTATTATTAACTCAATATCACAGTTTTCATGATTTTGGAAGTGTCAGGTGAAAACTAGAAGAAAATGGCAAATTTTGAGGCAAAAATGCAATTTTTCAGAAGTTCGGACTTCGGGGAGGGCGTCCCGGTTCAAGACGGGCGTCCTGACCTGGTCAATAGGTCGGGACGCGCGTCCAGGACTCAGGACGGCCGTCCTGACCTGGTCAATAGACTGGGACGGGTGTCCCAATCCAGGACGGGCATCCCGAACCAGAAATTCAAGCCCCACATCGAATATTTGATGAAAAATCACTCCAGGAAGCTGCTATAAATACCCCAGGCCTTCCTCAGTTGAAATCATCCCTCTCCACTTGATCTGAGTCATTCAGTGACTTCCAGTGTACAATTCTCAAGTACACAAATCACTCAGAGACTCAGATTTCAGTATAAGTTTTCTTTCTTTCTTGTTAGTGTTTCGTTTTTCTTAGTTTATGAGAAATAGTCTCAGATCCTAGGGTTCGATAGATAGGTTCGTTTCTGGTATTCATAGAATACCCGAGATTTCGTTAGGAGATCCTAAGAGGGCTTGAGGCATTCGAAGAGTCAGTCCACAAGGCTGGGCTTAAGCTGGGTATTAAGGTAAAGTCCAGCTACTAGGCTGAGGAAGCGTCCTCCGAAGGTTCTGTCGAGAAGAGTCGGGTCAAGCAGTACGACATATACAAGAAGTTGCTCCATTGGCGAGACTAAGTAAAGGGTGATTTCTTTATGGCATCAGTCCCCCTTGTCCCTTTCTTTATATGTTTGTATTGAGTTTGTCCAAATATTTGTTATGAATACGAGATTATGATTGTTATGAATATTTGTTGCATATGTTGAAGTGCTTATGATTTTATGGAAATAGCCACCTGCTTAATATACATTATGTCTGCATGTCTAATGTAGTTTCTTTTAAACTAAATGTAGGGTTATAGACAATTCCTAACCACGGTCTATTCATAACCTGTTTAGTTTAACAGGCATCAATTAGTATTGGTGTCTGCCATATTAGATAAAATAACCTGCGGAACACCCTGTTTGTTAAAGTAGTCTAAGTAGGCTGAGTAGATCGTTTATGCCGGCGTTAAGGGCCAACAGCGTGATCCCCTAAGTGACATAGGGCTTTCATAGTTGACTTTTACTCGAAACGTGAGTAGGGCCGTTTACCTTGGCGATGGGGCGGTTTATTAGAGACTCAGATGTGGTACACCTTTAGACTCAGAACATAGTTGCAATCCAGGCTAAGATATATCTAAAATACTCGAAGATAGGTCAATCAACATGTAGGAACAGTATAACATAGAATCGGGACCTCATCTATAAAACACTTTTAGGCTTAATTAGACTTAAACCTAGTGGAAAATGGATCACCCTCTCATCAAAGTTATTGATGACGATTGCATAACTGAATCATAAGATAAGAGTTATGATTAAGGGATAGTTGCTACTAAGCCGTTACCAGTTCCCTGGGAGTACGATATTAATATATTAAGATCGTAGATACTTTCCAAGAACTAGCTACACGATAGGTACTCTGCCTTAGGTTCTGATTGATTAAGTGACAACAATTGAATGCTAAAGTGACAGTTCGTAAGACTTAGTCCTTAATTACTCATAATCGACATAGGTAAATAAAGTCTATCTTTTAGCATACCAATCGGAAGCCATCAGATTTTTGGCGCCGTTGCCGGGGAACATATCATAATGAATTTAGGATTATTGGCCACAATTCTAGAAACTTATGATAGGTAGCGGTAGTAACCTAAACTTTTGATCTACACTTATCTTATGCTAGTTAGACAATCACCTTCCGAAATATAGGATTATCATAACTAACTAATTTTAGATATTATCTGAAATTAAGGCATTTAGGATAATCAAATTTTAGAAAATTATTCTAAAACCATATTGTGGAAATTTATCTGCTTTCTAAACAAAATATAAAAGAAAAAAAAATGTTTCTTGCTTTTCTATTTTGCTTTTCTTTCTTCGCTATTTGTTATTCCTAACCAGACTTTGCACTCATAGATGACGAGAGCAAGAGCCCAGGATATTCTGGACGAATTACAAAATAACATCAATCCTTTCCCAGAGATCCAAACAACTCTTGCATCTCCCGAATATACTCCTGCATCTCCCGAATATTGATACGCGAAAATCGTATCACCTTTTTAGCATGTTTTTATATATGATTTAGGGTGAAATTGAGGGTAAATTGATCTTAATTGTTTATTTTTTACTTAATTTCACAGTTTCTATGATTTTGGAAGTGTCAAGTGAAAAGTAGACGAAAACAGCAAATTTTGGGGCAAAAACGCAATTTTTGGAAATGCTGACTTGGTCAAAGGCTTAGGACGGGCGTCCCTAATCCGGGACGGGCGTCCAGGACTCGGGACGGGCATCCCGACTTGGTCAATAGACCAGGACGGGCGTCCCAATCTGGGACGGGTGTCCCGAACCCCCAGATCAAGTCCCACATCGAAGTTTTGATGCAAAATCACCCCGGGAAGCTGCTATAAATACCCCAGGCCTCCAGCAGTTGAAATCATCCCTCTCCACTCAATCTGAGTCATTCAGAGACTTCCAGTGTACAGTTCTCGAGTACACAAGTCCCTCGGAGACTCAGATTTCAGAAAAAGTTTTCTTTCTTTCTTTTAGTTTCTCGTTTTCTTAGTTTCTGAGAATTAGTCTCAGATCTTAGATTACGACTAGATAGGGTTCATTTTCGGTATCATAGAATACCGGGATTTTGTTAGGAGATCCTAAGAGAGAGATAGGGTGCGTGTTCTTAGTCAGATTAGGGCAATTTGCTTAAGCCCGGGATGTAAGGTAAAGCAATTGCTGCTAGGTCTGAGGAGCGTTCTCTGAAGGCTCTGCCGAGCAGAGTAGGATCGAGCAGTCAGAAGCATACAGGAGCTGCAGCGCCGGCTGGACCTGCATAAAGCGGTGACTACTTTATGATAGTGGGTCCCCTAGACGAGGTTCTGTATGTTTACTAATTGTTTTATCCGAATATTAATTTGATACTGAATTTATTATCATACATGTTTTACAATTTGAGATACTATTCATTTTCCCGGGAAGATCATAGAGCTAGAGTTATCATTATGAATGTTGAACTGTCGTGTCCTTTTAAATTAAACTAGGGTTATAGATAACTCCTAACCAAGGTCTGAATCATAACCGGTTTAGTTTAACAGATTGTAAAAGGTCTGCCAAATTAGGAAGAAATAACAAAACAGATCACCATGTTTGTTAGAGTACCCTAATAAAGCTGAGTTTGTACGCTTGGCCAATCCTAGGGTTAAGTGGCATGATACCGAAGTGACATAGGGTACCGTTCATGGATACTTTAATCCGACAGATGAGAAGGATCATCCCAAGGTAGGGGTGAATACACTAGGTAACTCGGATATGGTAAACAGATGGTTACATTTCATAATTGCCTTAGAGATCAAGCTATATCTAAAATGTTCGAAGTTAAGGTCAAACAAATTGTAATAACTGAGCTTAAACTGATGAATGCCTGTCTAATCTTGAATACTAATTGCTTGTTATGGGTGAGTGGGATCACCAATCAATCTCAAAGTATTGATTATCGATTGACTGACTAGATAATAAGATGAATGTTAGGATTAAGGGATAGTTACTACTAAGCCGTTACCAGTTCCCTGGGAGTACGATATTAATAAATTAATATCGTAGATACTTTCCAAGAACTAGCTACACGATAGGTACTCTGCCTTAGGTTCTGATTGATTAAGTGACAACAATTGAATGCTAAAGTGACAGTTAGTAAGACTCAGTCCTTAATTACTCATAATCGACATAGGTAAATAAAGCCTATCTTTTAGCATACCAATCGGAACCCATCAAATATACTCCAAAATACCCTGAGTACACTCCAAAATCTCCTGCGTATACTCATGCATCCCCAGCACCTAACAATCAACCACCTTCATCAGGGGATAGCACTAACAGTTTCCAATCAGCCTTGTCTGCCCAGGTAGATGATATATCTCACAGGATAAGCGCTATGACTCAGACAATACCAAGTAGACTAAGATGATCATATCAGGCTGTTCTAGCCGTAAGTTCTAAAGTGACCCAACTCAGAATCACAATAGAATGCCAAAATGTGCAAATACTCCGAGAGATGATGGAAATCTTAGAGGAACAAAGGAGCCAGCAGGAGGAGATGCGAAACATACAAGCAGAACTGCAAGAGATGCGAAACATTCAAGCAGAGTTACGAGAGATCAGAGATAAGGGTCGTTGAAAAAGGGAAGATTCTTTTACTCTTATTTTCAGCAAATAAATTATTTGAACTAAAATTAAATAATTGACCCCTATTTTCTATTTTCAAACTTTTTTAAAGGGTCCTTTTATTTTATTCAACAATTTTTCTTCAGACATTTTATTTCTCAAATTTCTATGAAAAACAAAGGTTTTGCAAATGCAATTTATTTTTCACTAATTAAATTGTATAAACTCAGTTTTTGTTTTTCTAAAATTCTTGCTGAATAGAAGTTAGGATAAGATTAGGGTAGTCATGATTTTCGAAAAAGAGATTGAGGAATTTTTGCACAGAGTTTTTAATAGCTTCTGAATTTGATTGGATAAACATGAAGACTTGTTAAATGTTATTTTTGGTGTCCTGAGATTTGCAGGGAATTTCGAAAAAAAATATATATTTTTGGAATTGGCACGCATCCCGAAGCAGCCTGGGACGGGAGTCCTACCTCCGGGACGGGTGTCCCGAAGGTCGCCCCTCCTACAAATATTCCATTTTTCTCATTTTCCCTCAAATCAACTTCCAAAAAATTCATCTCTCTAAAATAATTCTCTCTACTCTCTCTCTTCAAATTTTTGGCAAACTTCCCAAAGTTCAAAATTCAAAATTCAAATTTCCCTCCAAAATTCGAATTTCCCGCCAAAAATTCAAAGTCCTTCCCTAACCAAAATCCATCCTTCCGAATTCAAATTTACTTCCAGAATTTGAATTCGAATCTTCCTTCCCGCCTAAATTCTCAAAGTCTCTCGAACTTCTCAAATGGCTTCCAAACGCGCCCGTATCACATCTACCATGACCGTCACTTCGGTGGCACATCCCTTCATGCTGTTTCACTCCAGCCCAGCATACCAGGAGAGATGTCATGGATATATCGGACGCACCATACTGACTGGCAGAACGCTTGACTGGGCAGCAGTAATGACGCTAGAAGTTGAGCAAGAAGTCAAACGCATACTCGACATACTACCATATAGTCGAGTCTTCATCGTCACCGAACCAACATACCTAGAACTAGTATGTGAGTTCTATGCGTCATTTACGTACCATCAGGAGCAGATCACATTCTGCTTGGGCGGAATAGATCGATCGATGAGCATGGCCGAATTCGGCATCGCCTTAGGTATCTGGCAGAGAGACGAGCTAGATACGCCCGCCTACACCACAGCAGTTCGAGACTTCACTTCTGCAGACGTCTCCACTGCTTGGGCTCAGATCTGTATGACGGGTGTTCCCTACCAGCATGGCTTTGCGAAAGCCACAAGTATTTATCCTGCCCTTCGTTACTTACATGCCATTATCGCACACACTCTGTCAGGACGACGGACGGTCCCCGGGAATGTCACCCAAATGGAGACATTCCTCTTGGCCAACATGCACATGGGATCTACAGTGGAGATGGCTCGACTCATCACGATCATCATGCGGGGTTTCGCTACGGACACTCTGAAACAGTGTCTGGGACTCGGGCCGTTCATCACCAGGATAGCATACTACTTGGAGTTGGACATCTAGGGCTCGAAGCTGACCCAGGTTACCCCGACCACCATTCCTATGGACCTTACCATTCTACGAAACATGGGGATGGTCGTATGGAATGCAAATGGGCGCTACTCCATCCACACGGAGCAGCCAGGACAGGCCTCGACACCAGGAGCAGTTCCAGCACATATACCTCCGACCGAGACGTTCGTTCCACGCACTGCCTTCGAACGACATATGTCACACGGATTGGCAGAACTCTCAGCCCGATATAGCCGAGATATGGATAGGATCGAGAGACGGTTGATGATGATGGATGACAGAATCGCTATGAACACCAGCCGGATCGAGGAAATTTATCAGCATACCTCCCAACTAGTGGAAAACACCGAGGTCTACTTTCCAGCAGACTTCGGTCCACTTGATGACGGCAAGCCGGGTTCTTAGCTTTTCTTTTCCTTTTTCTTTTTCTTGTTGTTTTTATTCTATGTGTGTGATCATGTCTGGGCTGTATGAAATATAAATCTCTGTGTAACGTTGATTGATATGACATAACAACATTATTTTCTCTATGTTATCTTGTTATTTCATTTATTGTCTTATTTCCCTTCTTACACATAGTCATTCGAATAAGTGTGGGGTAAGAGTCTTCGTTTTTGTTTCTTGCTTTCAAAGAAGTGTGGGGTAGTTTAGAAATGCATGAACACTGAGGACAGTGTCAGACTTAAGTGTGGGGTAGCAGTGCACAGTGCACTGTAGTAGTTTGAAGCAGTTTGAAAATTTTTGCATGATTTTGCTTGTTTTTCCCATACTTTCACACCCTTCCAAAATTTTTCATTCTTTTAGACTTCTAAATGCAGTATGATTGGTTAAACATTTGCTTATGTCTATGATATGTGTGTAGAAGTTATGTTTAGTAGGAGGCAATATGATGACTATTTTGAACTTATTGATTAGAAATTGGGAATTCCTGATAACTGAGCACAACTTAGTCTTGATTAGAGACCTTAGCCAATTACCTTTTCAAGACTTAACTAGATAAGATTAGACCAGTTGTGGATGTATTGAAAATTAAGAATGGCTAGATGAGACTCTGAGCTAAAAGTGAAAAGAAACAAAAGAAAGTTAATTAAATAAGGGTAGTTTGCCAGCGGCCTTTTCTACTCGAGCACCACTCCTTAGAGGTATTTAAAGCCTGATGCCCTAAGGTCGTGTAGGTTTGGGAGTCATCGGAGTGGGACTCGCTACATGGGTAGTTGAAGTTGACGTGTTCTAAGCAGACTCAAAATACCCTGAATCTATAAAGAAAATCAATAAATGCTAAATCATTAAAAATCTGATCACCAAGGCTCAGAACTCAGAAAGTTGTCTATTGTTATTATGTCTAGCGACAGGGTCAAAGTATTATTTGGTAGTAGTTAAGACGAGAGTATATTGTGTTGACTATCTGGTCTAGACTAGTACACACACTACACATCAGGAAGACCTTGTGACTAAGAGAAGAGTTCAACCTAGTTGTTAAGTTGTCAACTGCTTGACTATAACAATCTACTAAAGACATTTGAGACCTTGTCATAGCAACCCAACCAGTCAGACCTGTATCAAGAATTATCTGAATAATTTTTGGAATAAAAACATGACTAGGAAAATTAAGTGACTGCACATTTGATTTAGAATCACTAACTTCAGGTAGACTTTGCTTGAGGACAAGCAAAAAGCTAAGTGTGGGGTTATCTGATATGCATAAATCCTATCACATTTTTAGCATGTTTTTGGGCATGATTTAGGGTGAAATTGAGGGAAAATCGGTCTTAATTGCTTATTATTAACTCAATTTCACAGTTTTCATGATTTTGGAAGTGTCAGGTGAAAAGTAGAAGAAAATGGCAAATTTCAGGGCAAAAACGCAATTTTTCAGAAGTTCAGACTTCAGGGAGGGCGTCCCGGTTCAGGACGGGCGTCCTGACCTGGTCAACAAACCGAGATGGGCTTCCCAATCCAGAAATTCAAGTCCCACATCGAAGTTTTGATGAAAAATTACTCCAGGAAGCTGCTATAAATACCCCAGGCCTTCCTCAATTGAAATCATCCCTCTCCACTTGATTTGAGTCATTCAGTGACTTCCAGTGTACAATTCTCGAGTACACAAATCACTCAGAGACTCAGATTTCAGTATAAGTTTTTTTTCTTTCTTGTTAGTGTTTCATTTTTCTTAGTTTCTGAGAAATAGTCTCAAATCCTAGGGTTCGATAGATAGGTTCGTTTCTGGTATTCATAGAATACCCGGGATTTCGTTAGGAGATCCTAAGAGGGCTCGAGGCCTTCGAAGAGTCAATCCATAGGGCTGGGCTTAAGTTGGGTATTAAGGTAAAGTCCAGCTACTAGGCTGAGGAAGCGTCCTCCGAAGGTTCTGTCGAGCAAAGTCGGGTCAAGCAGTACGATATATACAAGAAGTTGCTCCATTGGCGAGACTAAGTAAAGGGTGATTTCTTTATGGCATTAGTCCCCCTTGTCCCTTTCTTTATATGTTTGTATTGAGTTTGTCCAAATATTTGTTATGAATACGAGATTATGATTGTTATGAATATTTGTTGCATATGTTGAAATGCTTATGATTTTCCAGAAATAGCCACCTGCTTAATATACATTATGTCTGCATGTCTAATGTAGTTTCTTTTAAACTAATTGTAGGGTTATAGATAATTCCTAACCACGGTCTATTCATAACCTGTTTAGTTTAACAGGCATCAATTAGTATTGGTGTCTGCCATATTAGATAAAATAACCTGCGGAACACCCTGTTTGTTAAAGTAGTCTAAGTAGGCTGAGTAGAGCGTTTATGCCGGCATTAAGGGCCAACAGCGTGATCCCCTAAGTGACATAGGGCTTTCATAGTTGACTTTTGCTCGAAATGTGAGTAGGGCCGTTTACCTTGGCGATGGGGCGGTTTATTAGAGACTCAGATGTGGTACGCCTTTAGACTCAGAACATAGTTGCAATCCAGGCTAAGATATATCTAAAATACTCGAAGATAGGTCAATCAACATGTAGGAACAGTATAACATAGAATCAGGGCCTCATCTATAAAATACTTTTAGGCTTAATTAAACTTAAACCTAGTGGAAAATGGATCACCCTCTCATCAAAGTTATTGATGACGATTGCATAACTGAATCATAAGATAAGAGTTAGGATTAAGGGATAGTTGCTACTAAGCCGTTACCAGTTCCCTGGGAGTACGATATTAGTAAATTAAGATCGTAGATACTTTCCAAGAACTAGCTACACGATAGGTACTCTGCCTTAGGTTCTGATTGATTAAGTGACAACAATTGAATGCTAAAGTGACAGTTAGTAAGACTGAGTCCTTAATTACTCATAATCGACATAGGTAATAAAGCCTATCTTTTAGCATTGATGCGGTTTCCGACCGATGTGCTAAATAGGTGTTATTTTACGCTATGTTGATTATGAATAATTAAGGACTGTGATTGACTAATTGTCACATTTAGTCTCTATGGTGTCACTTAATCAGCCAGAACCTAAGGCAGACTACCTATCGTGTAGCTAGTCTGATGCGATTCCGGTTGACGTACTAAATAGGTGTTATTTTACCCTATGGCGATTATGATTAATTAAGGACTGTGATTGACTAATTGTCACGTTTAGTCTTATGGTGTCACTTAATCAGCCAGAATCTAAGGCAGAGTACCTCGTGTAGCTAGTCTATTGGAAAGTATCTACATTTTACTAAGTTAATTATCGTACTCCCATGGAAGTGGCAACGGCTTAGTAGTAACTAGCCTCTTATCCTAACTCTTATCTTATGATTCAGTTATGCAATCTTCATCAAATACTTTGATGAGAGGGTGATCCATTCTCCACTAGGTTCAAGTCTAATTAACCCTAGAAGTGTTTTAAAGATAAGTTCTGATTCTATGTTATACTGTTCCTATATGTTGATTGACCTATATTCGAGTGTTTTAGATATATCTTAGCCTGGAATGCAACTATGTTCTGTGTCTAAAGGTGTACCACATCTGAGTCTCTATGCTACCGCCCCCTATCATTAAGGTAAATGGCCCTACTCACGGTACGAACAAAGACAGTTATGAAAGCCCTATGTCACTTTCGGGGATCACTCTGAAGGCTCGTAATCGCTGGCATAACGCTCTACTCAGCCTACCTAGACTACTATAACAAGCCAGGTGTTCAGCATGTTATTTTATCTAGTATGGCAGACACCAATACTAATTGATGCCTGTTAAACTAAATAGGTTATGAATAGACCGTGGTTAGGAATTGTCTATAACCCTATTTTAGAAATTGAGGTTAGTTTAACCTGTTTAGTTTAACAAGCATCAATTAGTATTGGTGTCTGCCATATTAGATAAAATAACCTGCGGAACACCCTGTTTGTTAAAGTAGTCTAAGTAGGCTGAGTAGAGCGTTTATGCCGGCATTAAGGGCCAACAGCGTGATCCCCTAAGTGACATAGGGCTTTCATAGTTGACTTTTGCTCGAAATGTGAGTAGGGCCGTTTACCTTGGCGATGGGGCGGTTTATTAGAGACTCAGATGTGGTACGCCTTTAGACTCAGAACATAGTTGCAATCCAGGCTAAGATATATCTAAAATACTCGAAGATAGGTCAATCAACATGTAGGAACAGTATAACATAGAATCAGGACCTCATCTATAAAATACTTTTAGGCTTAATTAAACTTAAACCTAGTGGAAAATGGATCACCCTCTCATCAAAGTTATTGATGACGATTGCATAACTGAATCATAAGATAAGAGTTAGGATTAAGGGATAGTTGCTACTAAGCCGTTACCAGTTCCCTGGGAGTACGATATTAGTAAATTAAGATCGTAGATACTTTCCAAGAACTAGCTACACGATAGGTACTCTGCCTTAGGTTCTGATTGATTAAGTGACAACAATTGAATGCTAAAGTGACAGTTAGTAAGACTGAGTCCTTAATTACTCATAATCGACATAGGTAAATAAAGCCTATCTTTTAGCATTGATGCGGTTTCCGACCGATGTGCTAAATAGGTGTTATTTTACGCTATGTTGATTATGAATAATTAAGGACTGTGATTGACTAATTGTCACATTTAGTCTCTATGGTGTCACTTAATCAGCCAGAACCTAAGGCAGACTACCTATCGTGTAGCTAGTCTGATGCGATTCCGGTTGACGTACTAAATAGGTGTTATTTTACCCTATGGCGATTATGATTAATTAAGGACTGTGATTGACTAATTGTCACGTTTAGTCTTATGGTGTCACTTAATCAGCCAGAATCTAAGGCAGAGTACCTATCGTGTAGCTAGTCTATTGGAAAGTATCTACGATTTTACTAAGTTAATTATCGTACTCCCAGGGAAGTGGCAACGGCTTAGTAGTAACTAGCCTCTTATCCTAACTCTTATCTTATGATTCAGTTATGCAATCTTCATCAAATACTTTGATGAGAGGGTGATCCATTCTCCACTAGGTTCAAGTCTAATTAACCCTAGAAGTGTTTTAAAGATAAGTTCTGATTCTATGTTATACTGTTCCTATATGTTGATTGACCTATATTCGAGTGTTTTAGATATATCTTAGCCTGGAATGCAACTATGTTCTGTGTCTAAAGGTGTACCACATCTGAGTCTCTATGCTACCGCCCCCCTATCATTAAGGTAAATGGCCCTACTCACGGTACGAACAAAGACAGTTATGAAAGCCCTATGTCACTTTCGGGGATCACTCTGAAGGCTCGTAATCGCTGGCATAACGCTCTACTCAGCCTACCTAGACTACTATAACAAGCCAGGTGTTCAGCATGTTATTTTATCTAGTATGGCAGACACCAATACTAATTGATGCCTGTTAAACTAAATAGGTTATGAATAGACCGTGGTTAGGAATTGTCTATAACCCTATTTTAGAAATTGAGGTTAGTTTAACCTGTTTAGTTTAACAAGCATCAATTAGTATTGGTGTCTGCCATATTAGATAAAATAACCTGCGGAACACCCTGTTTGTTAAAGTAGTCTAAGTAGGCTGAGTAGAGCGTTTATGCCGGCATTAAGGGCCAACAACGTGATCCCCTAAGTGACATAGGGCTTTCATAGTTGACTTTTGCTCGAAATGTGAGTAGGGCCGTTTACCTTGGCGATGGGGCGGTTTATTAGAGACTCAGATGTGGTACGCCTTTAGACTCAGAACATAGTTGCAATCCAGGCTAAGATATATCTAAAATACTCGAAGATAGGTCAATCAACATGTAGGAACAGTATAACATAGAATCAGGACCTCATCTATAAAACTTTTAGGCTTAATTAAACTTAAACCTAGTGGAAAATGGATCACCCTCTCATCAAAGTTATTGATGACGATTGCATAACTGAATCATAAGATAAGAGTTAGGATTAAGGGATAGTTGCTACTAAGCCGTTACCAGTTCCCTGGGAGTACGATATTAGTAAATTAAGATCGTAGATACTTTCCAAGAACTAGCTACACGATAGGTACTTTGCCTTAGGTTCTGATTGATTAAGTGACAACAATTGAATGCTAAAGTGACAGTTAGTAAGACTGAGTCCTTAATTACTCATAATCGACATAGGTAAATAAAGCCTATCTTTTAGCATTGATGCGGTTTCCGACCGATGTGCTAAATAGGTGTTATTTTACGCTATGTTGATTATGAATAATTAAGGACTGTGATTGACTAATTGTCACATTTAGTCTCTATGGTGTCACTTAATCAGCCAGAACCTAAGGCAGACTACCTATCGTGTAGCTAGTCTGATGCGATTCCGGTTGACGTACTAAATAGGTGTTATTTTACCCTATGGCGATTATGATTAATTAAGGACTGTGATTGACTAATTATCACGTTTAGTCTTATGGTGTCACTTAATCAGCCAGAATCTAAGGCAGAGTACCTATCGTGTAGCTAGTCTATTGGAAAGTATCTACGATTTTACTAAGTTAATTATCGTACTCCCAGGGAAGTGGCAACGACTTAGTAGTAACTAGCCTCTTATCCTAACTCTTATCT
The DNA here is from genome assembly GCA_027405835.1 of Asclepias syriaca. Taxonomy (NCBI): domain Eukaryota; kingdom Viridiplantae; phylum Streptophyta; class Magnoliopsida; order Gentianales; family Apocynaceae; genus Asclepias; species Asclepias syriaca. The sequence goes on along the minus strand of CM049926.1, from coordinate 20,418,046 downwards.
TATGATCCAGTTATGCAATCTTCATCAAATACTTTGATGAGAGGGTGATCCATTCTCCACTAGGTTCAAGTCTAATTAACCCTAGAAGTATTTTAAAGATAAGTTCTGATTCTATGTTATACTGTTCCTATATGTTGATTGACCTATATTCGAGTGTTTTAGATATATCTTAGCCTGGAATGCAACTATGTTCTGTGTCTAAAGGTTACCACATCTGAGTCTCTATGCTACCGCCCCCTATCATTAAGGTAAACGGCCCTACTCACGGTACGAACAAAGACAGTTATGAAAGCCCTATGTCACTTTCGGGGATCACTCTGAAGGCTCGTAATCGCTGGCATAACGCTCTACTCAGCCTACCTAGACTACTCTAACAAGCCAGGTGTTCAGCATGTTATTTTATCTAGTATGGCAGACACCAATACTAATTGATGCCTGTTAAACTAAACAGGTTATGAATAGACCGTGGTTTGGAATTGTCTATAACCCTATTTTAGTTTAAAAGAAACTACATTAGACATGCAGACATAATGATTATTTAGCAGGTGGCTATTTCCGGAAAAACATAATAACTTCAACATACAAAACAACTATTCATAAAATCATAATCTGATATTCATAATTGATGTTTAGGACAAAGCAATAAAACATATAAGAGAGGGGTATGGGGACTGATGCCATAAAGAATTCACCCTTTACTTAGTCTCGCCTACAGAGCGTACTGCTGTATACGTCGTATTGCTCGCCCTGACTCTGCTCACCAGAACCTTTAGAGGACGCTTCCTCAGCCTAGTAGCTAGACTTTACCTTACGTCCTGGGCTTAAGCCTAGCCCTGTGGACAGACTCTTCGAACGCCTAGAGCTCTCTTAGGATCTCCTAACGAAATCCCGGGTATTCTATGAATACCAGAAACGAACCTATCTATAGAAACCTAAGATCTGAGACTATTTCTCAGAAACTAAAACAAACACTAATAAGAAAGAAAACTGAGATCCGAGTCTCTAAGTGAGTTGTGTACTGGAAAACTGTACACTGGAAACCACTTAATGACTCAGATCGAGTGGAGAGGGATGAATTCAACTGCTGGAGGCCTGGGGTATTTATAGCAGCTTCCCGGAGTGAAAATCTCTGAAAAATTTGATGTGGGACAGCTTCTGGCGGCTCGGGACGCCCGTCCCGGTTCGGGAAGCCCGTCCTGATTCGTTGACCAGGTTCGGGATGCCCGTCCCGGTTCAGGATGCCCGTCCTGGTGGTTTGACTGGGTCGGGACACCCGTCCCGGACCTTTGACAAGGTCAACATTTCCAAAAATTGCGTTTTTGCCCCAGAATTTGCTGTTTTCGTCTACTTTTCACCTGACACTTCCAAAATCATAAAAACCGTGAAATCAAGTAAATAGTAAACAATTAATGTCAATTTACTCTCGATTTCACATTAAAACATACATAAAAACATGCTAAAAATGTGATACGATTTTCGCGTATCATAGTCTGTTGGAAAGTATCTATGATTTTATTAAATAAATATCATACTCCCAGGGAAGTGGCAACGGCTTAGTAGTAACTAGCCTTTCTTCCTAAATCTTATCTTATAATACAGTTATGCAATCTCCATCAATAATTTTGATGAGATGGTGATTCATTCTCCACTAGGTTTAAGTCTAGCCAAACCTGAAAGTGTTTTAAAGATTTGATCTTGATTTTATGTTATACTGTTACTATACGTTGATTGACCTATATTCGAGTGTTTTAGACATATCTTGGCCTGGATTGCAATTATGTTCTGTGTCTAAAGGCTACCACATCTGAGTTTCTACGCTACCGCCCCATCGTTAAGGGTAACGGCCCTACTCACGGCTCGGACTAAAGTCAGCAATGACCGCCCTATGTCACTTTGGGGATCATACTGCTCGTCGCATAACCGCCGGCATAAAACTCTACTCAGCCTACCTAGACTACTTTCAACCAACTGGGTGTTCCGCAGATTATTTTATCTAGTATGGCAGACACCAATACTAATTGATGTCTGTTAAACTAAACAGGTTATGAATAGACCGTGGTTAGGAATTGTCTATAACCCTAATTTCAGTTTAAAAGAACGGCAATAAACATGCAGACATAATGGATATTTAAGCAGGTGGCCATTTCGAGAAAAACATAATACTTCAACATAAATAACAAACATTCATAAAAACATAATCTGGTATTCAAACAGTTATTTGGACAAACACAGTAACAACATATAAGAGAGGGACAGGGGGACCGATGCCATAAAGAATTCACCCTTCACGAAGTCTCGCCAATGGAGCGTACTGCTGTATATGCCGTATTGCTTGACCCGACTCTGCTCGCCAGAACCGTCGGAGGACGCTTCCTCAGCCTAGTAACTAGGCTTTACCTTAATACCCAGCTTAAGCCCAGCCCTGTGGACTGACTGTTCGAACGCCTAGAGCCCTCTTAGGATCTCCTAACGAAATCCCGGGTATTCTATGAATACCAGAAACGAACCTATCTATAGAAACCTAAGATCTGAGACTATTTCTCAGAAACTAAAACAAAACACTAACAAGAAAGAAAACTGAGATCCGAGTCTTTGAGTGAGTTGTGTAATAGAGAATTGTACACTGGACACCACTAAATGACTCAGATCGAGTGGAGAGGAATGAATTCAACTGCTGGAGGCCTGGGGTATTTATAGCAGCTCGTATCACCTTTTTAGCATGTTTTTATGTATGAATTTGGGTGAAATTGAAGGTAATTTGATCTTGATTGTTCATTATTTACTTAATTTCACAGTTTTTATGATTTTGGAAGTGTCAGGTGAAAAGTAGACGAAAACAGCAAATTTTGGGGCAAAAACGCAATTTTTGGAAATATTGACTTAGTCAACGGGTCAGGACGGGCGTCCCGTTGACAACGTATAGTAACAGTATAACATAAAATCAGGATCTAATCTTTAAAAAACTTTCAGGTTTAGCTAGACTTAAACCTAGTGGAGAATGAATCACCCTCTCATCAAAATTATTGATGAAGATTGCATAACTGGATTATAAGATAAGAGTTAGGAAGAAAGGCTAGTTACTACTAAGCCGTTGCCACTTCCCTGGGAGTACGATATTTATTTAATAAAATCGTAGATACTTTCCAACAGACTAGCTACACGATAGGTACTCTGCCTTAGGTTCTGGCTGATTAAGTGACACCATAGAGACTAAATGTGACAATTAGTCAATCACAGTCCTTAATTATTCATAATCAACATAGGGTAAAATAACACCTATTTAGCACATCGGTCGGAAACCCCATCAGTAGGGGCCGAGCTGAGTCCGATTATGCCGGCGGCTAGGGCAAGCGGTATGATCCCCAAAGTGACATAGGGCTTTCATGGATGCCTTCGTTCCGAACCGTGAGTAGGGCCGTCATTAAGGTATGGCGGTTTATTAGAGACCTCGGATGTGGTATGCCTTTAGACACAGAACATAGTTGCAATCCAGGCTAAGATGCATCTAAAATATTCAAATTTAGGTCATTCAACATAGAAGAACAGTATAACATAGAATCAGAACTCATCTATAAAACACTTCTAGGATTAATTAGACTTAAACCTAGTGGAGAATGAATCACCTTCTCATCAAAATATTTGATGAAGATTGCATAACTGGATCATAAGATAGGAGTTAGGATAAAAGGCTAGTTACTACTAAGCCGTTGCCACTTCCCTGGGAGTACGATATTTATTTAATAAAATCGTAGATACTTTCCAACAGACTAGCTACACGATAGGTACTCTGCCTTAGGTTCTGGCTGATTAAGTGACACCATAGAGACTAAATGTGACAATTAGTCAATCACAGTCCTTAATTATTCATAATCAACATAGGGTAAAATTACACCTATTTAGCACGTCGGTCGGAAACCCATCAATGTGTGTGATTGATACGCGAAAATCGTATCACCTTTTTAGCATGTTTTTACGTATGAATTTGGGTGAAATCAAGGGCAATTTGATCTTGATTGTGCATTATTCACGTAATTTCACAGTTTTTATGATTTTGGAAGTGTCAGGTGCAAAGTAGACGAAAACAGCAAATTTTGGGGCAAAAACGCAATTTTTGGAAATATTGACTCGGTCAAAGGTCCGGGACGGGCATCCTGACCAAGCCAAGCCAGAGGGACGGGCGTCCAGCACCAGGGACGGGCGTCCCGACCTGGTCAACAGACCAGGACGGGCGTCCAAATCTGGGACGGGCGTCCCGAGCCGCCAGAAGTTGTCCCACATCGAATTTTTCAGAGATTTTCACTCCGGGAAGTTGCTATAAATACCCTAGGCCTCCAGCAGTTGAATTCATTCCTCTCCACTCGATTTGAGTCATTTAGTGGTGTCTAGTGTACAATTCTCTCGTACACAACTCACTCAGAGACTCGGATCTCAGTTTCTTTCTTATTAGTGTTTTGTTTTAGTTTCTGAGAAATAGTCTCAGATCTTAGGTTTCTATAGATAGGTTCGTTTCCGGTGTTCATAGAATACCCGAGATTTCGTTAGGAGATCCTAAGAGGGCTCTAGGCGTTCGAAGAGTCAGTCCACAGGGCTGGGCTTAAGCTGGGTATTAAGGTAAAGCCCAGTTACTAGGCTGAGGAAGCGTCCTCCGAAGGTTCTGGTGAGCAGAGTCAGAGGAAGCAGTACGACATATACAGCAGTACGCTCTGCGGCGAGACTACGTAAAGGGTGATTTCTTTATGGCATTAGTCCCCATACCCCTCTCTTATATGTTGTTATTGTTTTTACTCTAAATACTTATTATGAACATCAGATTACGATTTTTATGAATAGTTGTTTTATATGTTGAAGTTGTTATGTTTTTCTGGAAATAGCCACCTGCTAAATATTCACTATGTCTGCATGTTTAATGTGCTCTTTTAAACTAAAGTTAGGGTTATAGACAATTCCTAACCACGGTCTAATCATAACCTATTTAGTTTAACAGGCATCAATTAGTATTGGTGTCTGCCATGCTAGATAAAATAACATGTTGAACACCCTGCCTGTTAAAGTAGTCTAGGTAGGGGCCGAGCTGAGTCCGATTATGCCGGCGGCTAGGGCAAGCGGTATGATCCCCGAAGTGACATAGGGCTTTCATGGATGCCCTCTAGGAAACAGTGTCTGGGGCTCGGACCATACATCACCAGGCTAGCTCGCTACCTGGAGTTGGACATAGAGGGCTCGGAGCTTACTCTGGTCGCCCCGACCACCATTCCCACAGATGTTACCATTCTACGGAACATGGGAATGGTTGTCCGGGATGCGAATGGCCACGACACCATCCATACGGAGCAGACAGGACAGGCGTCGGCATCGGAAGCATTTCCAGCACATATCCCTCCGTCCGAGACGTTCGTGCCACGTACTGCCTTCGAACGACACATGTCGCACGGATTGGCAGAACTATCGGCCCGATACAGTCGAGACATGGAGAGGATTGACAGACGGCTGACAATGATGGAAGACAAGATTGACAGACGTTTGGCGATGATAGATGACAGGATCGCCATGACCACCAGCCGGATTGAGGAGATACATCAGCAGACTTCCCGAGTGGCGGAGAACTTCGAGTTTGACTTTATAGCAGAACTCGGTCCACTGGACGACGATCCGCCGGGTTCTTAGTCTCTCTCTCTCCTTCTTTCCTTTTCTTTCCTTTCTTTTGCTTTTGTTTTTCTTGTTCTATGTGTATAAGCATGTCTGGGCTGTATGACGTATGAATCTATGAAAAAAATTGATTTATATGAAATACAGAATTATTTGCATTATTTTATGTCTTACTTACCAATACAGAATCCTTTTTCTTTTGTTTACTTCTTATTTTCAAATAAGTGTGGGGTAAGACTCTTTTCTGTTTTATTTCTTATTTTCAAATAAGTGTGGGGTTTAGCTAGATATGCATGAACACTGAGGACAGTGCCAGCCTTAAGTGTGGGGTAGCAGTGCACGGTGCACTGTAGTAGTTTTTTATTCTTTTGCTTGTTTTCCCCGTATTTTCACACCCTTCCAAATTTTTTTCAAACTTTTTCCGTCTTTCAGACTTCTAAATGCAGTATGATTGGTTAAACAATTGCTTATGTCTATGATATGTAGGTAGTATGCTATGGTTAGTAGGAGATAGTTGATAGCTATCTTGGACTAATTGATTAGGAATAGGGAATTCCTGATAACTGAGCACAACTTTGTCTGGATTAGAGACCTCAACCAATTACCTTTTCAAGATTGAACTAGATGAAATTAGACCAGTTGTGGATGTTTTGACAATTAGAATAACTGGATGAGGCTCTGAGCTAAAAGTGAAAGGAAACAAAAGATAGTTAATCAAATAAGGGTAGTTTGCCAGCGGCCTTCGCTACTCGAGCACCACTCCTTCGGGGAATTTAAAGCCTGATGCCCTAAGGTCGTGTAGATCTGGGAGTCATCGGAGTGGGACTCGCTACATGGGTAGTTGAAGTTGACGTGTTCTAAGCAGACTCAAAATACCCTAAATCTATAAAGAAAATAACTAAGTGCTAAAACATCAAAAATCTGATCACCAAAGCTCAGAACTCAAAAAGTTGTCTGTTGTTAATATGTCTAGCGATAGGTCAAAGTGTTATCTGATAGTAGTTAAGATAAGAGTACATTGTGTTGACTATTTGGTCTAGACTAGTACACACACTACACATCAGGAAGACCCTATGACTAAGAAAAAAGTCCAACCTAGTTGTTGATTTATTTTCTGCCTGATCATAACAAGCTACTAAAAACATCTGAGACCTTGTCATAGCAACCTAACCAGACAGACCTGTATTTTTGGAATAAAAACATGACTAGGAATTTAAGTAACTTCAGGTAAACTTTGCTTGAGGACAAGCAAAAGGCTAAGTGTGGGGTTATCTGATACGCGAAAATCGTATCACCTTTTTAGCATGTTTTTACGTATGAATTTGGGTGAAATCAAGGGCAATTTGATATTGATTGTGCATTATTCACTTAATTTCACAATTTTTATGATTTTGGAAGTGTCAGGTGCAAAGTAGACGAAAACAGCAAATTTTGGGGCAAAAACGCAATTTTTGGAAATGTTGACTCGGTCAAAGGTCCGGGACGGGCGTCCCGACCAAGCCAAGCCAGAGGGACGGGCGTCCAGCACCAGGGACGGGCGTCCCGACCTAGTCAACAGACCAGGACGGGCGTCCCAATCCGGGACGGGCGTCCCGAGCCGCCAGAAGCTGTCCCACATCGAATTTTTCAGAGATTTTCACTCCGGGAAGCTGCTATAAATACCCCAAGCCTCCAGCAGTTGAATTCATTCCTCTCCACTCGATCTGAGTCATTTAGTGGTGTCTAGTGTACAATTCTCTCTTACACAACTCACTCAGAGACTCGGATCTCAGTTTCTTTCTTATTAGTGTTTTGTTTTAGTTTTTGAGAAATAGTCTCAGATCTTAGGTTTCTATAGATAGTTTCGTTTCCGGTGTTCATAGAATACCCGAGATTTCGTTAGGAGATCCTAAGAGGGCTCTAGGCGTTCGAAGAGTCAGTCCACAGGGCTGGGCTTAAGCTAGGTATTAAGGTAAAGCCCATTTACTAGGCTGAGGAAGCATCCTCCGAAGGTTCTGGTGAGTAGAGTCAGAGGAAGCAGTACAACATATACAGCAGTACGCTCTGCGGCGAGACTACGTAAAGGGTGATTTCTTTATGGCATCAGTCCCCATACCCCTCTCTTATATGTTGTTATTGTTTTTACTCTAAATACTTATTATGAACATCAGATTATGATTTTTATGAATAGTTGTTTTATATGTTGAAGTTGTTATGTTTTTCCGGAAATAGCCACCTGCTAAATATTCACTCTGTTTGCATGTTTAATGTGCTCTTTTAAACTAAAGTTAGGGTTATAGACAATTCCTAGCCACGGTCTAATCATAACCTGTTTAGTTTAACAGGCATCAATTAGTATTGGTGTCTGCCATGCTAGATAAAATAACATGTTGAACACCCTGCCTGTTAAAGTAGTCTAGGTAGGGGCCGAGCTGAGTCCGATTATGCCGGCGGCTAGGGCAAGCGGTATGATCCCCGAAGTGACATAGGGCTTTCATGGATGCCTTCATCCCGAACCGTGAGTAGGGCCGTCATTAAGGTAGGGCGGTTTATTAGAGACCTCGGATGTGGTACGCCTTTAGACACAGAACATAGTTGCAATCCAGGCTAAGATATATCTAAAATACTCGAATATAGGTCAATCAACATATAGGAACAGTATAACATAGAATCAGAACTCATCTATAAAGCACTTCTAGGATTAATGAGACTGAAACCTAGTGGAGAATGAATCACCCTCTCATCAAAGTATTTGATGAAGATTGCATAACTGGATCATAAGATAGGAGTTAGGATAAAAAGCTAGTTACTACTAAGCCGTTGCCACTTCCCTGGGAGTACGATAATTATTTAATAAAATCGTAGATACTTTCCAACAGACTAGCTACACGATAGGTACTCTGCCTTAGGTTCTGGCTGATTAAGTGACACCATAGACTAAATGTGACAATTAGTCAATCACAGTCCTTAATTATTCATAATCAACATAGGGTAAAATAATACCTATTTAGCACGTCAACAGGAATCGCATCAGTGATCATGTCTGGGTTGTATGAAATATGAATCTATATATAACATTGATTGATATGACATAACAGCATTGTTTCTTTTATGATATCTTGTTATCTCTGTTATTGCTTACCTATAGTTCTTCGAATAAGTGTGGGGTAAGAGCATTTTCTGTTTTATTTTTGTGTCTAGTTTTCAAATAAGTGTGGGGTAATTAGAAATGCATGAACACTGAGGACAGTGTCAGACTTAAGTGTGGGGTAGCAGTACACAGTGCACTGTAGTGGTTTGAAAATTTTTGCATGATTTCGCTTGTTTTCCCCATATTTTCACACCCTTCCAAAATTTTTAAAAAAATTTTCACTCTTTCATAATTCTAAATGCTTCAGAAGTTCGGACTTCGGGGAGGGCGTCCCGGTTCAGGACTACCGTCCTGACCTGGTCAACAGACCGGGACGGGCGTCCCGAACCAGAATTCAGAATCCCACATCGAATTTTTGAGAGAAAATCACTCCAGAAAGCTGCTATAAATACCCAGGCCTTCCTCAGTTGAATTCATCCCTCTCCACTCGATCTGAGTCATTCAGTGGTTTCCAGTGTACAAATCTCGAGTACACAACTCACTCGGAGACTCAGATTTCAGTATAAGTTTTCTTTCTTTCCTTTTTGTGTTTCATTTTTCTTAGTTTCTGAGAATTAGTCTCAGATCCTAGGGTTCGATAGATAGGTTCGTTTATGGTATTCATAGAATACCCGGGATTTCGTTAGGAGATCCTAAGAGGGCTCTAGACGTTCGAAGAGTCAATCCACAGGGCTGGGCTTAAGCCCAGGACGTAAGGTAAATTCTAGCTACTAGGCTGAGGAAGCATCCTCCGAAGGTTCTGGCGAGCAGAGTCGGGTCGGGTAGTACAACATATACAAGCAGTTGCTCCAACGGCGCGACTACGTAAAGGGTGATTTCTTTATGGCATCAGTCCCCCATGTCCCTCTGTTTATATGTTTGTACTGTGTTTGTTCCAAACATTAATTATGAATATGAGATTATGATTCCTATGAGTATTTGTTATATATGTTGAAGTTATTATGTTTTTCCGAAAATAGCCACTTGCTTAAATATTCATTATGTCTGCATTTCTAATGTAGTTTCTTTTAAACTAAAATTAGGGTTATAGACAATTCCTAACCACGGTCTATTCATAACCTGTTTAGTTTAACAGGCATCAATTAGTATTGGTGTCTGCCATACTATATAAAATAACCTGCGGAACACCTTGTTTGTTAGAGTAGTCTAGGTAGGCTGAGTAGAGTGTTATGCCGGCGGTTATGGGCCAGCGGCGTGATCCCCGAAGTGACATAGGGCTTTCATATTTGTCTTTTGTTCGAACTATGAGTAGGGCCGTTTACCTTAGCGATGGGGCGGTAGCATAGAGACTCAGATGTGGTACACCTTTAGACTCAGAACATAGTTGCATTCCAGGCTAAGATATATCTAAAACACTCGAAGATAGGTCAATCAACATATAAGAATAGTATAACATAGAATCAGGACTTTGTCTATAAACACTTTTAGGCTTAATTAGACTTAAACCTAGTGGGGAATGGATCACCCTCTCATCAAAGTTATTGATGACGATTGCATAACTGGATCATAAGATAAGAGTTAGAATAAAAAGGCTAGCTACTACTAAGTCGTTACCACTTCCCTGGGAGTACGATATTTATTTAATAAAATCGTAGATACTTTCCAACAGACTAGTTACACGATAGGTACTCTGTCTCAGGTTCTGACTGATTAAGTGACACTATAAAGACTAAACGTGACAATTAGTCAATCCCAGTCCTTAATTACTCATAATCAACATAGGGTAAAACAACACCTATTTAGCATATCAGTCGGAAAGCCATCAGATTTTTGGCACCGTTGCCGGGGAAATATCATAATGAAGCGGTAGTAACCTAGACTTTAGATCTACACTTATCTTATACTAGTTAGACAATCACTTTCCGAAATATAGGATTATCATAACTAACTAATTTTAGATATTATTTGAAATTAAGACATTTAGGATAATCAAATTTTAGAAAATTATTCTAAAACCATATTGAGGAAATTATCTGCTTTCTAAATATAATATAAAAGAAAAAAAATGTTAAATTTAAAATCCCTAAAAATATTTTTCTTGCTTTTCTATTTTACTTTCCATCTTTGTTTTTGTTATTCCTAACCAGACTTTGCACTCAGAGATGAAGAGAACAAGAGCAGCTACTAACCAAGCAAAGAAAACAGAAATCCCTGACACTCCAGGACCAAAGAAGACAAAGCCAGAAGGACCATCCAGGCCTGAACCAGAAATACCACGAGGGAACCTTCCTTCACAACCGGTAGAAGTAAACTCAAGCCTAGATACCAGTGACCTAGTGAGAAGATTCCTGAACACCCGTGAGCCTAGCCCCACGGAAGAAGTTCCTTCTGAAGATACCTTCCCTCCTAGAGAAGAACCTCAAAGATCTCCAGTTCACACTCCTGCCCAGAGAGTTCCTATAAATCCACCACCCCTTGACCAAACCCAGAATTCACCAACATCTCCTGCATACACTCCAACACCTAACGAGCACACCCCTTCATCCGGGGGAAGTACTAACGGTTTTCACTCAGTGTTGTCCATGCAGATAGATACCTTGGCTCGACAGATCTATGAGATGGATCAAGGAATTGCAAGGAGATTGTGTCATTTAGACCAAATCAGTCTAAATATCACAACCAACATGGACCGACTCAGAGCCACGATCAGTCTCCAGGAGAACCAAGGTACACAACTACTCCGGGAGATGGCTGACTTACGAAGTGAGCAGGGCAGGCAAAGGGATGAGATGAGAGCCATGCTCATAGAGATGCGAAACTTTCAGGCAGAGCTACGTGAGATCAGAGACAAGGGTCGTTGAAAAAGGGAAGATTCTTTTACTCTTATTCTCAGCAAATAAATTGTTTGAACTCAAATTAAATAATTGACCCCTATTTTCTATTTTTCAAACTTTTTAAAGGTTCCTTTATTTTATTCAACAATTTTTCTTCAGACATTTTATTTTTCAAATTTCTATGAAAAGCAAAGGTTTTGCAAATGTAGTTTATTTTTCACTAATTAAATAAACTCAGTTTTTGTTTTTCTAAAATTCTTGCTGAATTTAAGTTAGGATAAGATTAGGGTAGTCATGATTTTCGAAAAGAGAGATTGAGAAATTTTTGCATAGAGTTTTTAACAGCTTCTGAATTTGATTGGATAAACATGAAGACTTGTTAAATGTTATTTTTGGTGTACTGAGATTTGCAGGGAATTACGAAAGAAAAAAAATTTCAGAATTGGCACGCATCCCGAAGCAATCCGGGACGGGCGTCCCGAAGGCCACCCCTCCTACAAATATTCTATTTTTCTCATTTTCCTTCAAATCAACCTCCAAAAATTCATCTCTCTAAAAATTTTCTCTCTACCTTCTCTCTACAAATTTTTGGCAACCTTCCCGAAGTTTAAAAATTCGAATTTCCCTCCAAAATTTGAATTTTAAATTTCCTTCCAAATTCGGATTTCCCTCCAAAAAAATCAAAATCCTTCCCTAACCAAAATCCACCCTTCCGAATTCAAATTCACCTCCAGAATTCGAATTCGAATCTTCCTTCCCGACTAAATTCTCAAAGTCTCTCGAACATCTCAAATGGCTCCCAAACGCGCCCGTATCACATCCACCATGACCGTCACTTCGGTGGCACATCCCTTCATGTTGTTTCACTCCAGCCCAGCATACCAGGAGAGATGTCATGGGTATATCGGACGCACCATGCTGACTGGAAGAACACTTGACTGGGCAGCACTACAGACACTAGAAGTTGAGCAGGAAGTCAGACGCATGCTCGACGTACTACCCTACAGTTGAGACCTAGAGTTGGTATGTGAGTTCTATGCGTCGTTTACGTACCATCAGGAGCAGATCACGTTCCGCTTGGGCGGAATAGATCGATCGATGAGCATGGCCGAGTTCGGCATTGCCTTGGGTATCTAGCAGAGAGACGAGCTGGATACGCCCGCTTACACCACAGTAGTTCGACACTTCATGTCTGCAGACGTCTCCACTGCTTGGGCTCAGATCTGCATGACGGGTGTTCCCTACCAACATGGCTTTGCGAAAGCCACGGGTATTTATCATGCTCTTTGATAACTCTAGAATAATAGAGTTATTCACATCTAATTTACCACATTTTATTCGGGAATTAATTGACTTTATTTGGAAAATGGAATAAAAATGTGTTGATTTGATATTTTCTCTCTTTTTACCTAAAAATGTGGATTTATGGTTAAAAGTCAATTTAATTGAATAAATTTCTCAACATGTGGATAAGTTGTATTATTTGTTATTTGGGAATATATTTGAATTGACTTATTGTGACAAGGGTAAAGAGGGAATGTGGATGGTTGACATTGTTGGATAAAAGTGACCGAGAGGAAAGTGAAGAATGTGTGGAAAATTTGCATCTCTACATATATGTATCTATACGTATCTATATGTATATATATATATATATATATATATATATTACACACCCACACACCATTTGTCACTCAAAATCCAGCTGGACACTTGTGGACATACTATGCATATTATTCCTTTTGTCCTATCCATTATATATATATATATATATATATATATATATATATATATATATATATATATATATGTTTGTTTGTAGACAAGGTGGACAAGAAAGTAGAAGACAAAGACAAGAATTTCAGGAAAGTAGCTGGAATGTGCAGATGGAATGTGCTGCTGGAATCCTGCAGCAATCATAGGAAAAAGACAAGAATTTCAGGAATGTGCTACTGGAATATGCTGCTGAAATCCTGCAGCAATCATAGGAAAAAAAGACAGAAATTCGTCTGCAAATGCTGCATCATTCAGTGGAAGATGACAAGAAAATTCCAAAAGACAGCTGCAAATTATTTTTTTATTTGCTGGATTTTTTGGAAAGAAAAATAAGGGAATTATGGACAGTGGGCACGGGAGAGATTAGTTCAGTTTTGGCTTTTGGCCATTTGAGAATAGGATATGTTTTCTTCTTAGTTTTTTTAGACTAACTTTTGAGAGGGAAGAACCCAAGAGTGAGCAGGGTGACTTGCTGCAGCATTCATCAACTGAGTAGTAGAGACACAGCAGCATCAAGCAGAGGAAACGAAGGGCAGCAGTACGTTGATTAAACCGATTTGGGCAGTAGGGTGATCTCCGATCCAGAGTAATCCTCTCTCCATTTCTTCAAGTTACTACTGTTTTGTAATCAAATGTTCTTTGTAATATGAGAATGTTTACATGTATTCAAGGATTGATTAAAAATGTTTTGGGAGTAATATGTTTTCCGTCTTAGGCTTGACTCTGTTGATTGGTGTCACTAAGGACCTAGGGACTGTTTTTCCTATTACTTTAGTCCTTGTCTTTCATGATTCTTGGTTCAAGGGTTAATTAAAAATGTTTTGGGAGTGATTTGTTTTCCGTCTTAGGCTTGACTCCGTTGATTGGTGTCACTAAGGACCTAGGGACTATCTTTCCTATTACGTTGATTCTTGTTTTCCATGATTCGTTTCAGCATAATATATATCTTTAACCTGATGATGTTGTGGTGTAGTTAAGTATGAGCATGTTGAATACACTATTTTGACTATGATGATAAGTATGCTGCAGCATTACTTTCTGTTTTTATGTTTAATGCTTGTATGGGGCAATGCTTGGTTTATTCATGTAATTGCATTAGAATTATGTGGCGCTATATTTGAGAACTGCGTGAACAGCGGTAATCATATAGTAGTGGATTTGAGAACTGCGTGAACAGCGGTACATTCACTGCCTAGCGTTGCGCTAGGTCCACGGTATGTTATCAGGGATCTAGACTAGTAGATCAAGTAGTTTGGGTGAAACCAGACATGCTATAGCATTGATATGGAACTGAAAGCATGCTTTGTATACTTAAATTCATCTTTAGCTTGTACTTACATTTTTGGCGTAAATGCTGCAGCATTGTATTACCTGCAGTACTCTTGTGGTAATTTCCAGTAGGCTGACTTTTAACTGTAATTTTAGTTAGGTAGAATTGCTGCAGCATTTCAGTTGCTGCAGCATTTAAGTTGCTGCAGCAGTAGCTTAACCTCCGAATCTCCACCCATTCATGATTTATCATTCTTTATTCTTTTATTCTTTTAACCATTTGTACAATCGTATTTGCATTTGTAATTGGCATACATAGTCCCTGTGGGATCGATAATCTTGTACTTAGGTATATATATTACTTGTTGACTGGTGTATACTTGCACTTGTTAAGATTGCGTTGATTTATTCTATTTTCTTTATCTTTACAAATTGTGACACACGCACACAACGCAACAAGTTTTTGGCGCCGTTGCCGGGGACTTTAGTGTCAATTGATTGTAAATATTGTTTGCATTTGGTTATATTTTTGTTGTTTTATGTTATACTCATTCTTGAGCTTATGAGATTATTGAAATGATTGTATGAGGGACGAATAAATTATGCATGGGCTGAACTGTTTTTTGTGAGTTTATTGATCTGAATTATTTGTCAAATTTTCAGCTTGTGTATATCATATATTTCTTAACGTGTGCTGATTTTTGCATGAGTAAAGCACAAAAGGACTCTCAATCTACATTGCTGCCACTAGATCCAGAAATTGAGAGAACAACTAAATCGTTAAGAAAGAAGAAGCAAACTACAGATAAGGCGGTCATGGCAGAACAATGAGTTACCAAGCTGAACCTGTCTACAATCCTGTAGTAATGGCAGATGATGGGGACCATGCTATCTGACAGTATGTTGTCCCTATGTTTAATGAATTGAATCCAAGCATTGGAAGACCAGAGATGACTGCAGCCCAGTTCGAGATGAAACCAGTGATGTTTCAAATGTTGAAAACGGGATAGCATATGAAGTGTATAGGCTGAAATTGTTCCCGTACTCCCTAAGACTTCTACAATAACCACCACCTTCAAACGCTTTAGAAAACATGATGAGAGACTTCATGGCAAGGACGGAAACAACCATACATGGATTATCCTCTACTGTGCGGAACTTGGAAAGCCAAATGGGGCAGTTAGCTCAGGAGATGAGGAGCAGACCACAAGGATCACTCCCAAGTGATACAGAAAATCCAAGGAGAGAAGAAATGAACATTGCAAAGCGGTAACACTACGAAGTGGCAGAATACTGGACGAGCCAAAAATGAAGTCTGGAGAAGCTGAGAAGACCAGTGAGTCCAGACAGAATGCAGAAATTCCAGTAGCTAAAAAAATAATCAGGGGAGCCAAATGCTGCAGCATCGCAAATGCTGCAGCAAAACAGCATTCCAGAACAGCCGAATGCTGCAGCAAAACAGTGTTCCAGAACAGCCGAATGCTGCAGCAATGCAAAATTCCAGAGAGCAAACCAGTACAACCACGCATGCCTTTTCCACAGAGGTTTGCCAAAAAGAAACAAGATGAGCAGTTCAAGAAGTTCTTGGACATTTTAAAGCAGCTGCACATCAACATTCCATTGGTAGAAGCAATCGAACAAATGCCCAACTACGCCAAATTTATGAAGGATATCCTTACAAAGAAGAGAAAGTTGGGAGAATATGAAATTGTTGCACTAACCAAAGAATGTAGTTTCTTTTTGCAGGATAAATTGCCCCCTAAAATGAAAGATCCGGGGAGTTTCAATATTCCTTGTTCTATTGGAGAATCCTATTGTGGTATGGCCTTGTGTGATCTTGGTGCTAGCATCAACTTGATGCCTATGTCAGTTTTCAAACAATTGGGCATAGGAAAGGTAAGACCTACGACGGTAACTTTGCAATTGGCGGATAGGTCTCTAGCTCACCCCGATGGGAAAATTGAGGATGTCCTGGTAAGAGTGGATAAGTTTATTTATCCAGCTGACTTTATTGTTCTTGATTATGAAGCAGACAGGGAAGTTCCCATTATTTTAGGAAGACCTTTCCTAGCTACAGGAAGGACTCTTATTTATGTGCAGAAAGGTGAGCTAACCATGAGATTCCAGGACGATAAAGTCACATCCAACGTATACAAAGCCATGAAATTCCATGATGAAGGTGAGGAGTGTTTTCAGATCACCACCAATGATTCTTGGGAAGAAAAAGATGAAGAGCAAGATGAGGATGCCAAGGATGCATTGTTGGAGGAAAGTCTACATGATGATGGCAATGTGGAGACCAAAGCATATTCAGCTTGGGTAGAAGCAAACCCCCAAAAGTTCAGATTTCAAGCCCAATTTGAATCCTTGGAGTTGTCTTCTCGAGATTTCAAGATAACAAAACCTTCAGTTGAAGAACCACCACAGCTGGAATTGAAGCAATTGCCGCAACATTTGAAGTATGGTTTTCTAGGGGCAGAATCTACACTGCCAGTAATCATTTCAGCAATGCTGAGTGCGAAACAGGAAGAGAATTGCTTGGAGCTTTGCAGCAGCATAAGCGAGCTATGTGATGGACCATAGCTTACATCAAAGGTATATGACTAACCTTATGCATGCACAAGATAATTTTGGAAGACAATTCCAAAAAATTTAATAGAAGGGCAGAAATGATTAAATCCAATTACGAAGGAAGTGGTAAAGGAACAAAATTATCAAGTGGCTAGATTTTGGCATTATTTATCCTATATCAAACAGCGCTGGGGATGGAGAATTTGCATGGATTACAAGAAGATAAACAAAGCCACAAGAAACGACCGCTTCCCACTGCCTTTTATTAATCAAATGTTGGATAGGTTGTTTGGACGGGATTCTTATTGCTTTTTGGATGGGTATTCTGGCTACAATCGGATTGCTATAGCACTAGAGGACCAGAACAAAACGACCATCACTTGTCCTTATGGTACTTTAGCATTCAGAAGAATGCCATTCAGACTGTGTAATGCTCCAGCAATGTTCCAACGATATATGATGGCCATTTTCACAGATATGGTGAAGCAATATTTAGAGGTTTTCATGAATGACTTCTCCATATTTAGGGACTCTTTTGAAAAATGCTTAGAGAATATGGCCAAGGTGCTTAAACGTTGTGAGGACACCAACCTAGTCCTCAATTGGAAGTAGTGTCACTTCATGGTTAAAGAAGACATTGTGCAAAAACTCTTCAATTATAATACTTATCGATGATAAGTAGTTAATTGAGCACAATCTATAAGTGAACACTTTCATCTATTATTTATTGCATTTCTTTTTATTTCGTTTTTCTTATTTCTTCTTGTTTGTTTTTTTTTTCAGCTTTCGATTTCTTTTCCTTGTTTTGTTTTAATTGTTGTTCTTTTATTTTCAGGTGCCTCAATTCGGAATTAATGGCTGTTTACTCCTGAGTTTCTTTCAGAATTTTCAGAATTGGTTTTGAAACTTCAATTTCATATTGCACTGCCATTTTCTTTCTCTCTTATCGGTACTCTTCTGCTTGTTAATACAAGTATGCCTACGGTCAAAGAGCAAAAGGAGTCAAGGCTATTTTATTAAAGAAATGGGAGTGGCCACTGCCTCTCGACAGAAATGCTGTGACAACAGGCTGCCACACACCTACAAAGCCATTCAATGCGGCCTTAGTCCAATTTCAATTTCAAATTTCAAGCGGTGAAATTCAACAAGGGACTGCCATGAATTGACTACTTATGCAAGCAGCCCTAGTTCCTTTCAATTTCAAAATTTTCAATAGGTGGCATACAACTAGAACTTGTTGGGAAACCAAAAAGCATTCAACAAACCAAAAGATTCCAGGTATGCCTACGGTCAAAGAGCAAAAGGAGTCAAGGCTATTTTATTAAAGAAATGGGACTTGCCACTGCCTCTCGACAGAAATGCTGTGACAACAGGCTGCCACACACCTACAAAGCCATTCAAGGCAGCCTTAGTCCAATTTCAATTTCAAATTTCAAGCGGTGAAATTCAACAAGGGACTGCCATGAATTGACTACTTATGCAAGCAGCCCTAGTTCCTTTCAATTTCAAAATTTTCAATGGGTGGCATACAACTAGAACTTGTTGGGAAACTGATACGCGAAAATCATATACCTTTTTTAGCATGTTTTTATGTATGATTTAGGATGAAATTGATAGGAAATCGATCTTAATTGATTGTTATTTACTCAATTTCACAGTTTTTATGATTTTGGAAGTGTCAGGTGAAAAGTAGACGAAAACAGCAAATTTTGGGGTAAAAATGCAAATTTTGGAAATGCTGACTTGGTCAACGGTCCGGGACGGGCATCCCGACCTGGTCAACAGATCTAGATGGGCGTCCCAATCCGGGACTGGCGTCCCGAACCCCGGGAAGCTGCTATAAATACCCCAGGCCTCCAGCAGTTGAAATCATTCCTCTCCACTTGATCTGAGTCATTTAGTGGTTTCCAGTGTACACTTCTCTAGTACACAACTCACTCAGAGACTCGGATCTCAGTTTTCTTTCTTATTAGTGTTTGTTTTAGTTTTTGAGAAATAGTCTCAGATCTTAGGCTTCTATAGATAGGTTTGTTTCTGGTATTCATAGAATACCCGGGATTTCGTTAGGATATCCTAAGAGGGCTCTAGGAGTTCGAAGAGTCAGTCCACAGGGCTGGGCTTAAGCTGGGTATTAAGGTAAAGCCCAGTTACTAGGCTGAGGAAGCGTCCTCCGAAGGTTCTGGTGAGCAGAGTCAGGGCGAACAATACGACATATACAGCAGTACGCTCCGTCGGCGAGACTACGTAAAGGGTGATTTCTTTATGGCATCAGTCCCCATGTCCCTCTCTTATATGTTGTTATTGTGTTGTTCTAAATATCTATTATGAATACGAGATTACGATTTTTATGAATAGTTGTTTTATATGTTGACGTTATTATATTTTTCCGGAAATAGCCACCTGCTAAATATTCACTATGTCTACATGTTTAATGTGCTCTTTTAAACTAAAGTTAGGGTTATAGACAATTCCTAACCACGGTCTAATCATAACCTGTTTAGTTTAACAAGCATCAATTAGTATTGGTGTCTGCCATGCTAGATAAAATAACCTGCTGAACACCCTGCCTGTTAAAGTAGTCTAGGTAGGGGCCGAGCTGAGTCCGATTATGCCGATGGCTTGGGCAAGCGGTATGATCCCCGAAGTGACATAGGGCTTTCATGGATGCCTTCGTCCCGAACCGTGAGTAGGGCCGTCATTAAGGTAGGGCGGTTTATTAGAGACCTCAGATGTGGTACACCTTTAGACACAAAACATAGTTGCAATCCAGGCTAAGATATATCTAAAATACTCGAATATATGTCAATCAACATATAGGAACAGTATAACATAGAATCAGGACCCCCTCTATAAAACACTTTTAGGTTTGGTTAGACTTAAACCTAGTGGAGAATGAATCACCCTCTCATCAAAAGTTATTGATGAAGATTGCATAACTGGATTATAAGATAATAGTTAGGATAAAGGCTAGTTACTACTAAGCCGTTGCCACTTCCCTGGGAGTACGATAATTATTTAATAAAATCGTAGATACTTTCCAACAGAATAGCTACACGATAGGTACTCTGCCTTAGGTTCTGGCTGATTAAGTGACACCATAGAGACTAAATGTGACAATTAGTCAATCACAGTCCTTAATTACTCATAATCAACATAGGGTAAAATAACACCTATTTAGCACATCGGTCGGAAACCCCATCAGATTTTTGGCGCCGTTGCTGGGGAAATATCATAATGAATTTAGGATTCCTGATCAAATTTCTAGAGACTTATGATAGGTAGCGGTAGTAATCTAGACCTTAGACCCAACACTTGTTTTATGCTAGTTAGACAATCAATTTTCCGAAATATAGGGTTATTATAACTAATTGATTTTAGATATCATCTGAAATTAAGACATTTTGGATAATCAAATTTTAGAAAATTATTCTAAAACCATATTGAGGAAATTTAACTGCTTTCGAAATGAAAAGAAAAAAAAATTTTAAAAATTTAAAAACCGAAAACAAAATGTATTTTTCTTGCTCAATGGTAAGTTGTTCTTTTCCTATCTCTTGTTCTTTCTTAGTTGTTTTCTTAGTTCTACATTTGTTGCTCTTTTTCGTGTTATTTCTATTTGTTAATTTCGAAAAAATAAAAATGGAAATGAGGATAGAATATTTTTCTGATTTGTCAAATTTTGGGTCAGATTTTAATATGGAAGAAATATCATTATGGAATTTTCTTAGGTTATGCTTAGTTTATTAGACGGAATCATGAAATAAAATTTTCTTTAATAGATAGACCTCTAGTATTCTAATGAGAAAGGATGTTCCTTTTGTTTGATGATAAATGCATGAGATTGTTTAAACCAAAAGGAATTACTGCACCCATTATGACATCACCTAATTGGAATTTGCTTGGTGAATTAATATGTGATGCTAGTGACCATGTAGTAATGATTGTTTCAGGAAATAGGCATGATTAGAACTTCATACAAGTAAGACCTTTTACTGATGCCTAGTAGAACCTTACCACCACTGAAAAGGGATTACTAGTTATTGCATATGCCTATGATACATTCATGCCATGCCTAGTCTAAACAATAGGTTACACTGATCACTCTGAGATATCTGTGTTCAATAAAACTAATGTTGAACCATAGTTGATTAAGTTAGATTTTATTGTTACTTGAATTTGATATAGAATAAAGGGATAAGAAAAAGGGTTGAAAATCTAAAAAGCAAACCATTTGTCTAGATTAGAAAACCCCGAGTTAGAGGCTAGTGTAATACTGATAAAGTTTTGGATGAAAACTTATTTGCATTGTTTGCTATGTATAATAATTCTCATCTGTGGTTTATTTCAAATTATCTAGTCACTGAATAAGTTCCAAGTGATATGACTTATCAGCAAAAGAAGAAATTCTTTGCTGATTTGAAATATTACTACTGGGTAGTTTCTCTTCTATTTCAAATTTTTGGCAGATCAGTTGATCAGAAGACGTGTCTCGAAAGACGAATGCCACAAAATTTTGGAGCATTGTCATCAAGGATCTACAGGAGACCAATGGACTGCTATCAACACTGTCCAGAAAATGTTGAAAGCAGGATCTTGTTGACCCACCATATTCAAGGACTTTTGTATCTCTGATACAGTCCCGCGATGCTTGCCAAATAACAGGTAACACATCTTCCAGAGATCATCTACCCCAGCGACGTACACAGAATGTTGCAACCGTTGATATCAGGGGTATTTCAAATCCTTTTCTCTTTCTTCCTTTGAAAATAATTACATCATAGTAGTCGTGGAACACTTTTCGAAAATAGCCTGAACCACAGGCATTACCTACTAATGATGTTAAAGTCATGTGCAGATTCTAGTTGTTTTCCAGATTCAGAGTGCCAATGTCTTAGGAAGAAACGTTCAGTCTGTGTATCAAATCTGTGAAGTCTGCTAAGTACCACACTTTAGCAGGGATTGCTATGGGAATGACTGACCATTCCAAAAGAGGTAGGAGTAGGTTATTGCAGAATGCTGCTCCAATGGGAAATGCATACAATTCCAACTAGAGGAATCATACGGGATTTAGTTGAGGAGTAATTCGGAAGTTGGAAACTTTCAGAAGACACCACCACAGCAAAACCCCTACTCGTAGAATTAATAGATGAGATACTGGCAACAATTAAAGCCAGACCAGTGCAAGCAAGTGATCTACCAAGTGGTATCGGAGGGTCAAGGGATATAGAAGAATTTGGCGTTGTATCAGGAGCATAGCAATGGAGGAGCTTGCATCCCCTGCATACCAATCAGCTGTGAGAAACTTCCCCGAGGAAGTCTCAAATACTTGGGCCCAAATCTATACAACTGGAGCCCCTACCACCACAGCTTTGCCAAACCTTCAAGTATCTTTTCTTCCATTCGAGACTTGCATGCCATACCTTCACTAACATTGGCAGGTAGGCACACCAATCCAAAGAAGTCTCATTCCTAGACACGTTCCTTCTAGACACGTTGCTACGATTACGAGAGACTTTGTAGATGATTCGAGGAAGCAGTCCGTGGGGCTCGAGCCATTCATCAAATGAATAGGCCACTACCTAGAGCTCAACGATGAAGGATCGAAGCTGACGTCATCTGTTCCAGTATCTAGAGCTTACAAAGTCAAGAATGCCTCAGCAATAGCACATGGCTAAGGTTAAAAAGCCAATTGACAGATCAGAGAAGACCCTTCTGCTCGCGACATGAAGGGAGTTTTTCTAATCCTCATGATCCTTTACTTTTGTTTTCTTTGTTTTGTGTTCTGTTTTGTTATTTCCATTATCCTTCTTGTTTTATTTTCTCTCTTACCCTTAATTAGTCAAATAAGTGTGGGGTAAGAGTTCTTTGTTTTGTTTTCATTTCTTCTTGTTTGCAAATAAGTGTGGGGTAGTTTAGCTATGCATGAACACTGAGGACAGTGTCAGACCTAAGTGTGGGGTAGCAGTGCACGGTGCACTGTAGCAGTTGGCAAAATTTTTGCATGATTTTGCTTGTTTTCCCCGTATTTTCACACCCTTCCAAAATGTTTTCAAAATTTTTCCGTCTTTCAGACTTCTAAATGCAGTATGCTTGGTTAAACAATTGCTTATGTCTATGATATGTAGGTAGAATGTTATGGTTAGTAGGAGATAATTGATGACTATTTTTGAACTTATTGATTAGGAGTAAGGAATTCCTGATAATTAAGCACAACTTAGTCTGGGTTAGAGACCTCAGCCAATTACCTTTTCAAGACTTAACTAGATAAAATTAGACCAGTTGTAGGATGCATTGACAATTAGAATGACTAGATGAGACTCTGAGCTAAAAGTGAAAAGAAAAGAAAAAAAATGATGATGAAAAAAAAATAGGGTAGTTTGCCAGCGGCCTTCGCTACTCGAGCACCACTCCTTCGGGGAACTTAAAGCCTGATGCCCTAAGGTCGTGTAGGTCTGGGAGTCATCGGAGTGGGACTCGCTACACGGGTAGTTGAAGTTGACGTGTTCAAAGCAGACTCAAAATACCCTGAATCTATAAACGAAAGAAATCAATAAGAGCTAAATAATTAAAATATGATCACCAAGGCTCAGAACTCAGAAAGTTATCTGTTGTCAGTGTGTCTAGTGACAGGTCGAAGTATTATCTGGTAATAGTTAAGAGAAGAGTTTATTGTGTTGACTATCTGGTCTGGACTAGTACACACACTACACATCAGGAAGACCTTATGACTAAGAGAAGAGTTCAACCTAGTTGTTAAATTGTTTTTCTGCTCAATCCTAACAATCTACTAGAGACATTTGAGACCTTGTCATAGCAACCTAACCAGTCAGACCTGTGTTAAGAATTATCTGAATAATTTTTGGAATAAAAACATGACTAGAAATTTAAGTGATTGCACATATGATTTAGAATCACTAACTTCAGGTAGACTTTGCTTGAGGACAAGCAAAAAGCTAAGTGTGGGGTTATCTGATACGCGAAAATCATATACCTTTTTTAGCATGTTTTTATGTATGATTTAGGATGAAATTGATAGGAAATCGATCTTAATTGATTGTTATTTACTCAATTTCACAGTTTTTTTGATTTTGGAAGTGTCAGGTGAAAAGTAGACGAAAACAGCAAATTTTGGGGTAAAAATGCAATTTTTGGAAATGCTGACTTGGTCAACGGTCCGGGACGGGCGTCCCGACCCAGTCAAACCGCCGGGATGGGCATCCAGGACTCGGGACGGGCATCCCGACCTGGTCAACAGATCAGGACGGGCGTCCCAATCCGGGACGGGCGTCCCGAACCCCCAGAACTAGTCCCACATCGAAGTTTTGATGAAAAATCACCCCGGGAAGCTGCTATAAATACCCTAGGCCTCCAGCGGTTGAAATCATTCCTCTCCACCCGATCTGAGTCATTTAGTGGTTTCCAGTGTACATTTCTCTAGTACACAACTCACTCAGAGACTCGGATCTCAGTTTTCTTTCTTATTAGTGTTTGTTTTAGTTTCTGAGAAATAGTCTCAGATCTTAGGCTTCTATAGATAGGTTCGTTTCTGGTATTCATAGAATACCCGGGATTTCGTTAGGAGATCCTAAGAAGGCTCTAGGCGTTTGAAGAGTCAGTCCACAGGGCTGGGCTTAAGCTGGGTGTTAAGGTAAAGCCCAGTTACTAGGCTGAGGAAGCGTCCTCCGAAGGTTCTGGTGAGCAGAGTCAGGTCGAGCAATACGACATATACAGCAGTACGCTCCATCGGCGAGACTACGTAAAGGGTAATTTCTTTATGGCATCAGTCCCCATGTCCCTCTCTTATATGTTGTTATTGTGTTATTCTAAATATCTATTATGAATACGAGATTACAATTTTTATGAATAGTTGTTTTATATGTTGAGGTTATTATATTTTTCCGGAAATAGCCACCTGCTAAATATTCACTATGTCTGCATGTTTAATGTGCTCTTTTAAACTAAAGTTAGGGTTATAGACAATTCTTAACCACGGTCTAATCATAACCTATTTATTTTAACAGGCATCAATTAGTATTGGTGTCAGCCATGCTAGATAAAATAACCTGCTGAACACCCTGCCTGTTAAAGTAGTCTAGGTAGGGGACGAGCTGAGTTCGATTATACCGGTGGCTAGGGCAAGGGGTATGATCCCCGAAGTAACATAGGGCTTTCATGGATGCCTTCGTCCCGAACCGTGAGTAGGGCCGTCATTAAGGTAGGGCGGTTTATTAGAGACCTCGGATGTGGTACGCCTTTAGACACAGAACATAGTTGCAATCCAGGCTAAGATATATCTAAAATACTCGAATATAGGTCAATCAACATATAGGAACAGTATAACATAGAATCAGGACCCCCTCTATAAAACACTTTTAGGTTTGGTTAGACTTAAACCTAGTGGAGAATGAATCACCCTCTCATCAAAAGTTATTGATGAAGATTGCATAACTGGATTATAAGATAAGAGTTAGGATAAAGGCTAGTTACTACTAAGTCGTTGCCACTTCCCTGGGAGTACGATAATTATTTAATAAAATCGTAGATACTTTCCAACAGACTAGCTACACGATAGGTACTCTGCCTTAGGTTCTGGCTGATTAAGTGACACCATAGAGACTAAATGTGACAATTAGTCAATCACAATCCTTAATTACTCATAATCAACATAGGGTAAAATAACACCTATTTAGCACATCGGTCGGAAACCCCATCAGAAACAAAAAAGCATTCAACAAACCAAAAGATTCCAGGTTAGTACTCACTTTTCTACATTTTTATTTCTTCTCGGTAATGTGAGTTGGTGTATGGTACTTGCAAAAATAAAAAATAAATAAATAATTTCTAGTTCATTTCTCTTATCTTAATGTGAGTATACACTCCTTGAGTAGCATGTATAAAATTTATGGAGTACAATTTTATGCATTACCAATGGATAGAGGATTGTATTGGCTGTATTTCGGGTTCTAGTTATACTTGAGTTCTTGTGTGTGAGCATGCTTGTAGAAATGACAGATCTGCCAGTTGATGTGTATCTCGGTTTATTGTGTTGGGAAAAAGGGTGGTTATGATTCAAAACGAACTTCATGTCTTAATGGTCTTCATGTTTTTACTTAGTAACAATGACCGCCTAAACTGTTGGTATATTTGTGTTTGCTTTCTTCTCACCCGGGAATTGAGAACTTATGTGCCACTAATGCGTTTGTGTCCCATGCTTCATGTTGAACTAGTTTTCCCTTTTTATGATCAGTCCAATGGCTTGTTTTCCCCCTGTTGCTACAGCAATGAGGACATTGCTCCTCTTAAGTTTGGGGGAGGGTGTCCTTTTAGGGCAAAAAGTTCAAAAATGGTGCTAATTTTCAAAATTTTTCCTGCTGTCTTTTGTATGCATGAACATCCTCTGTGCTGAAATTCTGAGTGATCTATTTGAATGCATAGATGGCTTGTCTGAAAAACTGTTTTAGGATGCCTTATAAATTGATTGATCTGGCATAGAAGACCTGTTTGCATGAATGTGGCAGCATTTTTCATATGACCCAGTAGAACCTTAGTTTTAGCAGGATTAGCGTAGACTTTTGGGACCCGATTTATGATGATATCTTTAAAACAAAAGTACATTCTCGTAGACTTTGTACCTTCTTTTTAGAATAATTAGGTATTAGTTGACTTTAAGTAAAAATTATTTCTAACTCCCTATCTTTTGCACATAGTCTTACTTGGAAATTTCATGTTTATAAAAAAGAGTTAGCTTTGGTATGAAGGTTCAGAATCTTTAGACTCATTTGTTATATTCCTTGAGGTGAAATCCTAGTAGATTTGGTACTAAAGAAATGATTGAGGCATGTTCTTGAACCGTTTGAGCCTTTCTAGCTTAACCCTAATGCATTTACTTCCTTAGTTAACCCAAGTTAAGCCTAAGCCTAATTTCTTGACACCCTTATTAAATAGCCACTCATCCTAAATGCTTTGCATGTATCCATTCTTTGTTTTCCCTAAACTTGATCTTAGTCTGCAATGAACACTGTTAAACATAAGTTTGGCGGTATACTAAGAATGCTATGAGAAGAAACATAGGAATGCCGCAGCTCAATGCTGCAACATTATCATTTTTTTGTGGTTAGTAGTATTTAAGGAAAATTTGAACATCTGATATAAATGCTCTACGTATTGAGGGTATGTGTATGAAAACATGTGTAAAAAAATGAAAGCACCCTCGTTACTTTAAAAAGAAAAAAAAAAGAAGAAGAACAAAGAGAAGAAAAAAAAAAGGGAAATACGTGTTATGCTTCTTTGAGGTCAAATGTTATATGTTGATTGTGGTTAAATGTTGCACGTATTTCTGAAATAGGGTATGAATTTTTATGCTCCTTGGGTGACATTAAAAAAATGTTGTAGAATTGCTGCAGCATTTTGATTAAAAAAAAACAAAAAGAAATGTTGTAGAATTGCTGCAGCATTGGTGTTGCTGCAGCATTTTGATTCAAAAAAAAAAATTTTTTTTGGGAAGTGATAGCATGGAGTAGAAGCTCATGGCAGACTAGGACTAAGTTTTGAGCCTACTTTTTATCCATATTTTTCTTACCTTAGCCCTAGCCTACATTACAACCAAATTAAGACCTCTTTAATCTTTATTACTGAATTTGCTACATTAGTGGAGAGGGGTGTAATAGATTGAGTTTGAGGATGCAAAATGAACCTTAGGATTACCATATGTTGACTTATGAATGAGAAATTGAAAAGGAAAGACTATTCACACACACACTGGAGTGGAAATTCTTTGAGCTTGGGTTAGTTAATATTTGGTTATTCAACTAAGGCTGGAACATTATGTCTACTTGAATTTTGCATTTTTCTCTCTGAAATCACTGGTCCCAGGTTTGGCTGAAACTGCTGAACAAAGTTTTTATTTGGGTATGTATATTCTTGGTTGCTTCTGCATTGCTGCAGCATTGCTCGGGACGAGCAATGACCTAAGTTTGGGGGTGTGATAACTCTAGAATAATAGAGTTATTCACATCTAATTTACCACATTTTATTCGGGAATTAATTGACTTTATTTGGAAAATGGAATAAAAATGTGTTGATTTGATATTTTCTCTCTTTTTACCTAAAAATGTGGATTTATGGTTAAAAGTCAATTTAATTGAATAAATTTCTCAACATGTGGATAAGTTGTATTATTTGTTATTTGGGAATTTATTTGAATTGACTTATTGTGACAAGGGTAAAAAGGGAATGTGGATGGTTGACATTGTTGGATAAAAGTGACCGAGAGGAAAGTGAAGAATGTGTGGAAAATTTGCATCTCTACATATATGTATCTATACGTATCTATATGTATATATATATATATATATATATATATATTACACACCCACACACCATTTGTCACTCAAAATCCAGCTGGACACTTGTGGACATACTATGCATATTATTCCTTTTGTCCTATCCATTATATATATATATATAATATATATATATAAATATATGTTTGTTTGTAGACAAGGTGGACAAGAAAGTAGAAGACAAAGACAAGAATTTCAGGAAAGTAGCTGGAATGTGCAGCTGGAATCCTGCAGCAATCATAGGAAAAAGACAAGAATTTCAGGAATGTGCTGCTGGAATATGCTGCTAAAATCCTGCAGCAATCATAGGAAAAAAAAGACAAAAATTCGGCTGCAAATGCTGCAGCATTCAGTGGAAGATGACAAGAAAATTCCAGAAGACAGCTGCAAATTATTTTTTTATTTGCTGGAATTTTTGGAAAGAAAAATAAGGGAATTATGGACAGTGGGCACGAGAGAGAGTAGTTCAGTTTTGGCTTTTGGCCATTTGAGAATAGGATAGGTTTTCTTCTTAGTTTTTTTAGACTAACTTTTGAGAGGGAAGAACCCAAGAGTGAGCAGGGTGACTTGCTGCATCATTCATCAGTTGAGCAGTAGAGACGCAGCAACATCAAGCAGAGGAAACGAAGGGCAGCAGTACGTTGATTAAACCGATTTGGGCAGTAGGGTGATCTCCGATCCAGAGTAATCCTCTCTCCATTTCTTCAAGTTACTACTGTTTTGTAATCAAATGTTCTTTGTAATATGAGAATGTTTACATGTATTCAAGGATTGATTAAAAATGTTTTGGGAGTAATATGTTTTCCGTCTTAGGCTTGACTCCGTTGATTAGTGTCACTAAGGACCTAGGGACTGTTTTTCCTATTACTTTAGTCCTTGTCTTTCATGATTCTTGGTTCAAGGGTTAATTAAAAATGTTTTGGAAGTGATTTGTTTTCCGTCTTAGGCTTGACTCTGTTGATTGGTGTCACTAAGGACCTAGGGACTATCTTTCCTATTACGTTGATTCTTGTTTTCCATGATTCGTTTCAGTATAATATATATCTTTAACCTGATGATGTTGTGGTGTAGTTAAGTATGAGCATGTTGAATACACTATTTTGACTATGATGATAAGTATGCTGCAACATTACTTTCTGTTTTTATGTTTAATGCTTGTATGAGGCAATGCTTGGTTTATTCATGTAATTGCATTAGAATTATGTGGCGCTATATTTGAGAACTGCATGAACAGCGGTAATCATATAGTAGTGGATTTGAGAACTGCATGAATAGCGGTACATTCACTGCCTAGCATTGCGCTAGGTCCACGGTATGTTATCGGGGATCTAGAGTAGTAGATCAAGTAGTTTGGGTGAAACCAGACATGCTATAGCATTGATATGGAACTGAAAGCATGCTTTGTATACTTAGATTCATCTTTAGCTTGTACTTACATTTTTGGCGTAAATGCCGCAGCATTGTATTACCTGCAGTACTCTTGTGGTAATTTCCAGTAGGCTGACTTTTAACTGTAATTTTAGTTAGGTAGAATTGCTGCAGCATTTCTGTTGCTGCAGCATTTCTGTTGCTGCAGCATTTAAGTTGCTGCAGCAGTAGCTTAACCTCCGAATCTCCACACATTCATGATTTATCATTCTTTATTCTTTTATTCTTTTAACCATTTGTACAATCGTATTTGCATTTGTAATTGGCATACATAGTCCCTGTGGGATCGATAATCTTGTACTTAGGTACATATATTACTTGTTGACCGGTGTATACTTGCACTTGTTAAGATTGCGTTGATTTATTCTATTTTCTTTATCTTTACAAATTGTGACACACGCACACAACGCAACACTCTTCGATACTTACATGCCATTATCGCACACACTTTGTCAGGACGATGGACGGCCCCCGGGAATGTCACCCAAATGGACACATTCCTCTTGGCCAACATGCACATGGGATCTACAGTGGAGATGGCTCGACTCATCATGGTCATCATGCGGGGTTTTGCTACGGACACTCGGAAATAGTGTCTGGGGCTCGGGCCATTCATCACCAGGATAGCTCACTACCTGGAGTTGGACATCGAGGGCTCGGAGCTAACCCAGGTTGCCCCGACCACCATTCCTATGGACCTTACCATTCAAAGGAACATGGGAATGGTCGTACCCGGAGCAGTTCCCAGGATGCAAATGGGCGCTACTCCATCCACACGGAGCAGCCAGGACAGGCCTCGGCACCCGGAGCAGTTCCAGCACACATACCTCCGTCTGAGACATTTGTTCCACGCACTGCCTTCGAACGACACATGTCACATGGATTAGCAGAACTCTCAGCCCGATATAGCCGAGATATGGATAGGATCGAGAGACGGCTGATGATGATGGATGACAGAATCGCTATGAACACCAGCAGGATCGAGGAGATTTATCAGCATACCTCCCAACTGGTGGAAAACACCGAGGTCTACTTTCCAGCAGACTTCGGTCCACCTAACGACGGCGAGCCGAGTTCTTAGTTTTTCTTTCCTTTTATTTTCCTTTTGTTGTTTTCATTCTATGTGTGCAATCATGTCTGAGCTGTATGAAATATGAATCTATGTATAACGTTGATTGATATGACATAACAACATTGTTTTTCTTGTTATCTCTGTTATTGCTTACCCATAGTTCTTCGAATAAGTGTGGGGTAAGAGTCTTTTCTGTTTTGTTTTTGTTTCTTGTTTTCAAATAAGTGTGGGGTAATTAGAAACGCATGAACACTGAGGACAGTGTCAGACTTAAGTGTGGGGTAGCAGTGTACGATGCACTGTAGAAGTTTGAGAAAACGTTTTGCATGATTTTGCATGTTTTCCCCATATTTTCACACCCTTCCAAAAATTTTCAAAACTTTTCATTCTTTCAGACTTCTAAATGCAGTATGATTGGTTAAACATTTGCTTATGTCTATGATATGTGAGTAGAAGTTATGTTTAGTAGGAGGCAATACGATGACTATTTTGAACTAATTGATTAGAAATAGGGAATTCCTGATAACTGAGCACAATTTAGTCTAGATTAGAAACCTCATCCAATTACATTTTCAAGACTTAACTAGATAAAATTAGACCAGTTGTGGATATATTGGCAATTAGAATGACTAGATGAGATGCTGAGCTAAAAGTGAAAAGAAACAGAAGAAAATTAATTAAATAAGGGTAGTTTGCCAACGGCCTTCGCTACTCGAGCACCACTCCTTCGGGGAACTTAAAGCCTGATGCCCTAAGGCCGTGTAGGTCTGGGAGTCATCGGAGTGGGACTCGCTACATGGGTAGTTGAAGTTGACGTGTTCTAAGCAGACTCAAAATACCCTGAATTTATAAAGAAAATCAATAAATGCTAAATCATTAAAAATCCGATCACCAAGGCTCATAACTCAGAAAGTTGTCTATTGTTATTATGTCTAGCGACAGGGTCGAAGTATTATCTGGTAGTAGTTAAAGACGAGAGTATATCGTGTTGACTATCTGGTCTAGACTAGTACACACACTACACATCAGGAAGACCTTGTGACTAAGAGAGGAGTTCAACCTAGTTGTTAAATTATTTTCTGCTTGATTATAACAATCTACTAGAGACATTTGAGACCTTGTCATAGCAACCTAACTAGTCAGACCTGTGTTAAGAATTATCTGAATGAATTTTTGGAATAAAAACATGACTAGGAATCTAAGTGACGGCACATATCACTAACTTCAGGTAGACTTTGCTTGAGGACAAGAAAAAAGCTAAGTGTGGGGTTATCTGATATGCATAAATCATATCACGTTTTTAGCATGTTTTTAGGCATGATTTAGGGAGAAATTGAGGGTAAATCGATCTTAATTGTTCATTATTAACTCAATTTCACAGTTTTTATGATTTTGGAAGTGTCAGGTGAAAAGTAGAAGAAAATGGCAAATTTCGGGGCAAAAACGCAATTTTCCGGAAGTTCGGACTTCGGGGAGGGCGTCCCGGTTCAGGACGGGTGTCCTGAACTGGTCAACAGGTCGGGACGGGCATCCAGGACTCGGGACGGCCATCCTAACCTGGTCAACAGACCGGGATGGCCATCCCGAACCAGAATTCAGAATCCCACATCGAATATTTGAGAGAAAATCACTCCAGAAAGCTGCTATAAATACCTTAGGCCTTCCTCAGTTGAAATCATCCCTCTCCACTTGATTTGAGTCATTCAGTGACTTCCAGTGTACAATTCTCTAGTACACAAATCACTCAGAGACTCAGATTTCAGTATAAGTTTTCTTTTTTTTCTTTTAGTTTTTCGTTTTTCTTAGTTTCTGAGAATTAGTCTCAGATCCTAGGGTTCGATAGATAGGTTCGTTTCCGGTATTCATAGAATACTCGGGATTTCGTTAGGAGATCCTAAGAGGGCCCTAGGTGTTCGAAGAGTCAGTCCAAAGGGCTGGGCTTAAGCTGGGTATTAAGGTAAAGCCCATCTACTAGGCTGAGGAAGCGTCCTCCGAAGGTTCTGGCGAGCAGAGTCGGGTCGAGCAATACGACATATACAGTAGTACGCTCCATCGACGAGACTAAATAAAGGGTGATTTCTTTATGGCATCAGTCCCCCTGTCTCTCTCTTATATGTTGTTATTGTGTTTGTCCAAAGAATAATTTTGAATACTGGATTATGGTTGTTATGAATATTTGTTATATATGTTGAAGTTATTATGTTTTTCCGGAAATAGCCACCTGCTTAATATTCACTATGTCTGCATGTCTAATGTGCTCTTTTAAACTAAAATTAGGGTTATAGACAATTCCTAACCACAGTCTATTCATGCCTATTTAGTTTAACAGGCATCAATTAGTATTGGTGTCTACCATACTAGATAAAATAACCTACGGAACGCCCTGATTGTTAGAGTAGTCTAGGTAGGAGCTGAGTTGAGCGTTTATGCCGGCGGTTATGGGCCAGCGGCGTGATCCCCGAAGTGACATAGGGCTTTCATAGCTGTCTTTTGTTCGAACCGTGAGTAGGGCCGTTAACCTTAACGATGGGGCGGTTTATCAGATATCTCGGATGTGGTACGCCTTTAGACACAGAACATAGTTGCAATCCAAGCTAAGATGCATCTAAAATACTCGAAGATAGGTCAATCAACATGTAGGAACAGTATAACATAGAATCAGGACATTATCTATAAAACACTTTAGGCTTAATTAGACATAAACCTAGTGGAGAATGGATCACCCTCTCATCAAAGTTATTGATGATGATTGCATAACTGAATCATAAGATAAGAGTTAGGATAAAAGGCTAGTTACTACTAAGCCGTTACCACTTCCCTGGGAGTACGATATTTATTTAGTAAAATCGTAGATACTTTCCAACAGACTAGCTACACGATAGGTACTCTGCCTTAGGTTCTAACTGATTAAGTGACACTATAAAGACTAAACGTGACAATTAGTCAATCCCAGTCCTTAATTACTCATAATCAACATAGGGTAAAACAACACCTATTTAGCATATCAGTCGGAAACGCATCACAAAGAATTTCTTCTTTTGCTGATAAGTCATATTACTTGGAACACATTCAGTAACTAGATAATTTGCAACAACAATAAACCACAGATGAGAATTATTATACATAGCAAACAATGCAAATAAGTTTTCATCCAAAAATTTATCAGTATTACAATAGCCTCTAACTCGGGGTTTTCTAATCTAGACAAATGGTTTGCTTTCTAGATTTTCAACCCTTTTTCTTATCCCTTTATTCTATATCAAATTCAAGTAACAATAAAACTTAACTTAATCAATTATGGTTCAACATTAGTTTTATTGAACACAGATATCTCAGAGTGATCAATGTAAACTATTGTTTTTAGACAAGACTAGATAAGATCGGAATTTATCATACATGAACTTTCTTATCATGTTTCTGTCCTAAAACAATTCTTACTACATCATTACATCACATATTAATTCAAAAAGCAGATTCCAACCAGGTGATGCCATAATGGGTGCAGTAATTCCTTTTGGTTTAAAAGATCTCATGCAATTATCAGCAAAACAAAAGGGACATCCTTTTTTCAATAAAACATTCAAAGGGACCGGCTATTAAGGAAAAATTATTTCATAACTCGTCCTAATAAAGCCGGCATGACTTTAAGAAAATTCTAAATGGAATTTCTTCCCAATAAAACTCTAAGCCAAAATTTTACAACTCATAAGAAAATATATTTTTTCTCACTTCCAAACTTTTATTTTTCGAAAAAAAAACAAACAGACAGGAAAACTGTAAACACGAAAAATTTATTTCTTTTATCTTCTGGAAAATAATATTTTTCAGAAACGTTTATAGAAGAAAAGAAAAGAAAAGAAAAAATTGAAAGAAAACAAATGTTCAAGAGCAAATAATACAAGAGATAGGAAAAAGAACAACTTACCATTGAGCAAGAAAATTACATTTTTTTTCGAGTTTTAAATTTTTAACATTTTTTTTCTTTTTTTTATTTCGAAAGCAGTTAAATTTCCTCAATATGGTTTTAGAATGATTTTCTAAAATTTGAGATAATCCTCAACTAAATGTCTTAATTTCAGATAATATCTAAAATCAATTAGTTGTGATAATCCTATATTTCAGAAATTGATTGTCTAACTAGCAGAAAATAAGTGTTAGCTCTAAGGTCTAGGTTACTACCGTTACCTATCATAAGTCTCTAGAATTTTGATCAGGAATCCTAAATTCATTATGATATTTCCCCGGCAACGGTGCCAAAACTCTGATGCGTTCTCGATTGATATGCTAAATAGGTGTTGTTTTACCCTATGTTGATTATGAGTAATTAAGCACTTAGATTGACTACTTGTCACTTTTAGTCTCTATGCTGTCACTTAATTAGCCAGAACCTAAGGCAGAGTACCTATCGTGTAGCTAGTCTGTTGGAAAGTATCTACGATTTTATTAAATTAAATATCGTACTCCCAGGGAAGTGGTAACGGCTTAGTAGTAACTAGCCTTTTACTCTAACACTTATCTTATGATCCAGTTATGCAATCGTCATCAATAACTTTGATGAGAGGGTGATTCATTCTCCACTAGGTTTAAGTCTATTTAAGCCTAAACGTGTTTTATAGATAATGTCCTGATTCTATGTTATACTGTTCCTACATGTTGATTGACCTATCTTCGAGTGTTTTAGACATGTCTTGGCCTGGATTGCAACTATGTTCTGAGTCTAAAGGTGTACCACATCTGAGTCAACTGATAAACCGCCCCATCGCCATTGACGGCCCTACTCACGGTTTGAGCTAAAGGCATCCATGAAAGCCCTATGTCACTTAGGGGATCATGCCGCTCGCCCTAACGCCGACATAAAAAC
This sequence comes from Asclepias syriaca, assembly GCA_027405835.1. Classification (NCBI taxonomy): domain Eukaryota; kingdom Viridiplantae; phylum Streptophyta; class Magnoliopsida; order Gentianales; family Apocynaceae; genus Asclepias; species Asclepias syriaca. The sequence continues at coordinate 20,382,177 of CM049926.1, read as the reverse complement.
ACAACTCAGCCTACTTAGACTACTCTAACAAATAGGGTGTTTCGCAGGTTATTTTATCTAATATGGCAGACACCAATACTAATTGTTGCCTATTAAACTAAATAGGTTATGAATAGACTGCGGTTAGGAATTGTCTATAACTCTAAATTTAGTTTAAAAGAAACTACATTAGACATGCGAACATAATGAATATTAAGCAGGTGGCCATTTATGGAAAATCATAAGAACTTCAATATGCATAACAAATACTCATAGAATCATAATCCAATAAACATAATTAATTTTTGGACGATCACAATACAAACATATAAAGAGAGGGACAGGGGGACTGATGCCATAAAGAAATCACCCTTTACTTAGTCTCGCCGATGGAGCAACTGCTTGTATATGTTGTACTGCTCGACCCGACTCTGCTCGAAAGAACCTTCGGAGGACGCTTCCTCAGCCTAGTAGCTGGACTTTACCTTAATACCCAGCTTAAGCCCAGCCCTGTGGACTGACTCTTCGAACGCCTAGAGCCCTCTTAGGATCTCCTAACGATATCCCGGGTATTCTATGAATACCAGAAATGAACTTATCTATCGTAGCCTAGGATCTGAGACTAATTCTCAGAACCAAAGAAAACGAGACACTATCTAAGAAAAAATAAACTTCTACTGAACCCGAGTCTCTAAGTGACTTGTGTACTCGAGAAAAATGTACATTTGAAATCACTAAATGACTCAAATCGAGTGGAGATGAATGATTTCAACTGAGGAAGGCCTGGGGTATTTATAACAGCTTTCTAGAGTGAATTTTTCCAAGAATTTCGATGTGGGACTTGGACCAGGCATCCGGGATGCCCGTCCCGGCCTGTTGACCAGGTCAAGATGGCCGTCCCGAGTCCTGGATGCCCGTCCTGGCCTGTTGACCAGGTCAGGACGCCCACCCCGACGTCTGAACTTCTAAAAAATTGCGTTTTTGCCCCGAAATTTGCCATTTTCTTCTACTTTTCACCTGACACTTCCAAAATCATAAAAACTGTGAAATTGAGTTAATAACAAACAATTAAGACCGATTTCCTATCAATTTCACCCTAAATCATGCCTAAAAACATGCTAAAATGTGATATGATTTATGCATATCACTACTAAGCCGTTACTAGTTCCCTGGGAGTACAATATTAATAAATTAAAATCGTAGATACTTTCCAAGAACTAGCTACACGATAGGTACTCTGCCTTAGGTTCTGATTGATTAAATGACAACAATTAATGCTAAAGTGACAGTTAGTAAGACTCAGTCCTTAATTACTCATAATCGACATAGGTAAATAAAAGCCTATCTTTTAGCATACCAATCGGAACGCATCATCTATGATATATGTTGAGTAGAGCATTATGATCAGTAGGAAACAAGTTGATAACTTTACTTAATTCCTCAGTTAGAAATAGGGAATTCCTGATAATTGAGCACAACCTAGTTCGGATTAGAGACATCAACCAAATACCTTTTCCAGACTTAACTGAATAATATTAGACCGGTTGAGGATGTATTAGCAATTTAAATGACTAGATGATGCTCTGAGCTGGAAGTGAAAAAGTTAAACAAATAGGGTAGTTTGCAAGCGTCCTTTGCTACTCGAGCACCACTTCTTAAGGGAACTAAATGCCTGATGCCCTAAGGTCGTACAGATCTGGGAGTCATCAAAGTGGGAATCGCTACCATGGTAGTTAAAGTTGATGTGTGAAAGCGAACACAAAAATACCCTGAACAATCAATCTAAAAATACATTGCCTAGTGTGTTCTTTTATTGAAAACTATAATTGAAAAGCCTTGACACCAAAGCTCAGAACTCAGAAGGTTGTTTGTTGCTATTATGTTCAACGATTGACGGAAGTATTATTTGGTAAGAGTTAAGAGAAGACTATATTGTGTTGACAATCTAGTCTAGATTAGTTAACACACTACACATTAGGAGGACCTCATGACTAAGAGTAGAGTTCAGTCTAGTTATTGAGTTGTTACCCCTGCATGACCATGATAATTTACTAAGACATTTGAGACCTTGTCATAGCAACTTGACTAGTCAGGCATGTTTTGTGAATCATCTGACTCAGTGATTAATTTTGGCTAAAAACATTGCTAGGACATTTTGAGTGACTGCACCTATGATTTAGAATTTCAATAATTTCATATAGACTTTGCTTGAGGACAAGCAAAAAGTTAAGTGTGGGGTTATATGATGTGCATAAATCATATAACTTTTTAGCATGTTTTAGGCACAAATTAGGGCAAAATTGGAGATAAATCGTTCTTAATTAATTGATATTAATACAATTTTGCAATGTTTGTGATTCTGGAAGTTTCAAGTGAAATATGCAAGAAAATGGCAAATATTGGGGCAAAAATGTGATTTTTGGAAGTTCATGGATCAGGACGGGCGTCCCGGACCCGGGACGGGCATCCTGAGCCCCTACACAGTATCCCACATCAATTTCTGCATTAAAAATCACTCAGCTTACCTGCTATAAAAACCCCAGGCCTTCCTCAGTTGAAATCATCCCTCTCCACTTGATCTGAATCATTCAGTGACTTCAAGTGTACATTTTCCTACAGTATACAAGTCATTTAGTGATCTCAGGTGTTTCATTCAAGTAGTTTAGTATACAAGACTTTATCGTGTTCTCTGCTTTCTGAGAGTCTGTCTCAGAATCTTAGAATACGACTAGATAGGGTTCGTTTTTGGTATTCATAGAATACCAGGGATTTCGTTAGGAGATCCTAAGAGGGCATTAGGTGAGCGAAGAGCTAGTCAACATGGCTTTGCTTAAGCCCAGGACGTAAGGTAAAGCAATAGCTGCTAGGCTAAGGAGGCATTCTCCGAAGGTTCTGTCGAGTAGAGTGGGGTCAAGTAGTCCAAGATATACAAGTAGTTGCTCCATCGGCGGACCTGATAAAGGGTGAATACTTTATGGTGGTGGTTCCCTAGATCCTCTTTGTATATTCTGTACTGTGTTTGTCTAAAGATCTATTTGAATATTAAATTATGATGATATGAATATGTGTTTTGCATGCCGAAGTTATTTATATTTTTCCGGAAAGGTCACCAGCTTAATTATCATTATGACTGTATGTCTACTTGCTCTTTTAAATTAGATGAATAGTTAAAGATAATTCCTAACCACGGTCTAATCATAACCTGCCTAGTTTAACAGACCTTAATTTAGGGCTTTATGTGAGGACGGAAGCATTAAGGTATGCCATATTAGATAAAATAACCTATAGATCACCATGTTTGTTAGAGTAGTCTAATGAGGCTGAGTTCGTGTGTTTATGCCAGCGTTAGGACGAGCGGCATGATCTCCTGAGTGACACGGGACTTTCATGGATGCCTTTAGCTCGAACCGTGAGTAGGGTCGTCAATGGTGATGGGGCAGTTTATCAGATAACTCAGATGTGGTACACAGGTAGAATTAGTACGTAATTGCAATCTAGACCAAGATATATGTAAAATACTCGAAGATAGGTCAGTCAACATGTAGAAACAATATAACATACATCAGAACACTTGTCTTTAAAATATTCTTGCATGCCTAATGAACTTGAATCTTGTGTAGAAAGGATCACCCACTCATCAATGATATTGATGAATGATTGCATAACTAAGTAATAAAATGAGAGTTAGGGTAAAAGGATAGTTGCTACTAAACCGTTACCACTTCCCTGGGAGCACGATAAATTATTAAATTAAAATTGTAGACACTTTCCAACAGACTAGCTACACGATAGTTACTCTGCCTTAGGTTCTGATTGATTAAGTGACAACATAGATACTAAATGTGGCAATTAGTATGTCTCAGTCCTTAATTATTCATAATCGATATAGGGTAAATAAAGCCTATTTTTAGCATATCAATCGGAACGCATCAGTTTGTACGCTAGGCCAATCCTAGGGTTAAGTGGCATGATACCGAAGTGACATAGGGACTGTTCATGGATACTTTAATCCGATAGATGAGAAGGATCATCCCAAGGTAGGGGTGAATTCACCAGGTAACTCAGATATGGTAAACAGATGGTTACATTTCATAATTGCCTTAGAGATCAAGATATATCTAAAATATTCGAAGATAAGGTCAAACAAGTTGTAATAACTGAGCTTATTTGATGAATGCATGTCTACTCTTGAATGCTATTTGCTTTTTATGTGTGATTGGGATCACCAATCAATCCAAAGTATTGATTATCGATTGACTGATTAGATAAAAAAGATGAATGTTAGGATTAAGGGATAGTTACTACTAAGCCGTTACCAGTTCCTTGGGAGTACGATATTAATAAATTAAAATTGTAGATACTTTCCAAAGAACTAGCTACACGATAAGTACTCTGCCTTAGGTTCTGATTGATTAAGTGACAACAATTAATGCTAAAGTGACAATTAGTAAGACCCAGTCCTTAATTATTCATAATTAAAATAGGTACATAAATCCTATCCTTTAGCAAACCAATCGGAACACATCAGATTTTTGGCGCCTTTGCGGGGGAACATATCGTAAAATTTTAGGATTCCTGATCAAAATTCTAGAGGCTTATGATAGGTAACGGTAGTAATCTATACTTTAATTAACAATCATTCTTATTCTGATTAGTCAACCAATTTCCTGAACTATAGGGTTATCATAATTAATTAATTTTAGAAATTATCTAAAATTATGAAATTTAGGTTAATCAAATTTTAGAAAATTATTCTAAAACCATACTAAGGAAATCAAACTGAAAAAAATACAAAAATAGAAAAATTTTAAAACAAAATAATTTCTTTTCTTGTTTAGAATTTTTCTTTTCTTTTATAAATTTAGCTAATTTCTGAAAAATATTATTTTCCAGAAATTTATCTAGTAAATGTTTCTTGTTTACAACTTTCCTGTTTGTTATTTAATGTTGTGTTCCAATTGTTATGCTAAAAATAGGTTTTTATTACCCTATATTGATTATGAATAATTAAGGACTAGATCTTACTAATTGTCACATTTAGCATCTATTTTGTCACTTAATCAATCAGAACCTAAGGCAGAGTACCTATCGTGTAGCTAGTCCATTGGAAAGTACCTACGATTTTAATTTAAGAATTTATCGTACTCCCAGGGAAGTGGTAACTATCCTTTTACCCTAACTCTCATTTCATTTCTTAGTTATGCAATCATTCATCAATTCTTTGATGAGAGGGTGATCCTTTCTACACAAGACTCAAGTTGATTGAGCATGCAAGAGTATTTTACAGATAAGTATTCTGATGTATGTTCTATTGTTCCTACATGTTGACTAACCTATCTTCGAATATTTTAGATATATCTTGGTCTAGATTGCAATTACGTATTGTATCTACTTGTGTACCACATCTGAGTTATCTGATAAACCATCCCATTGCCATTGGTGGCCCTACTCACGGTTTGAGCTAAAGGCATCCATGAAAGTCCTGTGTCACTCAAGAAATCATGCCACTCGCCCTAACGCCGGCATAAACACACGAACTCAGCCTCATTAGACTACTCTAACAAACATGATGATCTATAGGTTATTTTATCTAATATGGCAGACCTTAATGCTCTCGTCCTCTCAAAAGCCCTAAATTAAGGCTTGTTAAACTAGACAGGTTATGATTTGATCGTGGTTAGGAATTTTCTATAACCGTTCATCTAATTTAAAAGAGTAAATAGATATGCAGTCATAATGATTAATTAAGCTGGTGACGTTTTCGGAAAAATGTAAAGAACTTCAGCATGCAAAACACATATACATATCCTCATAATTTGATATTCAAATAAATCTTTAGAAAAACACAGTACAGAATATACAGAGAGGATCTAGGAAACCACCACCATAAAGTATTCACCCTTTATTAGGTCCACCGATTGATATGCATAAATTATATAACTTGTTTAGCTATTTTTAGGCATAATGTAGGGTGCAATTAGTGTTAAATCGTTCTTAATTGATTGTTATTAACTCAATTTCACAGTTTTTGTGATTTTTGAAGTGTCAGGTAAAAAGTGCAAGAAAATGGCAAATTTTGGGGATTTTCAGAAGTTCGGAAGTCGGGATGGGTGATATGCATAAATCATATCACATTTTTAGCATGTTTTTAGGCATAATTTAGGGTGAAATTGATGGTAAATCGTTCTTAATTAATTGTTATTAACTCAATTTCACAGTTTTTGTGATTTTGGAAGTATCAGGTGAAAAGTAGAAGAAAATGGCAAATTTTATGGCAAAAACGTGATTTTTAGAAGTTCGGAAGTCGGGATGGGCGTCCTGACCTGGTCAAAGAGTGAATTATTTATGGCATCAGTCCCCCCCGTCCCTCTCCTTATATGTCTGTACTGTGTTCGTCCAAACATTTGTTATGTCTATTGGATTATGATTTTATGAGTATTTGTTATGCATGTTGAAGTACTTTATGATTTTTCAAAAATGGCCACCAGCTTAACTTTCATTATGTCTGCATGTCTAATGTAGTTTCTTTTAAACTAAATGTAGGGTTATAGATAATTCCTAACCATGGTCTAATCATAACCTGTTTAGTTTAGCAGACATTAGTTTAGGACTTAGCTTGATTAATTTAGAACAATTCCTAACCAGGTCAGGCGTCCAGAACCCAGGACGGGAAACCTGACCTGGTCAACAGACCAGGACGGGCGTCTAGTGATGACGTTCTGACTGATATACTAAAATAGGTGTTGTTTTACCCTATGTTGATTATGAGTAATTAAGGACTTAGCCTGACTAATTGTCACATTTAGTCTCTATACTGTCACTTAATCAATCAGAACCTAAGGCAGAGTACCTATCGTGTAGCTAATCTGTTGGAAAGTATCTACGATTTTAATTAAATCAAATATCGTACTCCCAGGGAAGTGGTAACGGCTTAGTAGTAACTATCCTCTTACCCTAACTCTTATCTTATGATCCAGTTATGCAATCCTTCATCAATATCTTTGATGAGTGGGTGATTCATTCTCCACTAAGCCTAAGAGTGTTTTACAAATAATGTCCTGATTCTATGTTATACTGTTCCTACATATTGATTGACCTATCTTCGAGTATTTTAGATATATCTTGGCCTAGATTGCAACTATGTACTGAGTCTAAAGGTGTACCACATCTGAGTTACCTGATAAACCGCCCTACCTTAATGACGGCCCTACTCACGGTTCGAGCTAAAGGCATCCATGAAAGCCCTATGTCACTTAGGGGATCATGCCGCTCGCCCTAACGCCGGCATAAATGATATGTATAAATCATATCACATTTTTAGCATGTTTTTAGGCATGATTTAGGGTGAAATTGAGGGCAAATTGGTCTTAATTGTTCATTATTAACTCAATTTCACAGTTTTTTTTGATTTTGGAAGTGTCAAGTGAAAAGTAGAAGAAAATAGCAAATTTCGGGGTAAAAACGCAATTTTTCAGAAGTTCAAACTTCGGGGAGGGCGTCCCGGTTCAGGACGGGCATCCTGACCTGGTCAACAAACCGGGACGGGCGTCCCGAACCAGAAAATTCAAGTCCCACATCGAATTTTTGATGAAAAATCACTACAGGAAGCTGCTATAAATACCTCAGGCCTTCCTCAGTTGAAATCATCCCTCTCCACTCGATCTGAGTCATTCAGTGACTTCCAGTGTACAATTCTTGAGTACACAAGTCACTCAGAGACTCAGATTTCAGTATAAGTTTTCTTTCTTTCTTGTTAGTGTTTCGTTTCTCTTAGTTTCTGAGAAATAGTCGCAGATCCTAGGGTTCGATAGATAGGTTCGTTTCTGGTATTCATAGAATACCCGGGATTTCGTTAGGAGATCCTAAGAGGGCTCGAGGCGTTCGAAGAGTCAGTCCACAAGGCTGCGCTTAAGCTAGGTATTAAGGTAAAGTCCAGCTACTAAGCTGAGGAAGCGTCCTCGGAAGGTTCTGGCGAGCAGAGTCGGGTCGAGCAGTACGACATATACAAGCAGTTGCTCCATCGGCGAGACTAAGTAAAGGGTGATTTCTTTATGGCATCAGTCCCCCTGTCCCTCTCTTTATATGTTGTTATTGTGTTTGTCCAAAGAATGATTTTGAATATCGGATTATGATTTTTATGAATATTTGTTATATATGTTGAAGTTGTTATGTTTTTCCGGAAATAGCCACCTGCTTAATATTCACTATGTCTGCATGTCTAATGTGTTCTTTTAAACTAGAATTAGGGTTATAGACAATTCCTAACTGATACGCGAAAATCGTATCACATTTTTAGCATGTTTTTATATATGATTTCGGGTGAAATTGAGGGTAAATTGATCTTAATTGTTTGTTATTTACTCAATTTCACAGTTTTTATGATTTTGGAAGTGTCAGGTGAAAAGTAGACTAAAACAGCAAATTTTGTGGCAAAAACGCAATTTTTGGAAATGTTGACTTGGTCAAAGGGTCAGGACGGGCGTCCCGACCCAGTCAAACCGCTGGTACGGGCGTCCAGGACTCGAGAAGGGCGTCCCGACCTGGTCAATAGATCAGGACGGGCGTCCCGAACCCCCATATCCAGTCCCACATCGAATGTTTGATGAAAAATCACTCCGGGAAGCTATTATAAATACCCAGGCCTGCAGCAGTTGTAATCATTCCTCTCCACTCGATCTGAGTCATTTAGTGGTTTCCAGTGTACACTTCTCTAGTACACAACTCACTCAGAGACTCGGATCTCAGTTTTCTTTCTTATTAGTGTTTTGTTTTAGTTTCTGAGAAATAGTCTCAGATCTTAGGCTTACATAGGGCTTTCATGGATGCCTTCGTCCTGAACCATGAGTAGGGCCGTCATTAAGGTAGGGCGGTTTATTAGAAACCTCGGATGTGGTACGCCTTTAGACACAGAACATAGTTGCAATCCAGGCTAAGACATGTCTAAAATATTCGAATTCAGGTCAATCAACATATAGGAACAGTATAACATAGAATCAGGACTCATCTATAAAACACTTCTAGGATTAATTAGACTTGAACCTAGTGGAGAATGAATCACCCTCTCATCAAAGTATTTGATGAAGATTGCATAACTGGATCATAAGATAGGAATTAAGATAAAAGGCTAGTTACTACTATGCCGTTACCACTTCCCTGGGAGTACGATATTTAACTTAATAAAATCGTAGATACTTTCCAACAGACTAGCTACACGATAGGTACTTTGCCTTAGGTTCTGATTGATTAAGTGACAATAATTGAATGCTAAGTGACAGTTAGTAAGACTCAGTCCTTAATTACTCATAATCAACATAGGGTAAAATAACACCTATTTAGCACGTCAATCGGAATCCCATCACTAACCACGGTCTATTCATAACCTGTTTAGTTTAAGAGGCACCGATTAGTATTGGTGTCTGCCATACTAGATAAAATAACCTGTGGAACACCCTGTTTGTTAGAGTAGTCTAGGTAGGCTGAGTTGCGTTTTTATGTCGGCGTTAGGGCGAGCGGCATGATCCCCGAAGTGACATAGGGCTTTCATGGATGCCTTTAGCTCGAACCGTGAGTAGGGCCGTCATTAAGGTAGGGCGGTTTATTAGTTGACTCGGATGTGGTACACCTTTAGACTCAGAACATAGTTGCATTCCAAGCTAAGATATATATAAAACACTCGAAGATAGGTCAATCAACATGTAGGAACAATATAACATGGAATCAGGACTTTGTCTATAAACACTTTGAGGCTTAATTAGACTTAAACCTAGTGGAGAATTGATCACCCTCTCTTCAAAGTTATTGATGAAGATTGCATAACTGGATCAGAAGATAAGAGTTAGGTTAAAAGGCTAGTTACTACTAAGCCGTTACCACTTCCCTGGGAGTACGATATTTATTTAATAAAATTGTAGATACTTTCCAACAGACTAGCTACACGATAGGTACTCTGCCTTAGGTTCTGGCTGATTAAGTGACACCATAGAGACTAAATGTGACAATTAGTCAATCACAGTCCTTAATTACTCATAATGAACATAGGGTAAAATAACACCTATTTAGCATATCAGTCGGAAACGCATCAGATTTTTTGCGCCGTTGCCGGGGAAATATCATAATGAATTTAGGATTATTGGCCACAATTCTAGAAACTTATGATAGGTAGCGGTAGTAACCTAGACTTTAGACCTACACTTATCTTATGCTAGTTAGACAATCACTTTCCGAAATATAGGATTATCATAACTAACTAATTTTAGATATCATCTGAAATTAAGACACTTAGGATAATCAAATTTTAGAAAATTATTCTAAAATCATATTGAGGAAATTTATCTGCTTTCTAAATAAAATATAAAAAAAATGTTAAAAATTTAAAAAACCCGAAAAAAAATATTTCTTGCTTTTCTATTTTGCTTTCTTTCTATCTTTGTTTTGTTATTCCTAACCAGACTTTGCACTCAGAAATGAAGAGAACAAGAGCAGCTACTAACCAAGTAAAGAAAATGGAAATCCTTGACACTCCAGGACCAATGAAGGCAAAACCAGAAGGACCATCTAGGCCTGAACCAGAAATACCACGGGGGAACCTTCCTTCCCAACATGTAGAAGTAAACGCAAGCCTAGATACCAGTGACTTAGTGAGAAGATTACTGAACGCCCGTGAGCCTAGTCCCATGGAAGAAGATCCTTCTGAAGATACCTTCCCTCCTAGAGAAGAACCTCAAAGATCTCCAGTTCACACTCCTACCCAGAGAGTTCCTATAAATCCACCACCCCTTGACCAAACCCAGAATTCACCAACATCTCCTGCATACACTCCAACACTAAACGAGCACACCCCTTCATCCGGGGGAAGTACTAACGATTCTCATTCAGTGTTGTTCGTGCAGATAGATACCTTGGCTCGACAGATCTATGAGATGGATCAAGGAATTGCAAGCAGATTATGTCATTTAGACCAAATCAGTCTGAATATCACAACCAACATGGACTGACTCAGAGCCACGGTCAGTCTCCAGGAGAACCAAGGTGCACAACTACTCCGGGAGATGGCTGACTTGCGAAGTGAGCAGTGCAGGCAAAGGGATGAGATGAGAGCCATGCGCATAGAGATGCGAAACATTCAAGCAGAGTTACGAGAGATCAGAGATAAGGGTCGTTGAAAAAGGGAAGATTCTTTTACTCTTATTCTCAGCAAATAAATTGTTTGAACTAAAATTAAATAATTGACCCCTATTTTCTATTTTCAAACTTTTTAAAGGGTCCTTTATTTTATTCAACAATTTTTCTTCAGACATTTTATTTCTCAAATTTCTATGAAAAACAAAGGTTTTGCAAATGCAGTTTATTTTTCACTAATTAAATTGTATAAACTCAGTTTTTGTTTTTCCTGAAATTCTTGCTTAATATAAGTTAGGATAAGATTAGGGTAGTTATGATTTTCGAAAAAAAGAGATTGAGGAATTTTTGCATAGAGTTTTTAACAGCTTCTGAATTTGATTGGATAAACGTGAAGACTTGTTAAATGTTATTTTTAGTGTACTGAGATTTGCAGGGAATTACGAAAGAAAAAAAAAGATTTTTTTTTGGAATTGGCACGCATCCCGAAGCAACCCGGGACGGGCGTCCCGAAGGCCGCCCCTCCTACAAATATTCCATTTTTGTCATTTTCCCTCAAATCAACTTTCAAAAAATTCATCTCTCTAAAATAATTCTCTCTACCCTCTCTCTTCAAATTTTTGGCAACTTCCCAAGGTTTCAAAATTTTGAATTTCCCTCCAAAATTTGAATTTTAAATTTCCTTCCAAAATTTGAATTTCCCTACAAAATTCGAATTGCCCGCAAAAAATTCAAAATCCTGCCCTAACCAAAATCCATCATTCTGAATTCAAATTCACCTCCAGAATTCGAATTCGAATCTTCCTTCCTGCCTACATTCTCAAAATCTCTCAAACGCTCTCAACCCAAATGGCTCCCAAACGGGCCCGTATCACGTCTACCATGACCGTCACATCGGTGGCACATCCTTTCATGCTGTTTCACTCCAGCCCAGCATATCAGGAGAGATGTCATGGGTATATCGAACGCACCATACTGACGGGCAGAACACTTGACTGGGCCGCAGTACAGACGCTAGAGGTTGAGTAGGAAGTCAGACGCATACTCGACGTACTACCATACAGTCGAGTCTTCATCGTCACTGAACCGACATACCTAGAACTAGTATGTGAGTTCTATGCGTCGTTTACGAACCATCAGGAGCAGATCACATTCCGCTTGGGCGGAATAGATCGATCGATGAGCATGGCCGAGTTCGGCATCACCTTAGGTATCTGGCAGAGAGACGAGCTGGATACGCCCGCCTACACCACAGCAGTTTGGGACTTCACTTCTGCAGACGTCTCCACTGCTTGGGCTCAAATCTGTATGACGGGTGTTTGCAAAAGCCACAGTAGTTCGGGACTTCACGCCTGCCTACCAGCATGGCTTTGCAAAAGCCACATGTATTTATCCTGCTCTTCGCTACTTACATACCATTATCGCACACACTTTGTCAGGACGACGGACGGCCCCCAGGAATGTCACCCAAATGGAGACTGATGCGTTCCGGTCGATATGCTAAATAGGTGTTATTTTACCCTATGTTGATTATGAGTAATTAAGGACTGTGATTGACTAATTGTCACATTTAGTCTCTAAGGTGTCACTTAATCAGCCAAAACCTAAGGCATAGTACCTATCGTGTAGCTAGTCTGTTGGAAAGTATCTACGATTTTATTAAATAATTATCATACTCCCGGGGAAGTGGTAACGACTTAGTAGTAACTAGCCTTTTATCCTAACTCCTATCTTATGGTCCAGTTATGCAATCTTCATCAATGACTTTGATGAGAGGGTGATCCATTCTCCACTAGGTTTAAGTTTAATTAAGCCTAAAAGTGTTTATAGACAAAGTTCTGATTCTATGTTATATTGTTCCTATATGTTGATTGATACGCGAAAATCGTATCACCTTTTTAGCATGTTTTTATATATGATTTAGGGTGAAATTGAGATTAAATTGATCTTAATTGTTTATTATTTACTTAATTTCACAGTTTTTATGATTTTGGAAGTGTCAGGTGAAAAGTAGACGAAAACAACAAATTTTGGGGCAAAAACGCAATTTTTGGAAATGCTGACTTGGTCAAAGGATCAGGACGGGCGTCCCGAATCCGGGACGGGCATCCCGACCCAGTCAAAGCACCAGGACGGGCATCCAGGACTCAGGACGGGCGTCCCGACTTGGTCAACAGACCAGAATGGGCGTCCCGAACCCCCAGTTCAAGTCCCACATCGAATTTTTGATGAAAAATCACCCTGGGAAGCTGCTATAAATACCCCAGGCCTCCTGCAGTTGAAATCATTACTCTCCACTCGATCTGAGTCATTAAGTGATTTCCAATGTACACTTCTCTAGTACACAACTCACTCAGAGACTCGGATCTCAGTTTTCTTTCTTGTTAGTGTTTTGTTTTAGTTTCAGAGAAATAGTCTCAGATCTTAGGCTTCTATAGATAGGTTCGTTCCTGGTATTCATAGAATACCCGGGATTTCGTTAGGAGATCCTAAGAGGGCTCTAGGCATTCGAAGAGTCAGTCCACAGGGCTGAGCTTAAGCTGGGTATTAAGGTAAAGCCCAGTTACTAGGCTGAGGAAGCGTCCTCCGAAGGTTCTGGCGAGCAGAGTCGGGTCAAGTAATACGGCATATACAACAGTACGCTCCATCGGCGAGACTTCGTAAAGGGTGATTTCTTTATGGCATCGGTCCCCTTGTCCCTCTCTTATACGTTGTTATTGTGTTTGTCCAAATAACAGTTTTGAATACCAGATTATGATTATTATGAATATTTTTTATATATGTTTAATTTATTATGTTTTTCTAGAAATGGCCACCTGCTTAAATATCCATTATGTCTGCATGTCTATTGCCGTTCTTTTAAACTGAAATTAGGGTTATAGATAATTCCTAACCACGGTCTATTCATAACCTGTTTAGTTTAACAGGCATCAATTAGTATTGGTGTCTGCCATACTAGATAAAATAATTTGCGGAACACACTGTTGGTTGAAAGTAGTCTAGGTAGGCTGAGTAGAGTGTTATGCCGGCGGTTATGAGACGAGCAGTATGATCCCCAAAGTGACCTAGGGCATTCATTGCTGACTTTAGTTCGAGCCGTGAGTAGGGCCGTTACCCTTAACGATGGGGCGGTAGCGTAGAGACTCAGATGTGGTAACCTTTAGACACAGAACATAGTTGCAATCCAGGCCAAGACATGTCTAAAATACTCGAATATAGGTCAATCAACGTATAATAACAGTATAACATAAAATCAGGATCTCATCTATAAAACACTTTCAGGTTTGGTTAGACTTAAACCTAGTGGAGAATGAATCACCCTCTCATCAAAGTTATTGATGAAGATTGCATAACTGGATTATAAGATAAGAGTTAGGAATAAATGCTAGTTACTACTAAGCCGTTACCACTTCACTGGGAGTACGATATTTATTTAATAAAATCGTAGATACTTTCCAACAGACTAGCTGCACGATAGGTACTCTGCCTTAGGTTCTGGCTGATTAAGTGACACCATAGAGACTAAATGTGACAATTAGTCAATCACAGTCCTTAATTATTCATAATCAACATAGGGTAAAATAACACCTATTTAGCATATCAGTCGGAAACGCATCAGATTTTTTGCGCCGTTGCCGGGGGAATATCATAATGAATTTAGGATTATTGGCCACAATTCTAGAGACTTATGATAGGTAGCGGTAGTAACCTAGACTTTTGATTTACACTTATCTTATGTTAGTTAGACAATCACTTTCCTAAATATAGGATTATCATAACTAATTAATTTTAGACAATATCTGAAATTAAGACACTTAGGATAATCAAATTTTAGAAAATTATTCTAAAACCATATTGAGGAAATTTACCTGCTTTCTAAATAAAATTTAAAATCCATAAAAATATTTTTCTTGTTTTCTTATTTTACTTTCCTACTTTTGTTATTTGTTATTTCTAACCAGAATTTGCACTCAGAGATGAAGAGAACAAGAGCAGCTACTAACCAGGCAAAGAAAATAGAAATCCCTGACACTCCAGGACCAAAGAAGACAAAGCCAGAAGGACCATCTAGGCCTGCACCAGAAATACCACGAAGGACTCTTCCTTCACAACCGGTAGAAGTAAACTCAAGCCTAGATGCCAATGACCTAGTAAGGAGATTCCTGAACGCCCGTGAGCCTATTCCCACGGAAGAAGATCCTTCTGAGGATACCTTCCCTCCTAGAGAAGAACCCCAGAGATCTCCAGTTCACCCTCCTGCCCAGAGAGTTCCTATAAATCCACCACCCACTGACCAAACCCAAAATTCACCAACATCTCCTGCATACACCCCAACACCTAACGAGCGCACCCCTTCATCCGGGGGGAGTACTAACGGTTATCATTCAATGTTGTCCGTGCAGATAGATACGTTGGCTCAAAGGGTCTATGAGATGGACCAAGGAATTGCCAGCAGATTGTGTCATTTAGACCAACTCAGTCTGAATATCACAACTAACATGGACCGACTTAGAGCCACGGTCAGTCTTCAGGAGAACCAAGGTGCACAACTACTCCGGGAGATGGCTGACTTACGCAATGAGCAGGGCAGGCAGAGGGATGAGATGAGAGCCATGCGCATAGAAATGCGAAGCATTCGAACAGAGCTACAGGAGATCAGAGATAAGGGACGTTGAAAAAGAGAAGATTCTTTTACTTTTATTCTCAGTAAATAAATTGTTTGACCTAAACCTGAATAATTGACCCATATTTTTCTATTTTTCAAACTTTTTAAAGGGTCATTTATATTCAACAATTTTCTTCAGACATTTTATTTTCAAATTTCTATGAAAAACAAAAGTTTTGCAAATACAGTTTATTTTTCACTAATTAAATTGTACAAACTCAGTTTTTGTTTTTATGAAATTCTTGCTGGATTGGGATAAAATTAGGGTAGTCATGATTTTCGAAAAAGACTGAGGAATTTTTTGCATAGAATTTTTAACAGCTTCTGAACTTGATTGGATAAACATGAAGACTTGTTAAAAATTATTTTTGGTATTTTGAGGTTTGCAGGGAATTACGAAAAAAAAATTTTTTTTTCCGGAATTGGCACGCATCCAGAAGCAACCCGGGACGGGCGTCCCGAAGGCCGCCCCTTCTATAAAATTCATTTTTTTCATTTTCTCTCAAAATCCACAACAAAAAATTCATCTCTCTAAAAAATTTCTCTCTACCTTCTCTCTACAAATTTTTGGCAAACTCTCCAAAGTTTAAAAATTCGAGTTTCCCTCCAAAATTTGAATTTCAAACTTCACTCAAAAATTCAAATTTCCCGCCAAAAAATTCAAAATCCTTCCCTAACCTAATTTCATCCTTCTGAATTCAAATTCACCTCCAGAATTTGAGTTTAAAGATTTCCTTCCCACCTAAACTCTCTCGTACGTTCTTAATGGCTCCCAAACGTGCTTGTACCACATCTACCATGACAGTTACCTCAGTGGCACACCCTTTTATGCTGTTTCCCTCTAGCACAGCATACCAAGAAAGATGCCTTGGGTACATCGGGCGTAAGATACTGACGGGCAGAACGTTGGATTGGGCAGCAGTACAGACGCTAGGAGTAGAGCCGGAAATCAGACGCATACTCGACGTGCCACCTTACAGTTGAGTATTCATCGTCACAGAGCCCACATACCTGGAGCTGGTATGTGAGTTTTATGCATCTTTTACATGCCACCAAGAGCAGATCACATTCCGCTTGGGCGGAATAGATCGGTCGATGAGCATGGCCGAGTTCGGCGTTGCCCTAGGTATCTAGCAGAGACATGAGCTGGATACGCCCGCATACACTACAGCAGTTCGAGACTTCACGTCTGCAGACGTCTCCACTGCTTGGGCTCAGATCTGCATGACGGGTGTCCCATACCAGCATGGCTTTGCAAAAGCCACATGTATTTATCCTACTCTTCGTTACCTGCACGTTATCATTGCACATACATTGTCAGGACGACGGTCAGCTCCCAGAACTGTCACCCAGATGGAGACATTCCTTCTGGCCAACATGCACATGGGATCTACGGTAGAGATGGCTAGACTCATCACGGTCGTCATGCGAGGATTCGCTACAGATACCAGGAAACAGTGTCTGGGGCTCAGACCGTACATCACTAGGCTAGGCCGCTACCTGGAGTTAGACATAGAGGGCTCGGAGCTGACCCTGGTCGCCCCGACCACCATTCCCACTAATCTTACCATTCTACGGAACATGGGAATGGTTGTTCGGGATGCGAATGGCCGCTACACCATCCACACGGAGTAGCCAGGACAGACATCAGCATCGGAAGAGTTTCCAGCGCATATACCTCCGTCTGAGACGTTCGTGCCACGTATTGCCTTCGAACGACACATGTTGCACGGATTGGCAGAACTATCGGCCCGATACAGTCGAGACATGGACAGGATTGACAGACGGCTGGCGATGATGGATGACAAGATCGCCATGAACACCAGCAGGATTGAGAAGATACATTAGCATACTTCCCGACTGGTGGAAAACTTCGAGTTTGACTTTACAGCAGACTTAGGTCCACTGGACGACGACCCGCCGGGTTCTTAGTCTCTCTCTCCTTCTTTCCTTTCCTTTCTTTTGCTTTTGTTTTTCTTGTTCTATGTGTATAAACATGTCTGGGCTGTATGACGTATGAATCTATGTACAAACTTGATTTATATGACATACAGAATTGTTTGCATTATTTTGTTTTTTTATGTCTTTCTTACCCATAGTGTGGATAAGAATCTTTTCTTTGTGTTTTATTTCTTGTTTTCAAATAAGTGTGGGGTAATTAGATATGCATGAACACTGAGGACAATGTCAGAATTAAGTGTGGGGTAGTAGTGCACGATGCACTGTAGCAGTTTGCAAAATTATTTTGCATGATTTTGCTTGTTTTCCCCATATTTTCACACCCTTCCAAAAATTTTCAAACTTTTCCATCTTTCAGACTTCAAAATGCAGTATACCTGGTTAAACAATTGCTTATGTCTATGATATGTAGGTAGTATGTTATGGTTAGTAGGAGATAATTGATGACTATTGCTGAATTAATTGATTAGGAATAGGGAATTCCTGATAACTGAGCACAACTTTGTCTGGATTAAAGACCTCAGCCAAATATCTTTTCAAGACTGAACTAGATAAAATTAGACCAGTTGTGGATGTTTTGACAATTAGAATGACTAGATGAGACTCTGAGCTAAAAGTGAAAAGAAATTAAAGAAAGTTAATTAACTAAGGGTAGTTTGACAGTGGCCTTCGCTACTCGAGCACCACTCCTTCGGGGAACTTAAGGCCTGATGCCCTAAGGTCGTGTAGATCTGGGAGTCATCGGAGTGGGACTCGCTACATGGGTAGTTGAAGTTGACGTGTTCGAAGCAGACTTAAAATACCCTACATCTATAAAGAGAATCCATAAATGCCAAATCATTAAAAATCTGATCACCAAGGCTCAGAACTCAGAAAGTTGTCTTTTGTTATTATGTCTAGCAACAGGGTCGAAGTATTATCTGGTGATAGTTAAGACGAGAGTATATTGTGTTGACTATCTGGTCTAGACTAGTACACACACTACACATCAGGAAGACCTTGTGACTAAGAAAGGAGTTCAACCTAGTTGTTGAGTTGTTTTCTGCTTGACTATAACAATCTGCTAAAGACATTTGAGACCTTGTCATAGCAACCTGACCAGTCAGACCTGTGTTAAGAATTGTCTGAATAAATTTTTGGAATAAAAACATGACTAGGAATTTAAGTGACTGCACTATGGTTTAGAATCACTAACTTTAGGTAGACTTTGCTTGAGGACAAGCAAAAAGCTAAGTGTGGGGTTATCTGATACGCGAAAATCATATCACCTTTTTAGCATGTTTTTATATATGATTTAGGGTGAAATTGAGGGTAAATTGATCTTAATTGTTTATTATTTACTTAAATTCACACTTTTTAGGATTTTGGAAGTGTCATGTGAAAAGTAGACGGAAACAGCAAATTTTGGGGCAAAAACGCAATTTTTGGAAATGCCGACTTGGTCAAAGGCTCAGGACGGGCGTCCCGAATCTGGGACGGGCGTCCCGACCCAGTCAAAGCACCGGGACAGGCATCCAGGACTCAGGACGGGCATCCCGACTTGGTCAACAGACCAGCACAGGCGTTCCAATCCGGGACGGGCGTCCCGAACCCCCAGTTCAAGTCCCACATCGAATATTTGATGAAAAATCACCCCGGGAAGCTGCTATAAATACCCCAGGCCACCTGCAGTTGAAATCATTCCTCTCCACTCGATCTGAGTCATTAAGTGGTTTCCAGTGTACACTTCTCTAGTACACAACTCACTCAGAGACTCGGATCTCAGTTTTCTTTCTTGTTAGTGTTTTGTTTTAGTTTCTGAGAAATAGTCTCAGATCTTAGGCTTCGATAGATAGGTTCGTTCTTGGTATTCATAGAATACCCGGGATTTCGTTAGGAGATCCTAAGAGGGCTCTAGGCATTCGAAGAGTCTGTCCACAAGGCTGGGCTTAAGCTGGGTATTAAGGTAAAGCCCAGTTACTAGGCTGAGGAAGCGTCCTCCGACAGTTCTGGCGAGCAGAGTCGGGTCAAGCAATACGGCATATACAGCAGTACGCTCCATCGGCGAGACTTCGTAAAGGGTGATTTCTTTATGGCATCGGTCCCCCTGTCCCTCTCTTATATGTTGTTATTGTGTTTGTCCAAATAACAGTTTTGAATACCAGATTATGATTATTATGAATATTTTTGATATATGTTGAAGTTATTATGTATTTCTAGAAATGGCCACCTGCTTAAATATCCATTATGACTGCATGTCTATTGCCGTTCTTTTAAACTGAAATTAGGGTTATAGACAATTCCTAACCACGGTCTATTCTTAACCTTTTTAGTTTAACAGGCATCAATTAGTATTGGTGTCTGCCATTCTAGATAAAATAATATGCGGAACACCCTGTTGGTTGAAAGTAGTCTAGGTAGGCTGAGTAGAGTGTTATGCCGGCGGTTATGAGACGAGCAGTATGATCCCCAAAGTGACATAGGGCATTCATTGCTGACTTTAGTCCGAGCCGTGAGTAGGGTCGTTACCCTTAACGATGGGGCGGTAGCGTAGAGACTCAGATGTGGTAACCTTTAGACACAGAACATAGTTGCAATCCAGGCCAAGACATGTCTAAAATACTCGAATATAGGTCAATCAACGTATAATAACAGTATAACATAAAATTAAGCTCTCATCTATAAAACACTTTCAGGTTTGTTTAGACTTAAACCTAGTGGAGAATTAATCACCCTCTCATCAAAGTTATTGATGAAGATTGCATAACTGGATTATAAGATAAGAGTTAGGAATAAAGGCTAGTTACTACTAAGCCCTTACCACTTCCATGGGAGTATGATATTTATTTAATAAAATCGTAGATACTTTCCAACAGACTAGCTACACGATAGGTACTCTGCCTTAGGTTCTGGCTGATTAAGTGACACCATAGAGACTAAATGTGACAATTAGTCAATCACGGTCCTTAATTATTCATAATCAACATAGGGTAAAATAACATCTATTTAGCATATCAGTCGGAAATGCATCATTGATTGACCTATCTTCGAGTATTTTAGATATATCTTAGCCTAGATTATAACTATGTTCTGAGTCCAAAGGTGTACCACATCTGAGCAATCTGATATACCGCCCCATCGCCAAGGTAAATGGCCCTACTCACGGTTACTACTAAAGACAGCTATGAAAGCCTATGTCACTTTGGGGATCATGCCGCTTGCCTATAACCGCAGGCATAAACACTCTACTCAGCCTACCTAGACTACTCTAACAAGCAGGGTGTTCCGCAAGTTATTTTATCTAGTATGGCAGACACCAATACTAATTGATGCCTGTTAAACTAAACAGGTTATGAATAGACCGTGGTTAGGAATTTTTTATAACCCTAATTTTAGTTTAAAAGAAACTACATTAGACATGCAGACATAATGGATATTTAAGCTGGTGACTATTTTCAAAAAAATATAACAACTTCAACATATAAACAAATATTCATAATAATCATAATCTCGTATTCAAATCAGTATTTGGACAAACACAGTAACAACATATAAAGAGAGGGACAGGGGGGACTGATGCCATAAAGAAATCACCCTTTACGTAGTTGCGCCGTTGGAGCGTACTACTATATATGTCGTACTGTTTGAGCCGACTCTGCTCGACAGAACCTTCGGAGGACGCTTCCTCAGCCTAGTAACTGGGCTTTACCTTAATACCCAGCTTAAGCCCAGCCCTATGCACTGACTCTTCGAACGCCTAGAGCCCTCTTAGGATCTCCTAACGAAATTCCGGGTATTCTATGAATACCAGAAATGAACCTATCTATCAAACCCTAGGATCTGAGACTATTTCTCATAAACTAGAAAAATGAAACACAAAAAAGGAAAGAAAGAAAACTTCTACTGAAATCTGAGTCTCCGAGTGAGTTGTGTACTAGAGAACTGTACACTGGAAACCACTGAATGACTCAGATCAAGTGGAGAGGGATGATTTCAACTGAGGAAGGCCTGTGGTATTTATTGCAGCTTTCTGGAGTGATTTTCTCTCAAAACTTCGATGTGGGACTTGACTTTCTGGTTCGGGACGCCCGTCCCGGATTGGGAGGCCCGTCCCGGTCTGTTGACTAGGTCAGGACGGCCGTCCCGAATCTTGGACGCCCGTCCCGACCTGTTGACCAGGTCCGGACGCCTGTCATGAACTGGGACGCCCTCCCCGAAGTCCAAACTTCTGAAAAATTGCGTTTTTGCCCTGAAATTTGCCATTTTCTTCCACTTTTCACCTGACACTTCCAAAATCATAAAACCTGTGAAATTGTGTTAATAATGAACAATTAAGACCAATTTACCCTCAATTTCACCCTAAATCATGCCTAAAAACATGCTAAAAATGTGATATGATTTATGCATATCATATAACCCCACACTTAGCTTTTTGCTTGTCCTCAAGCAAAGTCTACTTGAAGTTAGTGATTCTAAATCATAGTGCAGTCACTTAAAATTCCTAGTCATGTTTATATTCCAAAAATTTATTTAGACAATTCTTAACACAGGTCTGACTCGTCAGGTTGCTATGACAAGGTCTCAAATGTCTCTAGCAGATTGTTATAGTTAAGCAGAAAACAACTTAACAACTAGGTTGAGCTCCTTTCTTAGTCACAAGGTCTTCCTGATGTGTAGTGTGTGTACTAGTCTAGACCAGATAGTCAACACAATATACTCTCGTCTTAACTACTACCAGATAATATTTCGACCCTGTTGCTAGACATAATAACAAAAGACAACTTTTTGAGTTATGAGCCTTGGTGATCAGATTTTTAATGATTTAGCATTTATGGATTTTCTTTATAGATGTAGGGTATTTTGAGTCTGCTTAGAACACGTCAACTTCAACTACCCATGTAGCGAGTCCCACTCTGATGACTCCCAGATCTGCACGACCTTAGGGCATCAGGCTTTAAGTTCCCCGAAGGAGTGGTGCTCGAGTAGCGAAGGCCACTAGCAAACTACCCTTATTTAATTAACTTTCTTTTATTTCTTTTCACTTTTAGCTCAGAGTCTCATCTAGTCATTCTAATTGTCAAAACATCCACAACTGGTCTAATTTTATCTAGTTAAGTCTTGAAAAGGTAATTGGATGAGGTCTCTAATCCAGACTAATTGTGCTCAGTTATCAGGAATTCCCTATTCCTAATCAATTAGTCCAAGATAGCTATCACATTACCTCCTACTAACCATAACATTCTACCTACATATCATAGACAAAAGCAATGTTTAACCAATCATACTGCATTTAGAAGTCTGAAAGAATGAAAAATTTTGAAATTGTTTTGAAAGGGCGTGAAAATATGGAGAAAGCACACAAAATCATGCAAAAAGTTTCTAACTACAGTGCACTGTGCACTGCTACCCCACACTTAAATCTGACACTGTCCTCAGTGTTCATGCATTTCTAAGCTACCCCACACTTATTTGAAAACAAGAAACAAAACAGAAAAGATTCTTACCCCACACTTATTCGAATGACTATGGGTAAGAAGGAAAAATAAGGAAATGACAGAAATAACAAGAAAACATAGAGAAAACAACGCTGTTATGTCATATCAATCAATGTTACACAAAGATTCATAATTCATACAGCCTAGACATAATCACACATAGAATGAAAACAACAAAAGAAAAAGAAAAGGAAAGAGAAACTAAGAACCCGGCTCGCCGTCATTTGGTGGACCGAAGGTTGCCGGAAAGTCTACCGGAAAGTGGACCTCGAAGTTTTCCACCAGGTGGGAGGTATGCTGATGAATCTCATCGATCCTGCTGGTGTTCATGGCGACTCTATCCTCTATCAACATCAGCCGTCTCTCGATCCTGTCCATATCTCGGCTGTATTGGGCTGAGAGTTCTACCAATCCGTGCGACATGTGTCGTTCGAAGGCAGTGCGTGGAATAAACGTCTTGGACAGAGGTATGTGAGCTGGAATTGCTCCTGGTGCCGAAGCCTGTGCTAGCTGCTCCGTTTGGATGGAGTAGCGTCCATTTGCATCCCTTACGACCATTCCCATGTTCCGTAGGATAGTGAGGTCCGTAGGAATGGTGGTCGGGGTGATCTGGGTCAGCTCCGAGCCCTCGATGTCCAACTCCAGGTAGTGAGCTATCCTGGTGATGACTGGCCCGAGTCCCAGACATTGTTTCTGAGTGTCCGTAGCGAATCCCCGCATGATGACCGTGATAAGTCGAGCCATCTCCACTGTCTCCATATGCATGTTGGCCAAGAGGAATGTCTCCATTTGGGTGACATTCCCGGGGGCCGTCTGTCATCCTAACAAAGTGTGTGCAATAATAGTATGCAAGTATCAAAGAGTAGGATAGATACCTGTGGCTTTCGCAAAGCCATGCTGGTATGGGACACACGTCATACAGATCTAAGCCCAAGCAGTGGAGTGTTGCGTTGTGTGCGTGTGTCACAAATTGAGAAGATAAGAATATAGAATAAATCAACGCAATCTTAACAAGTGCAAGTATACACCGGTCAACAAGTAATATATGTACCTAAGTACAAGATTATCGATCCCACAGGGACTATGTATGCCAATTACGAATGCAAATATGATTGTACAAATGGTTAAAAGAATAAAGAATAATGAATCATAAAAGAACAAAAGAATAAAGAATGATAAATCATGAATCTGAGTTTGGTCTAATGCTACGGCAATTCTACTCCTATCTAAACTAACAGTTAGTGGTTAGCCTACTGGAAATAATCACAAGAGTACTGCAGGTCATACAATGCTACGGCATTCACGCCAAAAATGTAAGTACAAGCCAAATATGAATCTAAGTATACAAGCATACTTTCAGTTCTATATCAATGCTACAGCATGTCTGGTTTCACCCAAACCACTTGATCTACTAGTCTAGATCCCCGATAACATACCTTGGACCTAGCGCAACGCTAGGCAGTGAATGTACCGCTGTTCACGCAGTTATCAAGTCCACTGCTATATGATTACCGCTGTTCACGCAGTTCTCAAACATAGCGCCACATAATTTTTATGCAATTACATGAATAAACCAAGCTTTGCCTCATACAAGCATTAAACATAAAAACAGAGAGTAATGCTGCAGCATACTTATCATCATAGTCAAAACAGTATATTCAACATGCTCATACTTAACTATGCCACAACATTTTCAGGTTAAAGATATATATTAAGCTGAAACGAATCATGGAAAACAAGGAACAACGTAATGAGAAAAACAGCCCCTAGGTCCATAGTGAAACCAATAAACGGAATCAACCCTAAGACGGAAAGCATATCACTCCCAAAACATATTTAATCACTCCTTGAACCAAGAATCATGAAATACAAGGATTAAAGTAATAGAAGCATAGTCCCGAGATCCTAAGTGAAACCAATGAACGGAGTCAAGCCTAAGATGGAAAACATATTACTCTTAAAACATGTTTAATCAATCCTTGAACCACAAAGCATGAATTACAAAGATTAAAGTAATAGGAAAAGACAGTCCCTAGATCCATAGTGACATCAATCAATGAAGTCAAGCCTAAGACGGAAAAACATATCATTTCCCAAAACATATTTAATCAATCTTTAAACTCATGAAAACATTCTCATGTTACAAGAACATTCAGTTACAAATATTGGTAGCAAAATGAGGAAATGAAAAGAGGATTACTTCTGGCCGGAAGATCACCCACTGCTCAAATCGGTTTAATCAAGCTGCTGCCCTTCATTTCCTCTGCTGGATGCTGCTGCTCTCTACTGCTGGATGCTGCTGCTCTCTACTGCTCAGCTGATGGATGCTGCAGCAAGTCACCCTGCTTACTCTTGTGTTCTTCCCTTTCTAATGGTCAGCCTAAAACTAAGAAGAAAAACTAAACTATCCTAAGAAAAACTAAGAAGAAAAACCTACTCTCTATCTCGGCCAAGAGCCTTCTAACAAGTAACTTATCTTCCAAACTCTTCACTCTCTCTCTCGCCTCACCCCTCCTCTTGTGTTTCTGCATACATATATAACCTCTTGTTGCACCAAGAACCAATCACGAGCTACCATGTGTCCATAATGTCTGGAATTTTCTCCAAAAATTCCAACAAAAAGTCAAAATAAATCCCAGCTGACTTCTGGAGTTCTTGTCTTCTTCTCTGCACATTTCAGCCAGTTCAGCCGGTCTTCAGCTGCATTCTGTGATCATCTGTCTTTTTCTTCTGACAGCCGCAGGCTTTGCAGCAGACATCAGTACTTTCTGCAGGTCCTTTGTCTTCTTCCTCTGGCGGCTGCAGGTTCAGCAGCTAAATTCCAGCCGCCTCTCTGAAATCCTTGGCCTTTTCCTCCAACTTCTTGTCCACCTTGTCTCCCTACATTCAAACAAATACATATATGTGCATATATATATATATATATATATATATATATATATATATATATATATATATATATATATATATATATATATATATATATATATATATGTATGTATATATATATAAGGAAATAACAAGTGGGACAAAAGGCATAAATGCTTAGTACCGCCACTTTACATCTAGCTGGATTTTTGGTGTGTGAGTGTATAATGTATACATATATATATATAGAGAGAGATATACATATATACGTATATAGCTGCCAATTTCGCACTTGTTTCATGCTAGTCACGGTCAACTTGTATTCAACCAAATTTCAAACATCAAAATCCCCTTTCCATTCTAGTTCCGCCAATTCAATTCAAACTAACTCCCCAAATAACAATTAAATAATACAACTCATCTTCAATTTGAGAAATTAACTCAATTAAATTGACTTTTAGCACTAATTCCACAAAAAAGGGCAAAAAGGTAGAAAGCATTTAAATCCACACATTTTTATTCACTTTTCCAAATAAAGCCAATGAATTCCCAAATAAAATGTGAAAATTAGATGTGAATAACTCTAAAATAATAGAGTTATCATGGAGACGTCTGCAGACGTGAAGTCTCGAACTGCCGTGGTGTAGGCGGGCGTATCCAGCTCGTCTCTCTGCCAGATACCCAGGGCAATGCCAAACTCGGCCATGCTCATCGATCGATCTATTCCGCCCAAGCGGAATGTAATCTGCTCCTGATGGTACGTAAATGATGCATAGAACTCACATACCAGCTCTAGGTATGTTGGTTCAGTGACGATGAATACTCGACTGTAGGGTAGTACATCGAGCATGCGTCTGACTTCCTGCTCCACCTCTAGCGTCTGTACTGCGGCCCAGTCAAGTGTTCTGCCCGTCAGTTTGGTATGTCCGATGTATCCGTGACATCTTTCCTGGTATGCTAGGCTGGAGTGAAACAGCATAAAAGGATGTGCCACTGAAGTGATGGTCATGGTGGATGTTATACGGGCGCGTTTGGGAGCCATTTGAGTTGAGAGTGTTTGAGAGGTTTTGAGAATTTAGGCAGGAAGGAAGATTTGAATTCGAATTCTGGAGGTGAATTTGAATTCGGGAGGATGGATTTTGGTTAGGGAATGATTTAGAATTTTTGGTGGGAAATTCGAACTTTGGAGGGAAATTCGAATTTGGAAGGAAATTTAAAATTCAAATTTTGGAGGGAAATTTGAATTTTTGAATTTTGGGAAGTTTGCCAAAAATTTGAAGAGAGAAGATAGAGAGAATTATTTGAGAGAGGTGAATTTTTGGAAGTTGATTTGAGGGGAAATGAAAAAAATTGGATTATTTGTAGGAGGGGCGGCCTTCGGGACGCCCGTCCCGCTGGATGCTCGTCCCGAATTACTTCGAGACGCGTGCCAATTCTGAAAAAATAAAATTTTTTTTTTCGTAATTCCCTGCAAACCTCAGGGTAATTCCCTGCAAATCTCGGGATACCAAAAATAATCATAATTTTTAACAAGTTTTCATGTTTATCCAATCAAATTCAGAAGATGTTAAAAACTCTATGCAAAAATTCCTCAGTCTTTTTCGAAAATCATGACTACCCTAATTTTATCCCAACTTAAATTCAGCAAGAATTTCAAAAAAACAAAAACTGAGTTTGTACAATTTAATTAGTGAAAAATAAACTGCATTTGCAAAACTTTTGTTTTTCATAGAAATTTGAAAATGGTTGAATATAAAGGACCCTTTAAAAAGTTTGAAAAATAGAAAAATAGGGGTCAATTATTCAGGTTTAGTTCAAACAATTTATTTGCTGAGAATAAAAGTAAAAGAATCTTCCCTTTTTCAACGACCCTTATCTCTGATCTCATGTAGCTCTACTCGAATGGTTCGCATTTCTATGCGTATGGCTCTCATCTCATCCCTTTGCCTGCCCTGCTCACTGCGTAAGTCAGCCATCTCCCGGAGTAGTTGTGCACCTTGGTTCTCCTGAAGACTGATCGTGGCTCTGAGTCGGTCCATGTTAGTTGTGATATTCAGACTAAGTTGGTCTAAATGACACAATCTGCTTGCAATTCCTTGGTCCATCTCATAGACCCTTTGAGCCAACGTATCTATCTGCACGGACAACATTGAATGATAACCGTTAGTGCTTCCCCTGGATGAAGGGGTGTGCTCGTTAGGTGTTGGGGTGTATGCAGGAGATGTTGGTGAATTTTGGGTTTGGTCAGTGGGTGGTGGATTTATAGGAACTCTCTGGGCAGGAGTGTGAACTGGAGATCTTTGAGGTTCTTCTCTAGGAGGGAAGGTATCCTCAGAAGGATCTTCTTCCGTGGGACTAGGCTTACGGGCGTTCAGGAATCTTCTCACTAGGTCACTGGCATCTAGGCTGGAGTTTACTTCTACCGGTTGTGAAGGAAGAGTCCCTCGTGGTATTTCTGGTGCAGGCCTAGATGGTCCTTCTGGCTTTGTCTTCTTTGGTCCTGGAGTGTCAGGGATTTCTGTTTTCTTTGCCTGGTTAGTAGCTGGGCTTGTTCTCTTCATCTCTGAGTGCAAAGTCTGGTTAGAAATAACAAATAACAAGAATATGAGGAAAAGTAAAATAGAAAAGCAAGAAAAATATTTTTAGGGATTTTGAATTTTATTTAGAAAGCAGGTAAATTTCCTCAATATGGTTTTAGAATAATTTTCTAAAATTTGATTATCCTAAGTGATTGTGTAACTAGTATAAGATAAGTGTAAATCAAAAGTCTAGGTTATTACCGCTACCTATCATAAGTCTCTAGAATTGTGGCCAGTAATCCTAAATTCATTATGATATGTCCCCGACAATGGTGCCAAAAATATGATGCGTTCCGGTCGATATGCTAAATAGGTGTTATTTTACCATATGTTGATTATGAGTAATTAAGGACTGTGATTGACTAATTGTCACATTTAGTCTCTAAGGTGTCACTCAATCAGCTAGAACCTAAGGCATAGTACCTATCGTGTAGCTAGTCTATTGGAAAGTATCTACGATTTTATTAAATAATTATCGTACTCCCAGGGAAGTGGTAACGGCTTAGTAGTAACTAGCCTTTTATCCTAACTCCTATCTTATGGTCCAGTTATGCAATCTTCATCAATGACTTTGATGAGAGGGTGATCCATTCTTCACTAGGTTTAAGTTTAATTAAGCCTAAAAGTGTTTATAGACAAAGTTCTGATTCTATGTTATATTGTTCCTATATGTTGATTGACCTATCTTCGAGTATTTTAGATATATCTTAGCCTGGATTGCAACTATGTTCTGAGTCCAAAGGTGTACCACATCTGAGCAATCTGATATACTGCCCCATCGCCAAGGTAAACGGCCCTACTCACGATTACTACTAAAGACAGCTATGAAAGCCTATGTCACTTCGGGGATCATGCCGCTTGCCCATAACCGCAGGCATAAACGCTCTACTCAGCCTACCTAGACTACTCTAACAAGCAGGGTGTTCCGCATGTTATTTTATCTAGTATGGCGGACACCAATACTAATTGATGCCTGTTAAACTAAACATGTTATGAATAGACCATGGTTAGGAATTGTCTATAACCCTAATTTTAGTTTAAAAGAAACTACATTAGACATGCAGACATAATGGATATTTAATCAGGTGGCTATTTTCGGAAAAATATAACAACTTCAACATATAAACAAATATTCATAATAATCATAATCTCGTATTCAAATCAGTATTTGGACAAACACAGTAACAACATATAAAGAGAGGGACATAGGGGACTGATGCCATAAAGAAATCACCCTTTACGTAGTCGCGCCGTTGGAGCGTACTGCTCTATATGTCGTACTGCTTGACCCGACTCTGCTCGACAGAACCTTCGGAGGACGCTTCCTCAGCCTAGTAACTAGGCTTTACCTTAATACCCAGCTTAAGCCCAGCCCTATGCACTGACTCTTCGAACGCCTAGAGCCCTCTTAGGTTATCCTAATGAAATCCCGGGTATTCTATGAATACCGGAAACGAACCTATCTATTAAACCCTAGGATCTGAGACTATTTCTAAGAAACTAGAAAAACGAAACACAAAAAAGGAAAGAAAGAAAACTTCTACTAAAATCTGAGTCTCTAAGTGAGTTGTGTACTCGAGAACTGTACACTGGAAACCACTGAATGACTCAGATCGAGTGGAGAGGGATGATTTCAACTGAGGAAGGCCTGGGGTATTTATAGCAACTTTCTGGAGTGATTTTCTCTCAAAAATTCGATGTGGGACTTGACTTTCTGGTTCGGGACGCCCGACCCGGTCTGTTGACCAGGTCAGGACGCCCGTCCTGAACCGGGACGCCCTCCCCGAAGTCCAAACTTCTGAAAAATTGCGTTTTTGCCCTGAAATTTGCCATTTTCTTCCACTTTTCACATGATACTTCCAAAATCATAAAAACTGTGAAATTGAGTTAATAATGAACAATTAAGACCAATTTACCCTCAATTTCACCCTAAATCATGCCTAAAAACATGCTAAAAATGTGATATGATTTATGCATATCAGAGACATTCCTCTTGGCCAACATGCACATGGGATCTACAGTGGAGATGACTCGACTCATCACGGTCATCATGCGGGGCTTCGCTGCGGACACTCGGAAACAGTGTCTGGGACTCGGGCCGTTCATCACTAGGATAGCATACTACTTGGAGTTGGACATCGAGGGCTCGGAGCTAACCCAGGTTACCCCGACCACCATTCCTACGGACCTCACCATTCTACAGAAGATGGGGAAGGTCGTACGGGATGCAAATGGGTTCTACTCCATCCACACGGAGTAGCTAGGACAGGCATCGGCACCCGGAGCAGTTCCAGCACATATACATCCGTCCGAGACGTTTGTTCCACGCACTGCCTTCGAACGACATATGTCGCACGGATTGGCAGAACTTTTAGCCCGATATAGTCGAGATATGGACAGAATCGAGAGACGGCTGACGATGATGGATGACAGAATCGCTATGAACACCAGCAGGATCGAGGAGATTTATCAGCATACCTCCCAACTGGTGGAAAACCTAGAGGTCTACTTTCCAGCAGACTTCGGTCCACCTAACGACGGCAAGCCGGGTTCTTAGCTTTTCTTTCCTTTTCTTTTTATTTTGTTGTTTTCGTTCTATGTGTGTGATCATGTCTGGGCTGTATGAAATATGAATCTATGTATAGCGTTGATTGATATGACATAACAACGTTGTTTCCTCTATTTGATCTTGTTCTTTTATTTCATTGCTTTATTTTCTTTCTTACCCATAGTTTTTCGAATAAGTGTGGGGTAAGAGTCTTTTCTGTTTTATTTTTGTTTCTTGTTTTCAAATAAGTGTGGGGTAGCTTAGATATGCATGAACATTGAGGACAGTGTCAGACTTAAGTGTGGGGTAGCAGTGCACGGTGCACTGTAGTAGTTGAGAAAATTTGTGCTTGTTTTCCCTGTATTTTCACACCCTTCCAAATTTTGTTTTTCAAAATTTTTCATTCTTTCAGACTTCTAAATGCAGTATGATTGGTAAACATTTGCTGATGTCTATGATATGTAGGTAGAATGTTATGGTTAGTAGGAGACAACTGAAGACTATTTTG
The DNA here is from genome assembly GCA_027405835.1 of Asclepias syriaca. Lineage (NCBI taxonomy): Eukaryota > Viridiplantae > Streptophyta > Magnoliopsida > Gentianales > Apocynaceae > Asclepias > Asclepias syriaca. Next base: position 20,350,478 of record CM049926.1, on the reverse strand, counting down.
AACTTATTGATTAGAAATAGGGAATTCCTGATAACGGAGCACAACTTAGTCTGGATTAGAGACCTCAGCCAATTACCTTTTCAAGACTTAAATAGATAAAATTAGACCAGTTATGGATATATTAACAATTAGAATGACTAGATGAGACTCTGAGCTAAAAGTGAAAAGAAACAAAAAGAGAGTTAATTAAATAAGGGTAGTCTGCCAGCGGCCTTTGCTACTCGAGCACCACTCCTTAGGGGTATTTAAAGCCTGATGCCCTAAGGTCGTGTAGGTCTGGGAGTTATCGGAGTAGGACTCGCTACATGGGTTGTTGAAGTTGACGTGTTCTAAGCAGACTCAAAATACCCTGAACCTATAAAGAAAATCAATAAAGGCTAAATCATTAAAAATCTGATCACCAAGGCTCAGAACTCAGAAAATTGTCTATTGTTAGTATGTCTAGCGACGGGTCGAAGTGTTATCTGGTAATAGTTAAGACGAGAGTTTATTGTGTTGAGTATCTGATCTAGACTAGTACACACACTACACATCAGGAAGACCTTGTGAATGAGAGAAAAGTTCAACCTAGTTGTTAAGTTATTTTCTACTTGATTATAACAATCTACTAAAGACATTTGAGACCTTGTCGTAGCAACCTAACCAGTCAGACCTGTGTTAAGAATTGTCAGAATAATTTTTGGAATAAAAACATGACTAGGAATTTAAGTGACTGATTTAGAATCACTAACTTCAGGTAGACCTTGCTTGAGGACAAGCAAAAAGCTAAGTGTAGGGTTATCTGATATGCATAAATCATATCACATTTTTAGCATGTTTTTAGGCATGATTTAGGGTGAAATTGAGGGAAAATTAGTCTTAATTGTTCATTATTAACTCAATTTCATAGTTTTTATGATTTTGGAAGTGTCAGGTGAAAAGTAGAAGAAAATGGCAAATTTCGGGGCAAAAATGCAATTTTTCAGAAGTTCGGATTTCGGGGAGGGCGTCCCAGTTCAGGACGGGTGTCCTGACCTGGTCAATAGGTTGGGACGGGCATCCCGAACCAGAAATTCAAGTCCCATATCGAATTTTTGATGAAAAATCACTCCAGGAAGCTGCTATAAATACCCCAAGCCTTCCTCAGTTGAAATCATCCCTCTCCACTCGATCTGAGTCATTCAGTGACTTCCAGTGTACAATTCTCGAGTACACAAGTCACTCAGAGACTCAGATTTCAGTATAAGTTTTCTTTCTTTCTGGTTAGTGTTTCGTTTTTCTTAGTTTATGAGAAATAGTCTTAGATCCTAGGGTTCAATAGATAGGTTCGTTTCTGGTATTCATAGAATACCCGGGATTTCGTTAGGATATCCTAAGAGGGCTCGAGGCGTTCGAAGAGTTAGTCCATAGGGCTGGGCTTAAGCTGGGTATTAAGGTAAAGTCCAGCTACTAGGCTAAGGAAGCGTCCTCCGAAGGTTCTGGCGAGCAGAGTCGGGTAGAGCAGTACGACATATACAAGAAGTTGCTCCATCGGCGAGACTAAGTAAAGGGTGATTTCTTTATGGCATCAGTCCCCATGTCCCTCTCTTTATATGTTGTTGTTGTGTTTGTCCAAAGAATGATTTTGAATATCAGATTATGATTTTTATGAATATTTGTTATATATGTTGAAGTTGTTATGTTTTTCCAGAAATAGCCACCTGCTTAATATTCATAATAATCATAATCTGGTATTCAGAACTGTTATTTGGACAAACACAATAACAACATATAAGAGAGGGACAGGGGGACCGATGCCATAAAGAAATCACCCTTTACGAAGTCTCGCCGATGGAGCGTACTGCTTGACCCGACTCTACTCGCCAGAACCTTCGGAGGACGCTTCCTCATCCTAGTAACTGGGCTTTACCTTAATACCCAGCTTAAGCCCAGCCCTATGGACTGACTCTTCGAACGCCTAGAGCCCTCTTAGGATCTCCTAACGAAATCCCGGGTATTCTATGAATACCAGAAACGAACCTATCTATAGAAGCCTAAGATCTGCGACTATTTCTCAGAAACTAAAACAAAACACTAACAAGAATGAAAACTGAGATCCGAGTCTCTGAGTGAGTTGTGTACTAGAGAAGTGTACACTGGAAACCACTTAATGACTCAAATCGAGTGGAGAGGAATGAAATCAACTGCTGGAGGTCTAGGGTATTTATAGTAGCTTCCCGGGGTGATTTTTCATCAAAAATTCGATGTGGGACTTGATCTGGGGGTTCGGGATGCCTGTCCCGGATTGGGATGCCCGTCCTGGTCTGTTGACCAAGTCGGGACACCCGTCCCGAGTCCTGGATGCCCGTCCCGGTGCTTTGACTGTGTCGGGACGCCCGTCCCGAACCTTTGACCAAGTCAGTATTTTCAAAAATTGCGTTTTTGCCCCAAAATTTGCTGTTTTCGTCTACTTTTCACCTGACACTTCCAAAATCATAAAAACTGTGAAATTGAGTAAATAACAAACAATTAAGATCAATTTACCCTCAATTTCACCCAAAATCATACATAAAAACATGCTAAAAAGGTGATACGATTTTTGCGTATCAGATAACCCCACACTTGTCCTCAAGTAAAGTCTACCTGAAGTTAGTGATTCCAAACCATATGTGTAGTCCCTTAAAGTTCTCAGTCATGTTTTTATTCCAAAAATTCTTCAGACAAGTCTTAACACAGGTCTGACTGGTTGGGTTGCTATGACAAGGTCTCAAATGTTTTTAAGTAGATTGTTATGATCAGGCAGAAAACAAATCAACAACTAGGTTGAACTTTTTTCTTAGTCACAGGGTCTTCCTGATGTGTAGTGTGTGTACTAGTCTAGACCAGATAGTCAACACAATGTACTCTTGTCTTAACTACTTCCAGATAACACTTCGACCCACCGCTAGACATACTAACAACAGACAACGTTTTGAGTTCTGAGCTTCGGTGATCAGATTTTTAATGTTTTAGCATTTAGTTATTTTCTTTATAGATTCAAGGTATTTTGAGTCTGCTTAGAACACGTCAACTTCAACTACCCATGTAGCGAGTCCCACTCCGATGACTCCCAGATCTACACGACCTTAGGGCATCAGGCTTTAAATTCCCCGAAGGAGTGGTGCTCGAGTAGCGAAGGCCGCTGGCAAACTACCCTTATTTGATTAACTTTCTTTTGTTTCTTTTCACTTTTTGCTCAGCGTCTCATCTAGTCATTCTAACTGCCAATATATCCACAACTGGTCTAATTTTATCTAGTTAAGTCTCGAAAAGGCAATTGGCTGAGGTCTCTAACCCAGACAAAGTTGTGCTCAGTTATCAGGCATTCCCTATTCCTAATCAATAAGTTCAAAATAGTCATAGATCATCTCCTACTAATCATACCATTCTACATACATATCATAGACACCAGCAATGTGTAACCAATCATACTGCATTTAGAAGTCTGAAAGAATGAAAGATTTTGAAAAAAATTTGGAAATACGGAGAAAACAAGCAAAATCATGCAAAAAAATTCCAAAACTTTTCCAGTGCACCGTGCACTGCTACCCCACACTTAAGTCGGACACTGTCCTCAGTGGTCATGGATAACTAAACTACCCCACACTTATTTGAAAACAAGAAATAAAACAAAATAACACAAAGAATTCTTACCCCACACTTATTCAACTAACTACGGGTAAGAAAGAACATAGAGTACTGAAAGAAATAACAAAACATGAAATAAAATGAAAGAGATACTCCCTTATTCTGTGAAGTACACAGTCTGCTCGGACGAGTTAAACGGCTCTCTGTAAATCTTCAAGCGTTGTCCGTTTACTTTTTGAATAATGCCATTAGAATCCATGATGTCACATGCTCCGAAAGGTGATACTTTCGTGATTGTGAATGGTCCTGACCAACAGCTACGCAGCTTTCCTGGGAAAAATCTTAAACGTGAGTTGTACAATAATACCTTGTCACCTGGTTCAAAATTTTTCTGGGCTCTGAGTCGTCTGTCATGCCGGAGTTTACTTGTCATCTTGAACTGATGTGAATTTTCATAGGCTTTGAGCCTCCACTCATCCAATTCGTTCAGTTGTAGAATCCGGTGTTCCTTAGTTAAGTTTTCATTGAGATTCCATTTTTGTACTGCCCAGTAAGCTCTGTGTTCGAGTTCAACTGGAAGGTGGCATGCTTTTCCATAGACAAGTCGATAAGGTGAGAATCCCGTAGTGGTCTTGTATGCTGTACGGAAGGCCCATAATGCATCCTCCAGCTTATTGGCCCAATCCTTTGATGTGTTTCCGACCGATGTGCTAAATAGGTGTTATTTACCCTATGTTGATTATGAATAATTAAGGACTGTGATTGACTAATTGTCACATTTAGTCTCTATGGTGTCACTTAATCAGCCAGAACCTAAGGCAGAGTACCTATCGTGTAGCTAGTCTATTGGAAAGTATCTACGATTTTATTAAATAAATATCGTACTCCCAGGGAAGTGGCAACGGCTTAGTAGTAACTAGCCTTTTATCCTAACTCCTATCTTATAATCCAGTTATGCAATCTTCATCAAATACTTTGATGAGAGGGTGATTCATTCTCCACTAGGTTTCAGTCTAATTAAACCTAGAAGTGTTTTTATAGATGAGTCCTGATTCTATGTTATACTGTTCCTATATGTTGTTTGACCTATATTCGAGTATTTTAGATATATCTTAGCCTGGATTGCAACTATGTTCTGTGTCTAAAGGTGTACCACATCCGAGGTCTCTAATAAACCGCCCTACCTTAATGACGGCCCTACTCACGGTTCGGGACGAAGGCATCCATGAAAGCCCTATGTCACTTCGGGAGATCTTGCCCTAGCCGCCGGCATAATCGGACTCAGCTCGGCCCCTACCTAGACTACTTTAACAGGCAGGGTGTTCAACATGTTATTTTATCTAGCATGGCAGACACCAATACTAATTGATGCCTGTTAAATTAAACAGGTTATGATTAGACGTGGTTAGGAATTGTCTATAACCCAAACTTTAGTTTACAAAGCACATTAAACATGCAGACATAGTGAATATTTAGCAGGTGGCTATTTCCGGAAAAACGTAACAAACTTCAACATATAAAACAACTATTCATAAAATCGTAATCTGATGTTCATATATTTAGAGTAAAAAACAATAACAACATATAAGAAGGGGTATGGGGGACTGATGCCATAAAGAAATCACCCTTACGTAGTCTCGCCGCAGAGCGTACTGCTGTATATGTCGTCTTCTGTTCCTCTGACTCTGCTCACCAGAACCTTCGGGGACGCTTCCTCAGCCTAGTAACTGGGCTTTACCTTAATACCCAGCTTAAGCCCAGCCCTGTGGACTGACTCTTCGAACGCCTAGAGCCCTCTTAGGATCTCCTAACGAAATCCCGGGTATTCTATGAACACCGGAAACGAACCTATCTATAGAAACCTAAGATCTGAGACTATTTCTCAGAAACTAAAACAAAACACTAATAAGAAAGAAACTGAGATCCGAGTCTCTGAGTGAGTTGTGTACTAGAGAATTGTACACTGGACACCACTAAATGACTCAGATCGAGTGGAGAGGAATGAATTCAACTGCTAGAGGCCTGGGGTATTTATAGCAGCTTCCCGGAGTGAAAATCTCTAAAACATTTGATGTGGGACAGCTTCTGGCGGCTCGGGACGCCCGTCCTGGATTGGGACGCCCGTCCTGGTCTGTTGATCAGGTCGGGACGCCCGTCCCTGGTGCTGGACGCCCGTCCCTCTGGCTTGGCTTGGTCGGGATGCCCGTCCCTGGTTCGGGACGCCCATCCTGGACCTTTGACTGAGTCAACATTTCCAAAAATTGCTTTTTTGCCCCAAAATTTGCTGTTTTCGTCTACTTTTCACCTGACACTTCCAAAATCATAAAAACTGTGAATTAAGTGAATAATGAACAATCAAGATCAAATTGCCCTTGATTTCACCCAAATTCATACGTAAAACATGCTAAAAAGGTGATACGATTTTCGCGTATCAGATAACCCCACACTTAGCCTTTTGCTTGTCCTCGCAAAGTCTACCTGAAGTTACTTAAATTCCTAGTCATGTTTTTATTCCAAAAATTCTTCAGACAAGTCTTAATACAGGTCTGTCTGGTTAGGTTGCTATGACAAGGTCTCAAATGTCTTCTAGTAGCTTGCTATGACAGGCAGAAAATAAATCAACAACTAGGTTGGTCTTTTTTCTTAGTCACAGGGTCTTCCTGATGTAGTGTTTGTACTAGTCCAGACCAGATAGTCAACACAATGTACTCTTGTCTTAACTCTACCAGATAACACTTCGACCTATCGCTAGATATTAACAACAGACAACTTTTTGAGTTCTGAGCTTTGGTGCTCAGATTCTTGGGTTTTAAGCACTTAGTTATTTTCTTTATAGATTTAGGGTATTTTGAGTCTGCTTAGAACACGTCACTTCAACTACCCATGTAGCGAGTCCCACTCCGATGACTCCCAGATCTACACGACCTTAGGGCATCAGGCTTTAAATTCCCCGAAGGAGTGTGCTCGAGTAGCGAAGGCCGCTGGCAACTACCCTTATTTTGATTAACTATCTTTTGTTTCCTTTCACTTTTAGCTCAGAGTCTCATCCAGTTATTCTAATTGTCAAAACATCCACAACTGGTCTAATTTCATCTAGTTCATCTTGAAAAGGTAATTGGTTGAGGTCTCTAATCCAACAAAGCTGTGCTCAGTTATTAGGAATTCCCTATTCCTAATCAATTAGTCCAAGATGCTATCATTATCTCCTACTAACCATAACATACTACCTACATTCATAGACATAAGCAATTGTTTAACCAAGCATACTGCATTTAGAAGTCTGAAAGACGGAAAATTTTTTTGAAACTTTTTGGAAAGGTGTGAAATACGTGAAAACAAGCAAATTCATGCGAAAAAGTTTGCAAACTGCTACAATGCACCTGCACCTGCTACCCCACACTTAAGTCTGGCACTGTCCTCAGTGTTCATGCATATCTAATTACCACACTTATTTGAAATAAGAAATAAAACAAAAATAAAGGATTCTGTATGGGTAAGTAAGACATAAAATAAATAATGCAAATAATTCTGTATGTCATATAAATCAATTTGTACTAGATTCATACGTCATACAGCCCAGACATGTTTATACACTGAACAAAAAAAAACAAAACAAAGAAGAAGAAAGAAAGGAAAGAAGGAGAGAGAGACTAAGAACCCGGCGGATCGTTGTCCAGTGGACCTAAGTCTGCTAAGTCAAACTCAAAGTTTTCCGCTACTCGGAAGTCTGCTGATGTATCTCCTCAATCCTGCTTGTGTTCATGGCGATCCTATCATCTATCATCGCCAACCGTTTGTCAATCCTGTCCTCCATCATCGTCAGCCGTCTGTCAATCCTGTCCATGTCTCGACTGTATCGGGCCGATAGTTCTGCCAATCCGTGCGACATGTGTCGTTCGAAGGCAGTACGTGGCACAAACATCTCGGATGGAGGGATATGCGTTGGAAATGCTTTCGATGCCGATGCCTGTCCTGTCTGCTCCGTGTGGATGGTGTCGCGGCCATTCGCATCCCGTACAACCATTCCCATGTTCCGTAGAATGGTAACGTCTGTGGGAATAGTGGTTGGGGCGACCAGAGTAAGCTCCGAGCCCTCTATGTCCAACTCCAGGTAGCGGGCTAGCCTGGTGATGTATGGTCTGAGTCCCAGACACTGTTTCCTAGTGTCTGTAGCGAATCCTCGCATGACGACCGCTATGAGTCTAGCCATCTCTACTGTAGATCCCATGTGCATGTTGGCTAGAAGGAACGTCTCCATCCGGGTGACAGTTCCGGGCGCTGTCAGTCGTCCTGACAATGTGTGTGCAATGATAGCATGCAGGTAACGAAGAGTAGGATAAATACATGTGGCTTTTGCAAAGCCATGCTGGTATGGGACACCCGTCATGCAGATCTGAGCCCAAGCAGTGGAGACGTCAAGTCTCGAACTGTTGTGGTGTATGCGGGCGTATCCAGCTCATCTCTCTGCCAGATGCCTAGGGCGATGCCGAACTCGGCCATGCTCATCGATCGATCTATTCCGCCTAAACGGAATGTGATCTGCTCCTGGTGGCAGGTAAAAGATGCATAGAACTCACATACCAGCTCCAGGTATGTGGGCTCGGTGACGATGAATACTCGACTGTAGGGTGACACGTCGAGTATGCGTCTGACTTCCGGCTCTACTCCCAGTGTCTGTACTGCTGCCCAATCCAGCGTTCTGCCCGTTAGTATCGTACGCCCGATGTACCCAGTGCATCTCTCTTGGTATACTGTGCTAGAGGGAAACAGCATAAAAGGATGTGTTATTGAGGTAACTGTCATGGTAGATGTGGTACGAGCACGTTTGGGAGCCATTTAAAACGTATGAGAGAGTGTAGGTGGGGAAGAAAGCTTTAAACTCAAATTCTGGAGGTGAATTTGAATTCAGAAGGATGAAATTAGGTTAGGGGCGAATTTTGAATTTTTGGCGGGAAAATCGAATTTTGGAGGGAAATTCGAATTTTTAAACTTTGAGGAGTTTGCCAAAAATTTGTAGAGAGAGGCTAGAGAGAAATGTTTTTAGAGAGATGAATTTTTGGTTGTAGATTTGAGAGAAAATGAAAAAAATTGAATTTTTTTATAGAAGGGTGACCTTCGGGACGCCCGTCCCGGAGGGAGGACTCCCGTCCCGCTGGACGCCCGTCCCGGGTTGCATCGGGACACGTGCCAATTCCGGGAAATTTTTTTTTTTTTTTTGTAATTCCCTGAAAATCTCAAAATACCAAAAATTATCATAATTCTTAACAAGGCTTCATGTTTATCCAATAAAATTCAGAAGTTGTTAAAAACTCTATGAAAAAAATTCTCAGTCTCTTTTCGAAAATTGTGACTACCCTAATTTTATCCTAACTTAAATTCAGCAAGAATTTCAGAAAAATAAAACTGAGTTTGTGCAATGTAATTAGTGGAAAATAAACTGTATTTGCAAAACTCTTGTTTTTCATAGAAATTAGACATAAACTGTCTGAAGAAAATTGTTGAATATAAATGACCCTTTAAAAATGTTTGAAAAATAGAAAATAAGGGTCAATTATTCAAGTTTCAGTTCAAACGAATTATTTGTTGAGAGTAAAAGAATCTTCCCTTTTTAACGAATCCTATCTCTGATCTCCTGTAGTTCTATCCGAATGCTTCGCATTTCTATGCGTATTGTTCGCATCTCATCCCTCTGCCTATTTTTCTCACTGCGTAGATCAGCCATCTCTCGGAGTAGTTGCGCACCTTGGTTCTCCTGGAGATTGACCGTGGCTCTGAGTCGGTCTACATTAGTTGTGATGTTCAGACTGAGTTGGTCTAAATGACACAGTCTGTTGGCAATCCCTTGGTCCATCTCATAGACCCTTTGAGTTAGTGTGTCTATCTGCACGGACAACATTGAATAATAACCGTTAGTACTCCCCGCAGATGAAGGGGTGCGCTCGTGAGGTGTCGTGGTGTATGCAGGAGAGGTTGGTGAATTTTGGGTTTGATCAGTAGGGGGTGGATTTAGAGGAACTCTCTGGGTAGGAGGGTGAATTGGAGATCTCTGGGGTACTTATCTAGGAGGGAAGGTATCCTCAGACGGATCTTCTTCCGTGGGACTATGCTCACGAGTGTTCAGGAATCGTCTCACTAGTTCACTGGCATCAGGGCTTGAGTTTACTTCTACTGGTTGTGAAGGAAGAGTCCCTCGTGGTACTTCTGGTACAGGCCTAGAGGGGCCCTCTGGTTTTGTCTTCTTCGGTCCTGGAGTGTCAGGGTTTTCTGTCTTCTTTGCCTGATTAGTAGCTGCTCTTGTTCTCTTCATCTTTGAGTGCAAAGTCTGGTTAGAAACAACAAATAGCAAAAAGTAGGACAGTGAAACAAGAAAGTAAGAAAAATATTTTTATGGATTTTGATTTATTTAGAAAGCATGTAAATTTCCTTAATATGGTTTTAGAATAATTTTCTAAAATTTGATTATCCTAAGTGTCTTAATTCCAGATAACATCTAGAATTAATTAGTTATGATAATCCTATATTTAGGAAAGTGATTGTCTAACTAGTATAAGATAAGTGTAAGTCAAAAGTCTAGGTTACTACCGCTACCTATCATAAGTTTCTAGAATTGTGGCCAATAATCCTAAATTCATTATGATATGTCCCCGGCAACGGCGCCAAAAATCTGATGTGTTTCCGACCGATGTGCTAAATAGGTGTTATTTACCCTATGTTGATTATGAATAATTAAGGACTGTGATTGACTAATTGTCACATTTAGTCTCTATGGTGTCACTTAATCAGCCAGAACCTAAGGCAGAGTACCTATCGTGTAGCTAGTCTATTGGAAAGTATCTACGATTTTATTAAATAAATATCGTACTCCCAGGGAAGTGGCAACGGCTTAGTAGTAACTAGCCTTTTATCCTAACTCCTATCTTATAATCCAGTTATGCAATCTTCATCAAATACTTTGATGAGAGGGTGATTCATTCTCCACTAGGTTTCAGTCTAATTAAACCTAGAAGTGTTTTTATAGATGAGTCCTGATTCTATGTTATACTGTTCCTATATGTTGTTTGACCTATATTCGAGTATTTTAGATATATCTTAGCCTGGATTGCAACTATGTTCTGTGTCTAAAGGCGTACCACATCCGAGGTCTCTAATAAACCGCCCTACCTTAATGACGGCCCTACTCACGGTTCGGGACGAAGGTATCCATGAAAGCCCTATATCACTTCGGGGATCATACCGCTTGCCCTAGCCGCCGGCATAATCGGACTCAGCTCGGCCCCTACCTAGACTACTTTAACAGGCAGGGTGTTCAACATGTTATTTTATCTAGCATGGCAGACACCAATACTAATTGATGCCTGTTAAACTAAACAGGTTATGATTAGACCGTGGTTAGGAATTGTCTATAACCCTAACTTTAGTTTAAAAGAGCACATTAAACATGCAGACATAGTGAATATTTAGCAGGTGGCTATTTCCGGAAAAACGTAACAACTTCAACATATAAAACAACTATTCATAAAAATCGTAATCTGATGTTCATAATAAGTATTTAGAGTAAAAACAATAACAACATATAAGAGAGGGGTATGGGGACTGATGCCATAAAGAAATCACCCTTTACGTAGTCTCGCCGCAGAGCGTACTGTTGTATATGTCGTACTGCTTCCTCTGACTCTGCTCACCAGAACCTTCGGGGGACGCTTCCTCAGCCTAGTAACTGGGCTTTACCTTAATACCCAGCTTAAGCCCAGCCCTGTGGTCTGACTCTTCGAACGCCTAGAGCCCTCTTAGGATCTCCTAACGAAATCCCGGGTATTCTATGAACACCGGAAACGAACCTATCTATAGAAACCTAAGATCTGAGACTATTTCTCAGAAACTAAAACAAAACATTAATAAGAAAGAAACTGAGATCCGAGTCTCTGAGTGAGTTGTGTACTAGAGAATTGTACACTGGACACCACTAAATGACTTAGATCGAGTGGAGAGGAATGAATTCAACTGCTGGAGGCCTGGGGTATTTATAGCAGCTTCCCGGAGTGAAAATCTCTGAAACATTTGATGTGGGACAGCTTCTGGCAGCTCGGGACACCCGTCCCTGGTTCGGGACGCCCGTCCTGGACCTTTGACTGAGTCAACATTTCCAAAAATTGCGTTTTTGCCCCAAAATTTGCTATTTTCGTCTACTTTTCACCTGACACTTCCAAAATCATAAAAAATGTGAAATTAAGTGAATAATGAACAATCAAGATCAAATTGCCCTTGATTTCACCCAAATTCATACGTAAAAACATGCTAAAAAGGTGATACGATTTTCGCATATCATCCTTACGGTTAACACCCACAGTCTTTTGTAAGATTCTCTTTATTCCCCTATTGGTTACCTCAGTTTGCCCATTGGTTTGGGGGTGGTAGCCTGTGGAAACGCGATGCTCAACTCCGTAATGATGAAGCACCTTCTACAATTGAGAGTTGCAGAAGTGCGTACCTCGATCACTGATTAGGGCTTTTGGACATCCAAATCTGGCAAAAATCTGCTTAAGGAATCTGCATACGGCTCTAGAATCATTAGTAGGTAGGGCTTGTGCCTCAGGCCATTTTGAAAAATATTCTACAGCTACTATGATGTACTTCATACCAAAAGAAGGAGGAAACGGACCCATGTAGTCTATACCCCATATGTCGAATATTTCTACACTTTGGATTACCTGTTGGGGTAGACTGTCTCGAGAAGATATGGTTCCCGCTTTCTGACAGGCATCGCACGATCTTGTAAATGCTGTGGCGTCTTTGAATATGGTAGGCCAGTAAAAGCCTGCTTCTAATACTTTTCGGGCGGTATTAGCTGCAGCTAAGTGACCGCCTGTTGGTCCGCCGTGACAATGTTCCAAAATTTGGAAACCTTCTTCTTGAGATACACACCTTCTAATCATCTAATCTGCACATATTCGAAATAGAAAAGGATCTTCCCAATAGTATTATTTCAGGTCAGCAAAGAACTTTTTTCTTTGTTGAGCAGTGATATCAATAGGGAGAGCCCGGGCTGCCAAGTAATTTGCTATATATGCAAACCAAGGGGGTGAGAAGATAGCAAACAACGCACATAAATTCTCATCCGGAAATTTATCAGATATGATTGTCTCATCAATGGCTTCTAGGGTCGAATTTTCTAGCCTAGACAAGTGGTCTGCGGCTGAGTTTTCTGCCCCTTTCTTATCCCGAATTTCTATGTCAAATTCTTGAAGCAATAAAACCCATCTAATTAATCTTGGTTTTGCGTCGGTTTTATTGAACAAGTATTTTAGTGCAGAATGATCAGTATAAACAATAGTTTTAGACAGGACTAGATAAGATCGAAACTTATCAAATGCATATACTACTGCTAATAATTCCTTTTCTGTCGTAGTGTAATTTTCCTGAGCATCAGTTAAGGTTTTACTAGCATAATATATTACTCGAAATTTCTTATCATGTCTTTGTCCTAAAACTACTCCTACTGCATAGTCACTAGCATCACACATAAGCTCAAAAGGTAGACTCCAGTCTGGTGACGTCATGATAGGTGCAGTAGTTAAGAGTTCCTTAAGTCTATTAAAAGCTTTTAGACATTTTCATCAAAGACAAATGGAACATCTTTTCCGAGTAAATTGGTCAACGGCCTGGCTATTAATGAAAAATCTTTATAACCTACGATAAAAGCCAGCGTGTCCCAAAAAACTTCTAATGGCTCTCACATTTTTGGGAGGAGGTAGTTCGAAATAACTTCAATTTTTGCCTTGTCTACTTCCATACCTAGGTGTGAGATCTTATGTCCTAAACGATTCCCTCTTTTACCATGAAGTGGCATTTTTCCCAATTTAAAACCAGGTTAGATTTATACAACATTAACTCCAAGTTCTTTAGACAACCTCAAATGAATTACCAAAAACAGAAAAGTCATCCATAAACTTCCATAGACTTTCCTAACATGTCCTCAAAGATAGCAGTCATACAACGTTGAAATGTAGCAGGTGCATTACACAAACCAAAAGGCATCCTTCTATATGCAAATGTTCCAAAAGGGCATGTGAAAGTAGTTTTATGCTGGTCCTCAGGGGAAATAGGAATTTGAAAATAACCAGAAAACCCATCAAAAAGCAATAAAACATATGTCCAGATAATCTTTCTAACATTTGGTCAATAAAAGGAAGGGGAAGTGTCTTTTCGTGTGGCTGTATTTAGTTTTCTATAGTCTATGCATACACGATGACCAGTTACAGTTCTTGTAGGGATTAGTTCATTATGCTCATTCCTAACAACTGTTATAACCGCCTTTCTTAGGTACTACCTGCACTGCCGGCTTACCCACTCACTATCTGAGATAGGGTAGATAAGTCCTGCATCTAAGTTTAATTGACTTCTTTCTTAACAACATCACACACATTAGGATTCAACCTCCTTTGAGGTTGCACACATGGCTTATACTCATTTTCTAGAAGAATCTTATGCGAACAAAAGCTTGGATTAATACCTGGAATGTCTGCAATTTTGTAGGCAAAGGCTCTTCTATACTTTCTGCACATGTCCACAGTCAGCTTCCTTTGTTCTGCAGTCAGATCAGCTGCAAGAATAATGGGAAGTTTCTTGTTGTCATCTAGGAATTCGTAGCACAGATGAGTGGGCAGTTCCTTCAGCTCCAAGTCTGGTGGATCTTCAAACGAGGTTCGTTCTTTCTTCATCTCATCATCACCTATCTCAGTGAAACTATCAGAAGTATTTTCATTTTCAGAAGGCTAAGTTCAGGCTCCTCTAATTCTAGGGAGTCCTCACTCAGAATTGATAGTTTGAGCATAGGTCTGTCACGTTAATTGCAATCAAGTGTTCCATGGCATCCACACAAAAAGTATCATCTAAATGCATGGGATACCTAAGGGTCTCATTTAGATCAAAAGTGATGTCATCATTTCCTACCCTTAACTTGATTTGACCATTACTGACGTCTATTAATGCTTTTGAGGTCTAGAAATGGTCGACCTAGGATCAGGGGCACTCCTCCTTCCCCATTCATATCCATAACAACAAGTCCACAGGAAACACAAATTTTCCGACCTTTACTAAGAGATCTTCAATTATTCCCTTGGGGATTTTGACTGTCCTATCTGCAAGTTGTATGCACATCCTAGTCGTTTTCAAATCATGCAATCCTAATTTATCAAATAAAAGATGGCATAAGATTAATACTAGCTCCTAAGTCTGCTAATGCATGCATGTTAGTAATATTTCCAATTGTACATGGCAAGGTAAAACAACCAGGATCTTTCTGTTTAGACGGTAGTTTATTCAACAGAACCGCCGAACATTCTTCATTAAGAACCACCTTGTCCATGTCAAATTTTCTTTTATTACTAACAACTTCTTTTAAAAACTTAGCATACTTTGGCATTTCAGAAATAACATCAAGTAAAGGTAAATTAACATGAATCTGACTAAAATTCTTAAGAATTTCTCAAATTGCTCCTTATCTTTATTGTGCATAAGTCTGGCAGGGTAAGGTACTTTTGGCGGTACTCAGGAATAAACTCCGTCTTCCCTTTCCTTGCTACTTCGATTTCGACATCCGTCGGCGTTGGGTCCTTGGAGCCTTCTTCTGGTTCCTGCACAAGAATAGGAGGGTCAGATGGTTTGAGTGGAGATGGAGATAGAATTTTACCAGATCTTAAGTGATGGTCTTGCATTCAGTTTGAGGGTTGGTCTCAGTGTTGCTTGGTAGCGTTCCCTGGGACCTGTGAGAGAAATGGTGGATAGCTGACCCATTTGCCTCTCTAAAGTTTGTATAGCAGCTTGTGTGTTTCTGATTGTTTGCTCGGTCTGCTTCTGTCTATTCTCGTTCTGCTGGATTCTTTCTCGTGAGCTTCCTGAATCTTTCTGTTGGACTCTATCATTTCCTTGTTAGAGTCGAAATGCTCTTCAGCATGTCTCTGAATTCTTGCATGGGGTCAGTTGGAAATGTAGTTCCTTGCAGGCAGAGCGACTTGCTGGTTCTGCGGATATGGCAGTTGCTGAGGTACTCTTTTCTGGAAGTTAGTAGTCTCGGAATTGTTTCTCCAGCTAAATCCCGGATGGTTCTTCCAAGTGGGATTGTAGGTATTTCCTATAGGAGCAGAATTCACTGCGTCCACTTGTTCCATATCCTCTGGAATAGTTAATATCCCATTACCATAACAATCCCCACTGAAATGTGGTCCTTGGCAAAATTCGCAGACTTGGTATACTGACTGAATGTTTTTCCCTTGTTGGAAAGCATTCAGCTGATTAGTAATGCTGGCCTTCAGTGCCTCAAATTGATCATCAGTGGAGGCAACGACCGCATTTACTGGTTGCTTCTTAGCTCGGCCACTTGTGCGCCAATTCTTGCTGTTCCTATAGAGTCTCTCCAGAGCGTTTCTAGCATCTACATCACTCATTCCATTGAAACCGCTCTAGGGATTGAGTCCATCAAGAATTTGCTTACCCATGTCTGACATACCCCCATAAAATTGCTGAATCAGCAATGCCTCGGTAAGTCCATGTTGGGGGCAGAGCTTGAGTAGCTCCTTGAATCTGTCCCAAGCTTCGATCACTGTCTCATCAGCAGCTTGAGTGAAACTAGACAAAGCCCTTCGATATTCTAGGACTCTTGCTGCAAAGTAGTACTCTTCTAGGAAGGCTTTGCTTAACTTGTCCCAAGAGGTGATGGAGTTAGTAGGTAGCTGGGCCAACCATCTCTTAGCTCTATCCCTCAGTGAGTAGGGAAAAAGGTTGAGTTTAGTTACTTCTGCCGTATGATCTCCCTTGAGGCCTTCGTAGAGAGAAGAGAAATCAGATAGGTGTTCCAACGGATTCTCGGATGCAGTTCCTCCAATCTGAACCCGATTTATAATCAGCTGGATCACATTCGGTTTAAGATCATAGCGAGGGTTCCCAGGGATTCGGATGGCGGATGAGACTGGGATAGTCTGTGGCTGGATGTAGGATTCGAGGGTAGGTCTTTCAGCAGCCATCTCTGTTCTTCGCCAATTAGCTGTGCGAATGATTCGTTCAGGATTCTCAACTGGTGTTTCAAGGTTAGCTTCTGAAGTTCGAGTCATGCAACTACAGAGAAGAATACATTTTAGCCTGAGCAAACTGGTTAGTGGGGTTACAGGGAAAGTGAAAAATTAAGAATTCGGAAAAAGAGAAGAAAGAAGAAGAAAAACAAAACAACTATTCAATTACGAAAGGGAAATAAACAAAAGATAGGGAAAACAACTTACCATTGAACAAGAAAAGTACAATTTTTTCGGATTTTGAATTTTAACAAATTTTTTTTTTTCATTTTGTATATTTTGAAAGCACTTAAATTCCCTCAATATGGTTTTAGAATGATTTTCTAAAATTTGATTATCCTAAGTATCTTAAATCCAGATAACATCTAAAATTAATTAGTTATGATAATCCTATATTTCGGAAAGTGATTGTCTAACTAGTGTAAGATAAGTGTAGGTCTAAGGTCTAGGTTACTACCGTTACCTATCATAAGCCTCTAGAATTTTGATCAGGAATCCTAAATTCATTATGATATTTCCCCGGCAACGGCGCCAAAAATCTGATGGGTTTCCAGTCGATATGCTAAATAGGTGTTATTTTACCCTATGTTGATTATGAATAATTAAGGACTGTGATTGACTAATTGTCACATTTAGTCTCTATGGTGTCACTTAATTAGCCAGAACCTAAGGCAGAGTACCTATCGTGTAGCTAGTCTGTTGGAAAGTATCTACGATTTTATTAAATAAATATCGTACTCCCAGGGAAGTGGTAACGGCTTAGTAGTAACTGGCCTTTATTCCTAACTCTTATCTTATAATCCAGTTATGCAATCTTCATCAATAACTTTGATGAGAGGGTGATTCACTCTCCACTAGGTTTAAGTCTAACCAAACCTGAAAGTGTTTTATAGATGAGATCCTGCTTTTATGTTATACTGTTACTATACGTTGATTGACCTATATTCGAGTATTTTAGACATGTCTTGGCCTGGATTGCAACTATGTTCTGAGTCTAAAGGTGTACCACATCTGAGTCTCTACGCTACCACCCCATCATTAAGGGTAACGGCCCTACTCATGGCTTGGACAAAAGTCAGCAATGAACGCCCTATGTCACTTCGGGGATCATACTGCTCGTCTCATAACCGCCAGCATAACACTCTACTCAGCCTATCTAGACTACTTTCAACCAACAGGGTGTTCCGCAGATTATTTTATCTAGTATGGTAGACACCAATACTAATTGATGCCTGTTAAACTAAACAAGTTATGAATAGACCGTGGTTAGGAATTATCTATAACCCTAATTTCAGTTTAAAAGAACGGCATTAGACATACAGACATAATGAATATTTAAGCAGGTGGCCATTTCTAGAAAAACATAATAACTTCAGCATATATAACAAATATTCATAATAATCATAAACTGGTATTCATAACTGTTATTTGGACAAACATAATAACAACATATAAGAGAGGGATAGGGGGACCGATGCCATAAAGAAATCACCCTTTACAAAGTCTCGCCGATGGAGCGTACTGCTGTATATGCCGTTACTGCTTGACCCGACTCTACTTGCCAGAACCTTCGGAGGACGCTTCCTCAGCCTAGTAACTGGGCTTTACCTTAATACCCAGCTTAAGCCCAGCCCTGTGGACTGACTCTTTGAACGCCTAGAGCCTTCTTAGGATCTCCTAACGAAATCCCGGGTATTCTATGAATACCAGAAACGAACCTATCTATAGAAGCCTAAGATCTGAGACTATTTCTCAGAAACTAAAACAAAACACTAACAAGAAAGAAAACTGAGATCCGAGTCTCTGAGTGAGTTGTGTACTAGAGAAGTGTACACTGGAAACCACTTAATGACTCAGATCGAGTGGAGAGGAATGAAATCAACTGCTGGAGGCCTAGGGTATTTATAGCAGCTTCATGGGGTGATTTTTCATCAAAAATTCGATGTAGGACTTGATCTGGGGGTTCAGGACGCCCGTCCTGGTCTATTGACCAAGTCGGGACGCCCGTCCCGAGTTTGGGATGCCCGTCCCGAGTTCGGGATGCCCGTCCCGAGTTCGGGATGCCCGTCCCGAGTTCGGTATGCCCGTCCCGAGCCTCTGACCGAGTCAGCATTTCCAAAAATTGTGTTTTTGCCCCAAAATTTGTTGTTTTCGTCTACTTTTCACCTGACACTTCCAAAATCATAAAAATTGTGAAATTGAGTAAATAACAAACAATTAAGATCAATTTACCCTCAATTTCACCCGAAATCATACATAAAAACATGCTAAAAAGGTGATACGATTTTCGCGTATCAGTAGAGTACCTATCGTGTAGCTAGTTCTGGGAAAGTATCTACGATTTTAATTTATTAATATCGTACTCACAGGGAACTGGTAACGACTTAGTAGCAACTATCCCTTAATCCTAACATTCATCTTATTATCTAATCAGTCAATCGATAATCAATACTTTGAGATTGATTGGTGATCCCAATCACCCATAACAAGCAAATAGCATTCAAGAGTAGACATGCATTCATCAATTTAAGCATAGTTATTACAATTTGTTTGACCTTATCTTCGAACATTTTAGATATATCTTGATCTCTAAGGCAATTATGAAATGTAACCATCTGTTTACCATATCTGAGTTACCTGGTGTATTCACCCCTACCTTGGGATGATCCTTCTCATCTGTCGGATTAAAGTATCCATGAACTGTACCCTATGTCACTTCGGTATCATGTCACTTAACCCTAGGATTGGCCTAGCGTACAAACTCAGCTTTATTAGGGTACTCTAACAAACATGGTGATCTGTTTTGTTATTTCTTCCTAATCTGGCAGACCTTTTACAGTCTGTTAAACTAAACCGGTTATGATTTAGACCTTGGTTAGGAGTTGTCTATAACCCTAGTTTAATTTGAATGGTCACGATAGTTCAACATTCATAATGATAATTCTAGCTCTATGATCTTCCTGGGAAAATGAACAGTATCTCAAATTATAAAACATGTATGATAATAAATTCAGTATCAAATTGATATTCAGATAAAACAATTAGTAAACATACAGAACCTCGTATAGGGGACCCACTATCATAAAGTAGTCACCACTTTATGCAGGTCCAGCCGGCGCTGTAGCTCCTGTATGCTTCTGACTGCTCGATCCTACTCTGCTCGGCAGAGCCTTCGGAGAATGCTCCTCAGACCTAGTAGCAATTGCTTTACCTTACATCCCGGGCTTAAGCAAATTGCCCTAATCTGACTAAGAACACGCACCCTATCTCTCTCTTAGGATCTCCAAACGAAATCTTGGTATTCTATGATACAAAAAACGAACCATATCTAGTCGTAATCTAAGATTCTGAGACAGACTCTCAGAAAACAAAGAAAACGAGAAACTCTCTAAGAATAGAAATAAACTTATACTGAGCCCGAGTCTCTCAGTGACTTATGTACTCGAGAAAAATGTACAATCGAAGTCACTAAATGACTCAGATCGAGTGGAGAGGGATGATTTCAACTCTTCGATGTGGGACAACTTCTGGTGCTTCGGGACGCCCGTCTTGGATTGGGACGGCCGTCCTGGTGCTTTGACTAGGTCAGGACACCCGTCCTGACCCGTTGACCAGGTCAGCATTTCCAAAAATTGCATGTTTGCCCCAAAATTTGCCGTTTTCGTGCAATTTGCTCCTGAAACTTCCAAAATCAAAATTTAAGCAATTTTATGTCAATTTGATTCAATTAAGATCAAATACATTCAAATATTGCCCTAATTTATATCTAAAAACATGCTAAAAAGGGTATATGATTTGTGCATATCAATATGCATAAATCATATCACGTTTTTAGCATGTTTTTAGGCATAATCTAGGGTGAAATTGAGGACAAATCGGTCTTAATTGCTCGTTATTAACTCAATTTCACAGTTTTTATGATTTTGGAACTGTCAGGTGAAAAGTAGAAGAAAATGGCAAATTTCGGGGCAAAAACGCAATTTTTCGGAAGTTCGGACTTCGGGGAGGGCGTCCCGGTTTAGGACGGGCGTCCTGACCTGGTCAACAGGTCGGGACGGGCGTCCAGGACTCGGGACGGCCGTCCTGACCTGGTCAACAGACCGGGACAGGCGTCCCAAACCAGAATTCAGAGTCCCACATCAAATTTTTGAGAGACAATCACTCCAGAAAGCTGCTATAAATACCTTAGGCCTTCCTCAGTTGAATTCATCCCTCTCCACTCGATCTGAGTCATTCAGTGACTTCCAGTGTACAATTCTCTAGTACACAAATCACTCAGAGACTCAGACTCCAGTATAAGTTTTCTTTCTTTCCTTTTTAGTGTTTCATTTTTCTTAGTTTCTGAGAAATAGTCTCAGATCCTAGGGTTCGATAGATAGGTTCGTTTCTGGTATTCATAGAATACCCGGGATTTCGTTAGGAGATCCTAATAAGGCTCTAGGCGTTCGAAGAGTCAGTCCACAGGGCGGGCTTAAGTTGGGTATTAAGGTAAAGCCCAGTTACTAGGCTGAGGAAGTGTCCTCCGAAGGTTCTGGCGAGTAGAGTCGGGTCAAGCAATACGACATATACAGCAGTACGCTCCATCAGCGAGACTAAGTAAAGGGTGATTTCTTTATGGCATCTGATGCGATTCCGGTTGACATGCTAAATAGGTGTTATTTTACCCTATGTTGATTATGAATAATTAAGGACTGTGATTGACTAATTGTCACATTTAGTCTCTATGGTGTCACTTAATCAGCCAGAACCTAAGGCAGAGTACCTATCGTGTAGTTAGTCTATTGGAAAGTATCTACGATTTTATTAATTTAATTATCGTACTCCCAGGGAAGTGGCAACGGCTTAGTAGTAACTAGCCTCTTATCCTAACTCTTATCTTATGATCCAGTTATGCAATCTTCATCAATATATTTGATGAGAGGGTGATCCATTCTCCACTAGGTTCAAGTCTAATTAATCCTAAAAGTGTTTTAAAGATGAGTTCTGATTCTATGCTATACTGTTCCTATATGTTGATTGACATGTCTTCGAGTATTTTAGATACATCTTAGCCTGGATTGCAACTATGTTCTGTGTCTAAAGGCGTACCACATCCGAGGTCTCTAATAAACCGCCCTACCTTAATGACGGCCCTACTCACGGTTCGGGACGAAGGCAGCCATGAAAGCCCTATGTCACTTCGGGGATCATACCGCTTGCCCTAGCCGCCGGCATAATCGGACTCAGCTCGACTCCTACCTAGACTACTTTAACAAGCAGGGTGTTCAGCATGTTATTTTATCTAGCATGGCAGACACCAATACTAATTGATGCCTGTTAAACTAAACAAGTTATGATTAGACCGTGGTTAGGAATTGTCTATAACCCTAACGTTAGTTTAAAAGAGCACATTAAACATGCAGACATAGTGAATATTTAGCACGTGGCTATTTCCGGAAAAACATAATAACTTCAACATACAAAACAACTATTCATAAAATCGTAATCTGATATTCATAATTCATATTTAGAACAAAGCAATAACACATATAAGAGAGGGACATGGGGACCGATGCCATAAAGAAATCACCCTTTACAAAGTTTCGCCTACGGAGCGTACTGCTGTATATGTCGTATTGCTCGCCCTGACTCTGCTCACCAGAACCTTCGGAGGACGCTTCCTCAGCCTAGTAGCTAGACTTTACCTTACGTCCTGGGCTTAAGCCTAGCCCTGTGGATTGACTCTTCAAACGCCTAGAGCTCTCTTAGGATCTCCTAACGAAATCCCGGGTATTCTATGAATACCAGAAACGAACCTATCTATAGAAACCTAAGATCTGAGACTATTTCTCAGAAACTAAAACAAACACTAATAAGAAAGAAAACTGAGATCC
Source organism: Asclepias syriaca (assembly GCA_027405835.1). Taxonomy (NCBI): domain Eukaryota; kingdom Viridiplantae; phylum Streptophyta; class Magnoliopsida; order Gentianales; family Apocynaceae; genus Asclepias; species Asclepias syriaca. The sequence goes on along the minus strand of CM049926.1, from coordinate 20,327,956 downwards.
GAGTCTCTGAGTGAGTTGTGTACTGGAAAATTGTACACTGGAAACCACTTAATGACTCAGATCGAGTGGAGAGGGATGAATTCAACTGCTGGAGGCCTGGGGTATTTATAGCAGCTTCCTGGAGTGAAAATTTCTGAAAAATTCGATGTGGGACAGCTTCTGGCGGCTCGGGACGCCCGTCCTAATTCGTTGACCAGGTTTGGGAAGCCCATCCCGGTTCAGGACGCCCGTCCTGGCGGTTTGACTGGGTCAGGACGCCTGTCCCGGGTTCGGGACGCCCGTCCCGGACCTTTGACCGGGTCAACATTTCCAAAAATTGCGTTTTTGCCCCAGAATTTGTTGTTTTCGTCTACTTTTCACCTGACACTTCCAAAATCATAAAAACCGTGAAATTAAGTAAATAGTAAACAATTAATGTCAATTTACTCTCAATTTCACATTAAAACATATATAAAAACATGCTAAAAATGTGATACGATTTTCGCGTATCAGATAACCCTACACTTAGCTTTTTGCTTGTCCTCAAGCAAAGTCTACATGGAGTTAGTGATTTTAAACCGTAGTGCAGTCACTTAAATTCCTAATCATGTTTTTATTCCAAAAATTCTTCAGACAATTCTTAAAACAGGTCTGACTGGTTAGGTTGCTATGACAAGGTCTCAAATGTTTCTAGTAGCTTGTTATGATCAGGCAGAAAACAAATCAACAACTAGGTTGGACTTTTTTCTTAGTCACAGGGTCTTCCTGATGTGTAGTGTGTGTACTAGTCTAGACCAGATAGTCAACACAATGAACTCTTATCTTAACTGCTACCAGATAATACTTCGACCTATCGCTAGACACACTGACAACAGATAACTTTCTGAGTTCTGAGCTTTGGTGATAAGATTTTTAATGTTTTAGCACTTAGTTATTTTCTTTATGGATTCAGGGTATTTTGAGTCTGCTTAGAACACGTCAACTTCAACTACCCATGTAGCGAGTCCCACTCCGATGACTCCCAGATCTACACGACCTTATGGCATCAGGCTTTAAATTCCCCGAAGGAGTGGTGCTCGAGTAGCGAAGGCCGCTGGCAAACTACCCTTATTTGATTAACTTCTTTTGTTTCCTTTCACTTTTAGCTCAGAGTCTCATCCAGTTATTCTAATTGTCAAAACATCCACAACTGGTCTAATTCCATCTAGTTCAGTCTTGAAAAGGTAATTGGTTGAGGTCTCTAATCCAGACAAGCTGTGCTCAGTTATCAGGAATTCCCTATTCCTAATCAATTAGTCCAAGATAGCTATCAACTATCTCCTACTAACCATAGCATACTACCTACATATCATAGACATAAGCAATTGTTTAACCAAGCATACTGCATTTAGAAGTCTGAAAGACGGGAAAAAAAAATTTTGAATTTTTTTTTTGGAAGGGTGTGAAAGTACAGGGAAAACAAGCAAAATCATGCAAAAATATGTCAACTGCTATAGTGCACCGTGCACTGCTACCCCACACTTAAGTCGGACACTGTCCTCAGTGTTCATGCATAGCTAAACTACCCCACACTTATTTGAAAACAAGAAACAAAAAACGAAATAGAAAACTCTTACCCCACACTTATTTGACTAAGGGTAAGAGAGAAAATAAAACAACCAAAGAAAAAACAAAACAGGACACCAAACAAAGAAAATAAAAGTAAAGGAACATGAGGATTAGAAAAACTCCCTTCATGTCGCGAGCAGAAGGGTCTTCTCTGTTCTGTCAATTGGCTCTTCACCTTAGCCATGTGCTAGTGCTGAGGCGCTCTTGACTCTGTAAGCTCTAGATATTGGAACGGATGACGTCACCTCCGATCCTTCATTGTCGAGCTCCAGGTAGTGGCCTATTCATTTGATCAATGGCTCGAGCCCCACAGACTGCTTGTAAGATTTCTCACAATCATAGCAACGTGTCCAGGAGGAACGTGTCTAGGAATGAGATTTCTTGGGATTTGTGTGCCTTCCTGCCAATGTTAGTAAAGGTATTGCATGCAAGTCTCGACTGGAAGAAAAGATACCTGAAGTTTTGGCGAAGCTGTGGTGGTAGGGGGCTCCAGTTGTGTAGATCTGGGCCCAAGTTTTTTGAGACTTCCTCGGGGAAGTTTCTCACAGCTGATTGGTATGCAGGGAATGCAAGCTCCTCCATTGCTATGCTCCCGACACAATGCCAAATTCCTCTATATCTGTCGTCCGTTCATTACCTCTTGGTAGATCACTTGCTTGCACTGGTCTGGCTTTAATTGTTGCCAGTATCTCATCTATTGATTCTGCGAGTGTGGGTTTTGCTGTGGTGGTGTCTTCTGAAAGTTTCCAGCTTCCGAATTACTCCTCAGCTAAATCCCGTATGATTCCTCCAGCTGGGATTGTATACATTTCCCATTGGAGCAGCATTCTGCAGTAACCTGCTCCAACCACTTTTGGAATGGTTCGTATTTCATTCCCATAGCAATCCCTGCTAGAGTGTGGTACTTAGAAGACTTCACAGATTTGATACACAGGCTGAACAATTCTTCCTAAGACATCGGCACTCTGAATCTGGAAAACAACTAGAATCTGCACATGACTCTAACATCATTAGTAGGTAATGCCTGTGGTTCAGGCTATTTTTGAAAAGTGTTCCACAACTACTATGATGTTATTATTTTCAAAGGAAGAAAGGAAAAGGATTCGAAATACCCCTGATATCAACGGTTGCAACATTCTATGTACGTCGCTGGGGTAGATGATCTCTGGAAGATGTGTTACCTGTTATTTGGAAAGCATCGCATGACTGTATCAGAGATACAAAAGTCCTTGAATATGGTGGGTCAACAAGATCCTGCGTTCAACACTTTCCGGACAATGTTGATAGTAGTCAATTGGTCTCCCGTAGATTCTTTAGGGCAATGCTCCAAACTCTTGTGGCCTTCGTCTTCTGAGACACATCTTCTGATCAACTGATATGCACATATTCGAAATAGAAAAGGATCTTCCCAATAGTAACATTTCAAGTTAGCAAAGAATTTTCTTCTTTGTTGAGCAGTGATATTACTAGGGAGAGTCCGGGCTGCCAAGTAATTTGCTATATCTGCAAACCAAGGGGGTGAGAGGATAGCAAATAATGCACATAAATTCTCATCCGGAAATTTATCAGATATAATGGTTTCATCAATGGCTTCTATGGTCGGATTCTCCAGCCTGGACAGGTGGTCTGCGGCTAGGTTTTCTGCCCCTTTCTTATCCCGAATTTCTATGTCGAATTCTTGGAGCAATAAAACCCATCTAATTAATCTTGGTTTTGCGTCGGTTTTATTGAACAGGTATTTTAATGCAGAATGATCAGTATAAACAATAGTTTTGGACAAGACTAGATAGGATCGAAACTTATCAAATGCATATACTACTGCTAATAATTCCTTTTCTGTCGTAGTGTAATTTTCCTGAGCATCAGTTAAGGTTTTACTAGCATAATATATTACATGAAATTTCTTATCATGTCTTTGTCCTAAAACTACTCCTACTGCATAGTCACTAGCATCACACATAAGCTCAAAAGGTAACTCCAGTCAGGTGACGTCATGATAGGTGCAGTAGTTAAGAGTTCCTTAAGTCTATTAAAAGCTTTTAGACATTTCTCATCAAAGACAAATGGAACATCTTTTCCGAGTAAATTGGTCAACGGCCTGGCTATTATGAAAAATCTTTTATGAACCTACGATAAAAGCCAGCGTGTCCCAAAAAACTCCTAACGGCTCTCACATTTTTGGGAGGAGGTAGTTTTGAAATAACTTCAATTTTTGCCTTATCTACTTCCATACCTAGGTGTGAGATCTTATGTCCTAAAACGATTCCCTCTTTTACCATGAAGTGGCATTTTTCCCAATTTAAAACCAGGTTAGATTTTATACAACGTTTCAACATTAACTCCAAGTTCTTTAGACAAACCTCAAATGAATTACCAAAAACAGAAAAGTCATCCATAAATACTTCCATAGATTTTCCTAACATGTCCTCAAAGATAGCAGTCATACAACGTTGAAATGTAGCAGGTGCATTACACAAACCAAAAGGCATCTTCTATATGCAAATGTTCCGAAAGGGCATGTGAATGTAGTTTTATGCTGGTCCTCAGGGGAAATAGGAATTTGAAAATAACCAGAAAACCCATCAAGAAAGCAATAAAACATGTGTCCAGATAATCTTTCTAACATTTGGTCAATAAAAGGAAGGGGAAAGTGATCTTTTCGTGTGGCCGTATTTAATTTTCTATAGTCTATACATACACGATGACCAGTTACAGTTCTTGTAGGGATTAGTTCATTATGCTCATTCCTAACAACTGTTATGCCCGCCTTTCTTAGGTACTGCCTGCACCGGGCATACCCACTCACTATCTGAGATAAGGTAGATAAGTCCTGCATCTAACAGTTTAATGACCTCTTTCTTAACAACATCACACACATTAGGATTCAACCTCCTTTGAGGTTGCACACATGGCTTATACTCATTTTCTAGAAGAATCTTATGCGAACAAAAGCTGGGATTAATACCTGGGATATCCGCAATTTTGTAGGCAAAGGCTCTTCTATGCTTTCTGCACATGTACAGTCAGCTTCCTTTGTTCTGCAGTCAGATCAGCTGCAAGAATAATGGGAAGTTTCTTGTTGTCATCTAGGAATTCGTAGCACAGATGAGTGGGTAGTTCCTTCAGTTCCAAGTCTGGTGGATCTTCAAACGAGGTTCGTTCTTTCTTCATCTCATCATCACCTATCTCAGTGAAACTATCAGAAGTAATTTCATTTTCAGAAGAGCTAAGTTCAGACTCCTCTAATTCTAGGGAGTCCTCACTTAGAACTTGATAGTTTGAGCATAGGTCTGTCACGTTAATTGCAATCAAGTGTTCCATGGCATCCACACAAAAACAAGTATCATCTAAATGCATGGGATACCTAAGGGTCTCATTTAGATCAAAAGTGATGTCATCATTTCCTACCCTTAACTTGATTTGACCATTACTGACGTCTATTAATGCTTTTGAGGTGGCTAGAAATGGTCGACCTAGGATCAGGGGCACTCCTCCTTCCCCATTCATGTCCATGACAACGAAATCCACAGGAAATACAAATTTTCCGACCTTTACTAAGAGTCTTCAATTATTCCCTTGGGGATTTTGACTGTCCTGTCTGCAAGTTGTATGCACATCCTAGTCGTTTTCAAATCATGCAATCCTAATTTATCAAATAAACTAGATGGCATAAGATTAATACTAGCTCCTAAGTCTGCTAATGCATGCATGTTAGTAATATTTCCAATTGTACATGGCAAGGTAAAACAACCAGGATCTTTCTGTTTAGACGGTAGTTTATTCAACAGAACCGCCGAACATTCTTCATTAAGAACCACCTTGTCCATGTCAAATTTTCTTTTATTACTAACAACTTCTTTTAAAAACTTAGCATACTTTGGCATTTCAGAAATAACATCAAGTAAAGGTAAATTAACATGAATCTGACTAAAATTCCTAAGAAACTTTTCAAATTGCTCCTTATCTTTATTGTGCATAAGTCTGGCAGGGTAAGGTACTTTTGGCCGGTACTCAGGAATAAACTCCGTCTTCCCTTTCCTTGCTACTTCGATCTCGACATCCGTCGGCGTTGGGTCCTTGGAGCCTTCTTCTGGTTCATTCAGTTTGAGGGTTGGTCTCAGTGTTGCTTGGTAGCGTTCCCTGGGACCTGTGAGAGAAATGGGTGGATAGCTGACCCATTGCCTCTCTAAAGTTTGTATAGCAGCTTGTGTGTTTCTGATTGTTTGCTCGGTCTGCTTCTGTCTATTCTCGTTCTGCTGGATTCTTTCGCGTGAGCTTCTTGAATCTTTCTGTTGGACTCTATCATTTCCTTGTTGGAGTCGGAAATGCTCTTCAGCATGTCTCTGAATTCTTGCATGGGTCAGCTGGAACGATGTAGTTCCTTGGTGCAGGCAGAGCGACTTGCTGGTTCTGCGGATATGGCAGTTGCTGGGTACTCTTTTCTGGAAGTTAGTAGGGATTGTTTCTCCAGCTAAATCCCGGATGGTTCTTCCAAGTGGGATTGTAGGTATTTCCTATAGGAGCAGAATTTACTGCGTCCACTTGTTCCATATCTTCTGGGACAGTTAATATCCCATTACCATAACAATCCCCACTGAAATGTGGTCCTTGGCAAAACTCGCAGACTTGGTATACTGACTGAATGCTTTTCCCTTGTTGGAAAGCATTCAGCTGATTAGTAATGCTGGCCTTCAGTGCCTCAAATTGATCATCAGTGGAGGCAACGACCGCATTTACTGGTTGCTTCTTAGCTCGGCCACTTGTGCGCCAATTCTTGCTGTTCCTGTAGAGTCTCTCCAGAGCGTTTCTAGCATCTACATCACTCATTCCATTGAAACCGCTCTGGGGATTGAGTCCATCGAGAATTTGCTTACCCATGTCTGACATACCCCCGTAAAATTGCTGAATCAGCAATGCCTCGGTAAGTCCATGTTGGGGGCAGAGCCTGAGTAGCTCCTTGAATCTGTCCCAAGCTTCGATCACTGTCTCATCAGCAGCTTGAGTGAAACTAGACAGAGCCCTTCGATATTCTAGGACTCTTGCTGCAGAGTAGTACTCTTCTAGGAAGGCTTTGCTTAACTCGTCCCAAGAGGTGATGGAGTTAGTAGGTAGCTGGGCCAACCATCTCTTAGCTCTGTCCCTAAGTGAGTAGGGAAAAAGGTTGAGTTTAGTTATTTCTGCAGTATGATCTCCCTTGAGGCCTTCGCAGAGAGAAGAGAAATCAGATAGGTGTTCCAGCGGATTTCGGCTGCAGTTCCTCCAAACTGAACCGATTTATAATCAGCTGGATCACATTGGTTTAAGATCATAGCGAGGGTTCCCAGGGATTCGGATCGGATGGCAGATGAGACTGGGATAGTCTGTGGCTGGATGTAGGATTCAAGGGTAGGTCTTTCAGCAGCCATTTCTGTTCTTCGCCTATTAGCTGTGCGAATGATTCGTTCAGGATTTTCAACTGGTGTTTCAAGGTTAGCTTCTGAAGATCGAGTCATGCAACTACAGAGAAGAACACGTTTTAGCCTGAGCAAACTGGTTAGTGGGTTACAGGGAGAGTGAAAACAAAAAAAACTTGGAAGAAAGAGAAAAAAAAACAACTATTCACAAGGAGAAAACAAAAGATAGGGAAAAGAGAATAACTTACCGTTAAACAAGAAAAAGTACAATTTTTTTTCGGATTTTTAGATTTAAAATTTCTTTTAATATTTTGAAAGCAATTAAATTCCCTCAATATGGTTTTAGAATGATTTCTAAAATTTGATTATCCTAAATGTCTTAATTCCAGATAACATCTAAAATTAATTAGTTATGATAATCCTATATTTCGGAAACTGATTGTCTAACTGTATAACATAAGTGTTGGGTCTAAAGTCTAGGTTACTACCGTTACCTATCATAAGTCTCTAGAATTTTGATCAGGAATCCTAAATTCATTATGATATTTCCCCGGCAACGGCGCCAAAAATCTGATGCGATTTCGGTTGACATGCTAAATAGGTGTTATTTTACCCTATGTTGATTATGAATAATTAAGGACTGTGATTGACTAATTGTCACATTTAGTCTCTATGGTGTCACTTAATCAGCCAGAACCTAAGGCAGAGTACCTATAGTGTAGCTAGTCTATTGGAAAGTATCTACGATTTTATTAATTTAATTATCGTACTCCCAGGGAAGTGGCAACGGCTTAGTAGTAACTAGCCTCTTATCCTAACTCTTATCTTATGATCCAGTTATGCAATCTTCATCAATATCTTTGATGAGAGGGTGATCCATTCTCCACTAGGTTCAAGTCTAATTAATCCTAAAAGTGTTTTAAAGATAAGTTCTGATTCTATGCTATACTGTTCCTATATGTTGATTGACCCGTCTTCGAGTATTTTAGATGCATCTTAGCCTGGATTGCAACTATGTTCTGTGTCTAAAGGCGTACCACATCCGAGGTCTCTAATAAACCGCCCTACCTTAATGACGGCCCTACTCACGGTTCGGGACGAAGGCATCCATGAAAGCCCTATGTCACTTCGGGGATCATACCGCTTGCCCTAGCCGCTGGCATAATCGGACTCAGCTCGACTCCTACCTAGACTACTTTAACAAGCAGGGTGTTCAGCATGTTATTTTATCTAGCATGGCAGACACCAATACTAATTGATGCCTGTTAAACTAAACAGGTTATGATTAGACCGTGGTTAGGAATTGTCTATAACCCTAACGTTAGTTTAAAAGAGCACATTAAACATGCAGACATAGTGAATATTTAGCACGTGGCTATTTCCGGAAAAACATAATAACTTCAACATACAAAACAACTATTCATAAAATCGTAATCTGATATTCATAATTCATATTTAGAACAAAGCAATAACACATATAAGAGAGGGACATGGGGACCGATGCCATAAAGAAATCACCCTTTACGAAGTCTCGCCTACGGAGCGTACTGCTGTATATGTCGTATTGCTCGCCCTGACTCTGCTCACCAGAACCTTCGGAGGACGCTTCCTCAGCCTAGTAGCTAGACTTTACCTTACGTCCTAGGCTTAAGCCTAGCCCTGTGGACTGACTCTTCGAACGCCTAGAGCTCTCTTAGGATCTCCTAACGAAATCTCGGGTATTCTATGAATACCAGAAACGAACCTATCTATAGAAACCTAAGATCTGAGACTATTTCTCAGAAACTAAAACAAACACTAATAAGAAAGAAAACTGAGATCCGAGTCTCTAAGTGAGTTGTGTACTGGAAAATTGTACACTGGAAACCAGTTAATGACTCAGATCGAGTGGAGAGGGATGAATTCAACTGCTAGAGGCCTGGGGTATTTATAGCAGCTTCCTGGAGTGAAAATTTCTGAAAAATTCGATGTGGGACAGCTTCTGGCGGCTCGGGACGCCCGTCCTTGCGGTTTGACTAGGTCGGGACGGCCGTCCCGGGTTCGGGACGCCCGTCCCGGACCTTTGACCGGGTCAACATTTCCAAAAATTGCGTTTTTTCCCCAGAATTTGCTGTTTTCGTCTACTTTTCACCTGACACTTCCAAAATCATAAAAACCGTGAAATCAAGTAAATAGTAAACAATTAATGTCAATTTACTCTCAATTTCACATTAAAACATATATAAAAACATGCTAAAAATGTGATACGATTTTCGCGTATCAGCATCAATCCCACTGTCACTCTCTTATATGTTGTTATTGTGTTTGTCCAAAGAATAATTTTGAATATCATATTATGGTTGTTATGAATATTTGTTATATATGTTGAAGTTGTTATGTTTTTCCGGAAATAGCCACCTGCTTAAATATTCATTATGTCTGCATGTCTAATGTAGTTTCTTTTAAACTAAAATTAGGATTATAGACAATTCCTAAGCACGGTCTATTCATAACCTGTTTAGTTTAACATGCATCAATTAGTATTAGTGTCTGCCATACTAGATAAAATAACCTGCGGAACACCCTGTTTGTTAGAGTAGTCTAGGTAGATTGAGTAGAGCGTTATGCCGGCGGTTATGGGCCAGCGGCGTGATCCCCGAAGTGACATAGGGCTTTCATAGCTGTCTTTTGTCCGAACCGTGAGTAGGGCCGTTTACCTTAGCGATGGGGCGGTAGCATAGAGACTCAGATGTGGAACACCTTTACACTTAGAACATAGTTACATTCCAAGCTAAGATATATCTAAAACACTCGAAGATAGGTCAATCAACATATAAGAACAGTATAACATAGAATCAGGACTTTGTCTATAAACACTTTTAGGCTTAATTAGACTTAAACCTAGTGGACAATGGATCACCCTCTCATCAAAGTTATTGATGACGATTGCATAACTGGATCATAAGATAAGAGTTAGGATAAAAAGGCTAGCTACTATTAAGTCGTTACCACTTTCCTAGGAGTACGATATTTATTTAATAAAATCATAGATACTTTCCAACAGACTAGCTACACGATAGGTACTCTGCCTTAGGTTCTGACTGATTAAGTGACACCATAGAGACTAAATGTAACAATTAGTCAATCTCAGTCCTTAATTACTCATAATCAACATAGGGTAAAATAACACCTATTTAGCATATTAGTCGGAAACGCATCAGATTTTTGGCGCCGTTGCCGGGGAAATATCATAATGAATTTAGGATTATTGGCCACAATTCTAGAGACTTATGATAGGTAGCGGTAGTAATCTAGACTTTAGACCTACACTTATCTTATGCTAGTTAGACAATCACTTTCCGAAATATAGGATTATCATAACCAACTAATTTTAGATATTATCTGAAATTAAGACATTTAGGATAATCAAATTTTAGAAAATTATTCTAAAACCATATTGAGGAAATTTATCTGCTTTCTAAATATAAAAGGAAAAAATGTTAAAATTTAAATCCCTAAAAATATTTTTCTTGCTTTTCTTTCCATCTTTGTTTTTTTTTGTTATTCCTAACCAGACTTTGCACTCAGAGATGAAGAGAACAAGAGCAGCTACTAACCAAGCAAAGAAAACGGAAATCCCTGACACTCCAAGACCAAAGAAGACAAAGCCAGAAGGACCATCTAGGCCTGAACCAGAAATACCACGAGGGACTCTTCCTTCACAACCGGTAGAAGTAAACTCAAGCCTAGATGCCAGTGACCTAGTGAGAAGATTCCTGAACACCCGTGAGCCTAGTCCCACGGAAGAAGATCCTTCTGAAGATACCTTCCCTCCTAGAGAAGAATCTCAAAGATCTCCAGTTCACACTCCTGCCCAGAGAGTTCCTATAAATCCACCACCTCTTGACCAAACCCAAAACTCACCAACATCTCCTGCATACACTCCAACACCTAAAGAGCACACCCCTTCATCCGGGGGAAGTACTAACAGTTTTCACTCAGTGTTGTCCGTGCAGATAGACACCTTGGCTCGACAGATCTATGAGATAGATCAAGGAATTGCAAGCAGATTGTGTCATTTAGACCAAATCAGTCTAAATATCACAACCAACATGGACCGACTCAGAGCCACGGTCAGCCTCCTGGAGAACCAAGGTGCACAACTACTCCTGGAGATGGCTGACATACGCAGTGAGAAGGGCAGGCAAAGGGATGAGATGAGAGCCATGCGCATAGAGATACGAAACATTCAGGCAGAGCTACGTGAGATCAGAGATAAGGGTCGTTGAAAAAGGGAAGATTCTTTTACTCTTATTCTCAGCAAATAAATTGTTTGAACTGAAAATAAATAATTGACTCCTATTTTCTATTTTGAAACTTTTTAAAGGGTCCTTTATTTTATTCAACAATTTTTCTTCAGACATTTTATTTCTCAAATTTCTATGAAAAACAACAGTTTTGCAAATGCAGCTTATTTTTACTAATTAAATTGTATAAACTCAGTTTTTGTTTTTCTGAAATTCTTGCTGAATTCAAGTTAGGATAAGATTATGGTAGTCATGATTTTCGAAAAAAGGTTGAGGAATTTTTACACAGAGTTTTTAACAGCTTCTGAATTTGATTGGATAAACATGAAGACTTGTTAAAAGTTATGATTATTTTTGGTGTACTGAGACTTGCAGGGAAGTACGAAAAAAAAATTTTGAAATTGGCATGCATCCCGAAGCTACCTGGGACGGGCGTCCCGAAGGCCGCCCCTCCTACAAATAATCCATTTTTCTCATTTTCCCTCAAATTAACTTCCAAAAATTCATCTCTCTAAAAACTTTCTCTCTACCTTCTCTCTACAATTTTTGGCAACCTTCCCAAAGTTCAAAATTCAAATTTCCCTCCAAAATTTGAATTTTAGACTTCCTTCCAAAAATTGAATTTCCCTCCAAAATTCGAATTACCCGCCAAAAATTCAAAATCTTTCCCTAACCAAAATCCATCCTTCTGAATTCAAATTCACCTCCAGAATTCGAATTCAAATTCACCTCCAAAATTCGAATTCGAATCTTCCTTTCCGTCGAAATTCTCAAAGTCTCTTGAACTTCTCAAATGGCTCCCAAAAGCGCCCGTATCACGTCTACCATGACCGTCACATCGGTGGCACATCCTTTCATGCTGTTTCACTCCAGCCCAGCATACCAGGAGAGATGTCATGGATACATCGGACACACCATACTGACGGGTGGAACACTTGACTGGGCAACAGTACAGACGCTAGAGGTGGAGCAGGAAGTCAGACGCATGCTCAACGTACTACCCTACAGTCGAGTCTTCATCGTCACTGAGCCGACATACCTAGAGTTGGTATGTGAGTTCTATGCGTCGTTTACGTACCATCAGGAGCAGATCACATTCCGCTTGGGCGGAATAGATCGATCGATGAGCATGGCCGAGTTCGGCATCGCCTTAGGTATCTGGCAGAGAGACGAGCTGGATACGCCCACCTACACCACAGCAGTTCAAAACTTCACTTCTACAGACGTCTCCACTGCTTGGGCTCAGATCTGTATGACAGGTGTCCCCTACCAGCATGGCTTTGCGAAAGCTACATGTATTTATCCCGCTCTTCACTACTTACATGCCATTATCGCACACACATTGTCAGGATGACGGACGGCCCCTAGGAATGTCACCCAAATGGAGATATTCCTCTTGGCCAACATGCACATGGGATCCACAATAGAGATGGCTCGACTTATCACGGTCATCATGCGGGGTTTCGCTACGGACACTCGGAAACAGTATCTGGGGCTCGGGCCATTCATCACCAGGATAGCTCACTACCTGGAGTTAGACATCGAGGGTTCGGAGGCCTAGGTTGCCCCGACCACCATTCCTACGGACCTTACCATACTACGGAACATGGGAATGGTCGTACGGGATGCAAATGGACGCTACTCTATCCACACGGAGCAACCAGGACAAGCCTCGGCACTCGGAGCAGTTCTAGCACACATACCTCCGTCCGAGATGTTTGTTCCATGCACTGTCTTTGAACGACATATGTCACACGGATTGGCAGAACTGTCAGCCCGATATAGTCGAGATATGGACAGAATTGAGAGACGGCTGCCGATGATAGATGACAGAATCGCTATGAACACCAGCAGGATCGAAGAGATCTATCAGCATACTTCCCACCTGGTGGAAAACACCGAGGTCCACTTTCAAGCAGACTTTCCGGCAGACTTCGGTCCACCTAACGACGGCGAGCCGGGTTCTTAGTTTTTCTTTCCTTTTCTTTTTATATTGTTGTTTTCGTTCTATGTGTGTGATCATGTCTGGGCTGTATGAAATATGAATCTCTGTGTAACATTGATTGATATGACATAACATCATTGTTTTCTCTATGTTTTCTTGTTATTTCTTTTATTTCCTTATTTTCCTTCTTACCCATAGTTATTCAAATAAGTGTGGGGTAAGAATCTTTTCTGTTTTGTTTCTTGTTTTCAAATAAGTGTGAGGTAATTAGAAATGCATGAACACTGAGGACAGTGTCAGCCTTAAGTGTGGGGTAGCAGTGCACAGTGCACTGTAGTAGTTTGAAAATTTTTGCATGATTTTGCTTGTTTTTCCCATATTTTCACACCCTTCCAAAATTTTTCAAAATTTTTCATTCTTTCAGACTTCTAAATGCAGTATGATTAGTTAAACATTGCTTATGTCTATGATATGTATGTAGAATGTGATGGTTAGTAGGAGACAATTGAGGACTATTCTGAACTTATTGATTAGGAATAGGGAATTCCTGATAACTGAGCACAACTTAATATGGATTAGAGACCTCAGCCAATTACCTTTTCAAAACTTAACTAGATAAAATTAGACCAGTCGTGGGTGTATTGACAATTAGAATGACTAGATGAGACTCTGATCTAAAAGTGAAAAGAAACAAAAGAAAGTTAATTAAATAAGGGTAGTCTGCCAACGGCCTTCGCTACTCGAGCACCACTCCTTCGGGGAACTTAAAGCCTGATGCCCTAAGGTCGTGTAGGTTTGGGAGTCATCGGAGTGGGACTCGCTACATGGGTAGTGAAGTTGACGTGTTCTAAGCAGACTCAAAATACCTTGAATCTATAAAGAAAATCAATAAATGCTAAATCATTAAAAATCTAATCACCAAGGCTCAGAACTCAGAAAGTTGTCTATTGTTATTATGTCCAGCGACAGGGTCAAAGTATTATCTGGTAGTTGTTAAGACGAGAGTATATTGTGTTGACTATCTAGTCTAGACTAGTACACACACTACTCATCAGGAAGACCTTGTGACTAAGAGAAAAGTTCAAATTTAGTCGTCGAGTTATTTTCTGCTTGATCTTAACAATCTACAAGAGACATTTGAGACCTTGTCATGGCAACCTAACCAGTCAGACCCGTGTTAAGAATTGTCTGAATAATTTTTGGAATAAAAACATGACTAGGAAATTTAAGTGACTGCACTATGATTTAAAATCACTAACTTCAGGTAGACTTTGCTTGAGGACAAGCAAAAAGCTAAGTGTGGGGTTATCTGATATACATAAATCATATCACGTTTTTAGCATATTTTTAGGCATAATCTAGGGTGAAATTGAGGGCAAATCGGTCTTAATTGCTCGTTATTAACTCAATTTCACAGTTTTTATGATTTTGGAAGTGCCAGGTGAATAGTAGAAAAAAATGGCAAATTTCGGGGCAAAAACGTAATTTTTCGGAAGTTCGGACTTCAGGGAGTGCGTCCCAGTTCAGGACGGGCGTCATGACCTGGTCAACACACTGGGACGGGCGTCCCGAACCAGAATTCAGAATCCCACTTCGAATTTTTGAGAGAAAATCACTCCAAAAAGCTGCTATAAATACCCCAGGCCTTCCTCAGTTGAATTCATCCCTCTCCACTTGATCTGAGTCATTCAGTGACTTCCAGTGTACAATTCTCTAGTACACAAATCACTCAGAGACTCAGATTCCAGTATAAGTTTTCTTTCTTTCCTTTTTAGTATTTCGTTTTTCTTAGATTCTGAGAAATAGTCTCAGATCCTAGGGTTCGATAGATAGGTTCATTTCTGGTATTCATAGAATACCCGGGATTTCGTTAGGAGATCCTAAGAGGGCTCTAGGCGTTCGAAGAGTCAGTCCACAGGGCCGGGCTTAAGCTGGGTATTAAGGTAAAGCCCAGTTACTAGGCTGAGGAAGCGTCCTCTGAAGGTTCTGGCGAGTAGAGTCGGGTCAAGCAATACGACATATACAACAGTACGCTCCATCGGCGAGACTAAGTAAAGGGTGATTTCTTTATGGCATCAGTCCACCTGTCCCTCTCTTATATGTTGTTATTGTGTTTGTCCAAAGAATAATTTTGAATATCAGATTATGGTTGTTATGGATATTTGTTATATATGTTGAAGTTGTTATTTTTTTCCGGAAATAGCCACCTGCTTAAATATTCATTATGCCTGCATGTCTAATGTAGTTTCTTTTAAACTAAAATTAGGGTTATAGACAATTCCTAACTACGATCTATTCATAACCTGTTTAGTTTAACATGCATCAATTAGTATTGGTGTCTGCCATACTAGATAAAATAACCTGCGGAACACTCTGTTTGTTAGAGTAGTCTAGGTAGGCTGAGTAGAGCGTTATGCCGGCGGTTATGGGCCAGCGGCGTGATCCCCGAAGTGACATAGGGCTTTCATAGCTGTCTTTTGTCCGAACCGTGAGTAGGGCCATTTACCTTAGCGATGGGGCGATAGCATAGAGACTCAGATGTGGTACACCTTTAGACTTAGAACATAGTTGTATTCCAGGCTAAGATATATCTAAAACACTCGATGATAGGTCAATCAACATATAAGAACAGTATAACAAAGAATCAGGACTTTGTCTATAAACACTTTTAGGCTTAATTAGACTTAAACCTAGTGGAGAATGGATCACCCTCTCATCAAAGTTATTGATGACGATTGCATAACTGGATCATAAGATAAGAGTTAGGATAAAAAAGCTAGCTACTACTAAGCCGTTACCACTTTCCTGGGAGTACGATATTTATTTAATAAAATCGTAGATACTTTCCAACAGACTAGCTACACGATAGGTACTCTGCCTTAGGTTCTGACTGATTAAGTGACACCATAGAGACTAAATGTGACAATTAGTCAATCTCAGTCCTTAATTACTCAAAATCAACATAGGGTAAAATAACACATATTTATCATATCAGTCGGAAACACATCACTTTTAAACTAGATGAATGGTTATAGACAAAATCTAACCACGGTCTAATCATAACCTGTTTAGTTTATTAGGCATTAATTTAGGACTTCCCGTCGGAAGTATTAATGTCTGCCATATTAGATGAAATAACCTATAGATCACCATGTTTGTTAAAGTAGTCTAAGTAGGCTGAGTTTGTGCGTTTATGCCGGCATTAGGGCGAGCGGCATGATCTCCTAAGTGACATAGGACTTTCATGGATGCCTTTAGCTCGAACCGTGAGTAGGGCCGTCATTAAGGTAGGGCGGTTTATCAGGTAACTCAGATGCGGTACACCTTTAGACTCAGTACATAATTGCAATCTAGACCAAGATATATCTAAAATACTCGAAGATAGGTCAATCAACATGTAGGAACAGTATAACATAAAATCAGAACAGTATCTGTAAAACACTTTTTAGGCTTAAATAGACTTAAACCTAGTGGAGACTGAATCACCCTCTCATCAAAGAATTTGATGAACGATTGCATAACTTGATCATAAGATAAGAGTTAGGGTAAGAGGATAGTTACTACTAAGCCGTTACCACTTCCTTGGGAGTACGATAATTAATTTAATTAAAATCGTAGATACTTGCCAATAGACTAGCTACACGATAGGTACTCTGCCTTAGGTTCTGATTGATTAAGTGACAATATAGAGACTAAATGTGACAATTAGTCATTCTAAGTCCTTAGTTATTCATAATCAACATAGGGTAAAATAACACCTATTTTAGCATATCAGTCGGAAACCCATCAGATTTTTGGTGCCGTTGCCGGGGAAATATCATAATGAATTTAGGATTCTTGATCAAAATTATAGAAGCTTATGATAGGTAACGGTAGTAATCTATACCTTAGACCCAACACTTATTTTATGCTAGTTAGACAATCAGTTTCCAAAATATAGGGTTATCATAACTAATTAATTTTAGACATTATCTGAAATTAAGACATTTTGGATAATCAAATTTTAGAAAATTATTCTAAAACTATATTGAGGAAATTTATCTTCTTTCGAAATTTTTTAAAACTCAAAAATATTTTCTTTTCTTGTTTTTCTTATTTATCCATATTTAGTTTTTCATCATGTTTTGCCATTTGTTATTTTATCCTAACCAGACTTTACACTCATAGATGAAGAGAACAAGAGCAGCTACAAACCAAGCAAAGAAAGTAGAAAAGCCTGACACTCCAGGTCGAAAGAAGACGAGACCAGAAGGACCATCTAGGCCTGAACCAGAAATACCACAGGAGAACCTTCCTCCACAACCTATAGAAATAAACTCAAGCCTAGACACCAGTGATTTAGTGAGAAGATTACTGAACACCGGTGAGCCCAATCCCACGGAAGAAGATCCTTCTGAAGAAACCTTTCCTTCGAGAGAAGAACCTCAAAGATCTCCAGTTCACACTCCTGCCGAGAGAGTTCCTAGAAATCCACCACCCCTTGACCAAACCCAAAACTCACCAACATCTCCTGAGTATACTCCAATTCCTAACGAGCATACCCTTCATCCGGGGGAAGTACTAACGGTTCTCAATCAGTTTTGTCCATGCAGATAGATACTTTGACTCACAGGATCTACCAGATGGATCAAGGAATCGCAAGCAGACTGTGTCATTCAGAATAGAGCATTGTGAATATCACAGCCAATATGGACCAACTCAGGGCCATAGTAAGCCTCCAGGAGAGCCAATGTGCACAGATACTACGACAATTAGCTGACATACGAAATGAGCATGGCAGGCAAAGGGAGGAGATGAGAGCCATGCGCATAGAGATGCGAGAAATCAGAAATAAAGGTCATCGAAAAAGGGAAGATTCTTTTTACTTTTCAGCAAATAAATTGTTTGAACTAAAATTAAATAACTGACCCCTACTTTCTATTTTCAAACTTTTTAAAAGGGTCTTTTATTTTATTCAGTAATTTTTCTTCAGACATTTTATTTTTCAAATTCTTTATGAAAAACAAATGTGTTACAAATACGGTTTATTTCTCATTAATTAAATTGTATAAGTTTAGTCTTTTGTTTCTCTATAATTTCTTGCTGAATAGAGGTTAGGATATGATTAGGGTAGTTATGATTTTTGAAAAAGAGATTGTGAATTTTTGCAAAGAGTTTTTAACATCTTCTGAATTTGATAGGCTAAACATGAAGACTTGTTAAATATTATGATTGTTTTTTATGTACTAAGATTTGCAGGGAATTATGAAAAAATATCCGGAAGTGGTACGCATCCCGAGGTAGCCCGGCACCGGCGTCCTGATTCTGGACGGGCATCCAGCCGGGACGGGCGTCCCGAAGGCCACCCCCTTCTACAAAAATGTCAATTTTTCCCATTTCCTCCCAAATCAACCGCCAAAAATCATCTCTCTACAAAATTCTCTCCACCTTCTCTCTACAAATATTTGGCAACCTCTTGAAATTTCAAAATTCGAATTTCACGCCAAAAACTCAAAATCCTTCCCTAACCAAAATCCATCCTTCCGAATTCAAATTCACCTCCAGAATTCGAATTCAAATCTTCTTTCCCGCCTAAATTCTCAGATTCTCTCAAACGCTCTCAACCAAATGCCTCCCAAATGCGCTCGTATTACTTCTTCCATGACCGTCACATTTGTGGCACATCCTTTTATGCTTTTTCCTTCCATTCCAGCATATCAGGAGAGATGTCATGGACATATCGGACGCAGTGTACTGGTTGGTAGAACGCTTGATTGGGCAGCAGTCCAGACACTGGGAGTTGAGCAGGAGATCCGACGCATACTCGACGTACTACCCTATAGTCAAACCTTCATCGTCACTGAGCCGACCTACCTAGAGCTGGTATGTGGGTTCTATGCTTATTTACATTCCAGCAGGAGCACATCACATTCCGTCTGGGTGGAATGGATCAGTCGATGAGCATGGCCGAGTTTGGTATAGCCTTGGGTATCTGGCAAAGGGACGAGCTGGATACGCCCGCCTACACCACAGCAGTCCGAGACTTAACTTCTGTAGACGTCTCCACCGCTTGGGCTCAGATTTGTACGACGGGTACTCCCTACCAGATACCCTCTTACTCTGTCAGGATGTCGGGCGGCCCCCGGGAATGTCACCCAAATGGAGACATTCCTCCTGGCCAACATGCATATGGGTTCTACAATAGAAATGGCTTGACTCATTATTGTTATCATGCGGGGTTTCGCTACAGACACTCGGAAATAGTGTTTGGGGCTCGAGCCGTTCATCACCAAGATAGCCCACTACTTGGAGTTAGACATCGAGGGCTCAAAGCTGACCCAGGTTGCCCCGACCACCATTCCTACGGACCTTACTATTCTACGGAACATGGGGATGGTCGTACGGGATGCAACTGGGCGCTACTCCATCCACACGGAGCAGCAAGGACAGGCATTGGCACCGGGATCAGTCCCATCACATATACCTCCGACCGAGACATTCGTCCCATGCATCGCCTTTGAGCGACATATGTCGCAAGGATTGGCGGAACTCACAGCCTGACATAGCCGGGATATGGAAACCATCGAGAGGCGGATGTCGATGATGGACGATAGAATCACCATGAACACCAGCAGGGTCGAGGAAATTTTTCAGCAGACTTCCCGACTAGTCGAAGACCCAGAGGTCTACTTTTCAGCAGACTTCCGTCCACCCAATGACAGTGACCTTGGTTCTTAGTTTTTCTTTTCCTTTTCTTTTTCTTTCTTTCGTTGTTTCTGCTTTATGTGTGTGATCATGCCTGGGCTGTATGAAACATGAATCTCTGTATGACGTTGATTTATATGACATAACAACATTTGTTTCTTTTATTATATTTTGTTATTTCTTTTATTGTTTTATTTTCTCTCTTACCCTTAGTCAAATAAGTGTGGGGTAAGAAGTTTCTGTTTTGTTTTTATTTCTTCTTGTTTTCAAATAAGTGTGGGGTAATTTAGATATGCATGAACACTGAGGACAGTGTCAAACTTAAGTGTGGGGTAGCAGTGCACAGTGCATTGTAGTAGAAATTTTTGCACGTTTTTCCCATATTTTCACTAGAGATACACCCTTCCAAAAAAAAGATTTCAAAATTTTTCACTCTTTCGGACTTCAAAATGCAGTTATGATTGGTAAAGAATTGTTGATGTCTATGATATGTATGTAGAATATTATGATTAGTAGGAGACAATGTGATAACTTTCTTGAATTCATCAATTAGAAATAAGGAATTCCTGATACTTGAGCACAACTTAGTTTGGATTAGAGACCTCAACCAAATACCTTTTTAAGACTTAGCTAAATAATATTAGACCAGTTGAGGATATATTAGCAGTCTAACTGACTAGATGATGATCTGAGCCAAAAGTGAAAAAAGTTAAAAAAATAGGGTAGTTTGCAAGCGGCCTTTGCTACTCGAGCACTACTCCTTAAGGGAACTTAAATCCTGATGCCCTAAGGTCGTGTAGGTCTGGGAGTCATCGGAGTGGGACTCGCTACATGGGTAGTTAAAGTTGACGTGTGAAAGAAGACACAAAATACCCTGAAAAATCAATCTAAAAAAATACATAGCCTAGTGTATTCTTATATTGAAATGCTTAATTGAAAATCTTGTCACCAAAGCTCAGAACTCAGAAAGTTGTTTGTTGCTGGTATGTCTAGTGACGGGTCGAAGTATTATCTGGTAAGATTCGAGATGAGAGTATATTGTGTTGACAATCTAGTCTGGACTAGTACACACACTACACATCAGGAAGACCTTGTGACTGAGAGAAGAGTTCAATCTAGTTATTAAGTTGTTAACCCTGCTTGACCATGATAATCTACTAGAGACATTTGAGACCTTGTCATGGTAACTTAACCATTCAGTCCTGTGTTGTGAATTATCTGATTCAGTGATAAATTTTGGAGTAAAAACATGGCTAGAAATTTTAGGTGACTGCACCTATGATTTAAAATCGGTAACTTCAGGTAGACTTTGCTTGAGGACAAGCAAAAAGCTAAGTGTGGGGTTATATGATCTGCATAAATCATATCACTTTTTTAGCATGTTTTAGGCACAATTTAGGGTGAAATTGGTGTTAAATAATTCTTAATTGATTGTTATTAACTCAATTTCACAGTTTTTGTGATTTTAGAAGTGTCAGGTGAAAAGTGCAAGAAAATGGCAAATTTCGGGGGAAAACGTGATTTTCAGAAGTTCAAAAGTCGGGATGGGCATCCAGAACCCAGGACGGGCATCCAGGACTTGGGACGGCCGTCCTGACCTGTTCAACAGGCTGGACGGGCGTCCCGAATGCCTGGTCAAAGTCCCACATCGAATTTTTGAGAGAAATTCACCCAGTTCCCCTGCTATAAATACCCCAGGCCTTCCTCAGTTGAAATCATTTCCTCTCCACTCGATCTGAGTCATTTAGTGACTTCAAGTATACAGTTTTCTATAGTATACAAGTCACTTAGTGATTCAGGTTTTAGTATAGGTATATTTATAGTTTTAGAGAGTGTCTCGTGTTCTTCGTTTCTGAGAGTCTATCTCAGATCTTAGAATACGACTAGATTGGTTTGTTTTTGGTATTCATAGAATACCCAGGATTTCGTTAGGAGATCCTAAGAGGGCACTAGGCGTTCGAAAAGTTAGTCAACAAGGTTGTGCTTAAGTTGGGTATTAAGGTAAAGCACAACTACTAGGCTGAGGAAGCGTCCTCCGAAGGTTTTGTCGAGCAGAGTCGGGTCGAGCAGTCCAACATATATACAAGCAGTTGCTCCATCAGCGGACTACGTAAAGGGTGAATACTTTATGGCATCGGTCCCCTTGTCCCTATCTTTATATGTTTGTACTGTGTTCGTCCCAATAAATATTATGAATATTGAATTATGATTTTAAGAATATGTGTTTTGCATGTTGAAGTATTTATATTTTTCTAGAAATGGTCACCAGCTTAACTATCATTATGACTGCATGTCTACTGTAGTTTCTTTTAAACAGGATGAATGGTTATAGATAATTTCTAACCACTGTCTAATCATAATCTGTTTAGTTTAACTGGCATTAATTTAGGACTTCCCGTCGGAAGTATTAATGTCTGCCATATTAGATGAAATAACCTATAGATCACCATGTTTGTTAAAGTAGTCTAAGTAGGCTGAGTTTGTGCGTTTATGCCGGAGTTAGGGCGAGCGGCATGATCTCCTAAGTGACATAGGACTTTCATGGATGCCTTTAGCTCGAACCGTGAGTAGGGCCGTCATTAAGGTAGGGCGGTTTATCAGGTAACTCAGATGTGGTACACCTTTAGACTCAGTACATAATTGCAATCTAGACCAAGATATATCTAAAATACTCGAAGATAGGTCAATCAACATGTAGGAACAGTATAACATAAAATTAGAACAGTATCTGTAAAACACTTTTTAGGCTTAAATAGACTTAAACCTAGTGGAGACTGAATCACCCTCTCATCAAAGAATTTGATGAACGATTGCATAACTGGATCATAAGAAAAGAGTTAGGGTAAGAGGATAGTTACTACTAAGCAGTTACTACTTCCCTGGGAGTACGATAATTAATTTAATTAAAATCGTAGATACTTTCCAACAGACTAGCTACACGATAGGTACTCTGCCTTAGGTTCTGATTGATTAAGTGACAATATAGAGACTAAATGTGACAATTAGTCATTCTAAGTCCTTAGTTATTCATAATAAACATAGGGTAAAATAACACCTATTTTAGCATATCAGTCAGAAACCCATCACCGATGGAGCGACTACTTGTATATCCTGGACTGCTTGACAGAACCTTCGGAGAACGCTTCCTTGGCCTAGTAGCAATTGCTTTACCTTACGTCTCGAGCTTAAGAAAAGCTCTGTTGACTAGCTCTTCGCTCACTTAATGCCCTCTTAGGATCTCCTAACGAAATCCCAAGTATTCTATGAATACCAAAAATGAACCATAACTTGTTGTATTCTAAGATTCTGAGACAGACTCTCAGAAAGGAAAGAAAACAAGAAACTCTCGTATACTAAACTACTTGTGTGGAACACCTGAGATCACTAAATGACTTGTATACAGTGGGAAAATGTATACTTGAAGTCACTAAATGACTCAGATCGAGTGAAGAGGGATGATTTCAACTATTGGAGGCTTGGGGTATTTATAGCAGGTTTCCGGAGTGAAATTCTCCAAGAATTTCGATGTGGGACAAGTTCTAGTGCTCGGGACACCTGTCTTGAGCTTGGGACGCCCGCCCCGGTACTTTGACTGGGTCGGGACGCCTGCCCCAAATTCCGCATTTCTAAAAATTGAATTTTGGCCCCAAAATTTACTATTTTCATGTAATTTACTCCTGAAACTTCTAAAATCACAATTTATGCAATTGTATGTCAATTTGATTCAATTAAGATCAAATACATTCAAATATTGGCCTCTTTTATGTCTAAAAACATGCTAAAAAGGTGATATGATTTGTGCATATCAAATAACCCCACACTTAGCTTTTTGCTTGTCCTCAAGAAAAGTCTAGATGAAATTATAGACAATCAAATCATAAGTACAGTCACTCAAAGATCTTAGCAATGTTTTTAGCATAAATTTTATCACTGAGTCAGATGATTCACAAAACAAGCCCTGACTGATCAAGTTGCTATGAAAAGGTCTCAAATGTTCTTGGCAAATTATTATGGTCATGTAGATGCAGCAACTTGATAACCTAATTGAATTCTACACTTAGTCACAAGGTCTCCCTGATGTGTAGTATGTGAAATAATTCATACTAGATTATCAACTCAATATAGGCCCTTCTAAACTTTTACCAGATAATAGTTCGACCAATTGATGCATTCCGACTGATATACTAAAATAGGTATTATTTTACCCTATGTTGATTATGAGTAATTAAGGACTTAGCTTGACTAATTGTCACATTTAGTCTCTATACTGTCACTTAATCAATCAGAACCTAAGGCAGAGTACATATCGTGTAGCTAGTCTGTTGGAAAGTATCTACGATTTTAATTAGATTAATTATCGTACTCCCAGGGAAGTGGTAACGGCTTAGTAGTAACTATCCTCTTACCCTAACTCTTATCTTATGATCCAGTTATGCAATCGTTCATCAATATCTTTATTGAGGGGGTGATTCATTCTCCACTAGGTTTAAGTCTATTTAAGCCTAAGAGTGTTTTACAGATAATGTCCTAATTCTATGTTATATTGTTCCTACATGTTGATTGACCTATCTTCAAGTATTTTAGATATATCTTGGCCTAGATTGCAATTATGTACTGAGTCTAAAGGTGTACCACATCTAAGTTACCTGATAAACTGCCCTACCTTAATGACGACCCTACTCACGGTTCGAGCTAAAGGCATCCATGAAAGTTCTATGTCACTTAGGAGATCATGTCGCTCGCCCTAACGCCGGCATAAACACACAAACTCAGCCTACTTAGACTACTCTAACAAACATGGTGATCTATAGGTTATTTAATCTAATATGGCAGACATTAATGCATCCCGACGGGGAAGTCCTAAATTACTGCATGTTAAACTAAACAGGTTATGATTAGACCATGGTTAGGAATTGTCTATAACCCTACATTTAGTTTAAAAGAAATTACATTAGACATGCAGACATAATGAAAGTTAAGCTGGTGGCCATTTCCAGAAAATCATAAAGTACTTCAACATGCATAACAAATATTCATAAAATCATAATCTAATAGTCATAATAAATGTTTAGACGAACACAGTACAGACATATAAAGAGAGGGACAAGGGGACCGATGCATAAAGTATTCACCCTTTACGTAGTCACGCTGATGGAGCAATTGCTTGTATATGTTGGACTGCTTGACCCGACTCTGCTCGACAGAACCTTCGGAGGACGCTTCCTCAGCCTAGTAGCTGGACTTTACCTTAATACCCATCTTAAGCACAGCCATGTTGACTGACTCTTCGAATGCCTAGAGCCCTCTTATGATCTCCTAACGAAACCCCGGGTATTCTATGAATACCAAAAACGAATCTATCTAGTCGTATCCTAGGATCTGAGACAGACTCTTAGAAACAAAGAACACGAGACACTATCTAAGAATATAAATAAACCTATACTAAAACCTGAGAACACTAAGTGACTTGTATACTATGGAAAACTGTATACTGGAAGTCACTAAATGACTCAGATCGAGTGGAGAGGAATGATTTCAACTGAGGAATACTTGGGGTATTTATAGTAGGGGAGCTGGGTGATTTTCTCTCAAAATTTGGATGTGGGATTTTGAACTGGGGCTCGGGACGCCCATCCCGGCCTATTGACCAGGTCAGGACGGCCATCCCAAGTCCTGGACGCCCGTCCTGGCTTGTTGACCAGGTCAGGACGCCCATCCTGGGTTCAGGACGCCCATCTCGACTTCCGAACTTTTGAAAATCACATTTTTGCCCCAAAATTTACCATTTTCTTCTACGCTTCACCTGACACTTCCAAAATCACAAAAACTGTGAAATTGAGTTAATAACAATCAATTAAGAATGATTTACCATCAATTTCACCCTAAATTATGCCTAAAACCATGCTAAAAATGTGATATGATTTATGCATATCAATAACCCCACACTTAGCTTTTTGCTTGTCCTCAAGCAAAGTTTACCTGAAGTTAGTGATTTTAAATCATAGGTGCAGTCACTTAAAATTTCTAGTCATGTTTTTACTCCAAAATTCTTCACTGAATCAGATAATTCACAACACAGGTCTGACTGGTTAAGTTGCTATGACAAGGTCTCAAATGTCTCTAGTAGATTATCATGGTCAAGCAGGTTTAACAACTTAATAACTAGATTGAACTCTTCTATCAGTCACAAGGTCTTCCTGATGTGTAGTGTGTGTACTAGTTTAGACTAGATAGTCAACACAATATACTCCCATCTCGACTATTACCAGATAATACTTCGACCCATCGTTAGACATACCAACAACAAATAACTTTCTGAGTTATGAGCCTTGGTGACAAGATTTTTAATTAAGCATTGATGCGTTCCGATTGGTATGCTAAAAGGTAGGCTTTATGTACCTATGTCGATTATGAGTAATTAAGGACTGAGTCTTACTAACTGTCACTTAGCATTCAATTATTGTCACTTAATCAATCAGAACCTAATGTAGAGTACCTATCGTGTAGCTAGTCTGTTGGAACTTATCTACGATTTTATTAAGTAAAATATCGTACTCCCAGGGAAGTGGCAACGGCTTAGTAGTAACTAGCCTTTTATCCTAACTCCTATCTTATGATCCAGTTATGCAATCTTCATCAATGACTTTGATGAGAGGGTGATCCATTCTCCACTAGGTTTAAGTTTAATTAAGCCCAAAAGTGTTTTATAGATAGTGTCCTGATTCTATGTTATACTGTTCCTACATGTTGATTGACCTATCTTCGAGTATTTTAGATATATCTTAGCCTGGATTGCAACTATGTTCTGTGTCTAAAGGCGTACCACATCCGAGGTCTCTAATAAACCGCCCTACCTTAATGACGGCCCTACTCACGATTCGGGCTAAGACATCCATGAAAGCCCTATGTCACTTCGGGGATCATGCCGCTCGCCCTAGCCGCCGGCATAATCGAACTCAGCTCAGCCTACCTAGACTACTCTAACAAGTAGGGTGTTCAGCAGGTTATTTTATCTAGCATGATAGACACCAATACTAATTGATGCATGTTAAACTAAACAGGTTATGATTAGACCGTGGTTAGGAATTATCTATAACCCTAACTTTAGTTTAAAAGAGCACATTAGACATGCAGACATAGTGAATATTAAGCAGGTGGCTATTTCTGGAAAAATATAACAACTTCAACATATAAAACAAATATTCATACAAATCGTAATCTCGTATTCATAATCAATTTTTGGAACAACACAATAACAACATATAAGAGAGGGACAGGGGGACTGATGCCATAAAGAAATCACCCTTTACGTAGTCTCGCCGATGGAGCGTACTGCTGTATATGTCGTATTGCTCGCCCCGACTCTGCTCGCCAGAACCTTCGGAGGACGCTTCCTCAGCCTAGTAACTGGGTTTTACCTTAATACCCAGCTTAAGCCCAGCCTTGTGGACTGACTCTTCGAACGCCTAGAGCCCTCTTAGGATCTCCTAACGAAATCCTGGGTATTCTATGAATACCAGAAACGAACCTATCTATCGAACCCTAGGATCTGAGACTATTTCTCAGAAACTAGAAAAACGAAAACAAAAAGGAAAGAAAGAAAACTTCTACAGAAATCTGAGTCTCCGAGTGAGTTGTGCACTAGAGAATGTACACTGGAAACCACTGAATGACTCATATCAAGTGGAGAGGAATGAATTCAACTGCTGGAGGCCTGGGGTATTTATATTAGCTTCCCGGGGTGATTTTTCATCAAAAATTCGATATGGGACTTGATCTGGGGGTTCGGGATGCCCGTCCCGGATTGGGACGCCCGTCCTGGTCTGTTGACCAAGTCGGGACGCCCGTCCTAAGTCCTGGACGCCCGTCCTGAGTCCTGGACGCCCCTCCCGGTGCTTTGACTGAGTCGGGACGCCCGTCCTGAGCCTTTGACCAAGTCAGCATTTCCAAAGCCTAACACTTATTTTATGCTAGTTAGACAATCAGTTTCCAAAATATAGGGTTATCATAACTAACTAATTTTAGACATTATCTGAAATTAAGACATTTAGGATAATCAAATTTTAGAAAATTATTCTAAAACAATATTGGGGAAATTTAATTGCTTTCGAAATATAATATGAAAAAAAGAAAAAAAATTTAAATTTAAAACCCGAAAAAAAAATGTATTTTTCTTGCTCAACAGTAAGTTGTTCTTCTTCCCTATCTCTTATATTATTTGTTCTTTCTTAGTTGTTTTCTTAGTTGTACATTTGCTGCTATTTTCGTGTTATTTCTATTATTTGATTTAAAAAAAATAAAATAAAAATGGAAATGAGGAAAGAATATTTTTTCTTTTGAGCTGTCAATTTTAGCTTAGGTTTTAATTAGGAAGAAATGTCATTCTATGTTAGGATTTTCTTAAGTCATGCTAGCTTTATTAGACAAGCTATGAAATAATTTTTCCTTAATAGCCAGACTTTTGAAAATTCTATTGAGAAAGGATGTTCCTTTTTTATGACAAATGCATGATATCTTTTTACTGAAGGAACTGTTTATTACTGCACTCATTATGACATCACTTGATTGGAGTTTTCTTTCTGAATTGATATGTGATGCTAGTAACCATGTAGTAATGATTGTTTTAGGAAATAGGCATGATTAGAACCTTCATGTTATACACTATGCAAGTAAGACCTTTTACTGATGCCCAGTAGAACCATACTACTATTGAAAAGGGATTACTAGTCGTTGTATATAATGATAGATTCATATCATATCTAGTTTCATCTAAAACAATAGTATGCACTGATCACGCTAAGATATATGTTCAATAAAACTGTTGATGAACCATAATTGATTAAGTTAAGTTTTATTGTTACTTGAATTTGATATAGAATGAAGGGATAAGAAAAAGGGTTGAAAATCTAGAAAGCAAACCATTTGTCTAGATTAGAAAACCCCGAGTTAGAGGCTATTGTAATACTCATCTGTGGTTTATTATTGTTGCAAATTATCTAGTCACTGAATGAGTTCCAAGTGATATGACTTATCAGCAAAAGAAGAAATTCTTTGCTGATTTGAAATATTACTAATGGTCAAATTTCTCTTCTATTTCAAAATTTTCAGATCAGTTGATCAGAAGATGTGTCTTGAAAGACAAAGGCCACAAAATTTTGGAGCATTGTCATCGACGATCTACGAGAGGCTATTTGACTGCTAGCAACCATGTCCGGAAAGTGTTGGAAGCATGATATTATTGGCCCACTATTCAAAGATTTTGTATCCTTGATACAGTCCGATGATGCTTTAAAAATAACAGGTAACACGTCTTCCCAAGATCATCTACCCCAGCAAGGTATACAGAATACTAAAATCTCTTATATCTGGGGTACTAATTAAATCCTTTTTCTTTCTTCCTTGTGGCAACAAGTACATCATAGTAGCTGTAGAACACTTTCAAAATAGCCTGAACCACAGGCATTACCTACTAATGATGTTAAAGTCATGTGCAGATTCTGTGAGAAACTGTTTTCTAGATTCTGATGTGCCTATGTATCAAATCTGTGAAGCCTGCCAAGTACTTCACTTTAGCGGGAATTGCTATGGGAATGGAATACTGACCATTCCAACAGAAGTAGGAGCAGGTTGCTGCAGTCAATGCTGCTCCAATGGGAGACGCATACAAACCCAACTAGAGAAATCATACGGGATTTAGCTGAGGAATAATTTGGAAGCTGGAAACTTTCAGAAGATACCACCACATCAAAGTCCCTACCCGCAGAATCAACAGATGAGATACTGGTCAGACCCATTTTACTATTACAGAAGTGTAGCCATACAGAGAGCATATGTTATAGTGGAGCAAGACGCCACTTCTCAAAAAGTAAACAAGCAATAATTAAAGTCATACCAGTGCAAGCAAGTGACCTACCAAGTAGTATCGAACAGTCGACAGATATAGAGGAATTTGGCGTTGTATCAAGAGCATAGCAATGGAGGAGCTTGCATCCCCTGCATACCAATAAGATGTGAGAAACTTCCCCGAGGAAGTCTCAAATACTTGGGCCCAGATCTACACCACTGGAGCCTCCTACCACCACGGCTTTGCCAAAGCTTCAGGTATCTTTTCTTCCATTCGAAACTTGCATGCAATACCTTCACTGACATTGGCAGGTAGGTACACCAATCCAAAGAAGTCTCATTCTTAGACATGTTCCTTCTGGACACGTTGCTACGATTACGAGAAACTTTGCAAATGATTCGAGGAAGCAGTCCTTGGGGCTCGAGCCAAGAGTCAAGGGCACTTCAGTGATAGCACATGACTGGGGTGAAGAGCCAATTGGAAGATCAAAGCAGACCCTTTTACTCGATACATGAAGGGAGTTCTTCTAACCCTCATCTTTCGCTACTTTATTTAAATAGAATACCCGGGGTTTTGTTAGAAGATCCTAAGAGGGCTCTAGGCGTTTGAAGAGTCAGTCAACAGGGCTAGGCTTAAGTTGGGTATTAAGGTAAAGTCCAGCTACTAGGCTGAGGAAGCGTCCTCCCAAGGTTCTGTCGAGCAGAGTCGGGTCGAGCAGTCTAACATATACAAGCAGTTGCTCCATCTGCGTGATTAAGTAAAGGGTGAATACTTTATGGCATCAGTCCCCCCGTCCCTCTCTTTATATGTCTGTACTGTGTTCGTCTAAACATTTATTATATCTATTAGATTATGATTTTATGAATATTTGTTATGCATGTTGAAGTACTTTATGATTTTCCGGAAATGGCCACCAGCTTAACTTTCATTATGTCTGCATGTCTAATGTTGTTTCTTTTAAACTAAATGTAGGGTTATAGACAATTCCTAACCATGGTCTAATCATAATCTGTTTAGTTTAACAGGCATTAATTTAGGACTTCCCCGCCGGGATGCATTAATGTTTGCCATATTAGATGAAATAACCTATAGATGACCATGTTTGTTAGAGTAGTCTAAGTAGGTTGAGTTTCTGTGTTTATGTCGGCGTTAGGGCGAACGGCATGATCCCCTAAGTGACACAGGGCTTTCATGGATGCCTTTAGCTCGAACCATGAGTATGGCCGTCATTAAGGTAGGGCGGTTTATCATGTAACTCAGATGTGGTACACCTTTAGACTCAGTACATAGTTGCAATCTAGGCCAAGATATATCTAAAATACTCGAAGATAGGTCAATCAACATGTAGGAACAGTATAACATAGAATCAGGACATTATCTGTAAAACACTCTTAGGCTTAAATGGACTTAAACATAGTGGAGAATGAATCACCCTCTCATCAAAGATATTGATGAACGATTGCATAACTAGATCATAAGATAAGAGTTAGCGTAAGAGGATAGTTACTACTAAGCCGTTACCACTTCCCTAGGAGTACGATATTTGATTTTATTAAAATCGTAGATACTTTCCAACGGACTAGCTACACGATAGGTACTCTGCCTTAGGTTTTGATTGATTAAATGACAGTATAGAGACTAAATGTGACAATTAGTCAGGCTAAGTCCTTAATTACTTATAATCAACATAGGGTAAAACAACACCTATTTTAGCATATCAGTCGGAAGCACATCATGATACAAAACAAATCTCCAAGGTATCTATAATCGATTGACTGATTTGTTAATATGATGATTGTTAGGACTAAGTGATAGTTGCTACTAAACCACCACTAGTTCCTTGGGAGTACGATATTATTAATTTAAAATTGTAGATACTTTCCAAGAACTAGCTACACTATAGGTACTCTACCTTAGGTTTTAATTGATTAAGTGACAAATAATAAATGCTAAAGTGACAGTTAGTAAGACTAAGTCCTTAATTATTCATAACAATATCGGTTAATGATGCGTTCCGATTGATATACTAAAATAGGTGTTATTTTATCCTATGTTGATTATGAGTAATTAAGGACTTAGACTGACTAATTGTCACATTTAGTCTCTATGCTATCACTTAATCAATCAGAACCTAAGGTAAAGTACCTATCTTGTTGCTAGTCTGTTGGAAAGTATATATTATTTTAATTAAATCAATTATCGTAATCCCAGGGAAGTGGTAACGGCTTAGTAGTAACTATCCTCTTACCCTAACTCTTATCTTATGATCCAGTTATGCAATCATTCATCAAAATCTTTGATGAGAGGGTGATTCATTCTCCACTAGGTTTAAGTCTATTTAAGCCTAAAAAGTGTTTTACAGATAATGTTCTGATTTTATGTTATACTATTCCTACATGTTGATTGACCTATCTTTGAGTATTTTAGATATATCTTGGTCTAGATTGCAATTATGTACTGAGTCTAAGGGTGTACCACATCTGAGTTACCTGATAAACTGCCCTACCTTAATGATGGCCCTACTCACGGTTCGAGCTAAAGGCATCCATGAAAGTCCTATGTCACTTAGGAGATCATGCCGCTCGCCCTAACCCCGGCATAAACACACAAACTCAGCCTACTTAGACTACTTTAACAACCATGGTGATCTATAGGTTATTTCATCTAATATGGCAGACATTAATGCTTCCCGACGGGGAAGTCCTAAATTAATGCCTGATAAACTAAACAGGTTATGATTAGACCGTGGTTAGGAGTTATCTATAACCATTCATCTAGTTTAAAAGAAACTACGATAGACATGCAGTCATAATGATAGTTAAGCTGGTGACCATTTCCGGAAAAATATAAATAACTCAACATGCATAACACATATTCATATAATCATAGTTCAATATTCATAATGTTTATTTGGACGAACACAGTACAAACATATAAAGAGAGGGACAAGGGGACCGATGCCATAAAGTATTCACCCTTTACGTAGTCCGCTGATGGAGCAACTGCTTGTATATGTTGGAATCCTCAACCCGACTCTGCTCGATAGAACCTTCGGAGGACGCTTCCTCAGCCTAGTAGCTGTACTTTACCTTAATACCCAGCTTAAGCACAACCCTGTTGACTGACTCTTCGAATGCCTAGTGCCCTCTTAGGATCTCCTAACGAAATCCCAGGTATTCTATGAATACCGAAAACGAACCTATCTAGTCGTATTCTAAGATCTGAGACAGACTCTCAGAAATGAAGAACAAGAGACACTCTCTAAAAATATAAATAAACCTATACTAAAAACCTGAGAACACTAAGTAACTTGTATACTATGGAAAATTGTATACTTGAAGTCACTAAATGACTCAGATCGAGTGGAGAGGAATGATTTCAACTGAGGAAGGCATGTGGTATTTATAGTAGGGGAACTGGGTGAATTTCTCTGAAAAATTCGATGTGGGACTTTGACCAGGCACTCGGATCACCCGTCCTGGATCTCGGACGCTCATCCCGGCCTGTTGACCAGGTCAGGACGACCGTCCCAAGTCCTGGACGCCCGACCTGGGTTCTGGACGCCCATCCCAACTTCCGAACTTCTGAAAATCACGTTTTTGCCCCGAAATTTGCCATTTTCTTGTACTTTTCACCTGACACTTCCAAAATCACAAAAACTATGAAATCGAGTTAATAACAGCCAATTGATAACAATTTAACACTGATTTCGCCCTAAATTGTGCCTAAAAACATGCTAAAAAAGTGATATGATTTATGCATATCATATAACCCCACACTTAGCTTTTTACTTGTCCTCAAGCAAAGTCTACCTGAAGTTATTGATTTTAAATCATAGGTGCAGTCACTTAAAATTTCTAGCCATGTTTTTACTCCAAAATTTATCACTGAATCAGATAGTTCACAACACAGGTCTGACTGGTTGAGTTGCTATGACAAGGTCTCAAATGTCTCTAGTAGATTATCATGGTCAAGCAGGGTTAACAACTTAATAACTAGATTGAATTCTTCTCTCAGTCACAAGGTCTTCCTAATGTGTAGTGTGTGTACTAGTCTAGACAAGATTGTCAACACAATATACTCTCATCTTGACTCTTACCAGATAATACTTCGACCCGTCGTTGGACATACCAGCAACAAACAACCTTCTGAGTTCTGAGCTTTGGTGACAAGATTTTCAATTAAGCATTTATTGATTTTTCTTTTATTGATTTTTCAGGGTATTTTGTGTCTGCTTTCACACGTCAACTTTAACTACCCATGTAGCGAGTCCCACTCCGATGACTCCCAGACCTACACGACCTTAGGGCATCAGGCTTTAAGTTCCCCTAAGGAGTGGTGCTCGAGTAGTAAAGGCCACTTGCAAACTACCATATTTAGTTAACTCTCTTTTTCTTTTCACTTTTAGCTCAGAGCATCATCTAGTCAGTTAGACTACTAATATATCCTCAACTGGTCTAATATTATTTAGCTAAGTCTTAAAAAGGTATTTGGTTGAGGTCTCTAATCCAAACTAAGTTGGGCTCAAGTATCAGGAATTCCCTATTTCTAATCGATAAATTCAAGAAAGTTATCACGTTGTCTCCTACTGATCATAATATTCTACATACATATCATAGACAACATCAATTCTTTACCAATCATAACTGCATTTTGAAGTCTGAAAGAGTGAAAAAAGTTTGAATTTTTTTGGAAGGGTGCACTTCTAGTAAAATTATGGGAAAAACATGCAAAAACATTTTCTGCTACAGTGCATTGTGCACTGCTACCCCACACTTAAGTTTGACACTATCCTCAGTGTTCATGCATATCTAACTACCCCACATTTATTTGAAAAACAAAAATTTAAAACATAACATATAAAACTCTTACCCCACACTTATTTGACTAACTAAGGGGAAGAGAAAGAAAAGAAACAAGACAAAACAATAAGGGTAATAGAAATAACAAAACATAACACAAAATGAAGATAAAATTTAAAAGAAAACAAAATAAAAGTCGAGGAAGATGAGGATTAGAAAAACTCCCTTCATGTCTCGAGCAGAAGGGTCTTCTCTGATCTGTCAATTTGGTTTTTCACCTCAGCCACGTGCTATTGCTAAAACGTCCTCGACTCTGTAAGCTCTGAATGTTGGAGCTACTGACTCTGCAGTGTGCTTCGTATGTAGGATGTGTCTACCTGTGATGGTATTGTATGCAAGTATCGAAGGGCAGAAAAGATACCTGAAGATTTGGCAAAGCCGTGGTGGTAGGGGGCTCTAATGGTGCAGATTGGGCCCAAATAGTTGAGACTTCCTCGGGGAAGTTTCACACAGCTGACTAGTATGCAGGGGACGTAAGATCCTCCACAGCTATACTCCTGATATAACGCCAAATTCCTCTATATCTATCGATAGATTGATACCGCTTGGTCTGTAGGTCACTTGCTCGCACTTGTATAGCTTTAATTGTTGCCCGTTTACCTTTTTAGTAGTGTTGTCTTGATCCATTATAACATAAGCTTCCCATGACGACACTTCTGTAATAGTAAACGGGTCTGACCATTAACAACATCTCCTCTGTTGATTCTGCGGCTAGGGACTTTGTTATGGTGGTATTTTCTGGAAGTTTTTAGTTCCAGAGTTATTCCTCCACTAAATCCCGGATGATTTCTTTGGTAGGGATTGTATGTGTTTCCCATTGGAGCAGTATTCTACAGCAACCTACTCCTACCTCTTTTGGAATGGTCAGTATTCCATTCCCATAGCAATCCCTACTAAAGTGTGGTACTTAGCAGACTTCACAAATTTGAAACATAGGCTGAACGTTTCTTCTTTGCTGAAAGGCATTAAATTGACTATTATCGTTAGCTATTAATGCCTCTAACTGCTCATCAAAGGAAGCGTTAGATGCGTTAACTGGTGGACAACCCTTTATCAATTATCAAGACATTGGCACATCTGAATCTGGAAAACAGTTTCTCACAAAATCTGCACATGACTTTAACATCATTAGTAGGTAATGCATGTGGTTCAGGCCATTTTGAAAGCCTTCTACAACTACTATGATGTACTTGTTGCCAAAAGGAAGAAAGAAAAAGGATTAATAAAATCAATACCCCAGATAAAAGATTTCAGTATTCTGTATACCTTGTTGGGGTAGATGATCTTGGGACGACGTGTTACCTTTATATGTCAAGCATTGCTGGACTGTATCAAAGCTACAAAATCCTTTGAATATTGTGGGCCAAATATATCCTGCTTCCAACACTTTCCGGACAGTGTTGATAGTAGTCAATTGGTCTCCCGTAGATTCTTTAGGGCAATGCTCCATAATCTTGTGGCCTTCGTCTTCTGAGACACATCTTTTGATCACTTACTCCGCAACGATTCAAAATAGAAAAGGGATCTTCCCAGTAGTAATATTTCAAATCAACAAAGAATTTCTTCTTCTACTGATAAGTCATATCACTTGGGAATAGTTCAGCGACTAGGTAGTTTGTAATATCGGTAAACCACGGAGGAGATATATCATACATAGCAAACAATGCAAAAAAATTCTCGTCCAAAAGTAATTTATTACATATACTATCTTATCCATAGCCTCTAACTCAGGGTTTTCTAGTCTAGACCAATGGTTTGCTTTCTAGATATTCATCCCCTTTTCTTTTCACTTATTTCTATATCAAATTCTGGTAACAATAAAACTCTACTTAATCAATCTTGGTTCAGCATCAATTTTATTGAACACAGATATCTCAGAGTGATCAGTGTATATTATTGTTTTAGATGGAACTAGGTATGATACGAATTTATCGATAGCATATACAACAACTAGTAATCCCTTTTCAGTAGTGTTATGATTCTACTGGACATCAGTAAAGGTTTTACATGCCTAGTGTATAACATGAAATTTCTAATCATGCCTTTTTCCTAAAACAATTCTTACTGCATTGTTACATCACATATTAATTCAAAAAGCAATCTCCAATCAAGTGATGTCAGAATGGGTGCAATCATAAATAGTTCCTTTAGTTTGTTTAAAAAGATATCATGCATTTATCAGCAAAAACAAAAGGAACATCCTTTCTCAATAGAATATTTAGAGGCCTGGCAATAAAAGAAAAACTATTTCATAGCTTGTCTAATAAACCCAGCATGACCTAAGAAAATTCTAAAATGATATTTCTTCCAAATTAAAACCTAAGCCAAAATTGACAACTCAGAAGAAAAATATATATATTTTTTTTCATTTCCAATACTTTTTTTTCGAATTAAATAAAAATAAATAAATAAATAACAAACATGATAACTGTAAACAGGAAAAAAAAATATTTCTTTATTTTTTTAGAAAATAATATTTTTCAGAAAATAAAATTTTTAAAAGTAAAATTGTAAACAAGAAAAGAATTCATTTTGTTTTTAACTTTTTCTATTTTTCTATTTTGTTTTTCTTTTTTTTTCAAAATCAATTTAAATTTCCTTAATAAGGTTTTAGAATAAATTTCTAAAATTTGATTATCCTAAATTTCTTAATTTTAGATAATTTCTAAAATTAATTAGTTATGATAACCCTATATTTCATAAAACTGATTGTCTAACTAGAATAAAATGAGTGTTATGTTTAAAGTATAGATTACTACCGCTACCTATCATAAGTCTCTAGAATTTTGATCAGGAATCCTAAATTTGTTATGATATTTCCCCGGCAACAGCGCAAAAAATCTGATGTGATTCCGATTGATATGCTAAAAATAGGTTTTATTTACCATATATTGATTATGAATAATTAAGGACATAGAATTACTAATTGTCACATTTAGCATCTATGTTGTCACTTAATCAATCAGAACCTAAGGCAGAGTACCTATCGTGTAGCTAGTCTATTGGAAAGTACCTACGATTTTAATTTAAGAAATTATCGTACTCCCAGGGAAGTGGTAACGGCTTAGTAGTAACTATCCTTTTACCCTAACTCTCATTTTATTATCCAGTTATGCAATCATTCATCAATATCTTTGATGAGAGGTTGATCCATTCTATACTAGGTTCAAGTTCATTAGGCATGCAAGAGTATTTTACAGATAGTGTTATGATATATGTTATATTGTTCCTACATGTTGATTGACCTATCTTCGAGTATTTTAGATATATCTTGGTCTAGATTGCAATTATATACTGATTCTACTTGTTTACCACATCTGAGTTATCTGATAAACCGCCCTATCGCCATTGACGGCCCTACTCACGGTTGAAGCTGCAAGCATCCATGAAAGTCCTGTGTCACTCAGGAGATCATGCCGCTCGCTCTAACACCGGCATAAACACACGAACTCAGCTTACTTAGACTACTTTAACAAACATGGTGATCTATAGGTTATTTCATCTAATATGGCAAACCTTAATGCTTCCGTCCTCACACAAAGCCCTAAATTAAGGCGTGTTAAACTAGACAAGTTATGATTAAACCGTGGTTAGGAATTGTCTATAACCGTTCAACTAATTTAAAAGAGCAAATAGATATACAGTCATAATGATAATTAATCTGGTGACCTTTCTAGAAAAATGTAAATATCTTCAACATGCAAAACATATATTCATAATATCATAATTTAGTATTCAAATGGGTCTTTGGATAAACACAATACAAAAATATAAAGAGAGGGACAAGGGGACCACTACCATAAAGTATTCACCCTTTATTAGGTCCATTGATGGAGCAACTGCTTGTATATCTTGGACTGCTTGACCCTACTCTGCTCGACAGAACCTTCAGAGAACGCTTCCTTACCATAGTAGCTATTGCTTTGCCTTCCTTACCATCAGAGAACGCCTAGTGCTCTCTTAGGATCTCCTAACGAAATCCCGGGTATTCTATGAATACTAAAAAAACCCTATCTAGTCGTATTCTAAGATCCTGAGACAGACTCTCAGAAAAATAATGAACACGAGAAACTCGCGTATACTAAAAATCTACTAGAACGAAATACACCTGAGATCAATGAATGACTCGTAAACAGTGAAAAACTGTGTACTAGAAGCCACTAAATGATTCAGATCAAGTGGAGAGGGTTGATTTCAACTGTAGAAGACCTAGGGTATTTATAGTAGGGAAGCTGAGTGATTTTCTCTTCAAAACATGATGTGGGACACTGTTCATGGGTTCGGGACGCCAGTTCCGATTCCTGGACACCCGTTCCAATCTATTGACCGGGTTAGGACGCCCGTCCCGGGTCTTTGACCAGGTCAGGATGCCTGTCCCAGGTCTTTA
Organism: Asclepias syriaca; assembly: GCA_027405835.1. Taxonomy (NCBI): domain Eukaryota; kingdom Viridiplantae; phylum Streptophyta; class Magnoliopsida; order Gentianales; family Apocynaceae; genus Asclepias; species Asclepias syriaca. The sequence continues at coordinate 20,288,968 of CM049926.1, read as the reverse complement.
ACTAGGTCGGGACGCCCGTCCTGGTATTGGGACGCCCGTCTTGACTTCTGAACTTTTGAAAATCACTTTTTTGCCCCAAAATTTTCCATTTTCTCGCATATTTCACCTGAAACTTCCAAAATCACAAAAACTGCGAAATTATGTTAATAACAGTCAATTAAGAACGAATTAACTCCAATTTTTCCCTAAATTGTGCCTAAAAACATGCTAAAAAAGTGATATGATTTATGCATATCACCTTTTCTATTTCGAATTTGTAAAGATCAAATTATCAGAATGTGTGTATCAGAAGAAGAAGTGATGCGTTCCGACTAATATGCTAAAATATGTGTTATTTTACCCTATGTCGATTATGAATAACTAAGGACTTAGAATGACTAATTGTCACATTTAGTCTCTATGTTGTCACTTAATCAATCAGAATCTAAGGTACCTATCGTGTAGCTAGTCTATTGGAAAGTATCTACGATTTTAAGTAAATCAATTTATCATACTCCCAGGGAAATGGTAACGGCTTAGTAGTAACTATCCTTTTACCCTAACTCTTATCTTATGATCCAGTTATGCAATCGTTCATCAAATTCTTTGATGAGAGGGTGATTCATTCTCCACTAGGTTTTTAGTCTATTTAAGCCTACAAGAGTGTTTTACAGATAGTGTTCTGATTTATGTTATACTATTCCTACATGTTGATTGACCTATCTTCGAGTATTTTAGATATATCTTGGTCTAGATTGCAATTATATACTGATTCTACTTGTGTACCACATCTGAGTTACCTAATAAACCACCCCATCGCCATTGACGGCCCTACTCACGGTTCGAGCTAAAGGCATCCATGAAAGTCCTATGTCACTCAAGAGATCATGCCGCTCGCTGATACGCGAAAATCGTATCACCTTTTTAGCATGTTTTTATATATAAATTAGGGTGAAATTGAGGGTAAATTGATCTTAATTGTTTATTATTTACTTAATTTCACAGTTTTTATGATTTTGGAAGTGTCAGGCGAAAAGTGGACGAAAACTGCAAATTTTGGGGAGAAATGGAAATTTTTGGAAATGCTGACTTGGTCAAAGGCTCAGGACGGGCGTCCCGAACCCCCAGATCAAGTCCCGCATCAAATTTTTGATGAAAAATCACCCCGGGAAGCTACTATAAATACCCCAGGCCTCTAGCAGTTGAAATCATTCCTCTCCACTCGATCTGAGTCATTAAGTGGTTTCCAGTGTACACTTCTCTAGTACACAACTCACTTAGAGACTCGGATCTCAGTTTTCTTTCTTGTTAGTGTTTTGTTTTAGTTTCTGAGAAATAGTCTCATATCTTAGGCTTCTATAGATAGGTTCGTTTCTGGTATTCATAGAATACCCGGGATTTCGTTAGGAGATCCTAAGAGGGCTCTAGGCGTTCGAAGAGTCAGTCCACAAGGCTGGGCTTAAGCCCAGGGCGTAAGGTAAAGTCCAGCTACTATGCTGAGGAAGCGTCCTCCGAAGGTTCTGTCGAGCAGAGTCGGGTCAAGCAATACGACATATACAGTAGTACGCTCCATCGGCGAGACTTCGTAAAGGGTGATTTCTTTATGGCATCGGTCCCCCTGTCCCTCTCTTATATATTGTTATTGTGTTTGTCCAAATAACAGTTCTGAATACCAGATTATGATTATTATGAATATTTGTTATATATGTTGAAGTTATTATGTTTTTCTAGAAATGGCCACCTGCTTAAAAATTCATTATGTCTGCATGTCTAATGCCGTTCTTTTAAACTGAAATTAGGGTTATAGACAATTCCTAACCACGGTCTATTCATAACTTGTTTAGTTTAACAGGCATCAATTAGTATTGGTGTCTGCCATACAAGATAAAATAATCTGCGGAACACCCTGTTGGTTGAAAGTAGTCTAGGTAGGCTGAGTAGAGTGTTATGCCTGCGGTTATGAGACGAGCAGTATGATCCCCGAAGTGACATAGGGCGTTCATTGCTGACTTTTGTCCGAGTAGTGAGTAGGGTCGTTACCCTTAACGATGGGGCGGTAGCGTAGAGACTCAGATGTGGTACACCTTTAAACTCATAACATAGTTGCAATCCAGGCCAAGACATGTCTAAAATACTCGAATATAGGTCAATCAATATATAGTAACAGTATAACATAAAATCAGGATCTCATCTATAAAACACTTTCAGGTTTGGTTAGACTTAAACCTAGTGGAGAATGAATCACCCTCTTATCAAAGTCATTGATGAAGATTGCATAACTAGATTATAAGATAAGAGTTAGGAATAAAGGCTAGTTACTATTAAGCCGTTACCACTTCCCTGGGAGTACGATATTTATTTAATAAAATCGTAGATACTTTCCAACAGACTAGCTACACGATAGGTACTCTGCCTTAGGTTCTGGCAGATTAAGTGACACCATAGATACTAAATGTGACAATTAGTCGATCACAGTCCTTAATTATTCATAATCAACATAGGGTAAAATAACACCTATTTAACATATCGGCTGGAAACCCATCAGATTTTTGGCGCCGCTGCCGGGGATATATCATAATGAATTTAGTATTCCTGATCAAAATTCTAGAGACTTATGATAGGTAACGGTAGTAACCTAGACCTTAACCCAACACTTCTCTTATACTAGTTAGACAATCAGTTTCCGAAATATAGGATTATCATAACTAATTAATTTTAGATGTTATCTGGAATTAAGACACTTAGGATAATCAAATTTTAGAAAATCATTCTAAAACCATATTGAGGGAATTTAAGTGCTTTCAAAATATATAAAAAGAAATTTTTTTTTTAAATTCAAAATCCGAAAAAAAAATTGTACTTTTTCTTGTTTAATGGTAAGTTGTTCTCTTTTCCCTATCTCTTGTGTTATTTCCTTTTCGTAATTGAATAGTTGTTTTTCTTTTCTTCTTTTTTTCGAATTTTTAATTTTTCACTTTCCCTGTAACCCCACTAACCAATTTGCTCAGGCTAAAACATATTCTTCTCTGTAGTTGCATGACTCGATCTTCAGAAGCTAACCTTGAAACACCAGTTGAGAATCCTGAACGAATCATTCACACAGCTAATAGGCGAAGAACAGAGATGGCTGCTGAAAGACCTACCCTCGAATCGGGTTCAGTTTGGAGGAACTGCAGCCGAGAATCCGTTGGAACACCTATCTGATTTCTCTTCTCTCTACGAAGGCCTCAAGGGAGATCATACTGCAGAAGTAACTAAACTCAACCTTTTTCCATACTCACTGAGGGACAGAGCTAAGAGATGGTTGGCCCAGCTACCTACTAACTCCATCACCTCTTGGGACGAGTTAAGCAAAGCCTTCCTAGAAGAGTACTACTCTGCAGCAAGAGTCCTAGAATATCGAAGGGCTCTGTCTAGTTTCACTCAAGTTGCTGAGGAGACAGTGATCGAAGCCTGGGACAGATTCAAGGAGCTACTCAGGCTCTGCCCCCAACATGGACTTACTGAGGCATTGCTGATTCAGCAATTTTACGGGGGTATGTCAGACATGGGTAAGCAAATTCTTGATGGACTCAATCCCCAGAGCGGTTTCAATGGAATGAGTGATGTAGATGCTAGAAACGCTCTAGAGAGACTCTACAGGAACAACAAGAATTGGCGCACAAGTGGCCCAGCTAAGAAGCAACCAATAAATGCGGTCGTTGCCTCCACTGATGATCAATTTGAGGCACTTAAGGCCAGCATTACTAATCAGCTGAATGTTTTCCAACTAGGAAAAGCATTCAGTCAGTATACCAAGTTTGCGAATTTTGCCAAGGACCACATTTCAGTGGGGATTGTTATGGTAATGGGATATTAACTATTCCAGAGGATATGGAACAAGTGGAAGCAGTGGACTCTGCTCCTATAGGAAATACCTACAATCCCACTTGGAAGAACCATCCGGGATTGATACGCGAAAATCGTATCACCTTTTTAGCATGTTTTTATACATGATTTAAGGTGAAATTGAGAGTAAATTGATCTTAATTGTTTATTATTTACTTAATTTCACAGTTTTTATGATTTTGGAAGTGTCAGGTGAAAAGTAGACGAAAACAGCAAATTTTGGGGCAACAACGCAATTTTTGGAAATGCTGACTTGGTCAAAGGCTCAGGACGGGCGTCCCGACCCAGTCAAAGCACCGGGACTGGCGTCCCGACTTGGTCAACAGACCAGGACGGGCGTCCCACTCTGGGACGGGTGTCCCGAACCCCCAGATCAAGTCCCACATTGAATTTTTGATGAAAAATCACCCCGGGAAGCTGCTATAAATACCCAAGGCCTCCTGCGGTTGAATTCATTCCTCTCCACTCGATCTGAGTCATTAAGTGGTTTTCAGTGTACACTTCTCTAGTACACAACTCACTTAGAGACTCGGATCTCAGTTTTCTTTCTTGTTAATGTTTTGTTTTAGTTTCTGAGAAATAGTCTCAGATCTTAAGCTTCTATAGATAGGTTCGTTTCTGGTATTCATAGAATACCCAGGATTTCGTTAGGAGATCCTAAGAGGGCTCTAGGCGTTCGAAGAGTCAGTCCACAGGGCTGTGCTTAAGCTGGGTATTAAGGTAAATCCCAGTTACTAGGCTGAGGAAGCGTCCTCCGAAGGTTCTGGCGAGCAGAGTCGGGGCGAGCAATACGACATATACAGCAGTACGCTCCATCGGCGAGACTACGTAAAGGGTGATTTCTTTATGGCATCAGTCCCCATGTCCCTCTCTTATATGTTGTTATTGTGTTGTTCCAAAACTTTATTATGAATACGAGATTACGATTTTTTATGAATATTTGTTTTATATGTTGACGTTGTTTTGTTTTTCCAGAAATAGCCACCTGCTTAATATTCACTATGTCTACATGTCTAATGTGCTCTTTTAAACTAAAGTTAGGGTTATAGACAATACCTAACCACGGTCTAATCATAACCTGTTTAGTTTAACAGGCATCCATTAGTATTGGTGTCTGCCATGCTAGATAAAATAACCTGCTGAACACCCTGCTTGTTAAGAGTAGTCTAGGTAAGCCGAGCCGAGTCCGATTATGCCGGCGGCTAGGGCAAGCGGTATGATCCCCGAAGTGACATAGGGCTTTCATGGATGCCTTCGTCCTGAACCGTGAGTAGGGCCATCAATAAGGTAGGGCGGTTTATTAGAAACCTCGGATCTGGTACGCCTTTAGACACAGAACATAGTTGCAATCCAGGCTAAGATATATCTAAAATACTCGAATATAGGTCAATCAACATATAGGAACAGTATAACATAAAATCAGGACCTCATCTATAAAACACTTTTGGGATTAATTAGACTTAAACCTAGTGGAGAATGGATCACCCTCTCATCAAAGTCATTGATGAAGATTGCATAACTGGATCATAAGATAGGAGTTAGGATAAAAGGCTAGTTACTACTAAGCCGTTACCACTTCCTTGGGAGTACGATATTTAACTTAATAAAATCGTAGATACTTTCCAACAGACTAGCTACACGATAGGTACTCTGCCTTAGGTTCTGGTTGATTAAGTGACAATAATTGAATGTTAAGTGACAGTTAGTAAGACTCCGTCCTTAATTACTCGTAATCGACATAGGTAAATAAAGCCTATCTTTTAGCATACCAATCGGAACGCATCAGATTTTTGGCGCCGTTGCCGGGGAAATATCATAATGAATTTAGGATTCCTAATCAAAATTCTAGAGGCTTATGATAGATAACGGTAGTAACCTAGACCTTAGACTAACACTTATGTTATACTAGTTAGACAATCAATTTCCGAAATATAGGGTTATCATAACTAATTAATTTTCGATGTTATCTGGAATTAAGACATTTAGGATAATCAAATTTTAGAAAATTATTCTAGAACCATATTGAGGGAATTTAATTGCTTTCGAAATATTAAAAGAAAAAAAAATTGTTAAAATTTAAAAATCCAAAACAATTGTATTTTTTCTGTTTAATGGTAAGTTGTTCTCTTTTCCCTATCTTTTGTGTTATCTCCTTTTCATAATTGAATAGTTGTTTTGTTTTGTTTTCTCTTTCTTCCAAATTTTAAAATTTTCACTTTCCCTGTAACCCCACTAACCAATTTGCTCAGGCTAAAACGTATTCTTCTCTGTAGTTGCATGACTCGATCTTCAGAAGCTAACCTTGAAACACCAGTTGAGAATCCTGAACGAATCATTCGCACAGCTAATAGGCGAAGAACAGAGATAGCTGCTGAAAGACCTACCCTCGAATCCTACATCCAGCCACAGACTATCCCGGTCTCATCCACCATCCGAATCCCTGGGAACCCTCGCTACGATCTTAAACCGAATGTGATCCAGCTGATTATAAATCGGGTTCAGTTTGGAGGAACTACAGCCGAGAATCCGTTGGAACACCTATTTGATTTCTCTTCTCTCTGCGAAGGCCTCAAGGGAGATCATACTGCAGAAGTAACTAAACTCAACCTTTTTCCCTACTCACTGAGGGACAGAGCTAAGAGATGGTTGGCCCAGCTACCTACTAACTCCATCACCTCTTGGGACGAGTTAAGCAAAGCCTTCCTACAAGAGTACTACTCTGCAGCAAGAGTCCTAGAATATCGAAGGGCTCTGTCTAGTTTCACTCAAGCTGCTGATGAGACAGTGATCGAAGCTTGGGACAGATTCAAGGAGCTACTCAGGCTCTGCCCCCAACATGGACTTACCGAGGCATTGCTGATTCAGCAATTTTACGGGGGTATGTCAGACATGGGTAAGCAAATTCTTGATAGACTCAATCCCCAGAGCGGTTTCAATGGAATGAGTGATGTAGATGCTAGAAACGCTCTGGAGAGACTCTACAGGAACAACAAGAATTGGCACACAAGTGGCCGAGCTAAGAAGCAACTAGTAAATGCGGTCGTTGCCTCCACTGATGATCAATTTGAGGCACTGAAGGCCAGCATTACTAATCAGCTGAATGCTTTCCAACAAGGGAAAAGCATTCAGTCAGCATACCAAGTCTGCGAATTTTGCCAAAGACCACATTTCAGTGGGGATTGTTATGGTAATGGGATATTAACTATTCTAGAGGATATGGAACAAGTGGACGCAGTGAATTCTGCTCCTATAGGAAATACCTACAATCCCACTTGGAAGAACCATCCGGGATTTAGCTGGAGAAACAATCCCGGGACTACTAACTTCCAGAAAAGAGTACCTCAGCAACTACCATATCCACAGAACCAGCAAGTCGCTCTGCCTGCACCAAGGAACTACATCGTTCCAGCTGATCCGATGTAAGAATTCAGAGATATGTTGAAGAGCATTTCCGACTCTAACAAGGAAATGATAGGGTCCAACAGAAAGATCCAAGAAGCTCACGCGGAAAGAATCCAGCAGAACGAGAATAGACAGAAGCAGACCGGGCAAAAAATCAGAAACACATAAGCTGCTATACAAACTTTAGAGAGACAAATGGGTCAGCTATCCACCCATTTCTCTCACAGGTCCCAGGGAACGCTACCAAGCAACACTGAGACCAACCCTCAAAGTGAATGCAAGACTATCACTCTAAGATCTGGTAAAATTCTATCTCCATCTCTACCCAAACCATCTGACCCTCCTATTCTTGTGCAGGAACGAGAAGAAGGCTCCAAGGACCCAACGCCGACGGATGTCGAAATCGAAGTAGCAAGGAAAGGGAAGACAGAGTTTATTCCTGAGTACCGGCCAAAAGTACCATACCCTGCCAGACTTCTGCACAATAAAGATAAGGAGCAATATGAAAAGTTTCCTAAGAATTTTAGTCAGATTCATGTTAATTTACCTTTACTTGATGTTATTTCTGAAATGCCAAAGTATGCTAAGTTTTTAAAAGAAGTTGTTAACAATAAAAGAAAATTTGACATGGACAAGGTGGTTCTTAATGAAGAATGTTCGGCGGTCCTGTTGAATAAACTACCGTCTAAACAGAAAGATCCTGGTTGTTTTACCTTGCCATGTACAATTGGAAATATTACTAACATGCATGAATTAGCAGACTTAGGAGCTAGTATCAATCTTATGCCATCTAGTTTATTTGATAAATTAGGATTGCATGATTTGAAAATGATACGCGAAAATCGTATCACCTTTTTAGCATGTTTTTATGTATGAATTTGGGTGAAATCGAGGGTAATTTGATCCTGATTGTTCATTATTCACTTAATTTCACAGTTTTTATGATTTTGGAAGTGTCAGGTGAAAAGTAGACGAAAACAGCAAATTTTGGGGCAAAAACGCAATTTTTGGAAATGTTGACTCGGTCAAAGGTTCAGGACGGGCGTCCAGGACCAGGGACGGGCGTCCCGACCTGGTCAACAGACTAGGACGGGCGTCCCAATCCGGGACGGGCGTCCCGAGCCGCCAGAAGCTGTCCCACATCGAATTTTTCAGAGCTTTTCACTCCGGGAAGCTGCTATAAATACCCCAGGCCTCCAATAGTTGAATTCATTCCTTTCCACTCGATCTGAGTCATTTAGTGGTGTCCAGTGTACAATTCTCTAGTACACAACTCACTCAGAGACTCGGATCTCAATTTTCTTTCTTATTAGTGTTTTGTTTTAGTTTCTGAGAAATAGTCTCAGATCTTAGGTTTCTATAGATAGGTTCGTTTCCGGTGTTCATAGAATACCCGGGATTTCGTTAGGAGATCCTAAGAGGGCTCTAGGCGTTCGAAGAGTCAGTCCACAGGGCTGGGCTTAAGCTGGGTATTAAGGTAAAGCCCAGTTACTAGGCTGAGGAAGCGTCCTCCGAAGGTTCTGGTGAGCAGAGTCAAAGGAAGCAGTACGACATATACAACAGTACGCTCTGCGGCGAGACTACGTAAAGGGTGATTTCTTTATGGCATCAGTCCCCATACCCCTCTCTTATATGTTGTTATTGTTTTTACTCGAAATACTTATTATGAACATCAGATTACGATTTTTATGAATAGTTGTTTTATATGTTGAAGTTGTTATGTTTTTCCGGAAATAGCCACCTGCTAAATATTCACTATGTCTGCATGTTTAATGTGCTCTTTTAAACTAAAGTTAGGGTTATAGACAATTCCTAACCATGGTCTAATCATAACCTGTTTAGTTTAATAGGCATCAATTAGTATTGGTGTCTGCCATGCTAGATAAAATAACATGTTGAACACCCTGCCTGTTAAAGTAGTCTAGGTAGGGGCCGAGCTGAGTCCGATTATGCCGGCGGCAAGGGCAAGCGGTATGATCCCCGAAGTGACATAGGGCTTTCATGGATGCCTTCGTCCCGAACCGTGAGTAGGGCCGTCATTAAGGTAGGGCGGTTTATTAGAGACCTCGGATGTGGTACGCCTTTAGACACAGAACATAGTTGCAATCCAGGCTAAGATATATCTAAAATACTCGAATATAGGTCAATCAACATATAGGAACAGTATAACATAGAATCAGAACTCATCTATAAAGCACTTCTAGGATTAATGAGACTGAAACCTAGTGGAGAATGAATCACCCTCTCATCAAAGTATTTGATGAAGATTGCATAATTGGATCATAAGATAGGAGTTAGGATAAAAGGCTAGTTACTACTAAGTCGTTGCCACGTCCCTGGGAGTACGATAATTATTTAATAAAATCGTAGATACTTTCCAACAGACTAGCTACACGATAGGTACTCTGCCTTAGGTTCTGGCTGATTAAGTGACACCATAGACTAAATGTGACAATTAGTCAATCACAGTCCTTAATTATTCATAATCAACATAGGGTAAAATAATACCTATTTAGCACGTCAACCGGAATCGCATCAGAAAACAACTAGGATGTGCATACAACTTGCAGATAGGACAGTCAAAATCCCCAAAGGAATAATTGAAGATCTCTTAGTAAAGGTCGGAAAATTTGTATTTCCTGTGGATTTTGTAGTCATGGATATGAATGGGGAAGGAGGAGTGCCCCTAATCCTAGGTCGACCATTTCTAGCTACCTCAAAAGCATTAATAGACGTCAGTAATGGTCAAATCAAGTTAAGGGTAGGAAATGACGACATCACTTTTGATCTAAATGAAACCCTTAGGTATCCCATGCATTTAGATGACACTTGTTTTTGTTTGGATGCCATGGAACACTTGATTACAATTAACGTGACCGACCTATGCTCAAGCTATCAAGTTCTAAGTGAGGACTCCCTAGAATTAGAGGAGCCTGAACTTAGCTCTTTTGAAAATGAAATTACTTATGATAGTTTCACTGAGATAGGTAATGATGAGATGAAGAAAGAACGAACCTCGTTTGAAGATCCACCAGAATTGGAACTGAAGGAACTACCCACTCATCTGTGCTACGAATTCCTAGATGACAACAAGAAACTTCCCATTATTCTTGCAGCTGATCTGACTGCAGAACAAAGGAGGATGACGGTGGACATGTGCAGAAAGTATAGAAGAGCCTTTGCCTACAAAATTGCAGACATCCCAGGTATTAATCCAAGCTTTTGTTCGCATAAGATTCTTCTAGAAAATGAGTATAAGCCATGTGTGCAACCTCAAAGGAGGTTGAATCCTAATGTGCGTGATGTTGTTAAGAAAGAAGTCATTAAACTGTTAGATGCAGGACTTATCTACCCTATCTCAGATAGTGAGTAGGTAAGCCCGGTACAGGTAGTACCTAAGAAAGGCGGGTAGGTTTATGGTTTTTTTATAACAGTTGTTAGGAATGAGCATAATGAACTAATCCCTACAAGAACTGTAACTGGTCATCGTGTATGCATAGACTATAGAAAATTAAATACGGCCACACGAAAAGATCACTTTCCCCTTCCTTTTATTGACCAAATGTTAGAAAGATTATCTGGACACATGTTTTATTGCTTTCTTGATGGGTTTTCTGGTTATTTTCAAATTCCTATTTCCCCTGAGGACCAGCATAAAACTACTTCACATGCCCTTTTGGAACATTTGCATATAGAAGGATGCCTTTTGGTTTGTGTAATGCACCTGCTACATTTCAACGTTGTATGACTGCTATCTTTGAGGACATGTTAGGAAAATCTATGGAAGTATTTATGGATGACTTTTCTGTTTTTGGTAATTCATTTGAGGTTTGTCTAAAGAACTTGGAGTTAATGTTGAAACGTTGTATAAAATCTAACCTGGTTTTAAATTGGGAAAAATGCCACTTCATGGTAAAAGAGGGAATGTTTTAGGACATAAGATCTCACACCTAGGTATGGAAGTAGACAAGGCAAAAATTGAAGTTATTTCAAAACTACCTCCTCCCAAAAATGTGAGAGCCGTTAGAAGTTTTTTGGGACACGCTGGCTTTTATCGTAGGTTTATAAAAGATTTTTCATTAATAGCCAGGCCGTTGACCAATTTACTCGGAAAAGATGTTCCATTTGTCTTTGATGAGAAATGTCTAAAAGCTTTTAATAGACTTAAGGAACTCTTAACTACTGCACCTATCATGACGTCCCAGACTGGAGTCTACCTTTTGAGCTTATGTGTGATGCTAGTGACTATGCAGTAGGAGTAGTTTTAGGACAAAGACATGATAAGAAATTTCATGTAATATATTATGCTAGTAAAACCTTAACTGATGCTCAGAAAATTACACTACGACAGAAAAGGAATTATTAGCAGTAGTATATGCATTTGATAAGTTTCGATCTTATCTAGTCTGTCTAAAACTATTGTTTATACTGATCATTCTGCATTAAAATACTGTTCAATAAAACCGACGCAAAACCAAGATTAATTAGATGGGTTTTATTGCTCAAGAATTTGACATAGAAATTCGGGATAAGAAAGGGGCAGAAAACTAGCCGCAGACCTGTCCAGGCTAGAAATCCGACCCTAGAAGCCATGATGAAACAATCATATCTGATAAATTTCCGGATGAGAATCTATGTGCATTATTTGCTATTTTCTCACCCCCTTGGTTTGCAGATATAGCAAATTACTTGGCAGCCCGGACTCTCCCTAGTGATATCACTGCTCAACAAAGAAGAAAATTCTTTACTGACTTGAAATGTTACTATTGGGAAGATCCTTTTCTATTTCGAATATGTGCAGATCAGATGATCAGGAGATGTGTCTCTCAAGAAGAAGGCTTCCAAATTCTGGAGCACTGTCACTGCGGACCAACAGGTGGTCACTTAGCTGCAGCTAATACCGCTCGAAAAGTGTTAGAAGCAGGCTTCTACTGGCCTACCATATTCAAAGATGCCGCAACATTCACAAGATCGTGCGATGCCTGTCAAAAAGCTGGAACCATATCTTCTCGAGACAATCTACCCCAACAGGCAATTCAAAGTGTAGAAATATTTGACATATGGGGTATAGATTTCATGGGTCCGTTTCCTTCCTCTTTTGGTATGAAGTACATCTTAGCAGCCGTAGAATATTTTTCAAAATGGCCTGAGGCACAGGCCCTACCTACTAATGATGCTAGAGCCGTATGCAAATTCCTTAAGCAGATTTTCGCCAGGTTTGGATGTCCAAAAGCCCTAATCAGTGATCGAGGTACGCACTTCTGCAACTCTCAATTGCAGAAGGTACTCCAGCAGTACAGAATTCAGCATCGCATTTCCACAGCCTACCATCCTCAAACCAACGGGCAGGCTGAGGTAACCAATAGGGGAATAAAGAGAATCCTAGAAAAGACCGTGGGTGTTAACCGTAAGGATTGGGCCAATAAACTAGAGGATGCATTATGGGCCTTCCGTACAGCATACAAGACCACTACGTGGTTCTCACCCTATCGACTAGTTTACGGAAAAGCATGCCACCTTCCGGTTGAACTTGAACATAGAGCTTACTAGGCAGTGCAAAAATGCAATCTCGACGATAATTTAACTAAGGAACGCCGGATTCTACAACTCAACGAACTGGATGAGTGGAGGCTCAAAGCCTATGAGAACTCACATCAATTCAAGATGACAAGTAAACTCCAACATGACAGACGACTCAGAGCCCAGAAAATTTTTGAACATGGCGATAAGGTATTGTTGTACAACTCAAGTTTCAAATCTTTCCAAGGAAAGCTGCGTAGCTGTTGGTCAGAACTGTTCACAATCAAGGAAGTATCACCTTTCGGAGCATGTGACATCATGGATTCTGACGACATTATTCAAAAAGTAAACGGACAACGCCTGAAGATTTACAGAGATCCGTTTGACTCGTCCGAGCAGACTGTGGACTTCACAGACTAAGGGAGTATCTCTTTCATTTTATTTCTTGTTTTGTTATTTCTATGTTCCTTCTTACCCGTAGTTAGTTGAATAAGTGTGGGGTAAGAATCTTTTCTGTTTTGTTTCTTGTTTTCAAATAAGTGTGGGGTAATTAGATATGCATGAACATTGAGGACAGTGTCAGAATTAAGTGTGGGGTAGCAGTGTATAGTGCACTGTAGTGAGAAAAGTTTTTGAAAATTTTTGCATGATTTTGCTTGTTTTCCCAATATTTTTACACCCTTCCAAAAACTTTTTCAAAATTTTTCATTCTTTCAGACTTCTAAATGCAGTATGATTGGTTAAACATTGCTTATGTCTATGATATGTAGGTAGAATGTTATGGTTAGTAGGAGGCAATGTGATTGCTATCTTGGACTAATTGATTAGGAATAGGGAATTCCTGATAACTGAGCACAACTTTGTCTGGATTAGAGACCTCAGCCAAATACCTTTTCAAGACTGAACTAGATAAAATTAGACCAGTTGTGGATGTTTTGACAATTAGAAAGACTAGATGAGACTCTGAGCTAAAAGTGAAAAGAAATTAAAGAAAGTTAATTAAATAAGGGTAGTTTGCCAGCGGCCTTCGCTACTCGAGCACCACTCCTTCGGGGAACTTAAAGCTTGATGCCCTAAGGTCGTACAGATCTGGGAGTCATTGGAGTGGGACTCGCTACATGGGTAGTTGAAGTTGACGTGTTCTAAGCAGACTCAAAATACCCTAGAAAATGTATAAACGAAAGAAAATCAATAAATGCTAAATAGAATCTGATCACCAAGGCTCAGAACTCAGAAAGTTGACTTTTGTTATTATGTCTAGCAATAGGGTCGAAGTATTATCTGGCGATAGTTAAGACGAGAGTATATTGTGTTGACTATCTGGTCTAGACTAGTACACACACTACACATCAGGAAGACCTTGTGACTAAGAAAGGAGTTCAACCTAGTTGTTGAGTTGTTTTCTGTTTGACTATAACAATCTGCTAGAGACATTTGAGACCTTGTCATAGCAACCTGACCAGTCAGACCTATGTTAAGAATTGTCTGAATAAATTTTTGGAATAAAAACATGACTAGGAATTTAAGTGACTGCACTACGGTTTAGAATCACTAAACTTCAGGTAGACTTTGCTTGAGGACAAGCAAAAAGCTAAGTGTGGGGTTATCTGATACGCGAAAATCGTATCATCTTTTTAGCATGTTTTTATATATGATTTAGGGTGAAATGGAGAGTAAATTGATCTTAATTGTATATTATTTACTTAATTTCACAGTTTTTATGATTTTGGAAGTGTTAGGTGAAAAGTAGACGAAAACAGCAAATTTTGGGGCAAAAACGCAATTTTTGGAAATGCTGACTTGGTCAAAGGCTCACGACGGGCGTCCCTAATTCGGGACGGGCGTCCCGAACCCCCAGATCAAGTCCCACATCGAATATTTGATGAAAAATCACCCCGGGAAGCTGCTATAAATACCCCAGGCGTCCAACAGTTGAATTCATTCCTCTCCACTCGATTTGAGTCATTAAGTGGTTTTCAGTGTACACTTCTCTAGTACACAACTCACTTCTCTAGACTCGGATCTCAGTTTTCTTTCTTGTTAGTGTTTTGTTTTAGTTTCTGAGAAATAGTCGCAGATCTTAAGCTTCTATAGATAGGTTCGTTTCTGGTATTCATAGAATACCCGGGATTTCGTTAAGAGATCCTAAGAGGGCTCTAGGCGTTCGAAGACTCAGTCCACAGGGCTGGGCTTAAGTTGGGTATTAAGGTAAAGCCCAGTTACTAGGCTGAGGAAGCGTCCTCCGAAGGTTCTGGCGAGCAGAGTCGGGGTGAGCAATACTACATATACAGTAGTACGCTCCATCGGCGAGGCTACGTAAAGGGTGATTTCTTTATGGCATCAGTCCCCATGTCCCTCTCTTATATGTTGTTATTGTGTTGTTCAAAAATTTATTATGAATACGAGATTACGATTTTTTATGAATATTTGTTTTATATGTTGACGTTGTTATGTTTTTCCGGAAATAGCCACCCGCTTAATATTCACTATGTCTGCATGTCTAATGTGCTCTTTTAAACTAAAGTTAGGGTTATAGACAATTCCTAACCACGGTCTAATCATAACCTGTTTAGTTTAACAGGCATCAATTAGTATTGGTGTCTGCCATGCTAGATAAAATAACCTTCTGAACACCCTGCTTGTTAAGAGTAGTCTAGGTAAGCCGAGCCGAGTCCGATTATGCCGGCGGCTAGGGCAAGCGGTATGATCCCCGAAGTGACATAGGGCTTTCATGGATGCCTTCGTCCCGAACCGTGAGTACGGCTGTCAATAAGGTAGGGCGGTTTATTAGAAACCTCGGATGTGGTATGCCTTTAGACACATAACATAGTTGCAATCCAGGCTAAGATATATCTAAAATACTCAAATATAGGTCAATCAACATATAGGAACAGTATAACATAAAATCAGGACCTCATCTATAAAACACTTTTGGGATTAATTAGACTTAAACCTAGTGGAGAATGGATCACCCTCTCATCAAAGTCATTGATGAAGATTGCATAACTGGATCATAAGATAGGAGTTAGGATAAAAGGCTAGTTACTACTAAGCCATTACCACTTCCCTGGGAGTACGATATTTAACTTAATAAAATCGTAGATACTTTCCAATAGACTAGTGATACGCGAAAATCGTATCACCTTTTTAGCATGTCTTTATGCATGAATTTGGGTGAAATTGAAGGTAATTTGATCTTGATTGTTCATTATTTACATAATTTCACAGTTTTTATGATTTTGGAAGTGTCAGGTGAAAAGTAGACGAAAACAGCAAATTTTGGGGCAAAAATGCAATTTTTGGAAATATTGACTTAGTCAGTAGGTCAGGACGGGCGTCCCGAACCCGGGATGGGCATCCCGACCTAGTCAACCTGCCGGGACGGGCGTCCCGAGCCCCCAGAGAAGACCCTTCTGCTCGCGACATGAAGGGAGTTTTTCTAATCCTCATGATCCTTTACTTTTGTTTCCTTTGTTTTGTGTTCTGTTTTGTTATTTCCAGTATCCTTCTTGTTTTATTTTCTCTCTTACCCTTAATTAGTCAAATAAGTGTGGGGTAAGAGTTCTTTGGTTTGTTTTCATTTCTTCTTGTTTGAAAATAAGTGTGGGGTAGCTAGATATGCATGAACACTGAGGACAGTGCCAGACTTCTTGTTTTTCACGTACTTTCACACCCTTCCAAAAAATTTTCAAAATTTTTCCGTCTTTCAGACTTCTAAATGCAGTATGCTTGGTTAAAAAATTGCTTATGTCTATGATATGTAGGTAGTATGTTCTGGTTAGTAGGAGATAACTGATAGCTATCTTGGACTAATTGATTAGGAATAGGGAATTCCTGATAACTGAGCACAACTTTGTCTGGATTAGAGACCTCAACCAATTACCTGTTCGAGACTTAACTAGATAAAATTAGACCAGTTGTGGATATATTGGAAGTTAGAATGACTAGATGAGACTCTAAGCTAGAAGTGAAAAGAAATTAAAGGAAGTTAATCAAATAAGGGTAGTTTGCCAGCGGCCTTCGCTATTCGAGCACCACTCCTTCGGGGAATTTAAAGCCTGATGCCCTAAGGTCGTGTAGATCTGGGAGTCATTGGAGTGGGACTCGCTACATGGGTAGTTGAAGTTGACGTGTTTTAAGCAGTCTCAAAATACCTTGTATCTATAAAGAAAATAACTAAATGCTAAAACATTAAAAATCTGATCACCAAAGCTCAGAACTCAAAAAGTTGTCTGTTGTTAATATGTCTAGCGATAGGTCGAAGTGTTATCTAGTAGTAGTTAAGACAAGAGTACATTGTGTTGACTATCTGGTCTGGACTAGTACACACACTACACATCAGGAAGACCCTGTGACTAAGAAAAAAGTTCAACCTAGTTGTTAATTTATTTTCTACCTAATCATAAAAAGCTACTAAAAACATCTGAGACCTTGTCATAGCAACCTAACCAGTCAGACATGTGTTAAGACTTGTCTGAAGAAATTTTTGGAATAAAAACATGACTAGGAATTTAAGTAACTTCAGGTAGACTTTGCTTGAGGACAAGCAAAAAGCTAAGTGTGGGGTTATCTGATACGCGAAAATTGTATCAACTTTTTAGCATGTTTTTATGCATGAATTTGGGTGAAATTGAAGGTAATTTGATCTTGATTGTTCATTATTTACGTAATTTCACAGTTTTTTTGATTTTGGAAGTGTCAGGTGAAAAGTAGACGAAAACAGCAAATTTTGGGGTAAAAACGCAATTTTTGGAAATATTGACTTAGTCAACGGGTCAGGACGGGTGTCCCGACCCAGTCAACCCGCCGGGACGGGCGTCCCGACCTGGTCAACAGATCAGGACGGGCGTCCCAATCTGGGACGGGCGTCCCGAGCCCCTAGAACCAATCCCACATCGAATTTTTGCTGAAACATCACCCCGGGAAGCTGCTATAAATACCTCAGGCCTCCAGTAGTTGAATTCATTCCTCTCCACTCGATCTGAGTCATTAAGTGGTTTCCAGTGTACACTTCTCTAGTACACAACCCACTCAGAGACTCGAATCTCAATTTTCTTTCTTATTAGTGTTTTGTTTTAGTTTCTGAGAAATAGTCTCAGATCTTAGGCTTCTATAGATAGGTTCGTTTTTGGTATTCATAGAATACCCGGGATTTCGTTAGGAGATCCTAAGAGGGCTCTAGGCGTTCGAAGAGTCAGTCCACAGGGCTGGGCTTAAGCTGGGTATTAAGGTAAAGCCCAGTTACTAGGCTGAGGAAGCATCCTCCGAAGGTTCTCGCGAGCAGAGTCAGGGCGAGCAATACAACATATACAGCAGTACGCTCCGTCGGCGAGACTACGTAAAGGGTGATTTCTTTATGGCATCAGTCCCCATGTCCCTCTCTTATATGTTGTTATTGTATTGTTCTAAATATTTATTATGAATGCGAGATTACGATTTTTATGAATAGTTGTTTTATATGTTGACGTTGTTATGTTTTTCCGGAAATAGCCACCTGCTTAACATTCACTATGTCTGGATGTCTAATGTGCTCTTTTAAACTAAAGTTAGGGTTATAGACAATTCCTAACCACGGTCTAATCATAACCTGTTTAGTTTAACAGGCATCAATTAGTATTGGTGTCTGCCATGCTAGATAAAATAACATACTGAACACCCTGTTTGTTAGAGTAGTCCGATTATGCCGGCGGCTAGGGCAAGCGGTATGATCCTCGAAGTGACATAGGGCTTTCATGGATGCCTTCGTCCCGAACCGTGAGTAGGGCCGTCATTAAGGTAGGGCGGTTTATTAGAAACCTCGGATGTGGTACGCCTTTAGACACAGAACATAGTTGCAATCCAGGCTAAGACATGTCTAAAAAATTCAAACTTAGGTCATTCAACATATATGAACAGTATAACATAGAATCAGAACTCATCTATAAAACACTTCTAGGATTAATTAGACTTAAACCTAGTGGAGAACGGATTACCCTCTCATCAAAGTTATTGATGAAGATTGCATAACTGAATTATAAGATAGGAGTTAGGATGAAAGGCTAGTTACTACTAAGCCGTTGCCACTTCCCTAGGAGTACGATATTTAACTTAATAAAATCGTAGATACTTTCCAACAGACTAGCTACACGATAGGTACTCTGCCTTAGGTTCTGGCTGATTAAGTGACACCATAGAGACTAAATGTGACAATTAGTCAATCACAGTCCTTAATTATTCATAATCAACATAGGGTAAAATAACACCTATTTAGCACGTCAACCGGAAACCCATCAACTAGCTACACGATAGGTACTCTGCCTTAGGTTCTGGTTGATTAAGTGACAATAATTGAATGCTAAGTGACAGTTAGTAAGACTCAGTCCTTAATTACTCATAATTGACATAGGTAAATAAAGCCTATCTTTTAGCATACCAATCGGAACGCATCAGGGATTTAGCTGGAGAAACAATTCAGGGACTACTAACTTCCAGAAAAGAGTACCTCAACAACTGCCATATCCGCAGAACCAGCAAATCGCTCTGCCTGCACCGAGGAACTACATCGTTCCAACTGACCCCATGCAAGAATTCAGAGACATGCTGAAGAGCATTTCCGACTCTACCAAGGAAATGATAGAGTCCAACAGAAAGTTTCAGGAAGCTCACGCAGAAAGAATCCAGCAGAACGAGAACAGACAGAAGCAGACTGAGCAAACAATCAGAAACACACAAGCTGCTATACAAACTTTAGAGAGGCAAATGGGTTAGCTATCCACCCATTTCTCTCACAGGTCCCAGGGAACGCTACCAAGCAACACTGAGACCAACCCTAAAACTGAATGAACCAGAAGAAGGCTTCAAGGACCCAACGCCGACGGATGTCGAAATCGAAGTAGCAAGGAAAGGGAAGACGAAGTTTATTCCTGAGTACCGACCAAAAGTACCTTACCCTGCCAGACTTATGCACAATAAAGATAAGGAGCAATTTGAGAAATTCCTTAAGAATTTTAGTCAGATTCATGTTAATTTACCTTTACTTGATGTTATTTCTGAAATGCCAAAGTATGCTAAGTTTTTAAAAGAAGTTGTTAGTAATAAAAGAAAATTTGACATGGACATGGTGGTTCTTAATGAAGAATGTTCGGCGGTTCTGTTGAATAAACTACCGTCTAAACAGAAAGATTCTAGTTGTTTTACCTTGTCATGTACAATTGGAAATATTACTAACATGCATGCATTAGCAGACTTAGGAGCTAGTATTAATCTTATGCCATCTAGTTTATTTGATAAATTAGGATTGCATGATTTGAAAAAGACTAGGATGTGCATACAACTTGTAGACAGGACAGTCAAAATACCCAAGGGAATAATTGAAGATCTCTTAGTAAAGGTCGGAAAATTTGTGTTTCCTGTGGACTTTGTTGTTATGGATATGAATGGGGAAGGAGGAGTGCCCCTGATCCTAGGTCGACCATTTCTAGCGACCTCAAAAGCATTAATAGACGTCAGTAATGGTCAAATCAAGTTAAGGGTAGGAAATGATGACATCACTTTTGATCTAAATGAGACCCTTAGGTATCCCATGCATTTAGATGATACTTGTTTTTGTGCGGATGCCATGGAATACTTGATTGCAAATAACGTGACAGACCTATGCTCAAACTATCAAGTCCTGAGTGAGGACTCCTTAGAATTAGAGGAGCCTGAACTTAGCCCTTCTGAAAATGAAAATACTTCTGATAGTTTCACTGAGATAGGTGATGATGAGATGAAGAAAGAACGAACCTCGTTTGAAGATCCACCAGACTTGGAGCTGAAAGAACTGCCCACTCATCTGTGCTACGAATTCCTAGATGACAACAAGAAACTTCCCATTATTCTTGCAGCTGATCTGACTGCAGAACAAAGGAAGCTCACTGTGGACATGTGCAGAAAGTATAGAAGAGCCTTTGCCTACAAAATTGCAGACATTCCAGGTATTAATCCAAGCTTTTGTTCGCATAAGATTCTTCTAGAAAATGACTATAAGCTATGTGTGCAACCTCAAAGGAGGTTGAATCCTAATGTGTGTGATGTTGTTAAGAAAGAAGTCATTAAACTATTAGATGCAGGACTCATCTACCCTATCTCAGATAGTGAGTGGGTAAGCCCGGTGCAGGTAGTACCTAAGAAAGGCGGTATAACAGTTGTTAGGAATGAGCATAATGAACTAATCCCTAGGAGAACTGTAACTGGTCATCGTGTTTGCATAGACTATAGAAAACTAAATACAGCCACACGAAAAGACCACTTCCCCCTTCCTTTTATTGACCAAATGTTAGAAAGATTAGTTGGACATATGTTTTATTGGTTTCTTGATGGGTTTTCTGGTTATTTTCAAATTCCTGTTTCCCCTGAGGACTAGCATAAAACTACTTTCACATGCCCTTTTGGAACATTTGCATATAGAAGGATGCCTTTTGGTTTGTGTAATGCACCTGCTACATTTCAACGTTGTATGACTGCTATCTTTGAGGACATGTTAGGAAAGTCTATGGAAGTGTTTATGGATGACTTTTCTGTTTTTGGTAATTCATTTGAGGTTTGTCTAATGAACTTGGAGTTAATGTTGAAACGCTGTATAAAATCTAAATCGTTTTAGGACATAAGATCTCACACCTAGGTATGGAAGTAGACAAGGCAAAAATTGAAGTTATTTCGAGACTACCTCCTCCCAAAAATGTGAGAGCCATTAGAAGTTTTTTGGGACACGATGGCTTTTATCGTAGGTTTATAAAAGATTTTTCATTAATAGCCAGGCCGTTGACCAATTTACTCGGAAAAGATGTTCCATTTGTCTTTGATGAGAAATGTCTAAAAGCTTTTAATAGACTTAAGGAACTCTTAACCACTGCACCTATCATGACATCACCCGACTGGAGTTTACCTTTTGAGCTTATGTGTGATGCTAGTGACTATGCAGTAGGAGTAGTTTTAGGACAAAGACATGATAAGAAATTTCGAGTAATATATTATGCTAGTAAAACCTTAACTGATGCTCAGGAAAATTACACTACGACAGAAAAGGAATTATTAGCAATAGTATATACATTTGATAAATTTCGATCTTATCTAGTCTTGTCTAAAACTATTGTTTATATTGATCATTCTGCACTAAAATACTTGTTCAATAAAACCGACGCAAAACCAAGATTGATTAGATGGGTTTTATTGCTTCAAGAATTTGACATAGAAATTCGGGATAAGAAAGGGGCAGAAAACTTAGCCGCAGACCACTTGTCTAGGCTAGAAAATCCGACCCTATAAGCCATTGATGAGACAATCATATCTGATAAATTTCCGGATGAGAATTTATGTGCGTTGTTTGCTATCTTCTCACCCCCTTGGTTTGCAGATATAGCAAATTACTTGGCAGCCCGGACTCTCCCTATTGATATCACTGCTCAACAAAGAAAAAAGTTCTTTGCTGACCTGAAATATTACTATTGGGAAGATCCTTTTCTATTTCGAATATGTGCAGATCAGATGATCAGAAGGTGTGTATCTCAAGAAGAAGGTTTCCAAATTCTGGAACATTGTCACTACGGACCAACAGGCGGTCACTTAGCTGCAGCTAATACCGCCCGAAAAGTATTAGAAGCAGGCTTTTACTGGCCTACCATATTCAAAGACGCCGCAGCATTTACAGGATCGTGCGATGCTTGTCAGAAAGCGGGAACCATATCTTCTCGAGACAGTCTACCCCAACAGGTAATCCAAAGTGTAGAAATATTCGACATATGGGGTATAGACTTCATGGGTCCGTTTCCTCCTTTTGGTATGAAGTACATCATAGTAGCTGTAGAATATTTTTCAAAATGGCCTGAGGCACAGGCCCTACCTACTAATGATTCTAGAGCCGTATGCAGATTCCTTAAGCAGATTTTTGCCAGATTTGGATGTCCAAAAGCCCTAATCAGTGATCGAGGTACGCACTTCTGCAACTCTCAATTGCAGAAGGTGCTTCATCATTACGGAGTTCAGCATCGCGTTTCCACAGCCTACCACCCCCAAACCAATGGGCAGGCAGAGGTAACCAATAGGGGAATAAAGAGAATCTTAGAAAAGACTGTGGGTGTTAACCGTAAGGATTGGACCAATAAGCTGGAGGATGCATTATGGGCCTTCCGTACAGCATACAAGACCACTACGGGATTCTCACCTTATCGACTTGTCTATGGAAAAGCATGCCACCTTCCAGTTGAACTTGAACACAGAGCTTACTGGGTAGTACAAAAATGCAATCTCAATGAAAACTTAACTAAGGAACACCGGATTCTACAACTGAACGAATTAGATGAGTGGAGGCTCAAAGCCTATGAAAATTCACATCAGTTCAAGATGACAAGTAAACTCCGGCATGACAGACGACTCAGAGCCCAAAAAAATTTTGAACCAGGAGACAAGGTATTATTGTACAACTCACGTTTAAGATTTTTCCCAGGAAAGCTACGTAGCTATTGGTCAGGACCATTCACAATTACGAAAGTATCACCTTTCGGAGCATGTGACATCATGGATTCTGATGGCATTATTCAAAAAGTAAACGGACAACACCTGAAGGTTTACAGAGAGCCGTTTGACTCGTCCGAGCAGACTGTGTACTTCACAGAATAAGGGAGTATCTCTTTCATTTTATTTCATGTTTTGTTATTTCTTTCAGTATTCTATGTTCTTTCTTACCCGTAGTTAGTTGAATAAGTGTGGGGTAAGAATTCTTTGTGTTATTTTGTTTTATTTCTTGTTTTCAAATAAGTGTGGGGTAGTTTAGTTATGCATGACCACTGAGGACAGTGTCCGACTTAAGTGTGGGGTAGCAGTGCACGGTGCACTGGAAAAGTTTTGGCATTTGTTTTGCATGATTTTGCTTCTTTTCTCCGTATTTCCAAAAAAATTTCAAAATCTTTCATTCTTTCAGACTTCTAAATGCAGTATGATTGGTTACACAATGTTGGTGTCTATGATATGTATGTAGAATGGTATGATTAGTAGGAGATGATCTATGACTATTTTGAACTGATTGATTAGGAATAGGGAATTCCTGATAACTAAGC
Source organism: Asclepias syriaca (assembly GCA_027405835.1). Classification (NCBI taxonomy): domain Eukaryota; kingdom Viridiplantae; phylum Streptophyta; class Magnoliopsida; order Gentianales; family Apocynaceae; genus Asclepias; species Asclepias syriaca. The sequence goes on along the minus strand of CM049926.1, from coordinate 20,265,107 downwards.
ACAACTTAGTCTGGATTAGAGACCTCAGCCAATTGCCTTTTCGAGACTTAACTAGATAAAATTAGACCAGTTGTGGATATATTGGCAGTTAGAATGACTAGATGAGACGCTGAGCTAAAAGTGAAAAGAAACAAAAGAAAGTTAATCAAATAAGGGTAGTTTGCCTGCTGCCTTCGCTACACGAGCACCACTCCTTTGGGGAACTTAAAGCCTGATGCCCTAAGGTCGTGTAGATCTGGGAGTCATCGGAGTGGGACTCGCTACATGGGTAGTTGAAGTTGACGTGTTCTACGTAGACTCAAAATACCCTGAATCTATAAAGAAAATAACTAAATGCTAAAACATTAAAAATCTGATCACCGAAGCTCAGAACTCAAAAAGTTATCTGTTGTTAGTATGTCTAGCGATGGATCGAAGTGTTATCTGGTAGTAGTTAAGACAAGAGTACATTGTGTTGACTATCTGGTCTAGAATAGTACACACACTACACATCAGGAAGACCCTGTGACTAAGAAAAAAGTTCAACCTAGTTGTTGATTTGTTTTATGCCTGATCATAACAATCTACTAAAAACACTTGAGACCTTGTCATAGCAACCAAACCAGTCAGACCTGTGTTAAGAATTGTCTGAAGAATTTTTGGAATAAAAACATGACTGAGAACTTTAAGGGACTGCACATATGGTTTGGAATCACTAACTTCATGTAGACTTTGCTTGAGGACAAGCAAAAAGCTAAGTGTGGGGTTATTTGATACGCGAAAATCGTATCACCTTTTTAGCATGTTTTTATATATAATTTAGGGTGAAATTGAGGGTAATTGATCTTAATTGTTTATTATTTACTTAATTTCACAGGTTTTAGGATTTTGGAAGTGTCAGGTGAAAAGTGGACGAAAACAGCAAATTTTGGGGCAAAATGCAATTTTTGGAAATGCTGACTTGGTCAAAGGCTCAGGACTGGCATCCCGAATCCGGGACGGGCGTCCTGACCCAGTCAAAGCACCGGGACAGGCGTCCAAGACTCGGGACGGGCGTCCCGACTTGGTCAACAAACCAGGACGGGCATCCCGAACCCCCAGATCAAGTCCCACATCGAATTTTTGATGAAAAATCACCACGGGAGCTGCTATAAATACCCCAGGCCTCTAGCAGTTGAAATCATTCCTCTCCACTCGATCTGAGTCATTAAGTGGTTTCCAGTGTACACTTCCCTAGTACACAACTCACTCAGAGACTCGGATCTCAGTTTTCTTTCTTGTTAGTGGTTTGTTTTAGTTTCTAAGAAATAGTCTCAGATCTTAGGCTTCTATAGATAGGTTCGTTTCTGGTATTCATAGAATACCCGGGATTTCGTTAGGAGATCCTAAGAGGGCTCTAGGCGTTCGAAGAGTCAGTCCACAGGGCTGGGCTTAAGCCCAAGACGTAAGGTAAAGTCCAGCTACTAGGCTGAGGAAGCGTCCTCCGAAGGTTCTGTCGAGCAGAGTCGGGTCAAGCAATACGACATATACAGCAGTATGCTCCATCGGCGAGACTTCGTAAAGGGTGATTTCTTTATGGCATCGGTCCCCTTGTCCCTCTCTTATATGTTGTTATTGTGTTTGTCCAAATAATAGTTCTGAATACCAGATTATGATTATTATGAATATTTGTTATATATGTTGAAGTTATTATGTTTTTCTAGAAATGGCCACCTGCTTAAATATTCATTATGTCTGCATGTCTAATGCCATTCTTTTAAACTGAAATTAGGGTTATAGACAATTCCTAACCACGGTCTATTCATAACCTATTTAGTTTAACAGGCATCAATTAGTATTGGTGTCTGCCATACTAGATAAAATAATCTGCGGAACACCCTGTTGGTTGAAAGTAGTCTAGGTAGGCTGAGTAGAGTGTTATGCCGGCGGTTATGAGACGAGCAGTATGATCCCCGAAGTGACATAGGGCGTTCATTGCTGACTTTTGTCCGAGCTGTGAGTAGGGCCGTTACCCTTAACGATGGGGCGGTAGCGTAGAGACTCAGATGTGGTACACCTTTAGACTCAGAACATAGTTGCAATCCAGGCCAAGACATGTCTAAAATACTCGAATATAGGTCCATCAATATATAGTAACAGTATAACATAAAATCAGGATCTCATCTATAAAACACTTTCAGGTTTGGTTAGACTTAAACCTAGTGGAGAATGAATCACCCTCTCATCAAAGTCATTGATGAAGATTGCATAACTGGATTATAAGATAAGAGTTAGGAATAAAGGCTAGTTACTACTAAGTCGTGACCACTTCCCTGGGAGTACGATATTTATTTAATAAAATAGTAGATACTTTCCAATAGACTAGCTACACGATAGGTACTCTGCCTTAGATTCTGGCTGATTAAGTGACACCATAGAGACTAAATGTGACAATTAGTCGATCACAGTCCTTAATTATTCATAATCAACATAGGGTAAAATAACACCTATTTAGCATATCGGCTGGAAACCCATCACTCGCCCTAACGCCGGCATAAACACACAAACTCAGCCGACTTAGACTACTTTAACAAACATGGTGATCTATAGGTTATTTCATCTAATATGGCAGACATTAATGCTTCCGACGGGAAGTCCTAAATTAATGCATAATAAACTAAACAGGTTATGATTAGACCGTGGTTAGGAGTTGTCTATAACCATTCATCTAGTTTAAAAGAGCAAGTAGACATGCACTCATAATGATAGTTAAGCTAGTGACCTCTCCGGAAAAAATATAAATGACTTCAACATGCAAAACACATATTCACAAAATCATAGTTTAATATTCATAATAAGTATTTGGACGAACACAATACAGACATATAAAGAGAGGGACAAGGGGACCTATGCCATAAGGTATTCACCCTTTACGTAGTCCGCTGATGGAGCAACTGCTTGTATATGCTGGACTGCTCGACCCGACTCTGCTCGACAGAACCTTCAGAGGACGCTTCCTCAGCCTAGTAGCTATGCTTTACCTTAATACCCAGCCTAAGCACAACCCTGTTAACTGACTCTTCGAACGCCTAGTGCTCTCTTAGGATCTCCTAACGAAATCCCAGGTATTCTATGAATACTAAAAATGAACCTATCTAGTCGTATTCTAAGATCTGAGATAGACTCTCAGAAACGAAGAACACGAGACACTCTCGAAAACTATAAATATACCTAAACTAAAAACCTGAGATCACTAAGTGATACTTGAAGTCACTAAATGACTCAGATCGAGTGGAGAGGAATGATTTCAACTAAGGAAGGCCTGGGGTATTTATAGCAGGGGAACTGGGTGAATTTTTCTGAAAAAATCGATGTGGGACTTTGACCAAGCGTTCGAGACGCCCGTCCCGGCTTGTTGACCAGGTCAGGACTCCCGTCCTGGGTTTTGGACGCTCATCCCGACTTCCGAACTTCTAAAAATCACGTTTTTGCCCCGAAATTTGCCATTTTCATGCACTTTTCACATGACACTTCTAAAATCATAAAAACTGCGAAATCGAGTTAATAATAGTTAATTGAGAACTATTTAACACCAATTTCACCCTAAATTGTGCCTAAAAATATGCTAAAAAAGTGATATGATTTGTGCATATCATATAACCCCACACTTAGCTTTTTGCTTGTCCTCAAGCAAAGTCTACATGAAGTTATTGATTTTAAATCATAGGTGCAGTCAATTAACATTTCTAGCAATGTTTTTATTCCAAAATTGATTACTGAGTCAGATAATTCACAACACAGGTTCGAATGGTTAAGTTGCCATGACAAGGTCTCAAATGTCTCTAGTAGATTATCATGGTCAAGCAGGGTTAACAACTTAATAACTAGATTGAACTCTTCTTTTAGTCACAAGGTCTTCCTGATGTGTAGTGTGTGTACTAGTCCAGACTAGATTGTCAACACAATATACTCTTATCTTGACTCTTACCAAATAATACTTCGACCAGTCGCTAGACATACCAGCAACAAACAACCTTTTGAGTTCTGAGCTTTGGTGACAAGATTTTCAATTAAGCATTTCAATATAAGAATACACTAGTGATATGCATAAATCATATCACATTTTTAGCATGTTTTTTGGCATAATTTAGGGTGAAATTGATAGGAAATCGGTCTTAATTGGTTGTTATTAACTCAATTTCACAGTTTTCATGATTTTGGAAGTGTCAGGTAAAAAGTAGAAGAAAATGGCAAATTTCGGGGCAAAAACGCAATTTTTCAGAAGTTCAGACTTCGGGGATGGCGTCCCGAATCAGGACGGGCATCCTGACCTAGTCAACAAGTCGAGACGAGCATCCAGGACTCGGGACGGCCGTCCTGACCTGGTCAACAGACCGGGACAGGCGTCCCAATCTAGGATGGGCGTCCCGAACCAGAAATTCAAGTCCCACATCGAATTTTTGATGAAAAATCACTCCAAGAAGCCACTATAAATACCCCAGGCCTTCCTCAGTTGTAATCATCCCTCTCCACTTGATCTGAGTCATTTAGTGACTTCAAGTGTACACTTTTATCGAGTACATAAGTCACTGAGAGACTCGGGTTTAGTATAAGTTTTCTTTCTTTCTAGTTAGTGTTTCGTTTTCTTAGATTCTGAGAAATAGTCTCAGATCTTAGGCTTCGATAGATAGGTTCGTTTCTGGTATTCATAGAATACCCGGGATTTCGCTAGGAGATCCTAAGAGGACTCGAGGCGTTGGAAGAGTCATTTCATAGGGCTGGGCTTAAGCTGGGTATTAAGGTAAAGCCCAGTTACTAGGCTGAGGAAGCATCCTCCGAAGGTTCTGTCGAGCAGAGTCAGGTCAAGCAGTACGACATATACAAGTAGTACGCTCCATCGGCGAGATTAAGTAAAGGGTGATTTCTTTATGGCATCAGTCCCCCTGTCCCTCTCTTTATATGTTGTACTGTGTTTGTCCAAATATCAATTATGAATACTGGATTATGATTTCTATGAATATTTGTTTTATATGTTGAAGACTGGATTATGATTTCTATGATTTCTATGAATATTTGTCCACCTGCTTAAATATTCACTATGTCTGCATGTCTAATGTAGTTTCTTTTAAACTAAATGTAGGGTTATAGACAATTCCTAACCATGGTCTATTCATAACCTGTTTAGTTTAACAGGCATCAATTAGTATTGGTGTCTGCCATATTAGATAAAATAACCTGCGGAACACCCTATTTGTTAAAGTAGTTTAAGTAGGCTGAGTAGAGTGTTTATGCCGGCAATAAGGGCCAGCAGCGTGATCCCCTTAGTGACATAGGGCTTTCATAGTTGTCTTTTGCTCGAAACGTGAGTAGGGCCATTTACCTTGGCGATGGGGTGATTTATCATATTACTCGGATGTGGTACACCTTTAGACTCAGAACATAGTTGCAATCCAGGCTAAGATGCATCTAAAATACTCGAAGATAGGTCAATCAACATGTAGGAACAATATAACATAGAATCAGGACGTTATCTATAAAACACTTTTAGGCTTAATTAGACTTAAACCTAGTGGAGAATGGATCACCCTCTCATCAAAGTTATTGATGAAGATTGCATAACTGGATCATAAGATAAGAGTTAGGATAAAAGGCTAGTTACTACTAAGCCGTTGCCACTTCCCTGGGAGTACGATATTTAACTTAATAACATCGTAGATACTTTCCAACAAACTAGCTACACGATAGGTACTCTACCTTAGGTTCTGGCTGATTAAGTGACACCATAAAGACTAAATGTGACAATTAGTCAATCTTAGTCCTTAATTACTCATAATCAACATAGGGTAAAATAACACCTATTTAGCATATCAGTCGGGAAGCCATCAGATTTTTGGCGCCGTTGCCGGGGAAATATCATAATGAACTTAGGATTCCTGATCAAAATTCTAGAGACTTATGATAGGTAACGGTAGTAACCTAGACCTTAGACCCAACACTTATTTTATGCTAGTTAGACAATCAATTTCTGAAATATAGGGTTATCATAACTAATTGATTTTAGACATTATCTAAAATTAAGACATTTAGGATAATCAAATTTTAGAAAATCATTCTAAAACCATATTGAGGAAATTTAACTGCTTTCGAAAAAAAAAGAAATTTTTTTTTTGAAAATTCAAAACCCGAAAAAAATTGTATTTTTCTTGTTTAAATGGTAAGTTGTTCTTTTCCCTATCTCTTGTTCTTTCTTAGTTGTTTTCCTAGTTGTACATTTGTTGCTCTTTTTCGTGTTTTTCTTTTATTATTTAATTTCGAAGAAATAAAAATGGAAATGAGGATAAAATATATTTTCTTCTGAGTTGTAAACGTTTTTGCTTAGATTTTTATCGGGAAGAAACTCCATTTTAGAATTTTCTTAGAGTCATGCCGGCTTTATTAGGACAAGTTATGAAATGATTTTTCCTTAATAGCTAGACCTTTGAATGTTCTATTGAAAAAATGATGTTCCTTTTGTTTTGCTGATAATTGAATGAGATCTTTTAAACCAAAAGGAATTACTGCACCCATTATGACATCACCTGATTGGAATCTGCTTTTTGAATTAATATGTGATGTAATGATGTAGTAAGAATTGTTTTAGGATAGAAACATGATAAGAAAGTTCATGTACGATAAATTCCGATCTTATCTAGTCTTGTCTAAAAACAATTACATTGATCACTCTGAGATATCTGTGTTCAATAAAACTAATGCTGAACCATAATTGATTAAGTTAAGTTTTGTTGTTACTTGAATTTGATATAGAATGAAGGGATAAGAAGAAGGGTTGAAAATCTAGAAAGCAAACCATTTGTCTAGATTAGAAAACCCCAAGTTAGAGGCTATTGTAATACTGATAAATTTTTGATGAAAACTTATTTGCATTGTTTGTTATGTATGATAAGTCTCATATGTGGTTTATTATTGTTGCAAATTATCTAGTCACAGAATGAGTTCCAAGTAATTATCTAGTCGCTGATTTGAAATATTACTACTGGGCAGATTTCTCTTCTATTTCAAATTTTTGCAGATCAGTGATCAGAAGATGTATCTCGGAAAGCGAAGGCTACATGATTCTGAAGCATTGCAAGAATATATGGGAGACCAATTAACTGCTATCAACACTGTCCGGAAAGTGTTGGAAGTAGAATCTTGTTGACCCACCATATTCAAGGATTTTGTATCTCTGATACAGTCCTACGATTCTTGCCAAATAACAGGTAACACCTCTTCCAGAGAACGCCTACCCCAGCAAGGTATATAGAGTCTTGAAATCTTTAATATCTGAGGTATTGATTGAACCCTTTTCCCTTCCTCCTTTGAAAATAATTACATCATAGTAGTCGTGGAACACATTTCAAAAATGGCCTGAACCACAGGCATTACCTACTAATGATGTTAAAGTCATGTTCAGATTCTATGAGAAGTTGTTTTCCAGATTCAGAGTGCCAATGTCTTAGGAAGAAATGTTCAGTCTGTGTATCAAATCTGTGAAGTCTGCCAAGTACCACACTTTAGCAGGGATTGCTATGGGAATGGAATACTGACCATTCCAAAAGAGGTAGGAGTAGGTTACTGCAGAATGCTACTCTAATGGGAGACGCACACAATGCCAGCTGGAGGAATCATACGGGATTTAGCTGAGGAATAATTCGGAAGCTGGAAACTTTCAGAAGATACCACCACAGCAAAACCCCTACCGGCAGAATCAACAGATGAGATACTGGCAACAATTAAAGTCAAACCAGTGCAAGCAAGTGATCTACCAAGTGGTATCGAACGGTCGAAGGATATAGAGGAATTTGGCATTGTATCAAGAGCATAGCAATGGAGGAGCTTGCATCCCCTGCATACAATCAGCTGTGAGAAACCTCCCCGAGGAAGTTTCAAATACTTGGGCCCAGATCTACACCACTGGAGCCTCCTAAAACCACGGCTTCGCCAAAGCTTCAATCTTTTCTGCCATTCGAAAATTGCATGCAATACCCTCACTAACATTGGCAGGTGATATGCATAAATCATATCACGTTTTTAGCATGTTTTTAGGCATGATTTAGGGATAAATTGAGGGTAAATCGATCTTAATTGTTCGTTATTAACTAAATTTCACAGTTTTTATGATTTTGGAAGTGTTAGGTGAAAAGTAGAAGAAAATGGCAAATTTCGGGGCAAAAACGCAATTTTCCGGAAGTTCGGACTTCGGGGAGGGCGTCCCAGTTCAGGACGGGCGTCATGACCTGGTCAACAGGTGGGGACGGGCATCCAGGACTCGGGACGGCCGTCCTGACCTGGTCAACAGACCGGGACGGGCGTCCCAACCCAGAATTTAGAATCCCACATCGAATTTTTGAGAGAAAATCACTCCAGAAAGCTGCTATAAATACCCCAGGCCTTCCTCAGTTGAAATCATCCCTCTCCACTTGATCTGAGTCATTCAGTGACTTCCAGTGTACAATTCTCTAGTACACAAATCACTCAGAGACTCAGATTTTAGTATAAGTTTTCTTTCTTTCTTTTTAGTGTTTCGTTTTTCTTAGTTTTTGAGAATTAGTCTCAGATCCTAGGGTTCGACAGATAGATTCGTTTCCGGTATTCATAGAATACCCGGGATTTCGTTAGGAGATCCTAAGAGGGCCCTAGGTGTTCGAAGAGTCAGTCCACAGGGCTGGGCTTAAGTTGGGTATTAAGGTAAAGCCCAGCTACTAGGCTGAGGAAGCGTCCTCTGAAGGTTCTGGCGAGCAGAGTCGGGTGGAGTAATACGACATATACAACAGTACGCTCCACCGGCGAGACTAAGTAAAGGGTGATTTCTTTATGGCATCAGTCCCCCTGTCCCTCTCTTATATGTTCTTATTGTGTTTGTCCAAAGAATAATTTTGAAAACTGGATTATGGTTGTTATGAATATTTGTTATATATGTTGAAGTTATTATGTTTTTCCGGAAATAGCCACCTGCTTAATATTCACTATGTCTGCATGTCTAATGTGCTCTTTTAAACTAAAATTAGGGTTATAGACAATTCCTAACCACGGTCTATTCATAACCTGTTTAGTTTAACATGCATCAATTAGTATTGGTGTCTGCCATACTAGATAAAATAACCTACGAAACACCCTGTTTGTTAGAGTAGTCTATGTAGGGGCTGAGTTGAGCGTTTATGCCGACAGTTATGGGTCAGCGGCGTGATCCCCGAAGTGACATAGAGCTTTCATAGCTGTCTTTTGTTCGAACCGTGAGTAGGGCCGTTAACCTTAACGATGGGGCGGTTTATCAGAGATCTCGGATGTGGTACGCCTTTAGACACAAAACATAGTTGCAATCCAGACTAAGATGCATCTAAAATACTCGAAGATAGGTCAATCAAATGTAGGAACAGTATAACATAGAATCAGGACATTATCTATAAAACACTTTAGGCTTAATTAGACTTAAACCTAGTGGAGAATGGATCACCCTCTCATCAAAGTTATTGATGATGATTGCATAACTGAATCATAAGATAAGAGTTAGGATAAAAGGCTAGTTACTACTAAGCCGTTACCACTTCCCTGGGAGTACGATATTTATTTAGTAAAATCGTAGATACTTTCCAACAGACTATCTACACGATAGGTACTCTGCCTTAGGTTCTGACTGATTAAGTGACACTATAAAGACTAAATGTGACAATTAGTCAATCCCAGTCCTTAATTACTCATAATCAACATAGGGTAAAACAATACCTATTTAGCCTATCAATCGGAAACGCATCAGATTTTTGGCGCCGTTGCCGGGGAAATATCATACTGAATTTAGGATTAAAGGCCACAATTCTAGAGACTTATGATAGGTAATGGTAGTAACCTAGACCTTAGACCTAACACTTATTTTCTGCTAGTTAGACAATCAATTACCGAAATATAAGGTTATCATAACTAATTAATTTTAGATATTATCTGGAATTAAGACACTTAGGATAATAAAATTTTAGAAAATCATTCTAAAACCATATTGAGGAAATTTAACTGCTTTTAAAAAAAAAGAAGAAATTTTTTTTTAAATTTAAAATCCGGAAAAAATGTATATTTGTGCTTTTCTTCTATTATTTAGTAAAAATGGAAATGAGGATAACATATATTTTCTTCTGAGTTGTAAAATTTTGGCTTAGATGTTTATTGGGAAGAAACTCCATTCTAGAATTTTCTTAGAGTCATACCGGCTTTATTAGGACGAGTTATGAATTAATTTTTCCTTGATAGCCAGACCTTTGAATGTTCTATTGAAAAAAAGGGATGTTCCTTTTGTTTTACTGATAATTGCATGAGATCTTTTAAACCAAAAGGAATTACTGCACCCATTATAGCATCACCTGATTGAAATCTGCTTTTTGAATGAATATGTGATGTAATGATGTAGTAAGAATTGTTTTAGGACAGAAACATGATAAGAAAGTTCATGTATGATAAATCCTGATCTTATCTATTCTTGTCTAAAACAATAGGTTACACTGATCACTCTGAGATATCTGTGTTCAATAAAACTGATGCTGAACCATAATTGATTAAGTTAGGTTTTATTGTTACTTGAATTTGATATAGAATGAAGGGGTAAGAAAAAGGGTTAAGAATCTAGAAAGCAAACCTTTGGTCTAGATTAGGAAACCCTGAGTTAGAAGCTATTGACGAGACAGTAGTATCTGATAAATTTCTAAATGAGGATCTATTTTCATTGTTTGCTATGAGTAATGATTCTCCTCCGTGGTTTACTGATATTACTAATTATCTAGCTGCTAATTATTCCCAAGTGATATGACTTATCAGCAAAAGAAGAAATTCTTTGCTGATTTGAAATATTACTACTGGGCAGATTTCTCTTCTATTTCAAATTTTTGCAGAGTAAAGTGATCAGAGGATGTATCTCGGAAAGCGAAGGCCACATGATTCTGAAGCATTGCAGGAATCTATGGGAGACCAATTAACTGCTATCAACACTGTCCGGAAAGTGTTGGAAGTAGAATCTTGTTGACCCACCATATTCAAGGATTTTGTATATCTGATACAGTCCTGCGATGCTTGCCAAATAACAGGTAACACCTCTTCCAGGGATCGCCTACCCCAGCAAGGTATATAGAGTCTTGAAATCTTTAATATCTGAGGTATCGATTGAATCCTTTTCCCTTCTTCCTTTGAAAATAATTACATCATAGTAGTCGTGGAACACTTTTCAAAAAAAAAAATGGCATGAGCCACAGGCATTACCTACTAATGATGTTAAAGTCATGTGCAGATTCTATGAGAAGTTGTTTTCCAGAGTGCCAATGTCTTAGGAAGAAACGTTCAGTCTATGTATCTAATCTGTGAAGTCTGCCAAGCACCACCCCTACCCACAGAATGAACAGATGAGATACTGGCAACAATTAAAGCCAGACCAGTGCAAGCAAGTGATCTACCAAGTGGTATCGAACGGTCAAAGGATATAGAGGAATTTGGCATTGTATCAGGAGCATAGCAATGGAGGAGCTTGCATCCCCTGCATACAATCAGCTGTGAGAAACTTCCCCGAGGAAGTCTCAAATACTTGGGCCCAGATCTACACCACTGGAGCCTCCTACCACCACGGCTTCGCCAAAGCTTCAGGTATCTTTTCTGCCATTCAAAAATTGCATGCATTACCTTCACTGACATTGGTAGGTAGGCACACCAATCCAAAGAAGTCTCATTCCTAGACACGTTCCGTATGGGTACGTAGCTACGATTACGAGAAACTTTGCAAATGATTCGAGGAATCAGTCCTTGGGCCTCGAGTCATTCATCAAATGGATAGGCCACTACCTGGAGCTTGACAATGAAGGATCAGAGCTGACGTCATCCGTTCCAATATCTAGAGCTTTTAGAGTCAAAGAACACCTCAGCAATAGCACATGGCTAAGGTAAAGATCCAATTGACATATCAGAGACCCTTCTGCTCGCGACATGAAGGGAGTTTTTCTAATCCTCATATTCCTTTACTTTTATTTTCTTTGTTTTGTGTTCTGTTTTGTTATTTCCATTATCCTTCTTGTTTTGTTGCTTTATTTTCTCTCTTACCCTTAGTTAGTCAAATAAGTGTGGGGTAAGAATTCTTTATTTTGTTCTCATTTCTTCTTATTTGCAAATAAGTGTAGGGTAGTTTAGGTATGCATGAACACTGAGGAAAGTGTCAGACTTAAGTGTGGGGTAGCAGTGCACGGTGCACTGTAGTAGTTTGAAAAAATATTTTGCATGATTTTGCTTGTTTTCCCCGTATTTTCACACCCTTCCAAAAATTTTCAAAATTTTTCATTCTTTCAGACTTCTAAATGCAGTATGATTGGTAAACATTTGCTGATGTCTATGATATGTAGGTAGAAAGTTATGTTTAGTAGGAGGCAATACGATGACTATTTTGAACTAATTGATTAGAAATAGGGAATTCCTGATAATTGAGCACAATTTAGTCTGGATTAGAAACCTCAGCCAAATACCTTTTCAAGACTTAACCAGATAAAATTAGACCAGTTGTGGATATATTGGCAATTAGAATGACTAGATGAGATGTTGAGCTAAAAGTGAAAAGAAATAGAAGAAAATTAATTAAATAAGGGTAGTTTGCCAGCGGCCTTCGCTACTCGAGCACCACTCCTTCGGGGAACTTAAAGCCTGATGCCCTAAGGTCGTGTAGGTCTGGGAGTCATCGGAGTGGGACTCGCTACATGGGTAGTTGAAGTTGACGTGTTCTAAGCAGACTCAAAATACCCTGAATCTATAAAGAAAATCAATAAAAGCTAAATAATTAAAAATCCGATCACCAAGGCTCCGAACTCAGAAAGTTGTCTATTGTTATTATGTCTAGCGACAGGGTCGAAGTATTATCTGGTAGTAGTTAAAGACGAGAGTATATTGTGTTGACTATCTGGTCTAGACTAGTACACACACTACACGTCAGGAAGACCTTGTGACTAAGAGAGGAGTTCAACCTAGTTGTTAAATTATTTTCTACTTGATTATAACAAACTACTAAAGACATTTGAGACCTTGTCATTGCAACCCAACCAGTCAGACCTGTGTTAAGAATTATCTGAATGAATTTTTGGAATAAAAACATGACTAGGAATCTAAGTGACGGCACATATCACTAACTTCAGGTAGACTTTGCTTGAGGACAAGGAAAAAGCTAAGTGTGGGGTTATCTGATATGCATAAATCATATCACGTTTTTAGCATGTTTTTAGGCATGATTTAGGGAGAAATTGAGGGGTAAATCGATCTTAATTGTTCGTTATTAACTCAATTTCACAGTTTTTATGATTTTGGAAGTGTCAGGTGAAAAGTAGAAGAAAATGTCAAATTTCGGGGTAAAAATGCAATTTTCCGGAAGTTCGGACTTCGGGGAGGGCGTCCCGGTTCAGGACGGGCGTCCTGACCTGGTCAGCAGGTCGGGACAGGCGTCCAGGACTCAGGACGGCCGTCCTAACTTGGTCAACAGACCAGGACGGGCGTCCCGTACTAGAATTCAGAATCCCACATCGAATTTTTGAGAGAATATCACTCCAGAAAGCTGCTATAAATACCACAGACCTTCCTCAGTTGAAATCATCCCTCTCCATTTGATCTGAGTCATTCAGTGACTTCCAGTCTACAATTCTCTAGTACACAAATCACTCAGAGACTCAGATTTCAGTATAAGTTTTCTTTCTTTCTTTTTGGTGTTTCGTTTTTCTTAGTTTCTGAGAATTAGTCTCAGATCCTAGGGTTCGATAGATAGGTTCGTTTCCGGTATTCATAGAATACCCGGGATTTCGTTAGGAGATCCTAAGAGGGCCCTAGGCGTTCGAAAAGTCAGTCTACAGGGCTGGGCTTAAGCTGGGTATTAAGGTAAAGCCCATCTACTAGGCTGAGGAAGCGTCCTCCGAAGGTTCTGGCGAGCAGAGTCGGGTCGAGCAATACGACATATACAATAGTACGCTCCATCGACGAGACTAAATAAAGGGTGATTTCTTTATGGCATCAGTCCCCCTTTCTCTCTCTTATATGTTGTTATTGTGTTTGTCCAAAGAATAATTTTGAATACTGGATTATGGTTGTTATGAATATTTGTTATATATGTTGAAGTTATTATGTTTTTCCGGAAATAGCCACCTGCTTAATATTCCCTATGTCTGCATGTCTAATGTGCTCTTTTAAACTAAAATTAGGGTTATAGACAATTCCTAACCACGGTCTATTCATAACCTGTTTAGTTTAACAGGCATCAATTAGTATTGGTGTCTGCCATACTAGATAAAATAACCTACGGAACACCCTGTTTGTTAGAGTAGTCTAGGTAGGGGCTGAGTTGAGCGTTTATACCGGCGGTTATGGGCCAGCGGCGTGATCCCCTAAGTGACATAGGGCTTTCATAGCTGTCTTTTGTTCGAACCGTGAGTAGGGCCGTTAACCTTAACGATGGGGCGGTTTATCAGAGATCTCAGATGTGGTACGCCTTTAGACACAAAACATAGTTGCAATCCATGCTAAGATGCATCTAAAATACTCGAAGATAGGTCAATCAACATGTAGGAACAGGATAACATAGAATCAGGACATTATCTATAAAACACTTTAGGCTTAATTAGACTTAAACCTAGTGGAGAATGGATCACCCTCTCATCAAAGTTATTGATGATGATTGCATAACTGAATCATAAGATAAGAGTTAGGATAAAAGTCTAGTTACTACTAAGTTGTTACCACTTCCCTGGGAGTACGATATTTATTTAGTAAAATCGTAGATACTTTCCAACAGACTAGCTACACGATTGGTACTCTGCCTTAGGTTCTGACTGATTAAGTGACACTATAAAGACTAAACGTGACAATTAGTCAATCCCAGTCCTTAATTACTCATAATCAACATAGGGTAAAACAACACCTATTTAGCATATCTGTCGGAAACGCATCAGTAGGTAGGGACACTAATCCAAAGAAGTCTCATTCCTAGACACATTCCTCTGGACACGTTGCTACGATTACGAGAAACTTTGCAAATGATTCGAGGAAACAGTCCTTGGGGCTTATGTCATTCCTCAAATGGATATGCCACTACCTGGAGCTCGACAATGAAGGATCGGAGCTGACATCAACTATTCCAATATCTAGAGCTTGCAGAGTCAAGAACACCTCAGCAATAGCACATGGCTAAGGTGAAGAGCCAATTGACAGATCAGAGAAGACCCTTCTGCTCGCGACATGAAGGGAGTTTTTCTAATCCTCATATTCCTTTACTTTTATTTTATTTTCTTTGTTTTGTGTTCTGTTTTGTTATTTCCATTATCCTTCTTGTTTTGTTGCTTTCTTACCCTTAGTTAGTCAAATAAGTGTGGGGTAAGAGTTCTCTGTTTTATTTTTGTTTCTTGTTTTCAAATAAGTGTGGGGTAGTTTAGATATGCATGAACACTGTAGTAGTTTTTGAAAAAACATTTGCATGATTTTGCATGTTTTCCCCGTATTTTCACACCCTTCCAAAATTTTTCAAAATTTTTCATTCTTTCAGACTTCTAAATGCGGTATGATTGGTAAAACATTGCTGATGTCTATGATATGTAGGTAGATTGTTATGATTAGTAGAAGACAATACGATGACTATTTTGAACTTATTGATTAGGAATAGGGGATTCCTGATAACTGAGCACGATTTAGTCTGGATTAGAAATCTCAGCCAATTACCTTTTCAAGACTTAACTAGATAAGATTAGACTAGTTGTGGATGTATTGACAATTAGAGTGACTAGATGAGACTCTGAGCTAAAAGTGAAAAGAAACAAAAGAGAGTTAATTAAATAGGGTAGTATGCCAGCGACCTTTGCTACTCGAGCACCACTCCTTCGGGGAACTTAAAGCATGATGCCCTAATGTCGTGTAGGTCTGAGAGTCATCGGAGTGGGACTCGCTACATGGGTAGTTGAAGTTGACGTGTTCAAAGCAGACTCAAAATACCCTGAATCTATAAAAGAAAGAAAATCAATAAAAGCTAAACAATTAAAAATCTGATCACCAAGGCTCAAAACTCAGAAAGTTGTTTGTTGTTAGTATGTCTAGAGACGGGTCGAAGTGTTATCTGGTAGTAGTTAAAACGAGAGTATATTGTGTTGACTATCTGGTCTAGACTAGTACACACACTACATATCAGGAAGACCTTGTGACTAAGAAAAGAGTTCAACCTAGTTGTTAAGTTGTTAACTGCTTGATTATAACAATCTACTAGAGACATTTGAGACCTTGTCATAGCATACTAACCAGTCAGACCTGTGTTAAGAATTGTCTGAATAATTTTTGGAATAAAAACATGACTAGGAATTTAAGTGACTACACATATGATTTAGAATCACTAACTTCAGTTAGACTTTGCTTGAGGACAAGGAAAAAGCTAAGTGTGGGGTTATCTGATATGCATAAATCATATCACATTTTTAGCATGTTTTAGGCATAATTTAGGGTGAAATTGATAGGAAATCGGTCTTAATTGGTTGTTATTAACTCAATTTCATAGTTTTCATGATTTTGGAAGTGTCAGGTGAAAAGTAGAAGAGAATGGAAAATTTCGGGGCAAAAACACAAATTTTCATAAGTTCGGACTTTGGGGAGGGCGTCCCGAATCAGGATGGGCGTCCTGACCTGGTCAACAGGTCGGGATGGGCGTCCAGGACTCGGGACGGCCGTCCTGACCTGGTCAACAGACCGGGACGGGCGTCCCAATCCAGGACGGGCGTCCCGAACCAGAAATTCAAGTCCCACATCAAATTTTTGATGAAAAATCACTCCAAGAAGCTGCTATAAATACCCCAGGCCTTCCTCAGTTGAAATCATCCCTCTCCACTTGATTTGAGTCATTTAGTGACTTCAAGTGTACACTTTTCTCGAGCACATAAGTCATTGAGAGACTCAGGTTTAGTATAAGTTTTCTTTCTTTCTAGTTAGTGTTTCGTTTTCTTAGATTCTGAGAAATAGTCTCAGATCTTAGGCTTCGATAGATAGGTTCGTTTCTGGTATTCATAGAATACCCGACATTTCGTTAGGAGATCCTAAGAGGGCTCGAGGCCTTCGAAGAGTTAGTCCATAGGGCTGAGCTTAAGTTGGGTATTAAGGTAAAGCCTAGTTACTAGGCTGAGGAAGCGTCCTCCGAAGGTTCTGTCAAGCAGAGTCGGGTCAAGCAGTACGACATATACAAGCAGTACGCTCCATCGGCGAGACTAAGTAAATGGTGATTTCTTTATGCCATCAGTCCCCATGTCCCTCTCCTTATATGTTGTACTGTGTTTGTCCAAATATCAATTATGAATACTGGATTATGATTTCTATGAATATTTGTTTTATATGTTGAAGTTCTTATGATTTTTCAGAAATGGCCACCTGCTTAAATATTCACTATGTCTGCATGTCTAATGTAGTTTCTTTTATACTAAATGTAGGGTTATAGACAATTCCTAACCACAGTCTATTCATAACCTATTTAGTTTAACATGCATCAATTAGTATTGGAGTCTGCCATATTAGATAAAATAACCTGCGGAACACACTGTTTGTTAAAGTAGTCTAAGTAGGCTGAGTAGAGCGTTTATGTCGGCGTTAAGGGCCAGCAGCGTGATCCCCTAATTGACATAGGGCTTTCATAGTTGTCTTTTGCTCGAAACGTGAGTAGGGTCGTTTACCTTGGCGATGGGGCGGTTTATTGATACGCGAAAATCGTATCACCTTTTTAGCATGTTTTTATGTATGAATTTGGGTGAAATCGAGGGTAATTTGATCTTGATTGTTCATTATTCACTTAATTTCACAGTTTTTATGATTTTGGAAGTGTCATGTGAAACGTAGACGAAAACAGCAAATTTTGGGGCAAAAATGCAATTTTTGGAAATGTTGACCCGGTCAAAGGGTTGGGACGGGCGTCCCGACCAAGTCAAGGCACCTGGACGGGCGTCCCGACCTGGTCAACTGACCAGGACGGGCGTCCCAATCCGGGACGGGTGTCCCGAGCCGCCAGAAGCTGTCCCACGTCGAAGTTTTCAGAGATTTTCACTCCTGGAAGCTGCTATAAATACCCCAGGCCTCCAGCAGTTGAATTCATTCCTCTCCACTCGATCTGAGTCATTCAGAGACTTCCAGTGTACAATTCTCGAGTACACAAGTCACTGAGAGACTCGAGTTTCAGTTTCAGTTTTCTTTCTTTCTTTAGTGTTTCATTTTCTTAGATTCTGAGAAATAGTCTCAGAGCTTAGGCTTCAATAGATAGGTTCGTTTTTGGTATTCTTAGAATACCGGGATTTCGTTAGGAGATCCTAAGAGAGAGATAGGGTGCGTGTTCTTAGTCAGATTAGGGCAATTTGCTTAAGCCCGGGATGTAAGGTAAAGCAATTGCTACTAGGTCTGAGGAGCGTTCTCCGAAGGCTCTGCCGAGCAGAGTAGGATCGAGCAGTCAGGAGCATACAGGAGCTGCAGCGCCGGCTGGACCTGCATAGAGTGGTGATTACTTTATGACAGTGGGTCCCCTAGACGAGGTTCTGTATGTTTACGAATTGTTTTATCTAAATATTAATTTGAATATCAGATTACGATTCTTATGAATATCTGTTTTATATGTTGAAGTTGTTATGATTTTCCGGAAATGGCCACCTGCTTAAATATTCATTATGTCTGCATGTCTATTGCCGTTCTTTTAAACTGAAATTAGGGTTATAGACAATTCCTAACCACGGTCTATTCATAACCTGTTTAGTTTAACAGGCATCAATTAGTATGGTGTCTGCCATACTAGATAAAATAATCTGCGGAACACCCTGTTGGTTGAAAGTAGTCTAGGTAGGCTGAGTAGAGTGTTATGCCAGCGGTTATGAGACGAGCAGCATGACACCGAAGTGACATAGGGTACCGTTCATTGCTGACTTTAGTCCGAGCCGTGAGTAGGGCCGTTACCCTTACGATGGGGCAGGGGTGGTAGCGTAGAAAACTCAGATGTGGTAACCTTTAGACACAGAACATAGTTGCAATCCAGGCCAAGACATGTCTAAAATACTCGAATATAGGTCAATCAACGTATAGGAATAGTATAACATAGAATCAGGACTCATCTATAAAACACTTCTAGGATTAATTAGACTTAAACCTAGTGGAGAATGAATCACCCTCTCATCAAAGTATTTGATGAAGATTGCATAACTGGACCATAAGGTAGGAGTTAGGATAAAAGGCTAAATACTACTAAGCCGTTGCCACTTCCCTGGGAGTACGATAATTAACTTAATAAAATTGTAGATACTTTTCAACAGACTAGCTACACGATAGGTACTCTGCCTTAGGTTCTGGCTGATTAAGTGACACCATAGAGACTAAATGTGACAATTAGTCAATCACAGTCCTTAATTATTCATAATCAACATAGGGTAAAATAACACCTATTTAGCACGTCAACCGGAATCGCATCATTTATCAGATTACTCAGATGTGGTACACCTTTAGACTCAGAACATAGTTGCAATCCAGGCTAAGATGCATCTAAAATACTCGAAGATGGGTCAATCAACATGTAGGAACAGTATAACATAGAATCAGGACGTTATCTATAAAACACTTTTAGGCTTAATTAGACTTAAACCTAGTGGATAATGGATCACCTTCTCATCAAAGTTATTGATGAAGATTGCATAACTGGATCATAAGATAAGAGTTAGGATAAAAGGCTAGTTACTACTAAGTCGTTGCCACTTCCCTGGGAGTATGATATTTAACTTAATAAAATCGTAGATACTTTCCAACAGACTAGCTACACGATAGGTACTCTGCCTTAGGTTCTGGCTGATTAAGTGACACCATAAAGACTAAATGTGACAATTAGTCAATCTCAGTCCTTAATTACTCATAATCAACATAGGGTAAAATAACACCTATTTAGCATATCAGTCGGGAAGCCATCAACTGGGCTATGTATTTTTAAATTGATTTTTTAGGGTATCTTGTGTTTGCTTTCACACGTCAACTTTAACTACCCATGTAGCGAGTCCCACTTCGATGAATCCCAGACCTACACGACCTTAGGGCATCAGGCTTTAAGTTCCCTTAAGGTGTGGTGCTCGAGTAGCAAAGGCCGCTTGCAAACTACCCTATTTATTTAACTTTTTTCACTCTCAGCTCAGAGTATCATCTAGTCATTTGGATTGCTAATACATCCTTAACTGGTCTAATATTATTTAGCTAAGTCTTGAAAAAGGTATTCGGTTGAGGTCTCTAATCCAAACTAAGTTGTGCTCAAGTATCAGGAATTCCTTATTTCTAAATGATGAATTCAAGAAAGTTATCACGTTGTCTCCTACTGATCATAATACTCTACATACATATCATAGACATCAGCATTTCTTTACCAATCATAACTGTATTTTGAAGTCTGAAAGAGTGAAAATTTTTGAATTTTTTTTTGGAAGGGTGTAATTCTAGTGAAAATATGGGGAAAACATGCAAAACATTTTATTGCTACAGTGCATTGTACACTGCTACCCCACACTTAAGTTTGACACTGTCCTCAGTGTTCATGCATATCTAAATTACCCCACACTTATTTGAAAAACAAGAAGAAATAAAAACAAAATAGAAAATTCTTACCCCACACTTATTTGACTAAGGGTAAGAGCGAGAATAAAACAACAAAGGAAATAACAAAACATAATAAAAGAAACAAATGTTGTTATGTCATATAAATCAACGTCATACAAAGATTCATATTTCAAACAGCCCAGACATGATCACACACATAAAGCAGAAACAACGAAAGAAAGAAAAAGAAAAACTAAGAACCAGGCTCATCGTCATCGGGTGCACGGAAGTCTGCTGAAAAGTAGACCTCTGGGTCTTCTACCAATCGGGAAGTCTGCTGAAAAATCTCCTCGACCCTACTGTTGGTCATGGTGATTCTATCTTCCATCATCGACATACACCTCTCAATGTTTTCCATATCCCGGCTATGTCGGGCTGTGAGTTCCTCCAATCCTTGCGACATATGTCGCTCAAAGGCGGTGTGTGGGATGATGTCTGGGTCGGAGGTATATATGCTAGGGCTGATCTTGGTGACGATGCCTCTCCCTGCTGCTCCGTGTGGATGGAGTAGCGCCCAGTTGCATCTCGTACGACCATCCCCATGTTCCGTAGATTGGTAAGGTCCGTAGGAATGGTGGTTGGGGCAACCTGGGTCAGCTCTGAGCCCTCGACGTCTAACTCCAAGTAGTGGGCTATCCTAGTGATGAATGGCCTGAGCCCCAGACACTGCTTCCTAGTGTCCATAGCGAAACCCCGCATGATGACGGTAATGAGTCGAACCATCTCTACCGTAGAACCCATATGCATGTTGGCCAAGAGGAATGTCTCCATTTGGGTGACATTCCCGGGGGCCGCCCGACGTCATGACAGAGTATGTGCTATAATGGCATGTAAATAGCGAAGAGTAGGATGAATACCTGTGGCTTTCGCAAAGCCATGCTGGTAGGGAGTGCCCGTTGATGCGTTCCGATTGGTATGCTAAAAGATAGGCTTTATTTACCTATGTCGATTATGAGTAATTAAGGACCGAGTCTTACTAACTGTCACTTTAGCATTCAATTATTGTCACTTAATCAATCAGAACCTAAGGCAGAGTACCTATCGTGTAGCTAGTCTGTTGGAAAGTATCTACGATTTTATTAAGTTAAATATCGTACTCCCAGGGAAGTGGCAACGGCTTAGTAGTAACTAGCCTTTTATCCTAACTCCTATCTTATGATCCAGTTATGCAATCTTCATCAAATACTTTGATGAGAGGGTGATCCATTCTCCACTAGGTTTAAGTCTAATTAATCCCAAAAGTGTTTTATAGATGAGTCCTGATTCTATGTTATACTATTCCTATATGTTGATTGACCTATATTCGAGTATTTTAGACATGTCTTGGCCTGGATTGCAACTATGTTCTGTGTCTAAAGGTTACCACATCTGAGTTTCTACGCTACCGCCCCATCGTTAAGGGTAACGGCCCTACTCACGGCTCGGACTAAAGTCAGCAATGAACGGTACCCTATGTCACTTCGGTATCATGCTGCTCGTCTCATAACCGCTGGCATAACACTCTACTCAGCCTACCTAGACTACTTTCAACCAACAGGGTGTTCCGCAGATTATTTTATCTAGTATGGCAGACACCAATACTAATTGATGCCTGTTAAACTAAACAGGTTATGAATAGACCGTGGTTAGGAATTGTCTAACCCTAATTTCAGTTTAAAAGAACGGCAATAGACATGCAGACATAATGAATATTTAAGCAGGTGGCCATTTCCGGAAAATCATAACAACTTCAACATATAAAACAGATATTCATAAGAATCGTAATCTGATATTCAAATTAATATTTAGATAAAACAATTCGTAAACATACAGAACCTCGTCTAGGGGACCCACTGTCATAAAGTAATCACCAATCTATGCAGGTCCAGCCGGCGCTGCAGCTCCTGTATGCTCCTGACTGCTCGATCCTACTCTGCTCGGCAGAGCCTTCGGAGAACGCTCCTCAGACCTAGTAGCAATTGCTTTACCTTACATCACGGGCTTAAGCAAATTGCCCTAATCTGACTAAGAACACGTACCCTATCTCTCTCTTAGGATCTCCTAACGAAATCCCGGTATTCTATGAATACCAAAAACGAACCTATCTATCGATGCCTAAGATCTGAGACTATTTCTCAGAAACTAAGAAAACGAAAAACCAAAGAAAGAAAGAAAACTGAAACTGAAACCCAAGTCTCTCAGTGACTTCTGTACTCGAGAATTGTACACTGGAAGTCTCTGAATGACTCAGATCGAGTGGAGAGGAATGATTTCAACTCCTGGAGGCCTGGGGTATTTATAGCAGCTTTCTGGAATGAAAAATTCCAAAAAATTCGATGTGGGACAAATTCTGGCGCTTCGGGACGCCCGTCCTGGATTGGGACGCCCGTCCTGGTGGCTTGACTGGGTCGGGACGCCCGTCCCGGACCGTTGACCAAGTCAACATTTCCAAAAATTGCATTTTTGCCCCCAAATTTGATGTTTTAGTCCAATTTGCTCCTGAAACTTCCAAAATTGAAATTTAAAGCAATTTTATGTCAATTTGATTCAATTAAGATCAAATACATTCAAATATTGCCCTAATTTATGTCTAAAAACATGCTAAAAAGGGTATATGATTTGTGCACATCAAATAACCCCACACTTAGCTTTTTGCTTGTCCTCAAGCAAAGTCTACCTGAAGTTAGTGATTTAAATCATATGTGCAGTCACTTAAATTTTCTAGACATGTTTTTACTCCAAAAGTTATTCAGACAATTCTTAACACAGGTCTGACTGGTTAGGTTGCTATGACAAGGTCTCAAATGTCTCTAGCAGATTGTTACAATCAAGCAGGAAACAACTTAACAACTAGGTTGAACTTTTTCTCAGTCACAAGGTCTTCCTAATGTGTAGTGTGTGTACTAGCCTAGACCAGATAGTCAACACAATAAACTCTCGTCTTAACTACTACCAGATAATATTTCGACCCGTCGCTAGACATACTAACAACAGACAACTTTCTGAGTTCTGAGCCTTGGTGATCATATTTTTAATTATTTAGCATTTTATTGATTTTTTCTTTTATAGATCTTTCAGGGTATTTTGAGTCTGCTTAGAACACGTCAACTTCAACTACCCATGTAGCGAGTCCCACTCCGATGACTCCCAGATCTACACGACCTTAGGGCATCAGGCTTTAAGTTCCCCGAAGGAGTGGTGCTCGAGTAGCGAAGGCCGCTGGCAAACTACCCTTATTTAATTTACTCTTTTTGTTTCTTTCACTTTTAGCTCAGAGTCTCATCTAGTCATTCTAATTGTCAATACATCCTCAACTGGTCTATCTTATCTAGTAAGTTTTGAAAAGGTAATTGGTCGGGTCTCTAATCCAGACTAAGTTGTGCTCAATTATCAGGAATTCCCTACTTCTAATCAATGGGTTCAGCAATAGTTATCAATTATCTCCTACTAACCATAACATTCTACCTACATATCATAGACATAAGCAATTGTTTAACCAAGCATACTGCATTTAGAAGTCTGAAAGAATGAAAAATTTTGAAAAATTTTGGAAGGGTGTGAAAATACGGGGAAAACAAGCAAAATCATGCAAAAATTTTCTCAAACTACTACAGTGCACTGTGCACTGCTACCCCACACTTAAGTCTGGCACTGTCCTCAGTGTTCATGCATATCTAATTACCCCACACTTATTTGAAAACAAGAAACAAAAACAATACAAAGAACTCTTACCCCACACTTATTTGACTAACTAAGGGTAAGAGAGAAAATAAAACAACCAAAGAAATAACAAAACAGGACGCCAAACAAAGAAAATAAAAGTAAAAGAACATGAGGATTAGAAAAACTCCCTTCATGTCGCGAGCAGAAGGGTCTTCTCTGATCTGTCAATTGGCTCTTCACCTTAGTCATGTGCTATTGATGAGGCATTCTTGACTCTGTAAGCACTAGATACTGTAACGGATGATGTCAGCTTCGATCCTTCATTGTCGAGCTCCAGGTAGTGGCCTATTCATTTGATGAATGGCTCGAGCTCTACGGGCTGCTTCCTCGAATCATTTGTAAGATTTCTCACAATCATAGCAACGTGTCCAGAAGGAACGTGTCTAGGAATGAGACTTCTTTGGATTGGTGTGCCTACCTGCCAATGTTAGTAAAGGTATTGCATGCAAGTCTCGAATGGAAGAAAAGATACCTGAAGTTTTGGCAAAGCTGTGGTGGTAGGGGCTCCAGTTGTATAGATCTGGGCCCAAGTATTTGAGACTTCCTCGGGGAAGTGTCTGACAGCTGATTGGTATGCAAGGAATGCAAGCTCCTCCATTGCTATGCTCCTGATACAACGCCAAATTCCTCTATATCCTTCGACCCTTCGTTATCACTTGCTTGCACTGGTCTGACTTTAATTGTTGCCAGTATCTCATCTATTGATTCTGCGAGTAGGGTTTTTGCTGTGGTGGTGTCTTCTGAAAGTTTCCAACTTCCGAATTATTCCTCAGCTAAATCCCGTATGATTCCTCTAGTTGGAATTGTATGCGTTTCCCATTGGAGCAGCATTCTGCAGTAACCTGCTCCAACCACTTTTGGAATGGTCAGTCGTTCCCATAGCAATCCTTGCTAAAGTGTGGTACTTAGCAGACTTCACAGATTTGATACACAGACTGAACGTTTCTTCCTAAGACATTGGCACTCTGAATCTAGAAAACAACTAGAATCTGCACATGACTTTAACATCATTAGTAGGTAATGCCTGTGCTTCAGGCCATTTTGAAAAAGTGTTCCACGACTACTATGATATAATTATTTTCAAAGGAAGAAAGGAAAAGGATTCGAAATACCCCTGATATCAACGGTTGCAACATTCTGTGTACGTCGCTGGGGTAGATGATCTCTGGAAGATGTGTTACCTGTTATTTGGCAAGCATCGCAGGACTGTATCAGAGATACAAAATCCTTGAACATGGTGGGTCAACAAGATCCTGCTTTCAACACTTTCCGGACAGTGTTGATAGCCATCTCCCGTAGATTCTTTAGGGAAATGCTCCAAAATCTTGTGTCCTTCATCTTCTGAGACACATCTTCTGATCAACTGATTTGCAAAAATTTGAAATAGAAGAGAAACTGCCCAGTAGTAATATTTCAAATCAGCAAAGAATTTCTTCTTTTGCTGATAAGTCATATTACTTGGAACTTATTCAGTGACTAGATAATTTGAAATAAACCACAGATGAGAATTATTATACATAGCAAACACTGCAAATAAATTTTCATCCAAAAATTTATCAGTATTTCACCAGCCTCTAACTCGGGGTTTTCTAATCTAGACCAATGGTTTGCTTTCTAGATTTTCAACCCTTTTTCTTATCCCTTTATTCTATATCAAGTTCAAGTAACAATAAAACTTAACTTAATCAAGTATGGTTCAACATTAGTTTTATTGAACACAGACATCTCAGAGTGATCAGTGTAACCTATTGTTTTTAGACATGACTAGATAAGATTAGGATTTATCATACATAAACTTTCTTATCATGTTTCTGTCTAAAACAATTCTTACTACATCACATATTCATTCAAAAAGCAGATTTCAATCAAGTGATGTCATAATGGGTGCAATAATTCCTTTTGGTTTTAAAAATTCTCATGCAATCATCAGCAAAACAAAAGGAATATCCTTTTTCCAATAGAACATTCAAAGGTCTGGCTATTAAGAAAAGACTATTTCATAACTTATCCTAATAAGGCCGGCATAACTCTAAGAAAATTCTAAAATAGAGTTTCTTCTCGATAAAAATCTAAGCCAATATTTTACAACTCAGAAGAAAATATATTTTATCCTCATTTCCATTTTTATTTCTTCGAAATTAAATAAAGGAAAAAAAACACAAAAAAGAGCAACTAAGAAAACAAAAAACAAGAGATAGGGAAAAGGAACAACTCACCGTTGAGCAAGAAAGATACATTCTTTTTGGGATTTTAAATTTAAAAATTTTTTTTTTCTTTTTTTTTTCGAAAGCAGTTAAATTTCCTCAATATGGTTTTAGAATGATTTTCTAAAATTTGATTATCCTAAGTGTCTTAATTTCAGATATTATCTAAAATCAATTAGTTATGATAATCCTATATTTCAGAAACTGATTGTCTAACTGGTATAACATAAGTGTTGGGTTTAAAGTCTAGATTACTACCGTTACCTATCATAAGTCTCTAGAATTTTGATCAGGAATCCTAAATTCATTATGATATTTCCCCGGCAACGGCGCCAAAAATCTGATGCGATTCCGGTTGACGTACTAAATAGGTGTTATTTTACCCTATGTCGATTATGATTAATTAAGGACTGTGACTGACTAATTGTCACGTTTAGTCTTATGGTGTCACTTAATCAGCCAGAATCTAAGGCAGAGTACCTATCGTGTAGCTAGTCTATTGGAAAGTATCTACGATTTTACTAAGTTAATTATCGTACTCCCAGGGAAGTGGCAACGGCTTAGTAGTAACTAGCCTCTTATCCTAACTCTTATCTTATGATCCAGTTATGCAATCTTCATCAAATACTTTGATGAGAGGGTGATCCATTCTCCACTAGGTTCAAGTCTAATTAACCCTAGAAGTGTTTTAAAGATAAGTTCTGATTCTATGTTATACTGTTCCTATATGTTGATTGACCTATATTCGAGTGTTAAGATATATAGCCTGGAATGCAACTATGTTCTGTGTCTAAAGGTGTACCACATCTGAGTCTCTATGCTACCGCCCCCTATCATTAAGGTAAACGGCCCTACTCACGGTAACAAAGACAGTTATGAAAGCCCTATGTCACTTTCGGGGATCACTCTGAAGGCTCGTAATCGCTGGCATAACGCTCTACTCAGCCTACCTAGACTACTCTAACAAGCCAGGTGTTCAGCATGTTATTTTATCTAGTATGGCAGACACCAATACTAATTGATCCCTGTTAAACTAAACAGGTTATGAATAGACCGTGGTTAGGAATTGTCTATAACCCTATTTTAGTTTAAAAGAAACTACATTAGACATGCAGACATAATGATTATTTAGCAGGTGGCTATTTCCAGAAAAACATAATAACTTCAACATACAAAACAACTATTCATAAAATCATAATCTGATATTCATAATTGATGTTTAGGACAAAGCAATAAAACATATAAGAGAGGGGTATGGGGACTGATGCCATAAAGAAATCACCCTTTACTTAGTCTCGCCTACAGAGCGTACTGCTGTATACGTCGTATTGCTCACCCTGACTCTGCTCACCAGAACCTTCGGAGGTCGCTTCCTCAGCCTAGTAACTGGGCTTTACCTTAATACCCAGCTTAAGCCCAGCCCTGTAGATTGACTCTTCGAACGCCTAGAGCTCTCTTAGGGTCTCCTAACGAAACCCCGGGTATTCTATGAATACCGAAAATGAACCTATCTATAGAAACCTAAGATCTGAGACTATTTCTCAGAAACTAAAACAAAACACTAATAAGAAAGAAAACTGAGATCCGAGTCTCTGAGTGAGTTGTGTACTGGAAAACTGTACACTGGAAACCACTTAATGACTCAGATCGAGTGGAGAGGGTTGAATTCAACTACTGGAGGCCTGGGGTATTTATAGCAGCTTCCCGGAGTGAAAATCTCTAAAAAATTCGATGTGGGACAGCTTCTGGCGGCTCGGGACGCCCGTCCTGATTCGTTGACCAGGTTCGGGACGCCCGTCCCGGTTCAGGACGCCCGTCCTGGCGGTTTGACTGGGTCGGGACGCCCGTCCCGGACCTTTGACCGGGTTAACATTACCAAAAATTGCGTTTTTGCCCCAGAATTTGCTGTTTTCGTCTACTTTTCACCTGATACTTCCAAAATCATAAAAACCGTGAAATCAAGTAAATAGTAAACAATTAATGTCAATTTACTCTCAATTTCACATTAAAACATATATAAAAACATGCTAAAAATGTGATACGATTTTCGCGTATCAGCTGAGGAATAATTCGGAAGATGGAAACTTTCAGAAGATACCACTACAGCAAAACCCCTACCCGCAGAATCAACAGATGAGATACTGACAACAATTAAAGTCAGACCAGTGCAAGCAAGTGATCTATCAAGTGGTATCGAACGGTCGAAGGATATAGAGGAATTTGGCGTTGTATCAGGAGCATAGCAATGGAGGAGCTTGTATCCCCTACATACAATCAGCTGTGAGAAACTTCCCCAGATCTACACCACTGGAGCCTCCTACCACCACGGCTTCGCCAAAGCTGCAAGTATCTTTTCTGCCATTCAAAAATTGCATGTAATACCTTCACTGACATTGGCAGGTAGGCACACCAATCCAAAGAAATCTCATTCCTAGACACGTTCCTTCCAGATACGTTGCTACGATTACGAGAAACTTTGCGAATGATTCGAGAAAACAGTCCTTGGGGCTTGAGTCATTCCTCACATGGATATGCCACTACCTGGAGCTCGACAATGAAGGATCGGAGCCGACGTAATCCGTTCCAATATCTAGAGCTTGCAGAGTCAAGAACACCTCAGCAATAGCACATGGCTAAGGTGAAGAGCCAATTGACAGATCAGAGAAGACCCTTCTGCTCACGACATGAAGGGAGTTTTTCTAATCATCATATTCCTTTTATTTCATTTCTTTTGTGTTCTGTTTTGCTATCCTTCTTGTTTTGTTGCCTTATTTTCTCTCTTACCCTTAGTTAGTCGAATAAGTGTGGGGTAAGAGTTCTTTGTTTTGTTCTTGAGTTCTTTGTTTTGTTTTTCTTCTTGTTTGCAAATAAGTGTGGGGTAGTTTAGCTATGCATGAACACTGAGGACAATATCAGACTTAAGTGTGGGGTAGCAGTGCACAGTGCACTGTAGTAGTTTTGAAAATTTTGCATGATTTTGCTTGTTTTCCCCATATTTTCACAACCTTCCAATTTTTTTTTAAAAGTTTTCATTCTTTCAGACTTCTAAATGCAGTATGATTGGTTAAACATTTGCTTATGTCTATGATATGTGAGTAGAAGTTATGTTTAGTAGGAGGCAATACGATAACTATTTTGAACTAATTGATTAGAAATAGGTAATTCTTGATAACTGAGCACAACTTAGTCTGGATTAGAGACATCAGCCAATTACCTTTTCGAGACTTAACTAGATAAAATTAGACCAGTTGTGGATGTGTTGGCAATTAGAATGACTAGATGAGACTCTGAGCTAAAAGTGAAAAGAAACAGAAGAAAGTTAATCAAATAAGGGTAGTTTGCCAGCGGCCTTCGCTACTCGAGCACCACTCCTTCGGGGAACTTAAAGCCTGATGCCCTAAGGTCGTGTAGGTCTGGGAGTCATCGGAGTGGGACTCGCTACATGGGTAGTTAAAGTTGACGTGTTCTAAGCAGACTCAAAATACCCTGAATCTATAAAGAAAAATCAATAAATACTAAATCATTAAAAATCTGATCACCAAGACTCAGAACTCAGAAGGTTGTTTGTTGTCAGTATGTCTAGCGACGGGTCGAAGTGTTTTCTGGTAACAGTCAAGACGAGAGTTTATTGTGTTGACTATCTGGTCTAGACAAGTACACACACTACACATCAGGAAAACCTTGTGACTAAGAAAAGAATTCAACCTAGTTGTTAAGTTTTTTTCTGCTTGATCTAACAATCTACTAGAGACATTTGAGACCTTGTCATAGCAACCTAACCAGTCAGACATGTGTTAAGAATCGTCTGAATAATTTTTGGAATAAAAACATGAATAGGAAATTTAAGTGACTGCACTATGATTTAGAATCACTAACTTTAAGTAGACTTTGCTTGAGGACAAGCAAAAAGCTAAGTGTGGGGTTATCTGATATGCATAAATCATATCACATTTTTAGCATGTTTTAGGCATGATTTAGGGTGAAATTGAGGGCAAATCGGTCTTAATTGCTCGTTATTAACTCAATTTCACAGTTTTTATGATTTTGGAAGTGTCATGTGAAAAGTGGAAGAAAATGGCAAATTTCGGGGCAAAAACATAATTTTTTAGAAGTTCGGACTTCGGGGAGGACGTCCCGGTTCAGGACGGGCGTCCTGACCTGGTCAATAGACCGGGACGGGCGTCCCAATCCGGGACGGGCTTCCCAAACCAGAATTCAAAATCCCACATCAAATTTTTGAGTGTACAATTCATCCCTCCAGAAAACTGTTATAAATACCTCAGGCCTTCCTCAGTTGAATTCATCCCTCTCCACTTGATCTGAGTCATTCAGTGGTTTCCAATGTACAATTCTCGAGTACACAACTCACTCAGAGACTCAGATTTCAGTATAAGTTTTCTTTCTTTCCTTTTAGTGTTTCGTTTTTCTTAGTTTATGAGAATTAGTCTCAGATCCTAGGCTTCGATAGATAGGTTCATTTATGGTATTCATAGAATACCCAGGATTTGGTTAGGAGATCCTAAGAGGGCTCTAGGCGTTCAATTATGAATACTGGATTATGGTTGTTATGGATATTTTTTATATATGTTGAAGTTATTATGTTTTTCCAGAAATAGCCACCTGCTTAATATTCATTATGTCTGCATGTCTAATGTGCTCTTTTAAACTAAAATTAGGGTTATAGACAATTCCTAACCACGGTCTATTCATAACCTGTTTAGTTTAACAGACATCAATTAGTATTGGTGTCTGCCATGCTAGATAAAATAACCTGTGGAACACCCTGTTTGTTAGAGTAGTCTAGGTAGGAGCCGAGTAGAGCGTTTATGCCGGCGGTTATGGGCAAGTAGCATGATCCCTGAAGTGACATAGGGCTTTCATAGCTGTCTTTAGTAGTAACCGTGAGTAGGGCCGTTTACCTTGGCAATGGGGTGGTTTATCAGAGACCTCGGATGTGGTACGCCTTTAGACACAGAACATAGTTGCAATCCAAGCTAAGATGCATCTAAAATACTCGAAGATAGGTCAATCAACATGTAGGAATAGTATAACATAGAATCAGGACTTTATCTACAAAACACTTTTAGGCCTAATTAGACTTAAACCTAGTGGAGAAAGGATCACCCTCTCATCAAAGTTATTGATGAAGATTGCATAACTGGAACATAAGATAAGAGTTAGGGTAAAAGGCTAGTTACTACTAAGCCGTTACCACTTCCCCGGGAGTACGATATTTATTTAATAAAATCGTAGATACTTTCCAACAGACTAGCTACACGATAGGTACTCTGCCTTAGGTTCTGGCTGATTAAGTGACACTATAGAGACTAAATGTAACAATTAGTCAATCTCAGTCCTTAATTACTCATAATCAACATAGGGTAAAATAATACCTATTTAGCATATCAGTCGGAAACGCATCAATAAGTACTCTGCCTTAGGTTCTGATTGATTAAGTGACAGTATAGATACTAAATGTGACAATTAGTCAGGCTAAGTCCTTAATTACTCATAATCAACATATGGTAAAACAACACCTGATACGCGAAAATCGTATCACTTTTTTAGCATGTTTTTATGTATGATTTCGGGTGAAATTGAGGGCAAATTGATCTGAATTGTTTGTTATTTACTCAATTTCACGGTTTTTATGATTTTGGAAGTGTCAGGTGAAAAGTAGACGAAAACAGCAAATTTTGGGGCAAAAACGCAATTTTTGAAAATATTGACTTAGTCAACGGGTCAGGACGGGCGTCCTGAACCCGGGACGGGCGTCCCGACCCAGTCAACCCACCGGGACGGGCATCTAGGACTCGGGACGGGTGTCCCGACCTGGTCAACAGATCAGGACGGGCATCCCAATCCGGGACAGGCGTCCCGAGCCCCCAGAACCAGTCCCACATCGCATTTTTGCTGAAAAATCACCCCGGGAAGGTGCTATAAATACCCCAGGCCTCCAGCAGTTGAATTCATTCCTCTCCACTCGATCTGAGTCATTAAGTGGTTTCCAGTGTACACTTCTCTTGTACACAACTCGCTCAGAGACTCGGATCTCAGTTTTCTTTCTTATTAGTGTTTTGTTTTAGTTTTTGAGAAATAGTCTCAGATCTTAGGCTTCTATAGATAGGTTCGTTTCTGGTATTCATAGAATACCCGGGATTTCGTTAGGAGATCCTAAGAGGGCTCGAGGCGTTCAAAGAGTTAGTCTACAGGGCTGGGCTTAAGCTGGGTATTAAGGTAAAGCCCAGTTACTAGGCTGAGGAAGCGTCCTCCGAAGATCCTAGCGAGCAGAGTCAGGGCGAGCAATACGACATATACAGCAGTACGCTCCGTCGGTTAGACTACGTAAAGGGTGATTTCTTTATGGCATCAGTCCCCATGTCCCTCTCTTATATGTTGTTATTGTATTGTTCTAAATATTT
The DNA here is from genome assembly GCA_027405835.1 of Asclepias syriaca. NCBI lineage: Eukaryota > Viridiplantae > Streptophyta > Magnoliopsida > Gentianales > Apocynaceae > Asclepias > Asclepias syriaca. Next base: position 20,232,166 of record CM049926.1, on the reverse strand, counting down.
ATTATGAATGCGAGATTACGATTTTTATGAATAATTGTTTTATATGTTGACGTTGTTATGTTTTTCCGAAAATAGCCACCTGCTAAATATTCACTATGTCTGCATGTTTAATGTGCTCTTTTAAACTAAAGTTAGGGTTATAGACAATTCCTAACCACGGTCTAATCATAACCTGTTTAGTTTAACAGACATCAATTAGTATTGGTGTCTGCCATGCTAGATAAAATAACATACTGAACACCCTGTTTGTTAGAGTAGTCTAGGGGAAGCCGAGCCGAGTCCGATTATGCCGGCGGCTAGGGCAAGCGGTATGATCCCCGAAGTGACATAGGGCTTTCATGGATGCCTTCGTCCCGAACCGTGAGTAGGGCCGTCATTAAGGTAGGGCGGTTTATTAGAAACCTCGGATGTGGTATGCCTTTAGACACAGAACATAGTTGCAATCCAGGCTAAGACATGTCTAAAATATTCGAACTTAGGTCATTCAACATATAGGAACAGTATAACATAGAATCAGAACTCATCCATAAAACACTTCTAGGATTAATTAGACTTAAACCTAGTGGAGAACGGATCACCCTCTCATCAAAGTTATTGATGAAGATTGCATAACTGAATTATAAGATAGGAGTTAGGATGAAAGGCTAGTTACTACTAAGCCGTTGCCACTTCCCTGGGAGTACGATATTTAACTTAATAAAATCGTAGATACTTTCCAATAGACTAGCTACACGATAGGTACTCTGCCTTAGGTTCTGGCTGATTAAGTGACACCATAGAGACTAAATGTGACAATTAGTCAATCACATTCCTTAATTATTCATAATCAACATAGGGTAAAATAACACCTATTTAGCACGTCAACCGGAAATGCATCAGATTTTTGGCGCCGTTGCCGGGGATCGAACCCGGGTCTCCACGGTGACAGCGTGGGATACTGATCCCCGAAGTGACATAGGGCTTTCATGGATGCCTTCGTCCCGAACCGTGAGTAGGGCCGTCATTAAGGTAGGGCGGTTTATTAGAAACCTCGGATGTGGTACGCCTTTAGACACAGAACATAGTTGCAATCCAGGCTAAGACATGTCTAAAATATTCGAACTTAGGTCATTCAACATATAGGAACAGTATAACATAGAATCAGAAGTCATCTATAAAACACTTCTAGGATTAATTAGACTTAAACCTAGTGGAGAACGGATCACCCTCTCATAAAAGTTATTGATGAAGATTGCATAACTGAATTATAAGATAGGAGTTAGGATGAAAGGCTAGTTACTACTAAGTCGTTGCCACTTCCCTGGGAGTACGATATTTAACTTAATAAAATCGTAGATACTTTCCAACAGACTAGCTACACGATAGGTACTCTGCCTTAGGTTCTGGCTGATTAAGTGACACCATAGAGACTAAATGTGACAATTAGTCAATCACAGTCCTTAATTATTCATAATCAACATAGGGTAAAATAACACCTATTTAGCACGTCAACCGGAAACGCATCAGATTTTTGGGATTTACCATAATGAATTTAGGATTATCTATAATGAATTTAGGATTATTGGCCACAATTCTAGAGACTTATGATAGGTAACGGTAGTAACCTAGACTTTTGAATTACACTTATCTTATACTAGTTAGACAATCACTTTCCTAAATATAGGATTATCATAACTAATTAATTTTAGATAATATCTGGAATTAAGACACTTGGGATAATCAAATTTTAGAAAATTATTCTAAAACCATATTAAGGAAATTTACCTGCTTTCTAAATTAAACATAAAAAGAAAAAAATGTTAAAAATTTAAAATCCCAAAAAGAATGTATCTTTCTTGCTCAACGGTGAGTTGTTCCCTTTCCCTATCTCTTGTTTTTTTAGTTGTTTTCTTAGTTGCTCTTTTTCGTGTTTTTCTTCCTTTATTTAATTTCGAAGAAATAAAAATGGAAATGAGGATAAAATATATTTTCTTCTGAGTTGTAAAATGTTGGCTTAGATTTTTATCGGGAAGAAACTCTATTTTAGAATTTTCTTAGAGTCATGCCGGCCTTATTAGGACGAGTTATGAAATAGTTTTTCCTTAATAGCCAGACCTTTGAATGTTCTATTGAAAAAAAGGATGTTCCTTTTATTTTGCTGATGATTGCATGAGAACTTTTAAACCGAAAGGAATTACTGCACCCATTATGGCATCACCTGATTGAAATCTGCTTTTTGAATTAATATGTGATGTAATGATGTAGTACGAATTGTTTGATGATAAGAAAGTTTATGCATGATAAATTCCGATCTTATCTAGTCTTGTCTAAAAACAATAGGTTACACTGATCACTCTGAGATATCTGCGTTCAATAAAACTAATGATGAACCAAGATTGATTAGTTAAGTTCTATTGAATTTGATATAGAAAGAAGGGATAAGAAAAAGGGTTGAAAATCTAGAAAGCAAACCATTTGTCTAGATTAGAAAACCCCGAGTTAGTGGCTAGTGTAATACTGATAAATTTTTGGATGAAAACTTATTTGCATTGTTTGCTATGTATAATAATTCTCATATGTGGTTTATTTCAAATTATCTAGTCACTGAATAAGTTCCAAGTGATATGACTTATCAGCAAAAGAAGAGATTCTTTGCTGATTTGAAATATTACTACTGGGCAGTTTCTCTTCTATTTCAAATTTTTGCAGATCAGTTGATCAGAAGACGTGTCTCGAAAAACGAAGGCCATAAAATTTTGGAGCATTGTCATCAAGGATCTACAAGAGACCAATTGACTGCTATCAACACTGTCCGGAAAGTGTTGAAAGTAGGATCTTGTTGACCCACCATATTCAAGGACTTTTGTATCTCTGATACAGTCCTGCGATGCTTGCCAAATAACAAGTAACACATCTTCCAGAGATCATCTACCCCAGCGACGTACACAGAATGTTGCAACAGTTAATATCAGGGGTATTTCAAATCCTTTTCTCTTTCTTCCTTTAAACATAATTACATCATAGTAGTCATGGAACACTTTTCAAAATGGCCTGAACCATAGGCATTACCTACTAATGATGTTAAAGTCATGTGCAGATTCTAGTTGTTTTCCAAATTCAGAGTGCCGATGTCTTAGGAAGAAATGTTCAGCCTGTGTATCAAATCTGTGAAATCTACTAAGTACCACACTTTAGCAGGGATTGCTATGGGAATGACTGACCATTCCAAAAGAGGTAGGAGTAGGTTACTGCAGAATGCTGCTCCAATGGGAAATGCATACAATTCCAGCTGGAGGAATGATACGGGACTTAGCTGAGGAATAATTCGGAAGCTGGAAACTTTCAGAAGATACCACCACAGCAAAACCCCTACCCACAGAATCAATAGATGAAATACTGGCAACAATTAAAGCCAGACCAGTGCAAGCAAGTGATCTACCAAGAGGTAACGAACGGTCAACAGATATAGAGGAATTTGGCATTGTGTCGGGAGCATAGCAATGGAGGAGCTTGCATTCCCTGCATACCAATCAGCTGTGAGAAACTTCCCCAAGGAAGTCTCAAATACTTGGGCCCAGATCTATAAAACTGGAGCCCCTACCACCACAGCTTTGCCAAAACTTCAGGTATCTTTTCTTCCATTCGAGACTTGCATGCCATACCTTCACTAACATTGGCAGGTAGGCACACCAATCCAAAGAAGTCTCATTCCTAGACACGTTCCTTCTGGACACGTTGCTACGATTACGAGAAACTTTGCAGATGATTCGAGGAAATAGTCCTTGGGGCTTGAGTCATTCATCAAATGGATATGCCACTACCTAGAGCTCGACAATGAAGGATCGGAGCTGGCGTCATCCGTTCCAATATCTAGAGCTTGCAGAGTCAAGAACACCTCAGCAATAGCACATGGCTAAGGTGAAGAGCCAATTGACAGATCAGAGAGGACCCTTCTGCTCGCGACATGAAGGGAGTTTTTCTAATCCTCATGATCCTTTACTTTTATTTTCTTCATTTTTGTGTCCTGTTTTGTTATTTCTTTGGTTGTTTTATTTTCTCTCTTACCTTTAGTTAGTCAAATAAGTGTGGGGTAAGAGTTTTCTATTTTGTTTTTGTTTCTTGTTTTCAAATAAGTGTGGGGTAGTTTAGATATGCATGAACACTGAGGACAGTGCCAGAATTAAGTGTGGGGTAGTAGTGCACGGTGCACTGTAGCAGTTTGCAAAATTTTTTGCATGCTTTTGCTTGTTTTCCTCGTATTTCACACCCTTCCAAAAAATTTTCAAAATTTTTTCCGTCTTTCAGACGTCTAAATGCAGTATGCTTGGTTAAACAATTGCTTATGTCTATGATATGTAGGTAGTATGTTATGGTTAGTAGGAGATAATTGATAGCTATCTTGGACTAATTGATTAGGAATAGGGAATTCCTGATACGGAGCACAAACTTTGTCCGGATTAGAGACCTCAGCCAATTGCCTGTTCGAGACTTAACTAGATAAAATTAGACTAGTTGTGGATATATTGGCAGTTAGAATGACTAGATGAGACCCTGAGCTAAAAGTGAAAAGAAACAAAAGGAAGTTAATCAAATAAGGGTAGTTTGCCAGCGGCCTTCGCTACTCGAGCACCACTCCTTCGGGGAACTTAAAGCCTGATGCCCTAAGGTCGTGTAGATCTGGGAGTCATCGGAGTGGGACTCGCTACATGGGTAGTTGAAGTTGACGTGTTCTAAGCAGACTCAAAATACCCTGAATCTATAAAGAAAATAACTAAATGCTAAAACGTTAAAAATCTGATCACCAAAGCTCAGAACTCAAAAAGTTGTCTGTTGTTAATATGTCTAGCGATAGGTCGAAGTGTTATCTGGTAGTAGTTAAGACAAGAGTACATTGTGTTGACTATCTGGTCTAGACAAGTACACAAACTACACATCAGGAAGACCATGTGACTAAGAAAAAGTTCAACCTAGTTGTTGATTTGTTTTTTGCCTAATCATAACAAGCTACTAAAAACATCTAAGACCTTGTCATAGCAACCTAACCAGTCAGACCTGTGTTAAGACTTGTCTGAAGAATTTTTGGAATAAAAACATGACTAGGAATTTAAGTGACTGCACTACGGTTTAGAATCACTAACTTCAGGTAGACTTTGCTTGAGGACAAGCAAAAAGCTAAGTGTGGGGTTATATGATACGCGAAAATCGTATCACTTTTTTAGCATGTTTTTATGTATGATTTCAGGAGATCCTAAGAGGGCTCGAGGCGTTCGAAGAGTCAGTCCACAGGGCTGGGCTTAAGCTGGGTATTAAGGTAAAGCCCAGTTACTAGGCTGAGGAAGCGTCCTCCGAAGGTCCTAGCGAGCAGAGTCAGGGCGAGCAATACGACATATACAACAGTACGCTCCGTCGGCGAGACTACGTAAAGGGTGATTTCTTTATGGCATCAGTCCCCATGTCCCTCTCTTATAGTTGTTATTGTATTGTTCTAAATATTTATTATGAATGCGAGATTACGCTTTTTATGAATAGTTGTTTTATATGTTGACGTTGTTATGTTTTTCCAGAAATAGCCACCTGCTAAATATTCACTATGTCTGCATGTTTAATGTGCTCTTTTAAACTAAAGTTAGGGTTATAGACAATTCCTAACCCCTGTCTAATCATAACCTGTTTAGTTTAACAAGCATCAATTAGTATTGGTATCTGCCATGCTAGATAAAATAACATACTGAACACCATGTTTGTTAGAGTAGTCTAGGGGAAGCCGAGCCGAGTCCGATTATGCCGGCGGCTAGGGCAAGCGGTATGATCCCCGAAGTGATATAGGGCTTTCATGGATGCCTTCGTCCCGAACCGTGAGTAGGGTCATCATTAAAGTAGGGCGGTTTATTAGAAACCTCGGATGTGGTACGCCTTTAGACACAGAACATAGTTGCAATCCAGGCTAAGACATGTCTAAAATATTCGAACTTAGGTCATTCAACATATAGGAACAGTATAACATAGAATCAGAACTCATCTATAAAACACTTCTAGGATTAATTAGACTTAAACCTAGTGGAGAACGGATCACCCTCTCATCAAAGTTATTGATGAAGATTGCATAACTGAATTATAAGATAGGAGTTAGGATGAAAGGCTAGTTACTACTAAGCCGTTGCCACTTCCCTTGGAGTACTATATTTAACTTAATAAAATCGTAGATACTTTCCAACAGACTAGCTACACGATAGGTACTCTGCCTTAGGTTCTGGCTGATTAAGTGACACCATAGAGACTAAATGTGACAATTAGTCAATCACAGTCCTTAATTATTCATAATCAACATAGGGTAAAATAACACCTATTTAGCACGTCAACCGGAAACGCATCAACACCTATTTTAGTATATCAGTCGGAATGCATTAGATTTTTGGCGTCGTTGCCGGGGAAATATCATAATGAATTTAGGATTATTGGCCACAATTCTAGAGACTTATGATAGGTAACGGTAGTAACCTAGACCTTAGACCTAACACTTATTTTATGCTAGTTAGACAATCAATTTCCGAAATATACGGTTATCATAACTAATTAATTTTAGACATTATCGGAAATTAAGACATTTAGGATAATCAAATTTTAGAAAATTATTCTAAAACCATATTGAGGAAATTTAACTGCTTTCTAAATAAAATATAAAAAGAAAAAAATGTTTAAAATTAAAACAAAAAAAAAATGTATTTTTCTTGCTCAACAGTAAGTTGTTCTTTTTCCCTATCTCTTGTATTATTAGTTCTTTCATATTTGAATATTTGTTTTCTTCCAATTTTTCTAATCTTTCACTTCCTCTGTTACTCCACTAACCAGTTTGCTTAGGCTTAAACGTATTCTTCTCTGTAGTTGCATGACTCGAACTTCAGAAGCTAACCTTGAAACCCCAGTTGAGAATCCCGAACATCTCATCCGTACAGCTAATAGGCGAAGAACAGAGATGGCTGCTGAAAGACCTCCCCTCGAATCCTACATCCAGCCACAGTCTGTTCTAGTATCATCCGCCATTAAAATCCCTGGAAACCCTCGCTATGATCTTAAACCGAATGTGATCCAGTTGATTATTAATCGGGTTCAGTTTGGAGGAACTGCAGCCGAGAATCCGCTAGAACACTTATCCGACTTCTCCTCTCTTTGAGAAGGCCTCAAGGGAGATCATGTTACAAAAGTAACCAAACTACACCTCTTTCCCTACTCACTGAGGGACAGAGCTAAGAGATGGTTGGCCCAGCTACCTACTAACTCCATCACCTCATGGGATGAGTTAAGCAAAGCCTTCCTGGAAGAGTACTACTCTACAGCAAGGGTCCTAGAATATCGAAGGGCTCTATCTAGTTTCACTCAAGCTGCTGACGAGACAGTGATCGAAGCTTGGGACAGATTCAAGGAGCTACTCAGGCTCTGCCCCCAACATAGACTTACCGAAGCACTGTTGATCCAGCAATTCTACGGGGGTATGACGGACATGGGCAAGCAAGTTCTTGATGGACTCAATCACTAGAGCGGTTTCAATGGAATGAGTGATGTAGATGCTAGAAACGCTCTGGAGAGGCTCTATAGGAATAGCAAGAACTGGCGCACAAGCGACTGAGCTAAGAAGCAACCAGTAAATGCGGCCCTCGCCTCCACTGATGATCAATTTGAGGCACTAAAGGCCAGCATTACTAATCAACTGAATGCTTTCCAACAAGGGAAAAGCATTCAGCCAGTATATCAAGTCTGCGAATTTTGCCAAGGACCACATTTTAGTGGAGATTGTTATGGTAATGGAATATTGACTATTCCAGAAGATATGGAACAAGTGGATGTAGTTAACTCTGCTCCCATAGGAAATACCTACAATCCCACCTAGAAGAACCATCCAGGATTCAGTTGGAGAAACAATTCTGGGATTGCTAACTTCCAAAAAAGGGTGCCTCAGCAACTGCCCTATCCGCAGAACCAGCAAGTCACTCTGCCCGCACCAAGGAACTACATCGTTCCAGTCGACCCCATGCAAGAATTCAGGGACATACTGAAAGGCATTGCCGACTCTAACAAGGAGATGATAGAGTCTAACAGGAAAGTCCAGGAAGCTCATGCAGAAAGAATCCAGCAGAACAAGAATAGACAGAAGCAGACCGAGCAAACAGTTAGAAATACACAAGCTGCTATATAAACCTTGGAGAGACAAATGGGCCAGCTATCCACCCATCTCCTCATAGGTCCCAGGGAACGCTACCAAGTAACACTGAGACCAACCCCCAAACTGAATGCAAGACCATCACTCTAAGATCTGGTAAAGTTCTATCTCCATCTTCGCCCAAACCATCTGACCCTCCTATTCTTGTGCAGGAACCAGAAGAAGGCTCCAAGGATCCAACACCGACGGATGTCGAAACCGAAGTAGCAAGGAAAGGGAAGACGAAGTTTATTCTTGAGTACCGACCAAAAGTACCTTACCTTGCCAGACTTATACAGAATAAAGATAAGGAGCAATTTGAAAAGTTTCTTAAGAATTTTAGTCAAATTCATGTTAATTTGCCTTTACTTGATGTTATTTCTGAAATGCCAAAGTATGCTAAGTTTTTAAAAGAAGTCGTTAGTAATAAAAGAAAATTTGACATGGACAAGGTGGTTCTTAATGAAGAGTGCCCGGCGGTTTTGATGAATAAACTGCCGTCTAAATAGAAAGATCCTGGTTGCTTTACCTTGCCATGTACAATTGGAAATATTACTAACATGCATGCATTAGCAGACTTAGGAGCTAGTATTAATCTCATGTCATCTAGTTTATTTGATAAATTAGGATTGCATGATTTGAAAACGACTAGGATGTGCATACAACTTGAAGATAGGATAGTCAAAATCCCTAAAGGAATAATTGAAAATTTGTGTTCCCCGTGGACTTTGTTGTCATGGATATGAATGGGGAAGGAGGAGTTCCCCTGATCCTAGGTCGACCATTTCTAGCTACCTCAAAAGCAATAATAGACGTCAGTAATGGTCAAATCAAGTTAAGGGTAGGTAATGAGGACATCACTTTTGATCTGAATGAAACCCTTAGGTATCCCATGCATTTAGATGATACTTGCTTTTGTGTGGATGCTATTGAGCACTTGATTGAAATTAACATGACAGACCTATGCTCAAACTATCAAGTCTTGAGTGAGGACTCCCTAGAATTAGAGGAGACTGAACTTAGCTCTTCCGAATATGAAATTAACTCTGATAGTTTCACTGAGATAGGTGATGATGAGATGAAGAAAGAACAGAATTCATTTGAAGATCCACCAGACTTGGAACTGAAGGAATTGCCCACTCATCTGTGTTATGCATTCCTAGACGACAACAAGAAACTTCCCATTATTCTTGCAACTAATCTGACTGCAGAACAACGGAAGTTAACAGTGGACATGTGCAGAAAGTATAGAAGAACCTTTGCCTACAAAATTGCAGACATTCCAGGTATTAATCCAAGCTTTTGTTCGCATAAGATTCTTCTAGAAAATGATTATAAGCCATGTGTGCAACCTCAAAGGTGGTTGAATCCTAATATGTGTGATGTTGTTAAGAAAGAAGTAATCAAACTGTTAGATGTAGGACTTATCTATCTGATGCGATTCCGGTTGACGTACTAAATAGGTGTTATTTTACCCTATGTCGATAATGATTAATTAAGGACTGTGATTGACTAATTGTCACGTTTAGTCTTATGGTGTCACTTAATCAGCCAGAATCTAAGGCAGAGTACCTATCGTGTAGCTAGTCTATTGGAAAGTATCTACGATTTTACTAAGTTAATTATCGTACTCCCAGGGAAGTGGCAACGGCTTAGTAGTAACTAGCCTCTTATCCTAACTCTTATCTTATGATCCAGTTATGCAATCTTCATCAAATACTTTGATGAGAGGGTGATCCATTCTCCACTAGGTTCAAGTCTAATTAACCCTAGAAGTGTTTTAAAGATAAGTTCTGATTCTATGTTATACTGTTCCTATATGTTGATTGACCTATATTCGAGTGTTTTAGATATATCTTAGCCTGGAATGCAACTATGTTCTGTGTCTAAAGGTGTACCACATCTGAGTCTCTATGCTACCGCCCCCTATCATTAAGGTAAACGGCCCTACTCACGGTACGAACAAAGACAGTTATGAAAGCCCTATGTCACTTTCGGGGATCACTCTGAAGGCTCGTAATCGCTGGCATAACGCTCTACTCAGCCTACCTAGACTACTCTAACAAGCCAGGTGTTCAGCATGTTATTTTATCTAGTATGGCAGACACCAATACTAATTGATGCCTGTTAAACTAAACAAGTTATGAATAGACCGTGGTTAGGAATTATCTATAACCCTATTTTAGTTTAAAAGAAACTACATTAGACATGCAGACATAATGATTATTTAGCAGGTGGCTATTTCCGGAAAAACATAATAACTTCAACATACAAAACAACTATTCATAAAATCATAATCTGATATTCATAATTGATGTTTAGGACAAAGCAATAAAACATATAAGAGAGGGGTATGGGGACTGATGCCATAAAGAAATCACCCTTTACTTAGTCTCGCCTACAGAGCGTACTGCTGTATATGTCGTATTGCTCGCCCTGACTCTGCTCACCAGAACCTTCGGAGGACGCTTCCTCAGCCTAGTAGCTAGACTTTACCTTACGTCCTGGGCTTAAGCCTAGCCCTGTGGACTGACTCTTCGAACGCCTAGACCTCTCTTAGGATCTCCTAACGAAATCCCGGGTATTCTATGAATACCAGAAACGAACCTATCTATAGAAACCTAAGATCTGAGACTATTTCTCAGAAACTAAAACAAACACTAATAAGAAAGAAAACTGAGATCCGAGTCTCTGAGTGAGTTGTGTACTGGAAAATTGTACACTGGAAACCACTTAATGACTCAGATCGAGTGGAGAGGGATGAATTCAACTGCTGGAGGCCTGGGGTATTTATAGCAGCTTCTCGGAGTGAAAATCTCTGAAAAATTCGATGTGGGACAGCTTCTGGCGGCTCGGGACGCCCGTCCTGATTCGTTGACCAGGTTCAGGACGCCCGTCCTGGCGGTTTGACTGGGTCGGGACGCCCGTCCCGGACCTTTGACCTGGTCAACATTTCCAAAAATTGCGTTTTTGCCCCAGAATTTGCTGTTTTCGTCTACTTTTCACCTGACACTTCCAAAATCATAAAAACCGTGAAATCAAGTAAATAGTAAACAATTAATGTCAATTTACTCTCAATTTCACATTAAAACATATATAAAAACATGCTAAAAATGTGATACGATTTTCACGTATCAGATAACCCCACACTTAGCTTTTTGCTTGTCCTCAAGCAAAGTCTACATGGAGTTAGTGATTTTAAACCGTAGTGCAGTCACTTAAATTCCTATCATGTTTTTATTCCAAAAATTCTTCAGACAATTCTTAACACAGGTCTGACTGGTTAGGTCGCTATGACAAGGTCTCAAATGTTTCTAGTAGCTTGTTATGATCAGGCAGAAAACAAATCAACAACTAGGTTGGACTTTTTTCTTAGTCACAGGGTCTTCCTGATGTGTAGTGTGTGTACTAGTCTAGACCAGATAGTCAACACAATGAACTCTTATCTTAACTGCTACCAGATAATACTTCGACCTATCGCTAGACATACTGACAACAGATAACTTTCTGAGTTCTGAGCTTTGGTGATCAGATTTTTAATGTTTTAGCACTTAGTTATTTTCTTTATAGATTCAGGGTATTTCGAGTTTGCTTAGAACACGTCAACTTCAACTACCCATGTAGCGAGTCCCACTCCGATGACTCCCAGATCTACACGACCTTAGGGCATCAGGCTTTAAGTTCCCCGAAGGAGTGGTGCTCGAGTAGCGAAGGCCGCTGGCAAACTACCCTATTGTAATTAACTTCCTTAATGTTCCTTTCACTTTTAGCTCAGAGTCTCATCTAGTCATTCTAACTGCCAATATATCCACAACTAGTCTAATTTTATCTAGTTAAGTCTCGAATAGGCAATTGGTTGAGCTCTCTAATCCAGACAAGGTTGTGCTCAGTTATCAGGAATTCCCTATTCCTAATCAATTAGTCCAAGATAGCTATCGACTATCTCCTACTAACCATAACATACTACCTACATATCATAGACATAAGCAATTGTTTAACCAAGCATACTGCATTTAGAAGTTTGAAAGACGGAAAAATTTTGAAAAATTTTGGAAGGGTGTGAAAATACGGGGAAAACAAGCAAAAGCATGCGAAAAATTTTTCAAACTGCTTCAAACTGCTACAGTGCACCGTGCACTGCTACCCCACACTTAAGTTTGGCACTGTCCTCAGTGTTCATGCATAGCTAATTACCCCATACTTATTTGAAAACAAGAAATAAAACATAATAAAACAAGAAAAAATAATGCAACAATTCTGTATGTCATATAAATCAATTTTGTACAAAGATTCATAGTCATACAGCCCAGACATACACAAAGAACAAGATAAACAAAAGACAAAAGAAAAAGAAAGAAAAGAAGGGGAGAGACAGACTAAGAACCCGGCGGGTCGCCATCCAGTGGACCGAGGTCTGTTAGGTCAAACTCGAAGTTCTCCGCTACTCGGGTAGTCTGCTGATGTATCTCCTCAATCCTACTGGTGATCATGGCGATCCTGTCATCCATCACCGCCAGTCGTCTGTCAACCTTGTCATCTATCATTGCCAGCCGTCTGTCAATCCGGTCCATGTCTCGACTGTATCGTGCCGATAGTTCTGCCAATCCGTGCGACATGTGTCGTTCAAAGGCAGTACGTGGCACGAACGTCTCGGATGGAGGGATATGCGGTGGAGCTGCTTCTGATGCCGAGGCCTGTCCTGGCTGCTCCGTGTGGATGGTGTAGCGGCCGCTCGCATCCCGGATAACCATTCCCATGTTCCGTAGGATGGTAACGTCTGTGGGAATAGTGGTTGGGGTGACCAGAGTAAGCTCCGAGCCCTCTATGTCCAACTCCAGGTAGCGGGCTATCCTGGTGATGAATGGCCCGAGCCCCAGATACTATTTCCGAGTGTCCGTAGCAAAACCCCGCATGATGACTGTGATAAGTCGAGCCATCTCTATTGTGGATCCCATATGCATGTTGGCCAAGAGGAATGTCTCCATCTGGGTGACATTCCCGGGGGCCGTCCGTCGTCCTGACAAAGTGTGTGCAATAATGGCATGTAAGTAGCGAAGAGCAGGATAGATACATGTGGCTTTCGAGGAGCTGTGCTGGTATGGGGCACCCGTCATACAAATCTGAGCCCAAGCAGCGGGGACGTCCGCAGTCGTGAAGTCTCGCACTGCTGTGGTGTATGCGGGCGTATCCAGCTCATCTCTCTGCCAGATACTCATGGCGACGCCGAACTCGGCCATGCTCATCGTCCGATCTATTTTGCCTAAGCGGAATGTGATATGCTCCTGATGGCATGCAAAGGATGCATAGAACTCACATACCAGCTCCAGGTACGTGGGCTCTGTGACGACGAATACTCGACTGTAGGGTAGTACATCGAGTATGCGTCTGACCTCAGCCTCTACTCCCAGTGTCTGTACTGCTGCCCAATCCAACGATCTGCCCGTCAGAATCGTGCGTCCGATGTATCCGTGACATCTCTCCTGATATGCTGTGCTGGAGGGAAACAGCATAAAAGGATGTGTCACTGAGGTAACTGTCATGGTAGATGTGGTACGAGCACGTTTGGCAGCCATTTGGGTTGAAAGTGTTTGAGAGATTTTGGGAGTTTTAGGTAGGAAGGAAGGTTCGAATTCGAATTCTGGAGGTGAATTTGAATTCAAAAGGGTGAAATTAGGCTAGGGAAAGATTTTGAAATTTTTGGCGGGAAATTCGAATTTTGGAGGGAAATTCGAATTTGGAAGGAAATTTAAAATTTAAATTTTGGAGGGAAATTTGAAATTTGAAATTTGAAAAGTTTGCCAAAGGTAAAGAGAGAGAGTTATTTGAGAGAGGTGGATTTTTGGAAGTGAATTTTGAGGGAAAAATGAAAAAATTGAGATTTTATAGAAGGGGAGGCCTTCGGGACGCCCGTCCGCCGGACGCCCCGGGTTGCCTCGGGACGCGTGCCAATTCCGAAAATTTATTTTTTTTCTTAATTCCTGCAAATCTCAGTATACCAAAAATAATCATAATTTTTAACAAGGCTTCATGTTATCCAATGAAATTCAGAAGTTGTTAAAAAAAAACTCTATGCAAAAATTCCTCAGTCTCACTTTTTCGAAAATCATACTACCCTAATTTTATTCCTATTTAAATTCAGCAAGAAAAACAAAAATTTGAATTTATACAATTTAGTTAATGAAAAATAAACTGCAATTGCAAAATTTTCGTTTTTCATAGAAATAAAATGTCTGAAGAAAATTGTTGAAAATAAAGGACCCTTTAAAAATGTTTGAAAAATAGAAAAATATGGGTCAATTATTCAAGTTTCAGTTCAAACTTATTATTTGCTGAAAATAAAAGTAAAAGAATCTTCCCTTTTTAACGAATCCTGTCTCTGATCTCCTGTAGTTCTGTCCGAATGCTTCGCATTTCTATGCGTATTGTTCGCATCTCATCCCTCTGCCTGTTTTGCTCACTGCGTAGATCAGCCATCTCTCGGAGTAGTTGTGCACCTTGGTTCTCCTGGAGATTGACCGTGGCTCTGAGTCGGTCTACGTTAGTTGTGATGTTCAGACTGAGTTGGTCTAAATGACACAGTCTGCTGGCAATCCCTTAGTGTGTCTATCTGCACGGACAACAGTGAATAATAACCGTTAGTACTCCCCGCAGATGAAGGGGTGCGCTCGTGAGGTGTTGGGGTGTATGCAGGAGAGGTGTCGGTGAATTTGGGTTTGATCAGGGGGTGGATTTTAGAGGAACTCTCTGGGTAGGAGGGTGAATTGGAGATCTCTGGGGTACTTCTCTAGGAGGAAAGGTATCCTCAGAAGGATCTTCTTCCGTGGGACTATGCTCACGGGTGTTCAGGAATCGTCTCACTAGTTCACTGGCATCAGGGCTTGAGGTTACTTCCACTGGTTGTGAGGAAGAGTCCCTCGTGGTACTTCTGGTGCGGGTCTAGAGGGGCCTTCTGGTTTCGTCTTCTTTGGTCCTGGAGTGTCAGGGTTTTCTGTTTTCTTTGCCTGGTTAGTAGCTGCTCTTGTTCTCTTCATCTTGAGTGCAAAGTCTGGTTAGAAATAACAAATAACAAAACAGGAAAGTAAAAAGAACAAGAAAATATTTTTATGGATTTTGAAATTTATTTAGAAAGCAGGTAAATTTCCTCAATATGGTTTTTAATTTTCTAAAATTTGATTATCCTAAGTCTTAATTCAGATACATCTAAAATTAATTAGTTATGATAATCCTATATTCAGGAAAGTGATTGTCTAACTGGTATAACATAAGTGTTAATCAAAAGTCTAGGTTACTACCGTTACCTATCATAAGTCTCTAGAATTGTGGCCAATAATCCTAAATTCATTATGATATTTCCCCGGCAACGGCGCCAAAAATCTGATGCGATTCCGGTTGACGTACTAAATAGGTGTTATTTTACCCTATGTCGATTATGATTAATTAAGGACTGTGATTGACTAATTGTCACGTTTAGTCTTATGGTGTCACTTAATCAGCCAGAATCTAAGGCAGAGTACCTATCGTGTAGCTAGTCTATTGGAAAGTATCTACGATTTTACTAAGTTAATTATCGTACTCCCAGGGAAGTGGCAACGGCTTAGTAGTAACTAGCCTCTTATCCTAACTCTTATCTTATGATCCAGTTATGCAATCTTCATCAAATACTTTGATGAGAGGGTGATCCATTCTCCACTAGGTTCAAGTCTAATTAACCCTAGAAGTGTTTTAAAGATAAGTTCTGATTCTATGTTATACTGTTCCTATATGTTGATTGACCTATATTCGAGTGTTTTAGATATATCTTAGCCTGGAATGCAACTATGTTCTGTGTCTAAAGGTGTACCACATCTGAGTCTCTATGCTACCGCCCCCTATCATTAAGGTAAACGGCCCTACTCACGGTACGAACAAAGACAGTTATGAAAGCCCTATGTCACTTTCGGGGATCACTCTGAAGGCTCGTAATCGCTGGCATAACGCTCTACTCAGCCTACCTAGACTACTCTAACAAGCCAGGTGTTCAGCATGTTATTTTATCTAGTATGGCAGACACCAATACTAATTGATGCCTGTTAAACTAAACAGGTTATGAATAGACCGTGGTTAGGAATTGTCTATAACCCTATTTTAGTTTAAAAGAAACTACATTAGACATGCAGACATAATGATTATTTAGCAGGTGGCTATTTCCGGAAAAACATAATAACTTCAACATACAAAACAACTATTCATAAAATCATAATCTGATATTCATAATTGATGTTTAGGACAAAGCAATAAAACATATAAGAGAGGGGTATGGGGACTGATGCCATAAAGAAATCACCCTTTACTTAGTCTCGCCTACAGAGCGTACTGCTGTATACGTCGTATTGCCGCCCTGACTCTGCTCACCAGAACCTTCGGAGGACGCTTCCTCAGCCTAGTAGCTAGACTTACCTTACGTCCTGGGCTTAAGCCTAGCCCTGTGGACTGACTCTTCGAACGCCTAGAGCTCTCTTAGGTCTCCTAACGAAACCCCGGGTATTCTATGAATACCAGAAACGAACCTATCTATAGAAACCTAAGATCTGAGACTATTTCTCAGAAACTAAAACAAACACTAATAAGAAAGAAAACTGAGATCCGAGTCTCTGAGTGAGTTGTGTACTGGAAAATTGTACACTGGAAACCACTTAATGACTCAGATCGAGTGGAGAGGGATGAATTCAACTGCTGGAGGCCTGGGGTATTTATAGCAGCTTCCCGGAGTGAAAATCTCTGAAAAATTCGATGTGGGACAGCTTCTGGCGGCTCGAGACGCCCGTCCCGGTTCGGGACGCCCGTCCTGATTCGTTGACCAGGTTCGGGACGCCCGTCCCGGTTCAGGACGCCCGTCCCGGACCTTTGACCGGGTCAACATTTCCAAAAATTGCATTTTTGCCCCAGAATTTGCTGTTTTCGTCTACTTTTCACCTGACACTTCCAAAATCATAAAAACCGTGAAATCAAGTAAATAGTAAACAATTAATGTCAATTTACTCTCAATTTCACATTAAAACATATATAAAAACATGCTAAAAATGTGATACGATTTTCGCGTATCACTATCCTATCTTAGATAGTCAGTGGGTAAGCCCGGTGCAGGTAGTACCTAAGAAAGGCGGTATAACAGTTGTCAGAAATGAACATAATGAACTAATTCCTACGAGAACTGTAACTGGTCATCATGTATGCATAGACTATAGGAAACTAAATACGGCCACACGAAAAGACCACTTCCCCCTACCTTTTATTGACCAAATGTTAGAAAGATTGTCTGGACATATGTTTTACTGCTTTCTTGATGGGTTTTTTGGATATTTTCAAATTCCTATTTCCCCTGAAGACCAGCATAAAACTACTTTCACATGCCCTTTTGGAACATTTGCATATAGAAGGATGCCTTTTGGTTTGTGTAATGCACCTGCTACATTTCAAAGTTGTATGACTGCTATCTTTGAGGACATGTTAGGAAAGTCTATGGAAGTGTTCATGGATGACTTCTCTGTTTTTGGAAATTCATTTGGGGTTTGTCTAAAGAACTTGGAATTAATGTTGAAACGTTGTATAAAATCTAATTTGGTTCTAAATTGGGAAAAATGCCACTTCATGGTAAAAGAGGGAATCGTATTAGGACATAAGATCTCACACCGAGGTATGGAAGTAGATAAGGCCAAAATTGAAGTTATTTCAAAACTGCCTCCACCCAATACTGTGAGAGCCGTTAGACGTTTTTTGGGACACGCTGGCTTTTATCGTAGGTTTATAAAGGATTTCTCATTAATAGCCAGGTCGTTGACCAATTTACTCGGAAAAGATGTTCCATTTGTCTTTGATGAAAAATGCCTAAAAGCCTTTAATAGACTTAAGGAACTTCTAAATACTGCACCTATCATGACGTCACCTGACTGGAGTCTACCTTTTGAACTAATGTGTGATGCTAGTGACTATGCAGTAGGAGTTGTTTTAGGACAAAGACATGATAAGAAATTTCATGTAATATATTATGCTAGTAAAACCTTAACTGATGCTCATGAAAATTACACTACAACAGAAAAGGAATTATTAGCAGTAGTATATGCATTTGACAAATTTCGATCTTATCTAGTCCTGTCTAAAACCATTGTTTATACTGATCACTCTGCATTAAAGTACTTGTTCAATAAAACCGACGCAAAGCCAAGATTAATCAGATGGGTTTTAGTGCTTCAAGAATTCGACATAGAAATTCGGGATAAGAAAGGGGCAGAAAACTTAGCCGCAGACCACTTGTCCAGGCTAGAGAATCTGACCCTAGAAGCTATAGATGAATCAATTATATCTGACAAATTTCCGGATGAGAACTTATGTACACTGTTTGCTATTTTCTCACCTCCTTGGTTTGCAGATATAGCAAATTACTTGGCAGCTCAGACTCTTCCTAGTGATATCACTGTTCAGCAGCGAAGAAAATTCTTTGCTGACCTGAAATTTTACTATTGGGAAGATCCTTTTCTGTTTCGAATATGTGCAGATCAGATGATCAGGAGATGTGTCTCTCAAGAAGAAGGTTTCCAAATTCTGGAACATTGTCACTGCGGACCAGCAAGCGGTCACTTAGCTACAGCTAATACCACCTAGAAAGTATTAGAAGCAGGCTTCTACTAGCCTACCTAATTCAAGGACGCCGCAACGTTCATAGGATCGTGCGATGCCTGTCAGAAAGCTGGAAACATATCTTCTCGAAATAGTCTACCCCAACAGGTAATTCAAAGTGTAGAGATATTTGACATATGGGGTATAGACTTTATGGGTCCATTTCCTCCCTCTTTTGGTAAGAAGTACATCATAGTAGCTGTAGAATATTTTTCAAAATGGCATGAGGCACAGGCCCTACCTACTAATGATGCTAGAGTCGTGTGCAGATTCCTTAAGCAGATTTTAGCCAGATTTAGATGTCCGAAAGCCCTAATCAGTAACCGATGTACGCACTTCTACAACTCTCAATTGCAGAAGGTACTTCAGCAATATGGAGTTCATCATCGCTTTTCCACAGCCTACCATCCTCAAACCAATGGGCAGGCTGAGGTAACCAATAGAGGAATAAAGAGAATCCTAGAAAAGACTGTGGGTGTTAACCGTAAGGATTGGGCCATAAAGCTGGATGATGCATTATGGGCCTTCCGTACAGCATACAGGACCACTACGGGGTTCTCACCTTATAGACTAGTCTATGGAAAAGCATGCCACCTTCCGGTTGAACTTGAACATACAGCTTACTGGGCAGTGCGAAAATGCAATCTAGACAATAACTTAACTAAGGAACACCAAATTCTACAACTCAACGAATTGGATGAGTGGAGGCTCAAAGCCTATGAAAACTCACATCAATTCAAGATGACAAGTAAACTTCGGCATGACAGGCGACTCAGAGCTCAGAAGAATTTTCAACCAGGAGATAAGGTATTGCTATACAACTCACGTTTCAAATTTTCCCCAGGAAAGTTGTGTAGCTGTTGGTCAGGCCCGTTCATTATCATGGAAGTATCACCATTCGGAGCATGTGTCATCATGGATTCTGACGGCACTACTCAAAAAGTGAACGGGCAACGCTTAAAGATCTACAGAGAACCTTTTGACTTGTCCGAACAGACTGTTGACTTCGCAGAATAAGGGAGTATTTCTTTCATTTTATTTCGCGTTTTGTTATTTGTTATTTCTTTCATTGTTTTATTTTCTTTCTTACCCTTAGTTAGTCAAATAAGTGTGGGGTAAGAGTTCTCTGTTTTGTTTTTATTTCTTCTTGTTTTCAAATAAGTGTGGGGTAATTTAGATATGCATGAACACTGAGGACAGTGTCAGACTTAAGTGTTGGGTAGCAGTGCACAGTGCACTATAGTAGGAAAATTTTTGCATGATTTTTGCATGTTTTTCCCGTATTTTCACACCCTTCCAAAAAAAATTTCAAAATTTTTCACACTTTCAGACTTCAAAATGCAGTATGATTGGTAAAGCATTGCTGATGTCTATGATATGTAGGTAGAATGTTATGATCAGTAGGAGATAACGTGATGACTTTCTTGAATTTATAGACTAGAAATAGGGAATTCTTGATACTTGAGCACAACTTAGTTTGGATTAGAGACCTCAGCCAAATATCTTTTCAAAACTTAACAAGATAAGATTAGACCAGTTGAGGATGTATTGGCAATCAAAATGACTAGATGATGCTCTGAGCTGAAAGTGAAAAGAAAAATAAAGAGAGTTAACTAAATAGGGTAGTTTGCAAGCGGCCTTTGCTACTCGAGCACATTCCTTAGGGGAACTTAAAGCCTGATGCCCTAAGGTCGTGTAGGTCTGGGAGTCATCGGAGTGGGACTCGCTACATGAGTAGTTAAAGTTGACGTGTGAAAGCAAACACAAAATACCTTGAAAAGTCTATAAAAGAAAAATCAATAAATGCTTGATACGCAAAAATTGTATCACTTTTTTAGCATGTTTTTATATATGATTTAGGGTGAAATTGAGGGTAAATTGATCTTAATTGTTTATTATTTACTTAATTTCACAGTTTTTATGATTTTGGAAGTGTCAGGTGAAAAGTAGACGAAAACAGCAAATTTTGGGGTAAAAACGCAATTTTTGAAAATGCTGACTTGGTCAAAGGCTCAGGACGGGCGTCCCGACCCAGTCAAAGCACCGGGACGGGCATCCCGACTTGGTCAACAGACCAGGACGGGCGTCCCAATCTGGGACGAGCGTCCCGAACCCCCAGATCAAGTCCCACATCGAATATTTGATGAAAAATCACCCCGGGAAGCTGCAATAAATACCCCAGGCCTCCAACAGTTGAATTCATTCCTCTCCACTTGATCTGAGTCATTCAGTGGTTTCCAGTGTACATTCTCTAGTACACAACTCACTCGGAGACTCATATTTCAGTAGAAGTTTTCTTTCTTTCCTTTTTGTTTTCATTTTTCTAGTTTCTGAGAAATATTCTCAGATCCTAGGGTTAGATAGATAGGTTCGTTTCTGGTATTCATAGAATACACGGGATTTCGTTAGGAGATCCTAAGAGGGCTCTAGGCGTTCGAAGAGTCAGTCCACAGGGCTGAGCTTAAGCTGGGTATTAAGGTAAAGCCCAGTTACTAGGCTGAGGAAGCGTCCTCCGAAGGTTCTGGCGAGCAGAGTCGGGGCGAGCAATACGACATATACAGCAGTACGCTCCATCGGCGAGACTACGTAAAGGGTGATTTCTTTATGGCATCAGTCCCCTTGTCCCTCTCTTATATGTTGTTATTGTGTTGTTCCAAAAATTGATTATGAATACGAGATTACGATTTGTATGAATATTTGTTTTATATGTTGAAGTTGTTATATTTTTCCGGAAATAGCCACCTGCTTAATATTCACTATGTCTGCATGTCTAATGTGCTCTTTTAAACTAAAGTTAGGGTTATAGACAATTCCTAACCACAGTTTAACCATAACCTATTTAGTTTAACAGGCATCAATTAGTATTGGTGTCTACCATGCTAGATAAAATAACCTGCGGCTAGGGCGAGCGGCATGATCCCCGAAGTGACATAGGGCTTTCATGGATGTCTTAGCCCGAACCGTGAGTAGGGTCGTCATTAAGGTAGGGCGGTTTATTAGAGACCTCGGATGTGGTACGCCTTTAGACACAGAACATAGTTGCAATCCAGGCTAAGATATATCTAAAATACTCGAAGATAGGTCAATCAACATGTAGGAACAGTATAACATAGAATTAGGACACTATCTATAAAACACTTTTGGGCGTAATTAAACTTAAACCTAGTGGAGAATGGATCACCCTCTCATCAAAGTCGTTGATGAAGATTGCATAACTGGATCATAAGATAGGAGTTAGGATAAAAGGCTAGTTACTACTAAGTCGTTGCCATTTCCCTGGGAGTATGATATTTTACTTAATAAAATCATAGATACTTTCCAACAGACTAGCTACACGATAGGTACTCTACCTTAGGTTCTGATTGATTAAGTGACAATAATTGAATGCTAAGTGACAGTTAGTAAGACTCAGTCTTTAATTACTCATAATCGACATAGGTACATAAAGCCTATCTTTTAGCATACCTATTGGAACGCATCAAATTTTTGGCGCCGTTGCCGGGGAAATATCATAATGAATTTAGGATTAAAGGCCACAATTCTAGAGACTTATGATAGGTAACTGTAGTAACCTAGACCTTAG
Source organism: Asclepias syriaca (assembly GCA_027405835.1). Classification (NCBI taxonomy): domain Eukaryota; kingdom Viridiplantae; phylum Streptophyta; class Magnoliopsida; order Gentianales; family Apocynaceae; genus Asclepias; species Asclepias syriaca. Next base: position 20,209,757 of record CM049926.1, on the reverse strand, counting down.
ACCTACACTTATCTTATACTAGTTAGACAATCAATTTCCGAAATATAGGGTTATCATAACTAATTGATTTTAGATATTATCTGGAATTAAGACACTTAGGATAACCCAATTTTAGAAAATTATTCTAAAACCATATTGAGGGAATTTAATGGCTTTCGAAATTAAACATAAAAAGAAAAAAATGTTAAAAATTTAAAATCCAAAAAGAATGTATTTTTCTTGCTCAACGGTAAGTTGTTCTTCTTCCCTATCTCTTGTTCTTTCTTAGTTGTTTTTTTCGTACATTTGTTTCTCTTTTTCTTTTTTTTCCCTATTACTTAATTTCGAAAAACATAAAAATGGAAATGAGGATAGAATATTTTTCTGAGTTGTCAATTTTTGGCTCAGGTTTTAATCTGGAAGAAATATCATTGTGGAATTTTCTTAGGTCATGCTTAGTCTATTAGACAGAATCATGAAATAAAATTTTCTTTAATAGACAAACCTCTGAGTATTCTAATGAGAAAGGATGTTCCTTTTGTTTGATGATAAATGCATGAGATTGTTTAAACCAAAAGGAATTACTGCACCCATTATGACATCACCTAATTGGAATTTGCTTTGTGAATTAATATGTGATGCTAGTGACCATGTGGTAATGATTGTTTTAGGAAATATGCATGATTAGAACTTCATATTATACACTATGCAAGTAAGACCTTTTACCGATGCCTAGTAGAACCTTACCACCACTGAAAAGGGATTACTAGTTATTGCATATGCCTATGATACATTCATGCCATGCCTAGTCTAAACAATAGTATACACTGATTACTTTACTCTAAGATATCTGTTCAATAAAACTAATGATGAACCAAGATTGATTAGTTAAGTTCTATTGAATTTGATATAGAAAGAAGGGATAAGAAAAAGGGCTAAAAATCTAGAAAGCAAACCTTTGGTCTAGATTAGAAAACCCCGAGTTAGAAGCTATTGACGAGACAGTAGTATCTGATAAACTTCTGAATGAGAAATTATTTGCTATGAATAATGATTCTCCTCCGTAGTTTACTGATATTACTAATTATCTAGTTGCTAATTATTCCCAAGTGATATGACTTATCAACAAAAGAAGAAATTCTTTGTTGATTTGGAATGTTACTACTAGGGAAATCCGTTTTTCTATTTTGATTCATTGCAGGGTAAGTGATCAGAAGACGTATCTCAGAAGACGAAGGACACAAGATTTTGGAGTATTGCCCTAAAGAATCTACGGGAGACCAATTGACTACTATCAACACTGTCCGGAAAGTGTTGAAAGCAGGATCTTGTTGACCCACCATATTGAAGGATTTTGTATCTCTGATACAGTCCTGCGATGCTTGCCAAATAATAGGTAACACATCTACCAGAGATCGTCTACCCCAGCAACGTACACAGAATGTTGCAACCTTTGATATCAGGGGTATTTCGAATCCTTTTCCTTTCTTCCTTTGACACTAATTACATCATAGTAGTCGTGGAACACTTTTTCAAAATGGCCTGAAGCACAGGCATTACCTACTAATGATGTTAAAGTCATGTGCAGATTCTAGTTGTTTTCCAGATTCAGAGTGTTGATGTCTTAGGAAGAAATGTTCAGCCTGTGTATCAAATCTGTGAAGTCTGCTAAGTACCACACTTTAGCAGGGATTGCTATGGGAATGACTGACCATTCCAAAAGAGGTAGGAGTAGGTTACTGCAGAATGCTGCTCCAATGGGAAATGCATACAATCCCAGCTGGAGAAATCATACGGGATTTAGCTGAGGAATAATTCAGAAGCTGGAAACATTCAAAAAGATACCACCACAACAAAACCCCTACTCGCAGAATCAATAGATGAGATACTGGCAACAATTAAAGCCAGACCAGTGCAAGCAAGTGATATACCAAGTGGTATTGAAGGGTCAAGGGATATAGAAGAATTTGGCGTTGTATCAGGAGCATAGCAATGGAGGAGCTTGCATCCCCTGCATACCAATCTGCTGTGAGAAACTTCCCCGAGGAAGTCTCAAATACTTGGGCCCAGATCTACACAACTGGAGCCCCCTACCACCACAGCTTTGCCAAAACTTCAGGTATCTTTTCTTCCATTCGAGACTTGCATGCAATACCTTTACTAACATTGGCAGGAAGGCACACAAATCCCAAGAAATCTCATTCCTAGACACGTTCCTCCTGGACACGTTGCTATGATTGTGAGAAATCTTACAAATGATTCGAGGAAGCAGTCCGTGGGGCTTGAGCCATTCATCAAATGAATAGGCCACTACCTAGAGCTCGACGATGAAGGATCGAAGCTGACGTCATCCGTTCCAGTATCTAAAGCTTACAGAGTCAAGAATGCCTCAGCAATAGCACATGGCTAAGGTGAAGAGCCAATTGACAGATCAGAGAAAACCCTTCTGCTCGAGGCAAGAAGGGAGTTTTTCTAATCTCATCTTCCTTTACTTTTATTTTCTTCATTTTTGTGTCTTGTTTTGTTGGTTGTTTTATTTTCTCTCTTACCCTTAGTTAGTCAAATAAGTGTGGGGTAAGAGTTTTCTATTTTGTTTTCATTTCTTCTTATCTTCAAATAAGTGTGGGGTAGTTTAGATATGCATGAACATTGAGGACAGTGTCAGACTTAAGTGTGGGGTAGCAGTGCACGGTGCACTGTAGTAGTCTGAGAAAAGTTTTGCATGCTTTTGCTTGTTTTCCCCATATTTTCACACCCTTCCAAAATTTTTCAAAATCTTTCCATCTTTCAGACTTCTAAATGCAGTATGATTGGTTAAACAATTGCTTATGTCTATGATATGTAGGTAGTATGTTGTGGTTCGTAGGAGATAATTAATAACTATTGCTGAACCTATTGATTATGAGTAGGGAATTCCTGATAATTGAGCACAACTTAGTCTGGATTAGAGACCTCAACCAATTACCTTTTCAAAACTTAACTAGATGAAATTAGACCAGTTGCAGGATGCATTGACAATTGGAATGACTAGATGAGACTCTGAGCCAAAAGTGAAAAAGAAAAAAAAAAGTGAGCAAATTAAAATAGGGTAGTTTGCTAGCGGCCTTCGCTACTCGAGCACCACTCCTTCGGGGAACTTAAAGCCTGATGCCCTAAGGTCGTGTAGATCTGGGAGTCATCAGAGTGGGACTCGCTACATGGGTAGTTGAAGTTGACGTGTTCTAAGCAGACTCAAAATACCCTAGAAAATCTATAAACGAAAGAAATCAATAAATGCTAAATGATAGAATCTAATCACCAAAGCTCAGAACTCAGAAAGTTATCTGTTGTCAGTGTGTCTAGCGATAGGTCGAAGTGTTATCTGGTAATAGTTAAGACAAGAGTTTATTGTGTTGACTATCTGGTCTGGACTAGTACACACACATACACATCAGGAAGACCTTATGACTAAGAGAAAAGTTCAACCTAGTTGTTAAGTTACTTTCTGCTCAACCCTAACAAACTACTAGAGACATTTGAGACCTTGTCATAGCAACCTAACCAGTCAGACCTGTGTTAAGAATTGTCTGAAGAATTTTTGGAATAAAAACATGACTAGGAATGCACATATGGTTTAGAATCACTAACTTCAGGTAGACTTTGCTTGAGGACAAGCAAAAAGCTAAGTGTTGGGTTATCTGATACGCAAAAATTGTATCACTTTTTTAGCATCTTTTTATATATGATTTAGGGTGAAATTGAGGGTAAATTGATCTTAATTGTTTATTATTTACTTAATTTCACAGTTTTTATGATTTTGGAAGTGCCAGGTGAAAAGTAGACGAAAATAGCAAATTTTGGGGCAAAAACCAGATCTAGGTTACTACCGTTACCTATCATAAGCTTCTAGAATTATGGCCAATAATCCTAAGTTCATTATGATATTTCCCCGGCAACGGCGCTAAAAATCTGATGTGCTTCCGACTGATATGCTAAAATAGGTGTTGTTTTACCCTATGTTGATTATGAGTAATTAAGGACTTAGCCTGACTAATTGTCACATTTAGTCTCTATACTGTCACTTAATCAATCAGAACCTAAGGCAGAGTACCTATCGTGTAGCTAGTCTGTTGGAAAGTATCTACGATTTTAATTAAATCAAATATCGTACTCCCAGGTAAGTGGTAACGGCTTAGTAGTAACTATCCACTTACCCTAACTCTTATCTTATGATCCAGTTATGCAATCGTTCATAAATATCTTTGATGAGAGGGTGATTCATTCTCCACTAGGTTTAAGTCTATTTAAGCCTAAGAGTGTTTTACAGATAATGTCCTGATTCTATGTTATACTGATCCTACATATTGATTGACCTATCTTCGAGTATTTTAGATATATCTTGACCTAGATTGCAACTATGTACTGAGTCTAAAGGTGTACCACATCTGAGTTACCTGATAAACTGCCCTACCTTAATGATGGCCCTACTCACGGTTCGAGCTAAAGGCATCCATGAAAGCCCTATGTCACTTAGGGGATCATCCCGCTCGCCCTAACGCCGGCATAAACACACAAACTCAGCCTACTTAGACTACTCTAACAAACATGGTGATCTATAGGTTATTTCATCTAATATGGCAGACATTAATGCATCCCGACGAGGAAGTCCTAAATTAATGCATGTTAAACTAAACAGGTTATGATTAGACCATGGTTAGGAATTGTCTATAACCCTACATTTAGTTTAAAAGAAACTACATTAGACATGCAGACATAATGAAAGTTAAGTTGGTGGCCATTTCCGGAAAATCATAAAGTACTTCAACATGCATAACAAATATTCATAAAATCATAATCCAATAGACATAATAAATGTTTGGACGAACACAGTACATACATATAAAGAGATGGACAGGGGGACTGATGCCATAAAGTATTCACCCTTTACTTAGTCTCGTCGATGGAGTAACTGCTTGTATATGTTAGACTGCATGACCTGACTCTGCTTGATAGAACCTTCGGAGGACGCTTCCTCAGCTTAGTAGCTGGACTTTACCTTAAAACCCAGCTTAAGCCCAGCCCTGTTGACTGACTCTTCGAACGCCTAGAGCCCTCTTAGGATCTTCTAAAGAAACCCCGGGTATTCTATGAATACCAGAAATGAACCTATCTAGTCGTATCCTATGATCTGAGACAAACTCTCAGAAACAAAGAACACAAGACACTATCTAAGAATATAAATAAACCTATACTAAAACCTGTGTCGCTAAGTGACTTGTATACTATGGAAAACTGTATACTTGAAGTCATTAAATGACTCAGATCGAGTGGAGAGGAATCAATTCAACTGAGGAATGCCTGGGGTATTTATAGTAGGGGAGCTGGGTGATTTTCTCTCAAAATTTCGATGTGGGATTCTGAACTGGGGCTCGGGACGCCCATCCCGGCCTATTGACCAGGTCAGGACTACCGTCCCAAGTCCTGGACGCCCGTCCTGACTTGTTGACCAGGTTAGGATGCCCATCCTGGCTTGTTGACTAGGTCAGGACGCCCATCCCGACTTTCGAACTTCTGAAAATCACATTTTTGCCCCGAAATTTGCCATTTTCTTCTACTTTTCACCTGACACTTCCAAAATCACAAAAACTGTGAAATTGAGTTAATAACAATCAATTAAGAATGATTTACCATCAATTTCACCCTAAATTATGCCTAAAACATGCTAAAAATGTGATATGATTTATGCATATCATATCACAACAACACATAACAAGCACTTATCAAGCATGTAAGAGATATCACTTAGACATGTATTCTGATATACATTCATGTTTCCACAAATTGGTTAACCTATCTTCGATTATTTTATATATATCTTGGTATGGAATGCAATTATGAACTGTATCTGTTTGTGTACTGATGGGATTCTGACTGATATACTAAAATAGGTGTTATTTTACCCTATGTTGATTATAAGTAATTAAGGACTTATCCTGACTAATTGTCACATTTATTCTCTATAATGTCACTTAATCAATCAGAACCTAAGGCAGAGTACCTATCGTGTAGCTAGTCTGTTGGAAAGTATCTACGATTTTATTTAAATCAAATATCGTACTCCCAGGGAAGTGGTAACGGCTTAGTAGTAACTATCCTCTTACCCTAACTCTTATCTTATGATCCAGTTATGCAATCGTTCATCAATATCTTTGATGCGAGGGTGATTCATTCTCTACTAGGTTTAAGTCTATTTAAGCCTAAAAGTATTTTACAGATAATGTCCTGATTCTATGTTATACTGTTCCTACATGTTGATTGACCTATCTTCGAGTATTTTAGACATGTCTTGGCCTAGATTGCAATTATGTACCGAGTCTATAGGTGTACCACATCTGAGTTACCTGATAAACTGCCCTACCTTAATGACGGCCCTACTCACGGTTCGAGCTAAAGGCATCCATGAAAGCCCTATGTCACTTCGGGGATCATGACGCTCGCCCTAACGCCGACATAAACACACAAACTCAGCCTACTTAGACTACTCTAACAAACATGGTGATCTATAGGTTATTTCATCTAATATGGCAGACATTAATACATCCCGACGGGGAAGTCCTAAATTAAGGCATGTTAAACTAAACAGGTTATGATTAGACCATGGTTAGGAATTGTCTATAACCCTACATTTAGTTTAAAAGAAACTACACTAGACATGCAGACATAATGAAAGTTAAGCTGGTGGCCATTTCTAGAAAATCATAAAGTACTTCAATATGCATAACAAATATTCATAAAATCAAAATCCAATAATCATAACAAATGTTTGGACGAACACAGTATAGACATATAAAGAGTGGGACAGGGGAATTGATGCCATAAAGAATTCACCCTTTACTTAGTCTCGCCGATAGAGAAATTGCTTGTGTATGTTGGACTGCTCGACCCGACTCTGCTCGACAGAACCTACGGAGGACGCTTCCTCAGCCTAGTAGCTGGACTTTACCTTAATACCCAGCTTAAGTCCAGCCCTGTTGACTGACTCTTCGAACGCCTAGAGCCCTCTTAGGATCTCCTAACGAAACCCTGGGTATTCTATGAATACCAGAAACGAACCTATCTAGTCGTATCCTAGGATCTGAGACTAACTCTCAAACACAAAGAACATGAGACACTATCTAAGAATATAAAGAAACTTATATTGAAACCTGAGTCACTAAGTGACTTGTATACTATAGAAAACTGTATACTTGAAGTCACTAAATGACTCAGATCGAGTGGTGATGCGTTTTCGACTGATATGCTAAATATGTGTTATTTTACCCTATGTTGATTATGAGTAATTAAGGACTTATCTTGACTAATTGTCACATTTAGTCTCTATGGTGTCACTTAATCAGGCAGAACCTAAGGCAGAGTACCTATCGTGTAGCTAGTCTGTTGGAAAGTATCTACGATTTTATTAAATATTTATCGTACTCCCAGGTAAGTGGTAACGGCTTAGTAGTAACTAGCCTTTTATCCTAACTTTTATCTTATGATCCAGTTATGCAATCTTCATCAATAACTTTGATGAGAGGGTGATCTATTCTCCACTAGGTTTAAGTCTAATTAATCCTAGAAGTGTTAGATAATGTCCTATCTTCGAGTATTTTAGACATGTCTTGGCCTGAATTGCAACTATGTTCTGAGTCTAAAGGTGTACCACATCTGAGTCTCTATGCTACCACCCCATCGTTAAGGTAAACGGCCCTACTCACGGTTCAGACTAAAGACAGCTATGAAAGCCCTATGTCACTTCAGGGATCACGCCGCTGGCCCATAACCGCCGACATAACGTTCTACTCAGCCTACCTAGACTACTCTAACAAGCAGGGTGTTCCACAGGTTATTTTATCTAGTATGGCAGGCACCAATACTAATTGATGCCTGTTAAACTAAACAGGTTATGAATAGACCGTGATTAGGAATTGTCTATAACCCTAATTTTAGTTTAAAAGAAACTACATTAGACATGCAGACATAATGAATATTTAGGCAGGTGGCCATTTCCGGAAAAACATAACAACTTCCACATATATAACAAATATTCATAACAATCATAATCCAGTATCCATAATTGCTATTTGGACAAACACAATAACAACATATAAGAGAGGGACAGGGGGACCGATGCCATAAAGAAATCACCCTTTACGAAGTCTCGCCGATGGAGCGTACTGCTGTATATGTCGTATTGCTTGACCCGACTCTGCTCGACAGAACCTTCGGAGGACGCTTCCTCAGCCTAGTAACTGGGCTTTACCTTACATCCTGGGCTTAAGCCCAGCCCTGTGGACTGACTCTTCGAACGCCTAGAGCCCTCTTAGGATCTCCTAACGAAATCCCGGGTATTCTATGAATACCAGAAACGAACCTATCTATCGAACCCTAGGATCTGAGACTATTTCTCAGAAACTAAGAAAAACGAAACACAAAAAGGAAAGAAAGAAAACTTATACTAAAATCTGAGTCTCTGAGTGATTTGTGTACTAGAGAATTGTACACTGGAAACCACTGAATGACTCAGATCGAGTGGAGAGGGATGATTTCAACTCTTGGAGGCCTGGGGTATTTATAGCAGCTTTCTGGAGTGAAAATCTCCAAAACTTTCGATGTGGGACAACTTCTGGTGCTTCGGGATGCCCGTCCTAGATTGGGACGGCCGTCCTGGTGCTTTGACTGGGTCAGGACGCCCGTCCTGACCCGTTGACCAGGTTATCATTTCCAAAAATTGCATTTTTGCCCCAAAATTTGCTGTTTTCATCTACTTTTCACCTGACACTTCCAAAATCATAAAAATTGTGAAATTGAGTAAATAAAAATCAATCAAAACCGATTTCCTATCAATTTCACCCTAAATTATGCCTAAAACCATGCTAAAAAAGTGATATGATTTATGCATATCAGATAACCCCACACTTAGCTCTTTGCTTGTCCTCAAGTAAAATCTACCTGAAGTTAGTGATTCTAAATCATATGTGCAGTCACTTAAATTCCTAGTCATGTTTTTATTCCAAAAATTATTTAGACAATTCATAACACATGTCTGACTGGTTAGGCTGCTATGACAAGGTCTCAAATGTCTTTAGTAAATTGTTATGGTCAAGCAGAAAACAACTTAACAACTAGGTTGAACTCTTTTCTTAGTCACAAAGTTTTCCTCATGTGTAGTGTGTGTACTAGTCTAGACCACATAGTCAACACAATAAACTCTCGTCTTGACTGTTACCAGATAACACTTCGACCCTGTCGCTAGACATACTGACAACAAACAACCTTCTGAGCTCTGAGCCTTGGTGATCAGAATTTTAATGATTTAGCACTTATTGATATTTTTCTTTATAGATTCAGGGTATTTTGAGTCTGCTTAGAACACGTCAACATCAACTACCCATGTAGCGAGTCCCACTCCGATGACTCCCAGACCTACACGACCTTAGGGTATCAGGCTTTATGTTCCCCGAAGGAGTGGTGCTCGAGTAGCGAAGGTCGCTGGCAAACTACCCTTATTTGATTAACCTTCTTTTGTTTCTTTTCACTTTTAGCTCAGAGTCTCATCTAGTCATTCTAATTGTCAAAACATCCACAACTGGTCTTAATTTTATCTAGTTAAGTCTTGAAAAGGTAATTAGCTGAGGTTTCTAATCCAGACTAAGTTGTGCTCAGTTATCAGGAATTCCCTATTTCTAATCAATAAGTTCAAGATAGTCATCAATCGTCTCCTACTAACCATAACATTCTACCTACATATCATAGACATCAGCAAATGTTTACCAATCATACTGCATTTAGAAGTCTGAAAGAATGAAAAATTTTGAAAAAATTTTGGAAGGGTGTGAAATTATGGGAAAAATATGCAAAATCACGCAAAATTTTTCTCAAGCTACTACAGTGCACCGTGCACTGCTACCCCACACTTAAGTCTGACACTGTCCTCAGTGTTCATGCATATCTAAACTACCCCACACTTATTTGCAAACAAGAAGAAATGAAAACAAAACAAAGAACTCTTACCCCACACTTATTTGACTAACTAAGGGTAAGAGAGAAAATAACGCAACAAAACAAGAAGGATAAACAAAATAGAACACAAAACAAAGAAAATAAAAGTAAAGGAATATGAGGATTAGAAAAACTCCCTTCATGTCGCGAGCAGAAGGGTCTTCTCTGATCTGTCAATTAGCTCTTTACCTTAGCCATGTGCTAGTGCTGAGGTGTTCTTGACTCTATAAGCTCTAGATATTGGAACAGATGACGTCAGCTCCGATCCTTCATTGTTGAGCTCCAGGTAGTGGCATATCCATTTGAGGAATGACTCAAGCCCCAAGGACTGTTTCCTCGAATCATTTGCAAAGTTCCTCGTAATCGTAGTAACGTGTCCAAAAGGAACGTGTCTAGGAATGAGGGTAGGGGTTTCATTTGTTGATTCTGCGGGTAGGGGTTTTGCTGTGGTGGTATCTTCTGAAAGTTTCTAGCTTCCGAATTATTCCTCAGCTAAATCCCGTACGATTCCTCTAGTTGGGATTGTATGCATTTCCTATTGGAGTAGCATTCTGCAGTAACCTACTCCTACCTCTTTTGGAATGGTCAGTATTCCATTCCCATAGCAATCCCTGCTAAAGTGTGGTACTTGGCAGACTTCACAGATTTGATACACAGACTGAACGTTTCTTCCTAAGACATTGGCACTCTGAATCTGGAAAACAACTTCTCTTAGAATCTACACATGACTTTAACATCATTAATAGGTAATGTCTGTGGCTCAGGCCATTTTTTTGAAAAGTGTTCCACGACTACTATGATGTAATTATTTTCAAAGGAAGAAGGGAAAAGGATTCAATCAATACCTCAGATATTAAAGATTTCAAGACTCTATATACTTTGTTGGGGTAGGCGATCTCTGGAAGAGGTGTTACCTGTTATTTGACAAGCATCGCAGGACTGTATCAGAGATACAAAATCCTTGAATATGGTGGGTCAATAATATTCTACTTCCAACACTTTCCGGACAGTGTTGATAGCAGTTAATTGGTCTCCCATAGATTCCTGCAATGCTTCAGAATCATGTGGACTTCGCTTTCCGAGATACATCCTCTGATCACTTTACTCTGCAAAAATTTGAAATAGAAGAGAAATCTGTCCAATAGTAATATTTCAAATCAGCAAAGAATTTCTTCTTTTGCTGATAAGTCATATCACTTGGGAATAATTAGCAGCTAGATAATTAGTAATATCAGTAAACCACGGAGGAGAATAATTACTCATAGCAAACAATGAAAATAGATCCTCATTCAAAAATTTATCAGATACTACTGTCTCGTCAATAGCCTCTAACTCAGGGTTTCATAATGGGTGCAATAATTCCTTTTGGTTTAAAAGATCTCATGCAATTATCAGCAAAACAAAAGGAACATCCTTTTTTCAATAGAACATTCAGAGGTCTGGCTATTAAGGAAAAATTATTTCATAACTCGTCCTAATAAAGCCGGTATGACTCTTAAGAAAATTCTGAAATGGAGTTTCTTCCCAATAAAAATCTAAGCCAAAATTTTACAACTCAGAAGAAAATATATTTTATCCTCATTTCCATTTTTATTAAATAATAGAAGAAAAACACGAAAAAGAGCAACTAAGAAAACAACTAAGAACAAGAGATAGGGAAAAGAACAACTTACCATTGAGCAAAAAATACATTTTTTTCGGGTTTTAAATTTTGAATTTTTTTTTTCGAAAGCAGTTAAATTTCCTCAATATGGTTTTAGAATGATTTTCTAAAATTTGATTATCCTAAATGTCTTAATTTTAGATAGTGTCTAAAATTAGTTAGTTATGATAATCCTATATTTCGGAAAGTGATTGTCTAACTAGCATAAGATAAGTGTAGGTCTAAGGTCTAGTTTACTACCGCTACCTATCATAAGTCTCTAGAATTGTGGCCTTTAATCCTAAATTCATTATGATATTTCCCTGGCAACGGCGCCAAAAATCAGATGCTTTTCTGAATGATATGCTAATTTGGTGTTATTTTACCCTATGTTGATTATGAGTAATTAAGGACTGTGATTGACTAATTGTCACATTTAGTCTCTATGGTATCACTTAATCAGCCAGAACCTATGGCAGAGTACCTATCGTGTAGCTAGTCTGTTGGAAAGTATCTACGATTTTATTAAATAATTATCGTACTTCCAGGGAAGTGGTAACGGCTTAGTAGTAACTAGCCTTTTATCCTAACTCTTATCTTATGATCCAGTTATGCAATCTTCATCAATAACTTTGATGAGAGGGTGATCTATTCTCCACTAGGTTTAAGTCTAATTAATCCTAGAAGTGTTAGATAATGTCCTGATTCTATGTTATACTGTTCTTACATGTTGACTGACCTATCTTCGAGTATTTTAGACATGTCTTGGCTTGGATTGCAACTATGTTCTGAGTCTAAAGGTGTACCACATCTGAGTCTCTATGCTACCGCCCCATCGTTAAGGTAAACGACCCTATGATACACGAAAATCGTATCACCTTTTTAGCATGTTTTTATATATGATTTAGGGTGAAATTGAGGGTAAATTGATCTTAATTATTTATTTTTTACTTAATTTCACAGTTTTTATGATTTTGGAAGTGTCAGGTGAAAAGTAGACGGAAACAGCAAATTTTGGGGCAAAAACGCAATTTTTGAAAATGCTGACTTGGTCAAAGGCTCAGGACGGGCGTCCCGACCCAGTCAAAGCACCGGGGCGGGCGTCCAGGACTCGGGACGGGCGTCTTGACTTGGTAAACAGACCAGGACGGGCGTCCCGAACCCCCAGATCAAGTCCCACATCAAAGTTTTGATGAAAAATCACCCCGGGAAGTTGCTATAAATACCCGAGGCCTCCAGCAGTTGAAATGATCCCTCTCCACTCGGTCATTCAGAGACTTCCAGTGTACAGTTCTCGAGTACACAAGTCCCTCAAAGACTCAGATTTCAGAAAAAGTTTTCTTTCTTTCTTTTAGTTTCTCGTTTTCTTAGTTTCTGAGAATTAGTCTCAGATCTTAGATTACGACTAGATAGGGTTCGTGTTCGGTATCACAGAATACCGGGATTTCGTTAGGAGATCCTAAGAGAGAGATAGGGTGCGTGTTCTTAGTCAGATTAGGGCAGTTTACTTAAGCCCGGGATGTAAGGTAAAACAATTGCTACTAGGTCTGAGGAGCGTTCTCCGAAGGCTCTGCCGAGCAGAGTAGGATCGAGCAGTCAGAAGCATACAGGAGCTGCAGCGCAGGCTGGACCTGCATAAAGCGGTGACTACTTTATGATAGTGGGTCCCCTAGACGAGGTTCTGTATGTTTTTGAATTGTTTTATCTGAATATCAATTTGATACTGAATTTATATATCATACATGTTTTACAATTTGAGATGCTATTCATTTTCTCGGGGAGATCATAGAGCTAGAGTTATAGACAACTCCTAACCAAGGTCTGAATCATAACCGGTTTAGTTTAACAGACTGTAAAAGGTCTACCAGATTAGGAAGAAATAACAAAATAGATCACCATGTTTGTTAGAGTACCCTAATAAACCTGAGTTTGTACGCTAGGCCAATCCTAGGGTTAAGTGGCATGATACCGAAGTGACATAGGGTACCGTTCATGGATACTTTAATCCGACGGATGAGAAGGATCATCCCAAGGTAGGGGTGAATACACTAGGTAACTCGGATATGGTAAACAGATGGTTACATTTCATAATTGCCTTAGAGATCAAGATATATCTAAAATGTTCGAAGTTAAGGTCAAACAAATTGTAATAACTGAGCTTAAACTGATGAATGCCTGTCTAATCTTGAATACTAATTGCTTGTTGTGGGTGAGTGGGATCACCAATCAATCTCAAAGTATTGATTATCGATTGACTGACTAGATAATAAGATGAATGTTAGGATTAAGGGATAGTTGCTACTAAGCCGTTACCAGTTCCCTGGGAGTACGATATTAATAAATTAAAATCGTAGATACTTTCCAAGAACTAGCTATACGATAGGTACTCTGCCTTAGGTTCTGATTGATTAAGTGACAACAATTGAATGCTAAAGTGACAGTTAGTAAGACTCAGTCCTTAATTACTCATAATCAACATAGGTAAATAAAACCTATCTTTTAGCATACCAATCGGAACGCATCAGATTTTTGGTGCCGTTGCCGGGGAAATATCATAATGAATTTAGGATTCTTGATCAAAATTCTAGAGACTTATGATAGGTAACGGTAGCAACCTAGACTTTAGACCTACACTTATCTTATGCTAGTTAGACAATCACCTTCCGAAATATAGGGTTATCATAACTAACTAATTTTAGATATTATCTGGAATTAAGACACTTAGGATAATCAAATTTTAGAAAATTATTCTAAAACCATATTGAGGAAATTTAGCTGCTTTCGAAAAAACAAAAAAAAAGAAAATGTTTTGGAAAATTCAAAACCCGAAAAAAAAAATTGTATTTTTCTTGTTCAATGGTAAGTTTCCTATCTTTTGTATTATTTTTCTTTTTTCCCTCTCATAGTTAAATAGTTGTTTTTCTTCCGAATTTTTAATTTTTCACTTCCCGTGTAACTCCACTAACCAGTTTGCTCAGGCTTAAACGTATTCTTCTCTGTAGTTGCATGACTCGAACTTCAGAAGCTAACCTTGAAACACCAGTTGAGAATCCTGAACGTCTCATTCGTACAACTAATAGGCGAATAACAGAGATGGCTGCTGAAAGACCTCCCCTCAAATCCTACATCCATCCACAGACTGTTCCAGTATCATCCGCCATTCAAATCCATGGAAACCCTCGCTATGATCTTAAACCGAATGTGATCCAGTTGATTATTAATCGGGTTCAGTTTGGAGGAACTACAACCGAGAATCCGCTAGAACACTTATCCGATTTCTCCTCTCTTTGCGAAGGCCTCAAGGGAGATCATACTGTAGAAGTAACTAAACTTAACCTTTTTCCCTACTCACTGAGGGACAGAGCTAAGAGATGGTTGGCCCAGCTACCTACAAACTCCATCACCTCATGGGATGAGTTAAGCGAAGCCTTCCTGGAAGAGTACTACTCTGCAGCAAGGGTCCTAGAATATCGAAGGGCTCTGTCCAGTTTTACTCAAACTGCTGATGAGACAGTGATCGAAGCTTGGGACAGATTCAAGGAACGACTCAGGCTCTGCCCCCAACATGGACTTACCGAAGCACTGCTGATCCAGCAATTCTACGGGGGTATGACGGACATGGGCAAGCAAGTTCTTGATGGACTCAATCCCCTGAGCGGTTTCAATGGAATGAGTGATTTAGATGCTAGAAACGCTCTAGAGAGGCTCCATAGGAATAGCAAGAACTGGTGGACAAGTGATCGAGCTAAGAAGCAACTAGTAAATGCGGCCATCGCCTCCACTGATGATCAATTTGAGGCACTGAAGGCCAGCATTACTAATCAATTGAATGCTTTCCAACAAGGGAAAATCGTTCAGCCAGTATATCAAGTCTCTCTGCCCGCACCAAGGAATTACATCGTTCCAATCGACCCCATGCAAGAATTCAGGGACATACTGAAAGGCATTGCCGACTCTAACAAGGAGATGATAGAGTCAAACAGGAAGGTCCAGGAAGCTCATGCAGAAAGAATTCAACAAAATGAGAATAGGCAGACGTAGATTGAGCAGATAGTCAAGGACACACAAGCCTCCATGCAGATATTAGAAAGACAAATGAGACAGTTATCGACCCACCTACCTCATCGATCACAAGGAAAGCTACCTAGCAACACTGGGACCAGCCCATTAAATGATTGCAGGACCTTAACTCTGAGATCTGGTAAAACTCTAAATCCATCTTTCCCAAAATCTTCTCACACTTCTACTTTTGTACAGGAAAAAGAAGATAGCTCTGAGGACTTAACACCATCAGTAGTTGAAAACAAAGTAGCAAAGAAAGAGAAGAAAGAGTCCATCCTTGAGTACCGGCCAAGAGTACCTTACCCTACAAGACTAATGCAGAATAAAGATAAGGAGCAACTCGAGAGGTTTTTCAAAACTTTTGGTAAAATTCACTTTAATTTACCTTTTCTTGATGTTATTTCTGAAATGCCTAAATATGCTAACTTTCTGAAGGATATTATTAGTAACAAAAGAAAGATTGACATGGACAAAGTAATTCTTAATGAAGGATGTTCGGCAGTTCTCTTGAACAAATTGCCTTCCAAAAAGAAAGATCCAGGTTGTTTCACTTTGCCATGTACAATAGGTAATATTACTAATATGCATGCGTTAGTAGACTTAGGAGCTAGCATAAATGTAATGCCATCTAGTTTATTTGATAAATTAGGTCTACATGATTTGAAAACGACTAGATTGTGCATACAACTTGCTGATAGGACAGTAAAAATTCCTAGGGGGATAATTGAAGATCTCTTAGTAAAGGTTGGAAAATTTGTCTTTCCTGTGGATTTTGTTGTCATGGATATGAATGGTGAAAGTGATGTACCCTTGATTCTAGGTCAACCTTTTCTAGCTACCTCTAAGGCATTGATTGACGTCAACAATGGTCAAATAAAACTAAGGGTAGAAAATGAAGATATGACTTTCAACATTAATGAAACCCTTAAGTATCCTATGCATTTAGATGATAATTGTTATTCTGTGGATGCATTTGACCATTTGATTGGAACTAACCTGTTGGACTTAATCTCCGATTATCCAGTCTTAAATATAGACTCTTTGGCCCTGGAAAAAACTGACTTTGACACTTCTGATTATGAAACCAGTACTAATGAGTTGGGATTAGAAAAGATCTCTTTAGAAGAGCCCCCAGAAGTGGAATTGAAGGAATTACCAAGCCATCTGTGTTATGACTTCCTAGACGCTGAACAAAAGCTTCCCATTATTCTTGCAGCAGACCTGACTACAGAACAAAAGAAGTCAACACTGGACATACTAAGAAGGAATAAAAGAGCATTTGCATACAAAATTGCGGATATACCAGGAAAACTAAACAGTTATTGGTCGGGTCCGTTTACCATTACAGAGGTATCGCCATTTGGAGCAGTCATCATCGTGGATCAAGATAACATCTCTCAGAAAGTAAATGGGCAACATTTGAAACCATACCGAGAGCCAATGGACAGATATGAGCAAGTCCTTCTGCTCAACTAGTAAAGGGAGTGTCTCTTTCATTTTATTTCGTGTTTTGTCATTTGTTATTTCTTTCAATGCTTTATTCTTACCCTTAGTTAGTCAAATAAGTGTGGGGTAAGAGTTTTTCTATTTTGTTTTTGTTTCTTGTTTTCAAATAAGTGTGGGGTAACTTAGATATGCATGAACACTGAGGACAGTGTCAGACTTAAGTGTGGGGTAGCAGTGCACAGTGCACTGTAGTGAGAAACTTTTTGAAAATTTTTGCATGATTTTGCTTGTTTTCCCAATATTTTTACACCCTTACAAAAAAACATTTTTTCAAAATTTTTCATTCTTTCAGACTTCTAAATGCAGTATGATTGGTCAAACATTGCTTATGTCTATGATATGTAGGTAGAATGTTATGGTTAGTAGGAGGCAATGTGATAGCTATCTTGGACTAATTGATTAGGAATAGGGAATTCCTGATAACTGAGCACAACTTTGTCTGGATTAGAGACCTCAGCCAATTACCTTTTCAAGACTGAACTAGATAAAATTAGACCAGTTGTGGATGTTTTGACAATAAGAATGACTAGATGAGACTCTGAGCTAAAAGTGAAAAGAAATTAAAGAAAGTTAATTAAATAAGGGTAGTTTGCCAGCGGCCTTCGCTACTCGAGCACCACTCCTTCGGGGAACTTAAAGCTTGATGCCCTAAGGTCGTGTAGATGTGGGAGTCATCGGACTGGGACTCGCTACATGGGTAGTTGAAGTTGACGTGTTCTAAGCAGACTCAAAATACCCTGGAAAAGCTATAAAAGAAAAAAATCATCAATAAGCGCTAAATAAGTAAATATCTGATCACCAAGGCTCAGAACTCAGAAAAGTTGTCTGTTGTCAGTATGTCTGGCGGCGGGTCGAAGTGTTATCTGGTAACAGTCAAGACGAGAGTATATTGTGTTGACTATCTGGTCTAGGCTAGTTGATGTGATTCCGGTTGACGTACTAAATAGGTATTATTTTACCCTATGTCGATTATGATTAATTAAGGACTGTGATTGACTAATTGTCACGTTTAGTCTTATGGTGTCACTTAATCAGCCAGAATCTAAGGCAGAGTACCTATCGTGTAGCTAGTCTATTGGAAAGTATCTACGATTTTACTAAGTTAATTATCGTACTCCCAGGGAAGTGGCAACGGCTTAGTAGTAACTAGCCTCTTATCCTAACTCTTATCTTATGATCCAGTTATGCAATCTTCATCAAATACTTTGATGAGAGGGTGATCCATTCTCCACTAGGTTCAAGTCTAATTAACCCTAGAAGTGTTTTAAAGATAAGTTCTGATTCTATGTTATACTGTTCCTATATGTTGATTGACCTATATTCGAGTGTTTTAGATATATCTTAGCCTGGAATGCAACTATGTTTTGTGTCTAAAGGTGTACCACATCTGAGTCTCTATGCTACCGCCCCCTATCATTAAGGTAAACGGCCCTACTCACGGTACGAACAAAGACAGTTATGAAAGCCCTATGTCACTTTCGGGGATCACTCTGAAGGCTCGTAATCGCTGGCATAACGCTCTACTCAGCCTACCTAGACTACTCTAACAAGCCAGGTGTTCAGCATGTTATTTATCTAGTATGGCAGACACCAATACTAATTGATGCCTGTTAAACTAAACAGGTTATGAATAGACCGTGGTTAGGAATTGTCTATAACCCTATTTTAGTTTAAAAGAAACTACATTAGACATGCAGACATAATGATTATTTAGCAGGTGGCTATTTCCGGAAAAACATAATAACTTCAACATACAAAACAACTATTCATAAAATCATAATCTGATATTCATAATTGATGTTTAGGACAAAGCAATAAAACATATAAGAGAGGGGTATGGGGACTGATGCCATAAAGAAATCACCCTTTACTTAGTCTCGCCTACAGAGCGTACTGCTGTATACGTCGTATTGCTCGCCCTGACTCTGCTCATCAGAACCTTCGGAGGACGCTTCCTCAGCCTAGTAACTGGGCTTTACCTTAATACCCAGCTTAAGCCCAGCCCTGTAGACTGACTCTTCGAACGCCTAGAGCTCTCTTAGGGTCTCCTAACGAAACCCCGGGTATTCTATGAATACCGGAAACGAATCTATCTATAGAAACCTAAGATCTGAGACTATTTCTCAGAAACTAAAACAAAACACTAATAAGAAAGAAAACTGAGATCCGAGTCTCTGAGTGAGTTGTGTACTGGAAAACTGTACACTGGAAACCACTTAATGACTCAAATCGAGTGGAGAGGGATGAATTCAACTGTTGGAGGCCTGGGGTATTTATAGCAGCTTCCCGGAGTGAAAAATTCTGAAAAATTCGATGTGGGATAGCTTCTGGCGGTTCGGGACGCCCGTCCCGGTTCAGGACGCCCGTCCTGGAGGTTTGACTGGGTCGGGACGCCCGTCCCGGACCTTTGACCGGGTCAATATTTCCAAAAATTGCGTTTTTACCCCAGAATTTGCTGTTTTCATCTACTTTTCACCTGACACTTCCAAAATCATAAAAACCGTGAAATCAAGTAAATAGTAAATGATTAATGTCAATTTACTCTCGATTTCACATTAAAACATACATAAAAACATGCTAAAAATGTGATACGATTTTCGCGTATCACTAGTACACACACTACACATCAGGAAGACCTTGTGACTAAGAAAGGAGTTCAACCTAGTTGTTAAGTTGTTTTCTGCTTGACTATAACGATCTGCTAGAGACATTTGAGACATTGTCATAGCAACCTGACCAGTCAGACCTGTGTTAAGAATTGTCTGAATAAATTTTTGGAATAAAAACATGACTAGGAATTTAAGTGACTGCACTATGATTTAGAATCACTAACTTCCAGTGGACTTTGCTTGAGGACAAGTAAAAAGCTAAGTGTGGTGTTATCTGATACGTGAAAATCGTATCACCTTTTTAGCATGTTTTTATATATGATTTACGGTGAAATTGAGGGTAAATTAATCTTAATTGTTTATTTTTTACTTAATTTCACAGTTTTTATGATTTTGGAAGTGTCATGTGAAAAGTAGACGAAAACAGCAAATGTTGGGGCAAAAACGCAATTTTTGGAAATGCTGACTTGGTCAAAGGCTCAGGACGGGCATCCCGACCCAATCAAAGCACCGGGACGGGCATCCAGGACTCGGGACGGGAGTCCCGACTTGGCCAACAGACCAGGACGGGCATCCCGAACCCCCATATCAAGTCCCACATCGCATTTTCTATGAAAAATCACCCCGGGAAGCTGCTATAAATACCCCAGGCCTCCAGCAGTTGACATCATCCCTCTCCACTCGATCTGAGTCATTCAGAGATTTCCAGTGTACAGTTCTCGAGTACACAAGTCCCTCAGAGACTCAGATTTCAGAAAAAGTTTTCTTTCTTTCTTTTAGTTTCTCGTTTTCTTAGTTTCTGAGAATTAGTCTCAGATCTTAGATTACAACTAGATAGGGTTCGTGTTCGGTATCACAGAATACCGGGATTTCGTTAGGAGATCCTAAGAGAGAGATAGGGTGCGTGTTCTTAGTCAGATTAGGGCAGTTTACTTAAGCCCGGGATGTAAGGTAAAACAATTGCTACTAGGTCTGAGGAGCGTTCTCCGAAGGCTCTGCCGAGCAGAGTAGTTGCATGACTCGAACTTCAGAAGCTAACCTTGAAACACCAGTTGAGAATCCTGAACGTCTCATTCGTACAACTAATAGGCGAATAACAGAGATGGCTGCTGAAAGACCTCCCCTCGAATCCTACATCCATCCACAGACTGTTCCAGTATCATCCGCCATTCAAATCCCTGGAAACCCTCGCTATGATCTTAAACCAAATGTGATCCAATTGATTATTAATCGGGTTCAGTTTGGAGGAACTGCAACCTAGAATCCGCTAGAACACTTATCTGATTTCTCCTCTCTTTGCGAAGGCCTCAAGGGAGATCATACTGCAGAAGTAACTAAACTCAACCTTTTTCCCTACTCACTGAGGGACAGAGCTAAGAGATGGTTGGCCCAGCTACCTACTAACTCCATCACCTCATGGGATGAGTTAAGCGAAGCCTTCCTGGAAGAGTACTACTCTGCAGCAAGGGTCCTAGAATATCGAAGGGCTCTGTCCAGTTTTACTCAAACTGCTGATGAGACAGTGATCGAAGCTTGGGACAGATTCAAGGAGCGACTCAAGCTCTGCCCCCAACATGGACTTACCGAAGCACTGCTGATCCAGCAATTCTACGGGGGGTATGACGGACATGGGCAAGCAAGTTCTTGATGGACTCAATCCCCTGAGCGGTTTCAATGGAATGAGTGATGTAGATGCTAGAAACGCTCTGGAGAGGCTCTATAGGAATAGCAAGAACTGGCGGACAAGTGATCGAGCTAAGAAGCAACTAGTAAATGGGGCCATCGCCTCCACTGATGATCAATTTGAGGCACTGAAGGCCAGCATTACTAATCAATTGAATTCCTTCCAACAAGGGAAAATCGTTCAGCCAGTATATCAAGTCGCTCTGCCCGCACCAAGGAATTACATCGTTCCAATCGACCCCATGCAGGAATTCAGGGACATACTGAAAGGCATTACCGACTCTAACAAGGAGATGATAGAGTCAAACAGGAAGGTCCAGGAAGCTCATGCAGAAAGAATTCAACAAAATGAGAATAGGCAGACGTAGATTGAGCAGATAGTCAGGGACACACAAGCCTCCATGCAGATATTAGAAAGACAAATGAGACAGTTATCGACCCACCTACCTCATCGATCACAAGGAAAGCTACCTAGCAACACTGGGACCAGCCCATTAAATGATTGCAAGACCTTAATTCTGAGATCTGGTAAAACTCTAAATCCTTCTTTCCCAAAATCTTCTCACACTTCTACTTTTGTATAGGAAAAAGAAGATAGCTCTGAGGAATTAACACCGTCAGTAGTTGAAAACAAAGTAGCAAAGAAAGAGAAGAAAGAGTCCATCCTTGAGTACCGGCCAAGAGTACCTTACCCTACAAGACTAATGCAGAATAAAGATAAGGAGCAACTCGAGAGGTTTTTCAAAACTTTTGGTAAAATTCATGTTAATTTACCTTTTCTTGATGTTATTTTTGAAATGCCTAAATATGCTAAATTTCTGAAGGATATTATTAGTAACAAAAGAAAGATTGACATGGACAAAGTAATTCTTAATGAAGGATGTTCGGCAGTTCTCTTGAACAAATTACCTTCCAAAAAGAAAGATCCAGGTTGTTTCACTTTGCCATGTACAATAGGTAATATTACTAATATGCATGCGTTAGCAGACTTAGGAGCTAGCATAAATGTAATGCCATCTAGTTTATTTGATAAATTAGGTCTGCATGATTTGAAAACGACTAGAATGTGCATACAACTTGCTGATAGGACAGTAAAAATTCCTAGGGGGGATAATTGAAGATCTCTTAGTAAAGGTTGGAAAATTTGTCTTTCTTGTGGATTTTGTTGTCATGGATATGAATGGTGAAAGTGATGTACCCTTGATTCTAGGTCGACCTCTTCTAGCTACCTCTAAGGCATTGATTGACGTCAACAATGGTCAAATAAAACTAAGGGTAGAAAATGAAGATATGACTTTCAACATTAATGAAACCCTTAAGTATCCTATGCATTTAGATGATGATTGTTATTCTGGGGATGCATTTGACCATTTGATTGGAACTAACCTGTTGGACTTAATCTCCGATTATCCAGTCTTAAATATAGACTCTTTGGCCTTGGAAAAAACTGACTTTGACACTTCTGATTATGAAACCAGTACTAATGATTTCGTTGAGATAGGTGCTTGATACGCGAAAATCATATACCTTTTTTAGCATGTTTTTATGTATGATTTAGGATGAAATTGATAGGAAATCGATCTTAATTGATTGTTATTTACTCAATTTCACATTTTTATGATTTTGGCAGTGTCACGTGAAAAGTAGACGAAAACAGCAAATTTTGGGGTAAAAATGCAATTTTTGGAAATGTTGACTTGGTCAACGGTCCGGGACGGGCGTCCCGACCCAGTCAAACCACCAGGATGGGCGTCCCGAGCTGCCAGAAGCTGTCCCACATCGAATTTTTCAGAGATTTTCACTCCGGGAAGCTGCTATAAATACCCCAGGCCTCCAGCAGTTGAATTCATTCCTCTCCACTCGATCCGAGTCATTTAGTGGTGTCCAGTGTACAATTCTCTAGTACACAACTCACTCAGAGACTCGGATCTCATTTTTCTACCTTATTAGTGATTTGTTTTAGTTTCTGAGAAATAGTCTCAGATCTTAGGTTTCTATAGATAGGTTCGTTTCTGGTATTCATAGAATACCCGGGATTTCGTTAGGAGATCCTAAGAGGGCTCTAGGCGTTCGAAGAGTCAGTCCACAGGGCTGGGCTTAAGCTGGGTATTAAGGTAAAGCCCAGTTACTAGGCTGAGGAAGTGTCCTCCGAAGGTTCTGGTGAGCAGAGTCAGGGCGAGCAATACGACATATACAGCAGTACGCTTTGTCAGCGAGACTAAGTAAAGGGTGATTTCTTTATGGCATCAGTCCCCATACCCGTCTCTTATATGTTGTTATTGTTTTGTCCTAAATACTTATTATGAATATCAGATTACGATTTTTTTGAATAGTTGTTTCATATGTTGACGTTATTATGTTTTTCCGGAAATAGCCACCTGCTAAATATTCACTATGTCTGCATGTTTAATGTGCTCTTTTAAACTAAAGTTAGGGTTATAGACAATTCCTAACCACGGTCTAATCATAACCTGTTTAGTTTAACAGGCATCAATTAGTATTGGTGTCTGCCATGCTAGATAAAATAACATGTTGAACACAATGTCTGTTAAAGTAGTCTAGGTAGGGGCCGAACTGAGTCCGATTATGCCGGCGGCTAGGGCAAGCGGTATGATCCCCAAAGTGACATAGGGCTTTCATGGATGCCTTCGTCTCGAACCGTGAGTAGGGCCGTCATTAAGGTAGGGCGGTTTATTAGAGACCTCGGATGTGGTACGCCTTTAGACACAGAACATAGTTGCAATCCAGGCTAAGATATATCTAAAATACTCGAATATAGGTCAAACAACATATAGGAACAGTATAACATAGAATTAGGACTCATCTATAAAACACTTCTAGGTTTAATTAGACTGAAACCTAGTGGAGAATGAATCACCCTCTCATCAAAGTATTTGATGAAGATTGCATAACTGGATTATAAGATAGGAGTTAGGATAAAAGGCTAGTTACTACTAAGCCGTTGCCACTTCCCTTGGAGTACGATATTTATTTAATAAAATCGTAGATACTTTCCAACAGACTAGCTACGCGATAGGTACTCTGCCTTAGGTTCTGGCTGATTAAGTGACACCATAGAGACTAAATGTGACAATTAGTCAATCACAGTCCTTAATTATTCATAATCAACATAGGGTAAAATAACACCTATTTAGCACGTCAACCGGAATCGCAACAGATTTTTGGCGCCGTTGCCGGGGAAATATCATAATGAATTTAGGACTCCTGATCAAAATTCTAGACACTGATCAAAATTCTAGATACTTATGATAGGTAACGGTAGTAACCTAGACTTTAGACCCAACACTTATGTTATACCAGTTAGACAATCAGTTTCCGAAATATAGGATTATCATAACTAATTGATTTTAGATAATATTTGAAATTAAGACACTTAGGATAATCAAATTTTAGAAAATCATTCTAAAACCATATTGAGGAAATTTAACTGCCTTCGAAAAAAAAAAGAATTTTTTTTTTAAAATTTAAAATCCCAAAAAGAATGTATCTTTCTTGCTCAACGGTGAGTCGTTCCTTTTCCCTATCTCTTGTTTTTTGTTTTCTTAGTCGCTCTTTTTCATGTTTTTCTTCCTTTATTTAATTTCGAAGAAATAAAAATGGAAATGAGGACAAAATATATTTTCTTTTGAGTTGTAAAATGTTGGCTTAGATTTTTATCGGGAAGAAACTCTATTTTAGAATTTTCTTAGAGTCATGCCGGCCTTATTAGGATGAGTTATGAAATAGTAGCCAGACCTTTGAATGTTCTATTGAAAAAAGGATGTTCCTTTTGTTTTGTTGATAATTGCATGATTTGTTTTTAAAACCAAAAGGAATTATTGCACCCATTATGACATCACCTGATTGAAATCTACTTTTTGAATGAATATGTGATGTAATGATGTAGTAAGAATTGTTTTAGGACAGAAACATGATAAGAAAGTTCATGTATGATAAATCCTAATCTTATCTAGTCTTGTCTAAAAACAATAGGTTACACTGATCACTCTGAGATATCTGTGTTCAATAAAACTGATACTGAACCATACTTGATTTAGTTAAGTTTTATTGTTACTTGAACTTGATATAGAATAAAGGGATAAGAAAAAGGGTTGAAAATCTAGAAAGCAAACCATTGGTCTAGATTAGAAAACCCCGACTTAGAGGCTAGTGTAATACTGATAAATTGTTGGATGAAAACTTATTTGCATTGTTTGCTATGTATAATAATTCTCATCTGTGGTTTATTGCAAATTATCTAGTCACTGAATAAGTTCCAAGTGATATGACTTATCAGCAAAAGAAGAAATTCTTTGCTGATTTGAATTATTACTACTGGGCAGTTTCTCTTCTATTTCAAATTTTTGCAGATCAGTTGATCAGAAGATGTGTCTCAGAAGATGAAGGACACAAGATTTTGGAGCATTGCCCTAAAGAATCTACGGGAGACCAATTGATGGCTATCAACACTGTCCGGAAAGTGTTGAAAGCAGGATCTTGTTGACCCACTATATTCAAGGATTTTGTATCTCTGATACAGTCTTGCGATGCTTGCCAAATAACAGGTAACACATCCTCCAGAGATGGCCTACCCCAGCAAGGTATACCGAGTATTGCAACCTTTGATATCTGGGATTCTATGAGAAGTTGTTTTTCAGATTCAGAATGCCAACGTCTTAGGAAGAAAGGCTCAGTCTATGTATCTAATCTGTGAAGTCTGCTAAGTACCACACTTTAGCAGGGATTGCTATGGGAATGACTGACCATTCCAAAAGAGGTAGGAGTAGGTTACTGCAGAATGCTGCTCGAATGGGAAATGCATACAATTCCAACTAGAGGAATCATACGGGATTTAGCTGAGGAGTAATTCGGAAGCTGAAAACTTTCAGAAGACACCACCACAGCAAAACCCCTACTCGCAGAAGCAATAGATGAGATACTGGCAACAATTAAAGCCAGACCAGTGCAAGCAGGTGATATACCAAGTGGTATCGAACGGTCGAAGGATATAGAGGAATTTAGCATTGTATCAGGAGCATAGCAATGGAGGAGCTTGCATTCCCTGCATACCAATCAGCTGTGAGAAACTTCCCCGAGGAAGTCTCAAATACTTGGGGCTAGATCTATACAACTGGAGCCCCTACCACCACAGCTTTGCCAAAACTTCAGGTATCTTTTCTTCCATTCGAGACTTGCATGACATACCTTCACTAACATTGGCCTGAGTCATTCCTCAAATGGATATGCCACTACTTAGAGCTCGACAATGAAGGATCGAAGCTGGCGTCATCCGTTCCAATAGCTAGAGCTTGCAGAGTCAAGAACACCTCAGCAATAGCACATGGCTAAGGTGAAGAGCCAATCGACATATCAGAGAAGACCCTTCTGCTCGCGACATGAAGGGAGTTTTTCTAATCCTCATGATCCTTTAGTTTTGTTTTCTTTGTGTTGTGTTCTGTTTTGCTATTTCTATTATCCTTCTTGTTTTATTTTCTCTCTTACCCTGAATTAGTCAAATAAGTGTGGGGTAAGAGTTCTTTGTTTTATTTTCATTTCTTCTTGTTTGCAAATAAGTGTGGGGTAGTTTAGCTATGCATGAACACTGAGGACAGTGTCAGACTTAAGTGTGGGGTAGCAGTGCACGGTGCACTGTAGCAGTTGGCAAAAGTTTTGCATGATTTTGCTTGTTTTCACCGTATTTTCACACCCTTCCAAAGTTTTTTCAAAATTTTTCCGTCTTTCAGACTTCTAAATGCAGTATGCTTGGTTAAACAATTGCTTATGTCTATGATATGTAGGTAGAATGTTATGGTTAGTAGGAGATAATTGATAACTATTGCTGAACCCATTGATTAGAAGTAGGGAATTCCTGATAATTGAGCACAACTTAGTCTGGATTAGAGACCTCAACCAATTACCTTTTCAAAACTTAACTAGATAAAATTAGACCAGTTGCAGGATGCATTGACAATTGGAATGACTAGATGAGACTCTGAGCCAAAAGTGAAAAAGAAAAAAAATGAGCTAATTAAATTAGGGTAGTTTGCCAGCGGCCTTCGCTACTCGAGCACCACTCCTTCGGGGAACTTAAAGCCTGATGCCCTAAGGTCGTGTAGATCTAGGAGTCATCGGAGTGGGACTCGCTACATGGGTAGTTGATACGCGAAAATCATATACCTTTTTTAGCATGTTTTTATGTATGATTTAGGGTGAAATTGATAGGAAATCGATCTTATTTGATTGTTATTTACTCAATTTCACAGTTTTTATGATTTTGGAACTGTCAGGTGAAAAGTAGACGAAAACAGCAAATTTTGGGGTAAAAATGCAATTTTTGGAAATGTTGACTTGGTCAACGGTTCGGGACGGGCATCCTGCCCCAGTCAGACCACCAGGACGGGCATCCCGAAGCGCCAAAATTTGTCCCACATCGAATTTTTTGGAATTTTTCACTCCAGAAAGCTGCTATAAATACCCCAGGCCTCCAAGAGTTGAAATCATTCCTCTCCACTCGATGTGAGTCATTTAGTGGTGTCCAGTGTACAATTCTCTAGTACACAACTCACTCAGAGACTCGGATCTCAGTTTTCTTTCTTATTAGTATTTTGTTTTAGTTTCTGAGAAATAGTCTCAGATCTTAGGTTTCTATAGATAGGTTCGTTTCTGGTGTTCATAGAATACCCGGGATTTCGTTAGGAGATCCTAAGAGGGCTCTAGGCGTTCGAAGAGTCAGTCCACAGGGCTGGGCTTAAGCTGGGTATTAAGGTAAAGCCCAGTTACTAGGCTGAGGAAGCGTCCTCTGAAGGTTCTGGTGAGCAGAGTCAGAGGAAGCAGTACGACATATACAGCAGTACGCTCTGCGGCGAGACTACGTAAAGGGTGATTTCTTTATGGCATCAGTCCCCATACCCCTCTCTTATATGTTGTTATTGTTTTTACTCTAAATACTTATTATGAACATCAGATTACGATTTTTATGAATAGTTGTTTCATATGTTGACGTTATTATGTTTTTCCGGAAATAGCCACCTGCTAAATATTCACTATGTCTGCATGTTTAATGTGCTCTTTTAAACTAAAGTTAGGGTTATAGACAATTCCTAACCACGGTCTAATCATAACCTGTTTAGTTTAACAGGCATCAATTAGTATTGGTGTCTGCCATGCTAGATAAAATAACATGTTGAACACCCTGCCTGTTAAAGTAGTCTAGGTAGGGGCCGAGCTGAGTCCGATTATGCCGGCGGCTAGGGCAAGCGGTATGATCCCCGAAGTGACATAGGGCTTTCATGGATGCCTTCGTCCCGAACCGTGAGTAGGGCCGTCATTAAGGTAGGGCGGTTTATTAGAGATCTCGGATGTGGTACGCCTTTAGACACAGAACATAGTTGCAATCCAGGCTAAGATATATCTAAAATACTCGAATATAGGTCAAACAACATATAGGAACAGTATAACATAGAATCATGACTCATCTATAAAAAATACTTCTAGGTTTAATTAGACTGAAACCTAGTGGAGAATGAATCACCCTCTCATCAAAGTATTTGATGAAGATTGCATAACTGGATTATAAGATAGGAGTTAGGATAAAAGGCTAGTTACTACTAAGCCGTTGCCACTTCCCTGGGAGTACGATATTTATTTAATAAAATCGTAGATACTTTCCAACAGACTAGCTACACGATAGGTACTCTGCCTTAGGTTCTGGCTGATTAAG
Organism: Asclepias syriaca; assembly: GCA_027405835.1. Taxonomy (NCBI): domain Eukaryota; kingdom Viridiplantae; phylum Streptophyta; class Magnoliopsida; order Gentianales; family Apocynaceae; genus Asclepias; species Asclepias syriaca. The sequence goes on along the minus strand of CM049926.1, from coordinate 20,180,536 downwards.
TGACACCATAGAGACTAAATGTAACAATTAGTCAATCACAGTCCTTAATTATTCATAATCAACATAGGCTAAATAACACCTATTTAGCACATCGGTCGGAAACACATCAGATTTTTGGCGCCGTTGCCGGGGACATATCATAATGAATTTAGGATTCCTGATCAAAATTCTAGAGGCTTATGATAGGTAACGGTAGTAACCTAGACCTTAGTCCTACACTTATCTTATAGAAGTTAGACAATCAATTTCTGAAATATAGGGTTATCATAACTAATTAATTTTAGATAATATCTGAAATTAAGACACTTAGGATAATCAAATTTTAGAAAATTATTCTAAAACCATATTAAGGAAATTTACCTGCTTTCTAAATTAAACATAAAAAGAAAAAAATTAAAATTTAAAATCCCAAAAAGAATGTATCTTTCTTGCTCAACGGTGAGTCGTTCCTTTTCCCTATCCCTTGTTTTTTGTTGCCTCTTTTCGTTTTTTCTTCCTTTATTTAATTTCAAAGAAATAAAAATGGAAATGAGGACAAAATATATTTTCTTCTTCTGAGTTGTAAAATGTTGGCTTAGATTTTTATCGGGAAGAAACTCTATTTTAGAATTTTCTTAGAGTCATGTCGGCCTTATTAGGATGAGTTATGAAATAGTTTTTCCTTAATAGCCAGACCTTTGAATGTTCTATTGGAAAAAGGATGTTCCTTTTGTTTTGCTGATGATTGCATGAGAGTTTTTAAAACCAAAAGGAATTATTGCACCCATTATGACATCACCTGATTGAAATCTGCTTTTTGAATGAATATGTGATGTAGTAAGAATTGTTTTAGACAGAAACATGATAAGGAAGTTCATGTATGATAAATCCTAATCTTATCTAGTCTTGTCTAAAAACAATAGGTTACACTGATCACTCTGAGATATCTGTGTTCAATAAAACTAATGCTGAACCATAGTTGATTAAGTTAGGTTTTATTGTTACTTGAATTTGATATGGAATGAAGGGATAAGAAAAAGCGTTGAAAATCTAGAAAGCAAACCAATTGTCTAGATTAGAAAACCCCGAGTTAGAGGCTAGTGTAATACTGATAAAGTTTTGGATGAAAACTTATTTGCATTGTTTGTTATGTATAATAATTCTCATCTGTGGTTTATTTCAAATTATCTAGTCACTGAATAAGTTCCAAGTGATATGACTTATCAGCAAAAGAAGAAATTCTTTGCTGATTTGAAATATTACTACTGGGCAGTTTCTCTTCTATTTCAAATTTTTGGCAGATCAGTTAATCAGAAGACGTGTCTCAGAAGATGAAGGACACAAGATTTTGGAGCATTGCCCTAAAGAATCTACGGGAGACCAATTGATGGCTATCAACACTGTCCGGAAAGTGTTGAAAGCAGGATCTCGTTGACCCATTATATTCAAGGATTTTGTATCTTGATACAGTCATGCGATGCTTGCCAAATAACAGGTAACACATCTTCCAGAGATAATCTACCCCAGCGACGTACACAGAATGTTGCAACCTTTGATATCAGGGGTATTTCGAATCCTTTTCCTTTCTTCCTTTGACACTAATTACCTCATAGTAGTCGTGGAACACTTTTCGAAAATAGCCTGAACCACAGGCATTACCTACTAATGATGTTAAAGTCATGTGCAGATTCTATGAGAAATTATTTTCTCGATTCAGAGTGACAATGTCTTAGGAAGAAACGTTCAGTCTAGGTATCAAATCTGTGAAGTCTTCTAAGTACCACACTTTAGCAGGGATTGCTATGGGAATGATTGACCATTCCAAAAGATGTAGGAGTAGGTTACTGCAGAATGCTGCTCCAATGGGAAATGCATACAATCCCAGCTGGAGAAATCATACGGGATTTAGCTGAGGAATAATTCAGAAGTTGGAAACATTCAAAAAGACACCACCACAGCAAAACCCCTACTCGGAGAATCAATAGATGAGATACTGGCAACAATTAAAGCCAGACCAGTGCAAGCAAGTGATCTACCAAGTGGTATCGAAGGGTCAAGGGATATAGAAGAATTTGGCATTGTATTAGGAGCATAGCAATGGAGGAGCTTGCATCCCCTGCATACCAATCAGCTGTGAGAAACATCCCCGAGGAAGTCTCAAATACATAGGCCCAGATCTACACAACTGGAGCCCCCTACCACCACAGCTTTGCCAAAACATCAGGTATCTTTTCTTCCATTCGAGACTTGCATGCAATACCTTTACTAACATGGGCAGGAAGGCACACAAATCCCAAGAAATCTCATTCCTAGACACGTTCCTCCTGGACACGTTGCTATGATTGTGAGAAATCTTACAAATGAGTCAAGGAAGCAGTCCGTGGGGCTCGAGCCATTCATCAAATGAATAGGCCACTACCTAGAGCTCGACGATGAAGGATCAAAGCTGACGTCATCGTTCCAGTATCGAGAGCTTACAGAGTCAAGAATGCCTCAGCAATAGCACATGGCTAAGGTGAAGAGCCAATTGACATATTAGAGAAGACCCTTCTGATCGCGACATGAAGGGAGTTTTTCTAATCCTCATATTCCTTTACTTTACTTTTATTTTCTTTGTTTTGTGTTCTGTTTCGTTATTTCCATTATCCTTCTTGTTTTGTTGCCTTATTTTCTCTCTTACCCTTAGTTAGTCGAATAAGTGTGGGGTAAGAGTTCTTTGTTTTGTTTTTGTTTCTTGTTTTCAAATAAGTGTGGGGTAGTTTAGCTATGCATGAACACTGAGGACAGTGTCAAACTTAAGTGTGGGGTAGCAGTGCACGGTGCACTGTAGTAGTATGAGAAAATTTTTGCATGCTTTTGCTTGTTTTCCCCATATTTTCACACCCTTCCAAAATTTTTCAAAATTTATTTCATCTTTCAGACTTCTAAATGCAGTATGATTGGTTAAACAATTGCTTATGTCTATGATATGTAGGTAGTATGTTGTGGTTAGTAGGAGATAATTGATAACTATTGCTAAACCCATTGATTAGAAGTAGGGAATTCCTGATAATTGAGCACAACTTAGTCTGGATTAGACACCTCAACCAATTACTTTTCCAAAACTTAACTAGATAAAATTAGACCAGTTGCAGGATGCATTGACAATTGGAATGACTAGATGAGACTCTGAGCCAAAAGTGAAAAAGAAAAAAAAAAGTGAGCTAATTAAAATAGGGTAGTTTGCCAGCGGCCTTCGCTACTCGAGCACCACTCCTTCGGGGAACTTAAAGCCTGATGCCCTAAGGTCGTGTAGATCTGGGAGTCATCGGAGTGGGACTCGCTACATGGGTAGTTGAAGTTGACGTGTTCTAAGCAGACTCAAAATACCCTAGAAAATCTATAAACGAAAGGAATCAATAAATGCTAAATGATAGAATCTGATCACCAAAGCTCAGAACTCAGAAAGTTATCTGTTGTCAGTGTGTCTAGCGATAGGTCGAAGTGTTATCTGGTAATAGTTAAGACAAGAGTTTATTGTGTTGACTATCTGGTCTGGACTAGTACACACACTACACATCAGGAAGACCTTATGACTAAGAGAAGAGTTCAACCTAGTTGTTAAATTGTTTTCTGCTCAATCCTAACAATCTACTAGAGACATTTGAGACCTTGTCATAGCAACCTAACCAGTCAGACCTGTGTTAAGAATTATCTGAATAATTTTTGGAATAAAAACATGACTAGAAATTTAAGTGACTGCACATATGATTTAGAATCACTAACTTCAGGTAGACTTTGCTTGAGGACAAGCAAAAGGCTAAGTGTGGGGTTATCTGATACGCGAAAATCATATACCTTTTTTAGCATGTTTTTATGTATGATTTAGGGTGAAATTGATAGGAAATCGATCTTAATTGATTGTTATTTACTCAATTTCACAGTTTTTATGATTTTGGAACTGTCAGGTGAAAAGTAGACGAAAACAACAAATTTTGGGGTAAAAATGCAATTTTTGGAAATGTTGACTTGGTCAACGGTCCGGGACGGGCGTCCCGCCCCAGTCAGACCACCAGGACGGGCGTCCCGAAGCGCCAAAATTTGTCCCACATCGATTTTTTTGGAATTTTTCACTCCAGAAAGCTGCTATAAATACCCCAGGCCTCCAAGAGTTGAAATCATTCCTCTCCACTCGATCTGAGTCATTTAGTGGTGTCCAGTGTACAATTCTCTAGTACACAACTCACTCAGAGACTCGGATCTCAGTTTTCTTTCTTATTAGTGTTTTGTTTTAGTTTCTGAGAAATAGTCTCAGATCTTAGGTTTCTATAGATAGGTTCGTTTCTGGTGTTCATAGAATACCCGGGATTTCGTTAGGAGATCCTAAGAGGGCTCTAGGCGTTCGAAGAGTCAGTCCACAGGGCTGGGCTTAAGCTAGGTATTAAGGTAAAGCCCAGTTACTAGGCTGAGGAAGCGTCCTCCGAAGGTTCTGGTGAGCAGAGTCAGAGGAAGCAGTACGACATATACAGCAGTACGCTCTGCGGCGAGACTACGTAAAGGGTGATTTCTTTATGACATCAGTCCCCATACCCCTCTCTTATATGTTGTTATTGTTTTTACTCTAAATACTTATTATGAACATTAGATTACGATTTTTATGAATAGTTGTTTCATATGTTGACGTTATTATGTTTTTCCGGAAATAGCACCTGCTAAATATTCACTATGTCTGCATGTTTAATGTGCTCTTTTAAACTAAAGTTAGGGTTATAGACAATTCCTAACCACGGTCTAATCATAACCTGTTTAGTTTAACAGGCATCAATTAGTATTGGTGTCTGCCATGCTAGATAAAATAACATGTTGAACACCCTGCCTGTTAAAGTAGTCTAGGTAGGGGCCGAGCTGAGTCCGATTATGCCGGCGGCTAGGGCAAGCGGTATGATCCCCGAAGTGACATATGGCTTTCATGGATGCCTTCGTCCCGAACCGTGAGTAGGGCCGTCATTAAGGTAGGGCGGTTTATTAGAGACCTCGGATGTGGTACGCCTTTAGACACAGAACATAGTTGCAATCCAGGCTAAGATATATCTAAAATACTCGAATATAGGTCAAACAACATATAGGAACAGTATAACATAGAATCAGGACTCATCTATAAAAAACACTTCTGGGTTTAATTAGACTGAAACCTAGTGGAGAATGAATCACCCTCTCATCAAAGTATTTGATGAAGATTGCATAACTGGATTATAAGATAGGAGTTAGGATAAAAGGCTAGTTACTACTAAGCCGTTGCCACTTCCCTGGGAGTACGATATTTATTTAATAAAATCGTAGATACTTTCCAACAGACTAGCTACACGATAGGTACTCTGCCTTAGGTTCTGGCTGATTAAGTGACACCATAGAGACTAAATGTGACAATTAGTCAATCACAGTCCTTAATTATTCATAATCAACATAGGCTAAATAACACCTATTTAGCACATCGGTCGGAAACACATCAGATTTTTGGCACCGTTGCCGGGGACATATCATAATGAATTTAGGATTCCTGATCAAAATTCTAGAGGCTTATGATAGGTAACGGTAGTAACCTAGACCTTAGTCCTACACTTATCTTATAGAAGTTAGACAATCAATTTCTGAAATATAGGGTTATCATAACTAATTAATTTTAGATAATATCTGAAATTAAGACACTTAGGATAATCAAATTTTAGAAAATTATTCTAAAACCATATTAAGGAAATTTACCTGCTTTCTAAATTAAACATAAAAAGAAAAAAATTAAAATTTAAAATCCCAAAAAGAATGTATCTTTCTTGCTCAACGGTGAGTCGTTCCTTTTCCCTATCCCTTGTTTTTTGTTGCTCTTTTTCGTGTTTTTCTTCCTTTATTTAATTTCAAAGAAATAAAAATGGAAATGAGGACAAAATATATTTTCTTCTGAGTTGTAAAATGTTGGCTTAGATTTTTATCGGGAAGAAACTCTATTTTAGAATTTTCTTAGAGTCATGTCGGCCTTATTAGGATGAGTTATGAAATAGTTTTTCCTTAATAGCCAGACCTTTGAATGTTCTATTGGAAAAAGGATGTTCCTTTTGTTTTGTTGATGATTGCATGAGAGTTTTTAAAACCAAAAGGAATTATTGCACCCATTATGACATCACCTGATTGAAATCTGCTTTTTGAATGAATATGTGATGTAGTAAGAATTGTTTTAGACAGAAACATGATAAGAAAGTTCATGTATGATAAATCCTAATCTTATCTAGTCTTGTCTAAAAACAATAGGTTACACTGATCACTCTGAGATATCTGTGTTCAATAAAACTAATGCTGAACCATAGTTGATTAAGTTAGGTTTTATTGTTACTCGAATTTGATATGGAATGAAGGGATAAGAAAAAGGGTTGAAAATCTAGAAAGCAAACCAATTGTCTAGATTAGAAAACCCCGAGTTAGAGGCTAGTGTAATACTGATAAATTTTTGGATGAAAACTTATTTGCATTGTTTGTTATGTATAATAATTCTCATCTGTGGTTTATTTCAAATTATCTAGTCACTGAATAAGTTCCAAGTGATATGACTTATCAGCAAAAGAAGAAATTCTTTGCTGATTTGAAATATTACTACTGGGCAGTTTCTCTTCTATTTCAAATTTTTGGCAGATCAGTTGATCAGAAGACGTGTCTCAGAAGATGAAGGACACAAGATTTTGGAGCATTGCCCTAAAGAATCTACGGGAGACCAATTGATGGCTATCAACACTGTCCGGAAAGTGTTGAAAGCAGGATCTTGTTGACCCATTATATTCAAGGATTTTGTATCTTGATACAGTCATGCGATGCTTGCCAAATAACAGGTAACACATCTTCCAGAGATCATCTACCCCAGCGACGTACACAGAATGTTGCAACCTTTGATATCAGGGGTATTTCGAATCCTTTTCCTTTCTTCCTTTGACACTAATTACCTCATAGTAGTCGTGGAACACTTTTCGAAAATAGCCTGAACCACAGGCATTACCTACTAATGATGTTAAAGTCATGTGCAGATTCTATGAGAAATTATTTTCTCGATTCAGAGTGACAATGTCTTAGGAAGAAACGTTTAGTCTAGGTATCAAATCTGTGAAGTCTGCTAAGTACCACACTTTAGCAGGGATTGCTATGGGAATGATTGACCATTCCAAAAGAGGTAGGAGTAGGTTACTGCAGAATGCTGCTCCAATGGGAAATGCATACAATCCCAACTGGAGAAATCATACGGGATTTAGCTGAGGAATAATTCAGAAGCTGGAAACATTCAAAAAGACACCACCACAGCAAAAGCCCTACTCGCAGAATCAATAGATGAGATACTGGCAACAATTAAAGCCAGACCAGTGCAAGCAAGTGATCTACCAAGTGGTATCGAAGGGTCAAGGGATATAGAAGAATTTGGCGTTGTATCAGGAGCATAGCAATGGAGGAGCTTGCATCCCCTGCATACCAATCAGCTGTGAGAAACGTCCCCGAGGAAGTCTCAAATACTTGGGCCCAGATCTACACAACTGGAGCCCCCTACCACCACAGCTTTGCCAAAACTTCAGGTATCTTTTCTTCCATTCGAGACTTGCATGCAATACCTTTACTAACATGGGCAGGAAGGCACACAAATCCCAAGAAATCTCATTCCTAGACACGTTCCTCCTGGACACGTTGCTATGATTGTGAGAAATCTTACAAATGAGTCAAGGAAGTAGTCCGTGGGGCTCGAGCCATTCATCAAATGAATAGGCCACTACCTAGAGCTCGACGATGAAGGATCAAAGCTGACGTCATCCATTCCAGTATCGAGAGCTTACAGAGTCAAGAATGCCTCAGCAATAGCACATGGCTAAGGTGAAGAGCCAATTGACATATCAGAGAAGACCCTTCTGATCGCGACATGAAGGGAGTTTTTCTAATCCTCATATTCCTTTACTTTACTTTTATTTTCTTTGTTTTGTGTTCTGTTTCGTTATTCCAATTATCCTTCTTGATTTGTTGCCTTATTTTCTCTCTTACCCTTAGTTAGTCGAATAAGTGTGGGGTAAGAGTTCTTTGTTTTGTTCTTGAGTTCTTTGTTTTGTTTTTGTTTCTTGTTTTCAAATAAGTGTGGGGTAGTTTAGCTATGCATGAACACTGAGGACAGTGTCAAACTTAAGTGTGGGGTAGCAGTGCACGGTGCACTGTAGTAGTATGAGAAAATTTTTGCATGCTTTTGCTTGTTTTCCCCATATTTTCACACCCTTTCAAAATTTTTCAAAATTTATTTCATCTTTCAGACTTCTAAATGCAGTATGATTGGTTAAACAATTGCTTATGTCTATGATATGTAGGTAGTATGTTGTGGTTAGTAGGAGATAATTGATAACTATTGCTGAACCCATTTATTAGAAGTAGGGAATTCCTGATAATTGAGCACAACTTAGTCTGGATTAGAGACCTCAACCAATTACCTTTCCAAAACTTAACTAGATAAAATTAGACCAGTTGCAGGATGCATTGACAATTGGAATGACTAGATGAGACTCTGAGCCAAAAGTGAAAAAGAAAAAAAAAGTGAGCTAATTAAAATAGGGTAGCTTGCCAGCGGCCTTCGCTACTCGAGCACCACTCCTTCGGGGAACTTAAAGCCTGATGCCCTTCTATAACCCTAATTTTAGTTTAAAAGAAACTACATTAGACATGCAGACATAATGAATATTTAGGCAGGTGGCCATTTCCGGAAAAACATAACAACTTCAACATATATAACAAATATTCATAACAATCATAATCCAGTATCCATAATTGCTATTTGGACAAACACAATAACAACATATAAGAGAGGGACAGGGGGACCGATGCCATAAAGAAATCACCCTTTATGAAGTCTCGCCGATGGAGCGTACTGCTGTATATGTCGTATTGCTTGACCCAACTCTGCTCGACAGAACCTTCGAAGGACGCTTCCTCAGCCTAGTAACTGGGCTTTACCTTACATCCTGGGCTTAAGCCCAGCCCTGTAGACTGACTCTTCGAACGCCTAGAGCCCTCTTAGGATCTCCTAACGAAATCCCGGGTATTTTATGAATACCAGAAATGAACCTATCTATCGAACCCTAGGATCTGAGACTATTTCTCAGAAACTAAGAAAAACGAAACACAAATAGGAAAGAAAGAAAACTTATATTGAAATCTGAGTCTCTAAGTGATTTGTGTACTAGAGAATTGTACACTGGAAACCACTGAATGACTCAGATCGAGTGGAGAGGGATGATTTCAACTCTTTGAGGCCTGGGGTATTTATAGCAGCTTTCTAGAGTGAAAATCTCCAAAACTTTCGATGTGGGACAACTTCTGGTGCTTCGGGACGCCCGTCCTGGATTGGGACAGCCGTCCTGGTGCTTTGACTGGGTCAGGACGCCCATCCTGATTCGGGACGCCCGTCCTGACCCGTTGACCAGGTCAGCATTTCCAAAAATTGCATTTTTGCCCCAAAATTTGCTGTTTTCATCTACTTTTCACCTCACACTTCCAAAATCATAAAAATTGTGAAATTGAGTAAATTACAATCAATTAAGACCGATTTCCTATCAATTTCACCCTAAATTATGCCTAAAAACATGCTAAAAAAGTGATATGATTTATGCATATCAAGTGCAGAGGAATGATTTTAACTGAGGAAGGCCTATGGTATTTATAGCAGCTTTCTGGAGTGAATTTCTCTCAGAATTTCGATGTGGGATTCTGAACTACGGCTCGGGATGCCCGTCCTGGATCTGGGACGCCCATCCTGGCCTGTTGACCAGGTCAGGACGCCCATCCTGACTTCGAGACGCCCACCCCGACTTCTAAACTTCTGAAAATCACGTTTTTGCCCTGAAATTTGCCATTTTCTTCTACTTTTCACTTGACACTTCCAAAATCACACAAACTGTGAAATTGAGTTAATAACAATTAATTAAGACCGATTTACCATCAATTTCACCCTAAATTATGCCTAAAAACATGCTAAAAATGTGATATGATTTATGCATATCATGTACCATATCTGAGTTACTGATACGCGAAAATCGTATCACCTTTTTAGCATGTTTTTATGTATGAATTTGGGTGAAATCGAGGGTAATTTGATCTTGATTGTTCATTATTCACTTAATTTCACAGTTTTTATGATTTTGGAAGTGTCGGGTGAAAAGTAGACGAAAACAGCAAATTTTGGGGCAAAAACACAATTTTTGGAAATGTTGACTCGATCAAAGGTTCAGGACATGCGTCCCAAACCCGGGACGGGCATCCCGACCAAGTCAAAGCACCTGGACGGGCGTCCAGGAACCGGGACGGGCGTCCCGACCTGGTCAACTGATCAGGACGGGCGTCCCAATCTGGGACGGGCGTCCCGAGCAGCCAGAAGCTATCCCACATCGAATTTTTCAGAGATTTTCACTCCGGGAAGCTGCTATAAATACCCCAGGCCTCCAGTAGTTGAATTCATCCCTCTCCACTCGATCTGAGTCATTCAGAGACTTCCAGTGTACAATTCGAGTACACAAGTCACTGAGAGACTCGGGTTTCAGTTTCAGTTTTCTTTCTTTCTTTAGTGTTTCATTTTCTTAGATTCTGAGAAATAGTCTCAGAGCTTAGGTTTCGATAGATAGGTTCGTTTTTTGTATTCATAGAATACCGGGATTTCGTTAGGAGATCCTAAGAGAGAGATAGGGTGCGTATTCTTAGTCAGATTAGGGCAATTTGCTTAAGCCCGGGATGTAAGGTAAAGCAATTGCTACTAGGTCTGAGGAGCGTTCTCCGAAGGCTCTGCCGAGCAGAGTAGGATCGAGCAGTCAGGAGCATACAGGAGCTGCAGCGCCGGCTGGACCTGCATAGAGTGGTGATTACTTTATGACAGTGGGTCCCCTAGACGAGGTTCTGTATGTTTATGAATTGTTTTATCTAAATATTAATTTGAATATCAGATTACGATTCTTATGAATATTTGTTTATATGTTGAAGTTGTTATATTTTTCCGGAAATGGCCACCTGCTTAAATATTCATTATTTCTGCATGTCTATTGTCGTTCTTTTAAACTGAATTTAAGGTTATAGACAATTCCTAACCACGGTCTATTCATAACCTGTTTAGTTTAACAGGCATCAATTAGTATTGGTGTCTGCCATACTAGATAAAATAATTTGCGGAACACCCTGTTGGTTGAAAGTAGTCTAGGTAGGCTGAGTAGAGTGTTATGCCGGCGGTTATGAGACGAGCAGCATGATACCGAAGTGACATAGGGTACCGTTCATTGCTGACTTTAGTCCGAGCCGTGAGTAGGGCCATTACCCTTAACGATGGGGCGGTAGCGTAGAAACTCAGATGTGGTAGCCTTTAGACACAGAACATAATTGCAATCCAGGCCAAGACATGTCTAAAACACTCGAATATAGGTCAATCAACGTATAGTAACAGTATAACATAAAATCAGGATCTAATCTTTAAAACACTTTCAGGTTTAATTAGACTGAAACCTAGTGGAGAATGAATCACCCTCTCATCAAAGTATTTGATGAAGATTGCATAACTGGATTATAAGATAGGAGTTAGGATAAAAGGCTAGTTACTACTAAGCCGTTGCCACTTCCCTGAGAGTACGATATTTATTTAATAAAATCGTAGATACTTTCCAACAGACTAGCTACACGATAGGTACTCTGCCTTAGGTTCTGGCTGATTAAGTGACACCATAGAGACTAAATGTGACAATTAGTCAATCACAGTCCTTAATTATTCATAATCAACATAGGGTAAAATAACACCTATTTAGCACGTCAACCGGAACGCATCAGATTTTTGGCGCCGTTGCCGGGGAAATATCATAATGAATTTAGGATTCCTGATCACAATTCTAGAGGCTTATGATAGGTAACGGTAGTAACCTAGACTTTAGACCTACACTTATCTTATGCTAGTTAGACAATCACTTTCCGAAATATAGGGTTATCATAACTAATTAATTTTAGATATTATCTGGAATTAAGACACTTAGGATAATCAAATTTTAGAAAATAATTCTAGAACCATATTGAGGAAATTTAACTGCTTTCGAAAAAAAAAAGAAAAAAAATATGTTAAAAATTTAAAATCCAAAAAAATTGTATTTTTCTTGCTCAATGGTAAGTTGTTCTTTTCCCTATCTCTTGTTCTTTCTTAGTTGTTTTCTTAGTTGCTCTTTTTCGTGCTTTTCTTTTTTTCGAAGAAATAAAAATGGAAATGAGGATAGAATATTTTTCTGAGTTGTCAAATTTTGGCTCAGGTTTTAATCTGGAAGAAATATCATTGTGGAATTTTCTTAGGTCATGCTTAGTCTATTAGACAGAATCATGAAATAGTTTTTCCTTAATAGCCAGACCTTTGAATGTTCTATTGGAAAAAGGATGTTCCTTTTGTTTTGATGATGATTGCATGAGAATTTTTAAAACCAAAAGGAATTATTGCACCCATTATGACATCACCTGATTGAAATCTGCTTTTTGAATGAATATGTGATGTAGTAAGAACTGTTTTAGACAGAAACATGATAAGAAAGTTCATGTATGATAAATCCTAATCTTATCTAGTCTTGTCTAAAAACAATAGGTTACAATGATCACTCTGAGATGTCTGTGTTCAATAAAACTGATACTGAACCATAATTGATTAAGTTAGGTTTTATTGTTACCTGAGTTTGATATAGAAAGAAGGGGTAAGAAAAAGGGTTGAAAATCTAGAAAGCAAACCATTGGTCTAGATTAGAAAACCCCGAGTTAGAGGCTAGTGTAATACTGATAAATTTTTGGATGAAAACTTATTTGCATTGTTTGCTATGTATAATAATTCTCATCTGTGGTTTATTGCAAATTATCTAGTCACTGAATAAGTTCCAAGTGATATGACTTATCAGCAAAAGAAGAAATTCTTTGCTGATTTGAAATATTACTACTGGGCAGTTTCTCTTCTATTTCAAATTTTTGCAGATCAGTTGATCAGAAGATGTGTCTCAGAAGATGAAGGACACAAGATTTTGGAGCATTGCCCTAAAGAATCTACGGGAGACCAATTGACTACTATCAACACTGTCCGGAAAGTGTTGAAAGCAGGATCTTGTTGACCCACCATATTCAAGGACTTTTGTATCTCTGATACAGTCCTGCGATGCTTGCCAAATAACAGGTAACACATCTTCCAGAGATCATCTACCCCAGCGACGTACACAGAATGTTGCAACCGTTGATATCAGGGGTATTTCGAATCCTTTTCCTTTCTTCCTTTGAACATAATTACATCATAGTAGTCGTGGAACACTTTTCGAAAATAGCCTGAACCACAGGCATTACCTACTAATGATGTTAAATTAGGGTTATAGACAATTCCTAACCACGGTCTATTCATAACCTGTTTAGTTTAACAGGCATCAATTAGTATTGGTGTCTGCCATACTAGATAAAATAATTTGCGGAACACCCTGTTGGTTGAAAGTAGTCTAGGTAAGCTGAGTAGAGTGTTATGTCGGCGGTTATGAGACGAGCAGCATGATACCGAAGTGACATAGGGTACCGTTCATTGCTGACTTTAGTCCGAGCCGTGAGTAGGGTCGTTACCCTTAACGATGGGGCGGTAGCGTAGAAACTCAGATGTGGTAGCCTTTAGACACAGAACATAATTGCAATCCAGGCCAAGACATGTCTAAAACACTCGAATATAGGTCAATCAACGTATAGTAACAGTATAACATAAAATCAGGATCTAATCTTTAAAACACTTTCAGGTTTAATTAGACTGAAACCTAGTGGAGAATGAATCACCCTCTCATCAAAGTATTTGATGAAGATTGCATAACTGGATTATAAGATAGGAGTTAGGATAAAAGGCTAGTTACTACTAAGTCGTTGCCACTTCCCTGGGAGTACGATATTTATTTAATAAAATCGTAGATACTTTCCAACAGACTAGCTACACGATAGGTACTCTGCCTTAGGTTCTGGCTGATTAAGTGACACCATAGAGACTAAATGTGACAATTAGTCAATCACAGTCCTTAATTATTCATAAGCAACATAGGGTAAAATAACACCTATTTAGCACATCAACCGGAACGCATCAGTTACCTAGTGTATTCACCCTACCTTAATGATGACCCTTCTCATGTTTCGGGTTAAAGTATCCATGAAAGCCTGTGTCACTCAGAAAATCATACCACTCACCCTAATACTGGCATAGTGCACAAACTCATCCTCATTAGGTACTCTAACACACATGGTGATCTATATATTATTTTACCTAATCTAGCAGACCTTAAGGATGTTATTTCACCTAGTTTGGCAGACCTTAAGGTTTCTTAAACTAAACAGGTTTATGATGTAGACCATGGTTAGGAATTGTCTATAACCGTTCGTTTAGTTTAAAAGAGCAAACAGATAATCAGGTATAATGTTAATTTAGCAGGTGACCTTTCCTAAAAAATAAGCAGAACCTTGATACGCGAAAAATGTATCACTTTTTTAGCTTGTTTTTATGTATGATTTCGGGTGAAATTGAGGGCAAATTGATCTTAATTGTTTGTTATTTACTCAATTTCACGGTTTTTATGATTTTGGAAGTGTCAGGTGAAAAGTAGACGAAAACAGCAAATTTTTGGGCAAAAACACAATTTTTGGAAATGTTGACTTGGTCAAAGGGTCAGGACGGGCATCCCGAACCCGGGACGGGCGTCCCAACCCAGTCAAACCGCCGGGACGGGCGTCCCGACCTGGTTAACAGATCAGGACAGGCGTCCCAAACCCCCAGAACCAGTCCCACATCGAATGTTTGATGAAAAATCACCCCGGGAAGCTGCTATAAATACCCCAGGCCTGCAGCAGTTGAATTCACTCCTCTCCACTCGATCTCAGTCATTAAGTGGTTTCCAGTGTACACTTCTCTAGTACACAACTCACTCAGAGACTCGGATCTCAGTTTTCTTTCTTGTTAGTGTTTTGTTTTAGTTTCTGAGAAATAGTCTCAGATCTTAGGATTACATAGATAGGTCCATTTTTGGTATTCATAGAATACCCGGGATTTCGTTAGGATATCCTAAGAGGGCTCGAGGCGTTCGAAGAGTCAGTCCACAGGGCTGGGTTAAGCCGGGTTGTTAAGTAAAGCCCAGTTACTAGGCTGAGGAAGCGTCCTCTGAAGGTTCTGACGAGCAGAGTCGGGTCAAGCAGTAAGGCATATATAGCAGTACGCTCCAACGGCGTGACTACGTAAAGGGTGATTTCTTTATGGCATCAGTCCCCCCTGTCCCTCTCTTTATATGTTGTTACTGTATTTGTCCAAATACTTATTTGAATACCAGATTATGTTTTTATGAATATTTGTGATATATGTTGAAGATATTATGTTTTTCTAGAAATGGCCACCTGCTTAAATATCCATTATGTCTGCATGTCTATTGCCGTTCTTTTAAACTTAATTTAAGGTTATAGACAATTCCTAACCACTGTCTATTCATAACCTATTTAGTTTAACAGACATCAATTAGTATTGGTGTCTGCCATACTAGATAAAATAATCTGCGGAACACCCTGTTGGTTGAAAGTAGTCTAGGTAGGCTGAGTAGAGTTTTATGACGGCGGTTATGAGACGAGCGGTATGATCCCCAAAGTGACATAGGGCGTTCATTGCTGACTTTAGTCCAAGCCGTGAGTAGGGTCGTTTACCTTGGCGATGGGGCGGTAGCATAGAGACTGAGATGTGGTAACCTTTAGACACAGAACATAGTTGCAATCTAGGCCAAGATATGTCTAAAATACTCGAATATAGGTCAATCAACGTATAGGAACAGTATAACATAGAATCAGGACTCATCTATAAAACACTTCTAGGATTAATTAGACTTAAACCTAGTGGAGAATGAATCACCCTCTCATCAAAGTATTTGATGAAGATTGCATAACTGGACCATAAGATAGGAGTTAGGATAAAAGGCTAGTTACTACTAAGTCGTTGCCACTTCCCTGGGAGTACGATAATTAACTTAATAAAATCGTAGATACTTTCCAACAGACTAGCTACACGATAGGTACTCTGCCTTAGGTTCTGGCTGATTAAGTGACACCATAGAGACTAAATGTGACAATTAGTCAATCACAGTCCTTAATTACTCATAATCAACATAGGGTAAAATAACACCTATTTAGCACGTCAACCGGAATCGCATCAGATTTTTGGCGCCGTTACCGGGGAGAATATCATAATGAATTTTGGATTCCTGATCAAAATTCTAGAGGCTTATGATAGGTAGCAGTAGTAACCTAGACTTTAGACCAACACTTATGTTATACCAGTTAGACAATCAATTTCCAAAATATAGGGTTATCATAACTAATTAATTTTAGATGTTATCTAGAATTAAGACATTTAGGATAATCAAATTTTAGAAAATTATCCTAGAACCATATTGAGGGAATTTAATTGCTTTCGAAATATTAAAAAAGAAAAAAATTTTTAAAATCTAAAAATCCAAAAAAAAATTGTACTTTTTCTTGTTTAATGGTAAGTTATTCTCTTTTCCCTATCTTTTGTGTTTTCTCCTTGTGAGTAGTTGTTTTGTTTTGTTTTCTCTTCCTTCCAAGTTTGTAAGTTTTCACTTTCCCTGTAACCCCACTAACCAGTTTGCTCAGGCTAAAACGTATTCTTCTCTGTAGTTGCATGACTCGATCTTCAGAAGCTAACCTTGAAACACCAGTTGAGAATCATGAACGAATCATTCACACAGCTAATAGGAGAAGAACAAAAATGGCTGCTGAAAGACCTACCCTTGAATCCTACATCCAGCCACAGACTATCCTAGTCTCATCTGCCATCCGAATCCCTGGGAACCCTCGCTATGATCTTAAACCGAATGTGATCCAGCTAATTATAAATTGGGTTCAGTTTGGAGGAACTGCAGCCGAGAATCCGCTGGAACACCTATCTGATTTCTCTTCTCTCTGCGAAGGCCTCAAGGGAGATCACACTACAGAAGTAACTAAACTCAACCTTTTTCCCTACTCACTCAGGGACAGAGCTAAGAGATGGTTGGCCCAGCTACCTACTAACTCCATCACCTCTTGGGACGAGTTAAGCAAAGCCTTCCTAGAAGAGTACTACTCTGCAGCAAGAGTCCTAGAATATCGAAGGGCTCTGTCTAGTTTCACTCAAGCTGCTGATGAGACAGTGATCGAAGCTTAGGACAGATTCAAAGAACTACTCAGGCTCTGCCCCCAACATGGACTTACCGAGGCATTGCTGATTCAGCAATTTTACGGGGGTATGTCAGACATGGGTAAGCAAATTCTTGATGGACTTAATCCCCAGAGCGGTTTCAATGGAATGAGTGATGTAGATGCTAGAAACGCTCTGGAGAGACTCTACAGGAACAACAAGAATTGGCGCACAAGTGGCCGAGCTAAGAAGCAACCAGTAAATGCGGTTGTTGCCTCCACTGATGATCAATTTGAGGCACTGAAGGCCAGCATTACTAATCAGCTAAATGCTTTCCAACAAGGGAAAAGCATTCAGTTAGTATACAAAGTCTGCGAATTTTGCCAAGGACCACATTTCAGTGGGGATTGTTATGGTAATGGGATATTAACTATCCCAGAAGATATGGAACAAGTGGACGCAGTGAATTCTGCTCCTATAGGAAATACCTACAATCCCACTTGGAAGAACTATCCGGGATTTAGCTGGAGAAACAATCCCAGGACTACTAACTTTCAGAAAAGAGTACCTCAGCAACTGCCATATCCGCAGAACTAGCAAGTTGCTCTGCCTGCACCAAGGAACTACATCGTTCCAGCTGACCCCATGCAAGAATTCAGAGACATGCTGAAGAGCATTTCCGACTCTAACAAGGAAATGATAGAGTCCAACAGAAAGATTCAGGAAGCTCACGCAGAAAGAATCCAGTAGAATGAGAATAGACAGAAGCAGACCGAGCAAACAATCAGAAACACACAAGCTGCTATACAAACTTTAGAGAGGCAAATGGGTCAGCTATCTACCCATTTCTCTCACAGGTCCCAGGGAACGCTACCAAGCAACACTGAGACCAACCCTCAAACTGAATGCAAGACCATCACTCTAAGATCTAGTAAAATTCTATCTCCGTCTCCACCCAAACCATCTGACCCCCCTATTCTTGTGCAGGAACCAGAAGAAGGCTCCAAGGACCCAACGCCGACGGATGTCGAAATCGAAGTAGCAAGGAAAGGGAAGACGGAGTTTATTCTTGAGTACCGGCCAAAAGTACCTTACCCTGCCAGACTTATGCACAATAAAGATAAGGAGCAATTTGAAAAGTTTCTTAGGAATTTTAGTCAGATTCATGTTAATTTACCTTTACTTGATGTTATTTCTGAAATGCCAAAGTATGCTAAGTTTTTAAAAGAAGTCGTTAGTAATAAAAGAAAATTTGACATGGACAAGGTGGTTCTTAATGAAGAATGTTAGGCGGTTCTGTTGAATAAACTACCGTCTAAACAGAAAGATCCTGGTTGTTTTACCTTGCCATGTACAATTGGAAATATTACTAACATGCATGCATTAGCAGACTTAGGAGTTAGTATTAATCTTATGCCATCTAGTTTATTTGATAAATTAGGATTGCATGATTTGAAAACGACTAGAATGTGCATACAACTTGCAGATAGGACAGTCAAAATCCCCAAGGGAATAATTGAAGATCTCTTAGTAAAGGTCGGAAAATTTGTGTTTCCTGTGGATTTGTTGTATGGATATGAATGGGGAAGGAGGAGTGCCCCTGATCCTAGGTCGACCATTTCTAGCTACCTCAAAAGCATTAATAGACGTCAGTAATGGTCAAATCAAGTTAAGGGTGAAATGATGACATCACTTTTGATCTAAATGAGACCCTTAGGTATCCCATGCATTTAGATGATACTTGTTTTTGTGTGGATGCCATGGAACACTTGATTGCAATTAACGTGACAGACCTATGCTCAAACTATCAAGTTCTAAGTGAGGACTCCCTAGAATTAGAGGAGCCTGAACTTAGCCCTTCTGAAAATGAAATTACTTCTGATAGTTTCACTGAGATAGGTGAGATGAAGAAAGAACGAACCTCGTTTGAAGATCCACCAGACTTGGAGCTGAAGGAACTGCCCACTCATCTGTGCTACGAATTCCTAGATGACAACAAGAAACTTCCCATTATTCTTGCAGCTGATCTGACTGCAGAACAAAGGAAGCTGACTGTGGACATATGCAGAAAGCATAGAAGAGCCTTTGCCTACAAAATTGCAGATATCCCAGGTATTAATCCAAGCTTTTGTTCGCATAAGATTCTTCTAGAAAATGAGTATAAACCATGTGTGCAACCTCAAAGGAGGTTGAATCCTAATGCGTGTGATGTTGTTAAGAAAGAAGTCATTAAACTGTTAGATGCAGGACTAATCTACCCTATCTCAGACAGTGAGTGCGTAAGCCCGGTGCAGGTAGTACCTAAGAAAGGCGGTATAACAGTTGTTAGGAATGAGCATAATGAACTAATCCCTACAAGAACTGTAACTGGTCATCGTGTATGCATAGACTATAGAAAATTAAATACAGCCACACGAAAAGATCACTTTCCCCTTCCTTTTATTGACCAAATGTTAGAAAGATTATCTGGACACATGTTTTATTGCTTTCTTGATGGGTTTTCTGGTTATTTTCAAATTCCTATTTCCCCTGAGGACCAGCATAAAACTATGTTCACATGCCCTTTTGGAACATTTGCATATAGAAGGATGCCTTTTGGTTTGTGTAATGCACCTGCTACATTTCAACGTTGTATGACTGCTATCTTTGAGGACATGTTAGGAAAATCTATGGAAGTATTTATGGATGACTTTTCTGTTTTTGGTAATTCATTTGAGGTTTGTCTAAAGAACTTGGAGTTAATGTTGAAACGTTGTATAAAATCTAACCTGGTTTTAAATTGGGAAAAATGCCACTTCATGGTAAAAGAGGGAATGTTTTAGGACATAAGATCTCACACCTAGGTATGGAAGTAGATAAGGCAAAAATTGAAGTTATTTCAAACTACCTCCTCCCAAAAATGTGAGAGCCGTTAGGAGTTTTTTGGGACACGCTGGCTTTTATCGTAGGTTTATAAAAGATTTTTCATTAATAGCCAGGCCGTTGACCAATTTACTCGGAAAAGATGTTCCATTTGTCTTTGATGAGAAATGTCTAAAAGCTTTTAATAGACTTAAGGAACTCTTAACTACTGCACCTATCATGACATCACCGACTGGAGTCTACCTTTTGAGCTTATGTGTGATGCTAGTGACTATGCAGTAGGAGTAGTTTTAGGACAAAGACATGATAAGAAATTTCATGTAATATATTATGCTAGTAAAACCTTAACTGATGCTCAGGAAAATTACACTACGACAGAAAAGGAATTATTAGCAGTAGTATATGCATTTGATAAGTTCGATCTTATCTAGTCCTGTCTAAAACTATTGTTTATACTGATCATTCTGCACTAAAATACTTGTTAATAAAACCGACGCAAAACCAAGATTAATTAGATGGGTTTTATTGCTTCAAGAATTTGACATAGAAATTCGGGATAAGAAAGGGGCAGAAAACTTAGCCGCAGACCACTTGTCAGGCTAGAGAATCCGTCCCTAGAAGCCATTGATGAAACAATCATATCTGATAATTTCCGGATGAAATCTATGTGCATTGTCTGCTATTTTCTCACCCCCTTGGTTTGCAGATATAGCAAATTACTTGGCAGCCCGGACTCTCCCTAGTGATATCACTACTCAACAAAGAAAATTCTTTGCTGACCTGAAATATTACTATTGGGAAGATCCTTTTCTATTTCGAATATGTGCAGACCAAATGAGAAGATGTGTCTCTCAAGAAGAAGGTTTCCAAATCCTGGAACACTGTCACTGCGGACCAACAGGCGGTCACTTAGCTGCAGCTAATACCGCCCGAAAAGTATTAGAAGCAGGCTTCTACTGGCCTACCATATTCAAAGATGCCGCAGCATTCACAGGATCGTGCGATGCCTGTCAGAAAACTGGAACCATTTCTTCTCGAGATAGTCTACCCCAACAGGTAATTCAAAGTGTTGAAATATTTGACATATAGGGTATAGACTTCATGGGTCCATTCCCTCCCTCTTTTGGTAAGAAGTACATCATAGTAGCTGTAGAATATTTTTCAAAATGGCCTGAGGCACAGGCCCTACCTACTAATGATGCTAGAGTCGTATGCAAATTCCTTAAGCAGATTTTCGCCAGATTTGGATGTCCAAAAGCCCTAATCAGTGATCGAGGTACGCACTTCTACAATTCTCAATTACAGAAAGTACTTCAGCAATACGGAGTTCAGCATCGCATTTCCATAGCCTACCATCCCCAAACCAATGGGCAGGCTGAGGTAACCAATAGGGGAATAAAGAGAATCTTAGAAAAGACTGTGGGCGTTAACCGTAAGGATTGGGCCAATAAGCTGGAGGATGCATTATGGGCCTTCCGTACAACATACAAAACTACTACGGGATTCTCACCCTATCGACTAGTCTATGGAAAAGCATGTCACCTTCCGGTTGAACTTGAACACAGAGCTTATTGGGCGGTACAAAAATGCAACCTCGACGATAATTTAACTAAGGAACGTCGGATTCTACAACTCAATGAATTGGATGAGTGGAGGCTCAAAGCCTATGAAAACTCACACCAATTCAAGATGACAAGTAAACTTCGGCATTATAGGCGACTCAAAACCCAGAAGAATTTTGAACTAGGAGATAAGGTATTGCTATACAACTCACGTTTAAAATTGTTCCCAGGAAAGCTGTGTAGCTGTTGGTCAGGACCGTTCACGATCACGGAAGTATCACCTTTCGGAGCATGTGACATCATGGATTCTGACGGCATTATTCAAAAAGTAAACGGACAACGCCTGAAGATTTACAGAGAGCCATTTGACTCGTCCGAGCAGACTGTGGACTTCACAGAATAAGGGAGTATCTCTTTCATTTTATTTCTTGTTTTGTTATTTCTTTCAGTAATCTATGTTCCTTCTTACCCGTAGTTACTTGAATAAGTGTGGGGTAAGAACTCTTTGTGTTGTTTTGTTTCTTGTTTTCAAATAAGTGTGGGGTAATTAGAAATGCATGAACACTGAGGACAATGTCAAACTTAAGTGTGGGGTAGCAGTGCACAGTGCACTGTAGTGGTTTGAAAATTTTTGCATGATTTTGCTTGTTTTCCCCATATTTTCAAACCCTTCCAAAAGTTTTTCAAAATTTTTCACTCTTTCAGAATTCTAAATGCAGTATGATTGGTGAACATTTGCTGATGTCTATGATATGTAGGTAGAATGTTATGGTTAGTAGGAGACAATTGAGAACTATTTTGAACTCATTGATTAGGAATAGGGAATTCCTGATAACTGAGCACAACTTAGTCTGGATTAGAAACCTCAGCCAATTACCTTTTCGAGACTTAACTAGATAAAATTAAGACCAGTTGTGGATGTTTTGACAATTAGAATAACTAGATGAGACTCTGAGCTAAAAGTGAAAAGAAACAAAAGAAAGTTAATCAAATAAGGGTAGTTTGCCAGCGGCCTTCGCTACTCGAGCACCACTCCTTCGGGGAACTTAAAGTCTGATGCCCTAAGGTCATGTAGGTCTGGGAGTCATCGGAGTGGGACTCGCTACATGGGTAGTTGAAGTTGACGTGTTCTAAGCACATATCACTAACTTCAGGTAGACTTTGCTTGAGGACAAGCAAAAAGCTAAGTGTGGGGTTATCTAATATAAATAAATCATATCACATTTTTAGCATGTTTTTAGGCATAATTTAGGGTGAAATTGATAGGAAATCGGTCTTAATTGATTGTTATTTACTCAATTTCACAATTTTTATGATTTTGGAAGTGTCAGGTGAAAAGTGGAAGAAAATGGCAAATTTCGAGGCAAAAATGCAATTTTTCAGAAGTTCGGACTTCGGGGAGGGCGTCCCGGTTCAGGACGGGCGTCCTGACCTGGTCAACAGGTAGGGACGGGCATCCAGGACCCGAGACGGCCGTCCTGACCTGGTCAACAGACCGATACGGGCATCCCAATCCGGGACGGGCGTCCCGAACCAGAAATTCAAGTCCCACATCGAATTTTTGAGAGAAAATCACTCCAGAAAGCTGCTATAAATACCCCAGGCCTTCCTCAGTTGAATTCATCCCTCTCCACTCGATCTGAGTCATTCAGTGGTTTCCAGTGTACAATTCTCGAGTACACAACTCACTCAGAGACTCAGATTTCAGTATAAGTTTTCTTTCTTTCGTTTTTGTGTTTCATTTTTAGTTTCTGAGAAATAGTCTCAGATCCTAGGGTTCGATAGATAGGTTCGTTTCTGGTATTCATAGAATACCCGGGATTTCGTTAGGAGATCCTAAGAGGGCTCTAGGCGTTCGAAGAGTCAGTCCATAGGATTGGGCTTAAGCTGGGTATTAAGGTAAAGCCAAGTTACTAGGCTGAGGAAGCATCCTCCGAAGGTTCTGGCGAGTAGAGTCGGGTCGAGCAGTACGACATATACAAGCAGTTGCTCCAACGGCGTGACTACGTAAAGGGTGATTTCTTTATGGCATCAGTCCCCCCATGTCCCTCTCTTTATATGTTTGTACTGTGTTTGTTCCAAATATTAATTATGAATATGAGATTATGATTTTCATGAATATTTGTCTTATATGTTGAAGTTCTTATGATTTTCCGGAAATAGCCACCTGCTTAAATATTCATTATGTCTGCATGTCTAATGTAGTTTCTTTTAAACTAAAATTAGGGTTATAGACAATTCCTAACCACGGTCTATTCATAACCTGTTTAGTTTAACAAGCATCAATTAGTATTGGTGCCTGCCATACTAGATAAAATAACCAGCGGAACACCCTGTTTGTTAGAGTAGTCTAGGTAGGCTGAGTAGAGCGTTATGCCGGCGGTTATGGGCAAGCGGCATGATCCCCGAAGTGACATAGGGCTTTCATAGCTGTCTTTAGTAGTAGCCGTGAGTAGGGTCGTTTACCTTGGCGATGGGGCGATAGCATAGAGACTCCGATGTGGTACACCTTTAGACTCAGAACATAGTTGCATTCCAGGCTAAGATATATCTAAAACACTCGAAGATAGGTCAATCAACATATAGGAACAATATAACATAGAATCAGAACTTTGTCTATAAACACTTTTAGGCTTAATTAGACTTAAACCTAGTAGAGAATGGATCACCCTCTCATCAAAGTTATTGATGACGATTGCATAACTGGATCATAAGATAAGAGTTAGGATAAAAGGCTAGCTACTACTAAGCCGTTACCACTTCCCTGGGAGTACGATATTTATTTAATAAAATCGTAGATACTTTCCAACAGATTAGCTACACGATAGGTACTCTGCCTTAGGTTCTGGCTGATTAAGTGACACCATAGAGACTAAATGTGACAATTAGTCAATCTCGATCCTTAATTACTCATAATCAACATAGGGTAAAATAACACCTATTTAGCATATCGGCTGGAAACGCATCAGAGGCACTTCATGATAATTTGGTATCAGAGCCAAGTTTGGAGCGATTGACAAGGTTGGAGACCTTGTTCTCGCATCATGTGCAGGCGATTGGTGTGTTAGAGCATGTGCAGAATGCTCGTCCCTTGATAGATCAGATCCAAGGACCACCAGATGTGGTGGCGGATTTACACCAACTCTAAGAGATAGTCGATAATATGAAGGTGACCTTTCAGAGTAGCATTGATGCACTCCAAGCCAGTGTTGCGGCACTGCAATCTAACACTGATGTAGCCAATGTTAGACAACCGTTGTTCAGGGTGCCTGAGCCTAGAACATATTCGGGTGTTCGGGATGAGACGGTGATCAGGAGTTTCTTGTGGGATCTTGAGAAGTGCTTTGCGACAGCTAGAGTCCTGGAGAGTGAACAAGTGGTGATTACATCATTGTTCTTCACCGACACTGCCAAGTTATGGTGGCAGACAAGGGAATCGAACCCTACGAAAGATGTAGTCCGATCTTTCAAACACAAGAAGGAGGAACTGACGGAGCAATTCTTGCCAAAGAATTCTACGTGGATGGCTCGTGAGAGCTTGAAGAGACTAGAATAGATGGGGACTGTTCGAGAGTATGTGAATCAATTCTCTGCAATCCTTCTAAATATACCTAACATGTCCGAGGAAGACAAGTTGTTCAACTTTTTGTCAGGGTTGAAGAAGTGGGCTAGGATCGAGCTAATGAGGCAGAACCCTAAAAATGTGAGGGAGGCCTATTCGATGGTAGAAAGATTGACGGACTTACAATCTTCAACTCCTCCTACCCCCGAGAGAAAGAGTGCTCCATCGAAGAACAAGGGTAAGTCTTGGAAAGACAAACCCAAGAGGAAAGATGTTGCTGTCGGGAAACCAAGGGATTTCAGTGTCAAGTGCTACAATTGTAGGGAGACTGGACACATGTCTTATCAATGCCCTAAGCCAAAGAAGAATCAAAATTTGGCTGTTGTCCAAATTGGAGATGAGATTGAAAGGGATCCACCTGCTCGTGTGAATCCCATTCAATTGTGCAATGACATTCAAGTGTCTGAGCGACCACAACCAGTACAGGGGTTGATGTACGTGCATGTGGTTGTGAATGGTGTGAAGCTATGGGCAATGATAAACTCTGGTGCAACAAACAACTTTGTGGCTGATCGAGAAGCCACGCGCTTGCAGTTGGCACTGCAAGAAAGTTCCCATACCA
Source organism: Asclepias syriaca (assembly GCA_027405835.1). Taxonomy (NCBI): domain Eukaryota; kingdom Viridiplantae; phylum Streptophyta; class Magnoliopsida; order Gentianales; family Apocynaceae; genus Asclepias; species Asclepias syriaca. The sequence goes on along the minus strand of CM049926.1, from coordinate 20,154,737 downwards.
TTATGATTGTCAATGCCGCACAGCAACGGGTGAGAGGCAGTGCCATAGTGTCATTGAAGGTGGGAGCTTGGGAAGGCCAGTGCAAGGTGACGGTCGTACCATTGGATGACTTTGATCTCATCGTAGGGATTGAATTCTTGGCAATGGCCAAGGTGGCAGTGATGCCACATTTGCGTGGATTGATGATCATGGATGAGGGGACACCAATCTTTGTACAGTGCACTTACAAAGACTTGGATCAAAAGGATGCAAAGGGAATATTGTCGGCGATGCAGTTGAAGGATGGGTTGAGACGGGGTGAACCAACATTTGTGGCTATTTTGTTGGAAGAGACAAATGGGGATCACTCAGAGTGACCTGAATCCGTGTCCAATATGTTGGACGAGTTTGCTAATTTGATGCCTGACGAGTTGCCCAAAGTGCTACCCCCAAGACGTGCCATTGATCACCAGATTGAGTTGGGACCAGGAGAGTTAGTGGAATTGAGGAAGCAGTTGGGTGAATTGCTGGAGACGCAGTTTATCAGACCCTCAAAGGCCCCTTATGGTGCCCCTGCCTTGTTCCGAAAGAAGGCAGATGGCTCGATGCGATTTTGTGTGGATTACCGAGCCTTGAACAAGTTGACAGTGAAGAACAAGTACCCTATCCCAAATCAGTTGGATTTGTTCGATAGGCTAGCAAAAGGGAGGTACTTCACTCAGATTGATCTGCGGTCAGGATATTGGCAAGTGCGGATTGCCAATGGTGATGAAGCCAAAACTACGGTAGTGACAAGGTATGGCTCATTCGAATTTTTAGTGATGCCATTTAGCTTAACTAATGCCCCTACTACATTTTGTAAATTGATGAATGATGTTCTGTATGAATTTTTGGATAAATTCGTAGTTGTCTATTTGGATGATATTGTTATCTATAGTGAGTCCTTAGAGGAGCACGTTAGACATCTTGGACTTGTGTTTGCAAAATTGAGGGAGTATGTTCTCTATGTCAAGAGGAAGAAGTGCGAGTTTTGTAAGGAGGAAATTAAGTTCCTTGGGCACATAATTAGCCATGGGTCAGTGAGAATGGATCCTCGAAAGGAGGAGGCCATTGAAGGTTGGTCTGCCCCGACGTCAGTGGCAGAGTTGAGATCTTTCTTGGGATTGGCTAATTACTATCGAAGATTCATTGGTAGGTATGCAAGTGTGGCAAGCCCTTTGACCGACCTCTTGAAAAAGGGAGTAGATTGGATGTGGAGTAAGGAGTGTATGGAGGCATTCCAGAAGCTTAAGAAGGCAATCGTGACGACCCCTGTGCTACAGTTGCCTAATTTTGATGTGCCCTTCAAGGTGCACACGGATGCGTCTAATCGTGGGATCGGGTGAGTGTTGATGCAAGGACAACACCCAGTAGCATTTGAGAGCCGCAAGATGAAGGATTGTGAGCAGGATTATTCTGCCCATGAGAAGGAGATGACGGCTATGATTCATTGCCTTACGATTTGGAGGCACTATTTGTTGGGATCGTCTTTCACAGTGGTGACAGACAATGTGTTGAATACGTATTTTAAGACACAGAAGAAGTTGTCCGCAAAGCAAGCTCGATGGCAAGAGTTCTTGGCATAATTCGACTTTGAGTGGGTGCATAGGGCGGGCAAGGCAAATGTGGCGGCAGATGCATTGAGTAGGCGGACTGAGTGCATGACACTGTCAGCAGTTTCGATTGTGGAATCGGATTTTGTGGCAAAAATACGTGAGTATGCACCTAATGACCCTGTTTATCAAAAACTAATATCTTTAGTGTAGGATGGCACTGTGAGAAGGTATTAGCTCGATGATGGCATGTTGTATGCCAAAGGTGGACGAGCCTATGTCCCTAGTGGAGAGTTGAGAACGATGTTGATTAAGGAAGCACATGATTCATTGTGGGCTAGTCATCCCGGCATTGAAAGAACTCGTTCTTTATTGGCAAGAAGATTCTTTTGGCCAAGGATGGAGGATGACATTGAAGCGTACGTTCGAACGTGTTTGGTGTGTCAACAAGACAAGGTTGAAAGGCGAAGGGAATCTGGTTTGTTACAACCTCTTCCTATTCCTGAGGGACCGTGGGAGAGTATTTCGATGAATTTCATCTCTAGATTACCTAAAGTGAACGACTTGAGTTCTATTTTTGTAATAGTGGATAGGTTTTCGAAATATGCTGTATTTGTCCCTGCCCCATCATCTTATCCAGCTGATGTTGCAACTGAGTTATTTTTCAAACATGTTGTAAAGTACTTTGGTATACCAAAGGATATAGTTAGTGACAGGGATGCCAGATTTACTGGTAGATTTTGGGTGGCGTTGTTCCAATTATTGGGATCCGAATTGAAGTTTTCGACTGCCAATCATCCTCAGACCGATGGTCAGACGGAGAGGATCAATGCCTTGTTGGAGGAGTACTTGAGGTATTATGTGACGGCAAGTCAGAAGAATTGGGTGAATCTTCTTGACTCAGCTCAGTTTTGTTACAATCTTCATCGATCTTCTGCAACGAAGATGAGTCCATTTGAGCTAGTGAATGGACAACAACCAACGACTCCACATGATTTGGCAATGGTGGTGCCAAGTGTCGGAACATGTCCAGCAGCTCAAAGATTTGCCAAGGCAAAGCAGGAGATGATTGCCCAAGCAAGAGACAGTTTGGAGATGGCTCAAAAGAGGATGAAGAAGTATGCTGATAAGCATCGACGTGATGTGCAATTTGAGGTAGGTGACATGGTGTTGCTGAAATTGACTCCTCAAATTTGGAAGAAGATCAGTCGGAAAGATGTTCATCGTGGATTGATACCTTAGTATGATGGACCATTCGAGGTAATAAAAAAAAGTAGGAAACGTTGCATATCGACTTAAGCTACCTGACAGGTTTAAAATTCATCCTACTTTCCATGTGAGTTACTTGAAGAAGTACAACAAGGATGAATTTGAGAGAGAAAGGCAGAAGTCTAGGAGGGCTCCGCCTGTGATTCAAAAACAATTTGACAAGCTGGTTGAAAAGATTTTGGACCACCAGACTATGGGCCAAAGTAAGAAGAATCGTAGGACTGACTTCCTTGTGCATTGGAAGGGGGAGGCCGAGATTGACGCCACGTGGGAAAGAGATGTGACCCTTTGGCAATTTGAGGATCACATTACTGACTATTGGAAGCAGCAGAGGTCGACGAGGACGTCGACAGCTTAAGTGGGGGAGGTTTGTGAGCCCCTTTGTCCCGAGGGTGCGGGGTAGCTCTGGTAGCAGCCGAGCAAGTGTGGGAGCAGCGAATGGTTTTGGTGTTGGTGATAACTCTAAAATAATAGAGTTATTCACATCCAATTTGCCACATTTTATTTGGGAATTAACTGAATTTATTTGGAAAATGGAATAAAAATGTGTTGATTTGATATTTTCTCTCTTTTTACCTAAAAATGTGGATTTATTGTTAAAAGTCAATTTAATTGAATAAATTTCTCAACATGTGGATGATCTGTATTATTTGTTATTATTTGGGAATTTATTTGAATTGATTTATTGTGACAAGGGTAAAAAGGGAATGTGGATGGTTGACATTGTTGAAAGAAAGTTGGATAAAAGTAACCGAGAAGAAAGTGAAGAATGTGTGGATAATTTGAATCTATACATATATATATATATATATATATATATATATATATATATATATATATATATATATATATATTATACACCCACACACTATTTGTCACTTAAAATCCAGCTAGGCATATTAAAGATGGACACTTTCGGTCCTATGTATGTATTTCTTTGGTCCTATCCATTATACACACATATATATATACATATATATATATATATAAAGTACACATGCTGAAATCTTTGTTATATATATATATATATATATTTGTGAGAGTGCAAGTTGGCAAGGTGGACAAAAAGATAGAAGATAGTTGTTGAGATTCCTCTCAATTTTCTGGCAGAATTTCAGGAAAAAAGAGGAAGTGACAGCTGCACTATACAAAAAAGAAGAAGCATATTTCCTAGTGGGTATATATATATATATATATATATATATATATATATATATATGTATATACATACATATGAGGATATCTTTGCAGAATTTCTGGCAGGTTTTGAGGAAATAAAGAGAAGTGGCAGCTGCAGTATCTATATATATATATATATATATATATATATATATATATATATGTATATATGAGAAGGAAGAGAAGAAACACACGGGGAAGAGAGGAAGAGAAAAAGATAGTAGTATGTTTGTATGTGTGTATCTAGTATTAGCTTAGAATTTAGGCAGTGGGTTGTGTGTTTTAGAGTGTTTTTTAGCTTAGATTAGAGAGGAAAATACCTAAGAAGGCTGGGGTGACATTGCTGGATTCTTGTAAGCTGGACAGAACCGAAGGTAGCAGCATCACGCGGAGGAAACGAAGGACAGCAGCAGTTTGATTAAATCCGATTTGGGGCATTAGGGTGATCTCCGACCCGAGTAACCCTCTTTCCATTTCTTCAATTTGCTTACTGTTTTGTAATTGAATGTTCTTCAATTTGTTACTGTTTTGTAATTAAAAGATCTTTGTGATATGAGAATGTTTACATGTTTTCAAGGATTAATTAAAAGTGTTTTGGGATTGATATGTTTTAGGTCTTGGGATTGACTGGTGTCACTATGGACCTAGGGACTGTTTTTCCTATTACTTTAATCCTTGTCTTTCATGATTCGTTTCAGCAAAATATATATTCATAACCTGAAGGTGTTGTAGTCTAGTAAATTATATACATGTGGAAAAACGTAATGTGGCATAAGATGAATAGAATGCATAAGTTTTGTGTATCGTTTTCTTTATTGATGCTTGTATGGGGCATGCTTAGTTTATTCACGCAATTACTTAAACGGATTAGGAATAACTTGCGGTTACGACTGTCCAAGTTATGTATCGAACTAGTATCTGGCTTTCTAACCGGAAGGGGTCTAGTTGACACGTTAATTGCATGGCACTTGCTTGAGGCGCATGATCGTGCGGTCAATATTGCAGGGGACACGACCAATTTCACTACCTTGTGTTGTTCTGGTTCACGGTACTTCGTACTCCATGAGACGATTTTATCGGGGGTTTATACTAGTAGGCTAAGTAGTCTGGGTAGAACCATACCGTTGTAGTGTTAATTTGGAAACCAAAAAGCATGCTTAGCATTCTTGGATTCACTATTGGTTTGTATTTGCATTTTTGGCTTGATTTTTACAGCATTGTATTACCTGTTGTATTCTCATGGTGATTTTCCAGTAGGCTGACCTGTAGTAGTAGTTAGGTAGAATTGCTGCGGCATTGGTGATGCTGCAGCAATATCTTAGCAGTAGCTTAACCTCCGAATCTCCACCCAATATTCATCATTCTTTATTCTTTAACCAACTGTAAATCATGTTTGCATGTATAATTGGCATACAAAATCTCTGTGGGATTGATAATCTTGTACTTAGGTACATATATTACTTGTTGACCGGTGTATACTTGCACTTGTTAAGATTGCGTTGATTTATTCTATTTTATTATCTTCTCAATTTGTGACACACGCACACAACGCAACAGGTTTTTGGAGCCGTTGCCGGGGATTTTGGTGTCAATTGATTGTAAATATTGTTTGCATTTGGTTATATTTTTGTTGTTTTATGTTATACTCATTCTTGAGCTTATGAGATTATTGAAATGATTGTATGAGGGACGAATAAATTATGCATGGGTTGAACTGTTTTTTGTGAGTTTCTTGATCTAAATTATTTGTCAAATTTTCAGCTTGTGTATATCATATATTTCTTAACGTGTGCTGATTTTTGCATGAGTAAAACGCGAAAGGACTCTCAATCTACATTGCTGCCACTAGATCCAGAAATTGAGAGAACAACTAAATCATTAAGAAAGAAGAAGCAAACTACAGATAAGGCGGTCATGGCAGAACAATGAGTTATCAAGCTGAACCCGTCTACAATCCTATAGTAATGGCAGATGATGGGGACCATGCTATCTGATAGTATGTTGTCCCTATGTTCAATGAGCTGAATCCAAGCATTATGCGGCCAGAGATTGCTGCAACATAATTTGAGCTGAAACCGGTGATGTTTCAGATGCTATAAATAGCACAATGAGGAGAATGAGGAATACTCAGCTTGGCTAGAAGCAAACTCTCAAGATTTCAAATTCAAAGCTCAATTTGAATCTTTGGACTTGTCTTCTAGGGATTTTAAAGTGACAAAACCTTCTGTGAAAGAACCACCCAAGCTGAAATTAAAGTCATTGCCGCAGCATTTGAAGTATGGATTTCTAGGGGCAGAATCTACACTGCCAGTGATTATTTCAGCACTGCTGAGTGCGGAACAGGAGGAGAATTGCTTGGAGCTTTGCAACAACATAAGAGAGCTATGTGCTGGACCATAGCTTATATCAAAGGTATATGACCAACCTTATGCATGCATAAGATAATTTTGGAAGACAATTCCAAAAATTTAATAGAGGGGCAGAAATGATTAAATCCAATTACGAAGGAAGTAGTAAAGGAACAAATTATCAAGTGGCTAGATTTTGGCATTATTTATCCTATATCTGACAGCGCTGGGGATGGAGAATTTGCATGAATTACAAGAAGATAAACAAAGCCACAAGAAACGACCGCTTCCCACTGCCTTTCATTGATCAAATATTGGATAGGTTAGCTGGACGAGATTCTTATTGCTTTCTGGATGTGTATTCCAGTTACAATCAGATTGCTGTAGCACCAGAGGACCAGAACAAAATGACCTTCACTTGTCCTTATGGTACTTTAGCATTTAGAAGAATGCCATTCAGATTGTGTAACGCTCCAGCAATGTTCCAACGATATATGATGGCCATATTTCACAGATATGGTGAAGCAATATTTAGAGGTTTTCATGAATGACTTCTCCATATTTGGGGACTCTTTTGAAAAATGTTTAGAGAATGTGGCCAAGGTGCTTAAACGTTGTGAGGACACCAACCTAGTCCTCAATTGGAAGAAGTGTCACTTCATGGTTAAAGAAGACATTGTGCAAAACTCTTCACTTATAATACTTGTCAATGCTAAGTAGTTAATTGAGCACAATCTATAAGTGAACACTTTCATCTATTATTTTGCATTTCTTTTTATTTTGTTTTTCTTATTTCTTCTTGTTTGTTTTTTCAGCATTTGATTTCTTTTCCTTGTTTTATTTTAATTGTTGTTCTTTTATTTTCAGGTGCTTCAATTCGGAATTAATGGCTGTTTACTCCTAAGTTTCTTTCATAATTTTCAGAATTGGTTTTGAGACTTCAATTTCATATTGCAATGTCGTTATCTTTCTCTCTTATCGGTACTCTTCTGCTTGTTAATACAGGTATGCCTACGGTCAAAGAGCAAAAGGAGTCAATGTTGTTTTATTAAAGAAATGGGACTTGCCACTGCCTCTCGACAGAAATGTTGTGACAACAGGCTGCCACACACCTACAAAGCCATTCAAGGCAGCCTTAGTCCAATTTCAATTTCAAATTTCAAGCGGTGCAATTCAACAAGGGACTGCCATGAATTGACTACTTATGCAAGCAGCCCTAGTTCCTTTCAATTTCAAAATTTTCAATGGGTGGCATACAACTAGAACTTGTTGGGAAACCAAAAAGGTTAGTTTAATTTTTATATTTTATTTGTGGAGAATGTGTGTGAATTGAAAAGACAAAGAGAGAAAGGAGTGGGGAGTTGTCTAAAGGATACTTTTCGGCCTTCAACAAACCAGAAGATTCCAGGTTAGTACTCACTTTTCTATATTTTTATTTCTTCTCGGTAATGTGAGTTGGTGTATGGTACTTGTAAAAAAAATTCGGGTTCATTTCTCTTATCTTAATGTGAGTATGCACTCCTTGAGTAGCATGTATAGAATTTATGGAGTACAATTTTTGCATTACCAATAGATAGAGGATTGTATTGGCTGTATTTAGGGTTCTAGTTATACTTGAGTTCTTGTGTGTGAGCATGCTTGTAGAAATGACAGATCTGCCAGTTGATGTGTATCTCGGTTTATTGTGTTGGGAAAAATGGTGGTTATGATTCAAAATGAATTTCATGTCTTAATGGTCTTCATGTTTTTACTTAGTAACAATGACCGCCTGAATTGTTGGTATATTTGTGTTTGCTTTCTTCTCACCCGAGAATTGAGAACTTATGTGCCACTAATGTGTTTGTTTCTCATGCTTCATGTTGAACTAGTTTTCCCTTTTTATGATCAGTCCAATGGCTTGTTTTCCCCCTGTTGCTACAGCAATGAGGGCATTGCTCCTCTTCAGTTTGGGGGAGGGTGTCCTCTTGTGGCAAAAAGTTCAAAATGGTGCTAATTTTAAAAACAATTTCTGTTGTCTTTTAAATGCATAAACATCCTCTTTGCTGAAATTCTGAGTGATCTATTTGAATGCATGGACGCTTTGTCTGAATAACTGTTTTAGGATGCCATATAAATTGATTGATCTGGCATAGAAGACCTGTTTGCATCAATGTGGCAGCATTTTTCATATGACCCATTAGAACCTTAGTTTTAGTAGGATTAGCGTAGACTTTTGGGACCCAATTTATGATGATATCTTAAAAACAAAAGTACATTCTCGTAGACTTTGTACCTTCTTTCGGAATAATTAGGTATTAGTTGACTCTAAGTGAGAATTATTTCAACTCCCTATCTTTTGCACATAGTCTTACTTGGAAATTTCATGTTTATAAAAAGAGCCATTTTGGTATGAAGGTTCAGAATTTTTAGACTCATCTGTTATAGTCCTTGAGGCGAAATCCTAGTAGATTTGGTACTAAAGAAATGATTGAGGCATATTCTTGAACCGTTTGAGCCTTTCTAGCTTACCCTAATATATTTTGCTTCCTTAGTTAACCCAAGTTGAGCCTAAGCCTAATTTCTTGACACCCTTATTAAATAGCCACTTATCCTAAATGTTTTGCATGTATCCATTCTTTGTTTTCCCTAAACTTGATCTTAGTCTGCTATGAACACTGTTAAACATAAGTTTGGGGGTATGCTGAGAATGCTATGAGGAGAAACATAGAAATGTTGCAGCACAATGCTGCATCATTATCATTTTTTTGGGATTAGTGGTATTTAAGGAAAAATTGAATACATAATATGAATGCTCTACGTATTGAGGGTATGTGTATGAAAACATGTGTAAAAAAATGAAAGCACCCTCTTTACTTAAAAGAAAAAAAAAAGGAAATATGTGTTATGCTTCTTTGAGGTAAAATGCTAAATACTGATTGTGGTTAAATGTTGCACGTATTTCTAAAGCAGGGTGTAAATGTTTATGCTCCTTGAGTTGATTGAAAAAAAAAAGAGAAATGTTGTAGAATTGCTGCAGCATTGGTGTTGCTGCAGTATTTTGATTCAAAAAAAATTGGGAAGTGATAGCATTGGGTAGAAGCTCCTGGCAGACTAGGACTAAGTTTTGAGCCTACTTTTTATCCATATTTTTCCTACCTTAGCCTTAGCCTACATTACAACCAATTTAAGACATCTTTGATCTTTATTGCTAAATTTGCTACATTAGTGGAGAGGGGTGTAATAGATTGAGTTTGAGAATACAAAATGAACCTTAGGATTACCATATTTTGACTTATGAATGAGAGATTGAAAAGGAAAGACTATTCACACGTACACTGGAGTGGAAATTCTTTGAGCTTGGGGTAGTTAATATTTGGTTATTCAACTAAGGATGGAACATTATGTCTACTTGAATTTTGAATTTTCTCTTTCTGAAATCATTGGTCCCAGGTTTGACTGAACTTGCTGAACAAAGTTTTTATGTGAGTATGTATATTTCTGTTGCTTCCGCATTGCTGCAGCATTGCTCGGGACGAGCAATGACCTAAGTTTGGGGTGTGATAACTCTAAAATAATAGAGTTATTCACATCCAATTTGCCACATTTTATTCGGGAATTAACTGAATTTATTTGGAAATGGAATAAAAATGTGTTGATTTGATATTTTCTCTCTTTTTACCTTAAAAATGTAGATTTATTGTTAAAAGTCAATTTAATTGAATAAATTTCTCAACATGTGGATGATCTGTATTATTTGTTATTATTTGGGAATTTATTTGAATTGATTTATTGTGACAAGGGTAAAAAGGGAATGTGGATGGTTGACATTGTTGAAAGAAAGTTGGATAAAAGTAACCGAGAAGAAAGTGAAGAATGTCTGGATAATTTGCATCTATACATATATATGTATATATCTATCTATATATATATATATATATATATATATATATATAATATACACCCACACACTATTTGTCACTTAAAATCCAGCTAGGCATATTAAAGATGGACACTTTCGGTCCTATGTATTTATTTCTTTGGTCCTATCCATTATACACACATATATATATATATACATATATATATATAAAGTACACATGCTAAAATCTTTGTTATATATATATTATATTATATATATATATATATTTGTGAGAGTGCAAGTTGGCAAGGTGGACAAAAAGATAGAAGATAGTTGTTGTCCAACAATATATATATATATACATACGAATGATGAGATTCCTCTCAATTTTCTGGCAGATTTTCAGGACAAAAAGAGGAAGTGGCAGCTGCACTATACAAAAAAGAAGAAGCATATTTCCTAGTGGGTATATATATATATATGTATATACATACATATGAGGATATCTTTGCAGAATTTCTGGCAGGTTTTGAGGAAATAAAGAGAAGTGGCAGCTGCAGTATCTATATATATGAGAAGGAAGAGAAGAAACACACGGGGAAGAGAGGAGGAGAAAAAGATAGTAGTATGTTTGTATGTTTGTATGTGTGTATCTAGTATTAGCTTAGAATTCAGGCAGTGGGTAGTGTGTTTTAGAGTGTTTTTGAGCTTAGATTAGAGAGGAAAATACCTGAGAAGGCTGGGGTGACATTGCTGGATTCTTGTAAGCTGGACAGAACCGAAGGACAGCAGCACCTTGATTAAATTCGATTTGGGGCAGCATGGTGATCTCCGACCCGAGTAACCCTCTTTCCATTTCTTCAATTTGCTTACTGTTTTGTAATTGAATGTTCTTCAATTTGTTACTGTTTTGTAATTAAAAGATCTTTGTGATATGAGAATGTTTACATGTTTTCAAGGATTAATTAAAAGTGTTTTGGGATTGATATGTTTTCCGTCTTGGGATTGACTGGTGTCACTATGGACCTAGGGACTGTTTTTCCTATTACTTTAATCCTTGTCTTTCATGATTCGTTTCAGCAAAATATATATTCATAACCTGAAGGTGTTGTAGTCTAGTAAATTATAAACATGTGGAAAAACGTAATGTGGCATAAGATGAATAGAATGCATAAGTTTTGTGTATCGTTTTCTTTATTGATGCTTGTATGGGGCATGCTTAGTTTATTCATGCAATTATTTAAACGGATTAGGAATAACTTGCGGTTACGACTGTCCAAGTTATGTATCGAACTAGTATCTGGCTTTCTAACCGGAAGGGGTCTAGTTGACACGTTAATTGCATGGCACTTGCTTGAGGTGCATGATCGTGCGGTCAATATTGCAGGGGACACGACCAATTTCACAGCCTTGTGTTGTTCTAGGTTCACGGTACTTCGTACTCCATGAGACGATGTTATCGGGGGTTTAGACTAGTAGGCTAAGTAGTCTGGGTAGAACCAGACCGCTATAGTGTTAATTTGGAAACCGAAAAGCATGCTTAGCATTCTTGGATTCACTATTGGTTTGTATTTGCATTTTTGGCTTGATTTTTACAGCATTGTATTACCTATTGTATTCTCATGGTGATTTTCCAGTAGGCTGACCTGTAGTAGTAGTTAGGTAGAATTGCTGCGGCATTGGTGATGCTGCAGCATTTCCGTTGCTGCAGCAATATCTTAGCAGTAGCTTAACCTCCGAATCTCCACCCAATATTCATCATTCTTTATTCTTTTATTCTTTTAACCAACTGTAAATCATGTTTGCATACAAAATCTCTGTGGGATCGATAATCTTGTACTTAGGTACATATATTACTTATTGACCGGTGTATACTTGCACTAGTTAAGATTGCGTTGATTTATTCTATTTTATTATCTTCTCAATTTGTGACACACGCACACAACGCAACAGTTGGCTATGTGCTCCTTTTATAGAAGAAAGGTGGGCGTGGGCTGAGGCAGTGTAGCATTGGCCGAAGCCCTAGACCGAGATATTTGGAACCCTAATGGTGCCCTAAGTGGCATGAGTCAGACCGAGAATGTAGGGAACCCTAATGTTGCCCTAGTGGCATGGGCCGTGGCCCATGGGTTGACTCTAAACCCTACCCATCCCTAGATGGCCATAAATAGGGGCAGATGGGCAAGGGAGAAGGCAGCGAGAGCAGCTGGTAGCGAGCAGTGAAGCAGCCAGAGAGATAGAGTGATTAAGGATAGACTAGGGTTGTTCTATCTTGTAGGCCTGTGTGGCCGCGCAGCCTTATGCATGGTTGCAAATACATTGTAATTCCTTACTATTGATTAATATAGAAAGGTTGGGTGAGTTGCCCATAATTATCGTTGTCTATCTCTATACTTGTGATTTTATCCGCTGTGTGTGTACTTGCACTTGCGCACGTGCTTGTGCAAGGAAAGGTTGAGTGTCGTGAACTGGTGGCCGTGCCAGGAAGAGGCACTTTGTGATAATTACCATGGTCAGGCAGGGTTAACAATTTAATAACTAGACTGAACTCCACTCTTAGTCACGCGGTCTTCCTGATGTGTAGTGTGTGTATTAGTCTAGACTAGATTGTCAACACAATATAGTCCTCTCTTAACTCTTACCAGATAATACTTCGACCAATCGCTAGACATAACAGCAACAAACAACCTTCTTACTTCTGAGGTTTGGTGTCAATTAAAAATTTCAATATAAGAACACACTGGGCTATGTATTTTTAGATTGATTGTTTAGGGTATTTTTGTATTCACTTTCACACATTAACTTTAACTACCCATGTAGCGAGTCCCACTCCGATGACTCCCAGATCTATACAACCTTAGGGCATCAAGCTTTAAGTTCCCTTAAGGAGTGGTGCTCGAGTAGCAAAAGACGCTTGTAAACTACCCTATTTATTTAACTTTTTCACTTTCAGCTCAGAGCATCATCTAGTTATTTAAATTGCTAATACATCCTCAACCGGTCTAATATTATTTAGCTAAGTCTTGAAAAGGTATTTGGTTGATGTCTCTAATCCAAACTAGGTCGTGCTCAATTATCAAGAATTCCCTATTTCTAATCGAGGAATTTCAGTAAAGTTATCAACTTGTTTCCTACTGATCATAATGCTCTACTCAACATATATCATAGACATAAGCATTTCTTTACCACTCACTACTGCATTTTGAAGTCTGAAAGAGTGAAAAAGTTTGGAATTTTTTTGGAAGGGTGCAATTTTAGTGAGAAATATGTGAAAATATGCAAAATTTTACTGCTATAGTGCACAGTACACTGCTACCCCACACTTAAGGTTTACATTGTCCTCGGTGTTCATGCATATCCTATCACCCCACACTTATTTGAAAAACAAAAGCTAGAAAAACATATAAAACTCTTACCCCACACTTATTTGACTAACTAAGCGGAAGAGAAAGTAAAGAAACAAGACAAACAAAACTCTTACCCCACACTTATTTGAGAAATAAGAGTTTAAAAACAAAAACACAAAAAAAACACGAAATGAGGATAAAAAAGAAAACAAAATAAAAGTAGATGGAGATGAGGATTAGAAAAACTCCCTTCATGTATCAAGTAGAAGGGTCTGCTCTGATCTATCAATTGGATGTTCACTTCAGCCATGTGCTATTGCTGAAATGCCCTCGACTCTGTAAGTTCTAGATGCTAGAGCGGCTAACTCTACAGTGTGCTTAGTATGGAGAGTGTATCTACCCTCTGGGTCGCAAACTACCATCCCCATGTTTTGAAGACCGGTCAGGTCTAGTAGATGGAGCTATCTTCGTCAGCCATGATTCCTTAATGTCGAACTCCAGGTAGTGGCCTATCCGTTTGATGAATGGCTCGAGCCCCAAGGACTGCTTCCTCGAATCATTTGCAAAGTTTCTTAAATCATAGCACGTGTCCAGGAGGAACGTGTCTAGGAATGTGACTTCTTTGGATTGGTGTGCCTACCTGCCAGTGTCTGTGAAGGTATTGCATGCAAGTTTCGAATGGCAAAAAATATACCTGAAGCTTTGGCGAAGCTGTGGTGGTAGGAGGCTCCAGTGGTGTAGATTTGGGCCCAAGTATTTGGGACTCCCTCGGGGAAGTTTCTCACAGCTGATTGGTATGCAGGGGATGCAAGCTCCTCCATTATTATGCTCCTGATACAATGCCAAATTCCTCTATATCCATCGACCGTTCGATACTACTTGGTAGGTCACTTGCTTGCGCTGGTATGACTTTAATTGTTGCCCATTTTACTTTTTGAGAAGTGCCATCTTGATCCATTATAACACATGCTCCGTATGGCGACACTTCTATAACAGTAAACGGGTTTGACCAATAATAGTCTCTCATTTGTTGATTCTGTGGGTAGGGACTTTGTTGTGGTGGTATCTTCTGTAAGTTTTCAGCTTCAGAATTATTCCTCAGCTAAATCCCATATGATTTCTCCAATTGGGATTGTATGCATTTCCCATTGGAGCAGCATTGACTGCAGCAACCTGCTCCTGCCTCTTTTGGAATGGTCAGTATTCCATTCCCATAACAATCCCCGCTAAAGTGAGGTACTTGGCAGACTTCACAAATTTGATACACAGACTGAACGTTTCTTCCTTGTTGAAAGACATTAATTTAACTGTTGTTATTAGCCTTTATTGCCTCCAATTACACATCAAAAGAAGCGTTAGCTGGTTGACAACCTTTTATCGCTTATCAAGAAATTGGCACATCTGAATTTGAAAAACAATTTCTCAAGGGATCTGCACATGACTTTAACATCATTAATAGGTAATGTCTGTGGTTCAGGCCATTTTGAAAAGTGTTGTACAACTACTATGATGTACAAGTTGCAAAAATGAAGAAAGAAAAAGGATTCAATGAATACCCCAGATATCAAAAGATTGAAACACTTTGTGTACCTTACTAGGGTAGACGATCTCTAGAGGATGTGTTACCTGTTATTTGGCAAGCATCACAGGACTGTATCAAAGATACATAATTCTTGAATATTGTGGACCAATAAGATCCTGCTTTCAACACTTTCCGGACAGTGTTGATAGCAGTCAATTAGTCTCCCGCAGATTTTTTTTATGGCAATGCTCTAGAATCTTGTGGCCTTCGCCTTTCGAGATACATCTTTCTATCACTTACTCTGCAATGATTCAAAAAATAGAAAAGAGATCTCCCCAATAGTAATATTTCAAATCAACAAAGAATTTCTCTTGTTTATAGGTCATATCACTCGGGAATATCTCAGCGACTAGATAAGTTATAGTATCGATAAACCAAGGAGGAGATTTATTATACATGGCAAGCAATGAAAACAAGTTCTCATCCAAAAAATAATTTATCAGATATATTGTCTCATCAATAGCTTCTAACTCAGGGTTTTCTAATCTAGACCAATGGTTTGGTTTCTAGATATTCATCCCCTTTTCTTTTCCCTTATTTCTATATCAAATTCTGGTGACAATAAAACTCAACTTAATCAATCATGGTTTAGCTTCAGTTTTATTGAGCATATATTTCATAGCAGAGTGATTAGTGTATGCTATTGTTTTAGATGAAACTAGATATGATATGAATCTATCATCATATACAACGATTAGTAATCCCTTTTCAGTAGTGGTATGGTTCTACTGGGCATCAGTATGGGTCTTACTTGCATAGTATATAACATGAAATCTCTAATCATGCCTTTTTCCTAAAACAATTCTTACTGCATCATTACACACATCATATATAAATTCAAAAAGCAAATTCCAATCAGGTGATGTCATAATGGGTGCAGTAGTTCTTTTTGGTTTTTTAAAAGATGTCATGCATTTATTATCAAAAACAAAAGGAACATCCTTTCTTAATAGAATATTCAAAGGTCTGACTAAAGAAAAATTTATTTCATAATTTGTTGAATAAAGCCAGCATGACCTAAGAAAATTCTAACATGGCAGTCTTTCCAAATTAAAACGTAAGCCAAAATTTGACAACTCAGAAGAAAAATATTCTTTCCTCATTTCCATTTTCTTCGAAATTAAATAGATAATAAAAATAACAAACAAACAAGAAAACACGAAAATTTTATTTCTTTTATTTTCTGGAAAATAATATTTTTCAGAAAATAAAATTTATAGAAGAAAAGAAAAGAAAATATTTAATTTAAATTTTAAACTTTTGTTTTTCAAAAGCAATGTAAATTTCCTTAATACGCTTTTAGAATAATTTTCTAAAATTTGATTATCCAAAATTTCTTAATTTTAGATAATTTCTAAAATTAATTAGTTATGATAACCCTATATTTGAGAAAACTGATTGTTTAACTAGATTAAAGTGAGTGTTATGTCTAATGTATAGATTACTACCGTTACCTATCATAAGTTTCTAGAATTTTGATCAGGAATCCTAAATTTGTTATGATATTTCCCCGGCAACGGAGCCAAAAATTTGATGCGTTCCGATTGATATGCTAAAAATATGTTTTATTTACCCTATATTGATTATGAATAATTAAGGACTTAGAATTACTAATTGTCACATTTAGCATCTATGTTGTCACTTAATCAATCAGAACCTAAGGCAGAGTACCTATCATGTAGCTAGTCTATTGGAAAGTACCTACGATTTTAATTTAAGAAACTATCATACTCCGAGGGAAGTGGTAACGGCTTAGTAGTAACTATCCTTTTACCCTAACTCTCATTTTATTATCCAGTTATGCAATCATTCATCAGTATCTTTGATGAGAGGTTGATCCATTCTACACTAGGTTCAAGTTCATTAAGCATGCAAGAGTATTTTACAGACAATGTTCTGATATATGTTATATTGTTCCTACATGTTGGTTGACCTATCTTCGAGTATTTTAGGTATATCTTGGTCTAGATTGCAATTATATACTGATTCTACTTGTGTACTACATCTGAGTTATCTGATAAACCGCCCCATCGCCATTGACGGCCCTACTCACGGTTCGAGCTAAAGGCATCCATGAAAGTCCTGTGTCACTCAGGAGATCATACCGATCGCCCTAATGCCGGCATAAACACACGAACTCAGCCTACTTAGACTACTTTAACAAACATGGTGATCTATAGGTTATTTTATCTAATATGGCAGACCTTAATGCTTCCGTCCTCACACAAAGCCCTAAATTAAGGCCTGTTAAACTAGACAGGTTATGATTAGACCGTGGTTAGGAATTGTCTATAATCGTTCATCTAATTTAAAAGAGCAAATAGATATACAGTCATAATGATAATTAAGCTGGTGACCTTTCTAGAAAAATGTAAATATCTTCAACATGCAAAACACATATTCATAATATCATAATTTAGTATTCAAATGGGTCTTTCGACAAACACAATACAAAAATATAAAGAGAGTGACAAGGGGACCACCACCATAAAGTATTCACCCTTTATTAGGTCCGCTGATGGAGCAACTGCTTGTATATCCTGGACTGCTTGACCCGACTCTGCTCGATAGAACCTTCGGAGGCCTCAGCCTAGTAGCTATTGCTTTACCTTACGTCCCGGGCTTAAGCAAAGCTCTGTTGACTAACTCTTCGAACGCCTAGTGCTCTCTTAGGATCTCCTAACGAAATCTTGGGTATTCTATGAATATTAAAAACAAATCCTATCTAGTCGTATTCTAAGATCTGAGATATATTCTCAGAAAACAAAGAACACGAGACACTCTCGAATACTGAAATCTACTTGAACGAAAACACCTAAAATAACTTAATGACTCGTAAACAGTAGAAAACTGTGTACTGGAAGCCACTGAATGATTCAGATCAAGTGGAGAGGGATGATTTCAACTGTGGAAGTCCTAGGTTTTTATAGCAGGGGAGCTGAGTGATTTTTGATGTAGAAAACAATGTGGGAGTTTGTACAGGGGTTTGGGACGCCCGTCCCGAATCTGGGACACTCGTCCCTATCTATTGACCGGGTCAGGACGCCCGTCCCGGTGCTTTGACCGGGTCGGGATGCCCGTCCCGGGTCCTGGACGCCCGTCCTGATCTTTGGACGCCCGTCCTGACTTCTGAACTTCTGAACTTCTGAAAATCACGTTTTTGCCCCAAAATTTGCCCTTTTCTTGCATATTTCACCTGAAACTTCTAAAATCATAAAAACTGCGAAATTGCGTTAATAACAGTCAATTGAGAATGATTTAACTCCCATTTCGGCCTAAATTGTGCCTAAAAACATGCTAAAAAAGTTATATGATTTTTGCATATCAAAGATATATCTAAAATACTCGAAGATAGGTCAGTCAACATGTAGAAACAATATAACATACATTAGAACACTTGTCTTTAAAATACTCTTGCATGCTTAATGAACTTGAATCTTGTGTAGAAAGGATCACCCACTCATCAAAGATATTGATGAATTATTGCATAACTAAGTAATAAAATGAGAGTTAGGGTAAAAGGATAGTTGCTACTAAGCCGTTACCACTTCCCTGAGAGTACGATAAATTCTTTAATTAAAATCGTAGATACTTTCCAACAGACTAGCTACACGATAGGTACTCTGCCTTATGTTCTAATTGATTAAGTGACAACATAGATACTAAATGTAACAATTAGTAAGTTTCAATCCTTAATTATTCATAATCGATATAGGGTAAATAAAACCTATTTTTAGCATATCAATCGTAACGCATCATTATTTGTCGCGAAGGTGCACATGATGTGGGTGATGAACCTACCCATTTCCACAGTGATGCCTCTGTGCATATGGGCGAGGAGTGTCTCTGGCTGCCTGACATTCCCCAGAGGGGCTCGGCGACCTGCCAGTGTTTGGGATGCAATGACATGTAAATAGCGGAGGACGGGAAAAATATCTGTGGCCTTAGTGAGGCCGTGATGGTAGGGGGCTCCAGTCATACAGATCTGGACCTAGGCGATGGAGACTTCCTCAGTGAAGTCCCTCACAGCTGACACGTAGACGGGGGTCTCTATCTCCTCCAGCTGCCAGACTCCAAGCGCAATGCCGAACTCGGCTATGCTCATCGATCAGTCAATGCCACCTAATCGGAACGTGACTTGCTCTCGCTGGAATGTAAAGGAAGCATAAAATTCACATACCAGCTCCATGTAGGTGGGCTTCATGACGATGAAGATGTTGCTGTATGGAGGCACGTCTAGCATGCACCGGATCTCCTACTCGACTACCAGCGTTAGGACTACAATTCAATCGAGCGTCCGGCCTACCAGAATGCAGTGCATGATCAGTCTCTGACTCCTCTCCTAATAGCCTCATACCGCAGGGAAGAGCACAAATGGATGAGTAGCAGCAGTGACGGCCATCACTGGAGTGACACGAGCGCGCTTCGGGACCATTTCGGGAAAATTTGAACTTTAGGAAAATTTTCAAATTTGGCGGGAAAAATTCAAAATTCAAATTCTTGCTACAAATTTGAACTCAAAGGGGAAATTTTGACTTTTAGCTAGAAATTCAAAATTTGGAGGAAAATTTAAATTTTGGAGGGAAATTCGAATTTCAAAAGAAAATCAAAAATTCAAATTTTTGGAGGGAAAATTTGAAAATTCAAAAATTCAAAATTTTTGAACTTTTGGAGGGAAAAATTCTAGAGAGAGAATTTTTGAGAGGGAGAGAAAATTTTTGGTGTGAGATTTGTGAGGGGGTGCTCCTCTATTTATAGAGGAAAAATTCTCTCGGGACGCCCGCCCAACCTGCCGGGACGCTCGCCCCGATTGCCTCGGGATGAGTGCCATGTTCGTTTTTTATTTTCATTATTTTTCGAGCTTTTTCCTATTTTTCAATGTCCTACAAACTTATTCACACAAAAATCATCTTCCAAACATCAAATTAATCATTAACAAATTATTACAGTGGAAAAATTAAACACAAAAATTGTTTTTGAAAAATTTCAGAAAAAAATCTCTTTCTTTTTCCGTTCAACCTTTCTTTGCCATAGTCATCTTCCACCTTTCATAAAACAAATATTTGTATGATTGAAAAATAAATTTGAAAAATATATCATAAATGAATCAATTTTTCATATAAATGTTTTCATCAAGAACAAAAATCTCTTGAATAGAATTTTGAAAAAATCAATAAAAACTCATTTATTGTTTTTGAAATATAGAATAGAATAATGGGTAAATTATTAATTCACATAATGAATCTAAACTGATGATTTATTTGCTTATGAAAAGAAATCTTCCCTTTTTCTCTGCTAGTCTTCATTACCTTTATTTCTGCTCTCAATGCCCTTGTCTCTTCTCGTAGCCTTCTTTGTTCGTCTCACATCTCGCTCACTTCTCTTAACAAGAGTGCATTTCTATCTTCCTGGATATGTACCAAAGTTCTGAGTTGATCTACACTTGCATTAGTGTTCAGTATGACCTGATCTTAGAGTTGTAAACGAACCAAACTATTCGCGAACAAAGCTCGTTCGAATTGGTTTATACTCGATTCGGGCTCGTTCATTTATTAAACAAATAAACTCGAACAAAATTTTAAGCTCGATTAAATTTCAAACTTATTCAAACACGGTTCGCGAACATTACCGAACATTCACGAACAAATTATAAATATTTATATATATTATATATATTATTTTTAATAATATATAATATTTAAATTAGAGATTTTAAATTTTTTTAAATTTTTAAGGTGTAATTCAATATTTTTATAAGAATTTATTGAATAGTTAAGTATTTAAATTATAATTTTTTTATTTTATAAATTTAAAATTTTGAAAAAAAAATTAATATTTAAATTTAAATTTGAAATTTTTTTAAACTTAATCGAGTGAACTCGAGTTCGAACTCAAACAATAAAAAAAACCGAACAAACTCGAACAATTTTTTCTGTTTGAAATACTACACGAGCGAAATCAAACATTCTCGAATAATAATCAAACAAACTCAAAATATCTTATGTTTAGTTCGACTCGGCTCGTTAACAACTCTACCTGATTGTATGACAGAATCTGCTTGCTATTGTCCGATCCATAGAGTGAATCCTATTGGTTAGATTATCCATCTGCAAAGATAAGACTGAGTGAAAACAATTAGTGCTACTTCAGATGAAGGTGTATGGTCGGTGGGTGCAAGTGTGAACTCTGGAGATGTGGGTGACGCAAGAGTACAATCAACAAAGATTGGAACACCTTAAGGAGCTCTTGGGGTAGGAGTGTGAACTAGAGATTTTGGTGGTTCGTCCCTCGGAGGAAAATTGTCCTCGGATGGGTCTTCTTCTGAACTGGGCTCACAAGCATTTATGAATCTGACTACTAGAGCACTGGTATCTTCGCTAGAATTTATTTCTATTGCTTGGATTGGTGTTGCTTCCTGATGCGTTACGGTCGATGTGCTAAATAGGTGTTATTTTACCCTATGTTGATTATGAATAATTAAGAACTGTGATTGACTAATTGTCACATTTAGTCTCTATGGTGTCACTTAATCAGCCAGAACCTAAGGCAGAGTACCTATCGTGTAGCTAGTCTGTTGGAAAGTATCTACGATTTTATTAAATAAATATCGTACTCCCAGGGAAGTGGTAACAGTTAGTAGTAACTAGCCTTTATTCCTAACTCTTATCTTATAATCCAGTTATGCAATCTTCATCAATAATTTTGATGAGAAGGTGATTCATTCTTCACTAGGTTTAAGTCTAACTAAACCTGAAAATGTTTTATAGACGAGATCCTGATTTTATGTTATACTGTTACTATACGTTGATTGACCTATATTCGAGAATTTTAGACATGTCTTGGCCTGGATTGCAACTATGTTCTGTGTCTAAAGGTTACCACATCTGTGTTTCTACGCTACCGCCCCATCGTTAAGGGTAACGGCCCTACTCATGGCTCGGACTAAAGTCAGCAATGAACGCCCTATGTCACTTTGGGGATCATACCGCTCGTCTCATAACCGTCGGCATAAAACTCTACTCAGCCTACCTAGACTACTTTCAACCAACAAGGTGTTCTGCAGATTATTTTATCTAGTATGACAGACACCAATACTAATTGATGCATGTTAAACTAAATAGGTTATGAATAGACCGTGGTTAGGAATTGTCTATAACCCTAATTTCAATTTAAAAGAACGGCAATAGACATGCAGACATAATGGATATTTAAGCAGGTGGCCATTTCTAGAAAAACATTATAACTTCAACATATATCACAAATATTCATAATAATCATAATCTGGTATTCAAACTATTATTTGGACAAACACAATAACAACATATAAGAGAGGGACAAGGGGACCGATGCCATAAAGAAATCACCCTTTACGAAGTCTCGCCGATGGAGCGTACTGCTGTATATGTCGTATTGCTTGACCCGACTCTGCTCGCCAGAACCATCGGAGGACGCTTCCTCAGCCTAGTAACTGGGCTTTACCTTAATACCCAGCTTAAGCCCATCCCTGTGGACTGACTCTTCGAACGCCTAGAGCCCTCTTAGGATCTCCTAACGAAATCCCGGGTATTCTATGAATACCAGAAACGAACCTATCTATGTAAGCCTAAGATCTGAGACTATTTTTCAGAAACTAAAACAAAACACTAACAAGAAAGAAAACTGAGATCCGAGTCTCTGAGTGAGTTGTGTACTGGAGAAGTGTACACTGGAAACCACTTAATGACTCAGATCGAGTGGAGAGGAATGATTTCAACTCCTGGAGGCCTGGGGTATTTATAGCAGCTTTCTGGAGTGAAAATCTCCAAAAAGTTCGATATGGGACAACTTCTAGTGCTTCGGGATGCCCGTCCTGGATTGGGATGCCCGTCTTGGTGGTTTGACTGGCTCGGGACGCCCGTCCCGGACCGTTGACCAAGTCAGCATTTCCAAAAGTTGCATTTTTACCCCAAAATTTGCTGTTTTCGTCTACTTTTCACATGACACTTCCAAAATCATAAAAACTGTGAAATTGAGTAAATAACAATCAATTAAGATCGATTTCCTATCAATTTCACCCTAAATCATACATAAAAACATGCTAAAAAAGGTATATGATTTTCGTGTATCAGATAACCCCACACTTAGCTTTTTGCTTGTCCTCAAGCAAAGTCTACCTGAAGTTAGTGATTCTAAATCATATGTGCAGTCACTTAAATTTCTAGTCATGTTTTTATTCCAAAAATTATTCAGATAATTCTTAACACAGGTCTGACTGGTTAGGTTGCTATGACAAGGTCTCAAATGTCTCTAGTAGATTGTTAGGATTGAGCAGAAAACAATTTAACAGCTAGGTTGAACTCTTCTCTTAGTCATAAGGTCTTCCTGATGTGTAGTGTGTGTACTAGTCCAGACCAGATAGTCAACACAATAAACTCTTGTCTTAACTATTACCAGATAACACTTCGACCTGTCACTAGACACACTGACAACAGATAACTTTCTGAGTTCTGAGCCTTGGTGATCATATTTTAATTATTTAGCTCTTATTGATTTCTTTCGTTTATAGATTCAGGGTATTTTGAGTCTGCTTTGAACACGTCAACTTCAACTACCCATGTAGCGAGTCCCACTCCGATGACTCCCAGACCTACACGACCTTAGGGCATCAGGCTTTAAGTTCCCCGAAGGAGTGGTGCTCGAGTAGCGAAGGCCGCTGGCAAACTACCCTATTTTTTTTTCCATCATCATTTTTTGTTTTCTTTTCTTTTCACTTTTAGCTCAAAGTCTCATCTAGGCATTCTAATTGTCAATGCATCCTACAACTGGTCTAATTTTATCTAGTTAAATCTTGAAAAGGTAATTGGCTGAGGTCTCTAACCCAGACTAAGTTGTGCTTAATTATCAGGAATTCCCTACTCCTAATCAATAAGTTCAAAAATAGTCATCAATTATCTCCTACTAACCATAACATTCTACCTACATATCATAGACATAAGCAATTGTTTAACCAAGCATACTGCATTTAGAAGTTTGAAAGACAGAAAAAAATTTTGAAATTTTTTTTGGAAGGGTGTGAAAATACGGGGAAAACAAGCAAAATCATGCAAAAATTTTGCCAACTGCTACAGTGCACCGTGCACTGCTACCCCACACTTAAGTCTGACATTGTCCTCAATGTTCATGCATAGCTAAACTACCCCACACTTATTTGAAGACACGAAGAAATGAAAACAAAATAGAAAACTCTTACCCCACACTTATTTGACTAACTAAGGGTAAGAGAGAAAATAAAACAACCAACAAAACAAGACACAAAAATGAAGAAAATAAAAGTAAAGGAAGATGAGATTAGAAAAACTCCCTTCTTGCCTCGGGCAAAAGGGTTTTCTCTGATCTGTCAATTGGCTCTTCACCTTAGCCATGTGCTATTGCAGAGGTGTTCTTGACTCTGCAAGCTCTAGATATTGGAACGGATGACGCCAGTTCCGATCCTTCATTGTCGAGCTCTAGGTAGTGGCATATCCATTTGATGAATGACTCAAGCCCTAAGGACTGTTTCCTCGAATCATCTGCAAAGTTTCTCATAATCGTAGCAACATGTCCAGAAGGAACGTGTCTAGGAATGAGACTTCTTTGGATTGGTGTGCCTACCTGCCAATGTTAGTGAAGGTATGGCATGCAAGTCTCGAATGGAAGAAAAGATACCTGAAGTTTTGGCAAAGCTGTGGTGGTAGGGTTCCAGTTGTATAGATCTGGGCCCAAGTATTTGAGACTTCCTCGGGGAAGTTTCTCACAGCTAATTAGTATGCAGGGAATGCAAGCTCCTCCATTGCTATGCTCCTGATACAATGCTAAATTCCTCTATATCCTTCGACCGTTCGATACTACTTGGTATATCACTTGCTTGCACTGGTCTGGCTTTAATTGTTGCCAGTATCTCATCTATTGCTTCTGCGAGTAGGGGTTTTGCTGTGGTGGTGTCTTCTGAAAGTTTCCAGCTTTCGAATTTCTCCTCAACTAAATCCCATATGATTCCTCTAGTTGGAATTGTATGCATTTCCCATTGGAGCAGCATTCTGCAGTAACCTACTCCTACCTCTTTTGGAATGGTCAGTCATTCCCATAGCAATCCCTACTAAAGTGTGGTACTTAGCAGACTTCACAGATTTGATACACAAGCTGAACATTTCTTCCTAAAACATTGGCACTCTGAATCTAGAAAACAACTAGAATCTGCACATGACTTTAACATCATTAGTAGGTAATGCCTGTGGTTCAGGCCATTTTGAAAAGTGTTCCATGACTACTATGATGTAATTATGTTCAAAGGAAGAAAAAGAAAAGGATTCGAAATACCCCTGATATCAACGGTTGCAACATTCTGTGTTCGTCGCTGGGGTAGATGATCTCTGGAAGATGTGTTACCTGTTATTTGGCAAGCATCGCAGGATTGTATCAAAGATACAAAAGTCCTTGAATATGGTGGGTCAACAAGATCCTGCTTTCAACACTTTCCGGACAGTGTTGATAGTAGTCAATTGGTCTCCCGTAGATTCTTTAGGGCAATGCTCCAAAATCTTGTGTCCTTCGTCTTCTGAGATGCGTCTTCTGATCACTTACCCTGCAATGATTCAAAATAGAAAAACGGATCTCCCTAGTAGTAACATTCCAAATCAACAAAGATTTTCTTCTTTTGTTGATAAGTCATATCACTTGGGAATAATTAGCAACTAGATAATTAGTAATATCAGTAAACTACGGAGGATAATCATTATTCATAGCAAATAATTTCTCATTCAGAAGTCTATCAGATACTATTGTCTCATCAATAACTTCTAACTTGGGGTTTTCTAATCTAGACCAAAGGTTTGCTTTCTAGATTTTTAGCCCTTTTTCTTATCCCGTCTTTCTATATCAAATTCAATAGAACTTAACTAATCAATCTTGGTTCATCATTAGTTTTATTGAACAGATATCTTAGAGTAAAGTAATCAGTGTATACTATTGTTTAGACTAGGCATGGCATGAATGTATCATAGGCATATGCAATAACTAGTAATCCTTTTTCAGTGGTGGTAAGGTTCTACTAGGCATCAGTAAAAGGTCTTACTTGCATAGTGTATAATATGAAGTTCTAATCATGCCTATTTCTTAAAACAATCATTACTACATGGTCACTGGCATCACATATTAATTCACAAAGCAAATTCCAATTAGGTGATGTCATAATGGGTGCAGTAATTCCTTTTGGTTTAAACAATCTCATGCATTTAACATCAAACAAAAGGAACATCCTTTCTCATTAGAATACTCAGAGGTTTGTCTATTAAAGAAAATTTTATTTCATGATTCTGTCTAATAGACTAAGCATGACCTAAGAAAATTCCACAATGATATTTCTTCCAGATTAAAACCTGAGCAAAAAATTGACAACTCGGAAAAATATTCTATCCTCATTTCCAATTTTATTTTTTCGAAATTAAGTAATAGGGAAAAAAGAAATGAAAAAGAGAAACAAATGTACGAAAAAAACAACTAAGAAAGAACAAGAGATAGGGAAGAAGAACAACTTACCGTTGAGCAAGAAAAACACATTCTTTTTTGGATTTTAAATTTTTAACATTTTTTTTCTTTTTATGTTTAATTTCGAAAGCAATTAAATTTCCTCAATATGGTTTTAGAATAATTTTCTAAAATTTGGTTATCCTAAGTATCTTAATTCCAGATAATATCTAAAATCAATTAGTTATGATAACCCTATATTTCGGAAATTGATTGTCTAACTAGTATAAGATAAGTGTAGGTCTAAGGTCTAGGTTACTACCGTTACCTATCATAAGTATCTAGAATTTTGATCAGTGTCTAGAATTTTGATCAGGAGTCCTAAATTCATTATGATATGTCCCCGGCAACAGCGCCAAAAATCTGATGTGTTCCGGTCGATGTGCTAAATAGGTGTTAATCAGCCAGAACCTAAGGCAGAGTACCTATCGTGTAGCTAGTCTGTTGGAAAGTATCTACGATTTTATTAAATAAATATCGTACTCCCAGGGAAGTAGTAACGACTTAGTAGTAACTAGCCTTTATTCCTAACTCTTATCTTATAATCCAGTTATGCAATCTTCATCAATAATTTTGATGAGAAGGTGATTCATTCTCCACTAGGTTTAAGTCTAACTAAACCTGAAAATGTTTTATAGACGAGATCCTGATTTTATGTTATACTGTTACTATACGTTGATTGACCTATATTCGAGTATTTTAGACATGTCTTGGCCTGGATTGTAACTATGTTCTGTGTCTAAAGGTTACCACATCTGAGTTTCTACGCTACCGCCCCATCGTTAAGGGTAACGGCCCTACTCACGGCTCGGACTAAAGTCAGCAATGAACGCCCTATGTCACTTTGGGGATCATACCGCTCGTCTCATAACCGCCGGCATAAAACTCTACTCAACGTACCTAGACTACTTTCAACCAACAAGGTGTTCCGCAGATTATTTTATCTAGTATGGCAGACACCAATACTAATTGATGCCTGTTAAACTAAATAGGTTATGAATAGACTGTGGTTAGGAATTGTCTATAACCCTAATTTCAGTTTAAAAGAACGACAATAGACATGCAGACATAATGGATATTTAAGCAGGTGGCCATTTCTAGAAAAACATTATAACTTCAACATATATCACAAATATTCATAATAATCATAATCTGGTATTCAAACTATTATTTGGACAAACACAATAACAACATATAAGAGAGGGACAGGGGGACCGATGCCATAAAGAAATCACCCTTTACGAAGTCTCGCCGATGGAGCGTACTGTTGTATATGCCGTATTGCTTGACCCGACTCTGCTCGCCAGAACTGTCGGAGGACGCTTCCTCAGCCTAGTAACTGGGCTTTACCTTAATACCCAGCTTAAGCCCAACCCTGTGGACTGACTCTTAGAACGCCTAGAGCCCTCTTAGGATCTCCTAACGAAATCCCGGGTATTCTATGAATACCAGAAACGAACCTATCTATGTAAGCCTAAGATCTGAGACTATTTCTCAGAAACTAAAACAAAACACTAACAAGAAAGAAAACTGAGATCCGAGTCTCTGAGTGAGTTGTGTACTGGAGAAGTGTACACTGGAAACCACTTAATGACTCAGATCGAGTGGAGAGGAATGATTTCAACTCCTGGAGGCCTGGGGTATTTATAGCAGCTTTCTGGAGTGAAAATCTCCAAACATTTCGATGTGGGACAACTTCTGGTGCTTCGGAATGCCCGTCCTGGATTGGGACGCCCGTCCTGGTGGTTTGACTGGGTCGGGACGCCCGTCCCGGACCGTTGACCAAGTCAGCATTTCCAAAAGTTGCATTTTTACCCCAAAATTTGCTGTTTTCGTCTACTTTTCACATGACACTTCCAAAATCATAAAAACTGTGAAATTGAGTAAATAACAATCAATTAAGATCGATTTCCTATCAATATCACCCTAAATCATACATAAAAACATGCTAAAAAAGGTATATGATTTTCGCGTATCACTTCCAGAGGTGCTTCGTTTTCAGGGTTAGATGGTCCTTCGGGTTTCTTTTTCTTTCGAATAAGAGACTTTGGATTTTCTAACTAGTCTATTACTTTGCCAGTAGTCGCCCTTGTTCTCTTCATCTAAGATTGATGACAAAGTCTAGGTTAGATTAATTTCTCAAAATAATATTTTCAAAAATTTAAGAAGAATAAAAATAAATAGAAAAGAAAATTTCCTTAGTATGGTTTTAGAATAATTTTCTAAAATTTGATTAACCTAAATTTCTTAATTTTAGATAATTTCTAAAAATTAATTATTTAAGGTAATCCTATATTTCAGTAATTTGATTGACTAATTCAAATAAGTATGATTGTTGACTAAGGTATAAATTACTATCGTTACCTATCATAACCTTCTAGAATTAATTTGATCAGGAATCCTAAAATTTTATGAATGTTCCCCAGTAAAAACGCCAAAAATCCAATACGTTCCAATTGGTATGCTAAAAGATAGGATTTATTAACCTATATTGATTATGAATAATTAAGGACTTAGTCTTACTAAGTGTCACTTTAGCATTTATTGGTTGTCACTTAATCAATCAGAACATAAGGCAGAGTATCTATCGTGTAGCTAGTTATTGGAAAGTATCTACGATTTTAATTTAATAATATCGTACTCCCAGGAAACTGGCAACGGATTAGTAGTAACTATCATTTAATCGTAACAATCATCTTATTCACAAATCAGTCAATCGATTATCAATATCTTGGAGATTGGTTTTATATCATAACAACACATCACAAACACTTATGAAGCATGTAAGAGATATCACATAGACATGTATTCTGATGTACATTCCTGTTTCCACAAATTGGTTGACCTATCTTCGAATATTTTAGATATATCTTGGTCTAGAATGCAATTATGAACTGTATCTGCTTGTATACCATATCTGAGTTACCTAGTGTATTCACCCTACCTTAATGATGACCCTTCTCACGTTTCGGGTTAAAGTATCCACAAAAGTCTGTGTCACTCAGGAAATCATACTGCTCACCCTAATGCTAGCATAGGCGCACAAACTCAGCCTCATTAGGTTACTCTAGCAAACATGGTGATCTGTATGTTATTTTACCTAATCTGGTAGACCTTAAGGTCAGTTAAACTAAAGAGGTTATGATGTAGACCATGGTTAGGAATTATCTATAACCGTTCATTTAGTTTAAAAGAGCAAATCGATAATCATGTATAATGTTAATTTAGCAGGTGACCTTTCTAGAAAAATGAGTAGAACCTCAACTTGCAAAACATGTATAATATAGTAATCATAATTTAGTATCCAAATAAATATTTAGACGAACACAACTCAAAGATATACAAAGAGGATCTAGGGAACCATGTCCATAGAGTAGTCACCATTTTATGAGGTCCGCCGACGTTGCCAAACTTGTATCCTTTAGGTTGCTCGACTCGACTCTAATTGGCAGAACCTTCGGAGAACGCTTCCTTGGCCTAGTAGTGATTGCTTTACCTTACGTCCTGCGCTTAAGCAATGCTCTGTTGACTAACTATTCATTCTCCTAATGCTCTCTTAGGATCTCCTAACGAAATCTTGATATTCTATGAATACTAAAGACGAACACTATCTAATAGAATTCCCAAAATCTGAGATAAGCACTAAGAAAACAGAGAAAATGATGCACTCTTTGTTGCTAGATGGTTTGTGTTGAGCGCTGGGGGATATCCTTAACCTTCCATACCCTGAAGTTTTTATAGGAGTGAAAAGGATGGATTTTTGCTTGAGAAACCGACGTGGGATTCTCATCTGTTGCTCAAGACTCCTGTCCCGAGCATTGACTCGGTCAGGGTGGGCGTCCCGAGCTCAGATCTTCCAAAAATTGCACTTTTACCCCAATATTTACTGTTTTTATGCAATTTACTCCTGAGACTTCCTAAATCACAAATTATGCAAAAAGATGTTAATTTTTATCAATTAAGATTAAATTAGTTCCAATAATGCTTTAATTTGTGTCTAAAAATATGCTAAAAATATGATATGATTTGTGCATATCAATGACAACATATTGATGCCCATTAATGGTAGAGATATGTGGCCTATAGCAGATGGTGTAATGCTTGATCCGTCATTGTCATTCACCTAACCTGGTCAACCAAGAGAGGCTAGGAAGAGACAACTTCATGAGGAGAATGGAAAGAGAAGAATAAGGAGAAGAATCTTGATAACTTGTAGACAATGCAATGAAGTATGACATAATAGAAGAAGGTGTCCTCAAAGAAGAGTTGAAACAAACCAAGAACCAGCTGCACATGAACAAGGACCTCGTAGGAAAAGAAAAAGAGCTGCAAGTTATTACCAATTATTTGTAGCTTACATGTTTGATATATGTGTTATTCACTAACAGTTTGTGCTTGTTTTTTGGAAACAACAACAAATTAAGCTAAAGTTGAAGTCTAAAGTTGAAGTTGAAGCTGCTCAACAACCCCCTCAACCTCATAATGAAGGTAGTCAATTGCCCCAGCCTCAACCTCAAAACATAGTTATCCAAACACAACCTCAAATGCAGAATGAGCTACCCAACAACCCCAACCTCAGAATATAGCTATCAAAACATATCTTTAAATGCAGAATGAAATTGTGCAAAATAACTTAGTTTGTGTAATGATAATGTTGTAATTGCTGAATCTAGCAGAAGCAGGGGTAGGGGCAGGGGAAGAGGGAGGGGAAGAAGAGGTGGGTTGACATAATAGGAAACTTTGAAACATGTATTGTCTCTGTATTTTAAAGTTTTCTTTTGATGATTTTAATGGGTGGAAGGAATCTTAATGACCATGTAGGGTATGCTTTTGTCCATTTATGTAAAGTTAATGACTATTGCATTGTCCATTGTGATTGATGATATTAATGTTCATTTGACTAGCTATGAACAATTCGAGAAGCAAAATTTTGTCTTATAATATTGAAGTGTAATTCTTTGTGTTATTAAAAGTGTCATCCACCATACAAAAGCATTAACATTACCATACAACTACATTATTACAACTACTTCATTACAAATGCATATAACATTACAACTACCTCATTACAATGAAAACAAAAACTCTAATTACTACTTCAAATAACATTTTTAAATTCTTTCCGCTGCATTTGCAATTAACCTCATATAACATCATCAAAATGCAGACGATCCAACTGAAGAAAGCTAAAACACCTAGAACCCAAGATGTACAATGTAATCTCCCATTTTAAAGTTTCAGCAAACCCAATCTTTGTCCGATTCTTTTCTTCCATTCTTGAAATACATAATTTATGGGCATCAATTTCTTCTTTCATAGATTGAATTCGTCGAAGCAAACTAGAGATAACTTCAACATACCTTTTGCACATATTTGGATTTACCCACTCAAAGAAATTGCATCTTCTTCCATTGCCCTCTTCACCCCCGCAAGTGGTAAACCTTCTTGAAGGATTTTGTTCCGTCCAAGATGTCTTCAATGTGCTTCGGATTCCACATTTGTAGATGAGTAATAATGGAGTGAAACTGTTGGGCATTGTTTATTGCTATGAATTTTTTTGGAAGAATAGATTTGGGCACTTTGAATGTTGGATGATTTCTGAAAAAAGTTTGAAGAAAGATTTAATTTTTAGAAAGAAAGTATGACCAAATCATTGTTTAGTTATTAATTTCCCACGAAATGTACCTTTTATATGTGAAAAAAAATTCTTGTACAATTTTTTTTTGACAAAAATGCCTCTATAAAAAATAGTAAAAGAATGGGAATTAACACCAAAAAATTGACTAACTGCTAAAATGGAAGGAAGAGTGCGACAACAACATTTAGGTGTTAAAGTTAAATTTTGGGATAATTTACATGCCACCAAAATAGCTTACCCTTTTCATATATGTAAACTTTTTTTTTAATTGATTATCATTATGTATCTTGTTTTCAAAAACAAAACAAAAATTCAAGAAAAACAATGACGTGCAAAGAGAATAAGAAGTGCGAAGAAGAAACTATAAAAATAAAGTCGTGGTGGTAGTTAAAAATAGGAAGAATGATGATGAAAATTTTAAATTATTAGATTTTGATAATTTTGTTTTTTTAATATATTTTTATAATAATCTTTTTTTTTTAAAAAAAAGGTTAATTAACTATTATCGGTTAAGGCATTAAAGAAATCATGAAAATTAATAAAATTTTAAAAATTATAAAATTTAAGGAATAACATTTATCATTTTACCTAAAATATAAAAATAAATATAAAAATGAAACGTTATCATTAATTTAGTTGGGTGGATTTAAAAATAATGCCGGAAGGATTGAGATGGAGAATGCATTAAGTTTTAACCAAAAAATTCTGACACTTATAAAAAAAGAAAATAAAAAAAAACTTAAAAAAAAACACGAAAGAATTCTGACGTTCAATTTTATGTGGGTCCCACAAGCAGGAGAGCGTGCATGCACGCACTATCGTGGCGTCTCGGAATCATGTTTCGGCGTATGATTCTTGGTTTTACACTCTCAATCCTTAAAACCCCTTGAATTGTACGCATTAATATAAAAACTACACAGAGCAGAACAATTGGCCCCTTATCTCTCTATATACATACACTATAACAATATTCCGTTACTCAAATGCAAAATTATCTAGATTTTTTTCATTTTTAAAAAATTGTAAAAATATATAAAATTTAATAAGATAAATGATATGATTTTGGATATATTAGGTTAAAAAATTACAGACAAAAGTAAAAGAAAATATTATTGAAATATGATTATTATTTTGAATAATAATTTGTTAATTTTTTTTGACAAATTAAAATTTAAAAATATTGGAGAATTTCTTATTGCATAGAAAATACTAGGAAAAATAAAAAAGAATATGAAAGTTTAGATAAGATCAAATTTAATAAATAAAAAATTTAATTCTTTATAAATTTTTTGAAAAAAAAAATAGTAAAATATCAATAATCTGAATATTTAAATAACACAAAAATTTAATAAATTTTTAAAATTTATAAATACAACGGATTGTATATAAAAATTAAATAAAAAAATAAAAAATCAAAATATTAGAAGACCATATAATATGACCGTTTTTTAAAAATTTATATGAAAAGACCAAAAATTCAAATAAAATAAAATTTTAATGAATTGAAATAAGCATATATTAATAAAAAATATATAAAGTTCCATCTACGACGACTGATGTATCTTAATCAATAATGTTATTTATCATTTTTTTAGTGAATAAAAATGGATAAAATCAAAACAAAGTATGATAAGATATAGAGAGAGAAAGTGTAGAAAAAGTAAAATAAAGAAGAAGAGAGACAAAGGAAGAAAAGAAACCGATAGCCACAAATGCACAAGTGCATCCGTGAATCAAAGCCTTGGAAATTCTGACAATTCTCAATCTTAACCTTCGCCCCCCACCCCCACAACAATTCCCCATTCTCTTAAAAAACTTTATTTATTTTTTCTTGTGGAAATTTTATTCTGTATCCAACGCATTTGCACACACGCAATTCTCCTTTGTTTTGTTGTTTACTCGCGAGTAAACAATACAAATTTCTACGGAAAACAAATTTGGAAAAACAATACAAGGATCCAAATCCGAAAAAGAAAAGAAAAAGAAAAGGAAAAAGAAAGAAAAGAATTATGGGTTGGAGGATTAGAAAGAAAGAGAGTGGGATTTTTGCTGAAATGGTAGTAACAGTAGTTGCTGTTGTTATCGGTTCTTGTGTTGTTTTCTATACTTTTTGCTTAGTTTTGGTAATAGATATAATAAAGAATCATAAATCCCATGAATGGCTTGCTTTTCAACAGCAAAAATTAAGAAGAATACATACAAATTACTATTGTATTTGGGGTATTGAAGGTGGAGGAGTATGTGTACTTATTTATTGTGGGTATTCTTTAAAATCTCACCGCACATCTCCATCACATTTTCTTGCTATTATTATTACTTCAGCTTCAACAAGGTCAATAGATGTATTTGTAGATAAGAAAGAAAAAGTCATCTTTGGTGGTTTTCGACAATACCAAAATCCCTAAATCTCAACTTTGAAGGGAGCCCTAATCGAAAATTGGGCACAAGCCTTGATTTTCTTGGAAATGGAGGCTGCTTTTGGTGAATTCTGATATAGGAGGATAATGCGTTGTTGAAGGTCTTGATTTTTGGAAAAAGGTTAAGATTATTATTATTATTATTATTTTTGTGCAAGAAAATGGAAAAAGCTGATGGTTGTGGAGGTGGAGGAAGCGGAAGGGCTGGTGCTGATACTGATTTGGCTTCTTCTGAAGCTGGTGGTGGTGGTGGAGGAGGAGGAGTTGGGGGAACTGGTGTTGGTGGTTCTGAAATGGAAGAAAAAAACACTGCAGAAGGAGAACCTAAAGTGAAGCGGAAAATGAAGACTGCTTTTCAGTTGGAGACTCTGGAGAAAACCTATGCTGGTCTGGTTATTATTTCTATGTTATTTACTTCTCATTCTTCTTCTTCTTCATTTTTATTTTTTAAAATTTTTTATCTTGTCACCTCATGAAGTTTAGCAGTTTGATTTGCTTATTTAGAGTCCAAGTTCAAAATCCTTTCTTGGATGTTTTTAATTCTCTGTAGTGGAGACATACCCATCCGAGGAATTGAGAGCCGAGCTATCACTGAAGTTGGGGCTTTCTGATCGCCAGTTGCAAATGTGGTTCTGCCATAGGAGGTTGAAGGACAGGAAGCCACCAGCTGAGAAGCGGCACAAGAAGGAGGTGCCTCCAGGAGTGGTGGCCGGGTTGTCTAGTGGGGCGGGACAACAAGTGGCTATTGCTGAGGTGGGAAATGAGCATGTCCGGGGTTCTGGGTCTAGTTCACTTGTCCATACAGGGATTTCTAAACACAGTAAAGTTGCTCGTCAAGCTGGGATAGCTCTGGCAAGGATTGGAACTGAATTGCCGCCTGTGAAGAGGTATTATGAACCACCCCAGGCAATATCGGAACTTCGAGCTATTGCATTTGTAGAGTCACAATTAGGGGAACGGTTGAGGGAGGATGGACCTATTCTTGGAATGGAGTTTGATCCATTGCCACCTGGTGCATTTGGCGCTCCCATTGGTAAATTTGCTTTTGATGCCTATTGTTTTGCTCGAAAATCTTTCTTTGCAAGAAAATTTTTGGTTACTTAGTTTGAAAAGTTTGTTCGTACTTTTTGGTCTGAATGTCATTCTAAGTTGATTGTATCTTTTTTTTTCTTAAAGATTTACCATGTATAGTAGGAAGTAGGAATTATGTCCCATGCTCAACAATATAAAAACTGATATTATGGAGTACCTAACACGTGTTAAATGGGAGTTAATTCCTCAGTACTGAGATCAACTTAGCTGGAAAATACTATGGACGGGCCAAGCCAGTTTATAAAAGCAATCCTCCAGGAGAATCATCTGATGTAGTGGGAACTGTTGAAAGGATATTTTGGCTTGTCTAAAGTGAACACTTCCTCAGAGAGAATGGAAAGTTTACAGCTGAATACTTCTTTCCTTGCTTCTCTCTGATAGCCTTTTTCTTTTTTTTTTTAATTGTCAATCTATTGTCATTTGAAGGAAGACATTTTTTTTAATTGTCAATCTATTGTCATTTGAAGGAAGACATGTTTTCCATTGTGTTTTATTATGCTGTTGAAGGAACAACTTATTTGGAATATCCTTTTGATTTTCTTCTTCCCATGTCTTTTGTGTTTTTGTGATTCTGGGCTTTGTGTTTTCTATTATTCCATTGTACGTGCATGAGTTTATTTTTTGTCCTATCTTCTTAACTTTTCTCTCCTTATCAGTAAATAGTCATTGGGATGTTTGTCGACCAATAGAATTTGTTACGGTTATTCTCTCACTTCATAGGTTAGCTAATATCTCGTCTAGCTTTCTAGGTAGAGCCTCAATAAATTTTAAGAAAATGAGCACTATCACACCTCAGAAAGTATTTGAGCTAAACAATTATTTATTATCTGAGTTCTACCAGATAAATCTGTTACGTTTATGCATTGACTTTTCTCGGGTGATTTGAATAAGTTTGATCGTAGTGGATTTGGTCATGGTAAGAATGCTATGCTGGGTAAGGTAAGATATGAATTGAACATTAATATTTGTTATATTCTGTTCCAGTTTTACTTCAGTTGTATTAGAGTCAGATAGCATAGTAATGGGAAGAAAGGGAGAAAATGGTCTTGGTCCTGGTGGTACTAATGGAAGTTTTCATGGGGTTCTTATTTGTTGCATTGGTGGTAGCAAAGATGTAGATAGACTCATATGGGGCAGGTTGGAATTTTGTATTCTGTTCACACAGGGGCGGGAGTTTTTTTTGAAGGAAGGGTGATAGTTTGCTATTCTGAAGGGAGAATGACCTCATTAACCATAACCAATGATTAATAGTTGCTGATATGTGGTAAGAGAACATGTATATATATTGTAAACAAACCAAATCTTCAAGTCTTGCCTGAATTAGTTTATGTTCAGTGTCCAAAGAACAGTGTGAAAGATTGAACTATAGAACCATCTTGACCATGTAATTTGAGAACAGTTAGTTATTCCATTCATTTCCTTACTTTCTTCATTCCTTTTGCATTTTGTTATTTTACCTTCCATGCAACTTTTACTGTCAATTTTATATATCTTGTTATCCTTCTCAATAGGTCCTATTTTCGAAGTTGCTCCAACCTTCTAGCATACTTCATTTCTGCTTCATGTTAACTTTTCAGATGCAAAATTACCCTAAAAGTACTACTATGAACGACAGGATGAAAGAACATTTTAGCATAGAGCATCATGCATAATTTAAATTAGCATCTTAGGAGTAACTTTCCCTGGAGCCTAGACATAGGATTTACACATGGCATTTACAATATAAAACTTGAATGTCTTGAGCAAATATTTTCTCATGGAATAAACTTAAGAAATACATTGCTGCCATATTTATTCCCAGTGAGGAGATTTCCTGCTGTTCTGTACTTAAAGGAGTAACTGATGAGTGTTTCATTAGTTTTCACTTGTGGTGTAATTTTATGTTACGATAAATTTCAATATCATAATCATGGATCCACATAAATCATCTTTGAGATCCCTTCTCCTTCAAACATTCAATTAAGAGTAGAGTGAAGAAATAAGAACGTAATAAACCAGAGAAGAATGATTAGAAAACTGAAGATAATAGAGTGGTGATGAACACAAGTATGTAAATTCATGTTCTGATAACTGGAGAGTTTTTACTTCCTGAAAGCTTAAACTATCTGTAATGCGGTAGCTCAGAAAGTTGTGATCCATTTTCTAATGGAGTACTAAAGAAGCCAAAAAGAAGTAGCTATTGAAGAACAATATCATAGGTAATATAATTTGTGGATGTGTTTCATTCTACGCTTGCACTTCCAAAGTAGATGAAATGAGGTCTCCAAACATTAGTGGAGGTCTCCTTTCTCTTCTGTATGAGAATTCTGGCTTATTTTTATTAGTTCAACTTATGTTCTGTTCCCCTCAAGCAAATCAAGCTGGACATATTTACTATCAGTACGGTGTTGATCTCTTTTACTAAAGACAATTAAAGCTACACAATAAACCTAATGTCAATTAAAAAATTTTAGAATATCTCATTTTTATCTTTTAGGTTGTGAAAGTTATATTACAATATTGGTCGGGGAAAGGATGCTAATTTCTGTTGATGATTTGGTTGTAGTATTCTTTAGAGGAAAAGGTCATTCTGTTGTTATATAATGCTTTGATCGTATGGCTAGGTTTTGGTCTTCGTATAAGTTATGGGGGGAGTCTACCACGATGTCTCAGCTAGAGAGAAAGCAATATATCTTTCAGTTTTGTTGTTTGTTTCTGGTGCATCTGTCATGGCTATGTAACTTTAAAAACATTTAGGCTTGCTTATCTTTACATTGGATCTATTATCATAAAGACATTCCTTGATTCATGAAATTATTTAGATTGGGTAACTCTGATTGTTTCTGTTAAAATTTAACAGTGCCATTGGGACAGCAGAAAGTAGGCTTACGGCTTTGTGAGGCCCAAGTATATGAGAGGCCAAATTCTAAAGTTATCAAGGTTAGGCTTTCCATACAACTTGATTTTATGCTGTTATCTGTTTCTGTTAGGTGTTTTACCTTGGCATAATTCTTCAGGTATTTAAATGTGCTTCATCGCAGATGATACTTTAAATGTTTGAATGCTGACTAGGTTTTGTGCCTCTGATGACTCTTCCTGTGTTTAATGAGCTAAAAACTTTTGAATAGGTATTAGATGTGTTTGGTTGCTTGCAGCGAAACAGATTCTGGAACTAGGTATAGGATTATTGATTTATCTATGTACTTTTCAATTTATATTTAGATTAACCTGATTTACTTTTCATGTTATGTATTCTAGATTCCTTTTCTATTATTCCTTTTCCCTCTCTTTCTCTCTCTCACATAGTTGAGCAAATTTTACTTCTGCTTCTGTAAGTTTTTCCTCTTGCTTGTCAAGATTAATGAATTTTTCTTTTAGTGAGTAAAATTAACTACTGAAATTTTTATTTCAGAGTGCAACAAGGCTGGTCCACGAGTATCAGTTTCTACCAGAGCAGCCATCTATTCGAGATGATATACATGAAAGAGCTGCATCATCTCATTTTTATAGTTCTTCCCCTGATGCTCAAAATTCAAGGACACCATTATCTTCTGGTCGATCATTTGTGCTTGGCAGTGAGCAGCTAGCACCTGGACATATCTTTCAAGGTCAGCTACCAGGTCTAAATCTCCTACCTCATCTTGGAAAGAAAAACCATCGGTCGTCTCCAGCTTCTGGAGATCTAGAAATTCTTCCGCAAAGAACCTCTTTTGTCAACATTGGTGTTGATGCACATAATGGTGCGCATCCAATAGTAGGAATGGAAAACCCTTTTACAACACCTGACAGACGGGTTGTCCATGATGAAGAGCGATTAGAGAGGAAACGCAAGGTTTTAGTTATTTGCACTGGATTCTCCTCCTCCTCTCCCCTCCAATTCCCCACTATTCAATCTCTATTTCTTTGCCACTATGTAATTGTGTTTTTGTCCTTTTGAGTTGAAGACATGCTTTCTGTAGTGTTTCTATCATCCTTTCTCTTTTTAAATTGTTTTGGAAATGATGGTTAATTTGGTGAGAAGTTGGTATGCTGTTTAGTCATTTAAAAGTTTAAATTCTTGCAGAGTGAAGAGGCACGAATAGCAAGGGAAGTGGAAGCTCATGAGAAGAGAATCCGCAAAGAACTTGAGAAGCAAGATTTGTTAAGGCGAAAGGTCTTCTCATCTGAATATAATTTTGGAGATAGCAGGGTGGGCTAAGGGGAATGGGTTGTGAGCTAGATTTATTTGTTGTTTAATGATTGTTTGATTTTTTGTCTTTAGAGAGAAGAGCAAATGAAGAAGGAGATGGAGAGGCAGGACAAGGAAAGGCGAAAGGAAGAGGAAAGGCTCTTGCGTGAAAAACAACGCGAAGAAGAGAGATATCAGAGGGAGCAAAGGCGCGAAATGGAGAAGAGGGAGAAGTTTCTACAGAAAGAGTCTCTCAAAGTAAGTTCAAGAGCCAATGTCTGTTAAGTTTCGGATATTGAGTTAGCTAGAGGTTCCTGATTTCTCCATACTCAGGCCGAGAAAATGAGGGTTAGAGAAGAAATGCGGAGGGAGAAAGAGGCTGCAAGACTTAAAGCCGCTAATGAGAGGGCTACTGCACGTCGGATTGCTAAGGAATCAATGGAACTAATAGATGATGAACGTCTAGAACTTATGGAGTTAGCTGCATCAAGTCAGGGCTTGCCCTCTCTTTTGGCTCTTGATAATGAAGCTTTACAAAATCTTGATTTACTTAGAGGTGAGAAACTTTGCGTCCAAGAAGTTTCCACTGCATTTTAGCTAAAGCTTTCAAATCACAGATTTAGAATTCAAAAGCTTTGAGCCTTGCATGCTTCTAATGTATTTGAATTTTTAATAAATCAACTTATGAAATAGGTTTCATATCTTTCTTAAATATCATCATTTAAGATGCTGATGCATTAGTTGTCTCGCTTTGTTTATCATGCATGTTTTTGAGAAAGTATGTTGCAATTTTTTTCTGATACTTCTGTATTTTAAACTTCAGTTATATTGTTCTGTTCTAGACAAGATTTCTGTGTATAACTCATTTACTCTCGTGGTAAATTTTATCTGCTACCAGAATCCATAAGTGCATAAAACTTGAAACAAAATAGCATGATTCCTAATTAGACTCCCATGTATATTTTTTCTGTATAGCTTGCTCTGTTTATTTTTCCTTTTCAATTTCTGTTGCTGGATGCTCAATTGGGATGGGATATTTGAGATATTAGCTGGTGAATTTTGCCTGTTAAGTACCTACATGATGCAATTTTGGGAATAAGCTACATTGTGAGAAATTCCTGTCAAAACTACTCTACATCTGGGTAGATTTCATTTTCTTTTAGCTATTTTAGTGCTTAAGATTTTTTACCTGGTATCTGTTTTATGCTGCAGATAAGCTCACTAATTTCCCCTCTACTTCTGTCCACTTGAAAATACCATTTGAAATCCAACCGTGGATTGAATCAGAAGATAGTGTTGGCAACCTTTTAATGGTAAATATTTTTGATGTCTTTTTGACTCTGTTCTGTTTTTGTCAAAATACTTGTCATTCACACTTCTCTGTAGACCAATAACTCTCCCCCACCACAATTTTTTTTTATTTAATGGGACGGGGGACGGGAGACGAGAGAGAGATTTACCGGGAGAGATTAAAGGTTATTTAGTTTGGTAGTTTAAACTTTGTATAAATAATTTTGTTGCTTTCACGATCTTATTATGTGTGTAAATGGAGAAAGGGCAATTCTTGTGAAACAGAGGGGGACTTTTCTATAACAAGGCTTGATAACTAGGTAATCTCCTACAGAATTGAGGTGGTGGGGTTGTATTTTGATTTCTATCATTTCATTATATTCACTGACTCTGCTTTCTATATTGTTGGTTTTTTGGCTATCAATGACCGGACGCAAATATTCCATAGGATTCTAACTTGGATTGTAGTTATACACCCATTAATTATGGGCTGCAAAAATCTTTCTTTATTTCCCCTGAACTATATTTTGTTTAAGTCATCTGCTTTTGTTTTCTACTACTGTATTTTATTCTACTTAATCTGACCTATTGAACTTTATTGGCGTGGAAAGTAAACTTGCATTTTTCTTCGTATCACATTTAGGTTTGGAAATTCTTAATGACATTTGCTGATATCCTTGGGCTTTGGCCTTTCACTCTGGATGAGTTTATTCAATCACTACATGATTATGTAAGTTGATCATTGTCCTCTATTTTATTAATCTGAAGTCTATAGTACTAATTTCTTTTTAATTCTGCACCTGTTATTCCTCACATCCTAGGATTCAAGGCTTCTAGGAGAAATACACATGGCTCTTTTGAGAACCATAATAAAGGATATTGAAGATGTTGCAAGGACTCCAGCTACTGCTTTGGGTGCAAATCAATCCAGTGCTGCAAATCCTGGAGGCGGGCATAATCAAATTGTTGAAGGGGTATGCCCTGCCAATTTTTTGATGGTTATTTATTCTATTTAACTGTTGTAGTTGTGATTTTGCTTTTACTGATTCATCACCGAAGATTCCAGTTCACATTATTTTGGCTTCTTGTAGGCTTATGCTTGGGGCTTTGATATAAGAAATTGGAAAAAGCACTTAAATCCACTGACATGGCCAGAAATTCTAAGGCAGTTTGCATTGTCAGATGGATTTGGTCCAAAATTGAAAAAGGATGTCAAGCAAGCATCAAACCCAGATGAAAATGAGGCATGATCTATTTCTCTTCATGTCAAAACAAAATTTCTTATGGCATAGATATGTACCCTGCCATATCCTACCCACTGGGATGAAAATTATCTTGTTTGTTATGCATATGTTATGAATTTGTGGAGTGTAGAAATTACCTGAATTCTGTTTGTTCTGTTAATATTTAATTCTTTTTCTTGATTAGTTTCTTGATTTTTTGTTTTTCCTTTGTGTATGTACAGTATTTCCATTCTTCGATATCTGTTAGTTTTCGTGATGTATTGTGGGTATGGGGAGTATTATGAAACATGGACAGCTTTGGTAGAATTAGTAGTGTATTCCCTAGGTTAGTGCATCATATTGTCGACAGTGATGTAGATGCCTTTTTTTTTTTTTTTTGTCTTTTTTGTTGTTTTTTACATTTTAAAAAATAGTATCTTGATGTAACTCTTCATGACTTTTTTCAAGTAGGGAAAAGACAGTGCAAATATCATCTCAGATTTGCGAAGTGGACTTGCTGCTGAAAATGCTCTTGCCAAAATGCGTAGAAGGGGTATCTCCAATCTTGGAAGATCTAGGCATCGATTAACACCTGGAACAGTGAAATTTGCTGCATTTCATGTTCTTTCACTTGAAGGAAGCAATGGCCTTTCAATACTGGAAGTTGCAGAAAAGATACAGGTAAATCTATGTATATTTTTACGTGAAAGATTGCCTTTTATTGTTCAATTGACTCATTCTCCGTGTCCATGCTGACTATACAATGAAGAAATCTGGTCTTCGGGACCTTACTACAAGCAAGACCCCGGAAGCATCTATTGCTGCTGCTTTGTCTAGGGACACAAAGCTTTTTGAGAGAACTGCCCCTTCAACATATTGTGTACGTACTCCTTATAGGAAGGATCCTGCAGATACTGAGGCTATACTTTCTGCTGCCCTTGAGAGAATACAGGTATATAAAAATGGATGTTTGGATGCAGAAGAAGCAGAAAAGGAGGATGCTGAAAGAGATGAAGACTCTGAAAGTGATGTTGCCGAGGATCCTGATATTGATGATTTAGATAATGAATTAAAACCAAACAAAGAACCTCTTCAATCTCTAGAAACAAGGCAGGATGACAGTGGTATCAATTCTGGAAATGGAAAGAAGCAGTCCCATGAGTTAATGCAAATTCAACAAAGTGGCATTAGAAATTCATTGACTGCTTTAGATATTGCAAAACCTGAAACCTTTTCAGAGCATAATGATGCTGGAATTTCTGTTGATTGTTCTAGCAGCTGTTTTGAACTTCCTCTTGATGCATCTAATCATCATCAGGAAGACAATGTTATTGACGATGGCAACTATGGTGAATTGTGGGTTCAGGGGCTTATAGAAGGCGAGTATTGTGATCTGAGCATTGAAGAGCGCCTTAATGCTCTTGTAGCCT
This sequence comes from Asclepias syriaca, assembly GCA_027405835.1. Lineage (NCBI taxonomy): Eukaryota > Viridiplantae > Streptophyta > Magnoliopsida > Gentianales > Apocynaceae > Asclepias > Asclepias syriaca. The sequence continues at coordinate 20,110,825 of CM049926.1, read as the reverse complement.
TAGTTGGTGTGGCAAATGAAGGAAATTCAGTTCGTTTTATTCTGGAGGTATATTTATATCTGGTACACTTTTCATTTAATGTTTTTGCAGTCAATGCCTGGCTTGATATTTAACTAAGTTATGCAGGAACGCTTGGAAGCAGCAAATGCCTTGAAGAAACAGATATGGTCAGAGGTCCAGCTTGATAAACGTCGCTTCAAGGAAGACTATGCAATTAAATTATTGTATTCAACAGTTGGCCCGAATAGGTTTGATAACTCATATGGGAATTCTGTGGATGGTAGACGAAGTCCATTTCTTGCTTCCGAGGGCACAAATGGTTTGGCAACAGAAAACTCTCGAAATCAGGAAGACATTGGTTATGTAACTTCTGAAAGGAACATGCAAATTCAAGATTTCTCTGGGCCTGAGAATCTCATGTTTCAACAAACTGTTTATGCTTCTGAGAAGTCACGGTCAGAAATAAAAGCTTATATTGGTTACAGGGCTGAGGAGATATATGTATACAAATCATTGCCCTTGGGACAAGATCGCAGACATAACAGATACTGGCGATTTATGGCATCTCCTTCTCAAAGTGACCCTGGCTGTGGCAGAATTTTTGTTGAGCTACAAGATGGTCGCTGGAGAGTTATTGATTCTGTGCAGGTTTTCCTCTCTATTTCTTCCACAAATAGTTGTCTTATCTTTAAATGACTCATAAGCTAAGACCTTTTGAATTTTTCATGCACAATGATTTCTAGAACCACTTTTATTAATGCTTTTGCTGAATCAGTTGAAATAAAACTTGCTCAGATTATATGACTGATGCAATAGATTCACCCTTGACAAACCAGGTGGAGGTTTTACTATAAAGGATGACGTTATTATATCTCTACAGAGAAGCAAATATGGCTGATTTTTTAAACCATCTCCCCAAAGGGAGAAGGCTTACAAATTCACTTCTGTTTAATTATACTTTTCCAGTACTGCAATACTTTTCATTGTATTATCCCTCCTTTTACAGATTAGTTTTTATCCTTCTTCAGCTGGGGAATTTATTTGTTCTAGTGTAATCATCTTTCTTGTTTAAACTTTTCACCCTTGTAGGATTTTGACGCACTTATGGAATCTTTGGATGTACGTGGGATTAGGGAATTTCATTTGCATTCGATGCTGCGCAGAATTGAACTTTCATTTAAGCAAATAGCCAGGAAGAACTTTTCCAATTCTAAGAAGAATATCAAGGGGGAAACTTTTGATGGAAGCCCCAAGAGGACAATGTATGTTTCCAAAAGAGAGCCAGGGTCCTCTTGTGCTATTAGTATTGGGAGTGATGAAATGGATAAAAATGATGATACCTGGAAACGATATCAAGTGTTTGAGAAGTGGGCATTGGAAGAATGCTTTAATTCCATTATACTGTGTGCTTTGAAGTCTGGAAAAGCAAGGCGGAAGAGGTTACTCTATGTTTGTGACAGTTGCCAGGATCTGTACTTCTTTGAAGACCATCATTGTACTATCTGTCATAAAAATTATAGTGTCACTTTCAAGAGTTTTGACGTATTAAAGCATTTAACACAGTGTAAAGAGAAATTTGAGCTGCATGATGTGGCTTCACTCAACTTGGAGACTTTGCCTCCTATAAGGATCAGATTACTAAAAGCACAATTAGTTTCAGTGGAGGTAAAGGGTTTTGTTAGGGACTAGTCTGCACATTCAAATTGACTTCTCTTTCCCTGAGTTAGTTCTGTTACTAAACAACTTCATTTCTTATGAAGGCCTCTATTCCAGCTGAAGCTCTTCGCACTTTTTGGTCTGACGAGTATAGAAGATCCTGGTGTGTGAAGCTGAAAAATGCATCATCCTCTGAGGATCTCCTCCAGGTTCTCTCTCTCTTTTTATTTATTTTTTCTTTTTTCTTTTTGTTCATATGCTTGTTTCTGTGTATTCCTTTGGAGCTCCATGCCAAATTCTTTTCTTCTTCTATTGGGATTTTTTGATTTAGTCACAGATAAAAAAGAAGATTGGATGATTTTGAATATTTTAGGATGTTATTATCCTTGAAAATGGAGTATTTCGTTGTAGTGTATAATGGACAAGTCAAACGAGGAGTCAGAGATAAAATAATTTATCTTGTATGTTGGATGAGTGATGTGTTGGGATATTTTCATAATATATATTATTTTGGAATAAAGAGTGCATGCATGTGTTGGTTGGGACTTCATCAGCCACAACCCCCTGCCCCTCCCATACCGCAGCCCTCCTGTTAAAGAGAGGATGTGAATGGGAGGATATTTTCTGAATAGTTTGTTCTTCTCCGCTCGGAAAAGCTCATTTTAGATCTGTACAAAATTTTCTCCATTTTCTTGGAATCATTTATACATATTTGAAGGACCTAAAATCCCACATTTAGCTGGTACTTGAATGGTGCTTATGTCTAAGACAGTTATGGTCATGTGGATTAATCATCACATTAGGCATTATTCTCGTGGCTTTATTTATTCTACATAATGTTTTCAACGAAATGTGTTTTTCAGAGTCCCTAAACAGTATTTGTTGTTTTTGGTAGTTACAACAACATTGATATAAAGCCATCTTCTTGGTATTATCAATTTTTTGTTGGAATAGTTAGGTTTCTTATTAATTTAAAATTTTGTATAGTATTATCATAGATGAAATGTCAACCATAGTAATAATACTAGAAAGGTCTGATAATATGGAGATTCAGTATCAGGGAACCTTGGATAGTTTGGTTTAAACTGTTATTTCTTCATCATTAATTCACTCCATGATCAAATTTCTTGTAATATATTTCTCACTTGATCTAGTAGACATTCTCACTTGGCCTTGTTTCAAAAAACCAGTAGTTCCTCCAGTTTTTTTACTTGTCACGGACAAAAAATTACACCTTTTTTTTTTTTTAAATCGATCTTTTGGTAGAAAATAATAAATATACTTTGACTTTACTTTCTTCAATAAGAACAATCAATAAGTATTACTTGTAAAGAGCACTATGTATATAAGAACAATCAATAAGTATTACTTGTAAAGCACTAAGTATATGTGTAATTATTGAAAAAACATTATTAAATACACATTAAGGAAAAGAAATCTCAGTTTCACTCCAGAAAATGGGGGAGTATTTAATACTTGGAATTTCAACTATGATCTGATTGTGAACAAGCAGCTTCTATCAATTATACAGATTATTGTGAAACTGGAGGTTTTGTTTTTCTTGAAAAAGTCTTTCATTTTCCCATACCTTTCTGTTGCATGCCCTTGAGCTGACTTTTGTAGGAATCTGTTCCTCTTATGCTATGCTTTCCATCTGGTTATACATTTTCTTCTATTCATCAAAAGGATGCAAAACAAATTCTCTTTCTTCATCTTTTCTCTGGTTTTGCATTGTCAGATCCTGACTTTATTAGAGGGTGCTGTAAAGAGTGACTACTTATCATCAAACTTTGAGACCAGCAGAGAATTGATTGGTTCTGGTGACCTCATCACAGACTATGATGCTGATAACATCCCCAATCTTGAGATGATTGCAGTGCCTCCATGGATACCTAAAACAACAGCTGCAGTTGCCTTGAGGATTATGGAGTTTGATGCATCCATTTGTTACACACTGCACCAGAACGAGGATTTCAAGAGAGAGAGAGAATCCAGAAATATCATTGTGAGTATAATGGGGGATATGCTGTGTTATTTTCTGGGTTTAGAAATTTGTTTCTTCACAACTTACAGTTACACGGTTATATCATCTCTTCCTCAGACAATCCCAGTACGGAATACAGCTTCAAAGAATGGTAGAGAGTATCTACTACATGAAGAGAACGCATATGATGCTTCAGGAAAAATGCATAACAGCTGGGGACGAGGTCGTAGCAAGGGACGAGGGCGTAATGGCATTCAGGATGGTGGGAGATCATCTCAGAGAAGTATCACAGAATCAACTTCAAAAAAGAATGATAAATTTGGGCCATTGTCAGGTTGGAAAGGCCGGCAAAGGGTCAGTGGGGGAGGACATAAGCGTGGCCGTCGTACTGCCAGGAATAGACAAAAATCAACAAAAAAGGTGGCAAAGATAACAAGTGTTCATGCAACAAGAGCAAATACTAATAATAGCTACAATAAAATGCCCGGTTCTAGTCATCATCAACTAGAATGGAATGAAGAAGAACAAGTTCAATTTGAAGGAAATGTTAGCAGTTCAGGAAGGTCTGGCTTTGATGATGATGATAATGATAATTATAATGGTGAAGCAACAACTGGGTATGTTGACCACCAACAAATTGTTAGCAACTATTCTAGGGTTCTCGGTCGGAAACCTCGGCACTTATCAGACGATTTCATCTACGATATGAGTGAAGAAGATGGAAACGATGAGATTGAAGAAGAAGAAGAAGAGAATGGCGGTGATGGGGCAGGAGATGGTAGCGAGGATGAGGGAGAAGGAGAGGTAGAGGCAGAAGAAGAAGAAGAATACATAGATTCTGATGAAGAGGGAAACAAATTCATTGGTAAAGAAGAAATGCCAAACTTGAATAATAAAGGTTTGGAATTCTCATCTTCTGATTATAGTGATTAGGAAACTAAACACACTGCAGAAAAAAGAAAAAAAAAAAAGAAAAAAAATTGATGGTAGTAAAAGTTTAGGGGGCAATTAAAGCAAATAGTCCATTCCTATATGTGGACTGTTTTTCTTTTTCTTTTCTTCTTTTTTTCTTCTTTTTTTAATATTTTAATTTTTGGATGTTGATGTGCTTATTTAGCAATCATGTTAATCCTTTTTAATTCAGATTTACATAACCAAAATACGAGAATGAAATTCTTGAAGTAATTAGTTCCGGTAGCAGCTGTAAAATTTTTCTGCTTCCGTGTTCAAATTGCAATTGCAATTGCAATAGTAGTTAGTATCTGGATGGTCATTCTATAGCTCAAAATTCTCTCTTTACGCTTATCCGTTAGTTTTAAATATTTTTTAGTTAAAACAAATGAGAGTTTCTAAAATTCTCTCGCTAAAGAACTTCTCTCTATCATGGTCAATGGTTGAATATGGAATCTGTCAGCGGCGAACCCCCGAGCAAGTACAACAATCCACAAAGAAATCTAAGCGTAGTGAGGAAGGTGAGAGGGATGGAAGTCATTCCGGAAGAGATGGATGTTCAGGATGTTGAGCCGGAGCAAACGGATCATCAGGAACCAGAAGTAACTAATTGACACTAAACTATTTCTAAAGGGTGTGGACGAATTGTTTTGTAATCAGGAAATTTCTAAAGTACATCAGTTTATTCAAGAAATGGCATGGTGCACTAATTTTGAAACTGTTTGGTAAGTCTGTGAATTATCGGAATTTAGAGCAGTGTCTGCACGATCTTTGGCCTTTGGAGAAAAGGGTTTGAGTTAACCGACCTTGAGAAGGGATATTTTATTGTTAGGTTTTTCTAAAGAGAAGACTATATGTATGTATTCGAAGGAGGACCTTAGATTGTATTATGTAATTACTTTAGAGTATGAGGGCCTATATTTAATTTGTTTTAAATGTGATAGGTATGCCCATCGTAGAGTGTCTAGATTTGGTGCTTGAGGATGGGGAATGCATAGGTATCGAGTAATTCTAGTCTGGTTGAACCTCCCAAACAACGTTAGCTTATGGTCCTTGGATGCTTCCAAGTTACTAGCAGAGGAAATTACAACAGCAGAAGTCGGGGGCTAAACAGAGACCCGCGACGAAGGTTAGGGATACAGATCAAAGGGAAATCCTAGTGGGCCGGGAGTATGGGGATGAGGATGTGGCCAGAGATGAAAGTAAGCAAGTCCAAACCCATCCTAAACGATCCAATGAAGAAGAGTCCAGGAGAGAGGGAGCCAATTTGAGATTTTGGAGGGCTTGGATGACGATGGTGACCCTCAAGCAGGCACTCAAACAACTACAAGGTTCAAGAGCTAAAAGGCCAGCTGGGCTAGCCCAAGCAAGTACCTTAGGGACCGGGAAGGTACTAGATAATAAAAACCATGTTGAAGGGACAAGGAACCAAAATAAAGTAGGGCCCAATACCAAGCAACCCAAGCATCCATTAGGGTTGAGTGAGGTGGGTACTACTATTTCTGATAGGCCGACAAACCAAATAGCAAGATCAAATTATTCAAAAGGTAATAACCCCAAGGATCATAGACACACAGTAAGCAAAAAAATGGGATATTCGAATGAGAGAATAACAGTTTATGCAGATAGCTTCAAACCCCCCGGGGTAAGTAATGTCTCTACTACACATAATTACAGGGGTGCGAGTTCCATAGTTGCAATGAGACACCTCTCACTGTTAATTAATATGTATGAGTGGAATATTTTGATTCTCGTTGAGACACGTAGCTCAATTCAAGTGGTTGATAGAATTCTTGCTAAAACTAAATTCATTCAGTGTATTATGGCGAAGGTATCTAGATTTGCGAGGGGCATTTGGGTATTTTGGGATGCTACTATCGTGAATTTACAAGAGGTTTATTGTTGGGAAAATCACCTCAATTTTCTAGCGGAAGTAATTAATAATTTTTCCGTCTTTGTTTTGTCAAAATGGGCAAAATCATATGACCGATCAAAAATAGCAAACACAACCACAAGCAATCAATCAAGCGATAAACGAACACCAAGATTTAACGTGGAAACCCCAAATCGGGGAAAAAACCACGAAGCCTTCCACTAATCACCAAGAAAAATCAGTGGGTACAATCAATAATCCTCTCTAAATCAATTAGAGGCATACACAATCATCAAGCAATAACTTAGAACACAAAACTACAATAATCTTCACTCAAAGTGAGAAATTCACAAAAAAATGCAGTAGAGAACAGAGGAAGTTTTACCGACATCGAGAGGTCAAAAAAACAATCCCACCGTTGGATATGAAGAAGAGAATGTTAGAAACAACATACTAAAATCTCATCCCGATCGGAGTTCGTTTGGTCGTCAATCGAAGCAAAAATAAAACCGGACGGCTGCACCCTTTTTCTCTCTTCTTTCTTCTCTCGGCTTCTCTCTTTTCCTCTCTCTCTCTCTCTTCTGTTTTTTTCTTTTCTTTATAATAATAATAATAATAAATATTATTATTATTATTATTATAGTAACCCACTCTAAACCAATTACATTTTTAACACAAAATATATGATTTAGGAATTCCGTCCTCCATGTAGGAGGGATACCCCAACAAATCTCCCCCTCACTCCTACATGGGAGGTAAAACTCAATGATGAAATATATCAAACAAACCTTTCACAACCAACTGCGCCAAGTCCGTGGATTGTGAACAATGCTCTCTTCTTTTCAACTTGAACACCCGATTGCTCTTGGGTGCTCGCTTGCTTCCATGCAACTTTACCAGGGAATGACCACGTCCATGAAGCAAGGATATAACTCCATCTCGCTTGGCTTGAATCCACTCTCGTCGGTGCACCTTCTTCACTTCTTCCTGGTAGCAAACTCTCTCAAATTTACCCATTTGAGGATCCCTCTGTGGCGGAACTCCATGCTCAATACGAGGTGGCTCAAGTACATCACTATCACGAGCAACATTATCACCACAACATTGTTCTCCATCTTCTCCTCCATGATCTGAATGTATGGTAGGAAAAGGAATATCACCTTCAGGGAGGATACTCTTACAACTCTCAATCACGTGATCAAGCCTCTCGTGCGATAAATCCGTGGAGGACGCAGTGTTCTGATCTCTTCTGCACATCTTTGCTTGCATCACGTAAAGCCTATTCTCTTTCTTACCTCGGGCCATGATCAAAGAACCTTTGGTGAGCTTCCACTTTCCTTCACCAAGGCGGCTAACATAACCCTCTCCATCAAGTCCTCCAGCTGAAATGAGGTTGAACTGAAACTCTAGAACATGTCTGACATCTCTGAGGATCAACCTGCAACCAGTATTAGTCTTTAAACAAACAGTGCCCATCCCAATAATCTTAGATGATTCGTCACCCTTTCCCATCTTGACATAGCCAAAGTCACCGCTAGTGTAAGATGAGAAGAACTCCCTGTGAGGTGTGAGATGGCATGAGGCACCCGAATCAACAATCCAAGTGCAATCCTGAAAAGAAACATCAACGGTAGTGTCATCACACACAAAGAATAAATCATTTGCATCTACAAGGGCTGCTGTGTCTTTCTCCTCTTTCTTCTCAGAAGTCTGACCATTCTCCTCTTTCTGTTGGGCTTTATCTCGCTTCATTTTCCTGCACTGAGATATCTTATGACCCAGTTTATCACAATAGAAGCATTTCACTTCGCTTCTTGATTTAGATCTCCCCCTGGATTCAAAGTCTCTATGTCTGTGTCTTCCACGACCCTCTACCTCAGCCACATGAGCCTGATCTGAATAGCTGGAGGAACATCCATTGTGAGCTTACCCTCTGGAGTAGAATTGCTAAGTGACACCACCAAAGTCTCCCAACTTTCTGGCAATGAGCTGAGGAGCAACAACGCCTGCAATTCATCATCTAAAACCAATTTTATAGAAGACAATTGGTTAATCAAACCCTGAAAATCATTCAAATGCTCAACCACACTATGTCCATCCCGATACTCAAGTCTCACAAGTCTTCTCATAACAGAGGCTTTATTCAAGGCATTTTCTCTCTCATACATGCATTTGAGTTTCTCCCACAATTCATAGGCGTTGGTATCATTAGCAACATGCTGAAACACACTATCATCAATGAATTGCCTAATCATTCCCACAGTTTTCCGATTAAAAATTTTCCAAGTACTTTCTTGTTTACCGCCTGACATCTCCTTATTCAAGATCGGTTCATGTAAATCCTTAATATATAAAATATCCTCCATCCTGGGTTTCCAACTTTGATAATTGGAGGAGTTCAATTTAATCATTCCCCCAAAAATAGCTTTATCCTCCATTTTAACAACACAAGAAAATCAACCAAAAATATCAACTCAAGCTCTGATACCAATTGTTGGGAAAATTACCTCAATTTTCTAGCGGAAGTAAATAATAATTTTCCCGTCTTTATTTTGTCAAAATGGGCAAAATTATATGACATATCAAACATAGCAAACACAATCACAAGCAATCAATCAAGCGATAAACGAACACTAAGATTTAATGTGGAAACCCTAAATCAGGAAAAAACCCACGAAGCCTTCCACTAATCACCAAGAAAAATTAGTGGGTACAATCAATAATCCTCTCTAAATCAATTAGAGGCATACACAATCATCAAGCAACAACTTGGAACACCAAACCACAATAATCTTCACTCAAAGTGAGAAATCCACACAAAACAATGCAGCAGAGAACAGAGGTAGTTTTACTGACATCGAGAGGTCAAAACAATAATCCCACCGTTGGATATTAAGAAGAGAATGTTAGGAACAACATACTAAAATATCATCCCGATCGGAGTTCGTTTGGTCATCAATCGAAGCAAAAAGAAAACCGGACGGCTGTACCCTTTTTCTCTCTTCTTCCTTCTCTCGGCTTCTCTCTTTTCCTCTCTCTCTCTCTCTTCTGTTTTTTTCTTTTCTTTATAATAATAATAATAAATATTATTATTATTATTATTATAGTAACCCACTCTAAACCAATTACATTTTTAACACAAAATGTATGATTTAGGAATTCCTTCCTCCATGTAGGAGGGATACCCCAACATCTATGTTGATGATTATATAGTTAATGGTGTTGTTCGATACAAATATTTTAGGCCATGGTTGATATTTTCTATCTATGCTCCTCCAAACCCAATTTTCAGGTTGAATTTGTGGTCTAATCTCAATGATTTGGGAAATATTGTGGTCGGATGAAAGAAAGGAGGTACAGGTGTACATGTCTCATGGATATGAGCCTTTTCTAATGTGGTTAGTGAGTGTGGTTTACATGACCTTGGCTTCTCAGGGTTGAAATTTACATGGTGCAATATGAGAACGGGCGGTGCTCGGGTTCATGAGAGGCTAGATCGAGTTCCTGCAATCAACATGGTTACTTTTTTCTAGAGAGTCAAATAACTCATTTGCCAAGAAGTCGATTTGACCATAATCCCATTTCCCCCTTAATTGGTCAAGTACAGAGACCACTGATACCAGTAGGCATTTTCTAGGTGTAGGCAACGTGGTTCAGGCATTCTCAATTTGAGAGGATCCTATCAGAAAGTTGGAATGAAGAGCAGCATGGGGATCTTTGTTCTAGACTAAACTCCTTAAGGCAGAATCTCCAATGGTGGAATAGGAGAATATTTGGGAATATCTTCAATCCTAAATTTCTGTGCATGACAAGATCAGCTGGTATATAGAGGGTGCTTCAAGGTAGATAGTCTACCCACCTGAAAGAATTGAAAATCAATCTTAGGCAGGAGCTGAATGAAATTTTGGAGTAGGAAGAGATCTTTTAGAAGTAGATATCTCGGATTGCCTGGCTAATGGAGGGTGAGTGTAATACAAGGTTTTTTACACCTCAACAATTCTTTGGAAACGCAAGAACTGTGTGGAAAGGTTGAAACTGGATATTGAGGGGTGGTGTGAAGACCAGTAGAGACTACGGAGTGCAGCCACAGAATTTTTTCGCCAACTCTACCCTGATGAACAATGTTTGTTGTGCCATCCTAAAGAGTGGAATTTCCCTATAGTATCCCATAGGGACCGTAATTGGTTGTACCAACCCGTGAGTCAAGAGTAAGTTTATGGAGCCATCTCGAAAATGGGAGCCTATAAAGCTCCCAGACCAGACGGGTTTTCACCATGTTTATTTCAGAAATTCTGGCATATCTTGGGAGAGAAAGTGATGGAGTTCGTCCAAAATATGTTTAAAAAAGGCACGGTGATTTCAGATCTCAATGATGCTTTGATTTTTCTAATTCCAAAGGGTGAGGCACTTGAATCCTTGAGCTAATTTCGCCCGATATCCCTTTTAATGTACAAAGTGGTGACCAAAATATTAGCCAATCAGTTGAAGCCTACTGTCACGAAGTGTCTCTTCCTGGTACATCTACCAGTTCACGACACTCAACACAACTTGTGCGTAGTACGGGTACAACCGCAAGTACACGCATCGAACAGACAATCATAAGTAAAGGGGTAAGCAATAATATTTACGGGCAACTCGCCCAACCTTTCTATATCAATCAATAGGAAGGAATTACAAAGAGTTAGCAACTATGAACAAAGTTGCTTAGCCACAAAGGCCTACAAGATAGAACAACCCTAGTCTATCTATGCTATCCCTCAATTACTCTGTCTGTCTCCCTTTTTCTCTTGTCCAACTATCCCTATTTATAACCATCTAGGGATTGGCAGGGTTTAGAGTCATCCCCATAGTCCACGACCCATGCAACTAGGGCACCCTTAGGGTTCCCAACACATTCGGTCTGGTGCCTTGGCCCATGCCACAATACCTCGGCCCATGCACATTAGTCCTTTATAAAAGGAGGCACACAACCAAACCCTAAATCATATGTTGCTCGCACACTTGCTCTGCCGCTGCTGGAGCTGCCCCGCCTCCTCGGGACAAAGGGTCTTACATACCTCCCCCACTTAAGCCATCGACGTCCTTGTCGATCTTTGTCTCTTCCAACAGTTAGAAATATGATCCTCAAATTGCCAAAGAGTCACATCTCTTTCCCACGTAGCATCAATCTCGACTTCCCCCTTCCAATGCACAAGGAAGTCAGTCCTACGGTTCTTCTTACTTTGGCCCATGGTTCGATGGTCCAAAATCTTTTCTACCAGTTTGTCAAACTGTTTCCAAATCACTGGTGGAGCCCTTCTAGACTTCTGCCTTTCCCTTTCAAATTCATCTTTGTTATACTTCTTCAAGTAACTTACATGAAAAGTATGATGTATTTTTAACTTGTCCGGAAGCTTGAGTCGATAAGCAACATTTCCCACATTTTTATTACTTCGAATGGTCCATCATACTGAGGTATCAATCTAAGATGAACAGCTTTCCGACTGATCTTCTTCCAAATTTGAGGAGTCAATTTCAGCAACACCAAGTCACCTACCTCAAATTGCACATCACGTCGATGTTTATCAACATACTTCTTCATTCTCTTTTGAGCCATCTCCAAACTATCTCTTGCTTCAACAATCATCTCATGCTTTGCCTTGGCAAATCTTTGAGCTGCTGGACATGTTCTAACACTTGGCACCACCATTGCCAAATCCTGTGGGGTCGTTGGTTATTGTCCATTCACTAGCTCAAAGGGACTCATATTCGTTGTAGAAGATCGATGAATATTGTAACAGAATTGAGCTAAGTCAATAAGATTCACCCAATTCTTCTGACTCACCGTCACATAATGCCTCAAGTACTCCTCCAGCAAGGCATTGATCCTCTCCGTCTAACCATCGGTCTGAGGATGATCGGCAGTCAAAATTTCAGTTCGGATCCTAGCAATCCAAACAAAGCCACCCAAAATCCACCAGTAAACTTGGCATCCCTGTCACTAACTATGTCCTTTGGTACACTAAAGCACTTTACAACATGTTTGAAAAATAACTCAGCTGCAAGGTCAGTTGAACAAGATGATAGGGCAAAGACAAATACAACATATTTTAAAAACCTATCAACTATTACAAAAATAGAAGTTAAGTCATTCACCTTAGGCAATCCAGAGATGAAATCCATCGAAATACTCTGCCACGGCCCCTTGGGAATAGGAAGAGGTTACAACAAACCAGGTTCCCTTCGCCTTTCAACCTTATCTTGTTGACACACCAAACATGTTCGGAGGTACGTTTCAATGTCATCCTCCATCCGCTGCCAAAAGAATCTTCTTGCCAACAAAGAACAAGTTCTTTCAACGCCAGGATGACCAACCCACAATGAATCATGTGCTTCCTTAAGCAACATCCTTCTCAACTCTCCACTAGGGACATAGGCTCGTCCACCTTTGGCATACAACATACCATCATCAAGCCAATACCTTCTCACAATACCTTCAATTTGTTCAAGGTTCGGTAATCCACACAAAATACGTAGATAACACTACTTCTGTAGAGTTATAAGTTATGACCCATTTCGTGTAATTATTTTGTCCCGTAATGTCCCTAAAACCTTTTCAACGAACAATTAACTCCGAAAACTCAAATTAGTCATCACAAATCATCAAAATTCAAGAATTAGTACGAAAACTATTTTCAAAAAAAAAATTCTAAAAGTTTTTCCTTTGTTCCTTGTGCAGAAACCCATGCTCTTCCAAAATGGGATTTTCAAATATAATTAGTTAAATCAGAGATACCGAATCCATAAATCCAATTATGGCAATCAAAAATACTTTGAAAATTATCAGAAAATTAGAAATGTAATATTTTTGATTGCTTCAAATAATGAACACAATTCCTGAAATAAACTCAAGAGTTAATAAAATACTATTTTTAAAAATATTTCAAAAAGATAAATAGGAATTTATTTAATAATTGAACTCATCTACGAAAAATAGTTTATTTGACTAAGTTCAAAGAAAGGATCACTTCCTCTTGATCGTTGTTTATTTATCTCCTCTTAGCTCCTTGATTTTTTCTCTCAGGATGATTACTTCTCTTGTGAGAAGGATAAATCTGTCTTCGAAAAGATGGATTAATCCTTTGAGCTGCTCCACTGTATTGTTGGTTGTAATCCAAGCCTGTTCAAATCGATGCATTCTCTTTGCTATGTTTTGATCCATAGGATGCATCTAAGTGCTCAGATTTTCGATTTGTTGAGATAAGACTAACTTAAAATTATTATTACTACCTGATTCAGAAACAGGTTGATTATCTGATCTTGGCGTTGAGGTGTATAGTATGGAGATCTTATAGATTCATCAACTGAGGGTACATGACTTATGTTTTGAGATGGTTCATCTTCAGATGGATGTTCAGTTTCCTCTTATCTCTTAGGAAACCCTAAGAGTAGCTTAGCTTGCCTGATTATTGACAGTAAGTCAATTGTATCAATTTCAGGGTTTTGTTCGAGAGGATTTGGTTCATGGTTTGAGTCCACAATTGGTTCAAGACTGGGTTTAGGATTTGTATTCTTGTTATGCTCATGCTTGGCTTTAGCAAAAACAGATTCGGGTACTGCATTTTGAGCAGTGTCCACAGGTTGCTCCTCTAGTCGTTTTCTTTTGAATAAGCGACTCAAGATTTTCTAATTGTTTAACTATCTTTTCAGTAGATGTTCGTGTTCTTTTCATCTAAGAATCAAGAATAAGAATTGCCTGTTAGTAACCTAATAAAAGTAAAACAATTTCAAAAAATAATTTTTCTTGAAATTGTTTAGAAAAATTCAAAAAATTTTATGGTTTTTTATTTTAAAAATTTATGTGGGTTTTTAAATGATTTCCCTAATATGTGATTTTAGAATAATTTTCTAAAATTTTATTAACTTAAATTTCTTAATTTCTAAAATTAGTTATTCAAGAAAATCATATATCTTGGGAAATGTTGATTAATTCAATTCAAATAATTATTACTGAATAATAGATTACTATCGTTATCTATCGTAAATTTCTAAACTTTTGATGAGAAATTCTAAAATTTTATGAATGTTTCCCCGACAACAACACAAAAAATATGATGCGTTCTGTTTATAGTGTGATAAAGATAAGGTTTATAACCTATGTGGATTATGTATAATTAAGGTCTTTATTTAAGTACATAGCAAATAATGTTGTCACTTAATCAAACAAAACATAAGGCTGAGTACCTATCGTGTAGCTAGTCATATGGTAGCATCAACGATTTTACATTTGTAATTATCGCATGTTCCAAGAACGTGGCAATGACTTAAGTAGCATCTATTATCCAGTTTCATAATATATCTTTCAAGAATTAATGAAGGTTTTTCTTAAGTTGGAGGAATGGCTTGATCACAATCCATATTCAAACAGATAATTAATAGGCAAAATCACTTCGTTGGTTAAATATTCATAAAGAGTTTTTAACTGCAGTTTAGACAATTTGTTTGACCTATGTTCAAAAAGTTAACTAGTCTTGATCTAAGGCAATTATGATTTGTTATCTATTTGTTACCATATCTGAGTTACCTAAAGTAATTACCTCGGTATTGACCAACGGTGATAATCTTAATCATCTTTTGAGTTACTCAGTAAGCATTGTGTTACTACCTCCCTATAAGATTGACACAAAGAACTAACTCAACATTATTAGGTTTTAACATACATGGTGTCTGTCATGTTAATCATCCTAATATGATAGTTACAATAATTACCTTTCGGTCATGACTTAAAGTAGAATTATTAAATTAAACTATTATGACATGCTTCATAATCATAAGTTTAATTTAAAAGCACAAACAGATAATCAAAGTATAATGATAATTTCAGCTTTAAGATACTCCTGGGAATAAATAAATCATAATCTCAAATTGCAAACGTATACCCCGAGTTCCAGAATTCAAATAGATATTCAAGTAAATTACAGAAAACATAAAAGAAAGAGTTTAGAGAATATTTTCCGTAATACTGTCACTACTTTAAGATATCATCCTTCTTGCGATTTCCTCTGCTTCAGAAAATCAACCCCAATCTGGACGTCAGAACCTTCGGGGCACGTTTCCTCGATCTAGTAGCAATGCTTCACATTCCGATCAAGACTCAAGCACTACTCTATGAACTAAGATAATGAGAACCTAGTGTTCTTGAAGATTTCCTTTAGAAATTTCATAATATTTTGAGAATCGGACTCAAATATTACACTACACGAGCTCCCAACAATTGAGATTAAGACTCAGAACGAGGGAATCGAATGACTCTGAGCTGTTAAATGCTCTGTATTAAGTGGGAAGAGATGATGATGAAGTATATATGTCTGAGCTATTTATAGGAGTGAACTGAAGCAATTTTTAGTCAAAATTATAATGTGGGATTTTGACTTGGCTTTAGGACGGTCGTCCTCCTCTCACGGTGGCCGTCTTCAACTTCTAGGAAGTTAGCCGGCTTTTGTAGAAAATTCTATTTGTTCTTCGCCGCTTTGGGTTGTGGGGCTTTTTGCAATTTTGTCTCATATTTTGCTATTTTATGTAATTTAACCCCTAAGACTTCTCAAAACTAAAATTTAAGTAATTAAATGTTAATTTAATGCTATTGAATTCAAATACTTTTCAAATTGACCTAAATTAAGCATAAATACATGCTAAAAATGTGATATAATTTAAGGTTATCAATAGTGAAAGTTATATGAAGGTAATGAAGATAGTGAAAAGTTATATGGACCTACAAAAATAGTAAAATTTAAAAAAAAAATTTAATTTTTTTAAAATTTTCACTGTCTCTTTATTTATCTCAATTTATTTTTTAATATTTTTAATTTAAATCATTAGAATACCTAATGACATTATTACAATTTAATCGTTTATTTATGAATTTAATTTATTTATTAAAAGACTTTTATTTTTTTAAATATAAACTCCTCATTTTCTTATCAAATAAGTAATATATATATCTATAACTTAATCTTATAATAAATATAATTTATTTATTAAAATATTTTTATTTTTTTAACCTAAACTTCTTATTTCTTAACACTTTTTAAATAAATATCGATAAAAAATATGTAACTTAATTGGTAGCAACCTCACTTATAACTTTGAAATGTCGAGATAAATTAATAAAAGAATTTACTATAATCTATATAAAAAAAAGAAAAAATTATTATATACAGACACTCCGCAACTATGTTGGAGACGTTCTATTAATATATATATATATATATATATCTATTTAATATATATATATATATATATATATATTGAGCCGACAATTTCCCAAATAAAGTAACTGATTTGGGAGGATCAGAAAACCTCCACCGTGGCATAAATACCACTTTATGGACCTCATAAATGGGAGACGTTACACAATTACTCCCCCATTTATACTACCGTTACAACTAAACGGTTAAAACGGTAATTCATTACTCATAACGGTCTATAACGGTCTAGGACCATAATAGCCCAATCAATAATCAAGCCCCCATAAAAGGGAGATCCGAATACAAGGTAAGGGACAATTCCTAATTTCCAAATATCCAAAATACACTCTACTGACTTAAGCATCGGAGAGTTCACGGGGAACAAACTCCCCATTGAACTTATCTATTTTGCAGGTTGATCAGGACTAAGTGTGCTACCCCGAGGTGTCACATATGCTCAGCGGAGTATCACATCACACTTCGCCTTCTCAGAAAAACCTTCCTAGCAAACCCAGTTACAAAACTCTCCGAGTTCCCGGCACCCTAAATTACTTTTTTACCCTTTGACAGGTTTGTGCAGAATCAGTTTGGTTCCGTTACCGGGAACGTTTTATTTACTCTCATAATCCTCATCCATTAATCTCCTATTATCATGTCTCGATCTGAAGGACACACTGTTCGTCAATCTTCTCATCGACAAGAGAGGACGAGGATGAGAATGTCCGTCTCCTCTGGTTCAAGTTCTGGTCGCCGTCCGATCTCGGAAAGGTTGGGGCCACAGCCAGTAGGAACTTCCAGGCGTTCATCTGACTTGCGAGACCAACTCAACTCCAAGCGGATAGAAGATACGGAGAAAGAATTGAGAAGGTTGCGGCAACTCCAGCAAGATGAAGAAGATAAGTGGGATCAGGAACTCTCGCAAAAATGGCTACAACTGAGAGCTGAATTCAGGCAGGTAGGGGTAGAACTTACCCCACCGAGATTGCCCGGAGGTTCAGAGCTTCCACAGCGGACCCACACGGCAACTAAGAAGGACGACAGAGGTGGAGTACGCACGAGCAGAAAACCAGCCGTTAGCGAAGTAGGGGAAAGTCACCATTCCTCTAAGCCAGTACACAAGAAGACTGCCAAGAAGCGATCCCCAGAAGGTAGCCTGGAGACCGCAAAGTATCCCCCCAAAGTTCACAAGTCCAGGTCAATCGAACTAGGGCCTTTCGTTAAGTGGATCCGAGACGTTACTCCGGATTCAAATCTTAAACTCCCGCAGTTTGTCCTATATTCCGGCTCCACAAAACCCATCGAGCACATTTGCCGGTACAAGTCTGCCATGGAATTAGTCTCCAGCGACGAAGCTATTCTATGCCGGGCCTTTCCAACTACTTTATCGGATAAGGCGGTAACCTGGTTTATGTCTCTTAAAAAGGATTCCATCGATTCATGGGATACCTTGGAAAAAATGTTTCTGGATAAATTCAGCACTGCGAGAACAATTCCAAAAACCAGGGGTGACCTGGCTAACATCAAGCAACGGGAAGGTGAGTCGTTGCTCTCATTTTTGGATAGTTTCAAGAAAACCTATGAAGAGATTGAAGGGATCAGTCAAGACACGGTGATCACGTGTTTTGAAGGAGGATTCAAATCATGGATGTTATACACTGAACTCCAACTCCGCAGGCCGGAGACAATTGGAGAAATGTTCAACGTAGCCAAGAAAGTAGCCCTGGCCGAAGGCAGCGCGAATGAATCGACTTGGCGGCGAAAAGACAAACAGCTTGAACAATTGAAACAGGCGACCTCAAATTTCCCACAGCGGAAGGACAATAATCGAGGTAAGAAATCTGAGACGTTTACACCTTTGAATGTTCCAAAGGAAAGTTTAATTGCAGTCCTGAAGGAAAAACACGGAGTTTGGGACCCTGCGCCAATGAAGGCACAGACATACGCCGCGCGAGATAAAAATAAGTTCTGTGGGTTCCACAGAGATTATGGCCACACGACAGAAGAATGCTTCCAACTGAAGCGAGCTATCGAAAAGCTCATTCAGGAGGGATGTTTGAAGGAGTACATCGCGGGGGTACAACAACAGAAAGACAAGGGAGAAAGGGTAATCAATATGATTAACCCGGAGTTAGGCTCAGTGAGGAAGATAAAGAAAAGAATCTACAGCCTCACCAAATCATACCTCATCCCGAATTATGAATTCGAGCATCAAGAGGTCATTACTTTCACCAACGAAGAGCTAGAAAGTAATGAGGAGGCTAAAATCAGTCCCATAGTGATCGAAGCGGGGATGACCAGAGAAGGGATTGACAAATGTACAGTAAAGAGAGTTATAGTTGACACTGGAGCCACAAGAAACATCATGTACTGGCGATGTTTCGAAGAAATAGGCTTGAGAAAAGAACATCTCAAGACAAGTAGAATGGTATTGGAAGGGTTCACACCTCAGAAAGTACCGGTAAGAGGAACAGTAAGACTGCATGTCACCCTTGGCGCAGGGGATAAAGCCAGAACAGAGGAGGTCAAGTTCTACGTAGTAGACTTAGAATCCCCTTACAACGCCATAGTGGGAACACCTTTCCACGCGGCTTTTGATCTGTTTATCTCTACTTCCCATCAACAAGTGAAGTTCCACACCTCACGAGGTGTCGGATTTGTAAGGAGCAGCCCTCGGAGTTTATTAGGGCAAATAATGAAGATAAAAAGAAAGAGAGATGATCCTGAAAAGATTAAAATAGTCAACATGGTGACAGAAGAGAGCAACCATGGAATGGCTGATGATTGCGGTCTAGAGGAGCAAGGAGAGTGATACGCGAAAATCGTATCACTTTTTTAGCATGTTTTTATGTATGAATTTGGGTGAAATCGAGGGTAATTTGATCTTGATTGTTCATTATTCACTTAATTTCACAGTTTTTATGATTTTGGAAGTGTCAGGTGAAAAGTAGACGAAAACAGCAAATTTTGGGGCAAACACGCAATTTTGGAAATGTTGACTCGGTCAAAGGGTCGGGACGGGCATCCCGACCAAGTCAAGGCACCTGGACGGGCGTCCCGACCTGGTCAATTGATCAGGACGGGCCTCCCAATCCGGGACGGGCTTCCCGAGCCGCCAGAAGTTGTCCCACATCGAATTTTTCAGAAATTTTCACTCCGGGAAGCTGCTATAAATACCCCAGGCCTCCAGCAGTTGAATTCATTCCTCTCCACTCGATCTGAGTCATTTAGTGGTGTCCAGTGTACAATTCTCTAGTACACAACTCACTCAGAGACTCGGATCTCAGTTTTCTTTCTTATTAGTGTTTTGTTTTAGTTTCTGAGAAATAGTCTCAGATCTTAGGTTTCTATAGATAGGTTCGTTTCTAGTATTCATAGAATACCCGGGATTTCGTTAGGAGATCCTAAGAGGGCTCTAGGTGTTCGAAGAGTCAGTCCACAGGGCTGGGCTTAAGCTGGGTATTAAGGTAAAGCCCAGTTACTAGGCCGAGGAATCGTCCTCCGAAGGTTCTGGTGAGCAGAGTCAGGGCGAGCAATACGACATATACAGCAGTACACTTCGTCGGCGAGACTACGTAAAGGGTGATTTCTTTATGGCATCAGTCCCCATGTCCCTCTCTTATATGTTGTTATTGTTTTCTTCTAAATATTTATTATGAATGCGAGATTACGATGTTTATGAATAGTTGTTTTATATGTTGACGTTATTATGTTTTTCCGGAAATAGCCACCTGCTAAATATTCACTATGTCTGCATGTTTAATGTGCTCTTTTAAACTAAAGTTAGGGTTATAGACAACTCCTAACCACGGTCTAATCATGACCTGTTTAGTTTAACAGGCATCAATTAGTATTGGTGTCTGCCATGCTAGATAAAATAACCTGCTGAACACCTTGCATGTTAGAGTAGTCTAGGGGAAGCCGAGCCGAGTCCGATTATGCCGGCGGCTAGGGCAAGCGGTATGATACCCGAAGTGACATAGGGCTTTCATGGATGCCTTCGTCCCGAACCGTGAGTAGGGCCGTCATTAAGGTAGGGCAGTTTATTAGAAACCTCGGATGTGGTATGCCTTTAGACACAGAACATAGTTGCAATCCAGGCTAAGACATGTCTAAAATACTCGAATTTAGGTCAATCAACATATAGGAACAGTATAACATAGAATCAGAACTCATCTATAAAACACTTCTAGGATTAATTAGACTTAAACCCAGTGGAGAATGAATCACCCTCTCATCAAAGTATTTGATGAAGATTACATAACTGGATTATAAGATAGGAGTTAGGATAAAAGGCTAGTTACTACTAAGCCGTTGCCACTTCCCTAGGAGTACGATATTTAACTTAATAAAATCGTAGATACTTTCCAACAGACTAGCTACACGATAGGTACTCTGCCTTAGGTTCTGGCTGATTAAGTGACACCATAGAGACTAAATGTGACAATTAGTCAATCACAGTCCTTAATTATTCATAATCAACATAGGGTAAAATAACACCTATTTAGCACGTCAAATAGGGAAATATCATAATGAACTTAGGATTCCTGATCAAAATTCTAGAGACTTATGATAGGTAACGGTAGTAACCTAGACTTTAGACCTACATTTATCTTATGCTAGTTAGACAATCACCTTCCGAAATATAGGGTTATCACAACTAATTGATTTTAGATATTATCTAAAATTAAGACACTTAGGATAATCAAATTTTAGAAAATTATTCTAAAACTGTATTGAGGAAATTTAATTGCTTTCGAAATATAAAAAGAAAAAAAATGTTAAAAATTTAAAATCCAAAAAGAATGTATTTTTCTTGCTCAATGGTAAGTTGTTTTTTTTCCCTATCTCTTGTTCTTTCTTAGTTGTTTTCTTAATTGCTCTTTTTCGTGTTATTTAATTTCGAAGAAATAAAAATGGAAATGAGGATAAAATATATTTTCTTCTGAGTTGTAAAATTTTGGCTTAGATGTTTATTGGGAAGAAACTCCATTTTAGAATTTTCTTAGAGTCATACCGGCTTTATTAGGACGAGTTATGAAATAATTTTTCCTTAATAGCCAGACCTCTGAATGTTCTATTGAAAAAAGGATGCTCCTTTTGTTTTGCTGATAATTGCATGAGATCTTTTAAACCAAAAGGAATTACTGCACCAATTATTACATCACCTTATTGGAATCTGCCTTTTGAATTAATATGTGATGTAATGATGTAGTAAGAATTATTTTAGGACAGAAACATGATAAGAAAGTTCATGCATGATAAATTCCGATCTTATCTAGTCTTGTCTAGAAACAATAGGTGACACTGATCACTCCAAGATATCTGTGTTCAATAAAACTAATGTTGAACCATACTTGATTAAGTTAAGTTTTATTGTTACTTGAACTTGATATAGAATAAAGGGATAAGAAAAAGGGTTGAAAATCTAGAAAGC
Organism: Asclepias syriaca; assembly: GCA_027405835.1. Lineage (NCBI taxonomy): Eukaryota > Viridiplantae > Streptophyta > Magnoliopsida > Gentianales > Apocynaceae > Asclepias > Asclepias syriaca. Next base: position 20,088,701 of record CM049926.1, on the reverse strand, counting down.
AAACCATTAGTCTAGATTAGAAAACCCCGAGTTAGAGGCTAGTGTAATACTGATAAAATTTTGGATGAAAACTTATTTGCATTGTTTGCTATGTATAATAATTCTCATCTGTGGTTTATTTCAAATTATCTAGTCACTGAATAAGTTCCAAGTGATATGACTTATCAGCAAAAGAAGAAATTCTTTGCTGATTTGAAATATTACTACTGGGCAGTTTCTCTTCTATTTCAAATTTTTGGCAGATCAGTTGATCAGAAGACGTGTCTCGAAAGACGAAGGCCACAAAATTTTGGAGCATTGTCATCAAGGATCTACAGGAGACCAATTGATTGCTATCAACACTGTCCGGAAAGTGTTGAAAGCAGGATCTTGTTGACCCACCATATTCAAGGATTTTGTATCTCTGATACAGTCCTGCGATGCTTGCCAAATAATAGGTAACACATCCTTCAGAGATCATCTACCCCAACAAGGTACACAAAGTTTTACAATCTTTTTGATATCTGGGGGTATTCATTAAATCCTTTTCTCTTTCTTCCTTTGAACATAATTACATCATAGTAGTCGTGGAACATTTTTTTTCAAAATGGCCTGAAGCACAGGCATTACCTACTAATGATGTTAAAGTCATGTGCAGATTCTATGAGAAGTTGTTTTCTAGATTCAGAGTGCCAATGTCTTAGGAAGAAACGTTCAGTCTGTGTATCAAATCTGTGAAGTCTGCTAAGTACCACACTTTAGCAGGGATTGCTATGGGAATGACTGACCATTCCAAAAGAGGTAGGAGTAGGTTATTGCAGAATGCTTCTCCAATGGGAAATGCATACAATTCCAATTAGAGGAATCATACGGGATTTAGCTGAGGAGTAATTCGGAAGCTGGAAACTTTCAGAAGACACCACCACAGCAAAGCCCCTACTCGCAGAAGCAATAGATGAGATACTGGCAACAATTAAAGCCAGACCAGTGCAAGTAAGTGATATACCAAGTGGTATCGAACGGTCGAAGGATATAGAGGAATTTTGCGTTGTATCAGGAGCATTGCAATGGAGGAGCTTGCATCCCCTGCATACAATCAGCTGTGAGAAACTTCCCCGAGGAAGTCTCAAACACTTGAGCCCAGATCTACACAACTGGAGCCTCCTACCACCATAGCTTCGCCAAAACTTCAGGTATCTTTTCTTCCATTCGAGACTTGCATGCAATACCTTTACTAACATTGGCAGGAAGGCACACAAATCCCAAGAAGTCTCATTCCTAGACACGTTGCTACAATTGTGAGAAATCTTACAACTGATTCGAGGAAATAGTCTGTGGGGCTCGAGCCATTCATCAAATGAATAGGCCACTACCTGGTCAACTGATCAGGACGGGCGTCCCGAGCCGCCAGAAGCTGTCCCACATCGAATTTTTCATAAATTTTCACTCCGGGAAGCTGCTATAAATACCCCAGGCCTCCAGCAGTTGAATTCATTCCTCTCCACTCGATCTGAGTCATTTAGTGGTGTCCAGTGTACAATTCTCTAGTACACAACTCACTCAGAGACTCGGATCTCAGTTTTCTTTCTTATTAGTGTTTTGTTTTAGTTTCTGAGAAATAGTCTCAGATCTTAGGTTTCTATAGATAGGTTCGTTTCTGGTATTCATAGATTACCCGGGATTTCGTTAGGAGATCCTAAGAGGGCTCTAGGCGTTCGAAGAGTCAGTCCACAGGGCTGGGCTTAAGCTGGGTATTAAAGTAAAGCCCAGTTACTAGGCTGAGGAAGCGTCCTCCGAAGGTTCTGGTGAGCAGAGTCAAGGCGAGCAATAAGACATATACAGCAGTACGCTCCGTCGGCGAGACTACGTAAAGGGTGATTTCTTTATGGTATCAGTCCCCATGTCCCTCTCTTATATGTTGTTATTGTTTTCTTCTAAATATTTATTATGAATGCGAGATTACGATGTTTATGAATAGTTGTTTTATATGTTGACGTTATTATGTTTTTCTGGAAATAGCCACCTGCTAAATATTCACTATGTCTACATGTTTAATGTGCTCTTTTAAACTAAAGTTAGGGTTATAGACAACTCCTAACCATGATCTAATCATAACCTGTTTAGTTTAACAGGCATCAATTAGTATTGGTGTCTGCCATGCTAGATAAAATAACTTGCTGAACACCTTGCATGTTAGAGTAGTCTAGGGGAAGCCGAGCCGAGTCCGATTATGCCGGCGGCTAGGGAAAGCGGTATGATACCCGAAGTGACATAGGGCTTTCATGGATGCCTTCGTCCCGAACCGTGAGTAGGGCCGTCATTAAGGTAGGGCATTTTATTAGAAACCTTGGATGTGGTACACCTTTAGACAGAGAACATAGTTGCAATCCAGGCTAAGACATGTCTAAAATACTCGAATTTAGGTCAATCAACATATAGGAACAGTATAACATAGAATCAGAACTCATCTATAAAACACTTCTAGGATTAATTAGACTTAAACCCATTGGAGAATGAATCACCCTCTCATCAAAGTATTTGATGAACATTGCATAACTGGATTATAAGATAGGAGTTAGGATAAAAGGCTAGTTACTACTAAGTCGTTGCCACTTCCCTGGGAGTACGATATTTAACTTAATAAAATCGTAGATACTTTCCAACAGACTAGCTACACGATAGGTACTCTGCCTTAGGTTCTGGCTGATTAAGTGACACCATAGAGACTAAATGTGACAATTAGTCAATCACAGTCCTTAATTATTCATAATCAACATACGGTAAAATAACACCTATTTAGCACGTCAACCGGAATCCCATCAGAGAGGTAGAAAAACGAAGTTTCGACCCTAACCCCGAAGTATCACGGGATAAGTAATATGATGAGGTAGAAATAAATCCCGTTTATCCTAAACAACTCATCAAAATCGGGAAAGATATGCCAGATCAACTCAGGCAAGACCTCATCAAATTTCTCAAAGAACATCAACAAAGCTTCGCATGGTGCACTGAGGATATGCCTGGAATCGACCCCTCGGTCTCAGAACATGGCTTAAAGATAGACCCAACATATCGCCCAATCAAACAAAAATCCAGACAATTTGGCGATGACAAAATACAAGGCATGAAGGAAGAAGTAAATAAGCTTTTGCAAGCGAAGTTCATCCGCTAGGTTAAATATCCCACCTGGCTAGCCAATGTAGTCATGGTTAAAAGGTCTACCGACAAGTGGAGAATGTGCGTAGACTACACTGACCTCAACAAGGCCTGCCCCAAAGATTGCTACCCCCTACCTCGGATCGACGCATTGGTGGACTCAACGGCGGGGTACGAGTACCTGAGCTTCATGGATGCATTCTCAGGGTACCATCAAATTAAAATGAAGCCTAGCAATCAAATACGATCAAATACATACTTCGTTTCGAGCAGCAGGGGCCGTTTACTGCTATAACATCATGCCCTTCGGATTAAAGAACGCAGGGGCAACATATCAGCGAATGATGAATTATATTCTCCGAAGTCAAATCGGGAGAAATGTAGAGGCATATGTTGATGATATGGTGGTAAAGACAAAGCATGGCACTTCACACTTGGAGGATTTAGAAGAAACATTCTCCAACCTGGCGATGTACAATCTCAAGCTCAATCCCACGAAGTGCACCTTTGGGGTAAAATCCGGTAAGTTTTTAGGCTTCATGACATCCGAACAAGGGATCGAGGCAAACCCGGAAAAAATTGGAAGCCATAGCTCGGCTCACTGAGCCCAGATGTGTCAAAGACATCCAAAGGCTAAATGGATGCATCGTAGCACTTGGAAGATTTGTTTCAAAATCAACAGAAAGGTGCCTCCCATTCTTCCAAGCTTTGAAAAATTCAAAGAATGGCTTCGTATGGATCCCGGAGTGCAGCCAAGCTTGGAAAGATCTAAAAGATTACTTGCAAAATCTTCCTTTGTTACGACCTCCGAGCTGCGGAGAAACGCTCTTCTTGTATTTATCATTTTCGGATGTGATCGTAGCATCAGTTTTAATCAAAGAAGATGGGACGAAGTAGCATCCTGTACACTTCATCAATAAAGTTTTAAATGAAGCCGAGTCCAGATACTCTAACATTGAAAAGTTGGCGTATGCGTTAGTCGTTTCTGCACGGAAACTGAGACCGTACTTCGAGTCTCACCATATCGTGGTATACACTAACGCTCCGTTAAAAGAAGTTTTTCATAAGCTAGACCAATCTAGAAGGATGCTGCGCTGGTCCATCGAGCTGTGCGGACAGGACATTACATTTAAACCCCGTACAACCATCAAAGCACAAGCTCTGGCAGATTTCCTAGCAGAAGGCTCATTTATAGAGGACAACTTGGAGAAAGCTGAATCTGCCAAAGAGCCGTGGGAGCTGAAAGTTGATGGGGCAGTAAACTCCAGCGGAGTCGGGGCTGGACTGGTGTTGACATCACCAAATAAAGAGTACTCGGAAGTGTGGGCTATCAAACTAAAGCCCGATATTTCAAATAACCAAGCAGAATACGAAGCACTGCTAAAAGGATTGGAGTGGGCACATAAGGTGAACATCAGAGCCCTAAACGTTTACAGCGATTCATAGCTGGTGGTGAATCAAGTTCAAGGAACTTACACAGTACAATCGGAAGGATTGCAGTCTTATGTAGACAAGGCCAGAAATTGGAGAGATAAGTTTTCTCCTAATCAGCAGAAAAGACAATCAACAAGCAGACAGGTTAGCAAAGATTGCTTCAGGGGAAATGCCCAATGAGGAAGATATTCCTATTGAGGAGGCATCCGAGGAACCCGAAGTTATTCAGTGCCTACATCCTACTTCGGCAAGCTGGGACGAGGAAATAAAAAGCTTCTTCCAACATGGGACTCTCCCAAACGACGCTACCCGGGCACGACAGATCAAAAGACAGTCTGCAAGGTACACTATTCATGATGATATATTATACAGATGGTCTTTCACAAGACCTCTACTTCGTTGTGTTCCACCATCTCAAATAGAGGATCTGTTAGCCGAAGTACACGAAGGAGTGTGTGGAGGTCATCCAGGGGCCCGAGCTCTAGCAGAACGGGTAATTAACCAAGGATATTATTGGCCAGCACTCAGGGAGGATGCCAAAAGGTATGTTAAAAAATGTGACACTTGTCAAATTTTTGGCACTGTACCTCATCTACCCTCAGTTGAACAAACCCCGGTTGTGGCGGCCTGGCCATTCGACATGTGGGGCATGGATTTAATGGGAAAGTTCCCAAAGACAAGGAATGGCTGTGAATATTTGGTGGCAGCATAGACTATTTTTCGATATGGATCGAAGCGAGAGCACTCACAAGTCCTACGGAAGAAAATGTTTCCAAGTTCTTCCGAGAACAAGTCTTATGTTGCTTTGGGATACCCCGAGCGGTAATCACAGATCACAGAGTACAATTCTCTGCCAAATTCACAGCAGAATGTCAGCGGTTGCACATCAAGCATTGGAAATCATCCGTAGCGCACCCTCAGAGGAACGGACAAGCCGAGGCTGCCAATAAGTTGGTATTAGCAGCACTAAAGAAAAATTTAGAAGGAAAGTCTAACAAATGGGTGGATGAATTGAACTCTGCTCTATGGGCAGTACGCACTTCGACTAGGGGCCCCACCGGAGAAACAGCTTACCCTTTAGTGTACGGATCAGAAGCAGTAGCACCAGCCGAAGTAGCACTGCCAACAGCCAGAGTAGCCATGTACAGCGAGGATGCTAACAAAGAAAGAAGAAATATGGAGCTAGACTTACTGGAAGAAAGAAGAATAGCAAGTCGTCTAAGGTCACAATCATTCAAGGAAAAGACCAAAAAAGTTCACGACAAAAGGCTGTTCAAACGTCCCATAAAGGTCAGAGACTGGGTACTTCGAAACATTGAAGGTACAGCACGACATATACAGGCAAACAAACTGACCCCAAATTGGGAAGGTCCATACCTCGTAAAGCATGAAGTACGACCAGACACTTACAAGCTCATGAACAAGGATGGCATTCTTCTCCCAAATCCATGGCATGTAAATCACCTAAAAAGGTACTTTGTATGAAATACATTTGGACAAAACTGTCCTGAATATCAAATCATCTACTAAGGCAAGTCCTTAAATTTCCAAAAAGTGAAGTTTATTACTTTTTACTTTGAGCATGATCTCAATTATTATTCAAGTCAAACTCGAACACGATCTCGAGAAGACACTAAAACCTGCGAGTAAGGTCGCAGTAAGAAAATCAGGCTAAGGCTTGAAGGAAATCCACACGAAATGTCGTGGTTACGAAGTGCCAAGTCAAGGCTTGGAAAGTCGCACATAAACGCTAAGTTAAAAGCATACTCGGAGTACTGAGGTACGCGACCACCGAAAATCACAGTAAGTACATGAAATAAATTTACTAGTACGAAGTCTCTTACGAAGTATCGAGTTTTAGATTTCACTTGGTAAATTCTTATGACATGGTTCGAAGTATCGAGTTCAGACTTGGTAGATTTTATTATTATGAAACTATCAAGATCAAGGAGCCAAAATGAACAACACTTAGTAAAATTCATGATATTGAAATAAAAACCAATCTCGGTTACAAAAAATAATTACAAGTTCAAGGGGTAGCAGAGCTGGAGCCCGGAGTATCAGAACTAGGCCCTTCACCCAACAAATCCCAAAAGGTAGGAGTAGAAGGCTGCGGTGGGGTCCATACAGGTTTACCTCTCCTTTCGTCCCTTTCCCGAAGAGCCTCTAATTCTTCAGGGGTGAAGGGGACAAAGTCTGCTCCCTGGCGGCAGAAGTTGTTGTCAAAGTTGGACTTGAAGGCCTGAAGGAGAACAGACTTATCTTCGAAGTACGGATGCAGCTGTCTTATGACATGAACACATCCCTTGTCCATGAAAGAACTAGCTTCGCGGTTAACTTCCTTTTGATACTCAGAAGAATTCTTGAAGTCATCAATGATTTTCATCTTAAATTCCTCTGAACGGCAATAATCAAGTTCTTCCTACAGAGAAAGCCGGCCTGCAACAGCCTCATCTCTGTCCGACTTCAACTTAGTTCTTTCCTCCAACACCAGCCTTTTATCAACTCTCAAATCATATACTTCCTTCTTCAGACCAGCCAATAATCTTCTCACCTCCTCTGCTTCGTTGGCATAATATTGCTTCTCAGCAATCAATGATTCTATAACTGCTGCTTGCTTATTGACCTCTCGCTCCAACGAAAGCAGACGGGGCTCATTGACACTTCTCCACTCCGCATCTGCCGCTGCTTGCTTTGTTTGTTTTGTCACTCGGGACCTAGATATGTGAAGTGCTAAAGAAGAAGCCTATCAAAAAGAACAAGCCAGAAAACGTTTCCAAGGGAAACACAAAAAAAAAAAGCATACCCGAGCAAACAAAGCCCCAAGACGGTTGGTAGCCTCTTCTACCCCCATTTCACTCATCCCGGCTAAACTGCTCGGGTCGTGAGCACGCTCCAAAATGGCTCCACCCACCAGAGACGCAACATAAGAATTGTTGAACCGAAGGTTGGTGAGGGGCGGAGTCTTCTCAACAATCTCTGATACGCGAAAATCGTATCACCTTTTTAGCATGTTTTTATGTATGAATTTGGGTGAAATTGAAGGTAATTTGATCTTAATTGTTCATTATTTACTTAATTTCACAGTTTTTATGATTTTGGAAGTGTCAGGTGAAAAGTAGACGAAAACAACAAAATTTGGGGCAAAATGCAATTTTTGGAAATATTGACTTAGTCAACGGGTCAGGACGGGCGTCCCGAACCCAGTCAACCCGCCGGGATGGGCGTCCCGACCTGGTCAACAGATCAGGATGGGCGTCCCAATCTGGGACGGGCGTCCCAAACACCCAGATCCAGTCCCACATCGAATATTTGCTGAAAAATCGCCCCGGGAAGCTGCTATAAATACCCCAGGCCTCCAGCAGTTGAATTCATTCCTCTCGACTCGATATGAGTCATTTAGTGGTATCCAGTGTACTCTTCTCTAGTACACAACTCACTTAGAGACTCGGATCTCAGTTTTCTTTCTTATTAGTGTTTTGTTTTAGTTTCTGAGAAATAGTCTCAGATCTTAGGCTTACATAGATAGGTTCGTTTTTGGTATTCATAGAATACCCGGGATTTCGTTAGGAGATCCTAAGAGGGCTCTAGGCGTTCGAAGAGTCAGTCCACAGGGCTGGGCTTAAGCTGGGTATTAAGGTAAAGCCCAGTTACTAGGCTGAGGAAGCGTCCTCCGAAGGTTCTAGCGAGCAGAGTCAGGGCGAGCAATACGACATATACAGCAGTACGCTCCGTCGGCGAGACTACGTAAAGGGTGATTTCTTTATGGAATCAGTCCCCATGTCCCTCTCTTATATGTTGTTATTGTATTGTTCTAAATATTTATTATGAATGCGAGATTACGATTTTTATGAATAGTTGTTTTATATGTTGACGTTGTTATGTTTTTCCGGAAATAGCCACCTGCTTAACAGTCACTATGTCTGCATGTCTAATGTGCTCTTTTAAACTAAAGTTAGGGTTATAGACAATTCCTAACCACGGTCTAATCATAACCTGTTTAGTTTAACAGGCATCAATTAGTATTGGTGTCTGCCATGCTAGATAAAAAAACATACTGAACACCCTGTTTGTTAGAGTAGTCTAGGGGAAGCCGAGCCGAGTCCGATTATGCCGGCGGCTAGGGCAAGCGGTATGATCCCCGAAGTGACATAGGGCTTTCATGGATGCCTTCGTCCCGAACCGTGAGTAGGGCCGTCATTAAGGTAGGGCGGTTTATTAGAAACCTCGGATGTGGTACGCCTTTAGACACAAAACATAGTTGCAATCCAAGCTAAGACATGTCTAAAATATTCGAATTTAGGTCATTCAACATATAGGAACAGTATAACATAGAATCAGGACACATCTATAAAACACTTCTAGGATTAATTAGACTTAAACCTAGTGGAGAACGGATCACCATCTCATCAAAGTTATTGATGAAGATTGCATAACTGAATTATAAGATAAGAGTTAGGAATACAGGCTAGTTACTACTAACCCGTTGCCACTTCCCTAGGAGTACGATATTTAACTTAATAAAATCGTAGATACTTTCCAACAGACTAGCTACACGATAGGTACTCTGCCTTAGGTTCTGGCTGATTAAGTGACACCATAGAGACTAAATGTGACAATTAGTCAATCACAGTCCTTAATTATTCATAATCAACATAGGGTAAAATAACACCTATTTAGTACGTCAATCGGAATCCCATCAGATTTTTGGCGCCGTTGCCGGGGAAATATAATAATGAATTTAGGATTCCTGATCAAAATTCTAGAGGCTTATGATAGGTAACGGTAGTAACCTAGACTTTAGACCAACACTTATGTTATACCAGTTAGACAATCAATTTCCAAAATATAGGGTTATCATAACTAATTAATTTTAGATGTTATCTGGAATTAAGACATTTAGGATAATCAAATTTTAGAAAATTATTCTAAAACCATATTGAGGGAATTTAATCGCTTTCGAAATATTAAAAGAAAAAAAATTTTAAAATCTAAAAATCTGAAAAAAAAATTGTACTTTTTCTTGTTTAATGGTAAGTTGTTCTCTTTTCCCTATCTTTTGTGTTTTCTTCTTTTGAATAGTTGTTTCGTTTTATTTTCTCTTTCTTCCAAGTTTTTAAGTTTTCACTTTCCCTGTAACCTCACTAACCAGTTTGCTCAGGCTAAAACGTGTTCTTCTCTGTAGTTGCATGACTCGATCTTCAGAAGCTATCCTTGAAACACCAGTTGAAAATCCTGAACGAATCATTCGCACAGCTAATAGGCGAAGAACAGAAATGGCTGCTGAAAGACCTACCCTAGAATCCTACATCCAGCCACAGACTATCCCAGTCTCATCTGCCATCCGAATCCCTGGGAACCCTCGCTATGATCTTAAACCTAATGTGATCCAGCTGATTATAAATCAAGTTCAGTTTGGAGGAACTGTAGCCGAGAATCCGCTGGAACACCTATCTGATTTCTCTTCTCTCTGCGAAGGCCTCAAGGGAGATCATACTGCAGAAATAACTAAACTCAACCTTTCTCCCTACTCACTTAGGGACAGAGCTAAGAGATGGTTGGCCCAGCTACCTACTAACTCCATCACCTCTTGGGACGAGTTAAGCAAAGCCTTCCTAGAAGAGTACTACTCTGCAGCAAGAGTCCTAGAATATCGAAGGGCTCTGTCTAGTTTCACTCAAGCTGTTGATGAGACAGTGATCGAAGCTTGGGACAGATTCAAAGAACTACTCAGGCTCTACCCCCAACATGGACTTACCGAGGTATTACTGATTCAGCAATTTTACGGGGGTATGTCAGACATGGGTAAGCAAATTCTTGATGGACTTAATCCCCAGAGCGGTTTCAATGGAATGAGTGATGTAGATGCTAGAAACGCTCTGGAGAGACTCTACAGGAACAACAAGAATTGGCGCACAAGTGGCCGAGCTAAGAAGCAACCAGTAAATGCGGTCGTTGCCTCCACTGATGATCAATTTGAGGCACTGAAGGCCATCATTACTAATTAGCTAAATGCTTTCCAACAAGGGAAAAGCATTCGGTCAGTATACCAAGTCTGCGAATTTTGCCAAGGACCACATTTCAGTGGGGATTGTTATGGTAATGGGATATTAACTATCCCAGAAGATATGGAACAAGTGGACGCAGTGAATTCTGCTCCTATAGGAAATACCTACAATCCCACTTGGAAGAACCATCCGGGATTTAGCTGGAGAAACAATCCCGGGACTACTAACTTTCAGAAAAGAGTACCTCAGCAACTGCCATATCCGCAGAACCAGCAAGTCGCTCTGCCTGCACCAAGGAACTAATCGTTCCAGCTGACCCATGCAAGAATTCAGAGACATGCTGAAGAGCATTCCGACTCCAACAAGGAAATGATAGAGTCCAACAGAAAGATTCAGGAAGCTCACGCAGAAGAATCCAGCAGAACGAGAATAGACAGAAGCAGACCGAGCAAACAATCAGAAACACAAGCTGCTATACAAACTTTAGAGAGGCAATGGGTCAGCTATCCACCCATTTCTCTCACAGGTCCCAGGGAACGCTACCAAGCAACACTGAGACCAACCCTCAAACTGAATGAACCAGAAGAAGGCTCCAAGGACCCAACGCCGACGGATGTCGAGATCGAAGTAGCAAGGAAAGGGAAGACGGAGTTTATTCCTGAGTACCGGCCAAAAGTACCTTACCCTGCCAGACTTATGCACAATAAAGATAAGGAGCAATTTGAAAAGTTTCTTAGGAATTTTAGTCAGATTCATGTTAATTTACCTTTACTTGATGTTATTTCTGAAATGCCAAAGTATGCTAAGTTTTTAAAAGAAGTTGTTAGTAATAAAAGAAAATTTGACATGGACAAGGTGGTTCTTAATGAAGAATGTTCGGCGGTCTGTTGAATAAACTACCGTCTAAACAGAAAGATCCTGGTTGTTTTACCTTGCCATGTACAATTGGAAATATTACTAACATGCATGCATTAGCAGACTTAGGAGCTAGTATTAATCTTATGCCATCTAGTTTATTTGATAAATTAGGATTGCATGATTTGAAAACGACTAGGATGTGCATACAACTTGCAGACGGACAGTCAAAATCCCCAAGGGAATAATTGAAGATCTCTTAGTAAAGGTCGGAAAATTTGTATTTCCTGTGGATTTCGTTGTCATGGACATGAATGGGGAAGGAGGAGTGCCCCTGATCCTAGGTCGACCATCTTTACTAGCACCTCAAAAGCATTAATAGACGTCAGTAATGGTCAAATCAAGTTAAGGGTAGGAAATGATGACATCACTTTTGATCTAAATGAGACCCTTAGGTATCCCATGCATTTAGATGATACTTGTTTTTGTGTGGATGCCATGGAACACTTGATTGCAATTAACGTGACAGACCTATGCTCAAACTATCAATTCTAAGTGAGGACTCCCTAGAATTAGAGGAGTCTGAACTTAGCTCTTCTGAAAATGAAATTACTTCTGATAGTTTCACTGAGATAGGTGATGATGAGATGAAGAAAGAACGAACCTCGTTTGAAGATCCACCAGACTTGGAACTGAAGGAACTACCCACTCATCTGTGCTACGAATTCCTAGATGACAACAAGAAACTTCCCATTATTCTTGCAGCTGATCTGCGCAGAACAAAGGAAGCTGACTGTGGACATGTGCAGAAAGCATAGAAGAGCCTTTGCCTACAAAATTGCAGATATCCCAGGTATTAATCCAAGCTTTTGTTCGCATAAGATTCTTCTAGAAAATGAGTATAAGCCATGTGTGCAACCTCAAAGGAGGTTGAATCCTAATGTGTGTGATGTTGTTAAGAAAGAAGTCATTAAACTGTTAGATGCAGGACTTATCTACCCTATCTCAGATAGTGAGTGGGTAAGCCCGGTGCAGGTAGTACCTAAGAAAGGCGGTATAACAGTTGTTAGGAATGAGCATAATGAACTAATCCCTACAAGAACTGTAACTGGTCATCGTGTATGCATAGACTATAGAAAATTAAATACGGCCACACAAAAAGATCACTTTCCCCTTCCTTTTATTGACCAAATGTTAGAAAGATTATCTGGACACATGTTTTATTGCTTTCTTGATGGGGTTTCTGGTTATTTTCAAATTCCTATTTCCCCTGAGGACCAGCATAAAACTACATTCACATGCCCTTTTGGAACATTTGCAGATAGAAGGATGCCATTTGGGTTTATGTAATGCACCTGCTACATTTCAACGTTGTATGACTGCTATCTTTGAGGACATGTTAGGAAAATCTATGGAAGTATTCATGGATGACTTTTCTGGTAAAAGAGGGAATCGTTTTAGGACATAAGAGTAGTCAGGAGCATACAGGAGCTGCAGCGCCGGCTGGACCTGCATAGAGTGGTGATTACTTTATGACAGTGGGTCCCCTAGACGAGGTTTTGTATGTTTACGAATTGTTTTATCTAAATATTAATTTGAATATCATATTACGATTCTTATGAATATCTGTTTTATATGTTGAAGTTGTTATGATTTTCCAGAAATGGCCACCTGCTTAAATACTCATTATGTCTGCATGTCTATTGCCGTTCTTTTAAACTGAAATTAGGGTTATAGACAAATCCTAACCACGGTCTATTCATAACCTGTTTAGTTTAACAAGCATCAATTAGTATTGGTGTCTGCCATACTAGATAAAATAATCTGCGGAACACCCTGTTGGTTGAAAGTAGTCTAGGTAGGCTGAGTATAGTGTTATGCCGGCGGTTATGAGACGAGCAGCATGATACCGAAGTGACATAGGGTACCGTTCATTGCTGACTTTAGTCCGAGCCGTGAGTAGGGCCGTTACCCTTAACGATGGGGCGGTAGCGTAGAAACTTAGATGTGGTAACCTTTAGATACAGAACATAGTTGCAATCCAGGCCAAGACATGTCTAAAATACTCGAATATAGGTCAATCAACATATAGGAACAGTATAACATAGAATCAGAACTCATCTATAAAACACTTCTAGGATTAATTAGACTTAAACCTAGTGGAGAATGAATCACCCTCTCATCAAAGTATTTGATGAAGATTGCATAACTGGATCATAAGATAAGAGTTAGGATAAAAGGCTAGTTACTACTAAGCCGTTGCCACTTCCCTGGGAGTACGATAATTAACTTAATAAAATCGTAGATACTTTCCAACAGACTAGCTACACGATAGGTACGCTGCCTTAGGTTCTGGCTGATTAAGTGACACCATAGAGACTAAATGTGACAATTAGTCAATCACAGTCCTTAATTATTCATAATCAACATAGGGTAAAATAACACCTATTTAGCACGTCAACCGGAATCGCATCACATGAACACTGAGGACAGTGTCAGACTTAAGTGTGGGGTAGCAGTGCACGGTGCACTGTAGCAGTGTGCAAAATTTTTTGCATACTTTTGCTTGTTTTCCCCGTATTTTCACACCATTCCAAAAAAATTTTCAAAATTTTTCCGTCTTTCAGACGTCTAAATGCAGTATACTTGGTTAAACAATTGCTTATGTCTATGATATGTAGGTAGTATGTTATGGTTAGTAGGAGATAATTGATAGCTATCTTGGACTAATTGATTAGGAATAGGGGAATTCCTGATAACTGAGCACAACTTTGTCTGGATTAGAGACCTCAACCAATTGCCTGTTCGAGACTTAACTTGAAAAAATTAGACCAGTTGTGGATATATTGGCAGTTAGAATGACTAGATGAGACTTTGAGCTAAAAGTGAAAAGAAACAAAAGAAAGTTAATCAAATGAGGGTAGTTTGCCAGCGGCCTTCACTACTCGAGCACCACTCCTTCAGGGAATTTAAAGCCTGATGCCCTAAGGTCGTGTAGATCTGGTAGTCATCGGAGTGGGACTCGCTACATGGGTAGTTGAAGTTGACGTGTTCTAAGCAGACTCAAAATATCCCGAATCTATAAAGAAAATAACTAAATGCTAAAACATTAAAAATCTGATCACCAAAGCTCAGAACTCAAACAGTTGTCTGTTGTTAATATGTCTAGCGATAGGTCGAAGTGTTATCTGGTAGTAGTTAAGACAAGAGTACATTGTGTTGACTATCTGGTCTGGACTAGTACACACACTACACATCAGGAAGACACTGTGACTAAGAAAAAAAAAAGTTCAACCTAGTTGTTGATTTGTTTTCTGCCTAATCATAACAAGCTACTAAAAAGATCTGAGACCTTATCATAGCAACCTAACCAGTCAGACCTGTGTTAAGACTTGTCTGAAGAATTTTTGGAATAAAAACATGACTAGGAATTTAAGTAACTTCAGGTAGACTTTGCTTGAGGACAAGCAAAAAGCTAAGTGTGGGGTTATCTAATACGCGAAAATCGTATCACCTTTTTAGCATGTTTTATGTATGAATTTGGGTGAAATTGAAGGTAATTTGATCTTGATTGTTCATTATTTACTTAATTTCACAGTTTTTATGATTTTGGAAGTGTTAGGTGAAAAGTAGACGAAAACAACAAATTTTGGGGCAAAAACGCAATTTTTGAAAATATTGACTTAGTCAACGGGTCAGGACGGGCGTCCCGAACCCGGGACGGGCATCCCGACCCAGTCAACCCGCCGAGACGGGCGTCCCGACCTGGTCAATAGATCAGGACGGGCGTCCCGACCTGGTCAACAGATCAGGACGGGCGTCCCAATCTGGGACGGGCGTCCCGAACCCCCAGATCCAGTCCCACATCAAATTTTTGCTAAAAAATCACCCCGGCAAGCTGCTATAAATACCCCAGACCTCCAGCAGTTGAATTCATTCCTCTCCACTCGATCTGAGTCATTTAGTGGTTTCCAGTGTACTCTTCTCTAGTACACAACTCACTTAGAGACTCGGATCTCAGTTTTCTTTCTTATTAGTGTTTTGTTTTAGTTTATGAGAAATAGTCTCAGATCTTAGGCTTACATAGATAGGTTCGTTTCTGGTATTCATAGAATACCCGGGATTTCGTTAGGAGATCCTAAGAGGGCTCTAGGCGTTCGAAGAGTCAGTCCACAGGGCTAGGCTTAAGCTGGGTATTAAGGTAAAGCCCAGTTACTAGGCTGAGGAAGCGTCCTCCGAAGGTTCTAGCGACCAGAGTCAGGGCGAGCAATACGACATATACAGCAGTACGCTCCGTCGGCGAGACTACGTAAATGGTGATTTCTTTATGGCATCAGTCCCCATGTCCCTCTCTTATATGTTGTTATTGTATTGTTCTAAATATTTATTATGAATGCGAGATTACGATTTTTATGAATAGTTGTTTTATATGTTGACGTTGTTATGTTTTTCCAGAAATAGCCACCTGCTTAACATTCACTATGTCTTCATGTCTAATGTGCTCTTTTAAACTAAAGTTAGGGTTATAGACAATTCCTAACCATGGTCTAATCATAACCTGTTTAGTTTAACAAGCATCAATTAGTATTGGTGTCTGCCATGCTAGATAAAATAACATACTGAACACCTTGTTTGTTAGAGTAGTCTAGGGGAAGCCGAGCCGAGTCTGATTATGCCGGCGGCTAGGGCAAGCGGTATGATCCCCGAAGTGACATAGGGCTTTCATGGATGCCTTCGTCCCGAACCGTGAGTAGGGCCGTCATTAAGGTAGGGCGGTTTATTAGAAACCTCGGATGTGGTACGCCTTTAGACACAGAACATAGTTGCAATCCAGGCTAAGACATGTCTAAAATATTCGAATTTAGGTCATTCAACATATAGGAACAGTATAACATAGAATTAGGACTCATCTATAAAACACTTCTAGGATTAATTAGACTTAAACCTAGTGGAGAACGGATCACCCTCTCATCAAAGTTATTGATGAAGATTGCATAACTGAATTATAAGATAAGAGTTAAGAATACAGGCTAGTTACTACTAAGTCTTTGCCACTTCCCTGGGAGTACGATATTTAACTTAATAAAATCGTAGATACTTTCCAACAGACTAGCTACACGATAGGTACTCTGCTTTAGGTTCTGGTTGATTAAGTGACACCATAGAGACTAAATGTGACAATTAGTCAATCACAGTCCTTAATTATTCATAATCAACATAGGGTAAAATAACACCTATTTAGTACGTCAACCGGAATCCCATCAATCTCCAAGGCCAAAGACTTGAAACCCTCCTCTTCGGTGGGCAACTCAAATCCCGGTTGAAGCCAAGAAGGGCTAGAAGACTTAGAACTTACCACGGGTTCGGCCGCAGGAACGTCCCCCAAGTCATCAGCCGGAGAGGGCTCAGCCGGAGTAGACCCAGAAGCCATGCGAGCTGACACAGGAACCGCATCCAGCACATCCTCGGCAGAAGGCGAAATTGGGGAAAAGTGGGCAAGTCCTCAGTAGGGCGCCGAGATGAATCTTCAGTAGAGTGCCGAGGTGAAACTCTCCATTTCTGGCGGGGACGAAGCTGTTCTTCATCCTCCCTCTCCTCCGGAGTAGCCTCCCTGCGAGGTTCAGGGGATGAACGAGGTGTCTTTTCTCTTGACTCCTCCCTGGTCCTGCGCACCCCCTACTCCGTTTGGGAATCTCAGCAGACGAAGCATAAGTTAGCGGAGTATCACCAGAGGCACCCCGGTCGATAAGCTTAGGAGGAAACCGAGGTAGGGAGTTCAAATGGGTTTGGCGAACATCCCTCTATTCCTCCCGCTCTCCCCAGACGATCTTGAACATCGTGGGTCCTACGAATACAATCAGAAGTCAATACCAAAGTCAAGAAAATAAGAAAAGGAAAATGCACAAGTTATACCATTGCCAGTCCGACAACCCCGAGCAAGGGAACATGCATCACACTGAAAGGAAAAAACACCCCTAGGGTGTATAGTCCAATCTTCATTCGGCTCCTCCTTCCCGAAGCCTAATTCCTTTTTCCTTTTCGACAGACCAGGCCCTATCCCACACCATCTTAAACTCGACTCACTAAGTAAGTCTGCGGAAGAATATACCCGGGTCTGTTTCTGAAGGTCATCTCCTAAATCCCGGGTAATAATCTCTAAAAAAGATCTCTTAGAATGACTAAGAGTAGATGGATATTGAATTTGGGGCCACTGGAAGTTTTCATTTACAAAAGGACGGAAAGGAAAACCAATGCGAGACTCGACCATCATCCATCTCTCCTTAAAATCCACTTTATTAGGAGGAGAGTCAAAAAGCAAAACTCTATTCTTACGAGGATGAATAGAAAGAATGTTATCTGGCATCTGAAGAGAAGAAAAATAACATACTAAGGATGTTATCAGTTAGTTCGAAGCCTAGACGACGGTGTTCGGATGAACCTGTCCAGGTTGGACTCGAGCAAAAACCAAAAAGTCTACAAAAGCAGGGTCCATAGGAAGATGGAACCCCACTTCAAAATGAGCTAAGGGAATAGGAATGTGATGAAGGGACATTTTTCCAGCTAAGGGCTGAACAAAAACTCTGTAAACCCTAGGGTCGATGCTATGCTTACGGGTGAAAGATTCGGCTTGTTCCATGGTAATCCTATTTCTACTTAAGGGAAAATCAGAAGAAGGAGGACCAGGCAAGGGAGGTTGAAAAGGAACCCCTTTCGGAACTTCACCCCGGGTCGCCCTCCTGGCTACTGTGACTTTTGGTCGAACAGGTCGAGGGCTCTCGAAACCTTCTTCCATCAAGTCCTCAACCTCCCTATTATTTCCCTTTCGAGCAGCCATATCCTACCTGCGAATGGAAGCCCATTACTTAGAACTCCATGCAAGTACAAAGCTACCCGAAACTAGCATCCTAAAACCCCTCAAATCTTACGAAAATACATAACCATCCCAAAAAAGACATAAACAGTGCAAAACCATACAATATTAAACCTAAACACCATAAACAGACAAAGCTTACCTTTTTTAAGTGTCTGAAGCCGAGAAGAAAAACCGAAGAACAAGATGAAGATAACAGAAAACAGAGGAATCTTCAGAGCGTTAATGGCAGAAAAAGTTAGGCAAGTAAGTGTAAATGAAAAATATAGGGGAAAGAAGAGATCAAAACACTTTGGGAAAAGTCTCTGCAATGATTACTTACCAGGATCAAGGCATTGGGAAGATGAAAAGTTTTCTGCCGGCTGACATTCTGACATTTATTACTGAAGACAGACGAAAGGGCAGCTAATCGAAAAGACGACTGAGCCACATCAGAAGCCCTAGCTTTTTCAACATCCGAAAATTACTAAGTGTCGACATTACGCCGAAGCATCTTTCCCTTTGTTTTTCGATACTTCGACGAGGGGCCACTGAGCCGACATAAATTTCCCAAATAAAGTAACTGATTTGGGAGGATCAGAAAACCTCCACGGTGGCATAAATACCACTTTATGGACCTCATAAATGGGAGACGTTACACAATTACTCCCCCATTTATACTACCGTTACATCTAAATGGTTAAAACGGTAATTCATTACTCATAACGGTCTATAACGGTCTAGGACCATAATAGCCCAATCAATAATCAAGCCCCCGTAAAAGGGAGATCCGAATACAAGGTAAGGGACAATTCCTAATTTCCAGATATCCAAAATACACTCTACTGACTTAAGCATCGGAGAGTTCACGGGGAACAAACTCCCCATTGAACTTATCTATTTTGCAGGTTGATCAGAGACTAAGCGTGCTACCCCGAGGTGTCACATATGCTCAGCGGAGTATCACATCACACTTCGCCTTCTCAGAAAAACCTTCCTAGCAAATCCAGTTACAAAACTCTCCGAGTTCCCGGCACCCTAAATTACTTTTTTACCCTTTGACAGATTCGTGCAGAATCAATATATATATATATAGGATTACAAAATTCTAATAACATATGAAATAGTTTTGATACTTTTTAAAAATTATTATTATTATTATTTTAAGTAATTATTTATCATATTTATTTTCATTTATTTTTAATAAATTTTCATATTCTTTATAATAATTTTTAAGAATTATCTCTTTTATATTTTAAATGATAATTAAAAAATAAAAATTTATAATATATAAGCATCTTGCACCTGGGTGCGAGATGTTTAAACTAGTGTATGTATATAAGATTAATTTTACTTCATAAGTTATTCTTTAGCTAATGATATTCTCTGAACCACTCCAATTGGACTTTACAAGTCTAAAACACGTGAACATGACTAAGTAAAGAATTTTAAATTTATGCTTAATAATTGATGTAGTGCGACTCTTAAAGTTTTTTGGTTCTTCTCCCTTAATTCTTTTGCAATTGTCTTTTTACGCCTTTTGCAGGGTGGTTTTTATATTTTTGTGATGGACCTTGTTTTTTTATATTTATTTTTTTTAGAAGGAATATTATAAGGAGAATTCTCAAGATCTTCTAGATATGATTTGATAATTAATATAATGAGATAGAAAAAGATATTTATATGGAGTATATTTGTACATATGTCAAGTGTACATATACCTATAATTGTTCAAAAAATGTTTTGAGGAATAATATGGCATATTTTGATTTATTTATATATAAAAAATTTCATTATAAAAGCTTTCAATTCTCTTTTAAAAAAATAATTATATTTTGTTGTCAAAATATTAATATAAAAAAAGAATTGATTTTCTTTTAGTGAAAAGATTCCTCCCTTAAAAAATTATATATATACACGATAAGATTTATATTAAAAAAAAACTTTTAAATTTTTTTATTTGCATCTAAAAAAATTATTATTATTATTATTATTTAAAAACCCCACTTTTAATTTGTTATTTAAATTACAGTTAAGTATTAATGCTGTTGCAAACATCAAAACATAAAGCGAACGATTCTTCCTTACTATTGGACCCAGAATGAAACTCCATAGTATCAAAATTTGGTGGTTCCATGAAGGATATCATTACAGAAATCCTTGTCCTTGAATCCTTCTCCATCTCCCAAGGAATAATAATGGTAATAGCTACAACAAAAAGTTCACTTGGAACTGAGCATAGGAAAATATGAATTTTGTACATGCATTCTACGTGTTTGATTGTTTGTCCCTTTGAACTTTTGAGGCTTTTGATTCCTAGGATGTTTTCTAATAACAAGATCTTCCGCATTATTAAACCTTGCTTGTTGGAGAATTATCTTACAAGAATTTTTTATTTCTCGAGTTATAGTACTCCTTACGTGGACAAGGTTTCTTTGTACCTCCAAAGAGCCAAGCTCATAGACTCAATAAGACTTCGTCTTCGTTCCAGTTCTGTTGATTCCCTAATTCCTTTGATGCAGAGTCCTGTTCTTGATTGTTTTGTGGTCAACAATGCATTAAAATCAGCTCCTTCCCCTGAATCTGCACTTTCCCTGGTTGAAATTCTCAAGGAAATTTCACATTTCTCACATAATCAAAATACTCTTTTCACAGTGGCCAAGATTCTTGCAAAATCTGGCCAAACTACTAAGCTCAGGGCGCTGCTTAATGCCATTAATGCAGGGAAATTTACAAATGTTGCACGTGTCAGTTTTATGGATCGAATGAGGTTGTATGGTCTTGCTGGAGATCTTAATGAGGTTGTTAGTACGTGGGAAGAATGGAGAGCCTCGCAGAACCACCGTCCCTCCACAGAGTCTTATAACATTGTGATGGGGCTTTTTGCTGAGATGGGTATGGATTCTGAGGCAGTTTCTACTTTTCGTAGGATAATTGATGAAGGGGTGCTTCCTAATTCAAGAACATATACGGTTATAATTGAACATCTTGTCAAGTCTGGGCATTTGGATTCAGCATTTGAAGTTTTTTGTATATTGCCACGGATGAGGATAAAACGTACTTTGAAGCAATATTCTATTCTAGTTGCGGGATTTTCTGAAACTGAAAAGTTGGACAATGTCAAGACTTTGCTTAATGAGATGCAGAGTGATGGAATACTGCCTGGTCGAGCTATGCAGAGTTGCTTACAGCGACTGCAGGAGGCAGGCGGCTATCTCGATGAAACAAGTGAATTGTTGATAAAGGAAATGTTGCCTGACGAAAGAATTAAAAAGATTACTTATTCTGTGGATGATACTGATAATGAAGATAACAACTGTTGTATTGAAAGGGATGGTGGTGGTGGTGATGAAATACAGTTGAAACCATGGTTAGATCCAGTTGCTTTAGCTAGTGCTTTGCAGCACTGGGGATCCAAGGAAGTATCGAGACTGGAGGAGGCAAATTTTGTGTGGACTTCCAGATTGGTTTGCAAGATGATTCGGAGCTTTAGTTCACCGGAGACAGCATGGAAGTTCTTCAACTGGGTTGCCTATCAACCGGGATTTACTCATGATATTTACACTATATCAAGGATGGTTACAAAACTTGCTCGCCATGGATGTGTCCAGTTGGTTGATCAACTATTGTTTAAGATTCAGAGTGAGGGAATTAGATTATCATTCAGCACAGTCAGATTAATCATCGATTTTTATGGCCTCTCAGGTAATGGTGATGCTGCACTAAATGTTCTCCGTCGCGTTAAAACAGTGTGTGGCCGCTTATCAAAGAGCAGTCAACTAGTTTTGTATACATGTTTGTTGAGGACCTTAACTAAGTGCAAGATGAACGATGATGCCATAAACATACTGGAGGAGATGACATTACTTGGGATTTTTCCTGAAATTCAAACATTTTCTGGACTAATGAGTCATTTTGCACTTGAAGGAGATATAAAAACTGTACAGAGACTCTTTGGGATGGTCAGGCAAGGTGGGTTGGAGGCAGATGCATATACATACACACTTGTTATTCACGCTTACTGCAAGTGTGGAAGAGCCTCTCTTGCAATGAGGTTATTTGAAGACATGTCTAACTCAAATTTAGTGCCCGATGCTACGACCAAAGAGTTGCTTGTCAACACTCTTTGGAAGGAAGGAAAGCTCAGAGAGGCAGCTCTTATAGAAGAAAAAATGGAGGAGATAAAAAAAGCTCATCTTCCTCTTCCTCTTCCAGTTGCATTGCCTGGAAATTTGTTTACTTTCAGCTCGGTAGATCTTCTTAAAGTTTATGACATATATGCTAATCCATTTAAGTAGAATTACAAACGACATGTCTATTGTTCTTGCCTTTGCTAATTTCTCTTTGTTTTGAACTCATCCATCCATCAACGCAGTCACTTATGAAGTGAGCGAATTTGATTGTTCTTACCAGTTATTTTCCTTACAAGTTATATGTTCTTTAAAGTTAGAACTTAGAATAGGTGCGTGCGAACACGAGTTTCTTCTTTAATCGTTGGAAACCTTTTTCACCTATATCATTACTCCATTCAAACTTTTATCATTTTTTGAGTCAAATTAGTTAATGGAGAAGTAATCTTAGCAATTCCTTCCATAATTTTTTTATAATACCCTTCCAAATTCAGAAAGCTCTGTGTTTCAATAATCAACTATTTCCATAATGTCATCAATAAATACCATCACAAACTTGTCTAATTGTTCCTTGAAAACTCTATTCATTAGATCCATAATAAATGCCGCAAGAGCATTCGCTAATTTAAAAGGCATGACCAAAAACTTATAATGACCACACACCCCGTTTCGAAATGTTCTCGAGCCCCTCTCAAATCTCAATTGATTGAATAAATCATCTATTCTTAGAAGTGGGTGTTTAGGTGTGACAAGTGAAAGTCGACCCAAAACTAAATTAGTCAGATCATTCATTATGATTTCTCAAAGTCAAGAGACAGTAGAATAAAGTCTTCCTAAAATTTATTTGGGCTTAATCATGGAGATTTTACATTTTTATTTTTAATTTGTTCTTTATTTACTTTCTTAAATTAGATGTAGTTTAGAACTATTATTTTCTTGTTTTAGAATTCTAGATTAATTTATATAATTTATGATATTATAAATGTAAAATCTTATATGCTCTCACTTTACTAAATTACATGATGGGTACTCTTGCCAATTGTGTGTGAATATGTTTTTAAAGTAAAATTAGTGTGACTCTTGCTTAACTAATTTTCACATCTTAATCACTACCTTAATCTTACCTTTTTGTAGTATATATTAAAAAAGACACATCATCACTCATATTATCAGGAATGATTCGGAGGCACATAGCTTCCTACAACGAAATGTTGGTATTCTAGAAAAGCGACTATTGAACTACTCTTTGGATCATAGAATGACATTTTTTCTCTTCTTCCAAAATATATGAGAGCATTAGAAGATGCAAATCCAGAAACCATTGTTCGTTAGAAATACCATCAAAATAGCACAGAAATTGATAACATATTTCTCTTTGTGTTTTGGTGTTTTAGACCATGCATGATTTTAATGCTTATCGTCTATTGATATCTATAGATGGTACTTTTTAAAGGAGCCTACATATGAATTTTACTTGTTGCAAGTGGTTGGGATGCCAATAATTATGTTTATTCGCTTGCATTTGTCATTGTTGATGAGGAGTCTACTGCTGGTTGGAGTTAGTTTCTATGATCGTTACAGTAATATGTTGTGCGTGACAGAATCATTTGCTTGATTTCAGATAGACATTAAAGGGAATTTTTTAAGTGCTGTTAATCATCAATCTGAATGGCAACTCCCTCATGCAGTTCATAGATTTTGTTTGCGACATGCTAGAGCAAATTTCAAGGTCAACTTCAAGAAGAAAGATTTGACAGACTTAATATATAAGGCAGTGATTGAATAAGTTCAATTCTATTATGGAGGAGATTAAAATGAGAAATGTTGGAGCCTACAATTATTTGATGTCAACCAATTTCCCTCTTTTCCTTCGATTTCAACCAATTTCTTTAATCAGAGGCAGTGGTTCTTAGTGACGCAATAGCGGCGATGATGCAATAGCGGCAGTGAAATTTTTTTAAATTGAAAATATATTTGCTCTTTCTGTATTATTCCTTTGATTAAAAATGACAAATCGTGGTGTGTTTCAGATATGTTCCCTCTTCAATTGATAATGCTAATTCAGATCTTTTTTTAATTGGTGAAAAAATTCTAAATTTTTTGAAGTTTTAATGATAATGGATTAGATGAGTTTAGAAAAAAAAAAATTGAAATTAAATTGGTTATCCTTGATTTTGATTTTTTAAAAATTTTGAGCAAATTTCTTTTATTGAAACCATCTTAATGATAAAATTATCCATGAAGATATGAATTTTGGAAGAATATTTACATTCAAGAAGAGAAAAAAATTAGAGCTTTTATGTTTATTTTTATTTAAAATTATAAAATTAGTTTTTATAAAAATTAGAGTTTATTTTTTAAAATAATGAACAAAAAATATTTACGCCTAAAATAGTCAAAAGAGTTGACTAATGGTCAAAAATCTATTGTTGACATGTTACGAAGAAAGCAATGAAGAAAGTATTTTCTAGAATTCTTAAAGAACATGTTGGTGATACATGTGAGGATATCAATTTTAGTCCCACATCTGAAGATAATTGATATGCATAAATCATATCACTTTTTTTAGCATGTTTTTAGGCACAATTTAGGGCGAAATTGATGTTAAATCGTTATCAATTGACTGTTATTAACTCGATTTCGCGATTTTTGTGAATTTGGAAGTGTCAGGTGAAAAGTGCAAGAAAATGGCAAATTTCGGGCAAAAAAACGTGATTTTCAGAAGTTCGGAAGTCGGGATGGGTGTCCAGAACCCAGGACGGGCGTCCCGAATGCCTGGTCAAAGTCCCACATCAAAATTTTGAGAGAAATTCACCTAGTTCCGCTGCTATAAATACCCCAGGCATTCCTCAGTTGAAATCATTCTTCTCCACTCGATCTGAGTCATTTAGTGACTTCAAGTATACAATTTTCTATAGTATACAAGTCACTTAGTGATTTCAGGTTTTAGTATAGGTATATTTATAGTTTTAGAGAGTGTCTCGTGTTCTTCGTTTCTGAGAGTCTGTCTCAAATCTTAGAATACGACTAGATAGGTTCATTTTTGGTATTCATAGAATACCCGGGATTTTGTTAGGAGATCCTAAGAGGGAACTAGGCGTTCGAAGAGTCAGTCAACAGGGCTGTGCTTAAGCTGGGTATTAAGGTAAAGTATAACTACTAGGTTGAGGAAGCGTCCTCCGAAGGTTCTGTCGAGCAAAGTCGGGTCGAGCAGTCCAACATATACAAGCAGTTGCTCCATTAGCGGACTACGTAAAGGGTGAATACTTTATGGCATCGGTCCCCTTGTCCCTCTCTTCATATGTCTGTACTGTGTTCATCCAAATAACTATTATGAATATCAAATTATGATTGTATGAATATGTGTTTTGCATGTTGAAGTAATTTATATTTTTTCGGAAATGGTCACCAGCTTAACTATCATTATGACTGCATGTCTACTGTAGTTTCTTTTAAACTAGATGAATGGTTATAGACAACTCCTAACCACGGTCTAATCATAACCTGTTTAGTTTAACTGACATTAATTTAGGACTTCCCGTCGGAAGTATTAATGTCTGCCATATTAGATGAAATAACCTATAGATCACCATGTTTGTTAAAGTAGTCTAAGTAGGCTGAGTTTGTGCATTTATGCCGGCGTTAGGGCGAGCGGCACGACCTCCTGAGTGACACAGAACTTTCATGGATGCCTTTAGCTCGAACAGTGAGTATGGCAGTCATTAAGGTAGGGTGGTTTATTAGGTACCTCAGATGTGGTACACCTGTAGAATCAGTATATAATTGCAATCTAGACCAAGATATATCTAAAATACTCGAAGATAGGTCAATCAACATGTAGGAACACTATAACATAAAATCAGAACATTATCTGTAAAACACTCTTTTAGACTTAAATAGATTTGAACCTAGTGGAGAATGAATCACCCTCTCATCAAAGAATTTGATGAACGATTGCATAACTGGATCATAAGATAAGAGTTAGGGTAAGAGGATAGTTACTACTAAGTCGTTACCACTTCCATGGGAGTACGATAATTGATTTAATTAAAATCTTAGATACTTTCCAACAGACTAGCTACACGATAGGTACTCTACCTTAGGTTCTGATTGATTAAGTGACAGCATAAAGACTAAATGTGACAATTAGTCATTCTAAGTCCTTAATTATTCATAATCAACATAGGATAAAATAACATCTATTTTAGCATATCAGTCGGAACGTATCAATAATGCTAGGGTTGACTAGCATATAAAGAATTCCACTAACTCCATTAGTATGAGACCTTTTGGATAGTTACCCAAAAGCAAAACCATGAGGGCTTATGCCTAAAGATTAGGCCCAACAATACAGGATCAAATCAGGCATGATTCCATTTATTTTTTCTTAATAATCTGGTCTTGTAGGATTAGACTAACAAAGAAGCTTAAAAAAATGTTGCACCTTTAATAATGCTATTATACATCAATTTATAATTTGATAGTTAAGTTTTAAATGTTTTAAAGATTAAGTTTTGTTTTTTCTGTTAACTGTTAAAAGTTGTAACTTTTATTTTTTAAAGATTAAGTTTTGGATTTTTCTGTTTACGGTTAAAAGTTGATACTTTTAAGGTTATTTCAGGTTATATATATGATTTGGTTATTATGATATATTATTATTTGTTTAATAATATATATAAATATAAATATATATATATCAAGAATATATTATTTTTTGTATTTTTGGATAGTTACCTAAAAGCAAAATTGTGAGGGTTTATGCCTAAAGATTGAGCCCAACAATACAGGATCAAATAAGGTATGATTCGTTTCTTTGTTCTTAATAATCTGGTCTTGTAGGATTAGGCTAACTAAAAAGCTTTAAAAAATGTTGCACCTTTAATAATGCTATTATACATCAATTTATAATTTGATGGTTAAGTTTTAAATTTTTTAAAGATTACGTTTCGGTTTTTCTGTTTACTGTTAAAAAGCTATAACTTTTAAGGTTATTTCAGGTTATATATATGATTTGGTTATTATGATATATTATTATTTGTTTAATATATATATATATATTATATATATATATATATATATATATATATATATCAAGAAATATATTAATTTTGGTATTTAATTGATAAGTTCAAACACATGCATAAGAAACCTAAGAATTAAGAAATTAAACTTCAGTGAAGATGAAAATCTGTTGGTTTTCAATTTAATTTGATTTTGGATAAAGTCAATTAATAAAATTGATTTTTTCAAAAATTTTCATTTTCTTGGAAATTCCAAATTAAAGAATTCAGTTTTTATTTAGAATTTATAATGAATAAGGCTATCTTTATTACAGTGTCCATGAGTTTATTATGACTCTGGTGGGTAAGTTATTAATTTGACATTTGGTTGTGCTATAACATTTTTAATGTATAATAGCAGTATGTTATATATAGGTTGATTATTATATATTATATATATATATATTTATATATATAATATGATTCGTCAGAAATTGGCTATATGCTTCGTGTCGCCCAGGAAATCTTGTCTTATAATGTCTGCAAAATAAAAGAGTTCAGAACAGAGGGTGAAGGGACTCTGATGAACCCTCCGATGATAAAGTCAGTATTCAGATCTTGATTAGAGAGTATTCAATTTAGGAGAGTTTTTGTATGATAATCTGACCCCTTTTACCTTTACGGGGGTGGCTTTTATAGATACCTGCCACGCTGAGAAATAGGTAGGTTGGGTGGTGTGATCCAGAGAATCTGGTAATTACCGAATTCTGCATTTAAATCTGATTGCCCTCTAGTTTAGGGGGATTTGGGAGAATCTCTCCGAGTCTTTTAAGGCTTGATTTTAGTTAAATGGAACTTTCTAGGAAGTCTCTAGAATTAAGTTATTGAGCTTGAAGTCGAGCTTCGGGCTTAGCTCTATCAGCGAAGTAAGCTGCTAGAAAGGCGTAAGTGAGAACTTCGCATCATTGCGTGACAAAACTATGGGTCCCGCCATGCACATTGGGCGGACACATCAGCTTGTCGTGCCAGCTTTCTTCCCATGTTAGCGCAGGGGTAATTAATATTCCTCAGTGGCCCCTCGTCGAAGTGGAAGAATGGCTCTTCTTTCACCTCGATGTAACTGAAGCTTCGTCGTATTTCTCTTCGATTTGTTAGTTCGGCTTTCCTTCTGTGGATTTGGTAAAGGACTGAGCGATGCTCCACCTTGAAGACGGCAAGAGTCGAAGAGTGGAAGGGGACTTTGGCACTTGCTGCGGGGTTCGAAGCGGCAGGCACTGGTTCGGTTCCCTAGATGATAGCCAGATTTCGTAACTGGGGAGTCTTAATGACATCGTTTGCACTTCTCCATACAAAAGTAATGATGGCTATCTGTGTATAGGGAGGCGAATTGACATTTAGTGTGACCTGAACCTGGCTGGAAAGGTGTTTGGGCGAGCTTGCCCGAGAAGCTTCCCATTTTGAATTAGGAAGTTACCCTTTTCGTCTTCCCTCACTCTTCTATAAATAGTTTGAGCTTCCTCTCTTCATAATCTTTTACCTTTCTTCAACCTTTTCTGCAGCCGGAAGACTCCCTTGCCAACCTTTGCTCTCGTTTCCTTGTGCAATCAACAAGAGCTCTTCAACTTCCTGAAATATTTCAAACATCACAAGAGGTAATTAGGCACCCTGATTGCCGGTCTTGATCTCTTTTGGTTATTGTCTGTACTTTTCTTTTTCTTTGATGAACAATGGGAAGGTGGTGGTTCATCAGTTTTGGGGGGAACCTTCTAATGGCTTCCCGACTGATATGCTAAATAGGTGTTGTTTACCCTATGTTGATTATAAGTAATTAAGGACTTAGATTGACTAATTGTCACTTTTAGTCTCTATGCTGTCACTTAATCAGCCAGAATCTAAGGCAGAGTACCTATCGTGTAGCTAGTCTGTTGGAAAGTATCTATGATTTTATTAAATTAAATATCGTACTCCTAGGGAAGTGGTAACGGCTTAGTAGTAACTAGCCTCTTACCCTAACTCTTATCTTATGATTCAGTTATGCAATCGTCATCAATAACTTTGATGAGAGGGTGATTCATTCTCCATTAGGTTTAAGTCTATTTAAGCCTAAAAGTGTTTTATAGATAATGTCCTGATTCTATGTTATACTGTTCCTACATGTTGATTGACCTATCTTCGAGTGTTTTACACATGTCTTGGCCTAGATTGCAACTATGTTCTGAGTCTAAAGGTGTACCACATCTGAGTCAACTAATAAACCGCCCCATCGCCATTGACGACCCTACTCACGGTTTGAGCTAAAGGCATCCATGAAAGCCCTATGTCACTTAGGGGATCATGTCGCTCGCCCTAACGCCGGCATAAAAATGCAACTCAACCTACTTAGACTACTCTAACAAACAGGGTGTTCTACAGGTTATTTTATCTAATATGGCAGACACCAATACTAATTGATGCCTGTTAAACTAAACAGGTTATGAATAGACCGTGGTTAGGAATTGTCTATAACCCTAACTTTAGTTTAAAAGAAACTACATTAGACATGCAGACATAATGAATATTAAGCAGGTGGTCATTTTCGGAAAATCATAAGAACTTCAACACATATAACAGATACTCATAGAAATCATAATCTAATATTCATAATCAATCTTTGGACAAACACAATACAAACATATAAAGAGAGGGACAGGGGGACTGATGCCATAAAGAAATCACTCTTTACTTAGTCTCGCCGATGGAGCAACTGCTTGTATATGTCGTACTACTCGACCCGTCTCTGCTCGACAGAACCTTCGGAGGACGCTTCCTCAGCCTAGTAGCTGGACTTTACCTTAATACCCAGCTTAAGCCCAACCCTGTGGACTGACTCTTCGAACACCTAGAGCCCTCTTAGGATCTCCTAATGAAATCCCGGGTATTCTATGAATACCAGAAATGAACCTATCTATCGAACCCTAGGATCTGAGACTAATTCTCAGAAACAAAGAAAACGAAACACTATCTAAGAAAAATAAACTTCTACTGAACCCGAGTCTCTAAGTGACTTATGTACTAGAGAAAAATGTACACTTAAAGTCACTAAATGACTCAGATCGAGTGGAGAGGAATGATTTCAACTGAGGAAGGCCTGGGGTATTTATAGCAGCTTTCTGGAGTGAATTTTTCCAAGAATTTTCATGTGGGACTTGGACTAGGCATCCGGGATGCCCGTCCTGGCCTGTTGACCAGGTCAGGACGCCCATCCTGATTCGGGACACCCACCTCGACGTCTGAACTTCTGAAAAATTGCGTTTTTGCCCCGAAATTTGCCATTTTTTTATACTTTTCACCTGACACTTCCAAAATCATAAAAACTGTGAAATTAAGTTAATAACAAACAATTAAGACCAATTTGCCCTCAATTTTACCCTAAATTATGCCTAAAAACATGCTAAACATGTGATATGATTTATGCATATCAGATAACCCCACAGTTAGCTTTTTGCTTGTCCTCAAGGAAAGTCTACCTGAAGTTAGTGATTCTAAATCATATGTGCAGTCACTTAAATTTCCTAGTCATGTTTTTATTCCAAAAATTATTCAGACAATTCTTAACACAGGTGTGACTGGTTAGGTTGCTATGACAAGGTCTCAAATGTCTCTAGTAGATTGTTATAATCAAGCAGGTTAACAACTTAACAACTAGATTGAACTCTTTTCTCAGTCACAAGGTCTTCCTGATGTGTAGTGTGTGTACTAGTCTAGACCAGATCATCAACACAATATACTCTCGTCTTAACTACTACCAGATAACACTTTGACCCGTCGCTAGACATACTAACAACAGACAACTTTCTGAGTTCTGAGCCTTGGTGATCAGATTTTAATTATTTAGCATTTATTGATTGTTTTTCTTTTATAGATTCAGGGTATTTTGAGTCTGCTTTGAACACGTCAACTTTAACTACCCATGTAGCGAGTCCCACTCCGATGACTCCCAGACCTACACGACCTTAGGGCATCAGGCTTTAAGTTCCCCTAAGGAGTGGTGCTCGAGTAGCAAAGGCCGCTGACAAACTACCTTATTTAATTAACTCTTTTTTTTCCTTTCACTTTTAGCTCAGAGTCTCATCTAGTCATTCTAATTGCCAATACATCCACAACTGATCTAATCTTATCTAGTTAAGTTTTGAAAAGGTAATTGGCTGAGGTCTCTAATCCAGACTAAGTTGTGCTCAATTATCAGGAATTCTCTATTCCTAATCAATAAGTTCAAGATAGTCATCATATTGTCTCCTACTAATCATAACATTCTACACACATATCATATACATCAGCAATGTTTTACCAATCATACTGCATTTTGAAGTCTAAAAGAATGAAAAAGTTTGAAAAACTTTTTGGAAGGGTATGAAAATAAGGGGAAAACATGCAAAATAATGCAAAACATTTTCTCAAACTACTACAGTGCACTGTGCACTGCTACCCCACACTTAAGTCTGACACTGTCATCAGTGTTCATGCATATCTAATTACCCCACACTTATTTGAAAACAAGAAGAGATAGAAACAAAACAGATAGCTCATACCCCACACTTATTCGACTAACTAAGGGTAAGAGAGAAAATAAAGCAACAAAACAAGAAGGATAATAGAAATAACAAAACAGAACACAAAACAAAGAAAATAAAATAAAAGTAAAGGAATATGAGGATTAGAAAAACTCCCTTCATGTCTCGAGCAGAAGGGTCTTCTCTGATCTGTCAATTGGCTCTTCACCTTAGCCATGTGCTATTGCTGAGGTGTTCTTGACTCTGTAAGCTCTAGATACTGGAACGGATGACGTCAGCTCCGATCCTTCATTGTCGAGCTCCAGGTAGTGGCCTATTCCTTTGATGAATGGCTCGAGCCCCACAGACTGTTTCCTCGAATTATTTGCAAAGTTTCTCGTAATCGTAGCAACGTGTCCAGAAGGAACGTGTCTAGGAATGAGACTTCTTTGGATTGGTGTGCCTACCTGCCAATGTCAGTGAAGGTATTGCATGCAAGTTTTGAATGGCAAAAAAGATACCTGAAGCTTTGGTGAAGCCGTGGTGGTAGGAGGCTCCAGTGGTGTAGATCTGGGCCCAAGTATTTGAGACTTCCTCGGGGAAGTTTCTCACAGCTGATTGGTATGCAGGGGATGCAAGCTCCTCCATTGCTATGCTCCTGATACAATGCCAAATTCCTCTATATCCTTCGACCCTTCGATACCACTTGGTAGATCACTTGCTTGCACTAGTCTGGCTTTAATTGTTGCCAGTATCTCATCTGTTGATTCTGTGGGTAGTTGTTTTGCTGTGGTGGTATCTTCTGAAAGTTTCCAGCTTCCGAATTATTCCTCAGCTAAATCCCGTATGATTTCTCCAGCTGGGATTGTATGCGTCTCCCATTGGAGTAGCATTCTGCAGCAACCTACTCCTACCTCTGTTGGAATGGTCAGTATTCCATTCACATAGCAATTCCCGCTAAAGTGAAGTTCTTGGCAGACTTCACAGATTTGATACACAGACTGAACGTTTCTTCCTAAGACATTGGCACTCTGAATCTGGAAAACACTTCTCATAGAATCTGTTATTTGGCAAGCATCGCATGATTGTATCAAGGATACAGAATTCTTGAATATTGCTTTCAACACTTTCCGGACAGTGTTGATAGCAATCAATTGGTCTCCCGTAGATTCTTGCAATGCTTCAGAATCGTGTGGCCTTCGCCCTTCCGAGATACATCCTTTGCTTACTTACTCTGCAACAATTCGAAATAGAAAAAACGGATCTTCCTAGTAGTAATATTCCAAATCAACAAAGATTTTCTTCTTTTGTGGATAAGTCATATCACTTGGGAATAATTAGCAACTAGATAATTAGTAATATCAGTAAACCATGGAGGAGAATCATTATTCATAGCAAACAATGAAAATAAATTCTCCTTCAAAAATTTATCAGATACTACAGTCTTGTCAATAGCCTCTAACTCGGGGTTTTCTAATCTAGACCAAAGGTTTGCTTTCTAGATTTTTAGCCCTTTCTCTTATCCCATCTTTCTATATTGAATTCAATAGAACTTAACTAATCAATCTTGGTTCATCATTATTTTTATTGAACAGATATCTCAGAGTAAAGTAATCAAATAAACCTAGCATGACCTAAGAAAATGCTATTTTTTCCAAATTAACACCTAAGCCAAAAATTGACAGCTCAAAAGAAAATAAAAATATTCTTTCCTCATTTCCATTTTTTTTTGAAAATAGAAATAACACGAAAAAGAGCAGCAAATGTACAACTAAGGTAAAAAAAACAAATAAGGCAAGAGATAGGGTTGAAGAACAGCTTACTATTGAACGAGAAAAATACATTTTTTCGACTTTTTTAAATTTAAATTTTTTTTCTTTTTATATTTTATTTCGAAGGTAGTTAAATTTCCTCAATATGGTTTTAGAATAATTTTCTAAAATTTGATTATCCTAAATGTCTTAATTTCAGATAATATCTAAAATTAGTTAGTTATGATAACCCTATATTTCGGAAAGTGATTGTCAAACTAGCATAAGATAAGTGTAGGTCTAAAGTCTAGGTTACTACTGTTACCTATCATAAGTTTCTAGAATTGTGGCCAATAATCCTAAATTCATTTTGATATTTCCCCGGCAACGACGCCAAAAATCTGATGGCTTCCCGACTTATATGCTAAATAGGTGTTGTTTACCCTATGTTGATTATGAGTAATTAAGGACTTAGATTGACTAATTGTCACTTTTAGTCTCTATGTTGTCACTTAATCAACCAGAACCCAAGGCAGAGTACCTATCGTGTAGCTAGTCTGTTGGAAAGTATCTACGATTTTATTAAATTAAATATCGTACTCCCAGGGAAGTGATAACGACTTAGTAGTAACTAGCCTCTTACCCTAACTCTTATCTTATGATTTAGTTATGCAATCGTCATCAATAACTTTGATGAGAGGGTGATTCATTCTCCACTAGGTTTATGTCTATTTAAGCCTAAAAGTGTTTTATAGATAATGTCCTGATTCTATGTTATACTGTTCCTACATGTTGACTGACCTATCTTCGAGTGTTTTAGACATGTCTTGGCCTGGATTACAACTATGTTCTGAGTCTAAAGGTGTACCACATCTGAGTCAACTAATAAACCGCCCCATCGCCATTGACAGCCCTACTCACGGTTTGAGCTAAAGGCATCCATGAAAGCCCTATGTCACTTAGGGGATCATGTCGCTCGCCCTAACGCCGGCATAAAAATGCAACTCAACCTACTTAGACTACTCTAACAAATAGGGTGTTCCGCAGGTTATTTTATCTAATATGGCAGACACCAATACTAATTGATGTCTGTTAAACTAAACAGGTTATGAATAGACCGTGGTTAGGAATTATCTATAACCCTAACTTTAGTTTAAAAGAAACTACATTAGACATGCAGACATAATGAATATTAAGCAGGTGGCTATTTTCGGAAAATCATAAGAACTTCAACACATATAACAGATACTCATAAAAATCATAATCTAATAGTCATAATCAATCTTTGGACAAACACAATACAAACATATAAAGAGAGGGACAGGGGGACTGATGCCATAAAGAAATCACCCTTTACTTAGTCTCGCGGATGGAGCAACTGCTTGTATATGTCATACTGCTCGACCCGACTCTGCTCGACAGAACCTTCGGAGGACGCTTCCTCAGCTTAGTAGCTAGACTTTACCTTAATACCCAGCTTAAGCCCAGCCCTGTGGACTGACTCTTCGAACGCCTAGAGCCCTCTTAGGATCTCCTAACGAAATCACGGGTATTCTATGAATACCAGAAACAAACCTATCTATCGAACCCTAGGATCTGAGACTAATTCTCAGAAACAAAAAAACGAAACACTATCTAAGAAAAATAAACTTCTACTAAACCCGAGTCTCTAAGTGACTTATGTACTCGAGAAAAATGTACACTTAAAGTCACTAAATGACTCAGATCGAGTGGAGACGAATGATTTTAATTGAGGAAGGCCTGGGGTATTTATACCAGCTTTCTAGAGTGAATTTTTCCGAGAATTTCGATGTTGGACTTGGACCAGGCATCCGGGACGCCCGTCCTGGCCAGTTGACCAGGTCAGGACGCCCATCCTGATTCGGGATGCCCACCCCGACGTCTGAACTTTTGAAAAATTGCATTTTTCCCCGAAATTTGCCATTTTCATCTACTTTTCACTTGACACTTCCAAAATCATAAAAACTGTGAAATTGAGTTAATAAAAAACAATTAAGACCGATTTGCCCTCAATTTCACCCTAAATTATGCCTAAAAACATGCTAAAAATGTGATATTATTTATGCATATCACCTTCTGAGATTTTATGGTCTTTTTTTTAGTTTTGGAGTTAAAATGCGAGTTTTTTCTGGTAAAAACCATAGCAGGCTTGGACTCTGGCAACCTTTAGGCGTAATTTTGAAGAAACGTTTCTGGGGAGGAAAGACTCGTTGAAGGCGGAGTGGCGAGACTTTAAGAAAAAATAAATCTTAGAAACTGATAGGAACTTTATTCTCAAGTTAACATGTCGAACTCTGATAACATTGAAGTCCCTCTCCCGATAGTTGAAGTCGTGTCTAGTTTGTCAGCATCCACCTTGGTGGACAGGTTGACTGATGATAGCTCCAGCTTTTTGAGTGATGAGAGTGTGGTTAGCAGTGCGGGGCAAACCCTTCAAATCAACATGGCATTTTTTGTGGTGCTGAGTGTCCAAGCTTCGATCGATTAATCTTTTGATGGTCTTACTATCCCAGTGGTTGTTCCCTAAGATCCAAACTTCCTTAAGACAACTTATGCCGGAGTGACCGCCACCGGCTTGACAACTAGGGAGCTACCTGACCCCAACATCCTTCATAGGGAGGGTGCTGACTCCGACTCATCCGAAGAGCCCCCGAAGACCAAGAGAAGATTGCCGGGAGACTTTGTCCTCAAGAACAATACCATAGGGCTCGAACTTTCCACCTTAGCTTTAGAGGTTGACCGAAGTAGGTTTACGATGTTCTATATACTGGTATGTGGGGCCATGTCAGATTACTTTGTCCTCATTCCTGTTGATCACTTTTTGGTAGGTCTTAGTATTCCCTTAGACCTTACTTTCTGCGATTTCTTGAACATGATTAGATCCCAGCCTGCTCATGTTTATCCTAATGGAGTTAGGTATTTCGTTGCCCTGACCGTGTTATGTAGGAGAATTGGGGTAGAGGTCTCTGAGCTAATACATAGAACTTTCTTCATCATGCTTTGCATTAACAACCATACTTTCCCACTTCGCCCCCATCCTAGCATGGTCACCCTCTTCGAACCCCCTCCAAATAAATTAGGACTGTGGAGAGAGCACTGGGTTTGTGTGGAGTCCAAGTCGGGCTTCCCATTTTACCCCATGTGTAAGGTACTTCGCGCTTGGTATCCCGTGAAAAAGAATACAAAGTACTCGGACTCCGATAGAAAGTTTTTGGATTATGTCTGGAGTGACCTTGAGGATGACCATAGAAGCCAAACAAAAGTCTTCCTGACTAGTGAACTTGATATGCATAAATCATATCACTTTTTTAGCATGTTTTTAGGCACAATTTAGGGCAAAATTGGAGTTAAATCGTTCTTAATTGACTATTATTAACACAATTTCGTAGTTTTTGTGATTTTGGAAGTTTCAGGTGAAATATGCGAGAAAATAGCAAATTTCGGGGTAAAAACGTGATTTTTGGAAGTTCAGAAGTTAGGACGGGCGTCCCAACCCTATCAAAGCACCGAGACGGGCGTCTTGACCCGGTCAATAGATCTGGACGGGCGTCCCAAACCCATGAACAGTGTCCCACAACTTTTTCTGAAGAGAAATTCACTCAGCTTCCCCGCTATAAATACCATAGGCCTTTTACAGTTGAAATCATCCCTCTCCACTCAATATGAGTCATTTAGTGGATCATTCGATCCCACTCCACTTGATCTGAATCATTCAGTGGCTTCCAGTACACAGTTTTCTACTGTTTACATGATTAGATCCCAGCCTGCTCATGTTTATCCTAACGGAGTTAGGTATTTCGTTGCCCTGACCGTGTTATATAGGAGAATTCGGGTAGAGGTCTCCGACCTTGTCCCTCTCTTTATATTTTTGTACTGTGTTTGTCCAAAGACCCATTTGATTATTAAATTATGATATTATGAATTTGTGTTTTACATGTTGAAGATATTTACATTTTTCCGGAAAGGTCACCGGCTTAATTATCATTATGACTGTATGTCTACTTGCTCTTTTAAATTAGATGAACGGTTATAGATAATTCCTAACCACGGTCTAATCATAATCTGTCTAGTTTAACAGGCTTTAATTTAGGGCTTTGTGTGAGGATGGAAGCATTAAGGTCTGCCATATTAGATGAAATAACCTATAGATCACCATGTTTGTTAAGGTAGTCTAAGTAGTTTGAGTTCGTGTGTTTATGCC
Source organism: Asclepias syriaca (assembly GCA_027405835.1). Lineage (NCBI taxonomy): Eukaryota > Viridiplantae > Streptophyta > Magnoliopsida > Gentianales > Apocynaceae > Asclepias > Asclepias syriaca. The sequence continues at coordinate 20,050,787 of CM049926.1, read as the reverse complement.
GGCGTTAGGGCGAGCGGCATGATCTCCTGAGTGACACAGGACTTTCATGGATGCCTTTAGCTCGAACCGTGAGTAGGGCCGTCAATGGCGATGGGGGGGTATATCAGATAACTCAGATGTGGTACACAAGTAGAATCAATATATAATTGCAATCTAGACCAAGATATATCCAAAATATTCGAAGATAGGTTAATCAATATGTAGGAACAATATAACATATATCAGAACACTATCTATAAAATACTCTTGCATGCTCAGTCAAGCGTTCTGCCAATCTGTACGCTGCGTCCAATGTATCCATGACACCTCTCCTGATATGCCGGAATGGAAGGGAAGAGCATAAAAGGATGTGCCACAGATGTGACGGTCATGGAGGAAGTAATACGAGCGCGTTTTGGAGCCATCTGTTTGAGAACGTTCGAGAGAATTTGAGAAATTTGGCGGGAAAGAAAATTTGAATTCGAATTCTGGAGGTAAATTCGAATTCAGAAGGATGGATTTTAAATTTTTTGGCGGGAAATTTGAATTTTGGAAGGAAATTCAAAAGTTCAAATTTTGGAGGGAAATTTGAATTTGGAAATTTCAAGAGTTTGCCAAAAATTTGTAGAGAGAAGGTGGAGAGAATTTTGTAGAGAGATGATTTTTGGTGGTTGAGTTGGGAGGAAATGGGAAGAAAATTGGGTTTTTGTAGAAGGGGGTCGCCCTCTACCTCGGGATGTGTGCCACTTCCGAATTTTTTTTTCATAATTCCCTGCAAATCTTAATACACCAAAAAAAATTATAATTTTTAACAAGTCTTCACGTTTAGCCTATAAAATTCAGAAGTTGTTAAAAACCCTTGCAAAAAATCTCAATCTCTTTTCAAAAATCATAACTACCCTAATTATATCCTAACCTCTATTCAGCAAAATAAATCTTAGAAAAACAAAAGACTAAAAATAAATTGTATTTTTAACACATTTGTTTTTCATAAATAATTGAAAAATAAAATGACTGAAGAAAAATTACCGAATAAAATAAAAGACCCTTTTAAAAATTTGAAAATAAAATGTAGGGGTCAATTATTAAACTTTAGTTCAAACAGTTTATTTGCTGAAAAATAAAAAGAATCTTCCCTTTTCAATGTCCTTTATTCCTTACCTCTCGCATCTCTACTCGCATAGCTCTCATTTCATCCCTTTGCCTACCCTGCTCACTTCGTATGTCAGCTAACTCTTTGGGCAGGACTGTGAACTGGAGATTTTTTAGGTTCTTCTCTTAGAGGAAAGGTTTCTTCAGAAGGGTCCTCTTCCGTGGGACTGGGTTCACGGGTGTTCAGTAATCTTCTCACTAAATCACTGGTGTCTAGGCTTGAGTTTATTTCTATAGGTTGTGGAGGAAGGTTCTCCCGTGGTATTTTTGGTTCAGGCCTAGATGGTCCTTCTGGTTTCGTCTTCTTTCGACCTAGAGAGTCGGGATTTTTTGTTTTCTTTGCTTGGTTTGTAGCTGCTCTTATTCTCTTCATCTATGAGTGTAAAGTCTGGCTAGGAAAACAAATAATAGAACAAATAACAAAAACAGAAAGAAAGAAAAAAAAACAAAATACGCATAAATTTAAAAACATGAAAAATATTTTTGAGTTTTAAATTTTTTTTTCGAAAGCAGTTAAATTTCCTTAATACGGTTTTAGAATAATTTTCTAAAATTTGATTATCATAAATGTCTTAATTTCATTTCAGATAATATTTAAAATTAATTAGTTATGATAACCCTATATTTAAGAAAGTGAATGTTTACGGTTAAAAGTTGTAACTTTTAAAGTTATTTCAGGTTATATATATATGATTTGGTTATTATGATATATTATTATTTGTTTAATAATATATATAAATATAAATATATATATATATATCAAGAATATATTATTTTTGGTATTTTTGGATAGTTACCTAAAAGCAAAATCGTGAGGGTTTATGCCTAAAGATTAAGCCCAACAATACAGGGTCAAATCAGGTATGATTCGTTTCTTTGTTCTTAATAATCTGGTCTTGTAGGATTAGGCTAACTAAAAAGCTTAAAATAATGTTGCACCTTTAATAATGCTTCTATACATCAATTTATAATTTGATGGTTAAGTTTTAAATTTTTTAAAGATTAAGTTTCGGTTTTTCTGTTTACTGTTAAAAAGCTATAACTTTTAAGGTTATTTCAGGTTATATATATGATTTGGTTATTATGATATATTATTATTTGTTTAATAATATATATATATATATATATATATATATATATATATATATCAAGAATATATATTATTTTTGGTATTTAATTGATAAGTTCAAACACATGCATAAGAAACTTAAGAATTAAGAAATTAAACTTCAGTGAAGACGAAAATCTTTTGGTTTTCAATTTAATTTGATTTTGGATAAAGTCAATTAATAAAATTGATTTTTTCAAAAATTTTCGTTTTCTTGGAAATTCAAAATTAAAGAATTCAGTTTTTATTTAGAATTTATAATGAATAAGGCTATCTTTTTTACAGTGTCCATGAGTTTATTATGAATTTGGTGGGTAAGTTATTAATTTGACATTTGGTTGTGCTATAACATTTTTAATGTATAATAGCAGTATGTTATATATAGGTTGATTATATATATATATATATATATATATATATATATATATATGAATCGTCAGAAATTGGCTATATCCTTCGTGTCGCCCAGGAAATCTTGTCTTATAATGCCTGCAAAATAAAAGAGTTCAGAACATAGGGTGAAGGGACTCTGATGAACCCTCCGATGATAAAGTCAGTATTTAGATCTTGATTAGAGACTATTCAATTTTGCAGAGTTTTTGTTTAATAATCTGACCCCTTTTACCTTTACGGGGGTGGCTTTTATAGATACCTGCCACGCTGAGAAATAGGTAGGTTGGGTGGTGTGATCCAGAAATCTGGTAATTACCGAATTCAACATTTAAATCTGATTGCCCTCTAGTTTAGGGGGATTTGGGAGAATCTCTCAGAGTCTTTTAAGACTTGATTTTAGTTAAATGGAACTTTCTAGGAAGTCTATAGAATTAAGTTACTGAGCTTGAAGTCGAGCTTCGGGCTTAGCTCTATCAGCGAAGTAAGTTGCTAGAAAGGCATAAGTGAGAACTTCGCCTCATTGCATGACAAAACTATGGGTCCTGATACGCGAAAATCGTATCACCTTTTTAGCATGTTTTTATATATGATTTAGGGTGAAATTGAGGGTAAATTGATCTTAATTGTTTATTATTTACTTAATTTCACAGTTTTTATAATTTTGGAAGTGTCAGGTGAAAAGTAGACGAAAACAGCAAATTTTGGGGCAAAAACACAATTTTTGGAAATGCTGACTTAGTCAAAGGCTCAGGACGGGCGTCCCGACCCAGTCAAAGCACCGAGACGGGCATCTAGGACTCGGGACGGGCGTCCCGACTTGGTCAACAGATCAAGTCCCACATCGAATTTTTGATGATGTGGGAAGTTGCTATAAATACCCTAGGCCTCCAGTAGTTGATTTCATTCCTCTCCACTCGATCTGAGTCATTAAGTGGTTTCCAGTGTACACTTCTCTAGTACACAACTCACTCAGAGACTCGGATCTCAGTTTTCTTTCTTGTTAGTGTTTTGTTATAGTTTCTGAGAAATAGTCTCAGATCTTAGGCTTCTATAGATAGGTTCGTTTCTGGTATTCATAGAATACCCGGGATTTCGTTAGGAGATCCTAAGAGGGCTTTAGGCGTTCGAAGAGTCAGTCTACAGGGCTGGGCTTAAGCTGGGTATTAAGGTAAAGCCCAGTTACTAGGCTGAGGAAGCGTCCTCCGAAGGTTCTGGCGATTAGAGTAGGGTCAAGCAGTAACGGCATATACAGCAGTACGCTCCATCGGCGAGACTTCGTAAAGGGTGATTTCTTTATGGCATCGGTCCCCCTGTCCCTCTCTTATATGTTGTTATTGTGTTTGTCCAAATAACAGTTCTGAATACCCGATTATGATTATTATGAATATTTGTTATATATGCTGAAGTTATTATGTTTTTCTAGAAATTGCCACCTGCTTAAATATTCATTATGTCTGCATGTCTAATGCCGTTCTTTTAAACTGAAATTAGGGTTATAGACAATTCCTAACCACGGTCTATTCATAACCTGTTTAGTTTAACAGGCATCAATTAGTATTGGTGTCTGCCATACTAGATAAAATCATCTGCGGAACACCCTGTTGGTTGAAAGTAGTCTAGGTAGGCTGAGTAGAGTGTTATGCCGGTGGTTATGAGAGGAGCAGTATGATCCCCGAAGTGACATAGGGCGTTCATTGCTGACTTTTGTCCGAGCCGTGAGTAGGGCCGTTACCCTTAACGATGGGGCGGTAGCGTAGAGACTCAGATGTGGTACACCTTTAGACTCAGAACATAGTTGCAATCCAGGCCAAGACATGTCTAAAATACTCGAATATAGGTCAATCAACGTATAGTAACAGTATAACATAAAATCAGGATCTCATCTATAAAACACTTTCAGGTTTGGTTAGACTTAAACCTAGTGGAGAGTGAATCACCCTCTCATCAAAGTTATTGATGAAGATTGCATAACTGGATTATATGATAAGAGTTAGGAATAAAGGCTAGTTACTACTAAGTCGTTACCACTTCCCTGGGGGTACGATATTTATTTAATAAAATCGTAGATACTTTCCAACAGACTAGCTACACGATAGGTACTCTGCCTTAGGTTCTGGCTGATTAAGTGACACCATAGAGACTAAATGTGACAATTAGTCAATCACAGTCCTTAATTATTCATAATCAACATATGTTAAAATAACACCTATTTAGCATATCGGCTGGAAACCCATCAGATTTTTGGCGCCGTTGCCGGGGAAATATCGTAATGAATTTAGGATTATTGGCCACAATTCTAGAGACTTATGATAGGTAGCGGTAGTTACCTAGACTTTTGATTTACACTTATCTTATACTAGTTAGACAATCACTTTCCGAAATATAGGATTGTCCCAACTAATTAATTTTAGATGTTATCTGAGATTAAGACACTTAGGATAATCAAATTTTAGAAAATTTTTCTAAAACCATATTGAGGAAATTTACCTGCTTTCTAAATAAAATTCAAAATCCCTAAAAATATTTTTCTTGCTTTTCTATTTTACTTTTCCTCCTATTCTTGTTATTTGTTATTTCTAACCAGACTTTGCACTCAGAGATGAAGAGAACAAGAGCAGCTACTAACCAGGCAAAGAAAACAGAAATCCCTGACACTCCAGGACCAAAGAAGACAAAGCCAGAAGGACCATCTAGGCTTGCACCAGAAATACCACGAGGGACTCTTCCTTCACAACCGGTAGAAGTAAACTCAAGCCGAGATGCCAGTGACCTAGTGAGGAGATTCCTGAACGCCCGTGAGCCTAGTCCCACGGAAGAAGATCCTTCTGAGGATACCTTCCCTCCTAGAGAAGAACCTCAGAGATCTCCAGTTCACCCTCCTGTCCAGAGAGTTCCTATAAATCCACCACCCACTGACCAAACCCAAAATTCACCAACATCTCCTACATACACCCCAACACCTAACGAGCACACCCCTTCATCCAGGGGAAGCACTAACGGTTATCATTCAATGTTGTCTGTGCAGATAGATACATTGGCTCAAAGGGTCTATGAGATGGACCAAGGAATTGCAAGCAGATTGTGTCATTTAGACCAACTCAGTCTAAATATCACAACTAACATGAACCGACTCAGAGCCACGGTCAGTCTTAAGGAGAATCAAGGTGCGCAACTACTCCGGGAGATGGCTGACTTACGCAGTGAGCAGGGCAGGCAACGGGATGAGATGAGAGCCATACGCATAGAAATGCGAAGCATTCGAACAGAGCTACAGGAGATCAGAGATAAGGGTCATTGAAAAAGTGAAGATTCTTTTACTTTTATTCTCAGCAAATAAATTGTTTGAACTAAACCAGAATAATTGACCCCTATTTTTCAAACGTTTTAAAGGGTCATTTATATTCAACAATTTTCTTCAGACATTTTATTTTCAAATTTCTATGAAAAACAAAATTTTTGCAAATGCAGTTTATTTTTCACTAATTAAATTGTACAAACTCAGTTTTTGTTTTCTGAAATCCTTGCTGAATTTAAGTTGGGATAAAATTAGGGTAGTCATGATTTTCGAAAAAGACTGAGGAATTTTTGCATAGAGTTTTTAACAGCTTCTGAATTTGATTGAATAAGCATGAAGACTTGTTAAAAATTAAAAATTATGATTATTTTTGGTATCCTGAGATTTGCAGGGAATTATGAAAAAAAAATTTTTTTTTCAGAATTGGCACGCGTCCCGAAGCAACCCGGGACGGGCGTCCCGAAGGCCGCCCCTTCTGTAAAAATTCATTTTTTTCATTTTCTCTCAAATCTACAACCAAAAATTTATCTCTCTAAAAATATTTCTCTCTACCTTCTCTCTACAAATTTTTGGCAAACTCCCCAAAGTTTAAAAATTTGAGTTTCCCTCCAAAATTTGAATTTTAAACTTCACTCAAAAATTCGAATTTCCCTCCAAAATTCGATTTTCCCACCAAAAAATTCAAAATCCTTCCCTAACCTAATTTCATCCTTCTGAATTCACATTCACCTCCAGAATTTGAGTTTAAAGATTCCTTCCCACCTAAACTCTCTTGTGCGTTCTTAATGGCTCCCAAACGTGCTCGTACAACATCTACCATGACAGTTACCTCAGTGGCACATCCTTTTATGCTGTTTCCCTCCAGCACAGCATACCAAGAAAGATGCCTTGGGTACATTGGGCGTACGATACTGACGGGCAGAACGCTGGATTGGGTAGTAGAACAGACGCTAGGAGTAGAGTCGGAAGTCAGACGCATACTCGACGTGCCACCTTACAGTCGAGTATTCATCGTCACAGAGCCCACATACCTGGAGCTGGTATGTGAGTTCTATGCGTCTTTTACATACCACCAGGAGCAGATCATATTCCGCTTGGGCGGAATAGATCGGTCGATGAGCATGGCCGAGTTCGGCGTCGCCCTAGGTATCTGGTAGAGAGATGAGCTGGATACGCCCGCATACACCACAGCAGTTCGAGACTTGACGTCTGCAGACGTCTCCACTACTTGGGCTCAGATCTGCATGACGGGTGTCCCATACCAGCATGGCTTTGCAAAAGCCACAGGTATTTATCCTACTCTTCGTTACCTGCACGCTATCATTGCACATACATTATCAGGACGACGGACGGCTCCCGGAACTGTCACCCAAATGGAGACATTCCTTCTGTCCAACATGCACATGGGATCTACGGTAGAGATGGTTAGACTCATCACGGTCGTCATGCGAGGATTCGCTACAGACACCAGGAAACAGTGTCTGGGGCTCAGACCGTACATCACCATGCTAGCCCGCTACCTGGAGTTGGACATAGAGGGCTCGGAGCTGACCCTGGTCGCCCTGACCACCGCTCCCACTGATCTTACCATTCTACGGAACATGGGAATGGTTGTCCGGGATGCGAATGGCCGCTACACCATCCACACGGAGCAGCCAGGATAGGCATCGGCATCGGAAGCATGTCCAGTGCATATCCCTCCGTCCGAGACATTCGTGCCACGTACTGCCTTCGAACGACACATGTCGCACGGATTGGCAGAACTATCGGCTCGATACAGTCGAGACATGGACATGATTGACAGACGGCTGGCGATGATGGATGACAGGATCGCCATGAACACCAGCAGGATTGAGGAGATACATCAGGATACTTCCCGACTGGCGGAAAACTTTGAGTTTGACTTTACAACAGACTTTGGTCCACTGGACGACGACCCGCCGGGTTCTTAGTCTCTCTCTCCTTCTTTCCTTTCCTTTCTTTTGCTTTTGTTTTTCTTGTTCTATGTGTATAAACATGTCTGGGCTATATGACGTATGAATCTATGTACAAATTGATTTATAGGACATACAGAATTGTTTGCATTATTTTGTTTTTTTTATGTCTTTCTTACCCATAGTGTGGGTAAGAATCTTTTCTTTGTGTTTTATTTCTTGTTTTCAAATAAGTGTGGGGTAATTAGATATGCATGAACATTGAGGACAGTGTCAGAATTAAGTGTGGGGTAGCAGTGCATGGTGCATTGTAGCAGTTTGCAAAAGTTTTTGCATGCTTTTTGCTTGTTTTCCCCATATTTTCACACTCTTCCAAAATTTTTCAAAATTTTCCATCTTTCAGACTTCTAAATGCAGTATGCCTGGTTAAACAATTGCTTATGTCTATGATATGTAGGTAGTATGTTATGGTTAGTAGGTGATAATTGATGACTATTGCTGAACTAATTGATTAGGAATAAGGAATTCCTGATAACTGAGCGCAACTTTGTCTGGATTAGAGACCTCAGCCAATTACCTTTTCAAGACTGAACTAGATAAAATTAGACCAATTGTGGATGTTTTGACAATTAGAATGACTAGATGAGACTCCGAGCTAAAAGTAAAAAGAAATTAAAGAAAGTTAATTAAATAAGGGTAGTTTGCCAGCGGCCTTTGCTACTCGAGCACCACTCCTTCGGGGAACTTAAAGCCTGATGCCCTAAGGTCGTGTAGATCTGGGAGTCATCGGAGTGGGACTCGCTACATGGGTAGTTCAAGTTGACGTGTTCTAAGCAGACTCAAACTACCCTACATCTATAAAGAGAATCCATAAATGCTAAATCATTAAAAATCTGATCACCAAGGCTCAGAACTCAGAAAGTTGTCTTTTGTTATTATGTCTAGCAACAGGGTCAAAGTATTATCTGGTGAACGTTAAGACGAGAGTATATTGTGTTGACTATCTGGTATAGACTAGTACACACACTACACATCAGGAAGACCTTGTGACTAAGAAAGGAGTTCAACCTAGTTGTTGAGTTGTTTTCTGCTTGACTATAACAATCTGCTAGAGACATTTGAGACCTTGTCATAGCAACCTGACTAGTCAGACCTGTGTTAAGAATTGTCTGAATAAATTTTTGGAATAAAAACATGACTAGGAATTGAAGTGACTGCACTATGATTTAGAATCACTAACTTCAGGTAGACTTTGCTTGAGGACAAGCAAAAAGCTAAGTGTGGGGTTATCTGATACTTGAAAATTGTATCACCTTTTTAGCATGTTTTTATACATGATTTAGGGTGAAATTGCGGGTAAATTGATCTTAATTGTTTATTATTTACTTAATTTCATAGTTTTTATAATTTTGGAAGTGTCAGGTGAAAAGTAGACGAAAACAGCAAAATTTGAGGTAAAAACGCAATTTTTGGAAATGCTGACTTAGTCAAAGGCTCAGGACGGGCGTCCCGAATCCGAGACGGGCATCCCGACCCAGTCAAAGCACCGGGACGGGCGTCCCGACTTGGTCAACAAACCAGGACGGGCATCCCAATCCGGGACGGGCGTCTCCAACCCCCAGATCAAGTCCCACATCGAATGTTTGATGAAAAATCACCCCGGGAAGCTGCTATAAATACCCTAGGCCTCCAGCAGTTGATTTCATTCCTCTCCACTCGATCTGAGTCATTAAGTGGTTTCCAGTGTACACTTCTCTAGTACACAACTCACTCAGAGACTCGGATCTCAGTTTTCTTTCTTGTTAGTGTTTTGTTTTAGTTTATGAGAAATAGTCTCAGATCTTATGCTTCTATAGATAGGTTCGTTTCTGGTATTCATAGAATACCCAGGATTTCGTTAGGAGATCCTAAGAGGGCTATAGGCATTCGAAGAGTCAGTCCACAGGGCTGGGCTTAAGCTGGGTATTAAGGTAAAGCCCAGTTACTAGGCTGAGGAAGCGTCCTCCGAAGGTTCTGGCGAGTAGAGTCGGGTCAAGCAGTAACGGCATATAAAGCAGTACGCTCCATCGGCGAGACTTCGTAAAGGGTGATTTCTTTATGGCATCGGTCCCCCTGTCCCTCTCTTATATGTTGTTATTGTGTTTGTCCAAATAACAGTTCTGAATACTAGATTATGATTATTATGAATATTTGTTATATATGCTGAAGTTATTATGTTTTTTTAGAAATGGTCACCTGCTTAAATATTCATTATGTCTGCATGTCTAATGCCGTTCTTTTAAACTGAAATTAGGGTTATAGACAATTCCTAACCACGGTCTATTCATAACCTGTTTAGTTTAACAGGCATCAGTTAGTATTGGTGTCTGCCATACTAGATAAAATAATATGCAGAACACCCTGTTGGTTGAAAGTAGTCTAGGTAGGCTGAGTTGAGTGTTATGCCGGCGGTTATGAGATGAGCAGTATGATCCCCGAAGTAGCATAGGGCATTCATTGCTGACTTTTGTCCGAGCCGTGAGTAGGGCCGTTACCCTTAACGATGAGGTGGTAGCGTAGAGACTCAGATGTGGTACACCTTTAGACTCAGAACATAGTTGCAATCCAGGCCAAGACATGTCTAAAATACTCGAATATAGGTTAATCAACATATAGTAACAGTATAACATAAAATCAGGATCTCATCTATAAAACACTTTCAGGTTTGGTTAGACTTAAACCTAGTGGAGAGTGAATCACCCTCTCATCAAAGTTATTGATGAAGATTGCATAACTGGATTATAAGATAAGAGTTAGGAATAAAGGCTAGTTACTACTAAGCCGTTACCACTTCTTTGGGAGTACGATATTTATTTAATAAAATCGTAGATACTTTCCAACAGACAAGCTACACGATAGGTACTCTGCCTTAGGTTCTGGCTGATTAAGTGACACCATAGAGACTAAATGTGACAATTAGTCAATCACAGTCCTTAATTATTCATAATCAACAGGGTAAAATAACACCTATTTAGCATATCGGCTGGAAACCTATCAGGTCCCGCCATGCACATTGGGCGGACACATCCGCTTGCAGTGTCAGCTTTCTTCCCATGTAAGCGCAGGGGTATTTAATATTCCTCAGTGGCCCCTCGTCGAAGTGGAAGAATGGTTCTTCTTTCACCTCGATGTAACCGAAGCTTCGTCGTATTTCTCTTCGATTTGTTAGTTCGGCTTTCCTTCTGTGGATTTGGTAAAGGACTGAGCGATGCTCCACCTTGAAGACGGCAAGAGCCGAAGAGTTGAAGGGGACTTCGGCACTTGCTGCGGGGTTCGAAGCGGCAGGCACTTCGGTTCCCTAGATGATAGCCAGATTTCGTAACTGGGGAGTCTTAATGACATCGTTTGCACTTCTCCATACAAAAGTAATGATGGATATCTGTGTATAGGGAGGCGAATTGACATTTGGTGTGACCTGAACCTGGCTGGAAAGGGGTTTGGGCGAGCTTGCCCGAGAAGCTTCCCATTTTGAATTAGGAAGTTACCCTTTTCGTCTTCCCTCACTCTTCTATAAATAGTTTGAGCTTCCTCTCTTCATAATCTTTTACCTTTCTTCAACCTTTTCTGCAACCGGAAGACTCCCTTGCCAACCTTTGCTCTCGTTTCCTTGTGCTATCAACAAGAGCTCTTCAACTTCCTGAAATCTTTCAAACATCACAAGAGGTAATTAGGCACCCTGATTGGCGGTCTTGATCTCTTTTGGTTATTGTCTGTACTTTTCTTTTTCTTTGATGAACAATGGGAAGGTGGTGGTTCATCAGTTTTGGGGGGAACCTTCTGAGATTTTATGGTCTTTTTTTAGTTTTGGAGTTAAAATGCGAGTTTTTTCAAGTAAAAACCATAGCCGGCTGGGGCTCTGGCAACCTTTAGGCGTAATTTTGAAGAAACGTTTTCTGGGGAGGAAAGACTCGTTGAAGGCAGAGTGGCGAGACTTTAAGAAAACATAAATCTTAGAAACTGATAGGAACTTTATTCTCAGGTTAACATGTCGAACTCTGATAACATTGAAGTTCCTCTCCCGATATTCGATGTCGTGTTTAGTTTCTCAACATCCACCTTGGTGGACATGTTGACTGATGATAGCTCCAACATTTTGAGTGATGAGAGTGTGGTTACTAGTGCAGGGTAAACCCTTCAAACCAACGTGGCATTTTTGTGGTGCCAAGTGTCCAAGCTTCAATCGATGGCTCTTTTGATGGTCTTACTATCCCAGTGGCTGTTCCCTAAGATCCAAACTTCCTTAAGACAACTTATTCCGGAGTGACCGCCACCAGCTTGACAACTAGGGAGCTTCCTGACCCCAACATCCTTCATAGGGAGGGTGCTGACTCCGACTCATCCGAAGAGCCCCCGAAGACCAAGAAAAGATTACCGGGAGACTTTGTCCTCAAGAACAATACCATAGGGCTCGAACTTTCAACCTTAGCTTTAGAGGTTGACCGAAGTAGGTTTACGATGTTCTATATGCCGGTATGCGGGGCCATATCGGATTACTTTGTCCCCATTCCTGTTGATCACTTTTTGGTAGGTCTTAGTATTCCCTTAGATCCTGCTTTCTGTGATTTCTTGAACATTATTAGATCCCAGCCTGCTCATGTTTTTCCTAACGGAGTTAGGTATTTCGTTGCCCTGACCGTGTTATGTAGGAGAATTGGGGTAGAGGTCTCCGAGCTAATACTTAGAACTTTCTTCATCATGCTTTGCATTAACAACCTTACTTTCCCACTTCGCCCCCATCCTAGCATGGTCACCCTCTTCGAACCCCCTCCAAATAAATTAGGACTGTTGAGAGAGCGCTGGGTTTGTGTGGAGTCCAAGTCGGGCTTCCCATTTTACCCCATGTGTAAGGTAATTCGCGCTTGGTATCCCGTGAAAAAGAATACAAAGTACTCAGACTCCAATAGAAAGTTTTTGGATTATGTCCGGAGTGAGCTTGGGGATGACCATAGAAGCCAAACAAAAGTCTTCCTGACTAGTGAACTTGATATGCATAAATCATATCACTTTTTTAGCATGTTTTTAGGCACAATTTAGGGCAAAATTGGAGTTAAATCATTCTTAATTGACTATTATTAACACAATTTCATAGTTTTTGTGATTTTGGAAGTTTCGGGTGAAATATGCGAGAAAATGGAAAATTGCGGGGTAAAAACGTGATTTTCGGAAGTTTAGAAGTCAGGACGGGCGTCCCAACCCTATCAAAGCACCGGGACGGGCGTCTTGACCCGGTCAATAGATCGGGACGGGCGTCCCGAACCCATGAACAGTGTCCCACATCTTTTTCTAAAGAGAAATTCACTCAGCTTCCCTACTATAAATACCCTAGGCCTTCTACAGTTGAAATCATCCCTCTCCACTCAATACGAGTCATTTAGTGGATCATTTGATCCCACTCCACTTGATCTGAATCATTCAGTGGCTTCCAGTACACAGTTTTCTACTGTTTACATGTCATTTAGTGATCTCAGATGTTTTCGTTCAAGTCGATTTTCAGTATACGAGAGTTTCTCGTGTTCTTTATTTTCTGAGAGTATGTCTCAGGATCTTAGAATACGATTAGATAGGGTTTAGTTTTAGTATTCATAGAATACCCGGGATTTCGTTAGGAGATCCTAAGAGAGCACTAGGCGTTCGAAGAATTAGTCAATAGGGCTTTGCTTAAGCCCGGGACGTAAGGTAAAGCCCGAGAAGTAAGGTAAAGCCCGGGACGTAAGGTAAAGCAATAGCTGCTAGGCTGAGGAAGCGTTCTCCGAAGGTTCTGTCGAGCAGAGTCGGGTCAAGAAGTCCAAGATATACAAGTAGTTGCTCCATCAGCGGACCTAATAAAGGGTGAATACTTTATGGTGGTGGTCCCCTTGTCCCTCTCTTTATATTTTTGTACTGTGTTTGTCCAAAGACCCATTTGATTATTAAATTATGATATTATGAATATGTGTTTTGCATGTTGAAGATATTTACATTTTTCCGGAAAGGTCACCAGCTTAATTATCATTATGACTGTATGTCTACTTGCTCTTTTAAATTAGATGAACGGTTATAGATAATTCCTAACCACGGTCTAATCATAACCTGTCTAGTTTAACATGCCTTAATTTAGGGCTTTGTGTGAGGATGGAAGCATTAAGGTCTGCCATATTAGATGAAATAACCTATAGATCACCATGTTTGTTAAGGTAGTCTAAGTAGTTTGAGTTCGTGTGTTTATGCCGGCGTTAGGGCGAGCGACATGATCTCCTGAGTGACACATGACTTTCATGGATGCCTTTAGCTCGAACCGTGAGAAGGGCCGTCAATGGCAATGGGGGGGGGGTGTATATCAGATAACTCAGATGTGGTACACAAGTAGAATCAATATATAATTGCAATCTAGACCAAGATATATCTAAAATATTCGAAGATAGGTTAATCAATATGAAGGAACAATATAACATATATCAGAACACTATCTATAAAATACTCTTGCATGCTCAGTCAAGCGTTCTGCCAACCTGTACGCTGCGTCCAATGTGTCCATGACACCTCTCCTGATATGCCAGAATCGAAGGGAAGAGCATAAAAGGATGTGCCACAGATGTGATGGTCATGGAGGAAGTAATATGAGCGCATTTTGGAGCCATCTGTTTGAGAACGTTCGAGAGAATTTGAGAAATTTGGCGAGAAAGAAAATTCAAATTCAAATTCTAGAGGTAAATTCGAATTCAGAAGGATGGATTTTGGTTAGGGAAGGATTTTTAATTTTTACGCGGGAAATTCGAATTTTGGAAGGAAATTCAAAACTTCAAATTTTGGAGGGAAATTTGAATTTGGAAATTTCAAGAGTTTGGCAAACATTTGTAGAGAGAAGGTGGAGAGAATTTTGTAGAGAGATGATTTTTTATGGTTGATTTGGGAGGAAATGGGAAACAAATTGGGTTTTTGTAGAAGGGGGTCGCCCAAGGGACGCTCGTCCCGACTGCCTCGAGATGCGTGCCACTTCCGGATTTTTTTTTCATAAATCCCTGCAAATCTTAATACACCAAAAACAATTATAATTTTTAACAAGTCTTCACGTTTAGCCTATAAAATTCAGAAGTTGTTAAAAACCCGTGCAAAAAATCTCAATCTCTTTTCAAAAATCATAACTACCCTAATCATATCCTAACGTCTATTCAGCAAAACAAATCTTAGAAAAAACAAAAGACTAAAAATTAATTGTATTTTTAACACATTTGTTTTTCATAAATAATTGAAAAATAAAATGACTGAAGAAAAATTACCGAATAAAATAAAAGACCCTTTTAAAAAATTTGAAAATAAAATGTAGGGGTCAATTATTAAACTTTCGTTCAAACAGTTTATTTGCTGAAAAATAAAAAGAATCTTCCCTTTTCAATGGCCTTTATTCCTTATCTCTCGCATCTCTACTCGCATAGCTCTCATTTCATCCCTTTGCCTACCCTGCTCACTTCGTATGTCAGCTAACTCTTTGGGCAGGAGTGTGAACTGGAGATTTTTGAGGTTCTTCTCTTAGAGGAAAAGTTTCTTCAGAAGGGTCCTCTTCCGTGGGTCTAGGCTCACGGGTGTTCAGTAATCTTCTCACTAAATCACTGGTGTCTAGGCTTGAGTTTATTTCTATAGGTTGTGGAGGAAGGTTCTTCCGTGGTATTTTTGGTTTAGGCCTAGATGGTCCTTCTGGTTTCGTCTTCTTTCGACCTAGAGAATCGGGATTTTCTGTTTTCTTTGCTTGGTTTGTAGCTGCTCTTGTTCTCTTCATCTATGAGTGTAAAGTCTCGTTAGGAAAACAAATAATAGAACAAATAACAAAAACAGAAAGAAAGAAAGAAAAAACAAAATACGGATAAATTTAAAAACATGAAAAATATTTTTGAGTTTTAATTTTTTTTTTCGAAAGCAGTTAAATTTCCTTAATTCGGTTGTAGAATAATTTTCTAAAATTTGATTATCCTAAATGTCTTAATTTCATTTCAGATAATATCTAAAATTAATTAGTTATGATAACACTATATTTCAGAAACTGAATGTTTACGGTTAAAAGTTGTAACTTTTAAGGTTATTTTAGGTTATATATATGATTTGGTTATTATGATATATTATTATTTGTTTAATAATATATATATATATATATATATCAAGAATATATATTATTTTTGGTATTTAATTGATAAGTTCAAACACATGCATAAGAAACTTAAGAATTAAGAAATTAAACTTCAGTGAAGCTGAAAATCTTTTGGTTTTCAATTTAATTTGATTTTGGATAAACTCAATTAATAAAATTGATTTTTTCAAAAATTTTCATTTTCTTGGAAATTCAAAATTAAAGAATTCAGTTTTTATTTAGAATTTATAATGAATAAGGCTATCTTTTTACAGTGTCCATGAGTTTATTATGAATTTGGGGGTAAGTTATTAATTTGACAATTGGTTGTGCTATAACATTTTTAATGTAATAGCAGATGTTATATATATAGGTTGATTATAATATATATATAATATATATATAATATATATATAATATATATATAATATAATATATATATATATGAATCATCAGAAATTGGCTATATCCTTCGTGTCGCCCAGGAAATCTTGTCTTATAATGCCTGCAAAATAAAAGAGTTCAGAACAGAGGGTGAAGGGACTCTGATGAACCCTCCGTTGATAAAGTCAGTATTCAGATCTTGATTAGAGAGTATTCAATTTAGCAGAGTTTTTGTATAATAATCTCACCCCTTTTACCTTTACGGGGGTGGCTTTTATAGATACCTGCCACGCTGAGAAATAGGTAGGTTGGGTGGTGTGATCCAGAGAATCTGGTAATTACCAAATTCTGCATTTAAATTTGATTGCCCTCTAGTTTAGGGGGATTTGGGAGAATCTCTCCGAGTCTTTTAAGACTTGATTTTAGTTAAATGGAACTTTCTAGGAAGTCTCTAGAATTAAGTTACTGAGCATGAAGTCAAGCTTCGGGCTTAGCTCTATCAGCGAAGTAAGTTGCTAGAAAGGCGTAAGTGAGAACTTCGCCTCATTGCATGACAAAACTATGGGTCCCGCCATGCACATTGGGCGGACACATCAGCTTGCCGTGTCAGCTTTCTTCCCAAGTCAGCGCAGGGGTATTTAATATTCCTCAGTGGCCCCTCATCGAAGTGGAAGAATGGCTCTTCTTTCACCTCGATGTAACCGAAGCTTCGTCGTATTTCTCTTCGATTTGTTAGTTCGGCTTTCCTTCTGTGGATTTGGTAAAGGATTGAGCGATGCTCCACCTTGAAGATGGCATGAGCCGAAGAGTGGAAGGCGACTTCGGCACTTGCTCCAGGGTTCGAAGCGGTAGGCACTGGTTCGGTTCCCTAGATGATAGCCAGATTTCGTAACTGGGGAGTCTTAATGACATCGTTTGCACTTCTCCATACAAAAGAAATGATGGCTATCTGTGTATAGGGAGGCAAATTGACATTTGGTGTGACCTGAACCTGGCTGGAAAGGGGTTTGGGCGAGCTTGCCCGAGAAGCTTCCCAATTCGAATTAGGAAGCTACCCTTTTCGTCTTCCCTCACTCTTCTATAAATAGTTTGAACTTCCTCTCTTCATAATCTTTTACCTTTCTTCAACCTTTTCTGCAACCGGAAGACTCCCTTGCCAACCTTTGCTCTCGTTTCCTTGTGCTATCAACAAGAGCTCTTCAACTTCCTTAAATCTTTCAAACATCACAAGAGGTCATTAGACACCCTGAATGCCGGTCTTGATCTCTTTTGGTTATTGTCTGTACTTTTCTTTTTTTTTTGATGAACAATGGGAAGGTGGTGGTTCATCAGTTTTGGGGGGAACCTTCTGAGATTTTATGGTCTTTTTTTAGTTTTGGTGTTAAAATGCGAGTTTTTTTCTGGTAAAAACCATAGCCGGCTGGGGCTCTGGCAACCTTTAGGCGTAATTTTGAAGAAAAATTTTCTGGGGAGGAAAGACTCGTTGAAGGCGGAGTGGCGAGACTTTAAGAAAAAATAAATCTTAGAAACTGATAGGAACTTTATTCTCAGGTTAACATGTCGAACTCTGATAACATTGAAGTCCCTCTCCCGATAGTCGAAGTCGTGTCTAGTTTCTCAGCATCCACCTCGGTGGACAGGTTGACTGATGATTGCTCCAGCATTTTGAGTGATGAGAGTGTGGTTACCAGTGTAGGGCAAACCCTTCAAACCAACGTGGCATTTTTGTGGTGCCGAGTGTCCAAGCTTCGATCGATGGCTCTTTTGATGGTTTTACTGATACGCGAAAATCATATACCCTTTTTAGCATGTTTTTATGTATGATTTAGGGTGAAATTGACAGGAAATCGATCTTAATTGATTGTTATTTACTCAATTTCACAGTTTTTATGATTTTGTAAATGTTAGGTGAAAAGTAGACGAAAACAGCAAAATTTTGGGGTAAAAATGCAATTTTTGGAAATGTTGACTTGGTCAACGGTCTGGGACGGGCGTCCCGACCCAGTCAAACCACCAGGACGGGCATCCCGAAGCACCAGAAGTTGTCCCACATCGAAATTTTTGGAATTTTTCACTCCAGAAAGCTGCTATAAATACCCCGGGCCTCTAGGAGTTGAAATCATCCCTCTCCACTCGATCTGAGTCATTCAGAGACTTCCAGTGTACAATTCTCGAGTACACAAGTCACTGAGAGACTCAGGTTTCAGTTTCAGTTTTCTTTCTTTCGTTAGTGTTTCGTTTTCTTAGTTTCTGAGAAATAGTCTCAGAGCTTAGGTTTCGATAGATAGGTTCGTTTTTGGTATTCATAAAATACCGGGATTTCGTTAGGAGATCCTAAGAGAGAGATTGGGTGCGTGTTCTTAGTCAGATTAGGGCAATTTTCTTAAGCCAGGGATGTAAGGTAAAGCAATTGCTACTAGGTCTAAGGAGCGTTCTCCGAAGGCTCTGCCGAGCAGAGTAGGATCGAGCAGTCAGGAGCATACAGGAGCTACAGCGCCGGCTGGACCTGCATAGAGTGGTGATTACTTTATGACAGTGGGTCCCCTAGACGAGGTTCTGTATGTTTACGAATTATTTTATCTAAATATTAATTTGAATATCAGATTACGATTCTTATGAATATTTGTTTATATGTTCAAGTTGTTATGTTTTTACGGAAATAGCCACCTGCTTAAATATTCATTATGTCTGCATGTCTAATGTGCTCTTTTAAACTAATGTTAGGGTTATAGACAATTCCTAACCACGGTCTAATCATAACCTGTTTAGTTTAACAGGCATCAATTAGTATTGGTGTCTGCCATGCTAGATAAAATAACTTGCTGAGCACCCTGCTTGTTAGAGTAGTCTAGGTAGGCCGAGCTGAGTCCGATTATGCCGGCGGCTAGGGCAAGCAACATGATACCGAAGTGACATAGGGTACCGTTCATGGATGCCTTCGTCCCGAACCGTGAGTAGGGCCGTCATTAAGGTAGGGCGGTTTATTAGAGACCTCGGATGTGGTACGCCTTTAGACACAGAACATAGTTGCAATCCAGGCTAAGATGCATCTAAAATACTCGAAGATAGGTCAATCAACATGTAGGAACAGTATAACATAGAATCAGGACCTCATCTATAAAACACTTTTAGGCTTAATTAAACTTAAACCTAGTGGAGAATGGATCACCCTCTCATCAAAGTTATTGATGAAGATTGCATAACTGGATCATAAGATAGCAGTTAGGATAAAAGGCTAGTTACTACTAAGTTGTTGCCACTTCCCTGGGAGTACGATATTTACTTAATAAAATCGTAGATACTTTCCAACATACTAGCTACACGATAGGTACTCTGCCTTAGGTTCTGATTGATTAAGTGACAATAATTGAATGCTAAGTGACAGTTAGTAAGACTCAGTCCTTAATTACTCATAATCGACATAGGTAAATAAAGCCTATCTTTTAGCATACCAATCGGAACTGCATCAGATTTTTGGCACCGTTGCCGGGGAAATATCATAATGAACTTAGGATTCCTGATCAAAATTCTAGAGGCTTATGATAGGTAACGGTAGTAACCTAGACCTTAGACCTAACACTTATTTTCTACTAGTTAGACAATCACTTTCCGAAATATAGGGTTATCATA
The DNA here is from genome assembly GCA_027405835.1 of Asclepias syriaca. Taxonomy (NCBI): domain Eukaryota; kingdom Viridiplantae; phylum Streptophyta; class Magnoliopsida; order Gentianales; family Apocynaceae; genus Asclepias; species Asclepias syriaca. The sequence continues at coordinate 20,030,775 of CM049926.1, read as the reverse complement.
ACTAATTGATTTTAGATATTATCTGGAATTATGACACTTAGGATAATCAAATTTTAGAAAATGATTCTAAAACCATAACATTCGAAAAAAAAAATTTTAATTTTAAAACCCGAAAAAATGTATTTTTCTTGCTCATTGGTAAGTTGTTCTTTTCCCTATCTCTTGTTCTTTCTTAGTTGTTTTCTTAGTTTCTCTTTTTCGTTTTTTTCCCTATTACTTAATTTCGAAAAAAATAAAATGGAAATGATGATAGAATATTTTTCTGAGTTGTCAATTTTTGGCTCAGGTTTTAATCTGGAAGAAATATCATTGTGGAATTTTCTTAGGTCATGCTTAGTCTATTAGACAGAATCATGAAATAAAATTTTCTTTAATAGAAAAACCTCTGAGTATTCTAATGAGAAAGGATGTTCCTTTTGTTTGATGATAAATGCATGAGATTGTTTAAACCAAAAGGAATTACTGCACCCATTATGACATCACCTAATTGGAATTTGCTTTGTGAATTAATATGTGATGCTAGTGACCATGTAGTAATGATTGTTTTAGGAAACAGGCATGATTAGAACTTCATATTATACACTATGCAAGTAAGACCTTTTACTGATGCCTAGTAGAATCTTACCACCACTGAAAAGGGATTACTAGTTATTGCATATGCCTATGATACATTCGTGCCATGCCTAGTCTAAACAATAGTATACACTGATTACTTTACTCTAAGATATCTGTTCAATAAAACTAATGATGAACCAAGATTGATTAGTTAAGTTCTATTGAATTTGATATAGAAAGACGAGATAAGAAAAAGGGCTAAAAATCTAGAAAGCAAACCTTTGGTCTAGATTAGAAAACCCCGAGTTAGAAGCTATTGACGAGACAGTAGTATCTGATAAACTTCTGAATGAGAAATTATTTGCTATGAATAATGATTCTCCTCCGTAGTTTACTGATATTACTAATTATCTAGTTGCTAATTATTCCCAAGTGATATGACTTCTTATCAACAAAAGAAGAAATTCTTTGTTTATTTGGAATGTTACTACTAGGGAGATCCATTTTTCTATTTTGAATCATTGCAGGGTAAGTGATCAAAAGACGTATCTCAAAAGACGAAGGACACAAGATTTTGGAGCATTGCCCTAAAGAATCTACGGGAGACCAATTGACTACTATCAACACTGTCCGAAAAGTGTTGAAAGCAGGATCTTGTTGACCCACCATATTCACGGATTTTGTATCTCTCATACAGTCCTGCGATGCTTGCCAAATAATAGGTAACACATCCTTCAGAGATCATCTACCCCAACAAGGTACACAAAGTTTTACAATCTTTTTGATATCTGGGGTTATTCATTCAATCCTTTCTTTTTCTTTCCTTTGAAAATAATTACATCATAGTAGTCGTGGAACACTTTTCGAAAATAGCCTGAACCACAGGCATTACCTACTAATGATGTTAAAGTCATGTGCAGATTCTAGTTGTTTTCCAGATTCAGAGTGCCGATGTCTTAGGAAGAAACGTTCAGTCTGTGTATCAAATTTGTGAAGTCTTCCAAGTACCACACTCTAGCAGGGATTGCTATAGGAATGAAATACGAACCATTCCAAAAAGTGGTAGGAGTAGGTTACTGCAGAATGCTACTCCAATGGGAAATGCATACAATCCCAGCTGGAGAAATCATACGGGATTTAGCTGAGGAATAATTCAGAAGCTGGAAACATTCAAAAAGACACCACCACAGCAAAACCCCTACTCGCAAAATCAAGGGGTATGGGGACTGATGCCATAAAGAAATCACCCTTTACTTAGTCGCGCCTACAAAGCGTACTGCTGTATACGTCGTATTGCTCGCCCTGACTCTGCTCACCAGAACCTTCGGAGGACGCTTCATCAGCCTAGTAGCTAGACTTTACCTTACGTCATGGGCTTAAGCCTAGCCCTGTGGACTGACTCTTCGAACGCCTAGAGCTCTCTTAGGATCTCCTAACGAAATCCCGGGTATTCTATGAATACCAGAAACGAACCTATCTATAGAAACCTAAGATCTGAGACTATTTCTCAGAAACTAAAACAAACACTAATAAGAAAGAAAACTGAGATCCGAGTCTCTGAGTGAGTTGTGTACTGGAAAATTGTACACTGGAAACCACTTAATGACTCAGATCGAGTGGAGAGGGATGATTTCAACTGCTGGGGGCCTGGGGTATTTATAGCAGCTTCCCGGAGTGAAAATCTCTAAAAAATTCGATGTGGGACAACTTCTGGCGGCTCGGGACGCCCGTCCCGGTTCGGGACACCCATCCCGGTTCAGGACGCCCGTCCTGGCGGTTTGACTGGGTCGGGACGCTCGTCCCGGGTTCGGGACGCCCGTCCCGGACCTTTGACCGGGTCAACATTTCCAAAAATTGCGTTTTTGCCCCAGAATTTGCTGTTTTCGTGTACTTTTCACCTGACACTTCCAAAATCATAAAAACCGTGAAATCAAGTAAATAGTAAACAATTAATGTCAATTTACTCTCGATTTCACATTAAAACATACATAAAAACATGCTAAAAATGTGATACGATTTTCGCGTATCAGATAACCCCACACTTAGCTTTTTGCTTGTCCTCAAGCAAAGTCTACATGGAGTTAGTGATTTTAAACAGTAGTGCAGTCACTTAAATTCCTAGTCATGTTTTTATTCCAAAAATTCTTCAGACAATTCTTAACACAGGTCTGACTGGTTAGGTTGCTATGACAAGGTCTCAAATGTTCCTAGTAGCTTGTTATGATCAGGCAGAAAACAAATCAACAACTAGGTTGGACTTTTTTCTTAGTCACAAGGTCTTCCTGATGTGTAGTGTGTGTACTAGTCTAGACCAGATAGTCAACACAATGAACTCTTATCTTAACTGCTACCAGATAATACTTCGACCTATCGCTAGACACACTGACAACAGATAACTTTCTGAGTTCTGAGCTTTGGTGATAAGATTTTTAATGTTTTAGCACTTGGTTATTTTCTTTATAGATTCAGGGTATTTCGAGTCTGCTTAGAACGCGTCAACTTCAACTACCCATGTAGCGAGTCCCACTCCGATGACTCCCAGATCTACACGACCTTAGGGCATCAGGCTTTAAGTTCCCCGAAGGAGTGGTGCTCGAGTAGCGAAGGCCGCTGGCAAACTACCCTATTGTAATTAACTTCCTTAATGTTCCTTTCACTTTTAGCTCAGAGTCTCATCTAGTCATTCTAACTGCCAATATATCCACAACTGGTCTAATTTTATCTAGTGGAGTCTCGAATGGGCAATTGGTTGAGGTCTCTAATCCAGACAAGGTTGTGCTAAGTTATCAGGAATTCCATATTCCTAATCAATTAGTCCAAGATAGCTATCGACTATCTCCTACTAACCATAACATACTACCTACATATCATAGACATAAGCAATTATTTAACCAAGCATACTGCATTTAGAAGTCTGAAAGACGGAAAAATTTTGAAATTTTTTTTGGAAGGGTGTGAAAATACGGGGAAAACAAGCAAAAGCATGCGAAAATGTTTTCAAACTGCTTCAAACTGCTACAGTGCACCGTGCACTGCTACCCCACACTTAAGTCTGGCACTGTCCTCAGTGTTCATGCATATCTAATTACCCCACACTTATTTGAAAATAAGAAATAAAAATAAAATAGAAAACTCTTACCCCACTTATTTGACTAACTAAGGGTAAGAGAGAAAATAAAACAACCAAAGAAATAACAAAACAGGACACCAAACAGAGAAAATAAAAGTAAAGGAACATGAGGATTAGAAAAACTCCCTTCATGTCGCGAGCAGAAGGGTCTTCTCTGATCTGTCAATTGGCTCTTCACCTTAGCCATGTGCTATTGATGAGGCATTCTTGACTCTGTAAGCACTAGATACTGTCGAGCTCCAGGTAGTGGCATATCCATTTGAAGAATGGCTCAATCCCCAATGACTGTTTCCTCGAATCATTTGTAAGATTTCTCATAATCATAGCAACGTGTCCAGGGGGAACGTGTCTAGGAATGAGACTTCTTGGGATTTGTGTGCCATCTTGCCAATGTTAGTAAAGGTATTGCATGCAAGTCTCGAATGGAAGAAAAGATACCTGAAGTTTTGGCGAAGCTGTGGTGGTAGGGGGCTCCAGTTGTGTAGATCTGGGCCCAAGTATTTGAGACTTCCTCGGGGAAGTTTCTCACAACTGATTGGTATGCAGGGAATGCAAGCTCCTCCATTGCTATGCTCCTGATACAACGCCAAATTCCTCTATATCCTTCGACCCTTCGTTACCTCTTGGTAGATCACTTGCTTGCACTGATCTGGCTTTAATTGTTGTCAGTATCTCATCTATTGATTCTGCGAGTGTGGATTTTGCTGTGGTGGTGTCTTCTGAAAGTTTCCAGCTTCCGAATTACTCCTCAGCTAAATCCCGTATGATTCCTCTAGTTGGGATTGTATGCGTTTCCCATTGGAGCAGCATTCTGCAGTAACCTACTCCTACCTCTTTTGGAATGGTTCGTATTTCATTCCCATAGCAATCCCTGCTAAAGTGTGGTACTTAGCAGACTTCACAGATTTGATACACAGGCTGAACATTTCTTCCAAAGACATCGGCACTCTGAATATGGGAAAACAACTAGAATCTGCACATGACTTTAACATCATTAGCAGGTAATGCCTGTGGTTCAGGCCATTTTGAAAAGTGTTCCACGACTACTATGATGTAATTATGTTCAAAGGAAGAAAGAGAAAAGGATTCGAAATACCCCTGATATCAACGGTTGCAACATTCTGTGTATGTCGCTGGGGTAGATGATTTCTGGAAGATGTGTTACCTGTCATTTGGCAAGCATCGCATGACTGTATCAGAGATACAATAGTCCTTGAATGTGGTGGGTCAACAAGATCCTGCTTTCAACACTTTCCGGACAGTGTTGATAGTAGTCAATTGGTCTCCCGTAGATTCTTTAGGGCAATGCTCCAAAATCTTGTGTCCTTCATCTTCTGAGACACATCTTCTGATCAACTGATCTGCAAAAATTTGAAATAGAAGAGAAACTACCCAGTAGTAATATTTCAAATCAGCAAAGAATTTCTTCTTTTGCTGATAAGTCATATCACTTGGAACTTATTCAGTGACTAGATAATTTGCAATAAATCACAGATGAGAATTATTACACATAGCAAACAATGCAAACAAGTTTTCATCCAGAAATTTATCAGTATTACACTAGCCTCTAACTCGGGGTTTTCTAATCTAGACCAATGGTTTGCTTTCTAGATTTTCAACCCTTTTTCTTACCCCTTCATTCTATATCAAACTTAAGTAACAATAAAACCTAACTTAATCAATTATGGTTCAGTATCAGTTTTATTGAACACAGACATCTCAGAGTGATCAGTGTAACCTATTGTTTTTGACAAGACTAGATAAGATTAGGATTTATCATACATGAACTTTCTTATCATGTTTCTGTCCTAAAACAATTCTTACTACATCATTACATCACATATTCATTCAAAAGGCAAATTTTGATCAGGTGATGCCCTAATGGGTGCAATAATTCCTTTTGGTTTAAAAGATCTCATGCAATTATCAACATAACAAAAGGAACATCCTTTTTTTTTCAATAGAACATTCAAAGGTCTGGCTATTAAGGAAAAACTATTTCATAACTCATCCTAATAAGGCCGGCATGACTCTAAGAAAATTCTAAACTAGAGTTTCTTCCCGATAAAAATCTAAGCCAACATTTTACAACTCAGAAGAAAATATATTTTATCCTCATTTCCATTTTTATTTCTTCGAAATTAAATAAAGGCAGAAAAAGACGAAAAAGAGCAACTAAGAAAACAACTAAAAAAACAAGGGATAGGGAAAAGGAACAACTCACCGTTGAGCAAGAAAGATACATTCTTTTTGGGATTTTAAATTTTAAAATTTTTTTTCAGTTTTTTTTTTCGAAAGTAGTTAAATTTCCTCAATATGGTTTTAGAATGATTTTCTAAAATTTGATTATCCTAAGTGTCTTAATTTCAGATATTATCTAAAATCAATTAGTTATGATAACCCTATATTTCGGAAAGTGATTGTCTAACTAGTATAAGATAAGTGTAGGTCTAAGGTCTAGGTTACTACCATTACCTATCATAAGTCTCTAGAATTGTGGCCAATAATCCTAAATTCATTATGATATTTCCCCGGCAACGGCGCCAAAAATCTGATGGGTTTCCGACCGACATGCTAAATAGGTGTTATTTTACCCAATGTCGATTATGATTAATTAAGGACTGTGATTGACTAATTGTCACGTTTAGTCTTATGGTGTCACTTAATTAGCCAGAATCTAAGGCAGAGTACCTATCGTGTAGCTAGTCTATTAGAAAGTATCTACGATTTTACTAAGTTAATTATCGTACTCCCAGGGAAGTGGCAACGGCTTAGTAGTAACTAGCCTCTTATCCTAACTCTTATCTTATGATCCAGTTATGCAATCTTCATCAAATACTTTGATGAGAGGGTGATCCATTCTCCACTAGGTTCAAGTCTAATTAACCCTAGAAGTGTTTTAAAGATAAGTTCTGATTCTATGTTATACTGTTCCTATATGTTGATTGACCTATATTCGAGTGTTTTAGATATATCTTAGCCTGGAATGCAACTATGTTCTGTGTCTAAAGGTGTACCACATCTGATCTAGTCTCTATGCTACCGCCCCCTATCATTAAGGTAAACGGCCCTACTCACGGTACGAACAAAGACAGTTATGAAAGCCCTATGTCACTTTCGGGGATCACTCTGAAGGCTCGTAATCGCTGGCATAACGCTCTACTCAGCCTACCTAGACTACTCTAACAAGCCAGGTGTTCAGCATGTTATTTTATCTAGTATGGCAGACACCAATACTAATTGATGCCTGTTAAACTAAACAGGTTATGAATAGACCATGGTTAGGAATTGTCTATAACCCTATTTTAGTTTAAAAGAAACTACATTAGACATGCAGACATAATGATTATTTAGCAGGTGGCTATTTCCGGAAAAACATAATAACTTCAACATACAAAACAACTATTCATAAAATCATAATCTGATATTCATAATTGATGTTTAGGACAAAGCAATAAAACATATAAGAGAGGGGTATGGGGACTGATGCCATAAAGAAATCACCCTTTACTTAGTCTCGCCTACAGAGCGTACTGCTGTATACGTCGTATTGCTCGCCCTGACTCTGCTCACCAGAACCTTCGGAGGACGCTTCCTCAGCCTAGTAGCTAGACTTTACCTTACGTCCTGGGCTTAAGCCTAGCCCTGTGGACTGACTCTTCGAACGCCTAGAGCTCTCTTAGGATCTCCTAACGAAATCCCGGGTATTCTATGAATACCAGAAACAAACCTATCTATAGAAACCTAAGATCTGAGACTATTTCTCAGAAACTAAAACAAACACTAATAAGAAAGAAAACTGAGATCCGAGTCTCTGAGTGAGTTGTGTACTGGAAAATTGTACACTGGAAACCACTTAATGACTCAGATCGAGTGGAGAGGGATGATTTCAACTGCTGGGGGCCTGGGGTATTTATAGCAGCTTCCCGGAGTGAAAATCTCTAAAAAATTCGATGTGGGACAGCTTCTGGCGACTCGGGATGCCCGTCCTGATTCGTTGACCAGGTTCGGGACGCCTGTACCGGTTCAGGACGCCTGTCCTGGCGGTTTGACTGGGTCGGGACGCCCGTCCCCGACCTTTGACCGGGTCAACATTTCCAAAAATTGCGTTTTTGCCCCAGAATTTGCTGTTTTCGTCTACTTTTCACATGACACTTCCAAAATCATAAAAACCGTGAAATCAAGTAAATAGTAAACAATTAATGTCAATTTACTCTCGATTTCACATTAAAACATACATAAAAACATGCTAAAAATGTGATACGATTTTCGCGTATCAACAGTCTAATCATAACCTGTTTAGTTTAACAGGCATCAATTAGTATTGGTGTCTGCCATGCTAGATAAAATAACTTGCTGAGCACCCTGCTTGTTAGAGTAGTCTAGGTAGGCCGAGCTGAGTCCGATTATGCCGGCGGCTAGGGCAAGCAACATGATACCGAAGTGACATAGGGTACCGTTCATGGATGCCTTCGTCCCGAACCGTCAGTAGGGTCGTCATTAAGGTAGGGCGGTTTATTAGAGACCTCGGATGTGGTACGCCTTTAGACACAGAACATAGTTGCAATCCAGGCTAAGATGCATCTAAAATACTCGAAGATAGGTCAATCAACATGTAGGAACAGTATAACATAGAATCATGACCTCATCTATAAAACACTTTTGGGCTTAATTAAACTTAAACCTAGTGGAGAATGGATCACCCTCTCATCAAAGTTATTGATGAAGATTGCATAACTGGATCATAAGATAGGAGTTAGGATAAAAGGCTAGTTACTACTAAGCTGTTGCCACTTCCCTGGGAGTACGATATTTACTTAATAAAATCGTAGATACTTTCCAACAGACTAGCTTCACGATAGGTACTCTGCCTTAGGTTCTGATTGATTAAGTGACAATAATTGAATGCTAAGTGACAGTTAGTAAGACTCAGTCCTTAATTACTCATAATCGACATAGGTAAATAAAGCCTATCTTTTAGCATACCAATCGGAACTGCATCACTTACTATCCCAGTGGTTGTTCCCTAAGATCCAAACTTCCTTAAGACAACTTATGCCGGAGTGACCGCCACCGGCTTGACAACTTGGGAGCTGCCTGACCCCAACATCCTTCATAGGGAGGGTGCTGACTCCGACTCATCCGAAGAGCCCCCGAAGACCAAGAAAAGATTTCCAGGAGACTTTGTCCTCAAGAACAATACCATAGGGCTCGAACTTTCCACCTTAGCTTTAGAGGTTGACCGAAGTAGGTTTACGATGTTCTATATGCCGGTATGCGGGACCATATCGGATTACTTTGTCCCCATTCCTGTTGATCACTTTTAGGTAGGTCTTAGTATTCCCTTAGACCCTGCTTTCTGCGATTTCTTGAACATGATTAGATCCCAGCCTGCTCATGTTTATCCTAACGGAGTTAGGTATTTCGTTGCCCTGACCGTGTTATGTAGGAGAATTGGGGTAGAGGTCTCCGAGCTAATACTTAGAACTTTCTTCATCATGCTTTGCATTAACAACCTTACTTTCCCACTTCGCCCCCATCCTAGCATGGTCACCCTCTTCGAACCCCCTCCAAATAAATTAGGACTGTGGAGAGAGCGCTGGGTTTGTGTGGAGTCCAAGTCGGGCTTCCCATTTTACCCCATGTGTAAGGTACTGATACGCGAAAATCGTATCACCTTTTTAGCATGTTTTTATGTATGAATTTGGGTGAAATCAAGGGCAATTTGATCTTGATTGTGCATTATTCACTTAATTTCACAGTTTTTATGATTTTGGAAGTGTCAGGTGCAAAGTAGACGAAAACAGCAAATTTTGGGGCAAAAACGCAATTTTTGGAAATGTTGACTCGGTCAAAGGTCCGGGACGGGCGTCCCGACCAAGCCAAGCCAGAGGGACGGGCGTCCAGAACCAGGGACGGGCGTCCCAATCCGGGACGGGCGTCCCGAGCCGCCAGAAGCTGTCCCACATCGAATATTTCAGAGATTTTCACTCCGGGAAGCTGCTATAAATACCCCAGGCCTCCAGCAGTTGAATTCATCCCTCTCCACTCGATCTGAGTCATTAAGTGGTTTCCAGTGTACAATTTTCCAGTACACAACTCACTCAGAGACTCAGATCTCAGTTTTCTTTCTTATTAGTGTTTGTTTTAGTTTCTGAGAAATAGTCTCAGATCTTAGGTTTCTATAGATAGGTTCGTTTTTGGTATTCATAGAATACCCGGGATTTCGTTAGGAGATCCTAAGAGAGCTCTAGGCGTTCGAAGAGTCAGTCCACAGGGCTAGGCTTAAGCCCAGGACGTAAGGTAAAGTCTAGCTACTAGGCTGAGGAAGCATCCTCTGAAGGTTCTGGTGAGCAGAGTTAGGGCGAGCAATACGACATATACAGCAGTACGCTCCGTAGGCGAGACTTCGTAAAGGGTGATTTCTTTATGGCATCGGTCCCCATGTCCCTCTCTTATATGTGTTATTGCTTTGTTCTAAATATGAATTATGAATATCAGATTACGATTTTATGAATAGTTGTGTTATATGTTGAAGTTTTTATGTTTTTCCGGAAATAGCCACCTGCTAAATATTCATTATGTCTGCATGTCTAATGTAAGTCTCTTTTAAACTAAAACTAGGGTTATAGACAATTCCTAACCACGGTCTATCCATAACCTGTTTAGTTTAACAGGCATCAATTAGTATTGGTGTTTGCCATACTAGATAAAATAACCAACGAAACACCTTGTTTGTTAGAGTAGTCTAGGTAGGCTAAGTAGAGAGTTATGCCGGCGGTTTTACGACGAGCAGCATGACCCCGAAGTGACATAGGGTACCGTTCATTGCTGACTTTAGTCCGGGCCGTGAGTAGGGCCGTTTACCTTAACGATGGGGCGGTAGCGTAGAGACCTCAGATGTGGTACACCTTTAGACACAGAACATAGTTGCATTCCAGGCTAAGATATATCTAAAACACTCGAATATAGGTCAATCAACATATAGGAACAGTATAACATAGAATCAGAACTCATCTTTAAAACACTTTTAGGATTAATTAGACTTAAACCTAGTGGAGAATGGATCACCCTCTCATCAAAGTATTTGATGAAGATTGCATAACTGGATTATAAGATAGGAGTTAGGATAAAAGGCTAGTTACTACTAAGCCGTTGCCACTTCCCTGGGAGTACGATAATTAAATTAATAAAATCGTAGATACTTTCCAATAGACTAGCTACACGATAGGTACTCTGCCTTAGGTTCTGGCTGATTAAGTGACACCATAAAGACTAAATGTGACAATTAGTCAATCACAGTCCTTAATTATTCATAATCAACATAGGGTAAAATAACACCTATTTAGCATATCGGTCGGAAACCGCATCAGATTTTTGGCGCCGTTACCGGGGAAATATCATAATGAATTTAGGATTCCTGATAAAAATTCTAGAGACTTATGATAGGTAACGGTAGTAATCTAGACCTTAGACTAACACTTATGTTATACCAGTTAGACAATCAGTTTCCGAAATATAGGATTATCATAACTAATTAATTTTAGATGTTATCTGAAATTAAGACATTTAGGATATTCAAATTTTAGAAAATTATTCTAGAACCATATTGAGGGAATTTACGTGCTTTCAAAATATTAAAAGAAAAATTTTTTATTTTAAAAAAAATCTAAAAATCCGAAAAAAATTGTACTTTTTCTTGTTTAAATGGTAAGTTATTCTCTTTTCCCTATCCTTTGTGTTTTCTCCTTGTGAGTAGTTATTTTGTTTTGTTCCAAATTTTTAAGTTTTCACTCTCCCTGTAACCCCACTAACCAGTTTGCTCAGGCTAAAACGTGTTCTTCTCTGTAGTTGCATGACTCGATCTTCAGAAGCTAACCTTGAAACACCAGTTGAGAATCCTGAACGAATCATTCGCACAGCTAATAGGCGAAGAACAGAAATGGCTGCTGAAAGACCTACCCTTGAATCCTACATCCAGCCACAGACTATCCCAGTCTCATCTGCCATCCGAATCCCTGGGAACCCTCGCTATGATCTTAAACCTAATGTGATCCAGCTAATTATAAATCGAGTTCAGTTTGGAGGAACTGCAGCCGAAAATCCGCTGGAACACCTATCTGATTTCTCTTCTCTCTGCGAAGGCCTCAAGGGAGATCATACTGCAGAATTAACTAAACTCAACCTTTTTCCCTACTCACTTAGGGACAGAGCTAAGAGATGGTTGGCCCAGCTACCTACTAACTCCATTACCTCTTGGGACGAGTTAAGCAAAGCCTTCCTAGAAGAGTACTACTCTGCAGCAAGAGTCCTAGAATATCGAAGGGCTCTGTCTAGTTTCACTCAAGCTGCTGATGAGACAGTGATCGAAGCTTGGGACAGATTCAAAGAACTACTCAGGCTCTGCCCCCAACATGGACTTACCGAGGCATTGCTGATTCAGCAATTTTACGGGGGTATGTCAGACATGGGTAAGCAAATTCTTGATGGACTCAATCCCCAGAGCGGTTTCAATGGAATGAGTGATGTAGATGCTAGAAACGCTCTGGAGAGACTCTACAGGAACAGCAAGAATTGGCGCACAAGTGGTCGAGCTAAGAAGCAACCAGTAAATACGGTCGTTGCCTCCACTGATGATCAATTTGGGCACTAAAGGCCAGCATTACTAATCAGCTGAATGCTTTCCAACAAGGGAAAAACACTCAGTCAGTATACCAAGTCTGCGAGTTTTGCCAAGGACCACACTTCAGTGGTGATTGTTATGGTAATGGGATATTAAATGTCCCAGAAGAGATGGAACAAGTGGACGCAGTAAATTCTGCTCCTATAGGAAATACCTACAATCCCACTTGGAAGAACCATCCGGGATTTAGTTGGAGAAACAATCCCGGGACTACTAACTTTCAGAAAAGAGTACCTCAGCAATTGCCATATCCGCAGAACCAGCAAGTCGCTCTGCCTGCACCAAGGAACTACATCGTTCCAGCTGATCCCATGCAAGAATTCAGAGACATGCTGAAGAGCATTTCCGACTCCAACAAGGAAATGATAGAGTCCAACAGAAAGATTCAGGAAGCTCACGCAGAAAGAATCCAGCAGAACGAGAATAGACAGAAGCAGACCGAACAAACAATCAGAAACACACAAGCTGCTATACAAACTTTAGAGAGGCAGATGGGTCAACTATCCACCCATTTCTCTCACAGGTCCCAGGGAACGCTACCAAGCAACACTGAGACCAACCCTCAAACTGAATGCAAGACCATCACTCTAAGATCTGGTAAAATTCTATCTCCATCTCCACCCAAACCATCTGACCCTCCTATTCTTGTGGAGGAACCAGAAGAAGGCTCCAAGGACCCAACGCAGACGGATGTCGAGATCGAAGTAGCAAGGAAAGGGAAGACGGAGTTTATTCCTGAGTACCGGCCAAAAGTACCTTACCCTGCCAAACTTATGCACAATAAAGAGACCCTTAGGTATCCCATGCATTTAGATGATACTTGCTTTTGTGTGGATGCCATGGAACACTTGATTGCAATTAACGTGATAGACCTATGCTCAAACTATCAAATTCTAAGTGAGGACTCCCTAGAATTAGAGGAGTCTGAACTTAGCTCTTCTGAAAATGAAATTACTTCTGATAGTTTCACTAAGATAGGTGATGATGAGATGAAGAAAGAGCGAACCTCGTTTGAAGATCCACCAGACTTGGAACTGAAGGAGCTACCCACTCATCTGTGCTACGAATTCCTAGATGACAACAAGAAACTTCCCATTATTCTTGCAGCTGATCTGACTGCAGAACAAAGGAAGCTGACTGTAGACATGTGCAGAAAGCATAGACGAGCCTTTGCCTACAAAACTGCGGATATCCCAGGTATTAATCCAAGCTTTTGTTCGCATAAGATTCTTCTAGAAAATGAGTATAAGCCATGTGTGCAACCTCAAAGGAGGTTGAATCCTAATGTGTGTGATGTTGTTAAGAAAGAAGTCATTAAACTGTTAGATGCAGGACTTATCTACCCTATCTCAGATAGTGAGTGGGTAAGCCCGGTGCAGGTAGTACCTAAGAAAGGCGGTATAACAGTTGTTAGGAATGAGCATAATGAACTAATCCCTACAAGAACTGTAACTGGTCATCGTGTATGCATAGACTATAGAAAATTAAATACGGCCACACGAAAAGATCACTTTCCCCTTCCTTTTATTGACCAAATGTTAGAAAGATTATCTGGACACATGTTTTATTGCTTTCTTGATGGGTTTTCTAGGTATTTTCAAATTCCTATTTCCCCTGAGGACCAGCATAAAACTACATTCACATGCCCTTTCGGAACATTTGCATATAGAAGATGCCTTTTGGTTTGTGTAATGCACCTGCTACATTTCAACGTTGTATGACTGCTATCTTTGAGGACATGTTAGGAAAATCTATGGAAGTATTTATGGATGACTTTTCTGTTTTTGGTAATACATTTGAGGTTTGTCTAAAGAACTTGGAGTTAATGTTGAAACGTTGTATAAAATCTAACCTGGTTTTAAATTGGGAAAAATGCCACTTCATGGTAAAAGAGGGAATCGTTTTAGGACATAAGATCTCACACCTAGGTATGGAAGTAGATAAGGCAAAAATTGAAGTTATTTCAAAACTACCTCCTCCCAAAAATGTGAGAGCCGTTAGGAGTTTTTTGGGACACGCTGGCTTTTATCGTAGGTTCATAAAAGATTTTTCATTAATAGCCAGGCCGTTGACCAATTTACTCGGAAAAGATGTTCCATTTGTCTTTGATGAGAAATGTCTAAAAGCTTTTAATAGACTTAAGGAACTCTTAACTACTGCACCTCATGACGTCACCAGACTGGAGTCTCCCTTTTGAGCTTATGTGTGATGCTAGTGACTATGCAGTAGGAGTAGTTTTAGGACAAAGACATGATAAGAAATTTCATGTAATATATTATGCTAGTAAAACCTTAACTGATGCTCAGGAAAATTACACTACGACAGAAAAGGAATTATTAGCAGTAGTATATGCATTTGATATGTTTCGATCCTATCTAGTCTTGTCTAAAACTATTGTTATACTGATCATTCGGCACTAAAATACTTGTTCAATAAAACCGACGCAAAACCAAGATTGATTAGATGGGTTTTATTGCTTCAAGAATTTGACATAGAAATCCGGGATAAGAAAGGGGCAGAAAACTTAGCTGCAGACCACTTGTCTAGGTTAGAAAATCCGACCCTAGAATCCATTGATGAGACAATCATATCTGATAAATTCCCGGATGAGAATCTATGTGCATTATTTGCTATTTTCTCACCCCCTTGGTTTGCAGATATAGCAAATTACTTGGCAGCCCGGACTCTCCCTAGTGATATCACTGCTCAACAAAGAAAAAAATTCTTTGCTGACCTGAAATATTACTATTGGGAAGATCCTTTTCTATTTAAAATATGTGCATATCAGATGATCAGAAGATGTGTATCTCAAGAAGATGGTTTCCAAATTCTGG
The DNA here is from genome assembly GCA_027405835.1 of Asclepias syriaca. Classification (NCBI taxonomy): domain Eukaryota; kingdom Viridiplantae; phylum Streptophyta; class Magnoliopsida; order Gentianales; family Apocynaceae; genus Asclepias; species Asclepias syriaca. The sequence continues at coordinate 20,015,573 of CM049926.1, read as the reverse complement.
AACACTGTCACTGCGGACCAATAGGCGGTCACTTAGCTGCAGCCAACACCGCCCGAAAAGTATTAGAAGCAGGCTTTTACTGGCCCTATTCAAAGACGCCGCAGCATTTACAGGATCGTGTGATGCCTGTCAGAAAGCGGGAACCATATCTTCTCGAGATAATCTACCCCAACAGGCAATTCAAAGTGTAGAAATATTTGACATATGGGGTATAGATTTCATGGGTCCGTTTCCTTCCTCTTTTGGTATGAAGTACATCTTAGTAGCTGTAGAATATTTTTCAAAATGGCCTGAGGCACAGGCCCTACCTACTAATTATGCTCGAGCCGTATGCAGATTCCTTAAGCAGATTTTCGCCAGGTTTGGATGTCCAAAAGCCCTAATCAGTGATCGAGGTACGCACTTCTGCAACTCTCAATTGCAGAAAGTACTCCAACAGTACGGAATTCAGCATCGCATTTCCACAGCCTACCATCCTCAAACCAACGGGCAGGCTGAGGTAACCAATAGGGGCATAAAGAGAATCCTAGAAAAGACCGTGGGTGTTAACCGTAAGGATTGGGGCAATAAACTGGAGGATGCATTATGGGCCTTCCGTACAGCATACAAGACCACTACGGGGTTCTCACCCTATCGACTAGTCTATGGAAAAGCATGCCACCTTCCGGTTGAACTTGAACACAGAGCTTACTGGGTAGTACGAAAATGCAATCTCGACGATAATTTGACTAAGGAACACCGGATTTTACAGCTCAACGAATTGGATGAGTGGAGGCTCAAAGCCTATGAGAACTCACATCAGTTCAAAATGACAAGTAAACTCTGGCATGACAGACGACTCAGAGCCCAGAAAAATTTTGAACCAGGTGATAAGGTATTGTTGTACAACTCACGTTTAAAATTTTTCCCAGGAAAGCTGCGTAGCTATTGGTCAGGACCGTTCACAATCAAGGAAGTATCACCTTTCGGATCATGTGACATCATGGATTCTGACGGTATTATTCAAAAAGTAAACGGACAACGCCTAAAGATTTACAGAGAGCCGTTTGACTCGTCCGAGCAGATTGTGGACTTCACAGACTAAGGGAGTATCTCTTTCATTTTATTTCTTGTTTTTGTTATTTCTATGTTCCTTCTTACCCGTAGTTAGTTGAATAAGTGTGGGGTAAGGATCTTTTAATTGTGTTTTATTTCTTGTTTTCAAATAAGTGTGGGGTAATTAGATATGCATGAACATTGAGGACAGTGCCTGACTTAAGTGTGGGGTAGCAGTGCACGGTGCACTGTAGCAGTTTGCAAAATTTTTCGCATGAATTTGCTTGTTTTCCCCGTATTTTCACACCCTTCCAAAAAAAAATTCAAACTTTTTCCGTCTTTCAGACTTCTAAATGCAGTATGCTTGGTTAAACAATTGCTTATGTCTATGTATGTAGTAGTATGCTATGGTTAGTAGGAGATAGTTGATAGCTATCTTGGACTAATTGATTAGGAATAGGGAATTCCTGATAACTGAGCACAGCTTTGTCTGGATTAGAGACCTCAACCAATTACCTTTTCAAGACTGAACTAGATGAAATTAGACCAGTTGTGGACGTTTTGACAATTAGAATAACTGGATGAGACTCTGAGCTAAAAGTGAAAGGAAACAAAAGAAGTTAATCAAATAAGGGTAGTTTGCCAGCGGCCTTCGCTACTCGAGCACCACTCCTTCGGGGAATTTAAAGCCTGATGCCCTAAGGTCGTGTAGATCTGGGAGTCATCGGAGTGGGACTCGCTACATGGGTAGTTGAAGTTGACGTGTTCTAAGCAGACTCAAAATACCCTAAATCTATAAGAAAAAAACTAAATGCTAAAACATTAAAAATCTGATCACCAAAGCTCAGAACTCAAAAAGTTGTCTGTTGTTAATATGTCTAGCGATAGGTCGAAGTGTTATCTGGTAGTAGTTAAGACAAGAGTACATTGTGTTGACTATCTGGTCTGGACTAGTACACACACTACACATCAGGAAGACCCTGTGACTAAGAAAAAAGACCAACCTAGTTGTTGATTTGTTTTCTGCCTGATCATAACAAGCTACTAAAAACATCTGAGACCTTGTCATAGCAACCTAACCAGACAGACCTGTATTAAGACTTGTTTGAAGAATTTTTGGAATAAAAACATGACTAGGAATTTAAGTAACTTCAGGTAGACTTTGCTTGAGGACAAGCAAAAGGCTAAGTGTGGGGTTATCTGATACGCGAAAATCGTATCACTTTTTTAGCATGTTTTTACGTATGAATTTGGGTGAAATCAAGGGCAATTTGATCTTGATTGTGCATTATTCACTTAATTTCACAGTTTTTATGATTTTGGAAGTGTCAGGTGCAAAGTAGACGAAAACAGCAAATTTTGGGGCAAAAGCGCAATTTTTGGAAATGTTGACTCAGTCAAAGGTCCGGGACGGGCGTCCCGAACCAGGGACGGGCGTCTCGAGCCGCCAGAAGCTGTCCCACATCGAATTTTTCAGAGATTTTCACTCCGGGAAGCTGCTATAAATACCCCAGGCCTCCAGCAGTTGAATTCATCCCTCTCCACTCGATCTGAGTCATTAAGTGGTTTCCAGTGTACAATTTTCCAGTACACAACTCACTCAGAGACTCGGATCTCAGTTTTCTTTCTTATTAGTGTTTGTTTTAGTTTCTGAGAAATAGTCTCAGATCTTAGGTTTCTATAGATAGGTTCGTTTCTGGTATTCATAGAATACCCGGGATTTCGTTAGGAGATCCTAAGAGAGCTCTAGGCGTTCGAAGAGTCAGTCCACAGGGCTAGGCTTAAGCCTAGGACGTAAGGTAAAGTTTAGCTACTAGGCTGAGGAAGTGTCCTCCGAAGGTTCTGGTGAGCAGAGTCAGGGCGAGCAATACGACATATACAGCAGTACGCTCCGTAGGCGAGACTTCGTAAAGGGTGATTTCTTTATGGCATCGGTCCCCATGTCCCTCTCTTATATGTGTTATTGCTTTGTTCTAAATATGAATTATGAATATCAGATTACGATTTTATGAATAGTTGTGTTATATGTTGAAGTTTTTATGTTTTTCCGGAAATAGCCACCTGCTAAATATTCATTATGTCTGCATGTCTAATGTAAGTCTCTTTTAAACTAAAACTAGGGTTATAGACAATTCCTAACCACGGTCTATCCATAACCTGTTTAGTTTAACATGCATCAATTAGTATTGGTGTCTGCCATACTAGATAAAATAACCAACGGAACACCTTGTTTGTTAGAGTAGTCTAGGTAGGCTGAGTAGAGAGTTATGCCGGCGGTTTTGCGACGAGCAGCATGACCCCGAAGTGACATAGGGTACCGTTCATTGCTGACTTTAGTCCGGGCCGTGAGTAGGGCCGTTTACCTTAACGATGGGGCGGTAGCGTAGAGACCTCAGATGTGGTACACCTTTAGACACAGAACATAGTTGCATTCCAGGCTAAGATATATCTAAAACACTCGAATATAGGTCAATCAACATATAGGAACAGTATAACATAGAATCAGAACTCATCTTTAAAACACTTTTAGGATTAATTAGACTTAAACCTAGTGGAGAATGGATCACCCTCTCATCAAAGTATTTGATGAAGATTGCATAACTGGATTATAAGATAGGAGTTTGGATAAAAGGCTAGTTACTACTAAGCCGTTGCCACTTCCCTGGGAGTACGATAATTAAATTAATAAAATCGTAGATACTTTCCAATAGATTAGCTACACGATAGGTACTCTGCCTTAGGTTCTGGCTGATTAAGTGACACCATAAAGACTAAATGTGACAATTAGTCAATCACAGTCCTTAATTATTCATAATCAACATAGGGTAAAATAACACCTATTTAGCATATCGGTCAGAAACCGCATCAGGTACTTCGCGCTTGGTATCCCGTGAAAAAGAATACAAAGTACTCGGACTCCGATAGAAAGTTTTTAGATTATGTCCGGAGTGAGCTTGGGGATGACCATAGAAGCCAAACAAAAGTCTTCCTGACTAGTGAACTTGATATGCATAAATCATATCACATTTTTAGCATGTTTTTAGGCACAATTTAGGGCAAAATTGGAGTTAAATCGTTCTTAATTGACTGTTATTAACACAATTTTGTAGTTTTTGTGATTTTGGAAGTTTCAGGTGAAATATGCGAGAAAATGGCAAATTTTGGGGTAAAAACATGATTTTCGGAAGTTTAGAAGTCAGGACGGGCGCCCCAACCCTATCAAAGCACCGGGACGGGCGTCTTGACCCGGTCAATAGATTGGGACGGGCGTCCCGAACCCATGAACAGTGTCCCACATATTTTTCTGAAGAGAAATTCACTCAGCTTCCTCGCTATAAATACCCTAGGCCTTCTACAGTTGAAATCATCCCTCTCCACTCAATACGAGTCATTTAGTGGATCATTCGATCCCTCTCCACTTGATCTGAATCGTTCAGTGGCTTCCAGTACACAGTTTGTTACTGTTTACATGTCATTTAGTGATCTCAGGTGTTTTCGTTCAAGTCGATTTTCAGTATATGAGAGTTTCTCGTGTTCTTTATTTTCTGAGAGTATGTCTCAGGAGCTTTGAATACGACTAGATAGGGTTTATTTTTAGTATTCATAGAATACCCGGGATTTCGTTAGGAGATCCTAAGAGACCACTAGGCGTTCAAAGAATTAGTCAATAGGGCTTTGCTTAAGCCCGGGACGTAAGGTAAAGCAATAGCTGCTAGGCTGAGGAAGTGTTCTCCGAAGGTTCAGTCAAGCAGAGTTGGGTCAAGCAGTCCAGGATATACAAGCAGTTGCTCCATCAGCGGACCTAATAAAGGGTGAATACTTTATGGTGGTGGTCCCCTTGTCCCTCTCTTTATAATTTTGTACTGTGTTTGTCCAAAGACCCATTTGATTATTAAATTATGATATTATGAATATGTGTTTTGAATGTTGAAGATATTTACATTTTTCTGGAAAGGTCACCAGCTTAATTATCATTATGACTGTATGTCTACTTGCTCTTTTAAATTAGATGAACGGTTATAGATAATTCCTATCCACTGTCTAATCATAACCTGTCTAGTTTAACAGGCCTAAATTTAGGGCTTTATGTGAGGATGGAAGCATTAAGGTCTGCCATATTAGATGAAATAACCTATAGATCACCATGTTTGTTAAGGTAGTCTAAGTAGTTTGAGTTCGTGTGTTTATGCCGGCGTTAGGGCGAGCGGCATGATCTCCTGAGTGACACAGGACTTTCATGGATGCCTTTAGCTTGAACCGTGAGTAGGGCCGTCAATGGCGATGGGGGGGTTTATCAGATAACTCAGATGTGGTACACAAGTAGAATCAATATATAATTGCAATCTAGACCAAGATATATCTAAAATATTCGAAGATAGGTTAATCAATATGTAGGAACAATATAACATATATCATAACACTGTCTATAAAATACTCTTGCATGCTCAGTCAAGCATTCTACCAACTAGTACGTTGCGTCCAATGTGTCCATGACACCTCTCCTGATATGCCGGAATGGAAGGGAAGAGCATAAAAGGATGTGCCACAGATGTGACGGTCATGGAGGAAGTAATACGAGTGCGTTTTGGAGCCATCTATTTGAGAACGTTCGAGAGAATTTGAGAAATTTGGCGGGAAAGAAAATTCGAATTCGAATTCTGGAGGTAAATTCGAATTCAGAAGGATGGATTTTGGTTAGGGAAGGATTTTGAGTTTTTTGGCGGGAAATTCGAATTTTGGAAGGAAATTCAAAAGTTCTAATTTTGGAGGGAAATTTGAATTTGGAAATTTCAAGAGTTTTCCAAAAATTTGTAGAGAGAAGGTGGAGAGAATTTTGTAGAGAGATGATTTTTGGTGGTTGATTTGGTAGGAAATGGGAAAAAATTGGGTTTTTGTAGAAGGGGGTCGCCCTTGGGATGCCCGTCCCGGTTGCCTTAGGATGCGTGCCACTTCCAGATTTATTTTTCATAATTCCCTGCAAATATTAATACACCAAAAACAATTATAATTTTTAACAAGTCTTCACGTTTAGCCTATAAAATTCAGAAGTTGTTAAAAACCCTTGCAAAAATTCTCAATCTCTTTTCAAAAATCATAACTACCCTAATCATATCCTAACCTCTATTCAGCAAAACAAATCTTAGAAAAACAAAAGACTAAAAATAAATTGTATTTTTAACACATTTGTTTTTCATAAATAATTGAAAAATAAAATGTCTGAAGAAAAATTACATAATAAAATAAAAGACCCTTTTAAAAATTTGAAAATAAAAGGTAGGGGTCAATTATTAAACTTTAGTTCAAAATGTTTATTTGCTGAAAAATAAAAAGAATCTTTTCTTTTCAATGGCCTTTATTCCTTATCTCTCGCATCTCTACTCGCATAGCTCTCATTTCATCCCTTTGCCTACCATGCTCACTTCGTATGTCAGCTAACTCCCGTAGTATCTGTGCACCTTGGCTTTCCTGGAGGCTTACTGTGGCCCTGAGTTGGTCCATGTTGGCTGTGATATTCAGAATGCTCTGTTCCGAATGACACAGTTTGCTTGCGATCGCTTGATCCATCTGGTAAATCCTGTGAGTCAAAGTATCTATCTGCATGGACAAAACTATCTGAAAACGATTAGTACTTCCTCTGGATGAAGGGGTGTGCTCGTTAGGCATTGGAGTATACTCAGGAGATGTTGGTGAGTTTTGGGTTTGGTCAAGGGGTTGTGGATTTCTAGGAACTCTTTGGGCAGGACTATGAACTGGAGATTTTTGTGGTTGTTCTCTTAGAGGAAAGGTTTCTTCAGAAGGGTCCTCTTCCGTGGGACTGGGCTCACGGGTGTTCAGTAATCTTCTCACTAAATCACTAGTGTCTAGGCTTGAGTTTATTTCTATAGGTTGTGGAGGAAGGTTCTCCCGTGGTATTTCTGGTTCAGGCCTAGATGGTCCTTCTGGTTTCGTCTTCTTTCGACCTAGAGAGTCGAGATTTTCTGTTTTCTTTGCTTGGTTTGTAGCTGCTCTTGTTCTCTTCATCTATGAGTGTAAAGTCTGGTTAGGAAAACAAATAATAGAACAAATAACAAAAACAGAAAGAAAGAAAAAAAACAAAATACGGATAAATTTAAAAACAAGAAAAATATTTTTGAGTTTTAATTTTTTTTTTCAAAAGGAGTTAAATTTCCTTAATATGATTTTAGAATAATTTTCTAAAATTTGATTATCCTAAATGTCTTAATTTCAGATAATATCTAAAATTAATTAGTTATGATAACCCTATATTTAAGAAACTGAATGTCTAACTGGCATAAAATAAGTGTTAGGTCTAAGGTATAGATTACTACCATTACCTATCATAAGTCTCTAGAATTTTGATCAGGAATCCTAAATTCGTTATGATATTTCCCCGACAACGGCGCCAAAAATCTGTTGCGTGTCCGACTGATATGCTAAAATAGGTGTTATTTACCCAATTTTTCCCTAAATTGTGCCTAAAAACATGCTAAAAAAGTTATATGATTTGTGCATATCATTCCCTTTTGTTTATTTTATTTTGTTTTTATTATTTTTCATTATTTGTTTTATTATTATTATTCTAACCAGACTTTACACTCATAGATGAAGAGAACAAGAGCAGCTACAAACCAAGCAAAGAAAATAGAAAATCCCAACGCTCTAGTTCGAAAGAAGAAGAAACCAGAAGGACCATCTAGGCCTGAACCAGAAGTACCACGGGAGAACAATCCTCGACAACCTATAAACATAGACTCAAGCCTAGACACTAGTGATTTAGTGAAAAGATTCTTGGATACCCGTGAACCCAGTCCTACGGAGGAGGAGGACCCTTATGAAAAGACCTTTCCTCCAAGAGAAAAACCTCAGAAATCTCCAGTTCACACTCATGCCCAAAGAGTTCCTAAAAATCCACAACCCTTTGACCAAACCCAAAACTCACCAACATCTCCTGAGTATACCCCAACACCTAACGAACAAACACCTTCATCTGGAGGAAGTACTAATAGTTTTCAGTCAGTTTTGTCCGTGAAGATAGATACTTTGACTCACAGGATCTACCAGATGGATCAAACGAGCAGATTCTGTCACTCAGACCGGAGCATTCTGAATATCACAGCCAGCGTGGACCAACTCAGGGCCACAGTAAGTCTCCAAGAAAGCCAAGGTGCACAGATACTATGGGAGTTAGCTGAAATACGAGATAAGCAAGGAAGGCAACGGGATGAGATGAGAGCTATGCGAGTGGAGATGCGAGAGATAAGGAATAAATGTAGGATTTTAACGATGCAGAATATGAATTTGATAGACGAAATCGAAAACAATAATAAAATAAGAACACATGATTTACCTAGGTTCACCCCAATTAGGGCTACGTCCGGCAAACAAAATTCTCTATTATTATTTCTTGGTTCGTTTAACTCGTTACAATGATATTCCTATATATAGGCGTCTAAACCCTACATATCACTGTGCACAAATCATATAACTTTTTTAGCATGTTTTAGGCACAAATTAGGGCATAATTGGAACTGAATTGATCTTAATTGATTGAAATTAACATATTTTTGCACAATTTGTGATTTCGGAAGTTTCAGAACAAATTTGCAAGAAAACAGAAAATATCGAGGCAAAAGTGCAATTTTTGGAAGTTTTGAGCTCGGGGCGGGCATCCTGGAGCCAAAACGCCCTTTCTGACCCAGTCAAAGGCCCTAGACGGCCATCCCCAAGTCATGATGCCCATCCTGACCTAATCAAGGCACCGGGACGGGCGTCCCAAGTAGTGAGTTTGAGTCCCACATTGAATTTCCAAGAGAAATTCACTCCTTTCACATGTTATAAATACCCCAGACCTTCAATAGTTGAAATCATCCCTCAGCACTCAATACAAGTCATTTAGCAGCTTCAAGTGGTTCATTTGATCCCTTAACACTCAATACAAGTAATTTAGCAACTTCAAGTGTCTTATTTTCTCTATTTTCTGTGTGTTTATCTCAGAATGTGAGAATTCGATTAGATAGTGTTCATTTTTGGTATTCATAGAATACTCGAGATTTTGTTAGGAGATCCTAAGAGAGCATTAGGTGAGCAAATAGCTAGTCAACAGGGCATTGCTTAAGCCCAGGATGTAAGGTAAAGCAATCGCTACTAGTCTAAGGAAGCGTTCTCCGAAGGTTCTGCCGATCAGAGTCAGGTCGAGCAACCCAAAGTATACAAGCAGTCGCTCTGCCGGCGGACCTAATAAATGGTGAATACTTTATGGTGGTAGTCCCATAGATCCTCTCTGTATATCCTTGTGTTGTGTTCATCTACAGAATGATTCAAATACTAAATTATGATTGCTATGTTATATATGTTTTGCATGTTGAAGTTCTGCTCATTTTTCTTGAAAGGTCACCTACTAAATGAACATTATGACTGATTATTTTTTTGCTCTTTTAAAATAAAAGAATGGTTATAGAAAATTCCTAACCATGGTCTAATCATAACCTGTTTAGTTTAACAGGCCTTAAGTTAGGGTAGAATATATTAAGGTCTACCATATTAGGTAAAATAACCTACAGATCACCATGTTTGTTAAAGTAACCTAATGAGGCTGAGTTTGGGTGCTATGTCGGCATTAGGGCGAGTGGCATGATTTCCTGAATGACACAGGCTTTCATGGATACCTTTAACTCGAATTGGGAGTAGGGTCATCATTAAGGTTAGGTGAATAAATCAAGTAACACAGATGTGGTACACATGCAGATACGGTACATAATTGCAATCCAAACCAAGATATATCTAAAATATTCGAAGATAGGTCAATCAACATGTAAAAACAGTAAACATACATAAGAACATATGTCTATAAGATAACTCTTGCATGCTTAATGAATATGTGTTATGGGTGGTTGGGATCACCAATCAATCCTAAGTATTGATTATCGATTAACTAATTAATTAAATAAGATGAATGTTAGGATTAAGCGATAGTTGCTACTAAGCCGTTACTAGTTCCCTAGGAGTACGATATTTATATTTTAAAATCGTAGATACTTTCCAAGAACTAGCTACACGATAGGTACTCTACCTTAGGTTCTGATTGATTAAGTGACAACAATTAATGTTAAAGTGACAGTTAGTAAGACTCAGTACTTAAGTAATCATAATCAATATAGGTAAATAAATCCTATCTTTTAGCATACTTGATATGCATAAATCATATCACTTTTTAGCATGTTTTTAGGCACAAATTAGGGTAAAATTGGAGCTAAATTGTTCTTAATTGATTGATATTAATACAATTTTGCAGTTCTTGTGATTTTGAGAGTTTCAAGTGAAATGTGCAAGAAAATAGCAAATTTTGGGGCAAAAATGTGATTTTCGAAAGTTCATGGATCAGGATGGGTGTCCCAAGGTCAGGCCGGGCATCTCGACCCGGTCAAAGCACCGGGACTGGCATCCTGATATACAGAAATCATATCACTTTTTAAGCATGTTTTTAGGCACAATTTAGGGCGAAATTGTAGTTAAATCATTCTCAATTGACTGTTATTAACACAATTTCGTAGTTTTTTTGTGATTTTGGAAGTGTCAGGTGCAATATGCAAGAAAATGGCAAATTTCGGGGCAAAAACGTGATTTTCAAAAGTTCAGAAGTCAAGACGGGTTTCCCAAGACCAGGACGGGTGTCCCGACCCGATCAAAGCACCGGAACGGGCGTCTAGGACCCTGGACAGGCGTCCTGACCCGGTCAATCAGTCGGGACGGGCGTCCCGAATTTGTGAACAGTATCCCACATCTATTTCTGAAGAGAAATTCACTCAGTTCCCCTGCTATAAATACCCCAAGCCTTTCACAGTTGAAATCATTCTTCTCCACTTGATCTGAATCATTCAGTGACTTCAAGTATACATTTTTCTATAGTATACAAGTTATTCAGTGATTTCAGGTATTTTTCGTTTAAGTAGATTTCTAGTTTTTGAGAGTGTCTCGTGTTCTTCGTTTCTGAGCATCTATCTCAGATCTTAGAATACGACTAGATAGGTTCATTTTTAATATTCATAGAATACACGGGATTTCGTTAGGAGATCCTAAGAGAGCACTAGGCGTTCGAAGAGTTAGTCAACAAGGCTTTGCTTAAGCCCGGGACGTAAGGTAAATCAATAGCTACTAGGCTGAGGAAGCATCCTCTGAAGGTTCTGTCGAGCAGAGTCGGGTCAAGCAGTCCAGGATATACAAGCAGTTGCTCCATCAGCGGACCTAATAAAGGGTGAATACTTTATGGCAGTGGTCCCCTTGTCCCTCTCTTTATATTTCTGTACTGTGTTTGTCCAAAGACCCATTTGAATATTAAATTATGATATTATGAATGTGTGTTATGCATGTTGAAGTTATTTACATTTTTATGGAAAGGTCACCAGCTTAACTATCATTATGACTGCATGTCTACTTGCTCTTTTAAATTAGATGAACGGTTATAGACAACTCCTAATCACGGTCTAATCATAACATGTCTAGTTTATCATACCTTAATTTAAGGCTTTGTGTGAGGATGGAAGCATTAAGGTTTGCCATATTAGATGAAATAACCTATATATCACCATGTTTGTTAAAGTAGTCTAAGTAGGCTGAGTTAGTGTGTTTATGCTGGTGTTAGGGCGAGCAGCATGATCTCCTGAGTGACACAGGACTTTTATAGATGCCTTTAGCTTGAACCGTGAGTAGGACCGTCAATGGCGATCGGGCGGTTTATTAGATAACTCAGATGTGGTACACAAGTAGAATCAGTACATAATTGCAATGTTAACCAAGATATATCTAAAATACTCAAAGATAGGTTAATCAACATGTAGGAACAATAAAACATATATCAGAACACTGTCTGTAAAACACTCTTGCCTGCTGAAGTAAACTTAAACCTAGTGTAGAGTGAATCAACCTCTCATCAAAGATTTTGATGAACGATTGCATAACTGGATAATAAAATGAGAGTTAGGGTAAAAGGAATGTTACTACTAAGCCGTTACCACTTCCCTGGGTGTACGATAAATTATTAATTTAAAATCGTAGATACTTTCCAACAGACTAGCTACACGATAGGTACTTTGTCTTATGTTCTGATTGATTAAGTGACAACATAGATGCTAAATGTGACAATTAGTAATTCTAAGTTCTTAGTTATTCATAATCGATATAGGGTAAATAAAACCTATTTTTAGCATATCAGCCAGAATCACACCAGATTTTTGGCGCCGTTGCCGAGGAACTATCATAACAAATTTAGGATTCCTGATCAAAATTCTAGAGACTTATGATAGGTAACGGTAATAATCTATGCCTTAGACATAACACTCATTTTATACTAGTTACACAATGAGTTTCTGAAATATAGGGTTATCATAACTAATTAATTTTAGAAATTATCTGAAATTAAGAAATTTAGGATAATCAAATTTTAGAAAATTATTCTAAAACATTATTAAGGAAATTTAACTACTTTCGAAAAAAAATAAAAACCCGAAAAAAATAATTTTCTTATTTTCAAATTGTTCTGTATTTTGTTTTTCCCTTTAGTTTGTTTTATTTTGCTTTTATTTTTCATTATCTGTATTATTTGTTTTAATCTAACCAGACTTTACACTCATAGAAGAAGAGAGAAAGATTGAGTAAGCCCTAAACCTTCTTCCGTAGAACCAAAAGAGTAAAAAGATGCCCCGATCCAATAGAAAGTTCTGATGAGGAAAGCGAAATAAAAACATTTACATTTTTGGAAACCATTAGAACAAGAGCTCAGCATATTATGGACAAACTAGAAAATAACATTAACCCTTTCCCAGAGATCCAAACAGCTCATGCATCTCCGGAATATACTCCAAAATCCCCTGAATATACTCCTGCATCTCCGGAGTATACTCCAAAGTCCCCTAAGTATACCCCAAAATCTCCTGAGTACACTCTTGCATCCCCAGTACTTGATGATCAAACACCTTCATCAAGGGATAGCACTCACGGTTTCCAATCAGCCTTGTCTGCCTAGGTAGATGATATGACTCACAGGATATGCGCCATAGCTCAAACAATAGCGAGCAGATTCAGTCACTCAGATCAGAATGTTCTAGCTGTAAATTCGGACGTGAACCAACTCAGAACCACAGTAGATCTCCAAGAGAGTCAAGGTGCACGTATACTCCAGGACTGATATGCACAAATCATATCACTTTTTTAGCATGTTTTTAGGCACAATTTAGGGTAAAATTTGTGTTAAATTGTTCTCAATTGACTGTTATTAACACAATGTCGTAGTTTTTGTGATTTTGGAAGTGTCAGGTGAAATATGCAAGAAAATGGCAAATTTCGAAGCAAAAACATGATTTTTGGAAGTTCGGAAGTCAGGATGGGCGTCCAGAACCCAGAACGGGTGTCCTGATCTGGTCAACAGACCAGGACGGGCATCCAGGACTCGGGACGGCCATCCTAACCTGGTCAACAGGCCGGGACGGGCGTCTTGGATCCAGGACGGGCGTCCCGAATGCCTGGTCAAAGTCCCACATCGATTTTTGAAGAGAATTTCACACAGTTCCCCTACTATAAATACCCCATGCCTTCCTCAGTTGAAATCATTCCTCTCCACTCGATTTGAGTCATTTAGTGACTTCAAGTATACAATTTTCTATAGTATACAAGTCACTTAGTGATTTCAGGTATTTTTAGTTTAGGTAGATTTATAGTTTTCGAGAGTGTCTCGTGTTCTTCATTTCTGAGAGTCTGTCTCAGATCTTAGAATACGACTAGATAGGTTCGTTTTTGGTATTCATAGAATACCTGAGATTTCGTTAAGAGATCCTAAGAGAGCACTAGGCGTTCGAAGAGTCAGTCAATAGGGCTGTGCTTAGGCCGGGTTATAAGGTAAAGCATAGCTACTAGGCTGAGGAAGTGATACGCGAAAATCATATACCTTTTTTAGCATGTTTTTATGTATGATTTAGGATGAAATTGATAGGAAATCGATCTTAATTGATTGTTATTTACTCAATTTCACAGTTTTTATGATTTTGGAAGTGTCAGGTGAAAAGTAGACGAAAACAGTAAATTTTGGGGTAAAAATGCAATTTTTGGAAATGCTGACTTGGTCAACGGTCCGGGACGGGCATCTCGAAGCACCAGAAGTTGTCCCACATCGAAAGTTTTGGAGATTTTCACTCTAGAAAGCTGCTATAAATACCCCAGGCCTCCAGCAGTTGATTTCATTCCTCTCCACTCGATCTAGGTCATTAAGTGGTTTCCAGTGTACACTTCTCTAGTACACAACTCACTCAGAGACTCGGATCTCAGTTTTCTTTCTTGTTAGTGTTTTGTTTTAGTTTCTGAGAAATAGTCTCAGATCTTAGGCTTCTATAGATAGGTTCGTTTTTGGTATTCATAGAATACCCAGGATTTCGTTAGGAGATCCTAAGAGGGCTCTAGGAGTTCGAAGAGTCAGTCCACAGGGCTGGGCTTAAGCTGGGTATTAAGGTAAAGCCCAATTACTAGGCTGAGGAAGCGTCCTCCGACGGTTCTGGCGAGCAGAGTCGGGTCAAGCAATATGGCATATACAGCAGTACGCTCCATCGGCGAGACTTCGTAAAGGGTGATTTCTTTATGGCATAGGTCCCCCTGTCCCTCTCTTATATGTTGTTATTGTGTTTGTCCAAATAACATATTTGAATACCAGATTATGATTTTTATGAATATCTGTCATATATGTTGAAGTTATTATGTTTTTCTAGAAATGGCCACCTGGTTAAATATCCATTATGTCTGCATGTCTATTGCCGTTCTTTTAAACTGAAATTAGGGTTATGGACAATTCCTAACCACGGTCTATTCATAACATGTTTACTTTAACAGGCATCAATTAGTATTGGTGTCTGCCATACTAGATAAAATAATCTGCGGAACACCCTGTTGGTTGAAAGTAGTCTAGGTAGGCTGCGTAGAGTGTTATGCCTGCGGTTATGAGACGTGCAGTATGATCCCCAAAGTGACATAGGGCGGTCATTGCTGACTTTAGTCCGAGCCATGAGTAGGGCCGTTACCCTTAACGATGGGGCAGTAGCGTAGAAACTCAGATGTGGTAACCTTTAGACACAGAACATAGTTGCAATCCAGGCCAAGACATGTCTAAAATACTCGAATATAGGTCAATCAACGTATAGTAACAGTATAACATAAAATCAGGATCTCATCTATAAAACACTTTCAGGTTTGATTAGACTTAAACCTAGTGGAGAATGAATCACCCTCTCATCAAAGTTATTGATGAAGATTGCATAACTGGATTATAAGATAAGAGTTAGGAATAAAGGCTAGTTACTACTAAGCCGTTACCACTTCCCTGGGAGTACGATATTTATTTAATAAAATCGTAGATACTTTCCAACAGACTAGCTACACGATAGGTACTCTGCCTTAGGTTCTGGCTGATTAAGTGACACCATAGAGACTAAATGTGACAATTAGTCAATCACAGTCCTTAATTACTCATAATCAACATAGGGTAAAATAACACCTATTTAGCATATCGATCGGAATGCATCAGATTTTTGGAGCCGTTGCCGGGGAAATATCATAATGAATTTAGGATTAAAGGCCACAATTCTAGAGACTTATGATAGGTAACGGTAGTAACCTAGACCTTAGACCTACACTTATCTTATACTAGTTAGACAATCAATTTTCGAAATATATGGTTATCATAACTAATTGATTTTAGATATTATCTGGAATTAAGATGCTTAGGATAACCCAATTTTAGAAAATTATTCTAAATCCATATTGAGGGAATTTAATGGCTTTCGAAATTAAACATAAAAAGAAAAAAATGTTAAAAATTTAAAATCCAAAAAGAATATATTTTTCTTGCTCAACGGTAAGTTGTTCTTCTTCCCTATCTCTTGTTCTTTCTTAGTACATTTGTTTCTCTTTTTCATTTTTTCCCTATTACTTAAGTTCGAAAAAAATAAAAATGGAAATGAGGATAGAATATTTTTCTGAGTTGTCAATTTTTGGCTCAGGTTTTAATCTGGAAGAAATATCATTGTGGAATTTTCTTAGGTCATGCTTAGTCTATTAGACAGAATCATGAAATAAAATTTTCTTTAATAGAAAAACCTCTGAGTATTCTAATGAGAAAGGATGTTCCTTTTGTTTGATGATAAATGCATGAGATTGTTTAAACCAAAAGGAATTACTGCACCCATTATGACATCACCTAATTGGAATTTGCTTTGTGAATTAATATGTGATGCTAGTGACCATGTAGTAATGATTGTTTTAGGAAATAGGCATGATTAGAACTTCATATTATACACTATGCAAGTAAGACCTTTTACTGATGCCTAGTAGAACCTTACCACCACTGAAAAGGGATTACTAGTTATTGCATATGCCTATGATACATTCATGCCATGCCTAGTCTAAACAATAGTATACACTGATTACTTTACTCTAAGATATCTGTTCAATAAAACTAATGATGAACCAAGATTGATTAGTTAAGTTCTATTGAATTTGATATAGAAAGACGGGATAAGAAAAAGGGATAAAAATCTAGAAAGCAAACCTTTGGTCTAGATTAGAAAACCCCGAGTTAGAAGCTATTGACGAGACAATAGTATCTGATAAACTTCTGAATGAGAAATTATTTGCTATGAATAATAATTCTCCTCCGTAGTTTACTGATATTACTAGTTATCTAGTTGCTAATTATTCCCAAGTGATATGACTTATCAACAAAAGAAGAAATTCTTTGTTGATTTGGAATGTTACTACTAGGGAGATCCGTTTTTCTATTTTGAATCATTGCAAGGTAAGTGATCAGAAGACGTATCTCAGAAGACGAAGGACACAAGATTTTGGAGTATTGCCCTAAAGAATCTACGGGAGACCAATTGACTACTATCAACACTATCCGGAAAGTGTTGAAAGCAGGATCTTGTTGACCCACCATATTCAAGGATTTTGTATCTCTAATACAGTCCTGCGATGCTTGCCAAATAATAGGTAACACATCTTCCAGAGATCGTCTACCCCAGCAACATACACAGAATGTTGCAACCTTTGATATCAGGGGTATTTCGAATCCTTTTCTCTTTCTTCCTTTGAACATAATTACATCATAGTAGTTGTGGAACACTTTTCAAAATGGCCTAAACCACAGGCATTACCTACTAATGATGTTAAAGTCATGTGCAGATTCTAGTTGTTTTCCAGATTCAGAGTGCCAATGTTTTAGGAAGAAATGTTCAGCATGTGTATCAAATCTGTGAAGTCTGCTAAGTACCACACTTTAGCAGGGATTGCTATGGGAATGACTAACCATTCCAAAAGAGGTAGGAGTAGGTTACTGCAGAATGCTGCTCCAATGGGAGACGCATACAATCCCAACTAGAGGAATCATACGGGATTTAGCCGAGGAATAATTCAAAAGCTGGAAACTTTCAGAAGATACCACCACAGCAAAACCCCTACCCGCAGAATCAACAGATGAGATACTGGCAACAATTAAAACCAGACCAGTGCAAGCAAGTGATCTACCAAGAGGTAGCGAAGGGTCGAAGGATATAGAGGAATTTGGCGTTGTATCAGGAGCATAACAATGGAGGAGCTTGCATCCTCTGAATACAATCAGCTGTGAGAAACTTCCCCGAGGAAGTCTCAAATACTTGGGCCCAGATCTATACAACTGGAGCCCCTACCACCACAACTTTGCCAAAACTTCAGGTATCTTTTCTTCCATTTGAGACTTGCATGCCATACCTTCACTAACATTGGCAGGTAGGCACACCAATCCAAAGTCTCATTCCTAGACACGTTCCTTCTAGACGTTGCTACGATTACGAGAGACTTTGCAGATGATTCGAGGAAACAGTCCTTGGCGCTTGAGTCATTCATCAAATGGATATGCCACTACCTAGAGCTCGACAATGAAGGATCGGAGCTGGCGTCATCCGTTCCAATATCTAGAGCTTGCAGAGTCAAGAACACCTCAGCAATAGCACATGGCTAAGGTGAAGAGCAAATTGACAGATCAGAGAAGACCCTTCTGCTCGCGACATGAAGGGAGTTTTTCTAATCCTCATGATCCTTTACTTTTGTTTTCTTTATTTTGTGTTCTGTTTTGTTATTTCCATTATCCTTCTTGTTTTATTTTCTCTCTTACCCTTAATTAGTCAAATAAGTGTGGGGTAAGAGTTCTTTGTTTTGTTTTCATTTCTTCTTGTTTGCAAACAAGTGTGGGGTAGTTTAGCTATGCATGAACACTGAGGACAGTGTCAGACTTAAGTGTGGGGTAGCAGTGCACGGTGCACTGTAGCAGTTGGCAAAAGTTTTGCATGATTTTACTTGTTTTTCCCCGTATTTTCACACACTTCCAAAAACAATTTCAAAATGTTTCCGTCTTTCAGACTTCTAAATGCAGTATGCTTGGTTAAACAATTGCTTATGTCTATGATATGTAGGTAGAATGTTATGGTTAGTAGGAGATAATTGATGACTATTTTTGAACTTATTGATTAGGAGTAGGGAATTCCTGATAATTAAGCACAACTTAGTCTGGGTTAGAGACCTCAGCCAATTACCTTTTCAAGACTTAACTAGATAAAATTAGACCAGTTGTAGGATGCATTGACAATTAGAATGCCTAGATGAGACTCTGAGCTAAAAGTGAAAAGAAAAGAAAAAAAATGACGATGAAAAAAAAAAGGTAGTTTGCCAGCGGCCTTCGCTACTCGAGCACCACTCCTTCGGGGAACTTAAAGCCTGATGCCCTAAGATCGTGTAGGTCTGGGAGTCATCGGAGTGGGACTCGCTACATGGGTAGTTGAAGTTGACGTGTTCAAAGCAGACTCAAAATACCCTGAATCTATAAACGAAAGAAATCAATAAGAGCTAAATAATTAAAATCTGATCACCAAGGCTTAGAACTCAGAAAGTTATCTGTTGTCAGTGTGTCTAGTGACAGGTCGAAATGTTATCTGGTAATAGTTAAGACAAGAGTTTATTGTGTTGACTATCTGGTCTAGACTTTGTTTGAGGACAAGCAAAAAGCCAAGTGTGGGGTTATCTGATACGCGAAAATCATATACCTCTTTTAGCATGTTTTTATGTATGATTTTGGATGAAATTGATAGGAAATCGATCTTAATTGATTGTTATTTACTCAATTTCATAGTTTTTATGATTTTGGAAGTGTCAGGTAAAAAGTAGACGAAAACAGCAAATTTTGGGGTAAAAATGCAATTTTTGGAAATGCTGACTTGGTCAACGGTCCGAGACGGGCGTCCCGACCAAGTCAAACCACCAGGACGGACGTCCCAATCCAGGACGGGCGTCCCGAAGCACCAGAAGTTGTCCCACATCGAAAGTTTTGGAGATTTTCACTCCAGAAAGCTGCTATAAATACCCCAGGCCTCCAACAGTTGATTTCATTCCTCTCCACTCGATCTGAGTCATTAAGTGGTTTCCAGTGTACACTTCTCTAGTACACAACTCACTCAGAGACTCGGATCTCAGTTTTCTTTCTTGTTATTGTTTTGTTTTAGTTTCTGAGAAATAGTCTCAGATCTTAGGCTTCTATAGATAGGTTCGTTTCTGGTATTCATAGAATACCCGGGATTTCGTTAGGAGATCCTAAGAGGGCTCTAGGCTTTCGAAGAGTCAGTCCACAGGGCTGGGCTTAAGCTGGGTATTAAGGTAAAGCCCAGTTACTAGGCTGAGGAAGCGTCCTCTGACGGTTCTGGCGAGCAGAGTCGGGTCAAGCAATACAGCATATACAGCAGTACACTCCATCGGCGAGACTTCGTAAAGGGTGATTTCTTTATGGCATCGGTCCCCCTGTCCCTCTCTTATATGTTGTTATTGTGTTTGTCCAAATAACAGTTTTGAATACCAGATTATGATTTTTATGAATATTTGTCATATATGTTGAAGTTATTATGTTTTTCTAGAAATGGCCACCTGGTTAAATATCCATTATGTCTGCATGTCTATTGCCGTTCTTTTAAAGTGAAATTAGGGTTATAGACAATTCCTAACCACGGTCTATTCATATCCTGTTTAGTTTAACAGGCATCAATTAGTATTGGTGTCTGCCATACTAGATAAAATAATCTACAGAACACCCTGTTGGTTGAAAGTAGTCTAGGTAGGCTGAGTATAGTGTTATGCCGGCGGTTATGAGATGAGCAGTATGATCCCCAAAGTGACATAGGACGGTCATTGCTGACTTTAGTCCGAGCCGTGAGTAGGGCCGTTACCCTTAACTATGGGGCGGTAGCGTAGAAACTCAGATGTGGTAACCTTTAGACACTGAACATAGTTGCAATCCAGGCCAAGACATGTCTAAAATACTCGAATATAGGTCAATCAACGTATAGTAACAGTATAACATAAAATCAGGATCTCATCTATAAAACACTTTCAGGTTTGATTAGACTTAAACCTAGTGGAGAATGAATCACCCTCTCATCAAAGTTATTGATGAAGATTGCATAACTGGATTATAAGATAAGAGTTAGGAATAAAGGCTAGTTATTACTAAGCCGTTACCACTTCCCTGGGAGTACGATATTTATTTAATAAAATCGTAGATACTTTCCAACAGACTAGCTACACGATAGGTACTCTGCCTTAGGTTCTGGCTGATTAAGTGACACCATAGAGACTAAATGTGACAATTAGTCAATCACAGTCCTTAATTACTCATAATCAACATAGGGTAAAATAACACCTATTTAGCATATCGACCGGAACACATCAGGAAGCGTCCTCCGAAGGTTCTGTCAAGCAGAGTCGGGTCAAGTAGTCCAGCATATACAAGCAGTTGCTCCATCAGCGGGCCTAATAAATGGTGAATACTTTATGGCGGTGGTCCCCTTGTCCCTCTCTTTATATGTATGTACTGTGTTTGTCCAAATACTTATTTTGAATATTAAATTATGATTTTATGAATATGTGTTTTGCATGTTGAAGTCATTTACATTTTTCCGGAAAGGTCACTAGCTTAACTATCATTATGACTGCATGTCTACTTGCTCTTTTAAACTAGATGAATGGTTATAGACAACTCCTAACCACGGTCTAATCATAAGTTGCTTAGTTTATCAAACCTTTATTTAGGACTTCCCGTTGGAAGCATTAAGGTCTGCCATATTAGATGAAATAACCTATAGATCACCATGTTTGTTAAAGTAGTCTTAGTAGGCTGAGTTTGTGTGTTTATGATGGCGTTAGGGCGAGTGGCATGATCTCTTGAGTGAGACAGGACTTTCATGGATGCCTTTAGCTCGAACTGTGAGTAGGGTCGTCAATGGCGATGGGGTGGTTTATTAGGTAACTCAGATGTGGTACATGATACGCGAAAATCGTATCACCTTTTTAGCATGTTTTTATGTATGAATTTAGGTGAAATCGAGGGTAATTTGATCTTGATTGTTCATTATTCACTTAATTTCACAGTTTTTATGATTTTGGAAGTGTCAGGTGAAAAGTAGACGAAAACAGCAAATTTTAGGGCAAAAACGCAATTTTTGGAAATGTTGACTCGGTCAAAGGTTCAGGACGGGCATCCCGAACCCGACCAAGTCAAAGCACCAGGACGGGCGTCCCGACCTGGTCAACTAATCAGGACGGGCGTCCCGAAGCACCAGAATTTGTCCCACATCGAATTTTTTGGAGATTTTCACTCCAGAAAGCTGCTATAAATACCCCAGGCCTCCAAGAGTTGAAATCATTCCTCTCCACTCAATCTGAGTCATTGAGAGACTTCCAGTGTACAATTCTCGAGTACACATGTCACTGAGAGACTCGGGTTTCAGTTTCTATTTTCTTTCTTTCTTTAGTGTTTCGTTTTCTTAGTTTCTGAGAAATAGTCTCAGAGCTTAGGCTTCGATTGATAGGTTCGTTTTTGGTATTCATAGAATACCGGGATTTCGTTAGGAGATCCGAAGAGAGAGATAGGGTGCATGTTCTTAGTCAGATTAGGGCAGTTTGCTTAAGCCCAGGATGTAAGGTAAAGCAATTGCTACTAGGTCTGAGGAGCGTTCTCCGAAGTCTCTGCCGAGCAGAGTAGGATCGAGCAGTCAGGAGCATACAGGAGCTACAGCGCCGGCTGGACCTGCATAGAGTGGTGATTACTTTATGACAGTGGGTCCCCTAGACGAGGTTCTGTATGTTTACGAATTGTTTTATCTAAATATTAATTTGAATATCAGATTACGATTCTTATGAATATCTGTTTTATATGTTGAAGTTCTTATGATTTTCTGGAAATGGCCACCTGCTTAAATATTCATTATGTCTGCATGTCTAATGTCGTTCTCTTAAACTGAAATTAGGGTTATAGACAATTCCTAACCACGGTCTATTCATAACCTGTTTAGTTTAACAGGCATCAATTAGTATTGGTGTCTGCCATACTAGATAAAACAATCTGCGGAACACCCTGTTGGTTGAAAGTAGTCTAGGTAGGCTGAGTAGAGTGTTATGCCGGCGGTTATGGGACGAGCAGCATGATACCGAAGTGACATAGGGTACCGTTCATTGATGACTTTAGTCCGAACCGTGAGTAGGGCCGTTACCCTTAACGATGGGGCGGCAGCGTAGAAACTTAGATGTGGTAGCCTTTAGACATAGAACATAGTTGCAATCCAGGCCAAGACATGTCTAAAATACTCGAATATAGGTCAATCAACATATAGGAACAGTATAACATAGAATCAGGACTCATCTATAAAACACTTTTGGGATTAATTAGACTTAAACCTAGTGGAGAATGGATCACCCTCTCATCAAAGTATTTGATGAAGATTGCATAACTGGATCATAAGATAGGAGTTAGGATAAAAGGCTAGTTACTACTAAGCCGTTGCCACTTCCCTGGGAGTACGATAATTAACTTAATAAAATCGTAGATACTTTCCAACAGACTAGCTACACGATAGGTACTCTGCCTTAGGTTCTGGCTGATTAAGTGACACCATAGAGACTAAATGTGACAATTAGTCAATCACAGTCCTTAATTACTCATAATCAACATAGGGTAAAATAACATCTATTTAGCACGTCAACCAGAATCGCATCAGATTTTTGGCGGCGTTGCCGGGGAAATATCATAATGAATTTAGGATTCTTGATCAAAATTCTAGAGACTTATGATAGGTAACGATAGTAACCTAGACTTTAGACCTACACTTATCTTACAGTAGTTAGACAATCAATTTCCGAAATATAGGATTATCATAACTCATTAATTTTAGATGTTATCTGAAATTAAGACATTTAGGATAATCAAATTTTAGAAAATTATTCTAAAACCATATTGATGGAATTTAATCGCTTTCGAAATATTAAAAGGAAAAAAAAAATTTAAAATCTAAAAATCCGAAAAACAAATTGTACTTTTTCTTGTTTAATGGTAAGTTGTTCTTCTTCCCTATCTCTTGTTCTTCCTTAGTTGTTTTTTCATACATTTGTTTTTCTTTTTCATTTTTTTCCCTATTACTTAATTTCGAAAAAAAATAAAAATGGAAATGAGGATAGAATATTTTTCTGAGTTGTCAATTTTTGGCTAAGGTTTTAATCTGGAAGAAATATCATTGTGGAATTTTCTTAGGTCATGCTTAGTCTATTAGACAGAATCATGAAATAAAATTTTCTTTAATAGACAGACCTCTGAGTATTCTAATGAGAAAGGATGTTCCTTTTGTTTGATGATAAATGCATGAGATTGTTTAAACCGAAAGCAATTACTACACCCATTATGGCATCACCTGATTGAAATCTGCTTTTTGAATTAATATGTGATGTAATGATGTAGTACGAATTGTTTGATGATAAGAAAGTTCATGCATGATAAATTCCGATCTGATCTAGTCTTGTCTAAAAACAATAGGTTACACTGATCACTCTGAGATATCTGCGTTCAATAAAACTAATGATGAACCAAGATTGATTAGTTAGGTTCTATTGAATTTGATATAGAAAGAAGGGATAAGAAAAAGGGTTAAAAATCTAGAAAGCAAACCATTTGTCTAGATTAGAAAACCCCGAGTTAGAGGCTAGTGTAATACTGATAAATTTTTGGATGAAAACGTATTTGCATTGTTTGCTATGTATAATAATTCTCATCTGTGGTTTATTTCAAACTATCTAGTCACTGAATAAGTTCCAAGTGATATGACTTATCAGCAAAAGAAGAGATTCTTTGCTGATTTGAAATATTACTACTGGGTAGTTTCTCTTCTATTTCAAAATTTTGCAGATTAGTTGATCAGAAGATATGTCTCAGAAGACGAAGGCCACAAGAGTTTGGAGCATTGCCCTAAAGAATCTACGGGAGACCAATTGACTACTATCAACACTGTCCGAACAGTGTTGAAAGCAGGATCTTGTTGACCCACCATATTCAAGGACTTTTGTATCTCTGATACAGTCATGCGATGCTTGCCAAATAACAGGTAACACATCCTTCAGAGATCATCTACCCCAACAAGGTACACAAAGTTTTACAATCTTTTTGATATCCGGGGGTATTCATTAAATCCTTTCTTTTTCTTTCCTTTGAAAATAATTACATCATAGTAGCCGTGGAACACTTTTCGAAAATAGCCTGAACCACAGGCATTACCTACTAATGATGTTAAAGTCATGTGCATATTCTAGTTGTTTTCCAGATTCAGAGTACCAATGTTTTAGGAAGAAATGTTCAGCCTGTGTATCAAATCTGTGAAGTCTGCTAAGTACCACACTTTAGCAGGGATTGCTATGGGAATGACTGACCATTCCAAAAGAGGTAGGAGTAGGTTACTGCAGAATGCTGCTCCAATAGGAAATGCATACAATTCCAACTAGAGGAATCATACGGGATTTAGCTGAGGAGTAATTCGGAAGCTGGAAACTTTCAGAAGACACCACCACAGCAAAACCCCTACTCGCAGAAGCAATAGATGAGATACTGGCAACAATTAAAGCCAGACCAGTGCAAGCAAGTGATCTACCAAGAGGTAACGAAGGGTCGAAGGATATAGAGGAATTTGGCATTGTATCGGGAGCATAGCAATGGAGGAGCTTGCATTCCCTGCATACCAATCAGCTGTGAGAAACTTCCCCGAGGAAGTCTCAAATACTTGGGCCCAGATCTACACAACTGGAAGCCCCCTACCACCACGGCTTCGCCAAAACTTCAGGTATCTTTTCTTCCATTCGAGACTTGCATGCAATACCTTTACTAACATGGGCAGGAAGGCACACAAATCCCAAGAAATCTCATTCCTGGACACGTTCCTCCTGGACACGTTCCTCCTGGACACGTTGCTATGATTGTGAGAAATCTTACAAATGAGTCGAGGAAGCAGTCCGTGGGGCTCGAGCCATTCAATGAATAGGCCACTACCTAGAGCTCGACGATGAAGGATCGAAGCTGACGTCATCCGTTCCAGTATCTAGAGCTTACAGAGTCAAGAATGCCTCAGCAATAGCACATGGCTAAGGTGAAGAGCCAATTGACAGATCAGAGAAAACTCTTCTGCTCGAGGCAAGAAGGGAGTTTTTCTAATCTCATCTTCCTTTACTTTTATTTTCTTCATTTTTGTGTCTTGTTTTGTTGGTTGTTTTATTTTCTCTCTTACCCTTAGTTAGTCAAATAAGTGTGGGGTAAGAGTTTTCTATTTTGTTTTCATTTCTTCTTGTTTGCAAATAAGTGTGGGGTAGTTTAGCTATGCATGAACACTGAGGACAGTGTCAGACTTAAGTGTGGGGTAGCAGTGCACGGTGCACTGTAGCAGTTGGCAAAATTTTTACATGATTTTGCTTGTTTTCCCCGTCTTTTCACACCCTTCCAAAAAAAAATTTCAAAATTTTTCAGTCTTTCAGACTTCTAAATGCAGTATGTTTGGTTAAACAATTGCTTATGTCTATGATATGTAGGTAGAATGTTATGGTTAGTAGGAGATAATTGATGACTATTTTTGAACTTATTGATTAGGAGTAGGGAATTCCTGATAATTAAGCACAACTTAGTCTGGGTTAGAGACCTCAACCAATTACCTTTTCAAGACTTAACTAGATAAAATTAGACCAGTTGTAGGATGCATTGACAATTAGAATGACTAGATGAGACTCTGAGCCAAAAGTGAAAAATAAAAAAAAATAGGGTAGTTTGCCAGCGGCCTTCACTACTCGAGCACCACTCCTTCGGGGAACTTAAAGCCTGATGCCCTAAGGTCGTGTAGGTCTGGGAGTCATCGGAGTGGGACTCGCTACATGGGTAGTTGAAGTTGACGTGTTCAAAGCAGACTCAAAATACCCTGAATCTATAAACGAAAGAAATCAATAAGAGCTAAATAATTAAAATCTGATCACCAAGGCTCAGAACTCAGAAAGTTATCTGTTGTCAGTGTGTCTAGTGACAGGTCGAAGTGTTATCTGGTAATAGTTAAGACAAGAGTTTATTGTCTTGACTATCTAGTCTGGACTAGTACACACACTACACATCAGGAAGACCTTATGACTAAGAGAAGAGTTCAACCTAGTTGTTAAATTGTTTTCTGCTCAATCCTAATAATCTGCTAGAGACATTTGAGACCTTGTTGATACGCGAAAATCGTATCACTTTTTTAGCATGTTTTTATGTATGAATTTGGGTGAAATCGAGGGTAATTTGATCTTGATTGTTCGTTATTCACTTAATTTCACAGTTTTTATGATTTTAGAAGTGTCAGGTGAAAAGTAGACGAAAATAGCAAATTTTGGGGCAAAACGCAATTTTTGGAAATGTTGACTCGGTCAAAAAGTCGGGACGAGCGTCCCGACCAAGTCAAGGCACCTAGACGGGCGTCCAGGACGGGCGTCCCAATCTGGGACGGGCGTCCCGAGCCGCCAGAAGCTATCCCACATCGAGTTTTTCAGAGATTTTCACTCCGGGAAGCTGCTATAAATACCCCAGGCCTCCAGCAGTTGAATTCATTCCTCTCCACTCGATCTGAGTCATTTATTGGTGTCCAGTGTACAATTCTCTAGTACACAACTCACTCAGAGACTCGGATCTCAGTTTTCTTTCTTATTAGTGTTTTATTTTAGTTTTTGAGAAATAGTCTCAGATCTTAGGTTTCTATAGATAGGTTCGTTTCTGGTATTCATAGAATACCCGGGATTTCGTTAGGAGATCCTAAGAGGGCTCTAGGCGTTCGAAGAGTCAGTCCATAGGGCTGGGCTTAAGCTGGGTATTAAGGTAAAGCCCAGTTACTAGGCTGAGGAAGCGTCCTCCGAAGGTTCTGGTGAGCAGAGTCAGAGCGAGCAATACGACATATACAGCAGTACGCTCCGTCGGCGAGACTACGTAAAGGGTGATTTCTTTATGGCATCAGT
Organism: Asclepias syriaca; assembly: GCA_027405835.1. Classification (NCBI taxonomy): domain Eukaryota; kingdom Viridiplantae; phylum Streptophyta; class Magnoliopsida; order Gentianales; family Apocynaceae; genus Asclepias; species Asclepias syriaca. The sequence continues at coordinate 19,988,153 of CM049926.1, read as the reverse complement.
CCCCATGTCCCTCTCTTACATGTTGTTATTGTTTTGTTCTAAATACATATTATGAATACGAGATTATGATGTTTATGAATAGTTGTTTTATATGTTGACGTTATTATGTTTTTCCGGAAATAGCCACCTGCTAAATATTCACTATATCTGCATGTTTAATGTGCTCTTTTAAACTAAAGTTAGGGTTATAGACAATTCCTAACCACGGTCTAATCATAACCTGTTTAGTTTAACAGGCATCAATTAGTATTGGTGTCTGCCATGCTAGATAAAATAACATGTTGAACACCCTGCCTGTTAAAGTAGTCTAGGTAGGGGCCGAGCTGAGTCCGATTATGTCGGCTGCTAGGGCAAGCGGTATGATCCCCAAAGTGACATAGGGCTTTCATGGATGCCTTCGTCCCGAACCGTGAGTAGGGCCATCATTAAGGTAGGGCAGTTTATTAGAGACCTCGGATGTGGTACGCCTTTAGACACAGAACATAGTTGCAATCCTGGCTAAAATACTCAAATATAGGTCAAACAACATATAGGAATAGTATAACATAGAATCATTGTCCAGTGGACCTAAGTCTGCTAAGTCAAACTCAAAGTTTTTCGCTACTCGGGAAGTCTGCTGATGTATCTCCTCAATCTTGCTGGTGTTCATGGCGATCTTATCATCTATCATCGCCAACCGTCTGTCAATCCTGTCCTCCATCATCGTCAGCCGTCTGTCAGATGATAATGAACGGGAGACAGTGAACGGTACCCTATGTCACTTCGGTATCATGCTGCTCGTCCCATAACCGCCGGCATAACACTCTACTCAGCCTACCTAGACTACTTTCAACCAACAGGGTGTTCCGCAGATTGTTTTATCTAGTATGGCAGACACCAATACTAATTGATGCCTGTTAAACTAAACAGGTTATGAATAGACCGTGGTTAGGAATTGTCTATAACCCTAATTTCAGTTTAAAAGAACGGCATTAGACATGCAGACATAATGAATATTTAAGCAGGTGGCCATTTCCAGAAAATCATAAGAACTTCAACATATAAAACAGATATTCATAAGAATCGTAATCTGATATTCAAATTAATATTTAGATAAAACAATTCGTAAACATACAGAACCTCGTCTAGGGGACCCACTGTCATAAAGTAATCACCACTCTATGCAGGTCCAGCCGGCGCTGCAGCTCCTGTATGCTCCTGACTGCTCGATCCTACTCTGCTCGGCAGAGACTTCGGAGAACGCTCCTCAGACCTAGTCGCAATTGCTTTACCTTATATCCCGGGCTTAAGCAAATTGCCCTAATCTGACTAAGAACACGCACCCTATCTCTCTCTTAGGATCTCCTAACGAAATCCTGGTATTCTATGAATACCAAAAATGAACCTATCTATCGAAGCCTAAGATCTGAGACTATTTCTCAGAAACTAAGAAAACGAAACACTAAAGAAAGAAAGAAAACTAAAACTAAAACCCGAGTCTCTTAGTAACTTGTGTACTCGAGAATTGTACACTAGAAGTCTCTGAATGACTCAGATCGAGTGGAGAGGAATGATTTCAACTCTTGGAGGCCTGGGGTATTTATAGCAGCTTTCTGGAGTGAAAATCTCCAAAAAATTCGATGTGGGACAAATTCTGGTGCTTTGGGACGCCCGTCCCGGACCGTTGACCAAGTCAGCATTTCCAAACATTGCATTTTTGCCCCAAAATTTGCTGTTTTCATGCAATTTGCTCCTGAAACTTCCAAAATCGTCAGCCGTCTGTCAGATGATAATGGAGGACAGGATTGACAGACGGTTGGCGATGATAGATGATAAGATCGCCATGAACACCAGCAGGATTGAGGAGATACATCAGCAGACTTCCCGAGTAGCGAAAAACTTTGAGTTTGACTTAGCAGACTTAGGTCCACTGGACAATGATTCTATGTTATACTATTCCTATATGTTGTTTGACTTATATTCGAGTATTTTAGCCTGGATTGCAACTATGTTCTGTGTCTAAAGGCGTACCACATCCGAGGTCTCTAATAAACCGCCCTACCTTAATGATGGCCCTACTCACGGTTCGGGACGAAGGCATCCATGAAAGCCCTATGTCACTTTGGGGATCATACCGCTTGCCCTAGCAGCCGACATAATCGGACTCAGCTCGGCCCCTACCTAGACTACTTTAACAGGCAGGGTGTTCAACATGTTATTTTATCTAGCATGGCAGACACCAATACTAATTGATGCTTGTTAAACTAAATAGGTTATGATTAGACCGTGGTTAGGAATTGTCTATAACCCTAACTTTAGTTTAAAAGAGCACATTAAACATGCAGATATAGTGAATATTTAGCAGGTGGCTATTTCCGGAAAAACATAATAACGTCAACATATAAAACAACTATTCATAAACATCATAATGTCGTATTCATAATATGTATTTAGAACAAAACAATAACAACATGTAAGAGAGGGACATGGGGACTGATGCCATAAAGAAATCACCCTTTACGTAGTCTCGCCGACGGAGCGTACTGCTGTATATGTCGTATTGCTCGCTCTGACTCTGCTCACCAGAACCTTCGGAGGACGCTTCCTCAGCCTAGTAACTGGGCTTTACCTTAATACCCAGCTTAAGCCCAGCCCTATGGATTGACTCTTCGAACGCCTAGAGCCCTCTTAGGATCTCCTAACGAAATCCCGGGTATTCTATGAATACCAGAAACGAACCTATCTATAGAAACCTAAGATCTGAGACTATTTCTCAAAAACTAAAATAAAACACTAATAAGAAAGAAAACTGAGATCCGAGTCTCTGAGTGAGTTGTGTACTAGAGAATTGTACACTGGACACCACTAAATGACTCAGATCGAGTGGAGAGGAATGAATTCAACTGCTGGAGGCCTGGGGTATTTATAGCAGCTTCCCGGAGTGAAAATCTCTGAAAAACTCGATGTGGGATAGCTTTTGGCGGCTCGGGACGCCCGTCCCAGATTGGGACGCCCGTCCAGGTGCCTTGACTTGGTCGGGACGCTCGTCCCGACCTTTTGACCGAGTCAACATTTCCAAAAATTGCATTTTTGCCCCAAAATTTGCTATTTTCGTCTACTTTTCACCTGACACTTCTAAAATCATAAAAACTGTGAAATTAAGTGAATAATGAACAATCAAGATCAAATTACCCTCGATTTCACCCAAATTCATACATAAAAACATGCTAAAAAAGTGATACGATTTTCGCGTATCAACAAGGTCTCAAATGTCTCTAGCAGATTATTAGGATTGAGCAGAAAACAATTTAACAACTAGGTTGAACTCTTCTCTTAGTCATAAGGTCTTCCTGATGTGTAGTGTGTGTACTAGTCCAGACCAGATAGTCAAGACAATAAACTCTTGTCTTAACTATTACCAGATAACACTTCGACCTGTCACTAGACACACTGACAACAGATAACTTTCTGAGTTCTGAGCCTTGGTGATCAGATTTTAATTATTTAGCTCTTATTGATTTCTTTCGTTTATAGATTCAGGGTATTTTGAGTCTGCTTTGAACACGTCAACTTCAACTACCCATGTAGCGAGTCCCACTCCGATGACTCCCAGACCTACACGACCTTAGGGCATCAGGCTTTAAGTTCCCCGAAGGAGTGGTGCTCGAGTAGTGAAGGCCGCTGGCAAACTACCCTATTTTTTTTTTTTTTCACTTTTGGCTCAGAGTCTCATCTAGTCATTCTAATTGTCAATGCATCCTACAACTGGTCTAATTTTATCTAGTTAAGTCTTGAAAAGGTAATTGGTTGAGGTCTCTAACCCAGACTAAGTTGTGCTTAATTATCAGGAATTCCCTACTCCTAATCAATAAGTTCAAAAATAGTCATCAATTATCTCCTACTAACCATAACATTCTACCTACATATCATAGACATAAGCAATTGTTTAACCAAACATACTGCATTTAGAAGTCTGAAAGACTGATAAATTTTGAAATTTTTTTTGGAAGGGTGTGAAAAGACGGGGAAAACAAGCAAAATCATGCAAAAATTTTGCCAACTGCTACAGTGCACCGTGCACTGCTACCCCACACTTAAGTCTGACACTGTCCTCAGTGTTCATGCATAGCTAAACTACCCCACACTTATTTGCAAACAAGAAGAAATGAAAACAAAATAGAAAACTCTTACCCCACACTTATTTGACTAACTAAGGGTAAGAGAGAAAATAAAACAACCAACAAAACAAGACACAAAAATGAAGAAAATAAAAGTAAAGGAAGATGAGATTAGAAAAACTCCCTTCTTGCCTCGAGCAGAAGGGTTTTCTCTGATCTGTCAATTGGCTCTTCACCTTAGCCATGTGCTATTGCTGAGGCATTCTTGACTCTGTAAGCTCTAGATACTGGAACGGATGACGTCAGCTTCGATCCTTCATCGTCGAGCTCTAGGTAGTGGCCTATTCATTGAATGGCTCGAGCCCCACGGACTGCTTCCTCGACTCATTTGTAAGATTTCTCACAATCATAGCAACGTGTCTAGGAGGAACGTGTCCAGGAATGAGATTTCTTGGGATTTGTGTGCCTTCCTGCCCATGTTAATAAAGGTATTGCATGCAAGTCTCGAATGGAAGAAAAGATACCTGAAGTTTTGGCGAAGCCGTGGTGGTAGGGGGCTTCCAGTTGTGTAGATCTGGGCCCAAGTATTTGAGACTTCCTCGGGGAAGTTTCTCACAGCTGATTGGTATGCAGGGAATGCAAGCTCCTCCATTGCTATGCTCCCGATACAATGCCAAATTCCTCTATATCCTTCGACCCTTCGTTACCTCTTGGTAGATCACTTGCTTGCACTGGTCTGGCTTTAATTGTTGCCAGTATCTCATCTATTGCTTCTGCGAGTAGGGGTTTTGCTGTGGTGGTGTCTTCTGAAAGTTTCCAGCTTCCGAATTACTCCTCAGCTAAATCCCGTATGATTCCTCTAGTTGGAATTGTATGCATTTCCTATTGGAGCAGCATTCTGCAGTAACCTACTCCTACCTCTTTTGGAATGGTCAGTCATTCCCATAGCAATCCCTGCTAAAGTGTGGTACTTAGCAGACTTCACAGATTTGATACACAGGCTGAACATTTCTTCCTAAAACATTGGTACTCTGAATCTGGAAAACAACTAGAATATGCACATGACTTTAACATCATTAGTAGGTAATGCCTGTGGTTCAGGCTATTTTCGAAAAGTGTTCCACGGCTACTATGATGTAATTATTTTCAAAGGAAAGAAAAAGAAAGGATTTAATGAATACCCCCGGATATCAAAAAGATTGTAAAACTTTGTGTACCTTGTTGGGGTAGATGATCTCTGAAGGATGTGTTACCTGTTATTTGGCAAGCATCGCATGACTGTATCAGAGATACAAAAGTCCTTGAATATGGTGGGTCAACAAGATCCTGCTTTCAACACTTTTCGGACAGTGTTGATAGTAGTCAATTGGTCTCCCGTAGATTCTTTAGGGCAATGCTCCAAACTCTTGTGGCCTTCGTCTTCTGAGACATATCTTCTGATCAACTAATCTGCAAAATTTTGAAATAGAAGAGAAACTACCCAGTAGTAATATTTCAAATCAGCAAAGAATCTCTTCTTTTGCTGATAAGTCATATCACTTGGAACTTATTCAGTGACTAGATAGTTTGAAATAAACCACAGATGAGAATTATTATACATAGCAAACAATGCAAATACGTTTTCATCCAAAAAATTATCAGTATTACACTAGCCTCTAACTCGGGGTTTTCTAATCTAGACAAATGGTTTGCTTTCTAGATTTTTAACCCTTTTTCTTATCCCTTCTTTCTATATCAAATTCAATAGAACCTAACTAATCAATCTTGGTTCATCATTAGTTTTATTGAACGCAGATATCTCAGAGTGATCAGTGTAACCTATTGTTTTTAGACAAGACTAGATCAGATCGGAATTTATCATGCATGAACTTTCTTATCATCAAACAATTCGTACTACATCATTACATCACATATTAATTCAAAAAGCAGATTTCAATCAGGTGATGCCATAATGGGTGCAGTAATTGCTTTTGGTTTAAACAATCTCATGCATTTATCATCAAACAAAAGGAACATCCTTTCTCATTAGAATACTCAGAGGTCTGTCTATTAAAGAAAATTTTATTTCATGATTCTGTCTAATAGACTAAGCATGACCTAAGAAAATTCCACAATGATATTTCTTCCAGATTAAAACCTTAGCCAAAAATTGACAACTCAGAAAAATATTCTATCCTCATTTCCATTTTTATTTTTTTCGAAATTAAGTAATAGGGAAAAAAACGAAAAAGAAAAACAAATGTACGAAAAAACAACTAAGGAAGAACAAGAGATAGGGAAGAAGAACAACTTACCATTAAACAAGAAAAAGTACAATTTGTTTTTCGGATTTTTAGATTTTAAAATTTTTTTTTTCCTTTTAATATTTCGAAAGCGATTAAATTCCATCAATATGGTTTTAGAATAATTTTCTAAAATTTGATTATCCTAAATGTCTTAATTTCAGATAACATCTAAAATTAATGAGTTATGATAATCCTATATTTCGGAAATTGATTGTCTAACTACTGTAAGATAAGTGTAGGTCTAAAGTCTAGGTTACTACCGTTACCTATCATAAGTCTCTAGAATTTTGATCAAGAATCCTAAATTCATTATGATATTTCCCCGGCAACGCCGCCAAAAATCTGATGCGATTCCGGTTGACGTGCTAAATAGATGTTATTTTACCCTATGTTGATTATGAGTAATTAAGGACTGTGATTGACTAATTGTCACATTTAGTCTCTATGGTGTCACTTAATCAGCCAGAACCTAAGGCAGAGTACCTATCGTGTAGCTAGTCTGTTGGAAAGTATCTACGATTTTATTAAGTTAATTATCGTACTCCCAGGGAAGTGGCAACGGCTTAGTAGTAACTAGCCTTTTATCCTAACTCCTATCTTATGATCCAGTTATGCAATCTTCATCAAATACTTTGATGAGAGGGTGATCCATTCTCCATTAGGTTTAAGTCTAATTAATCCCAAAAGTGTTTTATAGATGAGTCCTGATTCTATGTTATACTGTTCCTATATGTTGATTGACCTATATTCGAGTATTTTAGACATGTCTTGGCCTGGATTGCAACTATGTTCTATGTCTAAAGGCTACCACATCTAAGTTTCTACGCTGCCGCCCCATCGTTAAGGGTAACGGCCCTACTCACGGCTCGGACTAAAGTCATCAATGAACGGTACCCTATGTCACTTCGGTATCATGCTGCTCGTCCCATAACCGCCGGCATAACACTCTACTCAGCCTACCTAGACTACTTTCAACCAACAGGGTGTTCCGCAGATTGTTTTATCTAGTATGGCAGACACCAATACTAATTGATGCCTGTTAAACTAAACAGGTTATGAATAGACCGTGGTTAGGAATTGTCTATAACCCTAATTTCAGTTTAAGAGAACGGCATTAGACATGCAGACATAATGAATATTTAAGCAGGTGGCCATTTCCAGAAAATCATAAGAACTTCAACATATAAAACAGATATTCATAAGAATCGTAATCTGATATTCAAATTAATATTTAGATAAAACAATTCGTAAACATACAGAACCTCGTCTAGGGGACCCACTGTCATAAAGTAATCACCACTCTATGCAGGTCCAGCCGGCGCTGCAGCTCCTGTATGCTCCTGACTGCTCGATCCTACTCTACTCGGCAGAGACTTTGGAGAACGCTCCTCAGACCTAGTCGCAATTGCTTTACCTTATATCCCGGGCTTAAGCAAATTGCCCTAATCTGACTAAGAACACGCACCCTATCTCTCTCTTAGGATCTCCTAACGAAATCCTGGTATTCTATGAATACCAAAAATGAACCTATCTATCGAAGCCTAAGATCTGAGACTATTTCTCAGAAACTAAGAAAACGAAACACTAAAGAAAGAAAGAAAACTAAAACTGAAACCCGAGTCTCTCAGTAACTTGTGTACTCGAGAATTGTACACTAGAAGTCTCTGAATGACTCAGATCGAGTGGAGAGGAATGATTTCAACTCTTGGAGGCCTGGGGTATTTATAGCAGCTTTCTGGAGTGAAAATCTCCAAAAAATTCGATGTGGGACAAATTCTGGTGCTTTGGGACGCCCGTCCCGGACCGTTGACCAAGTCAGTATTTCCAAAAATTGCATTTTTGCCCCAAAATTTGCTGTTTTCATGCAATTTGCTCCTGAAACTTCCAAAATCGAAATTTAAGCAATTTTATGTCAATTTGATTCAATTAAGAACAAATACATTCAAATATTGCCCTAATTTATGTCTAAAAACATGCTAAAAAGGGTATATGATTTGTGCACATCAGTACACAAGTAGAATCAGTACATAATTGCAATCTAGACCAAGATATATCTAAAATACTCAAAGATAGGTCAATCAACATGTAAGAACAATATAACATAAATCAGAACACTATCTGTAAAACACTCTTGTAGGCTTAAATAAACTTGAACCTAGTGGAGAATGAATCAATTTCTCATCAAAGATTTTGATGAACGATTGCATAACTGGATCATAAGATAAGAGTTAGGGTAAAAGGATAGTTACTACTAAGCTGTTACCACTTCCATGGGAGTACGATAAATTATTAAATTAAAATCGTAGATACTTTCCAACAGACTAGCTACACGATAGGTACTCTGCCTTAGGTTCTGACTAATTAAGTGACAACATAGAGACTAAATGTGACAATTAGTCATTCTAAGTCCTTAAGTTATTCATAATCGATGTAGGGTAAATAACACCAATTTTAGCATATCAGTCAGAAACGCATTAGATTTCTGGCGTCGTTGCTGGGGAAATATAATAACGAATTTAGGATTCCTGATCAAAATTCTAGAGACTTATGATAGGTAACGGTAGTAATCTATACCTTAGACTTAACACTTATTTTATGCTAGTTAGACAATCAGTTTCGGAAATATAGGGTTATCACAACTAATTAATTTTAGATATTATCTGAAATTAAGACATTTAGGATAATCAAATTTTAGAAAATTATTCTAAAACTGTATTAAGGAAATTTACATTGCTTTTGAAAAAAAAAATTTTAAAAAATTTAAAAAAATTTAATTAAATCTTTTCTTTTCCTCTCTTCTATTTTATTTTCTGAAAAAATATTATTTTCCAGAAAATTAAAGAAATAAATTTTTCATGTTCACAATTTTCGTGTTTGTTTGTTATTCCTATTATTTAACTTAAAAAAATAAAAATAAAAATAAAAATGGAAATGAGGAAAGAATATTTTTCTTTTGAGCTGTCAATTTTTGGCTTAGGTTTTAATTTGGAAGAAATATCATTTTAGAATTTTCTTAGGTCATGCTACGTTTATTAGACGAATCATGAAATAAGTTTTCTTTAATAGACAGGCATCTGAATATTCTAATGAGAAATGATGTTCCTTTTGTTTGATGATAAAATGCATGAGATCTTTTAAACCAAAAGGAATCGCTGCACCCATTATGGCATCACCTGATTGGGATTTGCTTTTTTACTTAATATGTGATGTAATGATGCAGTAAGAATTGTTTAGGACAAAGGCATGATTAGAAATTTCATGTTATATACTATGCAAGTAAAACCTATATTGATGCCAAGTAGAACTATACCACTACTAACAAGGAATTACTAGCTGTCATACATGCCTGTGGTACATTCATACCTAGTATAAACAATAGTATACACTGATCACTCTGAGATATCTGTGTTCAATAAAATTGATGTTGAACCAAGATCGATTGGTCAAGTTTTATTGTTGATGGGATTCCGACTGATATATTAAAATAGGTGTTGTTTTACCCTATGTTGATTATGAGTAATTAAGGACTTATCCTGACTAATTGTAACATTTAGTCTCTATACTGTCACTTAATCAATCAGAGCCTAAGGCAGAGTACCTATCATGTAGCTAGTCTGTTGGAAAGTATCTATGATTTTATTTAAATCAAATATCGTACTCCTAGGGAAGTGGTAACGACTTAGTAGTAACTATCCTCTTCCCCTAACTCTTATCTTATGATCCAGTTATGCAATCGTTCATCAATATCTTTGATGAGAGGGTGATTCATTCTCCACTAGGTTTAAGTCTATTTAAGTCTAAAAATGTTTTACAGATAATGTCATGATTCTAAGTTATATTGTTCCTACATGTTGATTGACATATCTTCGAGTATTTTAGACATGTCTTGGCCTAGATTGCAATTATGTACTGAGTCTAAAAGTGTACCACATCTGAATTACCTGATAAACCGCTCTACCTTAATGACGGCCCTACTCATGGTTCGAGCTAAAGGCATCCATGAAAGCCCTATGTCACTTCGGGGATCATGCCGCTGGCCCAAATGCCGGCATAAACACACAAACTTAGCCTACTTAGACTACTCTAACAAACATGGTGATCTATAGGTTATTTTATCTAATATGGCAGACATTAATGCATCCCGACGGGGAAGTCCTAAATTAATGTCTGTTAAACTAAACAGGTTATGATTATACCATGGTTAGAAATTGTCTATAACCCTACATTTAGTTTAAAAGAAACTACATTAGACATGCAGACATAATGAAAGTTAAGATGGTGGCCATTTCTGGAAAATCATAAAGTACTTCAATATGCATAACAAATATTCATAAAATCATAATCCAATAATCATAACAAATGTTTGGACGAACACAGTACAGACATATAAAGAGAGGGACAAGGGGACTGATGCCATAAAGAATTCACCCTTTACTTAGTCTCACCGATGGAGCAACTGCTTGTATATGTTGGACTACTCGACCCGACTCTGCTCGATAGAACCTTCGGAGGACGCTTCCTCATCCTAGTAGCTGGACTTTATCTTAATTCCCAGCTTAAGTCCAGCCATGTTGACTGACTCTTCGAACACCTAGAGCCCTCTTAGGATCTCCTACAAAACCCCGGGTATTCTATGAATACCAAAAACGAACCTATCTAGTCGTATCCTAGGATCTGAGACTAACTCTCAGAAGCAAAGAACACGAGACACTATCTAAGAATATAAAGAAACTTATACTAAAATCTGAGTCGCTAAGTGACTTGTATACTATGGAAAATTGTATACTTGAAGTCACTAAATGATTCAAATCGAGTGGAGAGGAATGATCTGAGGAAGGCATGGGGTATTTATAGCAGCTTTCTGGAGTGATTTTCTCTCAAAATTTCGACGTGGGATTCTGAACTGCGGCTCGAGACGCCCGTCCTGGATCTGGGATGCTTGTCCCGGCCTGTTGACCAGGTCAAGATGGCTGTCCCGAGTCCTGGACGCCCATCCAGGCCTATTGACCAGGTCAGGACGCCCATCCTTACTTCGAGACGCCCACCCCGACTTCTGAACTTCTGAAAATCACGTTTCTGCCTTGAAATTTGCCATTTTCTTCTACTTTTCACCTGACACTTCCAAAATCACAAAAACTGTGAAATTGAGTTAATAACAATCAATGAAGAATGAATTACCATCAATTTCACCCTAAATTATGCCTAAAAACATGCTAAAAATGTGATATGATTTATGCATATCATATAACCCCACACTTAGCTTTTTGCTTGTCCTCAAGCAAAGTCTACCTGAAGTTAGTGATTTTAAATCATATGTGCAGTCACTTAAAATTTCTAGTCATGTTTTTACTCCAAAATTCTTCACTGAATCAGTTAATTTACAACACAGGTCTGACTGGTTAAGTTGCTATGACAAGGTCTCAAATGTCTCTAGTAGATTATCACGGTCAAGCAGGGTTAAAAACTTAATAACTAGATTGAACTCTTCTCTCAGTCACAAGGTCTTCCTGATATGTAGTGTGTGTACTGGTCTAGACTAGATAGTCAACACAATATACTCTCCTCTCGACTATTACCAGATAATACTTCGACCTGTCGCTAGACACACTAACAACAAACAACTTTCTGAGTTCTGAGCCTTGGTGACAAGATTTTTAATCAAGCATTTATTGATTTTTCTTTTATAGATTTTTCAGGGTATTTTGAGTCTGCTTTCACACGTCAACTTTAACTACCCATGTAGCGAGTCCCACTCCGATAACTCCCAGACCTACACGACCTTAGGGCATCAGGCTTTAAGTTCCCCTAAGGAGTGGTGCTCGAGTAGCAAAGGCCGCTTGCAAACTACCCTATTTAATTAACTCTCTTTAATTTTCTTTTCACTTTCAGCTCAGAGCATCATCTAGTCATTTTGATTGCCAATACATCCTCAACTGGTCTAATCTTATCAAGTTAAGTTTTGAAAAGGTATTTGACTGAGGTCTCTAATCCAAACTAAGTTGTGCTCAATTATTAGGAATTCCCTATTCCTAATTGATAAGTTCAAGATAGTCATCACGTTATCCCCTACTAACCATAACATTCTACCTACATATCATAGACATCAGCAATTCTTTACCAATCATACTGCATTTTGAAGAGTGAAAAAGTGAAAAAAAAATTTGAAGGGTGTGAAAATAAGGGAAAAACATACAAAAATCATGCAAAAATTTTTCTACTACAGTGCACTGTGCACTGCTACCCCACACTTAAGTCTGACAGTATCCTCAGTGTTCATGCATATCTAAATTACCCCACACTTATTTGCAAACAAGAAGAAATAAAAACAAAACAGAAACTTCTTACCCTACACTTATTTGACTAACTAAGGGTAAGAGAGAAAATAAAACAACAAAAGAAATAACAAAATAGGAAGGTAATAGAAATAACAAAACAGGACACAAAATGAAGATAAAAATTAAAAGAACACAAAATAAAAGTAGAGGAAGATGAGGATTAGAAAAACTCCTTTCTTGTCTCGAGCAGAAGGGTTTTCTCTGAGCTGTCAATTGGCTCTTCACCTTAGTCATGTGCTATTGTTGAGACGCTCTTGACTCTGTAAGCTCTAGATACTGGAACGGATGACGTCAGCTCCTATCCTTCATTGTCGAGCTCCAGGTAGTGGCCTATTCGTTTGATGAACGGCTCGAGCCCCACGGACTGCTTCCTCGAATCATTTGTAAAGTTTCTCACAATCATGGCAACGTGTCCAGGAGGAATGTGTCTAGGAATAAGACTTCTTTGGATTGGTGTGCCTACTGTCAATGTCAGTGAAGATATTGCATGCAAGTTTTGAATGGAAAAAAAGATACCTGAAGCTTTGGCGAAGCCGTGGTGGTAGGAGGCTCCAATGGTGTAGATCTGGGCCCAAGTATTTGAGACTTCCTCGGGGAAGTTTCTCACAGCTGATTGGTATGTAGGGGATGCAAGCTCCTCCATTGCTATGCTCCTGATACAACGCCAAATTCCTCTATATCCCTCGACCCTTCGATACCACTTGGTAGATCACTTGCTTGCACTGGTCTGGCTTTAATTGTTGCCAGTATCTCATTTGTTGATTCTGCGGGTAGGGGTTTTGTTGTGGTGGTATCTTCTGAAAGTTTCCAGCTTTCAAATTATTCCTTAGCTAAATCCCGTATGATTTCTCCAACTGGGATTGTATGCATCTCCCATTGGAGCAGCATTGACTGTAGCAACCTGCTCCTACTTCTGTTGGAATGGTCAGTATTCCATTCACATAGCAATTCCTGCTAAAGTGAAGTACTTGGCAGACTTCATAGATTTGATACACGGACTGAACGTTTCTTCCTAAGACATTGGCACTCTGAATCTGGAAAACAACTTCTCATAGAATCTGCACATGACTTTAACATCATTAGTAGGTAATGCCTGTGGTTCATGCCATTTTGAAAGTGTTCTACAACTACTATGATGTACTTGTTGCCAAAGGGAAGAAAGAAAAAGGATTCAATGAATACCCCAGATATCAAAAGATTGCAACACTTTGTGTACTTTGCTGGGGTAGATGATCTCTGAAGGATATGTTACCTGTTGTTTGGCAAGCATCGCAGGACTGTATCAAGGATACAGAATTCTTGAATATTGTGGACCAATAAGATCCTGCTTTCAACACTTTCCGGACAGTGTTGATAGCAGTCAATTGGTCTCCTGTAGATTTTTCTATGGCCATGCTCCAAATCTTGTGGTCTTTGCCTTCCAAGATATATCTTCTGATCAATTACTCTGCAATAATTCGAAATAGAAAAATGGATCTCCCCAATAGTAATATTCCAAATCAACAAAGATTTCTTTTCTTTTGCTGATAAGTCATATCACTTGGGAATAATTAGCAGCTAGATAATTAGTAATATCGGTAAACCACATAGGAGAATCATTACTCATAGCAAACAATGAAAATAAATTCTCATTCAAAAATTTATCAGATACTACTGTCTCGTCAATAGCCTCTAATTCGGGGTTTTCTAATCTAGACCAATGGTTTGCTTTCTAGATTTTCAGCCCTTTTTCTTTATCCCATCTTTCTATATCAAATTCAATAAAGCTCAATTAATCAATCTTGGTTCAACATAGGTTTTATTGAACATATATCTCAGAGTAGAGTAATTAGGGTATACTATTGTCTAGACTAGGTATGATATGAATAATGTCTAATCATGCCTTTGTCCTAAACAATTCTTACTGCATAATTACTAACATCAATTCAAAAAGTAATTTCCAATCAAGTGATGTCAGAATGGGTGCAGTAATAACTAGTTCCTTTAATTTGTTCAACAAGATATCATGCAATTATCAGCAAAAACAAAAGAAACATCCTTTCTCAATAGAATATTCAAAGGTCTGGCTATTATTAAGGAAAAATCATTTCATAACTCGTCCTAATAAAGCTGGCATGACCCTAAGAAAATTCTAAAATGGAATTTCTTCCCAATAAAAATCTAAGCTAAAATTTTACAACTCAGAAGAGGATATATTTTTTTCCTCACTTCCATACTTTTGTTTTTCGAAATTAAAAAAAACAAACAAACAGGAAAACTGTAAACACGAAAAATTGTATTTCTTTTATCTTCTGGAAAATAATATTTTTCAGAAAATTTTATAGAAGAAAAGAAAAGAAAAGAAAAACATTGAAAGAAAACAAATGTTCAATTATGAAGGAACAAATAATACAAGAGATAGGGAAGAAGAACAACTTACTGTTGAGCAAGAAAAATACTTTTTTTTTTGTTTTAAATTTCAAAATTTTTTTTCTTTTTATATTTTATTTCGAAAGCAGTTAAATTTCCTCAATATGGTTTTAGAATAATTTTCTAAAATTTGATTATCCTAAATGTCTTAACTTCAGATAATGTCTAAAATCAATTAGTTATGATAACCCTATATTTTGGAAATTGATTGTCTAACTAGCATGAAATAAGTGTTAGGTCTAAGGTCTAGGTTACTACCGTTACCTATCATAAGTCTCTAGATTTGTGGCCAATAATCCTAAATTCATTATGATATTTCCCCGGCAACGGCGCCAAAAATCTTATGGGACTCCGACTGATATACTAAAATAGGTGTTGTTTTACCCTATGTTGATTATGAGTAATTAAGGACTTATCCTGACTAATTGTCACATTTAGTCTCTATATTATCACTTAATCAATCAGAACCTAAGGCAGAGTACCTATCGTGCAGCTAGTCTGTTGGAAAGTATCTACGATTTTATTTAAATCAAATATTGTACTCCTAGGGAAGTGGTAACGGCTTAGTAGTAACTATCCTCTTACCCTAACTTTTATCTTATGATCCAGTTATGCAATCGTTCATCAATATCTTTGATGAAAGGGTGATTCATTCTCCACTAGGTTTAAGTCTATTTGAGCCTAAAAGTATTTTACAGAGAATGTCCTGATTCTATGTTATATTGTTCCTACATGTTGATTGACCTATCTTCAAGTATTTTAGACATGTCTTGGCCTACATTGCAATTATGTACTGAGTGTAAAGGTGTACCACATCTGAGTTACCTGATAAACTGCCCTACCTTAATGACGGCCCTACTCACGGTTCGAGCTAAAGGCATCCATGAAATCCCTATGCCACTTAGGGGATCATGCCGCTCGCCCTAACGCCGGCATAAACACATAAACTCAGCCTACTTAGACTACTCTAACAAACATGGTGATCTATAGGTTATTTCATCTAATATGGCAGATATTAATGCATCCCGACGGGGAAGTCCTAAATTAATGCATGTTAAACTAAATAGGTTATGATTAGACCATGGTTAGGAATTGTCTATAACCCTACATTTAGTTTAAAAGAAACTACATTAGACATGCAAGCATAATGAAAGTTAAGCTGGTGGCCATTTCTGGAAAATCATAAAGTACTTCAATATGCATAACAAATATTCATAAAATCATAACAAATGTTTGGACGAACACAGTACAGACATATAAAGAGAGGGACAGGGGGACTGATGCGATAAAGAATTCACCCTTTACTTAGTCTCGCTGATGGAGCAACTGCTTGTATATGTTGGACTGCTCGACCCGACTCTGCTCGACAGAACCTTCGGAGGACGCTTCCTCAGCCTAGTAGCTGGACTTTACCTTGATACCCAACTTAAGCCCAGCCCTGTTGACTGACTCTTCGAACGCCTAGAGCCCTCTTAGGATCTCCTAACGAAACCTCGGGTATTCTATGAATACCAGATATGAACCTATCTAGTCGTATCCTAGGATCTGAGACTAACTCTCAGAAACAAAGAACACGAGACACTATCTAAGAATATCAAGAAACTTATACTGAAACCTGAGTCGTTAAGTGACTTGTATACTATGGAAAACTGTATACTTGAAGTCACTAAATGACTCAGATCGAGTGGAGAGGAATGATTTCAAATGAGGAAGGCCTGGGGTATTTATAGCAGCTTTCTGGAGTGATTTTCTCTCAAACTTTCGATGTGGGATTCTGAACTGCAGCTCGGGACACCCGTCCCGGCCTATTGACCAGGTCAAGACGGCCGTCCCGAGTCCTGGGCGCCCGTCCTGGCCAGTTGACCAGGTTAGGACGCCCATCCTGACTTCTGGTCGCCCACCCCGACTTCTGAACTTCTGAAAATTACGTTTCTACACCGAAATTTGCCATTTTATTCTACTTTTCACCTGACACTTCCAAAATCACAAAACCTGTGAAATTGAGTTAATAACAATCAATTAAGAACGAATTACCATCAATTTCACCCTAAATTATGCCTAAAAACATGCTTAAAATGTGATATGATTTATGCATATCAATTGTTACAAGAATTGGATATAGAATGAAGGGATAAGAAAAAGGGTTGAAAATCTAGAAAGCAAACCATTTATCTAGTTAGAAAACCCCAAGTTAGAGGCTATTGTTGATGCAGTAATATTGATGAATTTTTGGATGAAAACGTATTTGCATTGTTTGCTATGTATAATTCTCATCTGTGGTTTATCGATGTTGCAAATTATCTAGTCGCTGAATTAGTCCCAAGTGATATGACTTATTAGCAAAAGAAGAAATTCTTTGCTGATTTGAAATATTACTACTGGGCAGATCCCTCTTATATTTCAAATTTTTGTAGATTAGGTGATCAGAAGATGTGTCTCGAAAGACAAAGGCCACAAAATTTTGGAGCATTGTCATCAAAGATCTACAAGAGGCTATTTGACTGCTAGCAACACTGTCCAGAAAGTGTTGGAAGCATGATATTACTAGCCTACTATTCAAAGATTTTGTATCCTTGATACATTCTGGCGATGCTTGAAAAGTAACAGGTAACACATCTAGGGAATTGATTTCATGCATCCTTTTTCTTTCTTCCTTTGAAAACAATTACATCATAGTAGCCGTGGAACATTTTCAAAATAGTCTGAAGCACATGCATTACCTACTAATGATGTTAAAGTCATGTGCAGATCCCTTGAGAAACTGTTTTCCAGATTCAAATATGCCAATTACTTGATAAGCAATAAAGGGTTGTCAGCCAGCTAACGCTTCTTCTGATGTGTAATTGGAGGTAGTAAAGGCTAATAACAACAGTTAAATTAATGCCTTTCAGGAAGAAGAAATGTTCAGTCTGTGTATCAAATCTGTGAAGTCTGCCAAGTACCACACTTTAGCGGGGATTTTTATAGGACTGGAATACTGACCATTCCAAAAGAGGTAGGAGCAGGTTGCTGCACTCAATGCTGCTCCGATGGGAAACACATACAATCCCAACTGGAGAAATCATATGGGATTTAGATGAGAAATATTTATAAAGCTGAAAACTTCTAGAAGATACCACCACAGCAAAGTCCCTACCCGTAGAATCAACAGATGAGATAATGTTATTGGTCAAACCCATTTACTGTTATAGAAGTGTCACCATACGGAGCATGTGTTATAATGGATCAAGACGGTACTTCTCAAAAAGTAAACGAGCAACCATTAAAGCCATACCAATGCAAGGAAGTGACCTACCAAGTGGTATCGAACGGTAGATGGATATAGAGGAATTTGGCGTTGTATCAGGAGCATAGCAATGGAGGAGCTTGCATCCCCTGTATACCAATCAGTTGTGAGAAACTTCCCCGAGGAAGTCTCAAATACTTGGGCCCATATCTACACAACTGGAGCCTCCTACTACCACGGCTTCACCAAAACTTCAGGTATCTTTTCTGCCATTCGAGATTTGCATGCAATATCTTCACAAACATTGGCAAGTAGGTGTGCTACTCCAGAGTAGTTACGCTCCTAGACAAATTCCTTCTGGACACGTTGCTACGATTGCGAGAAACTTCGCAAATGATTCGAGGAAGCAGTCCTTGGGGCTCGAGCCATTCATCACACGGATAGGCCACTACCTAGAGTTCGACATTGAGGAATCAAAATTGATAAGGATAGCTCCACCTACCATTCCCATCGACCTAACTGTTCTTCGAAACATGGGAATGATAGGATAGATACACCCTCCATACAGAACTCACTGCAGAATGATCAAATCCAGAGCTTATAGAGTCAAGGGCACTTCAGCGATAGCACATGACTGAGGTGAAGAGCTAATTGGAAGATCAAAGCAGACCCTTCTACTCGATACATGAAGGGAGTTCTTCTAAGCCTCATCTTTTGCTACTTTATTTAAAATTTTGTTTTCTTTCTATTTTATTTTCATTTCGTGGTTTGTTTGTTTTTCCTATTTTTGCTTTTAAACTCTTATTTCTCAAATAAGTGTGGGGTAAGAGTTTTGTTTGTCTTATTTCTTTTCTTTCTCTTTCCCTTAGTTTTTCAAATAAGTGTTGGGTGTTTAGCTATGCATGAACATTGAGGACAGTGTCAAACTTAAGTGTGGGGTAGCAGTGCACAGTGTACTGTAGCAGTAAAAGTTTTGCATGGTTTCCCATATTTTCACTAAAATTACACCCTTCCAAAAATATAATTTCAAAAATTTTCACTCTTTTAGACTTCAAAATGTAGTTATGATTGGTAAAGAAATGCTTAGGTCTATGATAAGTATGTAGAGCATCATGATTAGTAGGAGACAACATGATAACTTTCTTGAATTCATCGATTAGAAATAAGGAATTCCTGATACTTGTGCACAACTTAGTTTGGATTAGAGACCTCAACCAAATACATTTTCAAGACCTAGCTAAATAATATTAGACCAGTTGAGGATATATTAGCAATCTAAATGACTAGATGATGCTCTGAGTTGTAAGTGAAAAAGTTAAATAAATAGGGTAGTTTGCAAGCGGCCTTTGCTACTCGAGCACCACTCTTTAAGGGAACTTAAAGCCTGATGCCCTAAGGTCGTGTAGGTCTGGGAGTCATCGGAGTGGGACTCGCTACATGGGTAGTTAAAGTTGACGTGTGAAAGCAAATACGAAATACCTTGAAAAATCAATCTAAAAATACATAGCCCAGTGTATTCTTATATTGAAATTCTTAATTGAAAAAAAATCATTGTCACCAAAGCTCAGAACTCAGAAGGTTGTTTGTTACTGGTATGTCTAGCAACCAGTCAAAGTATTATCTGGTAAGAGTCAAGAGAAGATTATATTGTGTTGACAATCTAGTCTGGACTAATACACACACTACACATCAGGAAAACCTCGTGACAAAGAGAAGAGTTCAGGTTAGTTATTAAGTTGTTATCCCTGCTTGACCAGGATAATCTACTAGAGACATTTGAGACCTTGTCATGGCAACTTAACTAGTTGACATGCATAAATCATATCACTTTTTTAGCATGTTTTTAGGCATAATTTAGGGTGAAATTGATAGGAAATCGGTCTTAATAGATTGTTATTTACTCAATTTCACAATTTTTATGATTTTCGAAGTGTCAGGTGAAAAGTAGACAAAAACAGCAAAATTTGGGGCAAAAATGCAAATTTTGGAAATGCTGACCTGGTCAACAGGTCGGGACGGGCGTCCCGAATCAGGACGGGCGTCCTGACCCAGTCAAAGCACCAGGACGGCCGTCCCAATCCAGGACGGGCGTCCCGAAGCACCAAAAGTTGTCCCACATCGAAATTTTTGGAGATTTTCACTCCAGAAAGTTGCTATAAATACCCCAGGCCTCCAAGAGTTGAAATCATCCCTCTCCACTCGATCTGAGTCATTCAGTGGTTTCCAGTGTACAATTCTGGAGTACACAACTCACTCAGAGACTCATATTTCAGTATAAGTTTTCTTTCTTTCCTTTTTGTGTTTCGTTTTTCTTAGTTTTTGAGAAATAGTCTCAGATCCTAGGGTTCGATAGATAGGTTTGTTTCTGGTATTCATAGAATACCCGGGATTTCGTTAGGAGATCCTAAGAGGGCTCTAGGTGTTCGAAGAGTCAATCCATAGGGCTGGGCTTAAGCTGGGTATTAAGGTAAAGCCTAGTTACTAGGCTGAGGAAGCGTCCTCCGAAGGTTCTGTCGAGCAGAGTCGGGTCAAGCAGTACGACATATACAAGCAGTACGCTCCAACGGCGTGACTACGTAAAGGGTGATTTCTTTATGGCATCGGTCCCCCCTGTCCCTCTCTTTATATGTTTGTACTGTGATTGTCCAAAACTTTATTATGAATATGAGATTATGATTTCTATGATTATTTGTTTTATATGTTGAAGTTGTTATGTTTTCCCGGGAATAACCACCTGCTTAATATTCATTATGTCTACATGTCTAATGTAGTTTTTTTAAACTAAAATTAGGGTTATAGACAATTCCTAACCACGGTCTATTCATAACCTGTTTAGTTTAACAGGCATCAATTAGTATTGGTGTCTGCCATACTAGATAAAATAACCTGCGGAACACCCTGTTTGTTAGAGTAGTCTAGGTAGGCTGAGTAGAGCGTTATGCCGGCGGTTATGGGCAAGCGGCATGATCCCCGAAGTGACATAGGGCTTTCATAGCTGTCTTTAGTAGTAACCGTGAGTATGGTCGTTTACCTTGGCGATGGGGCGGTAGCATAGAGACTCAGATGTGGTACACCTTTAGACTCAAAACATAGTTGCAATCCAGGCTAACATGCATCTAAAATACTCGAAGATAGGTCAAGTAACATGTAGGAACAGTATAACATAGAATCAGGACGTTATCTATAAAACACTTTTAGGCTTAATTAGACTTAAACCTAGTGGAGAATGGATCACTCTCTCATCAAAGTTATTGATGACGACTGCATAACTGAATCATAAGATAAGAGTTCAGATAAAAGGCTAGTTACTACTAAGCCGTTACCACTTCCCTGGGAGTACGATATTTATTTAATAAAATCGTAGATTCTTTCCAACAGACTAGCTACACGATAGGTACTCTACCTTAGGTTCTGGCTGATTAAGTGACACCATAGAGACTAAATGTGACAATTAGTCAATCTCAGTCTTTAATTACTCATAATCAACATAGGGTAAAATAACACCTATTTAGCATATCAGTTGGAAAAGCATCAGATTTTTGGCGCCGTTGCCGGGGAAATATCATAATGAATTTAGGACTCCTGATCAAAATTCTAGATACTGATCAAAATTCTAGAAACTTATGATAGGTAGCGGTAGTAACCTAGACCTTAGACCTAACACTTATTTTCTGCTAGTTAGACAATCAATTTCCGAAATATATGATTATTATAAATAATTGATTTTAGATATTATCTGAAATTAAGACACTTAGGATAATCAGGTTTTAGAAAATCATTCTAAAACCATATTGAGGAAATTTAACTGCTTTCGAAAAAAAAAGAAAAAGAAAATTTAAATTTAAAACCCGAAAAAAATGTATTTTTCTTGCTCAATGGTAAGTTGTTCTTTTCCCTATCTCTTGTTCTTTCTTAGTTGTTTTCTTAATTGCTCTTTTTCGTGTTTTTCTATTATTTTCGAAGAAATAAAAATGGAAATGAGGATAAAATATATTTTCTTCTGAGTTGTAAAATGTTGGCTTAGATTTTTATCGGGAAGAAACTCCATTTTAGAATTTTCTTAGAGTCATGCCGGCTTTATTAGGACGAGTTATGAAAAAATATTTCCTTAATAGCCAGACCTCTGAATGTTCTATTGAAAAAAGGATGTTCCTTTTGTTTTGTTGATAATTGCATGAGATCTTTTAAACCAAAAGGAATTACTGCACCCATTATGGCATCACCTGATTGAAATCTGCTTGTTGAATTAATATGTGATGTAATGATGTAGTAAGAATTGTTTTAGGACAGAAACATGATAAGAAAGTTCATGTATGATAAATCCTGATCTTATCTAGTCTTGTCTAAAATAATAGGTTACACTGATCACTCTGAGATATCTGTGTTCAATAAAACTAATGTTGAACCATAATTGATTAAGTTAAGTTTTGTTGTTACTTGAATTTGATATAGAATGAAGGGATAAGAAGAAGGGTTGAAAATCTAGAAAGCAAACCATTTGTCTAGATTAGAAAACCCCGAGTTAGAGGCTATTGTAATACTGATAAATTTTTGATGAAAACTTATTTGCATTGTTTGCTATGTATGATAAGTCTCATATGTGGTTTATTGTTGTTGCAAATTATCTAGTCACTGAATGAGTTCCAAGTAATGTGACTTATTAGCAAAAGAAGAAATTGTTCACTGATTTGAAATATTACTACTGGGCAGATTTCTCTTCTATTTCAAATTTTTGTAGATCAGTTGATCAGAAGATGTATCTCGGAAGGCGAAGGCCACATGATTTGGAAGAATTGCAGGAATCTATGGGAGACCAATTAACTGCTATCAACATTGTCCGAAAAGTGTTGGAAGTAGAATATTATTGACTCACCATATTCAAGGATTTTGTATCTCTGATACAGTCCTGCGATGCTTGCCAAATAACAAGTAACACCTCTTCCAGAGATCGCCTACCCCAGCAAGATTCTATGAGAAGTTGTTTTCCAGATTCAGAGTGCCAATATCTTAGGAAGAAACGTTCAGTCTGTGTATCAAATTTGTGACACCACACTTTAGCAGGGATTGTTATGGGAATGGAATACGAACCATTCCAAAAGAGGTAGGAGTAGGTTACTGCAGAATGCTACTCCAATGGGAAATGCATACAATCCCAGCTGGAGGAATCATACGGGATTTAGTTGAGGAATAATTCGGAAGCTAGAAACTTTCAGAAGATACCACCATAGCAAAACCCCTACCCGTAGAATCAATAGATGAGATACTAGCAACAATTAAAGCCAGACCAGTGCAAGCAAGTGATCTACCAAGTGATATCGAAGGGTCGAGGGATATAGAGGAATTTGGTATTGTATCAGGAGCATAGCAATGGAGGAGCTTGTATCCCCTGCATACAATCAGCTGTGAGAAACTTTCCCCGTGGAAGCTTCAAATACTTGGACCCAAATCTACACCACTGGAGCCTCCTACCACCACGGCTTCGCCAAAGCTTCAGGTATCTTTTCTGCCATTCAAAAATTGCATGCAATACTTTTACTGACATTGGTAGGTAGGCACACCAATCCAAAGAAGTCTCATTCCTAGGCACGTTCCTCTGGACATGTTGCTACGATTACGAGAAACTTTGTGAATGATTCGAGGAAACAGTCCTTGGGGCTTGAGTCATTCCTCAAATGGATATGCCACTACCTAGAGCTCGACAATGAAGGATCGGAGCTGACGTCATCCGTTCCAATATCTAGAGCTTGCAGAGTCAAAACACCTCAGCAATAGCACATGGCTAAGGTGAAGAGCCAATTGACAGATCAGAGAAGACCCTTCTGCTCGTGACATGAAGGGAGTTTTTCTAATCCTCATATTCCTTTACTTTATTTTATTTGTTTTGTGTTCTGTTTTGCTATCCTTCTTGTCTTGTTGCGTTATTTTCTCTCTTACCCTTAGTTAGTCAAATAAGTGTGGGGTAAGAGTTCTTTGTTTTGTTTTCATTTCTTCTTGTTTGCAAATAAGTGTGGGGTAGTTTAGGTATGCATGAACACTGAGGACAGTGTCAGACTTAAGTGTGGGGTAGCAGTGCACGGTGCACTGTAGTAGTTGAGAAATTGTTTTGCATGATTTGCATGTTTTCCCCGTATTTTCACACCTTTTCAAAAGTTTTTCAAAATTTTTCATTCTTTCAGACTTCTAAATGCAGTATGATTGGTAAACATTTGCTGATGTCTATGATATGTAGGTAGAGTGTTATGATTAGTAGGAGATGATTTATGACTATTTTGAACTTATTGATCAGGAATAGGGAATTCCTGATAACTGAGCACAACTTAGTCTGGATTAGAGACCTCAGCCAATTACCTTTTCGAGACTTACCTAGATAAAATTAGACCAGTTATGGATGTATTGACAATTAGAGTGACTAGATGAGACTCTGAGCTAAAAGTGAAAAGAAACAAAAGAGAATTAATTTAATAAGGGTAGTTTGCCAGCTGCCTTCGCTACTCGAGAACCACTCCTTCGGGGAACTTAAAGCCTGATGCCCTAAGGTCGTGTAGGTCTGGGAGTCATCAGAGTAGGACTCGCTACATGGGTAGTTGAAGTTGACGTGTTCTAAGCAGACTCAAAATACCCTGAATCTATAAAGAAAAATATCACTAAATGCTAAATCATTAAAAATATGATCACCAAGGCTCAGAACTCAGAAGGTTGTTTGTTGTCAGTATGTCTAGCGACAGGTCGAAGTGTTATCTGGTAACAGTCAAGACGAGAGTTTATTGTGTTGACTATCTGGTCTAGACTAGTACAGACACTACACATCAGGAAAACTTTGTGACTAAGAAAAGAGTTCAACCTAGTTGTTAAGTTGTTTTCTGCTTGATCATAACAATTTACTAAAGACATTTGAGACCTTGTCATAGCAGCCTAACCAGTCAGACCTGTGTTATGAATTGTCTGAATAATTTTTGGAATAAAATCATGACTAGGAATTTGAGTGACTGCACATATGATTTAGAATCACTAACTTCAGGTAGATTTTGCTTGAGGACAAGCAAAGAGCTAAGTGTGGGGTTATCTGATATGCATAAATCATATCACTTTTTTAGCATGTTTTTAGGCATAATTTAGGGTGAAATTGATAGGAAATCGGTCTTAATTGATTGTTATTTACTCAATTTCAGAATGTTTATGATTTTGGAAGTGTCAGGTGAAAAGTAGACAAAAACAACAAATTTTGGGGCAAAAATGCAATTTTTGGAAATGCTGACCTGGTCAACGGGTCAGGACGGGCGTCCTGACCCAGTCAAAGTACCAAGACGGGCGTCCCAATCCAGGACGGGCGTCCCGAAGCACCAGAAGTTGTCCCACATCGAAATATTTGGAGATTTTCACTCCAGAAAGCTGCTATAAATACCCCAGGCCTCCAAGAGTTGAAATCATCCCTCTCCACTCGATCTGAGTCATTCAGTGGTTTCCAGTGTACAATTCTCGAGTACACAACTCACTCGGAGACTCAGATTTCAGTTTTCTTTTTGTGTTTCGTTTTCTTAGTTTCTGAGAAATAGTCTCAGATCCTAGGGTTCGATAGATAGGTTCATTTATGGTATTCATAGAATTCCCGGGATTTCGTTAGGAGATCCTAAGAGGGCTCTAGGCGTTCAAAGAGTCAGTCCATAGGGCTGGGCTTAAGCTGGGTATTAAGGTAAAGCCCAGTTACTAGGCTGAGGAAGAGTCCTCCGAAGGTTCTGTCGAGCAGAGTCGGGTCAAGCAGTACGACATATACAAGCAGTACGCTCCAACCGCATGACTACGTAAAGGGTGTGATGCGTTCCGATTGGTATGCTAAAAGATAGGCTTTTATTTACCTATGTCGATGATGAGTAATTAAGGACTGAGTCTTACTAACTGTCACTTAGCATTCAATTTATTGTCACTTAATCAATCAGAACCTAAGGCAGAGTACCTATCGTGTAGCTAGTCTGTTGGAAAGTATCTACGATTTTATTAAGTTAAATATCGTACTCACAGGGAAGTGGCAACGGCTTAGTAGTAACTAGCCTTTTATCCTAACTCTTATCTTATGATCCAGTTATGCAATCTTCATCAATAACTTTGATGAGAGGGTGATCCATTCTCCACTAGCTCCTGATTTTATGTTATACTGTTACTATACGTTGATTGACCTATATTCGAGTATTTTAGATATGTCTTGGCCTGGATTGCAACTATGTTCTGAGTCTAAAGGTGTACCACATCTGAGTCTCTACGCTACCGCCCCATCGTTAAGGGTAACGACCCTACTCACGGCTCGGACAAAAGTCAGCAATGAACGCCCTATGTCACTTCGGGGATCATACTGCTCGTCTCATAACTGCCGACATAACACTCTACTCAGCCTACCTAGACTAGTTTCAACCAACAGGGTGTTCCGCATATTATTTTATCTAGTATGGTAGACACCAATACTAATTGATGCCTGTTAAACTAAACAGGTTATGAATAGACCGTGGTTAGGAATTGTCTATAACCCTAATTTCAGTTTAAAAGAACGGCATTAGACATGCAGACATAGTGAATATTTAGCAGGTGGCTATTTCCAGAAAATCATAACAACTTCAACATATAAAACAGATATTCATAAGAATCATAATTTGATATTCAAATTAATATTTAGATAAAACAATTCGTAAACATACAGAACCTCATCTAGGGGACCAACTGTCATAAAGTAATCACCACTCTATGCAGGTCCAGCCGGCGCTGCAGCTCTTGTATGCTCCTGACTGCTCGATCCTACTCTGCTCGGCAGAGCCTTCGGAGAACGCTCCTCAGACCTAGTAGCAATTGCTTTACCTTACATCCCGGGCTTAAGCAAATTGCCCTAATCTGACTAAGAACACGCACCCTTTCTCTCTCGTAGGATCTCCTAACGAAATCCTGGTATTCTATGAATACAAAAAACGAACCTATCTATCGAAGCCTAAGCTCTGAGACTATTTCTCAGAAACTAAGAAAACGAAACACTAAAAGAAAGAAAGAAAACTGAAACTGAAACCCGAGTCTCTCAGTGACTTGTGTACTCGAGAATTGTACACTAGAAGTCTCTGAATGACTCAGATCGAGTGGAGAGGGATGATTTCAACTGCTGGAGGCCTGGGGTATTTATAGCAGCTTCCCGAGGTGATTTTTCATCAAACATTCGATGTGGGACTTGATTTGGGGGTTCGGGATGCTGTCCCGGATTGGGACGCCCGTCCTGGTCTGTTGATGATGTGATTTCGGTTGACGTACTAAATAGGTGTTATTTTACCCTATGTTGATTATGAATAATTAAGGACTGTGATTGACTAATTGTCACATTTAGTTTCTATGGTGTCACTTAATCAACCAGAACCTAAGGCAGAGTACCTATCGTGTAGCTAGTCTGTTGGAAAGTATCTACGATTTTATTAAGTTAATTATCGTACTTCTAGCTCTATGATCTTCCCGGGAAAATGAATAGCATCTCAAATTGTAAAACATGTATGATATATAAATTCAGTGTCAAATTGATATTCAGATAAAACAATTAAAAAACATACAGAACCTCATCTAGGGGACCCACTATCATAAAGTAGTCACCGCTTTATGCAGGTCCAGCCGGCGCTGCAGCTCCTGTATGCTTCTGACTGCTCGATCCTACTCTGCTCGGCAGAGCCTTCGGAGAACGCTCCTCAGACCTAGTAGCAATTGCTTTACCTTACATCCCGGGCTTAAGCAAACTGCCATAATCTGACTAAGAACACGCACCCTATCTCTCTCTTAGGATCTCCTAACGAAATCCCGGTATTCTGTGATACCGAACACGAACCCTATCTAGTCGTAATCTAAGATCTGAGACTAATTCTCAGAAACTAAGAAAATGAGAAACTAAAAGAAAGAAAGAAAACTTTTTCTGAAATCTGAGTCTTTGAGGGACTTGTGTACTTGAGAAATGTACACTGGAAGTCTCTGAATGACTCAGATCGAGTGGAGAGGGATGATTTCAACTGCTGGAGGCCTGGGGTATTTATAGCAGCTTCCCGGGGTGATTTTTCATCAAAACATCGATGTGGGACTTGATCTGGGGGTTCGGGACGCCCGTCCTAGATTGGGACGCCCGTCCTGGTCTGTTGACCAAGTCGGGAAGCCCGTCCCGAGTCCTGGACGCCTGTCCCGGTGCTTTGATTGGGTCGGGACGCCCGTCTTGAGCCTTTGACCAAGTCAGCATTTCCAAAAATTGCGTTTTTGCCCCAAAATTTGCTGTTTTCGTCTACTTTTCACCTTACACTTCCAAAATCATAAAAACTGTGAAATTAAGTAAAAAATAAACAATTAAGATCAATTTACCCTCAATTTCACCCTAAATCATATATAAAAACATGCTAAAAAGGTGATACGATTTTCGCGTATCAGATAACCCCACACTTAGCTTTTTGCTTGTCCTCAAGCAAAGTCCACTTGAAGTTAGTGATTCTAAATCATAGTGCAGTCACTTATATTCCTAGTCATGTTTTTATTCCAAAAATTTATTCAAACAATTCTTAACACAAGTCTAACTAGTCAGGTTGCTATGACAAGGTCTCAAATATCTCTAGCAGATCGTTATAGTCTAGCAGAAAACAACTTAACAACTAGGTTGAACTCCTTTCTTAGTCACAAGGTCTTCCTGATGTGTAGTGTGTGTACTAGCCTAGACCAGATAGCCTAGACCGCTGGCAAACTACCCTTATTTAATTAACTTTCTTTAATTTCTTTTCACTTTTAGCTCAGAGTCTCATCTAGTCATTCTAATTGTCAAAACATCCAGAACTGGTCTAATTTTATCTAGTTCAGTCTTGAAAAGGTAATTGGCTGAGGTCTCTAATCCAGACTAAGTTGTGCTGAGTCCAGTTACCACTTCCCTGGGAGTACGATAATTATGTAATAAAATCGTAGATACTTTCCAACAGACTAGCTACACGATATGTACTCTGCCTTAGGTTCTGGTTGATTAAGTGACACCATAGAGACTAAATGTGACAATTAGTCAATCACAGTCCTTAATTATTCATAATCAACATAGGGTAAAATAACACCTATTTAGCACGTCGGTCGGAATCGCATCAGATTTTTGGCGCCGTTGCCGGGGAAATATCATAATGAATTTAGGATTTCTGATCAAAATTCTAGAGACTTATGATAGGTAACGGTAGTAACCTAGACCTTAACCCAACACTTCTCTTATACTAGTTAGACAATCAGTTTCCAAAATATAGGATTATCATAACTAATTAATTTTAGATGTTATCTGGAATTAAGACACTTAGGATAATCAAATTTTAGAAAATCATTCTAAAACCATATTAAAGAAATTTAACTGCTTTCGAAAAAAAAAATTTTAATTTAAAAACCGAAAAAAATGTATTTTTCTTGCTCAATGGTAAGTTGTTCTTTTCCCCATCTCTTGTTCTTTCTTAATTGTTTTCTTAGTTGCTCTTTTTCGTGTTTTTCTTCTATTATTTAATTTCGAATAAAAATGGAAATGAGGATATAATATGTTTTCTTCTGAGTTGTAAAATTTTGGCTTAGATTTTTATTGGGAAGAAACTCCATTTTAGAATTTTCTTAGAGTCATACCGGCTTTATTAGGACGAGTTATGAAATAATTTTTCCTTAATAGCTAGACCTTTGAATGTTCTATGAAAAAAAGGGGTGTTCCTTTTGTTATGTTGATAATTGCATGAGATCTTTTAAACCAAAAGGAATTACTGCACCCATTAGGGCATCACCTGATTGAAATATGCTTTTTGAATGAATATGGGATGTAATGATGTAGTAAGAATTGTTTTAGGATAGAAACATGATAAGAAAGTTCATGTATGATAAATCCTAATCTTATCTAGTCTTGTCTAAAAACAATAGGTTACACTTATCACTCTGAGATATCTGTGTTCAATAAAACTGATACTGAACCATACTTGATTTAGTTAAGTTTTATTATTACTTGAACTTGATATAGAATAAAGGGATAAGAAAAAGGGTTGAAAATCTAGAAAGAAAACCATTGGTCTAGATTAGAAAACCCCGAGTTAGAGGCTAGTGTAATACTGATAAATTTTTGGATGAAAACTTATTTGCATTGTTTGCTATGTATAATAATTCTCATCTGTGGTTTATTGCAAATTATCTAGTCACTGAATAAGTTCCAAGTGATATGACTTACCAGCAAAAGAAGAAATTCTTTGCTGATTTGAAATATTACTACTGGGCAGTTTCTCTTCTATTTCAAATTTTTGCAGATCAGTTGATCAGAAGATGTGTCTCAGAAGATGAAGGACACAAGATTTTGGAGCATTGCCCTAAAGAATCTACGGGAGACCAATTGATGGTTATCAACACTATCTGGAAAATGTTGAAAGCAGGATCTTGTTGACCCACTATATTCAAGGATTTTGTATCTCTGATACAATCTTGCGATGCTTGCCAAATAATAGGCAACACATCCTTCAGAGATCATCTACCCCAACAAGGTACACAAAGTTTTACAATCTTTTTGATATCTGGGGGTATTCATTAAATCCTTTCTTTTTCCTTTCCTTTGAAAATAATTACATCATAGTAGTCGTGGAACACTTTTCGAAAATAGCCTGAACCACATGCATTACCTACTAATGATGTTAAAGTCATGTACAGATTCTAGTTGTTTTCTAGATTCAGAGTGCCAATGTCTTAGGAAGAAACGTTCAGTCTGTGTATCAAATCTGTGAAGTCTGCTAAGTACCACACTTTAGCAGGGATTGCTATGGGAATGACTGACCATTCCAAAAGTAGTTGGAGCAGGTTACTGCAGAATGCTGCTCCAATGGGAAATGCATACTATCCCAGTTGGAGGAATCATACGGGATTTAGCTGAGGAGTAATTCGGAAGCTGGAAACTTTCAGAAGACACCACCACAGCAAAACCCACACTCGCAGAATCAATAGATGAGATACTGGCAACAATTAAAGCCAGACCAGTGCAAGCAAGTGATCTACCAACGGACGACAGATATAGAGGAATTTGGCATTGTGTCGGGAGCATAGCAATGGAGGAGCTTGCATTCCCTACATACCAATCAGCTGTGAGAAACTTCCCCGAGGAAGTCTCAAATACTTGGGCCCAGATCTACACAACTGGAGCCCCCTACCACCACAACTTCGGCAAAACTTCAAGTATCTTTTCTTCCAGTCGAGACTTGCATGCCATACCTTTACTAACAGTGGCAAGAAGGCACACAAATCCCAAGAAGTCTCATTCCTAGACACGTTACTCCTGGACACGGTGCTATGATTGTGAGAAATCTTACAAATGATTCGAGGAAGCAGACCGTAGGGCTCGAACCATTCATCAAATGAATAGGCTACTACCTGGAGCTCGACAATGAAGGATCGAAGCTGACATCATCCGTTACAGTATCTAGTGCTTACAGAGTCAAGAATGCCTCATCAATAGCACATGGCTAAGGTGAAGAGCCAATTGACAGATCAGAGAAGACCTTTCTGCTCGCGACATGAAGGGAGTTTTTCTAATCCTCATGTTCCTTTACTTTTTATTTTCTTTGTTTGGTGTCCTGTTTTGTTATTTCTTTGGTTGTTTTATTTTCTCTCTTACCCTTAGTTAGTCAAATAAGTGTGGGGTAAGAGTTTTCTATTTTGTTTTTGTTTCTTGTTTTCAAATAAGTGTGGGGTAGTTTAGATATGCATGAACACTGAGGACAGTGCCAGAATTATGTGTGGGGTAGCAGTGCACGGTGCACTGTAGCAGTTTGCAAAATTTTTTGCATGCTTTTGCTTGTTTTTCCCCGTATTTTCACACCCTTCCAAATTGTTTTCAAAATTTTCCGTCTTTCAGACTTCTAAATGCAGTATGCTTGGTTAAACAATTGCTTATGTCTATGATATGTAGGTAGTATGTTGTGGTTAGTAGGAGATAATTAATAACTATTGCTGAACCTATTGATTAGGAGTAGGGAATTCCTGATAATTGAGCACAACTTAGTCTGGATTAGAGACCTCAACCAATTACCTTTTCAAAACTTAACTAGATAAAATTAGACCAATTGCAGGATGCATTGACAATTGGAATGACTAGATGAGACTCTGAGCCAAAAGTGAAAAAGAAAAAAAAAGTGAGCTAATTAAAATAGGGTAGTTTGCCAGCGGCCTTCGCTACTCGAGCACCACTCCTTCGGGGAACTTAAAGCCTGATGCCCTAAGGTCGTGTAGATCTGGGACTCATCGGAGTGGGAATCGCTACATGGGTAGTTGAAGTTGACGTGTTCTAAGCAGACTCAAAATACCCTAGAAAATCTATAAACGAAAGGAATCAATAAATGCTAAATGATAGAATCTGATCACCAAAGCTCAGAACTCAGAAAGTTATCTGTTGTCAGTGTGTCTAGCGATAGGTCGAAGTGTTATCTGGTAATAGTTAAGACAAGAGTTTATTGTGTTGACTATCTGGTCTGGACTAGTACACACACTACACATCAGGAAGACCTTATGACTAAGAGAAGAGTTCAACCTAGTTGTTAAATTGTTTTCTGCTCAATCCTAACAATCTACTAGAGACATTTGAGACATTGTCATAGGAACCTAACCAGTCAGACCTGTGTTAAGAATTATCTGAATAATTTTTGGAATAAAAACATGACTAGAAATTTAAGTGACTGCACATATGATTTAGAATCACTAACTTCATGTAGACTTTGCTTGAGGACAAGCAAAAAGCTAAGTGTGGGGTTATCTGATACGCGAAAATCATATACCTTTTTTAGCATGTTTTTATGTATGATTTAGGGTGAAATTGATAGGAAATCGATCTTAATTGATTGTTACTTACTCAATTTCACAGTTTTTATGATTTTGGAAGTGTCAGGTGAAAAGTAGACGAAAACAGCAAATTTTGGGGTAAAAATGCAATTTTTGGAAATGTTGACTTGGTCAACGGTCCGGGACGGGCGTCCCGAATTCGAGACGGGCGTCCTGACCCAGTCAAACCACCAGGACGGGCATCCCGAAGCATCAGAATTTGTCCCACATCGAATTTTTTGGAATTTTTCACTCCAGAAAGCTGCTATAAATACCCTAGGCCTCCAAGAGTTGAAATCATTCCTCTCCACTCGATCTGAGTCATTTAGTGGTTTCCAGTGTACACTTCTCCAGTACACAACTCACTCAGTGACTCGGATCTCAGTTTTCTTTCTTATTAGTGTTTTGTTTTAGTTTCTAAGAAATAGTCTCAGATCTTAGGCTTCTATAGATAGGTTCGTTTCTGGTATTCATAGAATACCCGGGATTTCGTTAGGAGATCCTAAGAGGGCTCTAGGCGTTCAAAGAGTCAGTCCACAGGGCTGGGCTTAAGCTGGGTATTAAGGTAAAGCCCAGTTACTGTGCTGAGGAAGCGTCCTCCGAAGGTTCTGGTGAGCAGAGTCAGGGCGAACAATACGACATATACAGCAGTACGCTCCGTCAGTCCCCATGTCCCTCTCTTATATGTTGTTATTGTGATGTTCTAAATATCTATTATGAATACGAGATTACAATTTTTACGAATAGTTGTTTTATATGTTGACGTTGTTATGTTTTTTCGGAAATAGCCACCTGCTAAATATTCACTATGTCTGCATGTTTAATGTGCTCTTTTAAACTAAAGTTAGGGTTATAGACAATTCCTAACCACGGTCTAATCATAACCTGTTTAGTTTAACAGGCATCAATTAGTATTGGTGTCTGCCATGCTAGATAAAATAACATGCTGAACACCCTGCCTGTTAAAGTAGTCTAGGTAGGGGCCGAGCTGAGTCCGATTATGCCGGCGACTAGGGCAAGCGGTATGATCCCCGAAGTGACATAAGGCTTTCATGGATGCCTTCGTCCTGAACCGTGAGTAGGGCCGTTATTAAGGTAGGGCGGTTTATTAGAGACCTCGGATGTGGTACGCCTTTAGACACAGAACATAGTTGCAATCCAGGCTAAGATATATCTAAAATACTCGAATATAGGTCAATCAACATATAGGAACAGTATAACATAGAATCAGGACCCCCTCTATAAAACACTTTTAGGTTTGGTTAGACTTAAACCTAGTGGAGAATGAATCACCCTCTCATCAAAGTTATTGATGAAGATTGCATAACTGGATTATAAGACAAAGAGTTAGGAATAAAGACTAGTTACTACTAAGTCGTTACCACTTCCATGGGAGTACGATAATTATGTAATAAAATCGTAGATACTTTCCAACAGACTAGCTACACGATAGGTACTCTACCTTAGGTTCTGGCAGATTAAGTGACACCATAGAGACTAAATATGACAATTAGTCAATCACAGTCCTTAATTATTCATAATCAACATAGGGTAAAATAAACCTATTTAGCACGTCGGTCGGAATCGCATCAGAAGGCTTCGCTTAACTCATCCCATGAGGTGATGGAGTTAGTAGGTAGCTGGGCCAACCATCTCTTAGCTCTGTCCCTCAGTGAGTAGGGAAAAAGGTTGAGTTTAGTTACTTCTGCAGTATGATCTCCCTTGAGGCCTTCGCAAAGAGAGGAGAAATCAGATAAGTGTTCTAGCGGATTCTCGGTTTCAGTTCCTCCAAACTGAACCCGATTAATAATCAACTGGATCACATTCGGTTTAAGATCATAGCGAGGGTTTCCAGGGATTTGAATGGCGGATGATACTGGAACAGTCTGTGGATGGATGTAGGATTCGAGGGGAGGTCTTTCAGCAGCCATCTCTGTTATTCGCCTATTAGCTGTACAAATGAGATGTTCAGGATTCTCAACTGGTGTTTCAAGGTTAGCTTCTGATGTTCGAGTCATGCAACTACAAAGAAGAATACGTTTAAGCCTGAGCAAACTGGTTAGTGGAGTTACACGGGAAGTGAAAAATTAAAAATTCGGAAGAAAAACAACTGTTTAACTATGAAAGGGAAAAAAGAAAAATAATACAAAAGATAGGAAACTTACCATTGAACAAGAAAAATACTTTTTTTTTTCGGGTTTTGAATTTTCCAAAAATTTTTCTTTTTTTTTTTTTCGAAAGTAGTTAAATTTCCTCAATATGGTTTTAGAATAATTTTCTAAAATTTGATTATCCTAAGTGTCTTAATTCCAGATAATATCTAAAACTAGTTAGTTATGATAACCCTATATTTCGGAAGGTGATTGTCTAACTAGCATAAGATAAGTGTATGTCTAAAGTCTAGGTTGCTACCGTTACCTATCATAAGAATTTTGATCAGGAATCCTAAATTCATTATGATATTTCCCCGGCAACGGCGCCAAAAATCTGATGCATTCCGATTGGTATGCTAAAAGATAGGTTTTTTTACCTATGTTGACTATGAGTAATTAAGGACTGAGTCTTACTAACTGTCACTTTAGCATTCAATTGTTGTCACTTAATCAATCAGAACCTAAGGCAGAGTACCTATCATATAGCTAGTTCTTGGAAAGTATCTACGATTTTAATTTATTAATATCGTACTCCCAGGGAACTGGTAACGGCTTAGTAGCAACTTGATGCAATTCCGATTGGTATGCTAAAAGATAGGCTTTATTTACCTATGTCGATTATGAGTAATTAAGGACCGAGTCTTACTAACTGTCACTTAGCATTCAATTATTGTCACTTAATCAATCAGAACCTAAGGCAGAGTACCTATCGTGTAGCTAGTCTGTTGGAAAGTATCTATGATTTTATTAAGTTAAATATCGTACTCCCAGGGAAGTGGCAACGGCTTAGTAGTAACTAGCCTTTTATCCTAACTCCTATCTTATGATCCAGTTATGCAATCTTCATCAATAACTTTGATGAGAGGGTGATCCATTCTCCACTAGGGTTAAGTTTAATTAAGCCTAAAAGTGTTTTACAGATAATATCCTGATTCTATGTTATATTGTTCCTACGTGTTGATTGACCTATCTTCGAGTATTTTAGATGCATCTTAGCTTGGATTGCAACTATGTTCTGTGTCTAAATGCGTACCACATCCGAGGTCTCTAATAAACCGCCCTACCTTAATGACGGCCCTACTCACGGTTCGGGACGAAGGCATCCATGAACGGTACCCTATGTCACTTCGGTATCATGTTGCTTGCCCTAGCCGCCGGCATAATCGGACTCAGCTCGGCCTACCTAGACTACTCTAACAAGCAGGGTGTTCAGCTAGTTATTTTATCTAGCATGGCAGACACCAATACTAATTGATGCATGTTAAACTAAACATGTTATGATTATACAGTGGTTAGGAATTGTCTATAACCCTAACTTTAGTTTAAAAGAGCACATTAGACATGCAGACATAATGAATATTTAGCAGGTGGCTATTTCCGGAAAAACATAACAACTTCAACATATAAACAAATATTCATAAGAATCGTAATCTGATATTGAAATTAATATTTAGATAAAACAATTCGTAAACATACAGAACCTCGTCTTGGGGACCCATTGTCATAAAGTAATCACCACTCTATGCAGGTCCAGCCGGCACTGCAGCTCCTGTATGCTTCTGACTGCTCGATCCTACTCTGCTCGGCAGAGCCTTCGGAGAACGCTCCTTAGACCTAGTAGTAATTGCTTTACCTTACATCCCGGGCTTAAGCAAATTGCCCTAATCTGACTACGAACACGCACCCTATCTCTCTCTTAGGATCTCCTAACGAAATCCTGGTATTCTATGAATACCAAAAATGAACCTATCTATCGAAGCCTAAGCTCTGAGACTATTTCTCAAAAACTAAGAAAACGAAACACTAAAGAAAGAAAGAAAACTGAAACTAAAACTCGAGTCTCTCAGTGACTTATGTACTCGAGAATTGTACACTGGAAGTCTCTGAATGACTCAGATCGAGTGGAGAGGAAGGATTTCAACTCTTGGAAGCCTGGGGTATTTATTGCAGCTTTATGTAGTGTAAATCTCCAAAAATTTCGATGTGGGACAACTTCTGGTGCTTCGGGACGCCCGTCTTGGATTGGGACTCCCGTCCTGGTGGTTTGACTGGATGCCCGTCCTGGTGGTTTGACTGGGTCGGGACGCCCGTCCTGGACCGTTGAACAAGACAGCATTTCCAAAAATTGCATTTTTGCCCCAAAATTTGCTGTTTTCGTCCAATTTGCTCCTGAAACTTCCAAATTCGAAATTTAAGCAATTTTATGTCAATTTGATTCAATTAAGATCAAATACATTCAAATATTGCCCTAATTTATGTCTAAAAACATGCTAAAAAAGGTATATGATTTTTGCGTATCAGATAACCCCACACTTAGCTTTTTGCTTGTCCTCAAGCAAAGTCTACCTGAAGTTAGTGATTTTAAATCATATGTGCAGTCACTTAAATTTCTAGTCATGTTTTTATTCCAAAAATTATTCAGATAATTCTTAGCACATGTCTGACTGGTTAGGTTGCTATGACAAGGTCTCAAATGTCTCTAGTAGATTGTTAGGATTTAGTAGAAAACAATTTAACAACTAGGTTGAACTCTTCTCTTAGTCATAAGGTCTTCCTGATGTGTAGTGTGTGTACTAGTCCAGAACAGATAGTCAACACAATAAACTCTTGTCTTAACTATTACCAGATAACACTTCAACCTGTCACTAGACACACTGACAACAGATAACTTTCTGAGTTCTGAGCCTTGGTGATCAGATTTTAATTATTTAGCTCTTATTGATTTCTTTCGTTTATAGATTCAGGGTATTTTAAGTCTGCTTAGAACACGTCAACTTCAACTACCCATGTAGCGAGTCCCACTCCGATGACTCCCAGACCTACACGACCTTAGGGTATCAGACTTTAAGTTCCCCGAAGGAGTGGTGCTCGAGTAGCGAAGGCCGCTGGCAAACTACCCTATTTTCATCATCATTTTTTTTCTTTTCTTTTCACTTTTAGCTCAGAGTCTCATCTAGTCATTCTAATTGTCAATGCATCCTACAACTGGTCTAATTTTATCTAGTTAAGTCTTGAAAAGGTAATTGGCTGAGGTCTCTAACCCAGACTAACTTGTGCTTAATTATCAGGAATTCCCTACTCCTAATCAATAAGTTAAAAAATAGTCATCAATTATCTCCTACTAACCATAACATTCTACCTACATATCATAGACATAAGCAATTGTTTAACCAAGCATACTACATTTAGACGTCTGAAAGACGGAAAAATTTTGAAAATTTTTGGAAGGGTGTGAAAATACGGTGAAAACAAGCAAAATAATGCAAAAATTTTGTCAACTGCTACAGTGCACCATGCACTGCTACCCCACACTTAAGTCTGACACTGTCCTCAGTGTTCATGCATAGCTAAACTACCCCACACTTATTTGCAAACAAGAAGAAATGAAAACAAAACAAAGAACTCTTACCCCACACTTATTTGACTAATTAAGGGTAAGAGAGAAAATAAAACAAGAAGGATAATGGAAATAACAAAACAGAACACAAAACAAAGAAAACAAAAGTAAAGGATCATGAGGATTAGAAAAACTCCCTTCTTGCCTCGAGCAGAAGGGTTTTCTCTGATCTGCCAATTGGCTCTTCACCTTAGCCATGTGTTATTGCTGAGGCATCTTGACTCTGTAAGCTCTAGATACTGGAACGGATGATGTCAGCTTCGATCCTTCATCGTCGAGCTCTAGGTAGTGGCCTATTCATTTGATGAATGGCTCGAGCCCCACGGACTGCTTCCTCGAATCATTTGTAAGATTTCTCACAATCATAGCAACGTGTCCAGGAGGAACGTGTCTAGGAATGAGATTTCTTGGGATTTGTGTGCCTTCCTGCCAATGTTAGTAAAGGTATTGCATGCAAGTCTCGAATGGAAGAAAAGATTCCTAAAGTTTTGGCGAAGCTGTGGTGGTAGGGGGCTCCAGTTGTGTAGATCTGGGCCCAAGTATTTGAGACTTCCTCGGGGAAGTTTCTCACAGCTGATTGGTATGCAGGGAATGCAAGCTCCTCCATTGCTATGCTCCCGACACAATGCCAAATTCCTCTATATCTGTCGACCGTTCGTTACCTCTTGGTAGATCACTTGCTTGCACTGGTCTGGCTTTAATTGTTGCCAGTATCTCATCTATTGATTCTGCGGGTAGGGGTTTTGCTGTGGTGGTATCTTCTGAAAGTTTCCAGCTTCCGAATTATTCCTCAGCTAAGTCCCGTATCATTCCTCCAGCTGGAATTGTATGCATTTCCCATTGGAGTAGCATTCTGCAGTAACCTACTCCTACCTCTTTTGGGAATGGTTTGTATTTCATTCCCATAGCAATCCCTGCTAGAGTGTGGTACTTGGCAGACTTCACAGATTAGATACATAGACTCAACGGTTCTTCCTAAGACATTGGCACTCTGAATCTGTAAAACAATTTCTCATAGAATCTGCGCATGACTTTAACATCATTAGTAGGTTGATGGGATTCCGGTTGACGTGCTAAATAGGTGTTATTTTACCCTATGTTGATTATGAATAATTAAGGACTGTCATTGACTAATTGTCACATTTAGTCTCTATGGTGTCACTTAATCAGCTAAAACCTAAGGCAGAGTACCTATCGTGTAGCTAGTCTGTTGGAAAGTATCTACGATTTTATTAAGTTAAATATCGTACTCCCAGGGAAGTGGCAACGACTTAGTAGTAACTAGCCTTTTATCCTAACTCCTATCTTATGGTCCAGTTATGCAATCTTCATCAAATACTTTGATGAGAGGGTGATTCATTCTCCACTAGGTTCAAGTCTAATTAATCCTAGAAGTGTTTTATAGATGAGTCCTGATTCTATGTTATACTGTTCCTATATGTTGAATGACCTAAATTCGAATATTTTAGACATGTCTTAGCCTGGATTGCAACTATGTTCTATGTCTAAAGGCGTACCACATCCGAGGTTTCTAATAAACTACCCTACCTTAATGACGGCCCTACTCACGGTTCGGGACGAAGGCATCCATGAAAGCCCTATGTCACTTCGGGGATCATACCACTTGCCCTAGCCGCCAGCATAATCGGACTCGGCCCGGCTTACCCTAGACTACTCTAACAAACAGGGTGTTTAGCAGGTTATTTTATCTAGCATGGCAGACACTAATACTAATTGATGTTTGTTAAACTAAACAGGTTATGATTAGACCGTGGTTAGGAATTGTCTATAACTCTAACTTTAGTTTAAAAGAGCACATTAGACATGCAGACATAGTGAATGTTAAGCAGGTGGCTATTTCAGGAAAAATATAATAACGTCAACATATAAAACAACTATTCATAAAAAATCGTAATCTCGTATTCATAATAGGTATTTAGAACAAAACAATAACAACATATAAGAGAGGGACATGGGGACTGATGCCATAAAGAAATCACCCTTTACGTAGTCTCGCCGACGGAGCGTACTGCTGTATATGTCGTATTGCTCGCCCTGACTCTGCTCGCTAGAACCTTCGGAGGACGCTTCCTCAGCCTAGTAACTGGGCTTTACCTTAATATCCAGCTTAAGCCTAGCTCTGTGGATTGACTCTTCGAACGCCTAGAGCCCTCTTAGGATCTCCTAACGAAAGCCCGGGTATTCTATGAATACCAGAAACGAACCTATCTATGTAAGCCTAAGATCTGAGACTATTTCTCAGAAACTAAAACAAAACACTAA
The DNA here is from genome assembly GCA_027405835.1 of Asclepias syriaca. Lineage (NCBI taxonomy): Eukaryota > Viridiplantae > Streptophyta > Magnoliopsida > Gentianales > Apocynaceae > Asclepias > Asclepias syriaca. The sequence goes on along the minus strand of CM049926.1, from coordinate 19,947,130 downwards.
TAAGAAAGAAAACTGAGATCCGAGCCTCTAAGTGAGTTGTGTACTAGAGAAGTGTACATTGGAAACCACTTAATGACTCAGATCGAGTGAAGAGGAATGATTTCAACTGCTGGAGGCCTGGGATATTTATAGCAGCTTCCCGGGGTGATTTTTCATCAAAAATTCGATGTGGGACTGGATCTGGGGGTTCGGGATGCCCGTCCTAATCTGTTGACCAGGTCGGGACGCCTGTCCCGGGTTCGGGACGCCCGTCCTGACCCTTTGACCGAGTTAACATTTCCAAAAATTGCGTTTTTGCCCTAAAATTTGCTGTTTTCGTCTACTTTTCACCTGACAATTCCAAAATCATAAAAACCATGAAATTGAGTAAATAACAAACAATTAAGATCAATTTTCCCTCAATTTCACCCGAAATCATACATAAAAACATGCTAAAAAGGTGATACGATTTTCGCGTATCAGATAACCCCACACTTAGCTTTTTGCTTGTCCTCAAGCAAAGTCTACCTGAAGTTAGTGATTCTAAACCGTAGTGCAGTCACTTAAATTTCTAGTCATGCTTTTATTCCAAAACTTCTTCAGACAAGTCTTAACACAGGTCTGACTGGTTAGGTTGCTATGACAAGGTCTCAGGTGTTTTTAGTAGCTTGTTATGATCAGGCAGAAAACAAATCAACAACTAGGTTGAACTTTTTTTTTCTTAGTCACAGGGTCTTCCTGATGTGTAGTGTGTGTACTAGTCTAGACCATATAGTTAACACAATGTACTCTTGTCTTAACTACTACCAGATAATACTTCGACCCATCGCTAGACATATTAACAGCAGACAACGTTTTGAGTTCTGAGCTTTGGTGATCATATTTTTAATGTTTTAGAATTTAGTTATTTTCTTTATAGATTCAGGGTATTTTGAGTCTGCTTAGGACACGTCAACTTCAACTACCCATGTAGCGAGTCCCACTCCGATGACTCCCAGATCTACATGACCTTAGGGCATCAGGCTTTAAATTCCCCGAAGGAGTGGTGCTTGAGTAGCGAAGGCAGCTGGCAAACTACCCTCATTTGATTAACTTTCTTTTGTTTCTTTTCACTTTTAGCTCAGAGTCTCATCTAGTCATTCTAACTGCCAATATATCCACAACTAGTCTAATTTTATCTAGTTAAGTCTCGAACAGACAATTGGCTGAGGTCTCTAATCCAGACAAAGTTGTGCTCAGTTATTAGGAATTCCCTATTCCTAATCGATTAGTTCAGCAGTAGTCATCAATTATCTCCTACTAACCATAACATACTACCTACATATCATAGACGTAAGCAATTGTTTAACCAAGCACACTGCATTTAGAAGTCTGAAAGACGGAAAAGTTTTGAAAAATTTTGGAAGGGTTTGAAAATACGGGGAAAACAAGCAAAAGCATGCGAAAAATTTTGCAAACTGCTACAGTGCACCATGCACTGCTACCCCACACTTAAGTCTGGCACTGTCCTTAGTGTTCATGCATATCTAATTACCCCACACTTATTTGAAAACAAGACATAAAACACAAAGATTCTTACCCCACACTTATTCAACTAACTACGGGTAAGATGGAATCTAGAAATAACAAAACAAGAAATAAAATGAAAGAGATACTCCCTTAGTTTGTGAAGTCCACAGTCTGCTCGGATGAGTCAAACGGCTCTTTGTAAATCTTCAGGCGTTGTCCATTTACTTTTTGAATAATGCCGTCAGAATCCATGATGTCACATGCTCCGAAAGGTGATAATTCCTTGATTGTGAACGGTCCTGACCAACAGCTACGTAGCTTTCCTGGGAAAGATTTGAAACGTGAGTTGTACAACAATACCTTATCACCTGGTTCAAAATTTTTCTGGGCTATGAGTCGTCTGTCATGCCGAAGTTTACTTGTCATTTTGAACTGATGTGAGTTCTCGTAGGCTTTGAGCCTCCACTCATCCAATTCGTTGAGTTGTAGAATCCGGTATTCCTTAGTTAAATTATCGTCGAGATTGCATTTTTGCACTGCCCAGTAAGCTCTATGTTCAAGTTCAACCGGAAGGTGGCATACTTTTCTGTAGACTAGTCGATAGGGTGAGAATCCCGTAGTGGTCTTGTATGTTGTACGGAAGGCCCATAATGCATCCTCCAGTTTATTGGCCCAATCCTTACGGTTAACACCCACGGTCTTTTCTAGGATTCTCTTTATTCCCCTATTGGTTACCTCAGCATGCCCGTTGGTTTGAGGATGGTAGGCTGTGGAAATGCGATGCTGAATTCTGTACTGCTGGAGTACCTTCTGCAGTTGAGAGTTGCAGAAGTGCGTACCTCAATCACTGATTAGGGCTTTTGGACATCCAAACCTGGCAAAAATCTGCTTAAGGAATTTGCATACGGCTCTAGCATCATTAGTAGGTAGGGCCTGTGTCTCAGGCCATTTTGAAAAATACTCTACGGCTACTAAGATGTACTTCATACCAAAAGAGGAAGGAAACGGACCCATGAAATCTATACCCCATATGTCAAATATTTCTACACTTTGAATTACCTGTTGGGGTAGACTGTCTCGAGAAGATATGGTTCCTGCTTTCTAACAGGCATCGCACGATCCTGTAAATACTGCGGCGTCTTTGAATATGGTAGGCCAGTAAAAGCCTGCTTCTAATACTTTTCGGGCGGTATTAGCTGCAGCTAAGTGACCGCATGTTGGTCCGCAGTGACAATGTTCCAGAATTTGGAAACCTTCTTCTTGAGATACACACCTTCTGATCATCTGATCTGCACATATTCGAAATAGAAAAGGATCTTCCCAATAGTAATATTTCAGGTCAGCAAAGAATTTTCTTCTTTGTTGAGCAGTGATATCACTAGGGAGAGTCCGGGCTGCCAAGTAATTTGCTATATTTGCAAACTAAGGGGGTGAGAAAATAGCAAATAATGCACATAAATTCTCATCCGGAAATCTATCAGATATGATTGTCTTATCAATGGCTTCTAGGGTAGGATTTTCTAACCTAGACAAGTGGTCTGCGGCTAAATTTTCTGCCCTTTTCTTATCCCGAATTTCTATGTCAAATTCTTGAAGCAATAAAACCCATCTAATCAATCTTGGTTTTGCGTCGGTTTTATTGAACAAGTATTTTAGTGCCGAATGATCAGTATACACAATAGTTTTAGACAGGACTAGATAAGATCGAAACTTATCAAATGCATATACTACTGCTAATAATTCCTTTTCTGTCGTAGTGTAATTTTCCTGAGCATCAGTTAAGGTTTTACTAGCATAATATATTACATGAAATTTCTTATCATGTCTTTGTCCTAAAACTACTCCTACTGAGTGTTTGGGGCTCGGGCCGTTAGTCACCCGGATAGCCCACTATCTAGAGCTGGACATCGAGGGCTCAGAATTGACCCAGATTGCTTCGACCACCATTCCCACTGACTTGACTATTCTACGAAACATGGGAATGGTAGTACGAGATGCAGCTGGGCGATACTCCATCTACACAGAGTAGCAAGGAGAGTCATCGGTACCAGGACCGACAACAAAGCAGTAACCACCGACCCAGTCGTTCGTACCACGCACCGCCTTCGAGCAACATATGTCGCAGGGGTTGGTGGAACTCACTGCCCGACATTGAGAGGTGGATGGCGATGATGGATGATAGAATCAGCATGACCAACAGTCGGGTTGAGGAGATCTATCAGCAGACCGCCCGATTTACTAAAGACCCCGAGGTCTACTTCTGGCCACTTGATGATGATGATCCCGGTTCTTAGTTTTTCTTTCTCTTTCTTTTGTTTTTCGCTTTATGTGTGATTATGTGATAAGTATGGGTTGTATGAAATATGAATCTTTGTATGTAAAATGTTGATTTGTATGACATAACAACATTGTTCTTTTATTTGATTTGTTATTTCTATTACCCTTCTTGTTTTGTGGTTTTGTTTTCTGTCTCTTCCCCTTAGTTAGTCAAATAAGTGTGGGGTAAGAGTTTTATGTTTTCCAACTTTTGTTTTTCAAATAAGTGTGGGGTGAGAGGATATGCATGAACACTGAGGACAGTGTAAACCTTAAGTGTGGGGTAGCAGTGCACAGTGCACTATAGTAAAATTTTGCATGTTTTCCCATATTTCTCACTAAAATTGCACCCTTCCAAAAAACATTTCAAAAATTTTCACTCTTTAAGACTTCAAAATGCAGTACTGATTGGTTTAAGAAATTCTTATGTCTATGATACATGTGAGTAGAACATTATGATCAGTAGGAAACAAGTTGATAACTTTACTGAATTCCTCGATTAGAAATAGGGAATTCCTGATAATTGAGCACAACCTAGTTTGGATTAGAGACATCAACCAAATACCTTTTCAAGACTTAACTAAATAATATTAGACCGGTTAAGGATGTATTAGTAATTTTAATAACTAGATGATGCTCTGAGTTGGAAGTGAAAAAGTAAAATAATAGGGTAGTTTGCAAGCGTCCTTTGCTACTCGAGCCCCACTTCTTAAGGGATATTAAAGCCTAATGCCCTAAGGTCGTGTAGATCTGGGAGTCATCGGAGTGGGACACGCTACATGGGTAGTTAAAGTTGATGTGTGAAAGCAAACACAAAAATACCCTGAACAATCAATCTAAAAATGCATTGCCTAGTGTGTTCTTTTATTGAAAATATAATTGAAAAACCTTGACACCAAAGCTCAGAACTCAAAAGGTTGTTTGTTGCTGTTATGTTCAGCAACTAGTCAAAGTATTATCTAGTAAGAGTTAAGAGAAGACTATATTGTGTTGACAATGTAGTCTGGACTAATACACACACTACACATCAGGAAGACCTCGTGACTAAGAGTAGAGTTCAGTCTAGTTATTAAATTGTTAAACCTGCATGACCATGATAATCTACTACGACATTTGAGACCTTGTCATAGCAACTTGACCAGTCAGGACTGTTTTGTGAATCATCTGACTCAGTGATTAATTTTGGCTAAATAAAACATTGCTAAGAATTTTAAGTGACTGCACCTATGATTTAAAATTCAATAATTTCACGTAGACTTTGCTTGAGGACAAGCAAAAAGCTAAGTGTGGGGTTATATGATATGCATAAATCATATCACATTTTTAGCATGTTTTTAGGCACAATTTAGGGCAAAATTGGAGTTAAATCGTTCTTAATTGACTGTTATTAATACAATTTTGTAGTTTGTGTGATTTTGAAAGTTTCAGGTGAAATATGCAAGAAAATGGCAAATTTCGGGGCAAAAACATGACTTTCGGAAGTTCAAAAATCAGAAAGGGCGTCCCGACCCGGTCAAAGCACCGGGATGGGCATCCCGGACCCGGGACGGGTGTCCCAAACCCCTGAACAGTATCCCACATTGATTTCTGCATAAAAAATCACTCATCTTCTTTGCTATAAATACCTCAGGCCTTCCTCAGTTGAAACCATCCCTCTCCACTTGATCTGAATCATTCAGTGGCTTCTAGTATACATTTTCCTACTATATACGAGTCATTCAGTGATCTCATGTGTTTTCTTTCAAGTAGGTTTAGTATACGAGAGTTTCTCGTGTTCTTTGCTTTCTAAGAATCTGTCTGATATGCATAAATCATATCACTTTTTTAGCATCTTTTTAGGCACAATTTAGGGTGAAATTGGTGTTAAATCGTTATCAATTGACTATTATTAACTCGATTTCACAGTTTTTGTGATTTTGGAAGTGTCAGGTGAAAAGTGCAAGAAAATGGCAAATTTCGGGGCAAAAACGTGATTTTCAGAAGTTCGGAAGTCGGGATGGGCGTCCAGAACCCAGGACGGGCGTCCTGACCTGGTCAACAGGCCGGGACGGGCGTCCCAGATCCAGGACAAGCGTCCCGAATGCCTGGTCAAAGTCCCACATCAAATTTTTGAGAGAAATGCACCTAGTTCCCCTGCTATAAATACCCCAGGCCTTCCTCAGTTGAAATCATTCCTCTCCACTCGATCTGAGTCATCTAGTGACTTCAAGTATACAATTTTCTATAGTTTAAAAGTCACTTAGTGATTTCAGGTTTTAGTATATGTATATTTATAGTTTTAGAGAGTGTCTCGTGTTCTTCGTTTTTGAGAGTCTATCTCAGATCTTAGAATACGGCTAGATAGGTTCGTTTTTGGTATTCATAGAATACCTGAGATTTCGTTAGGAGATCCTAAGAGGGCACTAGGCGTTCGAAGAGTCAGTCAACATGGCCGTGCTTAAGCTGGGTATTAAGGTAAAGCATAGCTACTAGGCTGAGGAAGCATCCTCTGAAGGTTCTGGCGAGCAGAGTCAGGTCGAACAGTCCAACATATACAAGTAGTTGCTCCATCAGCGGACTACGTAAAGGGTGAATACTTTATGGCATCAGTCCCCTTGTCCCTCTCTTTATATGTCTATACTGTGTTCGTCCAAATAACTATTATGAATATCAAATTATGATTGTATGAATATGTGTTTTGCATGTTGAAGTAATTTATATTTTTCCGAAAATGGTCACCAGCTTAACTATCATTATGACTGCATGTCTACAGTAGTTTCTATTAAACTAGATGATTGGTTATAGACAACTCCTAACCACGGTTTAATCATAACCTGTTTAGTTTAACAGGTATTAATTTAGGACTTCCCGTCAGAAGTATTAATGTCTGCCATATTAGATGAAATAACCTATAGATCACCATGTTTGTTAAAGTAGTCTAAGTAGGCTGAATTTGTGTGTTTATGCCGGCGTTAGGGCGAGCGCCATGATCTGTTGAGTGACACAGGACTTTCATGGATGCCTTTACCTCGAACCGTGAGTAGGGCCGTCATTAAGGTAGGGCGGTTTATTAGGTAACTCAGATGTGGTACACCTGTAGAATCAGTACATAATTGCAATCTAGACCAATATATATCTAAAATACTCGAAGATAGGTCAATCAACACGTAGGAACAGTATAACATAAAATCAGAACATTATCTGTAAAACACTCTTTTAGACTTAAATAGACTTGAACCTAGTGGAGAATGAATAACCCTCTCATCAAAGAATTTGATGAACGATTGCATAACTGGATCATAAGATAAGAGTTAGGGTAAGAGGATAGTTACTACTAAGTCGTTACCACTTCCTTGGGAGTACGATAATTGATTTAATTAAAATCGTAGATACTTTCCAACAGACTAACTACGCGATAAGTACTCTGCCTTAGGTTCTGATTGATTAAGTGACAGCATAGAGACTAAATGTGACAATTAGTCATTCTAAGTGCTTAATTATTCATAATCAACATAGGGTAAAATAACACCTATTTTAGCATATCAGTCGGAACGCATCACTGTCTCAGGATCTTAGAATACGACTACATAGGGTGCGTTTCTGGTATTCATAGAATACACGGGATTTCGTTAGGAGATCCTAAGAGAGCATTAGGTGAGCGTAGAGTTAGTCAACAGGGCTTTGCTTAAGTCCGGGACGTAAGGTAAAGCAATAGTTGCTAGGCTGAGGAAGCGTTCTCCGAAGGTTCTGTCGAGCAGAGTCGGGTCAAGCAGTCCAGGATATACTAGTAGTTGCTCCATCAGCGGACCTAATAAAGGGTGAATACTTTATGGTGGTGGTCCCCTTGTCCCTGTCTATATATTTTGTACTGTGTTTGTCCAAAAACATATTTGAATATTAAATTATGATGTTTTGAATATGTGTTTTGCATGCTGAAGATATTTACATTTTTTCGAAAAGGTCACCAACTTAATTATCATTATGACTGTATGTATATTTGCTCTTTTAAATTAGATGAACGGTTATAGATATTTCCTAACCACGGTCTAATCATAACCTGTCTAGTTTAACAGACCTAAATTTAGGGCTTTGTGTGAGGACGGAAGCATTAAGGTCTGCATATTAGATAAAATAACCTATAGATCACCATGTTTGTTAGAGTAGTCTAATGAGGCTGAGTTCGTGTGTTTATGCCGGCGTTAGGGCGAGCGACATGATCTCTTGAGTGACACAGGACTTTCATGGATGTCTTTAGCTCGAACCGTGAGTAGGGCCGTCAATGGCGATGGGGCGGTTTATCAGATAACTCTGATGTGGTACACAAGTAGAATTAGTATATAATTGCAATCTAGACCAAGATATATCTAAAATACTCGAAGATAGGTCAATCAACATGTAGAAACAATATAACATACATCATAACACTATCTGTAAAATACTCTTGCATGCTTAATAAACTTGAATCTTGTGTAGAATGGATCACCCTCTCATCAAAGATATTGATGAATGATTGCATAACTAGATAATAAAATGAGAGTTAGGGTAAAAGGATAGTTGCTACTAAGTCGTTACCACTTCCTTGGGAGTACGATAAATTCTTAAATTAAAATTGTAGGTACTTTCCAACATACTAGCTACACGATTAGTACTCTGCCTTAGGTTCTGATTGATTAAGTGACAATATAGATGCTAAATGTGACAATTAGTAATTCTAAGTCCTTAATTATTCATAATCAATATTAGGTAAATAAAACCAATTTTTAGCATATCAATCGGAACCCATCAGACACCTTTCCTCCAAGAGAAGAACCTCAGAAATCTCCTGTTCATACTCATATCCAAAGAGTTCCCGAAAATCCACATCCCTTCGACTAGACCCCGAACTCACCAACATCTCCTGAGTTTACCCCAACGCCTAATGATTAAACACCTTCATCCGGGGGAAGCACTAACGGTTTTCAGTCAGTTTTGTCTGTGCAGATAGATAGTCTGACTCATAGGATCTACCAGATGGATCAAACAATAGCAAGTAGATTTTGTCACTCAAATCAAAGTGTTTTGAACATCACTGCTAGCGTAGACCAACTCAGAGCCACGGTGAGTCTCCAAGAGAATCGAGGTACACTTATACTACGGGAACTAGCTGGAATACGAGATGAGCAAAGAAGGCATCGGGAAGAGATGAGAGCTATACGAGCAGAGATGCGAGAGATAAGAAATAAAGGCAACTAAAAGGGAAGATGTTTTTTTACTTTTTATCTCAGCAAATAAATTGTTTGAACGAAATCTTAATAACTGACCCCTTTCTTTTTACTTTTCAAATTCAATTGGGTCTTTTATCTTGTTCGAAATTTTATTCAAACAATTTTTTATTCTTTGCGGGAAAAAATGTGTTAGAAATATAACTTTCGTTGATTGAATTGTTTAAATCTAATCCTTTGATTTTTCTTTTTTAGATATAATAATTTTTGCAGTATATAAAGTAAGGAAATGATTAGGGTAAACATAATTTTTGAAAAAGCAATAGGACGAGAATTTTGCAAAGGTTTTTAACTTTTGTATTAAAATAGGCTGATATGCATAAATCATATCACTTTTTTAGCATGTTTTTAGGCACAATTGAGGGTGAAATAGATGTTAAATCATTCCTAATTGATTGTTATTAACACAATTTCACAGTTTTTGTGATTTTGGAAGTGTCAGGTGAAAAGTAGAAGAAAATGGCAAATTTTGGGGCAAAAACGTGATTTTCATAAGTTCGGAAGTCGGGATGGGCATCCCGAACCCAGGACGGTCATCCTGACCTGGTCAACAGACCAGGACGGGCGTCCAGGACTTGGGACGGCCGTCCTGACCTGGTCAACAAGCCGAGACGGGCGTCCCGAGCCCCAGTTCAGAATCCCACATCGATTTTTGAAGAGAAATTCACCTAGTTCCCCTACTATAAATACCCCAGGCATTCCTCAGTTGAAATCATTCCTCTCCACTCGATATGAGTCATTTAGTGACTTCAAGTATACAGTTTTCCATAGTATACAAGTCACTTAGTGTTCTCAGGTTTTAGTATAGGCTTATTTATATTCTTAGAGAGTGTCTCGTGTTCTTTGTTTATGAGAGTCTATCTCAGATCCTAGGATACGACTAGATAGGTTCGTTTTCGGTATTCATAGAATACCCGGGGTTTCATTAGGAGATCCTAAGAGGGCATTAGGCTTTCGAAGAGTCAGTCAACAGGGCTGTGCTTAAGCTGGGTATTAAGGTAAAGTACAACTACTAGGCTGAGGAAGCGTCCTCCGAATGTTCTGTCGAGCAGAGTCGTCTCGAGCAGTCCAACATATACAAGAAGTTGCTCCATCAGCGAACTACGTAAAGGATGAGTACTTTATGGCATCGGTCCCTTGTCCCTCTCTTTATATGTCTGTACTGTGTTCGTCCAAACATTAATTATGAATATGGAATTATGATTACATGAATATGTGTTATGCATGTTGAAGTACTTTATGATTTTCCCGAAATGGTCACCAGCTTAACTTTCATTATGTCTGCATGTCTAATGAAGTTTCTTTTAAACTAAATGTAGGGTTATAGACAACTCCTAACCACGGTCTAATCATAACTTGTTTAGTTTAACAGGCATTAATTTAGGACTTTCCCGTCTGAAAGTATTAATATCTGCCATATTAGATGAAATAACCTATAGATCACCATGTTTGTTAGAGTAATCTAAGTAGGCTGAGTTTGTGTGTTTATGCCGGCGTTAGGGCGAGTGGCGTGATATTTAACTCAGATGTGGTACATGATACGCGAAAATCATATACCTTTTTTAGCATGTTTTTATGTATGATTTAGGATGAAATTGATAGGAAATCGATCTTAATTGATTGTTATTTACTCAATTTCACATTTTTTATGATTTTGGAAGTGTCAGGTGAAAAGTAGACGAAAACAGCAAATTTTGGGGTAAAAATGCAATTTTTGGAAATGTTGACTTGGTCAACGGTCCGGGACGGGCATCCCGAATTCGGGACGGGCATCCCGACCCAGTCAGACCACCAAGACGGGCGTCCCGAAGCGCCAGAATTTGTCCCACATCAAATTTTTGGAACTTTTCACTCCAGAAAGCTGCTATAAATACCCCAGGCCTCCAAGAGTTGAATTCATTCCTCTCCACTCGATCTGAGTCATTCAGAGACTTCCAGTGTACAATTCTTGAGTACACAAGTCACTGAGAGACTTGGGTTTCAGTTTCAGTTTTCTTTCTTTCTTTCGTGTTTCGTTTTCTTAGTTTCTGAGAAATAGTCTCAAATCTTAGGCTTCGATAGATAGGTTCGTTTTTGGTATTCATAGAATACCGGGATTTCGTTAGGAGATCCTAAGAGAGAGATAGGGTGCGTGTTCTTAGTCAGATTAGGGCAATTTGCTTAAGCTCGGGATGTAAGGTAAAGCAATTGCTACTAGGTCTAAGGAGCGTTCTCCGAAGGCTCTGCCGAGCAGAGTAGGATGGAGCAGTCAGGAGCATACAGGAGCTGCAGCGCCGGCTGGACCTACATAGAGTGGTGATTACTTTATGACAGTGGGTCCCCTAGACGAGGTTCTGTATGTTTACGAATTGTTTTATCTAAATATTAATTTGAATATCATATTACGATTCTTATGAATATTTGTTTATATGTTGAAGTTGTTATGTTTTTCCGGAAATGGCCATCTGCTTAAATATTCATTATGTCTGCATGTCTATTGCCGTTCTTTTAAACTGAATTTAAGGTTATAGACAATTCCTAACCACGGTCTATTCATAACCTGTTTAGTTTAACAGGCATCAATTAGTATTGGTGTCTACCATACTAGATAAAATAATCTGCGGAACACCCTGTTGGTTGAAAGTAGTCTAGGTAGGCTGAGTAGAGTGTTATGCCGGCGGTTATGAGACGAGCAGCATGATACCGAAGTGACATAGGGTACCATTCATTGCTGACTTTAGTCCGAGCCGTGAGTAGGGCCGTTACCCTTAACGATGGGGCGGTAGCATAGAAACTCAGATGTGGTAGCCTTTAGACACAGAACATAGTTGCAATCCAGGCCAAGACATGTCTAAAATACTCGAATATAGGTCAATCAACATATAGGAACATTATAACATAGAATCAGGACTCATCTATAAAACACTTTTGGGATTAATTAGACTTAAACCTAGTGGAGAATGGATCACCCTCTCAACAAAGTATTTGATGAAGATTGCATAACTGGATCATAAGATAGGAGTTAGGATAAAAGGCTAGTTACTACTAAGCCGTTGCCACTTCCCTGGGAGTACGATATTTAACTTAATAAAATCGTAGATACTTTCCAACAGACTAGCTACACGATAGGTACTCTGCCTTAGGTTCTGGTTGATTAAGTGACAATAATTGAATGCTAAGTGACAGTTAGTAAGACTCAGTCCTTAATTACTCATAATCGACATAGGTAAATAAAGCCTATCTTTTAGCATACCAATCGGAACGCATCAGATTTTTGGCGCCGTTGCCGGGGAGATATCATAATGAATTTAGGACTCCTGATCAAAATTCTAGACACTGATCAAAATTCTAGATACTTATGATAGGTAGCGGTAGTAACCTAGACCTTAGACCTAACACTTGTTTTATGCTAGTTAGACAATCACTTTCCGAAATATAGGGTTATCATAACTAATTAATTTTAGATGTTATCTGGAATTAAGACACTTAGGATAATCAAAGTCTAGAAAATGATTCTAAAACCATATTGAGGAAATTTAACTGCTTTCGAGAAAAAAAAAGAAAAAAAAAATTTTAAAATTTAAAATCCCAAAAAGAATGTATCTTTCTTGCTCAACGGTGAGTTGTTCCTTTTCCCTATATCTTGTTTTTTTAGTTGTTTTCTTAGTTGCTCTTTTTCGTGTTTTTCTTCCTTTATTTAATTTCGAAGAAATAAAAATGGAAATGAGGATAAAATATATTTTCTTCTGAGTTGTAAAATGTTGGCTTAGATTTTTATCGGGAAGAAACTCTAGTTTAGAGTTTTCTTAGAGTCATGCCGGCCTTATTAGGATGAGTTATGAAATAGTTTTTCCTTGATAGCCAGACCTTTGAATGTTCTATTGAAAAAAGGATGTTCCTTTTGTTATGTTGATAATTGCATGAGATCTTTTAAACCAAAAGGAATTATTGCACCCATTATGACATCACCTGATTGAAATCTACTTTTTGAATTAATATGTGATGTAATGATGTAGTAAGAATTGTTTTAGGACAGAAACATGATAAGAAAGTTCATGTATGATAAATCCTAATCTTATCTAGTCTTGTCTAAAAACAATAGGTTACACTGATCACTCTGAGATATCTGGGTTCAATAAAACTGATACTGAACCATAATTGACTAAGTTAGGTTTTGTTGTTACTTGAATTTGATATAGAATGAAGGGATAAGAAAAAGGGTTAAGAATCTAGAAAGCAACCCTTTGGTCTAGATTAGGAAACCCCGAGTTAGAGGTTATTGACGAGACAGTAGTATCTGACAAATTTTTGAATGAGGATCTATTTTCATTGTTTGCTATGAGTAATGATTCTCCTCCGTGGTTTACTGATATTACTAATTATCTAGCTGCTAATTATTCCCAAGTGATATGACTTATTAGCAAAAGAAGAAATTCTTTGCTGATTGGAAATATTACTACTGGGCAGATTTCTCTTCTATTTCAAATTTTTGCAGATCAGTTGATCAGAAGATGTATCTCGGAAGGCGAAGGCCACATGATTCTGAAGCATTGCAGGAATCTATGGGAGACCAATTAACTGCTATCACACTGTCAGGAAAGTGTTGGAAGTAGAATCTTGTTAACCCACCATATTCAAAGATTTTGTATCTCTGATACAGCCCTGCGATGCTTGGTAACACCCCTTCTAGAGATCGCCTACCCCAGCAAGGTATACAGAGTATTGCAACCTTTGATATCTGGGGGTATTCATTAAATCATTTCTTTTTCTTTCCTTTGAAAATAATTACATCATAGTAGTCGTGGAACACTTTTCAAAATAGCCTGAACCACAGGCATTACCTAATAATGATGTTAAAGTCATGTGCAGATTCTAGTTGTTTTCCAGATTCAGAGTGCCAATGTCTTAGGAAGAAATGTTCAACCTGTGTATCAAATCTGTGAAGTCTGATAAGTACCACACTTTAGCAGGGATTGCTATGGGAATCACTGACCATTCCAAAAGAGGTAGGAGTAGGTTACTGCAGAATGTTGCTCCAATGGGAAATGCATACAATTCCAACTAGAGGAATCATACGGGATTTAGCTGAGGAGTAATTCGGAAGTTGGAAACTTTCAGAAGACACCACCACAGCAAAACCCCTACTCGCAGAAGCAATAGATGAGATACTGGCAACAATTAAAGCCAGACCAGTGCAAGCAAGTGATCTACCAAGAGGTAACGAAGGGTCGAAGGATATAGAGGAATTTGGCGTTGTATCGGGAGCATAGCAATGGACGAGCTTGCATTCCCTGCATACCAATCAGCTGTGAGAAACTTCCCCGAGGAAGTTTCAAATACTTGGGCCCAGATCTACACAACTGGAGCCCCCTACCACCACATCTTCGCCAAAACTTCAGGTATCTTTTCTTCCAGTCGAGACTTGCATGCCATACCTTTACTAACAGTGGCAAGAAGGCACACAAATCCCAAGAAGTCTCATTCCTAGACACGTTACTCCTGGACACGGTGCTATGATTGTGAGAAATCTTACAAATGATTCGAGGAAGCAGACCGTAGGGCTCGAGCCATTCATCAAATGAATAGGCTACTACCTGGAGCTCGACAATGAAGGATCGAAGCTGACATCATCCGTTACAGTATCTAGTGCTTACAGAGTCAAGAATGCCTCATCAATAGCACATGGCTAAGGTGAAGAGCCAATTGACAGATCAGAGAAGACCCTTCTGCTCGCGACATGAAGGGAGTTTTTCTAATCCTCATGTTCCTTTACTTTTATTTTCTTTGTTTGGTGTCCTTTTTTGTTATTTCTTTGGTTGTTTTATTTTCTCTCTTACCCTTAGTTAGTCAAATAAGTGTGGGGTAAGAGTTTTCTATTTTGTTTTTGTTTCTTGTTTTCAAATAAGTGTGGGGTAGTCTAGATATGCATGAACACTGAGGACAGTGTCAGAAATAAGTGTGGGGTAGCAGTGCACGGTGCTCTGTAGTAGTTTTTGATAAACTTTTTGCATGGTTTTTCTTGTTTTCCCCGTATTTTCACACCTTTCCAAAAAGTTTTCAAAATTTTTCATTCTTTCAGACTTCTAAATGTAGTATGATTGGTTAAACAATTGCTTATGTCTATGATATGTAGGTAGTATGTTGTGGTTAGTAGGAGATAATTGATAACTATTGCTGAACCCATTGATTAGAAGTAGGGAATTCCTGATAATTGAGCACAACTTAGTCTGGATTAGAGACCTCAACCAATTACCTTTTCAAAACTTAACTAGATAAAATTAGACAAGTTGCAGGATGCATTGACAATTGGAATGACTAGATGAGACTCTGAGCCAAAAGTGAAAAGGAAAAAAAATGAGCTAATTAAAATAGGGTAGTTTGCTAGCGGCCTTCGCTACTCGAGCACCACTCCTTCGGGGAACTTAAAGCCTGATGCCCTAAGGTCGTGTAGATCTGGGAGTCATCGGAGTGGGACTCGCTACATAGGTAGTTGAAGTTGACGTGTTCTAAGCAGACTCCAAATACCCTAGAAAATCTATAAACGAAAGGAATCAATAAATGCAAAATGATAGAATCTGATCACCAAAGCTCAGAACTTAGAAAGTTATCTGTTGTCAGTATGTCTAGCGATAGGTCGAAGTGTTATCTGGTAATAGTTAAGACAAGAGTTTATTGTGTTGACTATCTGGTCTGGTCTAGTACACACACTACACATCAGGAAGACCTTATGACTAAGAGAAGAGTTCAACCTAGTTGTTAAATTGTTTTCTGCTCAATCCTAACAATCTACTAGAGACATTTGAGACCTTGTCATAGCAACCTAACCAGACAGACCTGTGTTAAGACATATCTGAATAATTTTTGGAATAAAAACATGACTAGAAATTTAAGTGACTGCACATATGATTTAGAATCACTAACTTCAGGTAGACTTTGCTTGAGGACAAGCAAAAAGCTAAGTGTGGGGTTATCTGATACGCAAAAATCAAATACCTTTTTTAGCATGTTTTTTTGTATGATTTAGGATGAAATTGATAGGAAATCGATCTTAATTGATTGTTATTTACTCAATTTCACATTTTTTATGATTTTGGAAGAGTCAGGTGAAAAGTAGACGAAAACAGCAATTTTTGGAAATGTTGACTTGGTCAATGGTCCGAGATGGGCGTCCCGAATTTGGGACGGGCGTCCCGACCCAGTCAGACCACCAGGACGGGCGTCCCGAAGCGCCAGAATTTGTCCCACATCGAAATTTTTGGAATTTTTCACTCCAGAAAGCTGCTATAAATACCCCAGGCCTCCAAGAGTTGAATTCATTCCTCTCCAATCGATCTGAGTCATTCAGAGACTTCCAGTGTACAATTCTTGAGTACACAAGTCACTGAGAGACTCGGGTTTCAGTTTCAGTTTTCTTTCTTTCTTTTGTGTTTCGTTTTCTTAGTTTTTGAGAAATAGTCTCAGATCTTAGGCTTCGATAGATAGGTTAGGAGATCCTAAGAGAGAGATAGGGTGCGTGTTCTTAGTCAGATTAGGGCAATTTGCTTAAGCCCGGGATGTAAGGTAAAGCAATTGCTACTAGGTCTAAGGAGCGTTCTCCGAAGGCTCTGCCGAGCAGAGTAGGATGGAGCAGTCAGGAGCATACAGGAGCTGCAGCGCCGGCTGGACCTGCATAGAG
The DNA here is from genome assembly GCA_027405835.1 of Asclepias syriaca. NCBI lineage: Eukaryota > Viridiplantae > Streptophyta > Magnoliopsida > Gentianales > Apocynaceae > Asclepias > Asclepias syriaca. The sequence continues at coordinate 19,930,432 of CM049926.1, read as the reverse complement.
TGGTGATTACTTTATGACAGTGGGTCCCCTAGACGAGGTTCTGTATGTTTACGAATTGTTTTATCTAAATATTAATTTGAATATCAGATTACGATTCTTATGAATATTTGTTTATATGTTGAAGTTGTTATGTTTTTCCGGAAATGGCCATCTGCTTAAATATTCATTATGTCTGCATGTCTATTGCCGTTCTTTTAAACTGAATTTAAGGTTATAGACAATTCCTAACCACGGTCTATTCATAACCTGTTTAGTTTAACAGGCATCAATTAGTATTGGTGTCTGCCATACTAGATAAAATAATCTGCGGAACACCCTGTTGGTTGAAAGTAGTCTAGGTAGGCTGAGTAGAGTGTTATGCCTGCAGTTATGAGACGAGCAACATGATACCGAAGTGACATAGGGTACCGTTCATTGCTGACTTTAGTCCGAGCCGTGAGTAAGGCCGTTACCCTTAACGATGGGGCGGTAGCATAGAAACTCAGATGTGGTAGCCTTTAGACACAGAACATAGTTGCAATCCAAGCCAAGACATGTCTAAAATACTCGAATATAGGTCAATCAACATATAGGAACATTATAACATAGAATCAGGACTCATCTATAAAACACTTTTGGGATTAATTAGACTTAAACCTAGTGGAGAACGGATCACCCTCTCATCAAAGTATTTGATGAAGATTGCATAACTGGATCATAAGATAGGAGTTAGGATAAAAGGCTAGTTACTACTAAGCTGTTGCCACTTCCCTGGGAGTACGATATTTAACTTAATAAAATCGTAGATACTTTCCAACAGACTAGCTACACGATAGGTACTCTGCCTTAGGTTCTGGTTGATTAAGTGACAATAATTGAATGCTAAGTGACAGTTAGTAAGACTCAGTCCTTAATTACTCATAATCGACATAGGTAAATAAAGCCTATCTTTTAGCATACCATTCGGAACGCATCAGTACACCTTTAGACTCAGTACATAATTGCAATCTAGGCCAAGATATATCTAAAATACTCGAAGATAGGTCAATCAACATGTAGGAATAGTATAACATAGAATCAGAACATTATCTGTAAAACACTTCTTAGGCTTAGATAGACTTAAACCTAGTGGAGAATGAATCACCCTCTCATCAAAGATTTTGATGAATGATTGCAAAACTGGATCATAAGATAAGAGTTAGGGTAAGAGGATAGTGATGGGTTTCCAGCCGATATGCTAAATAGGTGTTGTTTTACCCTATGTTGATTATGAGTAATTAAGGACTGAGATTGACTAATTGTCACATTTAGTCTCTATGGTGTCACTTAATCAACCAGAACCTAAGGCAGAGTACCTATCGTGCAGCTAGTCTATTGGAAAGTATCTACGATTTTATTAAATAATTATCGTACTCCCAGGGAAGTGGTAACGACTTAGTTGTAACTAGCCTTTTATCCTAACTCTTATCTTATGATCCAGTTATGCAATCGTCATCAATAATCTTGATGAGAGGGTGATCCATTCTTCACTAGGTTTAAGTCTAATCACGCCTAAAAGTGTTTATAGACAAAGTTCTGATTCTATGTTATATTGTTCCTATATGTTGATTGACCTATATTCGAGTGTTTTAGATATATCTTAGCCTGGAATGGAACTATGTTATGAGTCTAAAGGTGTACCACATCTGAGTCTCTATGCTACCGCCCCATCGTTAAGGTAAACGGTCCTACTCACGGTTCGGCCTAAAGACAGCTGTGAAAGCCCTATGTCACTTCGGGAATCACGCTGCTGGTCCATAACCGCCGGCATAACACTCTACTCAGCCTACCTAGACTACTCTAACAAACAGGGTGATCTGCGGATTATTTTATCTAGTATGGCAGACACCAATACTAATTGATGCCTGCTAAACTAAACATGTTATGAATAGACCATGGTTAGGAATTGTCTATAACCCTAATTTTAGTTTAAAAGAAACTACATTAGACATTCACAGATAATGAATATTTAAGCAGGTGGCTATTTCTGGAAAAACATAATAACTTCAACATATATAACAAATATCCATAACAATCATAATCCAGTATCCACAATTACTATTTGGACAAACACAATAACAACATATAAGAGAGGGACAGGGGGACCGATGCCATAAAGAAATCACCCTTTACGAAGTCTCGCCGATGGAGCGTACTGCTGTATATGTCGTATTGCTTGACCCGACTTTGCTCGACAGAACCTTCGGAGGACGCTTCCTCAGCATAGTAGCTGGACTTTACCTTACATCCTGGGCTTAAGCCCAGCCCTGTGGACTGACTCTTCGAACGCCTAGAGCCCTCTTAGGATCTCCTAACGAAATCCCGGGTATTCTATGAATACTAGAAACGAACCTATCTATCGAACCCTAGGATCTGAGACTAATTCTCAGAAACTAAGAAAAATGAAACACAAAAAGGAAAGAAAGAAAACTTATACTGAAATCTGAGTCTCCGAGTGAGTTGTGTACTCGAGAATTGTACACTGGAAACCATTGAATGACTCAGATCGAGTGGAGAGGGATGAATTCAACTAAGGAAGGCCTGGGTATTTATAGCAGCTTTCTGGAGTGATTTTCTCTCAAAAATTCGATGTGGGACTTGACTTTCTGGTTCGGGACGCCCGTCCCGGATTGGGATGCCCATCCCGGTCTGTTGACCCGGTCAGGACGGCCGTCCCGAGTCCTGGACGCCCATCCCCGAAGTTCGAACTTCTGAAAAATTGCATTTTTGCCCCAAAATTTGCCATTTTCTTCCACTTTTCACCTGACACTTCCAAAATCATAAAAATTGTGAAATTGAGTTAATAATGAACAATTAAGACCAATTTACCCTCAATTTCACCCTGAATCATGCCTAAAAACATGCTAAAAATATGATATGATTTATGCATATCAGATAGTTACTACTAAGCCCTTACCACTTCCCTGGGAGTACGATAATTAATCAAATTAAAATCGTAGATACTTCCAACAGACTAGCTACACGATAGGTACTTTGCCTTAGGTTCTGATTGATTAAGTGACAACATAGAGACAAAATGTGACAATTAGTCAGTCTAAGTCCTTAATTACTCATAATCAACATAGGGTAAAATAACACCTATTTTAGTATATCAGTCGGAACGTCATCATATTTTTTTTGCCGTTGCTGGGGAAATATCATAATGAATTTAGGATTCCTGATCAAAATTCTAGAAGCTTATGATAGGTAACGGTAGTAACCTAGACCATAGACCTAACACTTATTTTATGCTAGTTAGACAATCAATTTCTTAGATATAGGGTTATCATAACTAATTAATTTTAGACATTATCTGAAATTATGACATTTAGGATAATCAAATTTTAGAAAATTATTCTAAAACCATATTGAGGAAATTTAACTATTTTCCAAATAAAATAAAATAAGAAAAAAAATTTAAAAATTTAAAACCCGAAAAAATGTATTTTTCTTGCTCAACAGTAAGTTGTTCTTCTTCCCTATCTCTTGTATTATTTGTTCTTTCATAGTTGAACATTTGTTTTCTTTCAATTTTTTCTTTTCTTTTCTTTTCTTCTATAAAATATTCTGAAAAATATTATTTTCCAGAAGATAAAAGAAATAAATTTTTTGTGTTTACAGTTTTCGTGTTTGTTTGTTTTTTTTATTTCCAAAAACAAAAGTATGGAAGTGAGAAAAAAAAATATATTTTCTTCTGAGTTGTAAAATTTTGGCTTAGATTTTTATTGGGAAGAAATTCCATTTTAGAATTTTCTTAGAGTCATGCCGGCTTTATTAGGACGAGTTATGAAATGATTTTTCCTTAATAGCCAGACCTTTGAATGTTCTATTGAGAAAGGATGTTCCTTTTGTTTTTGCTGATAATTGCATGATATCTTGTTGAACAAATTAAAGGAACTAGTTATTACTGCACTCATTCTGACATCACTTGATTGGAAATTGCTTTTTGAATTGATGTTAGTAATTATGCAATAAGAATTGTTTAGGACAAAGGCATGATTAGACATTATTCATATCATACCTAGTCTAGACAATATTATACCCTGATTACTCTACTTTGAGATATATGTTCAATAAAACTGATGCCGAACCAAGATTGATTAATTGAGTTTTATTGAATTTGATATAGAAAGACGGGATAAAGAAAAAGGGCTGAAAATCTAGAAAGCAACCCATTGGTCTAGATTAGAAAACCCCGAATTAGTGGCTATTGACGAGACAGTAGTATCTGATAAATTTCTGAATGAGAATTTATTTTCATTGTTTGCTATGAGTAATGATTCTCCTCCGTGGTTTACCGATATTACTAATTATCTAGCAGCTAATTATTCCCAAGTGATATGACTTATCAGCAAAAGAAGAAATTCTTTGTTGATTTGGAATATTACTACTAGGGAGATCCGTTTTTCTATTATTACAGAGTAATTGATCAGAAGATGTGTCTCGGAAGGCGAAGACCCCAAGGTTCTGGAGCATTGCCATAAAACAATCTACGGGAGCCAATTGACTACTATCAACACTGTCCGGAAAGTGTTGAAAGTATGATCTTATTGGTCCACAATATTCAAGAATTCGGTATCCTTGATACAGTCCTGCGATGCTTGCCAAATAACAGGTAACACATCCTTCAGAGATCGTCTACCCCAGCAAGGTACACAAAGTGTTGCAATCTTTTGATATTTGGGGTATTCATTGAATCCTTTTTCTTTCTTCCTTCTAGCAACAAGTACATCATAGTAGCTGTAGAACACTTTCAAAATGGCCTGAACCACAGGCATTACCTACTAATGATTTTAAAGTCATGTGCAAATTCTGTGAGAAACTGTTTTCTAGATTCAGATGTGCCTATGTATCAAATCTGTGAAGTCTGCCAAGTACCACACTTTAGCAGGGATTGCTATGGGAATGAAATACGGACCATTCCAAAAAGAGGTAGGAGTAGGTTACTGCAGAATGCTACTCCAATGGGAAACACATACAATCCCTACCGAAGAAATCATCCGGGATTTAGTGGAGGAATGACTTTGGAGCTGAAAACTTCAAGAAAATACCACCACAACAAAGTCCCTAGCCGCAGAATCAATAGATGAGATGCTGTTAATGGTTAAACCCATTTACTATGACAGAAGTGTCGTCATAGGAAGCTTGTGTTATAATGGATCAAGACAACACTACTAAAAAGGTAAACGGGAAACAATTTGAGCTATCCAAGTGCGAGCAAGTGACCTACAAACCAAGCGGTATCAACCGGTCGATAGATATAGAGGAGCTTGGCATTGTATCAAGAGTATAGCTATGGAGGAGCTTGCATCCTCTGCATACTAGTCAGCTGTGTGAAACTTCCCTGAGGAAGTCTCAATTATTTGGGCCCAGATCTGCACTACTAGAGCCCCCTACCACCACGGCTTCACCAAATCTTCAGTCCATGGGGCTCGAGTCATTCATCACACTAGTAGCCACTACCTGGAGCTTGACATTGAAGGATCAGAGCTGACAAGGATAGCTCCATCGACCAGACCCACCGACCTGAATATCCTTCAGAAAATTGGGATGGCAATTCACGACCCAGAAGGGAGACACACCCTCCATACGAGGCACACTGCAGAGTTAGCAACTCCAGCACTCAGAGCTTACAAAATCGAGGACATTTCAGCGACAACACATGGCTGAGGTGAACAGACCATTGACAGATCAGAGCCGACCCTTCTGCTCAAGACATGAAGGGAGTTTTTCTAACACTCATCTCCTTTGCTTTTATATCTTTCCTTGTTGTTTTCATTTCGTGTTTTGTTTGTTTTTTCTTGTTTTTGTTTTTAAACTCTTATTTCTCAAATAAGTGTGGGGTAAGAGTTTTGTTTGTCTTGTTTCTTTTCTTTCTCTTCCCCTTAGTTAGTCAAATAAGTGTGGGGTAAGAGTTTTATGTTTTGTTTTTTTTACTTCTTGTTTGCAAATAAGTGTGGGGTAATTTAGATATGCATGAACACTAAGGACAATGTCAGATTTAAGTGTGGGGTAGCAGTGCACAGTGCACCTGTAAAACTTTTTGCATGATTTTTTCATGTTTTTCCCGTATTTTCACACCCTTCCAAAAAACAATTTCAAAAATTTTCACTCTTTCAGACTTCAAAATGTAGTATGATTGGTAAAGTATTGCTGATGTCTATGATATATGTGTAGAATGTTATGATCAGTAGGAGACAACATGATGACTTTCTTGAATTTATCGATTAGAAATAGGGAATTCTTGATACTTGAGCACAACTTAGTTCGGATTAGAGACCTCAACCAAATACCTTTTCAAAACTCAACTAGATAAGATTACACCAGTTGAGGATGTATTGGCAATCAAAATGACTAGATGATGCTTTGAGCTGAAAGTGAAAAGAAAAATAAATAGAGTTAATTAAATAGGGTAGTTTGCAAGCAGCCTTTGTTACTCGAGCACTACTCCTTATGGGAACTTAAAGCCTGATGCCCTAAGGTCGTGTAGGTCTGGGATTCATTGGAGTGGGACGCGCTACATGAGTAGTTAAAGTTGACGTGTGAAAGCAGACACAAAATACCCTGAAAATTCGATAAAATAAAAATCAATAAATGATTAATTAAAAATCTTGTCACCAAGGCTCAGAACTCAGAAAGTTGTTTGTTGTTAGTACGTCTAGCGACGGGTCGAAGTATTTTCTGGTAAGAGTCGAGATGAGAGTATATTGTGTTTACAATCTAGTCTGGACTAGTACACACACTACACATCAGGAAGACCTTGTGACTGAGAGAAGAGTTCAATTTAGTTATTAAGTTGTTAAACTTGCTTGATCATGATAGTCTACTAGAGACATTTGAGACCTTGTCATAGCAACTGAACCAATCAGACCTGTGTTGTGATTTATCTGATTCAGTGATGAATTTTGGAGTAAAAACATGGCTAGAAATTTTAAGTGACTGCACCTATGATTTAAAATCACTAACTTCAGGTAGACTTTGCTTGAGGACAAGCAAAAAGCTAAGTGTGGGGTTATATGATATGCATAAATCATATCACTTTTTAGCATGTTTTTAGGCACAATTTAGGGTGAAATTGATGTTAAATCGTTCCTAATTGATTGTTATTAACTCAATTTCACAGTTTTTGTGATTTTGGAAGTGTGAGGTGAAAAGTAGAAGAAAATGGCAAATTTTGGGGCAAAAACGTGATTTTCAGAAGTTCGGAAGTAGGAATGGGCATCCCAAACCCTGGACGGGCATCCTGACCTGGTCAACAAGCCGGGACGGGCGTCCCGAGCCCCAGTTCAGAATCCCACATCTATTTTTGAAGAGAAATTCACCCAGTTCCCCTACTATAAATACCCCAGACATTCCTCAGTTGAAATCATTCCTCTCCACTTGATCTGAGTCATTTAGTGACTTAGTGTTCCATAGTATACAAGTCACTTAGTGTTCTCAGGTTTTAGTATAGGCTTATTTATATTCTTAGAGAGTGTCTCGTGTTCTTTGTTTCTGAGAGTCTGTCTCAGATCCTAGGATACGACTAGATAGGTTTGTTTTCGGTATTCATAGAATACCCGGGGTTTCGTTAGGAGATCATAAGAGGGCACTAGGTGTTCGAAGAGTCAGTTAACAGGGCTGTGCTTAAGCTGGGTATTAAGGTAAAGTACAACTACTAGGCTGAGGAAGCGTCCTACGAAGGTTCTATCGAGCAGAGTCTAGTCGAGTAGCCCAACATATACCAGTAGTTGCTCCATCAGCGGACTACGTAAAGGGTGAATACTTTATGGCATCGGTCCCCTTGTCCCTCTCTTTATATGTCTGTACTGTGTTCGTCCAAACATTAATTATGAATATTGAATTATGATTACATGAATATGTGTTATGCATGTTGAAGTACTTTATGATTTTCTCGAAATGGTCACCAGCTTAACTTTCATTATGCCTGCATGTCTAATGTAGTTTCTTTTAAACTAAATGTAGGGTTATAGACAACTCCTAACCACGGTCTAATCATAAATTGTTTAGTTTAACATGCATTAATTTAGGACATTCCCGTCGGAAAGCATTAATGTCTGCCATATTAGATGAAATAACCTACAGATCACCGTGTTTGTTAGAGTAATCTAAGTAGGCTGAGTTTGTGTGTTTATGCCGGCGTTAGGGCGAGCGGTATGATCTCCTAAGTGACATAGGACTTTCATGGATGCCTTTAGCTCGAACCGTGAGTAGGGCCGTCAATGGCGATTGAGCGGTTTATCAGGTAACTCAGATGTGGTACACTTTAGACTCAGTACATAATTGCAATCTAGGCCAAGATATATTTAAAATACTCGAAGATAGGTCAATCAACATGTAGGAACAATATAACATAGGATCAGAACATTATCTGTAAAACACTTCTTAGTCTTAGATAGACTTAAACCTAGTGGAGAATGAATCACCCTCTCATCAAAGATTTTGATGAAAGATTGCATAACTGGATCATAAGATAAGAGTTAGGGTAAGAGGATAGTTACTACTAAGCCGTTACCACTTCCCTGGGAGTACGATAATTAATCAAATTAAAATCGTAGATACTTCCAACAGACTAGCTACATGATAGGTATTCTGCATTAGGTTCTGATTGATTAAGTGACACCATAGAGACTAAATGTGACAATTAGTTAATCTAAGTCCTTAATTACACATAATCAATATAGGGTAAAATAACACCTATTTTAGTATATCAGTCGGAACGTCATCATTGGCAAACCATGATGATTTGTTTAAAACTATGAAGGGATAATTGTTTTGTAGGAGATTGCGAAAAAAAAAGGAAAAAAATCAGAAGTGGCACGCATCTAGAGACAACCGGGACGGGCGTCCCCAAGGGGGAAAATCTCTACAAGTATCCAATTTTCTCCATTTTTCCTCAAAACCATACATCAAAAATTCCCTCTCTACCAAAATTCTCTACAATATTTTCTCCAAAAAATTGAAAAATTCTTGAATTTTCAAAATTTCCCTCAAAAAATTGAACTTTTGAATTTCGCCCCAAAACTCGATTTTCCCGCCAAAACTTCAAATTTTCCCGCCAAAACTTCAAATTCTTCTCCTAATCAAATTCTTTCCTTTTGAATTCGAATTTGCCTCCAGAATTCGAATTTGAATTCCTTTTCCCGCCAAAAAATTTGAACTTTCTCGAATTTCTTTAGTTAAATGGCTCCGAAACGCGCATGCGCTACCTCATCCATGACTGTCATAGCTGTGACAGACACTACATACTAGCAGGAAGGACACTCGACTGGGCGGCAGTTCAGACACTCAGAGTCGAGCAGGAGATTCGGCGCATGCTCAATACTCCTCCATACAGCCGAGTGTTCATCATCACCGAGCCGACCTACCTCAAAAAAAATATTTTTCTTGTAACAGTCAAACACCTTCATCAAGGAATAGCACTAACGGTTTCCAGTCAGCCTTGTCTACCCAGGTAGATGATATGACTCACAGGATATGCGCCATGGCTCAGACAATAGCAAGCAGACTCAGTCGTTCAGATCAGACTATTCTAACCATGAGTTCTAAAGTAAACCTACTCAGAACCACAATAGAACTCCAAAATGTGCATAAACTCCGGGAGGTGACTGAAATCATAGAGGAACAAAGGAACCATCAGGAAGAGATGCTAACCATACGAGCTGAACTGCGAGATATGAGAAATAAAGGCCATTGAAAAAGGGAAGATTCTTTTTACTTTTCAGCAAATAAATTGTTTGAACTAAAATTAAATAACTGACCCCTACTTTTTATTTATAAACTTTTTAAAAGGGTCCTTTATTTTAATCAGTAATGTTTCTTCAGACATTTCATTTTTCAAATTCTTTATGAAAAACAAAAGTGTTACAAATACAGTTTATTTTTCAATGAAAAACAAAACTTGTTAAATATTATGATTATTTTTGGTGTATTAAGATTTGCAATGAATTATGAAAAAAAAATTTCTGGAAGTGGCACGCATCCCGAGGTAGTCCGGGACGGGCGTCCCGAGGGCCACCCCCTTCTACAAAAATGAAATTTTTCCCATTTCCTCCCAAATCAACCACAAAAAATCATCTCTCTACAAAATTCTCTCCACCTTCTCTCTACAAATTTTTGGCAACCTCTTGAAATTTCAAAATTCGAATTTCCCTCCAAAATTTGAACTTTTGAATTTCCTTCCAATATTCGAATTTCCCTCCAAAATTCGAAATTCCCGCCAAAAACTCAAAATCCTTCCCTAACTAAAATCCATCCTTCTGAATTCGAATTTACCTCCAGAATTCAAATTCGAATCTTCTTTCCCACCTAAATTCTCAAATTCTCTCGAACGCTCTCAACCAAATGGCTCCCAAGCACGCTCGTATTACTTCTTCCATGAGCGTCACATATGTGGCACATCCTTTTAATGCTTTTTCCTTCCATTCCAGCATATCAGGAGAGATGTCATGGACATATCGGACGCAGCATACTGGTTGGTAGAACGCTTGATTGGGCAGCAGTCCAGACACTGGGAGTTGAGCAGGAGATTCGACGCATACTCGACGTACTACCCTACAGTCGAGTCTTCATCGTCACTGAGCCGACTCACTTGGAGCTGGTATGTGAGTTCTATGCTTCATTTACATTCCAGTAGGAGCATATCACATTCCGTCTGGGCGAAATGGATCGGTCAATGAGCATGGCCGAGTTAGGCATAGCCTTGGGTATCTGGCAGAGGACGAGCTAGATACGCCCGCCAACACCACAGTAGTTCGAGACTTCACTTTTGCAGATGTCTCCATCGCTTGGGCTCAGATCTGTACAACGGACACTCCCTACCAGCATGGCTTTGCGAAAGCCACAGTTATTCATCCTGCTCTTCGCTATTTACATGCCATTATAGAACATACTCTGTCAGGACGTCGGGCGGGCCCCGGGAATGTCACCCAAATGGAGACATTCCTCCTGGCCAACATGCATATGGGTTCTACAGTAGAGATGGCTCGGCTCATTACCGTCATTATGCGGGGTTTCACTACGGACACTAGGAATCAGTGTCTGGGGCTAGGGCCATTCATCACCAGGATAGCCTACTACTTGGAGTTGGACATCGAGGGCTTAGAGCTATACCAGGTTGCCCCGACCACCTTTCCTACAGACCTTACCATTCTACGGAACATGGGGATGGTCGTACGAGATACAATTAGGCGCTACTCCATCCACACAGAGCAGCAAGGACAGGCATCGGCACCGGGATCGATCCCAGCACATATACCTCTGATCGAGACATTGGTCCCACGCACCGCATTTGAGTGACATATGTCGCAAGGATTGGCAGAACTCACAGCTCGACATAGCCAGGATATGGAAAACATCGAGAGGCGGATGTCGATGATGGAAGATAGAATCACCATGACCAATAGCAGGGTCGAGGAGATTTTTCAGCAGACTTCCCGATTAGTCGAAGATCCAGAGGTCTACTTTTCAGCAGACTTCCGTCCACCCGATGACGATGAGCCTGGTTCTTAGTTTTCTTTTCCTTTTCTTTTTCTTTCTTTCGTTGTTTCTGCTTTATGTGTGTGATCATATCTGGGCTGTATGAAATATGAATCTATGTATGACGTTGATTTATATGACATAACAACATTTGTTTCTTTCATTTTATTTTGTTAAATCTTTTGATTGCTTTATTTTCTCTCTTACCCTTATTTAGTCAAATAAGTGTGCGGTAAGAATTTTCTATTTTGTTTTTATTTCTTCTTGTTTTTCAAATAAGTGTGGGGTAATTTAGATATGCATGAACACTGAGTACAGTGTCAAACTTAAGTGTGGGGTAGCAATGCACAGTACACTATAGCAGTAAATTGTTTTGCATGTTTTCCTATATTTTCACTAGAATTACACCCTTCCAAAAAAATTTCAAAAATTTTCACTCTTTCAGACCTCAAAATGCAGTTATGATTGGTAAAGAATTGCTGATGTCTATGATATGTATGTAGAATATTATGATTAGTAGGAGACAACGTGATAACTTTCTTAAATTTATCAATTAGAAATAAGGAATTCCTGATACTTGAGCACAACTTAGTTTGGATTAGAGACCTCAACCAAATACCTTTACCCGACTTAACTAAATAATATTAGACCAGTTGAGGATATATTAGCAGTCTAACTGACTAGATGATGCTCTGAGCTGAAAGTGAAAAAAAAGTTAAATAAATAGGGTAATTTGCAAGCGGCCATTGCTACTCAAGCACCACTCCTTAAGGGAACTTAAAGCCTGATGCCCTAAGGTCGTGTAGGTCTGGGAGTGATCGGAGTGGGACTCGCTACATGGGTAGTTAAAGTTGACGTGTGAAAGCAAACACAAAAATACCCTGAAAAATCAATCTAAAAATACATAGCCTAGTGTATTCTTATATTGAAATGCTTAATTGAAATCTTGTCACCAAATCTCAGAACTCAGAAGGTTGTTTGTTGTTGGTATGTCTAGCGACCGATCGAAGTATTATCTGGTAAGAATCAAGATAAGAGTATAATGTGTTGACAATCTAGTCTGGACTAGTACACACACTACACATCAAGAAGACCTTGTGACTGAGAGAGGAGTTCAATCTACTTATAAAGTTGTTAACCCTGCTTGACCATGATAATCTACTAGAGACATTTGAGACCTTGTCATGGCAACTTAACCAGTCAAACCTGTGTTGTGAACTATCTGATTCAGTGATAAATTTTGGAATAAAAACATGGCTAGAAATTTTAAGTGACTGCACCTACAATTTACAATCAATAACTTCAGGTAGACATTGCTTGAGGACAAGCAAAAAGCTAAGTGTGGGGTTATATGATATGCATAAATCATATCACTTTTATAGCATTTGTTAGGCACAATTTAGGGCGAAATTGGTGTTAAATCGTTATCAATTGATTGTTATTAACTCGATTTCGTAGTTTTAGTGATTTTGGAAGTGTCAGGTGAAAAGTGCAAGAAAATGGCAAATTTCGGGGCAAAAATGTGATTTTCAGAAGTTCGGAAGTCGGGATGGGCGTCCAGAACCCAGGACAGGCGTCCAGGACTTGGGACAGGCGTCCATGACTTGGAACGGGCGTCCAGGACTTGGGACGGGCGTCCTGACCTGGTCAACAGGCCGGGACAGGCATCCCAGATCCAGGACGGGTATCCCGAATGCCTGGTCAAAGTCCCACATCGAATTTTTGAGAGAAATTCACCCAGTTCCCCTGCTATAAATACCCCAGTCCTTCCTATGTTGAAATCATTCCTCTCCAATCGATCTGAGTCATCTAGTGACTTCAAGTATACAATTTTCTATAATTTACAAGTCACTTAGTGATTTCAGGTTTTAGTATAGGTATATTTATAGTTTTAGAGAGTGTCTCGTGTTCTTCGTTTCTGAGAGTCTGTCTCAGATCTTAGAATACGACTAGATAGGTTCATTTTTGGTATTCATAGAATACCCGGGATTTTGTTAAGAGACCCTAAGAGGGCACTAGGCGTTCGAAGAGTCAGTCAACAGGGCTGTGCTTAAGCTGGGTATTAAGGTAAAGCATAGCTACTAGGTTGAGGAAGCGTCCTCCGAAGGTTCTGCTGAGCAAAGTCGGGTCGAGCAGTCCAACATATACAAGCAGTTGCTCCATCAGCGGACTACGTAAAGGGTGAATACTTTATGGCATCGGTCCCCTTGTCCCTCTCTTTATATGTATGTACTGTGTTCGTCCAAATAATTATTATGAATATCAAATTATGATTGTATGAATATTTGTTTTGCATGTTGAAGTAATTTATATTTTTTCGGAAATGGTCACCAGCTTAACTATCATTATGACTACATGTCTAATGTAGTTTCTTTTAAACTAGATGATTGGTTATAGACAACTCCTAACCACGGTCTAATCATAACCTGTTTAGTTTAACAGGCATTAATTTAGGACTTCCCGTCGAAGGTATTAATGTCTGCCATATTAGATGAAATAACCTATAGATCACCAGGTTTGTTAAAGTAGTCTAAGTAGGCTAAGTTTGTGCATTTATGACGGCGTTATGGCGAGCGGCATAATCTCCTGAGTAACACAGGACTTTCATGGATGCCTTTAGCTCGAACAGTAAGTAGGGCTGTGATGGCTCTCCGACTGATATGCTAAATAGGTGTTATTTTATCCTATGTTGATTATGAGTAATTAAGGACTGAGATTGACTAATTGTCACATTTAGTCTCTATGGTGTCACTTAACCAGTCAGAACCTAAGGCAGAGTATCTATCGTGTAGCTAGTCTGTTGGAAAGTATCTACGATTTTATTAAATAAATATCGTACTCCCAGGGAAGTGGTAACGACTTAGTAGTAACTAGCCTTTTATCCTAACTCTTATCTTATCATCCAGTTATGCAATCTTCATCAATAACTTTGATGAGAGGGTGATCCATTCTCCACTAGGTTTAAGTCTAATTAAGCCTAAAAGCGTTTTATAGATAAGGTCCTGATTTTATGTTATACTGTTCCTATACGTTGATTAACCTATATTCGAGTATTTTAGACATGTCTTGGCCTGGATTGCAACTATGTTCTGAGTCTAAAGGTGTACCACATCTGAGTCTCTATCCTACCGCCCCATCGTTAAGGTAAACGGCCCTACTCACGGTTCGGACAAAAGACAGCTATGAAAGCCCTATGTCACTTCGAGGATCACGCCGCTGGCCCATAACCGCTGGCATAACGCTCTACTCAGCCTACCTAGACTACTCTAACAAATAGGGTGTTCCGCAGGTTATTTTATCTAGTATGGCAGACACCAATACTAATTGATGCCTATTAAACTAAACAGGTTATGAATAGACCGTGGTTAGGAATTGTCTATAACCCTAATTTTAGTTTAAAAGAAACTACATTAGACAAGCAGACATAATGAATATTAAGCAGGTGGCTATTTCCGAAAAAACATAATAACTTCAACATATATAACAAATATCCATAACAACCATAATCCAGTATTCATAATTGATATTTGGACAAACACAATAACAACATATAAGAGAGGGACAGGGGGACCGATGCCATAAAGAAATCACCCTTTACGTAGTCTCGCCGATGGAGCGTACTGTTGTATATGCCGTATTGCTTGACCCGACTCTGAACCTTCTGAGGACGCTTCCTCAGCCTAGTAGCTGGACTTTACCTTACATCCTGGGCTTAAGCCCAGCCCTGTGGACTGACTCTTCGAACGCCTAGAGCCCTCTTAGGATCTCCTAATGAAATCTTGGGTATTCTATGAATACCAGAAATGAACCTATCTATCGAACCCTAGGATCTGAGACTATTTCTCAGAAACTAAGAAAAACGAAACACAAAAAGGAAAGAAAAAAAACTTATACTGAAATCTGAGTCTCTGAGTGATTTTTATACTAGAGAATTGTACACTGGAAGTCACTGAATGACTCAGATCAAGTGGAGAAGGATGATTTCAACTCTTGGAGGCCTGGGGTATTTATAGCAGCTTTTTGGAGTGAAAATCTCCAAATATTTCGATGTGGGACAACTTCTGGTGCTTCGGAATGCCCGTCCTGGATTGGGACGGCCGTCCTGGTGTTTTGACTGGGTCGGGACGCCCGTCCCGAATTCGGGACGCCCACCCCGAAATCAGCATTTCCAAAACTGGAATTTTTGCCCCAAAATTTGCTGTTTTCGTCTACTTTTCACCTGACACTTCCAAAATCACAAAAACTATGAAATTGATTTAATAACAATCAATTAAGACTGATTTCCTATCAATTTCACCCTAAATCATGCCTAAAAACATGCTAAATATGTGATATGATTTATGCATATCAGATAACCCCACACTTAGCTTTTTGCTTGTCCTCAAGCAAAGTCTACCTGAAGTTAGTGATTTTAAATCATATGTGCAGTCACTTAAATTTTCTAGTCATGTTTTTATTCCAAAAATTATTCAGATAATTCGTAACAGAGGTCTGACTAGTTAGTATGCTATGACAAGGTCTCAAATGTCTCTAGTAGATTGTTATAATCAAGCAGGCAACAACTTAACAACTAGGTTGAACTCTTTTCTTAGTCACAAGGTCTTCCTGATGTGTATTGTGTGTACTAGTCTAGACCAGATAGTCAACACAATATACTCTCGTCTTAACTACTACCAGATAATACTTCGACCCGTCGCTAGACATACTAACAATAGACAACTTTTTGAGTTCTGAGCCTTGGTTATCAGATTTTTAATGATTTAGCGTTTATTGATTTTTTTTCTTTTATAGATTCAGGGTATTTTGAGTCTGCTTAGAACACATCAACTTCAACTACCCATGTAGCGAGTCCCACTCCAATGACTCCCAAACCTACATGACCTTAGGGCATCAAGCTTTAAGTTCCCCGAAGGAGTAGTGCTCGAGTAGCGAAGGCCGCTGGCAAACTACCCTTATTTAATTAACTCTTTTTTGTTTCTTTTCACTTTTAGCTCAGAGTCTCATCTAGTCATTCTAATTGTTAATACATCCACAACTGGTCTGATCTTATCTAGTTAAGTCTTGAAAAGGTAATTGGCTGAGGTTTCTAATCCAAGCTAAGTTGTTGATATGCATAAATCATATCATATTTTTAGCATGTTTTTAGGCATGATTTAGGGTGAAATTGAGGGTAAATTGGTCTTATTTGTTCATTATTAACTCAATTTCACAGTTTTTATGATTTTGGAAGTGTCAGGTGAAAAGTGGAAGAAAATGGCAAATTTCAGGGTAAAAACGCAATTTTTCATAAGTTCGAACTTCGGGGAGGGCGTCCCGGTTCAGGACGGGCGTCCTAACCTGGTCAACAGGTTGGGATGGGCGTCCAGGACTCGGGACGGCCGTCCTGACCTGGTCAACAGACCAGGACGGGCGTCCTGAACCAGAAATTCAAGTCCCACATCGAATTTTTAAGAGAAAATCACTCTAGAAAGCTACTATAAATACCCAGGCCTTGCTCAGTTGAATTCATCCCTCTCCACTCGATCTGAGTCATTCAGTGGTTTCCAGTGTACCATTCTCGAGTACACAACTCACTCGGAGACTCAGATTTCAGTAGAAGTTTTCTTTCTTTCCTTTTTGTGTTTCGTTTTTCTTAGTTTCTGAGAAATAGTCTCATATCCTAGGGTTCGATAGATAGGTTCGTTTCTGGTATTCATAGAATACCCGGGATTTCGTTAGGAGATCCTAAGAGGGCTCTAGGTGTTCGAAGAGTCAGACCATAAGGTTGGGCTTAAGCTGGGTATTAAGGTAAAGCCTAGTTACTAGGCTGAGGAAGCGTCCTCCGAAGGTTCTAGCGAGCAGAGTCGGGTCGAGCAGTTGCTCCAACGGTGTGACTACGTAAAGGGTGATTTCTTTATGGCATCAGTCCCCCATGTCCCTCTCTTTATATGTTTGTACTGTGTTTGTTCCAAATATTAATTATGAATATGAGATTATGATTTTCATGAATATTTGTCATATATGTTGAAGTTCTTATGATTTTCCGGAAATAGCCACCTGCTTAAATATTCATTATGTCTGCATGTCTAATGCAGTTTCTTTTAAACTAAAATTAGGGTTATAGACAATTCCTAACCATGGTATATTCATAACCTGTTTAGTTTAACAAGCATCAATTAGTATTGGTGTCTGCCATACTAGATAAAATAACATGCGAAACACCCTATTTGTTAGAGTAGTCTAGGTAGGCTGAGTAGAGCGTTATGCCGGCGGTTATGGGCAGGCGGCATGATCCCCGAAGTGACATAGGGCTTTCATAGCTGTCTTTAGTTGTAGCTGTGAGTAGGGTCATTTACCTTGGCGATGGGGCGGTAGCATAGAGACTCAGATGTGGTACACCTTTAGACTTAGAACATAGTTGCATTCCAGGCTAAGATATATCTAAAACACTCGAAGATAGGTCAATCAACATATAGGAACAAAATAACATAGAATCAGAACTTGGTCTATAAACACTTTTAGGCTTAATTAGACTTAAACTTAGTGGAGAATGGATCACCCTCTCATCAAAGTTATTAATGACGATTGCATAACTGGATCATAAGATAAGAGTTAGGATAAAAGGCTAGCTACTACTAAGCCGTTACCACTTCCCTGGGAGTATGATATTTATTTAATAAAATCGTAGATACTTTCCAACAGACTAGCTACACAATAGGTACTCTGCCTTAGGTTCTGGCTAATTAAGTGACACCATAGAGACTAAATGTGACAATTAGTCAATCTCAGTCCTTAATTACTCATAATCAACATAGGGTAAAATAACACCTATTTAGCATATCGGCTGGAAACGCATCAGTTGTGCTAAGTTATCAGGAATTCCCTATTTCTAATCAATTAGTTCAATATAGTCATCATATTGCCTCCTACTAAACATAACTTCTACACACATATCATAGACATAAGCAAATGTTTAACCAATCATACTGCATTTAGAAGTCTGAAAGAATGAAAATTTTTGAAAATTTTTGGAAGGGTGTGAAAATACGGGGAAAACATGCAAAATCATGCAAAATTGTTTTCAAACTACTACAGTGCACCTTGCACTGCTAACCCACACTTAAGTCTGACACTGTCCTCAGTGTTCATGCATACCTAAACTACCCCACACTTATTTGAAAACAAGAAATAAAAACAAAACAGAGAACTCTTACCCCACACTTATTTGACTAACTAAGGGTAAGAGAGAAAATAAAGCAACAAAACAAGAAGGATAATAGAAATAACAAAACATAACACAAAACAAAGAAAATAAAAGTAAAGGAATATAAGGATTAGAAAAACTCCCTTCATGTCGCGAGCAGAAGGGTCTTCTCTGATCTGTCAATTGGCTCTTCACCTTAGCCATGTGCTATTGCTGAGGTGTTCTTGACTCTACAAGCTCTAGATATTGGAACGGATGACGTCAGCTCTGATCCTTCATTGTCGAGCTCCAAGAAGTAGCATATCCATTTGAGGAATGACTCAAGCCCCAAGAACTATTTTGTCGAATCATTTGCAAAGTTTCTCGTAATCGTAGCAACGTGTCTAGAGGAATGTGTCTAGGAATGAGACTTCTTTGGATTGGTGTGCCTACCTACCAATGTTAGTGAAGGTATTGCATGCAAGTTCTGAATGGTCGAAAAGATACCTGAAGTTTTGGCGAAGCAGTGGTGGTAGGAGGCTCTAGTGGTGTAGATCTGGGCCCAAGTATTTGAGACTTACTCGGGGAAGTTTCTCACAGCTGATTGTATGCAGGGGATGCAAGCTCTTCCATTGCTATGCTCCTGATACAATGCCAAATTCCTCTATATCCTTCGACCCTTCGATATCACTTGGTAGATCACTTGCTCGCACTGGTCTGGCTTTAATTGTTGCCAGTATCTCATCTGTTGATTCTGCGGGTAGGGGTTTTGCTGTGGTGGTATCTTCTGAAGGTTTCCAGCTTCCGAATTATTCCTCAGCTAAATCCCGTACGATTCCTCTAGTTGGGATTGTATGCATTTCCCATTAGAGTAGCATTCTGCAGTAACCTACTCCTACCTCGGTTGGAATGGTCAAAATTCCATTCACATAGCAACTCCCGCTAAAGTGAAGTACTTGGCAGACTTCACATATTCGATACACAGACTGAACGTTTCTTCCTAAGACATTGGCACTCTGAATCTGGAAAACAACTTCTCATAGAATCTGCACATGTCTTTAACATCATTAGTAGGTAATGCCTGTGGCTCAGGCCATTTTTTTTTGAAAAGTGTTCCACGACTACTATGATGTAATTATTTTCACAGGAAGAAAAAGAAAAGGATTCGATACCCCAGATATCAAAGATTTCAAGACTCTATATACCTTGTTGGGGTAGGCGATCTCTGGAAGAGGTGTTACCTGTTATTTTGCAAGCATCGCAGGATTGTATCAGAGATACAAAATCCTTGAATATGGTGGGTCCATAATATTCTACTTCCAACACTTTCCGGACAGTGTTGATAGCAGTTAATTGTTCTCCCATAGATTCCTGCATTGCTTCAGAATCATGAGGCATTCGCTTTCCGATATACATCTTTTGATCAACTGATCTGCAAAAATTTGAAATAGATGAGAAATCTGCCCAGTAGTAATATTTCAAATCAGCGAAGAATTTCTTCTTTTGCTGATAAGTCATATCACTTGGGAATAATTAGCAGCTAGATAATTAGTAATATCAGTAAACCATGGAGGCGAATCATTACTCATAGCAAACAATGAAAATAGATCCTCATTCAGAAATTTATCAGATACTACTATTTCGTCAATAGCCTCTAACTCAGGGTTTCCTAATCTAGACCAAAGGTTTGCTTTCTAGATTCTTAACCCTTTTTCTTACCCCTTCATTCTATATCAAACTCAAGTAACAATAAAACCTAACTTAATCAATTATGGTTCAGTATCAGGTTTATTGAACACCGACATCTCAAAGTGATCAGTGTAACCTATTGTTTTTAGACAAGACTAGATAAGATCGGAATTTATCATACATGAACTTTCTTATCATGTTTCTGTCCTAAAACAATTCTTACTACATCATTACATCACATATTCATTCAAAAAGGAGATTTCAATCAAGTGATGCCATAATGGGTGCAATAATTCCTTTTGGTTTAAAAGATCTCATGCAATTATCAGCAAAACAAAAGGAACATCCTTTTTCAATAGAACATTCAAAGGTCTGGCTATTAAGGAAAAAATTATTTCATAACTCGTCCTAATAAAGCCGGCATGACTCTAAGAAAATTCTAAAATGGAGTTTCTTCCCAATAAACATCTAAGCCAAAATTTTACAACTCAGAAGAAAATATGTTTTATCCTCATTTCCATTTTTATTTCTTCGAAAAAGAGCAACAAATGTACAACTAAGAAAACAACTAAGAAAGAACAAGAGATAGGGAAAAGAACAACTTACCATTGAGCAAGAAAAATACATTTTGTTTTTCGGGTTTTAAATTTTTAAATTTTTTTTTCGAAAGCAGTTAAATTTCCTTAATATGGTTTTAGAATGATTTTCTAAAATTTGATTATCCTAAATGTCTTAATTCCAGATAATATCTAAAATCAATTAGTTGTGATAATCCTATATTTCGGAAAGTGATTGTCGAACTAGCATAAGATAAGTGTAGATCTAAAGGCTAGGTTACTACCGTTACCTATCATAAGTATCTAGAATTTTGATCAGTGTCTAGAATTTTGATCAGTAGTCCTAAATTCATTATGATATTTCCCCGGCAACGGTGCCAAAAAATCTGATGCGTTCCCCGACTGATATGCTAAATAGGTGTTATTTTATCCTATGTTGATTATGAGTAATTAAGGACTGAGATTGACTAATTGTCACATTTAGTCTCTATGGTGTAACTTAACCAGTCAGAACCTAAGGTAGAGTACCTATCGTGTAGCTCGTCTGTTGGAAAGTATCTACGATTTTATTAAATAAATATCGTACTCCCAGGGAAGTGGTAACAGCTTATTAGTAACTAGCCTTTTATCCTAACTCTTATCTTATGATCCAGTTATGCAATCTTCATCAATAACTTTGATGAGAGGGTGATCCATTCTCCACTAGGTTTAAGTCTAGTTAAGCCTAAAAGTGTTTTATATATAAGGTCTTGATTTTATGTTATACTGTTCCTATACGTTAATTGACCTATATTCGAGTGTTTTAGACATGTCTTGGCCTGGATTGAAACTATGTTCTGAGTCTAAAGGTGTACCACATCTGAGTCTCTATGCTACCGCCCCATCGTTGAGGTAAACGGCCCTACTCACGGTTCGGACAAAAGACAGCTATGAAAGCCCTATGTTACTTCGGGGATCACGCCGCTGGCCCATAACCGTCGGCATAACACTCTACTCAGCCTACCTAGACTACTCTAACAAACAGGGTGTTCCGCAGGTTATTTTATCTAGTATGGCAGACACCAATACTAATTGATGCTTGTTAAACTAAACAGGTTATGAATAGACCGTGGTTAGGAATTGTCTATAACCCTAATTTTAGTTTAAAAGAAACTACATTAGACATGCAGACATAATGAATATTAAGTAGGTGGCTATTTCCGGAAAAACATAATAACTTCAACATATATAACAAATATCCATAACAACCATAATCTACTATTCATAATTGATATTTGGACAAACACAATAACAACATATAAGAGAGGGACAGGGGGACCGATGCCATAAAGAAATCACCCTTTACGTAGTCTCGCTGATGGAGCGTACTGCTGTATATGCCGTATTGCTTGACCCGACTATACTCGCCAGAACCTTCGGAGGACGCTTCCTCAGCCTAGTAGCTGGACTTTACCTTACATCCTGGGCTTAAGGCCAGCCCTGTGGACTGACTCTTCGAACGCCTAGAGCCCTCTTAGGATCTCCTAACGAAATCCCGGGTATTCTATGAATACCATAAACGAACCTATCTATTGAACCCTAGGATCTGAGACTATTTCTCAGAAACTAAGAAAAAGGAAACACAAAAAGGAAAGAAAGAAAACTTATACTGAAATCTGAGTCTCCGAGTGATTTGTGTACTAGAGAATTGTACACTGGAAGTCACTGAATGACTCAGATCAAGTGGAGAGGGATGATTTCAACTCTTGGAGGCCTGGGGTATTTATAGCAGCTTTCTGGAGTGAAAATCTCCAAACATTTCGATGTGGGACAACTCCTGGTGCTTTGACTGGGTCGGGATGCCCACCCCGAAATCAGCATTTCCAAAAATTGCATTTTTGCCCCAAAATTTGCTGTTTTCGTCTACTTTTCACCTGACACTTCCAAAATCACAAAAACTGTGAAATTGAGTTAATAACAATCAATTAAGACTGATTTCCTATCAATTTCACCCTAAATCATGCCTAAAAACATGCTAAAAATGTGATATGATTTATGCATATAAGATAACCCCACACTTAGCTTTTTGCTTGTCCTCAAGCAAAGTCTACCTGAAGTTAGTGATTTTAAATCACATGTGCAGTCACTTAAATTTTCTAGTCATGTTTTTATTCCAAAAATTATTCAGATAATTCTTAACACATGTCTGATTGGTTAGTATGCTATGACAAGGTCTCAAATGTCTCTAGTAGATTGTTATAATCAAGCAGGCAACAACTTAACAACTAGGTTGAACTCTTTTCTTAGTCACAAGGTCTTCCTGATGTGTAGTGTGTGTACTAGTCTAGACCAGATAGTCAACACAATATACTCTCGTCTTAACTACTACCAGATAATACTTCGACCCGTCGCTAGACATACTAACAATAGACAACTTTTTGAGTTCTGAGCCTTGGTGATCAGATTTTTAATGATTTAGCGTTTATTGATTTTTTTTTCTTTTATAGATTCAGGGTATTTTGAGTCTGCTTAGAACACGTCAACTTCAACTACCCATGTAGCGAGTCCCACTCCAATGACTCCCAGACCTACATGACCTTAGGGCATCAGACTTTAAGTTCCCCGAAGGAGTGGTGCTCGAGTAGCGAAGGCCGCTGGCAAACTACCCTTATTTAATTAATTCTTTTTTATTTCTTTTCACTTTTAGCTCAGAGTCTCATCTAGTCATTCTAATTGTTAATACATCCACAACTGGTCTGATCTTATCTAGTTAAGTCTTGAAAAGGTAATTGGTTGAGGTTTCTAATCCATGCTAAGTTGTTGATATGCATAAATTATCACATTTTTAGCATGTTTTTAGGCATGATTTAGGGTGAAATTGAGGGTAAATTGGTCTTAATTGTTCATTATTAACTCAATTTCACAGTTTTTATGATTTTGGAAGTGTTAGGTGAAAAGTGGAAGAAAATGGCAAATTTCAGGGTAAAAACGGAATTTTTCAGAAGTTCGGACTTCTGGGAGGGCGTCCCAGTTCAGGACGGGCATCTTGACCTGGTCAACAGACCGGGACGGGCGCCCCGAACCAGAAATTCAAGTCCCACATCGAATGTTTGAGAGAAAATCACTCCAGAAAGCTGCTATAAATACCCCAGGCCTTCCTCAGTTGAATTCATCCCTCTCCACTCGATCTGAGTCATTCAGTGGTTTCCAGTGTACAATTCTCGAGTACACAACTCACTCGGAGACTCAAATTTTAGTAGAAGTTTTCTTTCTTTCCTTTTTGTGTTTCGTTTTTCTTAGTTTCTGAGAAAGACTCTCAGATCCTAGGGTTCGATAGATAGGTTCGTTTCTAGTATTCATAGAATACTCGGGATTTCGTTAGGAGATCCTAAGAGGGTTCTAGGCGTTCGAAGAGTCAATCCATAGGGCTGGGCTTAAGCTGGGTATTAAGGTAAACCCCAGTTACTAGGCTGAGGAAGCGTCCTCCGAAGGTTCTGGCGAGCAGAGTAGGGTCGAGCAGTACGACATATACAAGCAGTTGCTCCAACGGCGTGAGTACGTAAAGGGTGATTTCTTTATGGCATCAGTCCCCCATGTCCCTCTCTTTATATGTTTGTACTGTGTTTGTTCCAAATATTAATTATGAATATGAGATTATGATTTTCATGAATATTTGTCATATATGTTGAAGTTCTTATGATTTTCCGGAAATAGCCACCTGCTTAAATATTCATTATGTCTGCATGTCTAATGCAGTTTCTTTTAAACTAAAATTAGGGTTATAAACAATTCCTAACCATGGTCTATTCATAACCTGTTTAGTTTAACAGGCATCAATTAGTATTGGTGTCTGCCATACTAGATAAAATAACCTGCGAAACACCCTGTTTGTTAGAGTAGTCTAGGTAGGCTGAGTAGAGCGTTATGTCGGCGGTTATGGCAAGCAGCATGATCCCCGAAGTGACATAGGGCTTTCATAGCTGTCTTTAGTAGTAGCCGTTAGTAGGGTCGTTTACCTTGGCGATGAGGCGGTAGCATAGAGACTCAGATGTGGTACACCTTTAGACTCAAAACATAGTTGCATTCCAGGCTAAGATATATCTAAAACACTCGAAGATAGGTCAATCAACATATAGGAACAATATAACATAGAATCAAAACTTTGTCTATAAACACTTTTAGGCTTAATTAGACTTAAACCTAGTGGAGAATGGATCACCCTCTCATCAAAGTTATTGATGACGATTGCATAACTGGATCATAAGATAAGAGTTAGGATAAAAGGCTAGCTACTACTAAGTCGTTACCACTTCCCTGGGAGTACGATATTTATTTAATAAAATCGTAGATACTTTCCAATAGACTAGCTACACGATAAGTACTCTACCTTAGGTTCTGGCTGATTAAGTGACACCATAGAGACTAAATGTGACAATTAGTCAATCTCAGTCCTTAATTACTCATAATCAATATAGGGTAAAATAACACATATTTAGCATATCGGCTGGAAACGCATCAGTTGTGCTCAGTTATCAGGAATTCCCTATTTCTAATCAATTAGTTCAATATAGTCATCATATTGCCTCCTACTAAACATAACTTCTACACACATATCATAGACATAAGCAAATGTTTAACCAATCATACTGCATTTAGAAGTCTGAAAGAATGAAAAATTTTGAAACATTTTGGAAGAGTGTGAAAATACGGGGAAAACATGCAAAATCATGCAAAATTGTTTTCAAACTACTACAGTGCACCGTGCACTGCTACCCCACACTTAAGTCTGACACTGTCCTCAATGTTCATGCATACCTAAACTACCCCACACTTATTTGAAAATAAGAAATAAAAACAAAACAGAGAACTCTTACCCCACACTTATTTGACTAACTAAGGGTAAGAGAGAAAATAAAGCAACAAAACAAGAAGGATAATGGAAATAACAAAACAGAACACAAAACAAAGAAAATAAAAGTAAAGGAATATGAGGATTAGAAAAACTCCCTTCATGTCGCGAGCAGAAGGGTCTTCTCTGATCTGTCAATTGGCTCTTCACCTTAGCCATGTGCTATTGCTGCAAGCTCTAGATATTGGAACGAATGACGTCAGCTCCGATCCTTCATTGCCGAGCTCCAGGTAGTGGCATATCCATTTGAGGATTGACTCAAGCCCCAAGGAATGTTTTCTCGAATCATTTGCAAAGTTTCTCGTAATCGTAGCAACGTGTCCAGAGGAACGTGTCTAGGAATGAGACTTCTTTGGATTGGTGTGCCTACCTACCAATGTCAATGAAGGTATTGCATGCAAGTTCTGAATGGTCGAAAAGATACCTGAAGTTTTGGCGAAGCCGTGGTAGTAGGAGGCTCTAGTGGTGTAGATCTGGGCCCAAGTATTTGAGACTTACTCGGGGAAGTTTCTCACAGCTGATTGTATGCAGGGGATGCAAGCTCCTCCATTGTTATGCTCCTGATACAATGCCAAATTCCTCTATATCCTTCGACCCTTCGATATCACTTGGTAGATCACTTGCTTGCACTGGTCTGGCTTTAATTGTTGCCAGTATCTCATCTATTGATTCTGCGGGTAGGGGTTTTGCTATGGTGGTATCTTCTGAAAGTTTCCAGCTTCCGAATTATTCCTCAGCTAAATCCCGTACGATTCCTCTAGTTCGGATTGTATGCATTTCCCATTGGAGTAGCATTCTGCAGTAACCTACTCCTACCTTGGTTGGAATGGTCAGTATTCCATTCACATAGCAACTCCCGCTAAAGTGAAGTACTTGGCAGACTTCACAGATTCGATACACAGACTGAACGTTTCCTCCTAAGAGATTGGCACTCTGAATCTGGAAAACAACTTCTCATAGAATCTGCACATGACTTTAACATCATTAGTAGGTAATGCCTGTGGCTCAGGCCATTTACTACTATGATGTAATTATTTTCACAGGAAGAAAAAGAAAAGGATTCGATACCCCAGATATCAAAGATTTCAAGACTCTATATACCTTGCTGAGGTAGGCGATCTCTGGAAGAGGTGTTACCTGTTATTTGGTAAGCATCGCAGGACTGTATCAGAGATACAAAATCCTTGAACATGGTGGGTCAATAATATTCTACTTCCAACACTTTCCAGACAATGTTGATAGCAGTTAATTATTCTCCCACATATTCCTGCAATGCTTCAGAATCATGTGGCCTTCGCTTTCCGAGATGCATCTTCTGATCAACTGATCTGCAAAAATTTGAAATAGAAGAGAAATCTGCCCAGTAGTAATATTTCAAATCAGCGAAGAATTTCTTCTCTTGCTGTTAAGTCATATCACTTGGGAATAATTAGCAGCTAGATAATTAGTAATATCAGTAAACCATGGAGGCGAATCATTACTCATAGCAAACAATGAAAATAGATCCTCATTCAGAAATTTATCAGATACTACTATTTCATCAATAGCCTCTAACTCAGGGTTTCCTAATCTAGACCAAAGGTTTGCTTTCTAGATTCTTAACACTTTTTCTTACCCCTTCATTCTATATCAAACTCAAGTAACAATAAAACCTAACTTAAACAATTATGGTTCAGTATCAGTTTTATTGAACACAAACATCTCAGAGTGATCAGTGTAACCTATTGTTTTTAGACAAGACTAGATAAGATCGGAATTTATCATACATGAACTTTCTTATCATGTTTCTATCCTAAAACAAATCTTACTACATCATTACATCACATATTCATTCAAAAAGCAGATTTCAATCAAGTGATGCCATAATGGGTGCAATAATTCCTTTTGGTTTAAAAGATCTGATGCAATTATCAGCAAAACAAAAGGAAGATCCTTTTTCAATAGAACATTCAAATGTCTGGCTATTAAGAAAAAAATTATTTCATAACTCGTCCTAATAAAGCCGGCATGACTCTAAGAAAATTCTAAAATGGAGTTTCTTCCCAATAAACATCTAAGCCAAAATTTTACAACTCAGAAGAAAATATGTTTTATCCTCATTTCCATTTTTATTTCTTCGAAAAAGAGCAACAAATGTACAACTAAGAAAATAACTAAGAAAGAACAAGAGATAGGGAAAAGAACAACTTACCATTGAGCAAGAAAAATACATTTTTTTCGGGTTTTAAATTTTTAAATTTTGTTTTTCGAAAGCAGTTAAATTTCCTTAATATGGTTTTAGAATGATTTTCTAAAATTTGATTATCCTAAATGTCTTAATTCCAGATAATATCTAAAATCAATTAGTTGTGATAATCTATATTTCGGAAAGTGATTGTCTAACTAGCATAAGATAAGTGTAGATCTAAAGGCTAGGTTACTACCGTTACCTATCATAAGTATCTAGAATTTTGATCAGTGTCCAGAATTTTGATCAGGAGTCCTAAATTCATTATGATATTTCCTCGACAACGGCGCCAAAAAATCTAATGCGTTCCCCGACTAATATGCTAAATAGGTGTTATTTTATCCTATGTTGATTATGAGTAATTAAGGACTGAGATTGACTAATTGTCACATTTAGTCTCTATGGTGTCACTTAACCAGTCAGAACCTTAGGCAGAGTACCTATCGTGTAGCTAGTCTGTTGGAAAGTATCTACGATTTTATTAAATAAATATCGTACTCCCAGGGAAGTGGTAACGGTTTAGTAGTAACTAGCCTTTTATCCCAACTCTTATCTTATGATCCAGTTATGCAATCTTCATCAACAACTTTGATGAGAGGGTGATCCATTCTCCACTAGGTTTAAGTCTAATTAAGCCTAAAAGTGTTTTATAGATAAGGTCATGATTTTATGTTATACTATTCCTATACGTTGATTGACCTATATTCGAGTGTTTTAGACATGTCTTGGCCTAGATTGCAACTATGTTCTGAGTCTAAAGGTGTACCACATCTGAGTCTCTATGCTACCGCCCCATCGTTAAGGTAAACAGCCCTACTCATGGTTCGGACAAAAGACAGCTATGAAAGCCCTATGTCACTTCGGGGATCACGCCGCTGGCCCATAACAGCCGGCATAACGCTCTATTCAGCCTACCTAGACTACTCTAACAAATAGGGTGTTCCGCAGGTTATTTTATCTAGTATGGCAGACACCAATACTAATTGATGCTTGTTAAACTAAACAGGTTATGAATAGACCGTGGTTAGGAATTGTCTATAACCCTAATTTTAGTTTAAAAGAAACTACATTAGACATGCAGACATAATGAATATTAAGCAGGTGGCTATTTCCGAAAAAACATAATAACTTCAACATATATAACAAATATCCATTGATACGCGAAAATCGTATCACATTTTTAGCATGTTTTTATGTACGTTTTAATGTGAAATTGAGAGTAAATTGACATTAATTGTTTACTATTTACTTGATTTCACGGTTTTTATGATTTTGGAAGTGTCAGGTGAAAAGTAGACGAAAACAGCAAATTCTGGGGCAAAAACGCAATTTTTGGAAATGTTGACCCGGTCAAAGGTCCGGGACGGGCGTCCCGACCCGGTCAAACCGCCAGGACGGGCGTCCTGAACCGGGACGGGCGTCCCGAACCTGGTCAACGAATCAGGACGGGCGTCCCGAGCCGCCAGAAGCTGTCCCACATCGAATTTTTCACTCCGGGAAGCTGCTATAAATACCCCAAGCCTCCAGCAGTTGAATTCATCCCTCTCCACTCGATCTGAGTCATTAAGTGGTTTCCAGTGTACAATTTTCCAGTACACAACTCACTCAGAGACTCGGATCTCAGTTTTCTTTCTTATTAGTGTTTGCTTTAGTTTCTGAGAAATAGTCTCAGATCTTAGGTTTCTATAGATAGGTTCGTTTCCGGTATTCATAGAATACCCGGGGTTTCGTTAGGAGACCCTAAGAGAGCTCTAGGCGTTCGAAGAGTCAGTCCACAGGGCTGGGCTTAAGCTGGGTATTAAGGTAAAGCCCAGTTACTAGGCTGAGGAAGCGTCCTCCGAAGGTTCTGGTGAGCAGAGTCAGAGGAGGCAGTACAACATATACAGCAGTACGCTCTGCGGCGAGACTACATAAAGGGTGATTTCTTTATGGCATCAGTCCCCATACCCCTCTCTTATATGTTGTTTTTTTTTCTAAATACTTATTATGAACATCTGATTATGATTTTTATAGTTGTTTTATATGTTGAAGTTGTTATATTTTTCTGGAAATAGCCACCTGCTAAATATTCACTATGTCTGCATGTTTAATGTGCTCTTTTAAACTAAAGTTAGGGTTATAGACAATTCCTAACCACGGTCTAATCATAACCTGTTTAGTTTAACAGGCATCAATTAGTATTGGTGTCTGCCATGCTAGATAAAATAACATGTTGAACACCCTGCCTGTTAAAGTAGTCTAGGTAGGGGCCGAGCTGAGTCCGATTATGCCGGCGGCTAGGGCAAGCGGTATGATCCCCGAAGTGACATAGGGCTTTCATGGATGCCTTCGTCCCGAACCGTGAGTAGGGCCGTCATTAAGGTAGGGCGGTTTATTAGAGACCTCGGATGTGGTACGCCTTTAGACACAGAACATAGTTGCAATCCAGGCTAAGATGCATCTAAAATACTCGAATATAGGTCAATCAACATATAGGAACAGTATAACATAGAATCAGAATTTATCTTTAAAACACTTCTAGGGTTAATTAGACTTGAACCTAGTGGAGAATGGATCACCCTCTCATCAAAGTATTTGATGAAGATTGCATAACTGGATCATAAGATAAGAGTTAGGATAAGAGGCTAGTTACTACTAAGCCGTTGCCACTTCCCTGGGAGTACGATAATTAACTTAGTAAAATCGTAGATACTTTCCAATAGACTAGCTACACGATAGGTACTCTGCCTTAGATTCTGGCTGATTAAGTGACACCATAAGACTAAACGTGACAATTAGTCAATCACAGTCCTTAATTAATCATAATCGACATAGGGTAAAATAACACCTATTTAGTACGTCAACCGGAATCGCATCAGATTTTTGGCGCCGTTGCCGGGGAACATATCATAATGAATTTAGGATTCCTGATCAAAATTCTAGAGACTTATGATAGGTAACGGTAGTAACCTAGACCTTAACCAAACACTTATCTTACACTAGTTAGACAATCACTTTCCTAAATATAGGGTTATCATAACTAATTAATTCTAGATGTTATCTGGAATTAAGACACTTAGGATAATCAAATTCTAGAAAATTATTCTAGAACCATATTGAGGGAATTTAATTGCTTTCAAAATATTAAAAGAAAAAAAAATTTTAAAATCCATAAATCCAAAAAGAATGTATTTTTCTTGCTCAACGGTAAGTTGTTCTTCTTCCCTGTCTCTTGTTCTTCCTTAGTTGTTTTTTTTTTCGTACATTTGTTTCTCTTTTTCGTTTTTTCCCTATTTTTTTCCGAAAGAAATAAAATGGAAATGAGGATAAAATATATTTTTTTTCTGAGTTGTAAAATGTTGGCTTAGATTTTCATCGGGAAGAAACTCTATTTTAGAATTTTCTTAGAATCATGCCGGCCTTATTAGGATAAGTTATGAAATAGTTTTTCCTTAATAGCCAGACCTTTGAATGTTCTATTGGAAAAAGGATGTTCCTTTTGTTTTGCTGATGATTGCATGAGAATTTTTAAAACCAAAAGGAATTATTGCACCCATTATGACATCACCTGATTGAAATCTGCTTTCTGAATGAATATGTGATGTAGTAAGAATTGTTTTAGACAGAAACATGATAAGAAAGTTCATGTATGATAAATCCTAATCTTATCTAGTATTGTCTAAAAACAATAGGTGACACTGATCACTCCAAGATATCTGTGTTCAATAAAACTAATGCTGACCCATACTTGATTAAGTTAGGTTTTATTGTTACTTGAACTTGATATAGAATGAAGGGATAAGAAAAAGGGTTGAAAATCTAGAAAGCAAACCATTGGTCTAGATTAGAAAACCCCGAGGTAGAGGCTAGTGTAATACTGATAAATTTTTGGATGAAAACCTATTTGCATTGTTTGCTATGTATAATAATTCTCATCTGTGGTTTATTTCAAATTATCTAGTCACTGAATAAGTTCCAAGTGATATGACTTATCAGCAAAAGAAGAGATTCTTTGCTGATTTGAAATTATACTACTACTGGGCAGTTTCTCTTCTATTTCAAATTTTTGCAGATCAGTTGATTAGAAGATGTGTCTCAGAAGATGAAGGACACAATATTTTGGAGCATTGCCCTAAAGAATCTACGGGAGACCAATTGATGGCTATCAACACTGTCCGGAAAGTGTTGAAAGCGGGATCTTGTTGACCCACTATATTCAAGGATTTTGTATCTCCGATACAGTCTTGCGATGCTTGCCAAATAACAGGTAACACATCCTTCAGAGATCATCTACCCCAACAAGGTACACAAAGTTTTACAATCTTTTTGATATCTGGGGGTATTCATTAAATCCTTTCTTTTTCTTTCCTTTGAAAATAATTACATCATAATAGTCGTGGAACACTTTTCGAAAATAGCCTGAACCACAGGCATTACCTACTAATGATGTTAAAGTCATGTGCAGATTCTAGTTGTTTTCCAGATTCAGAGTGCCAATGTTTTAAGAAGAAATGTTCAGCCTGTGTATCAAATCTGTGAAGTTTGCTAAGTACCACACTTTAGCAGGGATTGCTATGGGAATGACTGACCATTCCAAAAGAGGTAGGAGTAGGTTACTGCAGAATGCTGCTCCAATGGGAAACGCATACAATCCCAACTAGAGGAATCGTACGGGATTTAGCTGAGGAGTAATTCGGAAGCTGGAAACTTTCAGAAGACACCACCACAGCAAAACCCACACTCGCAGAATCAATAGATGAGATGCTGGCAACAATTAAAGTCAGATCAGTGCAAGCAAGTGATCTACCAAGAGGTAATGAACGGTCGGCAGATATAGAGGAATTTGGCATTGTGTCGGGAGCATAGCAATGGAGGAGCTTGCATTCCCTGCATACCAATCAGCTGTGAGAAACTTCCTCGAGGAAGTCTCAAATACTTGGGCCCAGATCTACACAACTGGAGCCCCCTACCACCACAGCTTCGCCAAAACTTCAGGTATCTTTTATTCCATTCGAGACTTGCATGCAATACCTTTAGTAACATTGGCAGGTAGGCACACCAATCCAAAGAAGTCTCATTCCTATACACGTTCCTTCTGGACACGTTGCTACAATTACGAGAAACTTTGTAGATGATTCGAGGAAACAGTCCTTGGGGCTTGAGTCGTTCATCAAATGGATATGCCACTACCTAGAGCTCGACAATGAAGGATCGGAGCTGGCATCATCCGTTCCAATATCTAGAGCTTGCAGAGTCAAGAACACCTCAGCAATAGCACATGGCTAAGGTGAAGAGCTAATTGACAGATCAGAGAAGACCCTTCTGCTCGCGACATGAAGGGAGTTTTTCTAATCCTCATGATCCTTTACTTTTGTTTTCTTTGTTTTGTGTTCTGTTTTGTTATTTCTATTATCCTTCTTGTTTTATTTTCTCTCTTACCCTGAATTAGTCAAATAAGTGTGGGGTAAGAGTTCATTGTTTTATTTTCATTTTTTCTTGTTTCAAATAAGTGTGGGGTAATTAGCTATGCATGAACACTGAGGACAGTGCCAAACTTAAGTGTGGGGTAGCAGTGCACGGTGCACTGTAGCAGTTTGAAAAAAAAAATTTTCGCATGCTTTTGCTTGTTTTCCCTGTATTTTCACACCCTTCCAAAATTTTTCAAAAATTTTTCTGTCTTTCAGACTTCTAAATGCAGTATGCTTGGTTAAACAAATTGCTTATGTCTATGATATGTAGGTAGTATGTTATGGTTAGTGGGAGATAGTCGATAGCTATCTTGGACTAATTGATTAGGAATAGGGAATTCCTGATAACTGAGCACAACCTTGTCTGGATTAGAGACCTCAACCAATTGCCTATTCGAGACTTAACTAGATAAAATTAGACCAGTTGTGGATATATTGGCAGTTAGAATGACTAGATGAGACTCTGAGCTAAAAGTGAAAAGAACTTAAGGAAGTTAATTACAATAGGGTAGTTTGCCAGCGGCCTTCGCTACTCGAGCACCACTCCTTCGGGGAACTTAAAGCCTGATGCCCTAAGGTCGTGTAGATCTGGGAGTCATCGGAGTGGGACTCGCTACATGGGTAGTTGAAGTTGACGTGTTCTAAGCAAACTCGAAATACCCTGAATCTATAAAGAAAATAACTAAGTGCTAAAACATTAAAAATCTGATCACCAAAGCTCAGAACTCAGAAAGTTATCTGTTGCCAGTATGTCTAGCGATAGGTCGAAGTATTATCTGGTAGCAGTTAAGATAAGAGTTCATTGTGTTGACTATCTGGTCTAGACTAGTACACACACTACACATCAGGAAGACCCTGTGACTAAGAAAAAAATCCAACCTAGTTGTTGATTTGTTTTCTGCCTGATCATAACAAACTACTAGAGACATGTGAGACCTTGTCATAGCAACCTAACCAATCAGACCTGTGTTAAGAATTGTCTGGAGAATTTTTGGAATAAAAACATGATTAGGAATTTAAGTGACTGCACTACTGTTTAAAATCACTAACTCCATGTAGACTTTGCTTGAGGACAAGCAAAAAGCTAAGTGTGGGGTTATCTGATACGCGAAAATCGTATCACATTTTTAGCATGTTTTTATGTATGTTTTAATGTGAAATTGAGAGTAAATTGACATTAATTGTTTACTATTTACTTGATTTCATGGTTTTTATGATTTTGGAAGTGTCAGGTGAAAAGTAGACGAAAACAGCAAATTCTGGGGCAAAAACGCAATTTTTGGAAATGTTGACCCGGTCAAAGTCCGGGACGGCGTCCCGAACCCGGGACGGGCGTCCCGACCCGTCAAAACCCGCCAGGACGGCGTCCTGAACCGGGACGGGCGTCCCGAACCTGGTCAACGAATCAGGACGGGCGTCCCGAACCGGACGGGCGTCCCGAGCCGCCAGAAGCTGTCCCACATCGAATTTTTTCAGAATTTTTCACTCCGGGAAGCTGCTATAAATACCCCAGGCCTCCAGCAGTTGAATTCATCCCTCTCCACTCGATCTGAGTCATTAAGTGGTTTCCAGTGTACAATTTTCCAGTACACAACTCACTCAGAGACTCGATCTCATTTTTCTTTCTTATTAGTGTTTGCTTTAGTTTCTGAGAAATAGTCTCAGATCTTAGGTTTCTATAGATAGGTTCGTTTCCGGTATTCATAGAATACCCGGGGTTTCGTTAGAGACCCTAAGAGAGCTCTAGGCGTTCGAAGAGTCAGTCCACAGGGCTGGGCTTAAGCTGGGTATTAAGGTAAGCCCAGTTACTAGGCTGAGGAAGCGTCCTCCGAAGGTTCTGGTGAGCAGAGTCAGAGGAGGCAGTACAACATATACAGCAGTACGCTCTGCGGCGAGACTACGTAAAGGTGATTTCTTTATGGCATCAGTCCCCATACCCCTCTCTTATAGTTGTTATTGTTGTTTTTCTCTAAATACTTATTATGAACATCTGATTATGATTTTATGAATAGTTGTTTTAATATGTTGAAGTTGTTATATTTTTCCGGAAATAGCCACCTGCTAAATATTCACTATGTCTGCATGTTTAATGTGCTAATTTAAACTAAAGTTAGGGTTATAGACAATTCCTAACCACGGTCTAATCATAACCTGTTTAGTTTAACAGGCATCAATTAGTATTGGTGTCTGCCATGCTAGATAAAATACATGTTGAACACCCTGCCTGTTAAAGTAGTCTAGGTAGGGGCCGAGCTGAGTCCGATTATGCCGGCGGCTAGGGCAAGCGGTATGATCCCCGAAGTGACATAGGGCTTTCATGGATGCCTTCGTCCCGAACCGTGAGTAGGGCCGTCATTAAGGTAGGGCGGTTTATTAGACCTCGGATGTGGTACGCCTTTAGACAGAACATAGTTGCAATCCAGGCTAAGATGCATCTAAAATACTCGAATATAGGTCAATCAACATATAGGAACAGTATAACATAGAATCAGAATTTATCTTTAAAACACTTCTAGGGTTAATTAGACTTGAACCTAATGGAGAATGGATCACCCTCTCATCAAAGTATTTGATGAAGATTGCATAACTGGATCATAAGATAAGAGTTAGGATAAGAGGCTAGTTACTACTAAGCCGTTGCCACTTCCCTGGGAGTACGATAATTAACTTAGTAAAATCGTAGATACTTTCCAATAGACTAGCTACACGATAGGTACTCTGCCTTAGATTCTGGCTGATTAAGTGACACCATAAGACTAAACGTGACAATTAGTCAATCACAGTCCTTAATTAATCATAATCGACATAGGGTAAAATAATACCTATTTAGTACGTCAACCGGAATCGCATCATCCATAACAACCATAATCCAGTATTCATAATTGATATTTGGACAAACACATTAACAACATATAAGAGAGGGACAGGGGGACCGATGCCATAAAGAAATCACCCTTTACGTAGTCTCACCGATGGAGCGTACTGCTGTATATGCCTTATTGCTTGACCCCACTCTGCTCGCTAGAACCTTCGTGTACGCTTCCTCAGCCTAGTAGCTGGACTTTACCTTACATCCTGGGCTTAAGCCCAGCCCTGTGGACTGACTCTTCGAACGCCTAGAGCCCTCTTAGGATCTCCTAACGAAATCCCGGGTATTCTATGAATATCAGAAACGAACCTATCTATCGAACCCTAGGATCTGAGACTATTTCTCAGAAACTAAGAAAAACGAAACACAAAAAGGAAAGAAAGAAAACTTATACTGAAATCTGAGTCTTCGAGTGATTTGTGTACTAGAGAATTGTACACTGGAAGTCACTGAATGACTCAGATCAAGTGGAGAGGGATGATTTCAACTCTTGGAGGCCTGAGGTATTTATAGCAGCTTTCTAGAGTGAAAATCTCCAAAACTTTCGATGTGGGACAACTTCTGGTGCTTCGGGACGCCCGTCCTGGATTGGGACGGCCGTCCTGGTGCTTTGACTGGCTCGGGACGCCCACCCCGAAATCAGCATTTCCAAAAATTACATTTTTGCGCCAAATTTGCTGTTTTCGTCTACTTTTCACCTAACACTTCCAAAATCACAAAAACTGTGAAATTGAGTTAATAACAATCAATTAAGACTGATTTCCTATCAATTTCACCCTAAATCATGCCTAAAAACATGCTAAAAATGTGATATGATTTATGCATATCATGCCGTCATTAAGGTAGGGCGGTTTATTAGGTAACTCAGATGTGGTACATGATATGCATAAATCATATCACTTTTTTAGCATGTTTTTAGGCACAATTTAGGGTGAAATTGATGTTAAATCGTTCTTAATTGATTGTTACTAACTCAATTTCATAGTTTTTGTGATTTTGGAAGTGTCATGGGAAAAGTACAAGAAAATGGCAAATTTTGGGGCAAAAACGTGATTTTCAGAAGTTCGGAAGTCGGGATGGGTGTCCCGAACCCAGGACGGGCATCCTGACCTGGTCAAGAGACTAGGACGGGCATCCAGGAGTTGGGACGGCCATCCTGACCTGGTCAACAGGCCGGGACGGGCGTCCCAGATCCAGGACGGGCGTCCCGAGCCCCAGTTCAGAATCCCACATCGATTTTTGAAGAGAAATTCACCCAGTTCCCCTACTATAAATACCTCAGGCATTCCTCAGTTGAAATCATTCCTCTCCACTCGATCTGAGTCAATTAGTGACTTCAAGTATACAGTTTTCCATAGTATACAAGTCACTTAGTGTTCTCAGGTTTTAGTATAGGTTTATTTATATTCTTAGAGAGTGTCTCGTGTTCTCTATTTCTGAGAGTCTGTCTCAGATCCTAGGATACGACTAGATAGGTTCATTTTTGGTATTCATAGAATACCCAGGGTTTCTTTAGGAGATCCTAAGAGGGCACTAGGCGTTCGAAGAGTCAATCAATAGGGTTGTGCTTAAGATGGGTATTAAGGTAAAGTACAACTACTAGGCTGAGGAAGCGTCCTCCGAAGGTTCTATCGAGCAGAGTCGGGTCGAGCAGTCCAACATGTACAAGCAGTTGCTCCATCAGCCGACTATGTAAAGGGTGAATACTTTATGGCATCGATCCCCGTGTCCCTCTCTTTATATGTTTGTACTGTGTTCGTCCAAACATTAATTATGAATATTGAATTATGATTACATGAATATGTGTTATGCATGTTGAAGTACTTTATGATTTTCCGGAAATGGTCACCAGCTTAACTTTCATTATGTCTGCATGTCTAATGTAGTTTCTTTTAAACTAAATGTAGGGTTATAGACAACTCCTAACCACAGTCTAATCATAACCTGTTTAGTTTAACATGCATTAATTTAGGACTTTCCCGTCAGAAAGCATTAATGTCTGCCATATTAGATGAAATAACCTATAGATCACCATGTTTGTTAGAGTAATCTAAGTAGGCTGAGTTTGTGTGTTTATGCCGGCGTTAGGGCGAGCAACATGATCTCCTAAGTGACATAGGACTTTCATGGATGCCTTTAGCTCGAACTGTGAGTAGGGCCGTCAATGGCGATGGGTAGTTTATCAGGTAACTCAGATGTGGTACACCTTTAGACTCAGTACATAATTGCAATCTAGGCCAAGATATATTTAAAATACTCGAAGATAGGTCAATCAACATGTAGGAACAGTATAACATAGGATCAGAACATTATCTGTAAAACACTTTTTAGGCTTAGATAGACTTAAACCTAGTGGAGAATGAATCACCCTCTCATCAAAGATTGCATAACTAGATCATAAGATAAGAGTTAGAGTAAGAGGATAGTTACTACTAAGCCGTTACCACTTCCCTGAGAGTACGAAATTAATCTAATTTAAATCGTAGATACTTTCCAACAGACTAGCTACACGATAGGTACTCTGCCTTAGGTTCTGATTGATTAAGTGACAGTATAGAGACTAAATGTGACAATTAGTCAGGCTAAGTCCTTAATTACTCATAATCAACATAGGGTAAAACAACACCTATTTTAGTATATCAGTCGGAACGCATCAGATTTTTGGCGCCGTTGCCGGGGAAATATCATAATGAATTTAGGATTCCTGATCAAAATTCTAGAAGCTTATGATAGGTAACGGTAGTAATCTATACCTTAGACCCAACACTTATTTATGCTAGTTAGACAATCAGTTTCCAAAATATAGGGTTATCATAACTAATTGATTTTAGACATTATCTGAAATTAAGACATTTAGGATAATCAAAATTTAGAAAATTATTCTAAAACCATATTGAGGAAATTTATCTGCTTTCGAAAAAAAACAAAATATAAAAATATAAAAAGTTAAAAACAAAATAAATTCTTTTCTTGTTTACAATTTTGCTTTAAAAAATTATATTTTCTGAAGAAAAAAATATTATTTTACAGAAAATTAAAGCAATAAATTTTTCTTGTTTACAGTTTTGGTGTTTGTTTGTTATTTCTATTTTTTAATTTCGAAAAAAAAATGGAAATGAGGAAACAAATATTTTTCTTTTGAGCTGTCAATTTTTTTTGCTAGGTTTTAATTTGGAAGAAATGTCATTCTATGTTAGGATTTTCTTAAGTCATGCTAGCTTTATTAGACAAGCTATGAAATAATTTTTCCTTAATAGCCAGACTTTTGAAAATTCTATTGAGAAAGGATGTTCTTTTTTGATGATAAATGCATGATATCTTCTTACTGAAGGAACTGTTTATTACTGCACCCATTATGACATCACTTGATTGGAGTTTTCTTTCTGAATTGATATGTGATGCTAGTGACCATGTAGTAATGATTGTTTTAGGAAATAGGCATGATTAGAAACTTCATGTTATACACTATGCAAGTAAGACCTTTCACTGATGCCCAGTAGAACCATACCACTACTGAAAAGGGATTACTAGTCGTTGTATATGATGATAGATTCATACCATATCTAGTTTCATCTAAAACAATAGTATGCACTGATCACTCTGAGATATCTGTTCAATAAAACTGTTGATGAACCATAATTAATTAAGTTAAGTTTTATTGGTACTTGAATTTGATGTAGAAGTAAAAGACAAGGGGATAAAAATCTAGAAAGCAAACCATTGGTCTAGATTAGAAAACCCCGAGTTAGAGGCTATTGTTGATGCAGTAATATTGATGAATTTTGGGATGAAAACGTATTTGCATTATTTGCTATGTAAAATTCTCATCTGTGGCTTATCGATGTTGCAAATTATCTAGTCGCTAAATTAGTCCCAAGTGATATGACTTATCAGCAAAAGAAGAAATTCTTTGCTGATTTGTAATATTACTACTGGGCAGATCCCTCTTCTATTTCAAATTTTTGTAGATCAGTTGATCAGAAGATGTATCTCAGAAGACGAAGGCCACAAGATTCTGGAGCAATGCCATCAAGGATCTAGGGGAGACCAATTGACTGCCACCAGTACTGTCCGGAAAGAGTTGGAAGCAGGATCTTATTGGCCCATAATATTCAAGGATTCTATATCCTTGATACAGTCCTGTAATGCTCGCCAACTAAAGGTAACACGTCTTCCAGAGATCGTCTACCCCAGCGACGTATACAAAGTGTTGCAATCTTTTGATATCTGGGGTATTCATTGAATCCTTTTTCTTTCCTCCTTTGAAAACAATTACATCATAGTAGCTGTAGAACACTTTCAAAATGGCCTGAACCACAGGCATTACCTACTAATGATGTTAAAGTCATGTGCAAATTCTGTGAGAAACTATTTTCTAGATTCAAATGTGCCTATGTATCAAATCTGTGAAGTCTGCCAAGTACCACACTTTAGCAGGGATTGCTATGGGAATGAAATACGGACCATTCCAAAAAGAGGTAGGAGTAGGTTACTGCAGAATGCTACTCCAATGGGAAACACATACAATCCCTACCGAAGAAATCATCCGGGATTTAGTGGAGGAATGACTCTGGAGCTAAAAACTTCTAGAAAATACCACCACAACAAAGTCCCTAGTCGCAGAATCAACAGATGAGATGCTGTTAATGGTCAAACGCATTTACTATGACACAGGTGTTGTCATAGGAAGCTTGTGTTATAATGGATCAAGACAACACTACTAAAAAGGTAAACGGGCAACAATTTGAGCTATCCAAGTGCGAGCAAGTGACCTACAAACCAAGCGGTATCAACCGGTCGATAGATATAGAGGAGCTTGGCATTGTATCAGGAGTATAGCTGTGGAGGAGCTTGCATCCCCTGCATACTAGTCAGTTGTGTGAAACTTCCCTGAGGAAGTCACAATTATTTGGGGCCAAGATCTGCACCACTGGAGCCCCCTACCACCACGGCTTCGCCAAAGGTTCAGGTATCTTTTCTGCCATTCGAAACTTGCATGCAATACCTTCACTGACATTGGCAGGTAGGCACACCAATCAAAGAAGTCTCATTCCTAGACACGTTCCTTTTGGACACGTTGCTACGATTACGAGAAACTTTGCAAATGATTCGAGGAAGCAATCCTTGGGGCTCGAGCCAAGAGTCAAGGGCACTTCAGTGATAGCACATGACTGGGGTGAAGAGCCAATTGGAAGATCAAAGTAGACCCTTCTACTCGATACATGAAGGGAGTTCTTCTAACCCTCATCTTTCGCTACGTTATTAAAATTTTGTTTTCTTTCTATTTTATTTTCATTTCGTGGTTTGTTTGTCTTTCTTATTTTTGTTTTTAAACTCTTATTTCTCAAATAAGTGTGGGGTAAGAGTTTTGTTTGTCTTGTTTCCTATCTTCCCCTTAGTCGAATAAGTATGGGGTAAGAATTCTATGTTTGGTTTTTATTTCTTCTTGTTTTCAAATAAGTGTGGGGTAATTTAGATATGCATGAACACTGAGGACATTGTCAGACTTAAGTGTGGGGTAGCAGTGCACAGTGCACTGTAGTAGAAAAAAAACAAAATTTTGCATGATTTTTGCATGTTTTTCCCTTATTTTCACACCCTTCCAAAACAAATTTCAAAATTTTTCACTCTTTCAGACTTCAAAATGCAGTATGATTGGTAAAAAATTGATGATGTCTATAATATGTAGGTAGAATGTTATGATCAGTAGGAGACAACGTGATGACTTTCTTGAATTTATCGATTAGAAATAGGGAATTCCTGATAATTGAGCAAAACTTAGTTTGGATTAGAGACCTCAACCAAATACCTTTTCAAAACTTAACTAGATAAGATTAGACTAGTTGAGGATGTATTGGCAATCAAAATGACTAGATGATGCTCTTAGCTGAAAGTGAAAAGAAAAAAAAGAGAGTTAACTAAATAGTGTAGTTTGCAAGCGGCCTTTGCTACTCGAGCACCACTCCTTAGGGGAACTTAAAGCCTGATGCCCTAAGGTCATGTAGGTCTGGGAGTCATCGGAGTGGGACTCGCTACATGGGTAGTTAAAGTTGACGTGTGAAAGCAGACACAAAATACCCTGAAAAATTAATAAAAGAAAAATCAATAAATGCTTAATTAAAAATCTTATCACCAAGGCTCAGAACTCATAAAGTTGTTTGTTGTTAGTATGTCTAGCGACGGGTCGAAGTATTATCTTGTAAGAGTCGAGATGAGAGTATATTGTGTTGACAATCTAGTCTGGACACACTACACATCAGGAAGACCTTGTGACTGAGAGAAGAGTTCAATTTAGTTATTAAGTTGTTAAACTTGCTTGATCATGATAGTCTACTAGAGACATTTGAGACCTTGTCATAACAACTGAACCAGTTAGACCTGTGTTGTGAATTATCTGATTCAGTGATGAATTTTGGAGTAAAAACATGGCTAGAAATTTTAAGTGACTGCACCTATGATTTAAAATCAGTAACTTCAGGTAGACTTTGCTTGAGTGATATGCATAAATCATATCACATTTTTAGCATGTTTTTAGGCATAATTTAGGGTGAAATTGATAGGAAATCGGTCTTAATTGATTGTTATTAACTCAATTTCACAGTTTTTTTTATTTTGGAAGTGTCAGGTGAAAAGTAGAAGAAAATGGCAAATTTTGGGGCAAAAACGCAATTTTTCAGAAGTTCAGACGTCGGGGTGGGCGTCCCGAATAAGGATGGGCGTCCTGACTTGGTCAACAGGTCAGGACGGGCGTCCAGGACTCGGGACGGCCGTCCTGACCTGGTCAACAGGCCGGGACGGGCATCCCAATCCAGGACGGGCATCCCGGATGCCTGGTCAAAGTCCCACATCGAAATTCTTGGAAAAATTCACTCCAGAAAGCTGCTATAAATACCCCAGGCCTTCCTCAGTTGAATTCATTCCTCTCCACTCGATCTGAGTCATGTAGTGACTTCAAATGTACATTTTCCTCGAGTACATAAGTCACTTAGAGACTCGGGTTCAGTAGAAGTTTATTTTTCTTAGATAGTGTCTCGTTTTCTTTGTTTCTGAGAATTAATCTCAGATCCTAGGATACGATAGATAGGTTCATTTCTGGTATTCATAGAATACTCGGGATTTCGTTAGGAGATCCTAAGAGGGCTCTAGGCGTTCGAAGAGTCAGTCCACAAGGCTGGGCTTAAGCTGGGTATTAAGGTAAAGTCCAGCTACTAGGCTGAGGAAGCGTCCTCCTAAGGTTCTGTCGAACAGAGTCGGGTCGAGCAGTCCAGCCTATACAAGTAGTTGCTCCGTCGGCGAGACTAAGTAAAGGGTGAATTCTTTATGGCATCAGTCCCCATGTCCCTCTCTTTATATGTTTGTATTGTGATCGTCCAAATATTAATTATGTTTATTGGATTATGATTCTATGAGTATTTGTTATGCACATTGAAGTTCTTATGATTTTCCGAAAATGACCACCTGCTTAATATTCATTATGTCTGCATGTCTAATGTAGTTTCTTTTAAACTGAATTTAGGGTTATAGACAATTCCTAACCACGGTCTATTCATAACCTGTTTAGTTTAATAGGCATCAATTAGTATTGGTGTCTGCCATATTAGATAAAATAACCTACAGAACACCCTGTTTGTTAGAGTAGTCTAAGTAGGCTGAGTTGTGTCTTTATGCGGGCATGATCCCCTAAGTGACATAGGGATTTCATGGATGTCTTTAGATCGAACCGTTAGTAGGGCCGTCAATGGCGATGGGGCGGTGTATCAGTTGACTCAGATGTGGTACACCTTTAGACTCAGTACATAGTTGCAATCCAGGCCAAGACATATCTAAAATACTCAAAGATAGGTCAATCAACATGTAGGAACAGTATAACATAGAGTCAGGACATTATCTGTAGAACACTTTTAGGCTTAAATAGACTTAAACCTAGTGGAGAATGAATCACCCTCTCATCAAAGATATTGATGAACGATT
This sequence comes from Asclepias syriaca, assembly GCA_027405835.1. NCBI lineage: Eukaryota > Viridiplantae > Streptophyta > Magnoliopsida > Gentianales > Apocynaceae > Asclepias > Asclepias syriaca. The sequence goes on along the minus strand of CM049926.1, from coordinate 19,886,126 downwards.
GCATAACTGGATCATAAGATAAGAGTTAGGGTAAGAGGATACTTTCCAAGAACTAGCTACACGATAGGTACTATGCCTTAGGTTCTGATTGATTAAGTGTCAACAATTGAATGCTAAAGTTATAGTTAGTAAAACTCAGTCCTTAATTACTCATAATCGACATAGGTAAATGAAGCCTATCTTTTAGCAGACTAATCGGAACACATCAAATTTTTGGCGCCGTTGCCGGGGACAATATCATAATGAATTTAGGATTCCTGATCAAAAATCTAGAGAATTATGATAGGTAACGGTAGTAACCTAGACCTTAGACCTAACATTTATTTTCTGCTAGTTAGACAATCAATTTCCAAAATATAGGATTATCACAACTAATTGATTTTAGATATCATCTGAAATTAAGACATTTAGGATAATCAAATTTTAGAAAATCATTCTAAAACCATATTGAGGAAATTTAACTGCTTTCGAAAAAAAAAGAAAAAAAATGTTAAAAATTTAAAACCCGAAAAAAATGTATTTTTCTTGCTCAATGGTAAGTTGTTCTTTTTCCTATCTCTTGTATGATTTGTTCTTGAACATTTGTTTTCTTTCAATTCTTTCTTTTCTTTTCTTTTCTTCTATAAAAGTTTTAGAAAAATATTTTCCAGAAGATAAAAGAAATAAATTTTTTGTGTTTACAGTTTTCCTGTCTGTTTGTTTTTTTTTTCGAAAAACAAAAGTTTGGAAGTGAGAAAAAATATATTTTCTTCTGAGTTGTAAAATTTTGGCTTAGAGTTTTATTGGGAAGAAATTCCATTTTAGAATTTTCTTAGAGTCATGCCGGCTTTATTAGGACGAGTTATGAAATAATGTTTCCTTAATAGCCAGACCTTTGAATGTTCTATTGAAAAAAGGATGTTCCTTTTGTTTTGCTGATAATTGCATGAGATCTTTTAAACCAAAAGGAATTACTGCACCCATTAGGGCATCACCTGATTGGAATCTGCTTTTTGAATTAATATGTGATGTAATGATGTAGTAAGAATTGTTTTAGGACAAAAACAAGATAAGAAAGTTCATGTATGATAAATTCCGATCTTATCTAGTCTTGTCTAAAAACAATAGTTTACATTGATCACTCTGAGATATCTGTGTTCAATAAAACTAATGTTGAACCATAATTGATTAAGTTAAGTTTTATTGTTACTTGAATTTGATATAGAATGAAGGGATAAGAAAAAGGGTTGAAAATCTAGAAAGCAAACCATTTGTCTAGATTAGAAAACCCCAAGTTAGAGGCTATTGTAATACTGATAAATTTTTGGATGGTAACTTATTTGCATTGTTTGCTATGTATAATAATTCTCATCTGTGGTTTATTGTTGTTGCAAATTATCTAGTCACTGAATGGGTTCCAAGTGATATGACTTATCAGCAAAAGAACAAATTCTTTGCTGATTTGAAATATTACTACTGGGCAGATTTCTCTTCTATTTTAAATTTTTGCAGATCAGTTGATCTTAAGATGTGTCTCGAAAGACAAAGGCCACAAAATTTTGGAGCATTGTCATCGACGATCTACGAGAGGCTATTTGACTGCTAGCAACACTGTCCGGAAAGTGTTGGAAGCATGATATTATTGGCCCACTATTCAAAGATTTTGTATCCTTGATACAATCTAATGATGCTTGAAAAATAACAGGTAACACGTCTTCCCAAGATCATCTACCCCATCAAGGTATACAGAATACTAAAATCTCTTATATCTGGGGTACTAATTAAATCCTTTTCTCTTTCTTCCTGTGAAAATAATTACATCATAGTAGTTGTGGAACACTTTTCAAAATGGCATGAACCACAGGTATTACCTACTAATGATGTTAAAGTCATGTGCAGATTCTATGAGAAGTTCTTTTCCATATTCAGAATGCCAATGTCTTAGGAAGAAACGTTCAGTCTGTGTATCAAATCTGTGAAATCTTCCAAGTACTTCACTTTAGCGGGAATTGCTATGTGAATGAAATACGAATCATTTCAAAAAGAGGTAGGAGTAGGTTACTGTAGAATGCTACTCCAATGGGAAATGCATACAATCCCAACTAGAGGAATCATACGAGATTTAGCTGAGGAATAATTCGGAAGCTGGAAACTTTCAAGAGATACCACCACAGTAAAACCCCTATGATGCGTTCTGGTCGATATGCTAAATAGGTGTTATTTTACCCTATGTTGATTATGAGTAATTAAGGACTGTGATTGACTAATTGTCACATTTAGTCTCTATGGTGTCACTTAATCAGCCAGAACCTAAGGCAAAGTACCTATCGTGTAGCTAGTCTGTTGGAAAGTATCTACGATTTTATTAAATAAATATCGTACTCCCAGGGAAGTGGTAACGACTTAGTAGTAACTAGCCTTTATTGCTAACTCTTATATTATAATCCAGTTATGCAATCTTCATCAATAATTTTAATGAGAGGGTGATTCATTCTCCACTAGGTTTAAGTATAACCAAACCTGAAAGTATTTTATAGATGAGGTCCTGATTTTATGTTATACGGTTACTATACGTTGATTGACCTATATTCGAGTATTTTAGACATGTCTTGGCCTGGATTGCAACTATGTTTTGAGTCTAAAGGTGTACCACATCTGAGTTTCTACGCTACCGCCCCATCGTTAAGGGTAATGGCCCTACTCACGGCTCGGACAAAAGTCAGCAATGAACGCCCTATGTCACTTTGGGGATCATACTGCTCGTCTCATAACCGCCGGCATAACACTCTACTCAGCCTACCTAGACTACTTTCAACCAACAGGGTGTTCCGCAGATTATTTTATCTAGTATGGCAGACACCAATACTAATTGATGCCTGTTAAACTAAACAGGTTATGAATAGACCGTGGTTAGGAATTGTCTATAACCCTAATTTCAGTTTAAAAGAACGGCAATAGACATGCAGACATAATGAATATTTAAGCAGGTGGCCATTTCTAGAAAAACAAAATAACTTCAACATATATCACAAATATTTATAATAATCATAATCTGGTATTCAAAACTGTTATTTGGACAAACACAATAACAACATATAAGAGAGGGACAGGGGGACCGATGCCATAAAGAAATCACCCTTTATAAAGTCTCGCCGATGGAGCGTATTGCTGTATATGTCGTTACTGCTTGACCCGACTCTACTCGCCAGAACCTTCGGAGGACGCTTCCTCAGCCTAGTAACTGGGATTTACCTTAATACCCAGCTTAAGCCTAGCCCTGTGGACTGACTCTTCGAACGCCTAGAGTCCTCTTAGGATCTCCTAACGAAATCCTGGGTATTCTATGAATACCAGAAACGAACCTATCTATAGAAGCCTAAGATCTGAGACTATTTCTCAGAAACTAAAACAAAACACTAACAAGAAAGAAAACTGAGATCCGAGTCTCTGAGTGAGTTGTGTACTAGAGAAGTGTACACTGGAAACCACTTAATGACTCAGATCGAGTGGAGAGGAATGATTTCAACTCCTGGAGGCCTGGGGTATTTATAGCAGCTTTCTGGAGTGAAAATCTCCAAAAATTTCGATGTGGGACAACTTCTGGTGCTTCGGGACGCCCGTCCTGGATTGGGACGTCCGTCCCGGACCGTTGACCAAGTCAGCATTTCCAAAAATTGCATTTTTACCCCAAAATTTGCTGTTTTCGTCTACTTTTCACCTAACACTTGCAAAATCAAAAAAAACTGTGAAATTGAGTAAATAACAATCAATTAAGATCGATTTACTCTCAATTTCACCCCAAATCATATATAAAAACATGCTAAAAAGGTGATACGATTTTCGTGTATCAGATAACCCCACACTTAGCTTTTTGCTTGTCCTCAAGCAAAGTCTACCTGAAGTTAGTGATTCTAAACCATATGTGCATTCCTAGTCATGTTTTTATTCCAAAAATTCTTCAGACCATTCTTAACACATGTCTGACTGGTCAGGTTGCTATGAGAATGTCTCAAATGTCTCTAGCAGATTGTTAGGATTGAGCAGAAAACAATTTAACAACTAGGTTGAACTCTTCTCTTAGTCATAAGGTCTTCCTGATGTGTAGTGTGTGTACTAGTCCAGACCAGATAATCAACACAATAAACTCTTGTCTTAACTATTACCAGATAACACTTCGACCTATTGCTAGACACACTGACAACAGATAACTTTCTGAGTTCTGAGCTTTGGTGATCATATTTTAATTATTTTGCTCTTAGTGATTTCTTTCGTTTATAGATTCAGGGTATTTTGAGTTTGCTTAGAACACGTCAACTTCAACTACCCATGTAGCGAGTCCTACTCCGATGACTCCCAAATCTACACGACCTTAGGGCATCAGGCTTTAAGTTCCCCGAAGGAGTGGTGCTCGAGTAGCGAAGGCCGCTGGCAAACTACCCTATTTTAATTAGCTCACTTTTTTTTTCTTTTTCACTTTTGGCTCAGAGTCTCATCTAGTCATTCTAATTGTCAATGCATCCTACAACTGGTCTAATTTTATCTAGTTAAGTCTTGAAATGGTAATTGGCTGAGGTTTCTAACCCAGACTAAGTTGTGCTTAATTATCAGGACTTCCGTACTCCTAATCAATAAGTTCAACAATAGTCATCAATTATTCCTAATAACCATAACATTCTACCTACATATCATAGACATAAGCAATTGTTTAACCAAGCATACTGCATTTAGAAGTCTGAAAGACGGAAAACTTTTGAAAAAACTTTTGGAATGGTGTGAAAATATGGGGAAAACAAACAAAAGCATGCAAACATTTTCTCAGACTACTACAGTGCACCGTGCACTGCTACCCCACACTTAAGTCTGACACTGTCCTCAGTGTTCATGCATATCTAAACTACCCCACACTTATTTGCAAACAAGAAGAAATGAAAACAAAATAGAAAACTCTTACCCCACACTTATTTGACTAACTAAGGGTAAGAGAGAAAATAAAACAACCAACAAAACAAGACACAAAAATGAAGAAAATGAAAGTAAAGGAAGATGAGATTAGAAAAACTCCCTTCTTGCCTCGAGCATAAGGGTTTTCTATGATCTGTCAATTCGCTCTTCACCTTAGCCATGTGCTATTGCTGAGGCATTCTTGACTCTGTAAGCTCTAGATACTAGAATGGATGACGTCAGCTTTGATCCTTCATCGTCGAGCTCTAGGTAGTGGCCTATTCATTGAATGGCTCGAGCCCCACGGACTGCTTCCTCGACTCATTTGTAAGATTTCTCACAATCATAGCAACATGTCCAGGAGGAACGTGTCTAGGAATGCGATTTCTTAGGATTTGTGTGCCTTCCTGCCCATGTTAGTAAAGGTATTGCATGCAAGTCTCGAATGGAAGAAAAGATACCTGAAGTTTTGGCGAAGCTGTGGTGGTAGGGGGCTCCAGTTTTGTAGATCTGGGCCCAAGTATTTGAGACTTCCTCGGGGCAGTTTCTCATAGCTGATTGGTATGCAGGGGATGCAAGCTCCTCCATTGCTATGCTCCTGATACAACGCCAAATTCCTCTATATCCTTCGACCCTTCATTACCGCTTGGTAGATCACTTGCTTGCACTGGTCTGGCTTTAATTGTTGCCAGTATCTCATCTATTGATTCTGCGAGTAGGGGTTTTGTTGTGGTGGTGTCTTTTTGAATGTTTCCAGCTTCTGAATTATTCCTCAGCTAAATCCCGTATGATTTCTCTAGCTGGGATTGTATGCATTTCCCATTGGAGCAGCATTCTGCAGTAACCTGCTCCAACCACTTTTGGAATGGTCAGTCATTCCCATAGCAATCCCTGCTAAAGTGTGGTACTTAGCAGACTTCACAGATTTGATACATAGACTGAACGTTTCTTCCTAAGACATTGGCACTCTGAATCTAGAAAACAACTTCTCATAGAATCTGCACATGACTTTAACATCATTAGTAGGTAATGCCTGTGCTTCAGGCCATTTTGAAAAAGTGTTCCACGACTACTATGATGTAATTATGTTCAAAGGAAGAAAGAGAAAAGGATTCGAAATACCCCTGATATCAAAGGTTGCAACATTCTGTGTACGTTGCGGGGTAGACGATCTCTGGAAGATGTGTTACTTGTTATTTGGCAAGCATCGCAGGACTGTATCAGAGATACAAAAGTCCTTGAATATGGTGGGTCAACAAGATCCTGCTTTCAACACTTTCTGGATAGTGTTGATAGTAGTCGATTGGTCTCCTGTAGATTCTTTAGGGCAATGCTCCAAAATCTTGTGTCCTTCGTCTTCTGAGATACGTCTTCTGATCACTTACCCTGCAATGATTCAAAATAGAAAAACGGATCTCCCTAGTAGTGATATTCCAAATCAACAAAGAATTTCTTCTTTTGTTGATAAGTCATATCACTTGGGAATAATTAGAAACTAGATAATTAGTAATATCAGTAAACTACGGAGGATAATCATTATTCATAGCAAATAATTTCTCATTCAGAAGTTTATCAGATACTACTGTCTCGTCAATAGCTTCTAACTCGTGGTTTTCTAATCTAGACCAAAGGTTTGCTTTCTAGATTTTTAGCCCTTTTTCTTATCCCTTCTTTCTATATCAAATTCAATAGAACTTAACTAATCAATCTTGGTTCATCATTAGTTTTATTGAACAGATATCTTAGAGTAAAGTAATAAGTGTATACTATTGTTTAGACTAGGCATGGCATGAATGTATCATAGGCATATGCAAAACTAGTAATCCCTTTTCAGTGGTGGTAAGGTTCTACTAGGCATCAGTAAAAGGTCTTACTTGCATAGTGTATAATATGAAGTTCTAATCATGCCTATTTCCTAAAACAATCATTACTACATGGTCACTAGAATCACATATTAATTCACAAAGCAAATTCCAATTAGGTGATGTCATAATAGGTGCAGTAATTCCTTTTGGTTTAAACAATCTCATGCATTTATCATCAAACAAAAGGAACATCCTTTCTCATTAGAATACTCAGAGGTCTGTCTATCAAAGAAAATTTTATTTCATGATTCCGTCTAATAAACTAAGCATGACCTAAGAAAATTCCATAATGATATTTCTTCCAGATTAAAATCTGAGCCAAAATTTGACAAATCAGAAAAATATTCTATCCTCATTTCCATTTTTATTTTTTCGAAATTAAAAAATAGAAATAACACGAAAAAGAGCAACAAATGTAGAACTAAGAAAACAACTAAGAAAGAACAAGAGATAGGGAAAAGAACAATTTACCATTGAGCAAGAAAAATACATTTTTTTCTGTTTTTAAATTTTTAAATTTTTTTTTCTTTTTATTTCGAAAGTAGTTAAATTTCCTCAATATGGTTTTAGAATAATTTTCTAAAATTTGATTATCCTAAGTGTCTTAATTTCAGATGATATCTAAAATCAATTAGTTATGATAATCCTATATTTCGGATATTGATTGTCTAACTAGCAGAAAATAAGTGTTAGGTCTAAGGTCTAGGTTACTACCGTTACCTATCATAAGTATCTAGAATTTTGATCAGGAGTCCTAAATTCATTATGATATTTCCCCGGCAACGACGCCAAAAATCTGATGCGTTCCGTTCGATATGCTAAATAGGTGTTATTTTACCCTATGTTCATTATGAGTAATTAAGGACCGTGATTGACTAATTGTCACATTTAGTCTCTATGGTGTCACTTAATCAGCCAAAACCTAAGGCAGAGTACCTATCGTGTAGCTAGTCTGTTGGAAAGTATCTACGATTTTATTAAATAAATATCGTACTCCCAGGGAAGTGGTAACGGCTTAGTAGTAACTAGCCTTTATTCCTAACTCTTATCTTATAATCCAGTTATGTAATCTTCATCAATAATTTTGATGAGAGGGTGATTCATTCTCCACTAGGTTTATGTCTAACTGAACTTGAAAGTGTTTTATAGATGAGGTCCTGATTTTATGTTATACAGTTACTATACGTTGATTGACCTATATTCAAGTATTTTAGACATGTCTTGGCTTGGATTACAACTATGTTATGAGTCTAAAGGTGTACCACATCTGAGTTTCTATGCTACCGCCCCATCGTTAAGGGTAACGGCCCTACTCACGGCTCGGACAAAAGTCAGCAATGAACGCCCTATGTCACTTTGGGGATCATACTGCTCGTCTCATAACCGCCGGCATAACACTCTACTCAGCCTACCTAGACTACTTTCAACTAACAGGGTGTTCCGCAGATTATTTTATCTAGTATGGCAGACACCAATACTAATTGATGCCTGTTAAACTAAATAGGTTATGAATAGACCGTGGTTAGGAATTGTCTATAACCCTAATTTCAGTTTAAAAGAACGACAATAGACATGCATACATAATGAATATTTAAGCAGGTGGCCATTTCTACAAAAACATAATAACTTCAACATATATCACAAATATTTATAATAATCATAATCTGGTATTCAAAACTGTTATTTGGACAAACACAATAACGACATATAAGAGAGGGGCAGGGGGACCGATGCCATAAAGAAATCACCATTTACGAAGTCTCGCCGATGGAGCGTACTGTTGTATATGCCATTACTGGTTGACCCGACTCTACTCGCCAGAACCTTCGGAGGATGCTTCCTCAGCCTAGTAACTGGGCTTTACCTTAATACCCAGCTTAAGCCCAGCCCTGTGGACTGACTCTTCGAACGCCTAGAGCCCTCTTAGGATCTCCTAACAAAATCTCGGGTATTCTATGAATACCAGAAACGAACCTATCTATAGAAGCCTAAGATCTGAGACTATTTCTCAGAAACTAAAACAAAACACTAAAAAGAAAGAAAACTGAGATCTGAGTCTCTGAGTGAGTTGTGTACTAGAGAAGTGTACACTGGAAACCACTTAATGACTCAGATCGAGTGGAGAAGAATGATTTCAACTCCTGGAGGCCTGGGGTATTTATAGCAGCTTTCTGGAGTGAAAATCTCCAAAAATGTCGATGTGGGACTGATGCGATTCCGGTTGACGTGCTAAATAGGTGTTATTTTACCCTATGTTGATTATGAGTAATTAAGGACTGTGATTGACTAATTGTCACTTAATCAGCCAGAACCTAAGGTAGAGTACCTATCGTGTAGCTAGTCTGTTGGAAAGTATCTACGATTTTATTAAGTTAATTATCATACTCCCAGGGAAGTGGCAACGGCTTAGTAGTAACTAGCCTTTTATCCTAACTCCTATCTTATGGTCCAGTTATGCAATCTTCATCAAATACTTTGATGAGAGGGTGATTCATTCTCCACTAGGTTTAAGTCTAATTAATCCTAGAAGTGTTTTTATAGATGAGTCCTGATTCTATGTTATACTGTTCATATACGTTGATTGCCCTATATTCGAGTATTTTAGACATGTCTTGGCCTGGATTGCAACTATGTTCTGTGTCTAAAGGTTATCACATCTGAGTCTCTATGCTACCGCCCCATCGCCAAGGTAAACGGCCCTACTCACGGCTCGGACTAAAGTCAGCAATGAACGCCCTATGTCACTTTGGGGATCATACCGCTCGTCTCATAACCGCCGGCATAAAACTCTAATTAGCCTACCTAGACTACTTTCAACCAACAGGGTGTTCCGCAGATTATTTTATCTAGTATGACAGACACCAATACTAATTGATGTCTGTTAAACTAAACAGGTTATGAATAGACCGTGGTTAGGAATTGTCTATAACCTTAAAATTCAGTTTAAAAGAACGGCAATAGACATGCAGACATAATGGATATTTAAGCAGGTGGCCATTTCTAGAAAAACATAATATCTTCAACATATATCACAAATATTCATAAAAACATAATCTGGTATTCAAATCAGTATTTGGACAAACACAGTAACAACATATAAAGAGAGGGACATGGGGGACTGATGCCATAAAGAAATCACCCTTTACGTAGTCACGCCGTTAGAGCGTACTGCTATATATGCCTTACTGCTTGACCCGACTCTGCTCGTCAGAACCTTCGGAGGACTCTTCCTCAGCCTAGTAACTGGGCTTCACTTAACAACCCCGCTTAAGCCCAGCCCTGTGGACTGACTCTTCGAACGCCTTGAGCCCTCTTAGGATCTCCTAACGAAATCCAGGGTATTCTATGAATACCAAAAATGAACCTATCTATGTAATCCTAAGATCTGAGACTATTTCTCAGAAACTAAAACAAAACACTAACAAGAAAGAAAACTGAGATCCAAGTCTCTAAGTGAGTTGTGTACTAGAGAAGTGTACACTAGAAACCACTTAATGACTCAGATCGAGTGGAGAGGAATGATTTCAACTGCTGGAGGCCTGGGGTATTTATAGCAGCTCCCCAGGGTGATTTTTCATCAAAATTCGATGTGGGACTAGATCTGGGGGTTCGGGACGCCTGTCCCGGCGGTTTGACTGGGTCAGGACGCCTGTCCCGGCGGTTTGACTTGGTCGGGACGCCCGTCCTGACCCTTTGACCAAGTCAACATTTCCAAAAATTGCATTTTTGCCCGAAAATTTGCTGTTTTCGTCTACTTTTCACATGACACTTCCAAAATCATAAAAACCGTGAAATTGAGTAAATAACAAACAATTAGGATCAATTTGCCCTCAATTTCACCCGAAATCATACATAAAAACATGCTAAAAAAGTGATACGATTTTCGCGTATCATATAACCCCACACTTAGCTTTTTGCTTGTCCTCAAGCAAAGTCTACCTGAAGTTAGTGATTCTAAACCGTAGTGCAGTCACTTAAATTCCTAGTCATGTTTTTATTCCAAAAATTCTTCAGACAAGTCTTAACACAGGTCTGACTGGTTAGGTTGCTATGACAAGGTCTCAGATGTTTTTAGTAGCTTGTTATGATCAGGCAGAAAACAAATCAACAACTAGGTTGAACTTTTTCTTAGTCACAGGGTCTTCCTGATGTGTAGTGTGTGTACTAGTCTATACCAGATAGTCAACACAATGTACTCTTGTCCTAACTACTACCAGATAACACTTCGACCCATCGCTAGACATACTAACAACAGACAACTTTTTTAGTTTTGAGCTTCGGTGATCAGATTTTTAATGTTTTAGCATTTAGTTATTTTCTTTATAGATTCAGGGTATTTTGAGTCTGCTTAGAACACGTCAACTTCAACTACCCATGTAGCGAGTCCCACTCCGATGACTCCCAGATCTACACGACCTTAGGGCATCAGGCTTTAAGTTCCCCGAAGGAGTGGTGCTCGAGTAGCGAAGGCCGCAGGCAAACTATCCTCATTTGATTAACTTTCTTTTGTTTCTTTTCACTTTTAGCTCAGAGTCTCATCTAGTCATTCTAACTGCCAATATATCCACGATTGGTCTAATTTTATCTAGTTAAGTCTCGAACAGGCAATTGGCTGAGGTCTCTAATCCAAACAAAGTTGTGCTCAGTTATCAGGAATTCCATATTCCTAATCAATTAGTTCAGCAATAGTCATCAATTATCTCCTACTAACCATAACATACTACCTACATATCATAGACATAAGCAATTGTTTAACCAAGCATACTGCATTTAGAAGTCTGAAAGACGGAAAAATTTTGAAATTTTTTTGGAAGGGTGTGAAAATATGGGGAAAACAAGCAAAAGCATGCAAAAATTTTCTCAGCCTACTACAGTGCATCGTGCACTGCTACCCCACACTTAAGTCTGACACTGTCCTCAGTGTTCATGCATATCTAAACTACCCCACACTTATTTGAAGACAAGAAGAAATGAAAACAAAACAAAGAACTCTTACCCCACACTTATTTGACTAATTAAGGGTAAGAGAGAAAATAAAACAAGAAGGATAATGGAAATAACAAAACATAACACATAACAAAGAAAACAAAAGTAAAGGATCATGAGGATTAGAAAAACTCCCTTCATGTCGCGAGCAGAAGGGTCTTCTCTGGTCTGTCAATTGGCTCTTCACCTTAGCCATGTGCTATTGCTGAGGTGTTCTTGACTCTGTAAGCTCTAGATATTGGAACGGATGACATCAGCTTCGATCCTTCATCGTCGAGCTCTAGGTAGTGGCCTATTCATTGAATGACTCGAGCCCCACGGACTGCTTTCTCGACTCATTTGTAAGATTTCTCACAATCATAGCAACGTGTCCAGGAGGAACGTGTCTAGGAATGAGATTTCTTGAGATTTGTGTGCCTTCTTGCCAATGTTAGTAAAGGTATTGCATGCAAGTCTCGAATGGAAGAAAAGATACTTGAAGTTTTGGCGAAGCTGTGGTGGTAGAGGGCTCAAGTTGTGTAGATCTGGGCCCAAGTATTTGAGACTTCCTCGGGGAAGTTTCTCACAGCTGATTGGTATGCAGGGAATGCAAGCTCCTCCATTGCTATGCTCCCGACACAATGCCAAATTCCTCTATATCTGTCGACCGTTCGTTACCACTTGGTAGATCACTTGCTTGCACTAGTCTGGCTTTAATTGTTGTCAGTATCTCATCTGTTGATTCTGTGGGTAGGGGTTTTGCTGTGGTGGTATCTTTTGAAAGTTTCCAGCTTCCGAATTATTCCTCAGCTAAGTCCCGTATCATTCCTCCAGCTGGAATTGTATGCATTTCCCATTGGAGTAGCATTCTGCAGTAACCTGCTCCTACCTCTATTTGGAATGGTTCGTATTTCATTCCCATAGCAATCCCTGCTAGAGTGTGGTACTTGGCAGACTTCACAGATTTGATACACAGGCTGAACGTTTCTTCCTAAGACATTGGCACTCTGAATCTGGAAAACAACTTCTCATAGAATCTGCACATGACTTTAACATCATTAGTAGGTAATGCCTGTGGTTTAGGCTATTTTTGAAAAGTGTTCCACAACTACTATGATGAAAATAGTTCATAGGAAGAAAAGAAAAGGAATTAATCAGTACCCTGGTTATAAGAGATTTTAGTATTCTGTATACCCTGCTGGGGTAGGCGATCTCTGGAAGAGGTGTTACCTATTATTTGGCAAGCATCGTAGGACTGTATCAGAGATACAAAATCCCTGAATGTGGTGGGTCAACAAGATCCTGCTTTCAATACTTTCCGGACAGTGTTGATAGTAGTCAATTGGTCTCCCGTAGATTCTTTAGGGCAATGCTCCAAAATATTGTGTCCTTCATCTTCTGAGACACATCTTCTGATCAACTGATCTGCAAAAATTTGAAATAGAAGAGAAACTGCCCAGTAGTAATATTTCAAATCAGCAAAGAATTTCTTCTTTTGCTGATATAGTCATATCACTTGGAACTTATTCAGTGACTAGATAATTTGCAATAAACCACAGATGAGAATTATTATACATAGCAAACAATGCAAATAAATTTTCATCCAAAAATTTATCAGTATTACACTAGCCTCTAACTCGGGGTTTTCTAATCTTGACCAATTGTTTGCTTTCTAGATTTTTCAACCCTTTTTCTTATCCCTTTATTCTATATCAAGTTCAAGTAACAATAAAACTTAACTTAATCAAGTATGGTTCAGCATTAGTTTTATTGAACACAGATATCTTGTAGTGATCAGTGTCACCTATTGTTTCTAGACAAGACTAGATAAGATCGGAATTTATTATGCATGAACTTTCTTATCATTTTTCTGTCCTAAAACAATTCTTACTACATCATTACATCATATATTCATTCAAAAAGCAGATTTCATTCAGGCGATGCCATAATGGGTGCAGTAATTCCTTTTGGTTTAAAAGATCTCATGCAATTATCAGCAAAACAAAAGGAACATCCTTTTTTCAATAGAATATTCAAAGGTCTGGCTATTAAGGAAATATTATTTCATAACTCGTCCTAATAAAGCCGGTATGACTCTAAGAAAATTCTAAAATGGAATTTCTTCCCGATAAAAATCTAAGCCAAAATTTTACAACTCAGAAGAAAATATATTTCTTCCTCATTTCCATTTTTATTTCTTAGAAAAAGAGCAACAAATGTACAACTAAGAAAAAACAAGAGATAGGGAAAAGAACAACTTACCATTGAGCAAGAAAAATACAGTCTTTTTGGATTTTAAATTTTTAACATTTTTTTTCTTTTTATGTTTAATTTCGAAAGCCATTAAATTCCCTCAATATGGTTTTAGAATAATTTTCTAAAATTTGATTATCATAAGTGTCTTAATTCCAGATAATATCTAAAATTAATTAGTTATGATAACCCTATATTTCGGAAATTGATTGTCTAACTGGCATAAGACAAGTGTTGGGTCTAAGGTCTAGGTTACTACCGTTACCTATCATAAGTCTCTAGAATTTTGATTAGGAATCCTAAATTCATTATGATATTTCCCCGGCAACGGCGCCAAAAATCTGATGCGATTCCGGTTGACGTGCTAAATAGTTGTTATTTTACCCTATGTTGATTATGAGTAATTAAGGACTGTGATTGACTAATTGTCACATTTAGTCTCTATGGTGTCACTTAATCAGCCAGAACCTAAGGTAGAGTACCTATCGTGTAGCTAGTTTGTTGGAAAGTATCTACGATTTTATTAAGTTAATTATCATACTCCCAGGGAAGTGGCAACGGCTTAGTAGTAACTAGCCTTTTATCCTAACTCCTATCTTATGGTCCAGTTATGCAATCTTCATCAAATACTTTGATGAGAGGGTGATTCATTCTCCACTAGGTTTAAGTCTAATTAATCCTAGAAGTGTTTTATAGATGTGTCTGATTCTATGTTATACTGTTCCTATACGTTGATTGACCTATATTCGAGTATTTTAGACATGTCTTGGCCTGGATTGCAACTATGTTTGTGTCTAAAGGTTACCACATCTGAGTCTCTATGCTACCGCCCCATCGCCAAGGTAAACGGCCCTACTCACGGCTCGACTAAAGTCAGCAATGAACGCCCTATGTCACTTTGGGGATCATACCGCTCGTCTCATAACCGCCGACATAAAACTCTACTCAGCCTACCTAGACTACTTTCAACCAACAGGGTGTTCCGCAGATTATTTATCTAGTATGGCAAACACCAATACTAATTGATGTCTGTTAAACTAAACAGGTTATGAATAGACCGTGGTTAGGAATTGTCTATAACCTTAAAATTCAGTTTAAAAGAACGGCAATAGACATGCAGACATAATGGATATTTAAGCAGGTGGCCATTTCTAGAAAAACATAATATCTTCAACATATATCACAAATATTCATAAAAACATAATCTTGTATTCAAATCAGTATTTGGACAAACACAGTAACAACATATAAAGAGAGGGACATGGGGGACTGATGCCATAAAGAAATCACCTTTACGTAGTCACGCCGTTGGAGCGTATGCTATATGCCTTACTGCTTGACCCGACTCTTCTCGTCAGAACCTTCGGAGGACGCTTCCTCAGCCTAGTAACTGGGCTTTACTTAACAACCCAGCTTAAGCCCAGCCCTGTGGACTGACTCTTCGAACGCCTCGAGCCCTCTTAGGATCTCCTAACGAAATCCCGGGTATTCTATGAATACCAAAAATGAACCTATCTATGTAATCCTAAGATCTGAGACTATTTCTCAGAAACTAAAACAAAACACTAACAAGAAAGAAAACTGAGATCCGAGTCTCTGAGTGAGTTGTGTACTAGAGAAGTGTACACTAGAAACCACTTAATGACTCAGATCGAGTGGAGAGGAATGATTTCAACTGCTGGAGGCCTGGGGTATTTATAGCAGCTCCCCGGGGTAATTTTTCATCAAAAATTTGATGTGGGACTGGATTTGGGGGTTCGGGACGCCCATCCCGAGTCCTGGACGCCCGTCCCGAGTCCTGGACGCCAGTCCCGGCAGTTTGACTAGGTCGGGACGCATGTCCCGGGTTCGGGACGCCCGTCCTGACCCTTTGACCAAGTCAACATTTCCAAAAATTGCGTTTTTGCCCCAAAATTTGCTGTTTTCGTCTACTTTTCACCTGACACTTCCAAAATCATAAAAACCGTGAAATTGAGTAAATAACAAATAATTAAGATCAATTTGCCCTCAATTTCACCCGAAATCATACATAAAAACATGCTAAAAAGTGATACGATTTTCGCGTATCAGGGACAACTTCTGGTGCTTCGGGATGCCCGTCCTGGATTGGGACGCCCATCTTGGTGGTTTGACTGGATCGGGACGCCCGTCCCGGACCGTTGACCAAGTCAGCATTTCCAAAAATTGCATTTTTACCCCAAAATTTGCTGTTTTCGTCTACTTTTCACCTGACACTTCCAAAATCATAAAAACTGTGAAATTAAGATCGATTTACTCTCAATTTCACCCTAAAACATATATAAAAACATGCTAAAAAGGTGATACGATTTTCGCGTATCACCCTACCTGCAGAATCAACAGATGAGATACTGGCAACAATTAAAGCCAGACTAGTGCAAGCAAGTGACCTACCAAGTAGAATCGAACGGTCGTCAGATATAGAGGAATTTGGCGTTGTATCAGGAGCATAGGAATGGAGGAGCTTTCATCCCCTGCATACCAATCAACTATGAGAAACTTCCCCGAGAAAGTCTCAAATACTTGGGCCCAGATCTACACCACTGGAGCCTCCTACCACCACGGCTTTGCCAAAGCTTCAGGTATCTTTTCTACCATTCGGAACTTGCATTCAATACCTTAACTGACATTGGCAAGTAGGTACACCAATCAAAAGAAGTCTCATTCCTAGACACGTTCCTTCTGGACACGTTGCTACAATTACGAGAAACTTTGCAAATGATTCGAGGAAATAGTCCTTGGGGCTTGAGTCATTCATCAAATGGATAGGCCACTACCTGGAGCTCGACATAGAAGGATCGGAGCTGACGTCATCCGTTCCAATATCTAGAGCTTGCAGAGTCAAGAACACCTCAGCAATAGCACATGGCTAAGGTGAAGAGCCAATTGATAGATCAGAGAAGACCCTTCTACTCGAGACATGAAGGGAGTTTTTCTAATCCTCATATTCCTTTACTTTTATTTTATTTGTTTTGTGTTCTGTTTTGTCATTTCTATTATCCTTCTTGTTTTGTTGCTTTATTTTCTCTCTTACCCTTAGTTAGTCGAATAAGTGTGGGGTAAGAGTTTTGTTTTTTATTCTTCTTGTTTTCAAATAAGTGTGGGGTAATTTAGATATGCATGAACACTGAGGACAATGTCAGACTTAAGTGTGGGGTAGCAGTGCACGGTGCACTATAGTAGTTTGACAAAACTTTTTGCATGATTTTGCATGTTTTCCCCGTATTTTCACACCCTTCCAAAATTTTTCATTCTTTCAGACTTCAAAATGCAATATGATTGGTAAAACATTTCTGATGTCTATGATATGTGTGTAGAATGTTATGATTAGTAGGAGACAATATGATGACTATCTTGAACTTATTGATTAGGAATAGGGAATTCATGATAATTGAGCACAACTTAGTCTGGATTAGAAACCTCAGCCAATTACCTTTTCAAAACTTAACTAGATAAAATTAGATCAGTTGTGGATGTATTGACAATTAGAATGACTAGATGAGGCTCTGAGCTAAAAGTGAAAAGAAAAAAAAAGAGTTAATTAAATAGGGTAGTTTGTTAGCGGCCTTTGCTACTCGAGCACCACTCCTTAGGGGAACTTAAAGCCTGATGCCCTAAGGACGTGTAGGTCTGGGAGTCATCGGAGTGGGACTCGCTACATGGGTAGTTAAAGTTGACGTGTTAAAGCAGACTCAAAATACCCTGGAAAATCTATAAAAGAAAAAAAATCAATAAATGCTAAATAATTAAAAATCTGATCACTAAGGCTCAGAACTCAGAAAGTTGTCTGTTGTTTGTATGTCTAGTGACGGGTCGAAGTGTTATCTGGTAGTAGTTAAGATGAGAGTATATTGTGTTGACTATCTGGTCTAGACTAGTACACACACTACACATCAGGAAGACCTTGTGACTGAGAGAAGAGTTCAATCTAGTTGTTAAGTTGTTAAACCTGCTAAATCATAATAATCTACTAGAGACATTTGAGACCTTGTCATAGCAACCTAACCAGCCAGACCTGTGTTGTAGATTGTCTAAATAATTTTTGGAATAAAAACATGACTAGAAAATTTAAGTGACTGCACATATGATTTAAAATCACTAACTTCAGGTAGACTTTGCTTGAGGACAAGCAAAAAGCTAAGTGTGGGTTTATCTGATATGCATAAATTATATCACATTTTTAGCATGTTTTTAGGCATAATTTAGGGTGAAATTGATAGGAAATCGGTCTTAATTGATTGTTATTAACGCATGTGAAAAGTAGAAGAAAATGGCAAATTTTGGGGCAAAACCGCAATTTTTCAGAAGTTCAGACGTCGGGGTGGGCGTCTTGACCTGGTCAATAGGCCAGGACGGGCGTCCCGGATGCCTGGTCAAAGTCCCACATCGAAATTCTTGGAAACATTCACTCCAGAAAGCTGCTATAAATACCCCAGGCCTTCCACAGTTGAATTCATTCTTCTCCACTCGATTTGAGTCATTTAGTGACTTCAAATGTACATTTTCCTCGAGTACATAAGTCACTTAGAGACTCGGGTTCAGTAGAAGTTTATTTTTCTTAGATAGTGTCTCGTTTTATTTGTTTCTGAGAATTAGTCTCAGATCCTAGGATACGATAGATAGGTTCATTTTTGGTATTCATAGAATACCCAGGATTTCGTTAGGAGATCCTAAGAGGGCTCTAGGCGTTCAAAGAGTCAGTCCACAGGGCTGGGTTTAAGCTGGGTATTAAGGTACAGTCCAGCTACTAGGCTGAGGAAGCATCCTCCGAAGGTTCTGTCGAGCAGAGTCAGGTCGAGCTGTCCAGCATATACAAGCAGTTGCTCCATCGGCGAGACTAAGTAAAGGGTGAATTCTTTATGGCATCAGTCCCCATGTCCCTCTCTTTATATGTTTGTATTGTGATTGTCCAAATATTAATTATGTTTAGTGGATTATGATTCTATGAGTATTTGTTATGCATATTGACGTTCTTATGATTTTCTGGAAATGGCCACCTGCTTAATATTCATTATGTCTGCATGTCTAATGTAGTTTCTTTTAAACTGAATTTAGGGTTATAGAGAATTCCTAACCACGGTCTATTCATAACCTATTTAGTTTAACATGCATCAATTAGTATTGGTGTATGCCATATTAGATAAAATAACCTACAGAACACCCTGTTTGTTAGAGTAGTCTAAGTAGGCTGAGTTGTGTCTTTATGCCGGCGTTAGGGCGAGCGGCATGATCCCCTAAGTGACATAGGGATTTCATGGATGCCTTTAGCTCGAACCGTGAGTAGGGCCGTCAATGGCGATGGGGCAGTTTATCAGTTGACTCAGATGTGGTACACCTTTAGACTCAGTATATAGTTGCAATCCAGGCCAAGACATGTCTAAAATACTCGAAGATAGTTCAATCAACATGTAGGAACAGTATAACATAGAGTCAGGACATTATCTGTAGAACACTTTTAGGCTTAAATAGACTTAATCATAGTGGAGAATGAATCACCCTCTCATCAAAGATATTGATGATCGATTGCATAACTGGATCATTAGATAATAGTTAGGGTAAGAGGATAGTTACTACTAAGCCGTTACCACTTCCCTTAGGTTCTTATTGATTAAGTGACAACAATTGAATGCTAAAGTGACAGTTAGTAAAACTCAGTCCTTAATTACTCATAATCGACATAGGTAAATAAAGCCTATCTTTTAGCATACCAATCGGAACGCATCATTGAGGACTAGCAAAAAGCTAAATGTGGGGTTATATGATATGCATAAATCATATAACTTTTTATCATGTTTTTAGGAACAATTTAGGGTGAAATTAATGTTAAATCGTTCTTAATTGATTGTTATTAACTCAATTTCACAGTTTTTGTGATTTTGGAAGTGTCAGGTGAAAAGTAGAAGAAAATGGCAAATTTTGGGGGAAAAACGTGATGGGCGTCCCGAACCCAGGACGGGCGTCCAGGACATGGGACGGCCGTCCTGACCTAGTCAACAGGCCAAGACGGGCGTCCCAAATCCAGGACGGGTGTCCCGAGCCCCAGTTCAGAATCCCACATCAATATTTGAAGAGAAATTCACCCAGTTCCCCTACTATAAATACCCAGGAATTCCTCAATTGAAATTATTCCTCTCTATTCGATCTGAGTCATTTAGTGACTTCATGTATACAGTTTTCCATAGTATACAAGTCACTTAGTGTTCTCAGGTTTTAGTATAGGTTTATTTATATTCTTAGAGAGTGTCTAGTGTTCTCTGTTTCTGAGAGCCTGTCTCAGATCCTAGGATACGACCAGATAGGTTCGTTTTCGATATTCATAGAATACCCGGGGTTTCATTAGGAGATCCTAAGAGGGCACTAGGCATTCGAAGAGTCAGTCAACAGGGCTGTGCTTAAGCTGGGTATTAAGGTAAAGTACAGTTACTAGGCTGAGGAAGCAGTCCAACATATACAAACAAGTGCTCCATCATCGGACTACGTAAAGGGTAAATACTTTATGGCATCGGTCCCCTTGTCCCTCTCTTTATATGTCTGTACTGTGTTCGTCCAAACATTAATTATGAATATTGAATTATGATTACATGAATATGTGTTATGCATGTTGAAGTACTTTATGATTTTCCGGAAATGGTCACCAGCTTAACTTTCATTATATCTGCATGTCTAATGTAGTTTCTTTTAAACTAAATGTAGGGTTATAGACAACTCCTAACCATGGTCTAATCATAACCTGTTTAGTTTAACAGGCATTAATTTAGGACTTTCCCGTCGGAAAGCATTAATGTCTGCCATATTAGATGAAATAACCTATAAATCACCATGTTTGTTAGAGTAATCTAAGTAGGTTGAGTTTGTGTGTGTATGCCGGCATTAGGGCGAGCGGCATGATCTCCTAAGTGACATAGGACTTTCATGAATGTCTTTAGCTCGAACCGTGAGTAGGGCCGTCAATGGCGATGGGGCGGTTTATCAGGTAACTCAGATGTGGTACACCTTTAGACTCAGTACATAATTGCAATCTAGGCCAAGATATATCTAAAATACTCGAAGATAGGTCAATCAACATGTAGGAACAGTATAACATAGGATCAGAACATTATATGTAAAACACTTTTTAGGCTTAGATAGACTTAAACCTAGTAGAGAATGAATCACCCTCTCATCAAAGATTTTGATGAAAGATTGCATAACTGGATCATAAGATAAGAGTTTTAGTAAGAGGATAGTTACTATTAAGCCGTTAACACTTCCCTGGGAGTACGAAATTAATCTAATTTAAATCGTAGATACTTTCCAACAGACTGCTACACGATAGGTACTTTGCCTTAGGTTCTGATTGATTAAGTGATAGTATAGAGACTAAATGTGACAATTAGTCAGGCTAAGTCATTAATTACTCATAATCAACATAGGGTAAAACAACATCTATTTTAGTATATCAGTCGGAACGCATCAGTACACCTGTAGAATCAGTACATAATTGCAATCTAGACCAAGATATATCTAAAATACTCGAAGATAGGTCAATCAACATGTAGGAACAATATAACATAAAATCAGAACATTATTTGTAAAACACTCTTTTAGACTTAAATAGATTTGAACCTAGTGGAGAATGAATCACCCTCTCATCAAAGAATTTGATGAAGGATTGCATAACTTTATCATAAGATAAGAGTTAGGGTAAGAGGATAGTTACTACTAAGCCGTTACCACTTCCCTGGGAGTACGATAATTGATTTAAATAAAATCGTAGATACTTTCCAACAGACTAGCTACACGATAGGTACTTTGCCTTAGGTTCGGATTGATTAAGTGACAGCATAGAGACTAAATGTGACAATTAGTCATTCTAAGTCCTTAATTATTCATAATCAACATAGGGTAAAATAACACCTATTTTAGCATATCAGTCGGAACGCATTAGTGTCTCAGGATCTTAGAATACGACTACATAGGGTGCGTTTCTGGTATTCATAGAATACCCAGGATTTTGTTAGGAGATCCTAAGAGAGCAATAGGTGTGCGAAGAGTTAGTCAACAGGGCTTTGCTTAAGTCCGGGACATAAGGTAAAGCAATAGCTGCTAGGTTGAGGAAGCGTTCTCCGAAGGTTCTGTCGAGCAGAGTCGGGTCAAGCAGTCCATGATATACTAGTAGTTGCTCCATCAGCGGACCTAATAAAGGGTGAATACTTTATGGTGGTAGTCCCCTTGTCCCTCTATATATATTATGTACTGTGTTTGTCCAAAAACATATTTGAATATTAAATTATGATGTTATGAATATTTGTTTTGCATGCTGAAGATATTTACATTTTTTCGAAAAGGTCACCAACTTAATTATCATTATGACTGTATGTCTATTTTCTCTTTTAAATTAGATGAACGGTTATAGACATTTCCTAACCACGGTCTAATCATAACCTGTCTAGTTTGATAGGCCTTAATTTAGGGCTTTGTGTGAGGACAGAAGCATTAAGGTCTGTCATATTAGATAAAATAACCTATAGATCACCATGTTTGTTAGAGTAGTTTAATGAGGCTGAGTTCGTGTGTTTATGCCGGTGTTAGGGCTAGCGACATGATCTCTTGAGTGACACAGGACTTTCATGGATGTCTTTAGCTCGAACCGTGAGTAGGGTCGTCAATGACGATGGGGCGGTTTATCAGATAACTCTGATGTGGTACACAAGTAGAATCAATATAGAATTGCAATCTAGACCAAGATATATCTAAAACACTCGAAGATAGGTCAATCAACATGTAGAAACAATATAACATACATCAGAACACTGTCTGTAAAATACTCTTGCATGCTTAATAAACTTAAATCTTGTGTAGAATGGATCACCCTGTCACCAAAGATATTGATGAATGATTGCATAACTAGATAATAAAATGAGAGTTAGGGTAAAAGGATAGTTGCTACTAAGCCGTTACCACTTCCCAGGGAGTACAATAAATTCTTAAATTAAAATCGTAGGTACTTTCCAACAGACTAGCTACACGATAGGTACTCCGCCTAAGGTTCTAATTGATTAAGTGACAATATAGATGCTAAATGTGACAATTAGTAATTCTAAGTCCTTAATTATTCATAATCAATATAGGGTAAATAAAACCTATTTTTAGCATATCAATCGGAACTTGATGCGGTTTCCGACCGACGTGCTAAATAGGTGTTATTTTACCCTATGTTGATTATGAATAATTAAGGACTGTGAATTAACTAATTGTCACATTTAGTCTATGGTGTCACTTAATCAGCCAGAACCTAAGGCAGAGTACCTATCGTGTAGCTAGTCTATTGGAAAGTATCTACGATTTTATTAAATAATTATCGTACTCCCAGGGAAGTGGCAACGGCTTAGTAGTAACTAGCCTTTTATCCTAACTCCTATCTTATGATCCAGTTATGCAATCTTCATCAAATACTTTGATGAGAGGGTGATCCATTCTCCACTAGGTTCAAGTCCAATTAATCCTAAAAGTGTTTTAAAGATGAGTTCTGATTCTATGTTATACTGTTACTATACATTGATTGACCTATATTCGAGTATTTTAGACATGTCTTGGCCTGGATTGCAACTATGTTCTGTGTCTAAAGGTTACCACATCTGAGTTTCTACGCTACCGCCCCATCGTTAAGGGTAACGGCCCTACTCACGGCTCGGACTAAAGTCAGCAATGACCGCCCTATGTCACTTTGGGGATCATACTGCTCGTCTCATAACCGCCGGCATAATACTCAACTCAGCCTACCTAGACTACTTTCAACCAACAGGGTGTTCCGCAGATTATTTTATCTAGTATGGCAGACATCAATACTAATTGATGTCTGTTAAACTAAACAGGTTATGAATAGACCGTGGTTAGGAATTGTCTATAACCCTAATTTCAGTTTAAAAGAACGGCAATAGACATGCAGACATAATGGATATTTAAGCAGGTGGCCATTTCTAGAAAAACATAATAACTTCAACGTATATCACAAATATTCATAAAAACATAATCTGGTATTCAATCAGTATTTGGACAAACACAATAACAACATATAAGAGAGGGACAGGGGGACCGATGCCATAAAGAATTCACCCTTTACGAAGTCTCGCCGATGGAGCGTACTGCTGTATATGCCGTATTGCTTGACCCGACTCTGCTCGTCAGAACCTTCGGAGGACGCTTCCTCAGCCTAGTAGCTGGGCTTTACTTAACAACCCGGCTTAAGCCCAGCCCTGTGGACTGACTCTTCGAACGCCTCGAGCCCTCTTAGGATCTCCTAACGAAATCCCGGGTATTCTAGGAATACCAGAAACGAACCTATCTATAGAAGCCTAAGATCTGAGACTATTTCTCAGAAACTAAAACAAACACTAATAAGAAAGAAAACTGAGATCCGAGTCTCTGAGTGAGTTGTGTACTAGAAAATTGTACACTGGAAACCACTTAATGACTCAGATCGGAGAGGGATGAATTCAACTGCTGGAGGCCTGGGGTATTTATAGCAGCTTCCCGGAGTGAAAAATTCTGAAAAATTCGATGTGGGACAGCTTCTGGCGGCTCGGGACGCCCGTCCTGATTCGTTGACCAGGTTCGGGACGCCCGTCCTGGCGGTTTGACCGGGTCGGGACGCCCGTCCCGGACCTTTGACCGGGTCAACATTTCCAAAAAATTGCTTTTTGCCCAGAATTTGCTGTTTTCGTCTACTTTTCACCTGACACTTCCAAAATCATAAAAACCGTGAAATCAAGTAAATAGTAAACAATTAATGTCAATTTACTCTCAATTTCACATTAAAACATACATAAAAACATGCTAAAAATGTGATACGATTTTAGCGTATCAGATAACCCCACACTTAGCTTTTTGCTTGTCCTCAAGCAAAGTCTACATGGAGTTAGTGATTTTAAACCGTAGTGCAGTCACTTAAATTCCTAATCATGTTTTTATTCCAAAAATTCTTCAGACAATTCTTAACACAGGTCTGACTGGTTAGGTTGCTATGACAAGGTCTCAAATGTTTCTAGTAGCTTGTTATGATCAGGCAGAAAACAAATCAACAACTAGGTTGGACTTTTTTCTTAGTCACAGGGTCTTCCTGATGTGTAGTGTGTGTACTAGTCTAGACCAGATAGTCAACACAATGAACTTTATCTTAACTGCTACCAGATAATACTTCGACCTATCGCTAGACATACTGACAACAGATAACTTTCTGAGTTCTGAGCTTTGGTGATCAGATTTTTAATGTTTTAGCACTTAGTTATTTTCTTTATAGATTCAGGGTATTTCGAGTTTGCTTAGAACACGTCAACTTCAACTACCCATGTAGCGAGTCCCACTCCGATGACTCCCAGATCTACACGACCTTAGGGCATCAGGCTTTAATTCCCCGAAGGAGTGGTGCTCGAGTAGCGAAGGCCGCTGGCAAACTACCCTATTGTAATTAAGTTCTTTTCACTTTTAGCTCAGAGTCTCATCTAGTCATTCTAACTGCCAATATATCCACAACTGGTCTAATTTTATCTAGTTAAGTCTCGAATAGGCAATTGGTTGAGGTCTCTAATCCAGACAAGGTTGTGCTCAGTTATCAGGAATTCCCTATTCCTAATCAATTAGTCCAAGATAGCTATCGACTATCTCCTACTAACCATAACATACTACCTACATATCATAGACATAAGCAATTTGTTTAACCAAGCATACTGCATTTAGAAGTCTGAAAGACGGAAAAATTTTGAAAAAATTTTGGAAGGGTGTGAAAATACAGGGAAAACAAGCAAAAGCATGCGAAAATTTTTCAAACTGCTTCAAACTGCTACAGTGCACCGTGCACTGCTACCCCACACTTAAGTTTGGCACTGTCCTCAGTGTTCATGCATATCTAATTACCCCACACTTATTTGAAAACAAGAAATAAAACACAATTAAAAGATCCTTACCCCACACTTATTCAACTAACTACGGGTAAGAAGGAACATAGAAATAACAAAAACAAGAAATAAAATGAAAGAGATACTCCCTTAGTCTGTGAAGTCCACAGTTTGTTCGGACGAGTCAAACGGCTCTCTGTAAATCTTTAGGCGTTGTCCGTTTACTTTTTGAATAATGCCGTCGGAATCCATGATGTCACATGCTCCGAAAGGTGATACATTCGTGATTGTGAATGGTCCTGACCAGCAGCTACGCAGCTTTCCTGGGAACAATCTTAACCGTGAGTTGTATAGCAATACCTTATCTCCTGGTTCAAAATTCTTCTGGGTTCTGAGTCGCCTGTCATGCCGGAGTTTACTTGTCATCTTGAATTGGTGTGAGTTTTCATAGGCTTTGAGCCTCCACTCATCCAATTCATTGAGTTGTAGAATCCGGCGTTCCTTAGTTAAATTATCGTCGAGGTTGCATTTTTGTACCGCCCAATAAGCTCTGTGTTCAAGTTCAACTGGAAGGTGACATGCTTTTCCATAGACTAATCGATAGGGTGAGAATCCTGTAGTGGTCTTGTATGCTGTACGGAAGGCCCATAATGCATCCTCCAGTTTATTGGCCCAATCCTTACGGTTAACACCCACAGTCTTTTCTAAGATTCTCTTTATTCCCCTATTGGTTACCTCAGCCTGCCCATTGGTTTGAGGGTGGTAGGCTGTGGAAACGCGATGCTGAACTCCGTAATGATGAAGTACCTTCTGCAATTGAGAGTTGCAGAAGTGCGTACCTCGATCACTGATTAGGGCTTTTGGACATCCAAACCTGGCGAAAATCTGCTTAAGGAATCTGCATACAGCTCTAGAATCATTAGTAGGTAGGGCCTGTGCCTCAGGCCATTTTGAAAAATATTCTACAGCTACTATGATGTACTTCATACCAAAAGAGGGAGGAAACGGACCCATGAAGTCTATACCCCATATGTCAAATATTTCTACACTTTGGATTACCTGTTGGGGTAGACTGTCTCGAGAAGATATGGTTCCCGCTTTCTGACAGGCATCGCACGATCCTGTAAATGCTGCGGCATCTTTGAATATGGTAGGCCAGTAAAAGCCTGCTTCTAATACTTTTCGGGCGGTATTAGCTGCAGCTAAGTGACCGCCTGTTGGTCCGCAGTGACAATGTTCCAGAATTTGGAAACCTTCTTCTTGAGATACACACCTTCTGATCATCTGATCTGCACATATTTTAAATAGAAAAGGATCTTCCCAATAGTAATATTTCAGGTCAGCAAAGAATTTTTTCTTTGTTGAGCAGTGATATCACTAGGGAGAGTCCGGGCTGCCAAGTAATTTGCTATATCTGCAAACCAAGGGGGTGAGAAGACAGCAAACAATGTACATAAATTCTCATCCGGGAATTTGTCAGATATGATTGTTTCATCAATGGCTTCTAGGGTCGGATTTTCCAGCCTAGACAAGTGGTCTGCGGCTAAGTTTTCTGCCCCTTTCTTATCCCGAATTTCTATGTCAAATTCTTGAAGCAATAAAACCCATCTAATCAATCTTGGTTTTGCGTCGGTTTTATTGAACAAGTATTTTAGTGCAGAATGATCAGTATAAACAATAGTTTTAGATAGGACTAGATAAGATCGAAACTTATCAAAAGCATATACTACTGCTAATAATTCCTTTTCTGTCGTAGTGTAATTTTCCTGAGCATCAGTTAAGGTTTTACTAGCATAATATATTACATGAAACTTCTTATCATGTCTTTGTCCTAAAACTACTCCTACTGCATAGTCACTAGCATCACACATAAGCTCAAAAGGTAAACTCCAGTCAGGTGACGTCATGATAGGTGCAGTAGTTAAGAGTTCCTTAAGTCTATTAAAAGCTTTTAGACATTTCTCATCAAAGACAAATGGAACATCTTTTCCGAGTAAATTGGTCAACGGCCTGGCTATTAATGAAAAATCTTTTATGAACCTACGATAAAAGCCAGCGTGTCCCAAAAAACTTCTAACGGCTCTCACATTTTTGGGAGGAGGTAGTTTTGAAATAACTTCAATTTTTGCCTTGTCTACTTCCATACCTAGGTGTGAGATCTTATGTCCTAAGACGATTCCCTCTTTTACCATGAAGTGGCATTTTTCCCAATTTAAAACCAGGTTAGATTTTATACAACGTTTCAACATTAACTCCAAGTTCTTTAGACAAACCTCAAATGAATTACCAAAAACAGAAAAGTCATCCATGAATACTTCCATAGATTTTCCTAACATGTCCTCAAAGATGGCAGTCATACAACGTTGAAATGTAGCAGGTGCATTACACAAACCAAAAGGCATCCTTCTATATGCAAATGTTCCAAAAGGGCATGTGAATGTAGTTTTATGCTGGTCCTCAGGGGAAATAGGAATTTGAAAATAACCAGAAAACCCATCAAGAAAGCAATAAAACATGTGTCCAGATAATCTTTCTAACATTTGGTCAATAAAAGGAAGGGGAAAGTGATCTTTTCGTGTGGCCGTATTTAATTTTCTATAGTCTATGCATACACGATGACCAGTTACAGTTCTTGTAGGGATTAGTTCATTATGCTCATTCCTAACAACTGTTATACCGCCTTTCTTAGGTACTACCTGCACCGGGCTTACCCACTCACTATCCGAGATAGGGTAGATAAGTCCTGCATCTAACAGTTTAATGACTTCTTTCTTAACAACATCACACACATTAGGATTCAACCTCCTTTGAGGTTGCACACATGGCTTATACATTTTCTAGAAGAATCTTATGCGAACAAAAGCTTGGATTAATACCTGGGATATCCGCAATTTTGTAGGGCAAAGGCTCTTCTAGCTTTCTGCACATGTCCACAGTCAGCTTCCTTTGTTCTGCAGTCAGATCAGCTGCAAGAATAATGGGAAGTTTCTTGTTGTCATCTAGGAATTCGTAGCACAGATGAGTGGGTAGTTCCTTCAGTTCCAAGTCTGGTGGATCTTCAAACGAGGTTCGCTCTTTCTTCATCTCATCATCACCTATCTCAGTGAAACTATCAGAAGTAATTTCATTTTCAGAAGAGCTAAGTTCAGACTCCTCTAATTCTAGGGAGTCCTCACTTAGAACTTGATAGTTTGAGCATAGGTTTGTCACGTTAATTGCAATCAAGTGTTCCATGGCATCCACACAAAAGCAAGTATCATCTAAATGCATGGGATACCTAAGGGTTTCATTTAAATCGAAAGTGATGTCATCATTTCCTACTCTTAACTTGATTTGACCATTACTGACGTCTATTAATGCTTTTGAGGTAGCTAGAAATGGTCGACCTAGGATCAGGGGCACTCCTCCTTCCCCATTCATGTCCATGACAACGAAATCCACAGGAAATACAAATTTTCCGACCTTTACTAAGAGATCTTCAATTATTCCCTTGGGGATTTTGACTGTCCTATCTGCAAGTTGTATGCACATCCTAGTCGTTTTCAAATCATGCAATCCTAATTTATCAAATAAACTAGATGGCATAAGATTAATACTAGCTCCTAAGTCTGCTAATGCATGCATGTTAGTAATATTTCCAATTGTACATGGCAAGGTAAAACAACCAGGATCTTTCTGTTTAGACGGTAGTTTATTCAACAGAACCGCCGAACATTCTTCATTAAGAACCACCTTGTCCATGTCAAATTTTCTTTTATTACTAACAACTTCTTTTAAAAACTTAGCATACTTTGGCATTTCAGAAATAACATCAAGTAAAGGTAAATTAACATGAATCTGACTAAAATTCCTAAGAAACTTTTCAAATTGCTCCTTATCTTTATTGTGCATAAGTCTGGCAGGGTAAGGTACTTTTGGCCGGTACTCAGGAATAAACTCCGTCTTCCCTTTCCTTGCTACTTCGATCTCGACATCCGTCGGCGTTGGGTCCTTGGAGCCTTCTTCTGGTTCCTGCACAAGAATAGGAGGGTCAGATGGTTTGGGTGGAGATGGAGATAGAATTTTACCAGATCTTAGAGTGATGGTCTTGCATTCAGTTTGAGGGTTGGTCTCAGTGTTGCTTGGTAGCGTTCCCTGGGACCTGTGAGAGAAATGGGTGGATAGTTGACCCATCTGCCTCTCTAAAGTTTGTATAGCAGCTTGTGTGTTTCTGATTGTTTGCTCGGTCTGCTTCTGTCTATTCTCGTTCTGCTGGATTCTTTCTGCGTGAGCTTCCTGATCTTTCTGTTGGACTCTATCATTTCCTTGTTGGAGTCGGAAATGCTCTTCAGCATGTCTCTAAATTCTTGCATGGGATCAGCTGGAACGATGTAGTTCCTTGGTGCAGGCAGAGCAACTTGCTGATTCTGCGGATATGGCAGCTGCTGAGGTACTCTTTTCTGGAAGTTAGTAGCCCCGGGATTGTTTCTCCAGCTAAATCCCGGATGGTTCTTCCAAGTGGGATTGTAGGTATTTCCTATAGGAGCAGAATTTACTGCGTCCACTTGTTCCATCTCTTCTGGGACAGTTAATATCCCATTACCATAACAATCCCCACTGAAATGTGGTCCTTGGCAAAACTCGCAGACTTGGTATACTGACTGAATTTTTCCCTTGTTGGAAAGCATTCAGCTGATTAGTAATGCTGGCCTTCAGTGCCTCAAATTGATCATCAGTGGAGGCAACGACCGCATTTACTGGTTGCTTCTTAGCTCGGCCACTTGTGCGCCAATTCTTGCTGTTCCTGTAGAGTCTCTCCAGAGCGTTTCTAGCATCTACATCACTCATTCCATTGAAACCGCTCTGAGGATTGAGTCCATCGAGAATTTGCTTACCCATGTCTGACATACCCCCGTAAAATTGCTGAATCAGCAATGCCTCGGTAAGTCCATGTTGGGGGCAGAGCCTGAGTAGCTCCTTGAATCTGTCCCAAGCTTCGATCACTGTCTCATCAGCAGCTTGAGTGAAACTAGACAGAGCCCTTCGATATTCTAGGACTCTTGCTGCAGAGTAGTACTCTTCTAGGAAGGCTTTGCTTAACTCGTCCCAGAGGTGATGGAGTTAGTAGGTAGCTGGGCCAACCATCTCTTAGCTCTGTCCCTAAGTGAGTAGGGAAAAGGTTGAGTTTAGTTATTTCTGCAGTATGATCTCCCTTGAGGCCTTCGCAGAGAGAAGAGAAATCAGATAGGTGTTCCAGCGGATTCTCGGCTGCAGTTCCTCCAAACTGAACTCGATTTATAATCAGCTGGATCACATTCGGTTTCAGATCATAGCGAGGGTTCCCAGGGATTCGGATGGCAGATGAGACTGGGATATGTCTGTGGCTGGATGTAGGATTCAAGGGTAGGTCTTTCAGCAGCCATTTCTGTTCTTCGCCTATTAGCTGTGCGAATGATTCGTTCAGGATTTTCAACTGGTGTTTCAAGGTTAGCTTCTGAAGATCGAGTCATGCAACTACAGAGAAGAACACGTTTTAGCCTGAGCAAACTGGTTAGTGAGGTTACAGGGAGAGTGAAAACTAAAGAAAAACTTGGAAGAAAGAGAAAACAAAACAAAACAACTATTCACAGGGAGAAAACACAAAGGATAGGGAAAAGAGAATAACTTACCGTTAAACAAGAAAAAGTACAATTTTTTTCGGATTTTTAGATTTTAAAAAAAAAAATTTTCTTTTAATATTTTGAAAGCAATTAAATTCCCTCAATATGGTTTTAGAATAATTTTCTAAAATTTGATTATCCTAAATGTCTTAATTCCAGATAACATCTAAAATTAATTAGTTATGATAATCCTATATTTCGGAACTGATTGTCTAACTGGTATAACATAAGTGTTAGTCTAAGGTCTAGGTTACTACCGTTACCTATCATAAGCCTCTAGAATTTTGATCAGGAATCCTAAATTCATTATGATATTTCCCCGGCAACGGCGCCAAAAATCTGATGCGGTTTCCGACCGACGTGCTAAATAGGTGTTATTTTACCCTATGTTGATTATGAATAATTAAGGACTGTGAATTAACTAATTGTCACATTTAGTCTATGGTGTCACTTAATCAGCCAGAACCTAAGGCAGAGTACCTATCGTGTAGCTAGTCTATTGGAAAGTATCTACGATTTTATTAAATAATTATCGTACTCCCAGGGAAGTGGCAACGGCTTAGTAGTAACTAGCCTTTTATCCTAACTCCTATCTTATGATCCAGTTATGCAATCTTCATCAAATACTTTGATGAGAGGGTGATCCATTCTCCACTAGGTTCAAGTCCAATTAATCCTAAAAGTGTTTTAAAGATGAGTTCTGATTCTATGTTATACTGTTACTATACATTGATTGACCTATATTCGAGTATTTTAGACATGTCTTGGCCTGGATTGCAACTATGTTCTGTGTCTAAAGGTTACCACATCTGAGTTTCTACGCTACCACCCCATCGTTAAGGGTAACGGCCCTACTCACGGCTCGGACTAAAGTCAGCAATGACCGCCCTATGTCACTTTGGGGATCATACTGCTCGTCTCATAACCGCCGGCATAATACTCAACTCAGCCTACCTAGACTACTTTCAACCAACAGGGTGTTCCGCAGATTATTTTATCTAGTATGGCAGACATCATACTAATTGATGTCTGTTAAACTAAACAGGTTATGATAGACCGTGGTTAGGAATTGTCTATAACCCTAATTTCAGTTTAAAAGAACGGCAATAGACATGCAGACATAATGGATATTTAAGCAGGTGGCCATTTCTAGAAAAACATAATAACTTCAACGTATATCACAAATATTCATAAAAACATAATCTGGTATTCCAATCAGTATTTGGACAAACACAATAACAACATATAAGAGAGGGACAGGGGGACCGATGCCATAAAGAATTCACCCTTTACGAAGTCTCACCGATGGAGCGTACTGCTGTATATGCCGTATTGCTTGACCCGACTCTGCTCGTCAGAACCTTCGGAGGACGCTTCCTCAGCCTAGTAGCTGGGCTTTACTTAACAACCCGGCTTAAGCCCAGCCCTGTGGACTGACTCTTCGAACGCCTCGAGCCCTCTTAGGATCTCCTAACGAAATCCCGGGTATTCTAGGAATACCAGAAACGAACCTATCTATAGAAGCCTAAGATCTGAGACTATTTCTCAGAAACTAAAACAAACACTAATAAGAAAGAAAACTGAGATCCGAGTCTCTGAGTGAGTTGTGTACTGGAAAACTGTACACTGGAAACCACTTAATGACTCAGATCGAGTGGAGAGGGATGAATTCAACTGCTGGAGGCCTGGGGTATTTATAGCAGCTTCCCGGAGTGAAAAATTCTGAAAAATTCGATGTGGGACAGCTTCTGGCGGCTCGGGACGCCCGTCCTGATTCGTTGACCAGGTTCGGGACGCCCGTCCCGGTTCAGGACGCCCGTCCCGGTTCAGGACGCCCGTCCTGGCGGTTTGATCGGGTCGGGACGCCCGTCCCGGACCTTTGACCGGGTCAACATTTCCAGAAATTGCGTTTTTGCCCCAGAATTTGCTGTTTTCGTCAACTTTTCACCTGACACTTCCAAAATCATAAAAACCGTGAAATCAAGTAAATAGTAAACAATTAATGTCAATTTACTCTCAATTTCACATTAAACATACATAAAAACATGCTAAAAATGTGATACGATTTTAGCGTATCAGAACTCATCAGACACCTTTCCTCCAAGAGAAGAACCTCAGAAATCTCCAGTTCATACTCATATCCAAAGAGTTCCCAAAAATCCACAACCCTTCGACTAGACCCCGAACTCACCAACATCTCCTGAGTTTACCCCAACGCCTAATGATCAAACACCTTCATCCGAGGGAAGCACTAACGGTTTTCAGTCAGTTTTGTCTGTGCAGATAGATAGTATGACTCATAGGATCTACCAGATGGATCAAACAATAGCAAGCAGATTTTGTCACTCAGATCAAAGTGTTTTGAACATCACTGCTAGCGTAGACCAACTCAGAGCCACGGTGAGTCTCCAAGAGAATCGAGGTACACTTATACTACGGGAACTAGCTGGAATACGAGATGAGCAAAGAAGGCATCGGGAAGAGATGAGAGCTATACGAGCAGAGATGCGAGAAGAAATAAAGGCAACTAAAAGGGAAGATTTTTTTTTACTTTTTGTCTCAGCAAATAAATTGTTTGAACGAAATCTTAATAACTGACCCCTTTCTTTTTACTTTTCAAATTCAGTTGGGTCTTTTATCTTGTTCAAAATTTTATTCAGACAATTTTTGATTCTTTGCGGAAATAATGTGCTAGAAATATAACTTTCGTTGATTGAATTGTTTAAATCTAATCCTTTGATTTTTCTTTTTCGGATATAATAATTTTTTCTGTATAAAAAGTAAGGAAATGATTAGGGTAAACATAATTTTTGAAAAAGAAATAGGCCGAGCATTTTGCAAAGGTTTTTAACTTCTGTATTAAAATAGGCAAACCATGATGATTTGTTTAAAACTATGAAGGGATAATTGTTTTGTAGGAGATTGTGGAAAAAAGGAAAAAAAAAATCAGAAGTGGCATGCATCTAGAGGCAACCGGGACGGGTGTCCCCAAGGGGGAAAATCTCTACAAGTATCCAATTTTCTCCATTTTTCCTCAAAACCATACATCAAAAATTCCCTCTCTACCAAAATTCTCTCCAATATTTTCTCCAAAAATTTGAAAAATTCTTGAATTTTCAAAATTTCAAATTTTCCCTCAAAAAATTAAACTTTTGAATTTCGCCCCAAAACTCGAATTTCCCTCCAAAATTCAAATTTTCCCGCCAAAACTTCAAATTCTTCTCCTAAGCAAATTCTTTCCTTTTGAATTCTAATTTGCCTCAAGAATTCGAATTTGAATTCCTTTTCCCGCCAAATTTTTTGAACTTTCTCTAATTTCTTTAGTTAAATGGCTCCGAAATGCGCAGGTGCTACCTCATCCATGATTGTCACAACTGTGACAGACGCTGCATACTAGCAGGAAGGACACTTGACTGGGCGGCAGTTCAGACACTCGGAGTCGAGCAGGAGATTCAGCGCATGCTCAATACTCCTCCATACAGCCGAGTGTTCATCATCACCGAGCCGACCTACCTCAAAAAAATATTTTTCTTGTTTTTCTTATTTATCCGTATTTTGTTTCTTCTTTCTGTTATGCTATTTGTTATTTTATCCTAACCAGACTTTACATTCATAGATGAAGAGAGAAAGATTGAGTAAACCACAAGCATCCTTTCGTAGAACCAAAAGAGTGAAAAGATGTCCTGATCCAAAAGAAAGTTCTGATGAGGAAAACGGGATACAACCATTTGCATTCTTAGAAACCATTAGAGCAAGAGCCCAGGATATTATGGACAAATTAGAAAACAACATCAATCCTTTCCCAGAGATCCAAACAGCTCTTGCATCGCCTGAATATACTCCTGCATCTCCAGAGTATACTCCCAAATCTCCCAAATATACTCCTGCATCTTCGGAGTATACTCCAAAATCTCCTGAGTATACTCCTGCATCCCCAGCACGTAACAGTCAAACACCTTCATCAGGGAATAGCACTAACGGTTTCCAGTCAGCCTTGTCTGCCCAAGTAGATGATATGACTCACAGGATATGCGCCATCGCTCAGACAATAGCAAGCAGACTCAGTCGTTCAGATCAGACTGTTCTAACCATGAGTTCTGAAGTAAACCAACTCAGAACCACAATAGAATGCCAAAATGCGCATATACTCCGGGAGGTGACTGAAATCATAGAGGAACAAAGGAACCAGCAGGAAGAGATGCGAACCATACGAGCTGAACTACGAGATATGAGAAATAAAGGCCATTGAAAAAGGGAAGATTCTTTTTACTTTTCAGCAAATAAATTGTTTGAACTAAAATTAAATAATTGACCCCTACTTTTTATTTTCAAACTTTTTAAAAGGGTCCTTTATTTTATTCAGTAATTTTTCTTCAGACATTTTATTTTTCAAATTCTTTATGAAAAACTAATGTGTTACAAATACAGTTTATTTTTCATTAATTAAATTGTATAAATTTAGTCTTTTGTTTTTCTATAATTCTTGCTGAATAGAGGTTAGGATATGATTAGGGTAGTTATGGTTTTTCAAAAAGATATTGAGAATTTTTGCAAAGAGTTTTTAACAGCTTCTGAATTTTATAGGTTAAACGTGAAGACTTGTTAAATATTATGATTGTTTTTGGTGTATTAAGATTTTGCAGGGAATTATGAAAAAATAAAATTCCGGATGTGGCACGCATCCCGATGTAGTCCGGGACGGGCGTCCCGAGGGCCGCCCCCTTCTACAAAAATGTCATTTTTCCCATTTCCTCCCAAATCAACCACCAAAAATCATCTCTCTACAAAATTCTCTCCACCTTCTCTCTACAAATTTTTGGCAACCTCTTGAAATTTCAAAATTCGAATTTCCCTCCAAAATTTGAACTTTTGAATTTCCTTCCAAAATTTGAATTTCCCTCCAAAATTCGAATTTCCTGCCAAAAACTCAAAATCCTTCCCTAACCAAAATCCATACTTTTGAATTCGAATTTACCTCCAGAATTCGAATTCGAATCTTCTTTCCCGCCTAAATTCTCAAATTCTCTCAAACGCTCTCAACCAAATGGCTCCCAAGCGCGCTCGTATTACTTCTTCCATGACCGTCACATATGTGGCACATCCTTTTATGCTTTTTCCTTCCGTTCCAGCATATCAGGAGAGATGTCATGGACATATCGAACGCAACGTACTAGTTGGTAGAACGCTTGATTGGGCAGCAGTCCAGACACTGGGAGTTGAGCATGAGATTCGATGCATACTCGATGTACTACCCTACAGTCGAGTCTTCATCGTCACTGAGCCAACTTACCTGGAGCTGGTATATGAGTTCTATGTGATACGCGAAAATCATATCACCTTTTTAGCATGTTTTTACGTATGAATTTGGGTGAAATCAAGGGCAATTTGATCTTGATTGTGCATTATTCACTTAATTTCACAGTTTTTATGATTTTGGAAGTGTCAGGTGCAAAGTAGACGAAAACAACAAATTTTGGGGCAAAAACGCAATTTTTGGAAATGTTGACTCGGTCAAAGGTTCGGGACGGGCGTCCCGAACCAGGGACGGGCGTCCCGACCAAGCCAAGCCAGAGGGACGGGCGTCCAGCACCAGGGACGGGTGTCCCGACCTGGTCAACTGATCAGGAAGGGCGTCCCAATCCGGGACGGGCGTCCCGAGCCGCCAGAAGTTGTCCCACATCGAATTTTTCAGAGATTTTCACTCCGGGAAGCTGCTATAAATACCCCAGGCCTCCAGCAGTTGAATTCATTCCTCTCCACTTGATCTGAGTCATTTAGTGGTGTCCAGTGTACAATTCTCTAGTACACAACTCACTCAGAGACTTGGATCTCAGTTTCTTTCTTATTAGTGTTTTGTTTTAGTTTCTGAGAAATGGTCTCAGATCTTAGGTTTCTATAGATAGGTTCGTTTCCGGTGTTCATAGAATACCCGGGATTTCATTAGGAGATCCTAAGAGGGCTCTAGGCGTTCGAAGAGTCAGTCCACAAGGCTGGGCTTAACCTGGGTATTAAGGTAAAGCCCAGTTACTAGGCTGAGGAAGCGTCCTCCGAAGGTTCTGGTGAGCAGAGTCAGAGGAAGCAGTACGACATATACAGCAGTACGCTCTGCGGCGAGACTACGTAAAGGGTGATTTCTTTATGGCATCAGTCCCCATACCCCTCTCTTATATGTTGTTATTGTTTTTACTCTAAATACTTATTATGAACATCAGATTACGATTTTTATGAATAGTTGTTTTATATGTTGAAGTTGTTACGTTTTTCCGGAAATAGCCACCTGCTAAATATTCACTATGTCTGCATGTTTAATGTGCTCTTTTAAACTAAAGTTAGGGTTATAGACAATTCCTAACCACGGTCTAATCATAACCTGTTTAGTTTAACAGGCATCAATTAGTATTGGTGTCTGCCATGCTAGATAAAATAACATATTGAACACCCTGCCTGTTAAAGTAGTCTAGGTAGGGGCCGAGCTGAGTCCGATTATGTCGGCGGCTAGGGCAAGCGGTATGATCCCCGAAGTGACATAGGGCTTTCATGGATGCCTTCGTCTCGAACCGTGAGTAGGGCCGTCATTAAGGTAGGGCGGTTTATTAGAGACCTCGGATGTGGTACGCCTTTAGACACATAACATAGTTGCAATTCAGGCTAAGATATATCTAAAATACTCGAATATAGGTCAATCAACATATAGGAACAGTATAACATAGAATCAGAACTCATCTATAAAGCACTTCTAGGATTAATGAGACTGAAACCTAGTGGAGAATGAATCACCCTCTCATCAAAGTATTTGATGAAGATTGCATAACTGGATGATAAGATAGGAGTTTGGATAAAAGGCTAGTTACTACTAAGTCGTTGCCACTTCCCTGGGAGTACGATAATTATTTAATAAAATCGTAGATATTTTCTAACAGACTAGCTACATGATAGGTACTTTGCCTTAGGTTCTGGCTGATTAAGTGACACCATAGACTAAATGTGACAATTAGTCAATCACAGTCCTTAATTAATCATAATCAACATAGGGTAAAATAATACCTATTTAGCACGTCAACCGGAATCGCATCACTATGCTTCATTTACATTCTAGCAGGAGCACATCACATTCTGTCTTGGCGGAATGGATCGGTCAATGAGCATGGCCGAGTTCGGCATAGCCTTGGGTATCTGGCAGAGGGACGAGCTGGATACACCTGCCTACAACACAGCAGTTCGAGACTTCACTTCTGCAGACGTCTCCACCGCTTGGGCTCAGATTTGTATGACGGGCACTCCCTACCAGCATGGCTTTGCGTAAGCCACAGGTATTCATCCTGCTCTTCGCTATTTACATGCCATTATAGCACATACTCTGTCAGGACGTTGGGCCTGCCCCGAGAATATCACCCAAATGGAGACATTCCTCCTGGCCAACATGTATATGGGTTCTACAGTAGAGATGGCTCGGCTCATTACCGTCATTATGCGGGGTTTCGCTACAGACACTAGGAAGCAGTGTCTGGGGCTAGGGCCATTCATCACCAGGATAACCCACTACTTGGAGTTGGACATCGAGGGCTCAGAGCTAACCCAGGTTGCCCCGACCACCATTCCTACGGACCTTACCATTCTACGGAACATGGGGATGGTCGTACGGGATGCAACTGGGCACTACTCCATCCACACGGAGCAGCAAGGACAGGCATTGGCATCGGGATCGGTCCCAACACATATACTTCTAACCGAGACATTTGTCCCACGCACTGCCTTTGAGCGACATATGTCGCAAGGATTGGCGGAACTCACAACTCAACAAAGCCAGGATATGGAAAACATCGAGAGGCGGATGTCGATGATGGAAGATAGAATCACCATGACCAATAGCAGGGTCGAGGAGATTTTTCAGCAGACTTCCCAATTAGTCGAAGACCCAGAGGTCTACTTTTCAGCAGACTTCCGTCCACCCGATGACGATGAGCCTAGTTCTCAGTTTTTCTTTTCGTTTTCTTTTTCTTTCTTTCGTTGTTTATGCTTTATGTGTGTGATCATGTCTGGGCTGTATGAAATATGAATCTCTGTATGACGTTGATTTATATGACATAACATCATTTGTTTCTTTCATTATATTTTGTTAAATCTTTTGATTGCTTTATTTTCTCTCTTACCCTTAGTTAGTCAAATAAGTGTGGGGTAAGAATTTTCTGTTTTGTTTTTGTTTCTTCTTATTTTTCAAATAACTGTGGGGCAATTTAGATATGCATGAACACTGAGGACAGTATCAAACTTAAGTGTGGGGTAGCAGTGCACTGTGCACTGTAGCAGTAAAATGTTTTGCATGTTTTCTTGTATTTTCACTAGAATTACACCCTTCCAAAACAAAATTTCAAAAATTTTCACTCTTTTAGACCTCAAAATGCAGTTATGATTGGTAAAGAATTGCTAATGTCTATGATATGTATGTAGAATATTATGATTAGTAGGAGACAACGTGATAACTTTCTTGAATTTATCGATTAGAAATAAGGAATTCCTGATACTTGAGCACAACTTAGTTTGGATTAGAGGCCTCAACCAAATACCTTTTCGAGACTTAGCTAAATAATATTAGACCAGTTGAGGATATATTAGCAGTCCAACTCTGAGCTTAAAGTGAAAAAAAGTTAAATAAATAGGGTAGTTTGCAAGCGGCCTTTGCTACTCGAGCACCACTCCTTAAGGGAACTTAAAGCCTGATGCCCTAAGGTCATGTAGGTCTAGGAGTCATCGGAGTGGGACTCACTACATGGGTAGTTAAAGTTGACGTGTGAAAGCAAACATAAAAATACCCTGAAAAATCAATCTAAAAATACATAGCCTAGTGTATTCTTATATTGAAATGCTTAATTGAAAATCTTGTCACCAAAGCTCAGAACTCAGAAGGTTGTTTGTTGCTGGTATGTCTAGCGACCGGTCGAAGTATTATCTGGTAAGAGTCAAGATAAGAGTATATTGTGTTGACAATCTAGTCTGGACTAGTACACACACTACACATCAGGAAGACCTTGTGACTGAGAGAGGAGTTCAATCTAGTTATTAAGTTGTTAACCCTGCTTGACCATGATAATCTACTAGAGACATTTGATACCTTGTCATGGCAACTTAACCCATCAGACCTTTGTTGTGAATTATATGATTCAGTGATAAATTTTGGAATAAAAACATGGCTAGAAATTTTAAGTGACTGCACCTATGATTTAAAATCAATAACTTCAGGTACAGTTTGCTTGAGGACAAGCAAAAAGCTAAGTGTGGGGTTATATGATATGCATAAATCATATCACTTTTTTAGCATATTTTTAGGCACAATTTAGGGTGAAATTGGTGTTAAATCGCTATCAATTGACTGTTATTAACTTGAGTTCACAATTTTTGTGATTTTGGAAGTGTTAGGTGAAAAGTGCAAGAAAATGGCAAATTTCGGGGCAAAAATGTGATTTTCAGAAGTTTGGAAGTCGGGACGGGCGTCCAGAACCTAGGACGGGCGTCCTGACCTGGTCAACAGACCAGGATGGGCGTCCAAGACTTGGGATGGGCGTCTTGACCTGGTCAACAGGTCGGGACGGGCGTCCCGAATGCCTGGTCAAAGTCCCACATGGAATTTTTGAGAGAAATTCACCCAGTTCCCTTGCTATAAATACCCCAGGCCTTCCTCAGTTGAAATCATTCCTCTCCACTCGATCTGAGTCATCTAGTGACTTCAAGTATACAATTTTCTATAGTTTACAAGTCACTTAGTGATTTCAGGTTTTAGTATAGGTATATTTATAGTTTTAGAGAGTGTCTCCTGTTCTTCATTTCTGAGAGTCTATCTCAGATCTTAGAATACGACTAGATAGGTTCGTTTTTGGTATTCATAGAATACTCGGGATTTCGTTAGGAGATCCTAAGAGGGCACTAGGCGTTCGAAGAGTCAGTTAACATGGTTGTGCTTAAGCTGGGTATTAAGGTAAAGCATAGCTACTAGGCTGAGGAAGCATTCTCCGAAGGTTCTGCCGAGCAGAGTCAGGTGGAGTAGTCCAACATACACAAGCAGTTGCTCCATCAGCGGACTACGTAAAGGGTGCATACTTTATGGCATCGGTCCCCTTGTCCCTCTCTTTATAAGTCTGTACTTTGTTCGTCCAAATAACTATTATGAATATCAAATTATGATTGTATGAATATGTGTTTTGCATGTAGAAGTAATTTATATTTTTCCGGAAATGGTCACTGATGGGTTTCCAGTCGATATGCTAAATAGGTGTTACTTTACCCTATGTTGATTATGAATAATTAAGGAATGTGATTGACTAATTGTCACATTTAGTCTCTATGGTGTCACTTAATCAGCCAGAACCTAAGG
This sequence comes from Asclepias syriaca, assembly GCA_027405835.1. NCBI lineage: Eukaryota > Viridiplantae > Streptophyta > Magnoliopsida > Gentianales > Apocynaceae > Asclepias > Asclepias syriaca. The sequence goes on along the minus strand of CM049926.1, from coordinate 19,844,227 downwards.
CAGAGTACCTATCGTGTAGCTAGTCTGTTGGAAAGTATCCACGATTTTATTAAATAAATATCGTACTCCCAGGGAAGTGGTAACGACTTAGTAGTAACTAGCCTTTATTCCTAACTCTTATCTTATAATCCAGTTATGCAATCTTCATCAATAACTTTGATGAGAGGGTGATTCATTCTCCACTAGGTTTAAGTCTAACCAAACCTGGAAGTGTTTTATAGATGAGATCCTGATTTTATGTTATACTGTTACTATACGTTGATTGACCTATATTCGAGTATTTTAGACATGTCTTGGCCTAGATTGCAACTATGTTCTGAGTCTAAAGGTGTACCACATCTGAGTCTCTACGCTACCGCCCCATCGTTAAGGGTAACGACCCTACTCACGGCTCGGACAAAAGTCGGCAATGAACACCCTATGTCACTTCGGGGATCATACTGCTCGTCTCATAACCGCCGGCATAACACTCTACTCAGCCTACCTAGACTACTTTCAACCAACAGGGTGTTCCGCTGATTATTTTATCTAGCATGGCAGACACCAATACTAATTGATGCCTGTTAAACTAAACAGGTTATGAATAGACCTTGGTTAGGAATTATCTATAACCCTAATTTCAGTTTAAAAGAACGACATTAGACATGCAGACATAATGAATATTTAAGCAGGTGGCCATTTCTAGAAAAACATAATAACTTCAGAATATATAACAAATATTCATAATAATCATAATCTGGTATTCAGAACTGTTATTTGGACAAACACAATAACAACATATAAGGGAGGGACAGGGGGACCGATGCCATAAAGAAATCACCCTTTACGAAGTCTCGCCGATGGAGCGTACTGCTGTATATGTCGTTACTACTTGGCCCGACTCTGCTCGACAGAACCTTCGGAGGATGCTTCCTCAGCCTAGTAGCTGGACTTTACCTTACGTCCTGGGCTTAAGCCCAGCCTTGTGGACTGACTCTTCGAACGCCTAGAGCCCTCTTAGGACCTCCTAACGAAATCTCGGGTATTCTTTGAATACCATAAACGAACCTATCTATAGAAGCCTAAGATCTGAGACTATTTCTCAGAAACTAAAACAAAACACTAACAAGAAAGAAAACTGAGATCTGAGTCTCTGAGTGAGTTGTGTACTAGAGAAGTGTACACTGGAAACCACTTAATGACTCAGATCGAGTGGAGAGGAATGATTTCAACTGCTGGAGGCCTGGGGTATTTATAGCAGCTTCCCGGGGTGATTTTTCATCAAATATTCGATGTGGGACTTGATCTGGGGGTTCGGGACGCCCGTCCTGGTCTGTTGACCAAGTCGGGACGCCCGTCCCGGTGCTTTGACTGGGTCATGACGCCCGTCCCAGATTCGGGATGCCCGTCCTGAGCCTTTGACCAAGTCAGCATTTCCAAAAATTGCATTTTTGCCCCAAAATTTGCTGTTTTCGTTTACTTTTCACCTGACACTTCCAAAATCATAAAAACTGTGAAATTAAGTAAATAATAAACAATTAAGATCAATTTACCCTCAATTTCACCCTAAATCATATATAAAAACATGCTAAAAAGGTGATACGATTTTCGCGTATCAGATAACCCCACACTTAGCTTTTTGCTTGTCCTCAAGCAAAGTCTACCTGAAGTTAGTGATTCTAAACCATATGTGCATTCCTAGTCATGTTTTTATTCCAAAAATTCTTCAGACAATTCTTAACACAGGTCTGACTGGTTAGGTTGCTATGACAAGGTCTCAAATGTCTCTAGTAGTTTGTTAGGGTTGAGCAGAAAGTAACTTAACAACTAGGTTGAACTTTTCTCTTAGTCATAAGGTCTTCCTGATGTGTAGTGTGTGTACTAGTCCAGACCAGATAGTCAACACAATAAACTCTTGTCTTAACTGTTACAAGATAACACTTCGACCTATTGCTAGACACACTGACAACAGATAACTTTATGAGTTCTGAGCCTTGGTGATCAGATTCTATTTAGCATTTATTGATTTCTTTCGTTTATAGATTTTCTAGGGTATTTTGAGTCTACTTAGAACACGTCAACTTCAACTACCCATGTAGCGAGTCCCACTCTGATGACTCCCAGATCTACACGACCTTAGGGCATTAGGCTTTAAGTTCCCCGAAGGAGTGGTGCTCGAGTAGCGAAGGTCGCTGGCAAACTACTCATATTTAATTAACTTTCTTTAATTTCTTTTCACTTTTAGCTCAGAGTCTCATCTAGTCATTCTAATTGTCAAAACATCCACAACTGGTCTAATTTTATCTAGTTCAGTCTTGAAAAGGTAATTGGCTGAGGTCTCTAATCCAGACAAAGTTGTGCTCAGTTATTAGGAATTCCCTATTCCTAATCAATTAGTTCAGCAATAGTCATCAATTATCTCCTACTAACCATAACATACTACCTACATATCATAGACATAAGCAATTGTTTAACCAGGCATACTGCATTTAGAAGTCTGAAAGACGGAAAATTTTGAAAAATTTTGGAAGAGTGTGAAAATATGGGGAAAACAAGCAAAAGCATGCAAAATATTTTGCAAACTGCTACAGTGCACCGTGCACTGCTACCCCACACTTAATTCTGACACTGTCCTCAGTGTTCATGCATATCTAATTACCTCACACTTATTTGAAAACAAGAAATAAAACACAAAGAAAAGATTCTTACCCACACTATGGGTAAGAAAGACATAAAAAAACAAAATAATGCAAACAATTCTGTATGTCATATAAATCAACTTTGTACATAGATTCATACGTCATACAACCCAGACATGGTTATACACATAGAACAAGAAAAACAAAAGCAAAAGAAAGGAAAGGAAAGAAGGAGAGAGAGACTAAGAACCCGGCGGGTCATCGTCCAGTGGACCGAAGTCTGCTGTAAAGTCAAACTCGAAGTTTTCCGCCAGTCGGGAAGTATGCTGATGTATCTCCTCAATCCTGCTGGTGTTCATGGCGATCCTGTCATCCATCATCGCCAGCCGTCTGTCAATCCTGTCCATGTCTGGACTGTATCGGGCCGATAGTTCTGCCAATCCGTGCGACATGTGTCGTTCGAAGGCAGTACGTGGCACGAATGTCTCGGACGGAGGGATATGCGCTGAACATGCTTCCGATGCCGATGCCTGTCCTGGCTGCTCCGTGTGGATGGTGTAGCAGCCATTCGCATCCCAGACAACCATTCCCATGTTCCGTAGAATGGTAAGATCAGTGGGAACGGTGGTCGGGGCGACCAGGGTCAGCTCCGAGCCTTCTATGTCCAACTCCAGGTAGCGGGCTAGCCTGGTGATGTACGGTCTGAGCCCCAGACACTATTTCCTGGTGTCTGTAGCGAATCCTCGCATGACGACCGTGATGAGTCTAGCTATCTCTACCGTAGATCCCATGTGCATGTTGGCCAGAAGGAATGTCTCCATCTGGGTGACAGTTCCGGGAGCCGTCCGTCATCTTGACAATGTATGTGCAATGATAGCGTGCAGGTAACGAAGAGTAGGATAAATACATGTGGCTTTTGCAAAGCCATGTTGGTATGGGACACCCGTCATGCAGATCTGAGCGCAAGCAGTGGAGACGTCTACAGACGTGAAGTCTCAAACTGCTGTGGTGTATGCGGGCGTATCCAATTCATCTCTCTGCCAGATACCTAGGGCGACGCCGAACTCGGCCATGCTCATCGACCGATCTATTCCGCCTATGTGGAATGTGATCTGCTCCTGGTGGTATGTAAAAGGTATGTGGGCTCTGTGACGATGAATACTCGACTGTAAGGTGGCACGTCGAGTATGCGTCTGACTTCCGGCTCTACTCCTAGCGTCTGTACTGCTGCCCAATCCAACGTTCTGCCCGTCAGTATCGTACGAGCACGTTTGGGAGGGAAACAACATAAAAGGATGTGCAACTGAGGTAACTGTCATGGTAGATGTGGTACGAGCACGTTTGGGAGCCATTAAGAACGTACGAGAGAGTTTAGGTGGGAAGAAATCTTTAAACTCAAATTCTAGAGGTGAATTTGAATTCAGAAGGATGAAATTAGGTGAGTGAAGGATTTTGAATTTTTTGGCGGGAAAATCGAATTTTGGAGGGAAATTCAAATTTTTGAGTGAAGTTTAAATTTCAAATTTTGGAGGGAAACTCGAATTTTTAAACTTTGGGGAGTTTGCCAAAACTTTGTAGAGAGAAGGTAGAGAGAAATATTTTTAGAGAGATGAATTTTTGGTTGTAGATTTGAGAGAAAATGAAAAAAATGAATTTTTATAGAAGGGGCGGCCTTCGGGACGGCCGTCCCGCTGGACGCCCGTCCAGAATAGGGACGCCCATCCCGGGTTGCTTCGGGACGCGTGCCAAGTCTGAAAAATGAATTTTTTTTTTGTAATTCCCTGCAAACCTCAAGATACCAAAAATAATCATAATTTTTAACAAGTCTTCATGTTTATCCAATAAAGTTCAGAAGCTGTTAAAAATTCTATGCAAAAGATTCCTCAGTCTTTTTCGAAAATCATGACTACCCTAATTTTATCCCAATCCAGCAAGAATTTCAGAAAAACAAAAACTGAGTTTGTACAATTTAATTAGTGAAAAATAAACCGTATTTGCAAAACTTTTGTTTTTCATAGAAATTTGAAAATAACATGTCTGAAGAAAATTGTTGAATATAAAGGACCCTTTAAAACGTTTGAAAAATAGGGGTCAATTATTCAGGTTTAGTTCAAACAATTTATTTGCTGAGAATAAAAGTAAAAGAATCTTCCCTTTTTCAACGACCCTTATCTCTGATCTCCTGTAGCTCTATTCGAATGCTTCGCATTTCTATGCGTATGGCTCTCATCTCATCCCTCTGCCTGCCCTGCTCACTGCGTAAGTTAGCCATCTCCCAGAGTAGTTGTGCACCTTGGTTCTCCTGAAGACTGACCGTGGCCCTGAGTCGGTCCATGTTAGTTGTGATATTCAGACTAAGTTGGTCTAAATGACACAATCTGCTTGCAATTCCTTGGTCCATCTCATAGACCCTTTGAGCCAACGTATCTATCTGCACGGACAACATTGAATGATAACTGTTAGTACTCCCCCCGGATGAAGGGGTGTGCTCGTTAGGTGTTGGGGTGTATGCAGGAGATGTTGGTGAATTTTGGGTTTGGTCAGTGGGTGGTGGATTTATAGGAACTCTCTGGGCAGGAGTGTGAACTGCAGATCTCTAGGGTTCTTCTCTAGGAGGGAAGGTATCCTCAGAAGGATCTTCTTTCGTGGGACTAGGCTTACGGGCGTTCAGGAATCTCCTTACTAGGTCACTGGCATCTAGGCTTGAGTTTACTTTTACCGGTTGTGAAGGAAGAGTCCCTCGTGGTATTTCTGGTGCAGGCCTAGATGGTCCTTCTGGCTTTGTCTTCTTTGGTCCTGGAGTGTCAGGGATTTCTGTTTTCTTTGCCTGGTTAGTAGCTGCTCTTGTTCTCTTCATCTTTGAGTGCAAAGTCTGGTTAGAAATAACAAATAACAAAAGTAGGAAAGTAAAATAAAAAAGCAAGAAAAATATTTTTAGGGATTTTGAATTTTATTTAGAAAGCATGTAAATTTCCTCAATATGGTTTTAGAATAATTTTCTAAAATTTGATTATCCTAAGTGTCTTAATTCCAGATATTATCTAAAATTAATTAGTTATGATAATCCTATATTTTGGAAAGTGATTGTCTAACTAGTATAAGATAAGTGTAAATCAAAAGTCTAGGTTACTACCGCTACCTATCATAAGTCTCTAGAATTGTGGCCAATAATCCTAAATTCATTAAGATATTTCCCCGGCAACGGTGCCAAAAATCTGATGGGTTTCCAGCCGATATGCTAAATAGGTGTTATTTTACCCTATGTTGATTATGAATAATTAAGGATTGTGATTGACTAATTGTCACATTTAGTCTCTATGGTGTCACTTAATCAGCCAGAACCTAAGGCAGAGTACCTATCGTGTAGCTAGTCTGTTGGAAAGTATCTACGATTTTATTAAATAAATATCGTACTCCCAGGGAAGTGGTAACGGCTTAGTAGTAACTAGCCTTTATTCCTAACTCTTATCTTATAATCCAGTTATTCAATCTTCATCAATAACTTTGATGAGAGGGTGATTCATTCTCCACTAGGTTTAAGTCTAACCAGACCTGAAAGTGTTTTATAGATGATATCCTGATTTTATGTTATACTGTTACTATACGTTGATTGACCTATATTCGAGTATTTTAGACATGTCTTGGCCTGGATTGCAACTATGTTCTGAGTCTAAAGGTGTACCACATCTGAGTCTCTACGCTACCGCCCCATCGTTAAGGGTAACTTCCCTACTCACGGCTCGGACAAAAGTTAGCAATGAACGCCCTATGTTACTTCGGGTATCATATTGCTCGTCTCAAAACCGCCGGCATAACACTCTACTCAGCCTACCTAGACTACTTTCAACCAACAGGGTGTTCCGCTGATTATTTTATCTAGTATGGCAGACACCAATACTAATTGATGCCTGTTAAACTAAACATGTTATGAATAGACCGTGGTTAGGAATTGTGTATAACCCTAATTTCAGTTTAAAAGAACGGCATTAGACCTGCAGACATAATGAATATTTAAGCAGGTGGCCATTTCTAGAAAAACATAATAACTTCAGCATATATAACAAATATTCATAATAATCATAATCTAGTATTCAAAACTGTTATTTGGACAAACACAATAACAACATATAAGAGAGGGACAGGGGGACCGATGCCATAAAGAAATCACCCTTTACGAAGTCTCACCCATGGAGCGTACTGTTGTATATGCCGTTACTGCTTGACCCGACTTTGCTCGACAGAACCTTTGGAGGACGCTTCCTCAGCCTAGTAGCTCGACTTTACCTTACGTCCTGGGCTTAATCCCAGCCCTGTGGACTGACTCTTCGAACGCCTAGAGCCCTCTTAGGATCTCCTAACGAAATCCCGGGTATTCTTTGAATACCAGAAATGAACCTATCTATAGAAGCCTAAGATCTGAGACTATTTCTCAGAAACTAAAACAAAACACTAACAAGAAAGAAAACTAAGATCCGAGTCTCTGAGTGAGTTGTGTACTAGAGAAGTGTACACTGGAAACCACTTAATGACTCAGATCGAGTGGAGAGGAATGATTTCAACTGCTGGAGGCCTGGGGTATTTATTGCAGCTTCCCGGGGTGATTTTTCATCAAAACTTCGATGTGGGACTTGATCTGGGGGTTCGGGACGCCCATCCCAAGTCCTGGACACCCGTCCCGATTCTTTGACTGGGTCGGGACGCCCGTCCTGAGCCTTTGACCAAGTCAGCATTTCCAAAAATTGCATTTTTGCCCCAAAATTTGTTGTTTTCGTCTACTTTTCACCTGACACTTCCAAAATCATAAAAACTGTGAAATTAAGTAAATAATAAACAATTAAGATCAATTTACCCTCAATTTCACCCTAAATCATATATAAAAACATGCTAAAAAGGTGATACGATTTTCGCGTATCTGTCACCAGCTTAACTATCATTATGACTGCATATCTACTGTAGTTTATTTTAAACTAGATGATTGGTTATGGATGATACGCGAAAATTGTATCACTTTTTAGCATGTTTTTATGTATGATTTCGGGTGAAATTGAGGGCAAATTGATCTTAATTGTTTGTTATTTACTCAATTTCACGGTTTTTATGATTTTGGAAGTGTCAAGTGAAAAGTAGATGAAAACAGCAAATTTTGGGGCAAAAACGCAATTTTTGGAAATGTTGACTTGGTAAAAGGGTCAGGACAGGCGTCCCGAACCCGGGATGGGCGTTCCGACCTGGTCAACAGATCAGGACGGGCGTCCCGAACCCCCAGAACCAGTCCCACATCGAATGTTTGATGAAAAATCACCCCGGGAAGCTGCTATAAATACCCCAGGCCTCTAGCAGTTGAATTCATTCCTCTCCACTCGATCTGAGTCATTAAGTGGTTTCCAGTGTACACTTCTCTAGTACACAACTCACTCAGAGACTCGGATCTCAGTTTTCTTTCTTGTTAGTGTTTTGTTTTAGTTTCTGAGAAATAGTCTCAGATCTTAGGATTACATAGATAGGTTCGTTTTTGGTATTCATAGAATACCCGGGATTTCGTTAGGAGATCCTAAGAGGGCTCGAGGCGTTTGAAGAGTCAGTCCACAGGGCTTGGCTTAAGCCGGGTTGTTAAGTAAAGCCCAGTTACTAGGCTGAGGAAGCGTCCTCCGAAGGTTCTGACGAGCAGAGTCGGGTCAAGCAGTAAGGCATATATAGCAGTACGCTCCAACAGCGTGACTACGTAAAGGGTGATTTCTTTATGGCATCAGTCCCCCCTGTCCCTCTCTTTATATGTTGTTACTGTGTTTGTCCAAATACTGATTTGAATACCAGATTATGTTTTTATGAATATTTGTGATATATGTTGAAGATATTATGTTTTTCTAGAAATGGCCACCTGCTTAAATATTCATTATGTCTGCAGGTCTAATGCCGTTCTTTTAAACTGAAATTAGGGTTATAGACAATTCCTAACCACGGTCTATTCATAACATGTTTAGTTTAACAGGCATCAATTAGTATTGGTGTCTGCCATACTAGATAAAATAATCAGCGGAACACCCTGTTGGTTGAAAGTAGTCTAGGTAGGCTGAGTAGAGTGTTATGCCGGCGGTTATGAGACGAGCAATATGATCCCCGAAGTGACATAGGGCGTTCATTGCTAACTTTTGTCCGAGCCGTGAGTAGGGCAGTTACCCTTAACAATGGGGCGGTAGCGTAGAGACTCAGATGTGGTACACCTTTAGACTCAGAACATAGTTGCAATCCAGGCCAAGACATGTCTAAAATACTCGAATATAGGTCAATCAACGTATAGTAACAGTATAACATAGAATCAGGACTCATCTATAAAACACTTCTAGGATTAATTAGACTTAAACCTAGTGGAGAATGAATCACCCTCTCATCAAAGTATTTGATGAAGATTGCATAACTGGACCATAATATAGGAGTTAGGATAAAAGGCTAGTTACTACTAAGCCGTTGCCACTTCCCTGGGAGTATGATAATTAACTTAATAAAATCGTAGATACTTTCCAACAGACTAGCTACACAATAGGTACTCTGCCTTAGGTTCTGGCTGATTAAGTGACACCATAGAGACTAAATGTGACAATTAGTCAATCACATTCCTTAATTACTCATAATCAACATAGGGTAAAATAGCACCTATTTAGCACGTCAACCGGAATCGCATCAGATTTTTGGCGCCGTTGCCGGGGAATTATCATAATGAACTTAGGATTCCTGATCAAAATTCTAGAGACTTATGATAGGTAACGGTAGTAACCTAAACCTTAGACCCAACACTTGTCTTATACTAGTTAGACAATCAGTTTCCAAAATATAGGATTATCATAACTAATTAATTTTAGATGTTATCTGAAATTAAGACACTTAGGATAATCAAATTTTAGAAAATCATTCTAAAACCATATTAAGGAAATTTAACTGCTTTCGAAAAAAAAATTTAAAATTTAAAAACCGAAAAACAATTGTATTTTTCTTACTCAATGGTAAGTTATTCTTTTCCCTATCTCTTGTTCTTTCTTAGTTGTTTTCTTAGTTGCTCTTTTTCGTGTTTTTTTTCTATTATTTCGAATAAATAAAAATGGAAATGAGGATAAAATATATTTTCTTCTGAGTTGTAAAATGTTGGCTTAGATTTTTATCGGGAAGAAACTCTATTTTAGAATTTTCGTAGAGTCATGCCGGCCTTATTAGGATGAGTTATGAAATAATTTTTCCTTAATAGCCAGACCTTTGAATGTTCTATTGAAAAAAAAGGATGTTCCTTTTGTTTTGCTGATAATTGCATGAGAACTTTTAAACCAAAAGGAATTACTGCACCCATTAGGGCATCACCTGATCAAAATTTTCCTTTTGAATGAATATGTGATGTAATGATGTAGTAAGAATTGTTTTAGGACAGAAACATGATAAGAAAGTTCATGTATGACAAATCCCGATCTTATCTAGTCTTGTCTAGAAACAATAGGTGACACTGATCACTCCAAAATATCTGTGTTCAATAAAACTAATGCAGAACCATAGTTGATTAAGTTAGGTTTTATTGTTACTTGAATTTGATATAGAATGAAGGGATAAGAAAAAGGGTTGAAAATCTAGAAAGCAAAACATTTGTCTAGATTAGGAAACCCTGAATTTGAGGCTAGTTTAATACTGATAAATTTTTGGATGAAAACTTATTTGCATTGTTTGCTATGTATAATAATTCTCATCTATGGTTTATTTCAAATTATCTAGTCACTGAATAAGTTCCAAGTGATATGACTTATCAGCAAAAGAAGAAATTCTTTGCTGATTTGAAATATTACTACTGGGCAGTTTCTCTTCTATTTCAAATTTTTGGCAGATTAGTTGATCAGAAGACGTGTCTCGAAAGACGAAGGCCACAAAATTTTGGAGCATTGTCATCAAGGATCTACAGGAGACCAATTGACTACTATCAACACTGTCCGGAAAGTGTTGAAAGCAGGATCTTGTTGACCCACCATATTCAAGGATTTTGTATCTCTGATACAGTCCTACGATGCTTGCCAAATAATAGGTAACACATCCTTCAGAGATCATCTACCCCAACAAGGTACACAAAGTTTTACAATCTTTTTTATATCTGGGGGTATTCATTAAATCCTTTCTTTTTCTTTCCTTTGAAAATAATTACATCATAGTAGTCATGGAACACTTTTCGAAAATAGCCTGAACCACAGGCATTACCTACTAATGATGTTAAAGTCATGTGCAGATTCTAGTTATTTTCCAGATTCAGAGTGCCGATGTTTTAGAAAGAAATGTTCAGCCTGTGTATCAAATCTGTGAAGTCTGCTAAGTACCACACTTTAGCAGGGATTGCTATGGGAATGACTGACCATTCCAAAAGAGGTAGGAGTAGGTTACTGCAGAATGCTGCTCCAATGGGAAATGCATACAATCCCAACTAGAGGAATCATAGGGGATTTAGCTGAGGAATAATTCGGAAGCTGGAAACTTTCAGAAGATACCACCACAGTAAAACCCCTACCCGTAGAATCAACAGATGAGACACTGGCAACAATTAAAGCCAGACCAGTGCAAGTAAGTGATCTACCAAGAGGTAACGAAGGGTCGAAGGATATAGAGGAATTTGGCATTGTATCAGGAGCATAGCAATGGAGGAGCTTGCATTCCCTGCATACCAATCAACTGTGAGAAACTTCCCCGAGGAAGTCTCAAATACTTGGGCCCGGATCTACACAACTGGAGCCCCCTACCACCACAGATTCGCCAAAACTTCAGGTCTCTTTTCTTCCATTCGAGACTTGCATGCAATACCTTTACTAACATTGTCAGGAAGGCACACAAATCCCAAGAAATCTCATTCCTAGACACGTTCCTCCTGGACACGTTGCTATGATTGTAAGAAATCTTACAAATGATTCGAGGAAGCAGTCCGTGGGGCTTGAGCCATTCATCAAATGAATAGGCCACTACCTAGAGCTCGACGATGAAGGATCGAAGCTGACGTCATCCGTTCCAGTATCGAGAGCTTACAAAGTCAAGAATGCCTCAGCAATAGCACATGGCTAAGGTGAAGAGCCAATTGACAGATCAGAGAAGACCCTTCTGCTCGCGACATGAAAGGAGTTTTTCTAATCCTCATATTCCTTTACTTTACTTTTATTTTCTTTGTTTTGTGTTCTGTTTCGTTATTTCCATTATCCTTCTTGTTTTGTTGCCTTATTTTCTCTCTTACCCTTAGTTAGTTGAATAAGTGTGGGGTAATTAGATATGCATGAACACTGAGGACAATGCCAGACTTAAGTGTGGGGTAGCAGTGCACGGTGCACTGTAGCAGTTTGCAAAAATTTTCGCATGCTTTTGCTTGTTTTCCCCGTATTTTCAAACCCTTCCAAAATTTTTCAAAATTTTTCCGTCTTTCAGACTTCTAAATGCAGTATGCTTGGTTAAACAATTGCTTATGTCTATGATATGTAGGTAGTATGTTATGGTTAATAGGAGATAATTGACGACTACTGCTGAACTAATTGATTAGGAGTAGGGAATTCCTGATAACTGAGCACAACTTTGTCTGGATTAGAGACCTCAGCCAATTGCCTGTTCAAGACTTAACTAGATAAAATTAGACCAGTTGTGGATATATTGGCAGTTAGAATGACTAGATGAGACTCTGAGCTAAAAGTGAAAAGAAACAAAAGGAAGTTAATCAAATAAGGGTAGTTTGCCAGCGGCCTTCGCTACTCGAGCACCACTCCTTCGGGGAACTTAAAGCCTGATGCCCTAAGGTCATGTAGATCTGGGAGTCATCGGAGTGGGACTCGCTACATGGGTAGTTGAAGTTGTCGTGTCCTAAGCAGACTCAAAATACCTTGAATCTATAAAGAAAATAACTAAATGCTAAAACATTAAAAATCTGATCACCAAAGCTCAGAACTCAAAAGGTTGTCTGCTTTTAATATGTCTAGCGATGGGTCGAAGTGTTATCTGGTAGTAGTTAAGACAAGAATACATTGTGTTGACTATCTGGTCTAGACTAGTACACACACTACACATCAGGAAGACCCTGTGACTAAGAAAAAGGTTCAACCTAGTTGTTGATTTGTTTTCTGCCTGATCATAACAAGCTACTAAAAACATCTGAAACCTTGTCATAGCAACCTAACCAGCCAGACCTGTGTTAAGACTTGTCTGAAGAATATTTGGAATAAAAACATGACTAGGAATTTAGGTGACTGCACTACTGATGTGATTCCGGTTGACGTACTAAATAGGTGTTATTTTACCCTATGTCGATTATGATTAATTAAGGACTGTGATTGACTAATTGTCACGTTTAGTCTTATGGTGTCACTTAATCAGCCAGAATCTAAGGCAGAGTACCTATCGTGTAGCTAGTCTATTGGAAAGTATCTACGATTTTACTAAGTTAATTATCGTACTCCCAGGGAAGTGGCAACGGCTTAGTAGTAACTAGCCTCTTATCCTAACTCTTATCTTATGATCCAGTTATGCAATCTTCATCAAATACTTTGATGAGAGGGTGATCCATTCTCCACTAGGTTCAAGTCTAATTAACCCTAGAAGTGTTTTAAAGATAAGTTCTGATTCTATGTTATACTGTTCCTATATGTTGATTGACCTATATTCGAGTGTTTTAGATATATCTTAGCCTGGAATGCAACTATGTTCTGTGTCTAAAGGTGTACCACATCTGAGTCTCTATGCTACCGCCCCCTATCATTAAGGTAAACGGCCCTACTCACGGTACGAACAAAGACAGTTATGAAAGCCCTATGTCACTTTCGGGGATCACTCTGAAGGCTCGTAATCGCTGGCATAAAGCTCTACTCAGCCTACCTAGACTACTCTCTAACAAGCCAGGTGTTCAGCATGTTATTTTATCTAGTATGGCAGACACCAATACTAATTGATGCCTGTTAAACTAAACAGGTTATGAATAGACCGTGGTTAGGAATTGTCTATAACCCTATTTTAGTTTAAAAGAAACTACATTAGACATGCAGACATAATGATTATTTAGCAGGTGGCTATTTCCGGAAAAACATAATAACTTCAACATACAAAACAACTATTCATAAAATCATAATCTGATATTCATAATTGATGTTTAGGACAAAGCAATAAAACATATAAGAGAGGGGTATGGGGACTGATGCCATAAAGAAATCACCCTTTACTTAGTCTCGCCTACAGAGCGTACTGCTGTATACGTCGTATTGCCCGCCCTGACTCTGCTCACCAGAACCTTCGGAGGACGCTTCCTCAGCCTAGTAGCTAGACTTTACCTTACGTCCTGGGCTTAAGCCTAGCCCTGTGGACTGACTCTTCGAACGCCTAGAGCTCTCTTAGGGTCTCCTAACGAAACCCCGGGTATTCTATGAATACCGGAAACGAACCTATCTATAGAAACCTAAGATCTGAGACTATTTCTCAGAAACTAAAACAAAACACTAATAAGAAAGAAAACTGAGATTCGAGTCTCTGAGTGAGTTGTGTACTGGAAAACTGTACACTGGAAACCACTTAATGACTCAGATCGAGTGGAGAGGGATGAATTCAACTGCTGGAGGCCTGGGGTATTTATAGCAGCTTCCCGGAGTGAAAAATTATGAAAAATTCGATGTGGGACAGCTTCTGGCAGCTCGGGACGCCCGTCCCAGTTCAGGACGCCCGTCCTGGCGGTTTGACCGGGTCGGGACGCCCGTCTCGGACCTTTGACCGGGTCAACATTTCCAAAAATTGCGTTTTTGCCCCAGAATTTGCTGTTTTCGTCTACTTTTCACCTGACACTTTCAAAATCATAAAAACCGTGAAATCAAGTAAATAGTAAACAATTAATGTCAATTTACTCTCAATTTCACATTAAAACATACATAAAAACATGCTAAAAATGTGATACGATTTTCGCGTATCAACTACGGTTTAGAATCACTAACTTCAGGTAGACTTTGCTTGAGGACAAGCAAAAAGATAAGTGTGGGGTTATATGATACCCGAAAATCGTATCACTTTTTTAGGATGTTTTTATGTATGATTTCGGGTGAAATTGAGGGAAAATTGATCATAATTCTTTGTTATTTACTCAATTTCACGGTTTTTATGATTTTGGAAGTGTCAGGTGAAAAGTAGACGAATACAGCAAATTTTGGGGCGAAAAAGCAATTTTTGGAAATATTGACTTGGTCAAAGGGTCAGGACGGGCGTCCCAAACCCGGGACGGGCGTCCCGACCCAGTCAAACCACCGGGACAAGCGTCCAGGACTCGGGACGGGTGCCCCGACCTGGTCAATAGATTAGGACGGGCGTCCCAATCCGGGACGGGCGTCCCGAACCCCCATAACCTGTCCCACATCGAATTTTTGATGAAAAATCACCCCGGGAAGCTGCTATAAATACCCCAGGCCTCCAGCAGTTGAATTCATTCCTCTCCACTCGATCTGAGTCATTAAGTGGTTTCCAGTGTACACTTCTCTAGTACACAACTCACTCAGAGACTCGGATCTCAGTTTTCTTTCTTGTTAGTGTTTTGTTTTAGTTTTTGAGAGATAGTCTCAGATCTTAGGATTACATAGATAGGTTCATTTTTTGTATTCATAGAATACCCGGGATTTCGTTAGGAGATCCTAAGAGGGCTCGAGGCGTTCGAAGAGTCAGTCCACAGAGCTGGGCTTAAGCCGAGTTGTTAAGTAAAGCCCAGTTACTAGGCTGAGGAAGCGTCCTCCGAAGGTTCTGACGAGCAGAGTCGGGTCAAGCAGTAAGGCATATATAGCAGTACGCTCCAACGGCGTGACTACGTAAAGGGTGATTTCTTTATGGCATCAGTCCCCCCTGTCCCTCTCTTTATATGTTGTTACTGTGTTTGTCCAAATACTGATTTGAATACCAGATTATGTTTTTATGAATATTTGTGATATATGTTGAAGATATTATGTTTTTCTAGAAATGGCCACCTGCTTAAATATTCATTATGTCTGCAGGTCTAATGCCGTTCTTTTAAACTGAAATTAGGGTTATAGACAATTCCTAACCACGGTCTATTCATAACATGTTTAGTTTAACAGGCATCAATTAGTATTGGTGTCTGCCATACTAGATAAAATAATCAGCGGAACACCCTGTTGGTTGAAAGTAGTCTAGGTAGGCTGAGTAGAGTTTTATGCCGGCGGTTATGAGACGAGTGGTATGATCCCCAAAGTGACATAGGGCGTTCATTGCTGACTTTAGTCCGAGCCGTGAGTAGGGCCGTTTACCTTGGCGATGGGGCGGTAGCATAGAGACTCAGATGTGGTAACCTTTAGACACAGAACATAGTTGCAATCTAGGCCAAGACATGTCTAAAATACTCGAATATAGGTCAATCAACGTATAGGAACAGTATAACATAGAATCAGGACTCATCTATAAAACACTTCTAGGATTAATTAGACTTAAACCTAGTGGAGAATGAATCACCCTCTCATCAAAGTATTTGATGAAGATTGCATAACTGGACCATAATATAGGAGTTAGGATAAAAGGCTAGTTACTACTAAGCCGTTGTCACTTCCCTGGGAGTACGATAATTAACTTAATAAAATCGTAGATACTTTCCAACAGACTAGCTACACGATAGGTACTCTGCCTTAGGTTCTGGCTGATTAAGTGACACCATAGAGACTAAATGTGACAATTAGTCAATCACGGTCCTTAATTACTCATAATCAACATAGGGTAAAATAGCACCTATTTAGCACGTCAACCGGAATCGCATCAATAGACAACTCCTAACCACGGTCTAATCATAACCTGTTTAGTTTAACATGCATTAATTTAGGACTTCCCGTCGGAAGTATTAATGTTTGCCATATTAGATGAAATAACCTATAGATCACCAGGTTTGTTAAAGTAGTCTAAGTAGGCTGAGTTTGTGTGTTTATGCCGGTGATACGCGAAAATCGTATCACATTTTTAGCATGTTTTTATGTATGTTTTAATGTGAAATCGAGAGTAAATTGACATTAATCATTTACTATTTACTTGATTTCATGGTTTTTATGATTTTGGAAGTGTCAGGTGAAAAGTAGACGAAAACAGCAAATTCTGGGGCAAAAACGCAATTTTTGGAAATGTTGACCCGGTCAAAGGTCTAGGACGGGCGTCCCGAACCCGGTCAAACCGCCAGGACGGGCGTCCTGAACCGGGACGGGCGTCCCGAACCTGGTCAACGAATCAGGACGGGCGTCCCGAACCGGGACTGGCGTCCCGAGCCGCCAGAAGCTGTCCCACATCGAATTTTTCAGAGATTTTCACTCCGGGAAGCTGCTATAAATACCCCAGGCCTCCAGCAGTTGAATTCATCCCTCTCCACTCGATCTGAGTCATTAAGTGGTTTCCAGTGTACAATTTTCCAGTACACAACTCACTCAGAGACTCGGATCTCAGTTTTCTTTCTTATTAGTGTTTGTTTTAGTTTCTGAGAAATAGTCTCAGATCTTAGGTTTCTATAGATAGGTTCGTTTATGGTATTCATAGAATACCCGGGATTTCGTTAGGAGATCCTAAGAGAGCTCTAGGCGTTCGAAGAGTCAGTCCACAGGGCTAGGCTTAAGCCCAGGACGTAAGGTAAAGTCTAGCTACTAGGCTGAGGAAGCGTCCTCCGAAGGTTCTGGTGATCAGAGTCAGGGCGAGCAATACGACGTATACAGCAGTACGCTCTGTAGGCGAGACTAAGTAAAGGGTGATTTCTTTATGACATCAGTCCCCATACCCCTCTCTTATATGTTTTATTGCTTTGTCCTAAACATCAGTTATGAATATCAGATTATGATTTTATGAATAGTTGTTTTGTATGTTGAAGTTATTATGTTTTTCCGGAAATAGCCACCTGCTAAATAATCAATATGTCTGCATGTCTAATGTAGTTTCTTTTAAACTAAAATAGGGTTATAGACAATTCCTAACCACGGTCTATTCATAACCTGTTTAGTTTAACAAGCATCAATTAGTATTGGTGTCTGCCATACTAGATAAAATAACATGCTGAACACCTGGCTTGTTAGAGTAGTCTAGGTAGGCTGAGTAGAGCGTTATGCCAGCAATTACGAGCCTTCAGAGTGATCCCCGAAAGTGACATAGGGCTTTCATAACTGTCTTTGTTCGTACCGTGAGTAGGGCCGTTTACCTTAATGATAGGGGGCGGTAGCATAGAGACTCAGATGTGGTACACCTTTAGACACAGAACATAGTTGCATTCCAGGCTAAGATATATCTAAAACACTCGAATATAGGTCAATCAACATATAGGAACAATATAACATAGAATCAGAACTTATCTTTAAAACACTTCTAGGGTTAATTAGACTTGAACCGCGAGGCTATTTGACTGCTAGCAACACTGTCCGGAAAGTGTTGGAAGCATGATAATATTGGCCCACTATTCAAAGATTTTGTATCCGTCTGATGATGCTTGAAAAATAACAGGTAACACGTCTTCCCAAGATCATCTACCCCAGCAAGGTAAACAGAATACTAAAATCTCTTATATCTGGGGTACTAATTAAATCCTTTTCTCTTTCTTCCTGTGAAAATAATTACATCGTAGTAGTCGTGGAACACTTTTCAAAATGGCCTGAACCACAGGCATTACCTACTAATGATGTTAAAGTCATGTGCAAATTCTATGAGAAGTTGTTTTCCAGATTCAGAGTGCCAATGTCTTAGGAAGAAGCGTTCAGTCTGTGTATCAAATCTGTGAATGAAATACGAACCATTCCAAAAGAGGTAGGAGTAGGTTACTGTAGAATTCTACTCCAATGGGAAATGCATACAATCCCAACTAGAGGAATCATACGGGATTTAGCTGAGGAATAATTCGGAAGCTGGAAACTTTCAGAAGATACCACCACAGTAAAACCCCTACCCGCAGAATCAACAGATGAGATACTGACAACAATTAAAGCCAGACCAGTGCAAGCAAGTGATCTACCAAGTGATATCGAACGGTCGAGGGATATAGAGGAATTTGGCGTTGTATAAGGAGCATAGCAATGGAGGAGCTTGCATCCCCTGCATACCAATCAGCTGTGAGAAACTTCCCCGAGAAAGTCTGATATGCATAAATCATATCACATTTTTAGCATGTTTTTAGGCATGATTTTGGGTGAAATTGAGGGTAAATTGGTCTTAATTGTTCATTATTAACTCAATTTCACAGTTTTTATGATTTTGGAAGTGTCAGGTGAAAAGTGGAAGAAAATAGCAAATTTCGAGGCAAAAACGCAATTTTTCAGAAGTTCAGACTTCGAGGAGGGCGTCCCGGTTCAGGATGGGCGTCCTGACCTGGTCAACAGATCGGGACGGGCGTCCAGGACTCGGGACGGCCATCCTGACCTGGTCAACAGACCAGGATGGGCGTCCGAATCCGGGGCGGGCATCCCGAACAAGAAAGTCAAGTCCCACATCGAATGTTTGAGAGAAAATCACTCCAGAAAGCTGCTATAAATACCTCAGGCCTTCCTCAGTTGAAATGATCCCTCTCCACTCGATCTGAGTCATTCAGTGGTTTCCAGTGTACAATTCTCGAGTACACAACTCACTCGAAGACTCAGATTTCAGTATAAGTTTTCTTTCTTTCCTTTTTGTTTCGTTTTTCGTAGTTTCTGAGAAATAGTCTCAGATCCTAGGGTTCGATAGATAGGTTCGTTTTTGGTATTCATAGAATACCCGGGATTTCATTAGGAGATCCTAAGAGGGCTCTAGGCGTTCGAAGAGTCAGTCCACAAGGCTGGGCTTAAGCTGGGTATTAAGGTAAAGCCCAGTTACTAGGCTGAGGAAGCGTCCTCCGAAGGTTCTGGCGAGCAGAGTCGGGTCAAGCAATACGACATATACAGCAGTACACTCCATCGGCGAGACTTCGTAAAGGGTGATTTCTTTATGGCATCGGTCCCCCTGTCCCTCTCTTATATGTTGTTATTGTGTTTGTCCAAATAGTAATTGTGGATACTGGATTATGATTGTTCTGGATATTTGTTATATATGTTGAAGTTATTATGTTTTTCCGGAAATGGCCACCTGCTTAAATATTCATTATGTCTGCATGTCTAATGTAGTTTCTTTTAAACTAAAATTAGGGTTATAGACAATTCCTAACCACGGTCTATTCATAACCTGTTTAGTTTAACATGCATCAATTAGTATTAGTGTCTGCCATGCTAGATAAAATAACCTGTGGAACACCCTGTTTCTTAAGAGTAGTCTATGTAGGCTGAGTAGAGTGTTATGCCGGCGGTTATGGACCAGCGACGTGATCCCCGAAGTGACATAGGGCTTTCACAGCTGTCTTTAGACCGAACCGTGAGTAGGGTCGTTTACCTTAACGATGGGGCGGTAGCATAGAGACTCAGATGTGGTACACCTTTAGACTCAGAACATAGTTGCATTCCAGGCTAAGATATATCTAAAACACTCGAATATAGGTCAATCAACATATAGGAACAATATAACATAGAATCAGAACTTTGTCTATAAGCACTTTTAGGCCTGATTAGACTTAAACCTAGTGAAGAATGGATCACCCTCTCATCAAAGTTATTGATGAAGATTGCATAACTGGATTATAAGATAAGAGTTAGGATAAAAGGCTAGTTACTACTAAGCCGTTACCACTTCCCTGGGAGTACGATAATTATTTAATAAAATCGTAGATACTTTCCAACAGACTAGCTACACGATAGGTACTCTGCCTTAGGTTCTAGCTGATTAAATAACACCATAGAGACTAAATGTGACAATTAGTCAATCTCAGTCCTTAATTACTCATAATCAACATAGGGTAAAATAACACCTATTTAGCATATCGGCTGGAAACCCATCAGATTTTTGGCGCCGTTGCTGGGGAAATATCATAATAAATTTAGGATTATTGGCCACAATTCTAGAGACTTATGATAGGTAGCGGTAGTAACCTAGACTTTTGATCTACACTTATCTTATACTAGTTAGACAATCACTTTCCAAAATATAGGATTATCACAACTAATTGATTTTAGATAATATCTGAAATTAAGACACTTAGGATAATCAAATTTTAGAAAATTATTCTAAAACCATATTGAGGAAATTTACCTGCTTTCTAAATAAAATTCAAAATCCCTAAAAATATTTTTCTTGCTTTTCTATTTTACTTTCCTATTTTTGTTATTTGTTATTTCTAACCAGACTTTGCACTCAGAGATGAAGAGAACAAGAGCAGCTACTAACCAAGCAAAGAAAACAGAAATCCCTGACACTCCAGGACCAAAGAAGACAAAGCCAGAAGGACCATCTAGGCCTGAACCAGAAATACCACGAGGGACTCTTCCTTCACAACCGGTAGAAGTAAACTCAAGCCTAGATGTCAGTGACCTAGTGAGAAGATTCCTGAACGCTCGTGAGCCTAGTCCCACGGAAGAAGATCCTTCTGAAGATACCTTCCCTCCTAGAGAAGAACCCCAGAGATCTCCAGTTCACACTCCTGCCCAGAGAGTTCCTATAAATCCACCACCCATTGACCAAACCCAGAATTCACCAACATCTCCTGCATACACCCCAACACCTAACGAGCACACCCCTTCATCCGGGGGAAGTACTAACGGTTATCATTCAGTGTTGTCCGTGCAGATAGATACTTTGGCTTAAATGGTCTATGAGATGGATCAAGGAATTGCAAGCAGATTGTGTCATTTAGACCAACTCAATCTGAATATCACAACCAACATGGACCGACTCAGAGCCACGGTCAGTCTTCAGGAGAACCAAGGTGCACAACTACTCTGGGAGATGGCTGACTTACGAAGTGAGCAGGGCGGGTAAAGGGATGAGATGAGAGCCATACGCATAGAAATGCGAAACATTCGAGCAGAGTTACAGGAGATCAGAGATAAGGGTCATTGAAAAAGGGAAGATTCTTTTACTTTTATTCTCAGCAAATACATTGTTTGAACTAAACTTGAATAATTGGCCCCTATTTTCTATTTTTCAAACGTTTTAAAGGGTCCTTTATATTCAACAATTTTCTTCAGACATTTTATTTTCAAATTTCTATGAAAAACAAAAGTTTTGCAAATGCAGTTTATTTTTCACTAATTAAATTGTACAAACTCAGTTTTTGTTTTTCTGAAATTCTTGCTGAATTTAAGTTGGGATAAAATTAGGGTAGACATGATTTTCGAAAAGGGTTGAGGAAGGGGACGGGCGTCCCGAAGGCCGCCCCTCCTACAAATAATCCATTTTTTTCATTTCCCCTCAAATCAACTTCCAAAAAATCATCTCTCTAAAAATTTTCTCTCTACCTTTTCTCTACAAATTTTTGGCAAACTTCCCAAAGTTCAAAAAATCAAATTTCCCTCCAAAATTTGAATTTTAAACTTCTTTCCAGAATTCGAATTTCAATACAATATTCGAATTTCCCGCCAAAAATTCGAATTCATTCCCTAACCAAAATCCATCCTCCCGAATTCAAATTCACCTCCAAAATTTGAATTCGAATCTTCCTTCCTGCCTAAATTCTCAAAATCTCTCAAACGCTCTCAACCCAAATGGCCCCCAAACGCGCCCGTATCATATCTACCATGACCATCACATCGGTGGCACATCCTTTTATGCTGTTTCACTCCAGCCCAGCATACCAGGAGAGATGTCACGGATACATCGGACGCACCATACTAAAGGGCAGAACACTTGACTGGGCCGCAATACAGACGCTAGAGGTGGAGCAGGAAGTCAGACGCATGCTCGACGTACTACCCTACAGTCGAGTATTCATCGTCACTGAACCAACATACTTAGAGTTGGTATGTGAGTTCTATGCGTCATTTACGTACCATCGGGAGCAGATCACATTCCGCTTGGGTGGAATAGATCGGTCGATGAGCATGGCCAAGTTCGGCATTGCCCTGGGTATCTGGCAAAGAGACGAGCTGGATACGCCCGCCTACACCACGGCAGTTTGAGACTTCACGTCTACAAACGTCTCCACTTCTTGGGCTCAGATCTGTATGACGGGTGTCCCATACCAGCATGGCTTTGCGAAAGCCACATGTATCTATCCTGTTCTTCGATACTTGCATACTATTATTGCACACACTTTGTCAGGACGACGGACGGCCCTCGGGAATGTCACCCAAATGGAGACATTCCTCTTGGCCAACTGATGTGTTCCGGTTGATATGCTAAATAGGTGTTATTTTACCCTATGTTGATTATGAATAATTAAGGACTGTGATTGACTAATTGTCACATTTAGTCACTATGGTGTCACTTAATCAGCCAGAACCTAAGGTAGAGTACCTATCGTGTAGCTAGTCTGTTGGAAAGTATCTACGATTTTATTAAATAAATATCGTACTCCCAGGGAAGTGGTAACGGCTTAGTAGTAACTAGCCTTTATTCCTAACTCTTATCTTATAATCCAGTTATGCAATCTTCATCAATAACTTTGATGAGAGGGTGATTCATTCTCCACTAGGTTTAAGTCTAATCAAACCTGAAAGTGTTTTATAGATGAGATCCTGATTTTATGTTATACTGTTACTATACATTGATTGACCTATATTCGAGTATTTTAGACATGTCTTGGCCTGGATTGCAACTATGTTCTGTGTCTAAAGGTTACCACATCTGAGTTTCTACGCTACCGCCCCATCGTTAAGGGTAACGGCCCTACTCACGGCTCGGACTAAAGTCAGCAATGACCACCCTATGTCACTTTGGGGATCATACTGCTCGTCTCATTACCGCCGGCATAACACTCTACTCTGCCTACCTAGACTACTTTCAACCAACAGGGTCGCAGATTATTTTATCTAGTATGGCAGACACCAATACTAATTGATGCCTGTTAAACTAAACAGGTTATGAATAGACCGTGGTTAGGAATTGTCTATAACCCTAATTTCAGTTTAAAAGAACGACAATAGACATGCAGACATAATGGATATTTAAGCAGGTGGCCATTTCTAGAAAAGCATAATAACTTCAACATATATGACAAATATTCATAAAACTCATAATCTGGTATTCAAAACTATTATTTGGACAAACACAATAACAACATATAAGAGAGGGACAGGGGGACCGATGCCATAAAGAAATCACCCTTTACGAAGTCTCGCCGATGGAGCGTACTGCTGTATATGCCGTATTGTTTGATCCGACTCTGCTCGCCAGAACCGTCGGAGGACGCTTCCTCAGCCTAGTAACTGGGCTTTACCTTAATACCCAGCTTAAGCCCAGCCCTGTGGACTGACTCTTCGAACGCCTAGAGCCCTCTTAGGATCTCCTAACGAAATCCCGGGTATTCTATGAATACCAGAAATGAACCTATCTATAGAAGCCTAAGATCTGAGACTATTTCTCAGAAACTAAAAGAAAACACTAACAAGAAAGAAAACTGAGATCCGAGTCTCTGAGTGAGTTGTGTACTAGAGAAGTGTACACTGGAAACCACTTAATGACTCAGATCGAGTGGAGAGGAATGATTTCAACTGCAGGAGGCCTGGGGTATTTATAGCAGCTTCCCGGGGTGATTTTTCATCAAACATTCGATGTGGGACTTGAACTGGGGGTTCGGGACGCCCGTCCCGGATTGGGACGGCCGTCCTGGTCTGTTGACCAAGTCGGGATGCCCGTCCCGAGTCCTGGATGCCCGTCCCGAGTCCTGGACGCCCGTCCCGATGCTTTGACTGGGTCGGGACGCCCGTTCCGGACTGTTGACCAAGTCAGCATTTCCAAAAATTGCATTTTTACCCCAAAATTTGCTGTTTTCGTCTACTTTTCACCTGACACTTCCAAAATCATAAACACTGTGAAATTGAGTAAATAACAATCAATTAAGATCGATTTCCTATCAATTTCATCCTAAATCATACATAAAAACATGCTAAAAAAGGTATATGATTTTCGCGTATCAGATAACCCCACACTTAGCTTTTTGCTTGTCCTCAAGCAAAGTCTACCTGAAGTTAGTGATTCTAAATCATATGTGCAGTCACTTAAATTTCTAGTCATGTTTTAATTCCAAAAATTATTCAGATAATTCTTAACACAGGTCTGACTGGTTAGGTTGCTATGACAAGGTCTCAAATGTCTCTAGTAGATTGTTAGGATTGAGCAGAAAACAATTTAACAACTAGGTTGAACTCTTCTCTTGGTCATAAGGTCTTCCTGATGTGTAGTGTGTGTACTAGTCCAGACCAGATAGTCAACACAATAAACTCTTGTCTTAACTATTACCAGATAACACTTCGACCTGTCACTAGACACACTGACAACAGATAACTTTCTGAGTTTTGAGCCTTGGTGATCAGATTTTAATTATTTAGCTCTTATTGATTTCTTTCGTTTATAGATTCAGGGTATTTTGAGTCTACTTTGAACACGTCAACTTCAACTACCCATGTAGCGAGTCCCACTCCGATGACTCCCAGATCTACACGACCTTAGGGCATCAGGCTTTAAGTTCCCCGAAGGAGTGGTGCTCGAGTAGCGAAGGCCGCTGACAAACTACCCAATTTTTTTTCATCATCATTTTTTTTTCTTTTCTTTTCACTTTTAGCTCAGAGTCTCATCTAGGCATTCTAATTGTCAATGCATCCTACAACTGGTCTAATTTTATCTAGTTAAGTCTTGAAAAGGTAATTGGCTGAGGTCTCTAACCCAGACTAAGTTGTGCTTAATTATCAGGAATTCCCTACTCCTAATCAATAAGTTAAAAAATAGTCATCAATTATCTCCTACTAACCATAACATTCTACCTACATATCATAGACATAAGTAATTGTTTAACCAAGCATACTGCATTTAGAAGTCTGAAAGACGGAAAAATTTTGAAATTTTTTTTGGAAGGGTGTGAAAATACGGGGAAAACAAGCAAAATCATGCAAAAATTTTGCCAACTGCTACAGTGCACAGTGCACTACTACCCCACACTTAAGTCTGACACTGTTCTCAGTGTTCATGCATAGCTAAACTACCCCACACTTGTTTGCAAACAAGAAGAAATGAAAACAAAACAAAGAACTCTTACCCCACACTTATTTGACTATTTAAGGGTAAGAGAGAAAATAAAACAAGAAGGATAATGGAAATAACAAAACAGAACACAAAATAAAGAAAACAAAAGTAAAGGATCATGAGGATTAGAAAAACTCCCTTCATGTCGCGAGCAGAAGGGTCTTCTCTGATCTGTCAATTTGCTCTTCACCTTAGCCATGTGCTATTGCTGAGGTGTTCTTGACTCTGCAAGCTCTAGATATTGGAACGGATGACGCCAGCTCCGATCCTTCATTGTCGAGCTCTAGGTAGTGGCATATCCATTTGATGAATGACTCAAGCCCCAAGGACTGTTTCCTCGAATCATCTGCAAAGTCTCTCGTAATCGTAGCAACGTCTAGAATGAACGTGTCTAGGAATGAGACTTCTTTGGATTGGTGTGCCTACCTGCCAATGTTAGTGAAGGTATGGCATGCAAGTCTCAAATGGAAGAAAAGATACTTGAAGTTTTGGTAAAGCTGTGGTGGTAGGGGCTCCAGTTGTATAGATCTGGGCCCAAGTATTTGAGACTTCCTCGGGGAAGTTTCTCACAGCTGATTGTATGTAGAGGATGCAAGCTCCTCCATTGCTATGCTCCTAATACAACGCCAAATTCCTCTATATCCGTCGACCCTTCGCTACCTCTTGGTAGATCACTTGCTTGCACTGGTCTGGTTTTAATTGTTGCCAGTATCTCATCTGTTGATTCTGCAGGTAGGGGTTTTGCTGTGGTGGTATCTTCTGAAAGTTTCCAGCTTTTGAATTATTCCTCAGCTAAATCCCGTATGATTCCTCTAGTTGGGATTGTATGCGTCTCCCATTGGAGCAGCATTCTGCAGTAACCTACTCCTACCTCTTTTGGAATGGTCAGTCATTCCCATAGCAATCCCTGCTAAAGTGTGGTACTTAGCAGACTTCACAGATTTGATACACATGCTGAACATTTCTTCCTAAAACATTGGCACTCTGAATCTGGAAAACAACTAGAATCTGCACATGACTTTAACATCATTAGTAGGTAATGCCTGTGGTTCAGGCCATTTTGAAAAGTGTTCCACGACTACTATGATGTAATTATGTTCAAAGGAAGAAAGAGAAAAGGATTCGAAATACCCCTGATATCAAAGGTTGCAACATTCTGTGTACGTTGCTGGGGTAGACGATCTCTGGAAGATGTGTTACCTATTATTTGGCAAGCATCGCAGGACTGTATTAGAGATACAAAATCCTTGAATATGGTGGGTCAACAAGATCCTACTTTCAACACTTTCCGAACAGTGTTGATAGTAGTCAATTGGTCTCTCGTAGATTCTTTAGGGCAATGCTCCAAAATCTTGTGTCCTTCGTCTTCTGAGATACGTCTTCTGATCACTTACCCTGCAATGATTCAAAATAGAAAAACGGATCTCCCTAGTAGTAACATTCCAAATCAACAAAGAATTTCTTCTTTTGTTGATAAGTCATATCACTTGGGAATAATTAGCAACTAGATAATTAGTAATATCAGTAAACTACGGAGGAGAATTATTATTCATAGCAAATAATTTCTCATTCAGAAGTTTATCAGATACTAATGTCTCGTCAATAGCTTCTAACTCGGGGTTTTCTAATCTAGACCAAAGGTTTGCTTTCTAGATTTTTAGCCCTTTTTCTTATCCCGTCTTTCTATATCAAATTCAATAGAACTTAACTAATCAATCTTGGTTCATCATTAGTTTTATTGAACAGATATCTTAGAGTAAAGTAATCAGTGTATACTATTGTTTAGACTAGGCATGGCATGAATGTATCATAGGCATATGCAATAACTAGTAATCCCTTTTCAGTGGTGGTAAGGTTCTACTAGGCATCAGTAAAAGGTATTACTTGCATAGTGTATAATATGAAGTTCTAATCATGCCTATTTCCTAAAACAATCATTACTACATGGTCACTAGCATCACATATTAATTCACAAAGCAAATTCCAATTAGGTGATGTCATAATGGGTGCAGTAATTCCTTTTGGTTTAAACAATCTCATGCATTTATCATCAAACAAAAGGAACATCCTTTCTCATTAGAATACTCAGAGGTTTGTCTATTAAAGAAAATTTTATTTCATGATTCTGTCTAATAGAACTAAGAAAATTCCACAATGATATTTCTTCCAAATTAAAACTTGAGGCAAAAATTGACAACTCAGAAAAATATTCTATCCTCATTTCCATTTTTATTTTTTTCGAACTTAAGTAATAGGGAAAAAAAACAAAAAAGAGAAACAAATGTACTAAGAAAGAACAAGAGATAGGGAAGAAGAACAACTTACCGTTGAGCAAGAAAAATACATTCTTTTTGGATTTTATATTTTTAACATTGTTTTTTTCTTTTTATGTTTAATTTCGAAAGCCATTAAATTCCCTCAATATGGATTTAGAATAATTTTCTAAAATTGGGTTATCCTAAGTGTCTTAATTCCAGATAATATCTAAAATCAATTAGTTATGATAACCATATATTTCGGAAATTGATTGTCTAACTAGTATAAGATAAGTGTAGGTCTAAGGTCAAGGTTACTACCGTTACCTATCATAAGTCTCTAGAATTGTGGCCTTTAATCCTAAATTCATTATGATATTTCCCCGGCAATGGCGCCAAAAATATGATGCGTTCCAGTTGATATTCTAAATAGGTGTTATTTTACCCTATGTTGATTATGAATAATTAAGGACTGTGATTGACTAATTGTCACATTTAGTCTCTATGGTGTCACTTAATCAGCCAGAACCTAAGGCAGAGTACCTATCGTGTAGCTAGTCTGTTGGAAAGTATCTACGATTTTATTAAATAAATATCGTACTCCCAGGGAAGTGGTAACGGCTTAGTAGTAACTAGCCTTTATTCCTAACTCTTATCTTATAATCCAGTTATGCAATCTTCATCAATAACTTTGATGAGAGGGTGATTCATTCTCCACTAGGTTTAAGTCTAATCAAACCTAAAAGTGTTTTATAGATGAGATCCTGATTTTATGTTATACTGTTACTATACGTTGATTGGCCTATATTCGAGTATTTTAGACATGTCTTGGCCTGGATTGCAACTATGTTTTGTGTCTAAAGGTTACCACATCTGAGTTTCTACGCTACCGCCCCATCGTTAAGGGTAACGGCCCTACTCACGGCTCGGACTAAAGTCAGCAATGACCGCCCTATGTCACTTTGGGGATCATACTGCTCGTCTCATAACCGCCGGCATAAAACTCTACTCAGCCTACCTAGACTACTTTCAACCAACAGGGTGTTCCGCAGATTATTTTATCTAGTATGGCAGACACCAATACTAATTGATGCCTGTTAAACTAAACAGGTTATGAATAGACCGTGGTTAGGAATTGTCTATAACCCTAATTTCAGTTTAAAAGAACGGCAATAGACATGCAGACATATGAATAGACTGTGGACTGACTCTTCGAACGCCTAGAGCCCTCTTAGGATCTCCTAACGAAATCCCGGGTATTCTATGAATACCAGAAACGAACCTATCCATAGAAGCCTAAGATCTGAGACTATTTCTCAGAAACTAAAACAAAACACTAACAAGAAAGAAAACTAAGATCCGAGTCTCTGAGTGAGTTGTGTACTAGAGAAATGTACACTGGAAACCACTTAATGACTCAGATCGAGTGGAGAGGAATGATTTCAACTGCAGGAGGCCTGGGGTATTTATAGCAGCTTCCCGGGGTGATTTTTCATCAAAAATTCGATGTGGGACTTGAACTGGGGGTTCGGGACGCCCGTCCCGGATTGGGACGGCCGTCCTGGTCTATTGACCAAGTCGGGACGCCCGTCCCGGTGCTTTGACTGGGTCGGGATGCCAATCCCGAATTCGGGACGCCCGTCCCGGACCGTTGACCAAGTTAGCATTTCCAAAAATTGCATTTTTACCCCAAAATTTGCTGTTTTCGTCTACTTTTCACCTGACACTTCCAAAATCATAAAAATTGTGAAATTGAGTAAATAACAATCAATTAAGATCGATTTCCTATCAATTTCATCCTAAATCATATATAAAAACATGCTAAAAAAGGTATATGATTTTCTCATATCACCAACATGCACATGGGATCCACAATAGAGATGGCTCGACTTATCACGGTCATCATGCGGGGTTTCGCTACGGACACTCGGAAACACTGTCTGGGACTCGGGCCATTCATCACCAGGATAGCTGACTACCTGGAGTTGGACATCGAGGGCTCGGAGCTGACCCAAATTACCCCAACCACCACTCCTACGGACCTCACTATCCTAAGGAACATGTGAATGGTCGTAAGGGAGGCAAATGGACGCTACTCCATCCACACGGAGCAGCCAGGACAGGCCTCGGCACCAGGAGCAGTTCCAGCACACATACCTCCATCCGAGACATTTGTTCCACGCACTGCCTTCAAACGACATATGTAGCACGGATTGGCAGAACTCTCAGCCCGATACAGCCGAGATATGGATAGGATCGAGAGACGGCTGACGTTGATAGAGGACAGAGTCGCTATGAACACTACTAGGATCGATGAGATTCATCAGCATACCTCCCACCTGGTGGAAAACTCCGAGGTCCACTTTCTGACAGACTTTTCGGTAGACTTTCCGGCAGCCTTCGATCCACCTAATGACGGCGAGCCGGGTTCTTAGTTTTTCTTTCCTTTTCTTTTCCTTTTGTTGTTTTCATTCTATGTGTGATCATGTCTGGGCTGTATGAATTATGAATCTCTGTGTAACATTGATTGATATGACATAACATCATTGTTTTCTCTATGTTTTCTTGTTATTTCTGTTATTTCCTTATTTTTCCTTCTTACCCATAGTCATTCAAATAAGTATGGGGTAAGAGCTTTTTTTTAGTTTTGTTTCTTGTTTTCAAATAAGTGTGGGCTAGCTTAGAAATGCATGAACACTGAGGACAGTGTCAGATTTAAGTGTGGGGTAGCAGTGCACACTGTGCACTGTAGTGGTTTGACAAACGTTTTTGCATGATTTTGCTTGTTTTCCCCATATTTTCACACCCTTCCAAATTTTTTCAAATTTCTCATTCTTTCAGACTTCTAAATGCAGTATGATTTGTTAAAGTTTGCTTATGTCTATGATATGTAGGTAGAATGTTATGGTTAGTAGGAGGCAATGTGATAGCTATCTTGAACTAATTGATTAGGAATAGGGAATTCCTGATAACTGAGCATAACTTAGTCTGGATTAGAGACCTCAGCCAATTACCTTTTCAAGACTTAACTAGATAAAATTAGACCAGTTGTGGATGTTTTGACAATTAGAATGACTAGATGAGACTCTGAGCTAAAAGTGAAAAGAAATAAAAGAAAGTTAATTAAATAAGGGTAGTTTGCCAGCGGCCTTCGCTACTCGAGCACCACTCCTTCGGGGAACTTAAAGCCTGATGCCCTAAGGTCGTGTAGGTCTGGGAGTCATCGGAGTGGGACTCGCTACAGGGGTAGTTGAAGTTGACGTGTTCTAAGCAGACTCAAAATACCCTACATCTATAAAGAAAATCCATAAATGCTAAATCATTAAAAATCTGATCACCAAGGCTCAGAACTCAGAATATTGTCTATTGTTATTATGTCTAGCAACAGGGTCGAGATATTATCTGGTAGTAGTTAAGACGAGAGTATATTGTGTTGACTATCTGGTCTAGACTAGTACACACACTACACATCAGGAAGACCTTGTGACTAAGAAAGGAGTTCAACCTAGTTGTTAAGTTGTTTTCTGCTTGACTATAACAATCTGCTAGAAACATTTGAGACCTTGTCATAGCAACCTGACCAGTCAGACCTGTGTTAAGAATTATTTGAATAAAGTTTTGGAATAAAAACATGACAAGGAATTTAAGTGACTGCACTATGATTTAGAATCACTAACTTCAAGTAGACTTTGCTTGAGGACAAGCAAAAAGCTAAGTGTGGGGTTATATGATATGCATAAATCATATCACATTTTAGCATGTTTTTAGGCATGATGTATGGTGAAATTGAGGGTAATTTGGTCTTAATTGTTCATTATTAACTCAATTTCACAGTTTTTATGATTTTGGAAGTGTCAGGTGAAAAGTGGAAGAAAATGGCAAATTTCGGGGCAAAACGCAATTTTTCAGAAGTTCGGACATCGGGGAGGGCGTCCCGATTCAGGAAAAGCGTCCTGACCTGGTCAACAGGTCGGGACGGGTGTCCAGGACTCGGGACGGGCATCCTGACCTGGTTAACAGACCGAGACGGGCGTCCCGAACCAGAAAGTCAAGTCCCACATCGAATTTTTGAGAGAAAATCACTCCAGAAAGCTGCTATAAATACCCCAGGTCTTCCTCAGTTGAAATGATCCCTCTCCACTCGATCTGAGTCATTCAGTGGTTTCCAGTGTACAATTCTCGAGTACACAACTCACTCGAAGACTCAGATTTCAGTATAAGTTTTCTTTCTTTCCTTTCTGTTTCGTTTTTCTTAGTTTCTGATAAATAGTCTCAAATCCTAGGGTTCGATAGATAGGTTCGTTTCTAGTATTCATAGAATACCTGGGATTTCGTTAGGAGATCCTAAGAGGGCTCTAGGCATTCGAAGAGTCAGTCCACAGGGCTGGGCTTAAGCTGGGTATTAAGGTAAAGCCCAGTTACTAGGCTGAGGAAGCGTCCTCCGAAGGTTCTGGCGAGCAGAGTCGGGTCAAGCAATACGACATATACAGCAGTACGCTCCATCGGCGAGACTTCGTAAAGGGTGATTTCTTTATGGCATCAGTCCCCCTGTCCCTCTCTTATATGTTGTTATTGTGTTTGTCCAAATAGTAATTGTGGATACTAGATTATGATTGTTATGGATATTTGTTATATATGTTGAAGTTATTATCTTTTTTCGGAAATGGCCACCTACTTAAATATTCATTATGTCTGCATGTCTAATGTAGTTTCTTTTAAACTAAAATTAGGGTTATAGACAATTCCTAACCACGGTCTATTCATAACCTGTTTAGTTTAACAGGCATCAATTAGTATTGGTGTCTGCCATGCTAGATAAAATAACCTGCGGAACACCCTGTTTCTTAAGAGTATTCTAGGTAGGCTGAGTAGAGTGTTATGCCGGCGGTTATGGACCAGCGGCGTGATCCCCGTAGTGACATAGGGCTTTCACAGCTGTCTTTAGGCCGAACCGTGAGTAGGGTCGTTTACCTTAACGATGGGGCGGTAGCATAGAGACTCAGATGTGGTGCACCTTTAGACTCAGAACATAGTTGCATTCCAGGCTAAGATATATCTAAAACACTCAAATATAGGTCAATCAACATATAGGAACAATATAACATAGAATCAGAACTTTGTCTATAAACACTTTTAGGCCTGATTAGACTTAAACCTAGTGAAGAATGGATCACCCTCTCATCAAAGTTATTGATGAAGATTGCATAACTAGATTATAAGATAAGAGTTAGGATAAAAGGCTAGTTACTACTAAGCCGTTACCACTTCCCTGGGAGTACGATAATTATTTAATAAAATCGTAGATACTTTCCAACAGACTAGCTACACGATAGGTACTTTACCTTAGGATCTGGTTGATTAAGTGACACGATAGAGACTAAATGTGACAATTAGTCAATCTCAGTCCTTAATTACTCATAATCAACATAGGGTAAAATAACACCTATTTAGCATATCGGTTGGAAACCCATCAAAGTCTCAAATACTTGGGCCCAGATCTACACCACTGGAGCCTCCTACCACCACGGCTTCGCCGAAGCTTCAGGTATCTTTTCTGCCATTCAAAACTTGCATGCAATACCTTCACTAACATTGGTAGGTAGGCACACCAATCCAAGGAAGTCTCATTCCTAGACACGTTCCTTCTGGACACGTGCTACGATTACAAGAAACATTGCAAATGATTCGAGGAAACAGTCCTTGGGGCTTGAGTCATTCATCAAATGGATAGGCCACTACCTGGAGCACGACAATGAAGGATCGGAGCTGACGTCATCCATTCCAATATCTAGAGCTTGCAGAGTCAAGAATACCTAAACAATAGCACATGGCTAAGGTGAAGAGCCAATTGACAGCTCAGAGAAAACCCTTCTGCTCGAGACAAGAAGGGAGTTTTTCGAATCTTAAACTTCCTCTACTTTTATTTTGTGTTCTTTTAATTTTTATCTTCATTTCGTGCTATGCTTTGTTATTTCTATTTCCTTCCTATTTTGTTATTTCTTTTGTTGTTTTATTTTCTCTCTTACCCTTAGTCAGTCAAATAAGTGTGGGGTAAGAATTTTCTATTTTGTTTTTTATTTCTTCTTGTTTTCAAATAAGTGTGGGGTAATTAGAAATGCATGAACACTGAGGACAGTGTTAGACTCAAGTGTGGGGTAGCAGTGCACGGTGCACTGTAGTAGTTTGAGCAAGTTTTGCATGATTTTGCTTGTTTTCCCCGTATTTTCACACCCTTCCAAAATTTTTCATTCTTTCAGACTTCAAAATGCAGTATGATTGGTAAAACATTGCTGATGTCTATGATATGTAGGTAGAATGTTATGGTTAGTAGGAGACAACATGATGACTATTTTGAACTTATTGATTAGGAATAGGGAATTCCTGATAACTGAGCACAACTTAGTCCGGATTAGAGACCTCAGCCAATTACCTTTTCAAGACTTAACTAGATAAGATCAGACCAGTTATGGATGTATTGACAATTAGAATGACTAGATGAGACTCTGAGCTAAAAGTGGAAAGAAACAAAAGAGAGTAAATTAAACAAGGGTAGTTTGCCAACGGCCTTTGCTACTCGAGCATCACTCCTTAGGGGAACTTAAAGCCTGATGCCCTAAGGTCGTGTAGGTCTGGGAGTCATCGGAGTGGGACTCGCTACATGGGTAGTTAAAGTTGACGTGTTCCAAGTTGATACGCGAAAATCGTATCACATTTTTAGCATATTTTTATATATGTTTTAATGTGAAATTGAGAGTAAATTGACATTAATTGTTTACTATTTACTTGATTTCACGGTTTTTATGATTTTGGAAGTGTCAGGTGAAAAGTAGACGAAAACAGCAAATTCTGGGGCAAAAATGCAATTTTTGGAAATATTGACCCGGTCAAAGGTCCGGGACGGTCGTCCCGAACCCGGGACGGGCGTCCCGACCCAGTCAAACCGCCAGGACGGGCGTCCTGAACCTGGTCAACGAATCAGGACAGGCGTCCTGAACCGGGACGGGCGTCCCGAGCCGCCAGAAGCTGTCCCACATCGAATTTTTCAGAGATTTTCACTCCGGGAAGCTGCTATAAATACCCGAGGCCTCCAGCAGTTGAATTCATCCCTCTCCACTCGATCTGAGTCAGTAAGTGGTTTCCAGTGTACAATTTTCCAGTACACAACTCACTCAGAGACTCGGATCTCAGTTTTCTTTCTTATTAGT
Organism: Asclepias syriaca; assembly: GCA_027405835.1. NCBI lineage: Eukaryota > Viridiplantae > Streptophyta > Magnoliopsida > Gentianales > Apocynaceae > Asclepias > Asclepias syriaca. Next base: position 19,809,097 of record CM049926.1, on the reverse strand, counting down.
GTTTGTCTTAGTTTCTGAGAAATAGTCTCAGATCTTAGGTTTCTATAGATAGGTTCGTTTCTGGTATTCATAGAATACCCGGGATTTCGTTAGGAGATCCTAAGAGAGCTCTAGGCGTTCGAAGAGTCAGTCCACAGGGCTAGGCTTAAGCCCAAGATGTAAGGTAAAGTCTAGCTACTAGGCTGAGGAAGCGTCCTCCGAAGGTTCTGGTGAGCAGAGTCAGGGCGAGCAATACGACATATACAGCAGTACGCTCCGTAGGCGAGACTTCGTAAAGGGTGATTTCTTTATGGCATCGGTCCCCATGTCCCTCTCTTAAATGTGTTATTGCTTTGTCCTAAATATGAATTATGAATATCAGATTACGATTTTATGAATAGTTGTGTTATATGTTGAAGTTTTTATGTTTTTCCGGAAATAGCCACCTGCTAAATATTCATTATGTCTGCATGTCTAATGTAAGTCTCTTTTAAACTAAAACTAGGGTTATAGACAATTCCTAACCACGGTCTATTCATAACCTGTTTAGTTTAACAGGCATCAATTAGATTGGTGTCTGCCATACTAGATAAAATAACCAACGGAACACCTTGTTTGTTAGAGTAGTCTAGGTAGGCTGAGTAGAGAGTTATGCCGGCGGTTTTGCGACGAGCAGCATGACCCCGAAGTGACATAGGGTACCGTTCATTGCTGACTTTAGTCCGGGCCGTTTACCTTAACGATGGGGCGGTAGTGTAGAGACCTCAGATGTGGTACACCTTTAGACACAGAACATAGTTGCATTCCAGGCTAAGATATATCTAAAACACTCGAATATAGGTCAATTAACATATAGGAACAGTATAACATAGAATCAGAACTCATCTTTAAAACACTTTTAGGATTAATTAGACCTAAACCTAGTGGAGAATGGATCACCCTCTCATCAAAGTATTTGATGAAGATTGCATAACTGGATTATAAGATAGGAGTTAGGATAAAAGGCTAGTTACTACTAAGCCGTTGCCACTTCCCTGGGAGTACGATAATTAAATTAATAAAATCGTAGATACTTTCCAATAGACTAGCTACACGATAGGTACTCTGCCTTAGGTTCTGGCTGATTAAGTGACACCATAGAGACTAAATGTGACAATTAGTCAATCACAGTCCTTAATTATTCATAATCAACATAGGGTAAAATAACACCTATTTAGCACGTCGGTCGGAAACCGCATCACAAGCAGACTCAAAATACCCTGAAAATTCTATAAAAGAAAAAAAATCAATAATTGCTAAATAATTAAAAATCTGATCACCAAGACTCGGAACTCAAAAAGTTGTCTATTGTTAGTATGTCTAGCGACGGGTCGAAGTATTATCTGGTGGTAGTTAAGACGAGAGTATATTGTGTTGACTATCTGGTCTTGACTAGTACACACACTACACATCAGGAAGACCTTGTGACTGAGAGAGGAGTTCAACCTAGTTGTTAAGTTGTTAAACCTGCTTGATCGTAATAATCTACTAGAGACATTTGAGACCTTGTCATAGCAACCTAACCAGTCAGACCTGTGTTGTGAATTGTTTGAATAATTTTTGGAGTAAAAACATGACTAGAAAATTTAAGTGACTGCACATTTGATTTAAAATCACTAACTGCAGGTAGACTTTGCTTGAGGACAAGCAAAAAGCTAAGTGTGGGGTTATTTGATATGCACAAATTATATACCCTTTTTAGCATGTTTTTAGACATAAATTATGGCAATATTTGAATGTATTTGATCTTAATTGAATCAAATTGACATAAAATTGCTTAAATTTCGATTTTGGAAGTTTCAGGAGCAAATTGCACGAAAACAGCAAATTTTGGGGCAAAAATGCAATTTTTGGAAATAATGATTTCGGGACGGGCATCCTGAATTTTGGACAGGCGTCCTGACCCAGTCAAAGCACCAGGACGGCCGTCCCAAGCTCAGGACGGGGGTCCCGAGCACCAGAAGTTGTCCCACATCGAAATATTTGGAGATTTTCACTCTAGGAAGCTGCTATAAATACCCTAGGCCTCCAAGAGTTGAAATCATCCCTCTCCACTCGATCAGAGTCATTTAGTGATTTCGATTGTACATTTTTCTTGAGTACATAAGTCACTGAGAGACTCGGGCTCAGTATAAGTTTATTTCTATTCTTAGAGAGTTTCTCATTTTCTTTGCTTTTTGAGAGCCTGTCTCAGAATCTTAGATACGACTAGATAGGGTTCATTTTTTGGTATCATAGAATACCGGGATTTCATTAGGAGATCCTAAGAGAGAGATAGGGTGCGTGTTCTTAGTCAGATTAGGGAAATTTGCTTAATCCCGGGATGTAAGGTAAAGCAATTGCTACTAGGTCTAAGGAGCGTTCTCCGGAGGCTCTGCCGAGCAGAGTAGGATCGAGCAGTCAGAAGCATACAGGAGCTGCAGTGCCGGCTGGACCTGCATAAAGCGGTGACTACTTTATGATAGTGGGTCCCCTAGACGAGGTTCTGTATGTTTACTAATTGTTTTATCTGAATATTAATTTGATACTGAATTTATTATCATACATGTTTTACAATTTGAGATACTGTTCATTTTCCCAGGAAGATCATAGAGCTAGAATTATCATTATGAATGTTGAACTATTATGTCCTTTTAAATTAAACTAGGGTTATAGACAACTCCTAACCAAGGTCTGAATCATTACCGGTTTAGTTTAACAGACTGTAAAAGGTCTGCCAGATTAGGAAGAAATAACAAAATAGATCACCATGTTTGTTAGAGTACCCTAATAAAGCTGAGTTTGTACGCTAGGTGATGACGTTCCGATTGGTATGCTAAAAGATAGGTTTTATTTACCTATGTCGATTATGAGTAATTAAGGACAGAGTCTTACTAACTGTCACTTAGCATTCAATTATTGTCACTTAATCAACCAGAACCTAAGGCAGAGTACCTATCGTGTAGCTAGTCTGTTGGAAAGTATCTACTATTTTATTAAGTTAATTATCGTACTCCCAGGGAAGTGGCAACGACTTAGTAGTAGCCTTTTATCCTAACTCCTATCTTATGATCCAGTTATGCAATCTTCATCAAATACTTTGATGAGAGGGTGATTCATTCTCCACTAGGTTTAAGTCTAATTAATCCTAGAAGTGTTTTATAGATGAGTCCTGATTCTATGTTATACTGTTCCTATATGTTGATTGACCTATATTCGAGTATTTTAGACATGTCTTAGCCTGGATTGCAACTATGTTCTGTGTCTAAAGGCGTACCACATCCGAGGTTTCTAATGAACCGCCCTACCTTAATGACGGCCCTACTCACGGTTCGGGATGAAGGCATCCATGAAAGCCCTATGTCACTTCGGGGATCATACCGCTTGCCCTAGCCGCCGGCATAATCGGACTCGGCTCGACTTACCCTAGACTACTCTAACAAACAGGGTATTCAGCAGGTTATTTTATCTAGCATGGCAGACACCAATACTAATTGATGCCTGTTAAACTAAACAGGTTATGATTAGACCGTGGTTAGGAATCGTAATCTCGTATTCATAAAAATCACCCATTACGTAAAACAACTATTCATAAAAATCGTAATCTCGTATTCATAATAAATATTTAGAATAACACAATAACAACATATAAGAGAGGGACATGGGGACTGATGCCATAAAGAAATCACCCATTACGTAGTCTCGCCGATGGAGCGTACTGCTATATATGTCGTATTGCTCGCCCTGACTCTGCTCGCCAGAACCTTCGGAGGACGCTTCCTCAGCCTAGTAACTGGGCTTTACCTTAATACCCAGCTTAAGCCCAGCCCTGTGGACTAACTCTTTGAACGCCTAGAGCCCTCTTAGGATCTCCTAACGAAATCCCGGGTATTCTATGAATACCATAAACGAACCTATCTATAGAAGCCTAGGATCTGAGACTATTTCTCAGAAACTAAAACAAAACACTAATAAGAAAGAAAACTGAGATCCGAGTCTCTGATTGAGTTGTGTACTAGAGAAGTGTACACTGGAAACCACTTAATGACTCAGATCGAGTGGAGAGGAATGAATTCAACTACTAGAGGCCTGGGGTATTTATAGCAACTTCTCGGGGTGATTTTTCATCAAAAATTCGATGTGGGACTGGTTCTAGGGGTTCGGGACGCCCGTCCTGGATTGGGACGCCCGTCCTAATCTGTTGACCAGGTCGAGACGCCCATCCCGAGTCTTGGACGCCCGTCCCGGTGCTTTGACTGGGTTGGAACGCCCGTCCTGACCCTTTGACCGAGTCAACATTTCCAAAAATTGCGTTTTTGCCCCAAAATTTGCTGTTTTCGTCTACTTTTAACCTGACACTTCCAAAATCATAAAAACTGTGAAATTAAGTAAATAATGAATATTTAAGATCAATTTACCCTCAATTTCACCCTAAATCATATATAAAAACATACTAAAAATGTGATACAATTTTCGCGTATCAAATAACCCCACACTTAGCTTTTTGCTTGTCCTCAAGCAAAGTCCACCTGAAGTTAGTGATTCTAAACCGTAGTGCAGTCACTTAAATTCCTAGTCATGTTTTTATTCCAAAAATTCTTCAGACAAGTCTTAACACAGGTCTGACTGGTTAGGTTGCTATGATAAGGTCTCAGATGTTTTTAGTAGCTTGTTATGATCAGGCAGAAAACAAATCAACAACTAGGTTGGACTTTTTTCTTAGTCACAGGGTCTTCCTGATGTGTAGTGTGTGTACTAGTCTAGACCAGATAGTCAACACAATGTACTCTTATCTTAACTATTACCAGATAACACTTCGACCCATCGCTAGACATATTAACAACAGACAACTTTTTGAGTTCTGAGCTTTGGTGATAAGATTTTTAATGTTTTAGCAATTAGTTATTTTCTTTATAGATTCAGGGTATTTTGAGTCTGCTTAGAACACGTCAACTTCAACTACCCATGTAGCGAGTCCCACTCCGATGACTCCCAGATCTACACGACCTTAGGGCATCAGGCTTTAAATTCCCCGAAGGAGTGGTGCTCGAGTAGCGAAGGCCGCTGGCAAACTACCCTTATTTGATTAACTTTCTTTTGTTTCTTTTCAATTTTAGCTCAGAGTCTCATCTAGTCATTCTAACTTCCAATATATCCACAACTGGTCTAATTTTATCTAGTTAAATCTCGAACAGGCAATTGGCTGAGGTCTCTAATCCAGACAAAGTTGTGCTCAGTTATCAGGAATTCCCTATTCCTAATCAATTAGTTCAGCAATAGTCATCAATTATCTCCTACTAACCATAACATACTACCTACATATCATAGACGTAAGCAATTGTTTAACCAAGCATACTGCATTTAGAAGTTTGAAAGACGGAAAAATTTTGAAATTTTTTTGGAAGGGTGTGAAAATATAGGGAAAACAAGCAAAAGCATGCAAAAAATTTTGCAAACTGCTACAGTGCACCGTGCACTGCTACACCACACTTAAGTCTGGCACTGTCCTCAGTGTTCATGCATATCTAATTACCCCACACTTATTTGAAAACAAGAAATAAAACACGAAGAAAAGATGCTTACCTATACTACGGGTAAGAAAGACATAAAAAAAACAAAATAATGCAAACAATTCGTAATGTCATATAAATCAATTTTGTACATAGATTCATACGTCATACAGCCCAGATATGTTTATACACATAGAACAAGAAAAACAAAAGCAAAAGAAAGGAAAGGAGAGAAGGAGAGAGAGACTAAGAACCCGGCGGATCGTCGTCCAGTGGACCTAAGTCTGCTGTAAAGTCAAACTCGAAGTTTTCCGCCACTCAGGAAGTCTACTGATGTATCTCCTCAATCCTGCTGGTGTTCATGGCGATCCTGTCATCCATCATCGCCAGTCGTCTGTCAATCCTATCCTCCATCATCATCAGCCGTCTATCAATCCTGTCCATGTCTCGACTGTATCGGGCTGATAGTTCTGCCAATCCGTGCGACATGTGTCGTTCGAAGGTAGTACGTGGCACGAATGTCTCGGACGGAGGGATATGCGCTGGATATGCTTCCGATGCCGATGCCTGTCCTGGCTGCTCCGTGTGGTTGGTGTAGCGGCCATTCGCATCCCGGACAACCATTCCCATGTTCCGTAGAATGGTAAGATCAGTGGGAACGGTGGTCGGGGTGACCAGGGTCAGTTCCGAGCCCTCTATGTCCAACTCTATGTAGCGGGCTAGCCTGGTGATGTACGGTCCGAGCCCCAGACACTGTTTCCGGGTGTCTATAGCAAATCCTCGCATGACGACCGTGATGAGTCTAGCCATCTCTACCGTAGATCCCATGTGCATGTTGGCCAGAAGGAATGTCTCCATCTGGGAGCCGTCCGTCGTCCTGACAATGTATGTGCAATGATAGCGTGCATGTAACGAAGAGTAGGATAAATACCTGTGGCTTTTGCAAAGCCATGCTGGTATGGGACACCCGTCATGCAGATCTGAGCCCAAGCAGTAGAGACGTCTGCAGTCGTGAAGTCTCGAACTGCTGTGGTGTATGCGGGCGTATCCAGCTCATCTCTCTGCCAGATACCGAGGGCGACGCCAAACTCGTCCATGCTCATCAACAGATCTATTTCGCCCAAGCGGAATGTGATCTGCTCCTGGTGGCATGTAAAAGATGCATAGAACTCACATACCAGCTCCAGGTATGTGGGCTCTGTGACGATGAATACTCGACTATAAGGTGGCACGTCGAGTATGCGTCTGACTTCCGGCTCTACTCCTAGCGTCTGTACTACTGCCCAATCCAACGTTCTGCCTGTCAGTATCGTACGTCCGATGTACCCAAGGCATCTTTCTTGGTATGCTGTGCTGGAGGGAAACAGCATAAAAGGGTGTGCCACTGAGGTAACTGTCATGGTAGATGTGGTACGAGCACGTTTGGGAGCCATTAAAAACGTACGAGAGAGTTTAGGTGGGAAGGAAAGCTTTAAACTCAAATTCTGGAGGTGAATTTGAATTCAGAAGGATGAAATTAGGTTAGGGAAGGATTTTGAAAATTTTGGCGGGAAAATCGAATTTTGGAGGGAAATTCGAATTTTTGAGCGAAGTTTAAAATTCAAATTTTGGAGGGAAACTCGAATTTTTTAAACTTTGGAGAGTTTGCCAAAAATTTGTAGAGAGAAGGTAGAGAGAAATATTTTTAGAGAGATGAATTTTTGGTTGTAGATTTGAGAGAAAATGAAAAAAATGAATTTTTATAGAATGGGCGGCCTTCGGGACGCCCGTCCCGGGTTGCTTCGGGACGCGTGCCAATTCCGAGAATTTTTTTTTCCGTAATTCCCTGAAAATCTCAAGATACCAAAAAGAATCATAATTTTTAACAAGGCTTCATGTTTATATAATTAAATTCAGAAGTTGTTAAAAACTCTATGCAAAAATTCCTCAGTCTCTTTTTTTTTCCGAAAATCATGACTACCCTAATGTTATCCCTACTTAAATTCAGCAAGAATTTCAGAAAAACAAAAACTGAGTTTGTACAATTTAATTAGTGAAAAATAAACTGTATTTGCAAAACTTTTGTTTTTCATAGAAATAAAATGTCTGAAGAAAATTGTTGAATATAAAGGACCCTTTAAAAAGTTTGAAAAATAGAAAAATCTGGGTCAATTATTCAGGTTTAGTTCAAACGAATTATTTGCTGAGAATAAAAGTAAAAGAATCTTCCCTTTTTCAGCGACCCTTATCTCTGATCTCCTGTAGCTCCACCTGAATGTTTCGCATCTCTTGTAGTTCTGCTTGTATGTTGCGCATCTCCTCCTGCTTGTTCCTTTGTTCCTTTAAGATTTCCATCATCTCTCGGAGTAATTGCACATTTTGCCGTTTTATTGTGGTTCTGAGTTGGGTTACTTCAGAACTTAGGGTTAGAACAGCCTGATATGATCGTCTTAGTCCGCCCGGTATTGTCTGAGTCATAGCGCTTATCATGTGAGATATATCATCTACCCGGGCAGCCAAAGCTGATTGAGAACTGTTAGTGCTGTCCCCTGATGAAGGTGGTTGGTTGTTAGGTGCGGGGGATGCAGGAGTATACTCAGGAGATTTCGGGGTGTATTCGGGGGATTCAGGAGTATATTCGGGAGAAGCATGAGTTGTTTGGATCTCTGGGGAAGTGTTATTTTCTAATTCGTCCAGAATATCCTGGGCTCTTGTTCCCTTCATCTCAGAGTGCAAAGTCTGGTTAGAAATAACAAATAACAAAAGTAGGAAAGTGAAATAAGAAAGCAAGAAAAATATGTTTAGGGATTTTAAATTTTATTTAGAAAGCAGGTAAATTTCCTCAATATGGTTTTAGAATAATTTTCTAAAATTTGATTATCCTGAGTGTCTTAATTCCATATATTATCTAAAATTAATTAGTTATGATAATCCTATATTTAGGAAAGTGATTGTCTAACTAGTATAACATAAGTGTTGGGTCTAAAGTCTAGGTTACTACCGTTACCTATCATAAGTCTCTAGAATTGTGGCCAATAATCCTAAATTCATTATGATATTTCCCCGGCAACGGCGCCAAAAATCTGGTGATGTTCCGATTGGTATGCTAAAAGATAGGTTTTATTTACCTATGTCGATTATGAGTAATTAAGGACTGAGTCTTACTAACTGTCACTTAGCATTCAATTATTGTCACTTAATCAACCAGAACCTAAGGCAGAGTACCTATCGTGTAGCTAGTCTGTTGGAAAGTATCTACGATTTAATTAAGTTAATTATCGTACTCCCAGGGAAGTGGCAATGGCTTAGTAGTAACTAGCCTTTTATCCTAACTCCTATCTTATGATCCAGTTATGCAATCTTCATCAAATACTTTGATGAGAGGGTGATTCATTCTCCACTAGGTTTAAGTCTAATTAATCCTAGAAGTGTTTTATAGATGAGTCCTGATTCTATGTAATACTGTTCCTATATGTTGGTTGACCTATATTAGAGTATTTTAGACATGTCTTAGCCTGGATTGCAACTATGTTCTGTGTCTAAAGGCGTACCACATCCGAGGTTTCTAATAAACCGCCCTACCTTAATGACGGCCCTACTCACTGTTCGGGACGAAGGCATCCATGAAAGCCCTATGTCACTTCGGGGATCATACCGCTTGCCCTAGCCGCCGTCATAATCGGACTCGGCTTGACTTACCCTAGACTACTCTAACAAACAGGGTGTTCAGCAAGTTATTTTATCTAGCATGGCAGACACCAATACTAACTGATGCATGTTAAACTAAACAGGTTATGATTAGACCGTGGTTAGGAATTGTCTATAACCCTAACTTTAGTTTAAAAGAGCACATTAGACATGCAGACATAGTGAATGTTAAGCAGGTGGTATTTTCGGAAAAACATAACAACGTCAACATATAAAACAACTATTCATAAAAATCGTAATCTCGTATTCATAATAAATATTTAGAACAACACAATAACAACATATAAGAGAGGGACATGGGGACTGATGCCATAAAGAAATCACCCTTTACGTAGTCTCGCCGACGGAGCGTACTGCTATATATGTCGTATTGCTCGCCCTGACTCTGCTCGCCAGAACCTTCGGAGGACGCTTCCTCAGCCTAGTAACTGGGCTTTACCTTAATACCCAGCTTAAGCCCAGCCCTGTGGACTGACTCTTCGAACGCCTAGAGCCCTCTTAGGATCTCCTAACAAAATCCCGGGTATTCTATGAATACCAGAAACGAACCTATCTATAGAATCCTAGGATCTGAGACTATTTCTCAGAAACTAAAACAAAATACTAATAAGAAAGAAAACTGAGATCCGAGTCTCTGAGTGAGTTGTGTACTAGAGAAGTGTACACTGGAAACCACTTAATGACTCAGATCGAGTGGAGAGGAATGAATTCAACTGCTGGAGGCCTGGGGTATTTATAGCAGCTTCCCGGGGTAAGTTTTCATCAAAAGTTTGATGTGGGACTGGTTTTGGGGGTTCGGGACACCCGTCCCGGATTGGGACGCCCGTCCTGATCTGTTGACCAGGTCGGGACGCCCGTCCCGAGTCCTGGACGCCAGTCCCGGTGCTTTGACTGGGTCAGGACGCTCGTCCCGGGTTCGGGAAGCCCGTCCTGACCCTTTAACCGAGTCAACCTTTCCAAAAATTGCGTTTTTGCCCCAAAATTTACTGTTTTCGTCTACTTTTCACCTGACACTTCCAAAATCATAAAAACTGTGAAATTAAGTAAATAATGAACAATTAAGATCAATTTACCCTCAATTTCACCCTAAATCATATATAAAAACATACTAAAAATGTGATACGATTTTCGCGTATCACTAGGCCAATCCTAGGGTTAAGTGGCATGATACCGAAGTGACATAGGGTACCGTTCATGGATACTTTAATCTGATAGATGAGAAGGATCATCCCAAGGTAGGGGTGAATACACCAGGTAACTCGGATATGGTAAACAGATGGTTACATTTCATAATTGCCTTAGAGATCAAGATATATCTAAAATGTTCGAAGATAAGGTCAAACAAATTGTAATAACTGAGCTTAAATTGATGAATGCCTATCTACTCAAGTACAACTTAGTTTGGATTAGAAACCTCAACCAAATACCTTTTCAAGACTTAGCCAAATAATATTAGACCAGTTGAGGATATATTAGCAATCTAAATGACTAGATGATGCTCTGAGCTGGAAGTGAAAAAGTTAAATAAATAGGGTAGTTTGCAAGCGGCCTTTGCTACTCAAGTACCACTCCTTAAGGGAACTTAAAGCCTGATGCCCTAACGTCGTGTAGATCTGGGAGTCATCGGAGTGGGACTCGCGACATGGGTAGTTAAAGTTGACGTGTGAAAGCAAACACGAAATACCCTAAAAATTCAATCTAAAAATACATAGCCCAGTGTATTCTTATATTGAAATTCTTAATTGAAAAAAAAACCTTGTCACCAAAGCTCAGAACTCAGAACATTGTTTGTTGCTGGTATGTCTAGCAACCGGGCGAGGTATTATCTGGTAAGAGTCAAGAGAAGACTATATTGTGTTGACAATCTAGTCTGGACTAATACACACACTATACATCAGGAAAACCTCGTGACTAAGAGAAGAGATCAGTCTCGTTATCAAGTAGTTAACCCTGCTTGACCATGATAATCTACTAGAGACATTTGAGACCTTGTCATGGCAACTTAACCAGTCAGACATGTGTTGTGAATTATCTGACTCAGTGATAAATTTTGGAATAAAAACATTGCTAGGAATTTTAGGTGACTGCACCTATGATTTAAAATCAATAATTTCATGTAGACTTTGCTTGAGGACAAGCAAAAAGCTAAGTGTGGGGTTATATGATATGCACAAATCATATCACTTTTTTAGCATGTTTTTAGGCACAATTTAGGGCAAAATTGGTGTTAAATCGTTCTCAATTGACTATTATTAACTCAATTTCGCAGTTTTTGTGATTTTGGAAGTGTCAGGTGAAATATGCAAGAAAATGGCAAATTTTGGGGTAAAACGTGATTTTTGGAAGTTCAGAAGTTTGGATGGGCGTCCAGAACCCGGGACGGGCGTCCAGGACTTGGGACGGCCGTCCTGACCTGGTCAACAGGCCGGGATGGGCATCCTAGATCCTGGACGGGCGTCCCGAACGCCTGGTCAAAGTTCCACATCGATTTTTGCAGAAACATTCACCCAGTTCCCCTGCTATAAATACCTCAGGCCTTCCTCAATTGAAATCATTCCTCTCCACTCGATCTGAGTCATTTAGTGACTTCAAGTATACAATTTTCTATAGTATACAAGTCACTTAGTGATTTCAGGTTTTTAGTTTAGGTATATTTATAGTTTTCGAGAGTGTCTCATGTTCTTCATTTCTGAGAGTCTATCTCAGATCTTAGAATACGACTAGATAGGTTCATTTTTGGTATTCAAAGAATACCCGGGATTTCGTTAGGAGATCCTAAGAGAGCACTAGGCGTTCGAAGAGTCAGTCAACAGGGCTGTGCTTAGGCCGGGTTATATGGTAAAGCATAGCTACTAGGTTGAGGAAGCGTCCTCCGAAGGATCTGTCGAGCAGAGTCGGGTCGAGCAGTCCAGCATATACAAGCAGTTGCTCCATCAGCGGACTACGTAAAGGGTGAATACTTTATGGCGGAGGTCCCCTTGTCCCTCTCTTTATATGTCTTTACTGTGTTCGTCCAAATAATCATTTTGAATATTAAACTATGATTTTATGAATATGTGTTTTGCATGTTGAAGTCATTTACATTTTTTCGGAAAGGTCGCCAGCTTAACTATCATTATGACTGCATGTCTACTTGCTCTTTTAAACTAGATGAATGGTTATAGACAACTCCTAACCACGGTCTAATCATAACCTATTTAATTTATCAGACCTTGATTTAGGACATCCCGTCGGAAGCATTAAGGTCTCCTATATTAGATGAAATAACCTATAGATCACCATGTTTTATAAAGTAGTCTAAGTAGGCTGAGTATGCGTGTTTATGCCGGTGTTAGGGCGAGCGGCATGATCTCCTGAGTGACACATGACTTTCATGGATGCCTTTAGCTCGAACCGTGAGTAGGGTCGTCAATGCTGATGGGGTGGTTTATTAGGTAACTCAGATGTGGTACACAAGTAGAATCATTACGTAATTGCAATCTAGACCAAGATATATCTAAAATACTCGAAGATAGGTCAATTAACATGTAGGAACAATATAACATAAATCAGAACAGTATCCGTAAAACACTCTTGTAGGCTTAAATAGAGTTGAACCTAGTGGAGAATGAATTAACCTCTCATCAAAGAATTTGATGAACGATTGCATAACTGGATCATAAGAAAAGAGTTAGGGTAAAAGGATAGTTACTACTAAGCCGTTACCACTTCCCTGGGAGTACAATAATTTATTAAATTAAAATCGTAGATACTTTCCAACAGACTAGCTACACGATAGGTACTCTGCCTTAGGTTCTGATTGATTAAGTGACAACATAGAGACTAAATGTGACAATTAGTCATTCTAAGTCTTTAAATTATTCATAATTGATATAGGGTAAATAACACCTATTTTAGCATATCTGTTGGGAACGCATCAGATATGCATGAACACTAAGGACAATGTAAACCTTAAGTGTGGGGTAGCAGTGCACTGTGCACTGTACTAGTCAAAATTTGCAATGTTTCCCATATTTCTCACTAAAATTGCACCCTTCCAAAAATTTTCATAATTTTTCACTCTTTCAGACTTCAAAATCAGTATTGATTGGTTAAAGAAATGCTTATGTCTATGATATATGTTGAGTAGAGAATTATGATCAATAGGAAACAAGTTGATAACTTTACTGAATTCCTCACTTAGAAATAGGGAATTCTTAAGATTATTGAGCACAACCTAGTTTGGATTAGAAACATCAACCAAATACCTTTTCAAGACTTAAACTGAATAATATTAGACCGGTTGAAAATGTGTTAGCAATTTGAATGACTAGGTGATGCTCTGAGCTGGAAGTGAAAAAGTTTAAAAATAAAAAGGGTAGTTTGCAAGCGTCCTTTGCTACTCGAGCACCACTTCTGAAGGGAATTTAATGCCTGATGCCCTAAGGTCGTATAGATCTGGGAGTCATCGGAGTGGGGCTCGATACCTAGGTAGTTAAAGTTGATGTGTGAAAGCAAACACAAAAATACCCTCAACAATCAATTTAAAAATACATTGCCCAGTGTATTCTTTTATTAAAAATTATAAATGAAAAACATTGACACCAAAGCATAGAACTCAGAAAGTTATTTGTTGCGATTATATTCAACGATTTGTCGAATTATTATCTGGTGAAGGTTTAGAGAAGACTATATTGAGTTGACAATCTAGTCTAGATTAGTTCACACACTACACATCAGGAAAACCTCGTGACTAAGAGTAGAATTCAATCGAGTTATTGAATTGTTGCATCTACATGACCATGATAATTTACTAGACATTTGAGACCTTTCCATAGCAACTTGATCAGTCAAGCCTGTTTTGTGAATCATCTGACTCAGTGATGAATTTTGGCTAAAAACATTACTAGGCCTTTGAGTGATTGCACCTATGATTTAAAATTTTCAATAATTTCATATAGACTTTGCTTGAGGACAAGCAAAAATCTATGTGTGGGGTTATATGATGTGCATAAATCATATCACTTTTTTAGCATGTTTTTAGGCACAAATTAGGGCAAAATTGGAGATAAATCGTTCTGATATGCATAAATCATATCACATTTTTAGCATGTTTTTAGGCATAATTTAGGGTGAAATTGATGGTAAATCGTTCTTAATTGATTGTTATTAACTCAATTTCACAGTGTGTGATTTGGAAGTGTCAGGTGAAAAGTAGAAGAAAATGGCAAATTTTGGGGCAAAAACGTGATTTTCAGAAGTTTGGAAGTCGGGATGGGCGTCCTGACCTGGTCAACAGACCAGGACGGGCATCCAGGACTTGGGACGGCCTTCCTGACCTGGTCAATAGGCCAGGACGGGCGTCCCAGATCCAGGACGGGCATCCCGAGCCCCAGTTCAGAATCCCACATCGAAATTTTGAGAGAAAATCACCTAGCTCCCCTACTATAAATACCCCAGGCATTCCTCAGTTGAATTCATTCCTCTCAACTCGATCTGAGTCATTTAGTGACTTCAAGTATATAGTTTTCCATAGTATACAAGTCACTTAGTGTTCTCAGGTTTTAGTATAAGTTTATTTATATTCTTAGATAGTGTCTCGTGTTCTTTGTTTCTGAGAGTCTGTCTCAGATCCTAGGATACTACTAGATAGGTTCATTTTTAGTATTCATAGAATACCCGGGGTTTCGTTAGGAGATCCTAAGAGGGCACTAGGCGTTCGAAGAGTTAGTCAACAGGGTTGTGCTTAAGCTGGGTATTAAGGTAAAGTCTAGCTACTAGGCTGAGGAAGCGTCCTCCGAAGGTTCTGTCGAACAGAGTCGGGTCGAGCAGTCCAACATATACAAGCAGTTGCTCCATCAGTGGACTACGTAAAGGGTGAATACTTTATGGCATCGGTCCCCTTGTCCCTCTCTTTATATGTCTATACTGTGTTCGTCCAAACATTGATTATGAATATTGAATTATGATTTTATGAATATGTGTTATGCATGTTGAAGTACTTTATGATTTTCCGGAAATGGTCACCAGCTTAACTTTCATTATGTCTGCATGTCTAATGTAGTTTCTTTTAAACTAAATGTAGGGTTATAGACAGCTCCTAACCACGGTCTAATCATAACCTGTTTAGTTTAACATGCATTAATTTAGGACTTTCCTGTCGAAAAGCATTAATGTCTGTCATTGATGTGCACAAATCATATACCCTTTTTAGCATGTTTTTAGACATAAATTAGGGCAATATTTGAATGTATTTGATCTTAATTGAATCAAATTGACATAAAATTGCTTAAATTTCGATTTTGGAAGTTTCAGGAGCAAATTGGACGAAAACAGCAAATTTTGGGGCAAAAATGCAATTTTTGGAAATGTTGAGTTGGTCAACGGTCCGGGACGGGCGTCCCGAATTTGGGACGGGCGTCCCAATCCAGGACGGGCGTCCCGAAGCACCAGAATTTGTCCCACATCGAATTTTTTGGAATTTTTCACTCCAGAAAGCTGCTATAAATACCCCAGGCCTCCAAGAGTTGAAATCATTCCTCTCCACTCGATCTGAGTCATTTAGAGAATTCCAGTGTACAATTCTCGAGTACACAAGTCACTGAGAGACTCGGGTTTCAGTTTCAGTTTTCTTTCTTTCTTTATTGTTTCGTTTTCTTAGTTTCTGAGGAATAGTCTCAGATCTTAGGCTTCGATAGATAGGTTTGTTTTTGGTATTCATAGAATACCGGGATTTCGTTAGGAGATCCTAAGAGAGAGATAGGGTGCGTATTCTTAGTCAGATTAGGGCAATTTGCTTAAGCCCGGGATGTAAGGTAAAGCAATTGCTACTAGGTCTAAGGAGCGTTCTCCGAAGGCTTTGCCGAGCAGAGTAGGATCGAGCAGTCAGGAGCATACAGGAGCTGCAGCGCCGGCTGGACCTGCATAGAGTGGTGATTACTTTATGACAGTGGGTCCCCTAGACGAGGTTCTGTATGTTTACGAATTGTTTTATCTAAATATTAATTTGAATATCAGATTACGATTCTTATGAATATCTGTTTTATGTTGAAGTTCTTATGATTTTCCGGAAATGGCCACCTGCTTAAATATTCATTATGTCTGCATGTCTAATGCCGTTCTTTTAAACTGAAATTAGGGTTATAGACAATTCCTAACCACGGTCTATTCATAACCTGTTTAGTTTAACAGGCATCAATTAGTATTGGTGTCTGCCATACTAGATAAAATAATCTGCGGAACACCCTGTTGGTTGAAAGTAGTCTAGGTAGGCTGTAGAGTGTTATGCCGGCGGTTATGAGACGAGCAGCATGATACCGAAGTGACATAGGGTACCGTTCATTGCTGACTTTAGTCCGAGCCGTGAGTAGGGCCGTTACCCTTAACGATGGGGCGGTAGCGTAGAAACTCAGATGTGGTAGCCTTTAGACACAAAACATAGTTGCAATCCAGGCCAAGACATGTCTAAAATACTCGAAGATAGGTCAATCAACATATAGGAACAGTATAACATAGAATCTAACTCATCTATAAACACTTTTGGATTAATTAGACTGAAACCTAGTGGAGAATGGATCACCCTCTCATCAAAGTATTTGATGAAGATTGCATAACTGGATCATAAGATAAGAGTTAGGATAAAGGCTAGTTACTACTAAGCCGTTGCCACTTCCCTGGGAGTACGATAATTAACTTAGTAAAATCGTAGATACTTTCCAATAGACTAGCTACACGATAGGTACTCTGCCTTAGATTCTGGCTGATTAAGTGACACCATAAGACTAAACGTGACAATTAGTCAATCACAGTCCTTAATTAATCATAATCGACATAGGGTAAAATAACACCTATTTAGTACGTCAACCGGAATCGCATCAGATTTTTGGCGCCGTTGCCGGGGAAATCATAATGAATTTAGGATTCCTGATCAAAATTCTAGATACTTATGATAGGTAACGGTAGTAACCTAGACTTTGACCTCACTTATTTATACTAGTTAGACAATCACTTTCCAAATATAGGGTTATCATAACTAATTAATTTTAGAATTATCTGGAATTAAGACACTTAGGATAATCAAATTTTAGAAAATTATTCTAAAACCATATTGAGGGAATTTAATTGCTTTCGAAATTAAACATAAAGAAAAAAAATGTTAAAAATTTAAAATCCAAAAAGATTGTATTTTTCTTGTTCAATGGTAAGTTTCCTATCTTTTATATTATATTTTTTTTTTTTTTTCCCTTTCATAGTTAAATAGTTGTTTTTTCTTCGATTTTTTTTTCTCACTTCCCGTGTAACTCCACTAACCAGTTTGCTCAGGCTCAAACGTATTCTTCTCTGTAGTTGCATGACTCGAACTTCAGAAGCTAACCTTGAAACACCAGTTGAGAATCCTGAACGTCTCATTCGTACAGCTAATAGACGAAGAACAGAAATGGCTGCTGAAAGACCTCCCCTCGAATCCTACATCCAGCCACAGACTGTTCCAGTATCATCGGCCATCCAAATCCCTGGGAACCCTCGCTATGATCTTAAACCGAATGTGATCCAGTTGATCATTAATCGAGTTCAGTTTGGAGGAACTGCAACCGAGAATCCACTGGAACACCTATCTGATTTCTCTTCTCTCTGCGAAGGCCTCAAGGGAGATCATACTGCAGAAGTAACCAAACTCAACCTTTTTCCCTACTCACTGAGGGACAGAGCTAAGAGATGGTTGGCCCAGCTACCCAATAACTCCATCCTCTTGGGACGAGTTAAGCAAAGCCTTCCTAGAAGAGTACTCTGCAGCAAGAGTCCTAGAATACCGAAGGGCTCTGTCCAGTTTTACTCAAGCTGCTGATGAGACAGTGATCGAAGCTTGGGACAGATTCAAGGAGCTACTCAGGCTCTGCCCCCAACATGGACTTACCGAAGCCTTGCTGATCCAGCAATTCTACGGGGGTATGACGGACATGGGCAAGCAAGTTCTTGATAGACTCAATCCCCAGAGCGGTTTCAATGGAATGAGTGATGTAGATGCTAGAAACGCTCTGGAGAGACTATATAGGAATAGCAAGAACTGGCGGACAAGTGATCGAGCTAAGAAGCAACCAGTAAATGCGGCCATCGCCTCCACTGATGATCAATTTGAGGCACTGAAGGCCAGCATTACTAATCAATTGAATGCTTTTCAACAAGGGAAAAGCGTTCAGCCAGTATATCAAGTCGCTCTGCCCGCACCAAGGAATTACATCATTCCAATCGACCCCATGCAAGAATTCAGGGACATACTGCAAGGCATTGCCGACTCTAACAAGGAGATGATAGAGTCAAACAGGAAGGTCCAGGAAGCTCATGCAGAAAGAATTCAACAAAATGAGAATAGGCAGACGCAGATTGAGCAGATAGTCAGGGACACACAAGCCTCCTTGCAGACATTAGAAAGACAAATGGGACAGTTATCAACCCATCAGTCACAAGGAACGCTATTCAGCAACACTGGGACCGACCCATTAAATGATTGCAAGACCTTAACTCTGAGATCTGGTAAAACTCTAAATCCTTCTTTCCCAAAATCTTCTCACACTTCTACTTTTGTACAGGAAAAAGAAGATAGCTCTGAGGAATTAACACCGTCAGTAGTTGAAAACAAAGTAGCAGAGAAAGAGAAGAAAGAGTCCATCCTTGAGTACCGGCCAAGAGTACCTTACCCTACAAGACTAATGCAGAATAAAGATAAGGAGCAACTCGAGAGGTTTTTCAAAACTTTTGGTAAAATTCAGTTAATTTACCTTTTCTTGATGTTATTTCTGAAATGCCTAAATATGCTAAATTTCTGAAGGATATTATTAGTAACAAAAGAAAGATTGACATGGACAAAGTAATTCTTAATGAAGGATGTTCGGCAGTTCTCTTGAACAAATTGCCTTCCAAAAAGAAGATCCAGGTTGTTTCACTTTGCCATGTACAATAGGTAATATTACTAATATGCATGCGTTAGCAGACTTAGGAGCTAGCATAAATGTAATGCCATCTAGTTTATTTGATAAATTAGGTTGCATGATTTGAAAACGACTAGAATGTGCATACAACTTGCTGATAGGACAGTAAAAATTCCTAGGGGGATAATTGAAGATCTCTTAGTAAAGGTTGGAAAATTTGTCTTTCCTGTGGATTTTGTTGTCATGGATATGAATGGTGAAAGTGATGTACCCTTGATTCTAGGTCGACCTTTTCTAGCTACCTCTAAGGCATTGATTGACGTCAACAATGGTCAAATAAAACTAAGGGTAGAAAATGAAGATATGACTTTCAACTTGAATGAAACCCTTAAGTATCCTATGCATTTAGATGATGATGATTGTTATTCTGTGGATGCATTTGACCATTTGATTGGAACTAACCTGTTGGACTTAATCTCCGATTATCCAGTCTTAAATATAGACTCTTTGGCCCTGGAAAAACCTGACTTTGACACTTCTGATTATGAAACCAGTACTAACGATTTCGTTGAGATAGGTGCTCATGAGTTGGGATTAGAAAAGATCTCTTTAGAAGAGCCCCAAAAGTGGAATTGAAGGAATTACCAAGCCATCTGTGTTACGACTTCCTAGACGCTGAACAAAAGCTTCCCATTATTCTTGCAGCAGACCTGACTGCAGAACAAAAGAAGTCAACACTGGACATACTCAGAAGGAATAAAAGAGCCTTTGCATACAAAATTGCGGATATACCAGGTATAAATCCTAGTTTTTGTTCGCATAAGATCCTTTTAGAAAATGAGTATAAGCCTTGTGTGCAACCTCAAAGGAGGTTGAATCCTAATGTGTGTGATGTGGTGAAGAAAGAGGTAATTAAATTACTAGATGCCGGACTAATCTATCCTATTTCTGATAGTGAATGGGTTAGCCCAGTGCAAGTAGTACCCAAAAAGGGAGGAATAACAGTTATTAGGAATGAAAATGATGAACTAATTCCTACTAGAACTGTCACTGGTCATCGTGTATGCATTGATTATAGGAAACTAAATACTGCCACACGAAAAGATCACTTCCCCCTTCCTTTTATTGACCAAATGTTAGAAAGGTTATCGGGACACATGTTTTATTGCTTTCTTGATGGATTTTCTGGTTATTTTCAAATTCCTATCCTGAAGATCAGCATAAAACTACGTTTACTTGCCCTTTTGGAACATTTGCATATAGAAGGATGCCTTTTGGATTATGTAATGCCCCTGCTACATTTCAGCGTTGCATGACCTCTATTTTTGATGACATGTTAGGAGAGTCTATGGAAGTATTTATGGATGATTTCTCAGTGTTCGGTGACTCATTTGTTATCTGTTTGAATAACCTGGAATCTATGCTTAAACGTTGTATAAAATCTAATTTGGTTCTAAACTGGGAGAAATGTCATTTCATGGTTAAAGAAGGAATTGTTTTAGGACATAAGATTTCGCAGAGAGGTATGGAGGTAGATAAAGCTAAAATTGAAGTGATCTCAAAACTACCTCCGCCTAAATCTGTAAGATCTGTGAGAAGTTTCTTAGGTCATGCTGGCTTTTATAGGCGTTTCATAAAAGATTTTTCAGTAATAGCCAGACCTTTGACAAACTTATTGGGTAAAGATGTTCCTTTCGTTTTTGATGAGAAATGCATGAAATCATTTAATAAACTTAAGGAACTATTAACTACTGCACCTATTATGACATCACCTGATTGGAGTTTGCCCTTCGAATTGATGTGTGATGCTAGTGATTATGCAATAGGAGTTGTTTTAGGACAAAGACGTGATAAGAAATTTCATGTAATTTACTATGCTAGTAAAACCTTAACTGATGCTCAGGAGAATTACACAACTACCGAAAAGGAATTACTAGCTGTAGTATATGCTTTTGATAAATTTAGATCTTATCTAATCTTGTCTAAAACAATAGTTTACACTGATCATTCTGCTTTGAAATACCTGTTCAATAAAACTGATGCAAAACCAAGATTGATTAGATGGGTTTTATTGCTACAGGAATTTGATATAGAAATAAGAGATAAGAAAGGGGCTGAAAATTTAGCTGCAGATCATCTGTCTAGATTAGAAAACCCTGGATTAGGAGCAATAGATGAAACAGTAATATCAGATAAATTTCCGGATGAGAACTTATTTGCATTATCTACTATCCTTTCTCCTCCGTGGTTTGCTGACATTGCCAATTACTTAGTTGCTCACTCCCTCCCAAGTAATATGGATAAGCAGCAAAGAAAGAAATTCTTTGCTGAATTGAAAAATTACTATTGGGAAGATCCTTTTCTATTTCGAATTTGTAAAGATCAGATGATCAGAAGGTGCGTTTCAGAAGAAGAAGGATATAAGATCCTGGAGCATTGTCATTGTGGACCTACTGGAGGCCATCTGGCTGCCACCAACACTACCAGGAAAGTGTTGGAAGCAGGATTCTATTGGCCTACTATTTTCAAGGATGCAGCAGCATACATTCAGTCCTGTGATGCTTGCCAGAAACAGGTAATATTTCTTCTAGAGACGGTCTACCCCAGCAGGTGATACAAAGTGTCGAAATATTTGATATCTGGGGTATTGACTTCATGGGTCCTTTTCCTTCTTCCTTTGGAAATAATTACATCATAGTAGCTGTAGATTATTTTTCAAAATGGCCTGAAGCACAGGCATTGCCTACTAATGATGCTATAGCTGTGTGCAGATTCCTTAAGAAATTGTTTTCCAGATTTGGATGTCCCAAAGCCCTCATAAGCGACAGAGGTGCGCACTTCTGCAACTCACAATTGCAGAAAGCACTCAAGCAATATGGAGTTCATCATCACTTTTCCACGGCCTATCACCCACAGACCAATGGGCAGGTTGAGGTAACCAATAGAGGTATCAAAAGAATTTTAGAAAAAACTGTAGGAGTTAACCGTAAAGATTGGGCCATAAAATTAGATGATGCCTTATGGGCCTTTCGTACGGCATATAGAACCTCTACAGGATTTTCACCTTACAAATTGGTTTACGGAAAAGCATGCCATTTGCCTGTCGAACTAGAGCATAAAGCATTTTGGGCTTTGCAGAAATGCAATCTAGATGATAATTTGTCTAAGGAAAATAGGATGTTACAACTCAATGAATTGGATGAGTGGAGGTTTAATGCATATGAGAATTCTCTCCAATTTAAAATGAGGAGTAAAATTCGACATGATAACAGACTTAGATCCCAGAAAAATTTTGAACCAGGTGATAAAGTGTTATTATACAACTCACGTTTGAAATTGTTTCCAGGAAAACTAAACAGTTATTGGTCAGGTCCGTTTACCATTACAGAGGGTGTCATTTGGAGCAGTCATCATCGTGGATCAAGATAACATCTCTCAGAAAGTAAACGGACAACGTTTAAAACCATACCGAGAGCCAATGGACAGATCTGAGCAAGTCCTTCTCAACGAGTAAAGGGAGTATCTCTTTCTTTTCATTTTATTTCGTTTGTTATTTGTTATTTCTTTCATTGCTTTATTTTCCTTCTTGCCCTTAGTTAGTCGAATAAGTGTGGGGTAAGAGTTGTTCTGTTTTGTTTTTGTTTCCTGTTTTCAAATAAGTGTGGGGTAGATTAGATATGCATGAACACTGAGGACAGTGTCAGGCTTAAGTGTGGGGTAGCAGTGCACAGTGCACTGTAGTAGTTTGAGAAAAATTTTGCATGATTTTGTTTGTTTTTCCAGTATTTTCACACCCTTCCAAAATTTTTCAAAATTTTTCATTCTTTCATACTTCAAAATGCAGTATGATTGGTTAAACGTTGCTTATGTCCATGATATGTAGGTAGAATGTTATGGTTAGTAGGAGACAATGTGATGACTATTTTGAACTTATTGATTAGGAATAGGGAATTCCTGATAAATGAGCACAACTTAGTCTGGATTAGAGACCTCAGCCAATTACCTTTTCAAAACTTAACTAGATAAGATTAGACCAGTTGAGGATGTATTGACAATTAGAATGACTAGATGAGACTCTGAGCTAAAAGTGAAAAGAAACAAAAGAGAGTAAATTAAATAAGGGTAGTTTGCCAGCGGCCTTCGCTACTCGAGCACCACTCCTTCGGGGAACTTAAAGCCTGATGCCCTAAGGTCGTATAGATCTGGGAGTCATCGGAGTGGGACTCGCTACATGGGTAGTTGAAGTTGACGTGTTCTAAGCAGACTCAAAATACCCTGAATCTATAAAATAACTAAATGCTAAAACATTAAAAATCTGATCACCAAAGCTCAGAACTCAAAAAGTTGTCTGTTGTTAATATGTCTTAGCGATAGGTCGAAGTGTTATCTGGTAGTAGTTAAGACAAGAGTACATTGTGTTGACTATCTGGTCTGGACTAGTACACACAACACATCAGGAAGACCTTGTGACTGAGAAAAAGTTCAACCTAGTTGTTAAGTTATTTCCTGCTTGATTGTAACAATCTGCTAGAGACATTTGAGACCTTGTCATAGCAACCTAACCAGTCAGACCTGTGTTAAGAATTGTTTGAATAACTTTTGGAGTAAAAACATGACTAGAAAATTTAAGTGACTACACATATGATTTAAAATCACTAACTTCAGGTAGACTTTGCTTGAGGACAAGCAAAAAGCTAAGTGTGGGGTTATTTGATGTGCACAAATCATATACCCTTTTTAGCATGTTTTTAGACATAAATTAGGGCAATAATTGAATGTATTTGATCTTAATTGAATCAAATTGACATAAAATTGCTTAAATTTCGATTTTGGAAGTTTCAGGAGCAAATTGGACGAAAACAGCAAATTTTGGGGCAAAAATGCAATTTTTGGAAATGTTGACTTGGTCAACGGTCCGGGACGGGCGTCCCGAATTTGGGACGGGCGTCCCGACCCAGTCAGACCACCAGGACGGGCGTCCCAATCCAGGACGGGCGTCCCGAAGCACCAGAATTTGTCCCACATCGAATTTTTTGGAATTTTTCACTCCAGAAAGCTGCTATAAATACCCCAGGCCTCCAAGAGTTGAAATCATTCATCTCCACTCGATCTGAGTCATTTAGAGACTTCCAGTGTACAATTCTCGAGTACACAAGTCACTGAGAGACTCGGGTTTCAGTTTCAGTTTTCTTTCTTTCTTTATTGTTTCGTTTTCTTAGTTTCTGAGGAATAGTCTCAGATCTTAGGCTTCGATAGATAGGTTTGTTTTTGGTATTCATAGAATACTGGGATTTCGTTAGGAGATCCTAAGAGAGAGATAGGGTGCGTATTCTTAGTCAGATTAGGGCAATTTGCTTAAGCCCGGGATGTAAGGTAAAGCAATTGCTACTAGGTCTAAGGAGCGTTCTCCGAAGGCTCTGCCGAGCAGAGTAGGATCGAGCAGTCAGGAGCATACAGGAGCTGCAGCGCCGGCTGGACCTGCATAGAGTGGTGATTACTTTATGACAGTGGGTCCCCTAGACGAGGTTCTGTATGTTTACGAATTGTTTTATCTAAATATTAATTTGAATATCAGATACGATTCTTATGAATATCTGTTTTATATGTTGAAGTTCTTATGATTTTCCGGAAATGGCCACCTGCTTAATATTCATTATGTCTGCATGTCTAATGCCGTTCTTTTAAACTGAAATTAGGGTTATAGACAATTCCTAACCACGGTCTATTCATAACCTGTTTAGTTTAACAGGCATCAATTAGTATTGGTGTCTGCCATACTAGATAAAATAATCTGCGGAACACCCTGTTGGTTGAAAAGTAGTCTAGGTAGGCTAAGTAGAGTGTTATGCCGGCGGTTATGGACGAGCAGCATGATACCGAAGTGACATAGGGTACCGTTCATTGCTGACTTTAGTCCGAGCCTTGAGTAGGGCCGTTACCCTTAACGATGGGGCGGTAGCGTAGAAACTCAGATGTGGTAGCCTTTAGACACAGAACTAGTTGCAATCCAGGCCAAGACATGTCTAAAATACTCGAGATAGGTCAATCAACATATAGGAACAGTATAACATAGAATCAGAACTCATCTATAAACACTTCTGGATTAATTAGACTGAAACCTAGTGGAGAATGATCACCCTCTCATCAAAGTATTTGATGAAGATTGCATAACTGGATCATAAGATAAGAGTTAGGATAAGAGCTAGTTACTACTAAGCCGTTGCCACTTCCTGGGAGTACGTAATTAACTTAGTAAAATCGTAGATACTTTCCAATAGACTAGCTACACGATAGGTACTCTGCCTTAGATTCTGGCTGATTAAGTGACACCATAAGACTAAACGTGACAATTAGTCAATCACAGTCCTTAATTAATCATAATCGACATAGGGTAAAATAACACCTATTTAGTACGTCAACCGGAATCGCATCAGTCATATTAGATGAAATAACCTATAGATCACCATGTTTGTTAGAGTAGTCTAAGTAGGATGAGTTTGTGTGTTTATGCCGGCGTTAGGGCGAGCAGCATGATCTCCTAAGTGACATAGGACTTTCATGGATGCCTTTAGCTTGAACCGTGAGTAGGGCCGTCATTAAGGTAGGGTGGTTTATCAAGTAACTCAGATGTGGTACACCTTTAGACTCAGTACATAATTGTAATCTAGGCCAAGATATATCTAAAATACTCGAAGATAGGTCAATCAACATGTAGGAACAGTATGACATAGAATCAGAATATTATCTGTAAAACACTCTTAGGCTTAAGTAGACTTAAACCTAGTGTAGAATGAATCAATCTCTCATCAAAGATTTTGATGAATGATTGCATAACTGGATCATAAGATAAGAATTAGGGTAAGAGGATAGTTACTACTAAGTCGTTACCATTTTCCTGGGAGTACGATAATTAATCTAAATAAAATCGTAGACACTTTCCAACAGACTAGCTACACGATAGGTACTCTGCCTTAGGTTCTGATTGATTAAGTGACAGTATAGAGACTAAATGTGACAATTAGTCAGGCTATGTCCTTAATTACTCATAATCAACATAGGGTAAAACAACACCTATTTTAGTATATCAGTCGGAACGCATCAGATTTTTGGCGCCGTTGCCGGGGAAATATCATAATGAATTTAGGATTCCTGATCAAAATTCTAGAATCTTATGATAGGTAAAGGTAGTAACCTAGACCTTAGACCTAACACTTATTTTATGCTAGTTAGACAATCAATTTCCGAAATATAGGGTTATCATAACTAATTAATTTTAGACATTATCTGAAATTAAGACATTTAGGATAATAAAATTTTAGAAAATTATTCTAAAACCATATTGAGGAAATTTAACTGCTTTCTAAATAAAATATAAAAAAAATGTTAAAAATTTAAAACCCGAAAAAAATGTATTTTTCTTGTTCAACAGTAAGTTGTTCTTCAACCCTATTGCTTGTCTAATTTGTTCTTTTTTAGTTGTACATTTGTTGCTCTTTTTCGTGTTATTTCTATTATTTGATTTCGAAAAAAATAAAATAAAAATGGAAATGGGAAAAGAATATTTTTCTTTTGAGCTGTCAATTTTGGTTTAGGTTTTAATTAGGAAGAAATGTCATTCTATGTTAGGATTTTCTTAAGTCATGCTAGCTTTATTAGACAAGCTATGAAATAATTTTTCCTTAATAGCCAGACTTTTGAAAATTCTATTGAGAAAGGATGTTCCTTTTTTATTTTTTATGATAAATGCATGATATCTTTTTACTAAAGAAACTGTTTATTACTGCACCCATTATGACATCACTTGATTGGAGTTTTCTTTCTGAATTGATATGTGATGCTAGTGACCATGTAGTAATGATTGTTTTAGGAAATAGGCATGATTAGAACCTTCATGTTATACACTATGCAAGTAAGACCTTTTACTGATGCTCAGTAGAACCATACCACTATTGAAAAGGGAGTACTAGTCGTTGTATATAATGATAGATTCATACCATATCTAGTTTCATCTAAAACAATAGTATGCACTGATCACTCAGAGATATCTGTTCAATAAAACTGTTGATGAACCATAATTGATTAAGTTAAGTTTTATTGTTACTTGAATTTGATGTAGAAGTAAGGGGAAAAGACAAGGGGATGAATATCTAGAAAAGCAAACCATTGGTCTAGATTAAAAAACCCTGAGTTAGAGGTTATTGATGAAACAGTATATCTGATAAATTATTTTTGGATGAGAATTTAATTTCATTGCTTGCTATGTATAATATTTCTCCTCCTTGGTTTATCGATACTGTAAATTATCTAGCTGCTAAGATATTCCTGAGTGATATGACCTATCAACAAAAGAAGAGATTCTTTGTTGATTTGAAATATTACTACTGGGCAGATACCTCTTCTATTTCAAATTTTTGCAGATCAGTTGATCAGAAGATGTGTCTCAGAAGACGAAGGCCACAAGATTCTGGAGCAATGCCATCAAGGATCTACGGGAGACCAATTGACTGCTATCAACACTGTCCGGAAAGAGTTGGAAGCAGGATCTTATTGGCCCATAATATTCAAGGATTCTATATCCTAAATACAGTCCCGCAATGCTCGCTAACTAAAGGTAACACGTCTTCCAGGGATTGCTACAGGAATGAAATACTAACCATTCCAAAAAGAGGTAGGAGTAGGTTACTGCAGAATGGTGCTCCAATGGGAAACACATACAATCCCTACCGAAGAAATCATACGGGATTTAGCTGAGGAATAATTTAGAAGCTGGAAACTTTCAGAAGATACCACCACAGCAAAATCTCTACCCACAGAATCAACAGATGAGATACTGGTCAGACCGATTTTACTATTACAGAAGTATAGCCATATGGAGCATATGTTATAATGGATGATGCGTTTCCCGATTGATATGCTAAATAGGTGTTATTTACCCTATGTTGATTATGAGTAATTAAGGACTGAGATTCACTAATTGTCACGTTTAGTCTTCATAGTGTCACTTAATCAGTCAGAACCTAAGGCAGAGTACCTATCGTGTAGCTAGTCTTGTTGGAAAGTATCTATGATTTTACTAAGTTAAATATCGTACTCCCAGGGAAGTGGTAACGGCTTAGTAGTAACTAGCCTTTTACTCTAACTCTTATCTTATGATCCAGTTATGCAATCTTCACCAATAACTTTGATGAGAGGGTGATTCATTCTCCAGTAGTTTTAAGTCTAATTATGTCTAAAAGTGTTTTATATTTACTGTCCTGATTCTATGTTATATTGTTCCTATATGTTGATTGACCTATCTTCGAATGTTTTAGACATGTCTTTTCCTGGATTGCAACTATGTTCTGAGTCTAAAGGTGTACCACATCTGAGTAATCTGATAAACCGCCCCATCGCCAAGGTAAAGGACCCTACTCACGTTTCGAGCAAAAGTCAACTATGAAAGCCCCTATGTCACTTAGGGGATCACGCTGCTGGCCCTTAACGCCGGCATAAATGCTCTACTCAGCCTACGTAGACTACTTTAACAAACAGGGTGTTCCGCAGGTTATTTTATCTAATATGGCAGACACCAATACTAATTGATGCATGTTAAACTAAACAGGTTATGAATAGACCGTGGTTAGGAATTGTCTATAACCCTAATTTTAGTTTAAAAGAGACTACATTAGACATGCAGATATAATGTATATTAAGCATGTGGCCATTTCCAGAAAATCATAAGCACTTCAACATATAAAACAAATATTCATAACAATCATAATCTCATATTCATAACAAATATTTCGACAAACTCAATACAAACATATAAAGAAAGGGACAAGGGGGACTGATGCCATAAAGAAATCACCCTTTACTTAGTCTCGCCAATGGAGCAACTTCTTGTATATGTCGTACTGCTTGACCCGACTCTGCTCAACAGAACCTTCGGAGGACGCTTCCTCAGCCTAGTAGCTGGACTTTACCTTAATACCCAGCTTAAGCCCAGCCCTGTGGACTGACTCTTCGAACGCCTCGAGCCCTCTTTGGATCTCCTAACGAAATCTCGGGTATTCTATGAATACCAGAAATGAACCTATCTATCAAGTCCTAAGATCTGAGACTATTTCTCAGAAACTAAGAAAACGAAACACTAACTAGAATGAAAGAAAACTTATAGTGAACCCGAGTCTCTCAGTAACTTATGTACTAGAGAAAAGTGTACACTTGAAGTCACTAAATGACTCAGAACAAGTGGAGAGGAATGATTTCAACTAAGGAAGGCCTATGGTATTTATAGCAGCTTCCTAGAGTGATTTTTCATCAAACATTCGATGTGGGACTTGAATTTCTGGTTCGAGATGCCCGTCCTGGATTGGGACGCCCGTCCCAGTCTGTTGACCAGGTCAGGATGCCCGTCCTGAACCAGGACGCCCTCCCCGATGTCCGAACTTCTGAAAAATTGCATTTTTGCCCCAAAATTTCCCATTTTCTTCTACTTTTCACCCGACACTTCCAACATAATGAAAACTGTGAAATTGAGTTAATAATAAACAATTAAGACCAATTTTCCCCTAATTTCACCCTAAATCATGCCTAAAAACATGCTAAAATGTGATATGATTTATGCATATCAGATAACCCCACACTTAGCTTTTTGCTTGTCCTCAAGCAAAGTCTACCTGAAGTTAGTGATTCTAAATCATATGTGCAGTCACTTAATTTTCCTAGTCATGTTTTTAGTCCAAAAATTATTAAGACAATTCTTAATACAGGTCTGACTGGTTAGGTTGCTATGACAAGGTCTCAAATGTCTTTAGTAGATTGTTATAGTAACTTAACAACTAGGTTGAACTCTTCTCTTAGTCACAAGGTCTTCCTGATGTGTAGTGTGTGTACTAGTCTAGACCAGATAGTCAACACAATATACTCTTGTCTTAACTACTACCAGATAATATTTCGACCCGTCACTAGACATACTAACAACAGACAACTTTCTGAGTTCTGAGCCTTGGTGATCAGATTTTAATTATTTAGCACTTATTGATTTTTTTCTTTTATAGATTCAGGGTATTTTGAGTCTGCTTAGAACACGTCAACTTCAACTACCCATGTAGTGAGTCCCACTCCGATGACTCCCAGACCTACACGACCTTAGGGCATCAGGCTTTAAGTTCCCTGAAGGAGTGGTGCTCGAGTAGCGAAGGCCGCTGGCAAACTACCCTTATTTAATTAACTTTCTTTTGTTTCTTTTCACTTTTAGCTCAGAGTCTCATCTAGCCATTCTTAATTGTCAATACATCCACAACTGGTCTAATCTTATCTAGTTAAGTCTTGAAAAGGTAATTGGCTGAGGTATCTAATCCAGACTAAGTTGTGCTAAGTTATCAGGAATTTCCTATTTCTAATCAATAAGTTCAAAATAGTTATCATATTGCCTCCTACTAAACATAACTTCTACACACATATCATAGACATAAGCAAATGTTTAACCAATCATACTGCATTTAGAAGTCTGAAAGAATGAAACATTTTGAAAACTTTTGGAAGAGTGTGAAAATACGGGGAAAATAAGCAAAATTATGCAAAAAATATCTCGCAAACTACTACAGTGCACCGTGCACTGCTACCCCACACTTAAGTCTGACACTCTCCTCAGTGTTCATGCATAGCTAAACTACCCCACACTTATTTGAAAACAAAAACAAAAACAAAGAACCAAACAAAGAACTCTTACCCCACACTTATTCGACTGACTACGGGTAAGAAGGAAAATAGAGCAATAAAAGAAATAACAAAACAGAACATGAATTAAAATGAAAGAGATACTCCCTTACTCTGCGAAGTCAAAAGGCTCTTTGTAAATCTTTAAGTGTTGTCCGTTCACTTTTTGAATAATGTCGTCAGAATCCATGATGTCACATGCTCCAAAAGGTGATACTTCCGTGATTGTGAACGGGCCTGACCAACAGCTACTTAGCTTTCTTGGGAAAAATTTGAGACGTGAGTTGTACAATAATACCTTGTCTCCTGGTTCAAAATTTTTCTGGGCTCTGAGTCGTTTGTCATGCCGGAGTTTACTTGTCATCTTGAACTGATGTGAATTTTCATAGGCTTTGAGCCTCTACTCATACAATTCGTTGAGTTGTAGAATCCGGCATTCCTTAGTTAAGTTTTCATCGAGATTGCATTTTTGTACTGCCCAGTAAGCTCTGTGTTCTAGTTCAACTGGAAGGTGGCATGCTTTTCCATAGACAAGTCGATACGGTGAGAACCCCGTAGTGGTCTTGTATGCTGTACGGAAGGCCCATAATGCATCCTCCAGTTTATTGGCCCAATCCTTACGGTTAACACTCACAATCGTTTCTAGGATTCTCTTTATACCCCTATTGGTTACCTCAGCCTGCCCATTGGTTTGGGGATGGTAGGCTGTGGAAATGCGATGCTGAACTCTGCATTGCTGAAGTACCTTCTGCAATTGAGAGTTGCAAAAGTGCGTACCTCGATCACTGATTAGGGCTTTCGGACATCCAAATCTGGCGAAAATCTGCTTAAGGAATCTGCATACGACTCTAGCATCATTAGTAGGTAGGGCCTGTGCCTCAGGCCATTTTGAAAAATATTCTACAACTACAATGATGTACTGCTTACCAAAAGAGGGAGGAAACAGACTCATGAAGTCTATACCCCATATGTCAAATATTTCTACACTTTGAATTACCTGTTGGGGTAGATTGTCTCGAGAAGATAGGGTTCCAGCTTTTTGACAGGCATCACACGATCCTGTGAATGCTGCGGTATCTTTGAATATGGTAGGCCAGTAGAAGCTTGTTTCTAATACTTTTCGGGCGGTGTTAGCTGCAGCTAAGTGACCGCCTGTTGGTCCGCAGTGACAATGTTCCAGAATTTGGAAACCTTCTTCTTGGGAGACACATCTCCTAATCATCTGATCTGCACATATTCGAAATAGAAAAGGATTTTCCCAATAGTAATATTTCAGGTCAGTAAATAATTTTCTTCTTTGTTGAGCAGTGATATCACTAGGGAGAGTCCGAGCTGCCAAGTAATTTGCTATATTTGCAAACCAAGGGGGTGAGAAGATAGCAAACATTGCACACACATTCTCATCTAGGAATTTATCAGATATAATTGATTCATCAATAGCCTCTAGGGTCGGATTTTCTAGCCTAGACAAATGGTCTGCGGCTAAGTTTTCTGCCCCTTTCTTATCCCGAATTTCTATGTCAAATTCTTGAAGCAATAAAACCCATCTAATTAATCTTGGTTTTGCGTCGGTTTTATTGAACAAGTATTTTAATGCAGAATGATCAGTATAAACAATAGTTTTAGACAGGACTAGCTAAGATCGAAACTTGTCAAATGCATATACTACTGCTAATAATTCCTTTTCTGTCGTGGTGTAATTTTCCTGAGCATCAGTTAAGGTTTTACTAGCATAATATATTACCTGAAATTTCTTATCATGTCTTTGTCCTAAAACTACTCCTACTGCATAGTTACTAGCATCACACATAAGCTCAAAAGGTAGACTCCAGTCAGGTGACATCATGACAGGTGCAGTAGTTAAAAGTTCCTTAAGTCTATTAAAAGCTTTTAGACATTTTTCATCAAAGACAAATGGAACATCTTTTCCGAGTAAATTGGTAACGACCTGGCTATTAATGAAAATCTTTTATAAACCTACGATAAAAGCCAGCGTGTCCCAAAAAACTTCTAACGCTCTCACATTTTTGGGTGGAGGTAGTTTTGAAATAACTTCAATTTTGGCTTTATCTACTTCCATACCTAGGTGTGAGATCTTATGTCCTAAGAAGATTCCCTCTTTTACCACGAAGTGGCATTTTTCCCAATTTAAAACCAGGTTAGATTTTATACAATGTTTCAATATTAACTCCAAGTTCTTTAGACAAACCTCAAATGAATTACCAAAAACAGAAAAGTCATCCATAAATACTTCCATAGATTTTCCTAACATGTCTTCAAAGATAGCAGTCATACAACATTTAAATGTAGCAGGTGCATTACACAAACCAAAAGGCATCCTTCTATATGCAAATGTTCCAAAAGGGCATGTGAAAGTAGTTTTATGCTGGTCCTCAGGGGAAATAGGAATTTGAAAATAACCAGAAACCCCCATCAAGAAAGCAATAAAACATATGTCCAGATAATCTTTCTAACATTTGGTCAAATAAAAGGAAGGGGGAAGTGGTCTTTTCGTGTGGCCGTATTTAGTTATCTATAGTCTAGGCATACACGATGACCAGTTACAGTTCTCGTAGGGATTAGTTCATTATGTTCATTCCTGACAACTGTTATACCGCCTTTCTTAGGTACTACCTGCACCAAGCTTACCCACTCACTATATGAGATAGGGTAGATAAGTCCTGCATCTAACAGTTTGATGACTTCTTTCTTAACAACATCACACACATTAGGATTCAACCTCCTTTGAGGTTGCACACATGGCTTATACTCATTTTCTAGAAGAATCTTATGCGAACAAAAGCTTGGATTAATACCTGGAATGTCTGCAATTTTGTTGGCGAAGGCTCTTCTATACTTTCTGCATATGTCCAAGGTCAGCTTCCGTTGTTCTGTAGTCAGATCAGCTGCAAGAATAATGGGAAGTTTCTTGTTGTCATCTAGGAATTTGTAGCACAGATGAGTAGGCAGTTCCTTCAGTTCCAAGTCTAGTGGATCTTCAAACGAGGTTCGTTCTTTCTTCATCTCATCATTACCTATCTCAGTGAAACTATCAGAAGTATTTTCATTTTCAGAAGAGCTAAATTCAGTCTCCTCTAATTCTAGGGAGCCCTCACCCAGGACTTGATAGTTTGAGCATAGGTCTGTCACGTTAATTGCAATCAAGTGTTCAATAGCATCCACATAAAAACAAGTATCATCTAAATGCATGTGATACCTAAGGGTCTTATTCAGGTCAAAAGTGATGTCCTCATTACCTACCCTTAACTTGATTTGACCATTACTGACGTCTATTAATGCTTTTGAGGTAGCTAGAAATGGTCGACCTAGGATCAGGGGCACTCCTCCTTCCCCATTCATATCCATGACAACAAAGTCCACAGGAAACACAAATTTTCCAACCTTTACTAAGAGATCTTCAATTATTCCTTTGGGGATTTTGACTGTCCTATCTGCAAGTTGTATGCACATCCTAGTCGTTTTCAAATCATGCAATCCTAATTTATCAAATAAACTAGATGGCATAAGATTAATACTAGCTCCTAAGTCTGCTAATGCATGCATGTTAGTAATATTTCCAATTGTACATGGCAAGGTAAAACAACCAGGATCTTTCTGTTTAGACGGTAGTTTATTCAACAGAACCGCCGAACACTCTTCATTAAGAACCACCTTGTCCATGTCAAATTTTCTTTTATTACTAACGACTTCTTTTAAAAACTTAGCATACTTTGGCATTTCAGAAATAACATCAAGTAAAGGCAAATTAACATGAATCTGACTAAAATTCTTAAGAAAATTTCAAATTGCTCCTTATCTTTATTGTGCATAAGTCTGGCAGGGTCAGGTACTTTTGGCCGGTACTCAGGAATAAACTCCGTCTTCCCTTTCCTTGCTACTTCGATTTCGACATCCTTCGGCGTTGGATCCTTGGAGCCTTCTTCTGGTTCCTGCAAAAGAATAGGAGGGTCAGATGGTTTGGGTGGAGATGGAGATAGAATTTTACCAGATCTTAGAGTGATGGTCTTGCATTCAATTTGAGGGTGGGTCTCAATGTTGCTTGGTAGCGTTCCCTGGGACCTGTGAGAGAGATGGGTGGATAGCTGACCCATTTGTCTCTCTAAGGTTTGGATAGCAGCTTGTGTATTTCTGACTGTTTGCTCTGTCTGCTTCTGTCTATTCTCGTTCTGCTGGATTCTTTCTGCGTGAGCTTCCTGAACTTTTCGGTTAGACTCTATCATTTCCTTGTTAGAGTCGGCAATGCTCTTAATCATGTCCTTGAGTTCTTGCATGGGGTCGGTTGGAACGATGTAGTTCCTCGGTGCAGGCAGAGCAACTTGCTGGTTCTGCGGATATGGCAGTTGTTGAGGCACCCTTTTCTGGAAGTTAGTAGTCCCGGATTTGTTTCTCCAGCTAAATCTCGGATGGTTCTTCCAAGTGGGATTGTAGGTGTTTCCTATAGGAGC
The DNA here is from genome assembly GCA_027405835.1 of Asclepias syriaca. Classification (NCBI taxonomy): domain Eukaryota; kingdom Viridiplantae; phylum Streptophyta; class Magnoliopsida; order Gentianales; family Apocynaceae; genus Asclepias; species Asclepias syriaca. The sequence continues at coordinate 19,773,832 of CM049926.1, read as the reverse complement.
AGAATTCACTGCATCCACTTGTTCCATATCCTCTGGAATAGTTAATATTCCGTTACCATAACAATCTCCACTGAAATGCGGTCCTTGGCAAAATTCGCAAACTTGATACACTGACTGAATGCTTTTCCCTTGTTGGAAAGCATTCAGTTGATTAGTAATGCTGGCCTTCAGTGCCTCAAATTGATCATCAGTGGAGGCGATGGCCGCACTTACTGGTTGCTTCTTAGCTCGGCCACTTTTGCGCCAGTTCTTGCTATTCCTATAGAGCCTCTCCAGAGCGTTTCTAGCATCTACATCACTCATTCCATTGAAATTGCTCTGGGGATTGAGTCCATCAAGAACTTGCTTACCCATGTCTGTTATTCCCCCATAAAATTGCTGGATCAGCAGTGCTTCGGTAAGTCCATGTTGGGGCAGAGCCTGAGTAGCTCCTTGAATCTGTCCCAAGCTTCGATCACTGTCTCATCAGAAGCTTGAGTAAAACTGGACAGAGCCCTTCGATATTCTAGGACCCTTGCTGCAGAGTAGTACTCTTCTAGGAAGGCTTTGCTTAACTTGTCCCAAGAGGTGATGGAGTTAGTAGGTAGTTGGGCTAACCATCTCTTAGCTCTGTCCCTCAGTGAGTAGGGAAAGAGGTTATGTTTAGTTACTTCTGTAGTATGATCTCCCTTGAGGCCTTCGCAGAGAGAAGAGAAATCAGATAAGTGTTCTAGCGGATTCTCGGCTGCAGTTCCTCCAAACTGAACCCGATTAATAATCAACTGAATCACATTCGGTTTAAGATCATAGCGAGGGGTTCTAGGGATTTGGATGGCGGATGATACTGGAACAGTCTATGGCTGGATGTAGGATTCGAGGGTAGGTCTTTCAGCAGCCATCTCTGTTCTTCGCCTGTTAGTTGTACGAATGAGACGTTCAGGATTCTCAACTGGTGTTTCAAGGTTAGCTTCTGAAGTTCGAGTCATGCAACTACAGAGAAGAATACGTTTTAGCCTGAGCAAACTGGTTAGTGGGGCTACACGGAAAGCGAAAATTTAAAAATTCTGAAGAAAAACAACTATTAAATTGTGAAAGGAAAAAAAAAGTAATACAAGAGATAGGAAAGAGAACAACTTACCATTTGAACAAGAAAAATACAATTTTTTTCGGATTTTAAATTTTAAATTTTTATTTCTATTTTGTAAGCAATTAAATTCCCTAAATATGGTTTTCGAATAATTTTCTAAAATTTGATTATCCCACGTATCTTAATTCCAAATAATATCTAAAATTAATTAGTTATGATAACCCTATATTTCGGAAAGTGATTGTCTAACTAGCATAAGATAAGTGTTGGGTTTACGGTCTCGGTTACTACCGTTACCTATCATAAGTCTCTAGAATTTTGATCAGGAATCCTAAGTTCATTATGATAGTTCCTCGGCAACGGCGCCAAAAATCTGTTGCGTTTCCCGATTGATATGCTAAATAGGTGTTATTTACCCTATGTTGATTTTGAGTAATTAAGGACTGAGATTCACTAATTGTCACGTTTAGTCTTCATAGTGTCACTTAATCAGTCAGAACCTAAGGCAGAGTACCTATCGTGTAGCTAGTCTTGTTGGAAAGTATCTACGATTTTACTAAGTTAAATATCGTACTCCCATGGAAGTGGTAACGACTTAGTAGTAACTAGCCTTTTACTCTAACTCTTATCTTATGATCCAGTTATGCAATCTTCATCAATAACTTTGATGAGAGGGTGATTCATTCTCCACTAGTTTTAAGTCTAATTAAGTCTAAAAGTATTTTATAGATACTGTCCTGATTCTATGTCATACTGTTCCTATATGTTGATTGACCTATCTTCAAATGTTTTAGACATGTCTTGGCCTGGATTGCAACTATGTTCTGAGTCTAAAGGTGTACCACATCTGAGATATCTGATAAACCACCCCATCGCCAAGGTAAACGACCCTACTCACGTTTCGAGCAAAAGTCAACTATGAAAGCCCTATGTCACTTAGGGGATCACACTCCTGGCCCTTAACGCCGGCATAAACGCTCTACTCAGCCTACTTAGACTACTTTAACAAACAGGGTGTTCCGTAGGTTATTTTATCTAATATGGTAGACACCAATACTAATTGGTTCCTGTTAAACTAAACAGGTTATGAATAGACTGTGGTTAGGAATTGTCTATAACCCTTATTTTAGTTTAAAAGAGACTACATTAGACATGCAAACATAATGTATATTAAGCAGGTGGCCATTTCTGGAAAATCATAAGCAATTCAACATATAAAACAAATATTCATAACAATCATAATCTCGTATTCATAACAAATATTTGGACAAACTCAATACAAACATATAAAGAAAGGGACAAGGGGGACTGATGCCATAAAGAAATCACCCTTTACTTAGTCTCGCCAATGGAGCAACTTCTTGTATATGTCGTACTGCTTGACCCGACTCTGCTCGACAGAACCTTCGGAGGATGCTTCCTCAGCCTAGTAGCTGGACTTTACCTTAATACCCAACTTAAGCCCAGCCTTGTGGACTGACTCTTCGAACGCCTCGAGCCCTCTTAGGATCTCCTAACGAAATCCCGGGTATTCTATGAATACCAGAAATGAACCTATCTATCGAGGCCTAAGATCTGACACTATTTCTCAAAAACTAAGAAAACGAAACACTAACTAGAAAGAAAGAAAACTTATAGTGAACCGAGTCTCTCAGTGACTTATGTACTCGAGAAAAGTGCACACTTGAAGTCACTAAATGACTCATATCAAGTGGAGAGGAATGATTTCAACTGAGGAAGGCCTCGGGTATTTATAGCAGCTTCCTGGAGTGATTTTTCATCAAATATTCGATGTGGGACTTGAATTTTTGGTTCGGGATGCCCGTCCTAGATTGGGATGCCCGTCCTGGTCTGTTGACCAGGTCAGGACGCCCTCCCCGAAGTCCGAAGTTCTAAAAAATTGCGTTTTTGCCTGACACTTCCAAAATCATGAAAACTGTGAAATTGAGTTAATAATAAACAATTAAGACCGATTTTCCCCCAATTTCACCCTAAATCATGCCTAAAAACTTGCTAAAAATGTGATATGATTTATGCATATCAATGGAGCAAGACGTCACTTCTCAAAAAGTAAATGAGCAACAATTAAAGTCATACCAGTGCAAGCAAGTGACCTACCAAGTAGTATCGAACGTTCGACAGATATAGAGAAATTTGGCGTTGTATCAGGAGCATAGCAATAGAGGAGCTTGCATCCCCTGCATACCAATCAGCTGTGAGAAACTTCCCCGAGGAAGTCTCAAATACTTGGGCCCAGATCTACACCACTGGAGCCTCCTACCACTACGGCTTCGCCAAATCTTCAGGTATCTTTTCTGCCATTCGAAACTTGCATGCAATACCTTCACTGACATTGGCAGGTAGGCACACCAATCCAAAGAAGTCTCATTCCTAGACACGTTCCTCCTGGATACGTTGCTATGATTGCGAGAAAATTTACAAATGATTCAAGGAAACAGTCCTTGGGGCTCGAGTCATTCATCAAATGGATAGGCCACTACCTGGAGCTTGACATTGAAGGATCAGAGTTGACGAAGGTAGCTCCATCTCCCAGACTTGACCGTTCTTCAAAACATGGGGATGGTAGTTCGCGACTCAGAGGGTAAATACACTCTCCATACGGAGCACACTACAGAGTCATCCGTTCCAGTATCTAGAGCTTACAGAGTCAAGAACACCTCAGCAATAACACATGGCTGAGGTGAAGAGCCAATTGACAGATCAGAGAAGACCCTTCTGCTCGAGACATGAAGGGAGATTTTCTAATCCTCATCTTCATCTACTTTTATTTTTCATTTTGTGTTCTGTTTTGTTATTTCTATTACCCTTCTTGTTTTGTTATTTTATTTTCTCTCTTACCCTTAGTTAGTCAAATAAGTGTGGGGTAAGAGTTTTCTGTTTTGTTTTTATTACTTCTTGTTTGCAAATAAGTGTGGGGTAATTTAGATATGCATGAACACTGAGGACAGTGTCAGACTTAAGTGTGGGGTAGCAGTGCATAGTGCACTATAGTAGAAATGTTTTATTTGCATGATTTTTGCATGTTTTTCCAGTATTTTCACACCCTTCCAATTTGTTTTCAAAAATTTTCACTCTTTCAGACTTCAAAATGCAGTATGATTGGTAAAGAATTGCTGATGTCTATGATATGTAGGTAGAATGTTATGACCAGTAGGAGACAACGTGATGACTTTCTTGAATTTATCGATTAGAAATAGGGAATTCCTGATAATTGAGCACAACTTAGATTGGATTAGAGACCTCAGCCAAATACCTTATCAAAACTTAACTAGATAAGATTAGACCGATTGAGGATGTATTGGCAATCAAGATGACTAGATGACGCTCTGAGCTGAAAGTGAAAAGAAAAATAAAGAGAGTTAATAAATAGGGTAGTTTGCAAGCGGCCTTTGCTACTCGAGCACCACTCCTTAGGGGAACTTAAAGCCTGATGCCCAAAGGTCGTGTAGGTCTGGGAGTCATCGGAGTGGGACTCGCTACATAGGTAGTTAAAGTTGACGTGTTAAAGCAGACTCAAAATACCCTGGAAAATCAATAAAAGAAAAAAATCAATAAATGCTTAATTAGAAATCTTGTCACCAAGGCTCAGAACTCAGAAAGTTGTTTGTTGTTGGTATGTCTAGCGACGGGTCGAAGTATTATCTGGTAATAGTTGAGATGAGAGTATATTATGTTGACTATCTAGTCTAGACTAGTACACACACTACACATCAGGAAGACCTTGTAACTGAGAGAAGAGTTCAATCTAGTTATTAAGTTGTTAAACCTGCTTGACCATGATAATCTACTAGAGACATTTGAGACCTTGTCATAGCAACTTAACCAGTCAGACCTGTATTGTGAATTATCTGATTCGGTGATAAATTTTGGAGTAAAAACATAACTAGAAATTTTAAGTGACTGCACTTATGATTTAAAATTACTAACTTCAGGTAGACTTTGCTTGAGGACAAGCAAAAAGCTAACTGTGGGGTTATATGATATGCATAAATCATATCACATTTTTAGCATGTTTTTAGGCATAATTTAGGGTGAAATTGATGGTAAATCATTCTTAATTGATTGTTATTAACTCAATTTCACATTTATTGTGATTTTGGAAGTGTCAGGTGAAAAGTAGAAGAAAATGGCAAATTTCAGGGCAAAAACGTGATTTTCAGAAGTTCAGAAGTCGGGATGGGCGTCCTGAACCCAGGATGGGCGTCCTGACCTGGTCAACATACCAGGACGGGCGTCCAGGACTTGGGACGGCCGTCCTGACCTGGTCAACAGGCCGGGACGGGCGTCCCAGATCCAGGACGGGCATCCCGAGCCCCAGTTTAGAATCCCACATCAAAATTTTGAGAGAAAATCACCTAGCTCCCCTACTATAAATACCCCAGGCATTCCTCAGTTGAATTCATTCCTCTCCACTCGATCTGAGTCATTTAGTGACTTCGAGTATACAGTTTTCCATAGTATACAAGTCACTTAGTATTCTCAGGTTTTAGTATAAGTATATTTATATTCTTAGATAGTGTCTCGTGTTCTTTGTTTCTGAGAGTTTGTCTCAGATCCTAGGATACGACTACTAGATAGGTTCGTTTTCAGTAATCATAGAATACTTGGGGTTTCGTTAGGAGATCCTAAGAGGGCACTAGGCGTTCAAAGAGTCAGTCAACATGGCTATCCTTAAGCTGGGTATTAAGGTAAAGTCCATCTACTAGGCTGAGGAAGCGTCCTTCGAAGGTTCTATCGAGCAGAGTTGGGTCGAGCAGTCCAACATATACAAGCAGTTGCTCCATCAGCGGACTACGTAAAGGGTGAATACTTTATGGCATCGGTCCCCTTGTCCCTATCTTTATATGTATGTACTGTGTTCGTCCAAACATTGATTATGAATATTGAATTATGATTTTATGAATATGTATTATGCATGTTGAAGTACTTTATGATTTTCCGGAAATGGTCACCAACTTAACTTTCATTATGTCTGCATGTCTAATGTAGTTTCTTTTAAACTAAATGTGGGGTTATAGACAACTCCTAGCCACGGTCTAATCATAACCTGTTTAGTTTAACATGCATTAATTTAGGACTTTCCCGTCGGAAAGTATTAATGTCTGTAATATTAGATGAAATAACTTATAGATCACCATGTTTCTTAGAGTAGTCTAAGTAGGCTGAGTTTGTGTGTTTATGCCGACGTTAGGGCGAGTGGCATGATCTCCTAAGTGACATAGGACTTTCATGGATGCCTTTAGCTCGAACCGTGAGTAGGGCTGTCATTAAGGTAGGGCGGTTTATCAGGTAACTCAGATGTGGTACACCTTTAGACTCAGTACATAATTGCAATTGATATGCATAAATCATATCACGTTTTTAGCATGTTTTTAGGCATGATTTAGGGTGAAATTGAGGGTAAATCGATCTTAATTGTTCGTTATTAACTCAATTTCACAGTTTTTATGATTTTGGAAGTGTCAGGTGAAAAGTGGAAGAAAATGGCAAATTTCGAGGTAAAAACGCAATTTTTTAGAAGTTCGAACATCGGGGAGGGCGTCCCGGTTCAGGACGGGAGTCCTAACCTGGTCAACAGGTCGGGACGGGCGTCCAGGACTCGGGACAGCCGTCCTGACCTGGTCAACAGACCGGGACGGGCATCCCGAACCAGAATTCAAAATCCCACACCGAATTTTTGAGAGAAAATCACTCCAGAAAGCTGCTATAAATACCCCAGGCCTTCCTCAGTTGAATTCATCCCTCTCCACTTGATCTGAGTTATTCAGTGACTTCTAGTGTACAATTCTCTAGTACACAAATTACTTAGAGACTTAGATTTCAGTATAAGTTTTCTTTCTTTCCTTTTAGTGTTTCGTTTTTCTTAGTTTATGAGAATTAGTCTCAGATCTTAGGTTTCGATAGATTGGTTCATTTCTGGTATTCATAGAATACCCGGGATTTCGTTAGGAGATCCTAAGAGGGCTCTAGGCATTCGAAGAGTCAGTCCACATGGCTGGGCTTAAGCCCAGGACGTAAGGTAAAGTCCAGCTACTAGGCTGAGGAAGAGTCATCCGAAGGTTCTGGCGAGCAGAGTCGGGTCAAGTAATACGACATATACAGCAGTACGCTCCATCAGCGAGACTAAGTAAAGGGTGATTTCTTTATGGCATCAGTCCCCCTGTCCCTCTCTTATATGTTGTTATTGTGTTTGTCCAAAGAATGATTTTGAATGTCAGATTATGATTTTATGAATATTTGTTATATATGTTGAAGTTATTATGATTTTCCGAAAATAGCCACCTGCTAAATATTCATTATGTCTGCAAGTCTAATGTAAGTTTCTTTTAAACTAAAATTAGGGTTATAGACAATTCCTAATCACGGTCTATTCATAACCTGTTTAGTTTAACAAGCATCAATTAGTATTGGTGTCTGCCATACTAGATAAAATAACCTGCGGAACACCCTGCTTGTTAGAGTAGTCTAGGTAGGCTGAGTTGCGTTTTTATGCCGGCGTTAGGGCAAGCGGCATGATCCCCGAAGTGACATAGGGCTTTCATGGATGCCTTTAGCTCGAACCGTGAGTAGGGCCGTCATTAAGGTAGGGTGGTTTATTAGTTGACTCAGATGTGGTACACCTTTAGACTCAGAACATAGTTGCATTCCAGGATATATCTAAAACACTCGAATACAGGTCAATCAACATTAGGAACAATATATCATAGAATCAGGACCTCATCTATAAAATACTTTTAGGCTCAATTAGACTTAAACCTAGTGGAAAATGGATCACCCTCTCATCAAAGTTATTGATGACGATTGCATAACTGAATCATAAGATAAGAGTTAGGAGAAAAGGCTAGTTACTACTAAGCCATTACCACTTTCCTGGGAGTACGATATTTATTTAATAAAATCGTAGATACTTTCCAACAGACTAGCTACACGATAGGTACTCTACCTTAGGTTCTAACTGATTAAGTGACACCATAGACACTAAATGTGACAATTAGTCAATCCCAGTCCTTAATTACTCATAATGAACATAGGGTAAAATAACACCAATTTAGCATATCAGTCAGAAAGCCATCAGCAATCTAGGTCAAGATTAATCTAAAATACTCGAAGATAGGTCAATCAACATGTAGGAACAGTATGACATAGAATCAGAACATTATCTGTAAAACACTCTTAGGCTTAAATAGACTTAAACCTAGTGGAGAATGAATCAACCTCTCATCAAAGATTTTGATGAATGATTGCATAACTGGATCATAAGATAAGAATTAGGGTAAGAGGATAGTTACTACTAAGCCGTTACCACTTCCCTGGGAGTACAATAATTAATCTAATTAAAATCGTAGATACTTTCCAACAGACTAGCTACACGATAGGTACTCTGCCTTAGGTTCTGATTGATTAAGTGACAGTATAGAGACTAAATGTGACAATTAGTCAGGCTAAGTCCTTAATTACTCATAATCAACATAGGGTAAAACAACACCTATTTTAGTATATCAGTCGGAACTTATCACGTTCTTAATTGATTGATATTAACACAATTTTGTAGTATTTGTGATTTTAGAAGTTTTAGGTGAAATGTGCAAGAAAATAGCAAATATTAAGGCAAAAACGTAATTTTAAAAAAAATTTGGTTCAGGACGGGCGTCCCAAGATCAGGGCGGGCGTCCCAACCAGGTCAAAGCACTGGGACGGGCGTCCTGACCCGGTCAACAGACTTGGGACGGGCGTCCCGAGCTCCCAGGCAGAATCCCACATCGAATTTCATTGAGAAAAATGCTCAGTTTCCCTGCTATAAATACCCCAAACCTTCCTTAGTTGAAATCATCCCTCTTCACTCAATCTGAATCATCAAGTGACTTCAAGTGTACATTTCTACACTCAATACAAGTCATTCAGTGATCTCAGGTGCATCACACTAGTAGTTTAGTATACGAGAGTTTCTCGTTTTCTTTGCTTCCTGAGTGTTTATCTCAGGATCTTAGAATTTGACTAGATATGGTTCGTTTTTTGTATTCATAGAATACCCAGGATTTTGTTAGGAGATCCTAAGAGGGCATTAGGTGAGCGAAGAGCTAGTCAACAGGGCTTTGCTTAAGCCCAGGATGTAAGGTAAAGCAATTGCTACTAGGCTAAGGAAGCGTTCTCCGAAGGTTCTGTCAAGCAATCCAAGATATACAAGTAGTCGCTCCATTGGCAGACCTGATAAAAGGTGAATACTTTATAGTGGTGGTTCCCTAGATCCTCTCTGTATATTCTATATTGTGTTTGTCTAAATATCTATTTGAATACTAAATTATGATGATAGGTTATATCTGTTTTGCAAGTTGAAGTATATTCATTTTTCCGGAAAGGTCACCTGCTTAATTAAACATTATGACTGCATATCTACTTGCTCTTTTAAATTAAATGAACGGTTATAGACAATTCCTAACCATGGTCTAATCATAACCTGTTTAGTTTAACAGGCCTTAATTTAGGGCTTCAAGGAAAAGCATTAAGGTCTGCCATATTAGATGAAATAACCTATAGATCACCATGTTTGTTAGACTAGTCTAATGAGGTTGAGTTCGAGTGTTTATGCCAGCGTTAGGGCGAGTGGCATGATCTCCTGAGTGACACAGGCTTTCATGGATACCTTTAACTCGAACCGTGAGTAGGGCCGTCAATGGCGATGAGGCGGTTTATCATATAACTCAGATGTGGTACGCTAGTAAGATACATTATGTAATTGCATTCTAGACCAAGATATATCTAAAATACTCGAAGATAGGTCAATCAACATGTAGGGACAATAGAACATACATCAGAACACTTTTCTATAAAATACTCTTGCATACTAAATGAACTCGAGTCTTGTGTAGTAAGGATCACCAACTCATCAAAGATATTGATGAATGATTGAATAACTAGGTAGTAAAATGAATGTTAGGGTAAAAGGATAGTTGCTATTAATCCGTTACCACTTCCTTGGGAGTACGATAATTCGTAAATTAAAATCGTAGGTACTTTCCAATAGACTAGCTACACGATAGGTACTCTGCCTTAGGTTCTAATTGATTAAGTGACAAATATGAATGCTAAAAGTGACAATTAGTAAATCACCGTCCTTAATTATTCATAATCAATATAGGGTAATAAATCCCGTCTTTTAACATACCAATCGGAACGCATAAGAAATCAAAACTCAAACGTAAACAAAAGTTAAGATTAAAAGATAGAAAGTGTTCAAAATAATAAAAAGTCCATTGTTACAAGGGCTAGCACTAGCCATGGAAAGAGTAACTAGGTTACAAAGAATTAAGCAAGGTCTAAAGAAAACAAGTTAAGTAATTAAGGAAAAGAATAAAACACTAACTATTACAAGAAAAATTAAATAAGGTTAAAAATACTATTTTGGTCTAGAAATGTATGTGATAAAATATTGAATAAAAATAGAGAAGTGAAGTAAAAGGAAATAAAAATGATTTTAAGAAAATAAAAGTCAAAAGTTGATTTGGAAAACAATTTGGAAAAGAAATTAGAAAGGATAAAAATTAGAGAAAAAAAATATAAATAAAAGAAGAAAGAAAAGAAACTAAAGCTCTCGGGTTATTCCCGAGAGTTTTGAAATATAATATTTTTTATTATTATTATTTAAAGTAAACTAAAAAAAAATTAATTTAACTTGAAAGATAAATTAAAAAGAAGGGAAGTAAAATAATTTTAAAATTGAAAATAGATATTAAATTAAATATTGAAAATAATTTGAGTAAAAAGGAGAATGCAAGGGCATTTTTAATAATAATAAAAAAAATTATAATTAAATAGAAAATTTTAGAAATAAAAATTTATGAAACTTAAAAAGAATTTAGAGTTCAAAAATAAGTTGAATAAAATTTAGAAGGATTGATATAAAATTAAATAACCACAAAGGTTGAAGTAAGAAAGGTTGTTTGCACTAAAGTTGAAAATATTTCTTCCAAAATAGTTGAATCAAAGATTTTCTAGTAATAGACTTTAAGAAAAGTGGTTTTGAAAATATTATAATGAATTGAAAAATATATTAGGTACTGAATGTAATGTCCAAATATAAGAAATTGGTAACATGTAATTTGGTCAAAACTTTAACAACAATTTGAATTGTAATCATAATGAAAAATACAATGTATGGTCTTCTAGATCACACTTCTATGGTAAAAATTGTTGGTCCAATTCTTAGGTAACAATTAAAATAGTACCTTAACCACTCGTAGGTCTCTTAAACCTGCAAGAAATTGTACTAAAATATGCAATTGTAACTCATACAAATCGTGCAAACAATAAGCAAAAAGAATGCAAATAAACTCATGCTTAAAACATAAATTATGCACTAAATAAGAAGACTCCTAAAAGTGACCAAAATGCAATCTAAATAGGCATATCTTAAATTGCAAAAAAAAAAAAAAAACAAAACAAAACAAAAGATGACATAAAAGATGCATAAATATGGTTTAGATCAAGTATAAATACAAACTTGAATTATGGTAAAAATGCAACAAATTGCATAGGCATAAATAAGGCAATTTGCTTCAAAGTTGGCATCAAAAGATATGGCAATAAAACAAGTTGAAAATTGCATTCAAAAGTGCATATAAAAAGGTAAGAAAGACTACTGGAAGTTAAAGGACATTAAATATGCTAATAGAGAAAAGAAAAACTAATTAAGACTAACCAAACATATATATAAAGAAAATTAATCAAAACAGTAGGCAAAAACAAGCAAGATACATGCTAGTGATTTCTAACATACTTAAAGATCATGCAATCCTGGAAGAAATTAATTAAGGAATTCTAAAAGCAAGATTAAATATCATCATTTCCAGAATCCATATAAATTGGATAGATTAAAAACAAAGAAAAGTAAATAAAAGAAAAAAAAGTTAAGCAACATAGGTAAAAAGACAGAAGCTATTTCATATATGGCAGTGATTTTAAAAGAATTTATAAGAAATTCATTTTAAAGCCAAATTTAATGAAACTTATTCCATCTTAATCCTAAGAACAATAGGTTTCTGTAGTTAAGATAGTTTTACAAAATTAAAAAAGAGCAGAAAACAGTAGCAAAAACAAAACAGGTTACTGTTGTACAATATTTACAGCGAGATGCATTAATGTATACTTATATTATTATGAAATACTAGATGCTATATACCTTAAAAAATTAAGTGCTAAACATAAATAAGAACAGTGTCCTAATAAAAACTAAACATAAAGAATTGAGATTGATCAATTAGAACAACATGTGTACTGTTTTAGGTACTTAGAACATATAGATCATGCAAAACAAACAAGGGAAGGACTAATGCATAATCTCTAGGGCAATTGAAGAATAACTTTCCTAAATAAATGATACCTAAAGTAATGACTTAAAATCATTTTGAACTACCTTATAAAAGGAAAACATGCTAAATAATCTTAAAAATGAACTATAAGCAATTAATCAAACACTTGAAGTGAATTGTCAAGATTTAAGAATTCATTAAGCATATAGAAATTTAGTTATATCCAAAACTTTAAAGGTTCAAAACTCAACACAAATCATCCAAGAATTAATCTAAACAATTGTAAAGATAAAAAACACATATATATCAAATACTAACAAAAATTTTCAAAAGGTTCTTAGAGAAAGTGTATCTTATGCTCTTGAAATCAATCATGTGAAAATGACAAAGATAGTTAAGTAATATATCAAAGTAAAGACAAATACAAGTACTATTATAATATATATATATATCCTAAACATTATTCAATTGATATTACTAAAATAAACATCAAAGAACGTGAATATATTTCATATAAAAATAAAAGTACTGCATTAGATATTTTATCAAAAATCACTCTATACTTAACTAATTTAAAAATTATTCAAATAATATCTAAAATAAACATATAATATACCAAAAGAAAGCTAAAAGCAAGCAAAATAGAAATATCTCAAAATTTGGAAATAATTCTAGATAGTAGGCTTCTGAAATTCAGGGGAAAAATAGAGCAAAACAGAGAAAGCTTCTAGATTTTTTTAAAAAACTAAGCGAAACAATCAACTACAACTAACTATGCAAACCAATAAGAATCAAAGTAAAAAAAAAAAACAATAGAAACAAGTTAGGAAACTATATTCTAAATCTAAAGACCTAATTAACACTATTTAAACTAGGTTAAGAATTAAGTGTTATGCAAGATCAACTATTGCTAAGGTTATGTCAAAGTAAGAATTGATTAGGAAATATACTAGACTAGATTAGAACTAGTTAAAAATTAGAAGAAGTTAGATTAAAGCTATTTAAAACTAAACTAGATTAACCTATTTTAAGGCCAACACTCTACATCTAAGCTAACCTAAACTAACCAAAACCTAAGAACTAATCCTATACTAACCGAAACAAGGAAAACTAAAGGCTAAGAAAACTAAACTATACTATCTAATTGTGAGACCCTTTGTCCAGAAGGTGCGGGGCAGCTCCGGCAGTGGAGGAGCAAGTATGCGAGCAGCATATGATTTATGGTTTGGCTGTGTGCCAACCTTTTATAGAGGTGGATGTGCGTGGGCCGAGGCGTGGGCCGAGGCATGAGACTAGGCATGAGAATAGGCACAAGACCGAAAATGTTGGGAACCCTAAGGGTACCCTAGTTGGATGGGTTGTGGCCCATGAGGATGACTCTAAACCCTGCCACTCCCTAGATGGCTATAAATAGGGATAGTTGGGCAAGGGAGAAAGAGCGGAGAGAGAGGAGACAGACGAAGAGAGATAGAGTAATTGAGGGTAGCATAGATAGACTAGGGTTGTTCTATCTTGTAGGCCTGTGTGGTCGTGCAGCTTTGTGCATAGTTGCGAATCCTTTGTAATTCCTTCTTATTGAATGATATAGAAAGGTTGGGCGAGTGGCCCTGTAATTATTGTTGGCTTACCCCTTTACTTGTGATTGTCTGTCTGCTGCGTGTACTTGCACTTGCACCCGTGTCGTGCGCAAGTTGTGTTGAGTGTCATGAACTGGTGGTCGTACCAGGAAGAGGCACTTCGTGACAAAAGTGGTATCAGAGCGCAGTTCAACCCTTATGGAAATGTCTAGTTCTTCCTGAGAATCGCGTAGGGTAATGCATCTTGACAGTACGTCGATCCCTCATGCCACAACTGCAGATCGGTTGACAAGGTTGGAGATGTTGTTCACGCATCATGTGCAAGCGATTGGTGTGTTAGAGCATGTGGAGAATGCTCGTCCTTTGATAGATCAGATCCAAGGACCACCAAACATTGTGATGGAATTGCACTAACTCCAAGAGTTAGTCGATAATATGAAGGAAAGCTTCCAAAATAGCATCGACGCACTCCAAGCTAGTGTGGCGGCACTTCCATCTAATACTGCTGGAGCCAGTGTTAGACAACCATTGTTCAGGGTGCTTGAGCCTAGAACATATTCGGGTGTTCGTGATGCTATGGTGATTAGGAGTTTCTTGTGGGATCTGGAAAAATACTTTGTGACGGCTAGAGTCCCGGAGAGTGAACAAGTTGTGATTACATCATTGTTCCTCACAAACACTGCCATGTTATGGTGGCAGACAAGGGAAATTGACCCTACGAAAGAAGAGGTACAATCTTTCAAACACATGAAGGAGGAATTGATGGAGCAATTCTTGCCAAAGAATTCTGCGTGGATGGGTCGTGAGAGCTTGAAAAGACTAGAACAGACGGGGACTGTTCGAGAGTATGTTAATAATTTTCTACGATACTTCTTAATATTCCTAACATGTCCGAGGAGGACAAATTGTTCAACTTTTTGTCAGGGTTGAAAAAGTGGGCTAGGATCGAGCTAATGAGGCAGAACCCTAGAAATGTGAGGGAGGCCTATTTGATGGGAGAAAGATTGACCGATATGCAATCTTCAGCTCCTCCTACCCTGAAAGAAATAGTGTTCCATTGAGGAGCAAGGGTAAGTCTTGGAATGACAAACCCAAGAAGAAAGATGGTGCTATCGAGAAATCGAAGGATTTAATTGTCAAGTGCTACAATTGTAGGGAGACGGGACATATGTCATATCAATGCCCTAAGCCGAGGCAGAATCAAAATTTGGATGTTGTCCAAATTGGAGATGAGACCAGAAGGGAACCACTTGCTCTTGTGAATCCCATTCAGTTGTGTAATGCCATTCAGGTGTCCGAGGGACCACAACCAGTGCCTGGGTTAATGTATGTGAATGTGGTCGTGAATGGCATTAAGATGTGGACAATGATAGACTCTGGCGCAACAAATAACTTTGTGGCTGACCGAGAAGCCACGCTCTTGTAGTTGGCACTGCAAGAAAGTTCCCACACCATTAAGACTGTCAATGCAGTGCAACAATGATTGAGAGGCAGTGCCATGGTGTCATTAAATGATATGCATAAATCATATCACTTTTTAGCATGTTTTTAGATATAATTTAGGGTGAAATTGATAGGAAATCGGTCTTAATTGATTGTTATTTACTCAATTTCACAATTTTTATGATTTTGGAAGTGTCAGGTGAAAAGTAGACAAAACCAGCAAATTTTGGGGCAAAAATGCAATTTTTGGAAATGCTGACCTGGTCAACGGGTCAGGACGGGCGTCCTGACCCAGTTAAAGCACCAGGACGGCCGTCCCAATCCAGGACGGGCGTCCCGAAGCACCAGAAGTTGTCCCACATCGAAATGTTTGGAGATTTTCACTCCAGAAAGCTGCTATAAATACCCCAGGCCTCCAAGAGTTGAAATCATCCCTCTCCACTCGATCTGAGTCATTCAGTGGTTTCCAGTGTACAATTCTCTAGTACACAACTCACTCGGAGACTCAGATTTCAGTAGAAGTTTTCTTTCTTTCCTTTTTGTGTTCGTTTTTCTAGTTTCTGAGAAATAGTCTCAGATCCTAGGGTTTGATAAATAGGTTCATTTCTGGTATTCATAGAATACCTAGGATTTCGTTAGGAGATCCTAAGAGGGCTCTAGGCGTTCGAAGAGTCAGTTCATAGAGCTGGGCTTAAGCTGGGTATTAAGGTAAAGTCCAGCTACTAGGCTGAGGAAGCGTCCTCCGAAGGTTCTGTCGAGCAGAGTCGGGTCGAGCAGTCCAGCATATACAAGCAGTTGCTCCATCGGCGAGACTAAGTAAAGGGTGAATTCTTTATGGCATCAGTCCCCTTGTCCCTCTCTTTATATGTCTGTACTGTGTTCGTCCAAATATTAATTATGTTTATTGGATTATGATTCTATGAGTATTTGTTATACATATTGAAGTTCTTATGATTTTCCGGAAATGGCCACCTGCTTAATATTCATTATGTCTGCATGTCTAATGTAATTTCTTTTAAACTAAATGTAGGGTTATAGACAATTCCTAACTACGGTCTATTCATAACCTGTTTAGTTTAACAGGCATCAATTTAGGAAGCATTGGTGTCTGCCATATTAGATAAAGTAACCTACAGAACACCCTGTTTGTTAGAGTAGTCTAAGTAGGCTGAGTTGTGTCTTTATGCCGGAGTTAGGGCGAGCGGCATGATCCCCTAAGTGACATAGGGCTTTCATGGATGCCTTTAGCTTGAACTTTGAGTAGGGCAGTCAATGGCGATGGGGCGGTTTATTAGATAACTCAGATGTGGTACACCTTTAGACTCAGTACATAGTTGCAATCCAGGCCAAGACATGTCTAAAATAATCAAAGATAGGTCAATTAACATGTAGGAACAGTATAACATAGAATTAGGACATTATCTGTAAAACACTTTTAGGCTTAAATAGACTTAAACCTAGTGGAGAATGAATCACCCTCTCATCAAAGATATTGATGAACGATTGCATAACTGGATCATAAGATAAGAGTTAGGGTAAGAGGATAGTTACTACTAAGCCGTTACTAGTTCCCTAGGAGTACGATATTAATAAATTAAAATCGTAGATACTTTCCAAGAACTAGCTACACGATAGGTACTCTACCTTAGGTTCTGATTGATTAAGTGACAACAATTGAATGCTAAAGTGACAGTTAGTAAGACTCAGTCCTTAATTACTCATAATCGACATAGGTAAATAAAGCCTATCTTTTAGCATACCAATCGGAACGCATCAGATTTTTGGCGCCGTTGCCGGGGAAATATCATAACAAATTTTGGATTACTGGCCACAATTCTAGAGACTTATGATAGGTAACGGTAGTAACCTAGACCTTAGACCTAACATTTGTTTTCTGCTAGTTACACAATCAATTTCCGAAATATAGGGTTATCATAACTAATTGATTTTAGATATTATCTGAAATTAATACATTTAGGATAATCAAATTTTAGAAAATTATTCTAAAACCATATTAAGGAAATTTAACTGCTTTCTAAATAAAGTATAAAAAGAAAAAAAAATGTTAAAAATTTCAAAACCCGAAAAATATCTTTCTTACTTTTATTTCTCTATTGTTTTATTTCTGTCTTTGTTATTTGTTATTCCTAACCAGACTTTGCACTCATAGATGAAGAGAACAAGAGCAGATCTGAATCAAGCAAAGAAAATAGAAAACCCTGACACTCCAGGATGAAAGAAGACAAAACCAGAAGGACCATCTAGGCCTGAACCAGAAATACCTCGGGAGAACCCTCCTTCACAACCTATAGAAATAAACTCAAGCCTAGACACCAGTGACTTAGTGAGAAGATTACTGAACACCCGTGAGCCTAGTCCCACGGAAGAAGATCCTTCTGAAGATACCTTTCCTCCGAGAGAAGAACCTCAAAGATATCCAGTTCACACTCCTGCCCAGAGAGTTCCTATAAATCCACCACCCCTTGACCAAACCCAAAACTCACCAACATCTCCTGAGTACACTCCAACGCCCAACGAGCACACCCCTTCATCCGGGGGAAGTACTAACAGTTCTCATTCAGTATTGTCCGTGCAGATAGATACTTTGGCTCAAAGGATCTATGAGATGGATCAAGGAATTTCACACAGATTGTGTCATTCAGACCAATGTATTCTGAATATCACAACCAACATGGACCAACTCAGGGCCACAGTAAGTCTCCAGGAAAACCAAGGTGCACAGATACTCCAGGAGTTAGCTGACTTACGAAGTGAGCACGGCAGGCAAAGGGATGAGATGAGAGCCATGCGCATAGAGATGCGAACCATACAAGCAGAGATACAAGAGATCAGAAATAAGGGCCATTGAAAAAGGGAAGATTCTTTGCACTAATCTTTCAGCAAATAAATTGTTTGAACTAAAATTAAATAATTGACCACTACTTTTTTGTTTTCAAACTTTTTAAAAGGGTCTCTTATTTTATTCAGCAATTTTTCTTCAGACATTTTATTTCTCAAATTTCTATGAAAAACAAAGGTGTTGCAAATGCAGTTTATTTTTCACTAATTAAATTGTATAAACTCAGTTTTTGTTTTTTTGAAATTCTTGCTGAACAGAAGTTAGGATAAGATTAGGGTAGTCATGATTTTCGAAAAAGAGATTGAGAAATTTTTGCACAGATTTTTTAACAGCTTCTGAATTTGATAGGTTAAACATGAAGACCTGTTATATATTATGATTATTTTGGTGTACTGAGATTTGTAGGGAATTATGAAAAAAAAATCCGGAAGTGGCACGTATCCCTAAGTAACCTGGGATGGGCGTCCCGAGGCCACCACTCCTACAAATATGCCATTTTTCTTCATTTTCTCTCAAACCAACCACCAAAAATTCATCTCTCTACAAAATTCTCTCTACCTTCTCTCTACAAATTTTTGGCAACTCCCCAAAGTTTCAAAATTCGAATTTCCCTCCAAAATTTGAATTTCCCGCCAAAAATTCAAAATCCTTCCCAAACCAAAATCCATCCTTCCGAATTCAAATTCACCTCCAGAATTTGAATTCAAATCTTCCTTCCCGCCTAAATTCTCAAAGTCTCTTGAACGTTCTCAACCAAATGGCTCACAAACGCGCTCGTATCACGTCTACCATGACCGTCACATCGGTGGCACATCCTTTCATGCTGTTTCCCACCAGTCCAGCATACCAGGAGAGATGTCATGGATATATCGGACGCACCATACTGATTGGCAGAATGCTCAACTGGGCAGCAGTACAGACACTAGAGGTTGAGCAGGAAGTCCGACGCATACTCGACGTACTACCCTACAGTCGAGTCTTCATCGTCACTGAGCCGACCAACCTAGAGCTGGTATGTGAGTTCTATGCTTCATTTACATTCCATTAGGAGAATATCACATTCCGCTTGGGTGGAATAGATCGATCGATGAGCATGGCCGAGTTTGGCATCGCCTTGGGTATATGGTAGAGAGACGAGCTGGATACGCCCGCCTACACCACAACAGTTCGAGACTTCACTTCTGCAGACGTCTCCATCGCTTGGGCTCAGATTTGTACGACGGGTGTTCCCTACCAGCATGGCTTTGCGAAAGCCACAGGTATTTATCCTACCCTTCGCTATTTTGTTTTTTATTTCTTCTTGTTTTCAAATAAGTGTGGGGTAATTAGAAATGCATGAACACTGAGGACAGTGTCAGACTTAAGTGTGGGGTAGCAATGCACGATGCACTGTAGTAGTTTGAGAAATTTTTGCATGATTTTGCTTGTTTTCCCCGTATTTTCACACCCTTCCGAAATTTTTCAAAATTTTTCATTCTTTCAGACTTCAAAATGTCGTATGATTGGTAAAACATTGCTGATGTCTATGATATGTAGGTAGAATGTTATGATTAGTAGGAGACAATGTGATGACTATTTTGAACTTATTGATTAGGAATAGGGAATTCCTGATAATTGAGCACAACTTAGTCTGGATTAGAGACCTCAGCCAATTACCTTTTCAAAACTTAACTAGATAAGATTAGACCAGTTGTGGATGTATTGGCAATTAGAATGACTAGATGAGGCTCTGAGCTGAAAGTGAAAAGAAAAAAAAAGAGAGTTAATTAAATAGGGTAGTTTGCTAGCGGCCTTTGCTACTCGAGCACCACTCCTTAGGGGAACTTAAAGCCTGATGCCCTAAGGTCGTGTAGGTCTGGGAGTCATCAGAGTGGGACTCGCTACATGGGTAATTAAAGTTGACGTGTTAAAGCAGACTCAAAATACCCGGAAAAATCTATAAAAGAAAAAAAAATCAATAAATGCTAAATAATTAAAAATCTGATCACCAAGGCTCAGAACTTAGAAAGTTGTCTGTTGTTAGTATGTCTAGCGATGGGTCAAAGTGTTATCTGGTAGTAGTTAAGATGAGAGTATATTGTGTTGACTATCTGGTCTAGACTAGTACACACACTACACATCGGGAAGACCTTGTGACTGAGAGAAGAGTTCAATCTAGTTGTTAAGTTGTTAAACCTGGTTGATCATAATAATCTACTAGAGACATTTGAGACCTTGTCATAGCAACCTAACCAGTCAGACCTGTGTTGTGGATTGTCTGAATAATTTTTGGAATAAAAACATGACTAGAAAATTTAAGTGACTGCACATATGATTTAAAATCACTAACTTCAAGTAGACTTTGCTTGAGGACAAGCAAAAAGCTAAGTGTGGGGTTATCTGATATGCATAAATCATATCACATTTTTAGCATGTTTTTAGGCATAATTTAGGGTGAAATTGGTAGGAAATCGGCCTTAATTGATTGTTATTAACTCAATTTCACAGTTTTTGTGATTTTGGAAGTGTCAGGTGAAAAGTAGAAGAAAATGGCGAATTTCGGGCAAAAACGCAATTTTTCAGAAGTTCAGATGTCGGGGTGGGCGTCCCGAATCAGGATGGGCGTCCTGACCTGGTCAACAGGCCAAGACGGGCGTCCAGGACTCAGGACGGCCGTCCTAACCTGGTCAACAGGCCAGGACGGGTGTCCCAATCCAGGATGGTCGTCCCGGATACCTGGTCAAAGTCCCACATCGAAATTCTTGGAAAAATTCACTCCAAAAAGCTGCAATAAATACCCCAGGCCTTCCTTAGTTGAAATCATTCCTCTACACTCGATCTGAGTTTTTAGTGACTTCAAGTATACAGTTTTCCAGTATACAAGTCACTTAGAGACTCAGATTTCAGTATAAGTTTTCTTTTATTTCTAGATAGTGTCTCATTTTCTTTGTTTCTGAGAATTAGTCTCAGATCCTAGGATACGATAGATAGGATCGTTTCTGGTATTCATAGAATACCCGAGATTTCGTTAGGAGATCCTAAGAGGGCTCTAGGCGTTCGAAGAGTCAGTCCACAAGGCTGGGCTTAAGCTGGGTATTAAGGTAAAGTCCAGCTACTAGGCTGAGGAAGCGTCCTCCGAAGGTTCTGTCGAGCAGAGTTGGGTCGAGCAGTCCAGCATATACAAGCAGTTGCTCCATCGGCGAGACTAAGTAAAGGGTGAATTCTTTATGGCATCAGTCCCCCTGTCCCTCTCTTTATATGTCTGTATTGTATTCGTCCAAATATTAATTATGTTTATTGGATTATGATTCTATGAGTATTTGTTATACATATTGAAGTTCATATGATTTTCCGAAAATGGCCACCTGCTTAATATTATTTATGTCTGCATGTCTAATGTAGTTTCTTTTAAACTAAATGTAGGGTTATAGACAATTCCTAACCACGGTCTATTCATAACCTGTTTAGTTTAACAGGCATCAATTTAGGAAGCATTGGTGTCTGCCATATTAGATAAAATAACCTACAGAACACCCTGTTTGTTAGAGTAGTCTAAGTAGGCTGAGTTGTGTCTTTATGCAGGCCAAGACATGTCTAAAATAATTGAAGATAGGTCAATCAACATGTATGAACAGTATAACATAGAATCAGGACATTATCTGTAAAATACTTTTAGGCTTAAATAGACTTAAACCTAATGGAGAATGAATCAACCTCTCATCAAAGATATTGATGAACGATTGCATAACTGGATCATAAGATAAGAGGTAGGGTAAGAGGATAGTTACTACTAAGCCGTTACCAGTTCCCTAGGAGTACGATATTAATATATTAAAATTGTAGATACTATCCAAGAACTAGCTACACGATAGGTATTCTGCCTGAGGTTCTGATTGATTAAGTGACAACAATTGAATGCTAAAGTGACAGTTAGTAAGACTCAGTCCTTAATTACTCATAACCGACATAGGTAAATAAAACCTATCTTTTAGCATACCAATCGGAACGCATCATTAGGGCAATATTTGAATGTATTTGATCTTAATTGAATCAAATAGACATAAAATTGCTTAAATTTTGATTTTGGAAGTTTCAGGAGCAAATTGCACGAAAACAGCAAATTTTGGGGCAAAAATGCATTTTTTGGAAATGCTGAGTTCAGGACAGGCGTCCCGAATTTGGGACGGGCGTCCCGACCCAGTCAAAGCACCAGGACGGCCATCCCAAGCTCGGGACGGGCGTCCCGAGCACCAGAAGTTGTCCCACATAAAAATGTTTGGAGAAATTCACTCCAGAAAGCTGCTATAAATACCCCAGGACTCCAACAGTTGAAATCATCCCTATCCACTCGATGTGAGTCATTTAGTGACTTCAAGTATACAGTTTTCCATAGTATACAAGTCACTTAGCGACTCAGGTTTCAGTATAAGTTTATTTCTATTCTTAGAGAGTTTCTCGTTTTCTTTGCTTTCTGAGAGTCTGTCTCAGAATCTTAGATTACGACTAGATAGGGTTCGTTTTTGGTATCACAGAATACCGGGATTTCGTTAGGAGATCCTAAGAGAGAGATAGGGTGCATGTTCTTAGTCATTTTAGGGCAATTTGCTTAAGCCCGGGATGTAAGGTAAAGCAATTGCTACTAGGTCTGAGGAGCATTCTCCGAAGGCTCTACCGAGCAGAGTAGGATCGAGCAGTCAAAAGCATACAGGAGCTGCAACGCCGGCAGGACCTGCATAAAGCGGTGACTACTTTATGATAGTGGGTCCCCTAGACGAGGTTCTGTATGTTTATGAATTGTTTTATCTAGATATTAATTTGATACTGAATTTATGTATCATACATGTTTTACAATTTGAGATATTGTTCATTTTCCCGGGAAGATCATAGAGCTAGAATTATCATTATGAATGTTGAACTATCGTGTCCTTTTAAATTAAACTAGGGTTATAGACAACTCCTAACCAAGGTCTGAATCATAACCGGTTTAGTTTAACAAACTGTAAAAGGTCTGCCAGATTAGGAAGAAATAACAAAATAGATCACCATGTTTGTTAGAGTACCCTAATAAAGCTGAGTTTGTACGCTAGGCCAATCTTAGGGTTAAGTGACATGATACCGAAGTGACATAGGGTACCGTTCATGGATACTTTAATCCGACAGATGAGAAGGATCATCCCAAGGTAGGGGTGAATACACCAGGTAACTCGGATATGGTAAACAGATGGTTACATTTCATAATTGCCTTAGAGATCAAGATATATCTAAAATGTTCGAAGATAAGGTCAAACAAATTGTAATAACTGAGCTTAAATTGATGAATGCCTGTCTACTCTTGAATGCTATTTGGTTGTTATGGGTGATTGGGATCACCAATCAATCTCAAACTATTGATTATCGATTGACTGATTAGATAAATAAGATGAATGTTAGGATTAAGGGATAGTTGCTACTAAGCTGTTACCAGGTCCCTAGGAGTACGATATTAATAAAATAAAATCGTAGATACTTTCCAAGAACTAGCTACACGATAGGTACTCTGCCTTAGGTTCTGATTGATTAAGTCACAACAATTAATGCTAAAGTGACAGTTAGTAAGACTAAGTCCTTAATTACTCATAATCGACATAGGTAAATAAATCCTATCTTTTAGCATACCAATCGGAACGCATCAGATATTTGGCGCCGTTGCCAGGGAAATATCATAATGAATTTTGGATTCCTGATCAAAATTCTAGAGACTTATGATAGGTAACGGTAGTAACCTAGACCTTAGACCTAACACTTATTTAATGCTAGTTAGACAATCAATTTCTGAAATATAGGGTTATCATAACTAATTAATTTTAGACATTATATGAAATTAAGACATTTAGGATAATCAAATTTTAGAAAATTATTCTAAAACCATCTTGAGGAAATTTAATTGCTTTCGAAATAAAATATAAAAAGAAATTTTTTTTTAAAAATTTAAAACCCCAAAAAAATGTATTTTTCTTACTCAACAGTAAGTTGTTCTTCTTCCCTATCTCTTGTATTGTTTGTTCTTTCATAGTTGAACATTTGTTTTCATTGAATTTTTTTTTCTTTTCTTTTCTTCTATAAAATTTTCTGAAAAATATTATTTTCCAGAAAATTAGCGCATGTTTACAGTTTTCGTGTTTGTTTGTTATTTCTATTATTTTCGAAAAAAATTAAAATGGAAATGAGGAAAGAATATTTTTCTTTTGAGCTGTCAATTTTGGGTTAGGTTTTAATTAGGAAGAAATGTCGTTCTATGTTAGGATTTTCTTAAGTCATGCTAGCTTTATTAGACAAGCTATGAAATAATTTTTCCTTAATAGCCAGACTTTTGAAAATTCTATTGAGAAAGGATGTTCCTTTTTTATGATAAATGCATGATATCTATTTACTGAAGGAACTGTTTATTACTACACCCATTATGACATCACTTGATTGGAGTTTTCTTTTTGAATTGATATGTGATGTTAGTAACCATGTAGTAATGATTGTTTTAGGAAATAGGCATGATTAGAACCTTCATGTTATACACTATGCAAGTAAGACCTTTTACTGATGCCCAGTAGAACCATACCACTACTGAAAAGGGATTACTAGTCGTTGTATATGATGATAGATTCATACCATATCTAGTTTCATCTAAAACAATAGTATGCATTGATCACTCTGAGATATTTGTTCAATAAAACAGTTGATGAACCATAATTGATTAAGTTAAGTTTTATTGTTACTTGAATTTGATGTAGAAGTAAGGGGAAAAGACAAGGTGCTGAAAATCTAGAAAGCAAACCATTGGTCTAGATTAGAAAACCCCGAGTTAGAGGCTATTGTTGATTCAGTAATATTGATAAATTTTTGGATGAAAACTTATTTGCATTATTTGCTATGTATAATTCTCATCTGTGGCTTATCGATGTTGCAAATTATCTATTCGCTAAATTAGTCCCTAGTGATATGACTTATCAGCAAAAGAAGAAATTCTTTGCTGATTTGCAATATTACTACTGGGCAGATCCCTCCTCTATTTCAAATTTTTGTAGATCAGTTGATCAAAAGATGTGTCTCAGAAGACGAAGGCCACAAGATTCTGGAACAATGCCATCAACGATCTACGGGAGACCAATTGATTGCTATCAACACTATCCGGAAAGAGTTGGAAGCAAGACCTTATTAGCCCATTATATTCAAGGATTCTATATCGTTGATACAGTCCCGCAATGTTCGCCAACTAAAGGTAACACGTCTTCCAGAGATCGTCTACCCCAGCGACGTATACAGAGTGTTGCAACCTTTGATATCAGGAGTATTGATCGAATCCTTTTCTCTTTCTTCCTTCTAGCAACAAGTACATCATAGTAGCTGTAGAACATTTTTCAAAATGGCCTGAACCACAGGCATTACCTACTAATGATGTTAAAGTCATGTGCAGATTCTGTGAGAAACTATTTTATAGATTCAAATGTGCCTATGTATCAAATCTGTGAAGTCTGCCAAGTACCACACTTTAGCAGGGATTGCTATGGGAATGAAATACTGACCATTCCAAAAAGAGGTAGGAGTAGGTTACTGCAGAATGCTGCTCCAATGGGAAACACATACAATCCCTACCGAAGAAATCATCCAGGATTTAGTGGAGGAATAACTCTGGAGCTAAAAACTTCTAGAAAATACCACCACAACAAAGTCCCTAGTTGCAGAATCAACAGATAAGATACTGGTTAGACCCGTTTTACTCTTACAAAAGTGTAGCCATGCGTAGCATATGTTATAATGGAGCAAGACGTCACTTCTCAAAAAGTGAACGAGCAACAATTAAAGTCATACCAATGCAAGCAAGTGACCTACCAAGTAGTATCGAACGTTCGACAGATATAGAGGACTTTGGTGTTGTATCAGGAGCGTAGCAATGGAGGAGCTTGCATCCCCTGCATACCAATCAGCTGTGAGAAACTTCCTCGAGGAAGTCTCAAATACTTGGGCCCAAATCTACACCACTGGAGCCTCCTACCACCACGGCTTCGCCAAAGCTTCAGGTATCTTTTCTGCCATTCGAAACTTGCATGCAATACCTTCACTGACATTGGTAGGTAGGCACACCAATCCAAAGAAGTCTCATTCCTAGACACGTTCCTTCTGGACACGTTGCTACGATTGCGAGAAACTTTGCAAATGATTTGAGGAAGCTGTCCTTGGGGCTCGAGCTAAGAGTCAAGGGCATTTCAGTGATAGCACATGACTGAGGTGAAGAGCCAATTGGAAGATCAAAGCAGACCCTTCTACTCGATACATGAAGGGAGTTTTTCTAATCCTCATCTTCCTCTACTTTTATTCTGTTCTCTTTTAATTTTTATCTTCATTACCCGTTTTGTTTTGTTGTTCTGCTTTATTTTCTCTCTTACCCTTAGTTAGTCAAATAAGTGTTGGGTAAGAAGTTTTTGTTTTGTTTTTATTTCTTCTTGTTTTCAAATAAGTGTGGGGTAATTTAGATATGCATAAACACTAAGGACAGTGTCAGACTTAAGTGTGGGATAGCAGTGCACAGTGCACTGTAGTAGGAAACAAATTTTTGCATGATTTTTTCATGTTTTGCATGTTTTTCCCGTATTTTCACACCCTTCCAAATGTTTTTTCAAAATTTTTCACTTTTTCACTCTTCAAAATGTAGTATAATTGGTAAAGATTTACTGATGTCTATGATATGTAGGTAGAATGTTATGATCAGTAGGAGACAACGTGATGGCTTTCTTGAATTTATCGATTAGAAATAGGGAATTCCTGATAGTTGAGCATAACTTAGTTTTGATTAGAGACCTCAGTCAAATACCTTTTCAAAACTTAACTAGATAAGATTAGACTAGTTAAGGATGTATTGGCAATCAAAATGACTAGATGATGCTCTGAGCTGAAAGTGAAAAGAAAAATAAAGAGAGTTAATAAATAGGGTAGTTTGCAAGCGGCCTTTGCTACTCGAGCACCACTCCTTAGGGGAACTTAAAGCCTGATGCCCTAAGGTCGTGTTGGTCTGGGAGTCATCAGAGTGGGACTCGCTACATGGTTAGTTAAAGTTGACGTGTGAAAGCAGACACAAAATACCCTGAAAAATCAATAAAAGAAAAATAAATAAATGCTTAATTAAAAATCTTGTCACCAAGGCTCAGAACTCAGAAAGTTGTTTGTTGTTGGTATGTCTAGCGATGTGTCGAAGTATTATCTGGTAAGAGTCGAGATGAGAGTATGTTGTGTTGACAATCTAGTCTAGACTAGTACACACACTACACATCAGAAAGACCTTGTGACTGAGAGAAGAGTTCAATTTAGTTATTGAGTTGTTAAACTTGCTTGACCATGATAATCTACTAAGGCATTTGAGACCTTGTCATAGCAACTAAACCAGTCAGGCCTGTTTTGTGAATCATCTGACTCAGTGATCAATTTTGCCATAAAAACATTGCTAGAAATTTGGAGTGATTGCACCTATGTTTTAGAATTATCAATAATTTCATATAGACTTTGCTTGAGGACAAGCAAAAAGCAAAGTGTGGGGTTATTTGAAATGCACAAATCATATACCCTTTTTAGCATGTTTTTAGACATAAATTAGGGCAATATTTGAATGTATTTGATCTTAATTGAATCAAATTGACATAAAATTGTTTAAATTTTGATTTTGGAAGTTTCAGGACCAATTTCACGAAAACATCAAATTTTGGGGCAAAAATGCAATTTTTGAAAATGCTGAGTTAAGGACGGGCGTCCCGAATTTGGGACGGGTGTCCCGACCCAGTCAAAGCACCAGGACAGCCATCCCAAGCTCGGGACGGGCGTCCCGAGAACCAGAAGTTGTCCCACATCGAAAATTTTGGAGAAATTCACTCCATAAAGCTTCTATAAATACCCCAGGCCTCCAACAGTTGAAATCATCCCTCTCCACTCGATCTGAGTCATTTATTGACTTCAAGTATACATTTTTTCATAGTATACAAGTCACTTAGTGACTCAGGTTTCAGTATAAGTTTATATCTATTCTTAGAGAGTTTCTCGTTTTCTTTGCTTTCTGAGAGTCTGTCTCAGAATCTTAGATTACGACTAGATAGGGTTCGTTTTTGGTATCACAGAATACCAGGATTTCGTTAGGAGATCCTAAGAGAGAGATAGGGTGTGTGCTCTTAGTCAGATTAGGGCAATTTGCTTAAGCCCGGGATGTAAGGTAAAGCAATTGCTACTAGGTCTGAGGAGCGTTCTCCGAAGGCTCTATCGAGTAGAGTAGGATCGAGCAGTCAGAAGCATACAGGAGCATACAGGAGCTGCAACGCCGGCAGGACCTGCATAAAGCGGTGACTAGTTTATGATAGTGGGTCCCCTAGACGAGGTTCTGTATGTTTATGAATTGTTTTATCAAGATATTAATTTGATACTGAATTTATATATCATACATGTTTTACAATTTGAGATACTATTCATTTTCCCGGGAAGATCATAGAGCTAGAATTATCATTATGAATGTTGAACTGTCGTGTCCTTTTAAATTAAACTAGGGTTATAGACAACTCCTAACCAAGGTCTGAATCATAACCGGTTTAGTTTAACAGACTGTAAAAGGTCTGCCAGATTAGGAAGAAATAACAAAATAGATCACCATGTTTGTTAGAGTACCCTAATAAAGCTGAGTTTGGACGCTAGGCCAATCCTAGGGTTAAGTGACATGATACCGAAGTGACATAGGGTTGTCCGCCAGTTAACGCAGCTAACGCTTCCTCTGATGGGCAGTTGGAGGCATTAATAGCTAATGATAACAGTCAAATTAATGCCTTTCAACAAAGAAGAAACGTTCAGCCTATGTATCAAATTTGTGAAATCTACCAAGCACCGCATTTAGCAGGGATTGCTATGGGAATGGAATACTGACCATTCCAAAAGAAGCAGGAGCAGGTTGCTGTAGTCAGTGCTGCTCCAATGGGAAACACATACAATCCCAACTGGAGGGATCATATGGGATTTAGCTGAGGAATAATTCTGAAGCTGAAAACTTCCAAAAGATACCACCACAGCAAAGTCCTTACCCACAGAATCAACAGATGAGATACTGTTATTGGTCAAACCCGTTTACTGTTATAGAAG
Source organism: Asclepias syriaca (assembly GCA_027405835.1). NCBI lineage: Eukaryota > Viridiplantae > Streptophyta > Magnoliopsida > Gentianales > Apocynaceae > Asclepias > Asclepias syriaca. Next base: position 19,744,444 of record CM049926.1, on the reverse strand, counting down.
TGCACTTCTCAAAAAGTATACGGGTAATAATTAAAGTCATACCAGTGCAAGTAATTGACCTACTGACCAAGTAGTATCAAACGGTTGATGGATATAGAGGAATTTGGCGTTGTATCAGGAGCATAGCAATGGAGGAGCTTGCATCCTCTGCATACTAATCAGTTGTGAGAAACTTCCCCGAAGAAGTCTCAAATACTTGGGCCCAGACCTACACCACTGGAGACCCCTACCACCACAGCTTCACCAAAGCTTCAGATATCTTTTCTGCCATTCGAAACTTGCATGCAATACCTTCACAGACATTGGCAGGTAGGCACAGCAATCCAAAGAAGTCACAATCCTAGACACGTTCCTCCTGGACACGTTGCTATGATTGCAAGAAACTTTGCAAATGATCTGAGGAAGTAGTCCTTGGGGCTCGAGCCATTCATTAAACGAATAGGCCACTACATGGAGTTCGACATTAAGGAATCATGGCTGACGAGGATAGCTCCATCTACCAGACCTGACCGTTCTTCAAAATATGGGGATGGTAGTTCGCAACCTAGAGGGTGGATACACTCTCCATACGAAGTACACTACAGAGTTAGCCGCGCTAGCATCTAGAACTTACATAGTCGAGGGCATTTCAGCAATAGCACATGGCTAAGGTGAACATCCAATTGACATATCAGAGCAGACCCTTCTACTTGATACATGAAGGGAGTTTTTCTAATCCTCATCTTCCTCTACTTTTATTGTGTTTTCTTTTAATTTTTATCTTCATTTTGTGTTCTGTTTTGTTATTTCTATTACCTGCTTTGTTTTATTTTCTCTCTTCCCCTTAGTTAGTCAAATAAATGTGGGGTAAGAATTTTCTGTTTTGTTTTTATTTTATTCTTGTTTTCCAAATAAGTGTGGGGTAATTAGATATGCATGAACACTGAGGACAGTGTCAAACTTAAGTGTGGGGGTAGCAGTGCACAGTGCACTGTAGCAGTAAAATGTTTGCATGTTTTCCCATATTTTCACTAGAATTACACCCTTTGATGGGATTCCGGTTGACGTGCTAAATATGTGTTATTTTACACTATGTTGATTACGAATAATTAAGGACTGTGATTGACTAATTGTCACATTTAGTCTCTATGGTGTCACTTAATCAGCCAGAACCTAAGGGAGAGTACCTATCGTATAGCTAGTCTGTTGGAAAGTATCTACGATTTTATTAAGTTAAATATCGTACTCCCAGGGAAGTGGCAATGGCTTAGTAGTAACTAGCCTTTTATCCTAACTCCTATCTTATGATCCAGTTATGCAATCTTCATCAAATACTTTGATGAGAGGGTGATTCATTCTCCACTGGGTTTAAGTCTAATTAATCCTAGAAGTGTTTTATAGATGAGTTCTGATTCTATGTTATACTGTTCCTATATGTTGATTGACCTAAATTCGAGTATTTTAGACATGTCTTAGCTTGGATTGCAACTATGTTCTGTGTCTAAAGGCGTACCACATCCAAGGTTTCTAATAAACTGCCCTACCTTAATAACGGCCCTACTCACGGTTCGGGACGAAGGCATCCATGAAAGCCCTATGTCACTTCGGGGATCATACCGCTTGCCCTAGCCGCCGGCATAATCGGACCCAGCTCGGCTTCCCCTAGACTACTCTAACATGCAAGGTGTTCAGCAGGTCATTTTATCTAGCATGGCAGACACCAATACTAATTGATGTCTGTTAAACTAAACAGGTTATGATTAGACCGTGGTTAGGAGTTGTCTATAACCCTAACTTTAGTTTAAAAGAGCACATTAAACATGCAGAAATAGTGAATATTTAGCAGGTGGCTATTTCCGGAAAAACATAATAACGTCAACATATAAAACAACTATTCATAAACATCGTAATCTCGTATTCATAATATGTATTTAGAACAAAACAATAACAACATATAAGAGAGGGACATGGGGACTGATGCCATAGAGAAATCGGCCTTTACGTAGTCTCGCCGACGGAGCGTACTGCTGTATATGTCGTATTGCTCGCCCTGACTCTGCTCACCAGAACCTTCGGAGGACGCTTCCTCAGCCTAGTAACTAGGCTTTACCTTAATACCCAGCTTAAGCCCAGCCCTCTAGACTGACTCTTCGAACGCCTAGAGCCCTCTTAGGATCTCCTAACAAAATCCCGGATATTCTATGAATACCAGAAACGAACCTATCTATAGAAACCTAAGATCTGAGACTATTTCTCAGAATATAAAACAAAACACTAATAAGAAAGAAAACTGAGATCCGAGTCTCTGAGTGAGTTGTGTACTAGAGAATTGTACACTGGACACCACTAAATGACTCAAATCGAGTGGAGAGGAATGAATTCAACTGCTGGAGGCCTGGGGTATTTATAGCAGCTTCTCGGAGTGAAAATTTCTGAAAAATTCGATGTGGGACAGCTTCTGGCGGCTCGGAACGCCCGTCCCGGATTGGGACGCCCGTCCTGATCAGTTGACCAGGTTGGGACGCCTGTCCCGGGTCCTGGACGCCCGTCCAGGTGCCTTGACTTGGTCGGGACGCCCGTCCCGACCCTTTGACCGGGTCAACATTTCCAAAAATTGCGTTTTTGCCCCAAAATTTGCTGTTTTCGTCTACTTTTCACCTGACACTTCCAAAATCATAAAAACTGTGAAATTAAGTGAATAATGAACAATCAAGATCAAATTACCCTCGATTTCACCCAAATTCATACATAAAAACATGCTAAAAAGGTGATACGATTTTCGCGTATCACCCTTCCAAAAAAATTCAAAACTTTTCACTCTTTCAGACTTCAAAATGCAGTTATGATTGGTGGAGAAATGTTGATGTCTATGATGTGTATGTAGAGCATTATGATCAGTAGGAGACAACGTGATAACTTTCTTGATTTCATCAATTAGAAATAAGGAATTCCTGATACTTGAGCACAACTTAGTTTGGATTAGAGACCTCAACCAAATACCTTTTCAAGACTTAGCTAAATAATATTAGACCAGTTGAGGATATATTAGCAGTCTAACTGACTAGATGATGCTCTGAGCTGAAAGTGAAAAAAGTTAAATAAATAGGGTAGTTTGCAAGCGGTCTTTGCTACTCGAGCACCACTCCTTAAGGGAACTTAAAGCCTGATGCCCTAAGGTCGTGTAGGTATGGGAGTCATCGGAGTGGGACTCACTACACGGGTAGTTAAAGTTGACGTGTGAAAGCAAACACAGAATACCCTGAAAAATCAATCTAAAAATACATAGCCCAGTGTATTCTTATATTGAAATGCTTAATTGAAAATCTTGTCACCAAAGCTCAGAACTCAGAAGGTTGTTTGTTGCTGGTATGTCTAGCGACCGATCGAAGTATTATTTGGTAAGAGTCAAGATAAGAGTATATTGTGTAGACAATCTAGTCTGGACTAGTACACACACTACACATCGGGAAGACCTTGTGACTGAGATAAGAGTTCAATCTAGTTATTAAGTTGTTAACCCTGCTTGACCATGATAATCTACTAGAGACGTTTGAGACCTTGTCATGGATACTTAACCAGTCAGACCTGTGTTGTGAATTATTTGACTCAGTGATAAATTTTGGAATAAAAACATTGCTAGAAATTTTAGGTGACTGCACCTATGATTTAAAATCAATAACTTTAGGTAGACTTTGCTTGATAGAATACCTGGGATTTCGTTAGGAGATCCTAAGAGAGCACTAGGCGTTCGAAGAGTCAGTCAACAGGACTGTGCTTAAGCTGGGTATTAAGGTAAAGCATAGCTACTAGGCTGAGGAAGCGTCCTCTGAAGGTTCTGCCAAGCAGAGTCGGGTCGAGCAGTCCAACATATACAAACAGTTGCTCCATCAGCGGACTACGTAAAGGGTGAATACTTTATGGCATCGGTCCCCTTGTCCCTCTCTTTATATGTTTGTACTGTGTTCGTCCAAATAACTATTATGAATATTAAACTATAATTGTATGAATATGTGTTTTGCATGTTGAAGTCATTTATATTTTTCCGAAAATGGTCACCAGCTTAACTATCATTATGACGCATGTCTACTGTAGTTTCTTTTAAACTAGATGAATGGTTAAAGACAATTCCTAACCACGGTCTAATCATAACCTATTTAGTTTAACATGCATTAATTTAGGACTTCCCGTTGGAAGCATTAATGTCTGCCATATTAGATGAAATAACCTATAGATCACCATGTTTGTTAAAGTAGTCTAAGTAGGCTGAGTTTGTGCGTTTATGCCGGCGTTAGGGCGAGCGGCATGATCTCCTGAGTGACACAGGACTTTCATAAATGTCTTTAGCTCGAACCGTGAGTAGGGCCGTCATTAAGGTAGGGCGGTTTATCAGGTAACTCAGATGTGGCACACCGGTAGAATCAGTATATAATTGCAATCTAGACCAAGATATATCTAAAATACTCGAAGATAGGTCAATCAACGTGTAGGAACAGTGTAACATAAAATTAGAACATTATTTGTAAAACACTCTTTTAGGCTTAAATAGACTTGAACCTAGTGGAGAATGAATCACCCTCTCATTAAAGAATTTGATGAACGATTGCATAACTGGATCATAAGATAAGAGTTAGGGTAAGAGGATAGTTACTACTAAGCCGTTACCACTTCCCTGGGAGTACGATAAATTGATTAAATTTAAATCGTAGATACTTTCCAACAGACTAGCTACACGATAGGTAGTATGCCTTAGGTTCTGATTGATTAAGTGACAACATAGAGACTAAATGTGACAATTAGTCATTCTAAGTCCTTAGTTATTCATAATCAACATAGGGTAAAATAACGCCTATTTTAGCATATCAGTCGGAACGCATCACATATCAATTTCTGAAGAGAAATTCACCCAGCCTCCCTGCTATAAATACCCCAGGTCTTCTACAGTTGAAATCATCCCTCTACACTTGATCTGAATCATTCAGTGGCTTCCAGTACATAGTTTTCTACTATTTACAAGTCATTCAGTGTTTTCAGGTGTTTTTCGTTCCAGTAGATTTCTAGTTTTCGAGAGTGTCTCGTGTTCTTTGTTTTCTGAGAGTCTGTCTCAAATCTTAGAATACGACTAGATAGGGTTTGTTTTAATATTCATAGAATACCCGGGTGATGCGATTCCGGTTGACGTACTAAATAGGTGTTCTTTTACCCTATGTCGATTATGATTAATTAAGGACTGTGATTGACTAATTGTCACGTTTAGTCTTATGGTGTCACTTAATCAGCCAGAATCTAAGGCAGAGTACCTATCGTGTAGCTAGTCTATTGGAAAGTATCTACGATTTTACTAAGTTAATTATCGTACTCCCAGGGAAGTGGCAACGGCTTAGTAGTAACTAGCCTCTTATCCTAACTCTTATCTTATGATCCAGTTATGCAATCTTCATCAAATACTTTGATGAGAGGGTGATCCATTCTCCACTAGGTTCAAGTCTAATTAACCCTAGAAGTGTTTTAAAGATAAGTTCTGATTCTATGTTATACTGTTCTTATATGTTGATTGACCTATATTCGAGTGTTTTAGATATATCTTAGCCTGGAATGCAACTATGTTCTGTGTCTAAAGGTGTACCACATCTGAGTCTCTATGCTACCCCCCCTATCATTAAGGTAAACGGCTCTACTCACGGTACGAACAAAGACAGTTATGAAAGCCCTATGTCACTTTCGGGGATCACTCTGAAGGCTCGTAATCGCTGGCATAACGCTCTACTCAGCCTACCTAGACTACTCTAACAAGCCAGGTGTTCAGCATGTTATTTTATCTAGTATGGCAGACACCAATACTAATTGATGCCTGTTAAACTAAACAGGTTATGAATAGACCGTGGTTAGGAATTGTCTATAACCCTATTTTAGTTTAAAAGAAACTACATTAGACATGCAGACATAATGATTATTTAGCAGGTGGCTATTTCCGGAAAAACATAATAACTTCAACATACAAAACAACTATTCATAAAATCACAATCTGATATTCATAATTGATGTTTAGGACAAAGCAATAAAACATATAAGAGAGGGGTATGGGGACTGATGCCATAAAGAAATCACCCTTTACTTAGTCTCGCCTACAGAGCGTACTGCTGTATACGTCGTATTGCTCGCCCTGACTCTGCTCACCAGAACCTTCGGAGGACGCTTCCTCAGCCTAGTAGCTAGACTTTACCTTACGTCCTGGGCTTAAGCCTAGCCCTGTGGACTGACTCTTCGAACGCCTAGAGCTCTCTTAGGATCTCCTAACGAAATCCCGGGTATTCTATGAATACCAGAAACGAACCTATCTATAGAAACCTAAGATCTGAGACTATTTCTCAGAAACTAAAACAAACACTAATAAGAAAGAAAACTGAGATCCGAGTCTCTGAGTGAGTTGTGTACTGGAAAACTGTACACTGGAAACCACTTAATGACTCAGATCGAGTGGAGAGGGATGAATTCAACTGCTGGAGGCCTGGGGTATTTATAGCAGCTTCCCGGAGTGAAAATCTTTGAAAAATTCGATGTGGGACAGCTTCTGGCGGCTCGGGACGCCCGTCCTGATTCGTTGACCAGGTTCGGGAAGCCCGTCCCGGTTCAGGACGCCCGTCCTGGCGGTTTGACCGGGTCAACATTTCCAAAAATTGCGTTTTTGCCCCAGAATTTGCTGTTTTCGTCTACTTTTCACCTGACACTTCCAAAATCATAAAAACCGTGAAATCAAGTAAATAGTAAACAATTAATGTCAATTTACTCTCGATTTCACATTAAAACATACATAAAAACATGCTAAAAATGTGATACGATTTTCGCGTATCAGATAACCCCACACTTAGCTTTTTGCTTGTCCTCAAGCAAAGTCTACATGGAGTTAGTGATTTTAAACCGTAGTGCAGTCACTTAAATTCCTAGTCATGTTTTTATTCCAAAAATTCTTCAGACAATTCTTAACACAGGTCTTATTGGTTAGGTTGCTATGACAAGGTCTCAAATGTCTCTAGTAGTTTGTTATGATCAGGCAGAAAACAAATCAACAACTAGGTTGGACTTTTTTCTTAGTCACAGGGTCTTCCTGATGTGTAGTGTGTGTACTAGTCTAGACCAGATAGTCAACACAATGAACTCTTATCTTGACTGCTACCAGATAATACTTCGACCTATCGCTAGACATACTGACAACAGATAACTTTCTGAGTTCTGAGCTTTGGTGATCAGATTTTTAATGTTTTAGCACTTAGTTATTTTCTTTATAGATTCAGGGTATTTCGAGTTTGCTTAGAACACGTCAACTTCAACTACCCATGTAGCGAGTCCCACTCCGATGACTCCCAGATCTACACGACCTTAGGGCATCAGGCTTTAAGTTCCCCGAAGGAGTGGTGCTCGAGTAGCGAAGGCCGCTGGCAAACTACCCTATTGTAATTAACTTCCTTAAGTTCTTTTCACTTTTAGCTCAGAGTCTCATCTAGTCATTCTAACTGCCAATATATCCACAACTGGTCTAATTTTATCTAGTTAAGTCTCGAATAGGCAATTGGTTGAGGTCTCTAATCCAGACAAGGTTGTGCTCAGTTATCAGGAATTCCCTATTCCTAATCAATTAGTCCAAGATAGCTATCAATTATCTCCTACTAACCATAACATACTACCTACATATCATAGACATAAGCAATTTGTTTAACCAAGCATACTGCATTTAGAAGTCTGAAAGACGGAAAAATTTTGAAAATTTTTGGAAGGGTGTGAAAATACAGGGAAAACAAGCAAAAGCATGCGAAAATTTTTTCAAACTGCTACAGTGCACCGTGCACTGCTACCCCACACTTAAGTTTGGCACTGTCCTCAGTGTTCATGCATAGCTAATTACCCCACACTTATTTGAAAATAAGAAATAAAACATAATAAAACAAGAAAAAACAAAATAATGCAACAATTCTGTATGTCATATAAATCAATTTTGTACAAAGATTCATAGTCATACAGCCCAGACATACACAAAGAACAAGATAAACAAAAGACAAAAGAAAGGAAAGAAGGGAGAGAGACTAAGAACCCGGGGTCGCCATCCAGTGGACCGAGGTCTGTTAGGTCAAACTCGAAGTTCTCCGCTACTCGGGCAGTCTGCTGATGTATCTCCTCAATCCTACTGGTGATCATGGCGATCCTGTCATCCATCACCGCCAGTCGTCTGTCAATCCGGTCATCCATCATGGCCAGCCGTCTGTCGATCCGGTCCATGTCTCGACTGTATCGTGCCGATAGTTCTGCCAATCCGTGCGACATGTGTCGTTCGAAGCAGTACGTGGCACGAACGTCTCGGATGGATGGATATGCGGTGGAGCTGCTTCTGATGCCGAAGCCTGTCCTGGCTGCTCTGTGTGGATGGTGTAGCGGCCGCTCGTATCCCGGACAACCATTCCCATGTTCCGTAGGATGGTAACGTCTGTGGGAATAGTGGTTGGGGCGACCAGAGTAAGCTCCGAGCCCTCTATGTCCAACTCCAGGTAGCGGGCTATCCTGGTGATGAATGGCCCGAGCCCCAGACACTGTTTCCGAGTGTCCGTAGCAAAACCCCGCATGATGACTGTGATAAGTCGAGCCATCTCTACTGTGGATCCCATATGCATGTTGGCCAAGAGGAATGTCTCCATTTGGGTGACATTCCCGGGGGCCGTCCGTCGTCCTGACAAAGTGTGTGCATAATGGCATGTAAGTAGCGAAGAGCGGATAGATACCTGTGGCTTTCGAGGAGCCGTGCTGGTATGGGGCACCCGTCATACAATCTGAGCCCAAGCAGTGGGACGTCTGCAGAAGTGAAGTCCCGAACTGCTGTGGTGTAGGCGGGCGTATCCAGCTCCTCTCTCTGCCAGATACCCAAAGCGATGCCGAACTCGGCCATGCTCATCGACCGATCTATTCCGCCTAAGCGGAATGTGATCTGCTCCTGATGGCATGCAAAGGATGCATAGAACTCACATACCAGCTCCAGGTACGTGGGCTCTGTGACGACGAATACTCGACTGTAGGTGTACTCGAGTATGCGTCTGACCTCAGCCTCTACTCCCAGTGTCTGTACTGCTGCCCAATCCAGTTCTGCCCGTCAGTATCGTGCGTCCGATGTATCCGTGACATCTCTCCTGATATGCTGTGCTGGAGGGAAACAGCATAAAAGGATGTGTCACTGAGGTAACTGCCATAGTGGATGTGGTACGAGCACGTTTGGCAGCCATTTGGTTTGAATGTTTGAGAGATTTTGGGAGTTTTAGGTAGGAAGGAAGGTTCGAATTCGAATTCTGGAGGTGAATTTGAATTCAAAAGGGTGAAATTAGGCTAGGGAAAGATTTCGAAATTTTTGGCGGGAAATTCGAATTTTGGAGGGAAATTCGAATTTGGAAGGAAATTTAAAATTTAAATTTTGGAGGGAAATTTGAAATTTTAAATTTGAAAAGTTTGCCAAAGGTAAAGAGAGAGAGTTATTTGAGAGAGGTGGATTTTTGGAAGTGAATTTTGAGGGAAAAATGAAAAAATTGAGATTTTATAGAAGGGGAGGCCTTCGGGACGCCCGTCCCGGGTTGCCTCGGGACGCGTGCCAATTCCGAAAATATTATTTTTTTTCTAATTCCTGCAAATCTCAGTATACCAAAAATAATCATAATTTTTAACAAGGCTTCATGTTTATCCAATGAAATTCAGAAGTTGTTAAAAAAAAACTCTATGCAAAAATTCCTCAGTCTCACTTTTTCGAAAATCATACTACCCTAATTTTATTCCTATTTAAATTCAGCAAGAAAAACAAAAATTTGAGTTTATACAATTTAGTTAATGAAAAATAAACTGCAATTGCAAACTTTTCGTTTTTCATAGAAATAAAATGTCTGAAGAAAATTGTTGAAAATAAAGGACCCTTAAAAAAATGTTTGAAAAATAGAAAAATATGGGTCAATTATTCAAGTTTCAGTTCAAACGAATTTATTGCTGAAAATAAAAGTAAAAGAATCTTCCCTTTTTAACGAATCCTGTCTCTGATCTCCTGTAGTTCTGTCCGAATGCTTCGCATTTCTCTATGCGTATTGTTCGCATCTCATCCCTCTGCCTGTTTTGCTCACTGCGTAGATCAGCCATCTCTCGGAGTAGTTGTGCACCTTGGTTCTCCTGGAGATTGACCGTGGCTCTGAGTCGGTCTACGTTAGTTGTGATGTTCAGACTGAGTTGGTCTAAATGACACAGTCTGCTGGCAATCCCTTGGTCCATCTCATAGACCCTTTGAGTTAGTGTGTCTATCTGCACGGACAACAGTGAATAATAACCGTTAGTACTCCCCGCAGATGAAGGGGTGCGCTCGTGAGGTGTTGGGGTGTATGCAGGAGAGGTCGGTGAATTTTGGGTTTGGTCAGTGGGTGGTGGATTTATAGGAACTCTCTGGGTAGGAGGGTGAATTGGAGATCTCTGGGGTACTTCTCTAGGAGGGAAGGTATCCTCAGAAGGATCTTCTTCCGTGGGACTATGCTCACGGGTGTTCAGGAATCGTCTCACTAGTTCACTGGCATCAGGGCTTGAGGTTACTTCCACTGGTTGTGAGGGTAGAGTCCCTCGTGGTACTTCTGGTGCGGGTCTAGAGGGGCCTTCTGGTTTCGTCTTCTTTGGTCCTGGAGTGTCAGGGTTTTCTGTTTTCTTTGCCTGATTAGTAGCTGCTCTTGTTCTCTTCATCTTTGAGTGCAAAGTCTGGTTAGAAAAACAAATAGCAAAAGGACAGTGAAACAAGAAAGTAAGAAAAATATTTTTATGGATTTTGATTTATTTAGAAAGCAGGTAAAATTCCTTAATATGGTTTTAGAATAATTTTCTAAAATTTGATTATCCTAAGTGTCTTAATTCCAGATATTATCTAAAATTAATTAGTTATGATAATCCTATATTCAGGAAAGTGATTGCCTAACTGGTATAACATAAGTGTTAATCAAAAGTCTAGGTTACTACCGTTACCTATCATAAGTCTCTAGAATTGTGGCCAATAATCCTAAATTCATTATGATATTTCCCCGGCAACGGCGCCAAAAATCTGATGCGATTCCGGTTGACGTACTAAATAGGTGTTATTTTACCCTATGTCGATTATGATTAATTAAGGACTGTGATTGACTAATTGTCACGTTTAGTCTTATGGTGTCACTTAATCAGCCAGAATCTAAGGCAGAGTACCTATCGTGTAGCTAGTCTATTGGAAAGTATCTACGATTTTACTAAGTTAATTATCGTACTCCCAGGGAAGTGGCAACGGCTTAGTAGTAACTAGCCTCTTATCCTAACTCTTATCTTATGATCCAGTTATGCAATCTTCATCAAATACTTTGATGAGAGGGTGATCCATTCTCCACTAGGTTCAAGTCTAATTAACCCTAGAAGTGTTTTAAAGATAAGTTCTGATTCTATGTTATACTGTTCCTATATGTTGATTGACCTATATTCGAGTGTTTTAGATATATCTTAGCCTGGAATGCAACTATGTTCTGTGTCTAAAGGTGTACCACATCTGAGTCTCTATGCTACCGCCCCCTATCATTAAGGTAAACGGCCCTACTCACGGTACGAACAAAGACAGTTATGAAAGCCCTATGTCACTTTCGGGGATCACTCTGAAGGCTCGTAATCGCTGGCATAACGCTCTACTCAGCCTACCTAGACTACTCTAACAAGCCAGGTGTTCAGCATGTTATTTTATCTAGTATGGCAGACACCAATACTAATTGATGCCTGTTAAACTAAACAGGTTATGAATAGACCGTGGTTAGGAATTGTCTATAACCCTATTTTAGTTTAAAAGAAACTACATTAGACATGCAGACATAATGATTATTTAGCAGGTGGCTATTTCCAGAAAAACATAATAACTTCAACATACAAAACAACTATTCATAAAATCATAATCTGATATTCATAATTGATGTTTAGGACAAAGCAATAAAACATATAAGAGAGGGGTATGGGGACTGATGCCATAAAGAAATCACCCTTTACTTAGTCTCGCCTACAGAGCGTACTGCTGTATACGTCGTATTGTTCGCCCTGACTCTGCTCACCAGAACCTTCGGAGGACGCTTCCTCAGCCTAGTAGCTAGACTTTACCTTACGTCCTGGGCTTAAGCCTAGCCCTGTAGACTGACTCTTCGAACGCCTAGAGCTCTCTTAGGATCTCCTAACGAAATCCCGGGTATTCTATGAATACCAGAAACGAACCTATCTATAGAAACCTAAGATCTGAGACTATTTCTCAGAAACTAAAACAAACACTAATAAGAAAAAAAACTGAGATCCGAGTCTCTGAGTGAGTTGTGTACTGGAAAACTGTACACTGGAAACCACTTAATGACTCAGATCGAGTGGAGAGGGATGAATTCAACTGCTGGAGGCCTGGGGTATTTATAGCAGCTTCCCGGAGTGAAAATCTTTGAAAAATTCGATGTGGGACAGCTTCTGGCGGCTCGGGACGCCCGTCCTGATTCGTTGACCAGGTTCGGGACGCCCGTCCTGGCAGTTTGACCGGGTCGGGACGCCCGTCCCGGACCTTTGACCGGGTCAACATTTCCAAAAATTGCGTTTTTGCCCAGAATTTGCTGTTTTCGTCTACTTTTCACCTGACACTTCCAAAATCATAAAAACCGTGAAATCAAGTAAATAGTAAACAATTAATGTCAATTTACTCTCGATTTCACATTAAAACATACATAAAAACATGCTAAAATGTGATACGATTTTCGCATATCACCGGGATTTCGTTAGGAGATCCTAAGAGAGCACTAGGAGTTCGAAGAGTTAGTGAACAGGGCTTTGCTTAAGCCCGGGACGTAAGGTAAAGCAATAGCTACTAGGCTGAAGAAGCATCCTCCGAAGGTTCTGTTGATCAAAGTCAGGTCAAACAGTCCAGGATATACAAGCAGTTGCTCCATCAGCGGACCTAATAAAGGGTGAATACTTTATGCTAGTGGTCTCCTTGTCCCTCTCTTTATATGTTTGTACTGTGTTTGTCCAAAGACCCATTTGAATACTAAATTATGATATTATGAATATGTGTTTTGCATGTTGAAGATATTTACATTTTTCCGAAAAGGTCACCAGCTTAATTATCATTATGATTGTATATCTATTTTCTCTTTTAAATTAGATTAACGGTTATAGACAACTCCTAACCACGGTCTAATCATAACCTATCTAGTTTATCAGGCCTTAATTTAGGCCCTTGTGTGAGGACGGAAGCATTAAGGTCTATCATATTAGATTAAATAACCTATAGATCACCATGTTTGTTAAAGTAGTCTAAGCCGGCTGAGTTCGTGTGTTTATGCCGGCGGGCGAGCGGCATGATCTCCTAAGTGACACAGGACTTTCATGGATGCCTTTAGCTCGAACTGTGAGTATGGCCGTCAATGGCGATGGGGCAGTTTATCAGATAACTCAGATGTGGTACACAAGTAGAATCAATATATAATTACAATCTAGACCAAGATATATTTAAAATACTCGAAGATAGGTCAATCAACATGTAGAAACAATATAACATATATCAGAACACTGTCTGTAAAATACTCTTGCATGCTTAATAAACTTGAACCTCGTGTAGAATGGATCAACCTCTCATCAAAGATATTGATGAATGATTGCATAACTGGATAATAAAATGACAGTTAGGGTAAAAGGATAGTTGTTACTAAGCCGTTACCACTTCCCTGGGAGTACGATAATTTCTTAAATTGAAATCGTAGGTACTTTCCAACAGACTAGCTACAAGATAGGTACTTTGCCTTAGGTTCTGATTGGTTAAGTGACAACACAAATGCTAAATGTGACAATTAGTAATTCTAAGTCCTTAATTATTCATAATCAATATATGGTAAATAAAACCTATTTTTAGCATATCAGTCGGAATCACACCATCTTGAATTTTCAAATTATTCAACTTTTCCCTCAAAAAATTTGAACTTTTGAATTTCATTCCAAAATCTGAATTTCTCTCCAAAATTCAAATTTCTAGCCAAAAACTCAAATTCCTTTCCTAAGCAAATTCCCTCCTTTTGAATTCGAATTTACCTCCAAATTTGAATTTGAATTCCCTTTTCCGCTAAATTTTCAAACTCTCTCGAATTCTTTCAATCAAATGGCTCCAAAACGCACACGTATCACCTCCTCCATGACTGTCACAGCTGTAACACACCCCTTCATGCTCTTCCCTTCCATTCCAGCATATCAGGAGAGGTGCCACAGACACATTGGACGTAGCATACTGGTAGATAGAATGCTCGACTGGGCAGCAATTCTGACACTAGGAGTCGAGCGGGAGATTCAGCGCATACTCGACGTACTACCATACAGTCGAGTTTTCATCATCACCAAGCCGACCTACCTCGAGCTGGTGTGTGAGTTTTATGCTTCTTTCACATTCCAACTGGGTAGAACGGACCGGTCGATGAGCATGGCTGAGTTTGGCATTGCTTTGGGTATCTGGAAGAGGAAGGAGCTGGACACACCCACCTACGCTACAACAGTACGAGACTTCACCTCTGCTGACGTCTCCATCGCCTGGGCCCAGATTTGTACGACTGGCACCCCCTACCAGCATGGCTTCACGAAAACCCCAGGTAACCATCCGACCTTTCGCTATTTGCATACTATAGTAGGACGACGTACTGCTCCAAGGAATGTCACCCAGATGGAGACATTCCTCCTGGTTAATATACATAGAGGTATCACTGTGGATATGGCCAGACTTATTACTGTCATCATGTGGGGTTTTACTACAGACACCCGGAAACAGTGTCTGGGGCTCGGGCCGTTCATCACGCGGATAGCCCACTACCTGGAGATGGACATCGAGGGCTCAGAGTTGACCTAGATTACTCCGACCACCATTCCCATTGACTTGACTATTCTACAGAACATGGGAATGGTCGTACAAGATGCAGCTGGACGATACTCCATCCATACTGAGTAGCAAGGGGAGTAGAGTTCAATCTAGTTGTTGTGTTGTTATACCTGCATGACCATGATAATTTTCTAAGACATTTGAGACATTGCCATAGCAACTTGAACAGTCAGGTGATGCGTTTCCGACTGATATGCTAAATAGGTGTTATTTTACCCTATGTTGATTATGAGTAATTAAGGACCAAGGTTGACTAATTGTCACATTTAGTCTTTTGAGGTGTCACTTAATCAGTCAGAACCTAAGGAAGAGTACCTATCGTGTAGCTAGTCTGTTGGAAAGTATCTACGATTTTATTAAATTAAATATCGTACTCCTAGGGAAGTGGTAACGGCTTAGTAGTAACTAGCCTCTTATCCTAACTCTTATCTTATGATCTAGTTATGCAATCGTCATCAATAACTTTGATGAGAGGGTGATTCATTCTCCACTACGTTTAAGTCTATTTAAGCCTAAAAGTGTTTTATAGATAATGTCCTGATTCCATGTTATACTGTTCCTATATGTTGATTGACCTATCTTCGAGTATTTTAGACATGTCTTGGCCTGGATTGCAACTATGTTCTGAGTCTAAAGGTGTACCACATCTGAGCCTCTAATAAACCGCCCCATCACCAAGGTAAACGGCCCTACTCACGGTTCGAGCTAAAGGCATCCATGAAAGCCCTATGTCACTTAGGGGATCATGCCGCTCGCCCCTAACTACCGGCATAAACGCTCAACTCATCCTACTTAGACTACTCTAACAAACAGGGTGTTCCGCAGGTTATTTTATCTAATATGGCAGACACCAATACTAATTGATGCCTGTTAAACTAAATAGGTTATGAAATGACCGTGGTTAGGAATTGTCTATAACCCTACATTTAGTTTAAAAGAAACTACATTAGACATGCAGACATAATGAATATTAAGCAGGTGGCCATTTCCGGAAAATCATAAAAGCTTCAACATATGTAACAAATATTCATAAAAATCATAATCTGATATTCATAATAAATTTTTGGACAAACACAATACAAACATATAAAGAGAGGGACAGGGGGACTGATGCCATAAAGAAATCACCCTTTACTTAGTCTCGCCGATGGAGCAACTGCTTGTATATGTCGTATTGCTCGACCCGACTCTGCTCGACAGAACCTTCGGAGGACGCTTCCTCAGCCTAGTAGCTGGACTTTACCTTAATACCCAGCTTAAGCCCAGCCCTGTGGACTGACTCTTTGAACGCCTAGAGCCCTCTTAGGATCTCCTAACGAAATCCCGGGTATTCTATGAATACCAGAAATGAACCTATCTATCGAAGCCTAAGATCTGAGACTAATTCTCAGCAACTAAGAAAACGAATACACTAACTAAAAATAGAAGAAAACTTATACTGAACCCGAGTCTCTAAGTGACTTATGTACTCGAGAAAAATGTACAACTTAAGTCACTAAATGACTCAGATTGAGTGGAGAGGAATGATTTCAACTGAGGAAGGCCTGAGGTATTTATAGCAGCTTTCTGGAGTGATTTTTCTTCAAAAATTCGATGTGGGACTTGGAATTTCAGCTCGGGACGCCCGTCCTAGATTGGGACGCATGTCCTGGACTGTTGACCAGGTTCGGACGCTCGTCCTGATTTGGGACGCCCTCCCCGACTTTCGAACTTCTGAAAAATTGCGTTTTTGCCCCGAAATTTGCCATTTTCTTCTACTTTTCACTTGACACTTCCAAAATCATAAAAACTATGAAATTGAGTTAACAATAATAAATTAAGACCGATTTCCTATCAATTTCACCCTAAATCATGCCTAAAAACATGCTAAAAAAGTGATATGATTTATACATATCATCAGGCCTGTTTTGTGAATCATCTGACTCAGTGATTAACTTTGGCTAAAAACATTGCTAGGACCTTTGAGTGATTGCACCTATGATTTAGAATCTCCATTATTTCATATAGACTTTGCTTGAGGATAAGCAAAAAGCTAAGTGTGGGGTTATATGATGTGCATAAATCATATCACTTTTTTAGCATGTTTTTAGGCACAAATTAGGGCAAAATTGGAGATAAATTGTTCTTAATCGATTGATATTAATACAATTTTGTAGTATTTGTGATTTTGGAAGTTTCAGGTGAAATGTGTAAGAAAACAGCAATTTTGGGGCAAAAATGTGATTTTCAGAAGTTCGTGGATCAGGACGGGCGTCTCGAACTCGGGACGAGCGTCACGACCAGGTCAAAGCACCGGGATAGGCATCCCAGACCCGGGACGGGCTTCCTAACCCGGTCAACAAACTAGGACGAGCGTCCTGAGCCCCTGCACAGAATCCCACATCGATTTCTACATAAAAAATCACTCAGCTTACTTGCTATAAATACCTCAGGGCTTCCTCAGTTGAAATCATCCCTATTCACTTGATTTGAATCATTCAGTGACTTCAAGTATACATTTTCCTATAGCATACAAGTCAATTATTTATCTCAGGTGTTTCATTCAAAGTAGTTTAGTATACAAGAGTTTCTCATGTTCGTTGTTTTTTGAGAATCTATCTCAGAATCTTAGAGTACGACTAGATAGGGTTCGTTTTTTGTATTTATAGAATACCCAGGATTTCGTTAGGAGATCCTAAGAGGGCATTAGGTGAGCGAAGAGCTAGTCAACAGGGCTTTGATTAAGCCCGGGACGTAAGGTAAAGAAATAGCTGCTAGGCTAAGGAGGCATTCTCTGAAGGTTCTATCGAGCAAAGTCGAGTCAAGCAATCCAGGATATACAAGTAGTCACTCCATCGGTCGACCTGGTGAATACTTTATGGCGGTGGTTCCCTAGATCGTCTTTGTATATTCTGTACTGTGTTTGTCCAAAGATTAATTTGATTATCAAATTATGATGCTATGAATATGTGTTTTGCATGCACAAGTTATTTACATTTTTTTGAAAAGGTCACCAGCTTAATTAATCATTATGACTGCATGTCTACTTGCTCTTTTAAATTAGATGAATGGTTATAGACAATTCATAACCACAGTCTAATCATAACCTGTTTAGTTTAACAGGCCTTAATTTAGGGCTTTGTGTGAGGACGGAAGCATTAAGGTCTGCCATATTAGATAAAATAACCTATAGATCACCATGTTTATTAGAGTAGTCTAATGAGGCTGAGTTCGTGTGTTTATGCCGGCGTTAGGGCGAGCAACATGATCTCCTGAGTGACACGGGACTTTCATGGATGCCCTTAGCTTGAACCGTGAGTAGGGCCGTCAATGGCGATGGGGCAGTTTATCAAATAACTCAGATGTGGTACTCAGGTAGAATCAGTACGTAATTGCAATCTAGACCAAGATATATCTAAAATACTCAAAGATAGGTCAGTCAACATGTAGAAATAATATAACATACATCAGAACACTTGTCTGTAAAATACTATTGCATTATTAATGAACTTGAGTCTTGTGTAGAAAGGATCACCCTCTCATCAAAGATATTGACGAATGATTGAATAACTAGGTAATAAAATGTGAGTTAGGGTAAAAGGATAGTTGCTACTAAGCCCTTACCACTTCCCTGGGAGTACAATAAATTCTTAAATTAAAATCGTATGTACTTTCCAACAGACTAGCTACACGATAGGTACTCTGCCTTAGGTTCTGATTGATTAAGTGACAACATAGATGCTAAATGTGACAATTAGTAATTCTAAGTCCTTAATTATTCATAATCGATATAGGTAAATAAAGCCTATTTTTAGCATATCAATCGGAATGCATCAGCTGTGTGCCAACCTTTTATAATGTTGGATGTGCATGGGCTGAGGCGTGAGACCAGGAGTGAGACCAGGCGTGAGACTAGGCATGAGCTTAGGCACAAGACCGAAAATGTTGGGAACCCTAAGGGTGCCCTATTTGGATGGGCTATGGCCCATGAGGATGACTCTAAACCCTACCACTCCCTAGATGGCTATAAATAGGGATAGTTTGGCAAGGGAGAAAGAGCAGAGAGAGAGGAGACAGGCGAAGAGAGATAGAGTAATTGAGGGTAGCATAGATAGACTAGGGTTGTTCTATCTTGTAGGCCTGTGTGACCGAGTATCTTTGTGCATAGTTGTGAATCCTTTGTAATTCCTTCCTATTGAATGATATAGAAAGGTTGGGCGAGTTGCCTGTAATTATTGTTGGCTTACCCCTTTACTTGTGATTGTCTATCCGCTGCGTGTACTTGCGCCTGTGCCCATGCCGCCCACAAGTTGTGTTGAGTGTCGTGAACCGGTGGCCATACCAGGAAGAGGCTCTTCGTGACACTAACCAACACAAATGGAAGAAAGAAAGTAACGGAACCTAAACTCAAAAGTTTCTATGTTCAATTAAGTTAATTCAAAATCATCCTAAACCAATTTTTAGATTGTCTAGAACACTAGAAATTCTAGATTATTAATCATTTTATGATTGGCTTCCCAGGCAACGGCGCCAAAATTTCATGTTGAGGTTTTATGTAACACTTCATACTCTTTGAATAGTTCAATTTATCAATTAGGTCAAGGTTCAATTATTATATATTATAAATTATGAATGTCACGTTGTTTAATTCAATGAGAGAGCTGAGCACCCATCGTTGATGAAATTTAAAATTTAAAAAATCATTTCCCAAGGGAAGATAGTGATATGCACAAATCATATCACATTTTAGCATGTTTTTAGACACAAATTAGGGCATTATTGAAACTGATTTGATCATAATTGATTCAAAATAACATTGTTTTGCATAATTTATGATTTTAGAAGTCTCAAGAGTAAATCGCATAAAAACAGCAAATATTGGGGCAAAAGTACGATTTTTGGAAGAGTTGAGCTTGGGGTGGCCATCCCAGATCTAGGGACGCCCACCCTGACCAAGTCAAAGCTCACGACGGGCATCTCGAGCAGCAGAGTGGAATCCTACATCAGTTTCTCAAGCAAAAATCACTCATTTCAACCCTTATAAATACCCCAAGATATAGAAGGTTAAGGATATCCCTCAACACTCAACACAAGTCATCTAGCAACAAAGAGTGTCTCATTTTCTCTATTCTCTGAGTGTTTATCTTAGATTATGAGAATTCGATTAGAAAGTGTTCATCTTTAGTATTCATAGAATACAAGGATTTCGTTAGGAGATCCTAAGAGAGCAATAGGTGAGCGAAGAATTAGTCAATAGGGCATTGCTTAAGCCTAGGACGTAAGGTAAAGCAATTGCTACTAGGCCAAGGAAGCATTCTTCGAAGGTTCTGCCAATCAGAGTAGGATCGAGCAACATAAGGATACAAGTTCGGCAATGCCGGCGGACCTCATAAAGTGGTGACTACTCTATGGACATGATTCCCAAGATCCTTTCTGTATATCTTTAGGTTCTGTTTATCTCGATATATATTTGAAAACTATATTATGATTGCTATATTATGCATGTTTTGCAAGTTGAGATTCTGTTCATTTTTCTAGAAAGGTCAAATGCTAAATTAACATTATGCCTGATTATCTGTTTGCTCTTTTAAACAAAATGAACGGTTATAGACAATTCCTAACCATGCTCTACATCATAACCTAGTTAGTTTAATAGACCATATGGTCTGCCATATTAGGCAAAATAACATACAGATCACTATGTTTGTTAGAGTAACCTAATGAGGATGAGTTTGTGTGCTATGCCAACATTAGGGTGAGTGGTATGATTTCCTGAGTGACACATACTTTCATGGATACTTTAACCCGAAAAGTGAGAAAGGTCATCATTAAGGTAGGGTGAATACACTAGGTTGCTCAGATATGGTACACAAATATATATAGTTCATAATTGCATTCCAGACCAAGATATATCTAAAATATTCGAAGATAGGTCAACCAAATTGTGGAAACATGAGTGTACATCAGAATACATGTCTATGTGATATCTCTTACATGCTTGATACTTGCTTGTGCTGTTGTGATGCAACAACTCTCAACCTATTGATAATCAACTAATTAATTCTATAATAAGATGATTGTTAGGATTAAGTGATAGTTGCTACTAAGCCGTTGCTAGTTCCCTAGGAATACAATATTATTAATTTAAAATCTTACATACTTTCCAATAACTAGCTGCACGATAGGTACTCTACCTTTGGTTCTGACCGATTAAGTGACAACCAATAAATGCTAAAGTGACAGTTAGTAATACTAAGTCCTTAATTATTCATAATCAATATACGTTAATAAACCCTATCTTTTAGCATACCAATCGGAACGCATCCGATAGGAATCCTTTACTAAAAGAAAACTTAGACAATTCCAAGAATAATGTTCCAAAAACAAGTAAGGGAAAGAGAAGTCTAAACTAAAAAGCAATTGTAAAAACAAGGAAATGCAAAACAACACAGGATCTTTTAGAATTAAAGCAAGCACACATGATTTTATGAGAGGTTCTTATCAACACACTCTCATGATTTGAGAGCCCTTATGCTTAGGTCTAACGGTTGATATCCAACATCAAGGTTGTTATTGACCTCTCCCCTTAAAGCTCAACCAAATTGGCCTTTGGGATATGGTAGCCTACATCAAATATCTTAGGACATTCACATCTATAAGATGGAATCCTTAGACACACAATGCAAAAATCCAAGAACAAATGATATAGATCAACATAAAGACAAACAAACATAAGACATAAAAGAATTCCCAAAAATCATTCCTAAAGCAATGTAGAACATTAAGAGATCCTAAGAGGGAATTGATGCTAGATTCATGCATACAAGATCAATAAAGAACAAGGAGGGAAAGTGTACAATATGAAGTTAGGAACTCCTTGGATTCTTCAAGCTCTTGTAGATGTTTTCTTCTCACTTTCTTCAATACATCAAAGAACTTCTCCAAGGGAAATCAACAACTTGAAGTTCTTATGGTGGAGGATCACTCACTTTGCTAATCTTTAGGAGGAGGATTGATATTGATAATCAACTCACTCCAAGGATATGAGTATTCAACCTCTTGGTGTATGAATCTTAAACACTCAAACACTCAAGAGTGAATTGATTTTCACTCTCAACTACAACACTCTCTAATTTCCTTTCTTGGTGTATGAATAAGAACTCAAAGAGGATTAGAAGATGAGAATGACAATGAAAAACAATAAATCTTGTATTAGAAGAATAATGTATAAAAGATACAAAGAAAAGCCTTACAATTCTCTCCACAATTTGATTCTACACTATATGTTAATCTATGCTTAAAATTCATTATTTATAGATACAAAACGTTAGGGTAAAATAGGAAATTCAAAATAAAAAATCTGATGAATAGCTCTTGAAGGCCATCAACAGATCGTTCTTGACGGTCGTCGCTTGACGGCCGTCAAGAACGAGGTGTAAAATATCTTCAGAGTTTGTAATTGAGTCCCTGAATTTTCAATTCTTCACAATTTTGCCCCAAAAACTTCCTGAAATCAATTTAATCAAAGAATTAGCAAAATTAAACCAAAATTGATTTTTTTCAACATTTAGATAAAGAATTAAGCACAAAATGTCACTAAAATATATGAATATTTTAGCGTTATCAGTCAACAATCCACGGGGGAGAAATGATAGCAGATAATGCAAATAAATTATCATCTGGAAATTTATTTGATATTATGTTTTCATCTATTGCTCCTAATTCAGGGTTTTCTAATCTAGACAGATGATCTGCATCTAGATTTTCAGCCCCTTTCTTATCTGTTATTTATATATCAAAATCTTTTAGCAATAAAACCCATCTAATCAATCTTAGTTTTGCCACCGTTTTATTAAACAGGTATTTCAAAGCAGAGTGATCAGTGTAAACTATTGTTTTAGACAAGACTAGATAAGATCTAAATTTATCGAAGGCATATACTATAGCTAGTAATTCCTTTTTAGTAGTAGTGTAATTCTCTTGAGCATCATTTAAGGTCTTATTGTATAGTAAATCACATGAAATTTCTTATCGTGTATTTGTCCTAAAACAACTCCTACTGCATAATGATGCGCTCCGATTGATATGCTAAAAGAAAGGGTTTATTTACCTATGTTGATTATTATAAGTAATTAAGGACTTAGAATTTAGCATTTAGATAATTGTCACTTAATCAAACAGAACCTAAGGCAGAGTACCTATCGTGTAGCTAGTTGTTGGAAAGTATCTAAGGATTTACATTTATAAAATATCGTAATCCCAAGGAACTGGCAACGACTTAGTAGTAACTATAACTTAATCCTAACAATCATCTTATTAATAGCCTCAAACAATCGATTATCAATATTTTGAGAGTTGTTTTATCACAGCAGCACATGCAAGTATCAAGCATTCAAGAGTTATAACATAGACATGTATTCTGATGTATACTCATGTTTATACAATTTGGTTGACCTATCTTCGAATATTTTAGATATGTCTTGGTTTGGAACATAATTATGAACTGTATCCATCTGTGTACCATATCTGAGTTACCTGGTGTTTTCATCCTTATTGGAAGATGATCCTTCTCACCTTTCGGGTTAAAGCATCCATGAAAACCTATGTCACTTAGAAAATCATGCCACCCATCCTAGGGTTGGCCTAGCATGCAAACTCAGCCTTATTATGGTACTCTAACAAACATGATAATAACACTAAAATATTCAGGTATTTTAGTGACATTTTGTGCTTAATTCTTGATCTAAATGTTGAGAAATAATCAATTTTTGTTTAATTTTGCTAATTCTTTGATTAAAATGATTTCAGGAAGTTTTTGGGGCAAAATCACGAAGAATTTGCAAATTTAGGGACTCAATTGTAAAATTTGAAGACATTTTACACGTCACGCCTTGACGCCCATTATCACCTTGTTCTTGACAGCCGTCAAGAGCTATTCATCAGATTTTTTATGTTGAATTTCCTATTTTACCCCAAGTTTTGTATCTATAAATAGTGGATTTTCACCCCCAGATTAATGTAATTTGTAGAACCAAATTGTGGAGAGAATTGTAAGGTTTTTCTTTGTATCCTTTATACATTATTTTTCTTAATACATGATTTATTGTTTTCATTGTCATTCTCATCATCTAATCCTCTTTGAGTTCTTATTCATACACCAAGAAAGGAAATTAGGGAGTGTTTTAGTTGAGAGTGAAAATCAATTCACTCTTGAGAGTTTGAGTGTTTAAGATTCATACACTAAGAGGTTCAATACTCAAATCCTTGGAGTGAGATTGGTTATCAATATCAATCCTCCTTCTAAAGATTAGCAAAGTGAATGATCCTCAACCATAAGGATTTCAAGTTGTTGATTTCCCTTGGAGAAGTTCATTGATGTATTGAAGAAAGTGATAAGAAAACATCTACAAGAGCTTGAAGAATCCAAGGAGTTCCTAGCTTCATCTTGTACACATTCCCTCCTTGTTCTTTATTGATCTTGTATGCATGAATCTAACATCAATTTCCTCTTAGGATCTCTTAATGTTCTACATTGCTTTTGGAATGATTTTTGAGAATTCTTTTATGTCTTATGTTTGTTTGTCTTTATGTTGATCGGTATCATTTGTTCTTGGATTTTTGCATTGTGTGTCTAAGGATTCCATCTTATAGATGTGAAGGTCCTAAAATATTTTATGTAGGCTACCATATCCCAAAGGGTAATTTGGTTGAGCTTTGAGGGGAGAGGTCAATAACAACCTTGATGTTGGATATCAACCCTTAGACCTAAGCATAATGGCTCTCAAATCATGAGAGTGAGTTGTGATAAGAACCTCTCATAAAATCATGTGCACTTGCTTTAATTCTAAAGGTCCTATGTTGTTTTCCATTTCCTTGTTTATACAATTTCTTTTTAGATTTAGATTTCTCCTTCCCTTACTTATTTTTGGAACCTAATTCTTGGAATTGCCTAAGTTTTATTTTAGTGAAGGATTCCTATCTTCCCTTGGGAAACGATTTTTAAATTTTAAATTTCATCAACGATGGGTGCTCAGCTGATGCTGCTCCGACTGATATGCAAAAATAGGTGTTATTTACCATATATTGATTATGAATAACTTAAGGACTTAGAATGACTAATTGTCACATTTAGTCTCTATGTTGTCATTTAATCAATCAGAACATAAGGCAGAGTACCTATCGTGTAGTTAGTCTGTTGGAAAGTATCTACGATTTTAATTTAATCAATTTATCGTACTCCAAGGGAAGTGGTAACGGCTTAGTAGTAACTATCCTTTTACCTTATCTCTTATTTTATGATCCAGTTATGCAATCGTTCATCAAATTCTTTGATGAGAGGTTGATTCATTCTCCACTAGGTTCAGGTCTATTTAAGCCTACAAGAGTGTTTTATAGATAGTGTTCTGATTTATGTTATATTGTTCCTACATGTTGATTGACCTATCTTCGAGTATTTTAGATATATCTTGGTCTAGATTGCAATTATATACTGATTCTACTTGTGTACCACATCTGAGTTACCTAATAAATCGTTCCATCGCCATTGAGGGCCCTACTCACGGTTCGAGCTAAAGGCATCCATGAAAGTCCTGTGTTACTCAGGAGATCATGCCGCTCGCCCTAACGTCGGCATAAACACACAAACTCAGCCTACTTAGACTACTTTAACAAACATGGTTATCTATAGGTTATTTCATCTAATATGGCAGACCTTAATGCTTCCAATGGGAAGTCCTAAATCAAGGCCTGATAAACTAAACAGGTTATGATTATACAGTGGTTAGGAGTTGTCTATAACCATTCATCTAGTTTAAAAGAGCAAGTAGACATGCAGTCATAATGATAGTTAAGCTGGTGACCTTTCCGGAAAAATGTAAATAACTTCAACATGCAAAACACATATTCATAAAATCATAATTTAATATTCAAAATAAGTATTTGGACGAACACAGTACAGACATATAAAGAGAGGGACAAGGGGACCACCGCCATAAAGTATTCACCCTTTATTAGGTCCGCTGGTGGAGCAACTGCTTGTATATGCTGGACTGCTTGACCCGACTCTGCTCCGCAGAACTTTCGGAGGACGCTTCCTCAGCCTAGTAGCTATGTTTTACCTTATAACCCGGCCTAAGCACAACCATGTTGACTGACTCTTCGAACGCCTAGTGCTCTCTTAGGATCTCCTAATGAAATCCCGGGTATTCTTTGAATACCAAAAATGAACCTATCTAGTCGTATTCTAAAATCTGAGACAGACTCTCAGAAACGAAGAACACGAGACACTCTCGAAAACTATAAATCTACCTAAACTAAAAACCTGAAATCACTAAGTGACTTGTATACTATAGAAAATTGTATACTTGAAGTCACTAAATGATTCAGATCCAGTGGAGAGGAATGATTTCAACTGAGGAAGGCCTAGGGTATTTATAGCAGGGGAACTGGGTGAAATTCTCTTCAAAAATCGATGTGGGACTTTGACCAGGCATTCGGGATGCCTGTCCCAGCCTGTTGACCAGGTCAAGACGGTCGTCCCGAGTCCTGGACGCCCGTCCTGGTCTGTTGACCAGGTCAGAACGCCCGTCCCGGGTTCTGGACACCCATCCCGACTTTCGAACTTTTGAAAATCATGTTTTTGCCCCGAAATTTGCCATTTTCTTGTATATTTCACCTGACACTTCCAAAATCACAAAAATAGCGAAATTGTGTTAATAACAGTCAGTTGAGAACGATTTAATATAAATTTCGCCCTAAATTGTGCCTAAAAACATGCTAAAAAAGTGATATGATTTGTGCATATCATCAGCCCTTCTCTTTAGATTAAAAAACGTGACATTCATAATCTTTAATACATAATAATTTAGCCTTAACCTAATTGAGAAATAAAACTATTCAAAGAGAATAAGGTGTTATAGAAAAAATCGACATGACATGGTGATCTGCAATGTTATTTCTTCCTAATCTGGCAAACCTTTAGGGTCTGTTAAACTAAACAGGTTATGATTTAGACCGTGGTTAGGAGTTATCTATAATCTTGCATTTAGTCTAAAAGATCAAACAAATTATTAGGCATAATGTTAATTTAGCTTTATGACTTTTCGAGAAAAATGAACAGAACCTCAACTTGCAAAACATGTATAATATAGCAATCATAATTCAACATTCAAATAAATATCTAGATGAACACAACCCAAAGAAATACATAAAGGTTGTA
Organism: Asclepias syriaca; assembly: GCA_027405835.1. Lineage (NCBI taxonomy): Eukaryota > Viridiplantae > Streptophyta > Magnoliopsida > Gentianales > Apocynaceae > Asclepias > Asclepias syriaca. Next base: position 19,717,325 of record CM049926.1, on the reverse strand, counting down.
GGGAACCATGTCCATAGAGTAGTCACCACTTTATGAGGTCTGCCGGCATTGCCAATCGTGTATCTTTTGCGTTACTCGATCCAACTATAGACAGTAGAACCTTCGAAGAACCCTTCCTTGGCCTAGTAGCAATTGGTTTACCTTACATTCTAGGCTTAAGAAATGTCGTGTGGACAAAGTCTACACTAACCTATTGCTCTCTTAGGATCTCGTAACGAAATCCCGGTATTCTATGAATACAAAAAATGAATACGTATCTAATCGAATTCTTGGAATCTGAGATAAACACTCAGAGAACAAAGAAAATGAGACACTCGATGTTACTAGATGACTTGTATTGAGTCCTGAGGGATGTTTTCAATACTCAAGATCCTGGGTATTTAGAGGGGGTGAAAGGAGTGAAGTTTTCTTGAAGAACCGATGTGGGACACTAATTTGCTGCTCGGGATGCCCGTCCTAAGTCTTGACCAGGTCAGGGTGGGCATCCCAACCTCCAAGATGGCCACCCCAAGCCTTGACTCAGTCAGGGTGGGTGTTCCTATCTCTAGAACGGCCACCCTGAGCTCAGCTCTTCCAAAATTTGCAACGTTTTCCCCAATAGTTGCTATTTTATGCAATTTACACCTGAAACTTCCAAAATCACAAAATTATGCAATTTAATGTCAATTTGATTCAATTACGATCAAATAAGTTCCAATGTTTCCCTAATTTATGTCTAACAATATGCTAAAAATGTGATATGAGTTGTGCATATTATATAACCACACACTTAGCTTTTTGCTTGTCCTCAAGTAAACCTAAATGAGATCATGGAATGATTAAATCATAGGTGAAATCAAAAATAGTTTTCAGCAACGTCTTAGAAAATTTCAGCACTGATTTAGATGTTTAAGAAAATGTGTGTAGATAGATTAAGCTGCTATGTAAAGGCCTCAAAAATTCAATAAAAGGGTGTCATGATCGTACAGGCTGGAAGACAGTTCAAAAGATGTACTGAGTTCTAGTTCTACCTTAGTCACAGGATTTTCCTGATTTGTAGTGTGTTAAGTAGTCTTGATTAGATCATTAACTAAAATGGACTTTTCAAGCAGTCACTGAATGATACTTCGACCAGTTATTGTGAACAAAAATAGCATAATAAACAATTTTCTAGGTTCTCAGCTTTCGGTGCCAGCACTTTACTTTTAAGATTTTCAAAGAAAAATACACTAAGTGTATGTTTTAATTGACTTTAGGGGTATTTTTATGTTTGCTTTCACATATCAACTTTAACTACCCAGGTATCGAGCCCCACTCTGAGACTCCCAGATCTACACGACCTTAGGGAACCAAGCATTAAGTTCCCTTTAGAAGGGGTGCTCGAGTAGCAAAGGATACTTGCAAACTACCCTTATGAAATTTTAATTGTGACACCTCAACTCAGAATTCTATCAAGTCATTCATAGTGCTATCACATTCTCTAACAGTCTGGTATTATTTAGTTTAACTCAAAAAGGTACTCGGTTAATTTTTCTAACCAGAACTAGATTGATGTGTTCCGATTGCTATGCTAAAAGATAGGATTTATTAACCTAGCTTGATTATGAATAATTAAGGACTTAGTATTACTAACTGTCACTTTAGCATTTATTTGTTGTCACTTATTCAATCAGAACCTAAGGCAGAGTACCTATCGTGTAGCAGGTTGTTGGAAAGTATCTACAATTTTAAATTAATAATATCGTACTCCCAGAGAACCGGCAACTATCACTTAATCCTAACAATCATCTTATCAACGAATCAGTCAATCGATTATCATAAGTTGGAGAGTTGTATCACAACAGCACAAGCATGTATCAAGTATGTAAGATATATCACATAGATATGTATTCTGATGTATACTTATGTTTCTACAATTTAGTTGACCTATCTTCGAATATTTTAGATATATCTTGGTTTGGAATGCAATTATGAACTGTATCTATTTGTGTACCATATCTGAGTTACCTAGTGTATTCATCCTACTGTATAATTAGGTTACTCTAACAAACATGGTGATCTGTATGTTATTTTACCAAATCTGGCAAACCTTAAGGTTTGTTAAACTAAATAGGTTATGATGTAGACTGTTGATGTGCATAAATCATATAACTTTTTAGCATGTTTTAGGCACAAATTAAGGCAAAATGGGAACCAAATTGATCTTAATTGATTGATATTAACATATATTTGTATAATTTGTGATTTTGGAAGTTTCAGGTGAAATGTGCAAGAAACTAGCAAATATTGGGGCAAAAATGCAATTTCTAGAACTTTTGAGTTCTGGATGAGCGTCTTAAGCTCGAGACGGGCATCCCGACCCAGTCAAAGCACCTGGACGGGCGTCCCTGAGCACCAAAGCTGAATCCCACATCAGAAATCCAAGAGAAATTCACTCCTTTCACCTACTATAAATACCCTAGGCCTTCGTCAATTGAAATCATCACTTATCACTCGATCTAAGTCATTTAGTAACTTCATGTGTATCTTTTTACACTCGATACAAGTCATTTAGTGATTTCAAGTGCATCTTTCTGCACTCACATGAGTAGTTAGCAATAAAAGAGTGTATCATTTTCTTTGCTTTCTGAGTGTTTATCTCATGTTCTGAGAATTCAATTGGATAGTGTTCATTTTTAGTATTCATAGAATACCCGGGATTTCGTTAGGAGATCCTAAGAGGGCATTAGGTGAGCAAAGAGCTAGTCAACATGGCATTGCTTAAGCCTATGATGTATGGTAAAGTAATCGCTACTAGTTTAAGGAAGCGTTCTTAGACTTTCTACTGAACAAAGTCAGGTCGAGCAACCCAGGATATACAAGTAATCGCTCTGCCGGTGGACCTGATAAAGGGTGAATACTTTATGGTGGTGGCCTCCTAGATCCTCTCTGTATATTCTGCGTTGTGTTCATCTAAATATGAATTTGAATACTAAACTATGATTGCTATGTTATATGTATTTTGCATGTTGAAGTTATACTCAGTTTTCCAGAAAGGTCACTTACTAAATTAACATTATGATTGAATTATATGCTTGCTCTTTTAAACTAAATGAAAGGTTATAGACAATTCCTAACCATGGTCTAATCATAACCTCTTTAGTTTAACAGACCTTAAGTTAGGATAAATTGTATTAAGGTTTGCCATATTAGGCAAAATAACTTACAGATCACCATGTTTGTTAAAGTAACCTAATGAGGCTGAGTTTGGTCTCTATGTCGGCGTTAGGGTGAGTGGCATGAATTATTGAGTGACACAAGTTTTCATGGATACCTTTAACTTAAACCGTGAGTAAGGTCATCATTAAGGTAGGGTGATTCATGAGGTAACTAAGATGTGGTACACAGGCAAGATACAGTACATAATTGTATTCTAGACCAGGATATATCTAAAATATTCGAAGATAGGTCAATCAACCTGTAGAAACAATAAAACATACATCAGAACATATGTCTATTTGATACTCTTGCATGCGAATTATTTATGTGGTATGTGTGGTTGGGATCACCAACTCATCAAAGTTATTGATGAATGATTGATTAATTACATAATAAGATGAATGTTAAGGTTAATGGATAGTTACTACTAAGCTATTACTAGTTCCATGGGAGTACGATATTAAATTAAAATAGTAGATACTTTCCAAAGAACTAGCTACACGATAGGTACTCTGCCTTATGTTCTAATTGATTAAGTGACAACAATTAATGCTAAAGTGACAATTAGTAAAAATTCGATCCTTAATTATTCATAATCAACATAGGTAAAATAATCCTATCTTTTAGCATGTCAATCGAAATTCACACACATCAGATTTTTGGTGCCGTTGTCGGGGAACACTCATAAAATTTTAGGATTCCTGATCAAAATTCTAGAGGTTTATGATAGGTAACGGTAGTAATCTATACTTTAATTAACAGTCATTCATAGTCTAATTAGTCAATCTATGCCCTGAAGTATAGGGTTATCATAATTAATTAATTTTAGAAATTATCTAAAATTAAGAAATTTAGGATAATCAAATTTTAGAAAATTATTTTAAACCATACTAAGGAAATCAAACTGAAAAAAAATTTTAAATATAAAAAGTTAAAAACAAAACTCTTTTCTTGTTTACCATTTTTCTTTTAAACATTTTTATTTTCTAAAAAATATTATTTTGCAGAAAATAAAAGAAATAAATTTTTCATGTTTACAACTTTTTTGTTATTAAAATTTTTTTTAATTTTCCCCAAAGTTATTCTCTTTGATTGTTTTAACTCCACTAACATTTTGCTCAGACTTAACGTGTGCTTTTGTAGTTTTATGACTCAAACCTCAGAAGCTGGCCTTGAACTCCCAGTTGAAAACCCCAAAAACCTCATCCATACAACTAACAGAAGAAGAGCAGAAATGGCTGCAGAAAGACCTCCGCTTGAATCTTACATCCAGCCAAAAACCATTCCAATGTCCTCCGCTATGAGGATTCTTGGAAATCCTTGTTATGACCTTAAGCCAAATGTGCTCCAGCTGATAATAAATTGGGTTCAGTTTGGAGGAACTGCTGCCGAGAATCCTCTTGAGCACTTGACCAAATTTTCAGCTCTCTACGAAGGTCTTAAAGGAGACAACACTGCTGAGGTAACTAAGCTAAACCTCTTTCCCTATTCACTTAGGGATAGAGCTAAAAGATGGTTGGCACAATTGCCTACTAACTCAATCACAACTTGGGATGAGTTAAGTAAGGCATTCTTGGAGGAATACTACTCCGCAGTAAGAGTTTTAGAATATCACAAAGCTCTTTCCAGTTTTACTCAAGCTGCAGATGAGACAGTAATCGAGGCTTAGGATAGATTCAAGGAACTCCCCAGACTCTGCCCTCAGCACGAACTTTCTGAAGCTTTGCTGATCCAACAATTTTATGGGGGTATGACAGAAATAGGCAAGCAAGTTCTTAATGGACTCAACCCTCAGTGCGGTTTCAATGGCCTTAACGAAGTAGGCTCTAGGAACTCCCTAGAAAAACTCTTCAAAAACAGTAAGAATTGGCTCACAAGTTGTCACACCAAGAAATAAACGGTTAATGTGGCTAATGCTTCTATCGATGAACAATTCGAGGCATTTAAAGCTAGTGTCACTAACCAGCTTAATGCCTTCTAACAAGGAAAGAACATTCAGCCTGTATATTAAATTTGAGAATTTTGCCAAGGACCGCACTTCAGTGGGGATTGTTATGGAAATGGAATATTAACTATTCCAAAAGAAATGGAACAAGTTGAGGCAATTAACTCTGCCCCTATGGGAAATACATACAACCTCAGCTGGAAGAACAATCTAGGATTTAGTTGGAGAAACAACTTTAGAAATGCAAATTTCCAGAAGTGAACACCTCAGCAAATACCCTATCCGTAGAACCAGCAAATCGCTTTGCCAGCACCAAGAAACTATGTTGTTCCAATCGACCCTATGCAAGAATTTCGAGACATACTGAAGAGCATTGCGGACTCCTACAAGGAAATGATGGAGTCTAATTAAAAGATTCAAGAGGCTCATGCAGAAAGGATTTAGCAAAATGAGAATCAGCAGAAGTAGACCGGGCAAACAGTCAGGAACACACAAGCTTCCTTCCAAACTTTGGAAAGACAAATGGGATAACTGTCGACCCATCTATCTCAAAGGTCGCAAGGAACACTACCAAGCAACACTGAGACCAACCCACAGAATGAATGCAAGACCATTACTCTAAGATCTGGTAAAGTTCTACCCCCTTCCCCTTCAAAACCTTCTAATCCTCCTATTCTTGTGTAGGAAACAGAAGAAAGCTCCAGGGAACCAACGCCAACGGTAGTCAAAACTGAAGTAGCGAGGAAAGGGAAGAAGGAGTCCATCCCTGAGTACGAACGAAAAGTACCTTACACTGCAAGACTGATGCAGAATAAAGATAAGGAGCAGTTTGTAAAATGTTTCAAAACCTTTAGTCAGATTCATGTTAATTTGCCTTTACTTGAAGTTATTTCTTAAATGCCTAAATATGCTAAGTTTTTAAAAGAAATTATTAGTAATAAAAGAAAATTCAACATGGACAAGGTGGTTCCTAATGAAGAATGCTCGGCAGTACTACTGAACAAATTGCCCTCCAAATAGAAAGATCCATGATGCTTTACCTTGACATGTACGATTGGAAATATTACTAATATGCATGCATTAGCAGACTTAGGAGCTAGTATCAATTTAATGACATCTAGTTTATTTGATGAATTAGGATTGTATGAGTTGAAAATGACTAGAATGTGCATACAACTTGCTGATAGGACAGTTAAGATTCCCAGGGGGGATAGTTGAACACCTCTTAGTAAAGGTTGGAAAATTTATCTTTCATGTGGATTTTGTTGTCATGGATATGAATGGCGAGGGCGGTGTACCCTTGATTCTAGGACGAGCTTTTCTAGCTACCTCTAAGGCATTGATAGATGTCAGTAATGGTCAAATAAAACTAAGGGTTGAAAATGAAGATATCACATTTGATCTAAATGAAACCCTTAAGTAGCCCATGCAGTTAGATGATATCTATTTTTGTGTGGATGCTATTGACCAGCTAATTGAAGTTAACATGACAGATCTATGCTCAAACTATCCAGTCTTGAAAGAAGACTTTTGGAATTGGAAAAAATTGATCTCAGGTTTTCCAATTACGAAATTAGCTCTGACAATTTCACTGAGATAGGTACTCATGAGAGGAATAAAGAACAAACATCATTTGAAGATCCACCGGACTTAGAGCTAAAGGAATTGCCAACTCATCTATGTTATAAATTCCTAGATGACAACAGAACACTTTCCATCATTCTGCAGCTAATTTGACTGCAGAACAACGCAAGTTGACTGTAGACATGCTCAAAAAGTACAAAAGTGACTTTGCATACAAAATTGCAGCTATTCCAGGTATCAATCCAAGCTTTTGTTCGCATAAGATTCTTTTAGAATATGAGTATAAGCCATGTGTGCAACCTCAAAGGAGGTTGAATCCGAATGTGTGTGATGTGGTTAAAAAGGAAGTGATCAAATTGTTGGACGCTCGACTTATCTATCTTATCTTTGATAGTGAATGGGTAAGCCCGATGCAGGTGGTACCTAAGAAAGGTGGGATAACAGTTGTTAGAAATGAACATAATGAATTAATTCCTACTAGAACTGTTACTGGTCATCGTTTTTGCATTGATTGCAGAAAATTAAACACTGCTACACGAAAAGACCATTTCCCTCTCCCTTTTATTGACCAAATGTTAGAAAGGTTATCTGGACATATGTTTTATTGTTTTCTTGATGGTTTTTATGGATATTTTCAAACCCCAATTTCTTCGGAAGACTAGCATAGAACTACTTTCACATGCCCCTTTGGAACATTTGCATATAGAAGAATGCCTTTTGGTTTGTGTAATGCACCTGCTACTTTCCAACGTTGAATGACTGCTATTTCTGAAGACAAATTAGGAGAATCTATAAAAGTATTCATGGATGATTTTTCAGTTTTTGGAAATTCATTTGGAGGTTGTCTAAAGAACTTGGAATCGATATTAAAACGTTGTATAAAATTAATTTGGTTCTAAAATGGGAAAAATGCCATTTCATGGTGAAAGAAGGAATTGTGTTAGGACATAAGATCTCACAACAAGGTATGGAAGTGGATAATGCTAAGATTGAAGTTATTTCAAAACTACCTTGGGACACGCTGGTTTTTACCGCAGATTTATAAAAGATTTTTCTCTAATAGCCAGACCATTGACCAATTTACTTAGTAAAGATGTTCCTTTCATTTTTGATGAAAAATGTTTAAAAGCTTTTAACAGACTTAAGGAATTATTAACTACTGCACCCATCATGACATCACCTGACTGGAATTTTTCTTTTGAATCGATGTGTGATGCTAGTGATTATGCATTAGGAGTTGTTTTAGGACAGCGACATGATAAGAAATTTCATGTGATATACTATGCTAGTAAAACTTTGATTGACGCTCAAGAGAACTACACTACCACATAAAAGGAATTACTAGTTGTAGTATATGCTTTTGACAAATTTTGATCTTATTTAGTTTTGTCCAAAACAATAGTTTATACTGTTCATTCTGCATTGAAATATTTGTTCAATAAAACTGATGCAAAACCGAGACTTATCAGGTAGGTTTTATTGGTACAAGAATTTCACATAGAAATAAGGGATAAGAAAGGGGTAGAAAATCTAGCTGCAGTCACCTATCTAGATTAGAAAATCTTGCACTAGAAGCTATAAATGAATCAGTAATATCAGATAAGTTTCAGCATGAGAGTTTATGCGCTTTATTTGCTATTTACTCTCCTTTGTGGTTTGTTGATATTGCAAATTATTTGGTAGCTCAAACTCTTCCCCGTGATATTACCGCCCAACAAAGGAGGAAATTCTTTTATGAGCTAAAATATTACTATTGGGAGGACCCTTTTCTGTTTTGAATATGTGCAGATCAAATGATCAAGAGATGTGTCTCTCAAGAAGAAGGTTTCCAAATTTTGGAACATTGCCACTGCGGACCTACTGGAGGCCATTTAGCTGCAGCTAACACTGCCAGGAAGGTGCTAGATGCAGGATTCTACTGGCCCACAATATTCAAAGATGCTACATCTTATGTAAGGTCTTACGATGCCTGTCAAAAATTATGAAACATATCTTCTCGAGATGATCTACCCCAACAAGTGATTCAAAGTGTCAAAATATTCCACATATGGGGTATAGACTTCATGGGTCTGTTTCCTTCTTCTTTTGGAAATAAATACATCATAGTAGTTGTAGAATACTTTTCAAAATGGCCTGAGGAACAAGCATTACCTACTAATGATGCTAGAGTCGTGTACAAATTTCTTAAACAGTTATTTTCTAGATTTGGATGTCATAAAGCCCTCATTATTGACAAGGGTACACACTTTTGCAACTCACAATTGCAGAAAGTACTTCAACAATATGGAGTTTAGCATCACTTTTCCACATCATACCACCCACATACCAATAGGCAGGTCGAGGTAACCAATAGAGGAATCAAACGGATATTAGAAAAGACTGTAGGTGTTAACCGTAAGGATTGGGCTATAAAACTTGATGATGCCTTATGGGCCTTCTGATATGCATAAAACATATCACATTTTTAGCATGTTTTTAGGCATGATTTAGGGTGAAATTGAGGGTAAATTGGTCTTAATTGTTCATTGATGCGATTCCGGTTGACGTACTAAATAGGTGTTATTTTACCCTATGTCGATTATGATTAATTAAGGACTGTGATTGACTAATTGTCACGTTTAGTCTTATGGTGTCACTTAATCAGCCAGAATCTAAGTCAGAGTACCTATCGTGTAGCTAGTCTATTGGAAAGTATCTACGACTTTACTAAGTTAATTATCGTACTCCCAGGGAAGTGGCAACGGCTTAGTAGTAACTAGCCTCTTATCCTAACTCTTATCTTATGATCCAGTTATGCAATCTTCATCAAATACTTTGATGAGAGGGTGATCCATTCTCCACTAGGTTCAAGTCTAATTAACCCTAGAAGTGTTTTAAAGATAAGTTCTGATTCTATGTTATACTGTTCCTATATGTTGATTGACCTGTCTTCGAGTATTTTAGATGCATCTTAGCCTGGATTGCAACTATGTTCTGTGTCTAAAGGTGTACCACATCCGAGGTTTCTAATAAACCGCCCTACCTTAATGACGGCCCTACTCACGGTTCGGGACGAAGGCATCCATGAAAGCCCTATGTCACTTCGGGGATCATACCGCTTGCCCTAGCCGCCGGCATAATCGGACTCAGCTCGACTCCTACCTAGACTACTTTAACAAGCAGGGTGTTCAGCATGTTATTTTATCTAGCACGGCAGACACCAATACTAATTGATGCCTGTTAAACTAAACAGGTTATGATTAGACCGTGGTTAGGAATTGTCTATAACCCTAACGTTAGTTTAAAAGAGCACATTAAACATGCAGACATAGTGAATATTTAGCAGGTGGCTATTTCCGGAAAAACATAATAACTTCAACATACAAAACAACTATTCATAAAAACCGTAATCTGATATTCATAATTGATGTTTAGGACAAAGCAATAAAACATATAAGAGAGGGGTATGGGGACTGATGCCATAAAGAAATCACCCTTTACGTAGTCTCGCCGACAGAGCGTACTGCTGTATATGTCGTATTGCTCGCCCTGACTCTGCTCACCAAAACCTTCGGAGGACGTTTCCTTAGTCTAGTAACTGGGCTTTACCTTAATACCCAGCTTAAGCCCAGCCCTGTAGACTGACTCTTCGAACGCCTAGAGCTCTCTTAGGGTCTCCTAACGAAACCCCGGGTATTCTATGAATACCGGAAACGAACCTATCTATAGAAACCTAAGATTTGAGACTATTTCTCAGAAACTAAAACAAACACTAATAAGAAAGAAAACTGAGATCCGAGTCTCTGAGTGAGTTGTGTACTGGAAAATTGTACACTGGAAACCACTTAATGACTCAGATCGAGTGGAGAGGGATGAATTCAACTGCTGGAGGCCTGGGGTATTTATAGCAGCTTCCCGGAGTGAAAAATTCTGAAAAATTCGATGTGGGACAGCTTCTGGCGGCTCGGGACGCCCGTCCCGGTTCGGGACGCCCGTCCTGATTCGTTGACCAGGTTCGGGACGCCCGTCCCAGTTCAGGACGCCCGTCCTGGCGGTTTGACTAGGTCGGGACGCCCGTCCTGGACCTTTGACCGGGTCAATATTTCCAAAAATTGCGTTTTTGCCCCAGATTTTGCTGTTTTCGTCTACTTTTCACCTGACACTTCCAAAATCATAAAAACCGTGAAATCAAGTAAATAGTAAACGATTAATGTCAATTTACTCTCGATTTCACATTAAAACATACATAAAAACATGCTAAAAATGTGATACGATTTTAGCGTATCAGATAACCCCACACTTAGCTTTTTGCTTGTCCTCAAGCAAAGTCTACATGGAGTTAGTGATTTTAAACCGTAGTGCAGTCACTTAAATTCCTAATCATGTTTTTATTCCAAAAATTCTTCAGACAATTCTTAACACAGGTCTGATTGGTTAGGTTGCTATGACAATGTCTCACATGTCTCTAGTAGTTTGTTATGATCAGGCAGAAAATAAATCAACAACTAGGTTGGACTTTTTTCTTAGTCACAGGGTCTTCCTGATGTGTAGTGTGTGTACTAGTCTAGACCAGATAGTCAACACAATGAACTCTTATCTTAACTGCTACCAAATAATACTTCGACCTATCGCTAGACATACTGACAACAGATAACTTTCTGAGTTCTGAGCTTTGGTGATCAGATTTTTAATGTTTTAGCACTTAGTTATTTTCTTTATAGATTCAGGGTATTTCGAGTTTGCTTAGAACACGTCAACTTCAACTACCCATGTAGCGAGTCCCACTCCGATGACTCCCAGATCTACACGACCTTAGGGCATCAGGCTTTAAGTTCCCCGAAGGAGTGGTGCTCGAGTAGCGAAGGCCGCTGGCAAACTACCCTATTGTAATTAACTTCCTTAAGTTCTTTTCACTTTTAGCTCAGAGTCTCATCTAGTCATTCTAACTGCCAATATATCCACAACTGGTCTAATTTTATCTAGTTAAGTCTCGAATAGGCAATTGGTTGAGGTCTCTAATCCAGACAAGGTTGTGCTCAGTTATCAGGAATTCCCTATTCCTAATCAATTAGTCCAAGATAGCTATCAATTATCTCCTACTAACCATAACATACTACCTACATATCATAGACATAAGCAATTTGTTTAACCAAGCATACTGCATTTAGAAGTCTGAAAGACGGAAAAATTTTGAAATTTATTTTGGAAGGGTGTGAAAATACAAGGAAAACAAGCAAAAGCATGCGAAAAAATTTTCAAACTGCTACAGTGCACCGTGCACTGCTACCCCACACTTAAGTTTGGCACTGTCCTCAGTGTTCATGCATATCTAATTACCCCACACTTATTTGAAAATAAGAAATAAAACATAAAAAAAACAAGAAAAGACAGAATAATGCAACAATTCTATATGTCATATAAATCAATTTTGTACAAAGATTCATAGTCATACAGCCCAGACATACACAAAGAACAAGATAAACAAAAGACAAAAGAAAAAGAAAGAAAAGAAGGGGAGAGAGAGACTAAGAACCCGGCGGGTCGCCATCCAGTGGACCGAGGTCTGTTAAGTCAAACTCGAAGTTCTCCGCTACTCGGGCAGTCTGCTGATGTATCTCCTCAATCCTACTGGTGATCATGGCGATCCTGTCATCCATCACCGCCAGTCGTCTGTCAATCCGGTCATCCATCATGGCCAGCCGGCTGTCAATCCGGTCCATGTCTCGACTGTATCGTGCCGATAGTTCTGCCAATCCGTGCGACATGTGTCGTTCGAAGGCAGTACGTGGCACGAACGTCTCGGATGGAGGGATATGCGGTGGAGCTGCTTCTGATGCCGAGGCCTATCCTGGCTGCTCTGTGTGGATGGTGTAGCTGCCGCTCGCATCCCGGACAACCATTCCCATGTTCCGTAGGATGGTAACGTCTGTGGGAATAGTGGTTGGGGCGACCAGAGTAAGCTCCGAGCCCTCTATGTCCAACTCCAGGTAGCGGGCTATCCTGGTGATGAATGGCCCGAGCCCCAGACACTGTTTCCGAGTGTCTGTAGCAAAACCCCGCATGATGACTGTGATAAGTCGAGCCATCTCTACTGTGGATCCCATATGCATGTTGGCCAAGAGGAATGTCTCCATCTGGGTGACATTCCCGGGGGCCGTCCGTCGTCCTGACAAAGTGTGTGCAATAATGGCATGTAAGTAGCGAAGAGCAGGATAGATACCTGTGGCTTTCGCAAAGCCATGCTGGTAGGGAACACCCGTCATACAGATCTGAGCCCAAGCAGTGGAGACCTCTGCAGAAGTGAAGTCCCGAACTGCTGTGGTGTAGGCGGGCGTATCCAGCTCCTCTCTCTGCCAGATACCCAAAGCGATGCCGAACTCGGTATTTAAATTCAGCAAGAAAAACAAAAATTTGAATTTATACAATTTAGTTAATGAAAAATAAACTACAATTGTAAACTTTTCGTTTTTCATAGAAATAAAATGTCTGAAGAAAATTGTTGAAAATAAAGGACCCTTTAAAAATGTTTGAAAAATAGAAAAATATGGGTCAATTATTCAAGTTTCAGTTCAAACTTATTATTTGCTGAAAATAAAAGTAAAAGAATCTTCCCTTTTTAACGAATCCTGTCTCTGATCTCCTGTAGTTCTGTTCGAATGTTTCGCATCTCTTGCAGTTCTGCTTGTATGTTGCGCATTTCCTCCTGCTGGTTCCTTTGTTCCTTCATGATTTCCATCATCTCTCCGAGTAATTGCACATTTTGGCGTTCTATTGTGGTTCTGAGTTGGGTTACTTCACAACTTAAGGTTAGAACAGCCTGATATGATCGTCTTAGTCCGCCCGGTATTGTCTGAGTCATAGCGCTTATCCTGTGAGATATAGCATCTACCCGGGCAGCCAAGGTTGATTGAGAACTGTCAGTGCTATCCTCTGATGAAGGTGGTTGGTCGTTAGGTGCGGGGGATGCAGGAGTATATTCAGGAGATTTTGGGGTGTACTCGGGAGATTTAGGAGTATATTCGGGAGAAGCAGGAGTGTATTCGGGAGAGGCAGGAATGTATTCGGGAGAAGCAGGAGTGTATTCGGGAGAAGAAGGAATTGTTTGGATTTCTGGGGAAGTGTTATGTTCTACTTCGTCCAGAGTATCCTGGGCTCTTGTTCCCTTCATTTCTGAGTGCAAAGTCTGGTTAAAAATAACAAATAGCAAACATAGGAAAGTGAAGAAAAACGAGAAAAATATTTTTATGGATTTTAAAATTTATTTAGAAAGCAGGTAAATTTCCTTATTATGGTTTTAGAATAATTTTCTAAAATTTGATTATCCTAAGTCTCTTAATTCCAGATATTATCTAAAATTAATTAGTTATGATAATCCTATATTCAGGAAAGTGATTGTCTAACTGGTATAACATAAGTGTTAATCAAAAGTCTAGGTTACTACCGTTACCTATCATAAGTCTCTAGAATTGTGGCCAATAATCCTAAATTCATTATGATATTTCCCCGGCAACGGCGCCAAAAATCTGATGCGATTCCGGTTGACGTACTAAATAGGTGTTATTTTACCCTATGTCGATTATGATTAATTAAGGACTGTGATTGACTAATTGTCACGTTTAGTCTTATGGTGTCACTTAATCAGCCAGAATCTAAGGCAGAGTACCTATCGTGTAGCTAGTCTATTGGAAAGTATCTACGACTTTACTAAGTTAATTATCGTACTCCCAGGGAAGTGGCAACGGCTTAGTAGTAACTAGCCTCTTATCCTAACTCTTATCTTATGATCCAGTTATGCAATCTTCATCAAATACTTTGATGAGAGGGTGATCCATTCTCCACTAGGTTCAAGTCTAATTAACCCTAGAAGTGTTTTAAAGATAAGTTCTGATTCTATGTTATACTGTTCCTATATGTTGATTGACCTGTCTTCGAGTATTTTAGATGCATCTTAGCCTGGATTGCAACTATGTTCTGTGTCTAAAGGCGTACCACATCCGAGGTTTCTAATAAACCGCCCTACCTTAATGACGGCCCTACTCACGGTTCGGGACGAAGGCATCCATGAAAGCCCTATGTCACTTCGGGGATCATACCGCTTGCCCTAGCCGCCGGCATAATCGGACTCAGCTCGACTCCTACCTAGACTACTTTAACAAGCAGGGTGTTCAGCATGTTATTTTATCTAGCATGGCAGACACCAATACTAATTGATGCTTGTTAAACTAAACAGGTTATGATTAGACTGTGGTTAGGAATTGTCTATAACCCTAACGTTAGTTTAAAAGAGCACATTAAACATGCAGACATAGTGAATATTTAGCAGGTGGCTATTTCCGGAAAAATATAATAACTTCAACAAACAAAACAACTATTCATAAAAACCGTAATCTGATATTCATAATTGATGTTTAGGACAAAGCAATAAAACATATAAGAGAGGGGTATGGGGACTGATGCCATAAAGAAATCACCCTTTACGTAGTCTCGCCGACAGAGCGTACTGCTGTATATGTCGTATTGCTCGCCCTGACTCTGCTCACCAGAACCTTCGGAGGACGTTTCCTCAGTCTAGTAATTGGGCTTTACCTTAATACCCAGCTTAAGCCCAGACCTGTAGACTGACTCTTCGAACGCCTAGAGCTCTCTTAGGGTCTCCTAACGAAACCTTGGGTATTCTATGAATACCGGAAACGAACCTATCTATAGAAACCTAAGATCTGAGACTATTTCTCAGAAACTAAAACAAACACTAATAAGAAAGAAAACTGAGATCCGAGTCTCTGAGTGAGTTGTGTATTGGAAAATTGTACACTGGAAACCACTTAATGACTCAGATCGAGTGGAGAGGGATGAATTCAACTGCTGGAGGCCTGGGGTATTTATAGCAGCTTCCCGGAGTGAAAATTCTGAAAAATTCGACGTGGGACAGCTTCTGGCGGCTCGGGACGCCCGTCCTGATTCGTTGACCAGGTTCGGGACGCCCGTCCCGGTTCAGGACGCCCGTCCTGGCGGTTTGACCGGGTCGGGACTCCCGTCCCGGGTTCGGGACGCCCGTCCCGGACCTTTGACCGGGTCAATATTTCCAAAAATTGCATTTTTGCCCCATATTTTGCTATTTTCGTCTACTTTTCACCTGACACTTCCAAAATCATAAAAACCGTGAAATCAAGTAAATAGTAAACGATTAATGTCAATTTACTCTCGATTTCACATTAAAACATACATAAAAACATGCTAAAAATGTGATACGATTTTAGCGTATCATTCATTATTAACTCAATTTCACAGTTTTTATGATTTTGGAAGCGTCAGGTGAAAAGTGGAAGAAAATGGCAAATTTTGGGGCAAAAATGCAATTTTTTAGAAGTTTGGACTTCGGGGAGGGCGTCCCGGTTCGGGACGGCCGTCCTGACCCGGTCAACAGACCGGGACAGGCGTCCCGAACCAGAAAATCAAGTCCCACATCGAACTTTTGAGAGAAAATCACTCCAGAAAGCTGCTATAAATACCTCAGGCCTTCCTCAACATATAGGAACAGTATAACATAGAATCAGGACCTCATCTATAAAACACTTTTGGGCTTAATTAAACTTAAACCTAGTGGAGAATGGATCACCCTCTCATCAAAGTCATTGATGAAGATTGCATAACTGGATCATAAGATAGGAGTTAGGATAAAAGGCTAGTTACTACTAAGCCGTTACCACTTCCCTGGGAGTACGATATTTAACTTAATAAAATCGTAGATACTTTCCAACAGACTAGCTACACGATATGTACTCTGCCTTAGGTTCTGATTGATTAAGTGACAATAATTGAATGCTAAGTGACAGTTAGTAAGACTCAGTCCTTAATTACTCATAATTGACATAGGTAAATAAAGCCTATCTTTTAGCATACCAATAGGAACTCATCAGATTTTTGGCACCGTTGCCGGGGAAATATCATAATGAATTTAGGATTATTGGCCACAATTCTAGAGACTTATGATAGGTAGCGGTAGTAACCTAGACTTTTGGCCACAACTGAGGAAGGCCTGGGGTATTTATAGCAGCTTTCTGGAGTGATTTTCTCTCAAAAATTTGATGTGGGATTCTGAACTGCGGCTCGGGACGCCCGTCCTGGATTGGGATGCCCGTCCCGGCCTGTTGACCTGGTCAGGATGGCCGTCCCAGCTTGTTGACCTGGTCAGGACGGCCGTCCCGAGTCCTGGACGCCCATCCTGACTTCGGGACGCCCACCCCGACTTCTGAATTTATGAAAATTACATTTTTGCCCCGAAATTTACCATTTTCTTCTACTTTTCACCTGACACTTCCAAAATCACAAAAACTATGAAATTAAGTTAATAACAATCAATTAAGGCCGATTTACCCTCAATTCCACCCTAAATTATGCCTAAAACATGCTAAAAATGTGATATGATTTATGCATATCATATAACCACACACTTAGCTTTTTACTTGTCCTCAAGCAAAGTCTACCTGAAGTTAGTGATTTTAAATCATATGTGCAGTCACTTAAATTTTCTAGTCATGTTTTTATTCCAAAAATTATTCAGACAATTCACAACACAGATCTGATTGGTTAGGTTGCTATGACAAGGTCTCAAATGTCTCTAGTAGATTATTATGATCAAGCAGGTTTAACAACTTAACAACTAGATTGAACTCTTCTCTCAGTCACAAGGTCTTCCTGATGTGTAGTGTGTGTACTAGTCTAGACCAGATTGTCAACACAATATAATTCGACCCGTCGCTAGACATACTAACAACAGACAACTTTCTGAGTTCTGAGCCTTGGTGATCAGATTTTTAATTATTTAGCATTTATTATTTTTTTTCTTTTATAGATTTTTCAGGGTATTTTGAGTCTGCTTTAACACGTCAACTTTAACTACCCATGTAGCGAGTCCCACTCCAATGACTCCCTGACCTACATGACCTTAGGGCATCAGACTTTAAGTTCCCCTAAGGAGTGGTGCTCGAGTAGCAAAGGCCGCTAGCAAACTACCCTATTTAATTAACTCTCTTTTTTTTCTTTTCACTTTCAGCTCAGAGCATCATCTAGTCATTTTAATTGCCAATACATCCTCAACTGATCTAATCTTATCTAGTTAAGTCTTGAAAAGGCATTTGGCTGAGGTCTCTAATCCAGACTAAGTTGTGCTCAATTATCAGGAATTCCCTATTCCTAATCAATAAGTTCAAGATAGTCATCACATTGTCTCCTACTAATCATAACATTCTACACACATATCATAGACATCAGAAATGTTTTACCAATCATACTGCATTTTGAAGTCTGAAAGAATGAAAAATTTTGAAATTTTTTTGGAAGGGTGTTAAAATGCGGGGAAAACATGCAAAATCATGCAAATTCTACTACTACAGTACACCGTGCACTGCTACCCCACACTTAAGTCTGACACTGTCCTCAGTGTTCATGCATATCTAAATTACCCCACACTTATTTGGAAACAAGAAGAAATAAAAGAAAAACAGAAAATTCTTACCCCACACTTATTTGACTAAGGGTAAGAGAGAAAATAAAGCAATAAAACAAGAAGGATAATAGAAATAACAAAACATAACACAAAACAAAGAAAATAAAATAAAAGTAGAGGAAGATGAGGATTAGAAAAACTCCCTTTATGTTTCGAGCAGAATGGTCTTCTCTGATCTGTCAATTGGCTCTTCACCTTAGCCATGTGCTATTGCTGAGGTGTTCTTGACTCTGTAAGCTCTAGATATTGGAACGGATGACATAAGCTCCGATCCTTCAATGTCGAGCTCCAGGTAGTGGCCTATCCATTTGATGAATGACTCAAGCCCCAAGGACTGTTTCCTCGAATCATTTGCAAAGTTTCTCGTAATCGTAGCAACGTGTCCAGAAGGAACGTGTCTAGGAATGAGACTTCTTTGGATTGGTGATACGCGAAAATCGTATCACATTTTTAGTATGTTTTTATATATGATTTAGGGTGAAATTGAGGGTAAATTGATCTTAATTGTTCATTATTTACTTAATTTCACAGTTTTTATGATTTTGGAAGTGTCAGGTGAAAAGTAGACGAAAACAGCAAATTTTGGGGCAAAAACGCAATTTTTGGAAATGTTGACTCGGTCAAAGGGTCAGCACGGGCGTCCCGACCCAGTCAAAGCACCGGGACGGGCATCCAGAACTCGGGACGGGGGTCCCGACCTGGTCAACAGATCAGGACGGGCGTCTCGAACCCCCAGAACCAGTCCCACATCGAAGTTTTGATGAAAAATCACACCGGGAAGCTGCTATAAATACCCCAGGCCTCCAGCAGTTGAAATCATTCCTCTCCACTCGATCTGAATCATTTAGTGGTTTCCAGTGTACACTTCTCTAGTACACAACTCACTCAGAGACAACTTACTCAAAGACTCGGATCTCAGTTTTCTTTCTTATTAGTGTTTTGTTTTAGTTTCTTAGAAATAGTCTCAAATCTTAGGCTTACATAGATAGGTTCGTTTCTGGTATTCATAGAATACCCGGGATTTCGTTAGGAGATCCTAAGAGGGCTCTAGGCGTTCGAATAGTCAGTCCACAAGGCTGGGCTTAAGCTGGGTACTAAGGTAAAGCCAGTTACTAGGCTGAGGAAGCATCCTCCGAAGGTTCTGGCGAGTAGAGTCAGGGTGAGCAATACGACATATATAGCAGTACGCTCCGTCGGCGAGACTACGTAAAGGGTGATTTCTTTATGGCATCAGTCCCCATGTCCCTCTCTTATATGTTGTTATTGTGTTGTTCTAAATATTTATTATGAATACGAGATTACGGTTTTTATGAATAGTTGTTTTATATGTTGACGTTGTTATGTTTTTCCGGAAATAGCCACCTGCTTAACATTCACTATGTCTGCATGTCTAATGTGCTCTTTTAAACTAAAGTTAGGGTTATAGACAATTCCTAACCACGGTCTAATCATAACCTATTTAGTTTAACATGCATCAATTAGTATTGGTGCCTGCCATGCTAGATAAAATAACCTACTGAACACTCTGTTTGTTAGAGTAGTGATGCGATTCCGGTTGACGTACTAAATAGGTGTTCTTTTACCCTATGTCGATTATGATTAATTAAGGACTGTGATTGACTAATTGTCACGTTTAGTCTTATGGTGTTACTTAATCAGCCAGAATCTAAGGCAGAGTACCTATCGTGTAGCTAGTCTATTGGAAAGTATCTACGATTTTACTAAGTTAATTATCGTACTCCCAGGGAAGTGGCAACGGCTTAGTAGTAACTAGCCTCTTATCCTAACTCTTATCTTATGACCCAGTTATGCAATCTTCATCAAATACTTTGATGAGAGGGTGATCCATTCTCCACTAGGTTCAAGTCTAATTAACCCTAGAAGTGTTTTAAAGATAAGTTCTGATTCTATGTTATACTGTTCCTATATGTTGATTGACCTATATTCGAGTGTTTTAGATATATCTTAGCCTGGAATGCAACTATGTTCTGTGTCTAAAGGTGTACCACATCTGAGTCTCTATGCTACCGCCCCCTATCATTAAGGTAAACGGCCCTACTCACGGTACGAACAAAGACAGTTATGAAAGCCCTATGTCACTTTCGGGGATCACTCTGAAGGCTCGTAATCGCTGGCATAACGCTCTACTCAGCCTACCTAGACTACTCTAACAAGACAGGTGTTCAGCATGTTATTTTATCTAGTATGGCAGACACTAATACTAATTGATGCCTGTTAAACTAAACAGGTTATGAATAGACCGTGGTTAGGAATTGTCTATAACCCTATTTTAGTTTAAAAGAAACTACATTAGACATGCAGACATAATGATTATTTAGCAGGTGGCTATTTCCGGAAAAACATAATAACTTCAACATACAAAACAACTATTCATAAAATCATAATCTGATATTCATAATTGATGTTTAGGACAAAGAAAACATATAAGAGAGGGGTATGGGGACTGATGCCATAAAGAAATCACCCTTTACTTAGTCTCGCCTACAGAGCGTACTGCTGTATACGTCGTATTGCTCGCCCTGACTCTGCTCACCAGAACCTTCGGAGGACGCTTCCTCAGCCTAGTAGCTAGACTTTACCTTACGTCCTGGGCTTAAGCCTAGCCCTGTGGACTGACTCTTCGAACGCCTAGAGCTCTCTTAGGATCTCCTAACGAAATCCCGGGTATTCTATGAATACCAGAAACGAACCTATCTATAGAAACCTAAGATCTGAGACTATTTCTCAGAAACTAAAACAAACACTAATAAGAAAGAAAACTGAGATCCGAGTCTCTGAGTGAGTTGTGTACTGGAAAATTGTACACTGGAAACCACTTAATGACTCAGATTGAGTGGAGAGGGATGAATTCAACTGCTGGAGGCCTGGGGTATTTATAGCAGCTTCCCGGAGTGAAAATCTCTGAAAAATTTGATGTGGGACAGCTTCTGGCGGTTCGGGACGCCCGTCCTGATTCGTTGACCAGGTTCGGGACGCCCGTCCTGGCGGTTTGACCGGGTTCGGGACGCCCGTCCCGGACCTTTGACCGAGTCAACATTTCCAAAAATTATGTTTTTGCCCCAGAATTTGCTGTTTTCGTCTACTTTTCACCTGACACTTCCAAAATCATAAAAACCGTGAAATCAAGTAAATAGTAAACAATTAATGTCAATTTACTTTCGATTTCACATTAAAACATACATAAAAACATGCTAAAAATGTGATACGATTTTCGCGTATCAAGTAGTCTAGGGTAAGCCGGGCTGAGTCCGATTATGCCGGCGGCTAGGGCAAGCGGTATGATCCCCGAAGTGACATAGGGCTTTCATGGATGCCTTAGTCCCGAACCGTGAGTAGGGCCGTCATTAAGGTAGGGCGGTTTATTAGAAACCTTGGATGTGGTACGCCTTTAGACACAGAACATAGTTGCAATCCAGGCTAAGACATGTCTAAAATACTCGAATATAGGTCAATCAACATATAGGAATAGTATAACATAGAATCAGGACTCATCTATAAAACACTTCGAGGATTAATTAGACTTAAACCTCGTGGAGGATGAATCACCCTCTCATCAAAGTATTTGATGAAGATTGCATAACTGGATCATAAGATAGGAGTTAGGATAAAAGGCTAGTTACTACTAAGTCGTTGCCACTTCCCTGGGAGTACGATAATTAACTTAATAAAATCGTAGATACTTTCCAACAGACTAGATACACGATAGGTACTCTGCCTTAGGTTCTGGTTGATTAAGTGACAATAATTGAATGTTAAGTGACAGTTTGTAAGACTCAGTCCTTAATTACTCATAAGCGACATAGGTAAATAAAACCTATCTTTTAGCATACCAATCGGAACGTCATCAGATTTTTGGCGCTGTTGCCGGGGAAATATCATAATGAATTTAGGATTATTGGCCACAATTCTAGAGACTTATGATAGGTAACGGTAGTAACCTAGACTTTAGACCCAACACTTATGTTATACTAGTTAGACAATCACTTTCCTAAATATAGGATTATCATAACTAATTAATTTTAGATAATATCTGGAATTAAGACACTTAGGATAATCAAATTTTAGAAAATTATTCTAAAACCATATTGAGGAAATTTACCTGCTTTCTAAATAAATCTCAAAATCCATAAAAATATTTTTCTTGCTTTCTTATTTTATTTTCCTATTTTTGTTATTTGTTAATTCTAACCAGACTTTGCACTCAGAGATGAAGAGAACAAGAGCAGCTACTAACCAGGCAAAGAAATCAGAAAACCCTAACACTCCAGGACCAAAGAAGACAAAGCCAGAAGGCCCATCTAGGCCTGCACCAGAAATACCACGAGGGACTCTTCCTTCACAACCAGTGGAAGTAAACTCAGCCCATGCCAGTGACCTAGTGAGACGATTCCTTAACACCCGTGAGCCTAGTCCCACGGAAGAAGATCCTTCTGATGATACCTTCCCTCCTAGAAGAACCCCAGAGATCTCCAGTTCACCGCACCCTCCTGCCAGAGAGTTCCTATAAATCCACCACACTGACCAAACCCAAAATTCCCAACCTCTCATGCATACACCCCAACACCTAACGAGCGCACCCCTTCATCCGGGGGGAGTACTAACGGTTATCATTCAATGTTGTCTGTGCAGATAGACGTTGGCTCAAAGGGTCTATGAGATGGACCAAGGAATTGCCAGCAGACTGTGTCATTTAGACCACTCAGTCTGAATCACAACTAACGTAGACCGACTCAGAGCCACGGTTAGTCTTCAGGAACCAGGGTGCACACTACTCGAGGAGATGGCTGACTTACGCAGTGAGCAAACTGGCAGAGGGATGAATGAGAACCATACGCATAGAAATGTGAAGCATTCGAACGGAGCTACAGAGATCATAGATAAGGGTCCTGAAAAAGGGAAGATTCTTTTCTTTTATTCCAGGAATAATTCGTTTGAATAAACCTAAATAATTGACCCATATTTTTCTATTTTTCAAACTTTTTAAAGGGTCCTTTATATTCAACAATTTTCTTCAGACATTTTATTTCTATGAAAAACAAAAGTTTTGCAAATACAGTTTATTTTTCACTAATTAAATTGTACAAACTCAGTTTTTGTTTTTCTGAAATTCTTGCTGAATTTAAGTAGGGATAACATTAGGGTAGTCATGATTTTCGAAAAAAAAGAGACTGAGGAATTTTTGTATAGAGTTTTTAACAACTTCTGAATTTAATTGGATAAACATGAAGCCTTGTTAAAAATTATGATTATTTTTGGTATCTTGAGATTTTCAGGGAATTACGAAAAAAAAAATAAAATTTCTCGGAATTGGCACGCGTCCCGAAGCAACCCGGGACGGGCGTCCCGAAGGCCGCCCCTTCTATAAAAATTCATTTTTTTTCATTTCCTCTCAAATCTACAACCAAAAATTCATCTCTCTAAAAATATTTCTCTCTACCTTCTCTCTACAAAGTTTTGGCAAACTCTCCAAAGTTTAAAAAATTCGAGTTTCCCTCCAAATTTGAATTTTAAACTTCACTCAAAAATTCGAATTTCCCTCCAAAATTTGATTTTTCCCGCCAAAAATTTCAAAATCCTTCCCTAACCTAATTTCATCCTTCTGAATTCAAATTCACCTCCAAAATTTGAGTTTAAAGCTTTCCTTCCCACCTAAACTCTCTCGTACGTTTTTAATGGCTCCCAAACGTGCTCGTACCACATCTACCATGACAGTTACCTCAGTGGCACACCCTTTTATGCTGTTTCCCTCCAGCACAGCATACCAAGAAAGATGCCTTGGGTACATCGAACGTACGATACTGACGGGCATAACGTTGGATTGGGCAGCAGTACAGATGCTAGGAGTAGAGCCGGAAGTCAGACGCATACTCGACGTGCCACCTTACAATCGAGTATTCATCGTCACAGAGCCCACATACCTGGAGCTGGTATGTGAGTTCTATGCATCTTTTACATGCCACCAGGAGCAGATCACATTCCGCTTGGGCGGAATAGATCGGTTGATGAGCATGGACGAGTTCGGCGTCGCCCTAGGTATCTGGTAGAGAGATGAGCTAGATACGCCCGCATACACCACAGCAGTTCGAGACTTCACGACTGCAGACGTCTCCACTGCTTGGGCTCAGATCTGCATGACGGGTGTCCCATACCAGCATGGCTTTGCAAAAGCCATAGGTATTTATCCTACTCTTCGTTACCTGCACGCTATCATTGCACATACATTGTCAGGACGATGGACGGCTCCCGGAACTGTCACCCAGATGGAGACATTCCTTCTGGCCAACATGCACATGGGATCTACGGTAGAGATGGCTAGACTCATCACTGGTGTCATGCGAGGATTTACTACAGACACCCGGAAACAGTGTCTGGGGCTTGGACCGTACATCACCAGGCTAGCCCGCTACCTGGAGTTGGACATAGAGGGCTCGGAGCTGACCCTGGTCTCCCCGACCACCGTTCCCACTGATCTTACCATTCTACGGAACATGGGAATGGTTGTCCGGGATGCGAATGGTCGCTACACCATCCACACGGAGCAGCCAGGACAGGCATCGGCATCGGAAGCATATCCAGCGCATATCCCTCCGTCCGAGACATTCGTGCCACGTACTGCCTTCGAACGACACATGTCGCACAGATTGGCAAAACTATCAGCCTGATACAATCGAGACATGGACAAGATTGATAGACGGTTGACGATGATGGAGGACAGGATTGACAGACGGCTGGCGATGATGGATGACAGGATCGCCATGAACACCAGCAGGATTGAGGAGATACATCAGCAGACTTCCCGAGTGGCGGAAAACTTCGAGTTTGACTTTACAGCAGACTTAGGTCCAATGGACGACGATCCGCCGGGTTCTTAGTCTCTCTCTCCTTCTTTTCTTTCCTTTCTTTTGCTTTTGTTTTTTCTTGTTCTATGTGTATAAACATGTCTGGGCTGTATGACGTATGAATCTATGTACAAAGTTGATTTATATGGCATACAGAATTGTTTGCATTATTTTGTTTTTTTTATGTCTTTCTTACCCGTAGTATAGGTAAGCATCTTTTCTTTGTGTTTTATTTCTTGTTTTCAAATAAGTGTGGGGTAATTAGATATGCATGAACACTGAGGACAGTGCCAGAATTAAGTGTGGGGTAGCAGTGCACGGTGCACTGTAGCAGCAGTTTGCAAAATGTTTTGCATGCTTTTGCTTGTTTTCCCTATATTTTCACACCCTTCCAAAATTGTTTTTCAAACTTTTTCCGTCTTTCAGAATTCTAAATGCAGTATGCTTGGTTAAACAATTGCTTACGTCTATGATATGTAGGTAGTATGTTATGGTTAGTAGGAGATAATTGATGACTATTGCTGAACTAATTGATTAGGAATAGGGAATTCCTGATAACTGAGCACAACTTTGTCTGGATTAGAGACCTCAGCCAATTGCCTGTTCGAGACTTAACTAGATAAAATTAGACCAGTTGTGGATATATTGGCAGTTAGAATGACTAGATGAGACTTTGAGCTAAAAGTGAAAAGAAACAAAAGAAAGTAAATCAAATAAGGGTAGTTTTCCAGCGGCCTTCGCTACTCGAGCACCACTCCTTTGGGGAATTTAAAGCCTGATGCCCTAAGGTCGTGTAGATCTGGGAGTCATCTGAGTGGGACTCGCTACATGGGTAGTTGAAGTTGACGTGTTCTAAGCAGACTCAAAATACCCTGAATCTATAAAGAAAATAATTAAATGCTAAAACATTAAAAATCTGATCACCAAAGCTTAGAACTCAAAAGGTTGTCTGTTGTTAATATGTCTAGCGATGGGTCGAAGTATTATCTGGTAATAGTTAAGACAAGAGTACATTGTGTTGACTATCTGGTCTAGACTAGTACACACACTACACATCAGGAAGACCCTGTGACTAAGAAAAAAGTCCAACCTAGTTGTTGATTTGTTTTCTGCCTGATCATAACAAGCTACTAAAAACATCTGAGACCTTGTCATAGCAACCTAACCAGTCAGACCTGTGTTAAGACTTGTCTGAAGAATTTTTGTTATAAAAACATGACTAGGAATTTAAGTGACTGCACTACGGTTTAGAATCACTAACTTTAGGTAGACTTTGCTTGAGGACAAGCAAAAAGCTAAGTGTGGGGTTATCTGATACGCGAAAATCGTATCACATTTTTAGTATGTTTTTATATATGATTTAGGGTGAAATTGAGGGTAAATTGATCCTAATTGTTCATTATTTACTTAATTTCACAGTTTTTATGATTTTGGAAGTGTCAGGTGAAAAGTAGACAAAAACAGCAAATTTTGGGGCAAAATGCAATTTTTGGAAATGTTGACTCGATCAAAGGGTCAGGACGGGCGTCCCGACCTGGTCAACAGATTAGGACGGGCATCCCAATCCGGGACGGGTGTCCCGAACCCCCAGAACCAGTCCCACATCGAATTTTTGATGAAAAATCACCCCGGGAAGCTGCTATAAATACCCCAGGCCTCCAGCAGTTGAAATCATTCCTCTCCACTCGATCTGAGTCATTTAGTGGTTTCCAGTGTACACTTCTCTAGTACACAACTCACTCAGAGACTCGGATCTCAGTTTTCTTTCTTATTAGTGTTTTGTTTTAGTTTCTGAGAAATAGTCTCAGATCTTAGGCTTACATAGATAGGTTCGTTTCTGGTATTCATAGAATACCCGAGATTTCGTTAGGAGATCCTAAGAGGGCTCTAGGCATTCGAAGAGTCAGTCCACAGGGCTGGGCTTAAGCTAGGTATTAAGGTAAAGCCCAGTTACTAGGCTGAGGAAGCGTCCTCCGAAGGTTCTGGCGAGCAGAGTCAGGGCGAGCAATACAACATATATAGCAGTATGCTCCGTCGGCGAGACTACGTAAAGGGTGATTTCTTTATGGCATCAGTCCCCATGTCCCTCTCTTATATGTTGTTATTGTGTTGTTCTAAATATTTATTATGAATACGAGATTACGATTTTTATGAATAGTTGTTTTATATGTTGACGTTGTTATGTTTTCCCGGAAATAGCCACCTGCTTAACATTCACTATGTTTGCATGTCTAATGTGCTCTTTTAAACTAAAGTTAGGGTTATAGACAATTCCTAACCACGGTCTAATCATAACCTGTTTAGTTTAATAGGCATCAATTAGTATTGGTGTCTGCCATGCTAGATAAAATAACCTGCTGAGCACCCTATTTGTTAGAGTAGTCTAGGGTAAGCCGGGCCGAGTCCGATTATGCCGGCGGCTAGGGCAAGCGGTATGATCCCCGAAGTGACATAGGGCTTTCATGGATGCCTTCGTCCCGAACCGTGAGTAGGGCCGTCATTAAGGTAGGGCAGTTTATTAGAAACCTCGGATGTGGTACGCCTTTAGACACAGAACATAGTTGCAATCCAGGCTAAGACATGTCTAAAATACTCGAATATAGGTCAATCAACATATAGGAACAGTATAACATAGAATCAGGACTCATCTATAAAACACTTCTAGGATTAATTAGACTTA
Organism: Asclepias syriaca; assembly: GCA_027405835.1. Classification (NCBI taxonomy): domain Eukaryota; kingdom Viridiplantae; phylum Streptophyta; class Magnoliopsida; order Gentianales; family Apocynaceae; genus Asclepias; species Asclepias syriaca. Next base: position 19,689,594 of record CM049926.1, on the reverse strand, counting down.
AACCTAGTGGAGAATGAATCACCCTCTCATCAAAGTATTTGATGAAGATTGCATAACTGGATCATAAGATAGGAGTTAGGATAAAAGGCTAGTTACTACTAAGCCGTTGCCACTTCCCTGGGAGTATGATAATTAACTTAATAAAATCGTAGATACTTTCCAACAGACTAGCTACACGATAGGTACTCTGCCTTAGGTTCTGGTTGATTAAGTGACAATAATTGAATGCTAAGTGATAGTTAGTAAGACTCAGTCCTTAATTACTCATAAGCGACATAGGTAAATAAAACCTATCTTTTAGCATACCAATCGAAACGTCATCAATTGGTGTGCCTACCTTCCAATGTCAGTGAAGGTATTGCATGCAAGTTTTGAATGGCAGAAAAGATACCTGAAGCTTTGGCGGAGCCGTGGTGGTAGGAGGCTCTAGTGGTGTAGATCTGGGCCCAAGTATTTGAGACTTCCTCGGGGAAGTTTCTCACAGCTGATTGGTATGCAGGGGATGCAAGCTCCTCCATTGCTATGCTCCTTATACAACGCCAAATTCCACTATATCCCTCGACCATTCGATACCACTTGGTAGATCACTTGCTTGCACTAGTCTAGCTTTAATTGTTGCCAGTATCTCATCTGTTGATTCTGCGGGTATGGGTTTTGCTGTGGTGGTATCTTTTGAAAGTTTCCAGCTTCCGAATTTTTCCTCAGCTAAATCCCGTATGATTTCTCCAGCTGGGATTGTATGCGTCTCCCATTGGAGCAGCATTGGCTGCAGCAACCTGCTCCTACTTCTGTTGGAATGGTCAGTATTCCATTCACATAGAAATTCCCGCTAAAGTGAAGTACTTGGCAGACTTCACAGATTTGATACACAGACTGAACGTTTCTTCCTAAGACATTGGCACTCTGAATCTGAAAAACAACTTCTCACAGAATCTGCACATGACTTTAACATCATTAGTAGTTAATGCCTGTGCTTCAGGCTATTTTTGAAAAGTGTTCCACGACTACTATGATGTAATTACTTTCACAGGAAGAAAGAGAAAAGGATTCAATCAATACCCCATATATCAAAGGTTGCAACACTCTGTATACGTCGCTGGGGTAGACGATCTCTGGAAGATGTGTTACCTGTTATTTGGCAAGCATTGCAAGACTGTATCAAAGATACAAAATCCTTGAATATGGTGGGTCAACAAGATCCTGCTTTCAACACTTTCCGAACAATGTTGATAGCAGTCAATTGGTCTCCCGTAGATTCTTTAGGGCAATGCTCCATAATTTTGTGGCCTTCGTCTTCTGAGATACATCTTCTGATCACATACTCTGTAATGATTCAAAATAGAAAAACGGATCTCCCTAGTAGTAATATTCCAAATCAACAAAGAATTTCTTCTTTTGCTGATAAGTCATATCACTTTGGAATAATTAGCAACTAGATAATTAGTAATATCAGTAAACCACAGAGGAGAATCATTTCTCATAGCAAACAATGAAAATAATCTCTCATTCATAAATTTATCAGATACTATTATCTCATCAATAGCCTCTAACTCGGGGTTTTCTAATCTAGACCAATGGTTTGCTTTCTAGATTTTCAACCCCCCCTTTTTTTTTTATATCCCGTCTTTCTATATCAAATTCAATAAAACTCAATTAATCAATCTTCGTTTAGCAGCAGTTTTATTGAACATATATCTCAGAGTAGAGTAATCAGGGTATAATGTTGTCTAGACTAGGTATGATATGAATAATGTCTAATCATGCCTTTGTCCTAAACAATTCTTACTGCATAATTACTAACATTAATTCAAAAAGCAATTTCCAATCAAATGATGTAAGAATGAGTGCAGTAATAACTTGTTCCTTTAATTTGTTCAACAAGATATCATGCAATTATCAGCAAAACATAAGGAACATCCTTTCTCAATAGAACATTCAAAGGTCTGGCTATTAAGGAAAAATCATTTCATAACTCGTCCTAATAAAGCCGGAATGACTCTAAGAAAATTATAAAATGGAATTTCTTCCCAATAAAAATCTAAGCCAAAATTTTACAATTCAGAAGAAATTATTTTTTGTTTTTCTCACTTCCATACTTTTGTTTTTCGAAGAAAAAAAAACAAACAAACAGGAAAACTGTAAACGCGAAAAATTTATTTCTTTTATCTTCTGGAAAATAATATTTTTCAGAAAATTTTATAGAAGAGAAGAAAAGAAAAGAAAAGAAAAACAATTGAAAGAAAACAAATGTTCAACTATGAAAGAACAATAATAAAAGAGATAGGGAAGAAGAACAACTTACTGTTCAACAAGAAAAATACATTTTTTTCGGGTTTTAAATTTAAAATTTCCTCAATATTGTATTTCTTTTTCTAATACATTTTTTTTCTTTTTTTTCATATTGTATTTCGAAAGCAAATAAATTTCCTCAATATGGTTTTAGAATAATTTTCTAAAATTTGATTATCCTAAATGTCTTAATTTCAGATAATATCTAAAATTAATTAGTTATGATAACCTTATATTTCGGAAATTGATTGTCTAACTAGCATGAAATAAGTGTTAGGTCTAAGGTCTAGGTTACTACCGTTACCTATCACAAGTTTCTAGAATTGTGGCCAATAATCCTAAATTCATTATGATATGTTCCTCGGCAACGGTGCCAAAAATCTGATGTGTTCCGGTTGGTATGCTAAAAGATAGGCTTTATTTACCTATGTCGATTATGAGTAATTAAGGAATGAGTCTTACTAACTGTCACTTTAGCATTCAATTGTTGTCACTTAATCAATCATAACCTAAGGTAGAGTACCTATCATGTAGCTAGTTCTTGGAAAGTATCTACGATTTTAATTTATTAATATCGTACTCCCAGGGAACTGGTAACGGCTTAGTAGTAACTATCCTCTTACCCTAACTCTTATCTTATGATCCAGTTATGCAATCGTTCATCAATATCTTTGATGAGAGGGTGATTCATTCTCCACTAGGTTTAAGTCTATTTAAGCCTAAAAGTGTTTTACAGATAATGTCCTGATTCTATGTTATACTGTTCCTACATGTTGATTGACCTATCTTCGAGTATTTTAGATATATCTTGGCCTAGATTGCAACTATGTACTGAGTCTAAAGGTGTACCACATCTGAGTTACCTAATAAACCGCCCCATCGCCATTGACGGCCCTACTCACGATTCGAGCTAAAGGCATCCATGAAAGCCCTATGTCACGTAGGGGATCATGCCGCTCGCCCTAACGCCGGCATAAACACACAAACTCAGCCTACTTAGACTACTCTAACAAACAGGGTGTTCTCTAGGTTATTTTATCTAATATGGCAAACACCAATGCTTTCCAACGGGAAGGTCCTAAATTGATGCCTGTTAAACTAAACAGGTTATGTATAGACCGTGGTTAGGAATTGTCTATAACCCTACATTTAGTTTAAAAGAAACTACATTAGACATGCAGACATAATGAATATTAAGTTGGTGGCCATTTTCGGAAAATCATAAGAACTTCAACATGTATAACAAATACTCATAAAATCATAATCCAATAAGCATAATTAATATTTAGACGAACACAGTACAAACATATAAAGAGAGGGACATGCCTCTAGGAGTTGAAATCATATTCCAGTTCCAGTTGCTATAAATCATAATCCAGAAAGCTGCTATAAATACCCCAGGCCTCTAGGAGTTGAAATCATTCCTCTCCACTCAATCTGAGTCATTCAGAGACTTCCAGTGTACAATTCTCAAGTACACAAGTCACTGAGAGACTCGGGTTTCAGTTTCAGTTTTCCTTCTTTCTTTAGTGTTTCGTTTTCTTAGTTTCTGAGAAATAGTCTCAGAGCTTAGGCTTCGATAGATAGGTTCATTTTTGGTATTCATAGAATACCGGGATTTCGTTAGGAGATCCTAAGAGAGAGATAGGGTGCGTGTTCTTAGTCAGATTAGGGCAATTTGCTTAAGCCCGGGATGTAAGGTAAAGCAATTGCTACTAGGTCTGAGGAGCGTTCACCGAAGGCTTTGCCGAGCAGAGTAGGATCGAGCAGTCAGGAGCATACAGGAGCTGCAGCACCGGCTGGACCTGCATAGAGTGGTGATTACTTTATGACAGTGGGTCCCCTAGACGAGGTTCTGTATGTTTACGAATTGTTTTATCTAAATATTAATTTGAATATCAGATTACGATTCTTATGAATATTTGTTTTATATGCTAAAGTTATTATGATTTTCCGGAAATGGCCACCTGCTTAAATATTCATTATGTCTGCATGTCTAATGCCGTTCTTTTAAACTGAAATTAGGGTTATAGACAATTCCTAACCACGGTCTATTCATAACCTGTTTAGTTTAACAAGCATCAATTAGTATTGGTGTCTGCCATACTAGATAAAACAATCTGCGGAACACCCTGTTGGTTGAAAGTAGTCTAGGTAGGCTGAGTAGAGTGTTATGCCGGCGGTTATGAGACGAGCAGCATGATACCGAAGTGACATAGGGTACCGTTCATTGCTGACTTTAGTCCGAGCCGTGAGTAGAGCCGTTACCCTTAACGATGGGGCGGTAGCGTAGAAACTCAGATGTGGTAGCCTTTAGACACAGAACATAGTTGCAATCCAGACCAAGACATGTCTAAAAAACTCGAATATAGGTCAATCAACATATAGGAACAGTATAACATAGAATCATGACTCATCTATAAAACACTTTTGGGATTAATTAGACTTAAACCTAGTGGAGAATGGATCACCATCTCATCAAAGTATTTGATGAAGATTGCATAACTGGATCATAAGATAGGAGTTAGGATAAAAGGCTAGTTACTACTAAGTCGTTGCCACTTTCCTGGGAGTACGATATTAGTAAAATAAAATCGTAGATACTTTCCAACAGACTAGCTACACGATAGGTACTCTGCCTTAGGTTCTGATTGATTAAGTGACATAAATTGAATGCTAAAGTGACAGTTAGCAAAACTCAGTCCTTAATTACTCATAATCGACATAGGGTAAAATAACACCTATTTAGCACGTCAACCGGAATCGCATCAACCACATCTGAGTTTCTACGCTACCGCCCCATCGTTAAGGGTAACGGCCCTACTCACGGCTCGGGCTAAAGTAAGCAATGAACGCCCTATGTCACTTCGGGGATCATACTGCTCGTCTCATAACCGCCGGCATAACACTCTACTCAGCCTACCTAGACTACTTTCAACCAACAGGGTGTTCCGTAGATTATTTTATCTAGTATGGTAGACACCAATACTAATTGATGCCTGTTAAACTAAACAGGTTATGAATAGACCGTGGTTAGGAATTGTCTATAACCCTAATTTCAGTTTAAAAGAACGACAATAGACATGCAGACATAATGGATATTTAAGCAGGTGCCCATTTCTAGAAAAACATAATAACTTCAACATATATCACAAATATTCATAATAATCATAATCTGGTATTCAAAATTGTTATTTGGACAAACACAATAAAACATATAAGAGAGGGACAGGGGGACCGATGCCATACAGAAATCACCCTTTACGAAGTCTCGCCGATGGAGCGTACTGTTGTATATGCCGTATTGCTTGACCCGACTCTACTCGCCAGAACCGTCGGAGGACGCTTCCTCAGCCTAGTAACTGGGCTTTACCTTAATACCCAGCTTAAGCCCATCCCTATGGACTGACTCTTCGAACACCTAGAGCCCTCTTAGGATCTCCTAACGAAATCCCGGGTATTCTATGAATACCAGAAATGAACCTATCTATAGAAGCCTAAGATTTGAGACTATTTCTCAGAAACTAAAACAAAACACTAACAAGAAAGAAAACTAAGATCCGAGTCTCTAAGTGAGTTGTGTACTAGAGAAGTGTACACTGGAAACCACTTAATGACTCAGATCGAGTGGAGAGGAATGATTTCAACTACAAGATGCCTAGGGTATTTATAGCAGCTTCCCGGGGTGATTTTTATCAAAAATTCGATGTGGGACTTGAACTGGGGGTTCGGGACGCCCGTCCCGGATTGAGACGCCCGTCCTGGTCTGTTGACCAAGTCGGGACGCCCGTCCCAAGTCCTAGATGCCCGTCCCGGGTCTTTGACTGGGTCGGGACGCCCGTCCCGGATTTGGGACGCCCGTCCTGAGCCTTTGACCAAGTTAGCATTTCCAAAAATTGCATTTTTACCCCAAAATTTGCTGTTTTCGTCTACTTTTCACCTGACACTTCCAAAATCATAAAAACTGTGAAATTAAGTAAATAATAAACAATTTAGATCAATTTACTCTCAATTTCACCCTAAATCATATATAAAAACATGCTAAAAAGGTGATACGATTTTCGCGTATCAATCATCCCAAGGTAGGGGTGAATACACCAAGTAACTCAAAAATGGTGAACAGATGGTTACATTTCATAATTCCCTTAGAGATCAAGATATATCTAAAATATTCGAAGATAAGGTCAAACAAGTTGTAATAACTGAGCTTATTTGATGAATGCACGTCTACTCTTGAATGCTATTTGCTTGTTATGTGTGATTGGGATCACCAATCAATCCAAATTATTGATTATCGATTGACTGATTAGATAAATAAGAATGAATGTTAGGATTAAGGAATAGTTGCTACTAAGCCGTTACTAGTTCCCTGGGAGTACGATATTAATAAATTAAAATCGTAGATACTTTCTAAGAACTAGCTACATGATATGCATAAATCATATCACATTTTTAGCATATTTTTAGGCATGATTTAGGATGAAATTGAGGGTAAATCGGTCTTAATTGTTTATTATTAACTCAATTTCACAGTTTTCATGATTTTGGAAGTGTCATGTGAAAAGTAGAAGAAAATGGCAAATTTCGGGGAAAAACGTAATTTTCCAGAAGTTTGGACTTCGGGGAGGGCATCCTGACCTGGTCAACAGACCAGGACGGGCGTCCTGACCTGGTCAACAGTTCAGGACGGGCGTCCTAATCCAGGACGGGCGTCCCGAGCAGAAATTCCAAGTCCCACATCGAATATTTGATGAAAAATCACCCCAGGAAGCTGCTATAAATACCCCAGGCCTTCCTCAGTTGAATTCATCCCTCTCCACTCGATCTGAGTCATTCAGTAACTTCCAGTGTACAATTCTCTAGTATACAAATCACTCAGAGACTCGGATTTTAGTATAAGTTTTCTTTCTTTCCTTTTAGTGTTTCATTTTTCTTAGTTTCTGAGAATTAGTCTCAGATCTTAGGCTTTGATAGATAGGTTCGTTTCTGGTATTCATAGAATACCCGAGATTTCGTTAGGAGATCCTAAGAGGGCTCTAGGCGTTCGAAGAGTCAGTCCACAGGGCTGGGCTTAAGCCCAGGATGTAAGGTAAAGTCCAGCTACTAGCCTGAGGAAGCGTCCTCCGAAGGTTCTGGCGAGCAGAGTCGGGTCAAGCAATACGACATATACAACAGTACGCTCCATCGCCAAGACTAAGTAAAGGGTGATTTCTTTATGACATCAGTTCCCCTGTCCCTCTCTTATATGTTGTTATTGTGTTTGTCCAAAGAAAGTTTTTGAATATCAGATTATGGTTGTTATGGATATTTGTTATATATGTTGAAGTTGCTATGTTTTTCCTGAAATAGCCACCTGCTTAATATTCATTATGTCTGCATGTCTAATGTAGTTTCTTTTAAACTAAAATTAGGGTTATAGACAATTCCTAACCACGGTCTATTCATAACCTGTTTAGTTTAACAGGCATCAATTAGTATTGATGTCTGCCATACTAGATAAAATAACCTGCGGAACACCCTGTTTGTTAGAGTAGTCTAGGTAGGCTGAGTAGAGCGTTATGCCGGCAGTTATGGGCCAGCGGCGTGATCCCCGAAGTGACATAGGGCTTTCATAGCTGTCTTTTGTTCGAACCGTGAGTAGGGCCGTTTACCTTAGCGATGGGGCGGTAGCATAGAGACTCAGATGTGGTACACCTTTAGACTCAGAACATAGTTGCATTCCAGGCTAAGATATATCTAAAACACTCGAAGATAGGTTAATCAACATATAAGAACAGTATAACATAGAATCAGGACTTTATCTACAAAACACTTTTGGGTTTAATTAGACTTAAACCTAGTGGAGAATGGATCACCCTCTCATCAAAACTATTGATGAAGATTGCATAACTGGATCATATGATAAGAGTTAGGATAAAAGGCTAGCTACTGCTAAGCCGTTACCACTTCCCTGGGAGTACGATATTTATTCAATAAAATCATAGATACTTTCCAACAGACTAGCTACACGATAGGTACTCTGCCTTAGGTTCTGACTGATTAAGTGACACCATAGGGACTAAATGTGACAATTAGTCAATCTCAGTCCTTAATTACTCATAATCAACATAGGGTAAAATAACACCTATTTAGCATATCAGTTGGAAACGCATCAGATTTTTGGCGCCGTTGTCGGGGAACATATCATAATGAACTTAGGATTCCTGATCAAAATTCTGGAGACTTATGATAGGTAACGGTAGTAACCTAGACTTTAGACCTACACTTATCTTACACTAGTTAGACAATCACTTTCCAAAATATAGGGTTATCATAACTACTTAATTTTAGATATAATCTGGAATTAAGATACTTAGGATAATCAAATTTGAGAAAATTATTCTAAAACTATATTGAGGGAATTTAAGTGCTTTCGAAATATTTAAAAATAAAAAAAATTTAAAAATTTAAAAACCGAAAAATTTTGTAATTTTCTTGTTCAATGGTAAGTTTTTCTTTTCCCTATCTTTTGTGTTATTTAACTTTCATAATTGAATAGTTGTTTTTCTTCTGAATTTTTTAAAATTTTTCACTTTCCGTGTAACCCCACTAACCAGTTTGCTCAGGCTAAAACGTATTCTTCTTTGTAGTTGCGTGACTCGAACTTCAGAAGCTAACCTTGAAACACCAATTGAGAATCCTGAACGTCTCATTCGTACAGCTAACAAGCGAAGAACAGAAATGGCTGCTGAAAGGCCTACCTTCGAATCCTACATCTAGCCACAGACTGTTCCAGTATCATCCGCCATCCAAATCCCTGGAAACCCTCGCTATGATCTTAAACCGAATGTGATCCAGCTGATTATAAATCGGGTTCAGTTTGGAGGAACTGCAGCCGAGAATCCGCTGGAACACTTATTTGATTTCTCTTCTCTCTGCGAAGGCCTCAAGGGAGATAATATTGCAGAAGTAACTAAACTCAACCACTTTCCCTACTCACTGAGGGACAGAGCTAAGAGATGGTTGGCCCAGCTACCTACTAACTCCATCACCTCTTGGGACGAGTTAAGCAAAGCCTTTCTAGAAGGTCCTAGAATATCGAAGAGCTCTGTCCAGTTTTACTCAAGCTGCTGAAGAGACAATGATCAAAGCTTGGGATAGATTCAAGGAGCTACTTAGGCTCTGCCCCTAACATGGACTTACCGAAGCATTACTGATCCAGCAATTTTACGGGGGTATGATAGACATGGGTAAGAAAATTCTTGATGGACATAATCCCCAAAGCGGTTTCAATGGAATGAGTGATGTAGATGCTAGAAACGCTTTGGAGAGGCTCTACAGGAAGAGCAAGAATTGGCGCACAAGTGGCCGAACTAAGAAGTAACCAGTAAATGCGGCCGTTGCCTCCACTCATGATCAATTTGAGGCACTGAAGGCCAACATTACTAATCAGCTGAATGCTTTCCAACAGGGGAAAAGCGTTCAGTCAGTATACCAAGTCTGTGAATTTTGCCAAGGACCACATTTCAGTGGAGATTGTTATGGTAATAGGATATTAACTATTCCAGAGGATATGGAACAAGTGGATGCAGTTAACTCTGCTCCTATAGGAAACACACCTACAATCCCACCTGGAAGAACCATCCGGGATTCAGCTGGAGAAACAATTCCGGGACTACTAACTTCCAAAAAAGGGTACCTCAGCAACTGCCATATCCGCAGAACCAGCAAGTCGCTCTGCCTGCACTGAGGAACTACATCGTTCCAACTGACCCCATGCAAGAATTCAGAGACATGTTGAAGAGCATTTCCGATTCTAACAAGGAAATGATAGAGTCTAACAAAAAGGTTCAGGAAGCTCACGCAGAAAGAATTCAGCAGAACGAGAACAGACAAAAGCAGACCGAGCAAACAATCAGAAACACATAAGCTGCTATACAAACTTTAGAGAGACAAATGGGTCAGCTATCCACCCATTTCTCTCACAGGTCCCAAGGAACGCTACCAAGCAACACTGAGACCAACCCTCAAACTGAATGCAAGACCATCACTCTAAGATCTGGTAAAATTCTATCTCCATCTCCACCTAAACCATCTGACCCTCCGATTCTTGTGCAGGAACCAGAAGAAGGCTCCAAGGATCCAACGCCGACAGATGTCAAAATCGAAGTTGCAAGGAAAGGGAAGACAGAGTTTATTCCTGAGTACCGGCCAAAAGTACCTTACCCTGCCAGACTTATGCACAATAAAGATAAGGAGCAATTTGAAAAGTTTCTTAGGAATTTTAGTCAGATTCATGTTAATTTACCTTTACTTGATGTTATTTCTGAAATGCCAAAGTATGCTAAGTTTTTAAAAGAAGTTGTTAGTAATAAAAGAAAATTTGACATGGACAAGGTGGTTCTTAATGAAGAATGTTCGGCGGTTCTGTTGAATAAACTACCGTCTAAACAGAAAGATCCTGGTTGTTTTACCTTGCCATGTACAATTGGAAATATTACTAACATGCATGCATTAGCAGACTTAGGAGCTAGTATTAATCTTATGCCATCTAGTTTATTTGATAAATTAGGTTTGCATGATTTGAAAAAGACTAGGATGTGCATACAACTTGCAGATAGGACAGTAAAAATCCCCAAGGGAATAATTGAAGATCTCTTAGTAAAGGTCGGGAAATTTGTATTCCTTGTGGATTTCGTTGTCATGGATATGAATGGGGAAGGAGGAGTGCCCCTGATCCTAGGTCGACCATTTCTAGCTACCTCAAAAGCATTAATAGACGTCAGTAATGGCCAAATCAAGTTAAGGGTAGGAAATGATGACATCACTTTTGATCTAAATGAGACCCTTAGGTATCCCATGCATTTAGATGATACTTGTTTTTGTGTGGATGCCATGGAACACTTGATTGCAATTAACGTGACAGACCTATGCTCAAACTATCAAGTTCTAAGTGAGGACTCCCTAGAATTAGAGGAGTCTGAACTTAGCTCTTCTGAAAATGAAATTACTTCTGATAGTTTCACTGAGATAGGTGATGATGAGATGAAGAAAGAACGAACCTCGTTTGAAGATCCACCAGATTTGGAACTGAAGGAACTGCCCACTCATCTGTGCTACGAATTCCTAGGTGACAACAAGAAACTTCCCATTATTCTTGCAGCTGATATGACTACAGAACAAAGGAAGCTGACTGTGGACATTTGCAGAAAGTATAGAAGAGCCTTCGCCTACAAAATTGCAGACATTCCAGGTATTAATCCAAGCTTTTGTTCGCATAAGATTCTTCTAGAAAATGAGTATACCGCCATGTGTGCAACCTCAAAGGAGGTTGAATCCTAATGTGTGTGATGTTGTTAAGAAAGAAGTCATTAAACTGTTAGATGCAGGACTTATCTACCCTATCTCATATAATTAGTGGGTAAGCCCGGTGCAGGTAGTACCTAAGAAAGGCGGTATAACAGTTGTCAGGAATGAAACATAATGAACTAATCCCTACGAGAACTGTAACTGGTCATCGTGTATGCATAGACTATAGAAAACTAAATACGACCACACGAAAAGACCACTTCCCCCTTCCTTTTATTGACCAAATGTTAGAAAGATTAGTTGGACATATGTTTTATTGCTTTCTTGATGGGTTTTCTGGTTATTTTCAAATTCCTATTTCCCCTGAGGACCAGCATAAAACTACTTTCACATGCCCTTTTGGAACATTTGCATATAGAAGGATGCCTTTTAGTTTGTGTAATGCACCTGCTACATTTCAACGTTGTATGACTGCTATCTTTGAGGACATGTTAGGAAAATATATGGAAGTATTTATGGGTGACTTTTTTGTTTTTGGTAATTCATTTGAGGTTTGTCTAAAGAACTTGGAGTTAATGTTGAAACGTTGTATAAAATCTAACCTGGTTTTAAATTGGGAAAAATGCCACTTCATGGTAAAAGAGGGAATCATCTTAGGACATAAGATCTCACACCTACGTATGGAAGTAGATAAGGCCAAAATTGAAGTTATTTCAAAACTACCTCCACCCAAGAATGTGAGAGCCGTTAGAAGTTTTTTGGGACACGCTGGCTTTTATCGGAGGTTTATAAAAGATTTCTCATTAATAGCTAGGTCGTTGACCAATTTACTCGGAAAAGATGTTCCATTTGTCTTTGATGAGAAATGTCTAAAAGCTTTTAATAGACTTAAGGAACTTTTAACTACTGCACCCGTCATGACGTCACCTGACTGGAGCCTACCTTTTGAGCTTATGTGTGATGCTAGTGACTATGCAGTAGGAGTAGTTTTAGGACAGACATGATAAGAAATTTCAGGTAATATATTATGCTAGTAAAACCTTAACTGATGCTCAAGAAAATTACACTACGACATAAAAGGAATTATTAGCAGTAGTATGTGCATTTGACAAGTTTCGATCTTATCTAGTCATGTCTAAAACTATTGTTTATACTGATTATTCTGCATTAAAATACCTGTTCAATAAAAGCGACGCAAAACCAAGATTAATTAGATGGGTTTTATTGCTTCAAGAATTCGACATAGAAATTCGGGATAAGAAAGGGGTAGAAAACTTAGCCGCAGACCACTTGTCTAGGCTAGAAAATCTGACCATAGAAGCTATTGATGAATCAATTATATATGATAAATTCCCGGATAAGAATCTATGTGCATTGTTTGCTATTTTCTCACCCCCTTGGTTTGTAGATATAGCAAATTACTTGGCAACCCGGACTCTCCCTAGTGATATCACTGCTCAACAAAGAAGAAAATTCTTTGCTGACCTGAAATATTACTATTGGGAAGATCCTTTTCTATTTCGAATATGTGCAGATCAGATGATCAGGAGATGTGTCTCTCAAGAAGAAGGTTTCCAAATTCTGGAACATTGTCACTACGGACCAACAGGTGGTCACTTAGCTGCAGCTAATACCGCCCGAAAAGTGTTAGAAGCGGGCTTCTACTGGCCTACCATATTCAAAGATGTCGCAGCATTCACAGGATCGTGCGATGCCTGTCAGAAAGCTGGAACCATATCTTCTCGAGACAATCTACCCCAACAGGCAATTCAAAGTGTAGAAATATTTGACATATGGGGTATAGACTTCATGGGTCCGTTTCCTTCCTCTTTTGGTATGAAGTACATCATAGCAGCTGTAGAATATTTTTCAAAATGGTCTGAGGCACAGGCCCTACCTACTAATGATGCTAGAGCCGTATGTAGATTCCTTAAGCAGAATTTCGTCAGATTTGGATGTCCGAAAGCCCTAGTCAGTGATCGATGTATGCACTTCTGCAACTCTCAATTGCAGAAGGTACTTCAGCAGTATGGAGTTCAGCATCGCATGTCCACAGCCTACCATCCTCAAACAAACGGGTAGGCTGAGGTAACCCACTTAAGGCTGAGGTATAAAGAGAATCCTAAAAAAGACGGTGGGTGTTAACCGTAAGGATTGGGCCAATAAACTGGAGGATGCATTATGGGCCTTCCGTACAGCAAACAAGACCACTACGGGGTTCTCACCCTATCGGCTAGTCTATGGAAAAGCATGCCACCTACCGGTTGAACTTGAACTAAAGTTTACTGGGGCAGTGCAAAAATGCAATCTCGACGATAATTTAACTAAGGAATGCCGGATTCTACAACTCGATGAATTGGATGAGTGGAGGCTCAAAGCCTATGAAAACTCACATCAATTCAAGATTACAAGTAAATTCCAGCATGACAGGCGACTCAGAACCCAAAAGAATTTTGAACCAGAAGACAAGGTATTACTATACAACTCACGTTTAAACGTTTTCCCAAGAAAGCTGCGTAGCTATTGGTCAAGACCATTCACAATCACGGAACTATCACCTTTCGGAGCATGTGACATCATGGATTCTGACGACATTATTCAAAAAGTAAATGGACAACGCCTAAAGATTTACAGAGAGTCGTTTAACTCGTCCGAGCAGACTGTGGACTTCACAGAATAAGGGAGTATCTCTTTCATTTTATTTCATGTTTTGTTCATTATTCTATGTTCCTTCTTACCCGTAGTTAGTCGAATAAGTGTGGGATAAGAATTCTTTGTTTTGTTTTATTTTATTTCTTGTTTTCAAATAAGTGTGGGGTAGTTTAACTATGCATGAACACTGAGGACAGTGTCAGACTTAAGTGTGGGGTAGCAGTGCACAGTGCACTGTAGTGGTTGAAAATTTTTGCATGAATTTTTGCATGATTTTGCTTATTTTCCCCATATTTTCACAACCTTCCAAAATTTGTTTTCAAAATTTTCATTCTCTCAGACGCCTAAAATGCAGTATGATTGGTTAAACATTTGCTTATGTCTATGATATGTGTGTAGAAGTTATGGTTAGTAGGAGGCAATGTGATAGCTATTTTGAACTAATTGATTAGAAACAGGGAATTCCTGATAACTGAGCACAACTTAGCCTGGATTAAAAACCACAGCCAATTACCTTTTCAAGACTTAACTAGATAAAATTAGACCAGTTGTGGATGTATTGACAATTAGAATGACTAGATGAAACTCTGAGCTAAAAGTGAAAAGAAACAAAAGAAAGTTAATCAAATAAGGGTAGTTTGCCAGCGGCCTTCGCTACTCGAGCACCACTCCTTCGGGGAACTTAAAGCCTGATGCCCTAAGGTCGTGTAGGTCTGGGAGTCATCGGAGTGGGTGATACGCTAAAATCGTATCACATTTTAAGCATGTTTTTATGTATGTTTTAATGTGAAATTGAGAGTAAATGGACATTAATTGTTTACTATTTACTTGATTTCACGGTTTTTATGATTTTGGAAGTGTCAGGTGAAAAGTAGACGAAAACAGCAAATTCTGGGGCAAAAAAGCAATTTTTGGAAATGTTGACCCGGTCAAAGGTCCGGGACGGGCGTCCCGAACCGGGACGGGCGTCCCGAGCCGCCAAAGCTGTCCCACATCGAATTTTTCAGAATTTTTTCACTCCGGGAAGCTGCTATAAATACCCCAGCCTCCAGCAGTTTGAATTCATCCCTCTCCACTCGATCTGAGTCATTAAGTGGTTTCCAGTGTACAATTTTCCAGTACACAACTCACTCAGAGACTCGGATCTCAGTTCTCTTTCTTATTATGTTTGCTTTAGTTTCTGAGAAATAGTCTCAGATCTTAGGTTTCTATAGATAGGTTCGTTTCCGGTATTCATAGAATACCCGGGGTTTCGTTAGGAGACCCTAAGAGCTCTAGGCGTTCGAAGAGTCAGTCCACAGGGCTGGGCTTAAGCTGGGTATTAAGGTAAAGCCCAGTTACTAGGCTGAGGAAGCGTCCTCCGAAGGTTCTGGTGAGCGAGTCAGAGGAGGCAGTACAACATATACACATACGCTCTGCGGCGAGACTACGTAAAGGGTGCTTTCTATGGCATCAGTCCCCATACCCCTCTCTTATATTTTGTTATTGTTTTTCTCTAAATACTTATTATGAACATCTGATTATGATTTTTATGAATAGTTGTTTTATATGTTGAAGTTGTTATTTTTTCCGGAAATAGCCACCTGCTAAATATTCACCTATGTCTGCATTTTAATGTGCTCTTTTAAACTAAAGTTAGGGTTATAGACAATTCCTAACCACGGTCTAATCATAATTGTTGTTTAGTTTAACAGGCATCAATTAGTATTGGTGTCTGCCATGCTAGATAAAATAACATGTTGAACACCCTGCCTGTTAAAGTAGTCTAGGTAGGGGCCGAGCTGAGTCCGATTATGCCGGCGGCTAGGGCAAGCGGTTGATCCCCGAAGTGACATAGGCTTTCATGGATGCCTTCGTCCCGAACCGTGAGTAGGGCCGTCATTAAGGTGGGCGGTTTATTAGAGACCTCGGATGTGGTACGCCTTTAGACACAGAACATAGTTGCAATCCAGGCTAAGATGCATCTAAAATACTCGAATATAGGTCAATCAACATAGGAACAGTATAAATAGAATCAGAATTTATCTTTAAAACACTTCTAGGGTTAATTAGACTTGAACCTAGTGGAGAATGGATCACCCTCTCATCAAAGTATTGATGAGATTGCATAACTGGATCATAAGATAAGAGTTAGGATAAGAGGCTAGTTACTACTAAGCCGTTGCCACTTCCTGGGAGTACGATAATTAACTTAGTAAAATCGTAGATACTTTCCAATAGACTAGCTACCGATAGGTACTCTGCCTTAGATTCTGGCTGATTAAGTGACACCATAAGACTAACGTGACAATTAGTCAATCACAGTCCTTAATTAATCATAATCGACATAGGGTAAAATAACACCTATTTAGTACGTCAACCGAATCGCATCAGATTTTTGGCGCCGTTGCCGGGGAAATATCATAATGAATTTAGGATTATTGGCCACAATTCTAGAGACTTATGATAGGTAACGGTAGTAACCTAGACTTTTGATTAACACTTATGTTATACCAGCTAGACATCACTTCCTGAATATAGGATTATCATAACTAATTAATTTTAGATAATATCTGGAATTAAGAGACTTAGGATAATCAAATTTTAGAAAATTATTCTAAACCGTATTGAGGAAATTTACCTGCTTTCTAATAAATGTTAAAATCCATAAAAATTTTTTCTTACTTTCTTGTTTCACTTTCCTATGTTTGTTATTTGTTATTTTAACCAGACTTTGCACTCAGAAATGAAGGGAACGAGCCCAGGATACTCTGGACGAAGTTAGAACATAACACTTCCCCAGAAATCCAAACAATTCCTGCCTCTCCCGAATACACCCTGCTTCTCCCGAATACATCCTCTCCCGAATACACTCCTACTTCTCCCGAATATCTCCTAAATCTCCCGAGTACACCCCGAAATCTCCTGAATATACTCCTGCATCCCCCGCACCTAACGACCAACCACCTTCATCAGAGGATAGCACTGACAGTTCTCAATCAGCCTTGGCTGCCCGGGTAGATGCTATATCTCACAGGATAAGCGCTATGACTCAAACAATACCAGGCGGACTAAGACGATCATATCAGGTTGTTCTAACCTTAAGTTCTGAAGTAACCCAACTCAGAGCCACAATAGAACGCCAAAATGTGCAATTACTCCGAGAGATGATGGAAATCTTGAAGGAACAAAGGAACCAGCAGGAGGAAATGCGCAACATACAAACAGAACTGCAAGAAATGCGAAGCATTCGGACAGAACTACAGGAGATCAGAGACAGGATTCGTTAAAAAGGGAAGATTCTTTTACTTTTATTTTCAGCAATAAATTCGTTTGAACTGAAACTTGAATAATTGACCCATATTTTTCTATTTTTCAAACATTTTCTAAAGGGTCCTTTATTTTCAACAATTTTCTTCAGACATTTTATTTCTATGAAAAAACGAAAATTTTGCAATTACAGTTTATTTTTTTCATTAACTAAATTGTATAAATTCAAATTTTTGTTTTTCTTGCTGAATTTAAATAGGAATAAAATTAGGGTAGTATGATTTTCGAAAAAGTGAGACTGAGGAATTTTTGCATAGAGTGTTTTTTCAACTTCTGAATTTCATTGGATAAACAGGAAGCCTTGTTAAAAATTAGATTATTTTTTGGTATACTGAGATTTGCAGGAATTAAAAAAAAAAAAAAATTTTCGGAATTGGCACGCGTCCCGAGGCAACCCGGGACGGGCGTCCCCGAAGGCCTCCCCTTCTATAAAATCTCAATTTTTTTCATTTTTTCCTCAAAATTCACTTCCAAAAATCCACCTCTCTCAAAAAAACTCTCTCTTTTCCTTTGGCAAACTTTTCAAATTTAAAATTTCAAATTTCCCTCCAAAATTTAAATTTTAAATTTCCTTCCAAATTCGAATTTCCCTCCAAAATTCGAATTTCCCGCCAAAAATTTCGAAATCTTTCCCTAGCCTAATTTCACCCTTTTGAATTCAAATTCACCTCCAGAATTCGAATTCGAACCTTCCTTCCTACCTAAACTCCCCAAAAGTCTCTCAAACACTTTCAAACCAAATGGCTGCCAAACGTGCTCGTACCCCATCCACTATGACAGTTACCTCAGTGACACATCCTTTTATGCTGTTTCCCTCCAGCACAGCATATCAGGAGAGATGCACTGGGTACATCGGACGCACGATTCTGACGGGCAGAACGCTGGATTGGGCAGCAGTACAGACACTGGGAGTAGAGGCTGAGATCAGACGCATACTCGATGTACTACCCTACAGTCGAGTATTCATCGTCACAGAGCCCACGTACCTGGAGCTGGTATGTGAGTTCTATGCATCCTTTGCATGCCACCAGGAGCAGATCACATTCCGCTTAGGCGGAATAGATCGGTCGATGAGCATGGCCGAGTTCGGCATCGCTTTGGGTATCTGGCAGAGAGAGGAGCTGGATACGCCCGCCTACACCACAGCAGTTCGGGACTTCACTTCTGCAGATGTCTCCACTGCTTGGGCTCAGATCTGTATGACGGGTGTTCCCTACCAGCATGGCTTTGCGAAAGCCACAGGTATCTATCCTGCTCTTCGCTACTTACATGCCATTATTGCACACACTTTGTCAGGACGACGGACGGCCCCCGGGAATGTCACCCAGATGGAGACATTCCTCTTGGCCAACATGCATATGGGATCTACAGTAGAGATGGCTCGACTTATCACAGTCATCATGCGGGGTTTTGCTACGGACACTCGGAAACAGTGTCTGGGGCTCGGGCCATTCATCACCAGGATAGCCCGCTACCTGGAGTTGGACATAGAGGGCTCGGAGCTTACTCTGGTCGCCCCAACCACTATTCCCACAGACGTTACCATCCTACGGAACATGGGAATGGTTGTCCGGGATGCGAGCGACCGCTACACACCATCCACACAGAGCAGCCAGGACAGGCTTCGGCATCAGAAGCAGCTCCACCGCATATCCATCCATCCGAGACGTTCGTGCCACGTACTGCCTTCGAACGACACATGTCGCACGGATTGGCAGAACTATCGGCACGATACAGTCGAGACATGGACCGGATCGACAGACGGCTGGCAATGATGGATGACAGGATTGACAGACGACTGGCGGTGATGGATGACAGGATCGCCATGATCACCAGTAGGATTGAGGAGTTACATCAGCAGACTGCCCGAGTAGCGGAGAACTTCGAGTTTGACTTAACAGACCTCGGTCCACTGGATGGCGACCCGCCGGGTTCTTAGTCTCTCTCTCCCCTTCTTTTCTTTCTTTTTCTTTCGTCTTTTGTTTATCTTGTTCTTTGTGTATGTCTGGGCTGTATGACTATGAATCTTTGTACAAAATTGATTTATATGACATACAGAATTGTTGCATTATTCTGTCTTTTCTTGTTTTTTATTATGTTTTATTTCTTGTCTTCAAATAAGTGTGGGGTAATTAGCTATGCATGAACACTGAGGACAGTGCCAAACTTAAGTGTGGGGTAGCAGTGCACGGTGCACTGTAGCAGTTTGAAAAAAAAAATTTTCGCATGCTTTTGCTTGTTTTCCCTGTATTTTCACACCCTTCCAAAATTTTTCAAAATTTTTCTGTCTTTCAGACTTCTAATGCAGTATGCTTGGTTAAACAAATTGCTTATGTCTATGATATGTAGGTAGTATGTTATGGTTAGTAGGAGATAGTCGATAGCTATCTTGGACTAATTGATTAGGAATAGGGAATTCCTGATAACTGAGCACAACCTTGTCTGGATTAGAGACCTCAACCAATTGCCTATCGAGACTTACTAGATAAAATTAGACCAGTTGTGGATATATTGGCAGTTAGAATGACTAGATGAGACTCTGAGCTAAAAGTGAAAAGAACTTAAGGAAGTTAATTACAATAGGGTAGTTTGCCAGCGGCCTTCGCTACTCGAGCACCACTCCTTCGGGGAACTTAAAGCCTGATGCCCTAAGGTCGTGTAGATCTGGGAGTCATCGGAGTGGGACTCGCTACATGGGTAGTTGAAGTTGACGTGTTCTAAGCAAACTCGAAATACCCTGAATCTATAAAGAAAATAACTAAGTGCTAAAACATTAAAAATCTGATCACCAAAGCTCAGAACTCAGAGTCATCTGTTGTCAGTATGTCTAGCGATAGGTCGAAGTATTATCTGGTAGCAGTTAAGATAAGAGTTCATTGTGTTGACTATCTGGTCTAGACTAGTACACACACTACACATCAGGAAGACCCTGTGACTAAGAAAAAAGTCCAACCTAGTTGTTGATTTGTTTTCTGCCTGATCATAACAAACTACTAGAGACATGTGAGACCTTGTCATAGCAACCTAACCAATCAGACCTGTGTTAAGAATTGTCTGAAGAATTTTTGGAATAAAAACATGATTAGGAATTTAAGTGACTGCACTACGGTTTAAAATCACTAACTCCATGTAGACTTTGCTTGAGGACAAGCAAAAAGCTAAGTGTGGGGTTATCTGATACGCTAAAATCGTATCACATTTTTAGCATGTTTTTATGTATGTTTTAATGTGAAATTGAGAGTAAATGGACATTAATTGTTTACTATTTACTTGATTTCACGGTTTTTATGATTTTGGAAGTGTCAGGTGAAAAGTAGACGAAAACAGCAAATTCTGGGGCAAAAACGCAATTTTTGGAAATGTTGACCCGGTCAAAGGTCCGGGACGGGCGTCCCGAACCCGGTTAAACCGCCAGGACGGGCGTCCCGAACCGGGACGGGCGTCCCGAGCCGCCAGAAGCTGTCCCACATCGAATTTTTCAGAATTTTTCACTCCGGGAAGCTGCTATAAATACCCCAGGCCTCCAGCAGTTGAATTCATCCCTCTTCACTCGATCTGAGTCATTAAGTGGTTTCCAGTGTACAATTTTCCAGTACACAACTCACTCAGAGACTCGGATCTCAGTTCTCTTTCTTATTAGTGTTTGCTTTAGTTTCTGAGAAATAGTCTCAGATCTTAGGTTTCTATAGATAGGTTCATTTCCGGTATTCATAGAATACCCGGGGTTTCATTAGGAGACCCTAAGAGAGCTCTAGGCGTTCGAAGAGTCAGTCCACAGGGCTGGGCTTAAGCTGGGTATTAAGGTAAAGCCCAGTTACTAGGCTGAGGAAGCGTCCTCCGAAGGTTCTGGTGAGCAGAGTCAGAGGAGGCAGTACAACATATACAGCAGTACACTCTGCGGCGAGACTACGTAAAGGGTGATTTCTTTATGGCATCAGTCCCCATACCCCTCTCTTATATGTTGTTATTGTTTTTCTCTAAATACTTATTATGAACATCTGATTATGATTTTTATGAATAGTTGTTTTATATGTTGAAGTTGTTATATTTTTCCGGAAATAGCCACCTGCTAAATATTCACTATGTCTGCATGTTTAATGTGCTCTTTTAAACTAAAGTTAGGGTTATAGACAATTCCTAACCACGGTCTAATCATAACCTGTTTAGTTTAACAGGCATCAATTAGTATTGGTGTCTGCCATGCTAGATAAAATAACATGTTGAACACCCTGCCTGTTAAAGTAGTCTAGGTAGGGGCCGAGCTGAGTCCGATTATGCCGGCGGCTCAGGCAAGCGGTATGATCCCCGAAGTGACATAGGGCTTTCATGGATGCCTTCGTCCCGAACCGTGAGTAGGGCCGTCATTAAGGTAGGGCGGTTTATTAGAGACCTCGGATGTGGTACGCCTTTAGACACAGAACATAGTTGCAATCCAGGCTAAGATGCATCTAAAATACTCGAATATAGGTCAATCAACATATAGGAACAGTATAACATAGAATCAGAATTTATCTTTAAAACACTTCTAGGGTTAATTAGACTTGAACCTAGTGGAGAATGGATCACCCTCTCATCAAAGTATTTGATGAAGATTGCATAACTGGATCATAAGATAAGAGTTAGGATAAGAGGCTAGTTACTACTAAGCCGTTGCCACTTCCCTGGGAGTACGATAATTAACTTAGTAAAATCGTAGATACTTTCCAATAGACTAGCTACACGATAGGTACTCTGCCTTAGATTCTGGCTGATTAAGTGACACCATAAGACTAAACGTGACAATTAGTCAATCACAGTCCTTAATTAATCATAATCGACATAGGGTAAAATAACACATATTTAGTACGTCAACCGGAATCGCATCAGTGGGACTCGCTACATGGGTAGTTGAAGTTGACGTGTTCTAAGCAGACTCAAAATACCTTGAATGATACGCGAAAATCGTATCACCTTTTTAGCATGTTTTTATGTATGAATTTGGGTGAAATCGAGGGTAATTTGATCTTAATTGTTCATTATTTACTTAATTTCACAGTTTTTATGATTTTGGAAGTGTCCGGTGAAAAGTAGACAAAAACAACAAATTTTGGGGCAAAAACGCAATTTTTGGAAATGTTGACTCGGTCAAAGGTTCAGGACGGGCGTCCCGACCAAGTCAAGGCACCGGGACGGGCGTCCAGGACCCGGGACGGGCGTCCAGGAATCGGGACGGGCGTCCCGACCTGGTCAACAGATCGGGACGGGCGTCCCGAGCTGCCAGAAGCTGTCCCACATAGAATTTTTCATAGATTTTCACTCCAGGAAGCTGCTATAAATACCCCAGGCCTCCAGCAGTTGAATTCATTCCTCTCCACTCGATCTGAGTCATTTAGTGGTGTCCAGTGTACAATTCTCTAGTACACAACTCACTCAGAGACTCGGATCTCAGTTTTCTTTCTTATTAGTGTTTTGTTTTAGTTTTTGAGAAATAGTCTCAGATCTTAGGTTTCTATAGATAGGTTCGTTTCTGGTATTCATAGAATACCCGGGATTTCGTTAGGAGATCCTAAGAGGGCTCTAGGCGTTTGAAGAGTCAGTCCACAGGGCTGGACTTAAGCTGGGTATTAAGGTAAAGCCCAGTTACTAGGCTGAGGAAGCGTCCTCCGAAGGTTTTGGTGAGCAGAGTCAGGGCGAGCAATACGACATATACAGCAGTACGCTCCGTCGGTGAGACTACGTAAAGGGTGATTTCTTTATGGCATCAGTCCCCATGTCCCTCTCTTATATGTTGTTATTGTTTTGTTCTAAATACATATTATGAATACGAGATTATGATGTTTATGAATAGTTATTTTATATGTTGACGTTATTATGTTTTTCTGGAAATAGCCACCTGCTAAATATTCACTATGTCTGCATGTTTAATGTGCTCTTTTAAACTAAAGTTAGGGTTATAGACAATTCCTAGCCACGGTCTAATCATAACATGTTTAGTTTAACATGCATCAATTAGTATTGGTGTCTGCCATGCTAGATAAAATAACATGCCGAACACCCTGCCTGTTAAAGTAGTCTAGGTAGGGGCTGAGCTGAGTCCGATTATGCCGGCGGCTAGGGCAAGCGGTATGATCCCCGAAGTGACATAGGGCTTTCATGGATGCCTTCGTCCCGAACCGTGAGTAGGGCCGTCATTACGGTAGGGCGGTTTATTAGAGACCTCGGATGTGGTACGCCTTTAGACACAGAACATAGCTGCAATCCAGGCTAAGATATATCTAAAATACTCGAATATAGGTCAAACGACATATAGGAACAGTATAACATAGAATCAGGACTCATCTATAAAACACTTCTAGGATTAATTAGACTTAAACCTAGTGGAGAATGAATCGCCCTCTCATCAAAGTATTTGATGAAGATTGCATAACTGGATTATAAGATAGGAGTTAGGATAAAAGGCTAGTTACTACTAAGCCGTTGCCACTTCCCTGGGAGTACGATATTTATTTAATAAAATCGTAGATACTTTCCAACAGACTAGCTACACGATAGGTACTCTGCCTTAGGTTCTGGCTGATTAAGTGACACCATAGAGACTAAATGTGACAATTAGTCAATCACAGTCCTTAATTATTCATAATCAACATAGGGTAAAATAACACCTATTTAGCACATCGGTCGGAAACCCATCAGATTTTTGGCGCCGTTGCCGGGGAAATGTGTTAATGAATTTAGGATTCCTGATCAAAATTCTAGAGGCTTATGATAGGTAACGGTAGTAACCTAGACTTTAAACCCAACACTTGTCTTATACCAGTTAGACAATCAATTTCCGAAATATAGGGTTATCATAACTAATTAATTCTAGATGTTATATGGAATTAAGACATTTAGGATAATCAAATTTTAGAAAATTATTCTAAAACCATATTGAGGGAATTTAATCGCTTTTCGAAATAAGAATTTTTTTTTAAAAAAATCTAAAAATCCAAAAAAAATTGTACTTTTTCTTGTTTAATGGTAAGTTATTCTCTTTTCCCTATCTTTTGTATTTTCTCCTTGTGAGTAGTTGTTTTGTTTTGTTTTCTCTTCCTTCCAAGTTTGTAAATTTTCACTTTCCCTATAACCTCACTAAGCACTTTGCTCAGGCTAAAACGTGTTCTTCTCTATAGTTGCATGACTCGATCTTCAGAAGCTAACCTTGAAACACCAGTTGAAAATCCTGAACGAATAATTCGCACAGCTAATAGGCGAAGAACATAAATGGTTGCTGAAAGACCTACCCTAGAATCCTACATCCAGCCACAGACTATCCCAGTCTCATCTGCCATCCGAATCCCTGGGAACCCTCGCTATGATCTTAAACCTAATGTGATCCAGCTGATTATAAATCTAGTTCAGTTTGGAGGAACTGCAGCCGAAAATCCGCTGGAACACCTATCTGATTTCTCTTCTCTCTGCGGAGGCCTCAAGGGAGATCATACTGCAGAAATAACTAAACTCAACCTTTTTCCCTACTCACTTAGGGACAGAGCTAAGAGATGGTTGACCCAGCTACCTACTAACTCCATCACCTCTTGGGACGAGTTAAGCAAAGCCTTCCTAGAAGAGTACTATTCTGCAGCAAGAGTCCTAGAATATCGAAGGGCTCTGTCTAGTTTCACTCAAGCTGCTGATGAGATAGTGATCGAAGCTTGGGATAGATTCAAAGAACTACTCAGGCTCTGCCCCCAACATGGACTTACCGAGGCATTGCTGATTCAGCAATTTTACGGGGGTATGTCAGACATGGGTAAGCAAATTCTTGATGGACTCAATCCCCAGAGCGGTTTCAATGGAATGAGTGATGTAGATGCTAGAAACGCTCTGGAGAGACTCTACAGGAACAGCAAGAATTGGCGCACAAGTGGCCGAGCTAAGAAGCAACCAGTAAATGCGGTCGTTGCCTCCACTGATGATCAATTTGAGGCACTGAAGGCCAGCATTACTAATCAGCTAATGCTTTCCAACAAGGGAAAAGCATTCAGTCAGTATACCAAGTCTGCGAATTTTGCCAAGGACCACATTTCAGTGGGGATTGTTATGGTAATGGGATATTAACTATCCCAGAAGATATGGAACAAGTGGACGCAGTGAATTCTGCTCCTATAGGAAATACCTACAATCCCACTTGGAAGAACCATCCGGGATTTAGCTGGAGAAACAATCCCGGGACTACTAACTTTCAGAAAAGAGTACCTCAG
Organism: Asclepias syriaca; assembly: GCA_027405835.1. Lineage (NCBI taxonomy): Eukaryota > Viridiplantae > Streptophyta > Magnoliopsida > Gentianales > Apocynaceae > Asclepias > Asclepias syriaca. Next base: position 19,663,834 of record CM049926.1, on the reverse strand, counting down.
CAACTGCCATATCCGCAAAACCAGCAAGTCGCTCTGCCTGCACCAAGGAACTACATCGTTCCAGCTGACCCCATGCAAGAATTCAGAGACATGCTGAAGAGCATTTCCGACTCCAACAAGGAAATGATAGAGTCCAACAGAAAGATTCAGGAAGCTCACGCAGAAATCCAGCAGAACGAGAATAGACAGAAGCAGACCGAGCAAACAATCAGAAACACACAAGCTGCTATACAAACTTTAGAGAGGCAAATGGGTCAGCTATCCACCCATTTCTCTCACAGGTCCCAGGGAACGCTACCAAGCAACACTGAGACCAACCCTCAAACTGAATGCAAGACCATCACTCTAAGATCTGGTAAAATTCTATCTCCATCTCCACCCAAACCATCTGACCCTCCTATTCTTGTGCAGGAACCAGAAGAAGGCTCCAAGGACCCAACGCCGACGGATGTCGAGATCGAAGTAGCAAGGAAAGGGAAGACGGAGTTTATTCCTGAGTACCGGCCAAAAGTACCTTACCCTGCCAGACTTATGCACAATAAAGATAAGGAGCAATTTGAAAAGTTTCTTAGGAATTTTAGTCAGATTCATGTTAATTTACCTTTACTTGATGTTATTTCTGAAATGCCAAAGTATGCTAAGTTTTTAAAAGAAGTTGTTAGTAATAAAAGAAAATTTGACATGGACAAGGTGGTTCTTAATGAAGAATGTTCGGCGGTCCTGTTGAATAAACTACCGTCTAAACAGAAAGATCCTGGTTGTTTTACCTTGCCATGTACAATTGGAAATATTACTAACATGCATGCATTAGCAGACTTAGGAGCTAGTATTAATCTTATGCCATCTAGTTTATTTGATAAATTAGGATTGCATGATTTGAAAATGACTAGGATGTGCATACAACTTGCAGACAGGACAGTCAAAATCCCCAAGGGAATAATTGAAGATCTCTTAGTAAAGGTCGGAAAATTTGTATTTCCTGTGGATTTCGTTGTCATGGACATGAATGGGGAAGGAGGAGTGCCCCTGATCCTAGGTCGACCATTTCTGGCTACCTCAAAAGCATTAATAGACGTCAGTAATGGTCAAATCAAGTTAAGGGTAGGAAATGATGACATCACTTTTGATCTAAATGAGACCCTTAGGTATCCCATGCATTTAGATGATACTTGTTTTTGTGTGGATGCCATGGAACACTTGATTGCAATTAACGTGACAGACCTATGCTCAAACTATCAAGTTCTAAGTGAGGACTCCCTAGAATTAGAGGAACCTGAACTTAGCTCTTCTGAAAATGAAATTACTTTTGATAGTTTCACTGAGATAGGTGATGATGAGATGAAGAAAGAACAAACCTCGTTTGAAGATCCACCAGATTTGGAACTGAAGGAACTACCCACTCATCTGTGCTACGAATTCCTAGATAACCACAAGAAACTTCCCATTATTCTTGCAGCTGCTCTGACTGCAGAACAAAGGAAGCTGACTGTGGACATGTGCAGAAAGCATAGAAGAGCCTTTGCCTACAAAATTGCAGATATCCCAGGTATTAATCCAAGCTTTTGTTCACATAAGATTCTTCTAGAAAATGAGTATAAGCCATGTGTTCAACCTCAAAGGAGGTTGAATCCTAATGTGTGTGATGTTGTTAAGAAAGAAATCATTAAACTGTTAGATGCATGACTTATCTACCCTATCTCAGATAGTGAGTGGGTAAGCCCGGTGCAGGTAGTACCTAAGAAAGGCGGTATAACAGTTGTTAGGAATGAGCATCGTGTATGCATAGACTATAGAAAACTAAATACGGCCACACGAAAAGATCACTTTCCCCTTCCTTTTATTGACCAAATGTTAGAAAGATTATCTGGACACATGTTTTATTGCTTTCTTGATGGGTTTTCTGGTTATTTTCAAATTCCTATCTCCCCTGAGGACCAACATAAAACTACATTCACATGCCCTTTTGGAACATTTGCATATAGAAGGATGCCTTTTGGTTTGTGTAATGCACCTGCTACATTTCAACGTTGTATGACCGCTATCTTTGAGGACATGTTAAGAAAATCTATGGAAGTATTTATGGATGACTTTTCTGTTTTTGGTAATTCATTTGAGGTTTGTCTAAAGAACTTGGAGTTAATGTTGAAACGCTGTATAAAATCTAACCTGGTTTTAAATTGGGAAAAATGCCACTTCATGGTAAAAGAGGGAATTGTTTTAGGACATAAGATATCACACCTAGGTATGGAAGTAGATAAGGCAAAAATTGAAGTTATTTCGAAACTACCTCCTCCCAAAAATGTGAGAGTCGTTAGGAGTTTTTTGGGACACGCTGGCTTTTATCGTAGGTTTATAAAAGATTTTTCATCAATAGCCAGGCCGTTGACCAATTTACTCGGAAAAGATGTTTCATTTGTCTTCGATGAGAAATGTCTAAAAGCTTTTAATAGACTTAAGGAACTCTTAACTACTGCACCCATCATGACGTCACTAGACTGGAGTCTACCTTTTGAGCTTATGTGTGATGCTAGTGACTATGCGGTAGGAGTAGTTTTAGGACAAAGACATGATAAGAAATTCCATGTAATATATTATGGTAGTAAAACCTTAACTGATGCTCAGGAAAATTACACTACGACGGAACAGGAATTATTAGCAGTAGTATATGCATTTGATAAGATTCGATCTTATCTAGTCCTGTCTAAAACTATAGTTTATACTGATCACTCGGCACTAAAATATTTGTTCAATAAAACCGATGCAAAACCAAGATTGATTAGATGGGTTTTATTGCTTCAAGAATTTGACATAGAAATTCGGGATAAGAAAGGGGAGGAAAACTTAGCCGCATACCATTTGTCTAGGTTAGAAAATCTGACCCTAGAAGCCATTGATGAGACAATCATATCTGATAAATTTCCGGATGAGAATCTATGTGCATTATCGGCTATTTTCTCACCCCCTTGGTTTGTAGATATAGCAAATTACTTGGCAGCCCGGACTCTCCCTAGTGATATCACTGCTCAACAAAGAAGAAAATTCTTTGCTGACCTAAAATATTACTATTGGGAAGATCCTTTTCTATTTCGAATATGTGCAGATCAGATGATCAGAAGATGTGTATCTCAAGAAGAAGGTTTCCAAATTCTGGAACATTGTCACTGCGGACCAACAGGCGATCACTTAGCTGCAGCTAATACCGCCCGAAAAGTATTAGAAGCAAGCTTTTACTGGCCTACCATATTCAAAGACGCCACAACATTTACAAGATCGTGCGATGCTTGTCAGAAAGCGGGAACCATATCTTCTCGAGATAATCTACCCCAACAGGCAATTCAAAGTGTAGAAATATTTGACATGTGGGGTATAGATTTCATGGGTCCGTTTCCTTCCTCTTTTGGTATGAAATACATCTTAGTAGCCGTAGAATATTTTTCAAAATGGCCTGAGGCACAGGCCCTACCTACTAATGATGCTAGAGTCGTATGTAAATTCCTTAAGTAGATTTTCGCCAGGTTTGGATGTCCAAAAGCCCTAATCAGTGATCGAGGTACGCACTTCTGCAACTCTCAATTGCAGAAGATACTTCAGCAATACGGAATTCAGCATCGCATTTCCACAGCCTACCATCCTCAAACCAACGGGCAGGCTGAGGTAACCAATAGGGGAATAAAGAGAATCCTAGAAAAGACCGTGGGTGTTAACCGTAAGGATTGGGCCAATAAACTAGAGGATGCATTATGGGCCTTCCGTACAGCATACAAGACCACTACGGGGTTCTCACCCTATCGACTAGTCTACGGAAAAGCATGCCACCTTCCGGTTGAACTTGAGCATAGAGCTTATTGGGCAGCGCAAAAATGCAATCTCGACGATAATTTAGCTAAGGAACACCGGATTCTACAACTCAACGAATTGGATGAGTGGAGGCTCAAAGCCTATGAGAACTCACATCAGTTCAAAATGACAAGTAAACTCCGGCATGACAGACGACTCAGAGCCCAGAAAAATTTTGAACCGGGAGACAAGGTATTGTTGTACAACTCACGTTTCAAATTCTTCCCAGGAAAGCTGCGTAGCTGTTGGTCAGGACCGTTCACGATCACAGAAGTATCACCTTTCGGAGCATGTGACATCATGGATTCTGACGGTATTATTCAAAAAGTAAACGGACAACGCCTGAAGATTTACAAAGAGCCGTTTGACTCGTCCGAGCAGATTATGGACTTCACAAACTAAGGGAGTATCTCTTTCATTTTATTTCTTGTTTTGTTATTTCTAGATTCCATCTTACCCGTAGTTAGTTGAATAAGTGTGGGGTAAGAATCTTTGTGCTTTATTTCTTGTTTTCAAATAAGTGTGGGGTAATTAAATATGCATGACCACTGAGGACAGTGCCAGACTTAAGTGTTGGGGTAGCAGTGCACGGTGCACTGTAGCAGTTTTTGTATGCTTTTGCTTGTTTTTCCCCGTATTTTCACACCTCCAAAATTTTTTCAAAATATTTTCCGTCCTTCAGACTTCTAAATGTAGTATGCTTGGTTAAACAATTGCTTATGTCTATGATATGTAGGTAGTATGTTATGGTTAGTAGGAGATAATTGATAGCTATCTTGGACTAATTGATTAGGAATAGGGAATTCCTGATAACTGAGCACAACTTTGTCTGGATTAGAGACCTCAACCAATTACCTGTTCGAGACTTAACTAGATAAAATTAGACCAGTTGTGGATATATTGGCAGTTAGAATGACTAGATGAGACTCTGAGCTAAAAGTGAAAAGAAACAAAAGGAAGTTAATCAAATAAGGGTAGTTTGCCAGCGGCCTTCGCTACTCGAGCACCACTCCTTCAGGGAATTTAAAGCCTGATGCCCTAAGGTCGTGTAGATCTGGGAGTCATCGGAGTGGGACTCGCTACATGGGTAGTTGAAGTTGACGTGTTCTAAGCAGACTCAAAATACCCTGAATCTATAAAATAACTAAATGCTAAAACATTAAAAATCTGATCACCAAAGCTCAGAACTCAAAAAGTTGTCTGTTGTTAATATGTCTAGCGATAGGTCGAAGTGTTATCTGGTAGTAGTTAAGACAAGAGTACATTGTGTTGACTATCTGGTCTGGACTAGTACACACACTACACATCAGGAAGACCCTGTGACTAAGAAAAAAGTCCAACCTAGTTGTTGATTTATTTTCTGCCTGATCATAACAAGCTACTAGAGACATTTGAGACCTTGTCATAGCAACCTAACCAGACAGACCTGTATTAAGACTTGTCTGAAGAATTTTTGGAATAAAAACATGACTAGGAATTTAAGTAACTTCAGGTAGACTTTGCTTGAGGACAAGCAAAAAGCTAAGTGTGGGGTTATCTGATACGCGAAAATTGTATCACCTTTTTAGCATGTTTTTATGTATGAATTTGGGTGAAATTGAGGATAATTTGATCTTAATTGTTCATTATTTACTTAATTTCACAGTTTTTATGATTTTGGAAGTGTCAGGTGAAAAGTAGACGAAAACAGCAAATTTTGGAGTAAAAACACAATTTTTGGAAATGTTGACTCGGTTAAAGGTTCAGGACAGGCGTCCCAACCTGGTCAACAGATCGGGACGGGCGTCCTGAGCCGCCAGAAGCTGTCCCACATCGAAGTTTTCAGATATTTTCACTCCAGGAAGCTGCTATAAATACCCCAGGCCTCCAGCAGTTGAATTCATTCCTCTCCACTCGATCTGAGTGATTTAGTGGTGTCCAGTGTACAATTTTCTAGTACACAACTCACTTAGAGACTCAGATCTCAGTTTTCTTTCTTATTAGTGTTTTGTTTTAGTTTCTGAGAAATAGTCTCAGATATTAGGTTTCTATAGATAGGTTCGTTTATGGTATTCATAGAATACCCAGTATTTCGTTAGGAGATCCTAAGAGGGCTCTAGGCGTTCGAAGAGTCAGTCCACAGGGCTGGGCTTAAGCTGGGTATTAAGGTAAAGCCCAGTTACTAGGCTGAGGAAGCATCCTTCGAAGGTTCTGGTGAGCAGAGTCAGGGCGAGCAATACGACATATACAGCAGTACGCTCCGTCGGCGAGACTACGTAAAGGGTGATTTCTTTATGGCATCAGTCCCCATGTCCCTCTCTTATATGTTGTTATTGTTTTGTTCTAAATACATATTATGAATACGAGATTATGATGTTTATGAATAGTTATTTTATATGTTGACGTTATTATGTTTTTCTGGAAATAGCCACCTGCTAAATATTCACTATGTCTGCATGTTTAATGTGCTCTTTTAAACTAAAGTTAGGGTTATAGACAATTCCTAACCACTGTCTAATCATAACTTGTTTAGTTTAACAGGCATCAATTAGTATTGGTGTCTGCCATGCTAGATAAAATAACATGCTGAACACCCTGCCTGTTAAAGTAGTCTAGGTAGGGGCCGAGCTGAGTCCGATTATGCCGGTTGCTAGGGCAAGTGGTATGATCCCCGAAGTGACATAGGGCTTTCATGGATGCCTTCGTCCCGAACCGTGAGTAGGGCCATCATTAAGGTAGGGCGGTTTATTAGAGACCTCGGATATGGTACGCCTTTAGACACAGAACATAGTTGCAATCCAGGCTAAGATATATCTAAAATACTCGAATATAGGTCAAACAACATATAGGAACAGTATAACATAGAATCAGGACTCATCTATAAAACACTTCTAGGATTAATTAGACTGAAACCTAGTGGAGAATGAATCACCCTCTCATCAAAGTATTTGATGAAGATTGCATAACTGGATTATAAGATAGGAGTTAGGATAAAAGGCTAGTTACTACTAAGCCGTTGCCACTTCCCTGGGAGTACGATATTTATTTAATAAAATCGTAGATACTTTCCAACAGACTAGCTACACGATAGGTACTCTGCCTTAGGTTCTGGCTGATTAAGTGACACCATAGAGACTAAATGTGACAATTAGTCAATCACAGTCCTTAATTATTCATAATCAACATAGGGTAAAATAACACCTATTTAGCACATCGGTCAGAAACCCATCACTGAATCTATAAAGAAAAAAATCAATAAGTGCTAAATAATTAAAAATCTGATCACCAAGGCTCAGAACTCAGAAGGTTGTTTGTTGTCAGTATGTCTAGCGACGGGTCGAAATATTATTTGGTAGTAGTTAAGACAAGAGTATATTGTGTTGACTATCTGGTCTAGACTAGTACACACACTACACATCAGGAAGACCTTGTGACTAAGAGAAGAGTTCAACCTAGTTGTTAAAGTTGTCAACTGCTTGACTATAACAATCTACTAGAGACATTTGAGACCTTGTAATAGCAACCCAACCAGTCAGACTTGTGTTAAGAATTGTCTGAATAATTTTTGGAATAAGAACCTGACTAGAAAATCTAAGTGACTGCACAATGATTTAGAATCACTAACTTCAGTTAGACTTTGCTTGAGGACAAGCAAAAAGATAAGTGTGGGGTTATCTAATATGCATAAATCATATCACATTTTTAGCATGTTTTTAGGCATGATTTAGGATGAAATTGAGGGTAAATCAGTCTTAATTATTTATTATTAACTCAATTTCACAATTTTCATGATTTTGGAAGTGTCAGGTGAAAAGTAGAAGAAAATGGCAAATTTCGGGGCAAAATGCAAATTTTCAGAAGTTCGGACTTCGGGGAGGGCGTCCAGGACTCAGGACAGGCGTCCTGACCTGGTCAACAGTTCAGGACGGGCGTCCCAATCCAGGACGGGCATCCTGAGCAGAAATTCCAAGTCCCACATCGAAGTTTTGATGAAAAATCACCCCAGGAAGCTGCTATAAATACCTCAGGCCTTCCTTAGTTGAATTCATCCCTCTCCACTCGATCTGAGTCATTCAGTGACTTCCAGTGTACAATTCTCTAGTACACAAATCACTCAGAGACTCAGATTTCAGTATAAGTTTTCTTTCTTTCCTTTTAGTGTTTTGTTTTTCTTAGTTTCTGAGAATTAGTCTCAGATCTTAGCCTTTGATAGATAGGTTCGTTTCTAGTATTCATAGAATACCCGAGATTTCGTTAGGAGATCCTAAGAGGGCTCTAGGCGTTCGAAGAGTCAGTCCACAGAGCTGGGCTTAAGCTGGGTATTAAGGTAAAGCCCAGTTACTAGGCTGAGGAAGCGTCCTCCGAAGGTTCTGGCGAGCAGAGTCGAGTCAAGCAATACGACACATACAGCAGTACACTCCATCGGCGAGACTAAGTAAAGGGTGATTTCTTTATGGCATCAGTCCCCCTGTCCCTCTCTTATATGTTGTTATTGTGGTTGTCCAAAGAATAATTTTGAATACTGGATTATGATTTCTATGAATATTTGTTATATATGTTGAAGTTGTTATGTTTTTCCAGAAATAGCCACCTGCTTAATATTCATTATGTCTGCATGTCTAATGTAGTTTCTTTTAAACTAAAATTAGGGTTATAGACAATTCCTAACCACGGTCTATTCATAACCTGTTTAGTTTAACAGGCATCAATTAGTATTGGTGTTTGCCATACTAGATAAAATAACCTACGGAACACCCTGTTTGTTAGAGTAGTCTAGGTAGGCTGAGTAGAGCATTATCTCGGCGGTTATGGGCCAGCGGCGTGATCCCCGAAGTGACATAGGGCTTTCATAGCTGTCTTTTGTTCGAACCGTGAGTAGGGTCGTTTACCTTAGCGATGGGGCGGTAGCATAGAGACTCAGATGTGGTACACCTTTAGATTTAGAACATAGTTGCATTCCAGGCTAAGATATATCTAAAACACTCGAAGATAGGTTAATCAACATATAAGAACAGTATAACATAGAATCAGGACTTTATCTATAAATCACTTTTAGGTTTAATTAGACTTAAACCTAGTGGAGAATGGATCACCCTCTCATCAAAACTATTGATGAAGATTGTATAACTGGATCATAAGATAATAGTTAGGATAAAAGGCTAGCTACTGCTAAGCCGTTACCACTTCCCTGGGAGTACGATATTTATTCAATAAAATCGTAGATACTTTCCAACAGACTAGCTACACGATAGGTAGTATGCCTTAGGTTCTGACTGATTAAGTGACACCATAGAGACTAAATGTGACAATTAGTCAATCTCAGTCCTTAATTACTCATAATCAACATAGGGTAAAATAACACCTATTTAGCATATCAGTCAGAAATGCATCACTACATAATAGGTACTCTGCCTTAGGTTCTGATTGATTAAGTGACAACAATTAATGCTAAAGTGACAGTTAGTAAGACTCAGTACTTAATTACTCGTAATCGACATAGGTAAATAAAAGCCTATCTTTTAGCATACCAATAGAAACGCATTAGATTTTTGGCACCGTTTCTGGAGAAAAATATCATAAAATTTTAGGATTCCTAATCAAAATTTTAGAGGCTTATGATATGTAGCTGTAGTAATTTATATCTTAGACAAACATTCATTTTATTCTAGTTAGACAATCAGTTTCCTGGAATATAGGGTTATCATAACTAATTAATTTTAGAAATTATCTAAAATTAAGACATTTAGGATAATCAAATTTTAGAAAATAATTCTAAAACCATACTAAGGAAATCAAATTTAAAAACAAAATAGAAAAATAGAAAAATAGAAAAACAAAATAATTTCTTTTCTTTTCTTTATACATTTTATTCTTTTAATTTCTGAAAAATATTATTTTCCAGAAATTAATCTAATAAATTATTCATGTTTACTATTTTCCTGTTTGTTTGTTATTTTTATTATTTATTTAATTTCGAAAAAAAGTATGGAAGTGAGGAGAAAAATATTTTCTTCTGAATTGTCAAATTTTGGCTTAGGTTTTAATTGGGAAGAAATTCCATTTCAAAATTTTCTTAAGGTCATGCTGGCTTTATTGGACGAGTTATGAAATGATTTTTCCTTAATAGCCAGACCTTTGAATATTCTATTGAGAAAGGATGTTCCTTTTTTATGATAAATGCATGACATCTTTTAACAACCAAAAGGAATTACTGCACCCATTATAACATCACCTGATTGGAATTTGTTTGTTAAATTGATATGTGATGTAAGTAAAGATGCAGTGAGAATTGTTTAGGAAAAAGGCATGATTAGAAATTTTATGTTATATACTATGCAAGTAAAACCTTTAATGATGCCCAGTAGAACTATACCACTACTGAAAATGGATTACTAGTTGTTGTATATGCTGATTGATAAAATCATATCATACCTAGTTTCATCTAAAACAATAGTACATGATGCGTTCCGATTGGTGTGCTAAAAGATAGAGTTTATTTACCTATGTCGATTATGAGTAATTAAGGTCTGAGTCTTACTAACTGTCACTTTAGCATTCAATTGTTGTCACTTAATCAATCAGAACCTAAGGCAGAGTACCTATCGTGTAGCTAGTCTGTTGGAAAGTATCTACGATTTTATTAAGTTAAATATCGTACTCCCAGGGAAGTGGCAACGGCTTAGTAGTAACTAGCCTTTTATCCTAACTCCTATCTTATGATCCAGTTATGCAATCTTCATCAATAACTTTGATGAGAGGGTGATCCATTCTCCACTATGTTTAAGTCTAATTAATCCCAAAAGTGTTTTATAGATGAGTCCTGATTCTATGTTATACTGTTCCTATATGTTGATTGACCTATATTCGAGTATTTTAGACATGTCTTGGCCTGGATTGCAACTATGTTCTGTGTCTAAAGGCTACCACATCTGAGTTTCTATGCTACCGCCCCATCGTTAAGGGTAACGGCCCTACTCACGGCTCGGACTAAAGTCAGCAATGAACGGTACCCTATGTCACTTCGGTATCATGCTGCTCGTCTCATAACCGCCGGCATAACACTCTACTCAGCCTACCTAGACTACTTTCAACCAACAGGGTGTTCCGCAGATTATTTTATCTAGTATGGCAGACACCAATACTAATTGATGCCTGTTAAACTAAACAGGTTATGAATAGACCGTGGTTAGGAATTGTCTATAACCCTAATTTTAGTTTAAAAGAACGGCAATAGACATGCAGACATAATGAATATTTAAGCAGGTGGCCATTTCCGGAAAATTATAACAACTTCAGCATATAAAATAGATATTCATAAGAATCGTAATCTGATATTCAAATTAATATTTAGATAAAACAATTCGTAAACATACAGAACCTCGTCTAGGGGACCCACAGTCATAAAGTAATCACCACTCTATGCAGGTCCAGCCGGCGCTGCAGCTCCTGTATGCTCCTGACTGCTCGATCCTACTCTGCTCGACAGAGCCTTCGGAGAACGCTCCTCAGACCTAGTAGCAATTGCTTACCTTACATCCCGGGCTTAAGCAAATTGCCCTAATCTGACTAAGAACACGCACCCTATCTCTCTCTTAGGATCTCCTAACGAAATCCCGGTATTCTATGAATACCAAAAACGAACCTATCTATCGAGGCCTAAGATCTGAGACTATTTCTCAGAAACTAAGAAAACGAAAAACTAAAGAAAGAAAGAAAACTGAAACTGAAACCCGAGTCTCTCAGTGACTTGTGTACTCGAGAATTGTACACTGGAAGTCTCTGAATGACTCAGATCGAGTGGAGAGGAATGAATTCAACTGCTGGAGGCCTAGGGTATTTATAGCAGCTTCCAGGAGTGAAAATCTCTGAAAAATTCGATGTGGGACAGCTTCTGGCGGTTCGGGACGCCCGTCCCGGTTCGGGACGCCCGTCCTGGTTCGTTGACCAGGTTCGGGACGCCCGTCCCGGGTCAGGACGCCCGTCCTGGAGGTTTGACTGGGTCGGGACGCCCGTCCCGGGTTCGGGACGCCCGTCCCGGGTTCGGGACGCCCGTCCCGGACCTTTGACCGGGTCAATATTTCCAAAAATTGCGTTTTTGCCCCAGAATTTGCTATTTTCGTCTACTTTTCACCTGACACTTCCAAAATCATAAAAATTGTGAAATTGAGTAAATAACAATCAATTAAGATCAATTTATCCTCAATTTCATCCTAATTCATACATAAAAACATGCTAAAAAGGGTATACGATTTGTGCACATCAAATAACCCCACACTTAGCTTTTTGCTTGTCCTCAAGCAAAGTCTACCTGAAGTTAGTGATACTAAATCATATGTGCAGTCACTTAAATTTCCTAGTCATGTTTTTATTCCAAAAATTCTTCAGACAATTCTTAACACAGGTCTGACTGGTTAGGTTGCTATGACAAGGTCTCAAATGTCTCTAGTAGATTGTTAGGATTGAGCAGAAAACAATTTAACAACTAGGTTGAACTCTTCTCTTAGTCATAAGGTCTTCCTGATGTGTAGTGTGTGTACTAGTCCAGACCAGATAATCAACACAATGTACTCTTGTCTTAACTATTACCAGATAACACTTCGACCTGTCGCTAGACATACTGACAACAGATAACTTTCTGAGCTCTGAGCTTTGGTGATCAGATTCTATTATTTAGCATTTATTGATTTTTTTCGTTTATAGATTAAGGGTATTTTGAGTTTGCTTAGAACACGTCAACTTCAACTACCCATGTAGCGAGTCCCACTCCGATGACTCCCAGATCTACACGACCTTAGGGCATCAGGCTTTAAGTTCCCCGAAGGATTGGTGCTCGAGTAGCGAAGGCCGCTGGCAAACTACCCTATTTAATTAGCTCATTCACTTTTTTTTTTCTTTTCTTTTCACTTTTAGCTCAGAGTCCCATCTAGTCAATCTAATTGTCAATGCATCCACAACTGGTCTAATTTTATCTAGTTAAGTTTTGAAAAGGTAATTGGTTGAGGTCTCTAATCTGGACTAGGTTGTGCTCATTTATCAGGGATTCCCTACTCCTAATCAATAAGTTCAAAATAGTCATCAATTGTTTCCTACTAACCATAACATCCTACCTACATATCATAGACATAAGCAATTGTTTAACCGATCATACTGCATTTAGAAGTCTGAAAGACGGAAAAATTTTGAAAAATTTTGGAAGGGTGTGAAAATACGGGGAAAACAAGCAAAATCATGCAAAAATTTTCTCAAACTACTACAGTGCACTGTGCACTGCTACCCCACACTTAAGTCTGACACTGTCCTCAGTGTTCATGCATATCTAGACTACCCCACACTTATTTGAAAACAAGAAACAAAAACAGAAAAGATTCTTACCCCACACTTATTTGACTAATTCAGGGTAAGAAAGAAAATAAAACAAGAAGGATAATAGAAATAGCAAAACAGAACACAAAACAAAGAAAACAAAAGTAAAGGATCATGAGGATTAGAAAAACTCCCTTCATGTCGCGAGCAGAAGGGTCTTCTCTGATCTGTCAATTGGCTCTTCACCTTAGCCATGTGCTATTGTTGAGGTGTTCTTGACTCTGCAAGCTCTAGATATTGGAACGGATGACGCCAACTCCGATCCTTCATTGTCGAGCTCTAGGTAGTGGCATATCCATTTGATGAATGACTCAAGCCCCAAGGACTGTTTCCTCGAATCATCTACAAAGTTTCTCGTAATCGTAGCAACGTGTCCAGAAGGATCGTGTCTAGGAATGAGACTTCTTTGGATTGGTGTGCCTACCTGCCAATGTTAGTAAAGGTATTGCATGCAAGTTTCGAATGGAAGAAAAGATACCTGAAGTTTTGGCGAAGCTGTGGTGGTAGGGGGCTCCAGTTGTGTAGATCTGGGCCCAAGTATTTGAGACTTCCTCGGGGAAGTTTCTCACAGCTGATTGGTATGCAGGGGATACAAGCTCCTCCATTGCTATGCTCCTGATACAACATCAAATTCTTCTATATCCCTTCGACCGTTCGATACTACTTGGTAGATTACTTGCTTGCACTGGTCTGGCTTTAATTGTTGCCAGTATCTCATCTGTTTATTCTGCGAGTGTGGGTTTTGCTGTGGTGGTGTCTTCTGAAAGTTTCCAGCTTCCGAATTACTCCTCAGCTAAATCCCGTATGATTCCTCTAGTTGGGATTGTATGCGTTTCCCATTGGAGCAGCATTCTGCAGTAACCTACTCCTACCTCTTTTGGAATGGTCAGTCATTCCCATAGCAATCCCTGCTAAAGTGTGGTACTTAGCAGACTTCACAAATTAGATACATAGACTGAGCCTTTCTTCCTAAGACGTTGGCATTCTGAATCTGAAAAACAACTTCTCATAGAATCTTGCTGGGGTAGGCGATCTCTAGAAAGGGTGTTACCAAGCATCGCAGGGCTGTATCAGAGATACAAAATCTTTGAATATGGTGGGTCAACAAGATTCTGCTTCCAACACTTTCCGGACAGTGTGATAGCAGTTAATTGGTCTCCCATAGATTCCTGCAATGCTTCAGAATCATGTGGCCTTCGCCTTCCGAGATACATCTTCTGATCAACTGATCTGCAAAAATTTGAAATAGAAGAGAAACTGCCCAGTAATATTTCAAATCAGCAAATAATTTCTTCTTTTGCTGATAAGTCATATCACTTGGAACTTATTCAGTGACTAGATAATTTGCAATAAATCACAGATGAGAATTATTATACATAGCAAACAATGCAAACAAGTTTTCATCCAGAAATTTATCAGTATTACACTAGCCTCTAACTCGGGGTTTTCTAATCTAGACCAATGGTTTGCTTTCTAGATTTTCAACCCTTTTTCTTATCCCTTTATTCTATATCAAGTTCAAGTAACAATAAAACTTAACTTAATCAAGGATGATTCAACATTAGTTTTATTGAACACAGATATCTTGGAGTGATCAGTGTCACCTATTGTTTCTAGACAAGACTAGATAAGATTGGAATTTATCATGCATGAACTTTCTTATCATCTTTCTAAAACAATTCTTACTACATCATTACATCACATATTCATTCAAAAAGCAGATTTCAATCAGGTGATGTCATAATGGGTGCAATAATTCCTTTTGGTTTAAAAGTTCTCATGCAATCATCAAACAAAAGGAACATCCTTTCTCATTAGAATACTCAGAGGTCTGTCTATTAAAGAAAATTTTATTTCATGATTCTGTCTAATAGACTAAGCATGACCTAAGAAAATTCCACAATGATATTTCTTCCAGATTAAAACCTTAGCCAAAATTTGACAACTCAGAAAAATATTCTATTCTCATTTCCATTATTTTTTTTTTTCGAAATTAAATAAAGGAAAAAAAAACATGAAAAAGAGCAACTAAGAAAACAAAAAACAAGAGATAGGGAAAAGGAACAACTCACCGTTGAGCAAGAAAGATACATTCTTTTTGGGATTTTAAATTTTTAACATTTTTTTTTCTTTTTATGTTTAATTTAGAAAGCAGGTAAATTTCCTTAATATGGTTTTAGAATAATTTTCTAAAATTTGATTATCCTAAGTGTCTTAATTCCAGATAACATCTAAAATTAATTAGTTATGATAATCCTATATTTCGGAAATTGATTGTCTAACTGGTATAACATAAGTGTTGGGTCTAAAGTCTAGGTTACTACCGTTACCTATCATAAGTATCTAGAATTTTGATCGGTGTCTAGAATTTTGATCAGGAGTCCTAAATTCATTATGATATTTCCCCGGCAACGGCGCCAAAAATCTGATGCGTTCCGATTGGTGTGCTAAAAGATAGAGTTTATTTACCTATGTCGATTATGAGTAATTAAGGTCTGAGTCTTACTAACTGTCACTTTAGCATTCAATTGTTGTCACTTAATCAATCAGAACCTAAGGCAGAGTACCTATCGTGTAGCTAGTCTGTTGGAAAGTATCTACGATTTTATTAAGTTAAATATCGTACTCCCAGGGAAGTGGCAACGGCTTAGTAGTAACTAGCCTTTTATCCTAACTCCTATCTTATGATCCAGTTATGCAATCTTCATCAATAACTTTGATGAGAGGGTGATCCATTCTCCACTATGTTTAAGTCTAATTAATCCCAAAAGTGTTTTATAGATGAGTCCTGATTCTATGTTATACTGTTCCTATATGTTGATTGACCTATATTCGAGTATTTTAGACATGTCTTGGCCTGGATTGCAACTATGTTCTGTGTCTAAAGGCTACCACATCTGAGTTTCTATGCTACCGCCCCATCGTTAAGGGTAACGGCCCTACTCACGGCTCGGACTAAAGTCAGCAATGAACGGTACCCTATGTCACTTCGGTATCATGCTGCTCGTCTCATAACCGCCGGCATAACACTCTACTCAGCCTACCTAGACTACTTTCAACCAACAGGGTGTTCCGCAGATTATTTTATCTAGTATGGCAGACACCAATACTAATTGATGCCTGTTAAACTAAACAGGTTATGAATAGACCGTGGTTAGGAATTGTCTATAACCCTAATTTTAGTTTAAAAGAACGGCAATAGACATGCAGACATAATGAATATTTAAGCAGGTGGCCATTTCCGGAAAATTATAACAACTTCAGCATATAAAATAGATATTCATAAGAATCGTAATCTGATATTCAAATTAATATTTAGATAAAACAATTCGTAAACATACAGAACCTCGTCTAGGGGACCCACAGTCATAAAGTAATCACCACTCTATGCAGGTCCAGCCGGCGCTGCAGCTCCTGTATGCTCCTGACTGCTCGATCCTACTCTGCTCGACAGAGCCTTCGGAGAACGCTCCTCAGACCTAGTAGCAATTGCTTTACCTTACATCCCGGGCTTAAGCAAATTGCCCTAATCTGACTAAGAACACGCACCCTATCTCTCTCTTAGGATCTCCTAACGAAATCCCGGTATTCTATGAATACCAAAAACGAACCTATCTATCGAGGCCTAAGATCTGAGACTATTTCTCAGAAACTAAGAAAACGAAAAACTAAAGAAAGAAAGAAAACTGAAACTGAAACCCGAGTCTCTCAGTGACTTGTGTACTCGAGAATTGTACACTGGAAGTCTCTGAATGACTCAGATCGAGTGGAGAGGAATGAATTCAACTGCTGGAGGCCTAGGGTATTTATAGCAGCTTCCAGGAGTGAAAATCTCTGAAAAATTCGATGTGGGACAGCTTCTGGCGGTTCGGGACGCCCGTCCCGGTTCGGGACGCCCGTCCTGGTTCGTTGACCAGGTTCGGGACGCCCGTCCCGGGTCAGGACGCCCGTCCTGGAGGTTTGACTGGGTCGGGACGCCCGTCCCGGGTTCGGGACGCCCGTCCCGGACCTTTGACCGGGTCAATATTTCCAAAAATTGCGTTTTTGCCCCAGAATTTGCTATTTTCGTCTACTTTTCACCTGACACTTCCAAAATCATAAAAATTGTGAAATTGAGTAAATAACAATCAATTAAGATCAATTTATCCTCAATTTCATCCTAATTCATACATAAAAACATGCTAAAAAGGGTATACGATTTGTGCACATCAGTACACACTGATTGCTCTGAGATATGTGTTCAATAAGACTGTTGATGAACCAAGATTGATTAGTTGAGTTTTATTATTACCAGAATTTGATATAGAAATAAGGGAAAAAGAAAAGGGCATGAATATCTAGAAAGTAAACCATTGATCTAGATTAGAAAACCTGAGTTAGAGGCTATTGATGAGACAGTGATATGCATAAATCATATCACATTTTTTGGCATGTTTTTAGGCATGATTTAGGGTGAAAGTGAGGGTAAATCGATCTTAATTGTTCGTTATTAACTCAGTTTCATAGTTTTTATGATTTTGGAAGTGTCAGGTGAAAAGTGGAAGAAAATGGCAAATTTTGGGGCAAATACGCAATTTTTCAAAAGTTCGGACTTTGGGGAGGGCGTCCAGGACCCGGGACGGGCGTCCCGAACCAAAATTCAGAATCCCACATCGAAATTTTGAGAGAAAATCACTCTAGAAAGCTGCTATAAATACCACAGGCCTTCCTCAGTTGAAATCATCCCTCTCCACTTGATCTGAGTCATTCAGTGACTTCCAGTGTACAATTCTCTAGTACACAAATCACTCAGAGACTCAGATTTCAGTATAAGTTTTCTTTCTTTCCTTTTAGTGTTTCGTTTTTCTTAATTTCTGAGAATTAGTCTCAGATCTTAGGGTTCGATAGATAGGTTCGTTTCTGGTATTCATAGAATACCCGAGATTTCGTTAGGAGATCCTAAGAGGGCTTGATGGGTTTCCGACCGATGTGCTAAATATGTGTTATTTTACCCTATGTTGATTATGAATAATTAAGGACTGTGATTGACTAATTGTCACATTTAGTCTCTATGGTGTCACTTAATCAGCCAGAACTTAAGGCAGAGTACCTATCGTGTAGCTAGTCTGTTGGAAAGTATCTACGATTTTATTAAATAAATATCGTACTCCTAGGGAAGTGGCAACGACTTAGTAGTAACTAGCCTTTTATCCTAACTCCTATCTTATAATCCAGTTATGCAATCTTCATCAAATACTTTGATGAGAGGGTGATTCATTCTCCACTAGGTTTCAGTCTAATTAATCCTAGAAGTGTTTTATAGATGAGTCATGATTCTATGTTATACTGTTCCTATATGTTGTTTGACCTATATTCGAGTATTTTAGATATATCTTAGCCTGGATTGCAACTATGTTCTGTGTCTAAAGGCGTACCACATCCGAGGTCTCTAATAAACCGCCCTACCTTAATGACGGCCCTACTCACGGTTCAGGACGAAGGCATCCATGAAAGCCCTATGTCACTTTGGGGATCATACCGCTTGCCCTAGCCGCCGGCATAATCGGACTCAGCTCGGCCCCTACCTAAACTACTTTAACAGGCAGGGTGTTCAACATGTTATTTTATCTAGCATGGTAGACACCAATACTAATTGATGCCTGTTAAACTAAACAGGTTATGATTAGACCGTGGTTAGGAATTGTCTATAACCCTAACTTTAGTTTAAAAGAGCACATTAAACATGCAGACATAGTGAATATTTAGCAGGTGGCTATTTCCGGAAAAACATAATAACGTCAACATATAAAACAACTATTCATAAACATCGTAATCTCGTATTCATAATATGTATTTAGAACAAAACAATAACAACATATAAGAGAGGGACATGGGGACTGATGCCATAAAGAAATCACCCTTTACGTAGTCTCGCCGACGGAGCGTACTGCTGTATATGTCGTATTGCTCGCCCTGACTCTGCTCACCAGAACCTTCGGAGGACGCTTCCTCAGCCTAGTAACTGGGCTTTACCTTAATACCCAGCTTAAGCCCAGCCCTGTGGACTGACTCTTCGAACGCCTAGAGCCCTCTTAGGATCTCCTAACGAAATCCCGGGTATTCTATGAATACCAGAAACGAACCTATCTATAGAAACCTAAGATCTGAGACTATTTCTCAAAAACTAAAACAAAACAC
The DNA here is from genome assembly GCA_027405835.1 of Asclepias syriaca. Taxonomy (NCBI): domain Eukaryota; kingdom Viridiplantae; phylum Streptophyta; class Magnoliopsida; order Gentianales; family Apocynaceae; genus Asclepias; species Asclepias syriaca. Next base: position 19,644,478 of record CM049926.1, on the reverse strand, counting down.
TAATAAGAAAGAAAACTGAGATCCGAGTCTCTGAGTGAGTTGTGTACTAGAGAATTGTACACTGGACGCCACTAAATGACTCAAATCGAGTGGAGAGGAATGAATTCAACTGCTGGAGGCCTGGGGTATTTATAGCAGCTTCCTAGAGTGAAAATCTTTGAAAAATTCGATGTGGGACAGCTTCTGGCGGCTCGGGTCGCCCGTCCCGATCTGTTGACCAGGTCGGGACACCCGTCCCGGGTCCTGGACGCCCGTCCCGGGTTCGGGACGCCCGTCCTGAACCTTTGACCGAGTCAACATTTCCAAAAATTGCGTTTTTGCCCCAAAATTTGCTGTTTTCGTCTACTTTTCACCTGACACTTCCAAAATCATAAAAAATGTGAAATTAAGTGAATAATGAACAATCAAGATCAAATTACCCTCGATTTCACCCAAATTCATACATAAAAAACATGCTAAAAAGGTGATACAATTTTCGCGTATCAAATAACCCCACACTTAGCTTTTTGCTTGTCCTCAAGCAAAGTCTACCTGAAGTTACTTAAATTCCTAGTCATGTTTTTATTCCAAAAATTCTTCAGACAAGTCTTAACACAAGTCTGACTGGTTAGGTTGCTATGACAAGGTCTTAGATGTTTTTAGTAGCTTGTTATGTTCAGGCGGAAAACAAATCAACAACTAGTTTGGACCTTTTTCTTAGTCAGAGGGTCTTCCTGATGTGTAGTGTGTGTACTAGTCCATACCAGATGGTCAACACAATGTACTCTTGTCTTAACTATTACCAGATAACACTTCGACCTATCGCTAGACATATTAACAACAGATAACTTTTTGAGTTCTGAGCTTTGGTGATCAGATTTTTAATGTTTTAGCATTTAGTTATTTTCTTTATAGATTCAGGGTATTTTGAGTCTGCTTAGAACACGTCAACTTCAACTACCCATGTAGCGAGTCCCACTCCGATGACTCCCAGATCTACACGACCTTAGGGCATCAGGCTTTAAATTCCCCGAAGGAGTGGTGCTCGAGTAGCGAAGGCCGCTGGCAAACTACCCTTATTTGATTAACTTCTTTTAATTTCTTTTCACTTCTAGCTCAGAGTCTCATCTAGTCATCTAACTGCCAATATCCACAACTGTCTAATTTTATCTAGTTAAGTCTCGAACAGGTAATTGGTTGAGGTCTCTATCCAGACAAGTTGTGCTCAGTTATCAGGAATTCCCTATTCCTAATCAATTAGTCCAAGATAGCTATCAATTATCTCCTACTAACCATAACATACTACCTACATATCATAGACATAAGCAATTGTTTAACCAAGCATACTGCATTTAGAAGTCTGAAAGACGGAAAAATTTTGAAAAATTTTGGAAGGTGTGAAAATACGGGGAAAACAAGCAAAAGCATACAAACTGCTACAGTGCACCGTGCACTGCTACCCCACACACTTAAGTCTGGCACTGTCCTCAGTGTTCATGCATATCTAATTACCCCACACTTATTTGAAAACAAGAAATAAAACAAAGATTCTTACCCCACACTTATTCAACTAACTACGGGTAAGATGGAATCTAGAAATAACAAAACAAGAAATAAAATGAAAGATACTCCCTTAGTCTGTGAAGTCCACAATCTGCTCGGACGAGTCAAACGGCTCTTTGTAAATCTTCAGGCGTTGTCCGTTTACTTTTTGAATAATGCCGTCAGAATCCATGATGTCACATGCTCCGAAAGGTGATACTTCCGTGATCGTGAACGGTCCTGACCAACAGCTACGCAGCTTTCCTGGGAAGAATTTGAAACGTGAGTTGTACAACAATACCTTGTCTCCCGGTTCAAAATTTTTCTGGGCTCTGAGTCGTCTGTCATGCCGGAGTTTACTTGTCATTTTGAACTGATGTGAGTTCTCATAGGCTTTGAGCCTCCACTCATCCAATTCGTTGAGTTGTAGAATCCGGTGTTCCTTAGCTAAATTATCGTCGAGATTGCATTTTTACTGCCCAATAAGCTCTATGCTCAAGTTCAACCGGAAGGTGGCATGCTTTTCCGTAGACTAGTCGATAGGGTGAGAACCCCGTAGTGGTCTTGTATGCTGTACGGAAGGCCCATAATGCATCCTCCAGTTTATTGGCCCAATCCTTACGGTTAACACCCACGGTCTTTTCTAGGATTCTCTTTATTCCCCTATTGGTTACCTCAGCCTGCCCGTTGGTTTGAGGATGGTAGGCTGTGGAAATGCGATGCTGAATTCCGTATTGCTGAGTATCTTCTGCAATTGAGAGTTGCAGAAGTGCGTACCTCGATCACTGATTAGGGCTTTTGGACATCCAAACCTGGCGAAAATCTGCTTAAGGAATTTACATACGGCTCTAGCATCATTAGTAGGTAGGGCCTGTGCCTCAGGCCATTTTGAAAAATATTCTACGGCTACTAAGATGTACTTCATACCAAAAGAGGAAGGAAACGGACCCATGAAATCTATACCCCACATGTCAAATATTTCTACACTTTGAATTGCCTGTTGGGGTAGATTATCTCGAGAAGATATGGTTCCCGCTTTCTGACAGGCATCGCACGATCCTGTAAATGCTGCGGCGTCTTTGAATATGGTAGGCCAGTAAAAGCCTGCTTCTAATACTTTTCGGGCGGTATTAGCTGCAGCTAAGTGACCGCCTGTTGGTCCGCAGTGACAATGTTCCAGAATTTGGAAACCTTCTTCTTGAGATACACATCTTCTGATCATCTGATCTGCACATATTCGAAATAGAAAAGGATCTTCCCAATAGTAATATTTCAGGTCAGCAAAGAATTTTCTTCTTTGTTGAGCAGTGATATCACTAGGGAGAGTCCGGGCTGCCAAGTAATTTGCTATATCTGCAAACCAAGGGGGTGAGAAAATAGCATAATGCACATAGATTCTCATCCGGAAATTTATCAGATATGATTGTCTCATCAATGGCTTCTAGGGTCGGATTTTCTAACCTAGACAAATGGTCTGCGGCTAAGTTTTCTGCCCCTTTCTTATCCCGAATTTCTATGTCAAATTCTTGAAGCAATAAAACCCATCTAATCAATCTTGGTTTTGCGTCGGTTTTATTGAACAAGTATTTTAGTGCCGAGTGATCAGTATAAACTATAGTTTTAGACAGGACTAGATAAGATCGAAACTTATCAAATGCATATACTACTGCTAATAATTCCTTTTCCGTCGTAGTGTAATTTTCCTGAGCATCAGTTAAGGTTTTACTAGCATAATATATTACATGAATTTCTTATCATGTCTTTGTCCTAAAACTACTCCTACTGCATAGTCACTAGCATCACACATAAGCTCAAAAGGTAGACTCCAGTCTGGTGACGTCATGATGGGTGCAGTAGTTAAGAGTTCCTTAAGTCTATTAAAAGCTTTTAGACATTTCTCATCGAAGACAAATGGAACATCTTTTCCGAGTAAATTGGTCAACGGCCTGGCTATTGATGAAAAATCTTTTATAAACCTACGATAAAAGCCAGCGTGTCCCAAAAAACTCCTAACGGCTCTCACATTTTTGGGAGGAGGTAGTTTTGAAATAACTTCAATTTTTGCCTTATCTACTTCCATACCTAGGTGTGATATCTTATGTCCTAAAACAATTCCCTCTTTTACCATGAAGTGGCATTTTTCCCAATTTAAAACCAGGTTAGATTTTATACAACGTTTCAACATTAACTCCAAGTTCTTTAGACAAACCTCAAATGAATTACCAAAAACAGAAAAGTCATCCATAAATACTTCCATAGATTTTCCTAACATGTCCTCAAAGATAGCAGTCATACAACGTTGAAATGTAGCAGGTGCATTACACAAACCAAAAGGCATCCTTCTATATGCAAATGTTCCAAAAGGGCATGTGAATGTAGTTTTATGCTGGTCCTCAGGGAGAAGGAATTTGAAAATAACCAGAAAACCCATCAAGAAAGCAATAAAACATGTGTCCAGATAATCTTTCTAACATTTGGTCAATAAAAGGAAGGGGAAAGTGATCTTTTCGTGTGGCCGTATTTAGTTTTCTATAGTCTATGCATACACGATGACCAGTTACAGTTCTTGTAGGGATTAGTTCATTATGCTCATTCCTAACAACTGTTATACCGCCTTTCTTAGGTACTACCTCACCGGGCTTACCCACTCACTATCTGAGATAGGGTAGATAAGTCCTGCATCTAACAGTTTAATGACTTCTTTCTTAACAACATCACACACATTAGGATTCAACCTCCTTTGAGGTTGCACACATGGCTTATACTCATTTTCTAGAAGAATCTTATGCGAACAAAAGCTTGGATTAATACCTGGGATATCTGCAATTTTGTAGGCAAAGGCTCTTCTATGCTTTCTGCACATGTCCACAGTCAGCTTCCTTTGTTCTGCAGTCAGATCAGCTGCAAGAATAATGGGAAGTTTCTTGTTGTCATCTAGGAATTCGTAGCACAGATGAGTGGGTAGTTCCTTCAGTTCCAAGTCTGGTGGATCTTCAAACGAGGTTCGTTCTTTCTTCATCTCATCATCACCTATCTCAGTGAAACTATCAGAAGTAATTTCATTTTCAGAAGAGCTAAGTTCAGGTTCCTCTAATTCTAGGGAGTCCTCACTTAGAACTTGATAGTTTGAGCATAGGTCTGTCACGTTAATTGCAATCAAGTGTTCCATGGCATCCACACAAAAACAAGTATCATCTAAATGCATGGGATACCTAAGGGTCTCATTTAGATCAAAAGTGATGTCATCATTTCCTACCCTTAACTTGATTTGACCATTACTGACGTCTATTAATGCTTTTGAGGTAGCTAGAAATGGTCGACCTAGGATCAGGGGCACTCCTCCTTCCCCATTCATGTCCATGACAACGAAATCCACAGGAAATACAAATTTTCCGACCTTTACTAAGAGGTCTTCAATTATTCCCTTGGGGATTTTGACTGTCCTGTCTGCAAGTTGTATGCACATCCTAGTCGTTTTCAAATCATGCAATCCTAATTTATCAAATAAACTAGATGGCATAAGATTAATACTAGCTCCTAAGTCTGCTAATGCATGCATGTTAGTAATATTTCCAATTGTACATGGCAAGGTAAAACAACCAGGATCTTTCTGTTTAGACGGTAGTTTATTCAACAGACCGCCGAACATTCTTCATTAAGAACCACCTTGTCCATGTCAAATTTTCTTTTATTACTAACAACTTCTTTTAAAACTTAGCATACTTTGGCATTTCAGAAATAACATCAAGTAAAGGTAAATTAACATGAATCTGACTAAAATTCCTAAGAAACTTTTCAAATTGCTCCTTATCTTTATTGTGCATAAGTCTGGCAGGGTAAGGTACTTTTGGCCGGTACTCAGGAATAAACTCCGTCTTCCCTTTCCTTGCTACTTCGATCTCGACATCCGTCGGCGTTGGGTCCTTGGAGCCTTCTTCTGGTTCCTGCACAAGAATAGGAGGGTCAGATGGTTTGGGTGGAGATGGAGATAGAATTTTACCAGATCTTAGAGTGATGGTCTTGCATTCAGTTTGAGGGTTGGTCTCAGTGTTGCTTGGTAGCGTTCCCTGGGACCTGTGAGAGAAATGGGTGGATAGCTGACCCATTTGCCTCTCTAAAGTTTGTATAGCAGCTTGTGTGTTTCTGATTGTTTGCTCGGTCTGCTTCTGTCTATTCTCGTTCTGCTGGATTCTTTCTGCGTGAGCTTCCTGAATCTTTCTGTTGGACTCTATCATTTCCTTGTTGGAGTCGGAAATGCTCTTCAGCATGTCTCTGAATTCTTGCATGGGGTCAGCTGGAACGATGTAGTTCCTTGGTGCAGGCAGAGCGACTTGCTGGTTCTGCGGATATGGCAGTTGCTGAGGTACTCTTTTCTGAAAGTTAGTAGTCCCGGGATTGTTTCTCCAGCTAAATCCCGGATGGTTCTTCCAAGTGGGATTGTAGGTATTTCCTATAGGAGCAGAATTCACTGCGTCCACTTGTTCCATATCTTCTGGGATAGTTAATATCCCATTACCATAACAATCCCCACTGAAATGTGGTCCTTGGCAAAATTCGCAGACTTGGTATACTGACTGAATGCTTTTCCCTTGTTGGAAAGCATTCAGCTGATTAGTAATGCTGGCCTTCAGTGCCTCAAATTGATCATCAGTGGAGGCAACGACCGCATTTACTGGTTGCTTCTTAGCTCGGCCACTTGTGCGCCAATTCTTGCTGTTCCTGTAGAGTCTCTCCAGAGCGTTTCTAGCATCTACATCACTCATTCCATTGAAACCGCTCTGGGGATTGAGTCCATCAAGAATTTGCTTACCCATGTCTGACATACCCCCGTAAAATTGCTGAATCAGCAATGCCTCGGTAAGTCCATGTTGGGGGCAGAGCCTGAGTAGTTCTTTGAATCTATCCCAAGCTTCGATCACTATCTCATCAGCAGCTTGAGTGAAACTAGACAGAGCCCTTCGATATTCTAGGACTCTTGCTGCAGAGTAGTACTCTTCTAGGAAGGCTTTGCTTAACTCGTCCCAAGAGGTGATGGAGTTAGTAGGTAGCTGGGCCAACCATCTCTTAGCTCTGTCCCTAAGTGAGTAGGGAAAAAGGTTGAGTTTTGTTATTTCTGCAGTATGATCTCCCTTGAGGCCTTCGCAGAGAGAAGAGAAATCAGATAGGTGTTCCAGCGGATTTTCGGCTGCAGTTCCTCCAAACTGAACTCGATTTATAATCAGCTGGATCACATTAGGTTTAAGATCATAGCGAGGGTTCCTAGGGATTCGGATGGCAGATGAGACTGGGATAGTCTATGGCTGGATGTAGGATTCTAGGGTAGGTCTTTCAGCAGCCATTTCTGTTCTTCGCCTATTAGTTGTGCGAATGATTCGTTCAGGATTTTCAACTGGTGTTTCAAGGTTAGCTTCTGAAGATCGAGTCATGCAACTACAGAGAAGAACACGTTTTAGCCTGAGCAAACTGGTTAGTGAGGTTACAGGGAAAGTGAAAATTTACAAACTTGGAAGGAAGAGAAAACAAAACAAAACAACTACTCACAAGGAGAAAATACAAAAGATATGGAAAAGAGAATAACTTACCATTAAACAAGAAAAAGTACAATTGTTTTTTGGATTTTTAGATTTTTTTTAAAAAAAATTTCTTATTTCGAAAAGCGATTAAATTCCCTCAATATGGTTTTAGAATAATTTTCTAAAATTTGATTATCCTAAATGTCTTAATTCCAGATAACATCTAGAATTAATTAGTTATTATAACCCTATATTTCGGAAATTAATTGTCTAACTGGTATAAGACAAGTGTTGGGTCTAAAGTCTAGGTTACTACCGTTACCTATCATAAGCCTCTAGAATTTTGATCAGGAATCCTAAATTCATTATGGCATCTCCCCGACAACGGCGCCAAAAATCTGATGGGTTTCCGACCGATGTGCTAAATAGGTGTTATTTTACCCTATGTTGATTATGAATAATTAAGGACTGTGATTGACTAATTGTCACATTTAGTCACTATGGTGTCACTTAATCAGCCAGAACCTAAGGCAGAGTACCTATCGTGTAGCTAGTCTGTTGGAAAGTATCTACGATTTTATTAAATAAATATCGTACTCCCAGGGAAGTGGCAACGACTTAGTAGTAACTAGCCTTTTATCCTAACTCCTATCTTATAATCCAGTTATGCAATCTTCATCAAATACTTTGATGAGAGGGTGATTCATTCTCCACTAGGTTTCAGTCTAATTAATCCTAGAAGTGTTTTATAGATGAGTCCTGATTCTATGTTATACTGTTCCTATATGTTGTTTGACCTATATTCGAGTATTTTAGATATATCTTAGTCTGGATTGCAACTATGTTCTGTGTCTAAAGGCGTACCACATCCGAGGTCTCTAATAAACCGCCCTACCTTAATGACGGCCCTACTCACGGTTCGGGACGAAGGCATCCATGAAAGCCCTATGTCACTTCGGGGATCATACCGCTTGCCCTAGCCGTCGGCATAATCGGACTCAACTCGGCCCCTACCTAGACTACTTTAATAGGCAGGGTGTTCAACATGTTATTTTATCTAGCATGGCAGACACAAATACTAATTGATGCCTGTTAAACTAAACAGGTTATGATTAGACCGTGGTTAGGAATTGTCTATAACCCTAACTTTAGTTTAAAAGAGCACATTAAACATGCAGACATAGTGAATATTTAGCAGGTGGCTATTTCCGGAAAAACATAATAACGTCAACATATAAAACAACTATTCATAAACATCGTAATCTCGTATTCATAATATGTATTTAGAACAAAACAATAACAACATATAAGAGAGGGGCATGGGGACTGATGCCATAAAGAAATCACCCTTTACGTAGTCTCGCCGACGGAGCGTACTGCTGTATATGTCGTATTGCTCGCCCTGACTCTGCTCACCAGAACCTTTGGAGGACGCTTCCTCAGCCTAGTAACTGGGCTTTACCTTAATACCTAGCTTAATCCCAGCCCTGTGGACTGCCTCTTCGAACGCCTAGAGCCCTCTTAGGATCTCCTAACGAAATCCCGGGTATTCTATGAATACCAGAAACGAACCTATCTATAGAAACCTAAGATCTGAGACTATTTCTCAAAAACTAAAACAAAACACTAATAAGAAAGAAAACTGATATCCGAGTCTCTGAGTGAGTTGTGTACTAGAGAATTGTACACTGGACACCACTAAATGACTCAGATCGAGTGGAGAGGAATGAATTCAACTGCTGGAGGCCTGGGGTATTTATAGTAGCTTCCTGGAGTGAAAATCTCTGAAAATTTCGATGTGGGATAGCTTTTGGCGGCTCGGGACGACCGTCCCGATCTGTTGACCAGGTCAGGACGCCCGTCCCAGTGCCTTAACTTGGTCGGGACGCCCGTCCTGAACCTTTGACCGAGTCAACATTTCCAAAAATTGCGTTTTTACCCCAAAATTTGCTGTTTTCGTCTACGTTTCACCTGACACTTCCAAAATCATAAAAATTGTGAAATTAAGTGAATAATGAACAATCAATATCAAATTACCCTCGATTTCACCCAAATTCATACATAAAACATGCTAAAAAGGTGATACGATTTTCGCGTATCAGAGCTCTAGGCGTTCGAAGAGTCAGTCCACAGAGTTGGGCTTAAGCTGGGTATTAAGGTAAAGCCCAGTTACTAGGCTGAGGAAGCATCCTCCGAAGGTTCTGGCGAGCAGAGTCGGGTCAAGCAATACGACATATACAGCAGTACGCTCCATCGGCGAGACTAAGTAAAGGGTGATTTCTTTATGGCATCAGTCCCCCTGTCCCTCTCTTATATGTTGTTATTGTGGTTGTCCAAAGAATAATTTTGAATACTGGATTATGATTTCTATGAATATTTGTTATATATGTTGAAGTTGTTATGTTTTTTCAGAAATAGCCACCTGCTTAATATTCATTATGTCTGCATGTCTAATGTAGTTTCTTTTAAACTAAATGTAGGGTTATAGACAATTCCTAACCACGTCTATTCATAACCTGTTTAGTTTAACAGGCATCAATTAGTATTGGTGTCTGCCATACTAGATAAAATAACCTGCGGAACACCCTATTTGTTAGAGTAATCTAGGTAGGCTAAGTAGAGCATTTATGCCGGTGTTAAGGGCCAGCAGCGTGATCCCCTAATCTTGAAACGTGAGTAGGGCCGTTTACCTTGGCGATGGGGCGGTTTATTAGAGACTCAGATGTGGTACACCTTTAGACTCAGAACATAGTTGCAATCCAGGCTAAGATATATCTAAAACACTCGAAGATAGGTCAATCAACATGTAGGAACAGTAAAACATGGAATCAGGACTTTTGTCTATAAACACTTTTAGGCTTAATTACACTTAAACCTAGTGGAGAATGGATCACCCTCTCATCAAAGTTATTGATGACCATTGCATAACTGGTGATGGGTTTCCAGCCGATATGCTAAATAGGTGTTATTTTACCCTATGTTGATTATGAGTAATTAAGGACTGAGATTGACTAATTGTCACATTTAGTCTCTATGGTGTCACTTAATCAGCCAAAACCTAAGGCAGAGTACCTATTGTGTAGCTAGTCTGTTGGAAAGTATCTACGTTTTATTAAATTATAGTACTCCCAGGGAAGTGGTAACGGCTTAGTAGTAACTAGCCTTTTATCCTAACTCTTATCTTATGATCTAGTTATGCAATCTTCATCAATAACTTTGATGAGACGGTGGTCCATTCTCCACTATGTTTAAGTCTAATTAAGCCTAAAAGTGTTTATAGACAAAGTTCTGATTCTATGTTATACTGTTCCTATATATTGATTGACCTATCTTCGAGTGTTTTAGATATATCTTAGCCTGGAATGCATCTATGTTCTGAGTCTAAAGGTGTACCACATCTGAGTCTCTATGCTACCGCCCCATCGTTAAGGTAAACGGCCCTACTCACAGTTCGAACTAAAGTCAGCTATGAAAGCCCTATGTCACTTCGGGAATCACACCGCTGGCCCATAACCGCCGGCATAACACTCTACTCAGCCTACCTAGACTACTCTAACAGACAGGGTGTTCTGCAGGTTATTTTATCTAGTATGGCAGACACCAATACTAATTAATGCATGTTAAACTAAACAGGTTATGAATAGACCGTGGTTAGGAATTGTCTGTAACTCTAATTTTAGTTTAAAAGAAACTACATTAGACATGCAGACATAATGAATATTTAAGCAGGTGGCCATTTCCGGAAAAACATAATAACTTCAACATATATAACAACTATTCATAACAATCAAAATCCAGTATTCATAATTGCTATTTGGACAAACATAATAACAAAATATAAGAGAGGGACAGGGGGACCGATGCCATAAAGAAATCACCCTTTACGAAGTCTCGCCGATGGAGCGTACTGTTGTATATGTCGAATTGCTTGACCCGACTCTGCTCGCCAGAACCTTCAAAGGATGCTTCTTCAGCCTAGTAACTGGGCTTTACCTTAATACCCAGTTTAAGCCCAGCCTTGTGGACTGACTCTTCGAACGCCTAGAGCCCTCTTAGGATCTCAAACGAAATCCCTGGTATTCTATGAATACCAGAAACGAACCTATCTATCGAACCTTAGGATCTAAGACTATTTCTCAGAAACTAAGAAAAACAAAACACAAAATGGAAAGAAAGAAAACTTATACTGAAATCTGAGTCTCCGAGTGAGTTGTGTACTCGAGAATTGTAAACTGGAAACCACTGAATAACTCAGATCGAATGGAGAGGGATGAATTCAACTGAGGAAGGCCTAGGGTATTTATAGTAGCTTTCTGGAGTGATTTTCTCTCAAATATTCGATGTGGGACTTGAATTTCTGGTTCGGGACGCCCATCCCGGTCTGTTGACCAGGTCAGGACGGTCGTCCAGAGTCCTGGACGCCCGTCTCGACCTGTTGACCAGGTCAGGACGCCCGTCCTGAACCGGGACGCCCTCCCCGAAGTCTGAACTTCTGAAAATTTGCATTTTTCCCCCGAAATTTGCCATTTTCTTCCACTTTTCACCCTACACTTCCAAAATCATAAAAACTATGAAATTGAGTTAATAATGAACAATTAAGACCAATTTACCCTCAATTTCACCCTAAATCATGCCTAAAAACAAGCTAAAAATGTGATATGATTTATGCATATCATATAACCCCACACTTAGCTTTTTGCTTGTCCTCAAGCAAAGTCTACTTGAAGTTAGTGATTTTAAATCATAGTGCAGTCACTTAAATTTCTAGTCATGTTTTTATTCCAAAATTTTATTCAGACAATTCTTAACACATGTCTGACTGGTCAGGTTGCTATGACAAGGTCTCAAATGTCTCTAGCAGATTGTTATAGTCAAGCAGAAAACAACTTAACAACTAGGTTGAACTCCTTTCTTAGTCACAAGGTCTTCCTGATGTGTAGTGTGTGTACTAGTCTAGACCAGATAGTCAACACAATATACTCTTGTCTTAACTATTGCCAGATAACACTTCGACCCATCGCTAGACATACTGACAAACAAACAACATTCTGAGTTCTGAGCCTTGGTGATCAGATTTTTTAATGATTTAGCATTTATTGATTTTTTTTCTTTATTGATTCAGGGTATTTTGAGTCTGCTTAGAACACGTCAACTTCAACTACCCATGTAGCGAGTCCCACTCCGATGACTCCCAGACCTACACGACCTTAGGGCATCAGGCTTTAAGTTCCCCGAAAAAGTGGTGCTCGAGTAGCGAAGGCCGCTGGCAAACTACCCTTATTTGATTAACTTTCTTTTGTTTCTTTTCACTTTTAGCTCAGAGTCTCATCTAGTTATTCTGATTGTCAAAACATCCATAACTGGTCTTAATTTTATCTAGTTAAGTATCGAAAAGGTAATTGGCTGAGATTTCTAATCCAGACTAAGTTGTGCTCAGTTATCAGGAATTCCCTATTTCTAATCAATTAGTTCAAAATAGTTCTCAATTGTCTCCTACTAACCATAACATTCTACCTACATATCATAGACATCAGCAATTGTTCACCAATCTTACTGCATTTAGAATTCTGAAAGAGTGAAAATTTTTGAAAAATTTTGGAAAACTTTTTGGAAGGGTGTGAAAATATGGGAAAAACAAGTAAAATCATGCAAAAATTTTCAAACCACTACAGTGCACTGTGCACTGCTACCCCACACTTAAGTCTGACATTGTCCTCAGTGTTCATGCATTTCTAATCTACCCCACACTTATTTGAAAACAAGAAACAAAACAGAAAAAATTCTTACCCCACACTTACTTGAAGAACTATGGGTAAGCAATAACAGGGATAACAAGATATAAAAGAAACAATGCTGTTATGTCATATCAATCAATGTTATACAGAGATTCATATTTCATACAGCCCAGACATGATCACACACATAGAATGAAAAAAACCAAAGGAAAAGAAAAGGAAAGAAGAACTAAGAACCCGGCTCGCCGTCATTAGGTGGACCGAAGGCTGCCGGAAAGTGGACCTTGGAGTTTTCCACCAGGTGGGAGGCATGCTGATGAATCTCATCGATCATGCTGGTGTTCATAGAGACTCTGTCCTCTATCAACGTCATCCGTCTCTCGATCCTATCCATATCTCGGCTATATCAGGCTGAGAGTTCTGCCAATCCGTGCGACATGTGTCGTTCGAAGGCAATGCGTGGAACAAACGTCTCGGACGGAGGTATGTGTGCTGGAACTGCTCCTGGTGCCGATGCTTGTCCTGGCTGCTCCGTGTTGATGGAGTAGGGCCCATTCGCATCCCGTACGACCATTCCCATGTTCCGTAGGATGGTGAGATCTGTAGGAGTGGTGGTCGGGGCAATTTGGGTTAACTCCGAGCCCTCGATGTCCAACTCCAGGTAGTGGGCTATCCTGGTGATGAATGGCCCGAACCCCAGACATTGTTTCCGAGTGTCCGTAGTGAAACCCCGCATGATGACCGTGATAAGTCGAGCCATCTCTACTGTGGATCCCATGTGCATGTTGGCCAAGAGGAATGTCTCCATTTGGGTGACATTCCCGGGGGCCGTCCGTCGTCCTGACAAAGTGTGTGCAATAATAGCATGCAAGTATCGAAGAGCAGGATAGATACCTGTGGCTTTCGCAAAGCCATGCTGGTATGGGACACCCGTCATACAGATCTGAGCCCATGCAGTGGAGACATCTGCAGACGTGAAGTCTCGAACTGTCATGGTGTAGGCGGGCGTATCCATCTCGTCTCTCTGCCAGATACCCAGGGCAATGCCAAACTCGGCCATGCTCATCGACCGATCTATTCCGCCTAAGCGGAATGTGATCTGCTCCTGATGGTACGTAAATGACGCATAGAACTCACATACCAACTCTAGGTATGTTGGTTCAGTGACGATGAATACTCGACTGTAGGGTAGTACGTCGAGCATGCGTCTGACTTCCTGCTCCATGTCTAGCGTCTGTACTGCTGCCCAGTCAAGTGTTCTGCCCGTCAGTATGGTGCGTCCGATGTATCCGTGACATCTCTCCTGGTATGCTGGGTGTTGCAATTCCGGTTGACGTGCTAAATAGGTGTTATTTTACCCTATGTTGATTATGAATAATTAAGGACTGTGATTGACTAATTGTCACATTTAGTCTCTATGATGTCACTGAATCAGCCAGAACCTAAGGCAGAGTACCTATCGTGTAGCTAGTCTGTTGGAAAGTATCTACGATTTTATTAAGTTAAATATCGTACTCCTAGGGAAGTGGCAACGACTTAGTAGTAACTAGCCTTTTAATCCTAACTCTTATCTTATGATCCAATTATGCAATCTTCATCAATAACTTTGATGAGAGGGTGATTCATTCTCCACTAGGTTTAAGTCTAACTAAACCTGAAAGTGTTTTATAGACGAGATCCTGATTCTATGTTATACTGTCACTATACGTTGATTGACCTATATTCGAGTATTTTAGACATGTCTTGGCCTGGATTGCAACTATGTTATGTGTCTAAAGGCTACCACATCTGAGTTTCTACGCTACTGCCACATCGTTAAGGGTAACGGCCCTACTCACGGCTCGGACTAAAGTCAGCAATGAACGGTACCCTATGTCACTTTGGTATCATGCTGCTCATCTCATAACCGCCGGCATAACACTCTACTCAGCCTACCTAGACTACTTTCAACCAATAAGGTGTTCCGCAAATTATTTTATCTAGTATGGCAGACACCAATACTAATTGATGCCTGTTAAACTAAACAGGTTATGAATAGACCGTGGTTAGGATTTGTCTATAACCCTAATTTCAGTTTAAAAGAACGGCAATAGACATGCAGACATAATGAGTATTTAAGCAGGTGGCCATTTCCGGAAAATCATAACAACTTCAACATATAAAACAGATATTCATAAGAATCGTAATATGATATTCAAATTAATATTTAGATAAAACAATTCGTAAACATACAGAACCTCGTCTAGGGGACCCACTGTCATAAAGTAATCACCACTCTATGCAGGTCCAGCCGGCGCTGCAGCTCCTATATGCTCCTGCCTGCTCGATCCTACTCTACTCGGCAGAGCCTTCGGAGAACGCTCCTCAGACCTAGTAGCAATTACTTTACCTTACATCCCGGGCTTAAGCAAATTGTCCTAATCTGACTAAGAACACGCACCCTATCTCTCTCTTAGGATCTCCTAACGAAATCCCGGTATTCTATGAATACCAAAAACAAACCTATCTATCGAAGCCTAAGATTTGAGACTATTTCTCAGAAACTAAGAAAACGAAAAACTAAAGAAAGAAAGAAAACTGAAACTGAAACCCGAGTCTCTCAGTGACTTGTGTACTCGAGAATTGTACACTGGAAGTCTCTGAATGACTCAGATCGAGTGGAGAGGAATGAATTCAACTCCTGGAGGCCTGGGGTATTTATAGCAGCTTTCTAGAGTGAAAAAATCCAAAACGTTCGATGTGGGACAACTTCTGGTGCTTCGGGACGCCCGTCCTGAATTGGGACGCCCGTCCTGGTGGTTTGACTGGGTCGGGACACCCGTCCCGGACCGTTGACCAAGTCAACATTTCCAAAAAATTGCATTTTTACCCCAAAATTTGCTGTTTTCATCTACTTTTCACCTGACACTTCCAAAATCATAAAAACTGTGAAATTGAGTAAATAACAATCAATTAGGATTCAAGGGATTCGGATGGCAGATGAGACTGGGATAGCTAGGGTTCCCAGGGATTCGGATGGCAGATGAGACTGGGATAGTCTGTGGCTGGATGTAGGATTCAAGGGTAGGTCTTTCAGCAGCCATTTCTGTTCTTCGCCTATTAGCTGTGCGAATGATTCGTTCAGGATTTTCAACTGGTGTTTCAAGGTTAGCTTCTGAAGATCGAGTCATGCAACTACAGAGAAGAACACATTTTAGCCTGAGCAAACTGGTTAGTGGGGTTACAGGGAGAGTGAAAACTTAAAAACTTGGAAGAAAGAGAAAACAAAACAAAACAACTATTCAAAAGGAGAAAACAAAAGATAGGGAAAAGAGAACAACTTACCATTAAACAAGAAAAGTACAATTTTTTCAGATTTTTAAATATAAAATTTTTTTTCTTTTTTTTTATTTCGAAAGCAATTAAATTCCCTCAATATGGTTCTAGAATAATTTTCTAAAATTTGATTATCCAAAGTGTCTTAATTCCAGATAACATCTAAAATTAATTAGTTATGATAACCCTATATTTCGGAAATTGATTGTCTAACTGGTATAACATAAGTGTTGGGTCTAAAGTCTAGGTTACTACCGTTACCTATCATAAGCCTCTAGAATTTTGATCAGGAATCCTAAATTCATTATGATATTTCCCCGGCAACGGCGCCAAAAATCTGATGGGGTTTCCGACCGATGTGCTAAATAGGTGTTATTTTACCCTATGTTGATTATGAATAATTAAGGACTGTGATTGACTAATTGTCACATTTAGTCTCTATGGTGTCACTTAATCAGCCAGAACCTAAGGCAGAGTACCTATCGTGTAGCTAGTCTGTTGGAAAGTATCTACGATTTTATTAGGTTAATTATCGTACTCCCAGGGAAGTGGCAACGACTTAGTAGTAACTGGCCTTTTATCCTAACTCCTATCTTATGATCCAGTTATGCAATCTTCATCAAATACTTTGATGAGAGGGTGATCCGTTCTCCACTAGGTTTAAGTCTAATTAATCCTAGAAGTGTTTTATAGATGAGTCCTGATTCTATGTTATACTGTTCATATATGTTGATTGACCTATCTTCGAGTATTTTAGATGCATCTTAGCCTGGATTGCAACTATGTTCTGTGTCTAAAGGCGTACTACATCCGAGGTCTCTAATAAACCTCCCTACCTTAATGACGGCCCTACTCACGGTTCGGAATGAAGGCATCCATGAAAGCCCTATGTCACTTCGGGGATCATACCGCTTGCCCTAGCCGCCGGCATAATCGGACTCAGCTCGGCCCCTACCTAGACTACTTTAACATGCAGGGTGTTCAGCAGGTATCTAGCATGGCAGACACCAGTACTAATTGATGCATGTTAAACTAAATAGGTTATGATTAGACCGTGGTTAGGAATTGTCTATAACCCTAACTTTAGTTTAAAAGAGCACATTAAACATGCAAACATAGTGAATATTTAGCAGGTGGCTATTTCCGGAAAAACATAACAACGTCAACATATAAAACAACTATTCATAAAAAATCGTAATCTCGTATTCATAATAGGTATTTAGAACAGAACAATAACAACATATAAGAGAGGGACATGGGGACTGATGCCATAAAGAAATCACCCTTTACGTAGTCTGGCCGACAGAGCGTACTGCTATATATATTGTATTGCTCGCCCTGACTCTGCTCGCTAGAACCTTCGGAGGATGCTTCCTCAGCCTAGTAACTGGGCTTTACCTGAATACCCAGCTTAAGCCCAGCCCTGTGGACTGACTCTTCGAACGCCTAGAGCCCTCTTAGGATCTCCTAACGAAATCCCGGGTATTCTATGAATACCAGAAACGAACCTATCTATAGAAACCTAAGATCTGAGACTATTTCTCAAAAACTAAAACAAAACACTAATAAGAAAGAAAACTGAGATCCGAGTCTCTGAGTGAGTTGTGTACTGGAGAAGTTTACACTGGAAACCACTTAATGACTCAGATCGAGTGGAGAGGAATGAATTCAACTGTTGGAGGCCTGGGGTATTTATAGCAGCTTCCCGTGGTGAGTTTTCATCAAAAATTCGATGTGGGACTGGTTCTGGGGGTTCGGGACACCCGTCCTGATCTGTGGACCAGGTCGGGACGCCTGTCCCGAGTCCTGGACGCCCGTCCCGGCGGTTTGACTGGGTCGGGACGCCCGTCCTGACCCTTTGACCAAGTCAACATTTCCAAAAATTGCGTTTTTGCCCCAAAATTTGCTGTTTTCGTCTACTTTTCACCTGACACTTCCAAAATCATAAAAACCGTGAAATTGAGTAAATAACAAACAATTAAGATCAATTTGCCCTCAATTTCATCCGAAATTATACATAAAAACTTGCTAAAAAGGTGATACGATTTTCGCGTATCAATGGCTGACATACGAAGTGAGCAGGACAGGCAAAGGGATGAGATGAGAGCCATGCGCATAGAGATGCGAAACATTCAGGCAGAGCTACGTGAGATCAGAGACAAGGGTCGTTGAAAAAGGGAAGATTATTTTACTCTTATTCTCATCAAATAAATTGTTTGAACTGAAATTAAATAATTGACCCCTATTTTCTATTTTCAAACTTTTAAAAGGGTCCTTTATTTTATTCAACAATTTTTCTTCAGAAATTTTATTTCTCAAATTTCTATGAAAAACGAATGTTTTGCAAATGCAGTTTATTTTTCACTAATTAAATTGCATAAACTCAGTTTTTGTTTTTCTGAAATTCTTGTTGAATAAAAGTTAGGATAAGATTAGGGTAATCATAATTTTCGAAAAAGGTTGAGGAATTTTTTCACAGAGTTTTTAACAGCCTCTGAATTTGATTGGATAAACATGAAGACTTGTTAAAAGTTATGACTATAATTGGTGTACTGTGATTTGCAGGGAATTACGAAAGAGAAAAAAAAATATTTTCGGAATTGGCACGCGTCCCGAAGCAACCCGGAATGGGCGTCCCGAAGGCCGCCCCTCCTACAAATATTCCATTTTTCTCATTTTCCCTCAAATCAACTTCCAAAAAAAATTCATCTCTCTAAAAATTTTCTCTCTACCTTCTCTCTACAAATTTTTGGCAACCTTCCCGAAGTTCAAAAATTCGAATTTCCCTCCAAAGTTTGAATTTTAAACTTCCTTCCAAAATTTGAATTTCCCTCCAAAATTCGAATTTCCTGCCAAAAATTCAAAATCCTTCCCTAACCAAAATCCATCCTTCCGAATTCAAATTCACCTCCAGAATTCAAATTCGAATCTTCCTACCTGCCTAAATTCTCAAATCTCTCAAACACTCTCAACCCAAATGGCTCCCAAACGCGCCCGTATCACATCCACCATGACCGTCACTTCGGTGGCGCATCCCTTCATGCCGTTTCACTCCAGCCCAGCATACCAGGAGAGATGTCATGGGTATATCGGACGCACCATACTGACTGGCAGAACACTTGACTGGGCAGTAGTACAAACGCTAGAGGTTGAGCAGGAAATCAGACGCATGCTCGACGTACTACCCTACAGTCGAGTATTCATCGTCACTGAGCCGACATACCTAGAGCTGGTATGTGAGTTCTATGCGTCGTTTACGTACCATCAGGAGCAGATCACATTCCGCTTGGGCGGAATAGATTGATCGATGAGCATCGCCGAGTTCGGCATCACTTTGGGTATCTGGAAGAGAGACGAGCTGGATACGCCCGCCTACACCACAGCAGTTCGAGACTTCACGTCTGCAGACGTCTCCACTGCTTGGGCTCAGATCTGTATGACGGGTGTTCCCTACCAGCATGGCTTTGCAAAAGCCACAGGTATTTATCCTGCTCTTCGCTACTTACATGCCATTATCGCACACACATTGTTAGGACGACGGATGGCCCCCGGGAATGTCACCCAAATGGAGACATTCCTCTTGGCCAACATGCACATGGGATCCAAAGTAGAGATGGCTCGACTTATCACGGTCATCATGCAGGGTTTCGCTATGGACACTCGGAAATAGTGTCTAGGGCTCGGGCCATTCATCAGCAAGATAGCTCACTACCTGGAGTTGGACATCGAGGGCTCGGAGCTGACCCATGTTGCCCCGACCACCATTCCTAAGGACCTTACCATCCTACGGAACATGGGAATGGTCGTACGGGATGCAAATGGGCGCTACTCCATCCACACGGAGCAACCAGGACAAGCCTCGGTACCCGGAGCAGTTCCAGCACACATACCTCCGTCCAAGACGTTCGTTCCACGCACTGCTTTCGAATGACACATGTCGCACGGATTGGCCCGATATAGCCGAGATATGGATAGGATCGAGAGACGGCTGACGATGATGGATGACAGAATCACTATGAACACAAGCAGGATCGAGGAGATCTATCAGCATACCTCCCAACTGGTGGAAACCACCGAGGTCTACTTTCCAGCAGACTTCGGTCCACCTAACGACGGCGAGTCGGGTTCTTAGTTTTTCTTTCCTTTTCTTTTTCTTTTTTTGTTTTCATTCTATGTGTGTGATCATGTCTGGGCTGTATGAAATAATAATCTCTGTGTAACAGTGATTGATATGACATAACAGCATTGTTTTCTCTATGTTTTCTTGTCATTTCTTTTATTGCCTTATTTTCCTTCTTACCCATAGTTATTCAAATAAGTGTGGGGTAAGAACACTTTCTGTTTTGTTTTTGTTTCTTATTTTCAAATAAGTGTGGGGTAATTAGAAATTCATGAACACTGAGGACAGTGTCAGACTTAAGTGTGGGGTAGCAGTGCACGGCGGTGCACTGTAGTAGTTGAGAAAAGTTTTGCATGATTTTGCATGTTTTCCCCATATTTTCACACCCTTCCAAAATTTTTCAAAAAACAATTTCATTCTTTCAGACTTCTAAATGCAGTATGACTGGTTAAACATTTGCTGATGTCTATGATATGTATGTAGAATGTGATGGTTAGTAGGAGATGATTTATGACTATTTTGAACTTCTTGATTAGGAATAGGGAATTCCTGATAACTGAGCACGACTTAGTCTGGATTAGAAACCTCAGCCAATTACCTTTTCGAGACTTAACTAGATAAAATTAAGACTAGTTGTGAATGTATTGACAATTAGAGTGACTAGATGAGACTCTGAGCTAAAAGTGAAAAGAAACAAAAAGAGAGTTAATTAAATAAGGGTAGTCTGCCAGCGGCCTTTGCTACTCGTGCACCACTCCTTAGGGGTATTTAAAGCCTGATGCCCTAAGGTTGTGTAGATCTGTGTGTCATCGGAGTGGGACTCGCTACATGGGTAGTTGAAGTTGACGTGTTCAAAGCAAACTCAAAATACCCTAAAAATCTATGAAAAAAAAAAACTCAATAAACGCTAAATAAGTAAAAATCTTATCACCAAAGCTCAGAACTCAGAAAGTTGTCTATTGTTAGTATGTCTAGCGACAGGGTGTTGCGTTGTGTGCGTGTGTCACAAATTGAGAAGATAATAAAATAGAATAAATCAACGCAATCTTAACAAGTGCAAGTATACACCGGTCAACAAGTAATATATGTACCTAAGTACAAGATTATCGATCCCACAGAGATTTTGTATGCCAATTATACATGCAAACATGACTTACATTTGGTTAAAAGAATAAAGAATGATGAATAAATGGGTGGAGATTCGGAGGTTAATCTACTGCTAAGCTACTACTGCAGCAATTCTACCTAACTAAAATTACAAGACAGCCTACTGGAATTTTACCAACAGAACACAACAGGTAATACAATGCTGTAAAAATCAAGCCAAAAATGCAAACATAAACCAGTAATGAATCCAAGAATGCTAAGCATGCTTTTCAGTTTCCAAATTAACACTACAGCGGTTTGGTTCTACCCAAACTACTTAGCCTACTAGTCTAAACCCCCGATAACATCGTCTCATGGAGTACTAAGTACCGTTAACCTAGAACAACACAAGGCAATGAAATTGGTTGTGTCCCCTGCAATATTGACCGCACGGTCATGCGTCCCAAGCAAGTGCCATGCAATTAACGTGTCAACTAGACCCCTTCCGGTTAGAAAGCCAGATACTAGTTCGATACATAACTTGGACAGTCGTAACCGCAAGTTATTCCTAATCCATTTAAGTAATTGCATGAATAAACTAAGCATGCCCCATACAAGCATCAATAAGGAAAACGATACACAAAACTTATGCATTCTATTCATCTTATGCCACATTACGTATTTCCACATGTTTATAATTTGCTAGGCTACAACACCTTCAGGTTATGAATATAAATTTTGCTGAAACGAATCATGAAAGACAAGGATTAAAGTAATAGGAAAAACAGTCCCTAGGTCTATAGTGACACAAGTCAATCCCAAGACGGAAAACATATCAATCCCAAAACACTTTTAATTAATCCTTGAAAACATGTAAACATTCTCATATCATCAAGAATATTCAATTACAAAGCAGTGACAATTTGAAGAACATTCGATTACAAAACGAGAAGTAAATTGAAGAAATGGAGAGAGGGTTACTCGGGTCGAAGATCACCCTACTGCCCCAAATCGGATTTAATCGAGCTGTTGTTGTCCTTCGTTTCCTCCGCGTGGTGCTGCTGCCCTCGATCATGAGCAGCCCGAAAATTCCAGCAATGTAGCCCAGCCTTCTTAGGTATCTTTCCTCTCTAACTAAAGCTAAAAAACAACTCAAAACAAACTACCTACTGCCTAAGTCCTAAGCTGCCCGAGAACTCAACACAAACAAATAAAAGCTACGGTATTATTCTACTCCTCTTCTTCTCCTCTCTCTGAAAACCCGCCAGAATTTGGGTACCTATATATATATATATATATATATATATAACAATTGCAGCTGCTTCTTTTCTCCTTTCTGAAAACCCGCCAGAATTTGAGTACCTACTGCCGTTCCATCCTTCATTCTTTTGTCCTTTTTCTTTTGTCCTTTGTGTGCCCACTTGTCAACTTGCATGTGCATACATATATATATATATATATAGTATACATTAGTAACGGACAAGAGAGAGATCAACCATCCACCAATTCCCAATTCCTTCTTAATTTGGTCAACATTTTATCCAATTCCTTTTTGACCTATTTCAATCAAAAATTCCATTTTTACCCTTTTGCAATTGGATCCAAAAATTCCATCACCTTTTTATGTGAACTCAAGCACAAATTTAAATGTTAGTAATGGAATTTTATTATAATAAAATTTAGGAATTTAAATAATTAAAATGGCCATTTTTACAATTAATCCACAAAATTAAAATGGAGAAAGGAATTATGCAATTTGGTACATTTTAACTCAAAAACCTTTGCACAAGTCATGAAATTGGGTTCAAATTAAGGACAAAACATATGTGAATAACTCTATTATTTTAGAGTTATCACAAGGTCGAAGTGTTATCTGGAAATAGTTAAGACGAGAGTTTATTGTGTTGACTATCTGGTATAGACTAGTACACACACTACACATCAGGAAGATCTTGTGACTAAGAGAAAAGTTCAAATTTAGTCGTTGAGTTGTTTTCTGCTTGATCATAACAATCTACTAGAGACATTTGAGACCATGTCATAGCAACCTGACCAGTCAGACCTGTGTTAAGAATTGTCTGAATAATTTTTGGAATAAAAACATGACTAGGAAGTTAAGTGACGGCACATATCACTAACTTCAGGTAGACTTTGCTTGAGGACAAGCAAAAAGCTAAGTGTGGGGTTATCTGATATGCATAAATCATATCACATTTTTTGGCATGTTTTTAGGCATGATTTAGGGTGAAAGTGAGGGTAAATCGATCTTAATTGTTCGTTATTAACTAAATTTCACAGTTTTTATGATTTTGGAAGTGTCAGGTGAAAAGTGGAAGAAAATGGCAAATTTCACGGCAAAAAGTGCAATTTTTCAGAAGTTCGGACTTCGGGGAGGGTGTCCTGGTTCAGGACGGGCGTCCAGGACTCGGGACGGCCGTCCTGACCTGGTCAACAGACCGAGACGGGCATCCCAATCTGGGACGGGCGTCTCAAACCAGAATTCAGAATCCCACATCGAATTTTTGAGAGAAAATCGCTCTAGAAAGCTGCTATAAATACCCCAAGCCTTCCTCAGTTGAAATCATCCCTCTCCACTTGATCTGAGTCATTCAGTGACTTCCAGTGTACAATTCTCTAGTACACAAATCACTCAGAGACTCAGATTTCAGTATAAGTTTTCTTTCTTTCCTTTTAGTGTTTCGTTTATCTTAATTTCTGAGAATTAGTCTCAGATCTTAGGGTTCGATAGATAGGTTCGTTTATGGTATTCATAGAATACCCGGGATTTCGTTAGGAGATCCTAAGAAGGATCTAGGCGATCGAAGAGTCAGTCCACAGGGCTGGGCTTAAGCTGGGTATTAAGGTAAAGCCCAGTTACTAGGCTGAGGAAGCGTCCTCCGAAGGTTCTGGCGAGCAGAGTCGGGTCAAGCAATACGACATATACAGTAGTACCCTCCATCGGCAAGACTAAGTAAAGGGTGATTTCTTTATGGCATCAGTCCCCCTGTCCCCCTCTTATATGTTGTTATTGTGTTTGTCCAAAGAATAATTTTGAATACTGGATTATGATTTCTATGAATATTTGTTATATATGTTGAAGTTGTTATGTTTTTTCAGAAATAGCCACCTGCTTAATATTCATTATGTCTGCATGTCTAATGTAGTTTCTTTTAAACTAAATGTAGGGTTATAGACAATTCCAAACCACGGTCTATTCATAACCTGTTTAGTTTAACAAGCATCAATTAGTATTGGTGTTTGCCATACTAGATAAAATAACCTGCGGAACACCCTGTTTGTTAGAGTAATCTAGGTAGGCTGAGTAGAGCGTTTATGCCGGCGTTAAGGGCCAGCAGCGTGATCCCCTAAGTGACATAGGGCTTTCATAGTTGACTTTTGCTCGAAACGTGAGTAGGGCCGTTTACCTTGGCGATGGGGCGGTTTAGAGACTCAGATGTGGTATACCTTTATACTCAGAACATAGTTGCAATCCAGGCTAAGATATATCTAAAACACTCGAAGATAGGTCAATCAACATGTAGGAACAATATAACATGGAATCAGGACTTTTATCTATAAACACTTTTAGGCTTAATTAGACTTAAACCTAGTGGAGAATGGATCACCCTCTCATCAAAGTTATTGATGACGATTGCATAACTGGATCATAAGATAAGAGTTAGGATAAAAGGCTAGCTACTACTAAGCCGTTACCACTTCCCTGGGAGTACGATATTTATTTAATAAAATCGTAGATATTTTCCAACAGACTAGCTACACGATAGGTACTCTGCCTTAGGTTCTGGCTGATTAAGTGACACCATAGAGACTAACTGTGACAATTAGTCAACCTCAGTCCTTAATTACTCATAATCAACATAGGGTAAAATAACACCTATTTAGCATATCAGTCGGAAACCCATCAGATAGTATATCTGATAAATGATTTTTGGATGAAAATTTATTTTCATTACTTGCTATGTAAAATAATTCTCCTCATTGGTTTATCGATACTACAAAATTATATAGTCGCTAAAATATTCCCTAGTGATATGACTTATCAACAAAAGAAGAAATTCTTTGCTTATTTGAAATATTACTGGGAAAATCCCTTCTCTATTTCGAATGTGTGTAGAGTAGATGATCAGAAGATGTGTCTCGGAAGACAAAGGCCACAAGATTTTGGAGTATTGCCATCAAAGATCTACGAGAAACCAATTGACTACTATCAACACTGTCCAGAAAGTGTTGAAAGCAAGATCTTATTGGTCCACAATATTCAAGAATTCTGTATCCTAGATACAGTCCTGCGATGCTTGCCAAATAACAAGTAACACATCCTCCAAAGATCGTCTACCCCAGCAAGGTATACAAAGTGTTGCAATCTTTTATTATCTGGGGTATTCATTGAATCCTTTTAATTTCTTCCTTTTTGCAACAAGTACATCATAGTAGTTGTAGAACACTTTTCAAAATGGCCTGAACCACAAGCATTACCTACTAATGATGTTAAAGTCATGTGCAGATTCCTTGAAAAACTGTTTTCCATATTCATAAAGGGTGTCAGCCAGTTAGCACAGCTAATGCTTCTTCTGATGAGCAATTGGAGGCATTAATGGCTAATGATAACAATTGATGCGTTTCGATTGGTATGCTAAAAGATAGGCTTTTATTTACCTATGTCGATTATGAGTAATTAAGGACTGAGTCTTACTAACTGTCACTTTAGCATTCAATTGTTGTCACTTAATCAATCAGAACCTAAGGCAGAGTACCTATCGTATAGCTAGTTCTTGGAAAGTATCTACGATTTTAATTTATTAATATCGTACTCCCAGGGAACTGGTAACGACTTAGTAGCAACTATCCCTTAATCCTAACATTCATCTTATTTATCTAATCAGTCAATCGATAATCAATACTTTGAGATTGATTGGTGATCCCAATCACCCATAACAAGCAAATAGCATTCAAGAGTAGACAGGCATTCATCAATTTAAGCTCAGTTATTACAATTATTTGACCTTATCTTTGAACATTTTAGATATATCTTGATTTCTAAGGCAATTATGAAATGTAACCATCTGTTTACCATATCTGAGTTACCTGGTGTATTCACCCCTACCTTGGGATGATCCTTCTCATCTGTTGGATTAAAGTATCAATGAACGGTACCCTATGTCACTTCGGTATCATGTCACTTAACCCTAGGATTGGCCTAGCGTACAAACTCAGCTTTATTAGGGTACTCTAACAAACATGGTGATTTGTTTTGTTATTTCTTCCTAATCTGGCAGACCTTTTACAGTCTGTTAAACTAAACCGGTTATGATTAAGACCTTGGTTAGGAGTTGTCTATAACCCTAGTTTAATTTAAAAGGACATGACAGTTCAACATTCATAATGATAATTTTAGCTCTATGATCTTCCCGGGAAAATGGATAGCATCTCAAATTGTAAAACATATATGATATATAAATTCAATATCAAATTAATATCCAGATAAAACATTTCATAAACATATAGAAACTCGTCTAGGGGACCCACTATCATAAAGTAGTCACCGCTTTATGCAGGTCTAGCCGGCGCTGCAGGTCTAGCCGGTGTTGCAGCTCCTGTACACTTCTGATTTATCGATCCTACTCTGCTCAGCAGAGCCTTCGGAGAACGCTCCTCAGACCTAGTAGCAATTTCTTTACCTTACATCCCGGGCTTAGGATCTCCTAACAAAATCCCGATATTTTGTGATACAAAAAACGAACCATTTCTAGTCGTAATCTAAGATTCTGAGACAAACTCTCAGAAAGCAAAGAAAACGAGAAACTCTCGTATACTAAACTACTTAAATGAGACACCTGAGATCACTCAATGACTTGTATACTGTAGAGAAATGTATACTTGAAGTCACTGAATGATTCAGATCAAGTGAAAAGGGATGATTTCAACTCTTGGAGGCCTGGGGTATTTATAGTAGCTTTCTGGAGTGAATTTCTCCAAAACGTTTGATGTGGGACAACTTTTGGTGCTCGGGACGCCCGTCCCGAGCTTGGGACAACCGTCCTGGTGCTTTGACTGGGTCGGGACACCTGTCCCGAACTCAGCATTTCCAAAAATTGCATTTTTGCCCCGAAATTTGCTATTTTCATGCAATTTACTCCTAAAACTTCCAAAATCAACATTTAAGCAATTTTATGTCAATTTGATTCAATTAGGATCAAATACATTCAAATATTACCCTAATTTGTGTCTAAAAACATGCTAAAAAGGGATATGATTTATGCATATCAAATAACCACACACTTAACTTTCTACTTGTCCTCAAGCAAAGTCTATATGAAATCATTGACATTATAAATCATAGGTGTAATCACTTAAATGTCCTAGCAATGTTTTTAGCAAATAAATGAATCACTGAGTCAGATGATTCACAAAACAGGCCTGACTGGTCAAGTTGCTATGACAAGGTCTCAAATGTCGTAGTAGATTATCATGGTCATGCAGGTTTAACAATTTAATAACTAGACTGAACTCTACTCTTAGTCACGAGGTCTTCCTGAGGTGTAGTGTGTGTATTAGTCTAGACTAGATTGTCAACACAATATAGTCTTCTCTTAACTCTTACTCGATAATACTTCGACCAATCGCTGGACATAACAGCAACAAACAACCTTCTGAGTTCTGAGCTTTGGTGTCAAGGCTTTTCAATTGAAATTTTCAATAAAAGAACACATTGGGCTATGTATTTTTAGATTGATTTCAGAGTATTTTTGTGTTCGCTTTCACACATCAACTTTAACTACCCATGTAGCGAGTCCCACTCTAATGACTCCCAGATCTACACGACCATAGGGCATCGGGCTTTAAGTTCCCTTAAGGAGTGGTGCTCGAGTAGCAAAGGACGCTTGCAAACTACCCTATTTATTTAACTTTTTCACTTCAGCTCAGAGTATCATCTAGTCATTTAACTTGCTAGTGCGTCCTCAACTGGTCTGATATTATTTAGTTAAGTCTCGAAAAGGTATTTGGTTGATGTCTCTAATCCAAATCAGGTTCTGCTTAATTATCAGGAATTCCTTATTTCTAATCGAGGAATTCAGTAAAGTTATCAAATTGTTTTCTACTGATCACAATGCTCTACTCACATATATCATAGACATAAGCATTTCTTAAACCAATCAATACTGCATTTTGAAGTCTGGCAGAGTGAAAATATTTTGGAATTTTTTTTAAGGGTGCAATTGTAGTGAGAAATAATGAAAACATGCAAACATTTGCTATAGTGCACTGTGCACTGCTACCCCACACTTAAGGTTGACACTGTCCTCAGTGTTCATGCATATCGTATCACCCCACACTTATTTCAAAAATAAGAATCTAAGAAAAACAAACAAAACACGAAATGGAAACAAATAAAATAGAAAAAAAAAGTAATAATAATAATAAATATACTCCCTTTACTCGTTGAGCAGAAGGACCTGCTCAGATTTGTCCATTGGCTCTCGGTATGGTTTTAAACGTTGCCCGTTTACTTTCTGACAGATGTTATCTTGATCAACGATGACGACTGCTCCAAATGGCGACACCTCTGTAATGGTAAACGGACCTGACCAATTACTTTTTAGTTTTCTTGGAAACAATTTCAAACGTGAGTTGTATAATAACACTTTATCACATGGTTCCAAATTTTTCTGGGATCTAAGTCTGTTATTATGTCAAAGTTTACTCTTCATTTTAAATTGGAGAGAATTCTCATATGCATTAAACCTCCACTCATCCAATTCATTGAGTTGTAACATCCTATTTTCCTTAGACAAATTATCATCTAGATTGCATTTATGCAAAGCCCAAAATGCTTTATGCTCTAGTTCAACAGGCAAATGACATGCTTTTCCGTAAACCAATTTGTACGGTGAAAATCCTGTAGAGGTTCTATACGCCGTACGAAAGGCCCATAAGGCATCATCTAATTTTACGGCCCAATCTTTACAGTTAACTCCTACAGTTTTTTCTAAAATTCTTTTGATACCTCTATTGGTTACCTCAACCTGCCCATTGGTCTGTGGGTGATAGGCCGTGGAAAAGTGATGATGAACTCCATATTGCTTGAGTGCTTTCTGCAATTGTAAGTTGCAGAAGTGCGCACCTCTGTCGCTTATGAGGGCTTTGGGACATCCAAATCTGGAAAACAATTTCTTAAGGAATCTGCACATAGCTTTAGCATCATTAGTAGGTAATGCCTGTGCTTCAGGCCATTTTGAAAAATAGTCTACAACTACTATGATGTAATTTTTTCCAAAGGAAGAAGGAAAAGGACCCATGAAGTCAATACTCCAGATATCAAATATTTCGACACTTTGTATCACCTGCTGGGGTAGACCGTCTCTAGAAGAAATATTACATGTTCTCTGGCAAGCATCACAGGACTGAATGTAAGATGCTGCATCCTTGAAAATAGTAGGCCAATAGAATCCTGCTTCCAACACTTTCCTAGTAGTGTTGGTGGTAGCCAGGTGGCCTCCAGTAGGTCCACAATGACAATGCTCCAGGATCTTATATCCTTCTTCTTTTGAGATGCACATTCTGATCATCTGATCTTTACAAATTCGAAATAGAAAAGGATCTTTGCAGTAGTAATTTTTCAATTCAGCAAAGAATTTCTTTCTTTGCTGCGTATCCATATTACTCTGGAGAGATTGAGCAACTAAGTAATTGGCAATGTCAGCAAACCACGGAGGAGAAAGGATAGTAGATAATGCAAATAAGTTCTCATTCAGAAATTTATCGGATATTACTATTTCATCTATTGCTCCTAATCCAGGGTTTTCTAATCTAGACAGATGATCTGCAGCTAAATTTTCAGCCTCTTTCATATCTCTTATTTCTATAACAAATTCCTGTAGCAATAAAACCCATCTAATCAATCTTGGGTTTGCATCAGTATTATTGAACAGGTATATCAAAGCATAATGATCAGTGTAAACTATTGTTTTAGATAAGACAAGATAAGATCTATATTTATCGAAAACATATACTACAGCTAGTAGTTCCTTTTCAGTAGTTGTGTAATTCTCCCGAACATCAGTTAAAGTTTTACTAGCATAGTAAATTACATGAAATTTCTTATCATGTCTTTGTCCTAAAACAACTCCTACTGCATAATCACTAGCATCACACATCAATTCGAAGGGCAAACTCCAATCAGGTGATGTCATAATAGGTGCAGTAGTTAACAGTTCCTTAAGTTTATTATATGATTTCATGCATTTCTCATCAAAAACAAAAGGAGCATCTTTACTCAATAAGTTTGTCAAAGGTCTGTCTATTAATAAAAAATCTTTTATGAAATGCCTATAAAAGCTAGTGATGCGTTCCGATTGGTATGCTAAAAGATAGGCTTTATTTACCTATGTCGATTATGAGTAATTAAGGACTGAGTCTTACTAACTGTCACTTAGCATTCAATTATTGTCACTTAATCAATCAGAACCTAAGGCAGAGTACCTATCGTGTAGCTAGTCTGTTGGAAAGTATCTACGATTTTATTAAGTTAAATATCGTACTCCTAGGGAAGTGGCAACGACTTAGTAGTAACTAGCTCTTTTTCCTAACTCTTATCTTATGATCCAGTTATGCAATCTTCATTAATGACTTTGATGAGAGGGTGATCCATTCTCCACTAGGTTTAAGTTTAATTAAGCCCATAAGTGTTTTATAGATGAGGTCCTGATTCTATGTTATACTGTTCCTACATGTTGATTGACCTATCTTCGAGTATTTTAGATATATCTTAGCCTAGATTGCAACTATGTTCTGTGTCTAAAGGCGTACCACATCCGAGGTCTCTAATAAACTGCCCTACCTTAATGACGGCCCTACTCACGGTTCAGGACGAAGGCATCCATGAAAGCCCTATGTCACTTCAGGGATCATGCCGCTTGCCCTAGCCGCCGGCATAATCGAACTCAGCTCGGCATACCTAGACTACTCTTAACAAGTAGGGTGTTCAACAGGTTATTTTATCTAGCATGGCAGACACCAATACTAATTGATGCCTGTTAAACTAAATAGGTTATGATTAGACCATGGTTAGGAATTGTCTATAACCCTAACTTTAGTTTAAAAGAGCACATTAGACATGCAGACATAGTGAATATTAAGCAGGTGGCTATTTCCGGAAAAATATAACAACTTCAACATATAAAACAAATATTCATACAAATCGTAATCTCGTATTCATAATCAATTTTTGGAGCAACACAATAACAACATATAAGAGAGGGATAGGGGGACTGATGCCATAAAGAAATCACTGTTTACCCATCCCGGTGCTTTGACTGGGTCGGGACGCCCGTCCCGGATTTGGGACGCCCGTCCTGAGCCTTTGACCAAGTCAGCATTTACAAAAATTGCGTTTTTGCCCCAAAATTTGCTGTTTTCGTCTACTTTTCACCTGACACCTCCAAAATCATAAAAACTGTGAAATTAAGTAAATAATAAACAATTAAGATCAATTTACCCTCAATTCCACCCTAAATCATATATAAAAACATGCTAAAAAGGTGATACGATTTTCGCGTATCAGATAACCCCACACTTAGCTTTTTGCTTGTCCTCAAGCAAAGTCCACTTGAAGTTAGTGATTCTAAATCATAGTGCAGTCACTTAAATTCCTAGTCATGTTTTTATTCGAAAAATTTATTTAGACAATTCTTAACACAGGTCTGACTGGTCAGGTTGCTATGACAAGGTCTCAAATATTTCAAGTAGTTTGTTAGGGTTGAGCAAAAAGTAACTTAACAACTAGGTTGAACTTTTCTCTTAGTCATAAGGTCTTCCTGATGTGTAGTGTGTGTACTAGTCCAGACCAGATAGTCAACACAATAAACTCTTGTCTTAACTATTACCAAATAACACTTCGACCTATCGCTAGACACACTGACAACAGATAACTTTCTGAGTTCTGAGCTTTGGTGATCAGATTCTATCATTTAGCATTTATTGATTTCTTTCGTTTATAGATTTTCTAGGGTATTTTGAGTCTGCTTAGAACACGTCAACTTCAACTACCCATGTAGCGAGTCCTACTCCGATGACTCCCAGATCTACACGACCTTATGGCATCAGGCTTTAAGTTCCCCGAAGGAGTGGTGCTCAAGTAGCGAAGGCCGCTGACAAACTACCCTCTTTTAATTAGCTCACTTTTTTTTTCTTTTTCACTTTTGGCTCAGAGTCTCATCTAGTCATTCCAATTATCAATGCATCCTGCAACTGCTCTAATTTTATCTAGTTAAGTTTTGAAAAGGTAATTGGTTGAGGTCTCTAATCCAGACTAAGTTGTGCTCAATTATCAGGAATTCCCTACTCCGAATCAATAGGTTCAGCAATAGTTATCAATTATCTCCTACTAACCACAACATACTACCTACATATCATAGACATAAGCAATTGTTTAACCAATCATACTGCATTTAGAAGTCTGAAAGATGGAAAAATTTTGAAAAATTTTGGAAGGGTGTGAAAATATGGGGAAAACAAGCAAAAGCATGCAAAACTTTTCTTAGACTACTACAGTGCACCGTGCACTGCCACCCCACACTTAAGTCTGACACTGTCCTCAGTGTTCATGCATATCTAAACTACCCCACACTTATTTGAAGACAAGAAGAAATGAAAACAAAATAGAAAACTCTTACCCCACACTTATTTGACTAACTAAGGGTAAGAGAGAAAATAAAACAACCAACAAAACAAGACACAAAAATGAAGAAAATAAAAGTAAAGGGAGATGAGATTAGAAAAACTCCCTTCTTGCCTCGAGCAGAAGGGTTTTCTCTGATCTGTCAATTGGCTCTTCACCTTAGCCATGTGCTATTGATGAGGTATTCTTGACTCTGTAAGCTATAGATACTGGAATGGATGACGTCAGCTTCGATCCTTCATCGTCGAGCTCTAGGTAGTGGCCTATTCATTTGATGAATGGCTTGAGCCCCACGGACTGCTTCCTCGAATCATTTGTAAGATTTCTCACAATCATAGCAATGTGTCCAGGAGGAACGTGTCTAGGAATGAGATTTCTTGGGATTTGTGTGCCTTCCTGCCAATGTTAGTAAAGGTATTGCATGCAAGTCTCGAATGGAAGAAAAGATACCTGAAGTTTTGGCGAAGCTGTGGTGGTAGGGGGCTCCAGTTGTGTAGATCTGGGCCCAAGTATTTGAGACTTCCTTGGGGAAGTTTCTCACAGCTGATTGGTATACAGGGGATGCAAGCTCCTCCATTGCTATGCTCCTGATACAACGCCAAATTCTTCTATATCCCTTGACCCTTCGATACCACTTGGTAGATCACTTGCTTGCACTGGTCTAGCTTTAATTGTTGCCAGTATCTCATCTATTGATTCTATGAGTAGGGGTTTTGCTGTGGTGGTGTCTTTTTGAATGTTTCCAGCTTCTGAATTATTCCTCAGCTAAATTCCGTATGATTTCTCCAGCTGGGATTGTATGCATTTCCCATTGGAGCAGCATTCTGCAGTAACCTGCTCCAACCACTTTTGGAATGGTCAGTCATTCCCATAGCAATCCCTGCTAAAGTGTGGTACTTAGCAGACTTCACAGATTTGATACACAGACTGAACGTTTCTTCCTAAGACATTGGCACTCTGAATCTAGAAAACAACTTCTCATAGAATCTGCACATGACTTTAACATCATTAGTAGGTAATACCTGTGCTTCAGGCCATTTTGAAAAAGTGTTCCACGACTACTATGATGTAATTAGTGTCAAAGGAAGAAAGGAAAAGGATTCGAAATACCCCTGATATCAAAGGTTGCAACATTCTGTGTACGTTGCTGGGGTAGACGATCTCTGGAAGATGTGTTACCTATTATTTGGCAAGCATCGCAGGACTGTATCAGAGATACAAAATCCTTGAATATGGGGGCAACAAGATCCTTCAACACTTTCCGAACAGTGTTGATAGTAGTTAATTGGTCTCCCGTAGATGTTTTAGGGCAATGCTCCAAAATCTTGTGTCCTTCGTCTTCTGAGATACGTCTTCTGATCACTTACCCTGCAATGATTCAAAATAGAAAAACGGATCTCCCTAGTAGTAACATTCCAAATCAACAAAGAATTTCTTCTTTTGTTGATAAGTCATATCACTTGGGAATAATTAGCAACTAGATAATTAGTAATATCAGTAAACTACGGAGGAGAATCATTATTCATAGCAAATAATTTCTCATTCAGAAGGTTATCAGATACTACTGTCTCGTCAATAGCTTCTAACTCGGAGTTTTCTAATCTAGACCAAAGGTTTGCTTTCTAGATTTTTAGCCCTTTTTCTTATCCCGTCTTTCTATATCAAATTCAATAGAACTTAACTAATCAATCTTGGTTCATCATTAGTTTTATTGAACAGATATCTTAGAGTAAAGTAATCAGTGTATACTATTGTTTAGAGTAGGCATGGCATGAATGTATCATAGGCATATGCAATAACTAGTAATCCCTTTTCAGTGGTGGTAAGGTTCTACTAGGCATCAGTAAAAGGTCTTACTTGCATAGTGTATAATATGAAGTTCTAATCATGCCTATTTCCTAAAACAATCATTACTACATGGTCACTAGTATCACATATTAATTCACAAAGCAAATTCCAATTAGGTGATGTCATAATGGGTGCAGTAATTCCTTTTTGTTTAAACAATCTCATGCATTTATCATCAAACAAAAGGAACATCCTTTCTCATTAGAATACTCAGAGGTTTGTCTATTAAAGAAAATTTTATTTCATGATTCTGTCTAATAGACTAAGCATGACCTAAGAAAATTCCACAATGATATTTCTTCCAGATTAAAACCTAAGCCAATAATTGACAACTCAGAAAAATATTCTATCCTCATTTCCATTTTTATTTTTTTCGAAATTAAGTAATATGAAAAAAAAATGAAAAATAGAAACAAATGTACGAAAAAAAACAACTAAGAAAGAACAAGAGATAGGGAAGAAGAACAACTTACCGTTGAGCAAGAAAAATACATTCTTTTTGGATTTTAAATTTTTAACATTTTTTTTCTTTTTATGTTTAATTTCGAAAGCCATTAAATTCCCTCAATATGGTTTTAGAATAATTTTCTAAAATTGGGTTATCCTAAGTGTCTTAATTCCAGATAATATCTAAAATCAATTAGTTATGATAACCCTATATTTCGGAAATTGATTGTCTAACTAGTATAAGATAAGTGTAGGTCTAAGGTCTAGGTTACTACCGTTACCTATCATAAGTCTCTAGAATTGTGGCCTTTAATCCTAAATTCATTATGATATTTCCCCGGCAACGGCGCCAAAAATCTGATGCGTTCCGATTGGTATGCTAAAAGATAGGTTTTATTTACCTATGTCGATTATGAGTAATTAAGGACTGAGTCTTACTAACTGTCACTTAGCATTCAATTATTGTCACTTAATCAATCAGAACCTAAGGCAGAGTACCTATCGTGTAGCTAGTCTGTTGGAAAGTATCTACAATTTTATTAAGTTAAATATCGTACTCCTAGGGAAGTGGCAACGACTTAGTAGTAACTAGCTTTTTTTCCTAACTCTTATCTTATGATCCAGTTATGCAATCTTCATCAATGACTTTGATGAGAGGGTGATCCATTCTCCAATAGGTTTAAGTTTAATTAAGCCCATAAGTGTTTTATAGATGAGGTCCTGATTCTATGTTATACTGTTCCTACATGTTGATTGACCTATCTTCGAGTATTTTAGATATATCTTAGCCTAGATTGCAACTATGTTCTGTGTCTAAAGGCGTACCACATCCGAGGTCTCTAATAAACCGCCCTACCTTAATGACGGCCCTACTCACGGTTCGGGACGAAGGCATCCATGAAAGCCCTATGCACTTCGGGGATCATGCCGCTTGCCCTAGCCGCCGGCATAATCGGACTCAGCTCGGCCTACCTAGACTACTCTTAACAAGCAGGGTGTTCAGCAGGTTATTTTATCTAGCATGGTAGACACCAATACTAATTGATGCCTGTTAAACTAAACAGGTTATGATTAGACCGTGGTTAGAAATTGTCTATAACTGATACGCGAAAATTGTATCACCTTTTTAGCATGTTTTTGTGTATGATTTCGGGTGAAATTGAGGGTAAATTGACCTTAATTGTTTGTTATTTACTCAATTTCACAGTTTTTATGATTTTGGAAGTGTCAGGTGAAAAGTAGACGAAAACAACAAATTTTGTGGCAAAACGCAATTTTTGGAAATGCTGACTCGGTCAAAGGCTCGGGACGGGCATCCCGACCCAGTCAAAGCATCGGGACGGGCGTCCAGGACTCGAGACGGTACCATAGAGACTAAATGTGACAATTAGTCAATCACAGTCCTTAATTATTCATAATCAACATAGGGTAAAATAACACCGATTCAGCATATCGGCTGGAAACCCATCAATAACCCTAACTTTAGTTTAAAAGAGCACATTAGACATGCAGACATAGTGAATATTAAGGAGGTGGCTATTTCCGGAAAAATATAACAACTTCAACATATAAAACAAATATTCATACAAATCGTAATCTCGTATTCATAATCAATTTTTGGAACAACACAATTACAACATATAAGAGAGGGACAGGAGACTGATGCCATAAAGAAATCACCCTTTACGTAGTCTCGCCGATGGATCGTACTGCTGTATATGTTGTATTGCTCGCCCTGACTCTGCTCGCCAGAACCTTCGGAGGACGCTTCCTCAGCCTAGTAACTGGGCTTTACCTTAATACCTAGCTTAAGCCCAGCCCTGTGGACTGACTCTTCGAACGCCTAGAGCCCTCTTAGGATCTCCTAACGAAATCCCAGGTATTCTATGAATACCAGAAATGAACCTATCTATAGAACCCTAGGATCTGAGACTATTTCTCAGTAACTAGAAAAACAAAAACAAAAAGGAAAGAAAGAAAACTTCTACTGAAATCTGAGTCTCCGAGTGGAAACTTCTACTGAAAACTTCTAGTAGAGAATTGTACACTGGAAACCACTTAATGACTCAGATCGAGTGGAGAGGGATGATTTCAACTGCAGGAGGCCTGGGGTATTTATAGCAGCTTCCCGGGGTGATTTTTCATCAAACATTCGATGTGGGACTTGATTTGGGGGTTTGGGACGCCCGTCCCGGATTGGGACACCCGTCCTAGTCTGTTGACCAAGTCGAGACGCCCGTCCCGAGTCCTGGATGCCCGTCCTGGTGCTTTGACTGGGTCGGGACGCCCGTCCCGAGCCTTTGACCAAGTCAGCATTTCCAAAAATTGCGTTTTTGCCCCAAAATTTGCTGTTTTCGTCTACTTTTCACCCGACACCTCCAAAATCATAAAAACTATGAAATTATGTAAATAATAAACAATTAAGATCAATTTACCCTCAATTTCACCCTAAATCATATATAAAAACATGCTAAAAAGGTGATACGATTTTCGCGTATCAGCCAACATGACCTAAGAAACTTCTCACAGATCTTACAGATTTGGGTGGAGGCAGTTTTGAGATCACTTCAATTTTAGCTTTATCTACCTCCATACCTCTTTGCGAAATCTTATGTCCTAAAACAATTCCTTCTTTAACCATGAAATGACATTTCTCCCAATTTAGAACCAAATTAGATTTTATACAACGTTTAAGCATGGATTCCAGGTTATTCAAACAGATAACAAATGAGTCACCAAACACTGAGAAATCATCCCTAAATACTTCCATAGACTCTCCCAACATGTCATCAAAAATAGAGGTCATGCAGCGCTGAAATGTAGCAGGTGCATTACATAATCCAAAAGGCATCCTTCTATATGCAAATGTTCCAAAAGGGCAAGTAAACGTAGTTTTATGCTGATCTTCAGGACAGATGGGAATTTGAAAATAACCAGAAAATCCATCAAGAAAGCAATAAAACATGTGTCCCGATAACCTTTCTAACATTAGGTCAATAAAAGGAAAGGGGAAGTGATCTTTTCGTGTGGCAGTATTTAGTTTCCTATAATCAATGCATACACGATGACCAGTGACAGTTCTAGTAGGAATTAGTTCATCATTTTCATTCCTAATAACTGTTATTCCTCCCTTTTTGGGTACTACTTGCACTGGGCTAACCCATTCACTATCAGAAATAGGATAGATTAGTCCAGCATCTAGTAATTTAATTACCTCTTTATTCACCACATCACATACATTAGGATTCAACCTCCTTTGAGGTTGCACACAAGGCTTATACTCATTTTCTAAAAGAATCTTATGCGAACAAAAACTAGGATTTATACCTGGTATATCTGCAATTTTGTATGCAAAGGCTCTTTTATACCTCCTGAGTATGTCCAGTGTTGACTTCTTTTGTTCTGCAGTCAGATCTGCTACAAGAATAATGGGAAGCTTTTGTTCAGCGTCTAGGAAGTCGTAACACAGATGGCTTGGTAATTCCTTCAATTCCACTTCTGGGCGCTCTTCTAAAGAGATCTTTTCTAGTCTCAACTCATGAGCACATATCTCAATGAAATTGTTAGTGCTAGTTTCATAATCAGAATAGTCAAAGTCAGGTTTTTCCAGGGCCAAAGAGTCAACATTTAAGACTGGATAATCAGATATTAAGTCCAATATGTTAGTTTCAATCAAATGGTCAAATGCATCCACAGAATAACAATCATCATCTAAATGCATAGGATACTTAAGGGTTTCATTCAAGTTGAAAGTCATATCTTCATTTTCTACCCTTAGTTTTATTTGACCATTGTTGACGTCAATCAATGCCTTAGAGGTAGCTAGAAAAGGTTGACCAAGAATCAAGGGTACATCACTTTCACCATTCATATCCATGACAACAAAATCCACAGGAAAGACAAATTTTCCAACCTTTACTAAGAGATCTTCAATTATCCCCCTAGGAATTTTTACTATCCTATCAGCAAGTTGTATGCACATTCTAGTTATTTTCAAATCATGCAAACCTAATTTATCAAATAAACTAGATGGCATTAAATTTATGCTGGCTCCTAAGTCTACTAAAGCATGCATATTAGTAATATTGCCTATTGTACATGGCAAAGTGAAACAACCTAGATATTTCTTTTTGGAAGGCAATTTGTTCAAGAGAACTGCCGAACATCTTTCATTAAGAATTACTTTGTCCATGTCAATCTTTCTTTTATTACTAATAATATCCTTCAAAAATTTAACATATTTAGGCATTTCAGAAATAACATCAAGAAAAGGTAAATTAACATGAATTTTATCGAAAGTTTTGAAAAACCTCTCGAGTTGCTCCTTATCTTTATTCTGCATTAATCTTGTAGGGTAAGGTACTCTTGGCCGGTACTCAAGGATGGACTCTTTCTTCTCTTTCCCTGCTACTTTGTTTTCAACTACTGTCGGCGTTGATTCCTCGGAGTTATCTTCTTTTTCCTGTACAAAAGTAGAAGTGTGAGAAGATTTTGGGAAAGAAGGAGTTAGAGTTTTACCAGATCTCAGAGTTAAGGTCTTGCAATCATTTAATGGGTTGGTCTCAGTGTTGCTAGGTAGCGTTCCTTGTGACCGATGAGGTAGATGGGTCGATAACTATCCCATTTATCTTTCTAATGTCTGCAAGGAGGCTTGTGTGTCCCTAACTATCTGCTCAATCTGCTTCTGCATATTCTCATTTTGCTGAATTCTCTCTACATGGCTTTCCTGGACCTTCCTGTTTGACTCTATCATTTCCTTATTAGAGTCAGTAATTATCTTCAGAATGTCTCATAATTCTTGCATTGGATCAATTGGTACGACATACTTCCCTGGAGCGGGCAGAGCTACTTGCTGGTTCTGCAGATAAGGTAGTTGCTGAGGTGCTCTTTTCTGGAAGTTCATAGTCCCATGATTGTTTCTCCAATTAAATCCTGAGTGATTCTTCCAGGTGGGGTTGTAAGTGTTTCTTACGGGAGCAGAGTTAACTACTTCCACTTGTTCCATGTCCTCTGGAATAGTTAGTATTCCATTACCATAACAATCCCCACTGAAATGCGGTCCTTAGCAAAATTCGCAGACTTGGTATACCGGCTGGATGCCCCTTCCCTGTTGAAAGGCATTTAGTTGATTTGCAATATTAGTTTTGAGTGCCTCAAATTGTTCGTCAGTGGAGGAAATTGTCGCATTAATTGGTTGCTTCTTAGCGCGACCACTGGTGCACAAGTTCTTGCTATTCCTATAAAGTCTTTCCAGGGCGTTTCTAGCATCTACTTCGTTAAGTCCATTGAAACCACCCTGGGGGTTTAGTCCATCAAGAACTTGCTTGCCCATTTCTGTCATACCCCCATAGAATTGTTGGATTAGTAGAGCTTCATTCAGTCCATGCTGAGGGCAGAGTCTGAGGAGTTCCTTGAATCTGTCCCAAGCTTCAGTTACTGTCTCATAGGGAGCTTGAGTAAAACTGGATAGAGCCTTGCGATATTCTAAGACTCTTGTGGCTGAGTAGTATTCCTCTAAAAAGACCTTACTTAACTCATCCCAAGTTGTGATCGAGTTAGTAGGCAACTGTGCCGACCACCTCTTAGCTCTGTCCCTAAGAGAGTAGGGAAAGAGGTTTAGTTTGGTTACCTCAGCAGTGTTGTTTCCCTGGAGACCCTTGCAAAGAGTGGAGAACTCAGTTAAGAGCTCGAGCGGATTTTCGGCTGCAGTTCCTCCAAACTGGACCCGATTTATTATCAGCTGGAGCACATTTGGTTTAAGATCATAGCGGGGATTTCCAGGGATTCTGATGGTAGATGACATTGGAATAGTCTGCGGCTGGATATATGATTCGAGTGGGGGTCTTTCGACTGTCATTTCGGTTCTTCGTCTGTTAGCCGTTCGGATGAGACGTTCGGGGTTTTCAACTGGGGTTTCAAGTTCAACTTCTGAAGTTTGAGTCATAAAACTACACAGAACATACGTTAAGTCTGAGAGAGAGATGGTTAGTGGAGTAATGTAGATTTATTTGAAGGAAAATATTGGAAAACAAGAAAACGTAGCATAAAGAATTGACATAGGAAAAGTAGAAGCACACATTGTTTTTATTTTTTTTTATAGAAAGCAAGTAAATTTCCTTAATACAGTTTTAGAATTATTTTCTAAAATTTGATTATCCTAAATATCTTAATTTTAGATAATTTCTAAAATTAATTAGTTATGATAACCCTATATTTTAGGAAAGTGATTGTCTAACTAGAATTAAAATAAACATTGGTCTAAGGTATAGATTACTACCGTTACCTATCATAAGCTTCTAGAATTGTGGCCAATAATCCTAAATTTTTATGATAGTTCCCCGGCAAAGGTGCCAAAAATCTGATGCGTTCCGAATGGTATGCTAAAAGATAGGCTTTTATTTACCTATGTCGATTATGAGTAATTAAGGACTGAGTCTTACTAATTGTCACTTTAGCATTCAATTGTTGTCACTTAATCAATCAGAACCTAAGGACTGAGTCTTACTAACTGTCACTTTAGCATTCAATTATGAGTAATTAAGGACTGAGTCTTACTAACTGTCACTTTAGCATTCAATTGTTGTCACTTAATCAATCGTGTAGCTAGTTCTTGGGAAGTATCTACGATTTTAATTTATTAATATCGTACTCCCAGGGAACTGGTAACGGCTTAGTAGCAACTATCCCTTAATCCTAACATTCATCTTATTTATCTAATCAGTCAATCGATAATCAATACTTTGAGATTGATTGGTGATCCCAATCACCCATAACAAGTAAATAGCATTCAAGAGTAGACATGCATTCATCAATTTAAGCTCAGTTCTTACAATTTGTTTGACCTTATCTTCGAACATTTTAGATATATCTTGATCTCTACGGCAGTTATGAAATGTAACCATCTCTTTACCATATCCGAGTTACCTGGTGTATTCACCCCTACCTTGGGATGATCCTTCTCATCTGTCGGATTAAAGTATCCATGAACGGTACCCTATGTCACT
Organism: Asclepias syriaca; assembly: GCA_027405835.1. Lineage (NCBI taxonomy): Eukaryota > Viridiplantae > Streptophyta > Magnoliopsida > Gentianales > Apocynaceae > Asclepias > Asclepias syriaca. The sequence goes on along the minus strand of CM049926.1, from coordinate 19,602,191 downwards.
TCAGTATCATGTAACTTAACCCTAGGATTGGCCTAGCGTACAAACTCAGCTTTATTAGGGTACTCTAACAAACATGGTGATCTATTTTTTTATTTCTTCCTAATCTGGCAGACCTTTTATAGTCTGTTAAACTAAACCGGTTATGATTAAGATCTTGGTTAGGAGTTGTCTATAACCCTAGTTTAATTTAAAAGGACATGACAGTTCAACATTCATAATGATAATTCTAGCTCTATGATCTTCCCGGGAAAATGGATAGCATCTCAAATTGTAAAACATAAATGATATATAAATTCAGTATCAAATTAATATCCAGATAAAATAATTCATAAACATACAGAAACTTGTCTAGGGGACCCACTATCATAAAGTAGTCACCGCTTTATGCAGGTCCAGCCGGCGCTGCAGCTCCTGTACGCTTCTAATTGCTCGATCCTACTCTGCTCGGCAGAGCCTTCGGAGAACACTCCTCAGACCTAGTAGCAATTGCTTTACCTTACATCCCGAGCTTAAGCAAATTGCCCTAATCTGACTAAGAACAGTCACCCTATCTCTCTCTTAGGATCTCCTAACAAAATCTCGGTATACTAAACTACTTGAATGAGACACCTGAGCTCATTCAATGACTTGTATACTATAGAACAATTTATACTTGAAGTCACTGAATGATTCAGATCAAGTGGAAAGTGATGATTTCAACTCTTGGAGGCCTGGGGTATTTATAGTAGCTTTCTGGAGTGAATTTCTCCAAAAATTTAGATGTAGGACAACTTCTGGTGCTCAGGACGCCCGTCCTGAGCTTGGGACGGTCGTCCTGGTGCTTTGACTGGGTCGGGACGCTCTTCCCGAACTCAGCATTTCCAAAAATTGCATTTTTGCCCTGAAATTTGCAGCTTTCATGTAATTTACTCCTAAAACTTCCAAAATCAAAATTTAAGCAATTTTATGTCAATTTGATTCAATTAAGATCAAATACATTCAAATATTACCCTAATTTGTGTCTAAAAACATGCTAAAAAGGGGATATGATTTATGCATATCAATAGTCAAATTAATGCCTTTCAACAAAGAAGAAAGGTTCAGCCTGTGTATCAAATCTGTGAAGTCTGCCAAGTACCACACTTTAGCAGGGATTGCTATGGGAATGGAATACTGACCATTCCAAAAGAGGTAGGAGCAAGTTGCTGCACTCAATGCTGCTCCAATGGGAAACACATACAATCCCTACTGAAAAATTCATCCGGGATTTAGTTTGAGGAATAATTCTGGAGCTAAAAACTTCTAGAAGATACAACCACAACAAAGTCCCTATCCGCAGAATCAACAGATGAGATACTGTTATTGGTCAGGCCCCGTTTACTGTTACAAAAGTGTCGCCATATGGAGAATGGGTTATAACGGATCAAGACGGTACTACTCAAAAGGTAAACAGACAACCATTAAAGGCATACCAGTGCAAGCAAGTGACCTACCGACCAAGTGGTATCGACCGGTAGATGGATATAGAGGAGTTTGGTATTGTTTTAGGATTATGGCAACAGAAGTTGCTTGCATCCCCTACATACCAGTCGGCTGTGCGGGACTTCCCCGAGGAAATCTCAAGTTTTTGGGCCCAAATCTGCACCACTGGAACCCCCTACCACCACGGCTTCGCTAAACTTCATGTATCTTTTCTACCCTTCGATACTTGCATGCAATACCTTCATAGACATTGGCAGGTAGGCTTACCACTCCAGGGAATGTCACTCTCCTGGACACATTCCTCCTAGACACGTTGCTCTGATTGCGAGAAACTTCGCAAATAATTCGAGGACGCAGTCCTTGGGGCTCGAGCCATTCATCACACGGATAGGCCACTACCTGGAGTTCGACATTGAGGAATCATGGCTGACGAGGATAGCTCCACCTACCATTCCCACTGACCTAACTATTCTTCGAAACATTGGGATGATAGGGTAGATACACCCTCCATACGGAGGACATTTCAGAGTCATCCGCTCCAGCATCCAGAGCTTAAAAAGTCGAGAACACATTAGCAATAACACATGGCTAAGCTGGAGAGCCAATTAACAGATCAAAGCAGACCCTTCTAATCGATACATGAAGGGAGTTTTTCTAATCCTCATCTTTCTCTACTTTTATTAAATTTTGTTTTCTTTTTATTTTTATCTTCATTTAGTGTTTTGTTTGTTTTTTCCTATTTTTGTTTTTAAACTCTTATTTCTCAAATAAATGTGGGGTAAGAGTTTTGTTTGTTTTTCCTGCTTTTGTTTTGAATTTTTCAAATAAGTGTGGGGTGATAGGATATGCATGAACACTGAGGACAATGTTAATATTAAGTGTGGGGTAGTAGTGCACACTGCACTCTCAAGTAAAAATTTGCATGTTTTTCCATACTTTTCACTGAAATTGCACCATTTAAAAAAAAATTCAAAAATTTTCACTCTTTCAGACTTCAAAATAAGTATCGATTGATTGAAAAGCTGCTTATGTCTGTGATATATGTTCAGTAGAGTGTTATGACCATTAGGAAACATTTTGATTACTTTACTAAATTCATCACTTAGAAGTAGGGACTTCCTGATTTTTTTAGCACAACTCATTTTGGATTAGAAAAATCAACCCAATATCTTTTCAAGCTAGAGTTAAATAATATTAGACCAGTTGAGAATGTGTTAGCAACGTGAATGACTAGATGGAATTCTGAGCTGATAGTGTCATAGCTTAAAAGTAAAAAGGAGTAGTTTGCAAGTGTCCTTTGCTACTTAAGCACCCCTTCTGAAGGGAACTTAATGCCTGGTGCCCTAAGGTCGTATAGATCTGGGAGTCATCAGAGTGGGGCTCGATACCTGAGTAGTTAAAGTTGATGTGTGAAAGCAAACATAAAAATACCATGGAAATCAATTAAAGCATACACTTGGTGTATTTTTATTTGAAATTCATAACAAGAAAGTATTGGCACTAAAGCTCAGAACTCGGAAGGTAATTTATTATGCTATTTATATTCGAAATACTTGGTCGAAATATTATTCGGTAACTACTTAAAAAGTATATTCTAAGTTGACAATCTAGTCTAGACCAGTACACACACTACACATCTGGAAAATCCTGTGACAGAAGTTGAGCTAGAACTTAGTAAAGTTTTTAAACTATTTTAGCATATAAGGTCATGACATATTTACCGAATATTTGAGACCTTTACATAGCAACTCAATCAGTCCATATCTGCTTTCTGAATCATCTGACTCAGTGAGAAATTTTACTAAAAACATTGCTAAGAACCTTGTAGTGATTGCACCTATGATTCAGTTATTCATATGGGTTTTGCTTGAGGACAAGAAAAAAGCTATGTGTGGGTTTTTTATATGCACAAATCATATCCCTTTTTTAGCATGTTTTTAGACACAAATTAGGGCAATATTTGAATGTATTTGATTTTAATTGAATCAAATTGACATAAAATTGTGTAAATTGTGATTTTGGAAGTTTCAGGAGTAAATTGCATGAAAACAGCAAATTTTGGGGCAAAAGTGCAATTTTCGAAAAGCAGCATTCGGGACGGGCGTCCCAAGCAGCAGAACTTGTCCCATATCGGAAATTTGGGAGAAATTCACTCCAGAAACCTGCTATAAATACCCCAGGCCTCCAATAGTTGAAATCATCCCTCAGAACTCAATACAAGTCATTTAGCAACTTCGAGTGCATAGTTTTCTCTTATCTCTGAGTGTTTATCTCAGTATTTGAGAATTTGATTAGATTAGTATTTAGTTTTCGGTATCATAGAATACCAGGATTTCGTTAGGAGATCCTAAGAGAGAGATAGGGTGCGTGTACTTAGTCAGATTAGGGCAATTTGCTTAAGCCTAGGATGTAAGGTAAAGCAATAGCTACTAGGTCTAAGAAGCATTCTCCAAAGGCTCTGCCAAGCAGAGTAGGATCGAGCAATCAGAAGCATACAAGAGCTGCAGCGCCGGCTGGACCTGCATAAAGTGGTGACTACTTTATGATATTGGGTCCACTAGACGAGTTTCTATATGCTTATGAATTGTTTTATCTGGATATTGATTTGATACTGAATTCATATATCATACATGTTTTACAATTTGAGATGCTATCCATTCTCCCGAGAAGATCATAGAGCTAGAATTATCATTATGAATGTTGAACTGTCGTGTCCTTTTAAATTAAACTAGGGTTATAGACAACTCCTAACCAAGGTCTGAATCAAAATCGGTTTAGTTTAACAGACTGTAAAAGGTCTGCCAAATTAGGAAGAAATAACAAAACAGATCACCATGTTTGTTAGAGTACCCTAATAAAGCTGAGTTTGTATGCTAGGCCAATCCTAGGGTTAAGTGGCATGATACCGAGGTGACATAGGGGACCATTTACTTTAATCCGACAAATGAGAAGGATCATCCCAAGGTAGGGGTGAATACACCAAGTAACTTAGATATGGTAACCAGATGGTTACATTTCATAATTGCCTTAGAGATCAAGATATATCTAAAATGTTCGAAGATAAGTTCAAACAAGTTGTAATAACTGAGCTTATTTGATGAATGCATGTCAACTCTTGAATGCTATTTGCTTGGTATGTGTGATTAGGATCACCTATCAATCCAAATTATTGATTGTCGATTGACTGATTAGATAAATAAGAATGAATGTTAGGATTAAGGAATAGTTACTACTAAGCCATTACTAGTTCCCTGGGAGTACGATATTAATAAATTAAAATTGTAGATACTTTCCAAGAACTAGCTACACGATAGGTACTCTGCCTTAGGTTCTGATTGATTAAGTGACAACAATTAATGCTAAAGTGACAGTTAGTAAGACTCAGTCCTTAATTACTCATAATCGACATAGGTAAATAAAAGCCTATCTTTTAGTATACCAATCGGAATGCATCAAGTATCTCCCCTCTGCATCTCGTACTACCATCCCCATGTTTTGTAGAACAGTCAAATCAGTGGGGATGGTAGTTGGAGTTATCTGGGTCAACTCCGAACCCTCGATATCTAGCTCCAAGTAGTGGGCTATCCGGGTGATGAACGGTCCGAGCCCTAGATACTGCTTCCTGGTGTTTGTTGCGAAACCCCACATGATGACGGTAATGAGTCTGGCCATAACCACAGTGATGCCTCTGTGCATGTGGGCCACAAGGAACGTCTCCATCTGGGTGACATTCCCTGGAGGAGTTTGCCACCCTGCTAGCGTATGGGCTGCGATGGTATGTAAATAGCAAAGGGCGGGAAAAATACCTGTGGCCTTCGTGAAGCCATGCTGATAGGGACTCCAGTCGTACAGATCTGGGCCCAGGCAGTGGAGACATCAACGGAAATGAAGTCTCGCACGACCATCAATTAGGTGGAGGTCTCCAGCTCCTCCCGCTGCCAGACACTGAGTGCAATGCCGAACTCGCACATGCTCATCTACCGGTCTAGTCCACCAAGTCGGAATGTAATCTGCTCACGGTGGAATGCAAAAGAGGCGTAGAACTCACATACCAGCTCTAAGTAAGTAGGCTCGGTGACGATGAAGACTCGGCTATAAGGAAGGACGTCGACATATGCCTAATCTCCTGCTCCACTCCAAGTGTCCTGACTGCAGTCCAGTCAAGCATCCTACCTGCCAGAATGCTGCGTCCGATCAACCCCTGGCTCCTCTCTTGGTAAGCCAGGACGGCAAGGAAGAGCGTGAAAGGGTGTGTCACGGCTGTGACAGTCATAGATGGAGTGACACGTGCACGTTTTGGAGCCATTTGAGAAATTTGAACATTTTGTGAAAAATTCAAATTTGGCGGGAAAAGTTTTAAATTCGAATTCAGAGGGGAAGATTTACTTTCGGTGGAGAATTTAACTTTTGGTGGGAAAATTTGAATTTTGGAGGGAAATTTGAATTTTATAAAGAAAGTCAAAAATTCAAAATTTTGGAGGGAAAACTTGAAAATTTTAAATTTCAAATTTTTGGAGGGAAATTTGTAGAGAGAGAATTTTATTAGAGAGAGGGAAGATAATTTTTGGTGTAAAAATTATGAGGGGGAGTGTTTTATTTATAAAACATTGTTCTCCCCTCGAGACGCCCGTCCCGATGGCCCCGGGATGCGTGCTATGCCCATTTTTGATTTCCATCGATTTTCAAGCTTCTTTTAATTGTGCAATATCGTACAAACTCTTTTACAAAAAAATTATATTCCAAGATCAAACAAATTATCACAGTGGCTCAATTTAACATAGTATTTGTTTGAAAGATTCTCAAAAATATTCTCGAAAAAATTCTCGTTTCTCTTTTTTTTCCTTTCAAAAATTTCCTTTGCCATAATCATTCTTCACCTTTCATATAACAAATATTCTTGTACTTGAATAATGAATTTGAAAAATAAATCAAGAATGAAAATCTTTCATATAAATTTTTCATAATGAACAAAAATTATTTGTCATAGCAACCCAACCAGTCAGACCTGTGTTAAGAATTGTCTGAATAATTTTTGGAATAAAAACATGACTAGGAAAATTAAGTGACTGCACATATGATTTAGAATCACTAACTTCAGGTAGACTTTGCTTGAGGACAAGCAAAAAGCTAAGTGTGGGGTTATTTGATATGCATAAATCATATCACATTTTTAGCATGTTTTAGGCATGATTTAGGGTGAAATTGGGGGAAAATCGGTCTTAATTTTTATTATTAACTCAATTTCACAGTTTTCATGATTTTGGAAGTGTCAGGTGAAAATAGAAGAAAATGGCAAATTTCGGGGCAAAAACGCAAATTTCCAGAAGTTCGGAATTCGGGGAGGGCGTCCCAGTTCAGGACGGGCGTCCTGACCTGGTCAACAGGTCGGGACGGGAGTCCAGGACTCGGGACGGTCGTCTTGACCTGGTCATCAGACCGGGACGGGCGTCCCGAACCAGAAATTCAAGTCCCACATCGAAATTTTGATGAAAAATCACTCCAGGAAGCTGCTATAAATACCCCAGGCCTTCCTCAGTTGAAATCATCCCTCTCCACTTGATCTGAGTCATTCAGTGACTTCCAGTGTACAATTCTCGAGTACACAAATCACTCAGAGACTCAGATTTCAGTATAAGTTTTCTTTCTTTCTAGTTAGTGTTTTTCGTTTTCTTAGATTCTGAGAATTAGTCTCAGATCTTAGGGTTCGATAGATAGGTTTGTTTCTGGTATTCATAGAATACCCGGGATTTCGTTAGGAGATCCTAAGAGGGCTCGAGGCGTTCGAAGAGTCAGTCCACAGGGCTGGGCTTAAGCTGGGTATTAAGGTAAAGTCCAGCTACTAGGCTGAGGAAGCGTCCTCCGAAGGTTCTGTCGAGTAGAGTCGGGTCAAGCAGTACGACATATACAAGAAGTTACTCCATTGGCGAGACTAAGTAAAGGATGATTTCTTTATGGCATCAGTCCCCCTTGTCCCTTTCTTAATATGCTTGTATTGAGTTTGTCCAAATATTTGTTATGAATACGAGATTATGATTGTTATGAATATTTGTTACATATGTTGAAGTGCTTATGATTTTTCAGAAATAGCCACCTGCTTAATATACATTATGTCAGCATGTCTAATGTAGTTTCTTTTAAACTAAATGTAGGGTTATAGACAATTCCTAACCACGGTCTATTCATAACCTGTTTAGTTTAACAGGCATCAATTAGAATTGGTGTCTGCCATATTAGATAAAATAACCTGCGGAACACCCTGTTTGTTAAAGTAGTCTAAGTAGGCTGAGTAGAGCGTTTATGCCGGCGTTAAGGGCCAGTAACGTGATCCCCTAAGTGACATAGGGCTTTCATAGTTGACTTTTGCTCGAAACGTGAGTAGGGCCGTTTACCTTGGCGATGGGGCGGTTTATTAGAGACTCAGATGTGGTACACCTTTAGACTCAGAACATAGTTGCAATCCAGGCTAAGATATATCTAAAATACTCGAAGATAGGTCAATCAACATGTAGGAACATTATAACATAGAATCAGGACCTCATCTATAAAACACTTTTAGACTTAATTAGACTTAAACCTAGTGGAAAATGGATCACCCTCTCATCAAAGTTATTGATGACGATTGCATAACTGAATCATAAGATAGGAGTTAGGATTAAGGGATAGTTGCTACTAAGCCGTTACCAGTTCCCTAGGAGTACGATATTAATAAATTAAAATCGTAGATACTTTCCAAGAACTAGCTACACGATAGGTACTCTACCTTAGGTTCTGATTGATTAAGTGACAACAATTGAATGCTAAAGTGACAGTTAGTAAGACTCAGTCCTTAATTACTCATAATCGACATAGGTAAATAAAGCCTATCTTTTAGCATACCAATCAGAACGCATCAGTGATCTGTAAGTTATTTTGCCTAATATGACAGACCTTAATGCAACTTATCCTAAATTAAGGCATGTTAAACTAAACAGGTTATGATTAGACCACAGTTAGGAATTGTCTATAACCGTTCATTTAGTTTAAAAGAGCAAGAAGATATTCAGTCATAATGTTAATTCAACAGGTGACCTTTCCGGAAAAATGAATATAACTTCAACATGCAAAACATATATAACATAGCAGTCATAGTTTAATATTCAAATTCATATTTAGACAAACACAACGCAGAATATACAGAGAGGATCTAGGGGACCACCATCATAAAGTATTCACCCTTTATCAGGTCCACTGGCAGAGCGACTACTTGTATATCCTGGGTTGCTTGACCTGACTCTAATCAGTAGAACCTTCGGAGAACGCTTCCTTAGACTAGTAGCTATTGCTTTACCTTACATCCTGAGCTTAAGGAATGCTCTGTTGACTAGCTCTTAGCTCACCTAATGCCCTCTTAGGATCTCCTAATGAAATCCCGTGTATTCTATGAATTCAAAAAATAAACCCTATCTAGTCAAATTCTTAGAACCTGAGATAAACACTCAGGAAGCAAAGAAAATGAGATGTCTTTTATTGCTAACTACTCGTGTGAGTGCAGAAAGATGCACATGAGTCACTAAATGACTTATATCGAGTGTAAAAAGATACACTTGAAGTCACTAAATGACTCAGATCGAGTGATGAGGGATTACTCGAAGTCACTAAATGACTCAGATTGAGTGGTGAGGGATGATTTCAACTGTTGGAGTCACGGGGTATTTATAGTAGGTGAAAGGAGTGAATTTCTCTTGGATTTCCGATGTGGGACAGCAATCTGCTGCTCGGGATGCCCATCCCAGTTCTTTGATCGGGTTGGGATGCCCGTCCCGAACTCAAAAGTTCTGAAAATTGCATTTTTACCCCAATAATTTATGTTTTCTTGCATATTTCACCAGAAACTTCCAAAATAACAAATTATGCAAAAATATGTTAATATCAATCAATTAAGATCGATTTGGTTCCCATTTTGCCTTAATGTTTTCCTAAGAACATGCTAAAAAAGTGATATGATTTGTGCATATCAGTAGGAGTAAGGTCTAATCTAGAAAGCAAGTAAAAGGAAAGCAATAAAAGAAAAACAATCTTAGGATCTTTAAGAAATCAAGCAAGCATACATAACTATTGCGAGATTCTTAGCAGTAATAAATCCTCATGACTTGAAAATCCTTACACTTAGGTCTAAGGCATAGATATCCAACCTTGAGGTTGTTATTGACCTCTACCCTTAGAGCTCATTATAGTACCTAATTATAGCCTACATCAAGCATCTTAGGACATTCATATCTATATAAGATGTAATCCATAGAATCATGATGAAAATGTAAAAAAAACACAAGATGTAGATAACATAAAAACAATCAAATCACAAGATATTTAAGAGTTCTCAATAATTATATCTAAAGTATTGTAGAACAAAACGAGATCCTAAATGAGATATATTGTTGAAACACTGATCAATAGGAAATCAAAGAGGTAAGAGACGTGTACAAGTAAAACTAGGTCTCTTTGGAATCTCCAAGCTCTTGTATATGTTCTTCTTCCACCTTTTCGTCAACACATCAACACACTACTCCAAGGGAAATTAGATACTTGAACTCCGTGCGATCGCGAACTATCCAATTCACTAACTATAAGAGGAGGGTTGATATTGATTACGAGCCTCATTCCAAGAACTTGAATGTTAAAACCTCTTGGTGTATGAGTATCAAACACTTAACTTCTAAAGAGAAGATTGGACTCTCACTCTCAACTTGAAGGTCTATCTAAACTCTCTCCTTGTTGTAGGAACAAGAATTTAAAGAGGAATAGAAGAAGAGAATGACTATGAAAGCAAAATAAATCTTGTATCGAGAGGTTTCAAAGTACAAAGAATACAATGAAATAAAACCTATAATTCTCTCTATGATTTGTGGTTCTACACATCTTACATCTGTGGAAAATTTTCACTATTTATAGATACAAAAGGTGGGGGTAAATTAGGAAATTCACAAATAAAAAAATTTGATGATGAGATCTTGACGGCCGTCAATAGATCGTTCTTGACAGCCATCAAGAACAAGGTGTTGACGGGCATCAAGACGCAACGTGTAAAATATCTTCAGATTCTGCAATTGAGTCCCTGAATTTGTAATTCCTCGCGTTTTTGCCCAAAAAACTTCCTGAAATCAATTTAATCGAAGAATTAGTAAAATTAAACCAAAATTGATTATTTATTAACAATTGGATCAACAATTAAGCACAAATTGTCACCAAAATACCTGAATATTTTAGTGTTATCAATAACACCATAAGTAGAGATAGCAGACAGATAGAAGAGTTGTATCAGTACTACACCAACAACCTCTCGACCGATGACTATGATATATAGGATATCCCTCCGCCAGAGGATGATCCGGGTTCTTAGTTCTACCTTCCTTCCTTTTGTTTTTCTTCATTTTAGTTGTTTATCTATTTATGTGGAAAGTCTGGGCTGCATAACATATATTTCTTTGTACTTCAACTTTGACTTATATGATAACAGTGATATTCTCCATTTTTGTTGTTCAAATTATTTTTCCTGCTTTTCGTTTTTAAAATCATTTTTTTTCAAAAAAGTGTGGGGTGATATGACTGATGCGTTTCTGCCTGATATGCTAAAATAGGTGTTATTTACCCTATATCGATTATGAATAACTTAAGGACTTAGAATGACTAATTGTCACATTTAGCCTCTATGTTATCACTTAATTAATCTGAACCTAAGGCAGAGTACCTATCGTGTAGCTAGTCTGTTGGAAAGTATCTACGATTTTAATTTAATCAATTTATCGTACTCCCAGGGAAGTGGTAACGACTTAGTAGTAACTATCCTTTTACCCTAACTCTTATCTTATGATCCAGTTATGCAATCGTTCATCAAATTCTTTGATGAGAGGTTGATTCATTCTCCACTAGGTTCAAGTCTATTTAAGCCTACAAGAGTGTTTTACAGATAGTGTTCTGATTTATGTTATATTGTTCCTAAATGTTGATTGACCTATCTTCGAGTATTTTAGATATATCTTGGTCTGGATTGCAATTATGTACTGATTCTACTTGTGTACCACATCTGAGTTACCTAATAAACCGCCCCATCGCCATTGACGGCCCTACTCACGGTTCGAGCTAAAGGCATCCATGAAAGTCCTGTGTCACTCAAGAGATCATGCCGCTCGCCCTAACGCTGGCATAAACACACAAACTCAGCCTACTTAGACTACTTTAACAAACATGGTGATCTATAGGTTATTTTATCTAATATGACAGCCCTTAATGCTTCCGACGAGAAGTCCTAAATCAAGGCCTGATAAACTAAACAGGTTATGATTAGACCGTGGTTAGGAGTTGTCTATAACCATTCATCTAGTTTAAAAGAGCAAGTAGACATGCAGTCATAATGATAGTTAAGCTGGTGACCTTTCCAGAAAAATGTAAATTACTTCAACATGCAAAACACATATTCATAAAATCATAGTTTAATATTCAAAATGATTATTTGGACGAACACAGTACAGACATATAAAGAGAGGGACAAGGGGACCTCCGCCATAAAGTATTCACCCTTTACGTAGTCCGCTGATGGAGTAACTGCTTGTATATGCTGGACTGCTCGACCTGACTCTGCTCGTCAGAACCTTTGGAGGACGCTTCCTCAGCCTAGTAGCTATGCTTTACCTTATAACCCGGCCTAAGCATAGCCCTGTTGACTGACTCTTCGAACGCCTAGTGGTCTCTTAGGATCTCCTAACGAAATCTTGGGTATTCGATGAATACCAAAAATGAACCTATCTAGTCATATTCTAAGATCTGAGACAGACTCTCAGAAATGAAAAACACGAGACACTCTCGAAAACTACAAATATACCTAAACTAAAAACCTGAAATCACTAAGTGACTTGTATACTATAGAAAATTGTGTACTTGAAGTCACTAAATGACTCCGATCGAGTGGAGAGGAATGATTTCAACTGAGGAAGGCCTGAGGTATTTATAGCAGGGGAACTGGGTGAACTTCTCTTAAAAAATCAATGTGGGACTTTGACCAGGCATTCGGGACGCCCGTCCTAGATCTGGGACGCCCGTCCCGGCCTGTTGACCAGGTCAGGACGACCTTCCCGAGTCCTGGATGCCCGTCCCGGGTTCTGGACGCACATCCCGACTTTTGAACTTCCGAAAATCACGTTTTTACCCCAAATTTTGCCATTTTCTTGCATTTTTCACCTGACACTTCCAAAATCACAAAAACTGTGAAATTGTGTTAATAACAATCAATTGAGAATGATTTAACACCAATTTTGCCCTAAATTGTGCCTAAAACATGCTAAAAAAGTGATAAGATTTGTGCATATCATATAACCCCACACTTAGCTTTTTGCTTGTCCTCAAGCAAAGTCTACATGAAATTATTGATTTTAAATCATAGGTGTAGTCACTTAAAATTCCTAGCAATGTCTTTATTCCAAAATTTATCACTGAGTCAGATAATTCACAACACAGGTCTGACTGGTTAAGTTACCATGACAAGGTCTCAAATGTCTCTAGTAGATTATCATGGTCAAGCAGGGTTAACAACTTAATAACTAGATTGAACTCTTCTCTCAGTCACAAGGTCTTCCTGATGTGTAGTGTGTGTACTAGTCCAGACTAGATTGTCAACACAATATAGTCTTCTCTTAACTCTTACCAGATAATACTTCGACCGGTCGCTAGACACACCAGCAACAAACAACCTTCTGAGTTCTGAGCTTTGGTGACAAGGTTTTTTTTTTCAATTAAGAATTTAATATAAGAATACACTGGGCTATGTATTTTTAGATTGATTTTTCAGGGTATTTGATGTTTGCTTTCACACGTCAACTTTAACTACCCATGTAGCGAGTCCCACTCCGATGACTCCCAGATCTACACGACCTTAGGGCATCAGGCTTTGAATTCCCTTAAGGAGTGGTGCTCGAGTAGCAAAGGCATCTTGCAAACTACCCTATTTATTGAACTTTTTCACTTCCAGCTCAGAGCATCATCTAGTCATTTAGATTGCTAATATATCCTCAACTGGTCTAATATTATTTTAGCTAAGTCTTGAAAAGGTATTTGGTTGAGGTCTCTAATCCAAACTAAGTTCTGCTCAAGTATCAGGAATTCCTTATTTCTAATCGATGAATTCAAGAAAGTTATCATGTTGTCTCCTACTGATCATAATACTCTACATACATATCATGGACATAAGCATTTCTTTACCAATCATAACTGCATTTTGAAGTCTGAAAGAGTGAAAAATTTTGAATTTTTTTTTGGAAGGGTGTAATTCTAGTGAAAATATGGGAAAACATGCAAAAACATTTTACTGCTACAGTGCACTGTGCACTGCTACCCCACACTTAAGTTTGACACTGTCCTCAGTGTTCATGCATATCTAACTACACCACACTTATTTGAAAAACAAGAATAAAATAAAAACAAAACATAAAATTCTTACCCCACACTTATTTGACTAACTAAGGGGAAGACAAAAAAATAAAACAACAAAAGAAATAACAAAATAATAGAAAACAAAATAGAATGAAAGAAATACTCCCTTATTATGCGAAGTCAACAGACTGCTCAGACAAGTCGAATGGTTCTTTGTAGGTCTTTAAGGGTTGCCCGTTCACTTTTTGAGTAGTACCGTCAGAATCCATGATGACACATGCTCCAAAGGGTGATACTTCTGTGATAGTGAACGGTCCTGACCAGCAGCTACTCAATTTTCCTGGGAAAAATTTGAATCGCGAGTTGTATAATAGTACTTTATCCCCTGGTTCAAAATTCTTCTGGGCTCTGAGTCGTCTGTCATGACGGAGTTTACTTGTCATCTTGAATTGATGTGAGTTTTCATAGGCTTTGAGCCTCCACTCATCCAATTCGTTGAGTTGTAAAATCCGGTGTTCCTTAGTTAGGTTATCGTCTAGATTGCATTTTCGCACTGCCCAGTAAGCTCTATGTTCAAGTTCAACAGGGAGGTGACATGCTTTTCCATAGACCAGTCTATAAGGTGAAAATCTCGTAGAGGTTCTGTATGCCGTATGGAAGGCCCATAATGCATCATCCAGCTTCATGGCCCAATCCTTACGGTTAACACCTACAGTCTTTTCTAGGATTCTCTTTGTTCCTCTATTGGTTACCTCAGCCTGCCCATTGGTTTGAGGATGGTATGCTGTGGAAAGGCGATGTTGAACTCCATATTGCTAAAGTACATTCTGCAATTGAGAGTTGTAGAAGTGTGTACCTCGGTCATTGATTAGGGCTTTTGGGCATCCGAATCTACCGAATAGCTGTCTAAGAAATCTTCACACGACTCTAGCATCATTAGTAGGTAGGCCTACGCCTTAGGCCATTTTGAGAAATATTCTACAGCTACTATGATGTACTTCTTACCAAAAGAGGGAGGAAATGGACCCATAAAGTCTATACCCCATATGTCAAATATCTCTACACTCTGAATTACTTGTTGGGGTAGACCATCTCGAGAAGATATGTTTCCAGCTTTCTGACAGACATCGCAAGATCCTGTGAACGCTGCGGTGTCTTTGAATGTCGTAGGCCAGTAGAAGCCTGCTTCTAATACTTTTCGAGCGGTATTAGCTGCAACTAAGTGACCGCCTGCGGGTCCGCAGTGACAATGTTCCAGAATTTGGAAACCTTCTTCTTGAGAGACACATCTCCTGATCATCTGATCTGCACATATTCGAAACAAAAAGGGATCTTCCCAATAAATGTATTTAAGTTCAGCAAAGAATTTTCTTCTATGTTTAGCAGTGATATCACTAGGAAGAGTCTGAGCTACCAAGTAATTTGCTATATTTGCAAACCAAGGGGGTGAGAAAATAGTAAACAATGCACATAGATTCTCATCCGGAAATTTATCAGATATGACCGATTCATCTATAGCTTCTAGGGCTGGATTCTCTCTACATGAGCTTCCTAGATTTTCCTATTTGACTCTATCATTGCTTTGTTAGAGTCAGCAATGCCTTTCAGTATGTCCCGAAATTCTTGCATGGGGTCGACTGGAACGATGTAGTTCCTTGGTGCGGGCAGAGCGACTTGCTGGTTCTGCGGATAGGGCAATTGCTGAGGTACTCTTTTCTGGAAGTTAGCAGTCCCAGAATTGTTTCTCCAACTAAATCCCGGATGGTTCTTCCAGGTGGGATTGTAGGTATTTCCCCTAGGGGCAGAGTTAACTGCGTCCACTTGTTCCATATCTTCTGGAATAGTCAATATTCCATTACCATAACAATCTCCACTAAAATGCGGTCCTTGGCAAAATTCGCAGACTTCATATACTGGTTGAACGCTTTTCCCTTGTTGGAAGGCATTCAGTTGATTAGTAATGCTGGCCTTCAGTGCCTCAAATTGATCATCAGTGGAGGCGAGGGCCGCATTTACTGGTTGTTTCTTAGCTCGGTCACTCGTGCGCCAGTTCTTGCTTTTCCTATAGAGTCTCTCTAGAGCGTTTCTAGCATCTACATCACTCATTCCATTGAAACCGCTCTGGGGATTAAGTCCATCAAGAACTTGCTTGCCCATGTCCGTCATACCCCCGTAGAATTGCTGGATCAGCAGTGCTTCGGTAAGTCCATGTTGGGGGCAGAGCCTGAGTAGCTCCTTGAATCTGTCCCAAGCTTCGACCATTATCTCATCAGTAGCTTGAGTAAAACTGGACAGAGCCCTTCGATATTCTAGGACTCTTGTTGCAGAGTAGTATTCTTCCAGGAAGGCTTTGCTTAACTCATCCCATGATGTGATTGAGTTAGTAGGTAATTGTGCCAGCCACCTCTTAGCTCTGTCCCTGAGTGAGTAGGGAAAGAGGTTTAGCTTGGTTACTTCTGCAGTGTGATCTCCCTTGAGACCTTCGCAAAGAGAGGAAAAATCGGATAAGTGTTCGAGCAGATTATCGGCTGCAGTTCCTCCAAACTGGACCCGATTTATTATCAACTGGATCACATTCGGTTTGAGATCATAGCGAGGGTTTCCAAGGATTTGAATGGCGGACGACACTGGAACAGTCTGTGGATGGATGTAGGATTCAAGGGGAGGTCTTTCGGCAGCCATCTTTGTTCTTCGCCTATTAGCTGTACGGATGAGACGTTCGGGATTCTCAATTGGGGGTTCAAGGTTAGCTTTTGAAGTTCGAGTCTTGCAACTATAGAGAAAAATACATTAAGCCTGAGCAGACTAGTTAGTGGAGTAAAACAGAAGTGAAAGATTAGAAAAATTCAAAAAAAAAAAAGAATAACAAATGTACAACTAAGAAAGAATACAAGAAACAGGAAAGAAAAACAACATAAGATGAACAAGAAAAATACAATTTTTCGGGTTTTAAATTTTAAATTTTTTTTTTATATTTTATTTCGAAAGCAGTTAAATTTCCTCAATACGGTTTTAGAATAATTTTCTAAAATTTGATTATCCTAAATGTCTTAATTTCAGATAATATCTAAAATTAATTAGTTATGATAACCCTATATTTCAGAAACTGATTGTCTAACTAGCCTAAAATATGTGTTGGGTCGAAGGTATAGATTACTACCGTTACGTATCATAAGTCTCTAGAATTTTGATCAGGAATCCTAAATTCATTATGATATTTCCCCAGTAACGGCGCCAAAAATATGATGTGTTTCTGACTGATATGCTAAAATAGGTGTTATTTACCCTATATCGATTATGAATAACTTAAGGACTTAGAATGACTAATTGTCATATTTAGCCTCTATGTTGTCACTTAATCAATCAGAACCTAAGGCAGAGTACCTATCGTGTAGCTAGTCTGTTGGAAAGTATCTACGATTTTAATTTAATCAATTTATCGTACTCCCAGGGAAGTGGTAACGGCTTAGTAGTAACTATCATTTTACCCTAACTCTTATCTTATGATCCAGTTATGCAATCGTTCATCAAATTCTTTGATGAGAGGTTGATTCATTCTCCACTAGGTTCAAGTCTATTTAAGCCTACAAGAGTGTTACAGATAGTGTTCTGATTTATGTTATATTGTTCCTAAATGTTGATTGACCTATCTTCGAGTATTTTAGATATATCTTGGTCTAGATTGCAATTATGTACTGATTCTACTTGTGTACCACAGCTGAGTTACCTAATAAACCGCCCCATCGCCATTGACTGCCCTACTCACGGTTCGAGATAAAGGCATCCATGAAAGTCCTGTGTCACTTAGGAGATCATGCCGCTCGCTCTAACGCTGGCATAAACACACAAACTCAACCTACTTAGACTACTTTAACAAACATGGTGATCTATAGGTTATTTCATCTAATATGGCAGACCTTAATGCTTCCGACGGGAAGTCCTAAATCAAGGCCTGATAAACTAAACAGGTTATGATTAGACCGTGGTTAGGAATTGTCTATAACCATTCATCTAGTTTAAAAGAGCAAGTAGACATGCAGTCATAATGATAGTTAAGTTGGTGACCTTTCCGGGAAAATATAAATGACTTCAACATGCAAAACACATTCATAAAATCATAGTTTAATATTCAAAATGATTATTTGGACGAACACAGTACAGACATACAAAGAGAGGGACAAGGGGACCTCCGCCATAAAGTATTCACCCTTTACGTAGTCCGCTGATGGAGTACCTGCTTGTATATGCTGGACTGCTTGACCCGACTTTGCTCGACAGAACCTTCAGAGGACACTTCCTCAGCCTAGTAGCTATGCTTTACCTTATAACCCAGCCTAAGCACAGCCATGTTGACTGACTCTTTGAACGCCTAGTGCTCTCTTAGGATCTCCTAACGAAATCCCATGTATTCTATGAATACCAAAAATGAACCTATCTAGTCTTATTCTAAGATCTGAGACAGACTCTCAGAAATGAAGAACACGAGACACTCTCGAAAACTATAAATATACCTAAACTAAAAACCTGAAATCACTAAGTGACTTGTATACTATAGAAAATTGTATACTTGAAGTCACTAAATGACTCAGATCGAGTGGAGATGAATGATTTCAACTAAGGAAGGCCTGTGGTATTTATAGCAGGGGAACTGGTGAAATTATCTTCAAAAATCGATGTGGGACTTTGACCAGGCATTCGGGACGCTCGTCCTGGATCTGGGACGCCCGTCCCGGCCTGTTGACTAGGTCAGGATGGCTGTCCCGAGTCCTGGATGCCCGTCATGGTCTGTTGACCAGGTCAGGACACCCATCTAGACTTCTGAACTTATGAAAATCACATTTTTACCTCGAAATTTGCCATTTTCTTGCATTTTTCACATGACACTTCCTAAATGACAAAAACTGCGAAATTGTGTTAATAACAGTCAATTGAGAACGATTTAACACCAATTTCGCCCTAAATTGTGCCTAAAACATGCTAAAAAAGTTATATGATTTGTGCATATCAATGACCTACATGGACACTAAGGACAGTGTCAATCTTAAGTGCGGGATAGTAGTGCACAATGCACTCAAATTGAAAATATTTGCCATGTTTTCATCTGTTTTTCACTGAGATTGCACCATTCCAGAAAAATTTCAAAAATGTTTTCACTCTTTAGTAGAGTGTTATGACCATTAGGAACATTTCGTATGCTTTACTGAATTCCTCACTTAGAAGTAGGGAATTCCTAAATTTTAGCACAATCTAGTTTTGATTAAAAAAAATCAACCGAGTACCTTTCTAAGTTGAACTAAATAATATTAGACAATTTGAGAATATGATATCAACATGCATGACTAGATGGAATTCTGAGCTAAAGTGCTATAACTTAAATGTCATAAGGATAGTCTGCAAGTATTCTTTGCTACTCGAGCACCCCTTTTGAAGGGAACTTAATGCCTGGTTCCCTAAGGTCGTGTAGATCTGTGAGTCATCAGAGTGGGGCTCGATACCTGGGTAGTTAAAGTTGATATGTGAAAGCAAACACAAAAATACCCCAAAAAGTCAAATAGAACATACACTTAGTGTATTTTTCTTTGAAAATCATAAAAATAAAGTGTTGGCACCAAAGCTCAGAACCTAGAAAGTCATTTATTATGCTGTTTATGTTCAGAATAACTGGTCAAACTATTATTTGGTAACTGCTTGAGAAGTGTATTGTGAGTTGATAATCTAATCAAGACTATTTCACACACTACAAATCAGGAAGACCCTGTGACTAAAGTAGAGCTAGAACTCAGTAAAGCTTTTAAACTATTTTCCAGCCTATACGGTCATGACAGATCTTCTTGGGTTTTGAGACCTTTACATAGCAGCTCGATCAATCTATGCATGTTTTTTAAACCATCTAAATCAGTGAGGAGTTTTGCTAAAAGCATTGCTGAAAACCATTTTGTGATTGCACTTATGATTTAGCCTCTCTTTAATCTCATATAAGTTTGCTTAAGGACAAGAAAAAAGCTAAGTGTGGGGTTATATGATATGCACAAATCATATCACATTTTTAGCATATTTTTAGACACAAATTAAGGCATTATTGGAACCAATTCGATCATAATTGATTCAAATTAACATCATTTTGCGTAATTTATGATTTTGGAAGTCTTAGAAAAAATTGCATTAAACCAGCAAATATTGGGGCAAAAGTGTGATTTTTGGAAGAGCTGAGCTCGGGGTGGCCGTCCCAGAGCTCGGGACGCCCACCCTAACCGAGTCAAGACTTGGGACGGGCGTCTCGAGCAGTAGAGTGGAATCCCACATTGGTTTCTCAAGCAAAAATCACTCCTTTCAACCCCTATAAATATCCTAGGGTATAGAAGGTTAAAGATATCCCTCAGCACTCAACACAAGTCATCTAGCAACAAAGAGTGTCTCATTTTCTCTATTCTATAAGTGTTTATCACAGATTCTGGGAATTCTATAAGATAGTGTTCATCTTTAGCATTCATAGAATACCGAGATTTCATTAGGAGATCCTAAGAGAGCAATAGGTGAGCGAAGAATTAGTCAACATAGCATTGCTTAAGCCCAGGACATAAGGTAAAGCAATTGCTACTAGGCCAAGGAAGCATTCTCTGAAGGTTATGCCGATTAGCGTAGGATCGAGCAACACAAAGGATACAAGTTTGGCAACGCCGACGGACCTCATAAAGTGGTGAGCACTCTATGGACATGGTTCCATAAATCCTTTTTGTATATCTTTGAGTTGTGTTCATCTAGATATATATTTGAATATTAAATTATGATTGCTATATTATGCATATTTTGCAAGTTGAAGTTCGATTCATTTTTCCAAAAAGGTCACATGCTAAATTAACATTATGCCTGATTATCTATTTGCTCTTTTAAACTAAATGAATGGTTATAGATAATTCTTAACCATTGTCTACATCATAACCTATTTAGCTTAATAGACCTTATGGTCTGCCAAATTAGGTAAAATAACATACAAATCACCATGTTTGTTAGAGTAACCTAATGACGCTGAGTTTGTGCGCTATGCTAGCATTAGGGTGAGTGGTATGATTTCCTGAGTGACACAAGCTTTCATGGATACTTTAACTCGAAACGTGAGAAGGGTCATCATTAAGGTAGAGTGAATACACTAAGTAACTCAGATATGGTACACAAACAGATACAGTTCATAATTGCATTCCAGACCAAGATATATCTAAAAGATTCGAAGATAGGTCAACCAAATTATGGAAACATGTGTATACATTAGAATACATGTCTATGTGATATCTCTTACATGCTTGATACTTGCATGTGCTGTTGTGATGCAACAACTCTCAAACTATTGATAATCAACTAATTAATTCTATAATAAGATGATTTTTAGGATTAAGTGATAGTTGGTACTAAGCCGTTGCCTGTTCCCTGGGAGTACGATATTATTAATTTAAAATCGTAGATACTTTCCAATAACTAGCTACACGATATGTACTTTGCCTTAGGTTTTGATTGATTAAGTGGTAACCAATAAATGCTAAAGTGACAGTTAGTAATACTAAATCCTTAATTATTCATAGTCAATATAGGTTAATGATATGCACAAATCATATCACATTTTTAGTATGTTTTTAGACACAAATTAGAGCATTATTTGAATAGATTTGATCATAATTGATTCAAATTAACATCGTTTTGTTCAATTTGTGATCTTGGAAATCTCAGGAGTAAATTGCATAAAAATAGCAAATATTGGGGAAAATTGCAATTTTTGGAAGAGCTGAGCTCGAGGTGGCCGTCCCAGAGCTAGGGATGCCCACCCTAACCAAGTCAAGGTGATAACACTAAATTATTCTAGTATTTTAGTGACATTTTATGCTTAATTCTTGATCTAAATGTTGAGAAATAATCAATTTTTGTTTAATTTTGTTAATTCTTTAATTAAATTGATTTCAGGAAGTTGTTGGGGGTAAAAGTGTAAAAATAAGCAAGTTTGGGGACTAAAATGCAATTTTTGTCAATCAAGAATGAAGGGTGTCTTCACAACACCATCAAGGGTGTCATCAAGACACCAATTGTGTACCTTGGCACCACAAACTAATTGAGTGTGGATGACAAGAGATTTTTTATTTTATTATTATATTATTTTATCATATATATTTTTTGATTCGTCGGAAATCGGTTTGAAGCCACTTATCACTAAAAACGGCATCGGCTGGTGGTCTCTGCCAAATGTTAATGCCAAGATGGCCGTCGTGTTGGCGTTTCAACAGATGTCCTATCTTACATTGCCTACAAAATAGAAAAGCTCATAACAGAGGGTGGAGGGACTCTGATGAACCCTCCAATGATAAAATCAGTATTTTGATCTTGACTAGAGAGTGTTTAATTTAGCAAAGTTTTAGTATAGTAATCTGGCCTTTTTCTTTTACCTTTACGGGAGTGGCTTTTATAGATGTAAGCCACGCTGAGAAATAGGTAGGTCAGGTGGTGTAATATGGAGAATCTAGTAGTTACTAGATTCTGTAGATAAATAAAAAATCCCTCCGATTTAGGGAGATTTTGAGAGATATTGACTGAGCCTTTTTAGGCTGGACTGTTTGTCAAACGATATCCTTTGAGGAAATTTCTAGAAGTAGTTTGCCTAGCTAGCAGTCGAACTTCGAGCGAAGTGGGTTGCAGGTCCCGTCGTGCTTGGTTGATGGATACCTGGTAGAGTGGCAGGCCCACTATGCTAGGTGGATGGGCACGTCATATTGCCATGTCACCTTTCATTCTACGTCAGCATATGGGTATTTTTATATCTCTCAATAGCCCCTCGTCGAAGTGGAAGAATGGCTCCTCTTCTTTCACTTCGACATAACTGAAAATCTCTTGTGCTTTGGACTGCTTGCCTTTTGTGGACTTGATAAGGATGTTAGGTCGAGCTCCGCTTCGGTGGTTGATATGCATAAATCATATCACGTTTTTAGCATGTTTTTAGGCATGATTTTGGGTCAAATTGAGGGTAAATCGATCTTAATTGTTCGTTATTAACTCAATTTCACAGTTTTTATGATTTTGGAAGTGTCAGGTGAAAAGTGGAAGAAAATAGCAAATTTCGGGGCAAAAATGCAAATTTTCAGAAGTTCGGACTTCGGGGAGGGCGTCCCGATTCAGGACGGGCGTCCTGACCTGGTCAACAGACCGGGACGGGCGTCCCGAACCAGAATTCAGAATCCCACATCGAATTTTTGAGAGAAAATCACTCAAGAAAGCTGCTATAAATACCTCAGGCCTTCCTCAGTTGAATTCATCCCTCTCCACTTGATCTGAGTCATTCAGTGACTTCCAGTGTACAAATCTCTAGTACACAAATCACTCAGAGACTAAGATTTCAGTATAAGTTTTCTTTCTTTCCTTTTTAGTGTTTCGTTTTTCTTAGTTTCTGAGAATTAGTCTCAAATCTTAGGTTTCGATAGATAGGTTCATTTCTAGTATTCATAGAATACCCGGGATTTCATTAGGAGATCCTAAGAGGGCTCTGGACTCCCGTCCCGGCAATTTGACTGGGTCGGGACGCCTGTCCTGACCCTTTGACCAAGTCAACATTTCCAAAAATTGCGTTTTGCCCCAAAATTTGCTGTTTTAGTCTACTTTTCACCTGACACTTCCAAAATCATAAAACCCGTGAAATTGAGTAAATAACAAACAATTAAGATCAATTTGCCCTCAATTTCACCCGAAATCATACATAAAAACATGCTAAAAAGGTGATACGATTTTGGCGTATCAGATAACCCCACACTTAGCTTTTTGCTTGTCCTCAAGCAAAGTCTACCTAAAGTTAGTGATTCTAAATCGTAGTGCAGTCACTTAAATTCCTAGTCATGTTTTTATTCCAAAAATTCTTCAAACAAGTCTTAACACAGGTCTGGCTGGTTAGGTTGCTATGACAAGGTCTCAGATGTTTTTAGTAGCTTGTTATGATCAGGCAGAAAACAAATCAACAACTAGGTTGAACTTTTTTCTTAGTCACAGGGTCTTCCTGATGTGTAGTGTGTGTACTAGTCTAGACCAGATAGTCAACACAATGTACTCTTGTCTTAACTACTACCAGATAACACTTCGACCCATCGCTAGACATATTAACAACAGACAACTTTTTGAGTTCTGAGCTTTGGTGATCAGATTTTTAATGTTTTAGCATTTAGTTATTTTCTTTATAGATTTAGGGTATTTTGAGTCTGCTTAGGACACGTCAACTTCAACTACCCATGTAGCGAGTCCCACTCCGATGACTCCCAGATCTACACGACCTTAGGGCATCAGGCTTTAAATTCCCCGAAGGAGTGGTGCTCGAGTAGCGAAGGCCGCTGGCAAACTACCCTTATTTGATTAACTTTCTTTTGTTTCTTTTCACTTTTGGCTCAGAGTCTCATCTAGTCATTCTAACTGCCAATATATCCACAACTGGTCTAATTTTATCTAGTTAAGTCTCGAACAGGCAATTGGCTGAGGTCTCTAATCCAGACAAGGTTGTGCTCAGTTATCAGGAGTTCCCTATTCCTAATCAATTAGTTCAGCAGTAGTCATCAATTATCTCCTACTAACCATAACATACTACCTACATATCATAGACGTAAGCAATTGTTTAACCAAGCACACTGCATTTAGAAGTCTGAAAGACGGAAAAGTTTTGAAAAAAGTATGGAAGGGTTTGAAAATACCGGGAAAACAAGCAAAAGCATGCAAAAAATTTTGCAAACTGCTACAGTGCACCGTGCACTGCTACCCCCCACTTAAGTCTGGCACTGTCCTCAGTGTTCATGCATATCTAATTACCCCACACTTATTTGAAAACAAAACATAAAACACAAAGAAATGATGCTTACCTATATTATGGGTAAGAAAGAAATAAAAAAACAAAATAATGCAAACAATTCTGTATGTCATATAAATCAATTTTGTACATAGATTCATACGTCATACAGCCCAGACATGTTTATACACATAGAACAAGAAAAACAAAAACAAAAGAAAGGAAAGAAGGAGAGAGAGACTAAGAACCCGGCGGATTGTCGTCCAGTGGACCGAGTTCTGCTGTAAAGTCAAACTCGAAGTTTTCCGCCACTCGGGAAGTCTGGTGATGTATCTCCTCAATCCTGCTGGTGTTCATGGCGATCCTGTCATCCATCATCGCCAACCGTCTGTCAATCATGTCCTCCATCATCGTCAGCCGTCTATCAATCCTGTCCATGTCTCGACTATATCGGGCCGATAGTTCTGCCAATCCGTGCGACATGTGTCGTTCGAAGGCAGTACGTGGCACAAACGTCTCGGACGGAGGGATATGCGCTGGAAATGCTTCCGATGCCAATGCCTGTCCTGGCTTATCCATGTGGATGGTGTAGCGGCCATTCGCATCCCGGATAACCATTCCCATGTTCCGTAGAATAGTAAGATCAGCGGGAATGGTGGTCGGGGCGACCAGGGTCAGCTCCGAGCCCTCTATGTCCAACTCTAGGTAGCGGGCTAGCCTGGTGATGTACGGTCCGAGCCCCAGATACTGTTTCTGGGTGTCTGTAGCGAATCCTCGCATGACGACCGTGATGAGTCTAGCCATCTCTACCGTAGATCCCATGTGCATGTTGGCCAGAAGGAATGTCTCTATTTGGGTGACAGTTCCGGGAGCCGTCCGTCGTCCTGACAATGTATGTGCAATGATAGCGTGCAGGTAACGAAGAGTAGGATAAATACCTGTGGCTTTTGCAAAGCCATGTTGGTATGGGACACCCGTCATGCAGATCTGAGCCCAAGCAGTGGAGACGTCTGCAGACGTGAAGTCTCGAACTGCTGTGGTGTATGCGGGCGTATCCAGCTCATCTCTTTGCCAGATACCTAGGGCGTCGCCAAACTCAGCCATGCTCATCGACCGATCTATTCCGCCCAAGCGGAATGTGATCTGCTCCTGGTGGCATGTAAAAGACGCATAGAACTCACATACCAGCTCCAGGTATGTGGGCTCTGTGACGATCAATACTCGACT
Organism: Asclepias syriaca; assembly: GCA_027405835.1. Classification (NCBI taxonomy): domain Eukaryota; kingdom Viridiplantae; phylum Streptophyta; class Magnoliopsida; order Gentianales; family Apocynaceae; genus Asclepias; species Asclepias syriaca. The sequence continues at coordinate 19,576,309 of CM049926.1, read as the reverse complement.
ATAAGGTGGCACGTCGAGTATGCGTCTGACTTCTGGCTCTACTCCTAGCGTCTGTACTGCTGCCCAATCCAACGTTCTGCCCGTCAGTATCGTACGTCCGATGTACCCAAGGCATCTCTCTTGGTATGCTGTGCTGGAGGGAAACAGCATAAAAGGATGTGCCACTGAGGTAACTGTCATGGTAGATGTGGTACGAGCACGTTTGGGAGCCATTGAAACGTACGAGAGAGTTTAGGTGGGAAGGAAAGCTTTAAACTCAAATTCTGGAGGTGAATTTGAATTCAGAAGGATGAAATTATGTTAGGGAAAGATTTTGAATTTTTGGCGGGAAAATCGAATTTTGGAGGTAAATTGGAATTTTTGGGTGAAGTTTAAAATTCAAATTTTAGAGAGATGAATTTTTGGTTGTAGATTTGAGAGAAAATAAAAAAATTGAATTTTTATAGAAGGGGCGGCCTTCGGGACGCCCGTCCTGGGTTGCTTCGGGACGCGTGCCAATTCCGAAATTTTTTTTTTCCGTAATTCCCTGAAAATCTCAAGATACAAAAAATAATCATAATTTTTAACAAGGCTTCATGTTTATCCAATTAAATTCAGAAGTTATTAAAAACTCTATGCAAAAATTCCTCAGTCTTTTTCGAAAATCATGACTACCCTAATTTTATCCCAACTTAAATTCAGCAAGAATTTCAGAAAAACAAAAACTAAGTTTGTACAATTTAATTAGTGAAAAATAAACTGTATTTGCAAAACTTTTGTTTTTCATGAAAAATAAAATGTCTGAAGAAAATTGTAGAATATAAAGGACCCTTTAAAAAGTTTGAAAAATAGAAAAATATGGGTCAATTATTCAGGTTTAGTTCAAACGAATTATTTGCTATGAATAAAAGTAAAAGAATCTTCCCTTTTTCAGCGACCCTTATCTCTTATCTCTTGTAGCTCCGTTCGAATGCTTCGCATTTTTATGCGTATGGCTCTCATCTCATCCCTCTGCCTGTTCTGCTCACTGCGTAAATCAGCCATCTCTCGGAGTAGTTGTGCACCTTGGTTCTCCTGAAGACTGACCGTGGCTCTGAGTCGGTCTACGTTAGTTGTGATATTCAGACTGAGTTGGTCTAAATGACACAGTCTGCTGGCAATCCCTTGGTCCATCTCATAGACCCTTTGAGCCAACGTGTCTATCTGCACGGACAACATTGAATGATAACCGTTAGTACTCCCCCCGGACGAAGGGGTGCGCTCGTTAGGTGTTGGGGTGTATGCAGGAGAGGTTGGTGAATTTTGGGTTTGGTCAGTAGGGGGTGGATTTATAGGAATTCTCTGGGCAGGAGGGTGAACTGGAGATCTCTGGGGTTCTTCTCTAGGAGGGAAGGTATCCTCAGAAGGATCTTCTTCTGTGGGACTATGCTCACGGGTGTTCAGGAATCATCTCACTAGTTCACTGGCATCAGGGCTTGAGTTTACTTCCACTGGTTGTGAAGGAAGAGTCCCTCGTGGTATTTCTGGTGCAGGCCTAGATGGGCCTTCTGGCTTTGTCTTCTTTGGTCCTGGAGTGTCAGGGTTTTCTGTTTTCTTTGCCTGGTTAGTAGCTACTCTTGTTCTCTTCATTTCTGAGTGCAAAGTCTGGTTAGAAATAACAAATAACAAAAATCGGAAAGTAAAGCAAAAAATATTTTTAGGGATTTTGAAATTTATTTAGAAAGCAGGTAAATTTCCTCAATATGGTTTTAGAATAATTTTCTAAAATTTGATTATCCTAAGTGTCTTAATTTCAGATATTATCTAAAATTAATTAGTTATGATAATCCTATATTTAGGAAAGTGATTGTCTAACTAGTATAACATAAGTGTTGGGTCTAAAGTCTAGGTTACTACCGTTACCTATCATAAGTCTCTAGAATTGTGGCCAATAATCCTAAATTCATTATGATATTTCCCCGGCAACAGCGCCAAAAATCTGATGGGGTTTCCAACCGACGTGCTAAATAGGTGTTATTTTACCCTATGTTGATTATGAATAATTAAGGACTATGATTGACTAATTGTCACATTTAGTCTCTATGGTGTCAATTAATCAGCCAGAACCTAAGGCAGAGTACCTATCGTGTAGCTAGTCTGTTGGAAAGTATCTACGATTTTATTAAGTTAAATATCGTACTCCCAGGGAAGTGGCAACGGCTTAGTAGTAACTAGCCTTTTATCCTAACTCCTATCCTATGATCCAGTTATGCAATCTTCATCAAATACTTTGATGAGAGGGTGATTCATTCTCCACCAGGTTTAAGTCTAATTAATCCTAGAAGTGTTTTATAGATGAGTCCTGATTCTATGTTATACTGTTCCTATATGTTGATTGACCTATATTCGAATATTTTAGACATGTCTTAGCCTGGATTGCAACTATGTTCTGTGTCTAAAGGCGTACCACATCCGAGGTTTCTAATAAACTGCCCTACCTTAATGACGGCCCTACTCACGGTTCGGGACGAAGGCATCCATGAAAGCCCTATGTCACTTCGGGGATCATACCGCTTGCCCTAGCCGCCGGAATAATCGGACTCAGCTCGGCCCCTACCTAGACTACTTTAACATGCAGGGTGTTCAGCAGGTTATTTTTCTAGCATGGCAGACACCAATACTAATTGATGCTTGTTAAACTAAACAGGTTATGATTACACCGTGATTAGGAATTGTCTATAACCCTAACTTTAGTTTAAAAGAGCACATTAAACATGCAGACATAGTGAATGTTAAGCAGGTGGCTATTTCTGGAAACATATAATAACGTCAACATATAAAACAACTATTCATAAAAAATCGTAATCTCGTATTCATAATAGGTATTTAGAACAAAACAATAACAACATATAAGAGAGGGACATGGGGACTGATGCCATAAAGAAATCACCCTTTACGTAGTCTCGCCGACGGAGCATACTGCTGTATATGTCCTATTGCTCGCCCTGACTCTGCTCGCTAGAACCTTCGGAGGACGCTTCCTCAGCCTAGTAACTGGGCTTTACCTTAATACCCAGCTTAAGCCCAGCCTTGTGGACTGACTCTTCGAACGCCTAGAGCCCTCTTAGGATCTCCTAACGAAATCCCGGGTATTCTATGAATACCAGAAACGAACCTATCTATAGAAACCTAAGATCTGAGACTATTTCTCAGAAACTAGAACAAAACACTAATAAGAAAGAAAACTGAGATCCGAGTCTCTGAGTGAGTCTGTATTGGAGAAGTGTACACTGGAAACCACTTAATGACTCAGATCGAGTGGAGAGGAATGAATTCAACTGCTGGAGGCCTGGGGTATTTATCGCAGCTTCCCGGGGTGATTTTTCATCAAATATTCAATGTGGGACTGGTTCTGGGGGTTCGGGACGCCTGTCCCGAATTGGGACGCCCGTCCTGATCTGTTGACCAGGTCGGGACGCCCGTCCCAGCGGTTTGACTGGGTCGGGACGCCCGTCCCGGGTTCGGGACGCCCGTCCTAACCCTTTGACCAAGTCAACATTTCAAAAAATTGCGTTTTTGCCCCAAAATTTGCTGTTTTCGTCTACTTTTCACCTGACACTTCCAAAATCATAAAAACCGTGAAATTGAGTAAATAACAAACAATTAAGATCAATTTCCCCTCAATTTCACCCGAAATCATACTTAAAAACATGCTAAAAAGGTGATACGATTTTGGCGTATCATAAAGCCGGTATGACTCTAAGAAAATTCTAAAATGGAGTTTCTTCCCGATAAAAATCTAAGCCAAAAATTTTACAACTCAGAAGAAAATATATTTTATCCTCATTTCCATTTTTATTCGAAATTAAATAATAGAAGAAAAACAAAAAAAGAGCAACCAAGAAAACAACTAAGAAAGAACAAGATATAGGGAAAGAACAGCTTACCATTGAGCAAGAAAAAATACATTTTTTTCAGGTTTTAAATTTTTAACTTTTTTTTTCTTTTTTTTCGAAAGCAGTTAAATTTCCTCAATATGGTTTTAGAATGATTTTCTAAAATTTGATTATCCTAAGTGTCTTAATTTCAGATAATATCTAAAATCAATTAGTTGTGATAATCCTATATTTCGGAATTTGACTGTCTAACTAGCAGAAAATAAGTGTTAGGTCTAAGGTCTAGGTTACTACCGCTACCTATCATAAGTCTCTAGAATTGTGGCCTTTAATCCTAAATTCATCAAGATATTTCCCCGGCAACAACTCCAAAAATCTGATGGCTTCCTGACTGATATGCTAAATAGGTGTAATTTTATCCTATGTTAATTATTAGTAATTAAGGACTGAGATTGACTAATTGTCACATTTAGTCTATATGGTGTCACTTAATCAGTCAGAACCTAAGGCAGAGTACCTATCGTGTAGTTAGTTTGTTGGAAAGTATCTACGATTTTATTAAATAAATATCGTACTCCCAGGGAAGTGGTAACGACTTAGTAGTAACTAGCCTTTTATCCTAACTCTTATCTTATGATCCAATTATGCAATCTTCATCAATAAATTTGATGAGAGGGTGATCCATTCTCCACTAGGTTTAAGTCTAATTAAGCCTAAAAGTGTTTTATAGATAAGGTCCTGATTTTATGTTATACTGTTCCTATACGTTGATTGACCTATATTCAAGTGTTTTAGACATGTCTTAGCCTGGATTGCAACTATGTTCTGAGTCTAAAGGTGTACCACATCTGAGTCTCTATGCTACCGCCCCATCGTTAAGGTAAACGGCCCTACTCACGGTTCGGACAAAAGACAGCTATGAAAGCCCTATGTCACTTCGGGGATCACGCCGCTGGCCCATAACCGCCGGCATAACGCTCTACTCAGCCTACCTAGACTACTCTAACAAACAGGGTGTTCCGCATATTATTTTATCTAGTATGGCGGACACCAATACTAATTGATGCCTGTTAAACTAAAGAGGTTATGAATAGACCGTGGTTAGGAATTGTCTATAACCCTAATTTTAGTTTAAAAGAAACTACATTAGACATGCAGACATAATGAATATTTAGGCAGGTGGCCATTTCCAGAAAAACATAATAACTTCAACATATATAACAAATATCCATAACAACCATAATCCAGTATTCATAATTGATATTTGGACAAACACAATAACAACATATAAGAGAGGGATAGGGGGACTGATGCCATAAAGAAATCACCCTTTACGTAGTCCCGCCGATGGAGCGTACTGTTGTATATGTTGTACTGCTTGACCCGACTCTGCCCGCCAGAACCTTCGGAGGACGCTTCCTCAGCCTAGTAGCTGGACTTTACCTTACGTCCTGGGCTTAAGCCCAGCCCTGTGGACTGACTCTTCGAACGCCTAGAGCCCTCTTAGGATCTCCTAAAGAAATCCCAGGTATTCTATGAATACCAGAAACGAACCTATCTATCGAACCCTAGGATCTGAGACTATTTCTCAGAAACTAAGAAAAACGAAACACAAAAAGGAAAGAAAGAAAACTTATACTGAAATCTGAGTCTCCAAGTGAGTTATGTACTCGAGAATTGTACACGGGAAATCACTGAATGACTCAGATCGAGTGGAGAGGGATGATTTCAATTGAGGAAGGCCTGGGGTATTTATAGCAGCTTTTTGGAGTGATTTTCTCTCAAAAATTCGATGTGGGATTCTGAATTCTGGTTCGGGACGCCCGTCCCGGTCTGTTGACCAGGTCAGGACGGCCGTCCCGAGTCTTGGACGCCCGTCCCGACCTGTTGACCAGGTCAGGACGCCCGTCCTAATTCGGGATGCCCATCCTGATTCGGGACGCCCGTCCTGATTCGGGATGCCCTCCCCGAAGTCCGAACTTCTAAAAAATTGCGTTTTTGCCCCTTAAATTTGCCATTTTCTTCCACTTTTCACCTGACGCTTCCAAAATCATAAAAACTTTGAAATTGAGATAATAACGAGCAATTAAGACCAATTTGCCCTCAATTTCACCCTAAATCATGCCTTAAAACATGCTAAAAATGTGATATGATTTATGCATATCAGATAACCCCACACTTAGCTTTTTGCTTCTCCTCAAGCAAAGTCTACTTGAAGTTAGGGATTCTAAATCATAGTGCAGTCACTTAAATTTCCTAGTCATGTTTTTATTCCAAAAATTATTCAGACGATTCTTAACACAGGTCTGACTGGTTCGGTTGCTATGACAAGGTCTCAAATGTCTCTAGTAGATTGTTATAGTCAAGGAGTTGACAACTTAACAACTAGGTTGAACTCTTCTCTTAGTCACAAGGTCTTCCTGATGTGTAGTGTGTGTACTAGTCTAGACCAGATAGTCAACACAATATACTCTTGTCTTAACTACTACCAGATAATATTTCGACCCGTCGCTAGACATACTAACAACAGACAACTTTCTGAGTTCTGAGCCTTGGTGATCAGTTTTTAATTATTTAGCACTTATTGATTTTTTTCTTTTATAGATTCTGGGTATTTTGAGTCTGCTTAGAACACGTCAACTTCAACTACCCATGTAGCGAGTCCCACTCCGATGACTCTCAGACCTACACGACCTTAGGGCATCAGGCTTTAAGTTCCCCGAAGGAGTGGTGCTCGAGTAGCGAAGGCCGCTGGCAAACTACCCTTATTTAATTAACTCTCTTTTGTTTCTTTTCACTTTTAGCTCAGAGTCTCATCTAGTCATTCTAATTATCAATACATCCACAACTGGTCTGATCTTATCTAGTTAAGTCTTGAAAAGGTAATTGGCTGAGGTTTCTAATCCAGACTAAATTGTGCTCGTTTATCAGGAATTCCCTATTCCTAATCAATGAGTTCAAAATAGTTATCATATTGTCTCCTACTAACCATAACATTCTACCTACATATCATAGACATCAGCAAATGTTTACCAAAGGCCATGAAGTGTGGAGAGGTGTCCTGATTTGCTTGCTGTAAAGTTGGAATGGCGTGCACCGGTTCGGTTCCTCAAACGCCAGCTGGATTCTGCAAGTGGCGCCCTTAATGATGTCGTTCACACTTCCTCATGCATAGGTAATGATGGCTACCGTGCCTAGGAAGTCGAGGTGACGTTTGGTGTGACCTAGACCCGACTGGAAAAGGGTCCGAGCGAAGCTTGCTCGAGAAGCTTCCCCTTTTTTGAATTAAAAGTTTGCCCCCTTCGTCTTCCTCTCTTCTTCTATAAATAGGTCGGTTGGTTTCCTTTGGAAACTTTTACTCTTCTTTCACATTTTTTTGCAACTCAGTCCTTCTTTTCTTCAATTTATTCCTTGCTCTTGTGTTAGCTTGCTTTTTCGCTCCCGTTTCCTGGTGCGATTATTAAGGAGTCACCCATTTTCGAACATCACAACAGTTAATGAGGCGTTATGTTCGCCAGTTTTACTTTTTATTACCATTTTTATCCTTTGTTTCTGATGAACGTGGGGAGTTCATCATTTTACGTGGGTTTTTCTGGGATTTTGTTTGTGTTCCTGGGCTTTTTATGATTTTTTCTTTTGAGTCGGGTATGGAAAATGTGAGTTTTTCCCGTAAAAACCATAGTTGGCTAGGCATTCGGAAGCCTCTTAGGTAAAAATTTTGGAGAAAAATTTTCTAGGAGGAAGAACTCGTCGAAGGTGAAGTGGGGAGACTTAATGAACCAAAACTTAGAGACTGATAGGCATTTTGTTCTCAGGTTAAACATGTCAAACTCAGAAAACACCGAAGTCCCAGTCCCAATAGTCGAAGTCGTGTCTAATTCCTCAGCATCCACTACGGTGGATAGGCAAGCTGATGAGAGTTCCAGCACTTCAAGTGATGAGAGCATGAACTCTGCTACTGGACAAACCTACCAATTAGCACGAACATTGGTGTTGAAAAAACCCAACCAACCAGCCTGGACTCCGCGGTTGGACAAACCCAATGATGTGCATAAATCATATCACTTTTTTAGCATGTTTTTAGGCACAAATTAGGGCAAAATTAGAGATAAATCGTTCTTAATTGATTGATATTAACACAATTTTGCAGTATTTTTTATTTTGGAAGTTTTAGGTGAAATGTGCAAGAAAATAGGAAATATTGAGGCAAAAATGTGATTTTTGAAACTTTTCAATTCCAAATGGGCATCCCAAGTTTAGGACGGGCGTCTCGACCCAGTCAAAGCACCGGGACAGGCATCCTGACCCTGTCAACAGACTCGAGATGGGCGTCCCGAGCTCCCAGGCAGAATGCCACATCAAATTTCACAGAGAAAAATGCTTTAGTTTCCTTGCTATAAATACCTCATGCCTTCCTCAGTTGAAATGATCCCTCTTCACTTGATCTGAATCATCTAGTGACTTCAAGTGTACATTTCTACACTCAATACAAGTCATTTAGTGATCTCAGGTGCATCACACGAGTAGTTTAGTATACGAGAGTTTCTCGTTTTCTTTGCTTTCTGAGTGTTTATCTCAGAATCTTAGAATTTGACTAGATAGGGTTCGTCTTTGGTATTCTTAGAATACCCAGAATTTCGTTAGGAGATCCTAAGAGGGCATTAGGTAAGCGAAGAGCTAGTCAACAGGGCTTTGCTTAAGCCCAGGATGTAAGGTAAAGTAATTGCTACAAGGCTAAGGAAGCGTTCTCCGAAGGTTCTATCAAGCAGAGTCAGGTCAAGCAATCCAGGATATACAAGTAGTCACTGCATCGGCGGACCTGATAAAGGGTGAATACTTTATGGTGGTAGTTCCCTAGATCCTCTCTATATATTTGGTATTGTGTTTGTCTAAAAACTTATTTGAATATTAAATTATGATGATAGGTTATATATGATTTGCATGTTGAAGTATATTCATTTTTCCGGAAAGGTCACCTGCTTAATTAAACGTTATGACTGCATATCTGATGCATTCTGATTGGTATGCTAAAAGATATGCTTTATTTACCTATGTCTATTATGAGTAATTAAGGACTGTGTCTTACTAACTGTCACTTTAGCATTAATTGTTGTCACTTAATCAATCAGAACCTAAGGCAGAGTACCTATCGTGTAGCTAGTTCTTGGAAAGTATCTATGATTTTAATTTATTAATATCGTACTCCCAGGGAACTGGTAACGGCTTAGTAGCAACTATCCCTTAATCCTAACATTCATCTTATTTATCTAATCAGTTAATCGATAATCAATACTTTAAGATTGATTGGTGATCCCAATCACCCATAACAAGCAAATAGCATCCAAGAGTAGACAGGCATTCATCAATTTAAGCTCAGTTATTACAATTTGTTTGACCTTTTCTTCGAACATTTTAGATATATCTTGATCTCTAAGGCAATTATGAAATGTAACCATCTCTTTACCATATCCGAGTTACCTGGTGTATTCACCCCTACCTTGGGATGATCCTTCTCATCTGTCGGATTAAAGTATCCATGAACGGTACCCTATGTCACTTCAGTATCATGCCACTGAACACTAGGATTGGCCTAACGTACAAACTCAGCTTTATTAGGGTACTCTAACAAACATGGTGATCTGTTTTGTTATCTCTTCCTAATCTGGCAAACCTTTTACAGTTGGTTAAACTAAATCGGTTATGATTTAGACCTTGGCTAGGAGTTGTCTATAACCCTAGTTTAATTTAAAAGGACACGACAGTTCAACATTCATAATGATAATTCTAGCTCTATGATCTTCCCGGGAAAATGGATAGCATCTCAAATTGTAAAACATGTATGATGTATAAATTCAGTATCAAATCAATATCCAGATAAAACAATTCATAAACATACAGAAACTCGTCTAGGGGACCCACTATCATAAAGTAGTCACCGCTTTATGCAGGTCCAGCCGGCGCTACAGCTCCTGTACGCTTCTGATTGCTCGATCCTACTCTGCTGGGCAGAGCCTTCGGAGAACGCTCCTCAGTCCTAGTAGCAATTGCTTTACCTTACATCCCGGGCTTAAGCAAATTGCCCTAATCTGACTAAGAACACGCACCCTATCTCTCTCTTAGGATCTCCTAATGAAATCCCGGTATTATGTGATACCAAAAATGAACCCTATCTAGTCGTAATCTAAGATTCTGAGACAGACTCTCAGAAAGCAAAGAAAACGAGAAACTCTCGTATACTAAACTACTTGAATGAAACACCTGAGATCACTCAATAACATGTATACTATAGAAAAATGTATACTTGAAGTCACTGAATGATTCAGATCAAGTGGAAAGGGATGATTTCAACTATTGGAGGCATGGGGTATTTATAGCAGCTTTCTGGAGTGAATTTCTCAAAAAAATTTGATGTGGGATAACTTCTGGTGCTCGGGACGCCCGTCCCGAGCTTGGGATGGCCGTTGAGGTGCTTTGATTGGGTCGGGATGCCCGTCCCGAACTCAGCATTTCCAAAAATTGCATTTTTGCCCCAAAATTTGCTGTTTTCGTGCAATTTGCTCCTGAAACTTCCAAAATCAAAATTTAAGCAATTTTATGTCAATTAGATTCAATTAAGATCAAATACGTTCAAATATTGCTCTAATTTATGTCTAAAAACATGCTAAAAAGGGTATATGATTTGTGCATATCAAATAACCCCACACTTAGCTTTTTGCTTGTTCTCAAGCAAAGTCTATATGAAATTATTGATAATTCTAAATCATAGGTGTAATCACTTAAAATTCCTAGCAATGTTGTTAGCAAAGAATTAATCACTGAGTCAGATGATTCACAAAACATGCCTGACTGGTCAAGTTGCTATGACAAGGTCTCAAATGTCGTAGTAGATTATCATGGTCAAGCATGGCTAACAACTTAATAACTAGATTGAACTCTTCTCTTAGTCACAAGGTATTCCTGATGTGTAGTGTGTGTAATAGTCCAGACTAGATTGTCAACACAATATACTCTTATCTTGACTCTTACTAGATAATAATTCGACCGGTCGCTAGACACAGCAGTAACAAACAACCTTCTGAGTTCTGAGCTTTGGTGACAAGAATTTTCAATTAAGCATTTCAATATAAGAATACACTGAGATTGATTTTCAGGGTATTTTGTGTTTGCTTCCACACATCAACTTTAACTACCCATGTAGTGAGTCCCACTCCGATGACTCCCAGACCTACACGACCTTAGGGCATCAGGCTTTAAGTTCCCTTAAGGAGTGGTGCTCGAGTAGCAAAGGCCGCTTGCAAACTACGCTATTTATTTAACTTTTTCACTTTCAGCTCAAAGCATCATCTAGTCATTTAGATTGCTAATACATCCTCAACTGGTCTAATATTATTTAGCTGAGCCTTGAAAAGGTATTTGGTTGAGGTCTCTAATCCAAACTAAGTTGTGCTCAAGTATCAGGAATTCCTTATTTCTAATCGATGAATTCAAGAAAGTTATCATGTTGTCTCCTACTGATCATAATATTCTACACACATATCATAGAAAGCAGCATTTATTTACCAATCATAACTGCATTTTGAAGTCTAAAAGAGTGAAACATTTTGAATTTTTTTTGGAAGGGTGTAATTCTAGTGAAATATGGGAAAAACATGCAAAAATGTTTACTGCTACAGTGCACTATGCACTGCTAGCCCCACACTTAAGTTTGACACTGTCCTCAGTGTTCATGCAAATCTAACTACCCCACACTTATTTGAAAAACAAAAGTTTAAAACATAACATATAAAACTCTTACCCCACACTTATTTGAGAAATAAGAGTTTAAAAATAAAAACAGAAAAATAAACAAACAAAACAAGAAATGAAGATAAAAATAAAAATAAAACAAAACAAAATAAGAGTATAGGAAGATGAGGATTAGAAAAACTCCCTTCATGTATCGATTAGAAGGGTCTGCTCTGATCTGTCAATTGGATGTTCACCTCAACCATGTGCTATTGCTGAAATGCCCTTGACTCTGTAAGTTCTGGATGCTGGAACGGCTGACTCTACAGTGTGCTTCGTATGGAGAGTGTATCTACCCTCTGGGTCACAAACTACCATCCCCATGTTTTGAAGAACGGTCAGGTCTGGTAGATGAAGCTATCCTCGTCAGCCATGATTCCTTAATGTCGAACTCCAAGTAGTGGCCTATCTCGCAATCATAGCAACGTGTCTATGAGGAACGTGTCTAAGAATGTGACTTCTTTGGATTGGTGTGCCTACCTGCCAATGTCTGTGAAGGTATTGCATGCAAGTTTCGAATGTCAGAAAAGATACCTGAAGCTTTGGCGAAGCCGTGGTGGTAGGAGGCTCCAGTTGTGTAGATCTGGGCCCAAGTATTTGAGACTTCCTCGGGGAAGTTTCTCACAACTGATTGGTATGCAGGGGATGCAAGCTCCTCCATGGCTATGCTCCTGCTACAATGCCAAATTCTTCTATATCCATCGACCGTTCGATACCATTTGGTAGGTCACTTGCTTGCACTGGTATAGCTTTAATTGTTGCCCATTTACTTTTTGAGAAGTGCCATCTTGATCCATTATAACACATGCTCCGTATGGCGACTGATGTGTTTCTGACTGATATGCTAAATAGGTGTTATTTTACCCTATGTTGATTATGAGTAATTAAGGACGGAGATTGACTAATTGTCACATTTAGTCTCTATGGTATCACTTAATCAGTCAGAACCTAAGGCAGAGTACCTATCATATAGCTAGTATGTTGGAAAGTATCAACGATTTTATTAAATAAATATCGTACTCCCAGGGAAGTGGTAACGACTTAGTAGTAGCTAGCCTTTTTATCCTAACTCTTACCTTATGATCCAGTTATGCAATCGTCATCAATAACTTTGATGAGAGGGTGATCTATTCTCCACTAGGTTTAAGTCTAATTAAGCCTAAAAGTGTTTATAGACAAAGTCCTGATTCTATGTTATACTATTCTTATATGTTGATTGACCTATCTTCGAGTGTTTTAGATATATCTTAGCCTGAAATGCAACTATGTTCTGAGTCTAAAGGTGTACCACATCTGAGTCTCTATGCTACCGCCCCATCGCTAGGGTAAACGGCCCTACTCACGGTTCGAACAAAAGACAGCTATGAAAGCCCTATGTCACTTCGGGGATCACGCCGCTGGCCCATAACCACCGGCATAACGCTCTACTTAGCCTACCTAGACTACTCTAACAAACAGGGTGTTCTGCATGTTATTTTATCTAGTATGGCAGACACCAATACTAATTGATGCCTGTTAAACTAAACAGGTTATGAATAGATCGTGGTTAGGAATTGTCTATAACCCTAATTTTAGTTTAAAAGAAACTACATTAGACATGCAGACATAATGAATATTTAGCAGGTGGCTATTTCCGGAAAATCATAATAACTTCAACATATATAACAAATATTCATAACAACCATAATCTGATATTCAAAATCATTCTTTGGACAAACACAATAACAACATATAAGAGAGGGACAGGGGGACTGATGCCATAAAGAAATCACCATTTACTTAGTCTCGCCGATAGAGTGTATTGATGTATATGTCGTATTGCTTGACCCAACTCTGCTCGCCAGAACCTTCAGAGGACTATTCCTCAGCCTAGTAGCTGGACTTTACCTTACGTCGTGGGCTTAAGCCCAGCCTTGTGGACTGACTCTTCGAACGCCTAGAGCCCTCTTAGGATCTCCTAACGAAATCCCGGGTATTCTATGAATACCAAAAACGAATCTATCTATCGAAACCTAAGATCTGAGACTAATTCTCATAAACTAAGAAAAACCAAACACTAAAAAGGAAAGAAAGAAAACTTATACTGAAATCTGAGTCTTTGAGTGATTTGTGTACTAGAGATTTGTACACTGGAAGTCACTGAATGACTCAGATCAAGTGGAGAGGGATGATTTCAACTGAGGAAGGCCTGGGGTATTTATAGCATCTTTTTGGAGTGATTTTTTCTCAAAAATTTGATGTGGGATTCTGAATTCTGGTTCGGGACGCCCGTCCCGGTCTGTTGACCAGGTCAGGACGGCCGTCCCGAGTCCTGGACGCCCGTCCCCATTCCTGGACGCCCGTCCCGACCTTTTGACCAGGTCAGGACGCCCGTCCTGAACCGGGACGCCCTCCCCGAAGTCCGAACTTCTGAAAAATTGAGTTTTTGCCCCGAAATTTCCCATTTTCTTCCACTTTTCACCTGACACTTCCAAAATCATAAAACCTGTGAAATTGAGTTAATAACGAACAATTAAGATCGATTTACCCTCAATTTCACACTAAATCATGCCTAAAAACATGCTAAAAATGTGATATGATTTATGCATATCAGCGACACTTCTATAATAGTAAACTGGTTTGACCAATAATAGTATCTCATTTGTTGATTCTTCGGGTAGGGACTTTGCTGTAGTGGTATCTTCTGGACGTTTTCAGCTTCAGAATTATTTCTCAACTAAATCCCATATGATTTCTCCAGTTGGGATTGTATGCGTTTCCCATTGGAGCAGCATTGACTGCAGAAACCTGCTCCTGCCTCTTTTGGAATGGTCAGTATTCCATTCCCATAACAATCCCTGCTAAAGTGAGGTACTTGGCAGACTTCACAAATTTGATACACAAACTGAACGTCTCTTCCTTAATGAAAGGCATTAATTTAACTGTTGTTATTAGCCTTTACTGCCTCCAATTACACATCAGAAGAAGCGTTAGCTGGCTGACAACCCTTTATAGCTCATCAAGAAATTGGCACATCAGAATCTGGAAAACAGTTTCTCAAGGGATCCGCACATTACTTTAACATCATTAGTAGGTAATGCCTATGCTTCAGGCTATTTTGAAAAGTGTTCCACGACTACTATGATGTAATTGTTTTCAAAGGAAGAAAGAAAAAGGATTCATGAAATTAATACCCCAGATATAAAAGATTTTAGTATTATGTATACCTTGCAGTCACTTAAATTTCCTAGTCATATTTTTATTCCAAAAATTATTCAGACAATTCTTAACACAGGTCTGACTGGTTAGGTTGCCATGACAAGGTCTCAAATGTCTCTAGTAGATTGTTATGATCAAGCAGAAAACAACTTAACAACTAGGTTGAACTCTTTTCTTAGTCACAAGGTATTCCTGATGTGTAGTGTGTGTACTAATCTAGACCAGATAGTCAACACAATATACTCTAGTCTTAACTATTACCAGATAACACTTCGACCCGTCGCTAGACATACTGACAATAGACAACTTTCTGAGTTCTGAACTTTGGTGATCAGATTTTTAATGATTTAGCATTTATTGACTTTCTTTATAGATTCAGGGTATTTTGAGTCTGCTTAGAACACATCAACTTCAACTACCCATGTAGCGAGTCCCACTCCGATGACTCCCAAACCTACACGACCTTAGGGCATCAAGCTTTAAATACCCCTAAGGTGTGGTGCTCGAGTAGCAAAGGCCGCTGGCAGACTACCCTTATTTAATTAACTCTCTCTTTGTTTCTTTTCACTTTTAGCTCAGAGTCTCATCTAGTCACTCTAATTGTCAATACATCCACAACCGGTCTAATTTTATCTAGTTAAGTTTTGAAAAGGTAATTGGCTGAGGTCTCTAATCCAGATTAAGTTGTGCACAGTTATCAGGAATTCCCTATTCCTAATCAATAAGTTCAGAATAGTCCTCAATTGTCTCCTACTAACCATCACATTCTACATACATATCATAGACATAAGCAATGTTTAACCAATCATACTGCATTTAGAAGTCTGAAAGAATGAAAAATTTTGAAAAATTTTGGAAGGGTGTGAAAATATGGGGAAAACAAGCAAAATCATGCAAAAATTTTCAAACCACTACAGTGCACTGTGCACTGCTACCCCACACTTAAGTCTGACATTGTCCTCACTGTTCATGCATTTCTAATTACCCCACATTTATTTGAAAATAAGAAACAAAAACAAAACAGAAAAGATTCTTACCCCACACTTATTTGAATAACTATGGGTAAGAAGGAAAATAAGGAAATAACAGAAATAACAAGAAAACATAGAGAAAATAATGTTGTTATGTCATATCAATCAATGTTACACAGAGATTCATCATACAACCCAGACATGATCACACACAAAGAAAAACTAAGAACCCGGCTCGCCGTCGTTAGGTGGACCGAAGTCTGCTGGAAAGTAGACCTCGGTGTTTTCCACCAGTTGGGAGGTATGCTGATAAATCTCCTCGATCCTTCTGGTGTTCATAGCGATTCTGTCATCCATCATCGCCAGCCGTCTCTTGATCCTATCCATATCTTGGCTATATCGGGCTGAGAGTTCTGCCAATCCATGCAACATGTGTCGTTCGAAGGCAGTGCGTGGAACGAACGTCTCGGACGGAGGTATGTGTGCTGGAACTGCTCCGGGTACCGAGGCCTGTCCTGGATGCTCCGTGTGGATGGAGTAGCGCCCATTTCCATCCCGTACGACCATTCCCATGTTCCGTAGAATAGTGAGGTCTGTAGGAATGGTGGTCGGGGCAACCTGGGTCAAATCCGAGCCCTTGATGTCCAACTCCAAGTAGTATGCTATCCTGGTGATGAACGACCCGAGCCCCAGACACTGTTTTCGAGTGTCCGTAGCTAAACCCTGCATGATGACCGTGATGAGTCGAGCCATCTCCACTGTAGATCCCATGTGCATGTTGGCCAAGAGGAATGTCTCCATTTGGGTGACATTCCCGGGAGCTGTCCGTCGTCCTGACAAAGTGTGTGCGATAATTGCATGTAAGTAACGAAGGGCAGGATAAATACCTGTGGCTTTCACAAAGCCATGCTGGTAGGGAACACCTGTCATATAGATCTGAGCCCAAGCAGTGGAGACGTCTGCAGAAGTGAAGTCTCGAACTACTGTGGTGTAAGCGGGCGTATCCAGCTCGTCTCTCTGCCAAATACCCAAGGCGATGCCGAACTCGGCCATGCTCATCGACCGATCTATTCCTCCCAAGCGGAATGTGATCTGCTCCTGATGGTACGTAAACGACGTATAGAACTCGCATACCAGCTCTAGGTATGTTGGTTCAGTGACGATGAAGACTCGACTGTATGGTAGTACGTCGAGTATGCGTCTGACTTCCTGCTCAACCTCTAGCGTCTGTACTGCTGTCCAGTCAAGTGTTCTTCCAATCAGTATGGTACGTCCGATATACCCATGATATCTCTCCTGGTATGCTGGGCTGGAGTGAAACAACATGAAGGGATGTGCCACCGTCATGGTGGATGCGATACGGGCACGTTTGGGAGCCATTTGAGTTGAGAGTGTTTGAGAGATTTGAGAATTTAGGTAGGAAGGAAGACTCGAATTCGAATTCTGGAGGTGAATTTGAATTCGGAAGGATAGATTTTGGTTAGGGAAAGATTTTGAATTTTTGGCGGGAAATTCAAATTTTGGAGGGAAATCCGAATTTGGAAGGAAATTTAAAAATCAAATTTTGGAGGGAAATTCGAATTTTTGAACTTCGGGAAGGTTGCCAAAAATTTGTAGAGAGAAGGTAGAGATAAAAATTTTAGAGAGATGAATTTTTGGAAGTTGATTTGAGTGAAAATGAGAAAAATGGAATATTTGTAGGAGGGGCGGCCTTCGGGACGCCCGTCCCGGAGGCAGGACTCCCGTCCCAGCTTGCTTCGGGATGCGTGCCAATTCCGAAAATATTTTTTTTCTTTCGTAATTCCCTGCAAATCTCAATACACCAAATATAATCATAAATTTTAACAAGTCTTCATGTTTATCCAATCAAATTCAGAAGCTATTAAAAACCCTGTGCAAAAAAAAAATTCCTCAATCTCTTTTTCGAAAATCATGAATACCCTAATCTTATCCTAACTTAAATTCAGCAAGAATTTCAGAAAAACAAAAACTGACTTTATGCAATTTAATTAGTAAAAATAAACTGCATTTGCAAAACCTTTGTTTTTCATAGAAATTTGAGAAATAAAATGTCTGAAGAAAAATTGTCGAATAAAATAAAGGACCCTTTAAAAAGTTTGAAAATAGAAAATAGGGGTCAATTATTTAATTTCAGTTCGAACAATTTATTTGCTGACAATAAGAGTAAAAGAATCTTCCCTTTTTCAACGACCCTTATCTCTGATCGCACGTAGCTCTGCGTGAATGTTTCGCATCTCTATGCGCATGGCTCTCATCTCATCCCTTTGCCTGCCTTGCTCACTTCGTATGTCAGCCATCTCCCGGAGTAGTTGTGCACCTTGGTTCTCCTAGAGGATGACCGTAGCTCTGAGTCGGTCCATGTTGGTTGTGATATTTAGACTGATTTGGTCTAAATGACACAATCTTCTTGAAATTCCTTGATCCATCTCATAGATCTGTCGAGCCAAGGTGTCTATCTGCACGGACAACACTGAGTGAAAACCGTTAGTACTTCCCCCAGATGAAGGGGTGTGCTCGTTAGGTGTTGAAGTGTATGCAGGAGATGTTGGTGAGTTTTGGGTTTGGTCAAGGGGTGGTGGATTTATAGGGACTCTCTGGGCAGGAGTGTGAGTAGGAGATCTTTGAGGTTCTTCTCTGGGAGGGAAGGTATCTTCAGAAGGATCTTCTTCCGTGGGACTAGGCTCACGGGCGTTCCGGAATCTTCTCACTAGGTCACTGGCATCTAGGCTTGAGTTTACTTCTACCGGTTGTGAAGGAAGGTTCCCTCGTGGTATTTCTGGTTCAGGCCTAGATGGTCCTTCTAGCTTTGTCTTCTTCGGTCCTGGAGTGTCAGGGATTTCTATTTTCTTTGCTTGATTAGTAACTGCTCTTGTTCTCTTCATCTCTGAGTGCAAAGTCTGGTTAGGAATAACAAAAACAAAGATGGAAAGAAAAGTAAAATAGAAAAGCAAGAAAAATATTTTTAGGGATTTTAAATTTTAACATTTGTTTTCTTTTATATTATATTTAGAAAGTAGATAATTTCCTCAATATGGTTTTAGAATAATTTTCTAAAATTTGATTATCCTAAATGTCTTAATTTCAGATAATATCTAAAATTAGTTAGTTATGATAATCCTATATTTCGGATAGTGATTGTCTAACTAGCATAAGATAAGTGTAGATCTAAAGTCTAGGTTACTACCGCTACCTATCATAAGTTTCTAGAATTGTGGCCAATAATCCTAAATTCATTATGATATTTCCCCGGCAACGATGCCAAAAATCTGATGCGTTTCCGACTGATATGCTAAATAGGTGTTATTTTACCCTATGTTGATTATGAGTAATTAAGGACTGAGATTGACTAATTGTCACATTTAGTCTCTATGGTGTCACTTAATCAGTCAGAACCTAAGGCAGAGTACCTATCGTGTAGCTAGTCTGTTGGAAAGTATCTACGATTTTATTAAATAAATATCGTACTCCCAGGGAAGTGGTAACGGCTTAGTAGTAGCTAGCCTTTTTATCCTAACTCTTACCTTATGATCCAGTTATGCAATCGTCATCAATAACTTTGATGAGAGGGTGATCCATTCTCCACTAGGTTTAAGTCTAATTAAGCCTAAAAGTGTTTATAGACAAAGTCCTGATTCTATGTTATACTGTTCTTATATGTTGATTGACCTATCTTCGAGTGTTTTAGATATATCTTAGCCTGGAATGCAACTATGTTCTGAGTCTAAAGGTGTACCACATTTGAGTCTCTATGCTACCGCCCTATCGCTAAGGTAAAAGGCCCTACTCACGGTTCGAACAAAAGACAGCTATGAAAGCCCTATGTCACTTCGGGGATCACGCCGCTGGCCCATAACCGCCGGCATAACGCTCTACTCAGCCTACCTAGACTACTCTAACAAACAGGGTGTTCCGCAGTTTATTTTATCTAGTATGGCAGACACCAATACTAATTGATGCATGTTAAACTAAATAGGTTATGAATAGACCGTGGTTAGGAATTGTCTATAACCCTAATTTTAGTTTAAAAGAAACTACATTAGACATGCAGACATAATGAATATTTAGCATGTGGCTATTTCTGGAAAATCATAATAACTTCAACATATATAACAAATATTCATGACAACCATAATCTGATATTCAAAATCAATCGTTGGACAAACATAATAACAACATATAAGAGAGGGACAGGGGGACTGATGCCATAAAGAAATCACCCTTTACTTAGTCTCGCCGATGGAGCATACTGTTGTATATGTCGTATTGCTTGACCCGACTCTGCTCGCCAGAACCTTCGGAGGACGCTTCCTCAGCCTAGTAGCTGGACTTTACCTTACGTCCTGGGCTTAAGCCTAGCCCTGTGGACTGACTCTTCGAACGCCTAGAGCCCTCTTAGGATCTCCTAACGAAATCCCGGGTATTCTATGAATACCAAAAACGAACCTATCTATCGAAACCTAAGATCTGAGACTAATTCTCAGAAACTAAGAAAAATCAAACACTAAAAAGGAAAGTGATATGCATAAATCATATCACATTTTTAGCATGTTTTTAGGCATGATTTAGGGTGAAATTGAGGGTAAATTGGTCTTAATTGTTCATTATTAACTCAATTTCACAGTTTTTATGATTTTGGAAGTGGCAAGTGAAAAGTGGAAGAAAATGGCAAATTTCGGTGCAAAAACGCAAATTTACAGAAGTTTGGACTTCGGGGAGGGAGTCCCGGTTCGGGACAGCCGTCCTAACCCGGTCAACAGACTGGGACGGGCGTCCCAAACTAGAAAATCAAGTCCCACATCGAATTTTTGAGAGAAAATCACTCTAGAAAGCTGCTATAAATACCACAGGCCTTCTTCAGTTGAATTCATCCCTCTCCACTCGATCTGAGTCATTCAGTGGTTTCCAGTGTACAATTCTCTAGTACACAACTCACTCGGAGACTCAGATTTCAGTAATAGTTTTCTTTCTTTCCTTTTTTGTTTTCGTTTTTCTTAGTTTCTGAGAATTAGTCTCTGATCCTAAGGTTCGATAGATAGGTTCGTTTATGGTATTCATAGAATACCCGGGATTTCGTTAGGAGATCCTAAGAGGGCTCTAGGCGTTCGAAGAGTCAGTCCACAGGGCTGGGCTTAAGCTGGGTATTAAGGTATACACCAGTATGCTCCATCGGCGAGACTATGTAAAGGGTGATTTCTTTATGGCATCAGTCCCCCAGTCCCTCTCTTATATGTTGTTATTGTGTTGTTCCAAAAATTGATTATGAATATGAGATTACGATTTTCATGAATATTTGTTTTATATGTTGAAGTTGTTATATTTTTTCGAAAATGGCCACCTGCTTAATATTCACTATGTCTGCATGTCTAATGTGCTCTTTTAAACTAAAGTTAGGGTTATAGACAATTCCTAACCACGGTCTAATCATAACCTGTTTAGTTTAACAGGCATCAATTAGTATTGGTGTCTGCCATGCTAGATAAAATAACCTGCGGAACACCCTGTTTGTTAGAGTAGTCTAGGTAGGGGCCGAGCTGAGCGTTTATGCCGGCGGCTAGGGCAAGCCACATGATCCCCGAAGTGACATAGGGCTTTCATGGATACCTTTAGCCCGAACCGTGAGTAGGGCCGTCATTAAGGTAGGGCGGTTTATTAGAGACCTCGGATGTGGTACGCCTTTAGACACAGAACATAGTTGCAATCCAGGCCAAGACATGTCTAAAATACTCGAAGATAGGTCAATCAACATATAGGAACAGTATAACATAGAATCAGGACCTCATCTATAAAACACTTTTGGGCTTAATTAAACTTAAACCTAGTGGAGAATGGATCACCCTCTCATCAAAGTCATTGATGAAGATTGCATAACTGGATCATAAGATAGGAGTTAGGATAAAAGGCTAGTTACTACTAAGCCGTTACCACTTCCTTGGGAGTACGATATTTAACTTAATAAAATCGTAGATACTTTCCAATAGACTAGCTACACGATAGGTACTCTGCCTTAGGTTCTGATTGATTAAGTGACAATAATTGAATGCTAAGTGACAGTTAGTAAGACTCAGTCCTTAATTACTCATAATCGACATAGGGTAAAATAACACCTATTTAGCATATCAGTTGATGCGTTCCGATTGGTATGCTAAAAGATAGGCTTTATTTACCTATGTCGATTATGAGTAATTAAGGACTGAGTCTTACTAATTGTCACTTAGCATTCAATTATTGTCACTTAATCAACCAGAACCTAAGGCAGAGTACCTATCGTGTAGCTAGTCTGTTGGAAAGTATCTACGATTTTATTAAGTTAAATATCGTACTCCCAGGGAAGTGGTAACGGCTTAGTAGTAGCTAGCCTTTTATCCTAACTCTTATCTTATGATCCCGTTATGCAATCTTCATCAATGACCTTGATGAGAGGGCGATCCATTCTCCACTAGGTTTAAGTCTAATCAAGCCTAAAAGTGTTTATAGACAAAGTTCTGATTTTATGTAACATTGTTCCTATATGTTGATTGACCTATATTCGAGTGTTTTAGATATATCTTAGCCTGGAATGCAACTATGTTCTGAGTCTAAAGGTGTACCACATCTGAGCAATCTGATATACCGCCCCATCGCCAAGGTAAACGGCCCTACTCACGGTTACTACTAAAGACAGCTATGAAAGCTTTATGTCACTCCGGGGATCTTCATGCCGCTTGCCCATAACCGCAGGCATAAACGCTCTACTCAGCCTACCTAGACTACTCTAACAAGCAGGGTGTTCCGCAGGTTATTTTATCTAGTATGGCAGACACCAATACTAATTGATGCCTGTTAAACTAAACAGGTTATGAATAGACCGTGGTTAGGAATTGTCTATAACCCTAATTTTAGTTTAAACGAAACTACATTGGACATGCAGACATAATGAATATTTAAGCAGGTGGCTATTTCCGGAAAAACATAACAACTTCAACAAATATAACAAATATTCATAATAATCATAATCTCGTATTCAAATCAGTA
Source organism: Asclepias syriaca (assembly GCA_027405835.1). Classification (NCBI taxonomy): domain Eukaryota; kingdom Viridiplantae; phylum Streptophyta; class Magnoliopsida; order Gentianales; family Apocynaceae; genus Asclepias; species Asclepias syriaca. The sequence goes on along the minus strand of CM049926.1, from coordinate 19,553,469 downwards.
TTTGGACAAACACAGTAACAACATATAAAGAGAGGGACATGGGGGACTGATGCCATAAAGAAATCACCCTTTACGTAGTCGCGTCGTTGGAGCGTACTGCTATATATGTCGTACTGCTTGACCCGACTCTGCTCGCCAGAACCTTCGGAGGATGCTTCCTCAACCTAGTAACTGGGCATTACCTTAATACCCAGCTTAAGCCCAGCTCTATGAATTGACTCTTCGAACGCCTAGAGCCCTCTTAGGATCTCCTAACGAAATCCCGGGTATTCTATGAATACCAGAAACGAACCTATCTATCAAACCCTAGGATTTGAGACTATTTCTCAAAAACTAGAAAAACGAACACAAAAAAGTAAAGAAAGAAAACTTCTACTGAAATATGAGTCTCCGAGTGAGTTGTGTACTAGAGAATTGTACACTAGAAACCACTGAATGACTCAGATCGAGTGGAGAGGGATGAATTCAACTGAGGAAGGCCTGGGGACTTGATTTTCTGGTTCGGGACGCCCTCCCCGAAGTCCAAACTTCTGAAAAATTGCGTTTTGCCCCGAAATTTGCCATTTTCTTCCACTTTTCACCTGACACTTCCAAAATCAGAAGAACTGTGAAATTGAGTAAGTAACAATCAATTAAGACTAATTTCCTATCAATTTCACCCTAAATTATGCCTAAAAACATGCTAAAAATGTGATATGATTTATGCATATCATATAACCCCACACTTAGCTTTTTGCTTGTCCTCAAGCAAAGTCTACTTGAAGTTAGTGATTCTAAATCATAGTGCAGTCACTTAAATTCCTAGTCATGTTTTTATTCAAAAAAGTTTATTCAGACAATTCTTAACACATGTCTGACTGGTCCGGTTGCTATGACAAGGTCTCAAATGTCTCTAGCAGATTGTTATAGTCAAGCAGAAAACAACTTAACAACTAGGTTGAACTCCTTTCTTAGTCACAAGGTTTTCCTGATGTGTAGTGTGTGTACTAGTCTAGACCAGATAGTCAACCCAATATACTCTCATCTTAACTACTACCAGATAATATTTCGACCCTGTTGCTAGACATAATAACAAAAGACAACTTTCTGAGTTCTGAGCCTTGGCGATCAGATTTTTAATGATTTAGCATTTATGGATTTTCTTTATAGATGTAGGGTATTTTGAGTCTGCTTAGAACACGTCAACTTCAACTACCCATGTAGTGAGTCCCATTCCGATGACTCCCAGATCTACACAACCTTAGGGCATCAGGCTTTAAGTTCCCCGAAGGAGCGGTGCTCGAGTAGCGAAGGCCGCTGGCAAACTACCCTTATTTAATTAACTTTCTTTAATTTCTTTTCACTTTTAGCTCAGAGTCTCATCTAGTCATTCTAATTGTCAAAACATCCACAACTGGTCTAATTTTATCTAGTTCAGTCTTGAAAAGGTAATTGGCTAAGGTCTCTAATCCAAACAAAGTTGTGCTCAGTTATCAGGAATTCCCTATTCCTAATCAATTAGTTCAAGATAGCTATCACATTGCCTCCTACTAACCATAACATTCTACCTACATATCATAGACATAAGCAATGTTTAACCAATCATACTGCATTTAGAAGTCTAAAAGAATGAAAAATTTTTAAATTTTTTTGGAAGGGTGCGAAAATATTGGGAAAACAAGCAAAATCATGCAAAACGTTTCTCACTACAGTGCACTGTGCACTGCTACCCCACACTTAAGTCTGACACTGTCCTTAGTGTTCATGCATAGCTAAACTACCCCACACTTATTTGAAAACAAGAAACAAAACAACAAAGATTCTTACCCCACACTTATTCGAAGAACTATGGGTAAGAAGGAAAAATAAGGAAATAACAGAAATAACAAGAAAACATAGAGAAAACAATGTTGTTATGTCATATCAATCAATGTTACACAGAGATTCATAATTGATACAGCCCAGACATGATCACACATAGAATGAAAACAACAAAAGAAAAAGAAAAGGAAAGAAAAACTAAGAACCCGGCTCGCCGTCATTAGGTGGACCGAAGGCTGCCGGAAAGTCGACCGGAAAGTCTGCCGGAAAGTGGACCTCGGAGTTTTCCACCAGGTGGGAGGTATGCTGATGAATCTTATCGATCTTGCTGGTGTTCATAGAGACTCTGTCCTCTATCAACGTCAGCCGTCTCTCGATCCTATCCATATCTCGGCTGTATCGGGCTGAGAGTTTTACCAATCCGTGCGCCATGTGTCGTTTGAAGGTAGTGCATGGAACAAATGTCTCAGATGGATGTATGTGTGCTGGGGCTGCTCCTGGTGCCGAGGCCTGTGCTGGCTCCTCCGTTTGGATGGAGTAGCGTCTATTTGCATCCCGTATGACCATTCCCATGTTCCATAGGATAGTGAGGTCTGTAGGAATGGTGGTCGGGGCGATCTGGGTCAGCTCCGAGCCCTCGATGTCCAGCTCCAGGTAGTGAACTATCCTGGTGATGAATGGTCCGAGTCCCAGACACTATTTCCGAGTGTCCGTAGCGAATCCCCGCATGATGACCATGATAAGTCAAGTCATCTCCATTGTAGATCCCATGTGCATGTTGGCCAAGAGGAATATCTCCATTTGGGTGACATTCCCGGGGGCCTTCCGTTGTCCTGACAAAGTATGTGCAATAATAGTATGCAAGTATCGAAGAGCAGGATAGATACCTGTGGCTTTCGCAAAGCCATGCTGATATGGGACACCCGTCATAAAGATCTGAGCCCAAGCAGTGGAGACGTCTGCAGACGTGAAGTCTCGAACTGCCGTGGTGTAGGCGGGCTTATGTAGCTCGTCTCTCTGCCAGATACCCAGGGCAATGCCGAACTCGGCCATGCTCATCGATCGATCTATTCCGCCTAAGCAGAATGTAATCTACTCCTGATGGTACGTAAATGACGCGTAGAACTCACATACCAGCTCTAGGTATGTCGGCTCGGTGACGATGAATACTCGACTGTAGGGTAGTACGTCGAGCATGCGTCTGACTTCCTGCTCCACCTCTAGCGTCTGTACTGCGGCCCAGTCAAGTGTTCTGCCCATCAGTATGGTGCGTCCGATGTATCCGTGACATCTTTCCTGGTATGCTGGGCTGGAGTGAAACATCATAAAAGGATGTGCCACTGAAGTGATGGTCATGATGGATGTGCTACGGGCGCGTTTGGGAGCCATTTGGGCTGAGAGCGTTTGAGAGGTTTTGAGAATTTAGGCAGGAAGGAAGATTCGAATTCGAATTCTGGAGGTGAATTTGAATTCGGGAGGATGGATTTTGGTTAGGGAATGATTTTGAATTTTTGGCGGGAAATTCAAATTTTGGAGGGAAATTTGAATTTTTGAACTTTGGGAAGTTTGCCAAAAATTTGTAGAGAGAAGATAGAGAGAATTTGATGGGTTTTCCGACCGATGTGCTAAATAGGTGTTATTTTACCCTATGTTGATTATGAATAATTAAGGACTGTGATTGACTAATTGTCACATTTAGTCTCTATGGTGTCACTTAATCAGCCAGAACCTAAGGCAGAGTACCTATCGTGTAGCTAGTCTGTTGGAAAGTATCTACGATTTTATTAAATAAATAACGTACTCCCAGGGAAGTGGCAACGGCTTAGTAGTAACTAGCCTTTCTTCCTAACTCTTATCTTATAATCCAGTTATGCAATCTTCATCAATAATTTTGATGAGAGGGTGATTCATTCTCCTCTAGGTTTAAGTCTAGCTAAACCTGAAAGTGTTTTAAAGATTAGATCCTGATTTTATGTTATACTGTTACTATACGTTGATTGACCTATATTCGAGTATTTTAGACATGTCTTGGCCTGGATTGCAATTATGTTATGTGTCTAAAGGCTACCACATCTGAGTTTCTACGCTACCGCCCCATCGTTAAGAGTAACGACCCTACTCACGGCTCGGACTAAAGTCAGCAATGACCGCCCTATGTCACTTTGGGGATCATACTGCTCGTCGCATAACCGCCGACATAAAACTCTACTCAGCCTACCTAGACTACTTTCAACCAACGGGGTGTTCCGCAGATTATTTTATCTAGTATGGCAGACACCAATACTAATTGATGCCTGTTAAACTAAACAGGTTATGAATAGACCGTGGTTAGGAATTGTCTATAACCCTAATTTCAGTTTAAAAGAACGGCAATAGACATGCAGACATAATGGATATTTAAGCAGGTGGCCATTTCTAGAAAAATATAATACTTCAACATAAATAACAAATATTTATAAAAACATAATCTGGTATTCAAACAGTTATTTGGACAAACACAATAACAACATATAAGAGAGGGACAGGGGGACCGATGCCATAAAGAATTCACCCTTCACGAAGTCTCACCGATGGAGCGTACTGCTGTATATGCTGTATTGCTTGACCCGACTCTACTCGCCAGAACCGTCGGAGGACGCTTCCTCAGCCTAGTAACTGGGCTTTACCTTAATACCCAGCTTAAGCCCAGCCCTGTGGACTGACTCTTCGAACGCCTAGAGCCCTCTTAGGATCTCCTAACGAAATCCCGGGTATTCTATGAATAGCAGAAACGAACCTATCTATAGAAACCTAAGATCTGAGACTATTTCTCAGAAACTAAAACAAAACACTAACAAGAAAGAAAACTGAGATCTGAGTCTCTGAGTGAGTTGTGCACTAGAGAATTGTACACTGGACACCACTTAATGACTCAGATCGAGTGGAGAGGAATGAATTCAACTGCTGGAGGCCTGGGGTATTTATAGCAGCTTCATGGAGTCAAAATCTCTGAAAAATTCAATGTGGGACAGCTTCTAGCGGCTCGGGACGCCCGTCCCGGATTGGGACGCCCGTCCCGATATGTTGACCAGGTCGGGACGCCCGTCCCAGGTCCTGGACGCCCATCCCGGTGTCTTAACTTGGTCGGGACGCCCGTCCAGAACCTTTGACCGAGTCAACATTTCCAAAAATTGCATTTTTGCCCCAAAATTTACTGTTTTCGTCTACTTTTCACCTGACACTTCCAAAATCATAAAAACTGTGAAATTAAGTAAATAATGAACAATTAAGATCAAATTACCCTCGATTTCACCTAAATTCATACATAGAAACATGCTAAAAAGGTGATACGATTTTCGCGTATCAGAATTATTTGAGAGAGGTAAATTTTTGGAAGTTGATTTGAGGGGAAATGAAAAAAATTGGATTATTTGTAGGAGGGGCGGCCTTCGGGACGCCCGTCCCGGAGGCAGGACTCCGGTCCCTCTGGACGCCCATCCCGAGTTGCTTCGGGACGCGTGCCAATTCCGAAAATAATTTTTTTTTCTTCGTAATTCCCTGCAAACCTCAGGGTAATTCCCTGCAAATCTCGGGATACCAAAAATAATCATAATTTTTAACAAATCTTCATGTTTATCAATCAAATTCAGAAGCTGTTAAAAACTCTATGCAAAAATTCCTCAGTCTTTTTCGAAAATCATGACTACCCTAATTTTATCCCAACTTAAATTCAGCAAGAATTTCAGAAAAACAAAAACTGAGTTTGTACAATTTAATAAACTGTATTTGCAAAACTTTTGTTTTTCATAGAAATTTGAAAATAAAATGTCTGGAGAAAATTGTTGAATATAAAGGACCCCTTTAAAAAGTTTGAAAAATAGAAAAATAGGGGTCAATTATTCAGGTTTAGTTCAAACAATTTATTTGCTGAGAATAAAAGTAAAAGAATCTTCCCTTTTTCAACGACTCTTATCTCTGATCTCCTGTAGCTCTGCTTGAATGTTTCGCATCTCTTGTAGTTCTGCTCGTATGTTTCGCATCTCCTCCTGCTGGTTCCTTTGTTCCTTTAAGATTTCCATCACCTCTCGGAGTATTTGCACATTTTGGCGTTCTATTGTGGATCTAAGTTGGGTTACTTCAGAACATAAGGTTAGAACAGCCTGATATGATAGTCTTAGTCCGCCCGGTATTGTCTGAGTCATGGCGCTTATCCTGTGAGATATATCATCTACCCGGGCAGCCAATGCTGACTGAGAACTGTTAGTGCTATCCTCTGATGAAGGTGGTTGGTTGTTAGGTGCGGGGCATGCAGGAGTATACTCAGGAGATTTCGGAGTGTATTCAGGGGATTCAGGAGTACATTCGGGAGAAGCAGGAGTATATTCAGGAGAAGCAGGAGTTGTTTGGATCTCTGGGAAAGGATTGATGTTATTTTCTAATTCGTCCAAAATATCCTGGGCTCTTGTTCTCTGCATCTATGCGTGCAAAGTCTGGTTAGAAATAACAAATAACAAAAATAGGAAAGTAAAATAGAAAAGCAAGAAAAATATTTTTAGGGATTTTGAATTTTATTTAGAAAGAAGGTAAATTTCCTCAATATGGTTTTAGAATAATTTTCTAAAATTTGATTATCCTAAGTGTCTTAATTTCAGATATTATCTAAAATTAATTAGTTGTGATAATCCTATATTTCGGAAAGTGATTGTCTAACTAGTATAAGATAAGTGTAAATCAAAAGTCTAGGTTACTACCGCTACCTATCATAAGTTTCTAGAATTGTGGCCAATAATCCTAAATTCATTATGTTATTTCCCCTGCAACGGCGCCAAAAATCTGATGTGTTCCGATTGGTATGCTAAAAGATAGGTGATGCGTTCCGATTGGTATGCTAAAAGATAGGCTTTATTTACCTATGTCGATTATGAGTAATTAAGGACTGAGTCTTACTAACTGTCACTTAGCATTCAATTATTGTCACTTAATCAACCAGAACCTAAGGTAGAGTACCTATCGTGTAGCTAGTCTGTTGGAAAGTATCTACGATTTTATTAAGTTAAATATCGTACTCCCAGGGAAGTGGCAACGGCTTAGTAGTAACTAGCCTTTTATCCTAACTCCTATCTTATGATCCAGTTATGCAATCTTCATCAAATACTTTGATGAGAGGGTGATCCATTCTCCACTAGGTTTAAGTCTAATTAATCCCAAAAGTGTTTTATAGATGAGTCCTGATTCTATGTTATACTGTTCCTATATGTTGATTGACCTATATTCGAGTATTTTAGACATGTCTTGGCCTGGATTGCAACTATGTTCTGAGTCTAAAGGTGTACCACATCTGAGTCTCTACGCTACCGCCCCATCGTTAAGGGTAACGACCCTACTCACAGCTCGGACAAAAGTCAGTAATGAACAGTACCCTATATCACTTCAGTATCATGCTGCTCTCGTCTCATAACCGCCGGCATAACACTCTACTCAGCCTACCTAGACTACTTTCAACCAACAGGGTGTTCCGCATATTATTTTATCTAGTATGGCAGAAACCAATACTAATTGATGCCTGTTAAACTGAACATGTTATGATTAGACCGTGGTTAGGAATTATCTATAACCCTAATTTCAGTTTAAAAGAACGGCATTAGACATGCAGACATAATGAATATTTAAGCAGGTGGCCATTTCCGGAAAATCATAATAACTTCAGCATATAAAACAAATATTCAAAAGAATCGTAATCTGATATTCAAATTAATATTTAGATAAAACAATTCGTAAACATATAGAACCTCGTCTAGTGGACCCACTGTCATAAAGTAATCACCACTCTATGCAGGTCTAGCCGGCGCTGCAGCTCCTGTATGCTCCTGACTGCTCGATCCTACTCTGCTCGGCAGAGCCTTCGGAGAACGCTCCTTAGACCTAGTAGCAATTGTTTTACCTTACATCCTGGGCTTAAGAAAATTGCCCTAATCTGACTAAGAACACGCACCCTATCTCTCTCTTAGGATCTCCAAACGAAATCCCGGTATTCTATGAATACCAAAAACGAACCTATCTATCGAAGCCTAAGCTCTGAGACTATTTCTCAGAAACTAAGAAAAGGAAACACTAAAGAAAGAAAGAAAACTGAAACTGAAACCCGAGTCTCTCAGTGACTTGTGTACTCAAGAATTGTACATTGGAAGTCTCTGAATGACTCAGATCGAGTGGAGAGGAATGATTTCAACTCCTGGAGGCCTAGGGTATTTATAGCAGCTTTCTGGAGTGAAAATCTCCAAAACTTTCGATGTGGGACAACTTCTGGTGCTTCGGGACGCCCATCCTGGATTGGGACGCCAGTCTTGGTGGTTTGACTGGGTCGGGACGCCCGTCCCGGACCGTTGACCAAGTCAACATTTCCAAAAATTGCATTTTTACCCCAAAATTTTCTGTTTTCGTCTACTTTTGACCTGACACTTCCAAAATCATAAAAACTGTGAAATTGAGTAAATAACAGTCAATTAAGATCGATTTCCTATCAATTTCACCCTAAATCATACATAAAAACATGCTAAAAAAGGTATATGATTTTCGCGTATCAAATAACCCCACACTTAGCTTTTTGCTTGTCCTCAAGCAAAGTCTACCTAAAGTTAGTGATTCTAAATCATATGTGCAGTCACTTAAATTTCTAGTCATGTTTTTATTCCAAAAATTATTCAGATAATTCTTAACACAGGTCTGACAGGTTAGGTTGCTATGACAAGGTCTCAAATGTCTCTAGTAGATTGTTAGGATTGAGCAGAAAACGATTTAACAACTAGGTTGAACTCTTCTCTTAGTTATAAGGTCTTCCTGATGTGTAGTGTGTGTACTAGTCCAGACTAGATAGTCAACACAATAAACTCTTGTCTTAACTATTACAAGATAACACTTCGACCTGTCACTAGACACACTGACAACAGATAACTTTCTGAGTTCTAAGCCTTGGTGATCAGATTTTAATTATTTAGCTCTTATTGATTTCTTTTGTTTATAGATTCAGGGTATTTTGAGTCTAGTTTGAACACGTCAACTTCAACTACCCATGTAGCGAGTCCCACTCCGATGACTTCCAGACCTACACGACCTTAGGGCATCAGGCTTTAAGTTCCCCGAAGGAGTGGTGCTCGAGTAGCGAAGGCCGCTGGCAAACTACCCTTATTTAATTTACTCTCTTTTGTTTCTTTTCACTTTTAGCTCAGAGTCTCATCTAGTCATTCTAATTGTCAATACATCCTCAACTCGTCTAATCTTATCTAGTTAAGTTTTGAAAAGGTAATTGGCTGAGGTCTCTAATCCAGATTAAGTTGTGCTCATTTATCAGGAATTCCCTACTCCTAATCAATAAGTTCAAAAATAGTCATCAATTGTCTCCTACTAACCATAACATACTACCTACAAATCATAGACATAAGCAATTGTTTAACCAATCATAATGCATTTAGAAGTTTGAAAGACGGAAAAATTTTGAAAAACATTTGGAAGGGTATGAAAATACGGGGAAAACGTGCAAAATCATGCAAATGTTTTTTTTTCAAACTACTACAGTGCACTGTGCACTGCTACCCCACACTTAAGTCTGACACTGTCCTCAGTGTTCATGCATGGCTAAACTACCCCACACTTATTTGAAAACAAGAACAAAAAACAAAACAAAGAACTCAAGAACAAAACAAAGAACTCTTACCCCACACTTATTCGACTAACTAAGGGTAAGAGAGAAAATAAGGCAACAAAACAAGAAGGATATCAAAACAGAACACAAAACAAATAAAAGTAAAGGAATATAAGGATTAGAGAAACTCCCTTCATGTCGCGAGCAGAAGGGTTTTCTCTGGGTTGTCAATTGGCTCTTCACCTTAGCCATGTGCTATTGCTGAGGCGCTCTTGACTCTATAAGCTCTAGATACTGGAATAGATTACGTCAGCTCCGATCCTTCATTGTTGAGCTTCAGGTAGTGGCCTATCCATTTGATGAATGACTCAAGCCTCAAGGACTGTTTCCTCGACTCATTTGCAAAGTTTCTCGTAATCGTAGCACGTGTCCAGAAGGAACGTGTCTAGGAATGAGACTTCTTTGGATTGGTGTGCCTACCTGAAGCTTTGGTGAAGCCGTGGTGGTAGGAGGCTCCAGTGGTGTAGATCTGGGCCCAAATATTTGAAGCTTCCTCGGGGAAGTTTCTCACAGCTGATTGTATGCAGGGGATGCAAGCTCCTCCATTGCTATGATCCCGATACAATGCCAAATTCCTCTATATCCTTTGACCGTTCTATACCACTTGGTTGATCACTTGCTTGTACTGGTCTGGCTTTAATTGTTGCCAGTATCTCATCTGTTGATTCTGCGAGTGTGGGTTTTGCTGTGGTGGTGTCTTCTGAAAGTTTCCAGCTTCCGAATTACTCCTCAGCTAAATCCCGTATGATTCCTCCAGCGGGGATTGTATGCGTCTCCCATTGGAGCAGCATTCTGCAATAACCTACTCCTACCTCTTTTGGAATGGTCAGTCATTCCCATAGAAATCCCTACTAAAGTGTGGTACTTAGCAGACTTCACAGATTTGATACACAGGCTGAACATTTCTTCCTAAGACATCGGCACTCTGAATCTGGAAAACAACTAGAATCTGCACATGACTTTAACATCATTAGTAGGTAATGCTTGTGGTTCAAGCTATTTTTGAAAAGTGTTCCACGACTACTATGATGTAATTATTTTCAAAGGAAAGAAAAAGAAAGGAATTAATGAATACCCCCAGATATCAAAACGATTGTAAAACTTTGTGTACCTTGTTGGGGTAGATGATCTCTGAAGGATGTGTTACTTGTTATTTGGCGAGCGTCGCAAGACTGTATCAGAGATACAAAATCCTTGAATATAGTGGGTCAACAAGATCCTGCTTTCAACACTTTCCGGACAGTGTTGATAGCCATCAATTGGTCTCCCGTAGATTCTTTAGGGCAATGCTCCAAAATCTTGTGTCCTTCATCTTCTGAGACACATCTTCTGATCAACTGATCTGCCAAAAATTTGAAATAGAAGAGAAACTGCCTAGTAGTAATATTTCAAATCAGCAAAGAATTTCTTCTTTTGCTGATAAGTCAGATCACTTGGAACTTATTCAGTGACTGGATAATTTGAAATAAACCACAGATGAGAATTATTATACATAGCAAACAATGCAAATAAGTTTTCATCCAAAAATTTATCAGTATTACACTAGCCTCTAACTCGGGGTTTTCTAATCTAGACCAATGGTTTGCTTGCTAGATTTTCAACCCTTTTTCTTATCCCATCATTCTATATCAAGTTCAAATAAAACCTAACTTAATCAATTATGGTTCAACATTAGTTTTATTGAACACAGGTATCTCAGAATGATCAATGTAACCTATTGTTTTTAGACAAGACTAGATAAGATCGGAATTTATCATATATGAACTTTCTTATCATGTTTCTGTCCTAAAACAATTCTTACTACATCATTACATCACATATTAATTCAAAAAGCAGATTTCAATCAGGTGATGCCATAATGGGTCCAGTAATTCCTTTTGGTTTAAAAGTTCTCATGCAATTACCAGCAAAACAAAAGGAACATCCTTTTTTCAATAGAACATTCAGAGGTCTGGCTATTAAGGAAAAAATAACTCGTCCTAATAAAGCCGGTATGATTCTAAGAAAATTCTAAAATGGAGTTTCTTCCCAATAAAAATCTAAGCCAAAGTTTTACAACTCAGAAGAAAATATATTTTATCCTCATTTCCATTTTTATTTATTCGAAATAATAGAAACAAAATACGAAAAAGAGCAACTAAGAAAACCAATTAAGAAAGAACAAGAGATAGGGAAAAGAACAACTTACCATTGAGCAAGAAAAATACATTCTTTTTGGATTTTAAATTTTTTAAATTTTTTTTTACTCTTTTTTTTCGAAAGTAGTTAAATTTCCGCAATATGGTTTTAGAATCATTTTCTAAAATTTGATTATCCTAAGTGTCTTAATTCCAGATAACCTCTAAAATTAATTAGTTATGATAACCCTATATTTAGGAAAGTGATTGTCTAACTAGTGTAAGATAAGTGTAGGTCTAAGGTCTAGGTTACTACCGTTACCTATCATAAGCCTCTAGAATTTTGATCAGGAATCCTAAATTCATTATGATATGTTCCCCGACAACGACGCCAAAAATCTGATGCGTTCCGATTGGTATGCTAAAAGATAGGCTTTATTTACCTATGTCGATTATGAGTAATTAAGGACTGAGTCTTACTAACTGTCCACTTAGCATTCAATTATTGTCACTTAATCAACCAAAACCTAAGGCAGAGTACCTATCGTGTAGCTAGTCTGTTGGAAAGTATCTACGATTTTATTAAGTTAAATATCGTACTCCCAGGGAAGTGGCAACGGCTTAGTAGTAACTAGCCTTTTATCCTAACTCCTATCTTATGATCCAGTTATGCAATCTTCATCAAATACTTTGATGAGAGGGTGATCCATTCTCCACTAGGTTTAAGTCTAATTAATCCCAAAAGTGTTTTATAGATGAGTCCTGATTCTATATTATACTGTTCCTATATGTTGATTGACCTATATTCGAGTATTTTAGACATGTCTTGGCCTGGATTGCAACTATGTTCTGAGTCTAAAGGTGTACCACATCTGAGTCTCTACGCTACCACCGCCCCCACCGCCCCATCGTTAGGGTAACGACCTACTCACGCTCGGACAAAATCAGCAATGAACGGTACCCTATGTCACTTCGGTATCATGCTGCTCTCATAACCGCCGGCATAACACTCTACTCTACTCAGCCTACCTAGACTACTTTCAACCAACAGGGTGTTCCGCAGATTATTTTATCTAGTATGGCAGACACCAATACTAATTTATGCCTGTTAAACTAAACAGGTTATGAATAGACCGTGGTTAGGAATTGTCTATAACCCTAATTTAAGTTTAAAAGAACGGCATTAGACATGTAGACATAATGAATATTTAAGCAGGTGGCCATTTCCGGAAAATCATAATAACTTCAGCATATAAAACAGATATTCATAAGAATCGTAATCTGATATTCAAATTAATATTTAGATAAAACAATTAAACATACAGAACCTTGTCTAAGGGACCTACTGTCATAAAGTAATCACCACTCTATGCAGGTCCAGCAGCGCCTGCAGCTCCTGTATGCTCCTGACTGCTCGATCCTACTCTGCTCGGCAGAGCCTTCGGAGAACGCTCCTCGGACCTAGTAGCAATTGCTTTACCTTACATCCCGAGCTTAAGCAAATTGCCCTAATCTGACTAAGAACACGCACCCAATCTCTCTCTTAGGATCTCCTAACGAAATCCCGGTATTCTATGAATACAAAAAATGAACCTATCTATCGAAGCCTAAGATTTGAGACTATTTCTCAGAATCTAAGAAAACGAAACACTAAAGAAAGAAAGAAAACTGAAACTGAAACCCGAGTCTCTCAGTGACTTGTGTACTCAAGAATTGTACACTGGAAGTCTCTGAATGACTCAGATCGAGTGGAGAGGAATGATTTCAACTCCTGGAGGCCTGGGGTATTTATAGCAGCTTTCTGGAGTGAAAATCTCCAAAACTTTTGATGTGGGACAACTTCTGGTGCTTCGGGACACCCATCCTGGATTGGGACGCCCGTCCTGGTGGTTTGACTAGGTCGGGACGCCCGTCCCGGACCGTTGACCAAGTCAACATTTCCAAAAATTGCATTTTTACCCCAAAATTTGCTGTTTTTGTCTACTTTTCACCTGACACTTCCAAAATCATAAAAACTGTGAAATTGAGTAAATAACAGTCAATTAAGATCGATTTCCTATCAATTTCACCCTAAATCATACATAAAAACATGTTAAAAAAGGTATATGATTTTCGCGTATCAATAGGCTTTATTTACCTATGTCGATTATGAGTAATTAAGGACTGAGTCTTACTAACTGTCACTTAGCATTCAATTATTGTCACTTAATCAACCAGAACCTAAGGCAGAGTACCTATCGTGTAGCTAGTCTGTTGGAAAGTATCTACGATTTTATTAAGTTAAATATCGTACTCCCAAGGAAGTGGTAACGGCTTAGTAGTAGCTAGCCTTTTATCCTAACTCTTATCTTATGATCCCGTTATGCAATCTTCATCAATGACCTTGATGAGAGGGTGATCCATTCTCCACTAGGTTTAAGTCTAATCAAGCCTAAAAGTGTTTATAGACAAAGTTCTGATTTTATGTAACATTGTTCCTATATGTTGATTGACCTATATTCGAGTGTTTTAGATATATCTTAGCCTGGAATGCAACTATGTTCTGAGACCAAAGGTGTACCATATCTGAGCAATCTGATATACCGCCCCATCGCCAAGGTAAACGGTCCTACTCACGGTTACTACTAAAGATAGCTATGAAGGCCTTATGTCATTTCGGGGATCCTCATGCCGCTTGCCCATAACCGCAGGCATAAACGCTCTACTCAGCCTACCTAGACTACTCTAACAAGCAGGGTGTTCCGCAGGTTATTTTATCTAGTATGACAGACACCAATAGTAATTGATGCTTGTTAAACTAAACAGGTTATGAATAGACCGTGGTTAGAAATTGTCTATAACCCTAATTTTAGTTTAAAAGAAACTACATTGGACATGCAGACATAATGAATATTTAAGCAGGTGGCTATTTCCGGAAAAACATAACAACTTCAACAAATATAACAAATATTCATAATAATCATAATCTCGTATTCAAATCAGTATTTGGACAAACACAGTAACAACATATAAAGAGAGGGACAGGGGGGGACTGATGTCATAAAGAAATCACCCTTTACGTAGTCGCGCCGTTGGAGCGTACTGCTATATATGTCGTACTGCTTGACCCGACTCTGCTCGCCAGAACCTTCGGAGGACGCTTCCTCAGCCTAGTAACTGGGCTTTACCTTAATACCCAGCTTAAGCCCAGCTCTGTGAACTGACTCTTCGAACGCCTAGAGCCCTCTTAGGATCTCCTAACGAAATCCCGGGTATTCTATGAATACCAAAAACGAACCTATCTATCAAACCCTAGGATCTGAGACTATTTCTCAAAAACTAGAAAAACGAACACAAAAAACGAAAGAAAGAAAACTTCTACTGAAATCTGAGTCTCCGAGTGAGTTGTGTACTAGAGAATTGTACACTGGAAACCACTGAATGACTCAGATCGAGTGGAGAGGGATGAATTCAACTGAGGAAGGCCTGGGGTATTTATAGCAGCTTTCTGGAGTGATTTTCTCTCAAACATTCGATGTGGGACTTGATTTTCTGGTTCGGGACGCCTATCCCGGTCTGTTGACCGGGTTAGGACGGCCGTCCCGAGTCCTGGACGTCTGTCCCGACCCGTTGACCAGGTCAGGATGGCCGTCCCGAACCGGGACGCCCTCCCCGAAGTCCAAACTTCTGAAAAATTGCATTTTTGCCCCGAAATTTGCCATTTTCTTCCACTTTTCACCTACCACTTCCAAAATCAGAAATACTGTGAAATTGAGTAAATAATAATCAATTAAGACCGATTTCCTATCAATTTCGCCCTAAATTATGCCTAAAAACATGCTAAAAATGTGATATGATTTATGCATATCATCAGTCGGAAGCACATCAGATTTTTTGCGCCGTTGCCGGGGAAATATCGTAATGAATTTAGGATTATTATCCACAATTCTAGAAACTTATGATAGGTAGCGGTAGTAACCTAGACTTTTGATTTACACTTATCTTATGCTAGTTAGACAATCACTTTCCAAAATATAGGATTATCACAACTATTTAATTTTAGATAATATCTGAAATTAAGACACTTAGGATAATCAAATTTTAGAAAATTATTCTAAAACCATATTGAGGAAATTTACTTGCTTTCTAAATAAAATTCAAAATCCCTAAAAATATTTTTCTTGCTTTTCTATTTTACTTTTCCTCCTATTCTTGTTATTTGTTATTTCTAACCAGACTTTGCACTCAGAGATGAAGAGAACAAGAGCAGCTACTAACCAGGCAAAGAAAATAGAAATCCCTGACACTCCAGGACCAAAGAAGACAAAGCCAGAAGGACCATCTAGGCCTGCACCAGAAATACCACGAGGGACTCTTCCTTCACAACCGGTAGAAGTAAACTCAAGCCTAGATGCCAGTGACCTAGTGAGAAGATTCCTGAACGCCCGTGAGCCTAGTCCCACGGAAGAAGATCCTTCTGATGATACCTTCCCTCCTAGAGAAGAACCCCAGAGATCTCCAGTTCACACTCCTGCCCAGAGAGTTCCTATAAATCCACCACCCACTGACCAAACCCAAAATTCACCAACATCTCCTGCATACACCCTAACACCTAACGAGCACACCCCTTCGTCGGGGGGGGGGGGGGAGTACTAACGGTTATCATTCAATATTGTCCGTGCAGATAGATACGTTGGCTCAAAGGGTCTATGAGATAGACCAAGGAATTGCAAGCAGATTGTGTCATTTAGACCAACTCAGTCTGAATATCACAACTAACATGGACCGACTCAGAGCTACGGTCAGTCTTCAGGAGAACCAAGGTGCACAACTACTCCGGGAGATGGCTGACTTACGTAGTGAGCAGGGCAGGTAAAGGGATGAGATGAGAGCCATACGCATAGAAATGCGAAGCATTCGAGCAGAGCTACAAGAGATCAGAGATAAGGGTCGTTGAAAAAGGGAAGATTCTTTTACTTTTATTCTCAGCAAATAAATTGTTTGAACTAAACCTGAATAATTGACCCCTATTTTTCTAATTTCAAAACGTTGTAAAGGGTCCTTTATATTCAACAATTTTCTTCAGACATTTTATTTTCAAATTTCTATGAAAAACAAAAGTTTTGCAAACGCAGTTTATTTTTCACTAATTAAATTGTACAAACTCAGTTTTTGTTTTTTCTATAATAGAAAATAGGAAGCGTTTGGATATTTATTTCTGAAATTCTTACTGAATTTAAGTTGGGATAAAATTAGGGTAGTCATGATTTTCGAAAAAGACTGAGGAATTTTTGCATAGAGTTTTTAACAGCTTCTGAATTTTATTAGATAAACATGAAGACTTGTTAAAAATTATGATTATTTTTGGTATCCCGAGATTTGCAGGGAATTACCCTAAGGTTTGCAAGGAATTACCCTGAGGTTTGTAGGGAATTACAAAAAAGAATTATTTTTTTTTCAGAATTGGCACACGTCCCAAAGCAACCCGAGACGGGCGTCCCGCAGGCCGGCCCTCCTACAAATAATCCATTTTTTTTCATTTCCCCTCAAATCAACTTCCAAAAATTTACCTCTCTCAAATAATTCTCTCTATCTTCTCTCTTCAAATTTTTGCAAACTTCCCAAAAATTCAAAAATTCAAATTTCCCTCCAAAATTTGAATTTTAAATTTCCTTCCAAATTCGAATATCCCTCCAAAATTCGAATTTCCCGCCAAAAATTCAAAATAATTCCCTAACTAAAATCCATCCTCCCGAATTCAAATTCACCTCCAGAATTCGAATTCGAATCTTCCTTCCTACCTAAATTCTCAAAACCTCTCAAACGCTCTCAACCCAAATGGCTCCCAAACGCGCTCGTATCACATCCACCATGACCATCACATCAGTGGCACATCCTTTTATGCTGTTTCACTCCAGCCCAGCATACCAGGAGAGATGTCACGGATACATCGGACGCACCATACTGACGCGCAGAACACTTGACTGGGCCGCAGTACAGATGCTAGAGGTGGAGTAGGAAGTCAAACGCATGCTCGACGTACTACCCTACAATCGAGTATTCATCATCACTGAGCCGACATACCTAGAGCTGGTATGTGAGTTCTATGCGTCATTCACGTACCATCAGGAGCAGATTACATTCTGCTTGGGCGGAATAGATCGGTCGATGAGCATGGCCGAGTTCGGCATTGCCCTGGGTATCTGGTAGAGAGATGAGCTGGATACGCCCGCCTACACCACGGTAGTTCGAGACTTCACGTCTGCAGACGTCTCCACTGCTTGGGCTCAAATATGTATGATGGGTGTCCCATACCAGCATGGCTTTGCGAAAGCCACGGGTATCTATCCTGCTCTTCGATACTTGCATACTATTATTGCACACACTTTGTCAGGACGACGGACGGCCCCCGGGAATGTCACCCAAATGGAGACATTCCTCTTGGCCAACATGCATATTGGATCGACAGTGGAGATGGCTCGACTTATCACGGTCATCATGTGGGGATTCGCTACGGACACTCGGAAACAGTGTCTAGGACTCGGACCATTCATCACCAAGATAGCTCACTACCTGGAGTTGGACATTGAGGGCTCGGAGCTGACCCAGATCGCCCCGACCACCATTCCTACGGACCTTACTATCCTACGGAATATGGGAATGGTCGTACGGGATGCAAATGGGCGCTACTCCATCCACACGGAGCAGCCAGGACAAGCCTCGGCACCAGGAGTAGCCCCAGCACACATACCTCTGTCCGAGACGTTTGTTCCATGCACTGCCTTTGAACGACACATGGGGCACGGATTGGCAGAACTCTCAGCCCGATACAGCCGAGATATGGATAGGATCGAGAGACGGCTGACATTGATAGAGGATAGAGTTACTATGAACACCAGCAGGATCGATGAGATTCATCAGCATACCTCCCACCTGGTGGAAAACTCCGAAGTCCACTTTCCGGCAGACTTTCCGATAGACTTTCCGGCAGCCTTCGGTCCACCCAATGACGGCGAGCCGGGTTCTTAGTTTTTCTTTCCTTTTCTTTTTTTTCTTTTGTTGTTTTCATTCTATGTGTGATCATGTCTGGGCTGTATGAAATATGAATCTACGTATAACCTTGATTGATATGACATAACATCATTGTTTCTTTTTGTTATCCTTGTTATTGTTTACCCATAGTTCTTTGAATAAGTGTGGGGTAAGAATCTTTTCTGTTTTGTTTCTTGTTTTCAAATAAGTGTGGGGTAGCTTAGAAATGCATGAACACTGAGGACAGTGTCAGACTTAAGTGTGGGGTAGCAGTGCACATTGCACTGTAGTGAGAAAATAAGTTTTGCATGATTTTGCTTGTTTTCCCCATATTTTCACACCCTTTCAAAAATTTTCATTCTTTCAGACTTCTAAATGCAGTATGATTGGTTAAACATTGCTTATGTCTATGATATGTAGGTAGAATGTTATGGTTAGTAGAAGGCAAGGTGATAGCTATCTTGAACTAATTGATTAGGAATAGGGAATTCCTGATAATTGAGCATAACTTAGTCTGGATTAGAGACATCAACCAATTACCTTTTCAAGACTTAACTAGATAAAATTAGACCAGTTGTGGATGTTTTGACAATTAGAATGACTAGATGAGACTCTGAGCTAAAAGTGAAAAGAAATAAAAGAAAGTTAATTAAATAAGTGTAGTTTGCCAGCGGCCTTCGCTACTCGAGCACCACTCCTTCGGGGAACTTAAAGTCTAATGCCCTAAGGTCGTGTAGGTCTGGGAGTCATCAGAGTGGGACTCGCCACATGGGTAGTTGAAGTTGACGTGTTCTAAGCAGACTCAAAATACCCTACATCTATAAAGAGAATCCATAAATGCTAAATCATTAAAAATCTGATCACCAAGGCTCAAAACTCAGAAAGTTATCTTTTGTTATTATGTCTAGCAACAGGGTCAAGATATTATCTAGTAATAGTTAAGACGAGAGTATATTGTGTTGACTATCTGGTCTAGACTAGTACACATACTACAGATCAGGAAAACCTTGTGACTAAGAAAGGAGTTCAACCTAGTTGTTAAGTTGTTTTCTGCTTGACTATAACAATCTGCTAGAGACATTTGAGACCTTGTCATAGCAACCTGACCAGTCAAACATGTGTTAAGAATTGTCTGAATAAATTTTTGGAATAAAAACATGACTAGGAATTTAAGTGACTGCACTATGGTTTAGAATCACTAACTTCAAGTAGACTTTGCTTGAGGACAAGCAAAAAGCTAAGTGTGGGGTTATATGATATGCATAAATCATATCACATTTTTAGCATGTTTTTAGGCATGATTTAGGGTGAAATTGAGGGTAAATTAGTCTTAATTGTTCATTATTAACTCCATTTCACAGTTTTTATGATTTTGGAAGTGGCAAGTGAAAAGTGGAAGAAAATGGCAAATTTCGGGGCAAAACGCAATTTTTCAGAAGTTTGGACTTCGGGGATGGCGTCCCGGTTCGGGACGGCCGTCCTGACCTGGTCAACAGGTCGGGACGGGCGTCTAGGACACAGGACGGCCCTCCTGACCCAGTCAACAGACCGGGATGGGCGCCCCGAACCAGAAAATCAAGTCCCACATCGAAATTTTGAGAGAAAATCACTCCAGAAAGCTGCTATATATACCCCAGGCCTTCCTCAGTTGAATTCATCCCTCTCCACTCGATCTGAGTCATTCAGTGGTTTCCAGTGTACAATTCTCTAGTACACAACTCACTCGGAGACTCAGATTTTAGTAAAACTTTTCTTTCTTTCCTTTTTTGTTTTCGTTTTTCTTAGTTTTTGAGAATTAGTCTCAGATCCTAAGGTTCGATAGATAGGTTCGTTTCTGGTATTCATAGAATACCCGGGATTTCGTTAGGAGATTCTAAGAGGGCTCTAGGCGTTCGAAGAGTCAGTCCATAGGGCTGGGCTTAAGCTGGGTATTAAGGTAAAGCCCAGTTACTAGGCTGAGGAAGCGTCCTCCGAAGGTTCTGGCGAGCAGAGTCGGATCGAGCAATACGACATATACAGCAGTACGCTTCATAGGCGAGACTGCGTAAAGGGTGATTTCTTTATGGCATCAGTCCCCCTGTCCCTCTCTTATACGTTGTTATTGTATTGTTCCAAAAATTGATTATGAATACGAGATTACGATTTTCATGAATATTTGTTTTATATGTTGAAGTTGTTATATTTTTCCGGAAATGGCCACCTGCTTAATATTCACTATGTCTGCATGTCTAATGTGCCCTTTTAAACTAAAGTTAGGGTTATAGACAATTCCTAACCACGGTCTAATCATAACCTGTTTAGTTTAACAGGCATCAATTAGTATTGGTGTCTGCCATGCTAGATAAAATAACCTGCGGAACACCCTGTTGGTTAGAGTAGTCTAGGTAGGGGCCGAGCTGAGCGTTTATGCCGGCGGCTAAGGCAAGCGGCATGATCCCCGAAGTGACATAGGGATTTCATGGATGCCTTTAGCCCGAACCGTGAGTAGGGCCGTCATTAAGGTAGGGCGGTTTATTAGAGACCTCGGATGTGGTACGCCTTTAGACACAGAACATAGTTGCAATCCAGGCCAAGACATGTATAAAATACTCGAAGATAGGTCAATCAACATATAGGAACAGTATAACATAGAATCAGGACCTCATCTATAAAACACTTTTGGGCTTAATTAAACTTAAACCTAGTGGAGAATGGATCACCCTCTCATCAAAGTCATTGATGAAGATTGCATGACTGGATCATAAGATAGGAGTTAAGATAAAAGGTTAGTTACTACTAAGCCGTTACCACTTCCCTGGGAGTACGATATTTAACTTAATAAAATCGTAGATACTTTCCAACAGACTAGCTACACGATAGGTACTCTGCCTTAGGTTCTGATTGATTAAGTGACAATAATTGAATGCTAAGTGACAGTTAGTAAGACTCAGTCCTTAATTACTCATAATCGACATAGGGTAAAATAACACCTATTTAGCATATCAGTCGGAAGCACATCAGAAAGAAAGAAAACTTATACTGAAATCTGAGTCTCTGAGTGATTTGTACACTGAAAGTCACTGAATGACTCAGATCAAGTGGAGAGGGATGATTTCAACTGAGGAAGGCCTGGGGTATTTATAGCAACTTTCTGGAGTGATTTTCTCTCAAAAATTTGATATGGGATTCTGAATTCTAGTTCGGGAGGCCCGTCCCGGTCTGTTGACCAGGTCAGGACGGCCGTCCCGAGTCCTGGATGCCCGTCCCGACCTGTTGACCAGGTCAGGACGCCCATCCTGAACCGGGATGCCCTCCCTCAAGTCTGAACTTTTGAAAAATTGCGTTTTTGCCCCGAAATTTGCCATTTTTTCCACTTTTCACCTGACACTTCCAAAATCATAAAACCTGTTAAATTGAGTTAATAACGAACAATTAAGATCGATTTACCCTCAATTTCACCCTAAATTAATTAGTGGTATCTTCTGGAAGTTTTCAGCTTCAGAATTATTTCTCAACTAAATCCCATATGATTTCTCCAGTTGGGATTGTATGTGTTTCCCATTGGAGCAGCATTGACTGCAGCAACCTGCTCCTGCCTATTTTGGAATGGTCAGTATTCCATTCCCATAACAATCCCTGCTAAAGTGAGGTACTTGGCAGACTTCACAGATTTGATACACAAACTGAACGTCTCTTCCTTAATGAAAGGCATTAATTTAACTATTGTTATTAGCCTTTACTGCCTCCAATTACACATCAGAAGAAGCTTTAGCTGGCTGACAACCCTTTATTGCTCATCAAGAAATTGGCACATCAGAATCTGGAAAACAGTTTCTCAAGGGATCTGCACATTACTTTAACATCATTAGTAGGTAATGCTTATGCTTCAGGCTATTTTGAAAAGTGTTCCACGGCTACTATGATGTAATTGTTTTCAAAGGAAGAAAGAAAAAGGATTCATGAAATTAATACCCCAGATATAAAAGATTTTAGTATTATGTATACCTTGCTGGGGTAGATGATCTCGAGAAGATGTGTTACCTGTAATTTTTCAAGCATCGTCGGACTGTATCAAGGATACAAAATCTTTGATTAGTAGGCCAGTAATATTGATATGCATAAATCATATCAAATTTTTAGCATGTTTTTAGGCATAATTTAGGGTGAAATTGATAGGAAATCGGTCTTAATTGATTGTTATTAACTCAATTTCACAGTTTTTGTTATTTTGGAAGTGTCAGGTGAAACGTAGTAGAAAATGGCAAATTTCAGGGCAAAAACGCGATTTTTAGAAATTCAGACTTCGGGGTGGGTGTCCCGAATCAGGATGGGAGTCCTGACCTGGTCAATAGGCCAGGACAGGCGTCCAGGACTCGAGACGGCCATCCTGACCTGGTCAACAGGCCGGGACGGGCATCCCAATCCAGGACGGGCATCCCGGATGCCTGGTCAAAGTCCCACATAGAAATTCCTGGAAACATTCACTCCAGAAAGCTGCTATAAATACCCCAGGCCTTCCTCAGTTGAAATCATTCCTCTCCACTCGATTTGAGTCATTTAGTGACTTCAAGTATACAGGTTTCCAGTATACAAGTCACTTAGAGACTCAGATTTCAGTATAAGTTTTTCTTTTATTTCTAGATAGTGTCTCGTTTTCTTTGTTTCTGAGAATTAGTCTCAGATCCTAGGATACGATAGATAGGTTCGTATCTGGTATTCATAGAATACCCGGGATTTCTTTAGGAGATCCTAAGAGGGCTCTAGGCGTTCGAAGAGTCAGTCCACAGGCCTGGGCTTAAGCTGGGTATTAAGGTAAAGTCCAGCTACTAGGCTTAGGAAGTGTCTTCCGAAGGTTCTGTCAAGCAGAGTCGGGTCGAGCAGTCCAACATATACAAGTAGTTGCTCCATCAGCGAGACTAAGTAAAGGGTGAATTCTTTATGGCATCAGTCCCCCTGTCCCTCTCTTTATATGTTTGTATTGTGTTCGTCCAAATATTAATTATGTTTATTGGATTATGATTTTATGAGTATTTGTTATACATGTTGAAGTTCTTATGATTTTTCGGAAATGGTCACCTGCTTAATATTCATTATATCTACATGTCTAATGTAGTTTCTTTTAAACTAAATGTAGGGTTATAGACAATTCCTAACCACGGTGTAATCATAATCTGTTTAGTTTAACATGCATCAATTTAGGAAGCATTGGTGTCTGCCATATTAGATAAAATAACCTACAGAACACCCTGTTTGTTAGAGTAGTCTAAGTAGGCTGAGTTGTGTTTTTATGCCTGCGTTAGGGAGAGCGGCATGATCCCCTAAGTGACATAGGGCTTTCATGGATGCCTTTAGCTCGAACCGTGAGTAGGGCCGTCAATGGCGATTGGGCGGTTTATCAGGTGACTCAGAAGTGGTACACCTTTAGACTTAGTACATAGTTGCAATCCAGGTCAAGACATGTCTAAAATACTAGAAGATAGGTCAATCAATATGTAGGAACAGTATAACATAATGATGAACGATTGCATAATTGGATCATAAGATAAGAGTTAGGGTAAGAGGATAGTTACTACTAAGCCGTTACCACTTCCCTGGGAGTACGATATTAATAAATTAAAATCGTAGATACTTTCCAAGAACTAGCTACACGATAGGTACTCTGCCTTAGGTTCTGATTGATTAAGTGACAACAATTGAATGCTAAAGTGACAGTTAGTAAGACTCGGTCTTTAATTACTCATAATTGACATAGGTAAATGAAGCCTATCTTTTAACATACCAATCAGAATGCATCAGATTTTTGGCGCCGTTGCCGCGGAAATATCATAATGAATTTAGGATTATTGGCCACAATTCTAGAGACTTATCATAGGTAGCGTTAATAACCTAGACCTTAGACCTAACACTTGTTTTCTGCTAGTTAGACAATCAATTTCCGAAATATAGGATTATCATAACTAATTAATTTTAGACATTATCTAAAATTAAGACATTTAGGATAATCAAATTTTAGAAAATTATTCTAAAACCATATTGAGGAAATTTAACTTCTTTCTAAATAAAGTATAAAAAGAAAAAAAAATGTTGAAAATTTAAAAACCCGAAAAATATCTTTCTTACTTTTATTTTTCTATTTTGTTTTTGTTATTTGTTATTTCTAACCAGACTTTGCACTCATAGATGAAGAAAACAAGAGCAGCTACTAATCAAGCAAAGACAACAGAAAACCCTGACACTCCAGGACGAAAGAAGACCAAACCAGAAGGACCCTCTAGGCCAGAACCAGAAATACCTCGGGAGAACCCTCCTTCACAACCTATAGAATAAACTCAAGCCTAGACACCAATGACTTAGTGAGAAGATTACTGAACACTCGTGAGCCTAGTCCCACGGAAGAAGATCCTTCTGAGGATACCTTTCCTCTGAGAGAAGAACCTCAAAGATCTCCAGTTCACACTCCTGCCCAGAGAGTTCCTATAAATCCACCACCCCTTGACTAAACCCAAAACTCACCAACATCTCCTAAGTACACTCCAACGCCTAACGAGCACACCCCTTCATCTGGGGGAAGTACTAACGGTTCTCATTCAGTGTTGTCCGTGCAGATAGATACTTTGGCTCAAAGGATCTATGAGATGGATCAAGGAATTGCACGCAGATTGTGTCATTCAGACCAATGTATTCTGAATATCACAACCAACATGGACCAACTCAGGGCCACAGTAAGTATCCAGGAAAACCAAGGTGCACAGATACTCCAGGAGTTAGCTGACTTACGAAGTGAGTGATATGCATAAATCATATCACATTTTTAGCATGTTTTTAGGCATGATTTAGGGTGAAATTGAGGGCAAATCGGTCTTAATTGTTTATTATTAACTTAATTTCATAGTTTTTATGATTTTGGAAGTGTCAGGTGAAAAGTAGAAGAAAATGGCAAATTTCGGGGCAAAAATGCAATTTTTCAGAAGTTTGGAAGTCGGGGAGGGCGTCCTGACCTGGTCAACAGACCGGGAGGGGCATCCCGAACCAGAAATTCAAGTCCCACATCGAATGTTTGATGAAAAATCACTCCAGGAAGCTGCTATAAATACCCCAGGCCTTCCTCAGTTGAAATCATCCCTCTTCACTTGATCTGAGTCATTTAGTGACTTCAAGTGTACACTTTTCTCGAGTACTTAAGTCACTGAGAGACTCGGGTTTAGTATAAGCTTTCTTTCTTTCTAGTTAGTGTTTCGTTTTCTTAGATTCTGAGAAATAGTCTCAGATCTTAGGCTTCGATAGATAGGTTCGTTTCTGGTATTCATAGAATACCTGGGATTTCGTTAGGAGATCCTAAGAGGGCTCGAGGCGTTCGAAGAGTCAGTCCACAGGGCTGGGCTTAAGCTGGGTATTAAGGTAAAGCCTAGTTACTAGGCTGAGGAAGCATCCTCCGAAGGTTCTGTCGAGCAGAGTCGGGTCAAGCAGTACGACATATACAAGCAGTACGCTCCATCGGCAAGACTAAGTAAAGGGTGATTTCTTTATGGCATCAGTCCCCCTGTCCCTCTCTTTATATGTTTGTATTGTGTTTGTTCAAATATCAATTATGAATACTGGATTATGGTTTTTATGAATATTTGTTTTATATGTTGAAGTGCTTATGATTTTCTAGAAATGGCCACCTCCTTAAATATTCATTATATCTGCATGTCTAATGTAGTTTCGTTTAAACTAAAATTAGGGTTATAGACAATTCCTAACCACGGTCTATTCATAACCTGTTTAGTTTAACATGCATCAATTAGTATTGATGTCTGCCATATTAGATAAAATAACCAGCGGAACACCCTGTTTGTTAGAGTAGTCTAAGTAGGCTGAGTAGAGCGTTCAAGGGCCATCGGCGTGATCCCCTAAGTGACATAGGGCTTTCATAGTTGTCTTTTGCTCGAAATATGAGTAGGGCCGTTTACCTTGGCGATGGGGCGGTTTATCAGATTACTCAGATGTGGTACACCTTTATACTCATAACATAGTTGCAATCCAGGCTAAGATGCATCTAAAATACTCGAAGATAGGTCAATCAACATGTAGGAACAGTATAACATAGAATCAAGACATTATCTATAAAACACTTTTAGGATTAATTAGACTTAAACCTAGTGGAGAATGGATCACCCTCTCATGAAAGTTATTGATGAAGATTGCATAACTGGATCATAAGATAAGAGTTAGGGCAAAAGGCTAGTTACTACTAAGCCGTTACCACTTCCCTGGGAGTACGATATTAATAAATTAAAATCGTAGATACTTTCCAAGAACTAGCTACACGATAGGTACTCTGCCTTAGGTTCTGATTGATTAAGTGACAATAATTGAATGCTAAAGTGACAGTTAGTAAGACTCAGTCCTTAATTACTCATAATCGACATAGGTAAATAAAGCCTATCTTTTAGCATACCAATCGGAACACATCAAATTTTTGGCGCCGTTGCTGGGGAAATATCATAATGAATTTAGGATTCCTTATCAAAATTCTAGAGACTTATGATAGGTAACGGTAGTAACCTAGACCTTAGACCTAACACTTATTTTCTGCTAGTTAGACAATCAATTTCCGAAATATAGGATTATCACAACTAATTGATTTTAGATATCATCTAAAATTAAGACATTTAGGATATTCAAATTTTAGAAAATTATTCTAAAACCATATTGAGGAAATTTAACTTCTTTCGAAAAAAAAAGAAAAAAAAATTTTAAAATTTAAAACCCGAAAAAAATGTATTTTTCTTGCTCAATGGTAAGTTGTTCTTTTCCCTATCTCTTGTTCTTTCTTAGTTATTTTCTTAGCTGCTCTTTTTCCTGTTTTTCTTCTATTATTTAATTTCGAATAAATAAAAATGGAAATGAGGATAAAATATATTTTCTTCTTAGTTGTAAAATTTTGGCTTAGATTTTTATCGGGAAGAAATTCCATTTTAGAATTTTCTTAGAGTCATGCCGACTTTATTAGGATGAGTTATGAAATAATTTTTCCTTAATAGCCACGACCTTTGAATGTTCTATTGAAAAAAGGATGTTCCTTTTGTTTTGCTGATAATTGCATGAGATCTTTTAAACCAAAAGGAATTACTGCACCCATTATGGCATCACCTGATTGAAATCTGCTTTTTGAATGCATATGTGATGTAATGATGTAGTAAGAATTGTTTTAGGACAGAAACATGATAAGAAAGTTCATGTATGATAAATTCCAATCTTATCTAGTCTTGTCTATAAATAATAGGTTACAATGATCACTCTGAGATATCTGTGTTCAATAAAACTAATGCTGAACCATAATTGATTAAGTTAAGTTTTATTGTTACTTGAATTTGATATAGAATGAAGGGATAAGAAAAGGCGTTGAGAGTCTAGAAAGCAAACCATTTGTCTAGATTAGAAAACCCCTAGTTAGAGGCTATTGTAATACTGATAAAGTTTTGGATGAAAACTTATTTGCATTGTTTGCTATGTATAATAAGTCTCATCTGTGGTTTATTGTTGTTGCAAATTATCTAGTCACTGAATGAGTTCCAAGTGATATGACTTATCAGCAAAAGAAGAAATTCTTTGCTGATTTGAAATATTACTACTGGGCAGATTTCTCTTCTATTTCAAATTTTTGCAGATTAGTTGATCAGAAGATGTGTCTCGAAAGACAAAGGCCACAACATTTTGGAGCATTGTCATGGAAGATCTATGAGAGGATATTTGACTGCTAGCAACACTGTCCGTAAAGTGTTGGAAGCATGATATTACTGGCCCACTATTCAAAGATTCTGTATCCTTGATACATTCCGATGATGATTGAAAACTAACAGGTAACACGTCTTCCCAAGATCATCTACCCCAGCAAGGTATACAGAATACTAAAATCTCTTATATCTGGGGTATTGATTGAATCCTTTTCCCTTCTTCCTTTGAAAACATTTACATCATAGCAGTCGTGGAACACTTTTCAAAATGGCCTGAACTACAGGCATTACCTACTAATGATGTTAAAGTCATGTGCAGATTCTATGAGAAGTTGTTTTCCAGATTCAGAATGCCAATGTCTGAGGAAAGAAACGTTCAGTCTGTGTATCAAATCTGTGAAGTCTGCCAAGTACCACACTTTAGTGGGAATTGCTATGTGAATGAAATACGAATCAGTTCAAAAAGAGGTAGGAGTTGGTTACTGCAGAATGCTACTCCAATGGGAAATGCATACAATCCCAACTAGAGGAATCATACGAGATTTAGCTGAGGAATAATTCGGAAGCTGGAAACTTTCAGAAGATACCACCACAGCAAATGATGGGTTTCCGACCGATGTGCTAAATAGGTGTTATTTTACCCTATGTTGATTATGAATAATTAAGGACTGTGATTGACTAATTGTCACATTTAGTCTCTATGGTGTCACTTAATCAGCCAGAACCTAAGGCAGAGTACCTATCGTGTAGCTAGTCTGTTGGAAAGTATCTACGATTTTATTAAATAAATATCGTACTCCCAGGGAAGTGGCAACGGCTTAGTAGTAACTAGCCTTTTATCCTAACTCCTATCTTATGATCCAGTTATGCAATCTTCATCAAATACTTTGATGAGAGAGTGATCCGTTCTCCACTAGGTTCAAGTCTAATTAATCCTAAAAGTGTTTTAAAGATGAGTTCTGATTCTATGCTATACTGTTCCTATATGTTGATTGACCTGTCTTCGAGTATTTTAGATGCATCTTAGCCTGGATTGCAACTATGTTCTGTGTCTAAAGGCGTACCACATCCGAGGTCTCTAATAAACCGCCCTACCTTAATGACGGCCCTACTCACGGTTCGGGACGAAGGCATCCATGAAAGCCCTATGTCACTTCGGGGATCATACCGCTTGCCCTAGCCGCCGGCATAATCGGACTCAGCTCGACTCCTACCTAGACTACTTTAACAAGCAGGGTGTTCAGCATGTTATTTATCTAGCATGGCAGACACCAATACTAATTGATGCCTGTTAAACTAAACAGGTTATGATTAGACCGTGGTTAGGAATTGTCTATAACCCTAACGTTAGTTTAAAAGAGCACATTAAACATGCAGACATAGTGAATATTTAGCAGGTGGCTATTTCTAGAAAAACATAATAACTTCAACATATCTAACAAATATTCATAAAAATCATAATCTGGTATTCAGAACTGTTATTTGGACAAACACAATAACAACATATAAGAGAGGGACAGGGGGACCGATGCCATAAAGAATTCACCCTTTACGAAGTCTCGCCGATGGAGCGTACTGCTGTATATGCCGTATTACTTGACCCGACTCTACTCACCAGAACCTTCGGAGGACGCTTCCTCAGCCTAGTAGCTAGACTTTACCTTACATCCTGGGCTTAAGCCTAGCCCTGTGGACTGACTCTTCGAACGCCTAGAGCCCTCTTAGGATCTCCTAACGAAATCCCGGGTGTTCTATGAACACCAGAAACGAACCTATCTATAGAAGCCTAAGATCTGAGACTATTTCTCAGAAACTAAAACAAACACTAATAAGAAAGAAAACTGAAATCCGAGTCTCTGAGTGAGTTGTGTACTGGAAAATTGTACACTGGAAACCACTTAATGACTCAGATCGAGTGGAGAGGGATGATTTCAACTGCTGGAGGCCTGGGGTATTTATAGCAGCTTCCCGGAGTGAAAAATTCTGAAAAATTCGATGTGGGACAGCTTCTGGCGGCTCGGGACGCCCGTCCTGATTTGTTGACCAGGTTCGGGACGCCCGTCCTGGCGGATTGACCAGGTCGGGATGCCCGTCCCGGGTTCGGGACGCCGGTCCCGAACCTTTGACCGGGTCAATATTTCCAAAAATTGCGTTTTTGCCCCAGAATTTGCTGTTTTCGTCTACTTTTCACCTGACACTTCCAAAATCATAAAAACCGTGAAATCAAGTAAATAGTAAACGATTAATGTCAATTTACTCTCGATTTCACATTAAAACATACATAAAAACATGCTAAAAATGTGATACGATTTTTGCGTATCCGATAACCCCACACTTAGCTTTTTGCTTGTCCTCAAGCAAAGTCTACATGGAGTTAGTGATTTTAAACCGTAGTGCAGTC
The DNA here is from genome assembly GCA_027405835.1 of Asclepias syriaca. Lineage (NCBI taxonomy): Eukaryota > Viridiplantae > Streptophyta > Magnoliopsida > Gentianales > Apocynaceae > Asclepias > Asclepias syriaca. The sequence goes on along the minus strand of CM049926.1, from coordinate 19,522,764 downwards.
ACTTAAATTCCTAATCATGTGTTTATTCCAAAAATTCTTCAGACAATTCTTAACACAGGTCTGATTGGTTAGGTTGCTATGACAAGGTCTCACATGTCTCTAGTAGTTTGTTATGATCAGGCAGAAAATAAATCAACAACTAGGTTGGACTTTTTTCTTAGTCACAGGGTCTTCCTGATGTGTAGTGTGTGTACCAGTCTAGACCAGATAGTCAACACAATGAACTCTTATCTTAACTGCTACCAGATAATACTTCGACCTATCGCTAGACATACTGACAACAGATAACTTTCTGAGTTCTGAGCTTTGGTGATCAGATTTTTAATGTTTAAGCACTTAGTTATTTTCTTTATAGATTCAGGGTATTTCGAGTCTGCTTAGAACACATCAACTTCAACTACCCATGTAGCGAGTCCCACTCCGATGACTCCCAGATCTACACGACCTTAGGGCATCAGGCTTTAAATTCCCCGAAGGAGTGGTGCTCGAGTAGCGAAGGCCGCTGGCAAACTACCCTTATTTGATTAACTTCTTTTGTTTCCTTTCACTTTTAGCTCAGAGCCTCATCTAGTCTTTCTAACTGCCAATATGTCCACAACTGGTCTAATTTTATCTAGTTAAGTCTCGAACAGGTAATTGGTTGATGTCTCTAATCCAGACAAAGTTGTGCTCAGTTATCAGGAATTCCCTATTCCTAATCAATTAGTCCAAGATAGCTATCAATTATCTCCTACTAACCATAGCATACTACCTACATATCATAGACATAAGCAATTGTTTAACCAAGCATACTGCATTTAGAAGTCTGAAAGACGGAAAAATTTTGAAATTTTTTTTGGAAGGGTGTGAAAATACGGGGAAAAACAAGCAAAAGCATACAAAAACTGGTGTGAAAATACGGGGAAAAACAAGCAAAAGCATACAAAAACTGCTATAGTGCACCGTGCACTGCTACCCCACACTTAAGGCTGGCACTGTCCTCAGTGTTCATGCATAGCTAAACTACCCGACACTTATTTGAAAACAAGAAGAAATGAAACAAAACAAAGAACTCTTACCCCACACTTATTTGACTAATTAAGGGTAAGAGAGAAAATAAAACAAGAAGGATAATGGAAATAACAAAACAGAACACAAAACAAAGAAAACAAAAGTAAAGGATCATGAGGATTAGAAAAACTCCCTTCATGTCGCGAGCAGAAGGGTCTTGTCTGATCTATCAATTGGCTCTTCACCTTAGCCATGTGCTATTGCTGAGGCATTCTTGACTCTGTAAGCTCTAGATACTGGAACGGATGACATCAGCTTCGATCCTTCATCGTCGAGCTCTAGGTAGTGGCCTATTCATTTGATGAATGGCTCGAGCCCCACAGACTGCTTCCTCGAATCATTTGTAAGATTTCTCACAATCATAGCAACGTGTCCAGGAGGAACGTGTCTAGGAATGAGATTTCTTGGGATTTGTGTGCCTTCCTGCCAATGTTAGTAAAGGTATTGCATGCAAGTCTCGAATGGAAGAAAAGATACAAGAAGTTTTGGCGAAGCTGTGGTAGTAGGGGGCTCCAGTTGTGTAGATCTGGGCCCAAGTATTTGAGACTTCCTCGGGGAAGTTTCTCACAGCTGATTGGTATGCAGGGAATGCAAGCTCCTCCATTGCTATGCTCCCGACACAATGCCAAATTCCTCTATATCTGTCGACCGTTCGTTACCTCTTGGTAGATCACTTGCTTGCACTAGTCTGGCTTTAATTGTTGCCAGTATCTCATCTGTTGATTTTGCGGGTAGGGGTTTTGATGTGGTGGTATCTTTTGAAAGTTTCCAGCTTCCGAATTATTCCTCAGCTAAGTCCCGTATCATTCCTCCAGCTGGAATTGTATGCATTTCCCATTGGAGTAGCATTCTGCAGTAACCTACTCCTACCTCTTTTTGGAATGGTTCGTATTTCATTCCCATAGCAATCCCTGCTAGAGTGTGGTACTTGGCAAACTTCACAAATTAGATACATAGACTCAACGGTTCTTCCTAAGATATTGGCACTCTGAATCTGGAAAACAACTAGAATCTGCACATGACTTTAACATCATTAGTAGGTAATGCCTGTGGTTCAGGCTATTTTCGAAAAGTGTTCCACGACTACTATGAGGTAATTAGTGTCAAAGGAAGAAAGGAAAAGGATTCCAAATACCCCTGATATCAAAGGTTGTAACATTCTGTGTACGTTGCTAGGGTAGACGATCTCTGGAAGATGTGTTACCTATTATTTGGCAAGCATCGCAGGACTGTATCAGATATACAAAATCCTGAATATGGTGGGTCAACAAGATCCTGCTTTCAACACTTCCGGACATGTTGATAGTAGTCAATTGGTCTCCCGTAGATTCTTTAGGGCAATGCTCCCAAATCTTGTGTCCTTCCTCTTCTGAGACACACTCTTCTGATCAACTGATCTGCAAAAATTTGAAAATAAAGAGAACTGCCCAGTATAATATTTCAAATCAGCAAGAATTTCTTCTTTTACTAATAAGTCAATCACTTGGAACTTATTCAGTGACTAGATAATTTGCAATAAACCACATATGAGAATTTATACAAGCAAACAATGCAACTAAGTTTTTCATCCAAAAGTTTTGAGTATTACACTAGTAGCCTCTAACTCCGGTTTTCTAATCTAGACCAATGGTTTGCTTTCTAGATTTTCAACCCTTTTTCTTACCCCTTCTTTCTATATCAAACTCAATAACAATAAAACCTAACTTAATCAATTATGGTTCAAGTATCAGTTTTTATTGAACACAGACATCTCAGAGTTGATTAGTGTAACCTATTGTTTTTGACAAACTAGATAAGATTCGGATTTATCATACATGAACTTTCTTATCATGTTTCTGTCTAAAACATTCTTTACTACATCACATATTCATTCAAAAGCATATTTCAATCAGGTGATGTCATAATGGTGCAATAATTCCTTTTGGTTTTTAAAAATTCTCACATCATCATCAGCAAACAAAAGGAACATCCTTTTTCCAATAGAACATTCAAAGGTCTGGCTATTAAGGAAAACTATTTCATAACTCATCCTAATAAGGCCGGCATGACTCTAGAAATTCTAAAATAGAGTTTCTTCTTCTTCCCGATAAAATCTCAGCCAACATTTTACAACTCAGAGAAAATAATATTTTATCCTCATTTCCATTTTTATTTCTCGAATTAAATAAGGAAAAAACACGAAAAGAGCACTAAGAAAACAACTAAAAAAAAACAAGAGATAGGGAAAAGGAACAACTCACCGTTGAGCAAGAAAGATACATTCTTTTTGGGATTTTAAATTTTTAACATTTTTTTTTCTTTTTATGTTGAAAGCAGGTAAATTTCCTTAGTATGGTTTTAGAATAATTTTCTAAAATTTGATTATCCTAAGTGTCTTAATTTCAGATATTATCTAAAATTAATTAGTTATGATAACCCTATATTTCGGAAATTGATTGTCTAACTAGTATAAGATAGCTGTAGGTCTAAGGTCTAGGTTACTACCGTTACCTATCATAAGTCTCTAGAATTGTGGCCTTTAATCCTAAATTCATTATGATATTTCCCCGGCAACGGCGCCAAAAATCTGATGGGTTTCCGACCGATGTGCTAAATAGGTGTTATTTTACCCTATGTTGATTATGAATAATTAAGGACTGTGATTGACTAATTGTCACATTTAGTCTCTATGGTGTCACTTAATCAGCCAGAACCTAAGGCAGAGTACCTATCGTGTAGCTAGTCTGTTGGAAAGTATCTACGATTTTATTAAATAAATATCGTACTCCCAGGGAAGTGGCAACGGCTTAGTAGTAACTAGCCTTTTATCCTAACTCCTATCTTATGATCCAGTTATGCAATCTTCATCAAATACTTTGATGAGAGAGTGATCCGTTCTCCACTAGGTTCAAGTCTAATTAATCCTAAAAGTATTTTAAAGATGAGTTCAGATTCTATGCTATACTGTTCCTATATGTTGATTGACCTGTCTTCGAGTATTTTAGATGCATCTTAGCCTGGATTGCAACTATGTTCTGTGTCTAAAGGCGTACCACATCCGAGGTCTCTAATAAACCGCCCTACCTTAATGACGGCCCTACTCACGGTTCGGGACGAAGGCATCCATGAAAGCCCTATGTCACTTCGGGGATCATACCGCTTGCCCTAGCCGCCGGCATAATCGGACTCAGCTCGACTCCTACCTAGACTACTTTAACAAGCAGGGTGTTCAACATGTTATTTTATCTAGCATGGCAGACACCAATACTAATTGATGCCTGTTAAACTAAACAGGTTTTGATTAGACCGTGGTTAGGAATTGTCTATAACCCTAACGTTAGTTTAAAAGAGCACATTAAACATGCAGACATATTGAATATTTAGCAGGTGGCTATTTCTAGAAAAACATAATAACTTCAACATATCTAACAAATATTCATAAAAATCATAATCTGGTATTCAGAACTGTTATTTGGACAAACACAATAACAACATATAAGAGAGGGACAGGGGGACCGATGACATAAAGAATTCACCCTTTACGAAGTCTCGCCGATGGAGCGTACTGCTGTATATGCCATATTGCTTGACCCGACTCTACTCACCAGAACCTTCGGAGGACGCTTCCTCAGCCTAGTAGCTAGACTTTACCTTACATCCTGGGCTTAAGCCTAGCCCTGTGGACTGACTCTTCGAACGCCTAGAGCCCTCTTAGGATCTCCTAACGAAATCCTGGGTGTTCTATGAACACCAGAAACGAACCTATCTATAGAAGCCTAAGATCTGAGACTATTTCTCAGAAACTAAAACAAACACTAATAAGAAAGAAAACTGAAATCCGAGTCTCTGAGTGAGTTGTGTACTGGAAAATTGTACACTGGAAACCACTTAATGACTCAGATCGAGTGGAGAGGGATGATTTCAACTGCTGGAGGCCTGGGGTATTTATAGCAGCTTCCCGGAGTGAAAAATTCTGAAAAATTCGATGTGGGACAGCTTCTGGCGGCTCGGGACGCCCGTCCCGGTTCGGGACGCCCGTCCTGATTTGTTGACCAGGTTCGGGACGCCCGTCCCGGTTCAGGACGCCTATCCTGGCGGTTTGACTGGGTCGGGACGCCCGTCTCGGGTTCGGGATGCCCGTCTCGGGTTCGGGACGCCCGTCCCGGACCTTTGACCGGGTTAATATTTCCAAAAATTGCGTTTTTGCCCCAGAATTTGCTGTTTTCGTCTACTTTTCACCTGACACTTCCAAAATCTAAAAAACCTTGAAATCAAGTAAATAGTAAACGATTAATGTCAATTTACTCTCGATTTCACATTAAAACATACATAAAAACATGCTAAAAATGTGATACGATTTTCGCGTATCAGCAAAACCCCTACCCGCAGAATCAATAGATGAGATACTGGCAAAATTAAAGCCAGACCAGTGCAAGGAAGTGATCTACCAAGTGATATCGAAGGGTCGACGGATATAGAGGAATTTGGCATTGTATCAGGAGCATAGCAATGGAGGAGCTTGCATCCCCTGCATACAATCAGCTGTGAGAAACTTCCCCCGAGGAAGCTTCAAATACTTGGGCCCAGATCTACACCACTGGAGCCTCCTACCACCACGGCTTCGCCAAAGCTTCAGGTATCTTTTCTGCCATTCGAAAATTGCATGCAATACCTTCACTGGCATTGGCAGGTAGGCACACCAATCCAAAGAAGTCTCATTCCTAGACACGTTCCTCTAGACACGTTGCTACGATTACGAGGAACTTTGCAAATGATTCGAGGAAACAGTCCTTGGGGCTTGAGTCATTCATCAAATGGATAGGCCACTACCTGGAGCTCGACAATAAAGGATCAGAGTTGACGTCATCCGTTCCAATATCTAGAGCTTGTAGAGTCAAGAACACCTCAGCAATAGCACATGGCTAAGGTGAAGAGCCGATTGACAAATCAGAGAAGACCCTTCTGCTCGAAACATGAAGGGAGTTTTTCTAATCCTCATCTTCCCTTACTTTTATTTTATTCATTTTGTGATCTGTTTTGTTACTTCCATTATCCTTCTGTTATTTTGTTATTATTTTCTCTCTCTACCCTTAGTTAGTCAAATAAGTGTGGGGTAAGAGTTCTCTGTTTTGTTTTTGTTTCTTGTTTTCAAATAAATGTGGGGTAGTTTAGATATGCTTGAACAATGAGGAGAGTGTCAGACTTAAGTGTGGGGTAGCAGTGCACGGTGCACTATAGTAGTTTTTGAAAAAAAAAATTGCATGATTTTGCATGTTTTCCCCGTATTTTCACACCCTTCCAAAATTTTTCATTCTTTTAGACTTCTAAGTGCGGTATGATTGGTTAAACATTGCTCATGTCTATGATATGTAGGTAGAATGTTATGGTTAGTAGGAGACAATGTGATAACTATTTTGAACTTATTTATTAGGAATAGGGAATTCTTGATAACTGAGCACAATGTAGTCTAGATTAGAAACCTCAGCCAATTAACTTTTCAAGACTTAACTAGATAAGATCAGACCAGTTGTGGATGTATTGACAATTAGAGTGACTAGATGAGACTCTGAGCTAAAAGTGAAAAGAAACAACATAGAGTTAATTAAATAAGGATAGTTTGCCAGCGGCCTTCGCTACTCGAGCACCACTCCTTCGGGGAACTTAAAGCCTGATGCCCTAAGGTCGTGTAGGTCTGGGAGTCATCGGAGTGGGACTCGCTACATGGGTAGTTGAAGTTGACGTGTGATATGCATAAATCATATCACTTTTTTAGCATGTTTTTAGATATAATTTAGGGTGAAATTTATAGGAAATCGGTCTTAATTGATTGTTATTTACTCAATTTCACAATTTTTATGATTTTGGAAGTGTCAGGTGAAAAGTAGACGAAAACAACAAATTTTGGGGCAAAAATGCAATTTTTGGAAATGCTGACCTGGTCAACGGGTCAGGACGGGCGTCCCGACCCAGTCATAGCACCAGGACGGCCGTCCCAATCCAGGACGGGCGTCCCGAAGCACCAGAAGTTGTCCCACATCGAAATTTTTGGAGATTTTCACTCCAGAAAGCTGCTATAAATACCCCAGGCCTCCAAGAGTTGAAATCATCCCTCTCCACTTGATCTGAGTCATTCAGTGGTTTCCAGTGTACAATTCTCTAGTACACAAATCACTCAGAGACTCAGATTTTAGTAAAAGTTTTCTTTCTTTCCTTTTTGTGTTTCGTTTTTTTTAGTTTCTGAGAATTAGTCTCAGATCTTAGGATTTGATAGATAGGTTCATTTCTGGTATTCATAGAATACCGGGGTTTCGTTAGGAGATCCTAAGAGAGAGATAGGGTGCGTGTTCTTAGTCAGATTAGGGCAATTTGCTTAAGCCCGGGATGTAAGGTAAAGCAATTGCTACTAGGTCTGAGGAGCATTCTCCGAAGGCTCTGCCGAGCAGAGTAGGATCGAGCAGTCAGGAGCATACAGGAGCTGCAGCACCGGCTGGACCTGCATAAAGCGGTGATTACTTTAAGATAGTGGGTCCCCTAGACAAGGTTCTGTATGTTTACGAATTGTTTTATCGGAATATTAATTTATGAATATGAGATTATGATTTCTATGATTATTTGCTTTATATGTTGAAGTTGTTATGTTTTCCCGGGAATAGCCACCTGCTTAATATTCATTATGTCTGCATGTGTAATGTAGTTTCTTTTAAACTAAATGTAGGGTTATAGACAATTCCTAACCACGGTCAATTCATAACCTGTTTAGTTTAACAGGCATCAATTAGTATTGGTGTCTGCCATACTAGATAAAATAACCTGCGGAACACTCTTTTTGTTAGAGTAGTCTAGGTAGGCTGAGTAGAGCGTTATGCAGGCGGTTATGGGCAAGTGGCATGATCCCCGAAGTGACATAGAGAGCCATGAGTAGGGCCGTTACCCTTAACGATGGGGCGGTAGCGTAGAAACTCAGATGTGGTACACCTTTAGACTCAGAACATAGTTGCAATCCAGGCTAAGATGCATCTAAAATACTCGAAGATAGGTCAATCAACATGTAGGAACAGTATAACATAGAATCAGGACGTTATCTATAAAACACTTTTAGGCTTAACTGAATCATAAGATAAGAGTTAAGATAAAAGGCTAGTTACTACTAAGCCGTTACCACTTCCCTGGGAGTACGATATTTATTTAATAAAATCGTAGATACTTTCCAACAGACTAGCTACACGATAGGTACTCTGCCTTAGGTTCTGGCTGATTAAGTGACACCATAGAGACTAAATGTGATAATTAGTCAATCTCAGTCCTTAATTACTCATAATCAACATAGGGTAAAATAACACCTATTTAGCATATCAATCGGAAACGCATCAGATTTTTGGCACCGTTGACGGGGAAATATCATAATGAATTTAGGATTCCTGATCAAAATTCTAGAGACTTATGATAGATAGCGGTAGTAACCTAGTGATACGCGAAAATCGTATCACATTTTTAGCATGTTTTTATATATGATTTAGGGTCAAATTGAGAGTAAACTGATTTTAAATGTTTATTATTTACTTAATTTCACAGTTTTTATGATTTTGGAAGTGTCAGGTGAAAAGTAGACGAAAATAGCAAATTTTGGGGCAAAAATGCAATTTTTAGAAATGTTGACTTGGTCAAAGGGCCAGGACGGGTGTCCCGACCCAGGCAAAGCACCGGGACGGGCGTCCAGGACTCAGGACGGGCGTCCCGAACCCCCAGATCAAGTCCCACATCGATTGTTTGATGAAAAATCACCCCGGGAAGCTGCTATAAATACCTCAGGCCTCCAGCAGTTGAAATCATTCCTCTCCACTCGATCTGAGTCATTAAGTGGTTTCCAGTGTACACTTCTCCAGTACACAACTCACTCAGAGACTCAGATCTCAGTTTTCTTTCTTGTTAGTGTTTTGTTTTAGTTTTTGAGAAATAGTCTCATATCTTAGGCTTACATAGATAGGTTCGTTTCTGGCATTCATAGAATACCTGGGATTTCGTTAGGAGATCCTAAGAGGGCTCTAGGCGTTCGAAGAGTCAGTCCACAGGGTTGGGCTTAAGCTGGGTATTAAGGTAAAGCCCAGTTACTAGGCTGAGGAACCGTCCTCCGACGGTTCTGGCGAGCAGAGTCGGGTCAAGCAATACGGCATATACAGCAGTACGCTCCATCGGCGAGACTTCGTAAAGGGTGATTTCTTTATGGCATCGGTCCCCTTGTCCCTCTCTTATATGTTGTTATTATGTTTGTCCAAATAACAGTTTGAATACCAGATTATGATTGTTATGAATATTTGTGATATATGTTGAAGTTATAATGTTTTTCTAGTAATGGCCACCTGCTTAAATATCCATTATGTCTGCATGTCTATTGCCGTTCTTTTAAACTGAAATTAGGGTTATAGATAATTCCTAACCACGGTCTATTCATAACATGTTTAGTTTAACAAGCATCAATTAGTATTGGTGTCTGCCATACTAGATAAAATAATCTGCGGAACACACTATTGGTTGAAAGTAGTCTAGGTAGGCTGAGTAGAGTTTTATGCCGGCGGTTATGAGACGAGCGGTATGATCCCCAAAGTGACATAGGGCGTTCATTGCTGACTTTAGTCTGAGCCGTGAGTAGGGCCATTACCCTTAATGATGGGGCGGTAGCGTAGAAACTCAGATGTGGTAACCTTTAGACACAGAACATAGTTGCAATCCAGGCCAAGACATGTCTAAAATACTCTAATATAGTTCAATCAACGTATAGTAACAGTATAACATAAAATCAGGATCTCGTCTATAAAACATTTTTAGGTTTAGTTAGACTCAAACATAGTGGAGAATGAATCACCTTCTCATCAAAATTATTGATGAAGATTGCATAACTGGATTATAAGACAAGAGTTAGGAATAAAGGCTAGTTACTACTAAGCCGTTACCACTTCCCTGGGAGTACGATATTTATTTAATAAAATCGTAGGTAATTTCCAACAGAATATGATACGCGAAAATCGTATCACCTTTTTAACATGTTTTTATGTATGAATTTGGGTGAAATTGAATGTAATTTGATCTTGATTGTTCATTATTTACTTAATTTCACAGTTTTTATGATTTTGGAAGTGTCAGGTGAAAAGTAGACGAAAATAGCAAATTTTGGGGTAAAAACGCAATTTTTGGAAATATTGACTTAGTCAACGGGTCAGGACGGGCGTCCCGACCCAGTCAACCCACCGGGACGGGCGTCCCGACCTGGTCAACAGATCAGGACGGGCATCCCGAACCCCCAGATTCAGTCCCACATCGAATTTTTGCTGAAAAATCACCCCGGGAAGCTGCTATAAATACCCCAGGCCTCCAGCAGTTGAATTCATTCCTCTCCACTCGATCTGAGTCATTAAGTGGTTTCTAGTGTACACTTCTCTAGTACACAACTCACTCAGAGACTCGGATCGCAGTTTTCTTTCTTGTTAGTGTTTTGTTTTAGTTTTTGAGAAATAGTCTCAGATCTTAGGATTACATAGATAGGTTCATTTTTTGTATTCATAGAATACCCGGGATTTAGTTAGGAGATCCTAAGAGGGCTCGAGGCATTCGAAGAGTCAGTCCACAGGGCTGGGCTTAAGCCGGGTTGTTAAGTAAAGCCTAGTTACTAGGCTGAGGAAGCGTCCTCCGAAGGTTCTGATGAGCAGAGTCGGGTCAAGCAGTAAGGCATATAAGCAGCGCCAACGGCGTGACTACGTAAAGGGTGATTTCTTTATGGCATCAGTCCCCCCTGTCCCTCTCTTTATATGTTGTTACTGTATTTGTCCAAATACTGATTTGAATACCAGATTATGTTTTTATGAATATTTGTGATATATGTTGAAGATATTATGCTTTTCTAGAAATGGCCACCTGCTTAAATATCCATTATGTCTGCATGTCTATTGCCGTTCTTTTAAACAAAATTTAAGGTTATAGATAATTCCTAACCACGGTCTATTCATAACCTGTTTAGTTTAACAGACATCAATTAGTATTGGTGTCTGCCATACTAGATAAAATGATCTACGGAACACCCTGTTGGTTGAAAGTAGTCTAGGTAGGCTGAGTAGAGTTTTATGCCGGCGGTTATGAGACGAGCGGTATGATCCCCAAAGTGACATAGGGCGTTCATTGCTGACTTTAGTCTGAGCCGTGAGTAGGGCCGTTACCCTTAACGATGGGGCGGTAGCGTAGAAACTCAGATGTGGTAACCTTTAGACACATAACATAGTTGCAATCCAGGCCAAGACATGTCTAAAATACTCGAATATAGGTCAATCAACGTATAGTAACAGTATAACATAAAATTAGGATCTCGTCTATAAAACATTTTTAGGTTTAGTTAGACTTAAACCTAGTGGAGAATGAATCACCTTCTCATCAAAATTATTGATGAAGATTGCATAACTGAATTATAAGATAAGAGTTAGGAATAAAGGCTAGTTACTACTAAGCCGTTACCACTTCCCTGGGAGTACGATATTTATTTAATAAAATCGTAGATACTTTCCAACAGACTATGATACGCGAAAATCGTATCACCTTTTTAGCATGTTTATATATATTAATTTGGGTGAAATTGAAGGTAATTTGATCTTGATTGTTCATTATTTACTTAATTTCACAGTTTTTATGATTTTGGAAGTGTCAGGTGAAAAGTAGATGAAAATAGCAAATTTTGGGGTAAAAACGCAATTTTTGGAAATATTGACTTAGTCAACGGGTCAGGACGGGCGTCCCGAACCCGGGACGGGTGTCCCGACCCAGTCAACCCGCCGGGATGGGCGTCCCGACCTGGTCAACAGATCAGGATGGGTGTCCCGAACCCCCAGATTCAGTCCCACATCGAATTTTTGCTGAAAAATCACCCCGGGAAGCTGCTATAAATACCCCAGGCCTCCAGCAGTTGAATTCATTCCTCTCCACTCGATCTGAGTCATTAAGTGGTTTCCAGTGTACACTTCTCTAGTACACAACTCACTCAGAGACTCGGATCTCAGTTTTCTTTCTTGTTAGTGTTTTGTTTTAGTTTCTGAGAAATAGTCTCAGATCTTAGGATTACATAGATAGGTTCGTTTTTTGTATTCATAGAATACCTGGGATTTCGTTAGGAGATCCTAAGAGGGCTCAAGGCGTTCGAAGAGTCAGTCCACAGGGCTGGGCTTAAGCCGGGTTGTTAAGTAAAGCCCAGTTACTATGCTGAGGAAGCGTCCTCCGAAGGTTCTGATGAGCAGAGTCGGGTCAAGCAGTAAGGCATATATAGCAGTACGCTCCAACGGCGTGACTACGTAAAGGGTGATTTCTTTATGGCATCAGTCCCCCCTGTCCCTCTCTTTATATGTTGTTACTGTATTTGTCCAAATACTGATTTGAATACCAGATTATGTTTTTATGAATATTTGTGATATATGTTGAAGATATTATGTTTTTCTAGAAATGGCCACCTGCTTAAATATCCATTATGTCTGCATGTCTATTGCCGTTCTTTTAAACAAAATTTAAGGTTATAGACAATTCCTAACCACGATCTATTCATAACCTGTTTAGTTTAACAGACATCAATTAGTATTGGTGTCTGCCATACTAGATAAAATGATCTACGGAACACCCTGTTGGTTGAAAGTAGTCTAGGTAGGCTGAGTAGAGTTTTATGCCGGCGGTTATGAGACGAGCGGTATGATCCCCAAAGTGACATAGGGCGTTCATTGCTGACTTTAGTCCGAGCCGTGAGTAGGGCCGTTTACCTTGGCGATGGGGCGGTAGCATGGAGACTCAGATGTGGTAACCTTTAGACACAGAACATAGTTGCAATCCAGCCGTTGCCACTTCCCTGGGAGTATGATAATTAACTTAATAAAATCGTAGATACTTTCCAACAGACTAGCTACACGATAGGTACTCTGCCTTAGGTTCTGGCTGATTAAGTGACACCATAGAGACTAAATGTGACAATTAGTCAATCACAGTCCTTAATTACTCATAATCAACATAGGGTAAAATAACACCTATTTAGCACGTCAACCGGAATCGCATCACTAGTGACTATGCAGTAGGAGTAGTTTTAGGACAAAGACATGATAAGAAATTTTGAGTAATATACTATGCTAGTAAAACCTTAACTGATGCTCAGGAAAATTACACTACGACAGAAAAGGAATTATTAGCAGTAGTATATGCATTTGATAAGTTTCGATCTTATGTAGTCCTGTCTAAAACTATTGTTTATACTGATCATTCTGCATTAAAATACCTGTTCAATAAAACCGACGCAAAACCAAGATTAATTAGATGGGTTTTATTGCTCCAAGAATTCGACATAGAAATTCGGGATAAGAAGGGGCAGAAGACCTAGCCGCAGACCACCTGTCCAGGCTAGAAAATCCGACCCTAGAAGCCATTGATGAAACAATCTTATCTGATAAATTTCCGGATGAGAATCTATGTGCATTATTTGCTATTTTCTCACCCCATTGGTTTGCAGATATAGCAAATTACTTGGCAGCCCGGACTCTCCCTAGTGATATCACTGCTCAACAAAGAAAAAAGTTCTTTGCTGACCTGAAATATTACTATTGGGAAGATCCTTTTCTATTTCAAATATGTGCAGATCAAATGATCAGAAGGTGTGTATCTCAAGAAGAAGGTTTCCAAATTCTGGAACATTGTCACTGCGGACCAACAGGTGGTCACTTAGCTGCAGCTAATACCGCCTGAAAAGTATTAGAAGCAGGCTTTTATTGGCCTACCATATTCAAAGACGCCGCAGCATTTACAGGATCGTGCGATGCCTGTCAGAAAGCGGGAACCATATCTTCTCGAGATAGTCTACCCCAACAGGTAATCCAAAGTGTAGAAATATTTGACATATGGGGTATAGACTTCATGGGTCCGTTTCCTCCTTCTTTTGGTATGAAATACATCATAGTAGTTGTAGAATATTTTTCAAAATGGCCTGAGGCACAGGCCCTACCTACTAATGATTCTAGAGCTGTATGCATATTCCTTAAATAGATTTTTGCCAGATTTGGATGTCCGAAAGCCCTAATCAGTGATCGAGGTACGCACTTCTGCAACTCTCAATTGCAGAAGGTGCTTCATCATTACGGAGTTCAGCATCGCGTTTCCACAGCCTACCACCCCCAAACCAATGGGCAGGCTGAGGTAACCAATAGGGGAATAAAGAGAATCTTAGAAAAGACTGTGGGTGCTAACCGTAAGGATTGGGCCAATAAACTAGAGGATGCATTATGGGCCTTCCGTACAGCATACAAGACCACTACGGGATTCTCACCTTATTGACTTGTCTATGGAAAAGCATGCCACCTTCTAGTTGAACTCGAACACAGAGCTTACTGGGTAGTACAAAAATGCAATCTCAATGAAAGCTTAACTAAGGAACACCAGATTCTACAACTGAAAGAATTGGATGAGTGGAGGCTCAAAGCCTATGAAAATTCACATCAGTTCAAGATGACAAGTAAACTCCGGCATGACAAACGACTCAGAGCCCATAAAAATTTTGAACCAGGAGACAAGGTATTATTGTACAACTCACGTTTAAAAAATTTCCCAGGAAAGCTGCGTAGCTATTGGTCAGGACCATTCACAATCACGAAAGTATCACCTTTCGGAGCATGTGACATAATGGATTCTGACGGCATTATTCAAAAAGTAAACGGACAACGCCTGAAGATTTACAGAGAGCTGTTTGACTCGTCTGAGCAGACTGTGTACTTCACAGAATAAGGGAGTATCTCTTTCATTTTATTTCATGTTTTGTTATTTCTTTCAGTACTCTATGTTTTTTTTTCTTACCCGTAGTTAGTTGAATAAGTGTGGGGTAAGAATTCTTTGTGTTTTGTTGTTTTATTTCTTGTTTTCAAATAAGTGTAGGGTAATTAGATATGCATGAACACTGAGGACAGTGCCAGAATTAAGTGTGGGGTAGCAGTGCACGGTGCACTGTATCAATTTACAAAACATTTTGCATGCTTTTGCTTGTTTTCCCCGTATTTTCACACCCTTCCAAAATTTTTCAAAATTTTCCGTCTTTCAGACTTCTAAATGCAGTATGCCTGGTTAAACAATTGCTTATGTCTATGATATGTAGGTAGTATGTTATGGTTAGTAGGAGATAATTGATGACTACTGCTAAACTAATTGATTAGGAATAGGGAATTCCTGATAACTGAGCACAACTTTGTCTGGATTAGAGACCTCATCCAATTACCTTTTCAAGACTGAACTAGATAAAATTAGACCAGTTGTGGATGTTTGGGCAGTTAGAATGACTAGATGAGACTCTGAGCTAAAAGTGAAAAGAAACAAAAGAAAGTTAATCAAATAAGGGTAGTTTGCCAGCGGCCTTCGCTACTCGAGCACCACTCCTTCGAGGAATTTAAAGCCTGATGCCCTAAGGTCGTGTAGATCTGGGAGTCATCAGAGTGAGACTCGCTACATGGGTAGTTGAAGTTGACGTGTTCTCAGCAGACTCAAAATACCCTGAATCTATAAAGAAAATAACTAAATGCTAAAACATAAAAAAAAATCTGATCACCGAAGCTCAGAACTCAAAAAGTTATTTGTTGTTAATATGTCTAGCGATGGGTCGAAGTGTTATCTGGTAGTAGTTAAGACAAGAGTACATTGTGTTGACTATCTGGTCTAAACTAGTACACACACTACACATCAGGAAGACCCTGTGACTAAGAAAAAAGTTCAACCTAGTTGTTGATTTGTTTTCTGCCTGATCATAACAAGCTACTAGAGACACTTGAGACCTTGTCATAACAACCTAACCAGA
Organism: Asclepias syriaca; assembly: GCA_027405835.1. Classification (NCBI taxonomy): domain Eukaryota; kingdom Viridiplantae; phylum Streptophyta; class Magnoliopsida; order Gentianales; family Apocynaceae; genus Asclepias; species Asclepias syriaca. The sequence continues at coordinate 19,506,896 of CM049926.1, read as the reverse complement.
CAGACCTGTATTAAGACTAGTCTGAAGAATTTTTGGAATAAAAACATGACTAGGAATTTAAGTAACTTCAGGTAGACTTTGCTTGAGGACAAGCAAAAAGCTAAGTGTGGGGTTATCTGATACGCGAAAATCGTATCACCTTTTTAGCATGTTTTTATGTATGAATTTGGGTGAAATCGAGGGCAATTTGATCTTGATTGTTCATTATTCACTTAATTTCACAGTTTTTATGATTTTGGAAGTGTCAGGTGAAAAGTAGACGAAAACAACAAATTTTGGGGCAAAAACACAATTTTTGGAAATGTTGACCCGGTCAAAGGGTCGGGAAGGGCGTCCCGACCTTGTCATAGCAACCTAACCAGTCAGACCTGTGTTAAGACTTGTCTGAAGAATTTTTGGAATAAAAACATGACTAGGAATTTAAGTGACTGCACTACGGTTTAGAATCACTAACTTCAGGTAGACTTTGCTTGAGGACAAGCAAAAAGCTAAGTGTGGGGTTATCTGAAACGCGAAAATTGTATCACCTTTTTAGCATGTTTTTATATATGATTTAGGGTGAAATTGAGAGTAAATTGATCTTAAATGTTTATTATTTACTTAATTTCACAGTTTTTATGATTTTGGAAGTGTCAGGTGAAAAGTAGACAAAAACGCAATTTTTGGAAATGTTGACTTGGTCAAAGGGTCAGGACGGGCATCCAGGACTCAGGACGGGGGTCCCGACTTGGTCAATAGACCAGGACGGGCGTAACAATCTGGGACGGGCGTCCCGAACCCCCAGATCAAGTCCCACATCGATTTTTTGATGAAAAATCACCCCGGGAAGCTGCTATAAATACCCCAGGCCTCCAGCAGTTGAAATCATTCCTCTCCACTCGATCTGAGTCATTAAGTGGTTTCTAGTGTACACTTCTCCAGTACACAACTCACTCAGAGACTCGGATCTCAGTTTTCTTTCTTGTTAGTGTTTTGTTTTAGTTTCTGAGAAATAGTCTCAGATCTTAAGCTTACATAGATAGGTTCGTTTCTGGCATTCATAGAATACCCGGGATTTCGTTAGGAGATCCTAAGAGGGCTCTAGGCATTCAAAGAGTCAGTCCACAGGGTTGGGGTTAAGCTGGGTATTAAGGTAAAGCCCAGTTACTAGGCTGAGGAAGCCTCCTTCGACGGTTCTGGCGAGCAGAGTCGGGTCAAGCAATACGGCATATACAGCAGTACGCTCCATCGGCGAGACTTCGTAAAGGGTGATTTCTTTATGGCATCGGTCCCCCTGTCCCTCTCTTATATGTTGTTATTGTGTTTGTCCAAATAACAGTTTGAATACTAGATTAAGATTGTTATGAATATTTGTGATATATGTTGAAGTTATAATATTTTTCTAGAAATGGCCACCTGCTTAAATATCCATTATGTCTGCATGTCTATTGCCGTTCTTTTAAACTGAAATTAGAGTTATAGACAATTCCTAACCACGGTCTATTCATAACCTGTTTAGTTTAACCGACATCAATTAGTATTGGTGTCTTCCATACTAGATAAAATAATCTGCGGAACACCCTGTTGGTTGAAACTAGTCTAGGTAGGTTGAGTAGAGTTTTATGCCGGCGGTTATGAGACGAGCGGTATGATCCCCAAAGTGACATAGGGCGTTCATTGCTGACTTTAGTCCGAGCCGTGAGTAGGGCCGTTACCCTTAATGATGGGTGATAACTCTAAAATAATAGAGTTATTCACATATGTTTTGCCCTTAATTTGAAACCAATTCCATGACTTATGCAAATGTTTTTGAGTTAAAATGCACCAAATGGCATAAGTCCTTTCTCCATTTCAATTTTGTGGATTAATTGTAAAAATGACCATTTTAATTATTTAAATTCCTAAATTTTATCATAATTGAATTCCATTACTAACATTTAAATTTGTACAGGGTTTTACATGAAAGATTATGGAATTTTTTGGATCCAATTGCAAAAGGGTAAAAAGGGAATTTTTTGATTGAAATATGTCAAAATGAATTGGATGAAATCTTGACCACTTTTAGATGGAATTGGGAATGGATGGACGTTGGATTTTTATGCTGACCATCACTTATATATATATATATATATATATAATATATATATATATATATATCTAGGCATACAAGTTGGCAAGTTGGCACAAAAATACAAAAGAAAAAAGGACAAAGAAGGGGGCAGAATGTGCTGATTTTCAGGCTGAATTTCGAGCTGCAAATATATATACATATATATATATATATATGTATGTATATGTATATATATATATGTATATTTATATACACTCAGATTCTAAACAAATTCCAGCTGGAATAAAACAAAAAAAAAACACATATTGAAGCTGAGATTTCGGGTGAAGCCTTGCAGCAATTTTTGGATTTTATTTCAGCTAGTACAATGACTCACCATGTTGAAGGACAACTGTGGTTTTTGTTGGAGAGAACCAGTCTTTCTTTTACAAAAAGGGCAGAAGAAGAACGGGGGAAGGAGTCCTGGAGTTTTTGGAGAGAAGAGAGGAGGAGGAGTAGAATACTACCATAGTTTTTGTTTTGTTTTGTGTTAAGTTCTCGGGCAGCTTAGGCTTAGGCAGTAGGTAGATTGTTTTGAGTTGTTTTTGAGCTTAGATTAGAGTGGAAGATACCTAAGAAGGCTGGGCTACATTGCTGGAATTTTCGGGCTATTCATGATCGAGGGCAGCAGCACCACGCAGAGGGAACGAAGGGCAGCAGCACGATTGATTAAATTTGATTTGGGCAGTAGGGTGATCTCCGACCCAGAGTAATCCTCTCTCCATTTCGTCAATTTGCCACTGTTTTGTAATTGAATGTTCTTCTATTTGCCACTGTTTTGTAATTGAATGTTCTTGGTAATATGAGAATATTTACATGGATTCAAGGATTAATTAAAAATGTTTTGGGATTGATATGTTTTCCGTCTTAGGCTTGACTCCGTTGATTGGTGTTACTACGGACCTAGGGACTATTTTTCCTATTACGTTAGTCTTTGTCTTTCATGATTCGTTTTAGCAAAATAGATATTCATAACCTGAAGGTGTTGTAGCCTAGCAAATTATAAACATGTGGAAAAATGAAATGTGGCATAAGATGAATAGAATGCATAAGTTTTGTGTATCGTTTTCCTTGTTGATGCTTGTATGGGGCATGCTTAGTTTATTCATGCAATTACTTAAACGGATTAGGAATAACTTGCGGTTACGACTGTCCAAGTTATGTATCGAACTAGTATCTGGCTTTCTAACCGGAAGGGGTCTAGTTGACACGTTAATTGCATGGCACTTGCTTGAGACGCATGACCGTGCGGTCAATATTGCAGGGGACACGACCAATTTCACTGCCTTGTGTTGTTCTAGGTTCACGGTACTTCGTACTCCATGAGACGATGTTATCGGGGGTTTAGACTAGTAGGCTAAGTAGTTTGGGTAGAACCAAACCGCTGTAGTGTTAATTTGGAAACCGAAAAGCATGCTTAGCATTCTTGGATTCATTACTGGTTTATGTTTGCATTTTTGGCTTGATTTTTACAGCATTGTATTACCTATTGTGTTCTGTTGGTAAAATTCCAGTAGGCTGCCCTGTATTTTAGTTAGGTAGAATTGCTGCAGCATTTCGGTTGCTGCAGCATTTCTGTTGCTGCAGCAGTAGCTTAGCAGTAGACTACTCTCCAAATCTCCACCCATTTATTCATCATTCTTTATTCTTTTAACCAAATGTAAATCATGTTTGCATGTATAATTGGCATACAAAATCTCTGTGGGATCGATAATCTTGTACTTAGGTACATATATTACTTGTTGACCGGTGTATACTTGCACTTGTTAAGATTGCGTTGATTTATTCTATTTTCTTATCTATTCAATCTGTGACACACGCACACAACGCAACAATGGGGTGGTAGCGTAGAAACTCAGATGTGGTAACCTTTAGACACAGAACATAGTTGCAATCCAGGCCAAGACATGTCTAAAATACTCGAATATAGGTCAATCAACGTATAGTAATAGTATAACATAAAATCAGGATCTCGTCTATAAAACATTTTCAGGTTTAGTTAGACTTAAACCTAGTGGAGAATGAATCACCTTCTCATCAAAATTATTGATGAAGATTGCATAACTGGATTATAAGATTAGAGTTAGGAATAAAGGCTAGTTACTACTAAGCCGTTACCACTTCCCTGGGAGTATGATATTTATTTAATAAAATCGTAGTTACTTTCCAACAGACTAGCTACACGATAGGTACTCTGCCTTAGGTTCTAGCTGATTAAGTGACACCATAGAGACTAAATGTGACAATTAGTCAATCACAGTCCTTAATTATTCATAATCAACATAGGGTAAAATAACACCTATTTAGCACATCGACCGGAACGCATCACCTAGACCTTAGACCTAACACTTATTTTCTGCTAGTTAGACAATCACTTTCCGAAATATAGGATTATCACAACAAATTAATTTTAGATATCATCTGAAATTAAGACACTTAGGATAATCAAATTTTAGAAAATTATTCTAAAACCATATTGAGGGAATTTAATTGCTTTCGACATATAAAAAGTAAAAAAAAATGTTAAAATTTAAAATCCGAAAAAATGTATTTTTCTTGCTCAATGGTAAGTTGTTCCTTTCCCTATCTCTTGTTCTTTCTTAGTTGTTTTCTTAGTTGTCCATTTGTTGCTCTTTTTCGTGTTTTTCTTCTATTGTTTAATTTCGAATAAATAAAAATGGAAATGAGGATAAAATATATTTTCTTCTGAGTTGTAAAATTTTGGCTTAGATTTTTATCGGGAAGAAATTCCATTTTAGAATTTTCTTAGAGTCATGCCGGCTTTATTAGGATGAGTTATGAAATAATTTTTCCTTAATAGCCACGACCTTTGAATGTTCTATTGAAAAAAGGATGTTCCTTTTGTTTTGCTGATAATTTCATGAGATCTTTTAAACCAAAAGGAATTAATGCACCCATTATGGCATCACCTGATTGAAATCTGCTTTTTGAATGAATATGTGATGTAATGATGTAGTAAGAATTGTTTTAGGACAGAAACATGATAAGAAATTTCATGTATGATAAATTCCTATCTTATCTAGTCTTGTCTAGAAACAATAGGTTACACTGATCACTTTGAGATATCTGTGTTCAATAAAACTAATGCTGAACCATAATTGATTAAGTTAAGTTTTATTGTTACTTGAATTTAATATAGAATGAAGGGATAAGAAGAAGGGTTGAAAATCTAGAAAGCAAACCATTTGTCTATATTAGAAAACCCCGAGTTAGAGGCTATTGTAATACTGATAAACTTTTGGATGAAAACTTATTTGCATTGTTTGCTATGTATGATAAGTCTCATCTGTGGTTTATTGTTGTTGCAAATTATCTAGTCACTGAATGAGTTCCAAGTGATATGACTTATCAGCAAAAGAAGAAATTCTTTGCTGATTTGAAATATTACTACTGGGCAGATTTCTCTTCTATTTCAAATTTTTGCAGAGTAAGTGATCAGAGGATGTATCTTGGAAGGCGAAGGCCACATGATTCTAAAGCATTGCAGGAATCTATGGGAAACCAATTAACTGCTATCAACATTGTCCGGTAACACCTCTTCCAGAGACCGCCTACCACAGCAAGGTATATAGAGTCTCGAAATCTTTAATATCTGGGGTATTGAATCCTTTTCTTTTTCTTCCTGTGAAAATATTTACATCATAGTAGTCGCGGAACACTTTTCAAAAATAGCCTGAAGCACAGGCATTACCTATTAATGATGTTAAAGTCACGTGCAGATTCTGTGAGAAACTGTTTTCTAGATTCAGATGTGCCTCTGTATCAAATCTGTGAAGTCTGCCAAGTACCACACTTTAGCAGGGATTGCTATGGGAATGAAATACGAACCATTCCAAAAAGAGGTAGGAGTAGGTTACTGCAGAATGCTACTCCAATGGGAAATGCATACAATCCCAGTTAGAGGAATCATACGGGATTTAGCTGAGGAATAATTCGGAAGCTGGAAACTTTCAGAAGATACCACCACAGCAAAACCCCTACCCGCAGAATCAACAGATGAGATACTGGCAACAATTAAAGCTCGACCAGTGCAAGCAACTGATCTACCAAGTGGTATCGAACGGTCGAAGGATATAGAGGAATTTGGCATTGTGTCAGGAGCATAGCAATGGAGGAGCTTGCATCCACTGCATACAATCAGCTGTGAGAAACCTCCCCGAGGAAGTCTCAAATACTTGGGCCCAGATCTACACTACTGGAGCCTCCTACCACCACGGCTTCGCCAAAGCTTCAAGTATCTTTTCTGCCATTCGGAACTTGCATGCAATACCTTCACTGACATTGGCAGGTAGGCACACCAATCCAAAGAAGTCTCATGCCTGGACACGTTCCTTCTGGACACGTTGCTACGATTACGAGAAACTTTGCAAATGATTCGAGGAAGCTTGAGTCATTCCTCAAATGGATATGCCACTACCTGGAGCTCGACATTGAAGGATCGGAGCTGACGTCATCCGTTCCAATATCTAGAGCTTACAGAGTCAAGAACACCTAAGCAATAGCACATGTCTAAGATGAAGAGCCAATTGACAGATCAGAAAAGACCCTTCTACTCGAGACATGAAGGGAGTTTTTCTAATCCTCATATTCCTTTACTTTTATTTTATTTGTTTTGTGTTTTGTTTCATTATTTCTACTATCCTTCTTGTTTTGTTGCTCTATTTTCTCTCTTACCCTTAGTTAGTCGAATAAGTGTGGGGTATGAGCTATCTGTTTTGTTTCTATCTCTTCTTGTTTTCAAATAAGTGTGGGGTAGTTTAGATATGCAGGAACATTGAGGATAGAGTCAGACATAAGTGTGGGGTAGCAGTGCACGGTGCACTGTAGTAGTTTGAGAAACATTTTGCATGATTTTGCATGTTTTCCCCGTATTTTCACACATTTCCAAAATTTTTCAAAATTTTTCATTCTTTTAGACTTCTAAATGCAGTATGATTGGTTAAACATTGCTTATGTCCATGATATGTAGGTATAGTGTTATGATTAGTAGGAGATGATTTATAACTATTTTGAACTTATTGAACTTATTGATCAGATGTGGTACACCTTTAGACTCAGAACATAGTTGCAATCCAGGCTAAGATGCATCTAAAATACTCGAAGATAGGTCAATCAACATGTAGGAACAGTATAACATAGAATCAGGACGTTATCTATAAAACACTTTTAGGCTTAATTAGACTTAAACCTAGTGGAGAATGGATCACCCTCTCATCAAGATGACGATTGCATAACTGAATCATAAGATAAGAGTTAGGAAAAAAAGCTAGTTACTACTAAGCCGTTACCACTTCCCTGGGAGTACGATATTTATTTAATAAAATCGTAGATACTTTCCAACAGACTAGGTACACGATAGGTACTCTGCCTTAGGTTCTGGCCGATTAAGTGACACCATAGAGACTAAATGTGACAATTAGTCAATCTCAGTCCTTAATTACTAATAATCAACATAGGGTAAAATAACACCTATTTAGCATATCAGTCAGAAATGCATCAACGTGTTCTAAGCAGACTCAAAATACCCCTAATCTATAAAAGGAAAAAAAATCAATAAGTGCTAAATAATTAAAATCTGATCACCAAGGCTCAGAACTCAAAAAGTTGTTTGTTGTTAGTATGTCTAGCGACGGGTCGAAATATTATTTGGTAGTAGTTAAGACAAGAGTATATTGTGTTGACTATCTGGTCTAGACTAGTACACACACTACACATCAGGAAGACCTTGTGACTAAGAAAAGAGTTCAACCTAGTTGTTAAGTTGTCAACTGCTCGACTATAACAATCTACTGAAGACATTTGAGACCTTGTCATAGCAACCTAACCAGTCAGACATGTGTTAAGAATTGTCTGAATAATGTTTGGAATAAAAATATGACTAGGAATTTAAGTGACTGCACATATCACTAACTTCAGTTAGACTTTGCTTGAGGACAAGCAAAAAGCTAACTATAGGGTTATCTGATATGCATAAATCATATCACATTTTTAGAATGTTTTTAGGCATGATTTAGGGTGAAATTGAGGGCAAATCGGTCTTAATTGTTTATTATTAACTCAATTTCACAGTATTTATGATTTTGGAAGTGTTAGGTGAAAAGTAGAAGAAATTGGCAAATTTCGGTGCAAAAACGCAATTTTTTCAAAAGTTCAGAAGTCGGGGAGGGCATCCCGAATCAGGACGGGCGTCCATGACTCGGGACGGCCGTCCTGACCTGGTCAACTGATACGCGAAAATCGTATCACATTTTTAGCATGTTTTTATGTATGTTTTAATGTGAAATCGAGAGTAAATTGACATTAATTGTTTATTATTTACTTGATTTCACGGTTTTTATGATTTTGGAAGTGTCAGGTGCAAAGTAGACGAAAACAGCAAATTTTGGGGCAAAAACGCAATTTTTGGAAATGTTGACTTGGTCAAAGGTCCGGGACGGGCGTCCCGACCAAGCCAAGCCAGAGGGACGGGCGTCCAGAACCAGGGACGGGCATCCCGACCTGGTCAACAGACCAGGACGGGCGTCCCAATCCGGGACGGGCGTCCCGAGCCGCCAGAAGCTGTCCCACATCGAATTTTTCAGAGATTTTCACTCCGGGAAGCTGCTATAAATACCCCAGGCCTCCAGCAGTTGAATTCATCCCTCTCCACTCGATCTGAGTTATTAAGTGGTTTCCAGTGTACTATTTTCCAGTACACAACTCACTCAGAGACTCGGATCTCAGTTTTCTTTCTTATTAGTGTTTGTTTTAGTTTCTGAGAAATAGTCTCAGATCTTAGGTTTCTATAGATAGGTTCGTTTCTGGTATTCATAGATTTCATGGGTTCATTTCCTTCCTCTTTTGGTATGAAGTACATCTTAGTAGCTGTAGAATATTTTTCAAAATAGCCTGAGGCACAGGCCCTACCTACTAATGATGCTCGAGCTGTATGCAGATTCCTTAAGCAGATTTTCGCCAGGTTTGGATGTCCAAAAGCCCTAATCAGTGATCGAGGTACGCACTTCTGCAACTCTCAATTGCAGAAAGTACTCCAGCAGTACGGAATTCAGCATCGCATTTCCACAGCCTACCATCCTCAAACCAACGGGCAGGCTGAGGTAACCAATAGGGGCATAAAGAGAATCCTAGAAAAGGCCGTGGGTGTTAACCGTAAGGATTGGCCCAATAAACTAGAGGATGCATTATGGGCCTTCCGTACAGCATACAAGACCACTACGGGGTTCTCACCCTATCGACTAGTCTACGGAAAAGCATGCCACCTTCCGGTTGAACTTGAACACAGAGCTTACTGGGCAGTACGAAAATGCAATCTCGACGATAATTTGACTAAGGAACACCGGATTTTACAGCTCAACGAATTGGATGAGTGGAGGCTCAAAGCCTATGAGAACTCACATCAGTTCAAAATGACAAGTAAACTACGGCATGACAGACGACTCAGAGCCCAGAAAAATTTTGAACCAGGTGATAAGGTATTGTTGTACAACTCACGTTTAAAATTTTTCCCAGGAAAGCTGCGTAGCTATTGGTCAGGACCATTCACAATCAAGGAAGTATCACCTTTCGGAGCATGTGACATCATGGATTCTGACGGTATTATTCAAAAAGTAAATGGACAACGCCTAAAGATTTACAGAGAGCTGTTTGACTCGTCCGAGCAGATTGTGGACTTCACAGACTAAGGGAGTATCTCTTTCATTTTATTTCTTGTTTTTGTTATTTCTATGTTCCTTCTTACCCGTAGTTAGTTGAATAAGTGTGGGGTAAGGATCTTTTAATTGTGTTTTATTTCTTGTTTTCAAATAAGTGTGGGGTAATTAGATATGCATGAACACTGAGGACAGTGCCTGACTTAAGTGTGGGGTAGCAGTGCACGGTGCACTGTAGGAGTTTGCAAAATTTTTTGCATGAATTTGCTTGTTTTCCCCGTATTTTCACACCCTTCCAAAATGTTTTTCAAACTTTTTCCGTCTTTCAGACTTCTAAATGCAGTATGCTTGGTTAAACAATTGCTTATGTCTATGATGTAGTAGTATAGTATGTATAGTAGGAGATAGTGGATAGCTATCTTGGACTAATTGATTAGGAATAGGGAATTCCTGATAACTGAGCACAGCTTTGTCTGGATTAGAGACCTCAACCAATTACCTTTTCAAGACTGAACTAGATGAAATTAGACCAGTTGTGGATGTTTTGACAATTAGAATAACTGGATGAGACTCTGAGCTAAAACTGAAAGGAAACAAAAGATAGTTAATCAAATAAGGGTAGTTTGCCAGCGGCCTTCGCTACTCGAGCACCACTCCTTCGGGGAACTTAAAGTCTGATGCCCTAAGGTCGTATAGATCTGGGAGTCATCGGAGTGGGACTCGCTACATGGGTAGTTGAAGTTGACGTGTTCTAAGCAGACTCAAAATACCCTGAATCCATAAAGAAAATAACTAAGTGCTAAAACATTAAAAATCTTATCACCAAAGCTCAGAACTCAGAAAGTTATATGTTGTCAGTGTGTCTAGCGATAGGTCGAAGTATTATCTGGTAGCAGTTAAGATAAGAGTTCATTGTGTTGACTATCTGGTCTAGACTAGTACACACACTACACATCAGGAAGACCCTGTGACTAAGAAAAAAGTCCAACCTAGTTGTTGATTTGTTTTCTGCCTGATCATAACAAGCTACTAGAGACATTTGAGCCTTGTCGTAGCAACCTAACCAACGACCTGTGTTAAAATTGTCTGAAGAATTTTTGGAATAAAACAACTAGGAATTTAAGTGACTGCACTATGGTTTAGAATCACTAACTCCATGTAGACTTTGCTTGAGGACAAGCAAAAAGCTAAGTGTGGGGTTACTGATACGCGAAAATCGTATCACATTTTTCATGTTTTTATGTATGTTTTAATGTGAAATCGAGAGTAAATTGACATTAATTGTTTATTATTTACTTGATTTCATGGTTTTTATGATTTTGGAAGTGTCAGGTGCAAAGTAGACGAAAACAGCAAATTTTGGGGCAAAAACGCAATTTTTGGAAATGTTGACTCGGTCAAAGGTCCGGGACGGGCGTCCCGACCAAGCCAAGCCAGAGGGACGGGCATCCAGAACCAGGGACGGGCGTCCCGACTTGGTCAACAGACCAGGACGGGCGTCCCAATCCAGGAAGGGCATCCTGAGCCGCCAGAAGCTGTCCCACATCGAATTTTTCAGAGATTTTCACTCCGGGAAGCTGCTATAAATACCCCAGGCCTCCAGCAGTTGAATTCATCCCTCTCCACTCGATCTGAGTCATTAAGTGGTTTCCAGTGTACAATTTTCCAGTACACAACTCACTCAGAGACTCGGATCTCAGTTTTCTTTCTTATTAGTGTTTGTTTTAGTTTATGAGAAATAGTCTCAGATCTTAGGTTTCTATAGATAGGTTCGTTTCTGGTATTCATAGAATACCCGGGATTTCGTTAGGAGATCCTAAGAGAGCTCTAGGCGTTCGAAGAGTCAGTCCACAGGGCTAGGCTTAAGCCCATGACGTAAGGTAAAGTCTAGCTACTAGGCTGAGGAAGCGTCCTCCGAAGGTTCTGGTGAGCAGAGTCAGGGCGAGCAATACGACATATACAGCAGTACGCTCCGTAGGCGAGACTTCGTAAAGGGTGATTTCTTTATGGCATCGGTCCCCATGTCCCTCTCTTATATGTGTTATTGCTTTGTTCTAAATATGAATTATGAATATCAGATTACGATTTTATGAATAGTTTGTTATATGTTGAAGTTTTTATGTTTTTCCGGAAATAGCCACCTGCTAAATATTCATTATGTCTGCATGTCTAATGTAAGTCTCTTTTAAACTAAAACTAGGGTTATAGACAATTCCTAACCACGGTCTATCCATAACCTGTTTAGTTTAACAGGCATCAATTAGTATTGGTGTCTGCCATACTAGATAAAATAACCAACGGAACACCTTGTTTGTTAGAGTAGTCTAGGTAGGCTGAGTAGAGAGTTATGCCGGCGGTTTTGCGACGAGCAGCATGACCCCGAAGTGACATAGGGTACCGTTCATTGCTGACTTTAGTCCGGGCCGTGAGTAGGGCCGTTTACCTTAACGATGGGGCGGTAGCGTAGAGACCTCAGATGTGGTACACCTTTAGACACAGAACATAGTTGCATTCCAGGCTAAGATATATCTAAAACACTCGAATATAGGTCAATCAACATATAGGAACAGTATAACATAGAATCAGAACTCATCTTTAAAACACTTTTAGGATTAATTAGACTTAAACCTAGTGGAGAATGGATCACCCTCTCATCAAAGTATTTGATGAAGATTGCATAACTGGATTATAAGATAGGAGTTAGGATAAAAGGCTAGTTACTACTAAGCCGTTGCCACTTCCCTGGGAGTACGATAATTAAATTAATAAAATCGTAGATACTTTCCAATAGACTAGCTACACGATAGGTACTCTGCCTTAGGTTCTGGCTGATTAAGTGACACCATAAGACTAAATGTGACAATTAGTCAATCACAGTCCTTAATTATTCATAATCAACATAGGGTAAAATAACACCTATTTAGCATATCGGTCGGAAACCGCATCAGATTTTTGGCGCCGTTGCCGGGGAAATATCATAATGAATTTAGGATTCCTGATCAAAATTCTAGAGACTTATGATAGGTAACGGTAGTAATCTAGACCTTAGACTAACACTTATGTTATACCAGTTAGACAATCAGTTTCCGAAATATAGGATTATCATAACTAATTAATTTTAGATGTTATCTGAAATTAAGACATTTAGGATAATCAAATTTTAGAAAATTATTCTAGAACCATATTGAGGGAATTTACGTGCTTTCAAAATTAAAAGAAATTTTTTTTTTAAAATCTAAAAATCCGAAAAAAATTGTACTTTTTCTTGTTTAAATGGTAAGTTATTCTCTTTTCCCTATCCTTTGTGTTTTCTCCTTGTGAGTAGTTTTTTGTTTTGTTCCAAATTTTTAAGTTTTCACTCTCCCTGTAACCTCACTAACCAGTTTGCTCAGGCTAAAACGTGTTCTTCTCTGTAGTTGCATGACTCGATCTTCAGAAGCTAACCTTGAAACACCAGTTGAGAATCCTGAACGAATCATTCGCACAGCTAATAGGCGAAGAACAGAAATGGCTGCTGAAAGACCTACCCTTGAATCCTACATCCAGCCACAGACTATCCCAGTCTCATCTGCCATCCGAATCCCTGGGAACCCTCGCTATGATCTTAAACCTAATGTGATCCAGCTATTATAAATCGAGTTCAGTTTGGAGGAACTGCAGCCGAAAATCCGCTGGAACACCTATCTGATTTCTCTTCTCTCTGCGAAGGCCTCAAGGGAGATCATACTGCAGAAATAACTAAACTCAACCTTTTTCCCTACTCACTTAGGGACAGAGCTAAGAGATGGTTGGCCCAGCTACCTACTAACTCCATCACCTCTTGGGACGAGTTAAGCAAAGCCTTCCTAGAAGAGTACTACTCTGCAGCAAGAGTCCTAGAATATCGAAGGGCTCTGTCTAGTTTCACTCAAGCTGCTGATGAGACAGTGATCGAAGCTTGGGACAGATTCAAAGCTACTCAGGCTCTGCCCCCAACATGGACTTACCGAGGCATTGCTGATTCAGCAATTTTACGGGGGTATGTCAGACATGGGTAAGCAAATTCTGATGGACTCAATCCCAGAGCGGTTTCAATGGAATGAGTGATGTAGATGCTAGAAACGCTCTGGAGAGACTCTACAGGAACAGCAAGAATTGGCGCACAAGTGGCCGAGCTAAGAAGCAACCAGTAAATGCGGTCGTTGCCTCCACTGATGATCAATTTGAGGCACTGAAGGCCAGCATTACTAATCAGCTGAATGCTTTCCAACAAGGGAAAAACTCAGTCAGTATACCAAGTCTGCGAGTTTTGCCAAGGACCACATTTCAGTGGGGATTGTTATGGTAATGGGATATTAACTGTCCCAGAAGAGATGGAACAAGTGGACGCAGTAAATTCTGCTCCTATAGGAAATACCTACAATCCCACTTGGAAGAACCATCCGGGATTTAGCTGGAGAAACAATCCCGGGACTACTAACTTCAGAAAAGAGTACCTCAGCAATGCCATATCCGCAGAACCAGCAAGTCGCTCTGCCTGCACCAAGGAACTACATCGTTCCAGCTGATCCCATGCAAGAATTCAGAGACATGCTGAAGAGCATTTCCGACTCCAACAAGGAAATGATAGAGTCCAACAGAAAGATTCAGGAAGCTCACGCAGAAAGAATCCAGCAGAACGAGAATAGACAGAAGCAGACCGAGCAAACAATCAGAAACACACAAGCTGCTATACAAACTTTAGAGAGGCAGATGGGTCAACTATCCACCCATTTCTCTCACAGGTCCCAGGGAACGCTACCAAGCAACACTGAGACCAACCCTCAAACTGAATGCAAGACCATCACTCTAAGATCTGGTAAAATTCTATCTCCATCTCCACCCAAACCATCTGACCCTCCTATTCTTGTGCAGGAACCAGAAGAAGGCTCCAAGGACCCAACGCCGACGGATGTCGAGAGATCGAAGTAGCAAGGAAAGGGAAGACGGAGTTTATTCCTGAGTACCGGCCAAAAGTACCTTACCCTGCCAGACTTATGCACAATAAAGATAAGGAGCAATTTGAAAAGTTTCTTAGGAATTTTAGTCAGATTCATGTTAATTTACCTTTACTTGATGTTATTTCTGAAATGCCAAAGTATGCTAAGTTTTTAAAAGAAGTTGTTAGTAATAAAAGAAAATTTGACATGGACAAGGTGGTTCTTAATGAAGAATGTTCGGCGGTTCTGTTGAATAAACTACCGTCTAAACAGAAAGATCCTGGTTGTTTTACCTTGCCATGTACAATTGGAAATATTACTAACATGCATGCATTAGCAGACTTAGGAGCTAGTATTAATCTTATGCCATCTAGTTTATTTGATAAATTAGGATTGCATGATTTGAAAACGACTAGGATGTGCATACAACTTGCAGACAGGACAGTCAAAATCCCCAAGGGAATAATTGAAGACCTCTTAGTAAAGGTCGGAAAATTTGTATTTCCTGTGGATTTCGTTGTCATGGACATGAATGGGGAAGGAGGAGTGCCCCTGATCCTAGGTCGACCATTTCTAGCTACCTCAAAAGCATTAATAGACGTCAGTAATGGTCAAATCAAGTTAAGGGTAGGAAATGATGACATCACTTTTGATCTAAATGAGACCCTTAGGTATCCCATGCATTTAGATGATACTTGTTTTGTGTGGATGCCATGGAACACTTGATTGCAATTAACGTGACAGACCTATGCTCAAACTATCAAATTCTAAGTGAGGACTCCCTAGAATTAGAGGAGTCTGAACTTAGCTCTTCTGAAAATGAAATTACTTCTGATAGTTTCACTGAGATAGGTGATGATGAGATGAAGAAAAGAGCGAACCTCGTTTGAAGATCCACCAGACTTGGAACTGAAGGAACTACCCACTCATCTGTGCTACGAATTCCTAGATGACAACAAGAAACTTCCCATTATTCTTGCAGCTGATCTGACTGCAGAACAAAGGAAGCTGACTGGACATGTGCAGAAAGCATAGAAGAGCCTTTGCCTACAAAATTGCGGATATCCCAGGTATTAATCCAAGCTTTTGTTCGCATAAGATTCTTCTAGAAAATGAGTATAAGCCATGTGTGCAACCTCAAAGGAGGTTGAATCCTAATGTGTGTGATGTTGTTAAGAAAGAAGTCATTAAACTGTTAGATGCAGGACTTATCTACCCTATCTCAGATAGTGAGTGGGTAAGCCCGGTGCAGGTAGTACCTAAGAAAGGCGGTATAACAGTTGTTAGGAATGAGCATAATGAACTAATCCCTACAAGAACTGTAACTGGTCATCGTGTATGCATAGACTATAGAAAATTAAATACGGCCACACGAAAAGATCACTTTCCCCTTCCTTTTATTGACCAAATGTTAGAAAGATTATCTGGACACATGTTTTATTGCTTTCTTGATGGGTTTTCTGGTTATTTTCAAATTCCTATTTCCCCTGAGGACCAGCATAAAACTACATTCACATGCCCTTTGGAACATTTGCATATAGAAGGATGCCTTTTGGTTTGTGTAATGCACCTGCTACATTTCAACGTTGTATGACTGCTATCTTTGAGGACATGTTAGGAAAATCTATGGAAGTATTTATGGATGACTTTTCTGTTTTTGGTAATCATTTGAGGTTTGTCTAAAGAACTTGGAGTTAATGTTGAAACGTTGTATAAAATCTAACCTGGTTTTAAATTGGGAAAAATGCCACTTCATGGTAAAAGAGGGAATCGTTTTAGGACATAAGATCTCACACCTAGGTATGGAAGTAGATAAGGCAAAAATTGAAGTTATTTCAAAACTACCTCCTCCCAAAAATGTGAGAGCCGTTAGGAGTTTTTTGGGACACGCTGGCTTTTATCGTAGGTTCATAAAAGATTTTTCATTAATAGCCAGGCCGTTGACCAATTTACTCGGAAAAGATGTTCCATTTGTCTTTGATGAGAAATGTCTAAAAGCTTTTAATAGACTTAAGGAACTCTTAACTACTGCACCTATCATGACGTCACCAGACTGGAGTCTACCTTTTGAGCTTATGTGTGATGCTAGTGACTATGCAGTAGGAGTAGTTTTAGGACAAAGACATGATAAGAAATTTCATGTAATATATTATGCTAGTAAAACCTTAACTGATGCTCAGGAAAATTACACTACGACAGAAAAGGAATTATTAGCAGTAGTATATGCATTTGATAAGTTTCGATCCTATCTAGTCTGTCTAAAACTATTGTTTATACTGATCATTCGGCACTAAAATACTTGTTCAATAAAACCGACGCAAAACCAAGATTGATTAGATGGGTTTTATTGCTTCAAGAATTTGACATAGAAATCCGGGATAAGAAAGGGGCAGAAAACTTAGCCGCAGACTTGTCTAGGTTAGAAAATCCGACCCTAGAAGCCATTGATGAGACAATCATATCTGATAAATTCCGGATGAGAATCTATGTGCATTATTTGCTATTTTCTCACCCCCTTGGTTTGCAGATATAGCAAATTACTTGGCAGCCCGGACTCTCCCTAGTGATATCACTGCTCAACAAAGAAAAAATTCTTTGCTGACCTGAAATAACTATTGGGAAGATCCTTTTCTATTTAAAATATGTGCAGATCAGATGATCAGAAGATGTGTATCTCAAGAAGAAGGTTTCCAAATTCTGGAACATTGTCACTGCGGACCAACAGGCGGTCACTTAGCTGCAGCCAACACCGCCCGAAAAGTATTAGAAGCAGGCTTTTACTGGCCCTATTCAAAGACGCCGCAGCATTTACAGGATCGTGCGATGCCTGTCAGAAAGCGGGAACCATATCTTCTCGAGATAATCTACCCCAACAGGCAATTCAAAGTGTAGAAATATTTGACATATGGGGTATAGATTTCATGGGTCCGTTTCCTTCCTCTTTTGGTATGAAGTACATCTTAGTAGCTGTAGAATATTTTTCAAAATGGCCTGAGGCACAGGCCCTACCTACTAATGATGCTCGAGCTGTATGCAGATTCCTTAAGCAGATTTTCGCCAGGTTTGGATGTCCAAAAGCCCTAATCAGTGATCGAGGTACGCACTTCTGCAACTCTCAATTGCAGAAAGTACTCCAGCAGTACGGAATTCAGCATCGCATTTCCACAGCCTACCATCCTCAAACCAACGGGCAGGCTGAGGTAACCAATAGGGGCATAAAGAGAATCCTAGAAAAGACCGTGGGTGTTAACCGTAAGGATTGGGCCAATAAACTGGAGGATGCATTATGGGCCTTCCGTACAGCATACAAGACCACTACGGGGTTCTCACCCTATCGACTAGTCTACGGAAAAGCATGCCACCTTCCGGTTGAACTTGAACACATAGCTTACTGGGCAGTACGAAAATGCAATCTCGACGATAATTTGACTAAGGAACACCGGATTTTACAGCTCAACGAATTGGATGAGTGGAGGCTCAAAGCCTATGAGAACTCACATCAGTTCAAAATGACAAGTAAACTCCGGCATAACAGACGACTCAGAGCCCAGAAAAATTTTGAACCAGGTGATAAGGTATTGTTGTACAACTCACGTTTAAAATTTTTCCCAGGAAAGCTGCGTAGCTATTGGTCAGGACCGTTCACAATCAAGGAAGTATCACCTTTCGGAGCATGTGACATCATGGATTCTGACGGTATTATTCAAAAAGTAAACGGACAACGCCTAAAGATTTACAGAGAGCTGTTTGACTCGTCCGAGCAGATTGTGGACTTCACAGATGATAGCGATTCCGGTTGACGTACTAAATAGGTGTTATTTTACCCTATGTTGATTATGAATAATTAAGGACTGTGATTGACTAATTGTCACATTTAGTCTCTATGGTGTCACTTAATCAGCCAGAACCTAAGGCAGAGTACCTATCGTGCAGCTAGTCTATTGGAAAGTATCTACGATTTTATTAATTTAATTATCGTACTCCCAGGGAAGTGGCAACGGCTTAGTAGTAACTAGCCTTTTATCCTAACTCCTATCTTATGATCCAGTTATGCAATCTTCATCAAATACTTTGATGAGAGGGTGATCCATTCCCCACTAGGTTCAAGTCCAATAAATCCTAAAAGTGTTTTAAAGATGAGTTCTGATTCTATGTTATACTGTTACTATACATTGATTGACCCATATTCGAGTATTTTAGACATGTCTTGGCCTGGATTGCAACTATGTTCTGTGTCTAAAGGTTACCACATCTGAGTTTCTACGCTACCGCCCCATCGTTAAGGGTAACGGCCCTACTCACGGCTCGGACTAAAGTCAGCAATGACCGCCCTATGTCACTTTGGGGATCATACTGCTCGTCTCATAACCGCCGGCATAATACTCAACTCAGCCTACCTAGACTACTTTCAACCAACAGGGTGTTCCGCAGATTATTTTATCTAGTATGGCAGACATCAATACTAATTGATGTCTGTTAAACTAAACAGGTTATGAATAGACCGTGGTTAGGAATTGTCTATAACCCTAATTTCAGTTTAAAAGAACGGCAATAGACATGCAGACATAATGGATATTTAAGCAGGTGGCCATTTCTAGAAAAACATAATAACTTCAACGTATATCACAAATATTCATAAAAACATAATCTGGTATTCCAATCAGTATTTGGACAAACAAACACAACAACATATAAGAGAGGGACAGGGGGACCGATGCCATAAAGAATTCACCCTTTACGAAGTCTCGCCGATGGAGCGTACTGCTGTATATGCCGTATTGCTTGACCCGACTCTGCTCGTCAGAACCTTCGGAGGACGCTTCCTCAGCCTAGTAGCTGGGCTTTACTTAACAACCGGCTTAAGCCCAGCCCTGTGGACTGACTCTTCGAACGCCTCGAGCCCTCTTAGGATCTCCTAACGAAATCCCGGGTATTCTAGGAATACCAGAAACGAACCTATCTATAGAAGCCTAAGATCTGAGACTATTTCTCAGAAACTAAAACAAACACTAATAAGAAAGAAAACTGAGATCCGAGTCTCTGAGTGAGTTGTGTACTAGAGAATTGTACACTGGAAACCACTTAATGACTCAGATCGAGTGGAGAGGGATGAATTCAACTACTAGAGGCCTGTGGTATTTATAGCAGCTTCCCGGAGTAAAAAATTCTGAAAAATTCGATGTGGGACAGCTTCTGGCGGCTCGGGACGCCCGTCCCGGTTCGGGACGCCCGTCCTGATTCGTTGACCAGGTTCGGGACGCCCGTCCTGGCGGTTTGACCGGGTCGGGACGCCCGTCCCGGACCTTTGACCGGGTCAACATTTCCAAAAATTGCATTTTTGCCCCAGAATTTGCTGTTTTCGTCTACTTTTCACCTGACACTTCCAAAATCATAAAAACCGTGAAATCAAGTAAATAGTAAACAATTAATGTCAATTTACTCTCAATTTCACATTAAAACATACATAAAAACATGCTAAAAATGTGATACGATTTTAGCGTATCAACAGACTAAGGGAGTATCTCTTTCATTTTATTTCTTGTTTTTGTTATTTCTATGTTCCTTCTTACCCGTAGTTAGTTGAATAAGTGTGGGGTAAGGATCTTTTAATTGTGTTTTATTTCTTGTTTTCAAATAAGTGTGGGGTAATTAGATATGCATGAACACTGAGGACAGTGCCTGATTTAAGTGTGGGGTAGCAGTGCACGGTGCACTGTAGTAGTTTGCAAAATTTTTCGCATGAATTTGCTTGTTTTCCCCGTATTTTCACACCCTTCCAAAATGTTTTTCAAACTTTTTCCGTCTTTCAGACTTCTAAATGCAGTATGCTTGGTTAAACAATTGCTTATGTCTATGATATGTAGGTAGTATGCTATGGTTAGTAGGAGATAGTTGATAGCTATCTTGGACTAATTGATTAGGAATAGGGAATTCCTGATAACTGAGCACAGCTTTGTCTGGATTAGAGACCTCAACCAATTACCTTTTCAAGACTGAACTAGATGAAATTAGACCAGTTGTGGATGTTTTGACAATTAGAATAACTGGATGAGACTCTGAGCTAAAAGTGAAAGGAAACAAAAGATAGTTAATCAAATAAGGGTAGTTTGCCAGCGGCCTTCGCTACTCGAGCACCACTCCTTCGGGGAACTTAAAGCCTGATGCCCTAAGGTCGTATAGATCTGGGAGTCATCGGAGTGGGACTCGCTACATGGGTAGTTGAAGTTGACGTGTTCTAAGCAGACTCAAAATACCCTGAATCCATAAAGAAAATAACTAAGTGCTAAAACATTAAAAATCTTATCACCAAAGCTCAGAACTCAGAAAGTTATATGTTGTCAGTGTGTCTAGCGATAGGTCGAAGTATTATCTGGTAGCAGTTAAGATAAGAGTTCATTGTGTTGACTATCTGGTCTAGACTAGTACACACACTACACATCAGGAAGACCCTGTGACTAAGAAAAAAGTCCAACCTAGTTGTTGATTTGTTTTCTGCCTGATCATAACAAGCTACTAGAGACATTTGAGACCTTGTCGTAGCAACCTAACCAATCAGACCTGTGTTAAGAATTGTCTGAAGAATTTTTGGAATAAAAACATGACTAGGAATTTAAGTGACTGCACTATGGTTTAGAATCACTAACTGCATGTAGACTTTGCTTGAGGACAAGCAAAAAGCTAAGTGTGGGGTTATCTGATACGCGAAAATCGTATCACATTTTTTGCATGTTTTTATGTATGTTTTAATGTGAAATCGAGAGTAAATTGACATTAATTGTTTATTATTTACTTGATTTCACGGTTTTTATGATTTTGGAAGTGTCAGGTGCAAAGTAGACGAAAACAGCAAATTTTGGGGCAAAAACGCAATTTTTGGAAATGTTGACTCGGTCAAAGGTCCGGGACGGGCGTCCCGACCAAGCCAAGCCAGAGGGACGGGTGTCCCGACCTGGTCAACAGACTAGGACGGGCGTCCCAATCCGAGACGGGCGTCCCGAGCCGCCAGAAGCTGTCCCACATCGAATTTTTTAGAGATTTTCACTCTGGGAAGCTGCTATAAATACCCCAGGCCTCCAGCTGTTGAATTCATCCCTCTCCACTCGATCTGAGTCATTAAGTGGTTTCCAGTGTACAATTTTCCAGTACACAACTCACTCAGAGACTCGGATCTCAGTTTTCTTTCTTATTAGTGTTTGTTTTAGTTTCTAAGAAATAGTCTCAGATCTTAGGTTTCTATAGATAGGTTCGTTTCTGGTATTCATAGAATACCCGGGATTTCGTTAGGAGATCCTAAGAGAGCTCTAGGCGTTCGAAGAGTCAGTCCACAGGGCTAGGCTTAAGCCCAGGACGTAGGGTAAAGTCTAGCTACTAGGCTGAGGAAGCGTCCTCCGAAGGTTCTGGTGAGCAGAGTCAGGGCGAGCAATACGACATATACAGCAGTACGCTCCGTAGGCGAGACTTCGTAAAGGGTGATTTCTTTATGGCATCGGTCCCCATGTCCCTCTCTTATATGTGTTATTGCTTTATTCTAAATATGAATTATGAATATCAGATTACGATTTTATGAATAGTTGTGTTATATGTTGAAGTTTTTATGTTTTTTCGGAAATAGCCACCTTCTAAATATTCATTATGTCTGCATGTCTAATGTAAGTCTCTTTTAAACTAAAACTAGGGTTATAGACAATTCCTAACCACGGTCTATCCATAACCTGTTTAGTTTAACAAGCATCAATTAGTATTGGTGTCTGCCATACTAGATAAAATAACCAACGGAACACCTTATTTGTTAGAGTAGTCTTAGGTAGGCTGAGTAGAGAGTTATGCCGGCGGTTTTGCGACGAGCAGCATGACCCCGAAGTGACATAGGGTACCGTTCATTGCTGACTTTAGTCCGGGCCGTGAGTAGGGCCGTTTACCTTAACGATGGGGCGGTAGCATACAGACCTCAGATGTGGTACACCTTTAGACACAGAACATAGTTGCATTCCAGGCTAAGATATATCTAAAATACTCGAATATAGGTCAATCAATGTATAGTAACAGTATAACATAGAATCAGAACTCATCTTTAAAACACTTTTAGGATTAATTAGACTTAAACCTAGTGGAGAATGGATCACCCTCTCATCAAAGTATTTGATGAAGATTGCATAACTGGATTATAAGATAGGAGTTAGGATAAAAGGCTAGTTACTACTAAGCCGTTGCCACTTCCCTGGGAGTACGATATTTAAATTAATAAAATCGTAGATACTTTCCAATAGACTAGCTACACGATAGGTACTCTGCCTTAGGTTCTGGCTGATTAAGTGACACCATAAAGACTAAATGTGACAATTAGTCAATCACAGTCCTTAATTATTCATAATCAACATAGGGTAAAATAACACCTATTTAGCATATCGGTCGGAAACCGCATCATCAACAGACTGGGACGGGCGTCCTGAACTAAAAATTCAAGTCCCACATCGAAATTTTGATGAAAAATCACTCCAGGAAGCTGCTATAAATACCACAGGCCTTCCTCAGTTGAAATCATCCCTCTTCACTTGATCTGAGTCATTTAGTGACTTCAAGAGTACACTTTTCTCGAGTACATAAGTAACTGAGAGACTCGGGTTTAGTATAAGTTTTCTTTCTTTCTAGTTAGTGTTTCATTTTCTTAGATTTTGAGAAATAGTCTCAGATCTTAGGCTTCGATAGATAGGTTCGTTTCTGGTATTCATAGAATACCCGGGATTTCGTTAGGGGATCCTAAGAGGGCTCGAGGCGTTCGAAGAGTTAGTCCACAGGGCTGGGCTTAAGCTGGGTATTAAGGTAAAGCCTAGTTACTAGGCTGAGGAAGCATCCTCTGAAGGTTCTGTCGAGCAGAGTCGGGTTAAGCAGTACAACATATACAAGCAGTACGCTCCATCGGCGAGACTACGTAAATGGTGATTTCTTTATGGCATCAGTCCCCCTATCCCTCTCTTTATATGTTTGTATTATGTTTGTCCAAATATCAATTATGAATACTGGATTATGGTTTTTATGAATATTTGTTTTATATGTTGAAGTGCTTATGATTTTCCAGAAATGGCCACCTGCTTAAATATTCATTATGTCTGCATGTCTCATGTAGTTTCTTTTAAACTAAAATTAGGGTTATAGACAATTCCTAACCATGGTCTATTCATAACCTGTTTAGTTTAACATGCACCAATTAGTATTGGTGTCTGCCATATTAGATAAAATAACCTGCGAAACACCCTGTTTGTTAGAGTAGTCTAAGTAGGCTGAGTAGAGCGTTTATGCAGGCGTTAAGGGCCAGCGGCGTGATCCCCTAAGTGATATAGGGCTTTCATAGTTGTCTTTTGCTCGAAACGTGAGTAGGGTCGTTTACCTTGGCAATGGGGCAGTGTATCAGATTACTCAGATGTGGTACACCTTTAAACTCAGAACATAGTTGCAATCCAGGCTAAGATGCATCTAAAATACTCGAAGATAGGTCAATCAACATGTAGGAATAGTATAACATAGAATCAGGACATTATCTATAAAACACTTTTAGGATTAATTAGACTTAAACCTAGTGGAGAATGGATCACCCTCTCATCAAAGTTATTGATGAAGATTGCACAACTGGATCATAAGATAAGAGTTAGGGCAAAAGGCTAGTTACTACTAAGCCGTTACCACTTCCCTGGGAGTACGATATTAATAAATTAAAATCGTAGATACTTTCCAAGAACTAGCTACACGATAGGAACTCTACCTTAGGTTCTGATTGATTAAGTGACAATAATTGAATGCTAAAGTGACAGTTAGTAAGACTCAGTCCTTAATTACTCATAATCGACATAGGTAAATAAAGCCTATCTTTTAGCATACCAATCGGAACGCATCAGTGAGCAGGGCAGGCAAAGGGATGAGATGAGAGCTATGCGCATAGAAATGCGAACCATACAAGTAGAGATACGAGAGATCATAAATAAGGGCTATTGAAAAAGGGAAGATTCTTTTTACTATTCTTTCAGCAAATAAATTCTTTGAACTAAAATTAAATAATTGACCCATACTTTTTTGTTTTCAATCTTTTTAAAAGGGTCTCTTATTTTATTCAGCAATTTTTCTTCAGACATTTTCTTTCTCAAATTTCTATGAAAAACAAAGGTGTTGCAAATGCAGTTTATTTTTCACTAATTAAATTGTATAAACTCAGTTTTTGTTTTTCTGAAATTCTTGCTAAACAGAAGTTAGGATAAGATTAGGGTAGTCATGATTTTCGAAAAAGAGATTGAGAAATGTTTGCACAGAGTTTTTAACAGCCTCTGAATTTGATAGATTAAACATGAAGACCTGTTATATATTATGATTATTTTAGTGTACTGAGATTTGCAGGGAATTATGAAAAAAAGGAAAAAAATTCTGGAAGTGGCACGCATCCCGAAGTAACCCGACGGGCGTCCAGCGGGGCGGGCATCCTGCCTCCGGGACAGGCGTCCCGAAGGCCGCCCCTCCTACAAATATGCCATTTTTCTTCATTTTCTCTCAATCCAACCACCAAAAATTCATCTCTCTACCTTCTCTCTACAAATTTTTGGCAACTCCCAAAGTTTCAAAATTTGAATTTCCCTCCAAAATTTGAATTTTAAATTTTCCTCCAAAATTTGAATTTCCCGCCAAAAATTCAAAATCCTTCACTAACCAAAATCCATCCTTCTGAATTCAAATTCACCTCCAGAATTTGAATTCAAATCTTCCTTCCCGCCTAAATTCTCAAAGTCTCTCGAACGTTCTCAACCAAATGGCTCCCAAGCGCGCTCATATCACGTCTACCATGACCGTCACATCGGTGGCACATCCTTTCATGTTGTTTCCCTCCAGTCTAGCATACCAGGAGAGATGTCATGGATATATCGGACACACCATACTGATTGGTAGAACGCTTGACTTGGCTGCAGTACAGACACTAGAGGTTGAGTAGGAAGTCCGACGCATACTCGACGTACTACCCTATAGTCGAGTCTTCATCGTCACTGAGCCAACCTACCTAGAGCTGGTATGTGATTCTATGCTTCGTTTACATTCCATCAGGAAAATATCACATTTCGCTTAGGCGGAATAGATCGATCGATGAGCATGGCCGAGTTCGGCATCGCCTTGGGTATCTGGCAGAGAGACGAGCTGGATACGCCCGCCTACACCACAGCAGTTCGAGACTTCACTTCTGTAGACGTCTCCACTGCTTGGGCTCAGATCTGTACGACGGGTGTTCCCTACCAGCATGGCTTTGCGAAAGCCATAGGTATTTATCCCGCCCTTCACTATCTACATGCCATTATAGCACACACTCTGTTAGGACGTCGGACGGCCCCCGGGAATGTCACCCAAATGGAGACATTCCTCCTGGCCAACATGCACATGGGTTCTACAATGGAGATGGCTCGACTCATCATTGTCATCATGCGGGGTTTCGCTACGGACACTCGGAAATAGTGTTTGGGGCTCGGGCCGTTCATCACCAGGATAGCCCACTACTTGGAGTTGGACATCGAGGGCTCGAAGCTGACCCAGGTTACCCCGACCACCATTCCTACAGAACTTACCATTCTACGGAACATGGGAATGGTCCTACAGAACTTACCATTCTACTCCATCCACACAGAGCAGCCAGGACAGGCATCGACACCAGGGACAGTTCCAGCACATATACCTCCGACCGAGACATTCGTTCCACGCACTGCCTTTGAGCGGCATATGTCGCACGGATTGGCAGAACTTTCAGCCCGATATAGTAGAGATATGGAAAGAATCGAGAGACGGATATCGATGATGGACGACAGAATCTCTATGAACACCAGCATGATTTTTGCATGTTTTCCCCTTATTTTCACACCCTTCCAAACTTTTTCAAAATTTTTCATTCTTTCAGACTTCAAAATGCAGTATGATTGGTAAAACATTGCTGATGTCTATGATATGTGTAGAATGTTATGATTAGTAGGAGACAATATGATGACTATCTTGAACTTATTGATTAGGAATAGGGAATTCCTGATAATTGAGCACAACTTAGTCTGGATTTGAGACCTCAGCCAATTACCTTTTCAAAACTTAACTAGATAAAATTAGATCAGTTGTGGATGTATTGGCAATTAGAATGACTAGATGAGGCTCTGAGCTAAAAGTGAAAAGAAAAAAAAAGAGTTAATTAAATAGGGTAGTTTGCTAGCGGCCTTTGCTACTCGAGCACCACTCCTTAGGGGAACTTAAAGCCTGATGCCCTAAGGTCGTGTAGGTTTGGGAGTCATCGGAGTGGGACTCGCTACATGGGTAGTTGAAGTTGACGTGTTAAAGCAGACTCAAAATACCCTGGAAAATCTATAAAAGAAAAAAATCAATAAATGCTAAATAATTAAAAATCTGATCACCAAGGCTCAGAACTCAGAAAGTTGTCTGTTGTTATTATGTCTAGCGACGGGTCGAAGTGTTATCTGGTAGTAGTTAAGACGAGAGCATATTGTGTTGACTATCTGGTCTAGACTAGTACACACACTACACATCAGGAAGACCTTGTGACTGAGAGAAGAGTTCAATCTAGTTGTTAAGTTGTTAAACCTGTTTGATCATAATAATCTACTAGAGACATTTGAGACCTTGTCATAGCAACCTAACCAGTCAGACCTATGTTGTGAATTGTCTGAATAATTTTTGGAATAAAAACATGACTAGGAAATTTAAGTGACTGCACATATGATTTAAAATCACTAACTTCAGGTAGACGTTTTTAGCAAAAAGCTAAGTGTGGGGTTATTTGATATGCATAAATCATATCACATTTTTAGCATGTTTTTAGGCATAATTTAGGGTGAAATTGATAGGAAATCAGTCATAATTAATTGTTATTAACTCAATTTTATAGTTTTTGTGATTTTGGAAGTGTCAGGTGAAAAGTAGAAGAAAATGGAAAATTTCGGGGCAAAAACGCGATTTTCAGAAATTCAGACGTCGGGGTGGGCGTCCCTAATCAGGATGGGCTTCCTGACCTGGTCAACAGGCCAGGACGGGTGTCCAGGACTCGGGACGGCCGTCCTGACCTGGTTAACAGGCCAGGACAGGTGTCCTAATCCAGGACGGGCATCCCGAATGCCTGGTCAAAGTCCCACATCGAAATTCTTGGAAACATTCACTCCAAAAAGCTGCTATAAATACCCCAGGCCTTCCTCAGTTGAAATCATTCCTCTCCACTCGATCTGAGTCATTTAGTGACTTCAAGTATACAGGTTTCCAGTATACAAGTCACATAGAGACTCATATTTTAGTATAAGTTTTTCTTTTATTTCTAGATAGTGTCTCGTTTTCTTTGTTTCTAACAATTAGTCTCAGATCCTAGGATACGATAGATAGGTTCGTTTCTGGTATTCATAGAATACCTGAGATTTCATTAGGAGATCCTACGAGGGCCCTAGGCGTTCGAAGAGTCAGTCCACAGGGCTGGGCTTAAGCTGGGTATTAAGGTAAAGTCCAGCTACTAGGCTGAGGAAGCGTCCTCTGAAGGTTCTGTCGAGCAGAGTCAGGTCGAGAAGTCCAACATATACAAGCAGTTGCTCCATCAGCGAGACTAAGTAAAGGGTGAATTCTTTATGGCATCAGTCCCCCTGTCTCTCTCTTTATATGTTTGTATTGTGTTCGTCCAAATATTAATTATGTTTATTGGATTATGATTTTATGAGTATTTGCTATACATGTTGAAGTTCTTATGATTTTCCAGAAATGGCCACCTGCTTAATATTCATTATGTCTGCATGTCTAATGTAGTTTCTTTTAAACTAAATGTAGGGTTATAGACAATTCCTAACCACGGTCTAATCATAACCTGTTTAGTTTAACAGACATCAATTTAGGAAGCATTGGTGTCTGCCATATTAGATAAAATAACCTACAGAACACCCTATTTGTTAGAGTAGTCTAAGTAGGCTGAGTTGTATTTTTATGCCTGTGTTAGGGCGAGCGGCATGATCCCCTAAGTGATATAGGGCTTTCATGGATGCCTTTAGCTTGAATCTTGAGTATGGCCGTCAATGGCGATGGGGCGGTTTATCAGGTGACTCAGATGTGGTACACCTTTAGACTTAGTACATAGTTGCAATCCAGGCCAAGACATGTCTAAAATACTCGAAGATAGGTCAATCAATATGTAGGAACAGTATAACATAGAATCAGGACATTATCTGTAAAACACTTTTAGGCTTAAATAGACTTAAACCTAGTGGAGAATGAATCACCCTCTCATCAAAGATAACGATGAACGATTGCATAACTGGATCATAAGATAAGAGTTAGGGTAAGTGGATAGTTACTACTAAGTCGTTACCACTTCCCTGGGAGTACGATATTAATAAATAAAAATCATAGATACTTTCCAATAACTAGTTACACGATAGGTATTCTGCCTTAGGTTCTGATGGATTAAGTGACAACAATTGAATGCTAAAGTGACAGTTAGTAAGACTCAGTCCTTAATTACTCATAATCGACATAGGTAAATAAAGCCTATCTTTTAGCATACCAATCGGAACGCATCAAATATCATGCTTCCAACACTTTCCGGACAGTGTTGCTAGCAGTCAAATAGCCTCTCGTAGATCTTTGATGACAATGCTCCAAAATTTTGTGGCCTTTGTCTTTCGAGACACATCTTCTGATCATCTGATCTGCAAAAATTTGTAATAGAGGGATCTGCCCAGTAGTAATATTTCAAATCAGCAAAGAATTTCTTCCTTTGCTGATAAGTCATATCACTTGGGACTAATTCAGCGACTAGATAATTTACAAGATCGATAAACCACAGATGAGAATTATTATACATAGCAAACAATGCAAATAAGTTTTCATCCAAAACTTTATCAATATTACTACATCAACAATAGCCTCTAACTTGGGGTTTTCTATTCTAGACAAATGGTTTGCTTTCTAGATTTTCAACCCTTTGTCTTATCCCTTCATTCTATATCCAATTCTTGTAACAATAAAACTTCACCAATCGATCTTGGTTCAGCATCAATTTTATTGAACACAAATATCTCAGAGCGATCAGTGTATACTATTGTTTATGAATGTACCATAAACATGAAATTTCTAATCATGCCTTTGTCCTAAACAATTCTTACTGCCTAATTGCTAACATCACATATCAATTCAGAAAGCAATCTCCAATCAAGTGATGTCATAATAGGTGCAGTCATAAATAGTTCCTTTAGTTTGTTTTAAAAAGATATCATGCATTTATCCGTAAACACAAAAGGAACATCCTTTCTCAATAGAATATTTAGAGGCCTAGCTATTAAAGAAAAACTATTTCATAGTTCGTTTAATAAAGCCAGCATGACCTAAGAAAATTCTAGAATGACATTTCTTCCAAATTAAAACTTAAGCCAAAATTAACAGCTCAAAAGAAAAATATTCTTTCCTCATTTCCATTTTTATTTATTTTTTCGAAATTAAATAATAAACAATGCAAATCAACTTGGAGAAGAAATGTGCCGACCTGGAAAGGCAGTTGTCCTGGAAGAATAAGGCACTGGATTCTGCCATTGAGAAGTTGCGGACTATCAAAGAGAATGTTGCTTTGGTGGTTGCCGAGAAGGATCGGCAATCCGCATACCTGATTTCCTTCCAAAATGCAAACGAAGATCTCAAAGCCCAGCTTCGAGACTTCGACAGAAGATTGAAGGAGTCAGAGTCAAGATGCAGTGTAGCCAAAGAGGAGGTGGGCTAATACGTGTCTGCTGAGTACACTGCGAAGGTGGTGGACATTTACAAAAGTTCTCCTGAATTTGAGGAGGAGTTCTTTGTGAAGTTGGTGTGTTCCGATCGATATGCTAAAAGTAGGTTTTATTTACCATATATCCATTATGAATAATTAAGGACTTAGAATTACTAATTGTCACATTTAGCATCTATGTTGTCACTTAATCAATCAGAACCAAAGGCAGAGTACCTATCGTGTAGCTAGTCTGATGGAAAGTACCTATGATTTTAATTTAAGAATTTATCGTACACCCAAGGAAGTGATAACGACTTAGTAGTAACTATCCTTTTACCCTAACTCTCATTTTATTATCCAATTATGCAATCATTCATCAATATCTTTGATGAGAGGTTGATCCGTTCTACACTAGGTTCAAGTACACTTAAGCATGCAAGAGTGTTTTACAAACAGTGTTCTGATATATGTTATATTGTTTCTACATGTTGATTGACCTATCTTCGAGTATTTTAGATATATCTTGGTCTAGATTGTAATTATATACTAATTCTACTTGTGTACCACATCTGAGTTATCTAATAAACTGCCCTATCGCCATTGACGGCCCTACTTACGGTTCGAGCCAAAGGCATCCATGAAAGTCCTGTGTCACTCAGGAGATCATGCCGCTCTCCCAAACGCCGGCATAAACACACAAACTCAGCCTACTTAGACTACTTTAACAAACATGGTGATCTATTAGTTATTTCATCTAATATGGCAGACCGTAATGCTTCTGTCCTCACACAAAGCCCTAAATTAAGGCTTGATATACTAGACAGGTTATGATTAGACCGTGGTTAGTAGTTATCTATAAGCGTTCATCTAATTTAAAAGAGCAAGTAGATATACAGTCATAATGATAATTAAGCTGGTGACCTTTCCGAAAAAATGTAAATATCTTCATCATGCAAAACATATATTCATATTATCATAATTTAATATTCAAATAGGTCTTTGGACAAACACAGTACAAACATATAAAGAGAGGGACAAGGGGACCACCACCATAAAGTATTCACCCTTTATTAGGTCTGCTGATGGAGCAACTACTTGTATATCCTGGACTGCTTGACCTGACTCTGCTCGACAGAACCTTCGGAGGACGCTTCCTTAGCCTAGTAGCTATTGCTTTACCTTACGTCCCGAGCTTAAGCAAAGCCCTGTTGACTAACTCTTCGAACGCCTAGTGCTCTCTTAGGATCTCCTAACGAAATTTTGGGTATTCTATGAATACTAAACATGAACCCTATCGGGTCGTATTCTAAGATCTGAGATAGACTCTCAGAAACAAAGAACACGAGACACTCTCGAATACTAGAAATCTACTTGAACGAAAAACACCTAAAATCACTGAATAACTTGTAAAGAGTAGAAAACTGTGTACTAGAAGCCACTAAATGATTCAGATCAAGTGGAGAGGGATGAAATCAACTGTGAATGGCTTGGGGTTTTATAGCAGGGGAACTGAATGATTTTTTATGCAGAAAATGATGTGGGAGTTTGTACAGGGGTTTGGGACACCCGTCCCGACCTATTGACTGGGTCAGGACGCCCGTCTCAAGTCCTGGACACCCGTCCTGGGTCTTTGACAGGGTCGGGACGCCCGTCCTGTTCCTGGGATGCCCGTCCTGACTTCTGAACTTCCAAAAATCACGTTTTTGCCCCGAAATTTGCCATTTTCTTGCATATTTCACATGAAACTTCCAAAATCACAAAAACTGTGAAATTGCGTTAATACCAGTCAATTGAGAACGATTTAACTCCAATTTCACCCTAAATTGTGCCTAAAACATGCTAAAAAGTGATATGATTTGTGCATATCATATAACCCCACACTTAGCTATTTACTTGTCCTCAAGCAAAGTCTTCATGAAATTATTAAATTTTAAATCATAGGTGCAGTCACTTAAAATTCCTAGCAATGTTTTTATTCCAAAATTTATCACTGAGTCAGATGATTCACCAAACAGGCCTGACTGGTTAAGTTGCCATGACAAGGTCTCAAATGTCTTTAGTAGACTATCATGGTCAGGCAAGGTTAACAAGTTAATAACTAGACTGAACTCTTCTCTTAGTCACGAGGTCTTCCTGATGTGTAGTGTGTGTATTAGTCCATAATAGATTATCAACACAATATAGTCTTCTCTTGACTCTTACCAGATAATACTTCAACCTATCGATAGACATAACCGCAACAAACAACCTTCTGAGTTCTGAGCTTTGGTGTCAAGATATTTTAATTAAAAAATTCAATATAATAACACACTAGGCTATGTATTTTTAGATTGGTTGTTTAGGGTAATTTTCTTTTGTGTTCACTTTCACACATCAACTCTAACTACCCATGTAGCGAGTCCCACTCCGATGACTCCCAAATCTACACAACCTTAGGGCATCAGGCTTTAAGTTCTTGATACGCGAAAATCATATACCTTTTTTAGCATGTTTTTATGTATGATTTAGGGTGAAATTGATAGGAAATCGATCTTAATTGATTGTTATTTACTCAATTTCACAGTTTTTATGATTTTGGAAGTGTCAGGTGAAAAGTAGACGAAAACAGCAAATTTTGGGGTAAAAATGCAATTTTTGGAAATGTTGACTTGGTCAATGGTCCGGGACGGGTGTCCCGACCCAATCAGACCACCAGGACGGGCGTCTCGAAGGGCCAGAATTTGTCCCACATCGAAAGTTTTGGAATTTTTCACTCCAGAAAGCTGCTATAAATACCCCAGGCCTCCAGGAGTTGAAATCATTCCTCTCCACTCGATCTGAGTCATTCAGAGACTTCCAATGTACAATTCTCGAGTACACAAGTCACTGAGAGACTCGGGTTTCAGTTTCAGTTTTCTTTCTTTCTTTAGTGTTTCGTTTTCTTAGATTCTGAGAAATTGTCTCAGATCTTAGGCTTCGATAGATAGGTTCATTTTTGGTATTCATAGAATACCGGGATTTCGTTAGGAGATCCTAAGAGAGAGATAGGGTGCATGTTCTTAGTCAGATTAGGGCAATTTGCTTAAGCCCGGGATGTAAGGTAAAGCAATTGCTACTAGGTCTGAGGAGCGTTCTCCGAAGGCTCTGCCGAGCAGAGTAGGATCGAGCAGTCAGGAGCATACAGGAGCTGCAGCGCCGGCTGGACCTGCATAGAGTGGTGATTACTTTATGACAGTAGGTCCCCTAGACAAGGTTCTGTATGTTTAATTGTTTTATCTAAATATTAATTTGAATATCAGATTACGATTCTTATGAATATCTGTTTTATATGCTGAAGTTATTATGATTTTCCGGAAATGGCCACCTGCTTAAATATTCATTATGTCTGCATGTCTAATGCCGTTCTTTTAAACTTAAATTAGGGTTATAGACAATTCCTAACCACGGTCTATTCATAACCTGTTTAGTTTAACAGGCATCAATTAGTATTGGTGTCTACCATACTAGATAAAATAATCTGCGGAACACCCTGTTGGTTGAAAATAGTCTAGGTAGGCTGAGTAGAGTGTTATGCCAGCGGTTATGAGACGAGCAGCATGATACCGAAGTGACATAGGGTACCGTTCATTGCTGACTTTAGTCCGAGCCGTGAGTAGGGCCGTTACCCTTAACGATGGGGCGGTAGCGTAGAAACTCAGATGTTGTAACCTTTAGACACAGAACATAGTTGCAATCCAGGCCAAGACATGTCTAAAATACTCGAATATAGGTCAATCAACGTATAGTAATAGTATAACATAGAATCAGGACTCATCTATAAAACACTTTTGGGATTAATTAGATTTAAACCTAGTGGAGAATGGATCACCCTCTCATCAAAGTTATTGATGAAGATTGCATAACTGGATTATAAGATAAGAGTTAGGAATAAAGGCTAGTTACTACTAAGCCGTTACCACTTCCCTGGGAGTACGATAATTATTTAATAAAATCGTAAATACTTTCCAAGAACTAGCTACACGATAGGTACTCTGCCTTAGGTTCTGATCGATTAAGTGACAACAATTGAATGCTAAAGTGACAGTTAGTAAGACTCATTCCTTAATTACTCATAATCAACATAGGTAAATAAAGCCTATCTTTTAGCATACCAATCGGAACGCATCAGTTCTCTTAAGGAGTGGTGCTCAAGTAGCAAAGGATGCTTGCAAACTATCCTATTTATTTAACTTTTTCACTTCCAGCTCAGAGCATCTCCTAGTCATTTAGACTGCTATCCTCAACCGGTCTAATATTATTAAGCTAAGTCTCGAAAAGGTATTTGGTTGATGTCTCTAATCAAAACTTAAGTTGTGCTCAAGTATCAGAAATTCCCTATTTCTAATCGAGGAATTCAATAAAGTTATCACGTTGTTTCCTACTGATCATAATGCTCTACTCACATATCTGATACGCGAAAATCGTATCACATTTTTAGTATGTTTTTATGTATGTTTTAATGTGAAATCGAGAGTAAATTGACATTAATTGTTTACTATTTACTTGATTTCACGGTTTTTATGATTTTGGAAGTGTCAGGTGAAAAGTAGACGAAAACAGCAAATTCTGGGGCAAAAACGCAATTTTTGGAAATGTTGACCCGGTCAAAGGTCCGGGACGGGCGTCCCGAATCCGGGATGGGCGTCCCGACCCAGTCAAACCTCCAGGACGGGCGTCCTGAACCGGGACGGGCGTCCCGAACCTAGTCAACGAATCAGGATGGGCGTCCCGAACCGGGACGGGCGTCCCGAGCCGCCAGAAGCTGTCCCACATCGAAATTTTCAGAGATTTTCACTCCAGGAAGCTGCTATAAATACCCCAGGCCTCCAGCAGTTGAATTCATCCCTCTCCACTCGATCTGAGTCATTAAGTGGTTTCCAGTGTACAATTTTCCAGTACACAACTCACTCAGAGACTCGGATCTCAATTTTCTTTCTTATTAGTGTTTGTTTTAGTTTCTGAGAAATAGTCTCAGATCTTAGGTTTCTATAGATAGGTTCGTTTCTGGTATTCATAGAATACCCGGGATTTCGTTAGGAGATCCTAAGAGAGCTCTAGGCGTTCGAAGAGTCAGTCCACAGGGCTAGGCTTAAGCCCAGGACGTAAGGTAAAGTCTAGCTACTAGGCTGAGGAAGCGTCCTCCGAAGGTTCTGGTGAGCAGAGTCAGGGCGAGCAATACGACAATACAGCAGTACGCTCCGTAGGCGAGACTTCGTAAAGGGTGATTTCTTTATGGCATCGGTCCCCATGTCCCTCTCTTATATGTTTATTGCTTTGTTCCTAAATATGAATTATGAATATCAGATTACGATTTTATGAATAGTTGTGTTATATGTTGAAGTTTTTATGTTTTTCCGGAAATAGCCACCTGCTAAATATTCATTATGTCTGCATGTCTAATGTAAGTCTCTTTTAAACTAAAACTAGGGTTATAGACAATTCCTAACCACGGTCTATTCATAACCTGTTTAGTTTAACATGCATCAATTAGTATTGGTGTCTGCCATACTAGATAAAATAACCAACGGAACACCTTGTTTGTTAGAGTAGTCTAGGTAGGCTGAGTAGAGAGTTATGCCGGCGGTTTTGCGACGAGCAGCATGACCCCGAAGTGACATAGGGTACCGTTCATTGCTGACTTTAGTCCGGGCCGTGAGTAGGGCCGTTTACCTTAACGATGGGGCGGTAGTGTAGAGACCTCAGATGTGGTACACCTTTAGACACAGAACATAGTTGCATTCCAGGCTAAGATATATCTAAAACACTCGAATATAGGTCAATCAACATATAGGAACAGTATAACATAGAATCAGAACTCATCTTTAAAACACTTTTAGGATTAATTAGACTTAAACCTAGTGGAGAATGGATCACCCTCTCATCAAAGTATTTGATGAAGATTGCATAACTGGATTATAAGATAGGAGTTAGGATAAAAGGCTAGTTACTACTAAGCCGTTGCCACTTCCCTGGGAGTACGATAATTAAATTAATAAAATCGTAGATACTTTCCAATAGACTAGCTACACGATAGGTACTCTGCCTTAGGTTCTGGCTGATTAAGTGACACCATAGAGACTAAATGTGACAATTAGTCAATCACAATCCTTAATTATTCATAATCAACATAGGGTAAAATAACCCTTATTTAGCATGTCAACCGGAATCGCATCAGATTTTTGGCGCCGTTGCCGGGGAAATATCATAATGAATTTAGGATTATTGGCCACAATTCTAGAGACTTATGATAGGTAACGGTAGTAACCTAGACTTTAGATTAACCCTTATGTTATACCAGTTAGGCAATCACTTTCCTGAATATAGGATTATCATAACTAATTAATTTTTAGATGTCATCTGAAATTAA
The DNA here is from genome assembly GCA_027405835.1 of Asclepias syriaca. Classification (NCBI taxonomy): domain Eukaryota; kingdom Viridiplantae; phylum Streptophyta; class Magnoliopsida; order Gentianales; family Apocynaceae; genus Asclepias; species Asclepias syriaca. The sequence continues at coordinate 19,470,043 of CM049926.1, read as the reverse complement.
GAGACTTAGGATAATCAAATTTTAGAAAATTATTCTAGAACCATATTGAGGAAATTTACCTGCTTTCTAAACAAATTTTAAAATCCATAAAAATATGTTTCTCGTTTTTCTTCACTTTCCTATGTTTGTTATTTGTTATTTCTAACCAGACTTTGCACTCAGAGATGAAGAGAACAAGAGCAGCTACTAACCAGGCAAAGAAAACAGAAAACCCTGACACTCCAGGACCAAAGAAGACGAAACCAGAAGGCCCCTCTAGACCCGCACCAGAAGTACCACGAGGGACTCTTCCCTCACAACCAGTGGAAGTAACCTCAAGCCCTGATGCCAGTGAACTAGTGAGACGATTCCTGAACACCCGTGAGCATAGTCCCACGGAAGAAGATCCTTCTGAGGACACCTTCCCTCCTAGAGAAGAACCCCAGAGATCTCCAATTCACCCTCCTGCCCAGAGAGTTCCTATAAATCCACCACCCACTGACCAAACCCAAAATTCACCAACCTCTCCTGCATACACCCCAACACCTAACGAGCGCACCCCTTCATCTGCGGGGAGTACTAACGGTTATTATTCAATGTTGTCCGCACAGATAGATACGTTGAATAACAGGGTGTATGAAATGGACCAAGGCATTACCAGCAGATTGTGTCATTTAGACCAACTCAGTCTGAATATCACAGCTAACGTAGACCGTCTCAGAGCCACGGTCAATTCCCAGGAGAACCAAGGTGCACAACTACTCCGGGAGATGGCTGATTTACGCAGTGAGCAAGGCAGGCAGTGGGAGGAGATGAGAGCAATACGCATAGAAATGCGAAGCATTCGGACAGAACTACAGGAGATCAGAAATAGGATTCGTTAAAAAGGGAAGATTCTTTTACTTTTATTTTCAGCAAATAATAAGTTTGAACTAAAACTTGAATAATTGACCCATATTTTTCTATTTTTCAAACATTTTTAAAGGGTCCTTTATTTTCAACAATTTTCTTCAGACATTTTATTTCTATGAAAAACGAAAATTTTGCAATTGCAGTTTATTTTTCATTAACTAAATTGTATAAACTCAAATTTTTGTTTTTCTTGCTGAATTTAAATAGGAATAAAATTAGGGTAGTATGATTTTCGAAAAAGTGAGACTGAGGAATTTTTGCATAGAGTTTTTTTTAACAACTTCTGAATTTCATTGGATAAACATGAAGCCTTGTTAAAAATTATGATTATTGGTAGACTGAGATTTGCAGGAATTAGGAAAAAAAAATATATTTTCGGAATTGGCATGCGTCCCGAGGCAACCCGGGACGGGCGTCCAGAGGGACGGGCGTCCCGAAGGCAGCCCCTTCTATAAAATCTCAATTTTTTTTCATTTTTCCCTCAAAATTCACTTCCAAAAATCCCCCTCTCTCAAATAACTCTCTCCCTTTACCTTTGGCAAACTTTTCAAATTTAAAATTTCAAATTTCCCTCCAAAATTTAAATTTTAAATTTCCTTCCAAATTCGAATTTCCCTCCAAAATTCGAATTTCCCGCCAAAAATTTCGAAATCTTTCCCTAGCCTAATTTCACCCTTTTTAATTCAAATTCACCTCCAGAATTCGAATTCGAACCTTCCTTCCTACCTAAAAACTCCCAAAATCTCTCAAACACTTTCAACCCAAATGGCTGCCAAACGTGCTCGTACCACATCCACTATGGCAGTTACTTCAGTGGCACATCCTTTTATGCTCTTTCCCTCCAACACAGCACATCAGGAGAGATGTCACGGATACATCGGACGCACGATACTGACGGGCAGAACATTAGATTGGGCAGCAGTACAGACACTGGGAGTAGAGGCTGAGGTCAGACGCATACTCGACGTACCACCTTACAGTCGAGTATTCATCGTCACAGAGCCCACATACCTGGAGCTGGTATGTGAGTTCTATGCGTCCTTTGCATGCCACCAGGAGCAGATCACATTCCGCTTAGGCGGAATAGATCGGTCGATGAGCATGGCCGAGTTCGGCGTCGCCATGAGTATCTGGCAAAGAGATGAGCTGGATACGCCTGCATACACCACAGCAGTGCGAGACTTCACGACTGCGGACGTCCCCGCTGCTTGGGCTCAGATTTGTATGACGGGTGCCCCATACCAACACGGCTCCTCGAAAGCCACAGGTATCTATCCAGCTCTTCGCTACTTACATGCCATTATCGCACACACTTTGTCAGGACGGACGGCCCCCGGGAATGTCACCCAAATGGAGACATTCCTCTTGGCCAACATGCATATGGGATCCACAGTAGAGATGGCTCGACTTATCATAGTCATCATGCGGGGTTTTGCTACAGACAATCGGAAACAGTGTCTGGGGCTCGGGCCATTCATCACTAGGATAGCTGATGCGATTCCGGTTGACGTACTAAATAGGTGTTATTTTACCCTATGTCGATTATGATTAATTAAGGACTGTGATTGACTAATTGTCACGTTTAGTCTTATGGTGTCACTTAATCAGCCAGAATCTAAGGCAGAGTACCTATCGTGTAGCTAGTCTATTGGAAAGTATCTACGATTTTACTAAGTTAATTATCGTACTCCCAGGGAAGTGGCAACGGCTTAGTAGTAACTAGCCTCTTATCCTAACTCTTATCTTATGATCCAGTTATGCAATCTTCATCAAATACTTTGATGAGAGGGTGATCCATTCTCCACTAGGTTCAAGTCTAATTAACCCTAGAAGTGTTTTAAGATAAGTTCGATTCTATGTTATACTGTTCCTATATGTTGATTGACCTATATTCGAGTTTTAGATATATCTTAGCCTGGAATGCAACTGTGTTCTGTGTCTAAAGGTGTACCACATCTGAGTCTATATGCTACCGCCCCCTATCATTAAGGTAAACGGCCCTACTCACGGTACGAACAAAGACAGTTATGAAAGCCCTATGTCACTTTCGGGGATCACTCTGAAGGCTCGTAATCGCTGGCATAACGCTCTACTCAGCCTACCTAGACTACTCTAACAAGCCAGGTGTTCAGCATGTTATTTTATCTAGTATGGCAGACACCAATACTAATTGATGCCTGTTAAACTAAACAGGTTATGAATAGACCGTGGTTAGGAATTGTCTATAACCCTATTTTAGTTTAAAAGAAACTACATTAGACATGCAGACATAATGATTATTTAGCATGTGGCTATTTCCGGAAAAACATAATAACTTCAACATACAAAACAACTATTCATAAAATCATAATCTGATATTCATAATTGATGTTTAGGACAAAGCAATAAAACATATAAGAGAGGGGTATGGGGACTGATGCGATAAAGAAATCACCCTTTACTTAGTCTCGCCTACAGAGCGTACTGCTGTATACGTCGTATTGCTCGCCCTGACTCTGCTCACCAGAACCTTCGGAGGACGCTTCCTCAGCCTAGTAGCTAGACTTTACCTTACGTCCTGGGCTTAAGCCTAGCCCTGTGGACTGACTCTTCGAACACCTAGAGCTCTCTTAGGATCTCCTAACAAAATCCCGGGTATTCTATGAATACCAGAAACGAACCTATCTATAGAAACCTAAGATTTGAGACTATTTCTCAGAAACTTAAAACAAACACTAATAAGAAAGAAAACTGAGATCCGAGTCTCTGAGTGAGTTGTGTACTGGAAAACTGTACACTGGAAACCACTTAATGACTCAGATCGAGTGGAGAGGGATGAATTCAACTGCTGGAGGCCTGGGGTATTTATAGCAGCTTCCCGGAGTGAAAATCTCTGAAAAATTCGATGTGGGACAGCTTCTGGCGGCTCGGGACGCCCGTCCCGGTTCGGGACGCCCGTCCTGATTCGTTGACCAGGTTCGGGACGCCCGTCCCGGTTCAAGACGCCCGTCCTGGCGGTTTGACTAGGTCGGGACGCCCGTCCCGGCCCTTTGACCGGGTCAACATTTCCAAAAATTGCGTTTTTGCCCCAGAATTTGCTGTTTTCGTCTACTTTTTACCTGACACTTCCAAAATCATAAAAACCATGAAATCAAGTAAATAGTAAATGATTAATGTCAATTTACTCTCGATTTCACATTAAAACATACATAAAAACATGCTAAAAATGTGATACGATTTTCGCGTATCAATAGCCCGCTACTTGGAGTTGGACATAGAGGGCTCGGAGCTTACTCTGGTCGCCCCAACCACTATTCCCACAGACGTTACCATCCTACGGAACATGGGAATGGTTGTCGGGGATGCGAGCGGCCGCTACACCATCCACACAGAGCAGCCAGGACAGGCCTCGGCATCAGAAGCAGCTCCACCGCATATCCCTCCATCCGAGACGTTCGTGCCACGTACTGCCTTCGAACGACACATGTCGCACGGATTGGCAGAACTATCGGCACGATACAGTCGAGACATGGACCGGATTGACAGACGGCTGGCAATGATGGATGACAGGATTGACAGACGACTGGCGGTGATGGATGACAGGATCGCCATGATCACCAGTAGGATTGAGGAGATACATCAGCAGACTGCCCGAGTAGCGGAGAACTTCGAGTTTGACTTAGCAGACATCGGTCCACTGGATGGCGACCCACCGGGTTCTTAGTCTCTCTCTCCCCTTCTTTCCTTTCTTTTGTCTTTTGTTTATCTTGTTCTTTGTGTATGTCTGGGCTGTATGACTATGAATCTTTGTACAAAATTGATTTATATGACATACAGAATTGTTGCATTATTTTGTTTTTTTTCTTGTTTTTTTTGTTTTATTTCTTGTTTTCAAATAAGTGTGGGGTAATTAGCTATGCATGAACACTGAGGACAGTGCCAAACTTAAGTGTGGGGTAGCAGTGCACGGTGCACTGTAGCAGTTTGAAGCAGTTTGAAAAAATTTTCGCATGCTTTTGCTTGTTTTCCCCGTATTTTCACACCCTTCCAAAAATTTTTCAAAATTTTTTCATCTTTCAGACTTCTATGATATGTAGGTAGTATGCTATGGTTAGTAGGAGATAGTTGATAGCTCTCTTGGACTAATTGATTAGGAATAGGGAATTCCTGATAACTGAGCACAACTTTGTCTGAATTAGAGACCTCAACCAATTGCCTATTCGAGACTTAACTAGATAAAATCAGACCAATTGTGGATATATTGGCAGTTAGAATAACTAGATGAGACTCTGAGCTAAAAGTGAAAGGAACATTAAGGAAGTTAATTACAATAGGGTAGTTTGCCAGCGGCCTTCGCTACTCGAGCACCACTCCTTCGGGGAATTTAAAGCCTGATGCCCTAAGGTCGTGTAGATCTGGGAGTCATCGGAGTGGGACTCGCTACATGGGTAGTTGAAGTTGACGTGTTCTAAGCAGACTCGAAATACCCTGAATCTATAAAGAAAATGACTAAGTGCTAAAACATTAAAAATCTTATCACCAAAGCTCAGAACTCAGAAAGTTATCTGTTGTCAGTGTGTCTAGCGATAGGTCGAAGTATTATCTGGTAGCAGTTAAGATAAGAGTTCATTGTGTTGACTATCTGGTCTAGACTAGTACACACACTACACATCAGGAAGACCCTGTGACTAAGAAAAAAGTCAAACCTAGTTGTTGATTTGTTTTCTGCCTGATCATAACAAGCTACTAGAAACATTTGAGACCTTGTCATAGCAACCTAACCAGTCAGACCTGTGTTAAGAATTGTCTGAAGAATTTTTGGAATAAAAACATGATTAGGAATTTAAGTGACTGCACTACGGTTTAAAATCACTAACTCCATGTAGACTTTGCTTGAGGACAAGCAAAAAGCTAAGTGTGGGGTTATCTGATACGCGAAAATCGTATCACATTTTTAGCATGTTTTTATGTATGTTTTAATGTGAAATCGAGAGTAAATTGACATTAATTGTTTACTATTTACTTGATTTCACGGTTTTTATGATTTTGGAAGTGTCAGGTGAAAAGTAGACGAAAACAGCAAATTCTAGGGCAAAAACGCAATTTTTGGAAATGTTGACCCGGTCAAAGGTCCGGGACGGGCGTCCCGAACCAGTCAAACCTCCAGGACGGGCGTCCCGACCCAGTCAAACCTCCAGGACGGGCGTCCTGAACCGGGACGGGCGTCCCGAACCTGGTCAACGAATCAGGACAGGCGTCCCGAGCCACCAGAAGCTGTCCCACATCGACTTTTTCAGAGATTTTCACTCCAGGAAGCTGCTATAAATACCCCAGGCCTCCAGCAGTTGAATTCATCCCTCTCCACTCGATCTGAGTCATTAAGTGGTTTCCAGTGTACAATTTTCCAGTACACAACTCACTCAGAGACTCGGATCTCAGTTTTCTTTCTTATTAGTGTTTGTTTTAGTTTCTGAGAAATAGTCTCAGATCTTAGGTTTCTATAGATAGGTTTGTTTCTAGTATTCATAGAATACCCGGGATTTCGTTAGGAGATCCTAAGAGAGCTCTAGGCGTTCGAAGAGTCAGTCCACAGGGCTAGGCTTAAGCCCAGGATGTAAGGTAAAGTCTAGCTACTAGGCTGAGGAAGCGTCCTCCGAAGGTTCTGGTGAGCAGAGTCAGGGCGAGCAATACGACATATACAGTAGTACGCTCCGTAGGCGAGACTTCGTAAAGGGTGATTTCTTTATGGCATCGGTCCCCATGTCCCTCTCTTATATGTGTTATTGCTTTGTCCTAAATATGAATTATGAATATCAGATTACGATTTTATGAATAGTTGTGTTATATGTTGAAGTTTTTATGTTTTTCTGGAAATAGCCACCTGCTAAATATTCATTATGTCTGCATGTCTAATGTAAGTCTCTTTTAAACTAAAACTAGGGTTATAGACAATTCCTAACCACGGTCTATTCATAACCTATTTAGTTTAACAGGCATCAATTAGTATTGGTGTCTGCCATACTAGATAAAATAACCAACGGAACACCTTGTTTGTTAGAGTAGTCTAGGTAGGCTGAGTAGAGAGTTATGCCGGCGGTTTTGCGACGAGCAGCATGACCCCGAAGTGACATAGGGTACCGTTCATTGCTGACTTTAGTCCGGGCCGTGAGTAGGGCCGTTTACCTTAACGATGGGGCGGTAGTGTAGAGACCTCAGATGTGGTACACCTTTACACAGAACATAGTTGCATTCCAGGCTAAGATATATCCAAAACACTCGAATATAGGTCAATCAACATATAGGAACAGTATAACATAGAATCAGAACTCATCTTTAAAACACTTTTAGGATTAATTAGACTTAAACCTAGTGGAGAATGGATCACCCTCTCATCAAAGTATTTGATGAAGATTGCATAACTGGATTATAAGATAGGAGTTAGGATAAAAGGCTAGTTACTACTAAGCCGTTGCCACTTCCCTGGGAGTACGATAATTAAATTAATAAAATCGTAGATACTTTCCAATAGACTAGCTACACGATAGGTACTCTGCCTTAGGTTCTGGCTGATTAAGTGACACCATAGAGACTAAATGTGACAATTAGTCAATCACAGTCCTTAATTATTCATAATCAACATAGGGTAAAATAACACCTATTTAGCACGTCAACCGGAATCGCATCAATATCATAGACATAAGCATTTTCTTTACCAATCATAACTGGATTTTGAAGTTTGAAAGAGTTGAAAATTTTGAAATTTTTTTTGGAAGGGTGTAATTTTAGTGAGAAATATGGGAAAATATGCAAAAATATTATAGCTACTACAGTGCACAGTGCACTGCTACCCCACACTTAAGGTTTACACTATCCTCAGTGTTCATGCATATCTAATCACCCCACACTTATTTGAAAAACCTAACAAAAATCAAAATGATCATAAAACTCTTACCCCACACTTATTTGACTAACTAAGGGGAAGAGAAAGAAAATAAAATAACAAAATAGGAAGGTAATAGAAATAACAAAATATAATAAAAGAAACAATGTTGTTATGTCATATAAATCAACATCATACAAAGATTCATATTTCATACAGCCCAGACATAATCACACATAAAGCAGAAAAAATGAAAGAAAGAAAAAGGAAAAAGAGGAACTAAGAACCGAGCTCATCATCATCAGATGGGCAGAAGTTGACCTCGGTTTCTTCATTAAACTGGGAGGTCTACTGATAGATCTCCTCGACCCTACTGCTGGTCATGCTGATTCTTCCTTCCATCATCGTCATCCGCCTCTCGATGTTTACCATATCCCAGCTATGTTGGGCGGTGAGTTCCGCCAATCCTTGCAACATGTGTTGCTCAAAAGCGGTGCGAGGCACGAATGTCTGAGTCGGTGGTGCATGCTCTGTGGCCGGTCCCAACACCAATGACTCTCCTGCTTACTCCGTTTGGAGGGAGTAGCACCCAGTTGCATCCCGTACGACCATTCCCATGTTCCGTAGAATGGTCAGGTCCGTAGGAATGGTGGTCGGGACAACCTGGGTCAACTCTGAGCCCTCGATGTCCAACTCTAGGTAATGGGCTATCCTAGTGATGAACGGCCTGAGCCCCAGACACTACTTCCGAGTGTCCGTAGTGAAACCCCGCATGATGACAGTAATAAGTCAGGCTATCTCTATCGTAATGCCCCTGTGCATGTTGGCCAGAAGGAATGTCTCCATCTGGGTGACATTCCCGGGGGCAGTCCGACGCCCTGACAGAGTATGTGCTATAATAGCATGTAAATAGCGAAGGGCATGATGAATACCTATGGCTTTCGTGAAGCCATGCTGGTAGGGGACGCCAGTCGTACAGATCTGAGCCCAAGCGGTGGAGACGTCCATAGAGGTAAAATCTCGCATTGCTATAGTGTAGGCGGGCGTATCTAGTTCCTCCCTCTGCCAGATACCCAAGGCAATGCCGAACTCGGCCATGCTCATCGATCGATCCATTCCGCCCAGTCGGAATGTGATATGCTCTTGTTGGAATGTAAAGGAAGCGTAGAACTCACATACCAGCTCGAGGTAGGTCGGCTCAGTGATGATGAAAACTCAACTATAGGGTAGCACGTCGAGTATGCGCTGGACCTCCTGCTCGACTCCCAGTGTCCGAACGGCTGCCCAGTCAAGCGTTTTGCTAACCAGTACGCTACACCCGATGTGTCCATGGCACCTCTCCTGATATGTCGGAATGGAGGGAAAAACATGAAAGGATGTGCCACAGATGTGACAGTCATACAAGAATTAATACGAGCGTGTTTTGAAGCCATTTGTTTGAAGAAGTTTGAGAGAGTTCGAGAATTTGGCAGGAAAGAAAATTCATATTCGAATTCTGGAGATAAATTCGAATTCAGAAGGGTGGATTTTGGTTAGGGAAGGATTTTTAGTTTTGGCTGGAAATTTGAATTTTGGAGGGAAATTTGAATTTTGGAAGGAAATTCAAAAATTCAAATTTTTGGAGGGAAATTTGAAATTTGAAATTTCAAGAGTTTGCCAAAAATTTCTAGAGAGAAGTTGGAGAGAATTTTGTAGAGAGATGATTTTTGGTGGTTGTTTTGGGAGAATAATGAAAAATTTGAGAATTTATAGAGAGGGGACTGCCCTCGGGACGCCCGTCTAGAAGCGGGATGCCCGTCCCGGCTACCTCGGGATGCATGCCACTTCCGGAAATTTAATTTTTTTTTCAAAATTCCCTGCAAATCTTTATACACCAAAAAACACAATTATAAATTTTTAACAAATCTTCATGGTTAGCCTATGTAATGCAGAAGTTGTTAAAAGCCCTTGCAAAAATTCTCAGTCTTATTCTCTTTTCAAAAACCATAGCTACTGTAATCATATCCTAACTTCTATTCAGCAAAAATTCTTGAAAAACAAAATACTAAATGATACAGCAACAATTCAAGAACTGAGCAAGAATCACCTCTGCATCAAAAATTGTCCCTGATCTAAACTCAACCAACCCTTGGTAAACTCCCCGAATCCCTTCACCCCCAAATCAGCAAGGAAATGGTAACAAAGAGAAATCAAAGAGAAAGAGAATTGAATTAACGCCACAAGTTTACTTACTTGATAAGTTGAATCAATCCTTAAGGTAAAACAAACCTGAATCTGATTTGTTAAAAAACATCTCACAAATTTAATTTTTCTCCTCCCCCCAAAACAGCCCCATCTTATTCTATTTATAGAGGAGAAGATAACCCTAATTCTGCAATGACATGTTGGGCTTAGTCTTTTAGTAAAGCCCACAAAAAAATAGGATTTAAAAGCCCACTAAAAAAATAGAATTTAAAAGCCCACTAAAAAATAGAATTTAACTTCTTGAATTATGCCCATTTATTAGCCTTCAAGACTTGAGTGCTCTAATGTGCATAAGTATGTTGGCTTAAACTAAACTCTTCTCCACGCTTGACCAATGTGATTTCTTGAAGTTCTTGAGAAATCAAGATTGAACATAATTCTGAAATTGTTCTTTAAGCTTGTTGGAGTGTGACCTTGTAATTGGACCCAATGGCATCTTCAAGTATCCATCTCCATAGTTGCCTTGGTGAGTTGCATCATTCTCTCCCTCTTTAAAAGGATTCGTCCTCGAATCAAAACCTACGTTATCAAATGGAGATAGATCAGAAACATTAAAAGTTGCACTAACACCGTACTCACCTGGCAAGTCCACTTTATAGGCATTATCATTGATGCGTTCAAGCACTTGAAATGGTCCATCGCCTCTAGGATCAAGTTTGGACTTCCGTTGCTTAGGGAATCTTTCCTTCCTAAAGTGTACCCAAACCCAATCTCCGGGTTTAAACTTCATCACTCTTCGCCCTTGATTAGCTCTTTGAGCATACTTTTTATTTTTTCCTCAATATGCTGCCTAGCTTTGTTATGTATGGACTTAACCAAATCTGCCCTGTGTTGTCCATCCACATTAACGATCTCATTTAATGGTAAAGGTAATAAATCCAATGGTGTTAGTGGATTAAAACCATACACAATTTCAAATGGGGAGTAACCAGTAGAAGAATGAATGCTTCTATTATATGCAAACTCGATCAAAGGCAAACAATCTTCCCAAGTTTTTAAATTCTTTCCCACAACAGCTCGTAATAAGGATCCTAAAGTTCTATTAACCACTTCAGTTTGGCCATCAGTTTGAGGATGACAAGTAGTAGAAAACAACAATTTAGTCCCCAATTTACTCCATAAAACACGCCAAAAATGACTTAAGAATTTAGAGTCCCTATCAGAAACAATTGTTCTAGGAATGCCATGCAACCTTACTACATCCCTAAAGAACAAATCAGCGACATGAGTGGCATCATCAGATTTATGACATGCAATAAAATGAGCCATTTTGCTAAATCTATCAACTACAACAAAGATGCTATCACGTCCTTTCCTAGTCCTAGGCAATCCCAACACAAAGTCCATAGATATATCAATCCAAGGACTATTAGGAACAGGTAGTGGAGTGTACAACCCATGAGGTTGCACCTTAGACTTGGCCTGCCTACATGCAACACAACTAGAACAAATTCTCTCAACATCCTTTTTCATGTTAGGCCAATAAAAATGCTCTTGCAAAATATCAAGTGTCTTAGCAATGCCAAAATGTCCCATTAATCCACCATTATGAGACTCCCTAACAAGCAATTCACGCATAGAACAAGAAGGAACACAAAGTTTATTATCTCTAAACAAATATCCATCAGTTCTATAAAACTTTTGAAAAGCAACTTGTTCACATGCAACAAAAACATTTGCGAAGTCAGAATCTGATTTGTACAATCCTTAATATATTCAAATCCAATTAACTTAGAACTTAGTGAGGAGATCAGAGCATACCTCCTAGATAATGCATCTGCAATCACATTTTCCTTACCTTGCTTGTATTGCACAACATATGGGAATGTCTCAATAAACTCTAGCCACTTAGCATGCCTTTGATTTAACTTACCTTGGCCTTTTAAATGCTTCAAACTCTCATGATCAGTATGAATTACAAACTCTTTAGGCCATAAATAATGCTGCCAAGTTTGTAGAGCTCTCACCAATGCATACAACTCCTTATCATAAGTAGAATACTTGATTTGGGCACCATTGAGCTTTTCACTGAAATGCTATAGGACGCCTCCCTTGCAACAAAACAGCTCCAATACCTATTCCTGAGGCATCACATTCAATTTCAAATGTAGAAGAAAAATCTGGCAAACTCAATATAGGTGCAGTGCAAAGCTTTTCTTTCAAAGTATTGAAAGCTAGCTCTTGTGCATCATCCCATTTAAAACCTACCTCTTTCTTTACAATTTCAGTCAAAGGAGCAGCAATTGTACTAAAATCCTTCACAAACCTCCTATAAAAACTAGCGAGCCCATGAAAAGATCTTACCTGAGTAATACTTGTAGGTCTTGGCCATTCCTTGATTGCCTTGACTTTTTCTTGATCCATCTCAATTCCATTAGAAGAAACAACATAACCAAGAAATATGACTCGATCCATGCAAAATGTGCACTTTTTCAGTTTAGCATACAACTTTTCTGCCCTAAGTGCATCTAAGACAAGTCTAAGATGTTCAACATGCTCTTCAATGCTTTTGCTAAAGATCAGAATGTCATCAAAGTAAACCACAACAAACTTACCAATAAATGATCTCAAACATGATTCATCAAGCGCATAAAGGTACTAGGAGCATTAGATAAACCAAAAGGCATCACAAGCCACTCATATAAACCATTTTTTTTTAAAAGCAGTTTTCCATTCATCACCAACCTTCATTCTAATTTGATGGTAACCACTCATAAGATCAATTTTGGTAAACACACATGCACCATGCAATTCATCAAGCATATCATCCAGTCTAGGAATAGGATGGCGATACTTTACCGTAAGTTTGTTAACAGCCCTACAATCAACACACATACGCCAACTCCCATCTTTCTTTGGGACCAAAATGACTGGCACGGCACACGGACTCAAGCTTTCTCTTATGTGTCCCTTTTGTAGTAACTCTTCCACTTGCTTTTGGAGTTCCTTAGTCTCTTCTGGATTTGCTCTATAGGCTGGCCTATTTGGAATTTGTGCTCCTGGAATGAAATCAATTTGATGCTCTATCCCTCTAATAGGCGGCAACTCCTTAGGTAATTCTTCAGGGAAGACATCACCATATTCCTGCAAAAGAGAAACAACACCACTAGGCAAACAAGGGTTAAGGTCAGATTCATTAAGATAAGCTTCTTTGTAAAAAAGTACAACTAAGCATCTCCCTTCCTCACAAGCAACCCTTGCATCTCTCATTTTTGCATAAAAGTTTTGTTTTTTTTGCCCTCTCTCTCATTTGGGCCCTTAAATTGACTTTCTTTTAAGGCCTCTTTCCCCTCTTTTCTTTTCACACTCTCAACCTCACTCACTCTTTTTTTGTTTTGAGCTCAACTCTCCTTTTGCAAGGCTATCAGCCTTCCCCTCTATTTTTGATCTCAGCTCTCCTTTTGCAAGGCTCTCAGCCTTTCCTTCAAAATTTGATTCCACTTGTTTTTTCTGAGGTGTTTCTATCCCTCTTTGATGCATAGCTTCAATACTCCTTTTTAATTGCATTTGGTCTTCATACACCTCGCTTGGAGCTAGAGGAGCAAGAATAACTTTCTGATCTCCCATAAAGAATGAGTACCTATTCTTAAAACCATCATGCAACACCTTCCTATCATATTGCCAAGGTCTTCCAAGCAATATGACTAGCATGCATAGGCACAACATCACAAAGAACTTGATCAGAATACTTACCAATGGAGAAAGATACAATAACTTGTTTATTCACCTTGATTTCTCCCATATCATTAAGCCATTGTAGCTTATATGGCCTAGGGTGCCTCAAACAATCCAGCCCTAGCTTCTCCACCATTAATGTGCTAGCTACATTTGTGCAGCTCCCACCATCAATTATAATGCTACAAATCTTCCCATTCACTAAGCATCTTGAATGAAAGATATTCTCCCTTTGCTCAATTTCATCCTCTTTTACTTGAGCATTTAGTACAGCCTAGTAACAAGTAATTCACCCTTAGGTGCATTTTCAGCTTCTACATCAGAACAATCCTCTAATTCATGCATGGAATCAGAATCACTCTCAACATGATCCTCATCTTCAAATAACTTCAGCACCCCTCAAAACCATTGTTTTCTTATTGGGACATTGAGAAGAAATATGCCAATACCAAGACATTTAAAGCACTTAATATTTCTATGCTTATCAGAATTAGAAGTAGAAGAACTTGAAGGTTTTAAGTTACCTTTTGGGTCTGAATTGCTCTTCACTTCTTTTGGCTTGTCCTTGGTCTTTCATCCTTCTTAGACCATTTGGAGTTCCAATTTGTAGTAGAACTAGAATAGGAATTCTTGCTGGACCCTTTGTACTTGAGTTGTTTCTCCACTTTCATTGCCATGTTTACCATTTCTTCCACTCCACATAATGGTATAATTCGATAACATTTGCAATATCCTTGTTCAAACCAGCCAAGAAACGTGCCATGGTAGCCTCCCTATCTTCTTCAACATTAGCCCTTATCATGACTATCTCCATCTCCTTATGGTACTCTTCAACACTCATATAGCCTTGTCTCAAAGTTTGAAGTTTTTGATGTAGCTCTCTATAAAAATAACTAGGTACAAATCTCTTTTTCATAATTCTCTTCATTTCTGCCCAAGTATTGACAGGTTCCTCTCCATTTCTTCTCCTATTTAAAACTAGTTGATCCCACCAAACAAGTGCATAATCTTTAAATTCCACTGCAGCAAGCTTTACCTTCTTCTCTTCAGAATAGTTATGACAATCAAAAATCAGCTCCACTTTCCTCTCCCATTCCAAGTAAGCTTCAGCATCATTCTTACCTTGGAAAGATGGAATTTTCATTTTTATACTACCAATATTCCTATCAACACGATCAGCCCTTTCTTCCTCCCTTGCAAAGTTTTGGACTCTATTACCTCGACCTCTTATTCTATAATTTTGTCCTTCTCTTCCACCCATCCTGACCCCATGCCATTCTCCCTCATCATCTCCATCATCAAAGCCATCACCTTCATACCCAAAATGATGAGTATTAGGCTCTCTTAAATTCTGCCTTCTTGTTGCACCACATTCATTGTCCCTCTTGCAATTCTCTAATGACCTGGTCTTGCTTCTCAAATCTATCACTAACATCTCTAAAAAGGTTTTCAAACCTTCGAAATTGCTGTTGCATAGCCTGTAAAGTGAAGGCTAGGTTATGTTCAGTAACATTAACTTTCTCGTCACTTTCTTTGCTTTCGTTTGATTTTGTCATGATGTAAAACCTGCAAAACAATTGTTAGCAATCCTCACAAACACTCCCTCACGTGTTTCACTCAAATTTGATTGGAAACCCTCATGTTTCACTCAAAGTATTGGCTTTTACCCTTTAATGTGCTCACAATTTTCTGCCTTTTTCCACTCTAGATTCAAGCAGTAGTTTTACTTGTCCGGACCAATCAAACAATACCAAATAAGAAAATTAGCAACCTTAATTCAATGGAAAACAAATAAATCCTAAAGAAAGAAAGATGTCACAAAACTAGATGTAATATGATGTAAAGAGGCAAGAGATGACGAATTTGGAATGAAATCTGATTTGTGGGCACATAAATTTTGGAAAGTTCCCTTTTTTTTATATAGATATATATATCTCAGATCTGAAATTCCGAGATAAAGAACACAACTTTTATATATATATATATATATATATCTCATATCTGAAATTCCGAGATAAAGAACACAATTTTTTTATATATATATATATACATCTCAGATCTAAAATTCCGAGATAAAGAACACAACTTTTATATATATATATATATCTCAGATATGAAATTCCGAGATAAAGAACAAACTTTTTTTTTATATATGAGAAACTGACAATAATAATGAAAAATAAAAAGAAATTTAAAGGATATATAGATTGAATTTGAACTTAGCTCTGATACCAAAAATGATACAGCAACAATTCAAGAACTGAGCAAGAATCACCTCTGCATCAAAAATTGTCCCTGATCTAAACTCAACCAACCCTTGGTAAACTCCCCGAATCCCTTCACCCCCAAATCAGCAAGGAAATGGTAACAAAGAGAAATCAAAGAGAAAGAGAATTGAATTAACGCCACAAGTTTACTTACTTGATAAGTTGAATCAATCCTTAAGGTAAAACAAACCTGAATCTGATTTGTTAAAAAACATCTCACAAATTTAATTTTTCTCCTCCCCCCAAAACAGCCCCATCTTATTCTATTTATAGAGGAGAAGATAACCCTAATTCTGCAATGACATGTTTGGCTTAGTCTTTTAGTAAAGCCCACAAAAAAATAGGATTTAAAAGCCCACTAAAAAAAATAGAATTTAAAAGCCCACTAAAAAAATAGAATTTAACTTCTTGAATTATGCCCATTTATTAGCCTTCAAGACTTGAGTGCTCTAATGTGCATAAGTATGTTGGCATCTCCTTAAACTCTTCTCCACGCTTGACCAATGTGATTTCTTGAAGTTCTTTAGAAATCAAAGATTGAACATAATTATGAAATTGTTCTTTAAGCTTGTTGGAGTGTGACCTTGTAATTGGACCCAATGGCATCTTCAAGTATCCATCTCCATAGTTGCCTTGGTGAGTTGCATCACTAAATTCGTACAATTTAATTAATGAAAAATAAATTGTATTTTTAACACATTTGTTTTTTGTAAAGAATTGAAAAATAAAATGTCTGAAGAAAAATTTCTAAATAAAATAAAAGACCCATTTAAATTTTGAAAATAAACAGTAGGGGTCAATTATTAAATTTTAGTTCAAACAATTTATTTGCTGAAAAATAAAAAGAATCTTCCTGTTTTAATGGCCTTTATTTCTCATATCTCGCAGTTCAGCTCGTATGGCTCTCATCTCTTCCTGCTATTTCCTTTCCTCCTCTAAGATTTCGGTTACCTCCTGGAGTATACGTGTACCTTAGCTCTCTTGGAGATCTACTGTAGTTCTGAGTTGGTTCACGTCAGAACTTACGGCTAGAACATTCTGATCTGAGGGACTGAATCTGCTTGCTATTGTCTGAGCCATGGCGCATATCCTGTGAGTCATATCATTTACCTGGGTAGACAAGGCTGATTGGTGATGCTGCTCCGACTGATATGCTAAAATAGGTGTTTTTACCCTATATCGATTATGAATAACTTAAGGACTTAGAATGACTAATTGTCACATTTAGTCTCTATGTTGTCACTTAATAAATCAGAACCTAAGACAGAGTACCTATCTTGTAGCTAGTCTGTTGGAAAGTATCTATGATTTTAATTTAATCAATTTATCGTACTCCCAAGGAAGTGGTAACGGCTTATTAGTAACTATCCTTTTACCCTAACTCTTATCTTATGATCCAGTTATGTAATCGTTCATCAAATTCTTTGATGAGAGGTTGATTCATTCTCCACTAGGTTCAGGTCTATTTAAGCCTACAAGAGTGTTTTACAGATAGTGTTCTGATTTATGTTATAATGTTCCTACATGTTGATTGACCTATCTTCGAGTATTTTAGATATATCTTGGTCTAGATTGCAATTATGCACTGATTCTACTTGTGTACCACATTTGAGTTACCTAATAAACTGCCCCATCGCCATTGACGGCCCTACTCACAGTTCGAGCTAAAGGCATCCATGAAAGTCCTGTGTTACTCAAGAGATCATGCCGCTCGCCCTAACACCGGCATAAACACACAAACTCAGCCTACTTAGACTACTTTAACAAACATGGTGATCTATAGGTTATTTCATCTAATATGGCAGACCTTAATGCTTCCAACGGGAAGTCCTAAATCAAGGCATGATAAACTAAACAGGTTATGATTAGACCGTGGTTAGGAGTTGTCTATAACCATTCATCTAGTTTAAAAGAGCAAGTAGACATGCAGTCATAATGATAGTTAAGCTGGTGACCTTTTCGGAAAAATGTAAATAACATCAACATGCAAAACACATATTCATAAAATCATAATTTAATATTCAAAATAAGTATTTGGACGAACACAATACAGACATATAAAGAGAGGGATAAGGGGACCACCGCCATAAAGTATTCACCCTTTATTAGGTCCGCTGATGGAGCAACTGCTTGTATATGCTAGACTGCTCGACCAGACTCTGCTCGGCAGAACCTTCAGAGGACGCTTCCTCAGCCTAGTAGCTATGCTTTACCTTATAACCCGGCCTAAGCACAACCCTGTTGACTGACTCTTCGAACACCTAATGCTCTCTTAGGATCTCCTAACGAAATCTTGGGTATTCTATGAATACAAAAAACGAACCTATCTAGTCGTATTCTAAGATCTAAGACAGACTCTCAGAAACGAAGAACACGAGACACTCTCGAAAACTATAAATCTACCTAAACTAAAAACCTAAAATAACTAAGTGACTTGTATACTATAGAAAATTGTATACTTGAAGTCATTAAATGACTCAGATTGAGTGGAGAGGAATGATTTCAACTGAGGAAGACCTGGGGTATTTATAGTAGGTGAATTGGGTGAAATTCTCTTCAAAAATCGATGTGGGACTTTGACCAGGCATTCGGGACGCCCGTCCTGGCTTGTTGACCAGGTCAAGACGGCCGTCCCGAGTCCTGGACGCCCGTCCTGGTCTGTTGACCAGGTCAGGATGCTTGTCCCGGGTTCTGGACGCACATCCCGACTTCCAAACTTCCAAAAATCACATTTTTGCCCTAAAATTTGCCATTTTCTTGCATATTTCACCTGACACTTCCAAAATCACAAAAACTGCGAAATTGTGTTAATAACAGTCAATTGAGAACAATTTAACACCAATTTCGCCCTAAATTGTGCCTAAAAATATGCTAAAAAGTTATATGATTTGTGCATATCATATAACCCCACACTTAGCTTTTTGCTTGTCCTCAAGCAAAGTCTACATGAAGTTATTGATTTTAAATCATAGGTGCAGTCACTTAAAATTCCTAGAAATATTTTTATTCCAAAATTTGTTGCTGAGTCAGATAATTCACAACACAGGTTTGACTGGTTAAGTTGCCATGACAAGGTCTCAAATGTCTCTAGTAGATTATCATGGTCAAGCAGGGTTAACAGCTTAATAACTAGATTGAACTCTTCTCTTAGTCACGAGGTTTTCTTGATGTGTAGTGTGTGTATTAGTCCAGACTAGATTGTCAACACAATATAGTCTTCTCTTGACTCTTACCAGATAATACCTCGAGCGGTCGCTAGATATACGAGAAACAAACAACCTTCTGAGTTCTGAGCTTTGGTGACAGGATTTTTTTTCAATTAAGAGTTTCAATATAAGAATACAGTGGGCTGTGTATTTTTAGATTGATTGTTGAGGGTATTTTGTGTTTGCTTTCACACGTCAACTTTAACTACCCATATAGCGAGTCCCACTTCGATGACTCCCAGACCTACACGACCTTAGGGCATCAGGCTTTAAGTTCCCTTAAGTAGTGGTGCTCGAGTAGCAAAGGTCGCTTGCAAACTACCCTATTTATTTAACTTTTTCACTTCCAGCTCAGTGCATCATCTAGTCATTTAGATTGCTACTACATCCTCAACTGGTCTAATATTATTTAGCTAAGTCTTGAAAATGTATTTGGTTGAGGTCTCTAATCCTGATGTGTTCCGACTGATATACTAAAATAAGTGTTATTTTACCCTATGTTGATTATGAGTAATTAAGGACTTAGACTGACTAATTGTCACATTTAGTCTCTATGCTGTCACTTAATCAATCAGAACCTAAGGCAGAGTACCTATCGTGTAGCTAGTCTGTTGGAAAGTATCTACGATTTTAATTAAATTAATTATCGTACTCCTAGGGAAGTGGTAACGGCTTAGTAGTAACTATCCTCTTACCCTAACTCTATTCTTATGATCCAGTTATGCAATCATTCATCAAAATCTTTGATGAGAGGGTGATTCATTCTCCACTAGGTTTAAGTCTATCTAAGCCTAAAAAGTGGTTTACAGATAATGTTCTGATTTTATGTTATACTGTTCCTACATGTTGATTGACCTATCTTCGAGTACTTTAGATATATCTTGGTCTAGATTGCAATTATGTACTGAGTCTAAAGGTGTACCACATATGAGTTACCTGATAAACTGCCCCATCGCCATTGACAGCCCTACTCACGGTTCGAGCTAAAGGCATCCATGAAAGTCCTATGTCACTTAGGAGATCATGCCGCTCGCCCTAACACCGGCATAAACACACAAACTCAGCCTACTTAGACTACTTTAACAAACATGGTGATCTATAGGTTATTTCATCTAATATGGCAGACATTAATGCTTTCCGACGGGAAAGACCTAAATTAATGTCTGTTAAACTAAATAGGTTATGATTTGACCGTGGTTAGGAATTGTCTATAACCATTCATCTAGTTTAAAAGAAACTACAGCAGACATGCAATCATAATGATAGTTAAGCTGGTGACCATTTCTAGAAAAACATAAAGTACTTCAACATGCATAACACATATTCATATAATCAAAGTTAAATATTCATAATACATATTTGGACGAACACAGTACAGACATATAAAGAGAGGGACAAGGGGATCGATGCCATAAAGTATTCACCCTTTACGTAGTCCGCTGATGGAGCAACTACTTGTATATGTTGGACTGCTCGACCCGACTCTGCTCGACAAAACCTTCGGAGGACGCTTCCTCAGCCTAGTAGTTGTACTTTACCTTAATACCTAGCTTAAGCACAACCCTGTTGACTGACTCTTCGAACGCCTAGTGCCCTCTTAGGATCTCCTAGAAAAATCCCAGGTATTCTATGAATACCAAAAATGAACCTATCTAGTCGTATTCTAAGATCTGAGACAAACTCTCAGAAACGAAGAACACGAGACACTCTTCTAAAATTGTAAATAAACCTATACTAAAAACCTGAGAACACTAAGTGACTTGTATACTATGGAAAATTATACTTGAAGTCACTAAATGACTCAGATCGAGTGGAGAGGAATGATTTCAACTGAAGAATGCCTGGGGTATTTATAGTAGGGGAACTGGTGAATTTCTCTCAAATTTTCGATATGGGACTTTGACCAGGCATCCGGGACGCCCGTCCTGGATCTGGGACGCCCATCCCGGCCTGTTGACCAGGTCAGGATGGCCGTCCCAAGTCCTGGACGCTCGTCCTGGTTTGTTGACCAGGTTCGGACGCCCGTCCTGGGTTCTGGACGCCCATCTCGACTTCCGAACTTCTGAAAATCACGTTTTGCCCCGAAATTTGCCATTTTCTTCTACTTTTCACATGACACTTCCAAAATCACAAAAACTGTGAAATTGAGTTAATAACAATCAATTAAGAGCGATTTAACACTAATTTCCCCCTAAATTGTGCCTAAAATATGCTAAAAACGTGATATGATTTATGCATATCATATAACCCCACACTTAACTTTTTGCTTGTCCTCAAGCAAAGTCTACCTGAAGTTAGTGATTTTAAATCATAGGTGCAGTCACTTAAAATTTCTAGTCATGTTTTTACTCCAAAATTCATCACTGAATCAGATAATTAACAACACAGGTCTGACTGTTTAAGTTGCTATGACAAGGTCTCAAATGTCTCTAGTAGATTATCATGGTCAAGCAAGGTTAACAACTTAATAACTAGATTAAACTCTTCTCTCAGTCACAAGGTCTTCTTGATGTGTAGTGTGTGTACTAGTCCATACTAGAATGTCAACACAATATACTCTCATCTCGACTCTTACCAGATAATACTTCGACCCGTCGCTAGACATACCAACAACAAACAACTTTCTGAGTTCTGAGCCTTGGTGACAAGATTTTTAATTAAGCATTTATTGATTTTTCTTTTATTGATTTTTCAGGGTATTTTGTGTCTGCTTTCAGACGTCAACTTTAACTACCCATGTAGCGAGTCCCATTCCGATGACTCCCAGACCTACACGACCTTAGGGCATCAGGCTTTAAGTTCCCCTAAGGAGTGGTGCTCGAGTAGCAAAGGCCGCTTGCAAACTACCCTATTTAGTTAACTCTCTTTTTTTCTTTTCACTTCCAGTTCAGAGCATCATCTAGTCATTTTGATTACCAATACATCCTCAACTGGTCTAATCTTATCTAGTTAAGTTTTGAAAAGGTATTTGGTTGAGGTCTCTAATCCAAACTAAGTTGTGCTCAAGTATCAGGAATTCCCTATTTCTAATTGATAAATTCAAGAAAGTCATCACATTGTCTCCTACTGATCATAACATTCTACATACATATCATAGACATCAGCAATTCTTTACCAATCATAACTGCATTTTGAAGTCAAAAATTTTGAATTTTTTTTTGGAAGGGTGTGAAAATACGGGAAAAACATGCAAAAATCATGCAAAAAATTTTTCTACTACAGTGCACTGTGCACTGCTACCCACACTTAAGTCTGACACTGTCTTCAGTGTTCATGCATATCTAAATTACCCCACACTTATTTGACTAACTAAGGGTAAGAAAGAAAATAAAGCAATAAAAGAAATAACAAAATATAATAAAAGAAACAAATAATGTTATGTCATATCAATCAACGTCATACAGAGATTCATATTTCATACAGCCCAGACATTGTCACACACATAGAGCAAAAGCAACAAAAGAAAGAAAAAGAAAAGGAAAAGAAAAACTAAGAACCCGGCTCATCGTCATCGGGTGGATGAAAGTCTGCTGAAAAGTAGACCTCTGTGTCGTCAACTAGTAGAGAGGTCTGCTAAAAAATCTCATCGACCCTGCTGGTGTTCATGGCGATTCTATCGTCCATCATCGACATCCGCCTCTCGATTCTTTCCATATCCCGGCTATGTCGGGCTGTAAGTTCTACCAATCCGTGCGACATATGTCGCTCAAAGGCGGTGCGTTGGACGAATATCTTGGTCGGAGGTATATGTGCTGGGACCGATCCCGGTGCCGATGCCTATCCTTGCTGCTCTGTGTGGATGGAGTAGCGCCCAGTTGCATCACGTACGACCATCCCCATGTTCTGTAGAATGGTAAGGTCCGTTGATGCATTCCCGACTGATATGCTAAAATAGGTGTTGATTTACCCTATGTGGATTAATAGTAATTAAGGACTGGGATTGACTAATTGTCACGTTTAGTCTTTATAGTGTCACTTAATCAGTCAGAACCTAAGGCAGAGTACCTATCGTGTAGCTAGTATGTTGGAAAGTATCTACGATTTTATTAAGTTAAAGATCGTACTCTCAGGGAAGTGGTAACGGCTTAGTAGTAACTAGCCTCTTATCCTAACTCTTATCTTATGATCCAATTATGCAATCGTCATCAATAACTTTGATGAGAGGGTGATTCATTCTCCACTAGGTTTAAGTCTATTTAAGCCTAAAAGTGTTTTATAGATAATGTCATGATACTATTCCTATATGTTGATTGACCTATCTTCGAATATTTTAGACATGTCTTGGCCTGGATTGCAACTATGTTCTGAGTCCAAAGGTGTACCACATCTGAGTCTCTAATAAACCACCCCATCGCCAAGGTAAATGGCCCTACTTACGGTTCGAGCTAAAGGCATCCATGAAAGCCCTATGTCACTTAGGGGATCATGCCGCTCGCCCCTAATCGCCGGCATAAACGCTTTACTCAACCTACTTAGACTACTCTAACAAACAGGGTGTTCTGCAGGTTATTTTATCTAATATGGCAGACACCAATACTAATTAATGCATGTTAAACTAAACAGGTTATGAATAGATCGTGGTTAGGAATTGTCTATAACCCTAATTTTAGTTTAAATGAAACTACATTAGACATGCAGGCATAATGAATATTAAGCAGGTGGCCATTTCTGGAAAATCATAACAACTCAACATATATAACAAATATTCATAGAAATCATAATCTCATATTCATAACAAATATTTGGAGAAACACAATACAAACATATAAAGAGAGGGACAAAGGGACTGATGCCATAAAGAAATCACCCTTTACTTAGTCTCGCCGATGGAGCAACTGCTTGTATATGTCGTACTGCTCGACAGAACCTTCGGAGGATGCTTCCTCAGCCTAGTAGCTGGACTTTACCTTAATACCTAGCTTAAGCCCAGCCCTGTGGACTGACTCTTCGAACGCCTAGAGCCCTCTTAGGATCTCCTAACGAAATCCCAGGTATTCTATGAATACCAGAAATGAACCTACCTATCGTAGCCTAAGATCTGAGACTAATTCTCAGAAACTAAGAAAACGAAACACTAACTAAAAATAGAAGAAAACTTATAATGAACCCGAGTCCCTAAGTGACTTATGTACTCGAGAAAAATGTACAACTTAAGTCACTAAATGACTCAGATTGAGTGGAGAGGAATGATTTCAACTGAGGAAGGCATGGGGTATTTATAGTAGCTTTCTAGAGTGATTTTTCTTCAAAACGTCGATGTGGGACTTGGAATTGCAGCTCGGGACGCCCGTCCTGATTCGGGACGCCCTCCCCGAAGTCTGAACTTCTGAAAAATTGCGTTTTTGCCCCGAAATTTGCCATTTTCTTCTACTTTTCACCTGACACTTTGATACGCGAAAATCGTATCACCTTTTTAGCATGTTTTTATATATGATTTAGGGTGAAATTGAGGGTAAATTGATCTTAATTGTTTATTATTTACTTAATTTCACAGTTTTTATGATTTTGGAAGTGTCAGGTGAAAAGTAGACGAAAATAGCAAATTTTGGGGCAAAAGCGCAATTTTTGGAAATGCTGACTTGGTCAAAGGCTCAGGACGGGCGTCCCGACCCAGTCAAAGCACCAGGACGGGCGTCGCGACTTGGTCAACAGACTAGGATGGGTGTCCCGAACCCCCAAATCAAGTCCCACATCGAATGTTTGATGAAAAATCACCTCGGGAAGCTACTATAAATACCTCAGGCCTCCAGCAGTTGATATGATCCCTCTCCACTCGATCTGAGTCATTCAGTGGTTTCCAGTGTACAATTCTCTAGTACACAACTCACTCGGAGACTCAGATTTCAGTAGAAGTTTTCTTTCTTTCCTTTTTGTTTTCGTTTTTCTAGTTTATGAGAAATAGTCTCAAATCCTAGGGTTCGATAGATAGGTTCGTTTCTGGTATTCATAGAATACCCGGGATTTCGTTAGGAGATCCTAAGAGGGCTCTAGGCGTTCGAAGAGTCAGTCCACAGGGCTGGGCTTAAGCTGGGTATTAAGGTAAAGCCCAGTTACTAGGCTGAGGAAGCGTCCTCCTAAGGTTCTGGCAAGCAGAGTCGGGGCGAGCAATACGACATATACAGCAGTACGCTCCATCGGCGAGACTACGTAAAGGGTGATTTCTTTATGGCATCAGTCCCCATGTCCCTCTCTTATATGTTGTTATTGTGTTGTTCCAAAAATTGATTATGAATACGAGATTATGATTTTTATGAATAGTTGTTTTATATGTTGACGTTATTATGTTTTTCCGGAAATAGCCACCTGCTTAATATTCACTATGTCTGCATGTCTAATGTGCTCTTTTAAACTAAAGTTAGGGTTATAGACAATTCCTAACCACGGTCTAATCATAACCTTTTTAGTTTAACAGGCATCAATTAGTATTGGTGTCTGCCATGCTAGATAAAATAACCTGATGAACACCCTGTTTGTTAGAGTAGTCTAGGTAGGGGCCGAGCTGAGTTCGATTATACCAGTGGCTAGGGCGAGCGGCATGATCCCCAACGTGACATATGGCTTTCATGGATGCCTTTAGCCCGAACCGTGACTAGGGCCGTCATTAAGGTAGGGCGGTTTATTAGAGACCTCGGATGTGGTACGCCTTTAGACACAGAACATAGTTGCAATCCAGGCCAAGACATGTCTAAAATACTCGAATATAGGTCAATCAACATATAGGAACAGTATAACATAGAATCAAGACCTCATCTATAAAACACTTTTGGGATTAATTAGACTTAAACCTAGTGGAGAATGGATCACCCTCTCATCAAAGTTATTGATGAAGATTGCATAACTGGATCATAAGATAAGAGTTAGAATAAAAGGCTAGTTACTACTAAGCCGTTACCACTTCCCTGGGAGTACAATATTAATAAAATAAAATCGTAGATACTTTCCAACAGACTAGCTACACGATAGGTACTCTGCCTTAGGTTCTGATTGATTAAGTGACATAAATTGAATGCTAAAGTGACAGTTAGTAAGACTCAGTCCTTAACTACTCATAATCAACATAGGTACATAAAGCCTATCTTTTAGCATACCAATCGGAACACATCAGATTTTTGGCGCCGTTGCCGGGGACATATCATAATGAATTTAGGATTATTGGCCACAATTCTAGAGACTTATGATAGGTAGCGGTAGTAACCTAGACTTTTGAGTTACACTTATCTTATACTAGTTAGACAATCACTTTCCAAAATATAGGATTATCATAACTAATTAATTTTAGATAATATCTAAAATTAAGACACTTAGGATAATCAAATTTTAGAAAATTATTCTAAAACCATATTGAGGAAATTTACCTGCTTTCTAAATAAAAATCTCTAAAAATATTTTTCTTGCTTTTCTATTTTACTTTCCTGTTTTTGTTATTTGTTATTTCTAACCAGCCTTTGCACACATAGATGAAGGGAACAAAAACCCAGGATATTCTGGACGAATTAGAAAATAACATCAATCCTTTCCCAGAGATCCAAACAACTCCTGCTTCTCCCGAATATACTCCTACATCTCCCGAATATACTCCTGAATCCCCCGAATACACTCCGAAATCTCCTGAGTATTCTCCTGCATCCCCCGAACCTAACAACCAACCACCTTCATCAGAGGATAGCACTAACAGTTCTCAATCAGCCTTGGCTGCCCGGGTAGATGATATATCTCACAGGATAAGTGCCATGACTCAGACAATACCGGGTGGACTAAGACAGACATATCAGGCTGTTCTAACCTTAGGTTCTGAAGTAACTGATACGCGAAAATCGTATCACTTTTTTAGCATGTTTTTATGTATGAATTTGGGTGAAATCGAGGGTAATTTGATCTTGATTGTTCTTTATTCACTTAATTTCACAGTTTTTATGATTTTGGAAGTGTCAGGTGAAAAGTAGACGAAAACAGCAAATTTTGGGGCAAAAACGCAATTTTTGGAAATGTTGACCCGGTCAAAGGGTCGGGACGGGCATCCCGAAGCCGGGACGGGCGTCCCGACCAAGTCAAGGCACCTGGACGGGCATCCAAGACCCGGGACGGGCGTCCCGACCTGGTCAACTGATCAGGACGGGCGTCCCAATCTGGGACGGGCGTCCCGAGCTGCCAGAAGATGTCCCACATCGAATTTTTTAGAAATTTTCACTCCAAGAAGCTGCTATAAATACCCCAGGCCTCCAGCAGTTGAATTCATTCCTGTCCACTCGATCTAAGTCATTTAGTGGTGTCCAGTGTACAATTCTCTAGTACACAACTCACTCAGAGACTCGGATCTTAGTTTTCTTTCTTATTAGTGTTTTGTTTTAGTTTCTGAGAAATAGTCTCAGATCTTAGGTTTCTATAGATAGGTTCGTTTCTGGTATTCATAGAATACCCGGGATTTCGTTAGGAGATCCTAAGAGGGCTCTAGGCATTCGAAGAGTCAGTCCACGGGGCTGGGCTTAAGCTGGGTATTAAGGTAAAGCCCAGTTACTAGGCTGAGGAAGCGTCCTCCGAAGGTTCTGGTGAGCAGAGTCAGAGCGAGCAATACAACATATACAGCAGTACGCTCCGTCGGCGAGACTACGTAAAGGGTGATTTCTTTATGGCATCAGTCCCCATGTCCCTCTCTTATATGTTGTTATTGTTTTGTTCTAAATACATATTATGAATACGAGATTACGATGTTTATGAATAGTTGTTTTATATGTTGACGTTATTATGTTTTTCCGGAAATAGCCACCTGCTAAATATTCACTATGTCTGCATGTTTAATGTGCTCTTTTAAACTAAAGTTAGGGTTATAGACAATTCCTAACCACGGTCTAATCATAACCTGTTTAATTTGACAGGCATCAATTAGTATTGGTGTCTGCCATGCTAGATAAAATAACATGTTGAACACCCTGCCTATTAAAGTAGTCTAGGTAGGGGCCGAGCTGAGTCCGATTATGCCGGCGGCTAGGGCAAGCGGTATGATCCGCAAAGTGACATAGGGCTTTCATGGATGCCTTCGTCCCGAACCGTGAGTAGGGCCGTCATTAAGGTAGGGCGGTTTATTAGAGACCTCGGATGTGGTACGCCTTTAGACACAGAACATAGTTGCAATCCAGGCTAAGATATATCTAAAATACTCGAATATAGGTCAAACAACATATAGGAACAGTATAACATAGAATCAGGACTCATCTATAAAATACTTCTAGGTTTAATTAGACTGAAACCTAGTGGAGAATGAATCACCCTCTCATCAAAGTATTTGATGAGGATTGCATAACTGGATTATAAGATAGGAGTTAGGATAAAAAGGCTAGTTACTACTAAGCCGTTGCCACTTCCCTGGGAGTACGATATTTATTTAATAAAATCGTAGATACTTTCCAACAGACTAGCTACACGATAGGTACTCTGCCTTAGGTTCTGGCTGATTAAGTGACACCATAGAGACTAAATGTGACAATTAGTCAATCACAGTCCTTAATTATTCATAATCAACATAGGGTAAAATAACACCTATTTAGCACATCGGTCGGAAATACCATCATATTTTTGGCGCCGTTGCCGGGGAAATATCATAATGAATTTAGGATTCCTGATAAAAATTCTAGAGACTTATGATAGGTAACGGTAGTAACCTAGACCTTAGACCCAACACTTGTCTTATACCAGTTAGACAATCAATTTCCGAAATATAGGGTTATCATAACTAATTAATTCTAGATGTTATCTGGAATTAAGACATTTAGGATAATCAAATTTTAGAAAATTATTTAAAAACCATATTAAGGAAATTTACCTGCTTTCTAAATAAAATCTAAAAATCCGAAAAAAAATTGTACTTTTTCTTGTTTGATGGTAAGTTATTCTCTTTTCCCTATCTTTTGTATTTTCTCCTTGTGAGTAGTTGTTTTGTTTTGTTTTCTCTTCCTTCCAAGTTTGTAAATTTTCACTTTCCCTGTAACCTCACTAACCAGTTTGCTCAGGCTAAAACGTGTTCTTCTCTGTAGTTGCATGACTCGATCTTCAGAAGCTAACCTTGAAACACCAGTTGAAAATCCTGAACGAATCATTTGCACAGCTAATAGGCGAAGAACAGAAATGGCTGCTGAAAGACCTACCCTAGAATCCTACATCCAGCCACAGACTATCCCAGTCTCATCTGCCATCCGAATCCCTGGGAACCCTCGCTATGATCTTAAACCTAATGTGATCCAGCTGATTATAAATTGAGTTCAGTTTGGAGGAACTGCAACCGAGAATCCGCTGGAACACCTAACTGATTTCTCTTCTCTCTGCGAATGCCTCAAGGGAGATCATACTGCAGAAATAACTAAACTCAACCTTTTTCCCTACTCACTTAGGGACAGAGCTAAGAGATGGTTGGCCCAGCTACCTACTAACTCCATCACCTCTTGGGACGAGTTAAGCAAAGCCTTCCTAGAAGAGTACTACTCTGCAGCAAGAGTCCTAGAATATCGGAGGGCTCTATCTAGTTTCACTCAAGCTGCTGATGAGACAGTGATCGAAGCTTGGGACAGATTCAAAGAACTACTCAGGCTCTGCCCCCAACAAGGACTTACCGAGGCATTGCTGATTCAGCAATTTTACGGGGGTATGTCAGACATGGGTAAGCAAATTCTTGATGGACTCAATCCCTAGAGTGGTTTCAATGGAATGAGTGATGTAGATGCTAGAAACGCTCTGGAGAGACTCTACAGGAACAGCAAGAATTGGCGCACAAGTGGCCGAGCTAAGAAGCAACCAGTAAATGCAGTCGTTGCCTCCACTGATGATCAATTTGAGGCACTGAAGGCCAGCATTACTAATCAGTTAAATGCTTTCCAACAAGGGAAAAGCATTCAGTCAGTATACCAAGTCTGCGAATTTTGCCAAGGACCACATTTCAGTGGGGATTGTTATGGTAATGGGATATTAACTATCCCAGAAGATATGGAACAAGTGGACGCAGTGAATTCTGCTCCTATAGGAAATACCTACAATCCCACTTGGAAGAACCATCCGGGATTTAGCTGGAGAAACAATCCCGGGACTACTAACTTGGAAGAGCATTTCCGACTCCAACAAGGAAATGATTGAGTCCAACAGAAAGATTAAGGAAGCTCACGCAGAAAGAATCCAGCAGAACGAGAATAGACAGAAGCAAACCGAGCAAACAATCAGAAACACACAAACTGCTATACAAACTTTAGAGAGGCAGATGGGTCAACTATCCACCCATTTCTCTCACAGGTCCCAGGGAACGCTACCAAGCAACACTGAGACCAACCCTCAAACTGAATGCAAGACCATCACTCTAATATCTGGTAAAATTCTATCTCCATCTCCACCCAAACCATCTGACCCTCCTATTCTTGTGCAGGAACCAGAAGAAGGCTCCAAGGACCCAACGCCGACGGATGTCGAGATCGAAGTAGCAAGGAAAGGGAAGACGGAGTTTATTCCTGAGTACCGGCCAAAAGTACCTTACCCTGCCAAACCTATGCACAATAAAGATAAGGAGCAATTTGAAAAGTTTCTTAGGAATTTTAGTCAGATTCATGTTAATTTACCTTTACTTGATGTTATTTCTGAAATGCCAAAGTATGCCAAGTTTTTAAAAGAAGTTGTTAGTAATAAAAGAAAATTTGACACGGACAAGGTGGTTCTAATGAAGAATGTTCGGCGGTCCTGTTCAATAAACTACCGTCTAAACAGAAAGATCCTGGTTGTTTTACCTTGCCATGTACAATTGGAAATATTACTAACATGCATGCATTAGCAGACTTAGGAGCTAGTATTAATCTTATGCCATCTAGTTTATTTGATAAATTAGGATTGCATGATTTGAAAACGACTAGGATGTGCATACAACTTGCAGATAGGACAGTCAAAATCCCCAAGGGAATAATTGAAGACCTCTTAGTAAAGGTCGGAAAATTTGTATTTCCTGTGGATTTCGTTGTCATGGACATGAATGGGGAAGGAGGAGTGCCCCTGATCCTAGGTCGACCATTTCTGGCTACCTCAAAAGCATTAATAGACGTCAGTAATGGTCAAATCAAGTTAAGGGTAGGAAATGATGACATCACTTTTGATCTAAATGAGACCCTTAGGTATCCCATGCATTTAGATGATACTTGTTTTTGTGTGGATGCCATGGAACACTTGATTGCAATTAACGTGACAGACCTATGCTCAAACTATCAAGTTCTAAGTGAGGACTCCCTAGAATTAGAGGAGTCTGAACTTAGCTCTTCTGAAAATGAAATTACTTCTGATAGTTTCACTGAGATAGGTGTGATGAGATGAAGAAAGAACGAACCTCTTTGAAGATCCACCAGACTTGGAACTGAAGGAACTACCACTCATCTGTGCTACGAATTCCTAGATGACAACAAGAAACTTCCCATTATTCTTGCAGCTGATCTGACTGCAGAACAAGGAAGCTGACTGTGGACATGTGCAGAAAGCATAGAAGAGCCTTTGCCTACAAAATTGCAGATATCCCAGGTATTAATCCAAGCTTTTGTTCGCATAAGATTCTTCTAGAAAATGAGTATAAGCCATGTGTGCAACCTCAAAGGAGGTTGAATCCTAATGTGTGTGATGTTGTTAAGAAAGAAGTCATTAAACTGTTAGATGCAGGACTTATCTACCCTATCTCAGATAGTGAGTGGGTAAGCCCGGTGCAGGTAGTACCTAAGAAAGGCGGTATAACAGTTGTTAGGAATGAGCATAATGAACTAATCCCTACAAGAACTGTAACTGGTCATCGTGTATGCATAGACTATAGAAAATTAAATATACGGCCACACGAAAAGATCACTTTCCCCTTCCTTTTATTGACCAAATGTTAGAAAGATTATCTGGACACATGTTTTATTGCTTTCTTGATGGGTTTTCTGGTTATTTTCAAATTCCTATTTCCCCTGAGGACCAGCATAAAACTACATTCACATGCCCTTTCGGAACATTTGCATATAGAAGGATGCCTTTTGGTTTGTGTAATGCACCTGCTACATTTCAACGTTGTATGACTGCTATCTTTGAGGACATGTTAGGAAGATCTATGGAAGTATTTATGGATGACTTTTCTGTTTTTGGTAATTCATTTGAGGTTTGTCTAAGGAATTTGGAGTTAATGTTGAAACGTTGTATAAAATCTAACCTGGTTTTAAATTGGGAAAAATGCCACCTCATGGTAAAAGAGGGAATTGTTTTAGGACATAAGATATCACACCTAGGTATGGAAGTAGATAAGGCAAAAATTGAAGTTATTTCGAAACTACCTCCTCCCAAAAATGTGAGAGTCGTTAGGAGTTTTTTGGGACACGCTGGCTTTTATCGTAGGTTTATAAAAGATTTTTCATCAATAGCCAGACCGTTGACCAATTTACTCGAAAAAGATGTTCCATTTGTCTTCGATGAGAAATGTCTAAAAGCTTTTAATAGACTTAAGGAACTCTTAACTACTGCACCCATCATGACGTCACCAGACTAGAGTCTACCTTTTGAGCTTATGTGTGATGCTAGTGACTATGCAGTAGGAGTAGTTTTAGGACAAAGACATGATAAGAAATTCCATGTAATATATTATGCTAGTAAAACCTTAACTGATGCTCAGGAAAATTACACTACGGCGGAAAAGGAATTATTAGCAGTAGTTGATGCGATTCCGGTTGACGTACTAAATAGGTGTTATTTTACCCTATGTCGATTATGATTAATTAAGGACTGTGATTGACTAATTGTCACGTTTAGTCTTATGGTGTCACTTAATCAGCCAGAATCTAAGGCAGAGTACCTATCGTGTAGCTAGTCTATTGGAAAGTATCTACGATTTTACTAAGTTAATTATCGTACTCCCAGGGAAGTGGCAACGGCTTAGTAGTAACTAGCCTCTTATCCTAACTCTTATCTTATGATCCAGTTATGCAATCTTCATCAAATACTTTGATGAGAGGGTGATCCATTCTCCACTAGGTTCAAGTCTAATTAACCCTAGAAGTGTTTTAAAGATAAGTTCTGATTCTATGTTATATTGTTCCTATATGTTGATTGACCTATATTCGAGTGTTTTAGATATATCTTAGCCTGGAATGCAACTATGTTCTATGTCTAAAGGTGTTCTACATCTGAGTCTCTATGCTACCGCCCCCTATCATTAAGGTAAACGGCCCTACTCACGGTACGAACAAAGACAGTTATGAAAGCCCTATGTCACTTTCGGGGATCACTCTGAAGGCTCGTAATCGCTGGCATAACGCTCTACTCAGCCTACCTAGACTACTCTAACAAGCCAGGTGTTCAGCATGTTATTTTATCTAGTATGGCAGACACCAATACTAATTGATGCCTGTTAAACTAAACAGGTTATGAATAGACCGTGGTTAGGAATTGTCTATAACCCTATTTTAGTTTAAAAGAAACTACATAAGACATGCAGACATAATGATTATTTAGCAGGTGGCTATTTCTGGAAAAACATAATAACTTCAACATACAAAACAACTATTCATAAAATCATAATCTGATATTCATAATTGATGTTTAGGACAAAGCAATAAAACATATAAGAGAGGGGTATGGGGACTGATGCCATAAAGAAATCACCCTTTACTTAGTCTCGCCTACAGAGCGTACTGCTGTATACGTCGTATTGCCCGCCCTGACTCTGCTCGCCAGAACCTTCGGAGGACGCTTCCTCAGCCTAGTAGCTAGACTTTACCTTACGTCCTGGGCTTAAGCCTAGCCCTGTGGACTGACTCTTCGAACTCCTAGAGCTCTCTTAGGGTCTCCTAACGAAACCCCGGGTATTCTATGAATACCGGAAACGAACCTATCTATAGAAACCTAAGATCTGAGACTATTTCTCAGAAACTAAAACAAAACACTAATAAGAAAGAAAATTGAGATCTGAGTCTCTGAGTGAGTTGTGTACTGGAAAACTGTACACTGGAAACCACTTAATGACTCAGATCGAGTGGAGAGGGATGAATTCAACTGCTGGAGGCCTGGGGTATTTATAGCAGCTTCCCGGAGTGAAAAATTCTGAAAAATTCGATGTGGGACAGCTTCTGGCGGCTCGGGACGCCCGTCCTGATTCGTTGACCAGGTTCGGGACGCCCGTCCCGGTTCAGGACGCCCGTCCTGGCGATTTGACCGGGTCGGGACGCCCGTCCTGGGTTCGGGACGCCCGTCCCGGACCTTTGACCGGGTCAACATTTCCAAAAATTGCGTTTTTGCCCTAGAATTTGCTGTTTTCGTCTACTTTTCACCTGACACTTCCAAAATCATAAAAACCGTGAAATCAAGTAAATAGTAAACGATTAATGTCAATTTACTCTCGATTTCACATTAAAACATACATAAAAACATGCTAAAAATGTGATACGATTTTTGCATATCAGTAGTATATGCATTTGATAAGTTTCGATCTTATCTAGTCCTGTCTAAAACTATTGTTTATACCAAGATTGATTAGATTGGTTTTATTGCTTCAAGAATTTGACATAGAAATACGGGATAAGAAAGGGGCAGAAAACTTAGCCGCAGACCATTTATCTAGGCTAGAAAATCCGACCCTAGAAGCCATTGATGAGATAATCATATCTGATAAATTTCCGGATGAGAATCTATGTGCATTATCTGCTATTTTCTCACCCCCTTGGTTTGCAGATATAGCAAATTACTTGGCAGCCCGGACTCTCCCTAGTGATATCACTGCTCAACAAAGAAGATAATTCTTTGCTGACCTAAAATATTACTATTGGGAAGATCCTTTTCTATTTCGAATATGTGCAGATCAGATGATCAGAAGATGTGTATCTCAAGAAGAAGGTTTCCAAATTCTGGAACATTGTCACTGCGGACCAACATGCGATCACTTAGCTGCAGCTAATACCGCCCGGAAAGTATTAGAAGCAGGCTTTTACTGGCCTACCATATTCAAAGACGCCGCAGCATTTACAGGATCGTGCGATGCCTGTCAGAAAGGGGAAACCTTATCTTCTCGAGATAATCTACCCCAACAGGCAATTCAAAGTGTAGAAATATTTGACATGTGGGGTATAGATTTCATGGGTCCGTTTCCTTCCTCTTTTGGTATGAAGTACATCTTAGTAGCCGTAGAATATTTTTCAAAATGGCCTGAGGCACAGGCCCTACCTACTAATGATGCTAGAGCTGTATGTAAATTCCTTAAGCAGATTTTCGCCAGGTTTGGATGTCCAAAAGCCCTAATTAGTGATCAAGGTACGCACTTCTGCAACTCTCAATTGCAGAAGGTACTCCAGCAATACGGAATTCAGCATCGCATTTCCACGGCCTACCATCCTCAAACCAACGGGCAGGCTGAGGTAACCAATAGGGGAATAAACAGAATCCTAGAAAAGACCGTGGGTGTTAACCGTAAGGATTGGGCCAATAAACTGGAGGATGCATTATGGGCCTTCCGTACAGCATACAAGACCACTACGGGATTCTCACCCTATCGACTAGTCTACGGAAAAGCATGCCACCTTCCGGTTGAACTGGAGCATAGAGCTTATTGGGCAGTGCAAAAATGCAATCTCGAAGATAATTTAGCTAAGGAACACCGGATTCTACAACTCAACGAATTCGATGAGTGGAGGCTCAAAGCATATGAGAACTCACATCAGTTCAAAATGACAAGTAAACTCCGGCATGACAGACGACTCAGAGCCCAGAAAAATTTTGAACCGGGAGACAAGGTATTGTTGTACAACTCACGTTTCAAATTCTTCCCAGGAAAGCTGCGTAGTTGTTGGTCAGGACTGTTCACGATCACGAAAGTATCACCTTTCGGAGCATGTGACATCATGGATTCTGACGGCATTATTCAAAAAGTAAACGGACAACGCCTGAAGATTTACAAAGAGCCGTTTGACTCGTCCGAGCAGATTGTGGACTTCATAAACTAAGGGAGTATCTCTTTCATTTTATTTCTTGTTTTGTTATTTCTGAATTCCATCTTACCCGTAGTTAGTTGAATAAGTGTGGGGTAAGAATCTTTGTGTTTTATTTCTCGTTTTCAAATAAGTGTGGGGTAATTAGATATGCATGACCACTGAGGACAGTGCCAGACTTAAGTGTGGGGTAGCAGTGCACGGTGCACTGTAGCAGTTCATTTACTTTTTGAATAATGCCGTCAGAATCCATGATGTCACATGCTCCGAAAGGTGATACTTTCGTGATTGTGAATGGTCCTGACCAGCAGCTACGCAGCTTTCTTGGGAACAATCTTAACCGTGAGTTGTATAGCAATACCTTATCTCCTGGTTCAAAATTCTTTTGGGTTCTGAGTCGCCTGTCATGCCAGAGTTTACTTGTCATCTTGAATTGGTGTGAGTTTTCATAGGCTTTGAGCCGCCACTCATCCAATTCATTGAGTTGTAGAATCCAGCGTTCCTTAGTTAAATTATCGTCGAGGTTGCATTTTTGTACCGCCCAATAAGCTTTGTGTTCAAGTTCAACTGGAAGGTGGCATGCTTTTCCATAGACTAATCGATAGGGTGAGAATCCTGTAGTGGTCTTGTATGCTGTACGGAAGGCCCATAATGCGTCCTCCAGCTTATTTGCACAATCCTTACGGTTAACACCCACAGTCTTTTCTAAGATTCTCTTTATTCCCCTATTGGTTACCTCAGCCTGTCCATTGGTTTGGGGATGGTAGGCTGTGGAAATGCGATGTTGAACTCCGTACTGCTGAAGTACCTTCTGTAATTGAGAATTGCAGAAGTGCGTACCTCGATCACTGATTAGGGCTTTTGGACATCCAAATCTGGCGAAAATCTGCTTAAGGAATTTGCATACGACTCTAGCATCATTAGTAGGTAGGGCCTGTGCCTCAGGCCATTTTGAAAAATATTCTACAGCTACTATGATGTACTGCTTACCAAAAGAGGGAGGGAATGGACCCATGAAGTCTATACCCCATATGTCAAATATTTCTACACTTTGAATTACCTGTTGGGGTAGACTATCTCGAGAAGAAATGGTTCCAGTTTTCTGACAGGCATCGCACGATCCTGTGAATACTGCGGTATCTTTGAATATGGTAGGCCAGTAGAAGCCTGCTTCTAATACTTTTCGGGCGGTATTAGATGCAGCTAAGTGACCGCCTGTTGGTCCGCAGTGACAGTGTTCCAGGATTTGGAAACCTTCTTCTTGAGAGACACATCTTCTGATCATTTGGTCTGCACATATTCGAAATAGAAAAGGATCTTCCCAATAGTAATATTTCAGGCCAACAAAGAATTTATTTCTTTGTTGAGTAGTGATATCACTAGGGAGAGTCCGGGCTACCAAATAATTTGCTATATCTGCAAACCAAGGGGGTGAGAGAATAGCAGACAATGCACATAGATTTTCATCCGGAAACTTATAAGATATGATTGTTTCATCAATGGCTTCTAGGGACGGATTCTCTAGCCTGGACAAGTGGTATGCGGCTAAGTTTTCTGCCCCTTTCTTATCCCGAATTTCTATGTCAAATTCTTGAAGCAATAAAACCCATCTAATTAATCTTGGTTTTGCGTCGGTTTTATTAAACAAGTATTTTAGTGCAGAATGATCAGTATAAACAATAGTTTTAGACAGGACTAGATAAGATCGGAACTTATCAAATGCATATACTACTGCTAATAATTCCTTTTCTGTCGTAGTGTAATTTTCCTGAGCATCAGTTAAGGTTTTACTAGCATAATATATTACATGAAATTTCTTATCATGTCTTTGTCCTAAAACTACTCCTACTGCATAGTCACTAGCATCACACATAAGCTCAAAAGGTAGACTCCAGTCGGGTGATGTCATGATAGGTGCAGTAGTTAAGAGTTCCTTAAGTCTATTAAAAGCTTTTAGACATTTCTCATCAAAGACAAATGGAACATCTTTTCCGAGTAAATTGGTCAACGGCCTGGCTATTAATGAAAAATCCTTTATAAACCTACGATAAAAGCCAGCGTGTCCCAAAAAACTCCTAACGACTCTCACATTTTTGGGAGGAGGTAGTTTTGAAATAACCTCAATTTTTGCCTTATATACTTCCATACCTAGGTGTGAGATCTTGTGTCCTAAAACAATTCCCTCTTTTACCATGAAGTGGCATTTTTCCCAATTTAAAACCATGATAGATTTTATACAACGTTTCAACATTAACTCCAAGTTCTTTAGACAAACCTCAAATGAGTTACCAAAAGTCTGGTGGATCTTCAAACGAGGTTCGTTCTTTCTTCATCTCATCATCACCTATCTCAGTGAAACTATCAGAAGTAATTTCATTTTCAGAAGGGCTAAGTTCAGGCTCCTCTAATTCTAGGGAGTCCTCACTTAGAACTTGATAGTTTGAGCATAGGTCTGTCACGTTAATTGCAATCAAGTGTTCCATGGCATCCACACAAAAACAAGTATCATCTAAATGCATGGGATACCTAAGGGTCTCATTTAGATCAAAAGCGATGTCATCATTTCCTACCCTTAACTTGATTTGACCATTAATGATGTCTATTAATGCTTTTGAGGTTGCTAGAAATGGTCGACCTAGGATCAGGGGCACTCCTCCTTCCCCATTCATATCCATAACAACAAAGTCCACAGGAAACACAAATTTTCCGACCTTTACTAAGAGATCTTCAATTATTCCCTTGGGGATTTTGACTGTCCTATCTGCAAGTTGTATGCACATTCTAGTCGTTTTCAAATCATGCAATCCTAATTTATCAAATAAACTAGATGGCATAAGATTAATACTAGCTCCTAAGTCTGCTAATGCATGCATGTTAGTAATATTTCCAATTGTACATGGCAAGGTAAAACAACCAGGATCTTTCTGTTTAGAAGGTAGTTTATTCAACAGAACCGCCAAACATTCTTCATTAAGAACCACCTTGTCCATGTCAAATTTTCTTTTATTACTAACAACTTCTTTTAAAAACTTAGCATACTTTGGCATTTCAGAAATAACATCAAGTAAAGGTAAATTAACATGAATCTGACTAAAATTCTTAAGAAACTTTTCAAATTGCTCCTTATCTTTATTGTGCATAAGTCTGGCAGGGTAAGGTACTTTTGGCCAGTACTCGGGAATAAACTCCGTCTTCCCTTTCCTTGCTACTTCGATTTCGACATCCGTCGGCGTTGGGTCCTTGGAGCCTTCTTCTGGTTCCTGCACAAGAATAGGAGGGTCAGATGGTTTGGGTGGAGATGGAGATAGAATTTTACCAGATCTTAGAGTGATGGTCTTGCATTCAGTTTGAGGGTTGGTCTCAGTGTTGCTTGGTAGCATTCCCTGGGACCTGTGAGAGAAATGGGTGGATAGCTGACCCATTTGCCTCTCTAAAGTTTGTATAGCAGCTTGTGTGTTTCTGATTGTTTGCTCGGTCTGCTTCTGTCTATTCTCGTTCTGCTGGATTCTTTCTGCGTGAGCCTCTTGGATCTTTCTGTTGGAGTCAGAAATGCTCTTTAGCATGTCTCTGAATTCTTGCATGGGGTCAGCTGGAACGATGTAGTTCCTTGGTGCAGGTAGAGTGACTTGCTGGTTCTGCGGATATGGCAGTTGCTGAGGTACTCTTTTCTGGAAGTTAGTAGTCCCGGGATTGTTTCTCCAGCTAAATCCCGGATGGTTCTTCCAAGTGGGATTGTAGGTATTTCCTACAAGAGCAGAATTCACTGCGTCCACTTGTTCCATATCTTCTGGGATAGTTAATATCCCATTACCATAACATTCCCCACTGAAATGTGGTCCTTGGCAAAATTCGCAGATTTGGTATATTGACTGAATGCTTTTCCCTTGTTGGAAAGCATTCAGCTGATTAGTAATGCTGGCCTTCAGTGTCTCAAATTGATCATCAGTGGAGGCAATGACCGCATTTACTGGTTGCTTCTTAGCTCGGCCACTTGTGAGCCAATTCTTTCTGTTCTTGTAGAGTCTCTCCAGAGCGTTTCTAGCATCTACATCACTCATTCCATTGAAACCGCTATGGGGATTGAGTCCGTCAAGAATTTGCTTACCCATGTCTGACATACCCCCGTAAAATTGCTGAATCAGCAATGCCTCGGTAAGTCCATGTTGGGGGCAGAGCCTGAGTAGCTCCTTGAATCTGTCCCAAGCTTCGATCACTGTCTCATCAGCAGCTTGAGTGAAACTAGACAGAGCCCTTCGATATTCTAGGACTCTTGCTGCAGAGTAGTACTCTTCTAGGAAGGTTTTGCTTAACTCGTCCCAAGAGGTGATGGAGTTAGTAGGTAGCTGGGCCAACCATCTCTTAGCTCTGTCCCTTAGTGAGTAGGGAAAAAGGTTGAGTTTAGTTACTTCTGCAGTGTGATCTCCCTTGAGGCCTTCGCAGAGAGAAGAGAAATCAGATAGGTGTTCTAGCGGATTCTGAACCCGATTTATAATTAGCTGGATCACATTCGGTTTTAGATCATAGCGAGGATTCCCAGGGATTCGGATGGCATATGAGACTGGGATAGTCTGTGGCTGGATGTAGGATTCAAGGGTAGGTCTTTCAGCAGTCATTTCTATTCTTCTCCTATTAGCTGTGCGAATGATTCGTTCAGGATTCTCAACTGGTGTTTCAAGGTTAGCTTCTGAAGATCGAGTCATGCAACTACAGAGAAGAATATGTTTTAGCCTGAGCAAACTGGTTAGTGGGGTTACAGGGAAAGTGAAAACTTAAAAATTTGGAAGAAAGAGAAAACAAAACAACTAATCAATTATGAAAAGGAGATAACACAAAAGATAGAGAAAAGAGAACAACTTACCATTAAACAAGAAAAAGTACAAATTTTTTTTCGGATTTTTAAATTTAAAATTTTTTTTCTTTTAATATTTTGAAAGCAATTAAATTCCCTCAATATGGTTCTAGAATAATTTTCTAAAATTTGATTATCCTAAATGTCTTAATTCCAGATAACATCTAAAATTAATTAGTTATGATAATCCTATATTTCGGAAATTGATTGTCTAACTGGTATAACATAAGTGTTGGATTAAGGTCTAGGTTACTACCGTTACCTATCATAAGCCTCTAGAATTTTGATCAGGAATCCTAAATTCATTATGATATTTCCCCGGCAACGGCGCCAAAAATCTGATGCGATTCCGGTTGAAGTGCTAAATAGGTGTTATTTTACCCTATGTTGATTATGAGTAATTAAGGACTGTGATTGACTAATTGTCACATTTAGTCTCTATGGTGTCACTTAATCAGCCAGAACCTAAGGCAGAGTACCTATCGTGTAGCTAGTCTATTGGAAAGTATCTACGATTTTATTAACTTAATTATCGTACTCCCAGGGAAGTGGCAACGACTTAGTAGTAACTAGCCTTTTATCCTAACTCCTATATTATGGTCCAGTTATGCAATCTTCATCAAATACATTGATGAGAGGGTGATTCATTCTCCACTAGGTTTAAGTCTAATTAATCCTAGAAGTGTTTTATAGATGAGTCCTGATTCTATGTTATACTGTTCCTATACGTTGATTGACCTATATTCGAGTATTTTAGACATGTCTTGGCCTGGATTGCAACTATGTTCTGTGTCTAAAGGTTACCACATCTGAGTCTCTATGCTACCGCCCCATTGCCAAGGTAAACGACCCTACTCACGGCTCGGACTAAAGTCAGCAATGAACGCCCTATGTCACTTTGGGGATCATACCGCTCGTCTCATAACCGCCGGCATAAAACTCTACTCAGCCTACCTAGACTACTTTCAACCAACAGGGTGTTCCGCAGATTATTTTATCTAGTATGGCAGACACCAATACTAATTGATGTCTGTTAAACTAAACAGGTTATGAATAGACCGTGGTTAGGAATTGTCTATAACCTTAAATTCAGTTTAAAAGAACGACAATAGACATGCAGACAAAATGGATATTTAAGCAGGTGGCCATTTCTAGAAAAACATAAT
The DNA here is from genome assembly GCA_027405835.1 of Asclepias syriaca. Classification (NCBI taxonomy): domain Eukaryota; kingdom Viridiplantae; phylum Streptophyta; class Magnoliopsida; order Gentianales; family Apocynaceae; genus Asclepias; species Asclepias syriaca. The sequence goes on along the minus strand of CM049926.1, from coordinate 19,427,937 downwards.
ATCTTCAACATATATCACAAATATTCATAAAAACATAATCTGGTATTCAAATCAGTATTTGGACAAACACAGTAACAACATATAAAGAGAGGGACAGGGGGGACTGATGCCATAAAGAAATCACCCTTTACGTAGTCACGCCGTTAGAGCGTACTGCTATATATGCCTTACTGCTTGATCCGACTCTGCTCGTCAGAACCTTCGGAGGACGCTTCCTCAGCCTAGTAACTGGGCTTTACTTAACAACCCGGCTTAAGCCCAACCCTGTGGACTGACTCTTCTAATGCCTCGAGCCCTCTTAGGATCTCCTAACAAAATCCCGGGTATTCTATGAATACCAAAAACGAACCTATCTATGTAATCCTAAAATCTGAGAGTATTTCTCAGAAACTAAAACAAAACACTAACAAGAAAGAAAACTGAGATCCGAGTCTCTGAGTGAGTTGTGTACTAGAGAAGTGTACACTGGAAACCACTTAATGACACAGATCGAGTGGAGAGGAATGAATTCAACTGCTAGAGGCCTGGGGTATTTATAGCAGCTTCACGGGGTGATTTTTCATCAAAAATTTGATGTGGGACTGGTTCTGGGGGTTCGGGACGCCCGTCCTGATCTGTTGACCAGGTCGGGACGCCCGTCCCGAGTCTTGGACGCCTGTCCCGGCGGTTTGACTGGGTCGGGACGCCCGTCCCGGGTTCGGGACGCCCGTCCTGACCCTTTGACCAAGTCAACATTTCCAAAAATTGTGTTTTTGCCCCAAAATTTGCTGTTTTTGTCTACTTTTCACCTGACACTTCCAAAATCATAAAAACCGTGAAATTGAGTAAATAACAAACAATTAAGATCAATTTGCCCTCAATTTCACCTGAAATCATACATAAAAACATGCTAAAAAAGTGATACGATTTTCGCGTATCAGTAGGCTCGTTGATATGCATAAATCATATAACTTTTTTAGCTTGTTTTTAGGCACCATTTAGGGTAAAATTAGAGTTAAATCGTTCTTAATGGACTGTTATTAACACAATTTTGCAATTTTTATGATTTTGGAAGTTTTAGGTGTAATATGCAAGAAAATGGCAAATTTTAGGGCAAAAACGTGATTTTCAGAAGTTTGTGGATCAAGAGGAGCGTCCCAAGGTCAGGACGGGCGTCCCGACCCGGTCAAAGCACTGGGATGGGCATCCCAATCCTTGGACGAGCATCCTGACCTGGTCAACAGATTGTGACGGGAGTCTCGAACCCCTGAACAGTATCCCACATCATTTTCTAAAGACAAAATCACTCAACTTCCCTGCTATAAATACCCTAGGCCTTCCTCAATTGAAATCATCCCTCTCTACTTGATCTGAATCATTCAGTGGCTTCCAGTATACATTTTTCTACTGTATACGAGGCATTTAGTGATCTCAGGTGTTTTGTTTCAAGTAGGTTTAGTATACGAGAGTTTCTCGTGTTCTTTGCTTTTTGAGAGTCTGTCTCAGGATCATAGAATATGACTAGATAAGGTTTGTTTTTGGTATTCATAGAATACCTGGGATTTCGTTAGGAGATCCTAAGAGAGCATTAGGTAAGCGAAGAGTTAGTCAACATGGCTTTGCTTAAGCTCGAGACGTAAGGTAAGCAATAGCTACAAGGCTGAGGAAGCGTTCTCCGAAGGTTCTGTCGAGCAGAGTCAGGTCAAGCAGTCCAAGATATACTAGTAGTTGCTCCATCAACGGACCTAATAAAGGGTGAATACTTTATGGTGTTGGTCCCCTTACCCCTCTATATATATTCTGTACTGTGTTTGTCCAAAGAAATATTTGAATACTAAATTATGATATTATGAATATGTGTTGTGCATGTTGAAGATATTTACATTTTTCCAGAAAGGTCACCAACGTAATTATCATTATGACTGCATGTCTATTTGCTCTTTGAAATTAGATGAACGGTTATAGATAATTCTTAACCACGGTCTAATCATAACTTGTCTAGTTTAACAAGCCTTAATTTAGGGCTTTGTGTGAGGACGGAAGCATTAAGCTCTGCCATATTAGATAAAATAACCTATAGATCACCATGTTTGTTAGAGTAGTCTAATGAGGCTGAGTTCGTGTGTTTATGTCGGCGTTAGGGCGAGCGGCATGATCACCTAAGTGACACAGGACTTTCATGGATGCCTTTAACTCGAACTGTGAGTAGGGCCGTCAATGGCGATTGGGCGATTTATCAGATAACTCAGATGTGGTACACAAGTAGAATCTGTACATAATTACAATCTAGACCAAGATATATCTAAAATACTCGAAGACAGGTCAATCAACATATAGAAACAATATAACATACATCATAACACTGTCTATAAAGTACTCTTGCATGCTTAATGAACTTGAATCTTGTGTACAATGGATCACCCTTTCATCAAAGATATTGATAAAAGATTGCATAACTAAGTAACAAAATGAGAGTTAGGGTAAAAGGATAGTTGCTACTAAGCCGTTACCACTTCCCTGGGAGTACGATAATTTCTTAAATTAAAATTATAGGTACTTTCCAACAGACTAGCTACACGATAGGTACTCTGCCTTAGGTTCTGATTGATTAAGTGACAACATATATACTAAATGTGACAAATAGTAAATCTCAGTCCCTAATTATTCATAATCAATATAGGGTAAATAAAACCTATTTTTAGCATATCAATCGGAATCCCATCACTCGTATAGAAGGAAACATGACAAATGGATGATCAGCGGAAGTAACTGTCATCGTTGGAGTGGAACGAGCGCGTTTGGGAGCTATTTCTGCGAAAAAATTAAACTTTTAGAAAATTCAAATTTTGGCGGAAAAATTTTGAAAATTCAAATTTTGGAGGTAAATTCAAATTTGGAGGGAAAATTTTTTATTTGGATAGAAATTTGAATTTTTGGAGGGAAATTTGAAAATTCAAAAATTCAAATTTTTGGAGGGAAAATTTGAAATTTTGAAATTTTAGCGGGAAAATTTTTAGGGTAAATTTTGGAGGGGTATAATGAATTTTTGGTGTGAAAAATATGAGGGGTGCTCCTCTATCTATAGATAAAAAACTCCCTTGGGACGCCCGTCCTGGACTGGCCCTTCCAACTGCCTTGATTTGCGTGATGCACACTCGTTTCTGAAATATCAACTTCAAAACATTTAAATATAGAATTTGTTTCTGAAATATCACTCCTACAAACTTATTCACACAAATATCAACTTCAAAACATCAAATTAATCATTAAAAAATTGTCAACTTCGAACAATTAAATATAGAATTTGTTTCTGAATTTTTTTTTTTTTTAAAAAAACTCTCTTTCAAACATTTGTTTGATTGAAAAATAAATTTGAAAAATATATCATAGATACATAAATTTTTCAATCAAAAACAAAATCCTTTTTGGATAAAATTTTGAAAATCAATAAAAATCTATTTATTCATTGAAGAAAAGAATGGGTAAATTATGAACTCAAATAATATATATAAAAAGACTATTTATTTGCCTATGAAAATAATTCTTCCCTTTTCTTCACCGCTCATTTTTCGATGCTCTCTGTTCTGCTCGCATCCTGCCCATTTCTTCTCGCATCTCACTCACTTCTCTCAGCAAGAGTGCAATTCTATCTTCTTGGAGATGAACCAAAGCTCTGAGCTGATCTACGCCAACATTAGTGTTCAGTATTGCCTGATTTGTATGACAGAATCTACTCGTGATTGTCTGATCCATAGAATAGATCCTATTGGTCAGATTGTCCATTGGCATAAACAAGACTGAGTGAAAATTGTTAGTACTACCCCCGGATAATGGTGTGCGATCGGTAGGCACTGGTGTGAACTCTAGAGATGTGGGAGAAGTAGGGGTGCGATCAACAAAAGTTGGTACACGTTCAGGAGCTCTTGGGGTAGGAGTTTGAACTAGAGATTTTGGTGGTTCATTTCTCAAAGGAAAGGTTTCTTTTTTTTGGATCTTCTTTTGATCTGGGCTCACAAGCGTTTAAGCATCTGGTCACTAAAGCACTAGTATCTTCACTAGAATTCATCTCTATAGCTTGTAGTGGTGTAGCTTCCGGAGGTGCTTCATTCTCAGGGTTAGATGGTCCTAGTTTCTTTTTCTTTCGAATAAGGGACTCTGAATTTTCTAGCTGTTCTACTACTTTGTCAATAGTTGCCCTTGTTCTCTTCATCTATAATTTATGGCAAAGTTTGGATTATATCAATTTATCAAAATAATATTTTCAGAAATTAAAGAAAAAGAAAAAGAAATAGAAAAAGATTTCCGTAGTATAGGTTTTAGAATGATTTTCTAAACTTTGATTAACCTAAATTTCTTAATTTCAGATAATTTCTAAAATTAATTATTTAAAGTAACCCTATAGTTCATGAAATTGATTGATTAATTCAAATAAGAATGATTGTTTACTAGGTTATAGATTACTACTGTTAGGTATCATAATCTTCTAGAATTTTGATCAGGAATCCTAAGATTTTATGAGTGTTCCCCGACAACGGCCCCTAAAATCTTATGCGTTCCAAATGATATAATGATATGCTAAAAGATAGGGTTTATTTACCTATGTTGATTATGAGTGATTAAGGACTTTAACAATAATTGATTGTAACTTAATCAAACAGAACCTAATGCAAAGTACCTATCGCATAGCTAGTTGTTGGAAAGTATCTATGATTTTAAATTTATAATATCGTAATCCCAATGAACTGGTAACGGCTTAGTAGTAACTATAACTTAATCATAACAATCATCTTTTTACTAGAATCAAACAATCGATTATCAATATTTTGAGAGTTGTTTTATCAAAACAACATATGCAAGATCAAGCATTCAAGAGTTATCACATAGACATGTATTCTGATGTATACTCATATTTATACAATTTGGTTGACCTATCTTTGAATATTTTAGATATATCTTGGTCTAGAATGTAATTATGAACTATATCCATTTGTGTACCATATCTGAGTTACCTAGTGTATTCACCCCTTCTGTAGGATGATCCTTCTCACCTTTCGGGTTAAAGTATCCATGAAAGCCTATGTCTCTTAGGAAATCATGCCACCCACCATAGGGCTGACCTAGCTTGCAAACTCAGTCTCATTAGGGTACTCTAACAAACATGGTGATCTATATTATTATTTATTCCTAATTTGGCAGACTTTTAGGGTCTGTTAAACTAGACAGGTTATGATTTTTGATGCATTCCGATTGGTATACTAAAAGATAGGATTTATTTACCTATATTAATTATGAATAATTAAGGACTTAGTCTTACTAACTATCACTTTAGCATTTAATTATTGTCACTTAATCAATCAAAACCTAAGGCAGGTACCTATCTTGTAGCTAGTTCTTGGAAAATATCTACGATTTTAAATTATAAATATTGTACTCCAAGGGAACTGATAACGGCTTAGTAGCAACTATCCCTTAATCCTAACAATAATCTTATTATTCAATTAGTCAATTGATAATCAATATCTTGGAGATTGATTGGTGATCCCAATCACACATAACATGCACTTATCAAGCATGCAAGAGTTATCCTCTAGACATATATTGTGATGTATATTTACCATTTCTACAAGTCGGTTGACCTATCTTCTAACATTTTAGATATATCTTGGTCTGGAATGCAATTATGAACTGTATCTGCCTTTGTACCACATCTGAGTTACCTTATGTATTCATCCTACCTTAATGATGACCTTTCTCACGTTTCGGGTTAAAGTATCCATGAAATCCTGTGTCACTCAGGAAATCATACCACTCACCCTAATGCCGGCATAGCGCCCAAACTCAGCCTCACTAGGCTACTTTAACAAACATGATGATCTGCAGGTTATTTTACCTAATATGGCAGACCTTAATATATTCTACCTTAACTTAAGGGCTTTTAAACTAAATAGGTTATGATGTAGACCATGATTAGGAATTATCTATAACAATTCATTTAGTTTAAAAGAGCAAACTTATTATCAGGCATAATATTAATTTAGCAAGTGTCCTTTTCGGAAAAATGAGTAGAACCTCAACGTGCAAAACATGTATAACATATCAATCATAATTTAGTATTCAAATTGATGTTTAGATGAACACAACACAAAGATATATAGAGAGGATCTAGGAGACTACCACCATAAAGTATTCACCCTCTATCATGTCCACCGGTGTTGCAAATACTTGTATACTTTGGGTTGCTCGACCTGACTCTGATCGGCAGAACCTTTGGAGAACGCTTCCTTAGCCTAGTAGCAATTGCTTTACCTTACATCCTGGGCTTAAGCAATACCCTGTTGACTAGCTATTTGCTCACCTAATGCTCTCTTAGGATCTTCTAACGAAATCCCGAGTATTCTATGAATACCAAAGACGAACACTATCTAATTGAATTATCAGAATCTGAGATAAACACTCAACAAATAGAGAAAACGAGACACTCTTTATTGCTAGATGGCTTGTGTTGAGTGCTGAGGGATAACTCTAACCTTCCACCTCCTAGGGTATTTATAGGGGTGAAAAGGAAAGGATTTCACAAGAGAAAGCGATGTGGGACAAAACTTTTCTGCTTGGGACACCTGTCCCGAAGTCTTGACCGGGTCAGGACGCCAGTCCTGGCTTGGGGACACCTGCCCCCGAGCCCTTGACTCAGTCAGGGTGGGCATTCTGGCTCCAGGACGCCCGCCCCGAGCTCAGAATTTCTGAAAATTGCATTTTTGCCTCGATATTTGCTGTTATCATGCAATTTACTCCTGAAACTTTCAAAATCACAAATTATTTAAAAAGATGTCAATTTCAAACAATTAAGATCGATTTGGTTCCAATTATGCCCTAATTTGTGTCTAAAAATATGCTAAAAATGTGATATGATTTGTGCATATCAATTTTAGACCATGGTTAGGAGTTGTCTATAACCTTGCATTTAGTTTACAAGAGCAAACAGATTATCACTCATAATGTTAATTTAGCTTTATGACCTTTCCGGAAAAATGAGCAGAACCTTAACTTGGAAAACATGCATAATATAGTAATCATAATTCAGTATTCAAATAAATATCTAGATGAACACAACCTAAAGAAATATAGAAAGGATCTAGAGAACCATGTCCATAGAGTAGTCACCACTTTATGAGGTCCATCGGCGTTGCCAATCGTGTATCTTTTACGTTGCTCGATCCTACTCAGGACGGAATAACCTTCGGAGAACGCTTCCTTGGCCTAGTAGCAATTACTTTACTTTACGTCCTGGGCTTAAGCAATACCCTGTAGACTATGTCTACACTAACCTTTTGCTCTCTTAGGATCTCCTAACAATATCCCAGTATTCGATGAATACCAAAAATGAATACTAATCTGATCTAATTCTCATAATTTGAGATAAACACTCAGAGAACAGAGAAAACGAGGCACTCGATATTGCTAGATGACTTGTGTTGAGTGTTGAGGGATGATTTCAATACTTTGGACCTCGGGGTATTTATAGGGGTTGAAAGGAGTGGATTTTCCTTAAAGAACCGATGTGGGTCACCATTCTGGTGCTCGGGTGCCAGTCCCTAGGCTTGGGACAGCCACCCCGAGCCTTGACTCGGTCAGGGTGGGCACTCCAAGCTCCAGGACGGTCACCCCGAGCTCAACTCTTCCAAAATTCACACTTTTGCCCCAATATTTGCTATTTTTATGCAATTTACTCCTGAAACTTCCAAAATCACAAATTACACAATTTAAAGTCAATTTGATTCAATTACAATCAAATAAGTCCCAATATTGCCCTAATTTGTATCTAGAAACATGTGAAAAATGTGATATGATTTGTGCATATCACCTATAAATACCCCAGGGTCCAAAGCATTCAATTTATCCCTCAACACTCAACACAAGTCATCTAGCAGCTTCGAGTGTCTCGTTTTCTCTGTTCTTTGAGCGTTTATCTCAGATTTTGGGAATTCGATTAGATTAGTATTCGTTTTTGGTATTCATAGAATACTGGGATTTCGTTAGGAGATCCTAAGAGAGCAATATGTTAGCGTAGACTTAGTTCACAAGGCATTGCTCAATCCGAGGATCTAAGGTAAAGCAATTGCTACTAGGCCAAGGAAGCGTTCTCCGAAAGTTCTGCCGTCCAGAGTAGGATCAAGCAGCGCAAAGAATACACGGCTGGCAACGCCAGCAGACCTCATAAAGTGGTGACTACTCTATGGACATGGTCCTCTAGATCTATATTGCTTTTGAGTTGTGTTCATCTGAATATCTATTTGAATATTGAATTTATTTTCTATATTATACATGTTTTGCAAGTTGAGGTTCTGCTCATTTTTTCGAAAAGGTCATAAAGCTAAATTAACATTATGCTTGATAATCTGTTTGCTCTTTTAAGCTAAATCTAAGGTTATAAACAACTCCTAACAACGGTCTAAATCATAACATGTTTAGTTTAACAAACTCTAAAGGTCTGCCAAATTAGGAAGAAATAACAATACATATCACCATGTTTGTTAGAGTACCCTAATAAAGCTTAGTTTGCATGTTAGGCCAACCCTAGGGTGGGTGGCATGTTACCGAAGTGACATAGGTCTTCATGGATACTTTAACCCGAATGGTGAGAAGGGTCATCCTCCAATAAGGATGAATACACCAAGTAACTCAAATATGGTACACAAATTGATACAGTTCATAATTGAATTCCAGACCAAGATATATCTAAAATATTTGAAGATAGGTCAACCAAATTGTATAAACATGAGTATACATCAAAATGCATATCTATTTGATTACTCTTGAATTCTTGATACTTACATGTGCTGTTGTGATAAAAACCACTTTCAAAATATTGATAATCTATTGTTTGATTCTGTTAATAAGTTGATTGTTAGGATTAAGTTGTAGTTACTACTAAGCTGTTGCCAGTTCCTTGGGATTACGATATTTTATAAATGTAAAATCGTAGATACTTTCTAATAACTAGCTACATGATAGGTACTCTGTCTTAGGTTCTGTTTGATTACGTGACAAATATCTAAATGCTAAATTCTATGTCCTTAATTACTCATAATCAACATAGGTAAATAAACCCTATCTTTTAGCATATCAATCGGAATGCATCACCGACCTAGCCCATATGCATCGTAGCATCGCACTTCTCTTGTCCGAGTCCTTCTCGCCTGCATCCCTCTCTCCCAAGTAGTCGTCCATTCCAGCTTCAGCTCTTCGGCCCATATTTCTCTCTTCGTCAGTTATGCCCATGTTGGCCCACCCTCTTTTATATATGGTTAAATAGTAAAAAAATGGATATTCACGTTCGTGGTCAAGTTCGTGTTCTTTCTGTTCCTTCTCGTTTTAAAATCACTGATATTTTCAAAAAGGGTCTTCTGCTGTAGCTCTTTTCTAATTTCTGAGATAGTCTCCACGTTCGTGATACTCCCACCTCGACTATGGAAAAACTCTTTTCTGATTTTTGAGATACTCTCCACGATTTATGATCCTCCCGCTTCGACTACGGGGGCATATTCGATAATTAATTTATGATTATCTTTTTCAATATAAAAAAGATATTGTATTATCATTTTATGATTTATTTATATTTGATTTAATTAGATTAAGAGAATATTTTAGATATTTTCTTTCCTCTTTGTAAAGTCTATTTATTCATCTTATTCATTAGAAATCCTCAGGGATCATATTCTTTCAGATTTCATAATAGGGTAAACTATCTTAGTTGCACTTATTATATTTTAGAATCCAACTTTTGAACATCAAAATTATTATTTTTGCACTTATAGTGTCATTGAGGTTTCAAAACGTCATGCACTTCTGTTAAGTCAGACCATTAGGTCCTTAATTTTGCGGTAAGTCAAATCCTTAAGTCTTTAATTTTGCCGTAAATCAATCTTTTTCACGATTTGACATTGTTCTAGTTAAGGGTATTTTTGTCCAAATTGCCTAAAATAAAATGCATTTCTTTCTTAATTGTTTTTTCCTTAATTTTTCTCTTTCCTTCTTCTTCCTTTTTTCTCTCTTCCTTGTTTGTCTCTTCGGCAATTTTATTTTTTTTCTCTCTCTTTTTTCTTCCTCCTTTCTCTATCTTTTTCTTCCTCATTTCTCTCTCTTCCTTCTTTCTCTCTCCTATTTCTTCCTCTTTTCTCTCTCCTTCATCAACTACATGTAATTTAAATTTTTCTCTCTTTTTTCTTCCTCTTTTATCTCTCTTCCTTCTTTCTCTCTCCTTTTACTTCCTCTTTTTTCTCTCCTTCATTGACGATAAACACCATCTCTTTGGTTCCTTTCAGCTTGAAGTTTCCATCTCTAAAATTTGAAGCAGCAGATGACGAGACTGATAATATTCAGACGATGGCGACAACAAAGGAGAATTAGGAGGACTCGGAATAAGAAATAGTGAAATGGTGACATGGAAAACAATTTCAATGGAAATTGAATTGGACGAAATTGAAATTGATTTAGAAAATTGAAGCATTCCACTTCACAAGGTGCTAATGTTCATCGTGTTCACTCTCGAGAGTAAAACAAATGAAATTAAAGGATGTCATTTGATAAATAAAAGAAAGGAAGAAGGAGAGGAAAAATACATTTTATTTTGAGCAGATTGGACAAAAATGCCCCTAACTGGAGTAGTGTCAAACCGTGAAAAATGTTGACTAACGGAAAAATTGAATATCTAAAGGTTTGACTTAACAGAGGTGCATGTAATGGGACGTCTTAAAACCTCAATGACACTATAAGTGCCAAAAACAAATTTAATTGAAAAAGTTAGATTCTAATATTGTAGAAGGGCAACTAAGATAATTTATCCTAATTGAATTATATTACATTAGAGAAATAAGAGTATATAGAAAACAATATAAAAAATACTAACTAAACAAAAAGATAATTCTAACCTTATAAGAATTAATAAATAACAACTAATATATAATCTAACACTCTAGTCATAATATTGTAATGTTGAATTTAGTGCTTCGATGTTGGGATCTTCTCATACTTCGTGTAACCTCACAAACATTCTAGTGTTCATTTCCCAGATTTATTACTATCGGTTTTTTCTTTTTTTTTTTGTCCTCTTAGTAGGTAGTTATTTGGGTTATCAATTCAACTTTTCAATTTATAGGTTTTTTTTTTATTCCTCATCTGAAAAATGTTTAGCAGTACTTGGATGTTCTAGACTAATGATGTTCTTTCTCAACTTATCAAGCTTTATCATATCATTTAAGGAAAAAAGAGTACTTCTCTTGCCAGTTTGTTATGTCCAAATAACTTACAAGTTCACTTCCTTATAACTATTAGATCCTAAAACTAAGAGATAAAACGAGTCTCTATAGATATCGTACTGGTTTAAGTTGACATCCTCAAAACTTTTATCCTTATCTTAATTGATTTCTCATGCCGTACATGCAAAAATAGTGAAATATAGTTGAAATCCAAGAAATAATGCCAGATATCATCAACTCAGACATCTGAAAGCAAGTTTTTAGTTACCATCATTTCAGGTCCCCCATGATTTCTTCAATCAATTCCTTCACTGGTTTATCAACACTATTTGGAACAAGAGTAGCAAAACTTGGATTTTAAGTCTTGCACGAAATGAAAACTGGAACTTTAATTCAAACAATATGAAAATCGAACATCTTCTATATGTATATCAAGGAAGTCCGGTTGAATAGTCTTTACCACTTTCAACAGGGAAGTGACACTTGAATTATGTATCTTTCTGATAGTCTGAACCGGTGGCTCCAAATAGTGTCTATCAGATCAAACATATTTAATGTGTAGTACCACGGATACCTTTCCCTGTCAGACGTCGTGTTCTCTACATGGTACTTTATAGTCAATGACTAGCCTCGAATGAAGTCTGCCTAGGGCCTAGTCTGCTCCTTGTGACATATGTAAATTTTTTGACACTTCAATCCCTCTCAATAATTATAATACCTTTCTAGGTTTAATTGTTTATTTATCCACTGTATGAAAATTATTTATGTGACCTAATTACTTTACTTTTTGTATTGAGACATTTATTATGGTATTATTTTTATATTAAAAAGACAAAAACCTTGTTGGGATCCATTGGAGCTTAAATTCCTTCATATATTTTCTAATGGTTCGACCAATTCATTAATATTATTATCTACTAAAATAATAATAATAAATCCAATAATTTTACAAACTTGATGAAAAATTTTAAAAAAAGATCTCCACAATTTTATTTATTTATTTATTTCTTTTGTAATTTAAAGATGTATAATAGTATATAAAAATTATTATAATTAATTTGAAATAATATTTTATTACAAAAAAAATGATGCTAAGTAGTTGATCTTGTGTGGCATAGTTTTATAGTTGTAGCGCAAGTTTGCAAGTCTAAATTGCTACACTTGGTATTAAAACAAATAATTAGTCTGTCTATATGAGCTAATGTTCCATCACATGGGAGGGAGCCACTAAATCATGGACGTCCATTATTTGATTTAAGATATTGATGAATTCTATTAAGTACGCCCTAGCAAGGATGCTAGGATAAAGAGAGTTTATTTTATATTCCATTTCACCTCAAGATTATCATACGTATGTAATGATCCATAAAAATAAATATAGGTATTCATAATTAATTTATCATTTAAAAAATAATAATAATAAGAATTGTATCAAATAATTGATCATTAGTGTTGTTATGCTTATAGTTGAGGCACAAGTTTCTGAGCCCAAATTGTGATAGTAATATAACATTACGTCTTACATCACAAATATATAAGAATATGATATGATATATAAGAATGGAATTTAGGTATTTATTTTCAACTCATGATATCTTTTTGGTATAACAAAAACAAAATTAAATAGTTAATTGTTGGTGTCCGAATCCTATAGTTCCAACACGGAATCACATAATTAGATCGTATCAGTTAGTATTAGAATGAATAACAAACCTAAATTATGAGGATTAATTGTTACACCACATAAAATATTCATTTAATACAACAGGAATTGTACAAATATTACAAACTCACAAACCGAGATTGACAGGTGAATGGATCTTACAAATAATATTGTCTTAAACCTGACCACAAAAATTTAAATGGTATAGAGTTTAATTGTATCAAACTCTATCAGAATCTTAAAAATCAATTCTACTGATGGCCACACAAAGTTCATGAGGTCAAATTCCATATAAGCTAGGTCTCTTGATTTATGAACAGGAACTTTTTGGGTTTTTTTCTTTCTTTTTTTTCCTTTTCCCTTCCCCCACGCTTTATAAGGCACATGATAGGCCTAACATTTCGTTTCCTTTCAATTTCACATCTTATAAATTGTTTTGAGATATTGATTATACACATATATATTAAATAATAATAATAATATGATCAAACAAACAAACAAATTTCTTTGATGGTCAATTCGCTAAGTTGTTTTGTGGAATAAAAAAATGAAATCAAGTTTAAAAAGTAACAGTTTCTCAATTTCAATTCTACTTCTTTCTAAGAAGATTGGAGGTTGATTATAAAACATTAGCACTAAATCACAATATTGCAGATATCAATTCTACACTTTAAAATATTTACCTTTTTTCTCCTCAAAATACTCTTTCAAAACAATATAAGAATATTTCAAAAATAATCGAATTTCATGAAATATGATCAAATATTACAAGAACATAGAAGATGGTTCCAAACAACTATAATGGTATAGTGTATATATATATATATTTAAATTTTAATCTTTGATTAAATTTTTTTATTATGATTAGGACGTAAAGTTATAGGGAAACTCGTTTTACCCTAATCCTAAGGAGAGTCTTGTTATGCTTTTCAAAAGAACCTTTCTGTTAAGGGAGACCCTAACGTGTCTTTTTCCCTTTTTTTTCTTCTTAAATCAATTTATTATTTTAGTGAATTAAATATTTATTGAAAACTAATAATTTTTATATATTAATATAATATTGTACTATATATGAAATATTATATTAATATAATATATATAAAAAAGTATTAGCTTTAAATTAATATTTGATTTATTAAAATAAAAAAAATTAAAGTTTGTTTCATAAATAAATATTAAATATAAAGAAGTAGTCCCATTACAATCAAACTGTTCTCTTCAAGAAACTCGTTTTCAAGTTTAAAAAGGATTCCTTTAAGAGGGTTATTTAGCATATTCTTTCCTAGAGTTTTTATTTTTAAAAAAAATAATAATAATAATAATTTTTTTAAGAAAAAAATAATGAAAAACGAAAATTTACTTCGATTACGATTATTTCTCAATTTATAATTTTCTTATTAGAAATTTTGTTATTTGTGTTGTCATTATAATATTAATTTTTTTTACACCATCTAATATTCAAGGTCATCATTGTGAGACCATTTATTTTGAGGGTACAGCGACGGAGAAGTGTGCGTGTAACATGCGATCTAGTGTTTGATTGTGTGCCAACCCTTTATAAAGGACTGAAGTTGTGTGTGAGCCAAGATGTGTGTTGCGATTAGTGGGTTAAGATTGTGGCATGGGTCATAACACAAGTCCAAGTGAGATGAAACCCTAATTTGAATAATCGAGATCCTAAGCCAAACTAGAGTCCTAGATGGTTTGAAAGACCATGGATAGAGCGATCAATGGGCTAAGATTGTGGCATGGGCCATGACACAAGTCCGAGTGAGATGGAACCCTAATTTGAATAATCGAGATCCTAAACCAAACTAGAGTCCTAGACGGTTTGAAAGACTATGGATAGATGTGGCCTATGTGGAACAACCTTAAACTCTGTCAATCCCTATATGACTATAAATAAGAATAGTTGTGAGCAACATTAGTAAAGAGTGTATGACAAAGAGCGAAATAGAGGGATAGTATGGTATATGGATAGAATAGGTGAGTTCTATCAATAAGCCTTGTGTTGGCCGAGCAATCTTTGTTCATAGGTACTGAACTGTTGTAATTTCTTACTATTTAATAATATAAAAAAGTTGGACGACTTGGCCCGTAATTATTTGTGTTGTCTCATAATTGTGCAAACTTACCCGCTTGGTGTATGTGCCATGTGTACGTGCTGTGCGCAACACAAGTTGAACGTGCTGTGCGCAACACAAGTTGAATGTCGTGATCTAGTGGTCATGTCAGGAGAGGCACTTCGTGACAAACACAATGCTCGTAGTGTACAATTATTAGTTGAAGGAAAGTCTATTCTTCTCTTACCCGACACTTACAACAAATATTATATCATTATGCTGAGTGAATGACTTGTATAAATCTTTACTAAACCCAAATACATGCATAATCAAATTAAAAGTTAAAACAATTTATCACAAATCAATAACATATCTAAGAAGACACTATTGGGGGTTTGTGTCTCCTTAGAACGATATCTTTGGCATTTCAAATCAAAGGTCTATACCACTCCTTGCAATAGAGAATGAAAAAATTATAAATTGAAACAACACACAAAATTCTGAATTTTAAGGTAAACCTACTTATAATCTTTACAATTCATTAATTTCAACTTTTCTTTTTTAAACTTAGAAATATGAAAGTAAACATTTAAGGACCATCCATTTCCTTATTATAAAGAATAGTTCTCTGTATTTGTGATGGACGTGCAATTGGAAAACATTCCAAGTTTACCTAATACGAAAACATCTTGTTGAACACAAAGCTTGCTGTCAAGCCTATAGAAAGGATTATAAATAAAAATAAAAAATAAAAAAAGTTGTATATTCTGTATATGATCAACTATGTGTTGAGTTATGTTGTACTTTATATCTGATGTATGGAAATTCAGTATATTGATGTTTCATCAAGATTAGTAGAGAATATATATATATATATATATATGTTTGATCACATAAACAGAGTGAGCAGACTATGGCATAAACTACCAGAATTGGTTTTATTTCTTGGAGTGTCTCTGGCAGAAAGACTTCAACCTCCCTAATCCTTCTTCGAGACTCGTTGGATCCGTAGCAAATGTAATTCTTAGCCAGTTTTTCAAACCAACTGCTAATCCTGAAAGAATAATTCTGCTTCAGTTTCTAAAAATGAACACAGAAATGCTCCACTTTTGTCAACATATATATGCTAAGTGCAACAACTCAGTTCTGGTCAGTGTCATTTTATCAGACCATTTTGATTTTTCTCAAATGAGTTTTCTGACCATTACTAAACAAAGAAGTTCATGCATATAAAGGACTAGTTAAGCTTCAAAGGAACGTGCAGAAAAAACATACTCATCTAACTTTTCTTGAAAAAAGCTTTGTAATCAATCAGACATTTATGTTAATATCTAGTTTGTTAATTGTCAGTTACCTGGCATCAGTATAAGTGACTCTTCTTTAGCAAGCTTAAAACAGAAATCGATATCATCACTGATATCTTCCAGCAGAGACAAATTAACCTTTACCTACATCACAGAAATTCCTCAAATCATTTCTGCATAAGTAGTAGATTTTTGTTAATTAAATAAATAATAAATACTCACCATCATAGCCATTGATCCTTCTGGCTTGAAAGGACAACTAACACAAGGGATTTCCTTTATCGTTTCATAACAAATATCAGAAGTTTGCTTCAGCATTGTAAGGGTCTTACTGAAGAAAGCCTCTTTGGTTTGCTGAATAATCTGAGGTACTGCAGCCTGATAATAAACAAATAGATTAATGTCACAAGGAAAGAGAAGCAAATCATGTTGTGTAAGCTAATCTTTAGGCATTTTGTCAAAATGTCATTTCAGTGTCTAGAAGGTAGAGGGACACGTCTGGTTGTGAGTTCAGAGAGGAACTAATCATTATCGAGGAAAAGGAAAAACCTCAAGTCTGGAATGTCCATGTAGTAGTACAGTAGAACAGTGCATGGTGGAGATGGCACTTCCAACTTAAAGCAGAGATGGTTATTGGTACTGAAGCTATAACTGCTGAGTCAAAAATATTGCTATCAGCCTAGTAATTATCCAGGATTTAATTGATTCCATTGTCTGTTTGCCCCATGTTTGTCAAATGTATTTTACTCATGGAAAACTGTTTTCAGATATATTATAAAGGAACAAAAAGATAGTATGGAAACATTCAATAATCAATTTTTTTTTTTCTCAAAAATCACTATAAGTTTGTGTAAGAAATAAGTATACATGTCATTTACTGTTTTACATGCAAGCTTTATTTGCACCTCAAAACTGTAGCGCTGCGAGAAAGTCTAAAAACAATGACTAAAAGGAGTTGCCAAAGGGTAAGGAAACTAGGACTACTGTTAGTTAGCCCTAGCTGCCATTTTCCTGGAAATTTTCACAGGAAAAAAGTAAAAGATGTGCACACAGAGGATAAATAAACAAATATCTAAATAAATAAGGACAGATAATTAAGAAAATTTTCAAGAATTTTATTGCCTTTCTAAGGTGCATTTGACAAATGTATTCCGACTTGACAACTTATGTTTATACATACAAATGTAAGTATCATTGCAGCAGCAACTTTCAGTTCATGTCACCTCCTTTCTGGCAAAGAAAAGTTAAGACATGCAATGTGGAGTTGACAAAAACAACAATATGCATATGCATGTCATTTAGTAAGACTACTAAATAATTAAAAACAAGGGCTAACCTGGATGAATGTAGCAGGGTCTCCACAAATGTCGCAATACTTCTTGATCCGCTCAATAAACTGAAAGAAAAAGGGAAAGCAAAGTTTATAAGTAAATTTTAAGGATCATGATTATCCTTTCGTTGTGTATATGTTACTTTCCTTTCTGAACCATGAATCTATATTGAGCTCAGGTCTGAATGGTATGAATGTCCACAAAAAAGGAAAACTAATGTATTGATGAAACTTGTTTTTTGAAAAAGAAAAAAAAAAAAAAATTGGAAGATGGAAGCAAACAACTCAATTTAGAAAAATTCTAACATATGCAAATGAAGTCATTTCTCAGGAACTGAATTGAGCAGAGTACTAAAAGAGCATAAATATGAAATGTTATTCTCTTATAAAGAAGGAAATGCACCTTGGGGTTTTTGAATATGCCTGTAGGATCATTGATAACAAACCAACCAAGTCGCCAACCAGGGACTAACCATCTCTTTGACAAAGATCCAAGAGTAAAAACCGGGGCAATTGAACCAAAAACTCCCATCGGTACAAAAGGGTTAGCCCCAAAAGAGAGGTGACCATAAACTTCATCAGCAATTATGACAATATTAAGCTTCTGTGCAACTTCTGCAATCTAGCCACAGCATTACCATTATCGAACATGTGAAGATAAATCAGGGCATTTACCAATTAGTAACTAGACTAGGATATCTATTGCTAACCTTCTTTAAATGCTGGTAGCTATAGACGTTGCCACATGGATTACCTGGGTTTATGATAACAATTGCAACGGTATTATGGTTGGCAAGAGCTTCAACAGCATCAAGATTTACCTCCCAGCTTTTCTCCGGAAGCAGGTCAAAGTAACGTGCTTCAAGATTTCTAAAATTAGCACAAAGTCCATAGATTGGAAAACCTGGTCTTGGTAACAATATATTAGAACCAGGGCGAGCTAAAATGGACAATGCCAATTCAATAGCTTGAGTGCAGCCAGCTGTTAAATAAACATCATCAGGCAATAACTCGTGCGGAAGATCCCTTGACAAATATCCTGCAATTGCTCTGCTTAGGAAAATTAGCACAGAACTAATATTAGTTATACAACATTGAAACTACAGGTTTTGCAAAAGGGTACAACAACAAATTTACAGGTTGAGAAAAACTAGTTATTGACTGATTTAAAACATTCTTGATTATTATTTTATCATCAAATTACATGTCAATCATTTTATTATGCCTACAAATTTTATTTACTGAAAAGGAAAGTTATTCTAAAGGCCAAAACCATCTGCACGTATTAGATAAATTTTGCTGGCTACAAAAGGCTAAATTCAAGAACTACAATAACAATATGTAGAAAATAAATTTTAAATTAATATAATAATAATATAAAAAAACACACACACACACAAACTCTTAGAGCACATTGTGACAATTTTCCTTCAGTCTACATTCAAGCAACTAATGATTAATAACAAAAATGGAGAAAGAAACTCGGCATGCATGAAAAAACACATGTACCAACTCCACCAGAAACAAGAAAAATTTCCTTTGGTGGAAGAAAATTCCAATTCAATTTCCATTTTGGACAGGCAAAAAAGAAAAATCCCAATTTTATGTGTATATATATATATATATATCTTACTAATCAACAAAATTAAGATCAGAAACCAACTCAAAAATCCATTAGACATAACAGAGACAAGATATAAGTTGTTCAAACACAATAAATTTTGAGTCATAAACAGAGAAGGAGAAAGAAGAGCAAAAAAAATTTACATTCTAGCTTGGGGAAGACCAACAGTTGGGGGATAACCATTGAATTTGTTAGAAAAGAGGGAATCAACAACGGCTTGTTGAGCAACAGCTGGTGCACTGAAACAAGAAAAAGCAGTAGGGTCTCCAAGACCCAAACAAATCACCCTTTTACCGTTATCAGAATCAATGTTAGCCATCAACAAATTCAAGATGCCTTTAATGGTTATATTCGTGGGGGTTTCAAATTCTTCTCGCCCGCCATTATTAATTACAACTTGATTTTGAAATTGATTCATCATCACTTTCTCCATTTTACTATCTTCTTCTTCTTCTTCTTCTTCTTCTTCTTCTTCTTCTTCTTCTTCTTCTTTCTCCTTTTCACTTCAATTTATAGGAGGGAGACGCAGCCGAAGAGAAGCAGGAACTGACGACTGGGACAACCAAATATATATATATATATATATATATAATATATATGATATATATTTAAGTCAGAGAAACGTGACAGATAGGACGAGAAGCAATTCTGATTTTGAAGACTGAAACAACACACGTCTCTACCGGAGTTTGTTTTTGTACTATTCCGTCATTCCTCATTTATTTCCAATGGTTTGTTTTTGTGGTAAAGGAAAATGCAATGCATGTTTTTGCTAAATTATTATTATTATTATTCTAGATAATAATATTTTATCTATATTATTTTAAATATATATCTTAAATATTTATTTTTGAGAAAATATATTTTTAATTATATATATATATTTTAATATATATTTATTTATCTATTAAAATAATATTCAAAATTCAAAATTTTAAGAATAACACATCACAATTTAATAGTTATTGATTTGATTTTCTTTTCTCACTAAATTGAGGGCAAATTTTGTTTAAAAAAGGACTGAAGTTGCGGAATAAGATCATGTAAATTATTAGATTTTTATAAAAATATTTTCGTATTTTAATAGATATTCTTTGAATTTTATAGAAAATACATGAATTATATTTTACAATTATTATTATTTTGTATTTTTTTGAAGGGGGGTAATATTTCCGAGAAATCAAAGAGCATTTATTATGTTTTTTATATTAGGTAGACTTTAATATTTTACAATTTATATATGACAAATTCAGAAATTTTATCCCTTAAATTATATAATTTTTCTAAAAAACATTTGGGAAATTTTGTCTCTTATTTTTATAATTTTAATAAATTTTATCTTTTTTATTAATTTATTAACGGTCAACTATTAATTAATATTTTTTAAAAAATTAATAATTATATTAAAAAAAATAAAAAAATAAAAATACTAATCCAATTTACCTTTTAAATAAATAACTTAAAATTTATCTCAATTTCATGAACTTTCCTTTTTTTCTTCTTTCTTACCTTCTTCTTTTTATTTTTATTTTTTTCTTGTTAGATAGTCATATTCTTATAATTTTTAAATTTTTCTCACCTTTCTTTTCTTCCTTCATCTATTTATTTCTGATTCGACAGCAAGAAAAATACATTCTCTTTAATAGAGAAAGTCATTATTGTTATAATCTTTTTTGGTTTTTTTTTTCTTCTTTTAAACCAATTATAATATTTATTTATTTATATTTACTTCGATTAAAAATTATTTTTTAAATATAAATATATCTGTTCAAATACGAGATAAAAATATTTCAAGTATTAGCGTGATTGCTATATGACAATTTTATTTATTTGACAAAATATTTAACAAAATTAGACAAAAAATATTTCTCACAAAAGATTCAGTGTTGTAATAAAAAAATTACATGTTCAATTAATATTTTTATTTCCATTAAATTTATTTATAATTTTTTTGGAAAAAATGGAAACTATAAAATCATTAAAAAAAATTGTGATCGAAAATTAATTTTTTTTTCTTTTTATAATCAAGTAGCTTTTATTAATCATGTACTATTTGATTAAGTGGTACACATAAATGTATAACCAGCCAATTATCTGTAATTGGACAGAGAAAGTTTTTTGAAAAACAAAATATAAAATATAAATTAAATAATATATATATATATATATGGTAGTTAAGTGTTAGTTTTCAAACTTAATTAACTGATAAATTTTTTAAATTTTTTATTAATATGTTAAAATTAGTTTTGGACAGAGATGGTTTTTTGAAATAGATTTTGTCTTTACCAGTCAGCAATTACTTGGCTGTTGGATAAACACGGAAAGGTAGGTCTACTCTTTGTTGCATTCAATCATTCCATAAACACGGAAAGTGTAATTTGTTTCATCTAATTTATTTATTTATATTTTTTTTACAAATTGCTATATTTCATCTTTTAAATTATATAATTTTTTTAATTTTATTTCTTTTAAAAAAGTTTTAGATAATTTCATTCCTTATCTTTATAATTTTAGCAAATTTTATCTTTTTGTTAATCTATTGATGATCTCAACCTTTTTTTTAAAAAAAAATAATTAGTAATTATATTAAAATGGTAAAAATATCAAATACCAATCCACTTGCATATTTCTCCCTCCAAAAAAATGAGGGTGCTCTGAAATTTAGGGTTTGGTAAGGTAATGATCTTTCTTGATTTTGACTTCTTTAGCTGTAACTTCTTCTGGACTTTCTTCCTTTGGTGGTTTTTCTAATCGAATCTTTGTTTAACCGTTTTCATTCTTGGATCATGGGTTTTTTTTCTTTCTTGATTATCTTTAAACATAATTTGTAAGGATTTGTGGCATATAAAGGTTAATAGATGAGAATATTCTTTAGAAACTAGGTAAGGTGGCTATTGGTGCAAATGATTCTCTATCGGCGGTGGCTGTGGTACAGCCCTGTCGGTCGCCATAAGTCTCCTTGCTTGGAATTGTCATAGAATGGGTTCTCCTCGTGCAATTCGAGAATTAAAGAACCTAATACGATCGGAGGGGTTTTTTTTTTTTTCTTTCTTGATTATCTTTAAACATAATTTGTAAGGATTTGTGGCATATAAAGGTTAATGGATGAGAATATTCTTTAGAAACTAGGTAAGGTGGCTATTGGTTCAAATGTAGGAGTAGGATTCGATTGTTGTAGTGGTTGAACATACTCTGGAGAGGGGAGGAATTCTATCGTGACTTCTAAATCATTGGGAGATTCTCCGGATGCAATCTTAGCCAATTTGTTTGCCATCCGATTCTGACTTCGATCTACCTTACTTAGTGCAAAGTAGTTAAATTGAGCGGCTAGCAGGTTGACCTTCTCCGCATACCTTTTCAAACTTATCTGAGTTCACTGCGTACTCATTGTTCACTTGTCCCACGACAACTTAGGAGTCGCTGAAGACTCTTAGGGCATTTACGCCTGTATCTAGTGCCCACTACATTCCAATGATGAGGGCTTCGTACTCGACCTGATTGTTGGACAAGAGGTAGTCGAGTTTCACACTTCGTATTTCTTCATGTTGGCCTGAGGGAGACTTCGCCGTGATGCCCTCTCCAACACCCTTCGCGTTGACTGCACCGTCTACCATCATTGTCCAAGCTTCTTCTTTTGTGTCGACATGGGTCACTTTCTCAGCAGGCATGACTTTTGAGAAGCTGAGCTCGGCCAAAAAATATGACAGAGCTTGGGCTTTAATTGCCGTTCTCGAAGTGAACTTGAGATCTAATCCACATAGCTCGATAGACCATCTAAGCATTCGTCCAGATTGATCTAACTTGTGAAAGATCTGCTTGAATGGGTGATTGGTGTATACAATGATGGAGTGTGATTCGAAGTATGCCCAGAGTTTGCGTGTGCTTATGACCAATACATATGCCAACTTTTCGATGTACGAATATCGTACCTCGACCTCCCTTAAAATTCGGCTGACGAAGTAGACGAGTAACTGCTTGTCCTCTGATTCTCTTATTAGGACTGATGCTATTTCCCGTTGTCAGACTAATAGGTACAAGTACAGTACTTCGCCAGATATAGGTGCGGCCAGTAAGGGTAACCTTGCCAGGTAATCTTTTAAGTCTGCCCACGCCTTTGTGCACTCTTTGCTCCACTGGAAAGATTTTCTCGATAATTTTAAGGATTTGAAGAATGGCATACACCTCTCCGCAAATTTTGACACAAACCTTCCCAAGGCAGCTATACACCCATTTAATCTCTGGATATCCTTGACGCAGCGGGGTTTGGTTAGTGCCAACACTACTTCAATTTTACAGGGGTTTACTTCAATACCTCGCTTTGACATCATGAACCCTAAAAACCTTCCAGACTTTACGCCGAACGTGCACTTCGCGGGGTTGAGCATGAAACCGTACTTCGACAGAGTAGCGAATGTCTCTCTTAGATCCTCCATGTGAGAGTATCCTCGTTTAGTTTTGATGACCATGTCATCCACATAAATCTCTATGTTTCTCCCTATCTGCTGCTGTAGAATCTTGTTCATCATTCTCTAGTAGGTTTCCCCCACTTTCTTCAGTCCGAATGGCATCACATTATAATAGTAGATGACCCTTGTCGCTCGGAAAGTTGTATGAATTTGATCTTCCGGCCTCATTTTAATCTGGTGATACCCGAAAAATGTATCCATGAAGCTGAGGAATTCATATCTCGACGTGTAATCTACTAGGGCGTCGATGCGGAGAGGTGGATAACCATCTTTGGGATAGACTTTATTCAGATCGGTGTAGTCCACGCACATCCTCCATTCCCCATTTGACTTCTTCACCATTACCACAATGGGCAACCAAGAAGGATAGTCTATTTCTCGTATGAATCCAAACTTCAGTAATTTTTGCGCTTCGACCTGCATTCCTTTGATTTTATCCTCTTCAAATTGTCAGGGTTTTTGTTTGATGGGCTTATAGGTGGGATTGATGTTGAGTCTGTGCTCCGCTATACTTGGTGATATTCCTGGCATGTCTTAGGTGCGCCAAGCAAAGTTATGAAGGTGAGCGGAGAGAAAGCGGGTTATTTCTTCCTTCATAAGTGATAGCATCTCGCTCCCTATTTGTATTTTTTGATCAGGATAATCCTAGTAGATTGTTACATCGTTGAATTCCCTTGACTCTGGTCCGGCATGAATGGGAGGTCATGGGTTCGCTGGGGTCATCTCACACTCCGTATCTCTAATTTTCAGGACCGATCCGACTGTCATGGAGGGTTGTCCAACGTCCTACTGCTTTCAGGACATCATTATGTGTGCCAAAAGGCACTTAGGGCTGCTCTTGACGTATTTGACTCCCTTCCTTGTTGCGAACCAGATTTGTTGATGCGAAGTGGAAATAACCAATTCAAAAGCCAAGTGGGCCGGAGTGCCTAAAATGGCATTGTAGGGAGAGTCGACATCTACTACATAGAATTTGATCTCCTCCTCATGGGTACAAATATCAAGGCCCAAGGTTACCTTGATTTTAACTATGCCTTTAACTCCGATCTTGTGAGCAGTAAAACCTTCTAGAACCATGTTGCTAGGTTTCAAGTGGCTATCGTTCATTCCTATCTCTTTGAAGTATTTGAAGTAGAGAATATTTTTTGTAGCTCCGGTGTCTACAAGGACTCTCTTTACCCGACATTTATCGATCCCTTGCATGGTCATGCCTACCTCTAGGATAATGGGAGTGATACACGCCTCCTCGTTCAGCTCAAGATCTTTGTCGAAGAAGGTTATTGGTTCGTGTGGGTATGAGTCAAAGTGTGATCCCAGGGTAGGTTTGTTGAGGTTGTAAATTTTTCGCTTTATTTGTTTGATAGATGAGAATTGTGGAGTTAAGACTTCGATTATTCTTTCGGACTTATCTTTGGACTTTCTCTCCGATATGTAGTCTTTCAAATGTCCTTCTCGAATTAGCTTTCCTATTGCCTGCTTCAACTGTATGCAGTTCTCAGTGGTATGACCGTGATCCTGGTGGAAACCGCAAAACTTCGACTTGTCCTTGGCGGATATGTTCTGAGGTCGCATAGGTGGGTATTTTTCTTTGATGACGGTGACGAGGTTCTCTTTGGGTATGTTCAGCGAAGTGAATGCCTCTGTTCTCCTCGTCCTATTTTTTCCTCTTCGATCTTAGGGATAGGTCTCTGTAGATTTCTCCTTCCTTTTGTATTGCGAGTCTTGAGCACTTCCCTCTGCTAGAGCGACTTCGCCACGTTGAAAATTTTGCCATTAGTCTCCGACTTCCAAAGTTGAAACTCAGTGTACAGCATCCTTGATCGGAATCTGCTTTCGAAATAAGTGCCATATCTTGACTAATTTCTTCAATCTCATCATACGTCTTTTTGAAACATTTGAGATAAGCAAGGAGGGTTTCAATATCGTCATACGTCTTTTTGAAACATTTGAGATCTCCTCTTTTTTGGGTATCTTTCTGGTGGTACTGAATTTATCCAAGAATGACTTCTCCAAATCTTGCCAGGAATCGATAGCTCCTGGCCTTATCCAAGTAAACCACGTCAAGGCTTTGTCGGACAAAGTGCTAGGAAAAGCTTTGCACATGATCGCCTCATCGTTGGTTACCAATCCCATAGCGAACTTGAACCGACTGACGTGCTCCCGAGGCCTGCTCAACCCGAAGTATAGGATGAACTGAGGTATCTTCATGGTAGGATCTGGAATTGCAGAGTGAATCCACTTTGTGAAAGGACTTGTGTCTGATGAACAACTTCTTTTAGTATGGTCTCTTCGGGGGTTTTCCGGACTCTATTCATGTTTATTTCTTTTCGGGCGGAGTCTATTACGGTGACTCTTCTCCCTTGCCTGTTTTCTAGACGGTTGACTCTCGCCTACTTCGCTGGTAGAGCGAAGTGTTGCCTTCTTGGAGGGAGTGTTTCGGCCCCTGGTGTGTTTACTTTCCATGGTGGGTGATTTATGTGGCAAAGTTTTGGAAAGTTCCTTTTCATTATCCAGGAAGGCTGGTGGTGATAAGCCTTGCCTGAGGAATTCTGCGCGGAGTGTAACCACTGTCTTGATAGATCTCGCTCTTTCCGAAGTTGTTCAACCTCCTTCCGCATGTCTTCTACCTCCTGCACATATCCGTTGTCGCTAGATTTCTTCTTGTTTGGTCTTTCACGTAAGTCAGGTGCTTTGCGAGGAAAGTCCTGAGGATCCAAGCATTCTATGACCGAGCGCCATTGTGGCTTCTCAAGAACAGAGGAGTGCGTCGCTCAATAGGTCTCGTGGTGAGATATGGGAACTGTGATATTGAGTTGATATCCACTTTCGCCAGATCGTCCTGACATTATTTGTTTTAAGGAGAGAAAAACAAGAAGATTTGGTACTTACGTTCCCGGTAACGAAACCAAACTGATTAGTTTAAAATTGGTATGACGCCACCTGTCGATGAAACGGTGTTGTCTGATGATCTCTGCCAAATATTACTGCCAAGGTGGATGTTGCATTCGTGATTTGATGAGGATTTCTATCTTGGGATATCTGCAAAACAGAAAGGTTCAGAACAGAGGGTGAGGGGACTCTGATGAACCCTCGGATGACAAAGTCAGTATTCTGAACTTGACTAGGGAATATATGATTTAGTAGAGAATTTGTTGAGTAATCTGGCCTTACCTTCTTACCATTACTAGGGCGGTATTTATAGATGTGAATCACTCTGTGAAATAGGTAGGTCGGGTGGTGAATTATGTGGAATCTGACGGTTACCAGATTTTGAAATATCCCACTGTTGCAGGGATATTCTGTGGGATACTTTATATGAATATCTTTAAGATAAGCTGTTGGTCGAAAATTCCCTTTGAGGATTCTTCCCGAAGAAACTGGTAGACAAAGGACAGGCGAAGTGAGTTGTGTAAAATACGAAGACTTCACTGTCTTGAGGCCCCATCGGGCTACGTAGATAAGATCCAAACGAAGTGATGGGTCCCACCATGCCAGGTGGCATTTGCCACGTCAGCATTTATTCTTTATCAACATAAGAGCAATTAATATCTTTCATATATATATATATATATATATATATATATATATTAGAATGTTATTAGTAGTGTAGCTGTATGTATTCAGAAAGCATATAAGTATATATAGTTATAATATTTCTAGAAACCAATCAAGCAGTCACAAACTGGTTACATATATAAAAAAAAACATACAAGTATAATATTTTTTGAAACCAATTAAACATGGCAATCCAGTATACAAGTATATATATATATATATATATATATATATATATATATATTGATTCTGCAAGAATCTGTCGAGGGGTAAAAAGGTAAATTGGAATGCCAGGAATTCAGGAAACGTTATGATTGACTCGTATGTGAGAGCTTTTGAATTGGTCAAGGTCAAAGAAACTGAGACTTCGGGTAGCGGCATGGGACGAAGTATAATTCTTGAAGTTGCACCTCGCAATGTGTAATTGGAGCGTACTTTGCAATGTTGTACTTCTCTTATCGAGTGCCTGGAAAACAAGTAAGTTCAATGGGGAGTTTGTACCCCGTGAACTCTCTGATGCTTAAGTCAGTAGAGTGTATTTGTATATTTTTTGGATATTTGGAAAAAGTCCTTACCTTATGTTCAGATCTCTCTTTTATAGGAGTATGTTAATAAGTTTACCGTTGGAGATTTGGGCCGTTTTGACCGTTGTAGACAACGGGCTATAAATGTGGCCTTAAAAGAGGTAGCGTCTGGCCTTGATGAGGCCCATTAATTTGTACTTATGATGTCAGGTGAGATTAGGGGCAGTTAAGGTGTGACAAAATTACCGTTCTGCCCTTGAGGTATTTTTCTGACTGTTCAGCTTGTCGAAGTTTCGCCTGACAAAGTAGGGGAGCTTTGGCGGGATAAGCGTGTTGAGTACTTTGACTTGTGGCTGAAGTTAGGGTCTTTGATTGTGACTGGCTGTCTTTTCGTCTTCTACGTCTGTCGTTAATTATAGAATGTCAGCCGGTAGAAGTACTTTTTCACTTTCCCCGATGCATCGATTCTGGCAAGTAATCATTTCAAAAAAGTTTTTCTCGGCTATTTAGTGATCTTCTCCTTTTCATATGCCTTTTTCTTTACTTTTGCTTCCTTGCCTTTTTAGCTTTCTGACATTAACGCTTTCTGAAGAAGATTCCTCCGTCTTTGTTTTCCCACGAGTTCAGTCACATTTCTTCAGATTTCCGCCTCAAACTCAGACACTAAAAAAGGTATGTTTTGTCCTCTTATTGCCTGGTTTCTGTTCATTCTTCCATTATTGATATGCTGTTTCTTTGATTCTGTCATGCTTCTTCTGTTTGCTTTATTTTTCTGTGGGTTAATAAGGGTGGTCTTCATGTGCTTTTCTAGGTTTAGGGTTTAGCTATAGTTTAGGCTTATCTTTTCTGGGTAGCTTTTTTGCTTGAATAGAGTTCTAAATGTTGAACTTCCGTTAGCAGGTAATGGTTGCCCATAGAGAAGATGAAAGGGAGGTTGAGGAGCTTTTGAATTAGGGTTTTAGTGGTCCTCAGCCTGCCCAACCAGAAGTTACAGTAGCAGCTAGGAAGGTGAGGGTGAGATTCATGAGGGTGTTCCATTCCAGCCGCCTATGGCGCCTCCTCCTTCTTTTGATTTTTCCTTAGGTTGAAGTAGGATTAGCCGTGAGCAGGCAGAGTCCTTTGCTCGTAGGTATAGTGTAGATCCTAGGACCTATAGAGTTTATGTTGCCCCTTTAGTAGGAAAAATGTAACTTCGTAGTATCCCCATTCCTTTAGCTCATTTTGAAGCAGGCCTTCGTCTTCCTATGGACCCTGCTTTTGTTGATTTTTTAGTGTTTGTCCGAACTTTGCCTGGACAGGTGCATCCTAATGCTGTTCGCACCATTTTTTGCCTTATTTGTCTCTGTCGTAGATTAGGCTTTGAGTTTTCTTCTAACATTCTTAGAATGTTCTTTTCTTCGCTTCAGATGTTGGACAATACTCTTTCACTCCGTCCACGCCGAAACAGAGTAGTCCTTTTTTACTCTCCACCCAATAAGGTAGACTTCAAGGGTAGGTGGATGAATGTAGAGTCTCATATAGGTTTTCATTTTCATTTTCGTCCTTGTGTTAGTGAGAATTACCAGTGGACTCAAATACAGGGTCCTTCTTCCCTTAATCATTCTGAGCGAGCTTTCTTAGATATCATTACCCAGGATCTAGGAGATAGTCGTCAGAACCAATCCCGGGTATACTCTTCAGCCGACTTGCTGAGTGAGGCTAGCCTGAAGTAGTGCGGCATAGGGGCAGGTTTGATTGAGAGGAAGAGGGAGTTGGGTTTTGCGGAGGACAGTCCGAATGAAGATTGGACAATACACCCCGGGGGTGTTTTCTCTTTTTAGTGCGACCAGTGTAACTTCACTAATCGTGGGTGTGGGAAAGGCCGGGGTAATATATGTGTTTATTTTTGTTCTCTTTTTTTTGTACTTCGTAAAGGATCTGACTTAGTTATTTTGTTGCAGGTCCTACCACGTTTAGCAAGGCCTGCGGGAACCGTGTGGAGGAGAGGGACGTCCGGCAATCACACCTGGACTCCCTACCTCGGTATCTCCCACGACTAATAGACCTGGGTGCAGCGGGGGAGACTCCTCTCACTTACCCATCCTCCGCCAGTCCGCGGGGGCGAGGTAGAAACCTTCGCCGAGCGAGGGATGGGGAAGTGAGAGGCAGGACTCCTCGCTCTGCTCCCGGGCCTCACCGGGAAGCCATGCCCGAGGTAGGGGAGGACGAGGAGCAACTCCATCCTCGTCAAAGGCGGAGGACTTCTCCTCGTTGACCTTCCATCGAGGTAACTTCTCCCCCTTCTTCTCCTATTTCCATGGATGCCTTGGATGTTACCCCTTGGCATCCCGAAGGGATCCTGAGCTGGCTCCTGTAGAAGAGTCTGCTCCAACTGTTGAAGCTGAGGCGGTTCCTACTGCCGAAGCCGAGGTAAATTCTGGGAGCTCCGGTCCTTCTTGGCTCCAGCTGGGGTTCGAGCTGCCAACCGAGGAGGGGGCTTTGCGAGCCTTGGGCGCTGAGATCTCTGCCCGAACTCCTCCCCTCAACAACCTCAGCTTCAATAACATGTATGCTGCAGCCATACTTGGAGGTGTCATCCTGGACCGTGCTCATGACGCAGAGAGCTTGGTCGGGATGAGAGAGATGGGGGTCGAGGAGGGCACTAACCGGGTCGGTGCTCTGATAGCTCGGGTAAGTTTTCCCTCTCTTTTTTACTTCTTTCCTTTGCGCCTTTATGCAATCTCTTGTAACCTTCTTCTCTCTTTTTTAGGTTTCCTCCTTAGTTAAGCACATTTCTAAGTGTCGAACTTCGGAGCAATACGAGCGAGCAGCAGCAGATGCCGAGTGGCGGTGGCCAACGAACCTCGCTTGGCTGTTCTGGAGTCAGAAGTGGCTAGCCAAGCTTCGCGCTTAGAGTTAGCCAATTCTGAGAAGCTCCAGATGGCCAGAGAGATGGCG
Source organism: Asclepias syriaca (assembly GCA_027405835.1). Classification (NCBI taxonomy): domain Eukaryota; kingdom Viridiplantae; phylum Streptophyta; class Magnoliopsida; order Gentianales; family Apocynaceae; genus Asclepias; species Asclepias syriaca. The sequence continues at coordinate 19,397,237 of CM049926.1, read as the reverse complement.
GAGCTGAAGGAGCGACTTGCCAAGGCAGAAGAGAGGAACTCAGAGTTGCAGACGACCAACAATGATTTAAACTCGGCCAGGGATGAAGCTATTGCAAGCCGGCTTTCAATGCTGGAGGAACTGGAGTACTGTCATTTAGATGATTACAAGAAGAAGATAGTTGACGACTTCAAGAGTTCTCCTACATACCATGAAGACATCGGTCGCGAGGCTGGTTCCTTCTTGGACACAGGATGTATTCACATCATTCGGCAGCTTCATCCTCACTTCAAAGACAAGTCTATCCTCCTACAAGCATTTAAATCGAACTTTGACAATTATTTGTGTAGGAAAGGAGCGGACTTCATTCCTTTTACTGTTGAGGAGTTGGAAGCACTCCGGGAGCGGGATGAGAAGAGAGGGAGGCCTTTCTGGAAGTTGCCTCGACCAACCACTCCAACTTTTTGGGATATGCTGGATGGGGGCTCAAGATCGGCAGCTCCTTAAAGTTTTGTAGTTAGGACTTACATTTTTTTATGTAGACTATATTTTTGTACTTTGTATCTCATTTTTGAAAGCTTCAATGAAATTATCACTGTCTGGCTTTTGTTTATCTCTTCTGAAATCTTTCTAACTTGTGAACCTCGCGTCCTCAGGGTTACTTGAATCTTGAATTCTTCTAACTTTATACTTCGTAATAACAAACAATCTTTTTCAACTTGATACCTCGTAGCCGCGAACTATCTTGTGTTTTAAATTTCCAAGTTTACTTTTAACTTGGTACTCCGTAACCACGACCTTTCTCGTGGTATTTTAATATTCCAAGTCTTGACTTGGTACTTCGTATCCACGACCTTTCTCGTGGTAATTTAATTTTCCAAGTCTTAACTTGGTACTTCGTAACCACGACCTTTCTCGTGGTAATTTAATTTTCCAAGTCTTAACTTGGTACTTCGTAACCACGACCTTTCTCGTGGTAATTTAATTTTCCAAGTCTTAACTTGGTACTTCGTAACCACAACCTTTCTCGTGGTAATTTCATTTCTTTCGAGATCGTGCTCGATATTTCGTAATGACGAGATCATACTCAAATAGCAGCTTTCATTTCAGCAGAGTACTTTTAGAAACTGTTCAACAAACTGTTTTCAAGATGACTTGATATTCAAAATGATGCTTACTAGATGTCTTTCATACATAGTACCTTTTCAAATTGTTTACGTGACACGGGTTTGGTAGGAGAACGCCTTCTTTGTTCATGAGTTTGTAGGTTTCGGGTCTTACTTCGTGTTTCACGAGGTACGGTCCTTCCCAATTTGGAGTCAGCTTGTTTGCTTTTATATGCTTCGCCGTGCCTTCTATCTTTCGAAGTACCCAGTCCCCAATCTTTATTGGTCGCTTGAATAATTTTTGATCGTGGGCTCTTTTAGTCTTTTCCTTGAATGACTGTGACCTTAGGCGGCTTGCTATTCTCCTTTCCTCTAGCAGATCTAACTCCATGCTTCTTCTTTCTTTGTTGGCATCCTCGTTGTACATCGATACTCTGGCTGTGGGCAATGCAACTTCGGCTGGTGTTGCTGCCTCAGAACCGTATACCAATGCATAAGCTGTTTCTCCCGTGGGGCCCCTAGTTGAAGTGCGGATTGCCCATAGAGTGGGGTTTAGTTCGTCATCCCATTTGTTGGATTTTCCTTCCAAATTTTTCCTTAGTGCCATTAACACTAATTTGTTGGCAGCTTCTGCCTGACCATTCCCCTGAGGGTGTGCTACAGATGACTTCCAGTGCTTGATGTGCAACCTTTGACAATCTGCAGTGAACTTTGCTGAAAATTGGACTCGTGGTCAGTGATGACTGCTCTGGGTATCCTGAAGCGACATAAGACATGTTCTCGGAAGAACTTAGAAACATTTTCCTCTGTTGGATGCGTGAGGGCTTTTGCTTCTATCCATTTTGAAAAATAATCTACTGCCACTACCAAGTATTCACATCCATTTCTTGTTTTCGGAAATTTTCCCATTAGATCCATACCCCACATGTCGAAGGGTCAGGCTGCCACTACCGGGGTTTGTTCCACTGAGGGCAACTGTGGAATAGTTCCAAAAATTTGGCACATCTCACATTTTTTGACGTATTTTCTGGCATCTTCTCTAAGTGTTAGCCAGTAATACCCTCGGTTAATTACTCTTTCAGCCAGAGCTCGGGCCCCTAGATGTCCTCCACATACTCCCTCGTGTATCTCAGCTAACAGGTCATCGACTTGAGATGGAGGGATGCAGCGAAGTAAGGGCATTGAAAAGGATCGCTTGTACAATATGTCCTCATGAACAGTGTACCTCACGGACTGCCTTTTGATTTGTCTGGCCTTAGTAGTATCATCCGGGAGGGTTCCTTGTTGGATGAAGTTTTTTATTTCCTCATCCCAATTTTCCTAAGTAGGGTGTAAGCATTGAATTAGCTCCGGTTCCTTGATCGCAGTTGATACCCTTTCTATAGAAATGCCCTCTTCATTGGGGGTCACTCCAGCGGCAATTTTTGCAAGCATGTTTGCTTGCTGATTTTCTTTTCTGCTGATCAAGGACAGCAAGAAAGGGGAAAATTTGTCTCTCCATTTCCTTGCTTCGACTACATAAGACTGTAAACCCTCTGATTGTACTGTATAGGTCCCTTGAACCTGATTCACCACCAACTGTGCATCGCTATATACTTTCAGAGCTCTGATGTTCGCCCCATGGGCCCATTCTAACCCATTCAACAGTGCTTCATACTCCGCCTGGTTGTTTGAAAGATTGGGCTTCAACTTGATGGCCCGCATTTCTGTGTATTCTTTGTAAGGCGAAGTTAATACAAGTCCAGCCCCGACTCTGCTAGAGTTAACTACTCCGTCGACTCTCAGTTCCCATGCCTCTTTTGTAGTCTCAGCCGCCTCTAGGCTTAGTTCCTTGTATGATCCTTCTACGAGGAAGTCTGCCAGAGCCTGTGCTTTGATTGCTGTCCGGGGTTTAAATGTGATTTCCTGTCCACATCACTCGATGGACCATTGCAACATTCTCCCGGATTGATCCAGTTTATGAAAAACTTGTTTGAGCTGGGCATTGGTGTAGACCACAATAGGGTGAGATTCAAAGTATGGCCTTAGTTTCCGTGCGGAAATCACTAAGGCATATGCTAGCTACTCAATATTAGAATACCTGGACTCCGCATCGTTAAGACCTTTGCTGACGAAGTATATAGGGTGTTGCTTTGTTCCTTCTTCCTTTACTAATACTGATGCTACGATCAAGTCGGAGAAGGACAAATATAGGAAGAGTGTTTCCATAGTGCTCGGAGGTCGTAGCAAGGGAAGATCTAAAAGATGATCCTTCAAACTTCTCCATGAGCAACTGCATGTCGGAGTCCAGACAAAGTCATTCTTCGAATCTTTCAAGGCTTAGAAGAATGGGAGGCACCTTTCTGCCGATTTTGAGATGAATCGGCCTAATGCGGTAATACATTCATTTAACCTTTGGTTGTCTTTGACGCATTGGGGCTCGGTGAGTCGAGTTATAGCTTATGATTTCTCTAGGTTGGCCTCGATTCCCCGTTCAGATGTCATGAATCCCAAAAATTTGTCGGATTTCACTCTAAATGTGCAATTCGTCGGGTTAAGTTTGAGGTTGAACTTCGCCAGGTTGGAGAATGTCTCCTCTAGGTCCTCCAGGTGTGAAGTGCCATGCTTGGTCTTAACCACCATATCGTCGACATAAGCTTCTATGTTCCTTTCGATTTGGCTTCGGAGGATATGATTCATCATTCATTGGTATGTCGCTCCTGCATTCTTCAAGCCGAATGGCATAACATTATAACAATATATGGCCCCTACTGCTCGGAACGAAGTATGTACCTAATCACTTGGCTTCATTTTAATCTGATGGTATCCTGAAAAGGCATCCATGAAGCTTAGGTACTCATACCCCACTGTTGAATCTACCAGTGTGTCGATTCTAGGTAGCGAGTAGCAGTCTTTAGGGCAAGCTTTGTTGAGGTCGGTATAATCCACGCACATCCTCCATTTCCCGGTGGATTTCTTGACCATCACCACATTAGCAAGCCATGTGGGGTACTTTACCTCGCGAATGAACCCTGCCTTCAAAAGTTTATCTACCTCCTCTTTCATGCCTTGTATTTTCTCATCACTAAATTGCCTAGATTTCTGTTTTATTGGGCGGCAAGTCGGGCTTATGTTCAGCGCATGCTCGGCAATGGAGGTATCAATGACCCGACATATCCTCTGTAGGAGAACGCCTTCTTTGTTCATGAGTTTGAAGGTTTCGGGTCTTACTTCGTGTTTCACGAGGTACGGTCCTTCCCAATTTGGAGTCAGCTTGTTTGCTTTTATATGCCTCGCCGTGCCTTCTATCTTTCGAAGTACCCAGTCCCCAATCTTTATTGGTCGCTTGAATAATTTTTGATCGTGGGCTCTTTTAGTCTTTTCCTTGAATGACTGTGACCTTAGGCGGCTTGCTATTCTCCTTTCCTTTAGCAGGTCTAACTCCATGCTTCTTCTTTCTTTGTTGGCATCCTCGTTGTACATCGATACTCTGGCTGTGGGCAATGCAACTTCGGCTGGTGCTACTGCCTCAGAACCGTATACCAATGCATAAGCTGTTTCTTCCGTGGGGCCCCTAGTTGAAGTGCGGATTGCCCATAGAGTGGGGTTCAGTTCGTCAGCCTTTTTGTTGGATTTTCCTTCCAAATTTTTCCTTAGTGCCATTAACACTAATTTGTTGGCAGCTTCTGCCTGACCATTCCCCTGAGGGTGTGCTACAGATGACTTCCAGTGCTTGATGTGCAACCTTTGACAATCTGCAGTGAACTTTGCTGAAAATTGGACTCGTGGTCGGTGATGACTGCTCTGGGTATCCTGAAGCGACATAAGACATGTTCTCGGAAGAACTTAGAAACATTTTCCTCTGTTGGATGCGTGAGGGCTTTTGCTTCTATCCATTTTGAAAAATAATCTACTGCCACTACCAAGTATTCACATCCATTTCTTGTTTTCGGAAAATTTCCCATTAGATCCATACCCCACATGTCGAAGGGTCAGGCTGCCACTACCGAGGTTTGTTCCACTGAGGGCAACTGTGGAATAGTTCCAAAACTTTGGCACATCTCACATTTTTTGACGTATTTTCTGGCATCTTCTCTAAGTGTCAGCCAGTAATACCCTTGGTTAATTACTCTTTCAGCCAGAGCTCGGGCCCCTAGATGTCCTCCACATACTCCCTCGTGTATCTCAGCTAACAGGTCATCGACTTGAGATGGAGGGATGCAGCGAAGTAAGGGCCTTGAAAAGGATCGCCTGCACAATATGTCCTCATGGACAGTGTACCTCACGGACTGCCTTTTGATTTGTCTGGCCTTAGTAGCATCATCCGGGAGGGTTCCTTGTTGGATGAAGTTTTTTATTTCCTCATCCCAATTTTCCGAAGTATGGCGTAAGCATTGAATTAGCTCAGGTTCCTTGATCGCAGTTGATACGCTTTCTATAGAAATACCCTCTTCGTTGGGGGTCACTCCAGAGGCAATTTTTGCAAGCCTGTCTGCTTGCTAATTTTCTTTTCTGCTGATCAAGGACAGCAAGAAAGGGGAAAATTTGTCTCTCCATTTCCTTGCTTCGACTGCATAAGACTGTAAACCCTCTGATTGTACTGTATAGGTCCTTTGAACCTGATTCACCACCAACTGTGCATCGCTATATACTTTCAGAGCTCTGATGTTCGCCCCATGGGCCCATTCTAACCCATTCAACAATGCTTCATACTCCGCCTGGTTGTTTGAAAGATTGGGCTTCAACTTGATGGCCCGCATTTCTGTGTATTCTTTGTAAGGAGAAGTCAATACAAGTCCTGCCCCAACTCTGCTGGAGTTAACTGCTCCGTCGACTCTCAGTTTCCATGGTTCTTTTGTAGTCTCAGCCGCCTCTAGGCTTAGTTCCGTGTATGATCCTTCTGCGAGGAAGTCTGCTAGAGCCTGTGCTTTGATTGCTATCCGGGGTTTAAATGTGATTTCCTGTCCACATAACTCGATGGACCATTGCAACATTCTCCCGGATTGATCCAGTTTATGAAAAACTTGTTTGAGCGGGGCATTGGTGTAGACCACAATAGGGTTAGATTCAAAGTATGGCCTTAGTTTCCGTGCGGAAATCACTAAGGCATATGCTAGCTTCTCAATATTAGAATACCTAGACTCCGCATCATTAAGAACTTTGCTGACGAAGTATACAGGGTGTTGCTTTGTTCCTTCTTCCTTTACTAATACTGATGCTACGATCAAGTCGGAGAAGGACAAATATAGGAAGAGTGTTTCCATAGTGCTCGGAGGTCGTAGCAAGGGAAGATCTAAAAGATAATCCTTCAAACTTCTCCATGAGCAACTGCATGTCAGAGTCTAGACAAAGTCATTCTTCGAATCTTTCAAGGCTTTGAAGAATGGGAGGCACCTTTCTGCCGATTTTGAGATGAATCGGCCTAATGCGGTAATACATCTGTTTAACCTTTGGATGTCTTTGACGCATCGGGGCTTGGTGAGTCGAGTTATAGCTTATAATTTCTCTAGGTTGGCCTCGATTCCCCGTTCAGATGTCATGAATCCCAAAACTTTGCCGGATTTCACTCTAAATGTGCAATTATTCGGGTTAAGTTTGAGGTTGAACTTCGCTAGGTTGGAGAATGTCTCCTCTAGGTCCTCCAGGTGTGAAGTGCCATGTTTGGTATTAACCACCATATCGTCGACATACGCTTCTATGTTCCTTCCGATTTGGCTTCGGAGAATATGATTCATCATTCGTTGGTATGTCGCTCCTGCATTCTTCAAGCCGAATGGCATAACATTATAACAATATATGGCCCCTGCAGCTCGGAACGAAGTATGTACCTAATCACTTGGCTTCATTTTAATCTGATGGTATCCTGAAAAGGTATCCATGAAGCTTAGGTACTCATACCCCGTTGTTGAATCTACCAGTGTGTCGATTCGAGGTAGCGAGTAGCAGTCTTTGGGGCAAGCTTTGTTGAGGTCGGTATAATCCATGCAAATCCTCCATTTCCCGGTGGATTTCTTGACCATCACCACATTAGCAAGCCATGTGGGGTACTTTACCTCGCGAATGAACCCTGCCTTCAAAAGTTTATCTACCTCCTCTTTCATGCCTTGTATTTTCTCATCACTAAATTGCCTAGATTTCTGTTTTATTGGGCGGCAAGTCGGGCTTATGTTCAGCGCATGCTCGGCAATGGAGGTGTCAATGCCCGGCATATCCTTTGTACACCAGGTAAAAGCTATCTTGATGATCTTTTAAAAACTGGATGATATCTTGCCGAAGTTGATTTGGCATTTCTCTTCCAATTTTAACAAGTTGCTAAGGATAGCTCAGATTTATCGACACTTCGTCAAACTCGCTCTGTCGCGTTACTTCAATGACAAGGTCACAGATTTACTTTTCCCTGATCCTTTGTATCCCCAGGTCGTGGTCTTCTACCACTACATTGATATTCCTGACTTTTTCGGGAGAATCCCTTTTTCTCTTTATTTTCATAATTTGCCCCAGCAAACTTCGTGGGTTGCTTTTCACAAAACCAACTCCTCGCGAAGTGTTGAACTTCACTTGTTGGTGGGATGTAGAGATGACTAAGTCGAAAGCCGCGTGGAAAGGCGTCCCTACTATGATATTGTAGGGGGATTCTAAGTCCACGACATAGAACTTGATCCCTTCCGTCCATGCTTTGTCCCCTTCACCAAGGGTGACTTGTATTCTCACTGTTCCTTTAACGGGTACCTTGTGAGGTGTGAACCCTTCCAGTACCATTCTGCTAGTTTTGAGATGTTCTTCCTTCAGGCCCATTTCTTCGAAACATCTCAGTACATAATGTTCCTCGTGGCTCCGGTATCAACCAGAACCCTTTTCACTGTACATTTGTCAATTCCTTCTCGGGTCATCCGCATCTCGAGAATAATAGGATTGACTTTTGCTTCCTCATTACTTTCTAGCTCTTCATTGGTGAAAGTAATGACCTCTGTTTGCTCAAATTCATACTTCGGAACGAGGTATGATTTGGTGAGGTTGTAGATCCTCTTCTTAATCCTCTTCACGGAGCTCAACTCCGGGTTAATCATGTTGATTACCCTTTCTCCCTTGTCTTTCTGCTGTTGTATGCCAGCGATGTATTCTTTCAAGCATCCTTCCTGAATGAGCTTTTCAATGGCTCTCTTCAGTTGGAAGCATTCCTCCGTAGTGTGACCGTAGTCTCTGTGGAATCCACAGAACTTGGTCTTATCCCGCGTGGTGAATGATTGTGACTTCATTGGAGCAGGATCTCTTACTCCATAATTCTCCTTGATCACTACAATCAGGCTTTCCTTTGGAACATTCAAAGGTATAAAAGTTTCGAATTTCTTACCTCAATTTTTGTCTCTTCGTTCGGAAACATTCGAGGCCACGTCCTTTGGATGCTCGTGTTGCTTATATTTCCTCCTTGTGGTGGATTCGAGTGCACTGCTCTCCTCTAATGCTACTTTCCGAGCAATACTAAACATTTCTCCGATGGTCTCCGGCTTACTCAGTTGAAGCTCGGTGTATAGCATCCTAGATCTGAACCCTCCTTCGAAGCAGGTGATGACAGTATCCTGGCTAATTCCTTCGATATCATCATAGGTCTTCTTGAACCGTTCCAAGAAAGAGAGGAGAGTTTCGTCCTCTCGCTGCTTGATATTAGCCAAATCTCCTCTTGTTTTTTGTATGGTTCCTGCAGTGCTAAATTTGTCTAGGAATGTTTTCTCTAAGGTATGCCATGAGTCGATGGTACTTGCTTTTAGAGACGTGAACTAGGTCAGAGCTTTGTTGGATAGCATGCTCGGGAATGCTTTGCATAAGATGGCTTCGTCATTTGTGACTAGCCCCATGGCCGATTTGTAGCGGCATACGTGTTCGAGGGGTCGGAATAACCCCGAGTATAGGACGAACTGCGGGATTTTGAGGCTTGGATCGGGGGAGACATTTTGAATCCACTTGGCGAAAGGTCCCAGATCGATCGACCTGGATTTATGAACTTTGGTGGGATTATTTCCTTTCTCCGGGCTATATTTGGGGGAACGCTTTCTGGCCCCTCTTTTATGAACAGGCTTCGAGGAATGATGACTTTCCCCTACTTCGCTAACTGCCTGCTTTCTGCCCATCCGTGTTCCACGCCTCTCATCTTTCTTGGTGGCTGTTTGTGTTCGTTGTGGAAGTTCCGAGGGATCTCTGGAAAATCTTGGTGGGGGTAGATCCGCGCTGGCCTTCCTGAACTCAGCCCTCAACTTTAGCCATTGCCGTGAAAGCTCTTGATCCTGCTTCAATTGTTCATTCTCTCGTTGCAACCGCTGTAACTCTTTTTCCGTTTCCTCAATTCTCTTAGAATTAAGTTGTTCCCTTAGATCTTGGGAACACCGGGAAGCTTCTGGTTGTGGTCCCCATCTTTCTGAGATGGGACGGCGACTGGAACTGGGTGAGGACGAAGAATGTGATATTCTTGTCCCAGTTCCTCGGAATGAGGATTGTCGAACAGTGCGTCCGTCTCCTGAGTGTCTAGACATATTGATTCGTGAAGATGAATTTTCTGGTTCGTTTCTCGGTAACAGAACTAAACTAATTATGTAAGAATCTGTCGAGGGGTAAAAAGGTAAATTGGAATGTCGGGAATTCAAGAAACGTTATGATTGACTTGTATGTGAGAGCTTTTGAATTGGTCAAGGTCAAAGAAACTGATACTTGGGGTAGCGGCTCCGGGACGAAGTATAATTCTTGAAGTTGCACCTCGCGATGTGTAATTGGAGCGTACTTTGCGATGCTGTACTTCTCTTATCGAGTGCCTGCAAAATAAGTAAGTTCAATGGGGAGTTTGTACCCCATGAAGTCTCGGATGCTTAAGTCAGTAGAGTGTATTTGTATATTTTTTGGATATCTGGAAAAAGTTCTTACCTTATGTTCAGATCTCTCTTTTATAGGAGTTTGTTAATAAGTTTACCGTTGGAGATTTGGACCGTTTTGACCGTTGTAGACAATGGGCTATAAATGTGGCCTTGAAAGAGGTAACGTCTGGCCTTGACGAGATCCATTAATTTGTACTTATGATGTCAGGTGAGATCAAAGGCAGTTAAGGTGTGACGAAATTACCGTTCTGCCCTTGAGGTATTTTTCTGACTGTTTAATATATATCTAAAAATATATATAATATATATTAATTTCCAAAATAGTACGCATATATACATTGATAATCATAGAAGCTTCCAAATAGAAGGCTATATATATATAACAGTGGTATATAGAAAGCTATATATATATATATGTGAAAACATATTGTCCTTATATATACATATATAACACATTATATTTTTAATAAATATAATATATGTTATATTTGATTCTTTTAAGAATATTTAGTGTATAAATGTTATACATGTTAAATTATGTATGATGTATATATATAGTATATCTACCATTTTATATAATAAAGTAAATTTACTTAATTTAGTGAACAACAAATATATTTTATTGTAGTCTTTAATATATAGCAAAACAACAACACTACACCATAGAGTACTATAAAAACTAGCAAATATATATATATAACATGTGCATATATATAATTTATACTAGAATAACAAATGAAAATAAATAATATATAAGAAATATTATTTGTCCCACTTATAATGGTTATTAATATTTGACATTTTAATCAAATTTATTACCATTATATGTATTTTCTCATACCAATAATTATTACCATGATTATATATACATGACCTCTTCTGGGATCATGACTTATAAAAACATTTTCTTCGAAAAATGAATACGTTGGATGACTTTTTATGTCCAAATATCTTTCTATCATGGCATAATTTATTTATTTACGGATTATAATCTTATAATCTCGTACTTTTGAGAAAAACGACCATCTTCAGGTGGTCAAAGTTTTCTTTTAAATAATTTTCCCGATGATTGAATATTTTACATCGATGGTGTCTTCCGGACCCATCATAGCTAGATCATTCTCGGGATCTAATTTTCATAACAAATAATTTCATCTCACAACTTCAAGAGTTATAAATTCAAGATTAATATGAATTAACATTAGAAGAAATAACATACCTATTTATTCTTGAATTCAACTTCTAAAATATCTTAAATCGGTAGAGCTTCGTGCTGATAACGTGTTATAAAACTATTACTAAAAAATATAATATAGAGATCAAAGGAAAGAAAACATTCTTTCTCTTCTTGTATATCTTTTTATGCCTTTTTAAAACATACAAACTATCCCATATTTATAGGGATAAATATGTGTAACCTATATACACATATACATACAAATATAAATGTATACATATGTTACAAACTTAATTCTATGGAGGTTATATGGAGATAGTGAAAGTTATATGGAGATAGTGAAAGTTATATGGAGGAAGTGGAAGTAGTGAGAGGTTACAAAATTATGGGCATACAAAACAATAATATGATTTATATAAAATACATCATAATTTCACTTATTAACTTAAAAACGTAATGAGTTTGAAACATTATAGACAACAACATAATATTAGAATTTAAAAATAAAATAAAATTGCGTATTAGAGGTCGTAACTTCCAAAGCAATTACAATACTAGTTTTATTTAGTCAATTAAATAATTAATGTAAGAAAAAATAGGGAAAAGTAGGGCATGCTTTTTTTAGGAGGTTAGGTGTTTCCTCCCTTCACTTTCACTCTCTATTTTCTCTCTTTTATTTCGATTCAAGTTTGTTGTAGCATTTTTTATTTAAGTTTTTCACTTTTTTAAAAAATATAAATAAATAAATTGAAGTTTTGTGTGTCTACGATATTTTGAATTCATAACCTCTCAAAGTTAAAATAAAACTATTGAACTACATCTTTTTCATAATTTTTCACATGTTAATATATAAATCAATTTATATTTGTTTAATAAAAACAATTATAATATTAAATGGTATACGTACAAAACCCCCCCTTAACACGTACATAAAATATATACTCACAACACAAAATATCCTGAACAACCCGCATACAATATTCCATTATTATATCAACCAAAACTTAAAATATCTAGAAACGGCCCAAAACACAAAAAAGCCCACAACCCGACAAACATCAATAAATACAAGTGCCTAAGAGGCAAAAAGAAAGGAGGACGATAAAAAAAGATAGGCAAGAGAGGAAAACACATTATAGGAGACTAACAAGAAAGGGATATAAAAAAAGACGCCAAGAAAGGGAGGGAGGAAGGGAAAGAAGGCATAAGAGGGGAAAGCGAAGGAAAAAAGGGAAGAGGAAAAAGGGAACAAGAGTCAGGCCACATCATATTGGCGCCAACCGTGCTTTTTCATACGAAAATATCGACGAAAAAGAACATGACAACCCATAGCCATGATTCTGAAAACCCTAAAAACCTTCCCAATGTTCCTGCAACCTCTTTAGGCATCCCCCTTCCCATCCCCGCCAATAAGCATCAGCCATTGACCACCTCTTCCACAATCGCCAACGCCAACCGACGCCAACAATCCTCATCGGCACATATCTCACGATGATCTAAAGACACACAAACCCCGCCCACATCACACCATCGCGACCATATACCAGACAATCGATCTCACCCCATTGCACCGCGACCAGATCAACCAAACGTGAATGTGCCCTAAGACGAGATCATACGGAATTTACAAAATATCACCAAGTATGTTCGATCCAAGCGGTCAAGACCCGATCAAGCGCTAACAGACGACGCCACATCCCGGTTTCCCGAAACAGTAGTATCTTCAACCAACACCCCCGCACCAGCAAAGCACCATCGCAAATCTATACCAACGCACCAAGACAACCTCCCAACCTTCAAACCACCAAGCCATGACAAACGACCGGAACACCACCCCTCATTCCCCGAACCCAACATACACAAAACACCAACCTTAGACCTACCAATCAAAGCAATTCCCTCGACACCACTCTCCCCACCAAGGCCGACCCCGATACCTGATGAGATTCTGATTGATATGCTAAAAAATAGGTTTTATTTACCCTATATCGATTATAAATAATTAAAGACTTAGAATTACTAATTGTCACATTTAGCATCTATGTTGTCACTTAATCAATCAGAACCTATGGCAGAGTACCTATCGTGTAGCTAGTTTGTTGGAAAGTACCTACGATTTTAATTTAAGAAACTATCGTACTCTCGGGGAAGTGGTAACGACTTAGTAGTAACTATCCTTTTACTCTAACTCTCATTTTATTTTCTAGTTATGAAATCGCTCATCAATTCTTTGATGAGAGGGTGATCCATTCTACACCAGATTCAAGTTCATTAAGCATGCAAGAGTATTTTATAGACAGTGTTCTGATACATGTTATATTGTTTTTACATGTTGATTGACCTATCTTCGAGTATTTTAGATATATCTTGGTCTAGATTGCAATTATATAATGATTCTACTTGTGTACCACATTTGAGTTATCTGATAAACCGCCCCATTGCCATTGGCTGCCCTACTCACGATTCTAGCTAAAGGCATCCATGAAAGTCCTATGTCACTCAGGAGATCATGCCACTCGCCCTAACGTCGGCATAAAAACACGAACTCAGCCTCATTAGACTACTCTAACAAACATGGTGATCTATTATAGGTTATTTATCTAATATGGCAGACCTTAATGCTTTTGTCCTCACACAAAGCCCTAAATTAAGGCCTGTTAAACTAGACAGGTTATGAATAGACCGTGGTTAGGAATTGTCTATAACCGTTCATCTAATTTAAAAGAGCAAGTAGACATACAGTCATAATGATAATTAAGCTGGTGACCTTTCCAGAAAAATGTAAATATCTTCAACATGCAAAACACATTCATAATATCATAATTTAATATTCAAATGGGTCTTTGGGCAAACACAGTACAAAAATATAAAGAGAGTGACAAGGGGACCACCACCATAAAGTATTCACCCTTTATTAGATCCGCAGATGGAGCAACTACTTGTATATCCTAGACTTCTTGATCTGACTCTGCTCAATAGAACCTTCAGAGAACGCTTCCTTAGCATAGCAGCTATTGCTTTACCTTACGTCTTGGGCTTAAGCAAAGCCTTGTTGACTAACTCTTCGCTCACCTAATGCTCTCTTAGGATCTCCTAACAAAATCCCGGGTATTCTGTGAATACCAAAAATGACCCCTATCTAGTCATATTCTAAGATCTTGAGACAGACTCTCAAAAAACAAAGAACACGAGAAACTCTCGTATACTAAAACTTCTTGAACGAAAACACTTGAGATCACTGAATGACTCGTATACAACAGAAAAATATATACTGGAAGCCACTGAATGATTCAAATCAACTAGAGAGGGATGATTTTAACTGAGGAAGGCCTAGGGTATTTATAGCAGGGAAGCTGAGTGATTTTCTCTTAAAAAATAATGTGGGATACTGTTCATGGGTTCGGGATGCCCGTTCCGAGTTCGGGACGCCTGTCCTGATCTGTTGACCAGGTCAGGACACCCATCCCAGTGCTTTGACCGGGTCGGGACACCCGTCCTGATTCCCAAACTTTCAAAAATCACATTTTTGCCCCGAAATATGCCATTTTCTTGGATATTTCACATGCAACTTCCAAAATCACAAAAACTGCAAAATTGTGTTAATAACAATCAATTAAGAACAATTTAACTCCAATTTCGCCCTAAATTGTGCCTAAAAACATGCTAAAAAGTTATATGATTTATGCATATCATATAACCCCACACTTAGCTTTTTGCTTGTCCTCAAGCAAAGTCTATATGAAATTATTGATAATTTAAATCATAGGTGCAGTCACTTAAAATTCCTAGCAATGTTTTATACCAAAATTGATCACTGAGTCAGATGATTCACAAAACAGGCCTGACTGGCTAAGTTGCTATGACAAGGTCTCAAATGTCTTAGTAGATTATCGGGGTCATGCAGGTTTAACAATTTAATAACTAGACTGAGCTCTACTCTTAGTCACAAGGTCTTCCCGATGTGTGGTGTGTGTATTAGTCTAGACTAGATTATCAATACAATATAGTCTTCTCTTAACTCTTACCAGATAATACTTCGACTAGTCGTTGGACATAACAGCAACAAACAACCTTCTAAGTTCTGAGCTTTGGTGTCAAGGCTTTTCAATTAAAATTTAAATAAAAGAACACACTGGGCTATGTATTTTTAGATTGATTGTTCAGGGTATTCTGTTGTTCGCTTTCACACATCAACTTTAACTACCCATGTAGCGAGTCCCACTCCGATGACTCCCATATCTACACGACCATAGGGCATTAGGCTTTAAGTTCCCTTAAGGAGTGGTGCTCGAGTAGCAAAGGACGCTTGTAAACTACCCTATTTATTTAACTTTTCCACTTCCAACTCAGAGTATCATCTAGTCATTCAAATTGCTAATACATCCTCAATCAGTCTAATATTATTTAGTTAAGTCTTGAAAAGGTATTTGGTTGATGTCTCTAATCCAAACTAGGTTGTGCTCAATTATCAGGAATTCTCTATTTCTAATCGAGGAATTCAGTAAAGTTATCAACTTGTATCCTACTAATCATAATGCTCTACTCAACATATATCATAGACATAAGCATTTCTTTACCAATCACTACTGCATTTTGAAGTCTGAAAGAGTGAAAATTTTTGAAATGTTTTTGGAAGGGTGCAATTTTAGTGAGAAATATGTGAAAACATGCAAAATTTTACTGCTACAGTGCATAGTGCACAGTGCACTGCTACCCCACACTTAAGGTTTACACTGTCCTTAGTGTTCATGCATATCCTATCACCCCACACTTATTTGAAAAACAAAAGTTGGAAAACATGACATATAAAACTCTTACCCCACACTTATTTGAGTAACTAAGGGGAAGAGAAGGAAAATAGAACAACAAAACAAGAAGGGTAATAGAAATAACAAATCAAATAAAGGAAATAACGCTGTTATGTCATACAAATCAACGTTTTGCATACAAAGATTCATATTTCATACAGCCAAGACTTATCACATAATCACACATAAAGCGAAAAATGAAAGAAAGAAAAAGGAAAAAAGAAACTAAGAACCGGGCTCATCATCGTCAGGTGGCCAGAAGTAGACCTCAAGGTCTTCAGTAAACCGGGAGGTCTACTGATAGATCTCCTCGACCCGACTGCTGCTCCTGCTGATTCTGTCGTCTATCTTCTCCAATCGCCTCTCAATGTTCTCCATATCCCGGCTATGTCGCGTAGTGAGTTTCACCAACCCCTGCGAAATATGTCGCTCAAAGGTGGTGCATGGTACGAACGTCTGGGTCGGTGGTGTATGCTCTGCTGCCGGTCCCAGTACCGATGACTCTCCTTGCTACTCCGTGTGGATGGAGTATCACCCAACTGCATCCCGTACGACCATTCCCATGTTCTGTAGAACTATCAAGTCTGTGGGAATGGTGGTCGGAGCAATCAGGGTCAACTCCGAGCCCTCGATATCCAGCACCAGTTAATGGGCTATCCGGGTGATGAACGGCCTGAGCCCCAGACACTGCTTCCAAGTGTCTGTAGTAAAACCCCGTGTGATGACGGTAATGAGCCGGGCCATCTCTACAGTAGTGCCCTTGTGCATATTAGCCAGGAGGAATATCTCCATCTGGGTGACATTCCCTAGGGCAATACGTCGACCTGCTAGAGTATGTGCTATGATGGTATGTATATAGCGAAGGGCCGGGTGGATACCTGTGGCTTTCGTGAAGCCATGCTGATAGGAGGCGCTAGTCGTACAGATCTAGGCCCAGGCGGCGGAGACGTCTACAGAGGTGAAGACGTCACAAACCAGCTCGAGGTAAGTTGGCTCGGTGATGGTGAAGACTCGACTATAGGGTAGTACGTCGAGTATGCGCTAGATCTCCCGCTAGACTCCTAGTGTCCGAATTGCTGCCCAGTCGAGCGTTCTACCAACCAGTATGTTGCGTCCAATGTGCCTGTGGCACCTCTCCAGATACGCCGGGATGGAAGGGAAAATCATGAAGGGGTGTGCCACAGATGTGATAGTCATGGAAGAGGTGATACGTGCGCGTTTTGGAGCCATTTGGTTGAAGGAATTTGAGAAAGTTCGAGAATTTGGTGGGAAAGAAAATTCAAATTCTAATTCTAGAGGCAAATTCGAATTCAGAAGGGAGGATTTTGTTTAGGAAATGATTTTGAGTTTTTGGCGGGAAATTTGAATTTTGGAATGAAATTCAAAAGTTCAAATTTTTGGAGGAAAAAGTTGAAATTTGAAAATTCAAGAGTGTGCCAAATTTTTGTAGAGAGATGATTTTTGGAGGAAAATGAAAAAAATTGGGATTTTATAGAGAGAGGCCGCCCTCGGGACGCCAGTCCCAGCCGCCTCGGGATGCGTGTCGCTTTTAAAAAAAATTCTTTTTTTGTCGAAATTTCCTGTAAATCTTTATACACCAAAAAAAATTATAGTTTTCAACAAATCATCATGGTTAGCCTATGTAATACAGAAGTTGTTAAAAACCTTTGCAACAATTCTCAGTCTATTCTCTTTTCAAAAATCATAATTGCCCTAATCATATCCTTACTTTCTATTCAGCAAAAGTTCTAGAAAAACAAAGGACTAAATTCACACAATTTAATCAATGAAAAATAAATTGTATTTTTAACATATTTGTTTTTCGCAAGGAATTGAAAAAATGTCTGAAGAAAAATTTCTGAACAAAATAAAAGACCCATTTAAATTTTGAAAATAAAAAGAAGGGGTCAGTTATGAAACTTTTGTTCAAACACTTTATTTGCTGAAAAATACAAAGAATCTTCCCTTTTTAATTACCTTTATTTCTCATTTCTCGCAGTTCAGCTCGTATAGCTCTCATCTCTTCCTGCTGCTTCCTTTGTTCCTCTAGGATTTCGGTTAGTTCACGGAGTATATGTGCACCTTGACTCTCTTGGAGATCTACTATGGTTCTGAGTTGGTTCACGTCAGAACTTACGACTTAAACATTCTGATCTGAGCGACTGAATCTGCTTGCTATTGTCTGAGCCATGGCGCAGATCCTGTGAGTCATGTCATCTACCTGGGCAGACAAGGCTGATTGGAAACTGTTAGTGTTGTCCCCTGATGAAGGTGTTTGATCGTTAGGCACTGGGGACGCAGTAGTGTACTTAGGAGATTTTGGAGTATACTCCGGAGATGCAGGAGTGTACTTAGGAGATTTTGGAGTATACTCCGGAGATGCAGGGGTGTACTCAGGTGATGCAGGAGCTGTTTGGATCTACGAGAAAGGATTAAGGTTGTTCTCTAATTTGTCTAAAATATTTTGGGCTCTTATTCTAATGGTATCCAAGAATGTGAGTGCTTTTATTCCGCCTTCCTCATCAGAACTTTGTATGGTACTGGGGCATCTTTTTAATCTTTTGGCTCTACGAGAGAAGGTATGTGGCTTACTCAATCTTTCTCTCTTCATCTATAAGTGTAGAGTCTGGTTAGAATAAAAACGATAGAACAAATAATAATAGTAAAACAAAATAAAACAAACAAAAGAGTCAAAAAAAATACGAAGAAAATTAAAAACAAGAAAATATTTTTTTTCGGGTTTTATTTTCAAAAGCAATTTAAATTTCCTTGATAATGTTTTAGAATAATTTTCTAAAATTTGATTATCCTAAATGTCTTAATTTTAGATAATTTCTAAAATTAATTAGTTATGATAACCCTATATTTCAGGAAACTGATTGTCTACTAGAATAAAGTGAGTGTTATGTCTAAGGTATAGATTACTACCGCTACCTATCATAATTCTCTAGAATTTTGATTAGGAATCCTAAATTTATTATGATATGTCCCCGGCAACGGCGCCAAAAATCTGATGGGATTCCTATTGATATGCTAAAAAATAAGTTTTATTTACCCTATATCGATTATGAATAATTAAGGACTTAGAATTACTAATTGTCACATTTAGCATCTATGTTGTCACATAATCAATCAGAACCTAAAACAGAGTACCTATCGTGTAGCTAGTCTGTTGGAAAGTACCTACGATTTTAATTTAAGAAATTATTGTACTCCCAGGGAAGTGGTAACGGCTTAGTAGCAACATTCATTTTACTCTAACTCTCATTTTATTATCTAGTTATGCAATCATTCATCAATTCTTTGATGAGAGGGTGATCCATTCTACACCAGATTCAAGTTCATTAAGCATGCAAGAGTATTTTATAGACAGTTTTCTGATACATGTTATATTATTTTTACATGTTGATTGACCTATCTTCGAGTATTTTAGATGTTAATTGGTATAGATTGCAATTGTATACTGATTCTACTTGTGTACCACATTTGAGTTTTCTGATAAACCGCCCCATCGCCATTGACGGCCCTACTCACGGTTCGAGCTAAAGGCATCCATGAAAGTCTTGTGTCACTCAGGAGATCATGCCGCTTGCCCTAATGCCGGAATAAAAACATGAACTCAGCCTCATTAGACTACTCTAACAAACATGGTGATCTATAGGCTATTTTATCTAATATGGCAGACCTTAATGCTTCCGACCTCACACAAAGCCCTAAATTAAGGTTTGTTAAACTAGACAGGTTATGATTAGACCGTGGTTAGGAATTATCTATAACTGTTCATCTAATTTAAAAGAGCAAGTAGACATACAGTCATAATGATAATTAAGCTGGTGACCTTTCTGCAAAAAATGTAAATATCTTCAACATGCAAACCACATATTCATAATATCATAATTTAATATTCAAATGGGTCTTTGGACAAACACAGTACAAAAATATAAAGAGAGGGACAAGTGGACCACCACCATAAAGTATTCACCCTTTATTAGGTCCGCTGATGGAGCAACTACTTGTATATCCTGGACTACTTGACCCGACTTTGCTCGACAAAACATTCGGAGAAAACTTCCTTAGCCTAGCAACTATTGCTTTACCTTACGTCCCGGGCTTAAACAAAGCCCTGTTGACTAACTCTTTGCTCACCTAATGCTCTCTTAGGATCTCCTAATGAAATCCCAGGTATTCTGTGAATACCAAAAACGACCCCTATCTAGTCGTATTCTAAGATCTTGAGACAGAATCTCAAAAAACAAAGAACACGAGAAACTCTC
Organism: Asclepias syriaca; assembly: GCA_027405835.1. NCBI lineage: Eukaryota > Viridiplantae > Streptophyta > Magnoliopsida > Gentianales > Apocynaceae > Asclepias > Asclepias syriaca. Next base: position 19,377,053 of record CM049926.1, on the reverse strand, counting down.
GTATACTAAAACTACTTGAATGAAAACACCTCAGATCACTGAATGACTCATATACAGTAGAAAAATATATACTGGAAGCCACTGAATGATTCAGATCAAGTGGAGAGGGATGATTTCAATTGAAGAAGGCCTAGGGTATTTATAGCAGGGAAGCTGAGTGATTTTCTCTTCAGAAAACAATGTGGGATATAGTTCATGGGTTCGGGACGCCCGTCCTGATTCCTGAACTTCCAAAAATCACGTTTTTGCCCCGAAATTTTCCATTTTCATGCATATTTCACCTGAAACTTCCAAAATCACAAAAACTGCGAAATTGTGTTAATAAGAGTCAAAGAAGAATGATTTAACTCCAATTTCGCCCTAAATTGTGCCTAAAAACATGCTAAAAAAGTGATAAGATTTATGCATATCAATACCCCAACCCCATTCGGCCACTATAGTATAGTTGATGCCATACCCGAATGTCCAACAACAACCGCATGCCCCAACACACCGTGGTACATTCCATCACCTCACTTGAAGGCTCCAAATTATTCTACGCCCTAAAATACGCATTCACAATCAGCAACAATGAATCTGAATATGAAGCAGTTCTTGCAGGGTTACGAATTACCCGTACTTTAAACATCATGATGCGTTTCCGACTGATATGCTAAATAGGTGTTATTTTACCCTATGTTGATTATGAATAATTAAGGACTGTGATTGACTAATTGTCACATTTAGTCTCTATGGTGTCACTTAATCAGCCAGAACCTAAGGCAGAGTACCTATCGTGTAGCTAGTCTGTTGGAAAGTATCTACGATTTTATTAAATAAATATCGTACTCCCAGGGAAGTGGTAAAGGCTTAGTAGTAGCTAAAATTTTTATTCTAACTCTTATCTTATGATCCAGTTATGCAATCGTCATCAATAACTTTGATGAGAGGGTGATCCATTCTCCACTAGGTTTAAGTCTAATTAAGCCTAAAAGTGTTTATAGACAAAGTCTTGATTCTATGTTATATTGTTCCTATATGTTGATTGACCTATCTTCGAGTATTTTAGATATATCTTAGCCTAGATTGCAACTATGTTCTGAATCTAAAGGTGTACCACATCTGAGTAATCTGATATACCGCCCCATCGCCAAGGTAAACGGCCCTACTCACAGTTCGAACAAAAGACAGCTATGAAAGCCCTATGTCACTTAGGGGATCACGCCGCTAGCCCATAACCGCAGGCATAAACGCTCTACTCACCCTACCTAGACTACTCTAAAAAACAGGGTGTTCCGCAGGTTATTTTATCTAGTATGGCAGACACCAATACTAATTGATGCCTGTTAAACTAAACAGGTTATGAATAGACCGTGGTTATGAATTGTCTATAACCCTAATTTTAGTTTAAAATAAACTACATTAGACATGCAGACATAATGAATATTAAGCAGGTGGCTATTTCTAGAAAAACATAACAACTTCAACGTATATAACAAATATCCATAACAACCATAATCCAGTATTCATAATTGATATTTGGACAAACACAATAACAACATATAAGAGAGGGACATGGGGACTGATGCCATAAAGAAATCACCCTTTACTTAGTCTCGCCGATGGAGCGTACTGCTGTATATGTCGTAGTGCTTGACCCGACTCTGCTCGCCAGAACCTTCTGAGGACGCTTCCTCAGCCTAGTAGCTGAACTTTACCTTACGTCCTGGGCTTAAGCCCAGCCCTGTGGACTGACTCTTCGAACGCCTAGAGCCCTCTTAGGATCTCTAACGAAATCCTGGGTATTCTATGAATACCCGAAATGAACCTATCTATCGAACCCTAGAATCTGACACTATTTCTCAGAAACAAAGAAAAATGAAACACAAAAAAGGAAAGAAAGAAAACTTATACTAAAATCTGAGTCTCCGAGTGAGTTGTGTACTCGAGAATTGTACACTGGAAACCACTGAATGACTCAGATCGAGTGGACAGGGATGAATTCAACTAAGGAAGGCCTAGGGTATTTATAGCAGCTTTCTAGAGTGATTTTCTCTCAAAAATTCGATGTGGGATTCTGAATTCTGGTTCGGGATGCCCGTCCCAGATTGGGACGCCCGTCCTGGTCTGTTGACCAGGTCAGGATGCCCGTCCTGATTCGGGACGCCCTCCCCGAAGTCCGAACTTTTGAAAAATTGCATTTTTGCCCTGAAATTTGCCATTTTCTTCCACTTTTCACCTGACACTTCCAAAATCATAAAAACTGTGAAATTGAGTTAATAACGAGCAATTAAGACCGATTTGCCCTCAATTTCACCCTAAATCATGCCTAAAAACATGCTAAAAATGTGATATGATTTATGCATATCAGATAACCCCACACTTAGCTTTTTGCTTGTCCTCAAGCAAAGTCTACTTGAAGTTAGTGATTCTAAATCATAGTGCAGTCACTTAAATTTCCAAGTCATGTTTTTATTCCAAAAATTATTCAGACGATTCTTAACACAGATCTGACTGGTTAGGTTGCTATGACAAGGTCTCAAATGTCTCTAGTAGATTGTTATGATCAAGCAGAAAACAACTTAACAACTAGGTTGAACTCTTTTCTTAGTCACAAGGTTTTCCTGATGTGTAGTGTGTGTACTAGTCTAGACCAGATAGTCAACACAATAAACTCTCGTCTTGACTGTTACCAGATAACACTTTGACCCTGTCACTAGACATAATAACAATAGACAACTTTCTGAGTTCTGAGCCTTGGTGATCAGATTTTTTTTAATGATTTAGCATTTATTGATTTTCTTTATAGATTCAGGGTATTTTGAGTCTGCTTAGAACACGCCAACTTCAACTACCCATGTAGTGAGTCCCACTCCGATGACTCCCAGACCTACACGACCTTAGGGCATCAGGCTTTAAGTTCCCCGAAGGAGTGGTGCTCGAGTAGCGAAGGCCGCTAGCAGACTACCCTTATTTAATTAACTCTCTTTTTGTTTCTTTTCACTTTTAGCTCAGAGTCTCATCTAGTCATTCTAATTGCCAATATATCCACAACTGGTCTAATTTTATCTAGTTAAGTCTCGAAAAGGTAATTGGCTGAGGTCTCTAATCCAGACTAAGTTGTGCTTAGTTGTTAGGAATTCCCTATTCCTAATCAATTAGTTCAAAATAGTTCTCAATTGTCTCCTACTAACCATAGCATTCTACCTACATATCATAGACATCAGTAAATGTTTACCAATCATACTGCATTTAGAAGTCTGAAAGAGTGAAAATTTTTGAATTTTTTTTTGGAAAGGCGTGAAAATACGGGGAAAGCAAGCAAAAATCATGCAAAAATTTTCAAACTACTACAGTGCATTGTGCACTGCTACCCCACACTTAAGTCTTACAATGTCCTCAGTGTTCTTGCATTTCTAATTACCCTATACTTATTTGAAAACAAGAAACAAAACAGAAAAGATTCTTACCCCACACTTATTTGAATAACTATGGGTAAGAAGGAAAATAAGGAAATAAAAGAAATAACAAGAATATATAGAGAAAACAATGATGTTATGTCATATCAATCAATGTTACACAGAGAATCATATTTCATACAGCCCAGACATGATCACACACATAGAACGAAAACAACAAAAGAAAAAGAAAAGGAAAGAAAAACTAAGAACCCGGCTCGCCGTCATTAGGTGGACCGAAGTCTGCTGGAAAGTAGACCTCGGTGTTTTCCACCAGTTGGGAGGTATGCTGATAAATCTCCTCGATCCTGCTGGTGTTCATAGCGATTCTGTCATCCATCATCGTCAGTCGTCTCTCGATCCTATCCATATCTCGGCTATATCGGGCTGAGAGTTCTGCCAATCCGTGCGACATGTGTCGTTCGAAGGCAGTGCGTGGAACGAACATCTCGGACGGAGGTATGTGTGCTGGAACTGCTCCGAGTACCGAGGCATGTCCTGGCTACTCCGTGTGGATGGAGTAGCGCCCATTTGCATCCCGTACGACCATTCCCATGTTCCGTAGAATGGTGAGGTCCATATGAATGGTGGTCGGGGCAACCTGGGTCAGCTCCAAGCCCTCAATGTCCAACTCCAGGTAGTAAGCTATCCTGGTGATGAATGGCCCGAGCCCCAGACACTGTTTCCGAGTGTCCGTAGTGAAACCCCGCATGATGACCGTGATAAGTCGAGCCATCTCTACTGTGGATCCCATGTGCATGTTGGCCAAGAGGAATGTCTCCATTTGGGTGACATTCCCGGGGGCCGTCCGTCGTCCTGACAATGTGTGTGCGATAATGGCATGTAAGTAGCGAAGAGCAGGATAAATACCTGTGGCTTTCGCAAAGCCATACTGGTAGGGGACACCCGTCATACAGATCTGAGCCCAAGCAGTGGAGACGTCTGCAGACGTGAAGTCTCAAACTGCCGTGGTGTAGGCTGGTGTATCCAGCTCGTCTCTCTGCCAGATACCCAAGGCAATGCTGAACTCGGCCATGCTCATCGATCGATCTATTCCGCCCAAGAGGAATGTGATCTGCTCCTGATGGTACGTAAATGACGCATAGAACTCACATACCAGCTCTAGGTATGTTGGTTCGGTGACGATGAAGACTCGACTGTATGGTAGTACGTCTGACTTCCTGCTCAACCTCTAGCGTTTGTACTGCTGTCCAGTCAAGTGTTCTGCTCGTCAGTATGGTGCGTCCGATGTATCCGTGACATCTCTCCTGGTATGTTGGGGTCGAGTGAAACATCATGAAAGGATGTGCCACTGAAGTGACGGTCATGGTAGATGTGATACGGGCGCGTTTGGGAGCCATTTGAGAAGTTCAAGAGACTTTGAGAATTTAGGCGGGAAGGAAGATTCGAATTCGAATTCTGGAGGTGAATTTGAATTCGGGAGGATGGATTTTTGGTTAGGGAATGATTTTGAATTTTTGGCAGGAAATTTGAATTTTGGAGGGAAATTCGAATTTTGGAAAGAAATCTAAAATTCAAATTTTGGAGGGAAATTGGAATTTTGAACTTCGGGAAGTTTGCCAAAAATTTGTAGAGAGAAAGTTTTTAGAGAGATGAATTTTTGGAAGTTGATTTGAGGGAAAATGAGAAAAATGGAATATTTGTAGGAGGGGCGGCCTTTGGGACGCCCGTCCTAGAGGCAGGACTTCCGTCCCGCTGGACGCCCATCCTGGGTTGCTTCGGGATGCGTGCCAATTCCGAAAATATATATATATATATATATATATATATATATATTTTGTTCTTTCGTAATTCCATGCAAATCTCAGTATACCAAAAATAATCATAACTTTTAACAAGCCTTCATGTTTATCCAATCAAATTCAGAAGCTGTTAAAAACTCTGTGTAAAAATTCCTCAAACTTTTTTCGAAAATCATGACTACCCTAATCTTATCCTAACTTGAATTCAGCAAGAATTTCAGAAAAACAAAAATTGAGGTTATACAATTTAATTAGTAAAAATAAGCTGCATTTGCAAAACCTTTGTTTTTCATAGAAATTTGAGAAATAAAATGTCTGAAGAAAAATTGTTGAATAAAATAAAGGACCCTTTAAAAAAAATTGAAAATAGAAAATAGGGGTCAATTATTTAATTTCAGTTCAAATAATTTATTTGATGAGAATAAGAGTAAAAGAATCTTCCCTTTTTCAACGACCCTTATCTCTGATCTCACGTAGCTCTGCCTGAATGTTTCGCATCTCTATGCGCATGGCTCTCATCTCATCCCTTTGCCTGCCATGCTCACTTCGTATGTCAGCCATCTCCCGGAGTAGTTGTGCACCTTGGTTCTCCTGGAGGCTGACCGTGGCTCTGAGTCGATCCATGTTGGTTGTGATATTCAGACTGATTTGGTCTAAATGACACAATCTGCTTGTAATTCCTTGATCCATCTCATAGATCTGTCGAGCCAAGGTATCTATCTGCACGGACAACACTGACTGAAAACCGTTAGTACTTTCGCCAGATGAAGGGGTGTGCTCGTTAGGTGTTGGAGTGTATGCAGGAGATGTTGGTGAGTTTTGGGTTTGGTCAAGGGGTGGTGGATTTATAGGAACTCTCTGGGCAAGAGTGTGAACTGGAGATCTTTGAGGTTCTTCTCTAGGAGGGAAGGTATCTTCAGAAGGATCTTCTTCCGTGGGACTAGGCTCACGGGCGTTCAGGAATCTTCTCACTAGGTCACTGGCATCTAGGCTTGAGTTTACTTCTACCGGTTGTGAAGGAAGAGTCCCTAGTGGTATTTCTAGTTCAGGCCTAGATGGTCCTTCTGGCTTTGTCTTCTTTGGTCCTGGAGTGTCAGGGATTTCTATTTTCTTTGCTTGGTTAGTAGCTGCTCTTGTTCTCTTCATCTGTGAGTGCAAAGTCTGGTTAGGAATAACAAAAAACAAAGATGGAAAGAAAAGAAAAGCAAGAAACATTTTTTTTCTTTTATATTTTATTTAGAAAGCAGATAAATTTCCTCAATATGGTTTTAGAATAATTTTTTAAAATTTGATTATCCTAAGTGTCTTAATTTCAGATAATATCTAAAATTAGTTAGTTATGATAATCCTATATTTCGGAAAGTGATTGTCTAACTAGCATAAGATAAGTGTAGATCTAAAGTCTAGGTTACTACCGCTACCTATCATAAGTCTTTAGAATTGTGGCCAATAATCCTAAATTCATTATTATATTTCCCCGGTAACGGCGCCAAAAATCTGATGCGTTTCCGACTGAAATGCTAAATAGGTGTTATTTTACCATATGTTGATTATGAGTAATTAAGGACTGTGATTGACTAATTGTCACATTTAGTCTCTATCGTGTCACTTAATCAGCCAGAACCTAAGGCAGAGTACCTATCGTGTAGCTAGTCTGTTGGAAAGTATCTACGATTTTATTAAATAAATATCGTACTCCCAGGGAAGTGGTAACGGCTTAGTAGTAGCTAGCCTTTTTATTCTAACTCTTATCTTATGATCCAGTTATTCAATCGTCATCAATAACTTTGATGAGAGGTTGATCCATTCTCCACTAGGTTTAAGTCTAATTAAGCTTAAAACTGTTTATAGACAAAGTCTTGATTCTATGTTATATTGTTCCTATAGGTTGATTGACCTATCTTCGAGTATTTTAGATATATCTTAGCCTGGATTACAACTATGTTCTGAATCTAAAGGTGTACCACATCTGAGTAATCTGATATACCGCCCCATCACCAAGGTAAACGGCCCTACTCACGGTTCGAACAAAAGACAGCTATGAAAGCCCTATGTCACTTAGGGGATCACGCCGCTGGCCCATAACCACAGGTATAAACGCTCTACTCAGCCTACCTAGACTACTCTAACAAACAGGGTGTTCCGCAGGTTATTTTATCTAGTATGGCAGACACCAATACTAATTGATGCCTGTTAAACTAAACAGGTTATGAATAGACCGTAGTTAGGAATTGTCTATACCCTAATTTTAGTTTAAAAGAAACTACATTAGACATGCAGACATAATGAATATTAAGAAGGTGGCTATTTCCGGAAAAACATAACAACTTCAACATATATAACAAATATCCATAACAACCATAATCCAGTATTCATAATTGATATTTGGACAAACACAATAACAACATATAAGAGAGGGACATGGGGACTGATGCCATAAAGAAATCACCCTTTACTTAGTCTCGCCGATGGAGCGTACTGCTGTATATGTCGTATTGCTTGACCCGACTCTGCTCGCCAGAACCTTCGGAGGACGCTTCCTCAGCCTAGTAGCTGGACTTTACCTTACGTCCTGGGCTTAAGCCCAGCCCTGTGGACTGACTCTTCGAACACCTAGAGCCCTCTTAGGATCTCCTAACGAAATCCCGGGTATTCTATGAATACCCGAAACGAACCTATCTATCAAACCCTAGGATCTGAGACTATTTCTCATAAACTAAGAAAAACGAAACACAAAAAAGGAAAGAAAGAAAACTTATACTGGAATCTGAGTCTCCGAGTGAGTTGTGTACTCGAGAATTGTACGCTGGAAACCACTGAATGACTCAGATCGAGTGGATATGGATGAATTCAACTGAGGAAGGCCTAGGGTATTTATAGCAGCTTTCTGGAGTGATTTTCTCTCAAAACTTCGATGTGGGATTCTGAATTCTGGTTTGGGACGCCCATCCCGGTCTGTTGACCAGGTCAAGACGGCCGTCCCGAGTCCTGGACGCCCATCCTGATTCGGGACGCCCTCCTCGAAGTCTGAATTTCTGAAAATTTGCATTTTTGCCCCGAAATTTGCCATTTTCTTCCACTTTTCACATGACACTTCCAAAATCATAAAAACTGTGAAATTGAGTTAATAACGAGCAATTAAGACCGATTTGCCCTCAATTTCACCCTAAATCATGCCTAAAAACATGCTAAAAATGTGATATGATTTATGCATATCACATCCGAAACCTCCGCATATTCACAGATTCTCAAATAGTAGCTGGTCAAGTTAACGGCGAGTTTGAAGCCAAGGAAGAGAACATGCAAAAATATTTACAACTAGTATCCGCTTTCCTTAAGGAATTTCAGTTCATAAGAATCGAACATATCACCCGAAAGGCAAACATTGAAGCCGACACCCTATCCAAATTACACATGGACGACACTATAGATGGAACATGGATAGAGCCCCTCACACAGAGGTCTATCGACAACCTCCCAGTTATGAATATTTCCCAACCACAGTCATGGATGATGCCTATCATCAAATACATCACCAACGACGTCACCCCAGAAGACAAAGTCCAAACACAACAACTCAGGAACGCCGCAGCCCGATACATTTTTCTAGCTAATCAGTTATACCGACGTCATTACTCTTGGCCATTACTGAAGTGCGTGCCCAAAACTGGAGGCAATTACATTTTGTGAGAAATCCACGAAGGAATCTGCGGAGCTCATATCGGGGCCCGAAGCTTAGCCCGAAAGGTCATGTGAACAGGATACTTCTGGCCCACGATGGAAGCTGACGCTACCATACTAATAAAACATTGTTCAAAATATCAGCTACATGCCAATATACATCACATGCCCATTGTAGAATTCCACTCCATAAGCAACCCGATTCCTCTCTATCAATGGGGCATGAATATCGTTGGCCCTTTCCTAAAAGCTAAAGGAAATAAGGAATTTCTTATCGTGGCCATCGACCATTTCACCAAGTGGTTTGATGGGTTTTCGACCGATGTGCTAAATAGGTGTTATTTTAGCCTATGTTGATTATGAATAATTAAGGACTGTGATTGACTAATTGTCACATTTAGTCTCTATGGTGTCACTTAATCAGCCAGAACCTACGGCAGAGTACCTATCGTGTAGCTAGTCTGTTGGAAAGTATCTACGATTTTATTAAATAAATATCGTACTCCCAGGGAAGTGGCAACGGCTTAGTAGTAACTAGCCTTTCTTCCTAACTCTTATCTTATAATCCAGTTATGCAATCTTCATCAATAATTTTGATGAGAGGGTGATTCATTCTCCACTAGGTTTAAGTCTGGCTAAACCTGAAAGTGTTTTAAAGATTAGATCCTGATTTTATGTTATACTGTTACTATACGTTGATTGACCTATATTCGAGTATTTTAGACATGTCTTGGCCTGGATTGCAATTATGTTCTGTGTCTAAAGGCTACCACATCTGAGTTTCTACGCTACCGCCCCATCGTTAAGGGTAACGGCCCTACTCACGGCTCGGACTAAAGTCAGCAATGACCGCCCTATGTCACTTTGGGGATCATACTGCTCGTCGCATAACCGCCGGCATAAAACTCTACTCAGCCTACCTAGACTACTTTCGACCAACGGGGTGTTCCGCATATTATTTTATCTAGTATGGCAGACACCAATACTAATTGATGCCTGTTAAACTAAACAGGTTATGAATAGACCGTGGTTAGGAATTGTCTATAACCCTAATTTCAGTTTAAAAGAACGGCAATAGACATGCAAACATAATGGATATTTAAGCAGGTGGCCATTTCTAGAAAAACATAATACTTCAACATAAATAACAAATATTTATAAAAACATAATCTGGTATTCAAACAGTTATTTGGACAAACAAAATAACAACATATAAGAGAGGGACAGGGGGACCGATGCCATAAAGAATTCACCCTTCACGAAGTCTCGCCGATGGAGCGTACTGCTGTATATGCCGTATTGCTTGACCCGACTATGCTCGCCAGAACCGTCGGAGGACGCTTCCTCAGCCTAGTAACTGGGCTTTACCTTAATACCCAGTTGAAGCCCAGCCCTATGGACTGACTCTTCGAACGCCTAGAGCCCTCTTAGGATCTCCTAACGAAATCACGGGTATTCTATGAATACCAGAAACGAACCTATCTATAGAAACCTAAGATCTGAGACTATTTCTCAGAAACTAAAACAAAACACTAACAAGAAAGAAAACTGAGATCCGAGTCTCTGAGTGAGTTGTGTACTAGAGAATTGTACACTGGATACCACTGAATGACTCAGATCGAGTGGAGAGGAATGAATTCAACTGCTGGAGGCCTGGGGTATTTATAGCAGCTTCCTGGAGTGAAAATCTCTGAAAAATTTGATGTGGGACAGCTTCTGGCGGCTCGGGACGCCCGTCCTGAACCTTTGACCGAGTCAACATTTCCAAAAATTGCGTTTTTGCCCCAAAATTTGCTGTTTTCGTCTACGTTTCACCTGACACTTCCAAAATCATAAAAACTGTAAAATTAAGTAAATAATGAACAATTAAGATCAAATTACCCTCGATTTCACCCAAATTCATACATAAAAACATGCTAAAAAGGTGATACGATTTTCACGTATCAGATAACCCCACACTTAGCTTTTTGCTTGTCCTCAAGCAAAGTCTACCTGAAGTTACTTAAATTCCTAGTCATGTTTTTATTCCAAAAATTCTTCAGACAAGTCTTAACACAGGTCTGACTGGTTAGGTTGCTATGACAAGGTCTCAGATGTTTTTAGTAGCTTGTTATGATCAGGTAGAAAATAAATCAACAACTAGTTTGGACCTTTTTCTTAGTCACACAGGTCTTCCTGATGTAGTTGTGTACTAGTCCAGACCAGATAGTCAACACAATGTACTCTTGTCTTAACTACTACCAGATAACACTTCGACCTATCGCTAGACATATTAACAACAGACAACTTTTTGAGTTCTAAGCTTTGGTGATCAGATTTTTAATGTTTTAGCATTTAGTTATTTTCTTTATAGATTCAGGGTATTTTGAGCCTGCTTAGAACACTTCAACTTCAACTACCCATGTAGCGAGTCCCACTCCGATGACTCCCAGATCTACACGACCTTAGGGCATCAGACTTTAAGTTCCCCGAAGGAGTGGTGCTCGAGTAGCGAAGGCCGCTGGCAAACTACCCTCATTTGATTAACTTTCTTTAATTTCTTTTCACTTCTAGCTCAGAGTCTCATCTAGTCATTCTAACTGCCAATATATCCACAACTGGTCTAATTTTATCTAGTTAAGTCTCGAACAGGTAATTAGTTGAGGCCTCTAATCCAGACAAAGTTGTGCTCAATTATCAGGAATTCCCTATTCCTAATCAATTAGTCCAAGATAGCTATCAATTATCTCCTACTAACCATAACATACTACCTACATATCATAGACATAAGCAATTGTTTAACATGATTTTGCTTGCTTTCACGTACTTTCACACCCTTCCAAAAAAAATTTCAAAATTTTTTCCGTCTTTCAGACGTCTAAATACAGTAGGTAGTATGTTATGGTTAGTAGGAGATAATTGATAGCTATCTTGGACTAATTGATTAGGAATAGGGAATTCCTGATAACTGAGCACAACTTTGTCTGGATTAGAGACCTCAACCAATTACCTGTTCGAGACTTAACTAGATAAAATTAGACTAGTTGTGGATATTTTGGCAGTTAGGATGACTAGATGAGACTCTGAGCTAGAAGTGAAAAGAAATTAAAAGAAGTTAATCAAATAAGGGTAGTTTGCTAGTGGCCTTCGCTACTCGAGCACCACTTATTCGGGGAATTTAAAGCCTGATGCCCTAAGGTCGTGTAGATCCGGGAGTCATCGGAGTGGGACTCGCTACATGGGCAGTTGAAGTTGACGTGTTCTAAGCAGACTCAAAATACCCTGAATCTATAAAGAAAATAACTAAATGCTAAAACATTAAGAATCTGATCACCAAAGCTCAGAACTCAAAAAAGTTGTCTGTTGTTAATATGTCTAGCGATAGGTCGAAGTGTTATCTGGTAGTAGTTAAGACAAGAGTACATTGTGTTGACTATCTGGTCTGGACTAGTACACACACTACACATCAAGAAGACTCTGTGACTAAGAAAAAGGTCCAAACTAGTTGTTGATTTGTTTTCTGCCTGATCATAACAAGCTACTAGAGATATTTGAGACCTTGTCATAGCAACCTAACCAGACAGACCTATATTAAGACTTGTCTGAAGAATTTTTGGAATAAAAACATGACTAGGAATTTAAGTAACTTCAGGTAGACTTTGCTTGAGGATAAGCAAAAAGCTAAGTGTGGGGTTAACTGATACGCGAAAATCGTATCACTTTTTTAGCATGTTTTTATGTACGAATTTGGGTGAAATCGAGGGAAATTTGATCTTGATTGTTCTTTATTCACTTAATTTCACAGTTTTTATGATTTTGGAAGTGTCAGGTGAAAAGTAGACGAAAACAGCAAATTTTGGGGCAAAAACGCAATTTTTGGAAATGTTGACCCGGTCAAAGGGTCGGGACGGGCGTCCCGACCAAGTCAAGGCACCTGGACGGGCGTCCAGGACCCGGGACGGGCGTCCCGACCTGGTCAACTGATCAGGATGGGCGTCCCGAGCCGCCAGAAGCTGTCCCACATCGAATTTTTCAGAAATTTTCACTCCAGGAAGCTGCTATCAATACCCCAGGCTCTCCAGCATTGAATTCTTCCTCTCCACTCGATCTGAGTCATTTAGTGGTGTCCAGTGTACAATTCTCTAGTACACAACTCACTCAGAGACTCGATCTCAGTTTTCTTTCTTATTAGTGTTTTGTTTAGTTTCTGAGAATAGTCTCAGATCTTAGGTTTCTATAGATAGGTTCGTTTCTGGTATTCATAGAATACCCGGATTTCTTTGGAGATCCTAAGAGGGCTCTAGGCGTTTCGAGAGTCAGTCCACAGTGCTGGGCTTAAGCTGGGTATTAAGGTAAAGCCCAGTTACAGGCTGAGGAGCGTCCTCCGAGGTTCTGGTGAGCAAGTCAGAGCGGCAATACGGCATATACGCAGTACGCTCCGTCGGCGAGACGTAAAGGGTGATTTCTTTATGGCATCAGTCCCCATGTCCCTCTCTTATATGTTGTTATTGTTTTGTTCTAAATACATATTATGAATACGAGATTACGATGTTTATGAATAGTTGTTTTAATGTTGACGTTATTTCTTTTTATCCCGGAAATAGCCACCTGCTAAATATTCACTATGTCTGCATGTTTAATGTGCTCTTTTAAACTAAAGTTAGGGTTATAGACAATTCCTAACCACGGTCTAATCATAACCTGTTTAATTTGACAGGCATCAATTAGTATTGGTGTCTGTCATGCTAGATAAAATAACATGTTGAACACCCTGCATGTTAAAGTAGTCTAGGTAGGGGCCGAGCTGAGCCCGATTATGCCGGCGGCTAGGGTAAGCGGTATGATCCCCAAAGTGACATAGGGCTTTCATGGGTGCCTTCGTCCTGAACCGTGAGTAGGGCCGTCATTAAGGTAGGGCGGTTTATTAGAGACCTCGGATGTGGTACGCCTTTAGACACATAACATAGTTGCAATCCAGGCTAAGATATATCTAAAATACTCAAATATAGGTCAAACAACATATAGGAACAGTATAACATAGAATCAGGACTCATCTATAAAACACTACTAGGTTTAATTAGACTGAAACCTAGTGGAGAATGAATCACCCTCTCATCAAAGTATTTGACGAAGATTGCATAACTGGATTATAAGATAGGAGTTAGGATAAAAAGGCTAGTTACTACTAAGCCGTTGCCACTTCCCTGGGAGTACGATATTTATTTAATAAAATCGTAGATACTTTCCAACAGACTAGCTACACGATAGGTACTCTGCCTTAGGTTCTGGCTGATTAAGTGACACTATAGAGACTAAATGTGACAATTAGTCAATCACAGTCCTTAATTATTCATAATCAACATAGGGTAAAATAACACCTATTTAGCACATCAGTCGGAAATACCATCAGTAACCCAACTCAGAACCACAATAGAACGCCGAAATGTGCAAATACTCCGAGAGGTGATGGAAATCTTAAGGGAACAAAGGAACCAGCAGGAGGAGATGCGAAACATACGAGCAGAACTACAAGAGATGCGAAACATTCAGGCAGAGCTACAGGAGATCAGAGATAAGGGTCGTTGAAAAAGGGAAGATTCTTTTACTTTTATCTCACCAAATAAATTGTTTGAACTAAACCTGAATAATTGACCCCTATTTTTCTATTTTTCAAACGTTTTAAAGGGTCCTTTATATTCAACAATTTTCTTCAGACATTTTATTTTCTATGTAAAACAAAAGTTTTGCAAATGCAGTTTATTTTTCACTAATTAAATTGTACAAACTCAATTTTTGTTTTTCTGAAATCCTTGCTGAATTTAAGATGGGATAAAATTAGGGTAGTCATGATTTTCGGAAAAGATTGAGGAATTTTTGCATAGAGTTTTTTTTAACAGCTTCTGAATTTGATTGGATAAACATGAAGACTTGTTAAAAGTTATGATTATTTTTGGTATCCTGAGATTTGCAAGGAATTACGAAAAAAAAAATTTCGGAATTGGCACGTGTCCCGAAGCAACCCGGGACGGGCGTCCAGCGGGACGGGAGTCCTGCCTCCGGGACGGGCGTCCCGAAGGCCGGCCCTCCTACAAATAATCCATTTTTTTCATTCCCCCTCAAATCAACTTCCAAAAATTTACCTCTCTCAAATAATTCTCTCTATCTTCTCTCTTCAAATTTTTGGCAAACTTTGCAAAACTCAAAAATTCAAATTTCCCTCCAAAATTTGAATTTTAAATTTCCTTCCAAATTCGAATTTCCCGCCAAAAATTCAAAATCATTCCCAAACCAAAATCCATCCTCCCGAATTCAAATTCACCTCCAGAATTCGAATTTGAATCTTCCTTCCTGCCTAAACTCTCAAAATCTCTCAAACGCTCTCAACCCAAATGGCTCCCAAACGCGCCCGTAGCACATCCACCATGACCATCACTTCAGTGGCACATCCTTTTATGCTGTTTCACTCCAGCCCAACATACCAGGAGAGATGTCACAGATACATCGGACGTACCATACTGACGGGCAGAACACTTGACTGGGCCGCAGTACAGATGCTAGAGGTGGAGCAGGAAGTCAGACGCATGCTCGACGTACTACCCTACAGTCGAGTATTCATCGTCACCAAGCCGACATACCTAGAGCTGGTATGTGAGTTCTATGCGTCATTTACGTACCACCAGGAGTAGATTACATTCCGCTTGGGCGGAATAGATCGATCGATGAGCATGGCCGAGTTCGGCATTGCCCTGGGTATCTGGCAAAGAGACGAGCTGGATACGCCCGCCTACACCACGGTAGTTCGAGACTTCACGTCTGTAGACGTCTCCACTGCCTGGGCTCAGATCTGTATGACGGGTGTCCCATACCAGCATGGCTTTGCGAAAGCCACATGTATCTATCCTGCTCTTCGATACTTGCATACTATCATTGCACATACTTTGTCAGGACGACGGACGACCCCCGGGAATATCACCTAAATGGAGACATTCCTCTTGGCCAACATGCACATGGGATCGACAGTGGAGATGGCTCGACTTATCACGGTCATCATGCGGGGATTCGCTACGGACACTCGGAAATAGTGTCTGGGACTTGGACCATTCATCACCAGGATAGCTCACTACCTGGAGTTGGACATTGAGGGCTCGGAGCTAACCTAGATCACCCCGACCACCATTCGTACGGACCTCACTATCTTACGGAACATGGGAATGGTCATACGAGATGCAAATAGGCGCTACTCCATCCATACGGAGCAGCCAGCACAGGCCCCGGCACCAGGAGCAGCTCCAGTGCACATACCTCCGTCCGAGACATTTGTTCCACGCACTGCCTTCGAACGACACATGGCGCATAGATTGGCAGAACTCTCAGCCCGATACAACCGAGATATGGATAGGATCTAGAGACGGCTGACGTTGATAGAGGATAGAGTCGCTATGAACACCAGTAGGATCGAGGAGATTCATCAGCATACCTCCCACCTGGTGGAGAACTCCGAAGTCCACTTTCCTGCAGACTTTCCGGTAGACTTTCCGGCAGCCTTCGGTCCACCTAATGACGACGAGCCGGGTTCTTAGTTTTTCTTTCCTTTTCTTTTTCTTTTGTTGTTTTCATTCTATGTCTGATCATGTCTGGGCTGTATGAATTATGAATCTCTGTGTAACATTGATTGATATGACATAACATCATTGTTTTCTCTATGTTTTCTTGTTATTTATGTTATTTCCTTATTTTTCCTTCTTACCCATAGTCCTTCGAATAAGTGTGGAGTAAGAATCTTTTCTGTTTTGTTTCTTGTTTTCAAATAAGTGTGGGGTAGTTTAGATATGCATGAACACTGAGGACAGTGTCAGACTTAAGTGTGGGGTAGCAGTGCACAGTGCACTGTAGTGAGAAAATTTGTGCATGATTTTGCTTGTTTTCCCAATATTTTTACACCCTTCCAAAAAAATTTCAAAATGTTTCATTCTTTCAAACTTCTAAATGCAGTATGATTGGTTAAACATTGCTTATGTCTATGATATGTAGGTAGAATGTTATGGTTAGTAGGAGGCAATGTGATAGCTATCTTGGACTAATTGATTAGGAATAGGGAATTCCTAATAACTGAGCACAACTTTGTCTGGATTAGAGACCTCAGCCAATTGCCTTTTCAAGACTGAACTAGATAAAATTAGACCAGTTGTAGATGTTGTGACAATTAGAATGACTAGATGAGACTCTGAGCTAAAAGTGAAAAGAAATTAAAGTTAATTAAATAAGGTTAGTTTGCCAGCGGCCTTCGCTACTCGAACACCACTCCTTCGGGGAACTTAAAGCTTGATGCCCTACGGTCATGTAGATCTGGGAGTCATCGGAGTGGGACTCGCTACATGGGTAGTTGAAGTTGATATGTTCTAAGCAGACTCAAAATACCCTACATCTATAAAGAGAATCCATAAATGCTAAATCATTAAAAATCTGATCACCAAGGCTCAGAACTCAGAAAGTTGTCATTTGTTATTATGTCTGGCGATAGGTCGAAGTGTTATCTGGTAATAGTTAAGACAAGAGTTTATTGTGTTGACTATCTGGTCTAGACTAGTACACACACTACACATCAGGATGACCTTATGACTAAAAGAAAAGTTCAACCTAGTTGTTAAGTTACTTCCTGCTCAACCCTAACCAACTACTAGAGACATTTGAGACCTTATCATAGCAACCCAACCAGTCAGACCTGTGTTAAGAATTGTCTGAAGAAGTTTTGGAATAAAAACATGACTGAGAATTTTAAGGGACTGCACATACGGTTTAGAATCACTAACTTCAGGTAGACTTTGCTTGAGGACAAGCAAAAGGCTAAGTGTGGGGTTATCTGATACGCGAAAATCGTATCACCTTTTTAGCATGTTTTTATATATGATTTAGGGTGAAATTGAGGGTAAATTGATCTTAATTGTTTATTAATTACTTAATTTCACAGTTTTTATGATTTTGGAAGTGTCAGGTGAAAAGTAGACGAAAACATCAAATTTTGGGGCAAAAACGCAATTTTTGGAAATGCTGACTTAGTCAAAGGCTCAGGATGGGCGTCCCGACCCAGTCAAAGCACCGGGACGGGCGTCTAGAACTCGGGACGGGCGTCCCGACTTGGTTAACAGACTAGGACGGGCGTCCCAAACCCCCAAATCAAGTCCCACATCGAATGTTTGATGAAAAATCACCCCGGGAAGCTACTATAAATACCCCAGGCCTCCAGCAGTTGATATGATCCCTCTCCACTCGATCTGAGTCATTCAGTGGTTTCCAGTGTACAATTCTCTAGTACACAACTCACTCGGAGACTCTGATTTCAGTAGAAGTTTTCTTTCTTTCCTTTTTGTTTTCATTTTTCTAGTTTCTGAGAAATAGTCTCAGATCCTAGGGTTCGATAGATAGGTTCGTTTCTGGTATTCATAGAATACCCGGAATTTCGTTAGGAGATCCTAAGAGTGCTCTAGGCGTTCGAAGAGTCAGTGATACGCGAAAATCGTATCACCTTTTTAGCATGTTTTTACGTATGAATTTGGGTGAAATCAAGGGCAATTTGATCTTGATTGTGCATTATTCACTTAATTTCACAGTTTTTATGATTTTGGAAGTGTCAGGTGCAAAGTAGACGAAAACAGCAAATTTTGGGGTAAAAACGCAATTTTTGGAAATGTTGACTCGGTCAAAGGTCCGGGACGGGCGTCCCGAACCAGGGACGGGCGTCCCGAGCCGCCAGAAGCTGTCCCACATCGAATTTTTCAGAGATTTTCACTCCGGGAAGCTGCTATAAATACCCCAGGCCTCCAGCAGTTGAATTCGTCCCTCTCCACTCGATCTGAGTCATTAAGTGGTTTCCAGTGTACAATTTTCCAGTACACAACTCACTCAGAGACTCGGATCTCAGTTTTCTTTCTTATTAGTGTTTGTTTTAGTTTCTGAGAAATAGTCTCAGATCTTAGGTTTCTATAGATAGGTTCGTTTCTGGTATTCATAGAATACCCGGGATTTCGTTAGGAGATCCTAAGAGAGCTCTAGGCGTTCGAAGAGTCAGTCCACAGGGCTAGGCTTAAGTCCAGGACGTAAGGAAAAGTCTAGCTACTAGGCTGAGGAAGCGTCCTCCGAAGGTTCTGGTGAGTAGAGTCAGGGCGAGCAATACGACATATACAGCAGTACGCTCCGTAGGCGAGACTTCGTAAAGGGTGATTTCTTTATGGCATCGGTCCCCATGTCCCTCTCTTATATGTGTTATTGCTTTGTTCTAAATATGAATTATGAATATCAGATTACGATTTTATGAATAGTTGTGTTATATGTTGAAGTTTTTATGTTTTTCCGGAAATAGCCACCTGCTAAATATTCATTTTGTTTGCATGTCTAATGTAAGTCTCTTTTAAACTAAAACTAGGGTTATAGACAATTCCTAACCACGGTCTATCCATAACCTTTTTAGTTTAACAGGCATCAATTAGTATTGGTGTCTGCCATACTAGATAAAATAACCAACGGAACACCTTGTTTGTTAGAGTAGTCTAGGTAGGCTGAGTAGAGAGTTATGCCGGCGGTTTTGCGACGAGCAGCATGACCCCGAAGTGCCATAGGGTACCGTTCATTGCTGACTTTAGTCCGGGCCGTGAGTAGGTCATTTACCTTAACGATGGGGCGGTAGCGTAGAGACCTCAGATGTGGTACACCTTTAGACACAGAACATAGTTGCATTCCAGGCTAAGATATATCTAAAACACTCGAATATAGGTCAATCAACATATAGGAACAGTATAACATAGAATCAGAACTCATCTTTAAAACACTTTTAGGATTAATTAGACTTAAACCTAGTGGAGAATGGATCACCCTCTCATCAAAGTATTTGATGAAGATTGCATAACTGGATTATAAGATAGGAGTTAGGATAAAAGGCTAGTTACTACTAAGCCGTTGCCACTTCCCTGGGAGTACGATAATTAAATTAATAAAATCGTAGATACTTTCCAATAGACTAGCTACATGATAGGTACTCTGCCTTAGGTTCTGGATGATTAAGTGACACTATAAAGACTAAATGTGACAATTAGTCAATCACAGTCCTTAATTATTCATAATCAACATAGGGTAAAATAACACCTATTTAGCATATCGGTCGGAAACCGCATCAGTCAGTCCACAGGGCTGGGCTTAAGCTGGGTATTAAGGTAAAGCCCAGTTACTAGGCTGAGGAAGCGTCCTCCGAAGGTTCTGGCGAGCAGAGTCGGGGCGAGCAATACGACATATACAACAGTACGCTCCATCGGCGAGACTACGTAAAGGGTGATTTCTTTATAGCATCAGTCCCCATGTCCCTCTCTTATATGTTGTTATTGTGTTGTTCCAAAAATTGATTATGAATACGAGATTATGATTTTTATGAATAGTTGTTTTATATGTTGACGTTATTATGTTTTTCCAGAAATAGCCACCTGCTTAATATTCACTATGTCTGCATGTCTAATGTGCTCTTTTAAACTAAAGTTAGGGTTATAGATAATTCCTAACCACGGTCTAATCATAACCTGTTTAGTTTAACAGGCATCAATTAGTATTGGTGTCTGCCATGCTAGATAAAATAACCTGCTGAACACCCTATTTGTTAGAGTAGTCTAGGTAGGGGACGAGCTAGGTCAGATTATGCCGGCGGCTAGGGCGAGCGGCATGATCCCCGAAGTGACATAGGGCTTTCATGGATGCCTTTAGCCCGAACCGTGAGTAGGGCCGTCATTAAGGTAGGGTGGTTTATTAGAGACCTCGGATGTGGTATGCCTTTCAACACAGAACATAGTTGCAATCCAGGCCAAGACATGTCTAAAATACTCGAATATAGGTCAATCAACATATAGGAACAGTATAACATAGAATCATGACCTCATCTATAAAACACTTTTGGGATTAATTAGACTTAAACCTAGTGGAGAATGGATCACCCTCTCATCAAAGTTATTGATGAAGATTGCATAACTGGATCATAAGATAAGAGTTAGAATAAAAGGCTAGTTACTACTAAGTCGTTACCACTTCCCTGGGAGTACGATACTAATAAAATAAAATCGTAGATACTTTCCAACATACTAGCTACACGATAGGTACTCTGCCTTAGGTTTTGATTGACTAAGTGACATAAATTGAATGCTAAAGTGACAGTTAGTAAGACTCAGTCCTTAATTACTCATAATCAACATAGGTACAAAAAGCCTATCTTTTACCATACCAATCGGAACGCATCACACTTCCAAAATCACAAAAACTGTGAAATTGAGTTAATAATAAACAATTAAGACCGATTTGCCCTTAATTTCACCCTAAATCATGCCTAAAAACATGCTAAAAATGTGATATGATTCATGCATATCAGATAACCCCACACTTAGCTTTTTGCTTGTCCTCAAGCAAAGTCTACCTGAAGTTAGTGATTCTAAATCATATGTGCAGTCACTTAAATTTCCTAGTCATGTTTTTATTCCAAAAATTATTCAGACAATTCTTAACACAGGTCTGACTAGTTAGGTTGCTATGACAAGGTCTCAAATGTCTCTAGTAGATTGTTATAATCAAGCAGTTAACAACTTAACAACTAGATTGAACTCTTCTCTCAAACACAAGGTCTTCCTGATGTGTAGTGTGCGTACTAGTCTAGACCAGATAGTCAACACAATATACTCTCGTCTTAACTACTACCAGATAACACTTCGACCCGTCGCTAGACATACTAACAACAGACAACTTTCTGAGTTTTGAGCCTTGGTGATCAGATTTTTAATTATTTAGCGTTTATTGATTTTCTTTCTTTTATAGATTTAGGGTATTTTGAGTCTGCTTTGAACACGTCAACTTCAACTACCCATGTAGCGAGTCCCACTCCGATGGATCCCAGACCTACACGACCTTAGGGCATCAGGCTTTAAATTCCCCTAAGGAGTGGTGCTCGAGTAGCAAAGGCCGCTAGCAAACTACCCTTATTTAATTAACTCTCTTTTGCTTCTTTTCACTTTTAGCTCAGAGTCTCATCTAGTCACTCTAATTGTCAATACATCCACACTGGTCTAATCTTATCTAGTTAAGTCTTGAAAAGGTAATTGGTTGAGGTCTCTAATCCAGACTCAGTTGTGCTTAATTATCAGGAATTCCCTATTCCTAATCAATAAGTTCAAAATAGTCATCACACTGTCTCCTACTAATCATAACATTCTACACACATATCATTGACATCAGCAATGTTTTACCAATCATACCGCATTTAGAAGTCTGAAAGAATGAAAAAGTTTGAAAAATTTTGGAAGGGTGTGAAAATACGGGGAAAACAAGCAAAATCATGCAAAAATGTTTTCAAACTACTATAGTGCACGGTGCACTGCTGATAACCCCACACTTAGCTTTTTGCTTGTCCTCAAGCAAAGTCTACCTGAAGTTAGTGATTCTAAATCATATGTGCAGTCACTTAAATTTCCTAGTCATATTTTTATTCCAAAAATTATTCAGACAATTCTTAATAAATGTCTGACTGGTTAGGTTGCTATGACAAGGTCTCAAATGTCTCTAGTAGATTGTTATAATCAAGCAGTTAACAACTTAACAACTAGATTGAACTCTTCTCTCAGTCACAAGGTCTTCCTGATGTGTAGTGTGTGTACTAGTCTAGACCAGATAGTCAACACAATATACTCTCGTCTTAACTACTACCAGATAACACTTCGACCCGTCGCTAGACATACTAACAACAGACAACTTTCTGAGTTTTGAGCCTTGGTGATCAGATTTTTAATTATTTAGCATTTATTGATTTTCTTTCTTTTATAGATTCAGGGTATTTTGAGTCTGCTTTGAACACGTCAACTTCAACTACCCATGTAGCGAGTCCCACTCCGATGACTCCCAGACCTACACGACCTTAGGGCATCAGGCTTTAAGTTCCCCTAAGGAGTGGTGCTCGAGTAGCAAAGGCTGCTGGTAAACTACCCTTATTTAATTAACTCTCTTTTGCTTCTTTTCACTTTTAGCTCAGAGTCTCATCTAGTCACTCTAATTGTCAATACATCCACACTGATCTAATCTTATCTAGTTAAGTCTTGAAAAGGTAATTGGTTGAGGTCTCTATTCCAGACTCAGTTGTGCTCAATTATCAGGAATTCCCTATTCCTAATCAATAAGTTCAAAATAGTCATCACACTGTCTCCTACTAATCATAACATTCTACACACATATAATTGACATCAGCAATGTTTTACCAATCATAACGCATTTAGAAGTTTGAAAGAATGAAAAAGTTTGAAAATTTTTGGAAGGGTGTGAAAATATGGGGAAAACAAGCAAAATCATGCAAATGTTTTTTCAAACTACTATAGTGCACGGTGCACTGCTGATAACCCCACACTTAGCGTTTTGCTTGTCCTCAAGCAAAGTCTACCTGAAGTTAGTGATTCTAAATCATATGTGCAGTCACTTAAATTTCCTAGTCATGTTTTTATTCCAAAAATTATTCAGACAATTCTTAACACAGGTCTAACTGGTTAGGTTGCTTTTGACAAGGTCTCAAATGTCTCTAGTAGATTGTTATAATCAAGCAGTTAACAACTTAGCAACTAGATTGAACTCTTCTCTCAGTATCAAGGTCTTCTTGATGTGTAGTGTGCATACTAGTCTAGACCAGATAGTTGATGGGTTTCCGACTGACATGCTAAATAGGTGTTATTTTACCTTATGTTGATTATGAATAATTAAGGACTGTGATTGACTAATTGTCACATTTAGTCTCTATGGTGTCACTTAATCAGCCAGAACCTAAGGCAGATTACCTATCGTGTAGCTAGTCTATTGGAAAGTATCTACGATTTTATTAAATAAATATCGTACTCCCAGGGAAGTGGCAACGGCTTAGTAGTAACTAGCCTCTTATCCTAACTCTTATCTTATGATCCAGTTATGCAATCTTCATCAATATCTTTGATGAGAGGGTGATCCATTCTCCACCAGGTTCAAGTCTAATTAATCCTAAAAGTGTTTTAAAGATGAGTTCTGATTCTATGCTATACTGTTCCTATATGTTGATTGACCTGTCTTCGAGTATTTTAGATGCATCTTAGCCTGGATTGCAACTATGTTCTGTGTCTAAAGGCGTACCACATCCGAGGTCTCTAATAAACCGCCCTACCTTAATGACGGCCCTACTCACGGTTCGGGACGAAGGCATCCATGAAAGCCCTATGTCACTTCGGGGATCATACCGCTTGCCCTAGCCGCCGGCATAATCGGACTCAGCTCGACTCCTACCTAGACTACTTTAACAAGCAGGGTGTTCAGCATGTTATTTTATCTAGCATGGCAGACACCAATACTAATTGATACCTGTTAAACTAAACAGGTTATGATTAGACCGTGGTTAGGAATTGTCTATAACCCTAACGTTAGTTTAAAAGAGCACATTAAACATGCAGACATAGTGAATTTTTAGCAGGTGGCTATTTCCGGAAAAACATAATTTCAACATATAAAAACAACTATTCATAAAAATCGTAATCTGATGTTCATAATAAGTATTTAGAGTAAAAACAATAACAACATATAAGAGAGGGGTATGGGGACTGATGCCATAAAGAAATCACCCTTTACGTAGTCTCGCCGCAGAGCGTACTGCTGTATATGTCGTACTGCTTCCTCTGACTCTGCTCACCAGAACCTTCGGAGGACGCTTCCTCAGCCTAGTAACTGGGCTTTACCTTAATACCCAGCTTAAGCCCAGCCCTGTGGACTGACTCTTCGAATGCCTAGAGCTCTCTTAGGGTCTCCTAACGAAACCCCGGGTATTCTATGAATACCGGAAACGAACCTATCTATAGAAACCTAAGATCTGAGACTATTTCTCAGAAACTAAAACAAAACACTAATAAGAAAGAAACTGAGATCTGAGTCTCTGAGTGAGTTGTGTACTAGAGAATTGTACACTGGACACCACTAAATGACTCAGATCGAGTGGAGAGGGATGAATTCAACTGCTGGAGGCCTGGGGTATTTATAGCAGCTTCCCGGAGTGAAAATCTCTGAAAAATTCGATGTGGGACAGCTTCTGGCGGCTCGGGACGCCCGTCTCGGATTGGGACGCCCGTCCTGGCGGTTTGACTGGGTCGGGACACCCGTCCCAGACCTTTGACCGGGTCAACATTTCCAAAAATTGCGTTTTTGCCCCAGAATTTGCTGTTTTCATCTACTTTTCACCTGACACTTCCAAAATCATAAAAACCGTGAAATCAAGTAAATAGTAAACAATTAATGTCAATTTACTCTCAATTTCACATTAAAACATATATAAAAACATGCTAAAAATGTGATACGATTTTCGCGTATCAATAGTCAACACAATATACTCTCGTCTTAACTACTACCAAATAACACTTCGACCCGTCGCTAGACATACTAACAACAGACAACTTTCTGAGTTCTGAGCCTTGGTGATCAAATTTTTAATTATTTAGCGTTTATTGATTTTCTTTCTTTTATAGATTCAGATTATTTTGAGTCTGCTTTGAACACGTCAACTTCAACTACCCATGTAGCGAGTCCCACTCCGATGACTCCCAGACCTACACGACCTTAGGGCATCAGGCTTTAAGTTCCCCTAAGGAGTGGTGCTCGAGTAGCAAAGGCCGCTGGCAAACTACCCTTATTTAATTAACTCTCTTTTGCTTCTTTTCACTTTTAGCTTAGAGTCTCATCTAGTCACTCTAATTGTCAATACATCCACACTGATCTAATCTTATCTAGTTAAGTCTTGAAAAGGTAATTGGTTGAGGTCTCTAATCCAGACTCAGTTGTGCTCAATTATTAGGAATTCCCTATTCTTAATCAATAAGTTCAATATAGTCATCACACTGTCTCCTACTAATCATAACATTCTACACACATATCATAGACATCAACAATGTTTTACCAATCATACCGTATTTAGAAGTCGGAAAGAATGAAAATTTTTGAAAATTTTTGGAAGGGTGTGAAAATACGGGGAAAATAAGCAAAATCATGCAAAACGTTTCTCAAACTACTATAGTGCACGGTACACTGCTACCCCACACTTAAGTTTGACACTGTCCTCAGTGTTCATGCATATCTAAATTACCCCACACTTATTTGAAAACAAGAAGAAATAAAGCAAAGAACTCTTACCCCACACTTATTTAACTAACTAAGGGGAAGAGAAAGAAAATAACATAACAAAACAAGAAGGGTAATAGAAATAATAACACAAACAAGACAAAACAAACAAAACATGAAATGAAGAAAAAAATTAAAAGAACACAAAAATAAAAGTAGAGGAAGATTAAGATTAGAAAAGCTCCCTTCTTGTCTCGAGCAGAAGGGTTTTCTCTGAGCTGTCAATTGGCTCTTCACCTTGGCCATGTGCTATTGCTGAGGTGTTCTTGACTCTATAAGCTCTAGATATTGGAACGGATGACGTCAGCTCCGATCCTTCAATGTCGAGCTTCAGGCACTGGCCTATCCATTTGATGAATGATTCAAGCCCCAAGGACTGTTTCCTTGAATCATTTGCAAAGTTTCTCGTAATCGTAGCAACGTGTCCAGAAGGAACGTGTCTATGAATGAGACTTCTTTGGATTGGTGGGCCTACCTGCCAATGTTAGTGAAGGTATTGCATGCAAGTTTCGAATGGCAGAAAAGATACCTGAAGCTTTGGCGAAGCCGTGGTAGTAGGAGGCTCCAGTGGTGTAGATCTAGGCCCAAGTATTTGAGACTTCCTCGGGGAAGTTTCTCACAACTGATTGGTATGCAGGGGATGCAAGCTCCTCCATTGCTATGCTCCTGATACAATGCCAAATTCCTTTATATCCCTAGACCCTTCGATACCACTTGGTAGATCACTTGCTTGCACTGGTCTGACTTTAATTGTTGCTAGTATCTCATCTGTTGATTCTGCGGGTAGGGGTTTTACTGTGGTGGTATCTTCTGAAAGTTTCCAGCTTCTGAATTATTCCTCAGTTAAATCTCGTATGATTCCTCCAGCTGGGATTGTATGCGTCTCCCATTGGAGTAGCATTCTGCAGTAACCTACAACTACCTCTTTTTGGAATGGTTCATATTTCATTCCCATAGCAATCCCTGCTAAAGTGTGGTACTTGGCAGACTTCACAGATTTGATACATAGGCACATCTGAATCTAGAAAACAATTTCTCAAAATCTGCACATGATTTTAACATCATTAGTAGGTAATACCTGTGCTTCAGGCTATTTTTGAAAAGTGTTTCGCGACTACTATGATGTAAATTTTTTCACAGGAAGAAAAAGAAAAGGATTCAATTAATACCGACATAGAATGACATTTCTTCCTAATTAAAACCTAAGCCAAAATTGACAGCTCAGAAGAAAAATATTCTTTCCTCATTTCCATTTTTATTTTTTCGAAATTAAATAAAAACAAACAAACAGGAAAACTATAAACACGAAAAATTTATTTCTTTTATCTTCTGGAAAATAATATTTTTCAGAAAATTTTATAGAAGAAAAGAAAAGAAAAGAAAGAATTGAAAGAAAACAAATGTTCAACTATGAAAGAAAAAGAACAAATAGTACAAGAGATAGGAAAAAGAACAACTTACTATTGAGTAAGAAAAATACATTCTTTTTTTGGTTTTTAAATTTTTAAATTTTTTCTTTTTATATTTTATTTAGAAAGAAGTTAAATTTCCTCAATATGGTTTTAGAATAATTTTCTAAAATTTGATTATCCTAAATGTCTTAATTTTAGATAATATCTAAAATTAGTTAGTTATGATAACCCTATATTTCGGAAAGTGATTTTCTAACTAGCATAAGATAAGTGTAGGTCTAAAGTCTAGGTTACTACCGTTACCTATCATAATTCTCTAGAATTTTGATCAGGAATCCTAAGTTCATTATGATATTACCCTGGCAACGGTGCCAAAAATCTGATGCGTTCCCGACGGATATGCTAAAATAGGTGTTGATTTACCCTATGTTGATTATGAGTAATTAAGGACTGAGATTGACTAATTGTCACGTTTAGCCTTTATAGTGTCACTTAATCAGTTAGAACCTAAGGCAGAGTACCTATCGTGTAGCTAGTATGTTGGAAAGTATCTACGATTTTATTAAGTTAAAGATCGCACTCCCAGGGAAGTGGTAACGGCTTAGTAGTAACTAGCCTCTTATCCTAACTCTTATCTTATGATCCAGTTATGCAATCGTCATCAATAACTTTGATGAGAGGGTGATTCATTCTCCACTAGGTTTAAGTCTATTTAAGCCTAAAAGTGTTTAATAGATAATGTCCTGATTCTATGTTATACTGTTCCTATATGTTGATTGACCTATCTTCGAATATTTTAGACATGTCTTGGCCTGGATTGCAACTATGTTTTGAGTCTAAAGGTGTACCACATATGAGTCACTAATAAACCACCCCATCGCCAAGGTTAACGGCCCTACTCACGGTTCGAGCTAAAGGCATCCATGAAAGCCCTATGTCACTTAGGGGATCATGCCGCTCGCCCTAACCGCCGGCATAAACGCTCAACTCAGCCTACTTAGACTACTCTAACAAACAGGGTGTTCCGCAGGTTATTTTATCTAATATGGCAGACACCAATACTAATTGATGTCTGTTAAACTAAACAGGTTATGAATAGACCGTGGTTAGGAATTGTCTATAACCCTAATTTTAGTTTAAAAGAAACTACATTAGACATGTAGACATAATGAATATTAAGTAGGTGGCCATTTCTGGAAAATCATAACAACTCAACATATATAACAAATATTCATAGAAATCATAATCTCATATTCATAACAAATCTTTGGACAAACACAATACAAACATATAAAGAGAGGGACAGGGGGACTGATGCCATAAAGAAATCACCCTTTACTTAGTCTCGCCGATGGTGCAACTGCTTGTATATGTCGTACTGCTCGACTCGACTCTGCTCGACAGAACCTTCGGAGGACGCTTCCTCAGCCAAGTAGCTGGACTTTACCTTAATACCCAGCTTAAGCCCAACCCTGTGGACTGACTCTTCGAACGCCTAAAGCCCTCTTAGGATCTCCTAACGAAATCTCGGGTATTCTATGAATACTAGAAACAAACCTACCTATCATAGCCTAAGATCTGAGACTAATTCTCAGAAACTAAGAAAACGAAACACTAACTAAAAATAGAAGAAAACTTATACTGAACCCGAGTCTCTAAGTGACTTATGTACTCGAGAAAAATGTACAACTTAAGTAACTAAATGACTCAGATTGAGTGGAGTGGAATGATTTCAACTGAGGAAGGCCTGGGGTATTTATAGTAGCTTTATGGAGTGATTTTTCTTCAAAAATTCGATGTGGGACTTGGAATTGCAGCTCGGGATGCCCGTCCTGGATTGGGACGCCTGTCCTGGACTGTTGAGCAGGTCAGGATGGCCGTCCCGAGTCCTGGACGCCCGTCCTGGCCTGTTAACCAGGTCAGGATGCCCGTCCTGATTCGGGACGCCCTCCCCGAAGTCCGAACTTCTGAAAATTTGCGTTTTTGCCCCAAAATTTGCCATTTTCTTCTACATTTCACCTGATACTTCCAAAATTATAAAAACTATGAAATTGAGTTAATAATAAACAATTAAGACCGATTTGCCCTTAATTTCACCCTAAATCATGCCTAAAAACATGGTAAAAATGTGATATGATTTATGCATATCATCCGTATGAATGGTGGTCGGGGCAACCTGGGTCAACTCCGAGCCCTCGATGTCCAACTCCAAGTAGTGGGCTATCTTGGTGATGAACGGCCCGAGCCCCAGACACTATTTCCGAGTGTCCGTAGCGAAACCCCGCATGATGATAGTAATGAGTCGAGCCATCTCTACTGTGGAACCCAGATGCATGTTGGCCAGGAGGAATATCTCCATCTGGGTGACATTCTCGGGGGCCGCCCGACGTCCTGACAGAGTGTGTGCTATAATGGCATGTAAATAGCGAAGCGCAGGATGAATACCTGTAGCTTTCGCAAAGCCATGCTGGTAGGGAGTGCCCGTCGTACAAATCTGAGCCCAATCGGTGGAGACGTCTGCAGAAGTGAAGTCTCGAACTGTTGTGGTGTAGGCAGGCGTATCCAACTCGTCCCTCTGCCAGATACCCAAGGCAATGCCGAACTCGGCCATGCTCATCGATCGATCCATTTCGCCCAAACGGAATGTGATGTGCTCCTACTGGAATGTAAATGAAGGATATAACTCACATACCAGCTCTAGGTAGGTCAGCTCAGTGACGATGAAGACTCGACTGTAGGGTAGTACGTCGAGTATGCGTCGAACCTCCTGCTCAACTCCCAATGTCTGGACTGCTGCCTAGTCAATCATTCTACCAACCAGTATGCTGCGTCTGATATATCCATGACATCTCTCCTGGTATGCTGGAATGGAGGGAAAAAGCATAAAAAGGTGTGCCACAGATGTGACGGTCATGGAAGAAGTGATACGAGCGCGTTTAGGAGCCATTTGGTTGAGAACTTTTGAGAGAATTTGAGAATTTAGGCAGGAAAGAAGATTCGAATTCTGGACGTAAATTCGAATTCAGAAGGATGGATTTTGGTTAGGGAAGAATTTTGAGTTTTTGGCGGGAAATTCGAATTTTGGAGGGAAATTTGAATTTTGAAATTTCAAGAGGTTGCCAAAAATTTGTAGAGAGATGATTTTTTAGTGGTTGATTTGGGAGGAAATGGGAAAAAATGACATTTTTGTAGAAGGGGGCGGCCTTTGGGACGCCCATCCAGAATAGGGACGCCCGTCTCGGGCTACCTCGGGATGTGTGCCACTTCCTGATTTTTTTTTCATAATTCCCTGCAAATCTTAGTACACAAAAAACAATCATAATATTTAACAAGTCTTCATGTTTAGCCTATCAAATTTAGAAGCTGTTAAAACTCTTTGCAAAAATTCTCAATCTCTTTTTCGAAAATTATAACTACCCTAATCGTATCCTAACCTCTATTCAGCAAGAATTATAGAAAAGCAAAAGACTAAGTTTATACAACTTAATTAATGAAAAATAAACTGTATTTGTAACACATTTGTTTTTCATAAAGAATTTGAAAAAATAAAATGTCTGAAGAAACATTATTGAATAAAATAAAAGACCCTTTTAAAAAGTTTGAAAATAGAAAGTAGGGGTCAATTATTTAATTTTAATTCAAACAGTTTATTTGCTGAAAAGTAAAAAGAATCTTCCCTTTTTCAATGGCCTTTATTTCTGATTTCTCGCATCTCTATGCGCATAGCTCTCATCTCCTCCCTTTGCCAGACCTGCTCACTTCGTATGTCAGCTAACTCCCGTAGTATCTGTGCACCTTTGTTTTCCTGGAAGCTTACTGTGGCCCTGAGTTGGTCCAAATTGGCTGTGATATTCAGAATGCTCTGTTTTGAATGACACAGTCTGCTTGAGATTCCTTGATCCATGTAGTAGATCCTGTGGGTCAAAGTATCTATCTACATGGACAAAACTGACTGAGAACCGTTAGTACTTCCCTGATGGCTTCCGACTGATATACTAAAATAGGTGTTATTTTACCCTATGTTGATTATGAGTAATTAAGGACTTAGCCTGACTAATTGTCACATTTAGTCTCTATTCTGTCACTTAATCAATCAGAACCTAAGGCAGAGTACCTATCGTGTAGATAGTCTGTTGGAAAGTATCTATGATTTTAATAAGAATAATTATCGTACTCCCAGGGAAGTGGTAACGGCTTAGTGGTAACTATCCTCTTACCCTAACTCTTATCTTATGATCCAGTTATGCAATCATTCATCAAAATCTTTGATGAGAGGGTGATTCATTCTCCACTAGGTTTAAGTCTATCTAAGCCTAAGAAGTGTTTTACAGATAATGTTCTGACCCTATGTTATACTGTTCCTACATGTTGATTGATCTATCTTCGAGTACTTTAGATATATCTTGGCCTAGATTACAATTATGTACTGAGTCTAAAGGTGTACCACATCTGAGTTACCTGATAAACCGCCACATCGCCATTGATGGCCCTACTCACGGTTTGAGCTACAGGCATCCATGAAAGTCCTATGTCACTTAGGAGATCATGCCGCTGGCTCTAACGCAGGCATAAACACACAAACTCAGCCTACTTAGACTACTCTACCAAACATGGTGATCTATAGGTTATTTCATCTAATATGGCAGACATTAATGCTTTCCGACGGGAAATTCCTAAATTAATGCCTGTTAAACTAAACAGGGTATGATTAGACCGTGGTTAGGAGTTGTCTATAACCCTACATTTAGTTTAAAAGAAACTACATTAGACATGCAAACATAATGAAAGTTAAGTTGGTGACCATTTCCGGAAAATCATAAAGTACTTTTCAACATGCATAACACATATTCATATAATCATAATTCAATATTCATAATTAATGTTTGGACGAACATAATACAGACATATAAAGAGAGGGACAAGGGGACCGATGCCATAATGTATTCACCCTTTACGTAGTCAGCTGATGGAGCAACTGCTTGTATATGTTGGACTGCTGGACCCGACTCTGCTCGACAGAACCTTCGGAGGACGCTTCCTCAGCCTAGTAGCTGTACTTTACCTTAATACCCAGCTTAAGCACAGCCCTGTTGACTGACTCTTCGAACGCCTAGTGCCCTCTTAGGATCTCCTAACGAAACCTCGGGTATTCTATGAATACCGAAAACGAACCTATCTAGTCGTATCCTAGGATCTGAGACAGACTCTCAGAAACAAAGAACATGAGACACTCTCTAAGAATATAAATAAACCTATACTAAAACCTGAGAACAATAAGTGACTTGTATACTATGGAAAACTATATACTTGAAGTCACTAAATGACTCATATCGAGTGGGGAGGAATGATTTCAACTGAGGAATGCACGGGGTATTTATAGTAGGGGAACTGTGTGAATTTCTCATCAAAAATCGATGTGGGATTCTGAACTAGGGCTCGTGACGCCCGTCCTTGATCTAGGACGCACGTCCCGGCCTGTTGACCAGATCAGGATGGCCGTCCCAAGTCCTGGACGCCTGTCCTGGGTTCGGGACGCCCATCCCGACTTCCGAATGTTTGAAAATCACATTTTTGCCCTGAAATTTACCATTTTCTTCTACTTTTCACATGACACTTCCAAAATCACAAAAACTGTGAAATTGAGTTAATAACAATCAATTAAGAGCGATTTAACATCAATTTCACCCTAAATTGTGCCTAAAAACATGCTAAAAAGTGATATGATTTATGCATATCATATAACCCCACACTTAGCTTTTTGCTTGTCCTCAAGCAAAGTCTACCTGAAGTTAGTGATTTTAAATCATAGGTGCAGTCACTTAAAATTTCTAGCCATGTTTTTACTCCAAAATTTATCACTGAATCAGATAATTCACAACACAGGTCTGACTTGTTAAGTTGATATGACAAGGTCTCAAATATCTCTAGTAGACTATCATGGTCAAGCAGGGTTAACAACTTAATAACTAGATTGAACAATTCTCTCAGTCACAAGGTCTTCCTGATGTGTAGTGTGTGTACTAGTCCAGACTAGATTGTCAACATAATATACTCTCATCTCGACTCTTACCAGATAACACTTCGACCCGTCGCTAGACATACCAACAACAAACAACTTTCCGAGTTCTGAGCCTTGGTGACAAGATTTTCAATTAAGCATTTATTGATTTTTATTTTATTGATTTTTCAGGGTATTTTGTGTCTGCTTTCACACATCAACTTTAACTACCCATGTAGTGAGTCCCACTCCGATGACTCCCAGACCTACACGACATTAGGGCATCAGGCTTTAAGTTCCCCTAAGGAGTGGTGCTCGAGTAGCAAAGGCCGCTTGCAAACTACCCTATTTAATTAACTCTCTTTTTTTTCTTTTCACTTTCAGCTCAGAGTATCATCTAGTCATTTTGATTGCCAATAGATCCTCAACTGGTCTAATCTTATCTAGTTATGTTTTGAAAAGGTATTTGGTTGAGGTCTCTAATCCAAACTACGTTGTGCTCAAGTATCAGGAATTCCCTATTTCTAATCGATAAGTTCAAGAAAGTCATCACGTTGTCTCCTACTGATCATAACATTCTACCTACATATCATAGACATCAGCAATTCTTTACCAATCATACTGCATTTTGAAGTCCGAAAGAGTGAAAAATTTTGAAGAAGATTTGGAAGGGTGTGAAAATACGGGAAAAACATGCAAAAATCATGCAAAAATTTCTACTACAGTGCACAGTGCACTGCTACCCCACACTTAAGTCTGACACTGTCCTCAGTGTTCATGCATATCTAAATTACCCCACACTTATTTGAAAACAAGAAGGAATAAAAACAAAACAGACAATTCTTACCCCACACTTATTTGACTAACTAACGGGAAGAGAAAGAAAAGAAACAAGATAAACAAAACTCTTACCCCACACTTATTTCAAAAATAAGAGTTTAAAAACAAAAAAACAAGAAAAATCAAACAAAACACGAAATGAAAACAACAAGGAAAGATAGAATAATATAAAAGCACAGGAGATGAGGGTTAGAAAAACTCCCTTCATGTCTTGAGCAGAGGGTCGGCTTTGATCTGTCAATTGGCTGTTCACCTCAGCCATGTGTTGTCGCTGAAATGTCCTCGATTTTGTAAGCTCTGAGTGCTGGAGCTGCTAACTCTGCAGTGTGCCTCGTATGGAGGGTGTGTCTCCCTTCTGGGTCGTGAATTGCCATCCCCATTTTCTGAAGGATATTCAGGTCGGTGGGTCTGGTCGATGGAGCTATCCTTGACAGCTCCGATCCTTCAATGTCGAGCTCCAGGTAGTGGCTATCAGTGTGATGAATGACTTGAGCCCCATGGACTGAAGATTTGGCGAAGCCGTGGTGGTAGGGGGCTCCAGTGGTGCAGATCTGGGCCCAAATAATTGAGACTTCCTCAGGGAAGTTTCACACAGCTGACTAGTATGCAGGGGACGCAAGCTCCTCCACAACTATACTCCTGATACAACGCCAACTCCTCTATATCCATCGACCGGTTGATACCGCTTGGTCTGTAGGTCACTTGCTCGCACTTGGATAGCTCTAATTGTTGCCCGTTTACCTTTTTAGTAGTGTTGTCTTGAACCATTATAACACAAGCTTCCTATGATGACACTTTTGTTATAGTAAATGGGTTTGACCATTAACAGTATCTCACTTGTTGATTCTGCGGCTAGGGAATTTTTGTTGTGGTGGTATTTAGCTCCAGAGTTATTCCTCCACTAAATCCTAGATGATTTCTTCAGTAGGGATTGTATGTGTTTCCCATTGGAGCAGCATTTTGCAGTAACCTACTCCTACCTCTTTTTGGAATGGTTAGTATTTCATTCCCATAGCAATCCCTGCTAAAGTGTGGTATTTGGCAGACTTCACAGATTTGATACATAGGCACATATGAATCTAGAAAATAGTTTCTCACAGAATCTGCACATGGCTTTAATATCATTAGTAGGTAATGCCTGTGCTTCAGGCTATTTTTGAAAAGTGTTCCACGACTACTATGATGTAATTATTTTCACAGGAAGAAAGAGAAAAGGATTCGATCAATACCCTTGATATCAAAGGTTGCAACACTCTGTATACGTCGCTGGGGTAGATGATCTCTGGAAGACGTGTTACCTTTAGTTGGCGAGCATTGCGGGACTGTATCAAGGATATAGAATCCTTGAATATTATGGGCCAATAAGATCCTACTTCCAACTCTTTCTGGACAGTGTTGATAGCAGTCAATTGGTCTCCCGTAGATCCTTGATGGCATTGCTCCAGAATCTTGTGGCCTTCGTCTTCTGAGACACATCTTCTGATCAACTGATCTGCAAAAATTTGAAATAGAAGAGGGATCTGCCCAGTAGTAATATTTCAAATCAACAAAGAATCTCTTCTTTTGCTGATAGGTCATATCACTCGGGAATATCTTAGCGGCTAGATAATTTACAATATCGATAAACCAAGGAGGAAAATATTATACATAGCAAGCAATGAAATTAAATTCTCATCCAAAAAATAATTTATTAGATATACTGTTTCCTCAATAGCCTCTAACTCAAGGTTTTCTAATTTAGACCAATGGTTTGCTTTTCTAGATATTCATCCCCTTATCTTTTCCCCTTACTTCTACATCAAATTCAAGTAACATTAAAACTTAACTTAATCAATTATGGTTCATCAACAGTTTTATTGAACAGTTATCTCAGAGTGATCAGTGCATACTATTGTTTTAGATGAAACTAGATATGGTATGAATCTATCATCATATACAAAGACTAGTAATCCCTTTTCAGTAGTGGTATGGTGGGCATCAGTAAAAGGTCTTACTTGCATAGTGTATAACATGAAGTTTCTAATCATGCCTATTTCCTAAAACAATCATTACTACATGGTTACTAGCATCACATATCAATTCAGAAAGAAAACTCCAATCAAATGATGTCATAATGGGTGCAGTAATAAACAGTTCCTTCAGTAAAAAGATATCATGCATTTATCATAAAAAAGGAACATCCTTTCTCAATAGAATTTTCAAAAGTCTGGCTATTAAGGAAAAATTATTTAATAGCTTGTCTAATAAAGCTAGCATGACTTAAGAAAATCCTAACATAGAATACATTTCTTCCTAATTAAAACCTAAGCCAAAATTGACAGCTCAAAAAGAAAAATATTCTTTCCTCATTTCTATTTTTATTTTTTTTCGAAATCAAATAATAGAAATAACACGAAAAAGAGTAGCAAATGTTCAACTGAGAAAGAACAAATAAGACAAGCAATAGGGTTGAAGAACAACTTACTGTTGAACAAGAAAAATACTTTTTCGGGTTTTAAATTTTTAACATTTTGTTTTCTCTTTTTATATTTTATTTCGAAAGCAGTTAAATTTCCTCAATATGGTTTTAGAATAATTTTCTAAAATTTGATTATCCTAAATGTCTTAATTTCAGATAATGTCAAAAATTAATTAGTTATGATAACCCAATATTTCAGAAATTGATTGTCTAACTAGCATAAAATAAGTGTTAGGTCTAAGGTCTAGGTTACTACCGTTACCTATCATAAGCTTCTAGAATTTTGATCAGGAATCCTAAATTCATTATGATATTTCCCTGACAACAGTGCCAAAAATCTGATGGCTTCCGATTGATATACTAAAATAGGTGTTATTTTACCCTATGTTGATTATGAGTAATTAAGGACTTAGCCTGACTAATTGTCACATTTAGTCTCTATTCTGTCACTTAATCAATCAGAACCTAAGGTAGAGTACCTATCGTGTAGCTAGTCTATTGGAAAGTATCTACGATTTTAATTAGATTACTTATCGTACTCCCAGGGAAGTGGTAACGGCTTAGTAGTAACTATCCTCTTACCCTAACTCTTATCTTATGATCTAGTTATGCAATCATTCATCAAAATCTTTGATGAGAGGGTGATTCATTCTCCACTAGGTTTAAGTCTATCTAAGCCTAAGAAGTGTTTTACAGATAATGTTCTGACCCTATGTTATACTGTTCCTACATGTTGATTGACCTATCTTCGAGTATTTTAGATATATCTTGACCTAGATTGCAATTATGTACTGAGTCTAAAGGTGTACCACATCTGAGTTACCTGATAAACCGCATTTAGTCTCTAAAGGTGTACCACATTTAGTCTCTATTCTGTCACTTAATCAATCAGAACCTAAGGTAGAGTACCTATCGTGTAGCTAGTCTGTTGGAAAGTATCTACGATTTTAATTAGATTACTTATCGTACTCCCAGGGAAGTGGTAACGGCTTAGTAGTAACTATCCTCTTACCCTAACTCTTATCTTATTGATACGCAAAAATCGTATCACATTTTTAGCATGTTTTTATGTATGTTTTAATGTGAAATCGAGAGTAAATTGACATTAATTGTTTATTATTTACTTGATTTCACGGTTTTTATGATTTTGGAAGTGTCAGGTGAAAAGTAGACGAAAACAGCAAATTTTGGGGCAAAAACGCAATTTTTGGAAATGTTGACTCGGTCAAAGGTCCGGGACGGGCATCCCGAACCCGGGACGGGCGTCCCGACCCAGTCAAACCGCCAGGACGGGCATCCTGAAAAGGGACGGGCGTCCCGAACCTGGTCAACGAATCAGGACGGGCGTCCCGAGCCTCCAGAAGCTGTCCCCCATCGAATTTTTTGGAGATTTTCACTCCAGGAAGCTGCTATAAATACCCCAGGCCTCCAGTAGTTGAAATCATCCCTCTCCACTCGATCTGAGTCATTAAGTGGTTTCCAGTGTACAATTTTCCAGTACACAACTCACTCAGAGACTCGGATCTCAGTTTTCTTTCTTATTAGTGTTTGTTTTAGTTTCTGAGAAATAGTCTCAGATCTTAGGTTTCTATAGATAGGTTCGTTTCCGGTATTCATAGAATACCCGAGGTTTCGTTAGGAGACCCTAAGAGAGCTCTAGGCGTTCGAAGAGTCAGTCCACAAGGCTGGGCTTAAGCTGGGTATTAAGGTAAAGCCCAGTTACTAGGCTGAGGAAGCGTCCTCCGAAGGTTCTAGCGAGCAGAGTCAGGGCGAGCAACGACGTATACAGCATACGCTCTGTCGGCGAGACTACGTAAAGGGTGATTTCTTAATGGCATCAGTCCCCATACCCCTCTCTTATATGTTTTATTGCTTTGTCCTAAACATCAATTATGAATATCAGATTACGGTTTTTATGAATATTTGTTTTGTATGTTGAAGTTATTATGTTTTTCCGGAAATAGCCACCTGCTAAATATTCACTATGTCTGCATGTTTAATGTGCTCTTTTAAACTAACGTTAGGGTTATAGACAATTCCTAACCACGGTCTAATCATAACCTGTTTAGTTTAACAGGCATTAATTAGTATTGGTGTCTGCCATCTAGCTAAAATAACATGCTGAACACCCTGCTTGTTAAAGTAGTCTAGGTAGAGTCGAGCTGAGTCCGATTATGCCGGCGGCTAGGGCAAGCGGTATGATCCCCGAAGTGACATAGGGCTTTCATGGATGCCTTCATCCCGAACCGTGAGTAGGGCCGTCATTAAGGTAGGGCGGTTTATTAGAGACCTCGGATGTGGTACGCCTTTAGACACAGAACATAGTTGCAATCTAGGCTAAGATGCATCTAAAATACTCGAAGACAGGTCAATCAACATATAGGAACAATATAGCATAGAATCAGAACTCATCTTTAAAACACTTTTAGGATTAATTAGACTTGAACCTAGTGGAGAATGGATCACCCTTTCATCAAAGATATTGATGAAGATTGCATAACTGGATCATAAGATAAGAGTTAGGATAAGAGGCTAATTACTACTAAACCGTTGCCACTTCCCTGGGAGTACGATATTTATTTAATAAAATCGTAGATACTTTCCAATAAGACTAGCTACACGATAGGTACTCTGCCTTAGGTTCTGGCTGATTAAGTGACACCATAGAGACTAAATGTGACAATTAGTCAATCACAGTCCTTAATTATTCATAAACAACATAGGGTAAAATAACACCTATTTAGCATGTCGGTCGGAAACCGCATCAGATTTTTGGCGCCGTTGCCGGGGAAATATCATAATGAATTTAGGACTCCTAATCAAAATTCTAGACACTGATCAAAATTCTAGATACTTATGATAGGTAACGGTAGTAACCTAGACCTTAGACCTAACACTTGTTTTATGCTAGTTAGACAATCAGTTTCCGAAATATAGGATTATCATAACTAATTAATTTTAGATGTTATCTGGAATTAAGACACTTAGGATAATCAAATTTTAGAAAATTATTCTAAAACCATATTAAGGAAATTTACCTGCTTTCAACATAAAAAGAAAAAAAATGTCAAAAATTTAAAATCCCAAAAAGAATGTATCTTTCTTGCTCAAAGGTGAGTTGTTCCTTTTCCCTATCTCTTGTTTGTTTTAGTTGTTTTCGTAGTTGCTCTTTTTCGTGTTTTTCTTCCTTTATTTAATTTCGAAGAAATAAAAATGGAAATGAGGATAAAATATATTTTCTTCTGAGTTGTAAAATGTTGGCTTAGATTTTTATCTGGAAGAAACTCTATTTTAGAATTTTCTTAGAGTCATGTCGGCCTTATTAGGATGAGTTATGAAATAGTTTTTCCTTAATAGCCAGACCTTTGAATGTTCTATTGGAAAAAGGATGTTCCTTTTGTTTTGCTGATGATTGCATGAGAATTTTTAACCAAAAGGAATTATTGCACCCATTATGACATCACCTGATTGAAATCTGCTTTTTGAATGAATATGTGATGTAGTAAGAACTGTTTTAGACAGAAACATGATAAGAAAGTTCATGTATGATAAATCCTAATCTTATCTAGTCTTGTCTAAAAACAATAGGTTACACTGATCACTCTGAGATGTCTGTGTTCAATAAAACTGATACTGAACCATAATTGATTAAGTTAGGTTTTATTGTTACCTGAGTTTGATATAGAAAGAAGGGGTAAGAAAAAGGGTTGAAAATCTAGAAAGCAAACCATTGGTCTAGATTAGAAAACCCCGAGTTAGAGGCTAGTGTAATAATGATAAATTTCTGGGTGAAAACTTATTTGCATTGTTTGCTATGTATAATAATTCTCATTTGTGGTTTATTGCAAATTATCTAGTCACTGAATAAGTTCCAAGTGATATGACTTATCAGCAAAAGAAGAAATTCTTTGCTGATTTGAAATATTACTACTGGGCAGTTTCTCTTCTATTTCAAATTTTTGCAGATCAGTTGATCAGAAGATGTGTCTTAGAAGACGAAGGCCACAAGAGTTTGGAGTATTGCCCTAAAGAATCTACGGGAAACTAATTGACTACTATCAACACTGTCCGGAAAGTGTTGAAAGCAGGATCTTGTTGACCCACCATAGTCAAGGACTTTTGTATCTCTGATACAGTCCTGCGATGCTTGCCAAATAACAGGTAACACATCTTCCAGAGATCGTCTACCCCAGCAACGTACACAGAATGTTGCAACCTTTGATATCAGGGGTATTTCGAATCCTTTTCTCTTTCTTCCTTTGAACATAATTACATCATAGTAGTTGTGGAACACTTTTCGAAAATAGCCTGAACCACAGGCATTACCTACTAATGATGTTAAAGTCATGTGCAGATTCTAGTTGTTTTCCAGATTCAGAGTGCCAATTTTTTAGGAAGAAATGTTCAGCCTATGTATCTAATCTGTGAAGTCTGCCAAGTACCACACTTTAGCAGGGATTGCTATGGAAATGGAATACGAACCATTCCAAAAAGAGGTAGGAGTAGGTTACTGCAGAATGCTACTCCAATGGGAAATGCATACAATTCTAGCTGGAGGAATGATACGGGACTTAGCTGAGGAATAATTCGGAAGCTGGAAACTTTCAGAAGATACCACCACAGCAAAACCCCTACCCGTAGAATCAACAGATGAGATACTGGCAACATTTAAAGTCAGACCAGTGCAAGCAAGTGATCTACCAAGAGGTAACGAAGGGTCGAAGGATATAGAGGAATTTGGCGTTGTATCAGGAGCATAGCAATGGAGGAGCTTGCATTCCTTGCATACCAATCAGCTGTGAGAAACTTCCCCGAGGAAGTCTCAAATACTTGGGCCCAGATCTACACAACTGGTGCCCCCTACCACCACAGCTTCGCAAAAACTTCAGGTATCTTTTCTTCCATTCGAGACTTGCATGCAATACCTTTACTAACATTGGCAAGATGGCACACAAATCCCAAGAAGTCTCATTCCTAGACACGTTCCCCCGGACTCGTTGCTATGATTATGAGAAATCTTACAAATGATTCGAGGAAACAGTCCTTGGGGATTGAGCCATTCCTCAAATGGATATGCCACTACCTGGAGCTCGACAATGAAGGATCAGGGCTGATGTCATCCGTTCCAATATCTAGAGCTTGCAGAGTCAAGAACGCCTCAGCAATAGCACATGGCTAAGGTGAAGAGCCAATTGACAGATCAGAGAAGACCCTTCTGCTCGCGACATGAAGGGAGTTTTTCTAATCCTCATGATCCTTTACTTTTGTTTTCTTTGTTTTGTGTTCTGTTTTGCTATATCTATTATCCTTCTTGTTTTATTTTCTCTCTTACCCTGAATTAGTCAAATAAGTGTGGGGTAAGAGTTCTTTGTTTTATTTTCATTTCTTCTTGTTTGCAAATAAGTGTGGGGTAGTTTAGTTATGCATGAACACTGAGGACAGTGTCAGACTTAAGTGTGGGGTAGCAGTGCACGGTGCACTGTAGCAGTTTGCAAAATTTTTCGCATGAATTTGCTTGTTTTCCCCGTATTTTCACACCCTTCCAAACTTTTTTTCAAACTTTTTCCGTCTTTGAGACTTCTAAATGCAGTATGCTTGGTTAAACAATTGCTTATGTCTATGATATGTAGGTAGTATGCTATGGTTAGTAGGAGATAGTTGATAGCTATCTTGGACTAATTGATTAGGAATAGGGAATTCCTGATAACTGAGCACAGCTTTGTCTGGATTAGAGACCTCAACCAATTGCCTATTCGAGACTTAGCCAGATAAAATTAGACCAATTGTGGATATATTGGCAGTTAGAATGACTAGATGAGACTCTGAGCTAAAAGTGAAAAGAACTTAAGGAAGTTAATTACAATAGGGTAGTTTGCCAGCGGCCTTCGCTACTCGAGCACCACTCCTTCGGGGAACTTAAAGCATGATGCCCTAAGGTCGTGTAGATCTGGGAGTCATCGGAGTGGGACTCGCTACATGGGTAGTTGAAGTTGACGTGTTCTAAGCAGACTCAAAATACCCCGAATCCATAAAGAAAATAACTAAGTGCTAAAACATTAAAAATCTTATCACCAAAGCTCAGAACTCATAAAAGTTATCTGTTGTCAGTGTGTCTAGCGATAGGTCGAAGTATTATCTGGTAGTAGTTAAGACAAGAGTACATTGTGTTGACTATCTGGTCTAGACTAGTACACACACTACACATCAGGAAGACCCTGTGACTAAGAAAAATGTCCAACCTAGTTGTTGATTTGTTTTCTGCCTGATCATAACAAGCTACTAGAGACATTTGAGACCTTGTCGTAGCAACCTAACCAATCAGACCTGTGTTAAGAATTGTCTGAAGAATTTTTGGAATAAAAACATGACTAGGAATTTAAGTGACTGCACTACGGTTTAGAATCACTAACTCCACATAGACTTTGCTTGAGGACAAGCAAAAAGCTAAGTGTGGGGTTATCTGATACGCGAAAATCGTATCACATTTTTAGTATGTTTTTATGTATGTTTTAATGTGAAATCGAGAGTAAATTGACATTAATTGTTTATTATTTACTTGATTTCACGGTTTTTATGATTTTGGAAGTGTCAGGTGAAAAGTAGACGAAAACAGCAAATTTTGGGGCAAAAACGCAATTTTTGGAAATGTTGACTCGGTCAAAGGTCCGGGACGGGCGTCCCGACCCAGTCAAACCGCTAGGACGGGCGTCCTGAACCGGGACGGGCGTCCCGAACCTGGTCAACGAATCAGGACGGGCGTCCCGAACCGGGACGGGCGTCCCGAGCCGCCAGAAGCTGTCCCCCATCGAATGTTTTGGAGATTTTCACTCCAGGAAGCTGCTATAAATACCCCAGGCCTCCAGCAGTTGAAATCATCCCTCTCCACTCGATCTGAGTCATTAAGTGGTTTCCAGTGTACAATTTTCCAGTACACAACTCACTCAGAGACTCGGATCTCAGTTTTCTTTCTTATTAGTGTTTGTTTTAGTTTCTGAGAAATAGTCTCAGATCTTAGGTTTCTATATATAGGTTCGTTTCCGGTATTCATAGAATACCCGGGGTTTCGTTAGGAGACCCTAAGAGAGCTCTAGGCGTTCGAAGAGTCAGTCCACAAGGCTGGGCTTAAGCTGGGTATTAAGGTAAAGCCCAGTTACTAGGCTGAGGAAGCGTCCTCCGAAGGTTCTAGCGAGCAGAGTCAGGGCGAGCAATACGACGTATACAGCAGTACGCTCTGTCGGCGAGACTACGTAAAGGGTGATTTCTTTATGGCATCAGTCCCCATACCCCTCTCTTATATGTTTTATTGCTTTGTCCTAAACATCAATTATGAATATCAGATTACGGTTTTTATGAATATTTGTTTTGTATGTTGAAGTTATTATGTTTTTCCGGAAATAGCCACCTGCTAAATATTCACTATGTCTGCATGTTTAATGTGCTCTTTTAAACTAACGTTAGGGTTATAGACAATTCCTAACCACGGTCTAATCATAACCTGTTTAGTTTAACAGACATCAATTAGTATTGGTGTCTGCCATGCTAGATAAAATAACATGCTGAACACCCTGCTTGTTAAAGTAGTCTAGGTAGGAGTCGAGCTGAGTCCGATTATGCCGGCGGCTAGGGCAAGCGGTATGATCCCCGAAGTGACATAGGGCTTTCATGGATGCCTTCGTCCCGAACCGTGAGTAGGGCCGTCATTAAGGTAGGGCGGTTTATTAGAGACCTCAGATGTGGTACGCCTTTAGACACAGAACATAGTTGCAATCCAGGCTAAGATGCATCTAAAATACTCGAAGACAGGTCAATCAACATATAGGAACAATATAGCATAGAATCAGAACTCATCTTTAAAACACTTTTAGGATTAATTAGACTTGAACCTAGTGGAGAATGGATCACCCTCTCATCAAAGATATTGATGAAGATTGCATAACTGGATCATAAGATAAGAGTTAGGATAAGAGGCTAGTTACTACTAAACCGTTGCCACTTCCCTGGGAGTATGATATTTATTTAATAAAATCGTAGATACTTTCCAATGAGACTAGCTACACGATAGGTACTCTGCCTTAGGTTCTGGCTGATTAAGTGACACCATAGAGACTAAATGTGACAATTAGTCAATCACAGTCCTTAATTATTCATAATCAAAATAGGGTAAAATAACACCTATTTAGCATGTCGGTCGGAAACC
The DNA here is from genome assembly GCA_027405835.1 of Asclepias syriaca. Classification (NCBI taxonomy): domain Eukaryota; kingdom Viridiplantae; phylum Streptophyta; class Magnoliopsida; order Gentianales; family Apocynaceae; genus Asclepias; species Asclepias syriaca. The sequence goes on along the minus strand of CM049926.1, from coordinate 19,332,104 downwards.
GCATCACTTATGATCTAGTTATGCAATCATTCATCAAAATCTTTGATGAGAGGGTGATTCATTCTCCACTAGGTTTAAGTCTATCTAAGCCTAAGAAGTGTTTTACAGATAATGTTCTGACCCTATGTTATACTGTTCCTACATGTTGATTGACCTATCTTCGAGTATTTTAGATATATCTTGGCCTAGATTGCAATTATGTACTAAGTCTAAAGGTGTACCACATTTGAGTTACCTGATAAACCGCCCCATCGCCATTGACGGCCCTACTCACGGTTTGAGCTAAAGGCATCCATGAAAGTCCTATGTCACTTAGGAGATCATGCCGCCCGCCCTAACGCCGGCATAATAACACAAACTCATCCTACTTAGACTACTCTAACAAACATGGTGATCAATAGGTTATTTCATCTAATATGGCAGACATTAATACTTTCTGATAGGAAAGTCCTAAATTAATTCCTGTTAAACTAAACAGGTTATGATTAGACCGTGGTTAGGAGTTGTCTATAACCCTACATTTAGTTTAAAAGAAACTACATTAGACATGCAGACATAATGAAAGTTAAGCTGGTGACCATTTCCGAAAAATCATAAAGTACTTCAACATGAATAACACATATTCATATAATCATAATTCAATATTCATAATTAATGTTTGGACGAACACAATACAGACATATAAAGAGAGGGACAAGGGGACCGATGCCATAAAGTATTCACCCTTTACGTAGTCCGCTGATAGAGCAACTGCTTGTATATGTTGGACTGCTCGACCCGACTCTGCTTGACAGAACCTTCGGAGGACGCTTCCTCAACCTAGTAGCTGTACTTTACCTTAATACCCAACTTAAGCACAACCCTGTTGATTGACTCTTCGAATGCCTAGTGCCCTCTTAGAATCTCCTAATGAAACCCCAGGTATTCTATGAATACCGAAAACGAACCTATCTAGTCGTATCCTGATACGCGAAAATCGTATCACATTTTTAGCATGTTTTTATATATGTTTTAATGTGAAATTGAGAGTAAATTGACATTAATTGTTTACTATTTACTTGATTTCACGGTTTTTATGATTTTGGAAGTGTCAGGTGAAAAGTAGACGAAAACAGCAAATTCTGGGGCAAAAACGTAATTTTTGGAAATGTTGACCCGGTCAAAGGTCCGGGACGGGCGTCCCGAACCCGGGACGGGCGTCCCGACCTGGTCAAACCGCCAGGACGGGCGTCCTGAACCGGGACGGGCGTCCCGAACATGGTCAACGAATCAGGACGGGCGTCCCGAACCGGGACGGGCGTCCCGAGCCGCCAGAAGCTGTCCCACATCGAAGTTTTCAGAATTTTTCACTTCGGGAAGCTGCTATAAATACCCCAGGCCTCCAGCAGTTGAATTCATCCCTCTCCACTCGATCTGAGTCATTAAGTGGTTTCCAGTGTACAATTTTCCAGTACACAACTCACTCAGAGACTCGGATCTCAGTTTTCTTTCTTATTAGTGTTTTGTTTTAGTTTCTGAGAAATAGTCTCAGATCTTAGGTTTCTATAGATAGGTTCGTTTCCGGTATTCAGAGAATACCCGGGGTTTCGTTAGGAGACCCTAAGAGAGCTCTAGGCGTTCGAAGAGTCAGTCCACAGGGCTAGGCTTAAGCCCAGGACGTAAGGTAAAGTCTAGCTACTAGGCTGAGGAAGCGTCCTCCGAAGGTTCTGGCGAGGAGAGTCAGGGCGGGCAATACGACGTATACAGCAGTACGCTCTGTAGGCGAGACTAAGTAAAGGGTGATTTCTTTATGGCATCAGTCCCCATACCCCTCTCTTATATGTTTTATTGCTTTGTCCTAAACACCAATTATGAATATCAGATTATGATTTTATGAATAGTTGTTTTGTATGTTGAAGTTATTATGTTTTTCCGGAAATAGCCACCTGCTAAATAATCATTATGTCTGCATGTCTAATGTAGTTTCTTTTAAACTAAAATAGGGTTATAGACAATTCCTAACCACGGTCTATTCATAACCTGTTTAGTTTAACAGGCATCAATTAGTATTGGTGTCTGCCATACTAGATAAAATAACATGCTGAACACCTGGCTTGTTAGAGTAGTCTAGGTAGGCTGAGTAGAGCGTTATGCCAGCGATTACGAGCCTTCAGAGTGATCCCCGAAAGTGACATAGGGCTTTCATAACTGTCTTTGTTCGAACCGTGAGTAGGGCCATTTACCTTAATGATAGGGGGCGGTAGCATAGAGACTCAGATGTGGTACACCTTTAGACACAGAACATAGTTGCATTCCAGGCTAAGATATATCTAAAACACTCGAATATAGGTCAATCAACATATAGGAACAGTATAACATAGAATCAGAACTTATCTTTAAAACACTTCTAGGGTTTATTAGACTTGAACCTAGTGGAGAATGGATCACCCTCTCATCAAAGTATTTGATGAAGATTGCATAACTGGATCATAAGATAAGAGTTAGGATAAGAGGCTAGTTACTACTAAGTCGTTGCCACTTCCCTGGGAGTACGATAATTAACTTAGTAAAATCGTAGATACTTTCCAATAGACTAGCTACACGATAAGTACTCTGCCTTAGATTCTGGCTGATTAAGTGACACCATAAGACTAAACGTGACAATTAGTCAATCACAGTCCTTAATTAATCATAATCGACATAGGGTAAAATAACACCTATTTAGTACGTCAACCGGAATCGCATCATACATCATAGTAGCTGTGGAATATTTTTCAAAATGGCCTGAGGCACAGGCCCTACCTACTAACGATGCTAGAGTTGTATGCAAATTCCTTAAGCAGATTTTCGCCAGATTTGGATGTCCAAAAGCCCTAATCAGTGATCGAGGTACGCACTTCTGCAACTCTCAATTACAAAAGGTACTTCAGCAATACGGAGTTCAGCATCGCATTTCCACAGCCTACCATCCCCAAACCAATGGGCAGGCTGAGGTAACCAATAGGGGTATAAAGAGAATCCTAGAAAAGACTGTGGGTGTTAACCATAAGGATTGGGCCAATAAGCTGGAGGACGCATTATGGGCCTTCCGTACAGCATACAAGACCACTACGGGATTCTCACCCTATCGATTAGTCTATGGAAAAGCATGTCACCTTCCAGTTGAACTTGAACACAGAGCTTATTGGGCGGTACAAAAATGCAACCTCGACGATAATTTAACTAAGGAACGCCGGATTCTACAACTCAATGAATTGGATGAGTGGAGGCTCAAAGCCTATGAAAACTCACACCAATTCAAGATGACAAGTAAACTCTGGCATGACAGGCGACTCAGAACCCAGAAGAATTTTGAACCAGGAGATAAGGTATTGCTATACAACTCACGTTTAAAATTTTTCCCAGGAAAGCTGCGTAGCTATTGGTCAAGACCATTCACAATCACGAAAGTCTCACCTTTCGGAGCATGTGACATCATGGATTCTGACTGCACTATTCAAAAAGTAAACGGACAACGTCTGAAGATTTACAAAGAACCGTTTGACTCGTCTGAGCAGACTGTTGACTTCACAGAATAAGGGAGTATCTCTTTCATTCTATTTCATATTTTGTTATTTCTTTCAGTACTCTATGTTTCTTCTTACCCGTAGTCAGTTGAATAAGTGTGGGGTAAGAATTTTTTGTGTTGTTTTGTTTTGTTTCTTGTTTTCAAATAAGTGTGGGGTAGCTTAGAAATGCATGAACACTGAGGACAGTGCCAGACTTAAGTGTGGGGTAGCAGTGCACGGTGCACTATAGTGAGAAACGTTTTGCATGATTTTGCTTGTTTTCCCCATTTTTTCATATTTTCACACCCTTCCAAAAAAATTTCAAAATTTTTCATTCTTTCAGACTTCTAAATGCAGTATGATTGGTTACACATTGCTTATGTCTATGATATGTAGGTAGAATGTTATGGTTAGTAGAAGGCAATGTGATAGCTATCTTGGACTAATTGATTAGGAATAGGGAATTCCTGATAACTGAGCACAACTTTGTCTGGATTAGAGACCTCAGCCAATTACCTTTTCAAGACTTAACTAGATAAAATTAGACTACTTGTGGATGTTTTGACAATTAGTTTGCCAGCAACCTTCGCTACTCGAGCACCACTCCTTCGGGGAACTTAAAGCTTGATGTCCTAAGGTCGTGTAGGTCTGGGAGTCATCGGAGTGGGACTCGCTACATGGGTAGTTGAAGTTGACGTGTTCTAAGCAGACTCAAAATACCCTACATCTATAAAGAAAATCAATAAATGCTAAACCATTAAAAATCTGATCGCCAAGGCTCAGAACTCAGAAAATTGTCTATTATTATTATGTCTAGCAGCAGGGTCGAAATATTATCTGGTGGTAGTTAAGACGAGAGTATATGTGTTGACTATCTGGTCTAGACTAGTACACACACTACACATCAGGAAGACCTTGTGACTAAGAAAGGAGTTCAACCTAGTTGTTAAGTTGTTTTCTGCTTGACTATAAGAATCTGCTAGAGACATTTGAGACCTTGTCATAGCAACATGATCAGTCAGACCAGTGTTAAGAATTGTCTGAATAAAATTTTGTAATAAAAACATGACTAGGAATTTAAGTGACTGCACTATGATTCAGAATCACTAACTTCAAGTAGACTTTGCTTGAGGATAAGCAAAAAGCTAAGTGTGGGGTTATATGATATGCGTAAATCATATCACATTTTTAGCATGTTTTAGGCATGATTTAGGGTGAAATTGAGGGTAAATTGGTCTTAATTGTTCATTATTAACTCAATTTCACAGTTTTTATGATTTTGGAAGTTTCAGGTGAAAAGTGGAAGAAAATGGCAAATTTCGGGGCAAAGCAAATTTTCAGAAGTTCAGACATCGGGGAGGGCGTCCCGGTTCAGGACGGGCGTCCAGGACTCGGGACGACCGTCCTGACCTGGTCAACAGACTGGGACGGGCGTCCCGAACCAGAAAGTCAAGTCCCACATCGAATTTTTGAGAGGAAAGTACTCCAGAAAGCTGCTATAAATACCCTAGGTGATACGCGAAAATTGTATCACATTTTTAGCATGTTTTTATATATGTTTTAATGTGAAATTGAGAGTAAATTGACATTAATTGTTTACTATTTACTTGATTTCACGGTTTTTATGATTTTGGAAGTGTAAGGTGAAAAGTAGACGAAAACAGCAAATTCTAGAGCAAAAACGCAATTTTTGGAAATGTTGACCCGGTCAAAGGTCCAGGACGGGCGTCCCGAACCCGGTCAAACCGCCAGGACGGGCGTCCCGAGCCGCCAGAAGCTGTCCCACATCGAATTTTTCAGAATTTTTCACTCCGGGAAGCTGCTATAAATACCTCAGGCCTCCAACAGTTGAATTCATCCCTCTCCACTCGATCTGAGTCATTAAGTGGTTTCCAGTGTACAGTTTTCAAGTACACAACTCACTCAGAGACTCGGATCTCAGTTTTCTTTCTTATTAGTGTTTGTTTTAGTTTCTGAGAAATAGTCTCAGATCTTAGGTTTCTATAGATAGGTTCGTTTCCGGTATTCATAGAATACCCGGGATTTCGTTAGGAGATCCTAAGAGAGCTCTAGGCGTTCAAAGATTCAGTCCACAGGGCTAGGCTTAAGCCCAGGATGTAAGGTAAAGTCTAGCTACTAGGCTGAGGAAGCGTCCTCCGAAGGTTCTGGCGAGCAGAGTCAGGGCGGGCAATACGATGTATACAGCAGTACGCTCTGTAGGCGAGACTAAGTAAAGGGTGATTTCTTTATGGCATCAGTCCCCATACCCCTCTCTTATATGTTTTATTGCTTTGTCCTAAACATCAATTATGAATATCAGATTATGATTTTATGAATAGTTGTTTTGTATGTTGAAGTTATTATGTTTTTCCGGAAATAGCCACCTGCTAAATAATCATTATGTCTGCATGTCTAATGTAGTTTCTTTTAAACTAAAATAGGGTTATAGACAATTCCTAACCACGGTCTATTCATAACCTGTTTAGTTTAACAGGCATCAATTAGTATTGGTGTCTGCCATACTAGATAAAATAACATGCTGAACACCTGGCTTGTTAGAGTAGTCTAGGTAGGCTGAGTAGAGCGTTATGCCAGCGATTACGAGCCTTCAGAGTGATCCCCGAAAGTGACATAGGGCTTTCATAACTGTCTTTGTTCGTACCGTGAGTAGGGCCGTTTACCTTAATGATAGGGGGCGGTAGCATAGAGACTCAGATGTGGTACACCTTTAGACACAGAACATAGTTGCATTCCAGGCTAAGATATATCTAAAACACTCGAATATAGGTCAATCAACATATAGGAACAGTATAACATAGAATCAGAACTTATCTTTAAAACACTTCTAGGGTTAATTAGACTTGAACCTAGTGGAGAATGGATCACCCTCTCATCAAAGTATTTGATGAAGATTGCATAACTGGATCATAAGATAAGAGTTAGGATAAGAGGCTAGTTACTACTAAGCCGTTGCCACTTCCCTGGGAGTACGATAATTAACTTAGTAAAATCGTAGATACTTTCCAATAGACTAGCTACACGATAGGTACTCTGCCTTAGATTCTGGCTGATTAAGTGACACCATAAGACTAAACGTGACAATTAGTCAATCACAGTCCTTAATTAATCATAATCGACATAGGGTAAAATAACACCTATTTAGTACGTCAACCGGAATCGCATCAGATTTTTGGCGCCGTTGCCGGGGAAATATCATAATGAATTTAGGATTATTGGCCACAATTCTAGAGACTTATGATAGGTAACGGTAGTAACCTAGACTTTTGATTAACACTTAGTTATACCAGTTAGACAATCACTTTCCTGAATATAGGATTATCATAACTAATTAATTTTAGATAATATCTGGAATTAAGAGACTTAGGATAATCAAATTTTAGAAAATTATTCTAGAACCATATTGAGGAAATTTACCTGCTTTCTAAATAAATTTTAAAATCCATAAAAATATTTTTCTCGTTTTCTTCACTTTCCTATGTTTGTTATTTGTTATTTCTAACCAGACTTTGCACTCAGAGATGAAGAGAACAAGAGCAGCTACTAACCAGGCAAAGAAAACAGAAAACCCTGACACTCCAGGACCAAAGAAGACGAAACCAGAAGGCCCCTCTAGACCCGCACCAGAAGTACCACGAGGGACTCTTCCTTCACAACCAGTAGAAGTACACTCGAGCCCTGATGCCAGTGAACTAGTGAGACGATTCCTGAACACCCGTGAGCATAGTCCCACGGAAGAAGATCCTTCTGAGGATACCTTCCCTCCTAGAGAAGTACCCCAGAGATCTCCAATTCACCCTCCTACCCAGAGAGTTCCTCTAAATCCACCCCCTACTGATCAAACCCAGAATTCACCGACCTCTCCTGCATACACCCCAACACCTCACGAGCGCACCCCTTCATCTGCGGGGAGTACTAACGGTTATTATTCACTGTTGTCCGTGCAGATAGACACACTAACTCAAAGGGTCTATGAGATGGACCAAGGGATTGCCAGCAGACTGTGTCATTTAGACCAACTCAGTCTGAACATCACAACTAACGTAGACCGACTCAGAGCCACGGTCAATCTCCAGGAGAACCAAGGTGCACAACTACTCCGAGAGATGGCTGATCTACGCAGTGAGCAAAACAGGCAGAGGGATGAGATGCGAACAATACGCATAGAAATGCGAAGCATTCGGACAGAACTACAGGAGATCAGAGACAGGATTCGTTAAAAAGGGAAGATTCTTTTACTTTTATTTTCAGCAAATAATAAGTTTGAACTGAAACTTGAATAATTGACCCATATTTTTCTATTTTTCAAACATTTTTTAAGGGTCCTTTATTTTCAACAATTTCTTCAGACATTTTATTTCTATGAAAAACGAAAATTTTGCAATTACAGTTTATTTTTCATTAACTAAATTGTATAAATTCAAATTTTTGTTTTTCTTGCTGAATTTAAATAAGAATAAAATTAGGGTAGTATGATTTTCGAAAAAGTGAGACTGAGGAATTTTTGCATAGAGTTTTTTTAACAACTTCTGAATTTCATTGGATAAACAGGAAGCCTTGTTAAAAATTATGATTATTTTTGGTATACTGAGATTTGCAGGAATTAAGAAAAAAAAAATTTTCGGAATTGGCACGCGGTGAGGCAACCCGGGACGGGCGTCCGAAGGCCTCCCCTTCTATAAAATCTCAATTTTTTCATTTTTCCCTCAAAATTCACTTCCAAAAATCCACCTCTCTCAAATAACTCTCTCTCTTCACCTTTGGCAAACTTTTCAAATTTAAAATTTCAAATTTCCCTCCAAAATTTAAATTTTAAATTTCCTTCCAAATTCGAATTTCCCTCCAAAATTCGAATTTCCCGCCAAAAATTTCGAAATCTTTCCCTAGCCTAATTTCACCCTTTTGAATTCAAATTCACCTCCAGAATTCGAATTCGAACCTTCCTTCCTACCTAAAACTCCCAAAAGTCTCTCAAACACTTTCAAACCAAATGGCTGCCAAACGTGCTCGTACCCCATCCACTATGACAGTTACCTCAGTGACACATCCTTTATGCTGTTTCCCTCCAGCACAGCATATCAGGAGAGATGCACTGGGTACATCGGACGCACGATTCTGACGGGCAGAACGCTGGATTGGGCAGCAGTACAGACACTGGGAGTAGAGGCTGAGGTCAGACGCATACTCGATGTACTACCCTACAGTCGAGTATTCATCGTCACAGAGCCCACGTACCTGGAGCTGGTATGTGAGTTCTATGCATCCTTTGCATGCCATCAGGAGCAGATCACATTCCGCTTAGGCGGAATAGATCGGTCGATGAGCATGGCCGAGTTCGGCATCGCTTTGGGTATCTGGCAGAGAGAGGAGCTGGATACGCCCGCCTACACCACAGCAGTTCGGGACTTCACTTCTGCAGAGGTCTCCACTGCTTGGGCTCAGATCTGTATGACGGGTGTTCCCTACCAGCATGGCTTTGCGAAAGCCACAGGTATCTATCCTGCTCTTCGCTACTTACATGCCATTATTGCACACACTTTGTCAGGACGACGGACGGCCCCCGGGAATGTCACCCAGATGGAGACATTCCTCTTGGCCAACATGCATATGGGATCCACAGTAGAGATGGCTCGACTTATCACAGTCATCATGCGGGGTTTTGCTACGGACACTCGGAAACAGTGTCTGGGGCTCGGGCCATTCATCACCAGGATAGCCCGCTACCTGGAGTTGGACATAGAGGGCTCGGAGCTTACTCTGGTCGCCCCAACCACTATTCCCACAGACGTTACCATCCTACGGAACATGGGAATGGTTGTCCGGGATGCGAGCGGCCGCTACACCATCCACACAGAGCAGCCAGGACAGGCTTCGGCATCAGAAGCAGCTCCACCGCATATCCATCCATCCGAGACGTTCGTGCCACGTACTGCCTTCGAACGACACATGTCGCACGGATTGGCAGAACTATCGGCACGATACAGTCGAGACATGGACCGGATTGACAGGGCTGGCCATGATGGATGACCGGATTGACAGACGACTGGCGGTGATGGATGACAGGATCGCCATGATCACCAGTAGGATTGAGGAGATACATCAGCAGACTGCCCGAGTAGCAGAGAACTTCGAGTTTGACTTAACAGACCTCGGTCCACTGGATGGCGACCCGCCGGGTTCTTAGTCTCTCTTCCCCTTCTTTCTTTCTTTTTCTTTTGTCTTTTGTTTATCTTGTTCTTTGTGTATGTCTGGGCTGTATGACTATGAATCTTTGTACAAAATTGATTTATATGACATACAGAATTGTAGCATTATTTTGTTTTCTTGTTTTTTATGTTTTATTTCTTGTCTTCAAATAAGTGTGGGGTAATTAGCTATGCATGAACACTGAGGACAGTGCCAAACTTAAGTGTGGGGTAGCAGTGCATGGTGCACTGTAGCAGTTTGAAAAAAAATTTTCGCATGCTTTTGCTTGTTTTCCCTGTATTTTCACACCCTTCCAAAATTTTCAAAATTTTTCCGTCTTTCAGACTTCTAAATGCAGTATGCTTGGTTAAACAAATTGCTTATGTCTATGATATGTAGGTAGTATGTTATGGTTAGTAGGAGATAATTGATAGCTATCTTGGACTAATTGATTAGGAATAGGGAATTCCTGATAACTGAGCACAACCTTGTCTAGATTAGAGACCTCAACCAATTGCCTATTCGAGACTCCACTAGATAAAATTAGACCAGTTGTGGATATATTGGCAGTTAGAATGACTAGATGAGACTCTGAGCTAAAAGTGAAAAGAACTTAAGGAAGTTAATTACAATAGGGTAGTTTGCCAGCGGCCTTCGCTACTCGAGCACCACTCCTTCGGGGAACTTAAAGCCTGATGCCCTAAGGTCGTGTAGATCTGGGAGTCATCGGAGTGGGACTCGCTACATGGGTAGTTGAAGTTGACGTGTTCTAAGCAAACTCGAAATACCCTGAATCTATAAAGAAAATAACTAAGTGCTAAAACATTAAAAATCTGATCACCAAAGCTCAGAACTCAGAAAGTTATCTGTTGTCAGTATGTCTAGCGATAGGTCGAAGTATTATCTGGTAGCAGTTAAGATAAGAGTTCATTGTGTTGACTATCTGGTCTAGACTAGTACACACACTACACATCAGGAAGACCCTGTGACTAAGAAAAAAGTCCAACCTAGTTGTTGATTTTTCTGCCTGATCATAACAAACTACGAGACATGTGAGACCTTGTCATAGCAACCTAACCAATCAGACCTGTGTTAAGAATTGTCTGAAAAATTTTTGGAATAAAAACATGATTAGGAATTTAAGTGACTGCACTACGGTTTAAAATCACTAACTCCATGTAGACTTTGCTTGAGGACAAGCAAAAAGCTAAGTGTGGGGTTATCTGATACGCGAAAATCGTATCACATTTTTAGCATGTTTTTATATATGTTTTAATGTGAAATTGAGAGTAAATTGACATTAATTGTTTACTATTTACTTGATTTCACGGTTTTTATGATTTTGGAAGTGTCAGGTGAAAAGTAGAAAACAGCAAATTCTGGGGCAAAAACGCAATTTTTGGAAATGTTGACCCGGTCAAAGGTCCGGGACGGGCGTCCCGACCCGGTCAAACCGCCAGGACGGGCGTCCCGAACCTGGTCAACGAATCAGGACGGGGTCCGAACCAGGACGGGCGTCCCGAGCCGCCAGAAGCTGTCCCACATCGAATTTTTCAGAATTTTCACTCCGGGAAGCTGCTATAAATACCCCAGGCCTCCAGCAGTTGAATTCATCCCTCTCCACTCGATCTGAGTCATTAAGTGGTTTCCAGTGTACAGTTTTCCAGTACACAACTCACTCAGAGACTCGGATCTCAGTTTTCTTCTTATTAGTGTTTGTTTTAGTTTCTGAGAAATAGTCTCAGATCTTAGGTTTCTATAGATAGGTTCGTTTCCGGTATTCATAGAATACCCGGGGTTTCGTTAGGAGACCCTAAGAGAGCTCTAGGCGTTCGAAGAGTCAGTCCACAGGGCTAGGCTTAAGCCCAGGACGTAAGGTAAAGTCTAGCTACTAGGCTGAGGAAGCGTCCTCCGAAGGTTCTGGCGAGCAGAGTCAGGGCGGGCAATACGACGTATACAGCAGTACGCTCTGTAGGCGAGACTAAGTAAAGGGTGATTTCTTTATGGCAGTCCCCATATCTTATATGTTTATTGCTTTGTCCTAAACATCAATTATGAATATCAGATTATGATTTTATGAATAGTTGTTTTGTATGTTGAAGTTATTATGTTTTTCCGGAAATAGCCACCTGCTAAATAATCATTATGTCTGCATGTCTAATGTAGTTTCTTTTAAACTAAAATAGGGTTATAGACAATTCCTAACCACGGTCTATTCATAACCTGTTTAGTTTAACAGGCATCAATTAGTATTGGTGTCTGCCATACTAGATAAAATAACATGCTGAACACCTGGCTTGTTAGAGTAGTCTAGGTAGGCTGAGTAGAGCGTTATGCCAGCGATTACGAGCCTTCAGAGTGATCCCCGAAAGTGACATAGGGCTTTCATAACTGTCTTTGTTCGTACCGTGAGTAGGGCCGTTTACCTTAATGATAGGGGGCGGTAGCATAGAGACTCAGATGTGGTACACCTTTAGACACAGAACATAGTTGCATTCCAGGCTAAGATATATCTAAAACACTCGAATATAGGTCAATCAACATATAGGAACAGTATAACATAGAATCAGAACTTATCTTTAAAACACTTCTAGGGTTAATTAGACTTGAACCTAGTGGAGAATGGATCACCCTCTCATCAAAGTATTTGATGAAGATTGCATAACTGGATCATAAGATAAGAGTTAGGATAAGAGGCTAGTTACTACTAAGCCGTTGCCACTTCCCTGGGAGTACGATAATTAACTTAGTAAAATCGTAGATACTTTCCAATAGACTAGCTACACGATAGGTACTCTGCCTTAGATTCTGGCTGATTAAGTGACACCATAAGACTAAACGTGACAATTAGTCAATCACAGTCCTTAATTAATCATAATCGACATAGGGTAAAATAACACCTATTTAGTACGTCAACCGGAATCGCATCACCAGGCCTTCCTCAGTTGAATTCATCCCTCTCCACTCGATCTGAGTCATTCAGTGACTTCCAGTGTACAATTCTCTAGTACATGGATCACTCAGAGACTCAGATTTTAGTATAAGTTTTCTTTCTTTCCTTTTTGTGTTTCATTTTTCTTAGTTTCTGAGAAATAGTCTCAGATCCTAGGGTTCGATAGATAGGTTCGTTTCTGGTATTCATAGAATACCCGGGATTTCGTTAGGAGATCCTAAGAGGGCTCTAGACGTTCGAAGAGTCAGTCCACAGGGCTGGGCTTAAGCTCAGGATGTAAGGTAAAGTCCAGCTACTAGGCTGAGGAAGCGTCCTCCAAAGGTTCTATCGAGCAGATTCGGGTCAAGCAATATGACATATACAGCAGTACGCTCCATCGGCGAGACTACGTAAAGGGTGATTTCTTTATGGCATCGGTCCCCCTGTCCCTCTCTTATATGTTGTTATTGTGTTGTCCAAATATCGATTATGAATACTAGATTACGATTGTTATGAATATTTGTTATATTTGTTGAAGTTGTTATGTTTTTTCGGAAATAGCCACCTGCTTAAATATTCATTATGTCTGCATGTCTAATGTAGTTTCTTTTAAACTAAAATTAGGGTTATAGACAATTCCTAACCATGGTCTATTCATAACCTATTTAGTTTAACAGGCATAAATTAGTATTGGTGTCTGCCATACTAGATAAAATAACCTGTGGAACACTCTGTTTGTTAGAGTAGTCTAGGTAGGCTGAGTAGAGCGTTTATGCCTGCGGTTATGGGCAAGCGGCATGATCCCCGAAGTGACATAGGCTTTCATAGCTGTCTTTAGTAGTAACCGTGAGTAGGGTCGTTTACCTTGGCGATGGGGCGGTATATCAGATTAATCAGATGTGGTACACCTTTAGACTCAGAACATAGTTGCAATCCAGGCCAAGACATGTCTAAAACACTCGAATATAGGTCAATCAACATGTAGGAACAGTATAACATAGAATCAGGACCTTATCTATAAAATACTTTTAGGCTTAATTAGACTTAAACCTAGTGGAGAATGGATCACCCTCTCATCAAAGTTATTGATGACGATTGCATAACTGGATCATAAGATAAGAGTTAGGATAAAAGGCTAGTTACTACTAAGCCGTTACCACTTTCCTGGGAGTACGATAATTATTTAATAAAATCGTAGATACTTTCCAACAGACTAGCTACACGATAGGTACTCTGCCTTAGGTTCTGGCTGATTAAGTGACACCATAGAGACTAAATGTGACAATTAGTCAATCACAGTCCTTAATTACTCATAATCAACATAGGGTAAAATAACACCTATTTAGCATATCAGTCGGAAAGCCATCAAGCGACTACTTGTATATCCTGAATTGCTCGACCTAACTCTGCTTGACAGAACCTTCGGAGAACGCTTCCTTAGCCTAGTAGCAATTGCTTTACCTTACATCCTAGGCTTAAGCAAAGCCATGTTGACTAGCTCTTTGCTCACCTAATGCCCTCTTAGGATCTCCTAACGAAATCTCGGGTGTTCTATGAATACCAAAGACGAACCCTATGATTTGTTCCGATTGATATGCTAAAAATAGGTTTTATTTACCCTATCAACACAATATAGTCTTCTCTTAACTCTTACCAGATAATATTTCAACCAGTCGCTTGGGCAATGTATTTTTAGATTGATTGTTCAGGGTATTTTTGTGTTCGCTTTCACACATCAACTTTAACTACCTATGTAGCGAGTCCCACTCCGATGACTCCCAGATCTACAAGACCTTAGGGCATCAGGCTTTAAGTTCTCTTAAGGAGTAGTGCTCGAGTAGCAAAGGACGTTTGCAAACTACCCTATTTATTTAACTTTTTCACTTCCAGCTCAGAGCATCATCTAGTTATTTAAATTGCTAATAAATCCTCAACCAGTCTAATATTATTTAGCTAAGTCTTGAAAAGGTATTTGGTTGATGTCTCTAATCCAAACTATGTTGTGCTCAATTATCAGGAATTCCCTATTTCTAATCGAGAAATTCAGTAAAGTTATCAACTTGTTTCCTACCGATCATAATGCTCTACTCACATATATCATAGACGTAAGCATTTCTTATACCAATAACTACTGCATTTTGAAGTCTGAAAGAGTGAAAAAGTTTGAAATTTATTTTGGAAGGGTGCAATTTTAGTGAGAAATATGGGAAAACATGCAAAATTTTACTGCTACTACAGTGCACAGTGCATTGCTACCCCACGCTTAAGGTTTACACTGTCCTCAGCATTCATGCATATCTTATCACCCCACACTTATTTGAAAAACAAAAATTGGACACATAACATATAAAACTCTTACCCCACATTTATTTGACTAAGGAGAAGAGAAAGAAAATAAAACAACAAAACAAAAAAGGGTAATAGAAATAACAAAATAGAATAAAAGAACAATGTTGTTATGTCATACAAATCAACGTTTTGCATACAAAGATTCATATTTCATACAACCCAGACTTATCACATAGTCACACATAAAGCGATAAAAAAAGAAAGAAAAAGGAAAAAGAGAAACTAAGAACCGGGCTCATCATCATCAGGTGGCCAGAAGTAGACCTCGGGGTCTTCAGTAAACCGGGAGGTCTGCTGATAAATCTCCTCGACCCTACTGCTGGTCCTGCTGATTCTGTCATTTATCATATCCATCCGCCTCTCAATGTTTTCCATGTCCCGGCTGTGGCAGGCGGTGAGTTCCGCCAACCCCTGCGACATATGTCGCTCGAAGGCTATGCATGGTACGAACGCCTTGGTCGGTGGTGTATGCTCTGATGCCGGTCTTGGTACCGATGACTCTCCTTGCTGCTCTGTGTGGAAGGAGTATCGTCCAGCTGCATCCCATAAGACCATTCCCATGTTCCGTAGAATAGTCAAGTCTATGGGAATGGTGGTTGGAGCAATATGGGTCAACTCTGAGCCCTCGATATCCAGCTCCAGATAGTGGGCTATCCGGGTGATGAACAGCCCGAGCCCCAGACACTACTTTCGAGTGTCTGTAGCAAAACCCCACATGATGACGACAATGAGCCAAGCCATCTCCACAGTAGTGCCCCTGTGCATATTATCCAGGGGGAATGTGTCCATCTGGGTGACATTCCCCGGGGCAGTATGTCAACCTACTAGAGTGTGTGCTATGATGGTATGTAAATAGTGAAGGGTCGGGTGGATACCTGTGGCTTTCGTAAAGCCATGCTGATAGGGGGCACCAGTCGTGCTGATCTAGGCCCAGGCGGTGGAGACGTCCGCAGAGGTGAAATCTCGTACAACCGTAGTGTAGGCAGGTGTGCCTAGCTCCTCTCTCCGCCAAATACCCAAAGCAATGCCGAACTTGGCCATGCTCATCGACTGGTCTATTACACCTAGTCGGAATGTGATCTACTCTCATTGGAATGTGAAGGAAGCGTAAAACTTACAAACCAGCTCGAGGTAGGTTCGCTCGGTGATGGTGAAGACTCGACTGTAGGGTAGTACGTTGAGTATGCGCTGGATCTCCCGCTCGACTCCTAGTGTCCGAACTACTGCCCAGTCGAGCATTCTGCCAACCAGTATGCTATGTCTAATGTGCCCGTGGCACCTCTCTTGATACGCTGGAATGGAAGGGAAAAGCATGAAGGGGTGTGCCACAGATGTGACAATCATGGAGGAAGTAATACGTGCGCATTTTGGAGCCATTTGGTTGAAGGAATTTGAGAAAGTTCGAGAATTTGGCTGGAAAGAAAATTCAAATTCGAATTCTGGAGGTAAATTCGAATTCGGAAGGGTGGATTTTGTTTAGGGAAGGATTTTGAGTTTTTGGCAGGAAATTCGAATTTTGGAAGGAAATTCAAAAGTTCAAATTTTTGGAGGGAAAAGTTAAAATTTGAAAATTGAAGAGTTTGCCAAATTTTGGAGAGAACTTTTGTAGAGAGATGATTTTTGGTGTTTGGTTTTGGTGGAAAATGGGAAAATTTGGGTTTTTATAGAGAGGGGCCGCCCTCGGGCCGCCCGTCCCTGTTGGACGGCCGTCCCGACTACCTTGGGATGCGTGCCACTTTCGGAATTTTTTTTTCTCTTTTTTTTCAAAATTTCCTGCATATCTTTATACACAAAAAAAATTTCTAATTTTTAACAAATCATCTTGGTTAGCCTATGAAATACAGAAGTTGTGAAAAACATTTTCAAAAATTCTGAGTCTATTCTCTTTTCAAAAATCATAACTGCCCTAATCATGTCCTTACTTTCTATTCAGCAAAAATTCTAGAAAAACAAAAGATCAAATTTCCACAATTTAATCAATGAAAACTAAATTGTATTTTTAACACATTTGTTTTTCCGCAAAGAATTGAAAAAAATTGTCTGAAGAAAAATTTCTAAATAAAATAAAAGACCCATTTAAATTTTGAAAATAAAAAGTAGGGGCCAGTTATTAAACTTTAGTTCAAACAATTTATTTGCTGCAGAAAATAAAAAAAAATCTTCCCTTTTATTATCAGCCTTTGTTCCTTATCTCTCGCATCTCCACTCGCATAGCTCTCATCTCATCCCATAGCCTTCCTTGCTCCTCTCGTATTTCAGCTAATTCCTGTAGTATCAGTGCACCTTGGCTTTCTTGGAGATTTACCTTGACCCTGAGTTGGTCCATGTTGGCTGTGATATTCAAAATGCTCTGATCTGAGTGACAGAATCTGCTTGCAATCGTTTGATCCATCTGGTAGATCCTGTGAGTCAGAGTATCTATCTGCATGGACAAAACTGACTGAAAACCATTAGTACTTCCTCCGAATGAAGGTGTTTGTTCGTTAGGTGTTGGGTTATGGGATTCCGACTGATATACTAAAATAGGTGTTGTTTTACCCTATGTTGATTATGAGTAATTAAGGACTTATCCTGACTAATTGTCACATTTAGTCTCTATAATGTCACTTAATCAATCAGAACCTAAGGCAGAGTACCTATCGTGTAGCTAGTCTGTTGGAAAGTATCTACGATTTTATTTAAATCAGATATCGTACTCCCAGGGAAGTGGTAACGGCTTAGTAGTAACTATCTTCTTACCCTAACTCTTATCTTATGATCCAGTTATGCAATCGTTCATCAATATCTTTGATGAGAGGGTGATTCATTCTCCACTAGGTTTAAGTCTATTTAAGCCTAAAAGTGTTTTACAGATAATGTCCTGATTCTATGTTATATTGTTCCTACATTATGATTGACCTATCTTCGAGTATTTTAGACATGTCTTGGCTTAGATTGCAATTATGTAGTGAGTCTAAAGGTGTACCACATCTGAGTTACCTGATAAATTGCCCTACCTTAATGACGGCCCTACTCACGGTTCGAGCTAAAGGCATCCATGAAAGCCCTATGTCACTTCGGGGATCATGCCGCTCGCCCTAACGCCAGCATAAACACACAAACTCAGCCTACTTAGACTACTCTAACAAACATGGTGATCTATAGGTTATTTCATCTAATATGGCAGACATTAATGCATCCCGACGGGGAAGTCCTAAATTAATGCTTGTTAAACTAAACAGGTTACGATTAGACCATGGTTAGGAATTATCTATAACCCTACATTTAGTTTAAAAGAAACTACATTAGACATGCAGACATAATGAAAGTTAAGTAGGTGGCCATTTCTAGAAAATCATAAAGTACTTCAATATGCATAACAAATATTCATAAAATCATAATCCAATAATCATAACAAATGTTTGGACGAACACAGTACAGACATATAAAGAGAGGGACAGGGGGACTGATGCCATAAAGAATTCACCCTTTACTTAGTCTCGCCGATGGAGCAACTGCTTGTATATGTTGGACTGCTCGACCCGACTCTGCTAGACAGAACCTTCGGATGACGCTTCCTCAGCCTAGTAGCTGGACTTTACCTTAATACCCAGCTTAAACCCAGCCCTGTTGACTGACTCTTCGAACGCCTAGAGCCCTCTTAGGATCTCCTAACGAAACCTCCGGTATTCTATGAATACTAGAAACAAACCTATCTAGTCGTATCCTAGGATCTGAGACTAACTCTCAGAAACAAAGAACACAAGACACTATCTAAGAATATAAAGAAACTTATACTGAAACCTGAGTCGCTAAGTGACTTGTATACTATGGAAAACTGTATACTTGAAGTCACTAAATGACTCAGATCGAGTGGAGAGGAATGATTTCACCTGAGGAAGGCCTGGGGTATTTATGGCAGCTTTCTGGAGTGAATTTCTCTCAGAATTTCTATGTGGGATTCTGAACTGCAGCTCGGGACGCCCGTCCTAGATCTGGGACACCCGCCCCGGCCTATTGACCAGGTCAGGACGGTCGTCCCGAGTACTGGACACCCGTCCTGGCATGTTGACTTCGGGACGCCCACTTCGACTTCTGAACTTCTGAAAATCACATTTTGCCCCGAAATTTGCCATTTTCTTCTACTTTTCACTTGACACTTCCAAAATCACACAAACTGTGAAATTGAGTTAATAACAATCAATTAAGACTGATTTACCATCAATTTCACCCTAAATTATTCCTAAAAACATGCTAAAAATGTGATATGATTTATGCATATCATATAACCCCACACTTAGCTTTTTGCTTGTCCTAAAGCAAAGTCTACCTGAAGTTAGTGATTTTAAATCATATGTGCAGTCACTTAAATTTTCTAGTAATGTTTTTACTCCAAAAATTCTTCACTGAATCAGACAATTCACAACACAGGATTAACTGGTTAGGTTGCTAGGACAAGGTCTCAAATGTCTCTAGTAGATTATCATGATCAAGCAGGTCTAACAACTTAATAACTAGATTGAACTCTTGTCTCAATCACAAGGTCTTCCTGATGTGTAGTGTGTGTACTAGTCTAGACCAGATAGTCAACACAATATACTCTCATCTCGACTATTACCAGATAAACCTTCGACTCGTCGCTAGACATACTAACAACAAATAACTTTCTGAGTTCTGAGCATGGGTGACAAGATTTTTAATTAAGCATTTTATTGATTTTTCTTTTATAGATTTTTCAAGGTATTTTGTGTCTGCTTTCACACGTCAACTTCAACTACCCATGTAGCAAGTCCCACTCTGATGACTCCCAGACCTACACGACCTTAGGGCATCAGGCTTTAAGTTCCCCTAAGGAGTGGTGCTCGAGTAGCAAAGGCCGCTAGCAAACTACCCTATTTAATTAACTCTATTTTTCTTTCACTTTCAACTCAGAGCATCATCTAGTCATTTTGATTGCCAATACATCCTCAACTGGTCTAATCTTATCTAGTTAAGTTTTGAAAAGGTAATTGGCTGAGATCTCTAATCCAAACTAAGTTGTGCTCAATTATCAGGAAATCCCTATTCCTAAACAATAAGTTCAAGATAATCATCACATTGTCTCCTACTGATCATAACATTCTACCTACATATCATAGACATCAGCAATGTTTTACCAATCATACTGCATTTTGAAGTCTGAAAGAAAATTTTGAAAATTATTTTTGGAAGGGTGTGAAAATACGGGGAAAACATGCAAAAATCATGCAAAAACTTTTCTACTACACTGTGCACTGCTACCCCACACTTAAGTCTGACACTGTCCTCGATTTTCATGCATATCTAAATTACCCCACACTTATTTGAAAACAAGGAGAAATAAAAATAAAAATAAAACAAAGAACTCTTACCCCACACTTATTTGACTAACTAAGGGTAAGAAGGAAAATAAAACAATAAATGAAATAACAAAATATAGTAAAAGAAACAAATGCTGTTATGTCATATCAATCAATGTCATATAGAGATTCATGTTTCATACAGCCCAGACATGATCACACACATAGAGCAAAAACAACAAAAGAAAAAGAAAAGGAAAAGAAAAACTAGGAATCCGGCTCATCGTCGTCAGGTGGACGGAAGTCTGCTGTAAAGTAGACCTCTGTGTTTTCAACCAGTTGGGAGGTATGCTAAAAGATCTCCTCGATCCTGCTGGTGTTCATGGCGATTCTGTCGTCCATCATCGACATCCGTCTCTTGATTCTTTCCATATCCCGGCTATGTCGGGCTGAAAGTTCCGCCAATCCGTGCGACATATGTCGTTCAAAGGCAGTACGTGGAACGAATGTCTCGGTCGGAGGTATATGTGCTGGAACTGCTCCTGGTGTCGATGCCTATCCTTGCAGCTCCGTGTGGATGGAGTAGCGCCCAGTTGCATCCCATACGACCATCCCCATGTTCCGTAGAATAGTAAGGTCCGTAGGAATGGTGGTTGGGGCAACCTAGGTCAGCTTTGAGCCCTCGATGTCCAACTCCAAGTAGTGGGCTATCCTGGTGATGAATGGCCCGAGCCCAGACACTGTTTCTGAGTGTCTGTAGTGAAACCCTGTATGATGACAGTGATGAGTCGAGCCATCTCCACTGTAGAACCCATATGCATGTTGGCCAGGAGGAATGTCTCCATCTGGGTGACATTCCCGGGGGCCGTCCGACGTCCTGACAGAGTGTGTGCTATAATAGCGTGTAAATAGCGAAGAGCAGGATGAATACCTGTGGCTTTTGCAAAGCCATGCTGGTAGGGAGCACTCATCGTACAAATCTGAACCCAAGCGGTGGAGACGTCTGCAGAAGTGAAGTCTCGAACTACTGTGGTGTAGGCGGGCGTATCCAGCTCGTCCCTCTGCTAGACACCCAAGGCGATGCCGGACTCGGCCATGCTCATCGATCGATCCATTCCGCCCAAAAGGAATGTGATATGCTCTTGTTGGAATGTAAATGAAGCATAGAACTCACATACCAGCTCTAGGTAGGTTGGCTCAGTGATGATGAAGACATGACTGTAGGGTAGTACGTCGAGTATGCGTCGGACCTCCTGCTCAACTTCTAGTGTCTGTACTACTGCCCAGTCAAGCGTTCTGCCAATCAGTATGGTGTGTCCAATATATCCATGACATCTCTCCTGGTATGTTGGAATGGAGGGAAACAGCATAAAAGGGTGTGCCACCGATGTGACGGTCATGGAAGAAGTGATACGAGCACGTTTGGGAGCCATTTGGTTGAGAACGTTCGAGAGACTTTGAGAATTTAGGCAGGAAAGAAGATTCGAATTCAAATTCTGGAGGTAAATTTGAATTCGGAAGGATGGATTTTGGTTAGGGAAGGATTTTGAATTTTTGGCGGGAAATTCAAATTTTGGAGGGAAATTCGAATTTTGGAAGGAAATTTAAAAGTTCAAATTTTGGAGGGAAATTCGAATTTTTAAACTTTGGGGAGTTACCAAATATTTGTAGAGAGAAGGTGGAGAGAGTTTTGTAGAGAGATGAATTTTTGGTGGTTGGTTTGACAGAAAATGAAGAAAAATAGCATATGTGCATAAGGGGCGGCCTTCGGGACGCTCGTCCCGGAGGCAGGATGCCTGTCTCATCTGGACGCCCGTCTAGAATTGGGACGCCCATCCCGGGTTGCCTCGAGATGTGTGCCACTTCCGGATTTGTTTTCTTCCTTTTCTTTTCATAATTCCCTGCAAATCTCAATACACCAAAAACAATCATAATATTAAACAAGTCTTCATGTTTAACCTATCAAATTCAGAAGCTGTTAAAAACTCTTTGCAAAAATTTCTCAATCTCTTTTTCAAAAATCATTACTACCCTAATCTTATCCTAACCTCTGTTCAGCAAGAAAACAAAAGATTAAGTTTATACAACTTAAAAAAATAAACTGTGTTTGTAACACATTTGTTTTTCATAAAAATTTTGAAATAAAATGTTTGAAGAAACAATTACTGAATAAAATAAGAGACCCTTTTAAAAAGTTTGAAAATAGAAAGTAGGGGTCAATTATTTAATTTTAGTTCAAACAATTTATTTGCTGAAAATAATAGTAAAAAGAATCTTCCCTTTTTCAATGGCCCTTATTTTTGATCTCTCGTATTTCTATTTGCATGGTTCGCATCTCTATGCGCATGGCTCTCATCTCATCCCTTTGCCTGCCCTACTCACTTCGTAAGTTAGCTAACTCCCGGAGTATCTGTGCACCTTGGCTTTCCTGGAGACTTACTGTGGCCCTGAGTCGATCCATGTTGGTTGTGATATTCAGGATACTTTGGTCTGAATGACACAGTCTGCGTGCAATTCCTTGATCCATCTCATAGATCCTTTGAGCCAAAGTATCTATCTGCATGGACAAAATTGAATGAGAACCGTTAGTACTTCCCCCGGATGAAGGGGTGTGCTCGTTAGGTGTTGGAGTGTACTCAGGAGATGTTCGTGAGTTTTGGGTTTGGTCAAGGGGTGGTGGATTTATAGGAACTCTCTGGGCAGGAGTGTGAACTGGAGATCTTTGAGGTTCTTCTCTCAGAGGAAAGGTATCTTCAAAGGGATCTTCTTCCGTGGGACTAGGCTCACGGGTTGATGCTGCTCCGAATGATATGCTAAATAGGTGTTATTTTACCCTATGTTGATTATGAGTAATTAAGGACTGGGATTGACTAATTGTCACATTTAGTCTCTATGATGTCACTTAATCAGTCAGAACCTAAGGCAGAGTACCTATCGTGTAGCTAGTCTGTTGGAAAGTATCTACGATTTTATTAAATAATTATCGTACTCCCAGGAAAGTGGTAACGGCTTAGTAGTAACTAGCCTTTTATCCTAACTCTTATCTTATGATCCAGTTATTCAATATTCATCAATAACTTTGATGAGAGGGTGATCCATTCTCCACTAAGGTTTAAGTCTAATTCAGCCTAGAAGTGTTTTATAGATAAGGTCCTGATTCTATGTTATACTGTTCCTACATGTTGATTGACCTATATTCAAGTATTTTAGACATGTCTTGGCCTGGATTGCAACTATGTTCTGAGTCTAAAGGTGTACCACATCTAAGTAATCTGATAAACCGCCCCATCACCAAGGTAAACGGCACTACTCACGGTTACTACTAAAGACAGCTATGAAAGCCCTATGTCACTTCGGGGATCATGCCGCTTGCCCATAACCGCCGGCATAAACGCTCTACTCAACCTACTTAGACTACTCTAACAAGCAGGGTGTTCCGCATGTTATTTTATCTAATATGGCAGACACCAATACTAATTGATGCCTGTTAAACTAAATAGGTTATGAATAGACCGTGGTTTGGAATTGTCTATAACCCTAATTTTAGTTTAAAAGAAACTACATTAGACATGCAGACAAAATGTATATTAAGCAGGTGGCCATTTCCGGAAAAACATAATAACTTCAACATATATAACAAATATCCATAACAACCATAATCCAGTATTCATAATTGATATTTGGACAAACACAATAACAACATATAAGAGAGGGACAGGGGGACCGATGCCATAAAGAAATCACCCTTTACGTAGTCTCGCCGATGGAGCGTACTGCTGTATATGTCGTATTGCTTGACCCGACTCTGCTCGACAGAACCTTCGGAGGACGCTTCCTCAGCCTAGTAGTTGGACTTTACCTTACATCCTGGGCTTAAGCCCAGCCCTGTGGACTGACACTTCGAACGCCTAGAGCCCTCTTAGGATCTCCTAACGAAATCCCGGGTATTCTATGAATACCAGAAACGAACCTATCTATCGAACCCTAGGATCTGAGACTATTTCTCAGAAACTAAGAAAAACGAAACACAAAAAGGAAAGAAAGAAAACTTATACTAAAATCTGAGTCTCCGAGTAAGTTGTGTACTCGAAAATTGTACACTGGAAACCACTGAATGACTCAGATCGAGTGGAGAGGGATAAATTCAACTGAGGAAGGCCTGGGGTATTTATAGCAGCTTTCTGGAGTGATTTTCTCTCAAAAATTCGATGTGGGATTCTGAATTCTGGTTCGGGACGCCCGTCCCAGATTGGGATGCCCGTCCCGGTCTGTTGACCAGGTCAAGACGGCCGTCCCGAGTCCTGGACGCCCGTCCCGACCTGTTGACCGGGTCAGGACGCCCATCCTGAACTGGGACGCCCTCCCCGAAGTCCGAACTTTTGAAAAATTGCATTTTCGCCCTGAAATTTGCCATTTTCTTCCACTTTTCTCCTGACACTTCCAAAATCATAAAAACTGTGAAATTGAGTTAATAACGAGCAATTAAGACCGATTTGCCCTCAATTTCACCCTAAATCATGCCTAAAAACATGCTAAAAATGTGATATGATTTATGCATATCAGATAACCCCACACTTAGCTTTTTGCTTGTCCTCAAGCAAAGTCTACTTGAAGTTAGTGATTCTAAATCATAGTGCAGTCACTTAAATTTCCTAGTCATGTTTTTATTCCAAAAATTATTCAGACGATTCTTAACACAGGTCTGACTGGTTAGGTTGCTATGACAAGGTCTCAAATGTCTCTAGTAGATTATTATGATCAAGCAGAAAACAACTTAACAACTAGGTTGAACTCTTTTCTTAGTCACAAGGTTTTCCTCATGTGTAGTGTGTGTACTAGTCTAGACCAGATAGTCAACACAATAAACTCTCGTCTTGACTGTTACCAGACAACACTTCGACCCGTCGCTAGACATACTGACAACAAACAACCTTCTGAGTTCTGAGCCTTGGTGATCAGATTTTTAATGATTTAGCATTTAGTGATTTATTTCTTTATAGATTCAGGGTATTTTGAGTCTTCTTAGAACACGTCAACTTCAACTACCCATGTAGCGAGTCCCACTCCGATGACTCCCAGACCTACACGACCTTAGGGCATCAGGCTTTAAGTTCCCCGAAGGAGTGGTGCTCGAGTAGCGAAGGCCGCTGGCAAACTACCCTTATTTGATTAACTTTCTTTTGTTTCTTTTCACTTTTAGCTCAGATTATCATCTGGTCATTCTAATTGTCAAAACATCCACAACTGGTCTTAATTTTATCTAGTTAAGTCTTGAAAAGGTAATTGGCTGAGGTTTCTAATCCAGACTAAGTTGTGCTCAGTTATCAGGAATCCCCTATTTCTAATCAATAAGTTCAAGATAGTCATCAATCGTCTCCTACTAACCATAACATTCTACCTACATATCATAGACATTAGCAAATGTTTACCAATCATACTACATTTAGAAGTCTGAAAGAATGAAAAATTTGAAAAACTTTTGGAAGGGTATGAAATTATGGGAAAAACATGCAAAATCATGCAAAAATTTTCTCAAACTACTACAGTGCACCGTGCACTGCTACCCCACACTTAAGTCTAACACTGTCCTCAGTGTTCATGCATTTCTAAACTACCCCACACTTATTTGAAAACAAGAAGAAATGAAAACAAAACAAAGAACTCTTACCCCACACTTATTTGACTGACTAATGGGAAGAGAAAGAAAATAACATAACAAAACAAGAAGGGTAATAGAAACAATAACACAAACAAGACAAAACAAACAAAACATGAAATGAAGATAATAAAATAAAAGTACAGGAAGATGAGGATTAGAAAAACTCCCTTCATGTCGCGAGCAGAAGGGTCTTCTCTGATCTGTCAATTGGCTCTTCACCTTAGCCATGTGCTATTGCTGAGGTGTTCTTGACTCTGCAAGCTCTAGATATTGGAACGGATGATGTCGGCTCCGATCCTTCATTGTCGAGCTCTAGGTAGTGGCATATCCATGTGAGGAATGACTCAAGCCCCAAGGACTATTTTCTCGAATCATTCGCAAAGTTTCTCGTAATCGTAGCAACGTGTCCAGAAGGAACGTGTCTATGAATGAGATTTCTTTGGATTGGTGTGCCTACATGCTAATGTCAGTGAAGGTATTGCATGCAGGTTCTGAATGGTCGAAAAGATACCTGAAGTTTTGGCGAAGCCGTGGTGGTAGGAGGCTCCAGTGGTGTAGATCTGGGCCCAAGTATTTGAGACTTCCTCGGGGAAGTTTCTCACAGCTGATTGTATGCAGGGGATGTAAGCTCCTCCATTGCTATGCTCCTGATACAATGCCAAATTCCTCTATATCCTTCGACCCTTCGGTACCACTTGGTAGATCACTTGCTTGCACTGGTCTGCCTTTAATTGTTGCCAGTATCTCATCTGTTGATTCTGCGGGTAGGGGTGGTGCTTGGCAGACTTCATAGATTAGATACATAGACTGAACGTTTCTTCCTAAGACATTGGCACTATGAATCTGGAAAACAACTTCTCATAGAATCTGCACATGACTTTAACATCATTAGTAGGTAATGCCTGTGGTTCAGGCCATTTTTGAAAAGTGTTCCACGACTACTATGATGTACTTATTTTCAAAGGAAGAAGGGAAAAGGATTCAATACCACAGATATTAAAGATTTCAAGACTCTATATACCTTGCTGGGGTAGGCGATCTCTGGAAGAGGTGTTACCTGTTATTTGGCAAGCATCGCAGGACTGTATCATAGATACAAAATCCTTGAATATGGTGGGTCAATAATATTCTACTTCCAACACTTTCCAGACAGTGTTGATAGCAGTTAATTGTTCTCCCATAGATTCCTGCAATGCTTCAGAATCATGTGGCCTTCGCTTTCCGAGATACATCCTCTGATCACTTTACTCTGCAAAAATTTGAAATAGAAGAGAAATATGCCCAATAGTAATATTTCAAATCAGCAAAGAATTTCTTCTTTTGCTGATAAGTCATATCACTTGGGAATAATTAGCAGCTAGATAATTAGCACTTTTTAGCATGTTTTTATGTATTATTTCGGGTGAAATTGAGGGCAAATTGATCTTAATTGTTTGTTGATGGGTTTCCGACCGATGTGCTAAATAGGTGTTATTTTACCCTATGTTGATTAAATAGGTGTTATTTTACCCTATGTTGATTATGAATAATTAAGGACTGTGATTGACTAATTGTCACATTTAGTCTCTATGGTGTCACTTAATCAGCCAAAACCTAAGGCAGAGTACCTATCGTGTAGCTAGTCTGTTGGAAAGTATCTACGATTTTATTAAATAAATATCGTACTCCCAAGGAATTGGCAACGGCTTAGTAGTAACTAGCCTTTTATCCGAACTCCTATCTTATAATCCAGTTATGCAATCTTCATCAAATACTTTGATGAGAGGGTGATTCATTCTCCACTAGGTTTCAGTCTAATTAATCCTAGAAGTGTTTTATAGATGAGTCCTGATTCTATGTTATACTGTTCCTATATGTTGTTTGACCTATATTCGAGTATTTTAGATATATCTTAGCCTGGATTGCAACTATGTTCTGTGTCTAAAGGCGTATCACATCCGAGGTCTCTAATAAACCGCCCTACCTTAATGACGGCCCTACTCACGGTTCGGGACGAAGGCATCCATGAAAGCCCTATGTCACTTCGGGGATCATACCGCTTGCCCTAGCCGCCGGCATAATCGGACTCAGCTCGGCCCCTACCTAGACTACTTTAACAGGCAGGGTGTTCAACATGTTATTTTATCTAGCATGGAAGACACCAATACTAATTGATGCCTGTTAAACTAAACAGGTTATGATTAGACCGTGGTTAGGAATTGTCTATAACCCTAACTTTAGTTTAAAAGAGCACATTAAACATGCAGACATAGTGAATATTTAGCAGGTGACTATTTCCGGAAAAACATAATAATGTCAACATATAAAACAACTATTCATAAACATCGTAATCTCGTATTCATAATATGTATTTAGAACAAAACAATAACAACATATAAGAGAGGGACATGGGGACTGATGCCATAAAGAAATCACCCTTTACGTAGTCTCGCCGACGGAGCGTACTGCTGTATATGTCGTATTGCTCGCTCTGACTCTGCTCACCGGAACCTTCGGAGGACGCTTCCTCAGCCTAGTAACTGGGCTTTACCTTAATACCCAGCTTAAGCCCAGCCCTGTGGACTGACTCTTCGAATGCCTAGAGCCCTCTTAGGATCTCCTAACGAAATCCTGGGTATTCTATGAATACCAGAAACGAACCTATCTATAGAAACCTAAGATCTGAGACTATTTCTCAGAAACTAAAACAAAACACTAATAAGAAAGAAAACTGAGATCCGAGTCTCTGAGTGAGTTGTGTACTAGAGAATTGTACACTGGACACCACTAAATGACTCAGATCGAGTGGAGAGGAATGCATTCAACAGCTGGAGGCCTGGGGTATTTATAGCAGCTTCCCGGAGTGAAAATCTCTGAAAAACTCGATGTATGACAGCTTCTGGCGGCTTGGGACGCCTGTCCCGGATTGGGACGCCCGTCCTGGTCAGTTGACCAGGTCGGGATACCCGTCCCGGGTCCTGGACGCCCGTCCAGGTGCCTTGACTTGGTCGGGACACCCGTCCCGACCCATTGACCGAGTCAACATTTCCAAAAATTGCGTTTTTGCCCCAAAATTTGCTGTTTTTGTCTACTTTTCACCTGACACTTCCAAAATCATAAAAACTGTGAAATTAAGTGAATAACGAACAATCAAGATCAAATTACCGTCGATTCACCCAAATTCATACATAAAAACATGCTAAAAAAGTGATACGATTTTCGCGTATCAGATAACCCCACACATATCTTTTTGCTTGTCCTCAAGCAAAGTCTACCAGAAGTTACTTAAATTCCTAGTCATGTTTTTATTCCAAAAATTCTTCAGACAAGTCTTAATACAGGTCGTGGTTAGGTTGCTATGACAAGGTCTCAAAGTCTCTAGTAGTTGTTATGATCAGGCAGAAAACAAAATCAACAACTAGTTTGGACCTTTTCTTAGTCACGGGTCTTCTGATGTGTAGTGTGGTACTAGTCCAGACCAGATAGTCAACACAATGTACTCTTGTCTTAACTACTACCAGATAACACTTCGACCTATCGCTAGACATATTAACAACAGACAACTTTTGATTTCTGAGCTTTGGTGATCAGATTCTTAATGTTTTAGCATTTAGTTATTTTCTTATAGATTCAGGGTATTTTGAGTCTGCTTAGAACACGTCAACTTCAACTGCCTATGTAGCGAGTCCCACTCCGATGACTCCCAGATTACACGACCTTAGGGCATCAGGCTTTAAATTCCCCGAAGGAGTGGTGCTCGAGTAGCGAAGGCCGCTGGCAAAACTACCCTTATTTGATTAACTTCTTTTAATTTCTTTTCACTTCTAGCTCAGAGTCTCATAGTCATCCTAACTGCCAATATATCCACAACTGGTCTAATTTTATCTAGTTAAGTCTCGAACAGGTAATTGGTTGAGGTCTCTAATCCAGACAAAGTTGTGCTCAGTTATCAGGAATTCCCTATTCCTAATCAATTAGTCCAAGATAGCTATCAATTATCTCCTACTAACCAAAACATACTACCTACATATCATAGACATAAGTAATTGTTTAACCAAGCATACTGCATTTAGACGTCTGAAAGACGGAAAAATTTTGAAAATTTTTTGGAAGGGTGTGAAAGTACGTGAAAACAAGCAAAATCATGCGAAAAGTTTTGCAAACTGCTACAGTGCACCGTGCACTGCTACCCCACACTTAAGTCTGGCACTGTCCTCAGTGGTCATGCATATCTAATTACCCCACACTTATTTGAAAACGAGAAATAAAACACAAAGATTCTTACCCCACACTTATTCAACTAACTACGGGTAAGATGGAATCTAGAAATAACAAAACAAGAAATAAATGAAAGAGATACTCCCTTAGTTGTGAAGTCCACAATCTGCTCGGACGAGTCAAACGGCTCTTTGTAAATCTTCAGGCGTTGTCCGTTTACTTTTTGAATAATGCCGTCAGAATCCATGATGTCACATGCTCCGAAAGGTGATACTTCCGTGATCGTGAACGGTCCTGACCAACAGCTACGCAGCTTTCCTGGGAAGAATTTGAAACGTGAGTTGTACAACAATACCTTGTCTCCTGGTTCAAAATTTTTTTGGGCTCTGAGTCGTCTGTCATGCCGGAGTTTACTTGTCATTTTGAACTGATGTGAGTTCTCATAGGCTTTGAGCCTCCACTCATCCAATTCGTTGAGTTGTAGAATCCGGTGTTCCTTAGCTAAATTATCGTCGAGATTGCATTTTTGCACTGCCCAATAAGCTCTATGCTCCAGTGCAACCGGAAGGTGGCATGCTTTTCCGTAGACTAGTTGATAGGGTGAGAATCCCGTAGTGGTCTTGTATGCTGTACGGAAGGCCCATAATGCATCCTCCAGTTTATTGGCCCAATCCTTACGGTTAACACCCACGGTCTTTTCTAGGATTCTCTTTATTCCCCTATTGGTTACCTCAGCCTGCCCGTTGGTTTGAGGATGGTAGGCCGTGGAAATGCGATACTGAATTCCGTATTGCTGGAGTACCTTCTGCAATTGAGAGTTGCAGAAGTGCGTACCTCGATCACTAATTAGGGCTTTTGGACATCCAAACCTGGTGAAAATCTGCTTAAGGAATTTACATACAGCTCTAGCATCATTAGTAGGTAGGGCATGTGCCTCAGGCCATTTTGAAAAATATTCTACGGCTACTAAGATGTACTTCATACCAAAAGAGGAAGGAAACGGACCCATGAAATCTATACCCCACATGTCAAATATTTCTACACTTTGAATTGCCTGTTGGGGTAGATTATCTCGAGAAGATAAGGTTCCCGCTTTCTGACAGGCATCGCACGATCCTATAAATGCTGCGGCGTCTTTGAATATGGTAGGCCAGTAAAAGCCTGCTTCTAATACTTTTCGGGCGGTATTAGCTGCAGCTAAGTGACCGCATGTTGGTCCGCAGTGACAATGTTCCAGAATTTGGAAACCTTCTTCTTGAGATACACATCTTCTGATCATCTGATCTGCACATATTCGAAATAGAAAAGGATCTTCCAGATAGTAATATTTTAGGTCAGCAAAGAATTTTCTTCTTTGTTGAGCAGTGATATCATTAGGGAGAGTCCGGGCTGCCAAGTAATTTGCTATATCTGCAAACCAAGGGGGTGAGAAAATAGCAGATAATGCACATAGATTCTCATCCGGAAATTTATCAAATATGATTGTCTCATCAATGGCTTCTAGGGTCGGATTTTCTAGCCTAGACAAATGGTCTGCGGCTAAGTTTTCTGCCCCTTTCTTATCCCATATTTCTATGTCAAATTCTTGAAGCAATAAAACCCATCTAATCAATCTTGGTTTTGCGTCGGTTTTATTGAACAAGTATTTTAGTGCCGAGTGATCAGTATAAACAATAGTTTTAGACAGGACTAGATAAGATCGAAACTTATCAAATGCATATACTACTGCTAATAATTCCTTTTCCGTCGTAGTGTAATTTTCCTGAGCATCAGTTAAGGTTTTACTAGCATAATATATTACATGGAATTTCTTATCATGTCTTTGTCCTAAAACTACTCCTACTGCATAGTCACTAGCATCACACATAAGCTCAAAAGGTAGACTCCAGTCTGGTGACGTCATGATGGGTGCAGTAGTTAAGAGTTCCTTAAGTCTATTAAAAGCTTTTAGACAAATGGAACATCTTTTCCGAGTAAATTGGTCTGTGTTCAATTGACCAGCTCGGGACCCCGTCCCGGGTCCTGGACGCCCGTCCAGGTGCCTTGACTTGGTCGGGACGCCCGTCCCGGGTTCAGGACGCCCGTCCTGAACCTTTGACCAAGTCAACATTTCCAAAAATTGCGTTTTTGCCCCAAAATTTGCTGTTTTCGTCTACTTTTCACCTGACACTTCCAAAATCATAAAAACTGTGAAATTAAGTGAATAACGAACAATCAAGATCAAATTACCCTCAATTTCACCCAAATTCATACATAAAAACATGCTAAAAAGTGATACGATTTTCGCGTATCATTTGTTATTTACTCAATTTCATGGTTTTTATGATTTTGGAAGTGTCAGGTGAAAAGTAGACCAAAATAGCAAATTTTGGGGTAAAAACGCAATTTTTGGAAATGTTGACTTGGTCAAAGGGTCAGGACGGGCGTCCCGACTTGGTCAACAGATCAGGACGGGCATCCCAATCCGGGACGGGCGTCCTGAACCCCCAGAACCAGTCCCACGTCGAATTTTTGATGAAAAATCACCACGGGAAGCTGCTATAAATACCCCAGGCCTCCAGCAGTTGAATTCATTCATCTCCACTCGATCTGAGTCATTAAGTGGTTTCCAGTGTACACTTCTCTAGTACATAACTCACTCAGAGACTCGGATCTCAGTTTTCTTTCTTATTAGTGTTTTGTTTTAGTTTCTGAGAAATAGTCTCAGATCATAGGATTACATAGATAGGTTCGTTTTTGGTATTCATAGAATACCCAGGATTTCGTTAGGATATCCTAAGAGGGCTCGAGACGTTTGAAGAGTCAGTCCACAGGGCTAGGCTTAAGCCGGGTTGTTAAGTAAAGCCCAGTTACTAGGCTGAGGAAGCGTCCTCCGAAGGTTCTGACGAGCAGAGTCGGGTCAAGCAGTAAGGCATATATAGTAGTACGCTCCAACGGCGTCACTACGTAAAGGGTGATTTCTTTATGGCATCAGTCCCCCATGTCCCTCTCTTTATATGTTGTTACTGTGTTTATCCAAATACTGATTTGAATACCAGATTATGTTTTTATGAATATTTGTGATATATGTTGAAGATATTATGTTTTTCTAGAAATGGCCACCTGCTTAAATATCCATTATGTCTGCATGTCTATTGCCGTTCTTTTAAACTGAATTTAAGGTTATAGACAATTCGTAACCACGGTCTATTCATAACCTGTTTAGTTTAACAGACATCAATTAGTATTGGTGTCTGCCATACTAGATAAAATAATCTGCGGAACACCCTGTTGGTTGAAAGTAGTCTAGGTAGGCTGAGTAGAGTTTTATGCCGGCGGTTATGAGACGAGCGGTATGATCCCCAAAGTGACATAGGGCGTTCATTGCTGACTTTAGTCCGAGCCGTGAGTAGGGCCGTTTACCTTGGCGATGGGGCGGTAGCATAGAGACTCAGATGTGGTAACCTTTAGACACAAAACATAGTTGCAATCCAGGCCAAGACATGTCTAAAATACTCGAATATAGGTCAATCAACGTATAGGAACAGTATAACATAGAATCAGGACTCACTATAAAACACTTCTAGGATTAATTAGACTTAAACCTAGTGGATAATGAATCACCCTCTCATCAAAGTATTTGATGAAGATTGCATAACTGGATTATAAGATAGGAGTTAGGATAAAAGGCTAGTTACTACTAAGCCGTTGCCACTTCCCTGGGAGTACGATAATTAACTTAATAAAATCGTAGATACTTTCCAACAGACTAGCTACATGATAGGTACTCTGCCTTAGGTTCTGGCTGATTAAGTGACACCATAGAGACTAAATGTGACAATTAGTCAATCACAGTCATTAATTACTCATAATCAACATAGGGTAAAATAACACCTATTTAGCACGTCAACCGGAATCGCATCAGATTTTTGGCGCCATTGTCGGGGAAATATCATAATGAATTTAGGATTATTGGCCACAATTCTAGAGACTTATGATAGGTAACGGTAGTAACCTAGACTTTTGAATTACACTTATCTTATACTAGTTAGACAATCACTTTCCTAAATATAGGATTATCATAACTAATTAATTTTAGATAATATTTGAAATTAAGACACTTAGGATAATCAAATTTTAGAAAATTATTCTAAAACCATATTGAGGAAATTTACCTGCTTTCTGATTAAAATTTAAAATCCCTAAAAATATTTTTCTTGCTTTCTTATTTCACTTTCCTATTTTTGGTTATTTGTTATTTCTAACCAGACTTTGCACTCAGAAATGAAGAGAACAAGAGCAGCTACTAACCAGGCAAAGAAAACAGAAAACCCTGACACTCCAGGACCAAAGAAGACAAAGCCAGAAGGCCCATCTAGGCCTGCACCAGAAATACCAAGAGGGACTCTTCCTTCACAACCAGTGGAAGTAAACTCAAGCCCTGATGCCAGTGAACTAGTGAGACGATTCCTGAACACCCGTGAGCATAGTCCCACGGAAGAAGATCCTTCTGAGGATACCTTCCCTCCTAGAGAAGAAGCCCAGAGATCTCCAGTCCACCCTCCTGCCCAGAGAGTTCCTATAAATCCACCACCCACTGACCAAACCCAAAATTCACCAACCTCTCATGCATACACCCCAACACCTAACGAGAGCACCCCTTCATCCGGGGGGAGTACTAACGGTTATCATTCAATGTTGTCCGTGCAGATAGACACGTTGGCTCAAAGGGTCTATGAGATGGACCAAGGGATTGCCAGCAGAATGTGTCATTTAGAACAACTCAGTCTGAATATCATAACTAACGTAGACCGACTCAGAGCCACGGTCAGTCTTCAGGAGAACCAAGGTGCACAACTACTCCGAGAGATGGCTGATTTACGCAGTGAGCAGGGCAGGCAGAGGGATGAGATGAGAACCAGACGCATAGAAATGCGAAGCATTCGAACCGAGCTATAGGAGATCAGAGATAAGGGTCGTTGAAAAAGGGAAGATTCTTTTACTTTTATTCTTAGCAAATAATTCGTTTGAACTAAACCTGAATAATTGACCCATATTTTTCTATTTTTCAAACTTTTTAAAGGGTCCTTTATATTCTACAATTTTCTTCAAACGTTTTATTTTTCATGAAAAACAAAAGTTTTGCAAATACGGTTTATTTTTCACTAATTAAATTGCACAAACTCAGTTTTTGTTTTTCTGAAATTCTTGCTGAATTTAAATTGGGATAAAATTAGGGTAGTCATGATTTTCGAAAAAAAGAGACTGAGGAATTTTTGCATAAGAGTTTTTAACAACTTCTGAATTTAATTGGATAAACATGAAGCCTTGTTAAAATTATGATTATTTTTGGTATCTTGAGATTTTCAGGGAATTACGAAATTTTTTTTTTTCGGAATTGGCATGCGTCCCGAAGCAACCCGGGACGGGCGTCCCGATTCTGGACGAGCATCCAGCGAGACGGGAGTCCTGCCTCCTGGACGGGCGTCCCGAAGGCCACCCCTTCTATAAAAATTCAAATTTTTTCATTTTCTCTCAAATCTACAACCAAAAATTCATCTCTCTAAAAATATTTCTCTCTACCTTCTCTCTACAAATTTTTGGCAATCTCTCCAAAGTTTAAAAATTCGAGTTTCCGTCCAAAATTTGAATTTTGAACTTCACCCAAAAATTCGAATTTCCCTCCAAAATTCGATTTTCCCGCCAAAAATTCAAAATCTTTCCCTAACCTAATTTCATCCCTCTAAATTCAAATTCACCTCCAGAATTTGAGTTTAAAGCTTTCTTTCCCACCTAAACTCTCTCGTACGTTTTCAATGGCTCCCAAATGTGCTCGTACCACATCTACCATGACAGTTACCTCAGTGGCACACCCTTTTATGCTGTTTCCCTCCAGCACAGAATACCAAGAGAGATGCCTTGGGTACATCGGACGTACGATACTGACTGGCAGAACGTTGGATTGGGCAGCAGTACAGACGCTAGGAGTAGAGCCGGAAGTCAGACGCATACTCGACGTGCCACCTTATAGTCGAGTATTCATCGTCACAGAGCCCACATACCTGGAGCTAGTATGTGAGTTCTATGCGTCTTTTGCATGCCACCAAGAGCAGATAACATTCCGCTTGGGCGGAATAGATCGGTCGATGAGCATGGCCGAGTTTGGCGTCGCCCTAGGTATCTGGCAGAGAGATGAGCTGGTTACGCCCGCATACACCACAGCAGTTCGAGACTTCACGACTGCAGACGTCTCCACTGCTTGGGCTCAGATCTGCATGATAGGTATCCCATACCAGCATGGCTTTGCAAAAGCCACAGGTATTTATCCTACTCTTCGTTACCTGCACGCTATCATTGCACATACATTGTCAGGACGACGGACGGCTCCCGGAACTGTCACCCAGATGGAGACATTCCTTCTAGCCAACATGTACATGGGATCTACGGTAGAGATGGCTAGACTTATCACGGTCGTCATGCGAGGATTCGCTACAGACACCAGGAAACAGTGTCTGGGGCTCGGACCATACATCACCAGGCTAGCCCGCTACCTGGAGTTGGACATAGAGGGCTCGGAGCTGACCCTGGTCGGCCCGACCACCATTCCCGCTGATCTTACTATTCTACGGAACATGGGAATGGTTATCCGGGATGCGAATGGCCTCTACACCATCCACACGGATCAGCCAGGACAAGCATCGGCATCGAAAGCATTTCCAGCGCATATCCCTCCGTCCGAGATGTTCGTGCCACGTACTGCCTTCGAACGACACATGTCGCACGGATTGGCAGAACTATCGGCCCGATACAGTCGAGACATGGACAGGATTGACAGACGGCTGACGATGATGGAAGACAGGATTGACAGACGGCTGGCGATGATGGATGACAGGATCGCCATGAACACCAGCAGGATTGAGGAGATACATCAGCAGACTTCCCGAGTGGCGGAAAACTTCGAGTTTGACTTTACAGCAGAACTCGGTCCACTGGACGACGATCCGCCGGGTTCTTAGTCTCTCTCTCCTTCTTTCCTTTCTTTTGTTTTTGTTTTTCTGGTTCTATGTGTATAAACATGTCTGGGCTGTATGACGTATGAATCTATGTACAAAAATTGATTTATATG
This sequence comes from Asclepias syriaca, assembly GCA_027405835.1. Lineage (NCBI taxonomy): Eukaryota > Viridiplantae > Streptophyta > Magnoliopsida > Gentianales > Apocynaceae > Asclepias > Asclepias syriaca. Next base: position 19,294,834 of record CM049926.1, on the reverse strand, counting down.
ACACACAAATTTGTTCGCATTATTTTGCTTTTATGTCTTTCTTACCCATAGTATAGGTAAGCTTCTTTTCTTTGTGTTTTATGTCTTGTTTTCAAATAAGTGTGGAGTAATTAGATATGCATGACCACTGAGGACAGTGCCAGAATTAAGTGTGGGGTAGCAGTGCACGGTGCATTGTAGCAGTTTGCAAAATTTTTCAAAAATTTTCGCATGCTTTTGTTTGCTTTCCCCGTATTTTCAAACCCTTCCAAAAAATTTTCAAAATTTTTCCGTCTTTCAGACTTCTAAATGCAGTATGCTTGGTTAAACAATTGCTTACGTCTATGATATGTAGGTAGTATGTTATGGTTAGTAGGAAATAATTGATGACTACTGTTGAAATAATTAATTAGGAATAGGGAATTCCTGATAACTGAGCACAACTTTGTCTGGATTAGAGACCTCAGCCAATTGCCTGTTCGAGACTTAACTAGATAAAATTAGACCAGTTGTGGATATATTGGCAGTTAGAATGACTAGATGAGACTCTGAGCTAAAAGTGAAAAGAAACAAAAGGAAGTTAATCAAATAAGGGTAGTTTGCCAGCGGCCTTCGCTACTCGAGCACCACTCCTTCGGGGAACTTAAAGCCTGATGCCCTAAGGTCGTGTAGATCTGGGAGTCATCGGAGTGGGACTCGCTACATGGGTAGTTGAAGTTGACGTGTCCTAAGCAGACTCAAAATACCCTGAATCTATAAAGAAAATAACTAAATGCTAAAACATTAAAAATCTGATCACCAAAGCTCAGAACTCAAAAAGTTGTCTGCTGTTAATATGTCTAGCGATGGGTCGAAGTGTTATCTGGTAGTAGTTAAGACAAGAGTACATTGTGTTGACTATCTGGTCTAGACTAGTACACACACTACACATCAGGAAGACCCTGTGACTAAGAAAAAAGTTCAACCTAGTTGTTGATTTATTTTCTGCCTGATCATAACAAGCTACTAAAAACATCTGAGACCTTGTCATAGCAACCTAACCAGCCAGACCTGTGTTAAGACTTGTGTGAAGAATTTTTGGAATAAAAACATGACTAGGAATTTAAGTGACTGCACTACGGTTTAGAATCACTAACTTCAGGTAGACTTTGCTTCAGGACAAGCAAAAAGCTAAGTGTGGGGGTTATATGATACGCGAAAATCGTATCACTTTTTTAGCATGTTTTTATGTATGATTTCGGGTGAAATTGAGGGCAAATTGATCTTAATTGTTTGTTATTTACTCAATTTCACGGTTTTATGATTTTGGAAGTGTCAGGTGAAAAGTAGACGAAAACAACAAATTTTGGGGTAAAAACGCAATTTTTGGAAATGTTGACTTGGTCAAAGGGTCAGGACGGGCGTCCCGAACCCGGGATGGGCGTCCAGGACTCGGGACGGGCATCCCGATCTGGTCAACAGATCAGGACGGGCGTCCCAATCCAGGACGGGCGTCCCGAACCCCCAGAACCAGTCCCACATCGAATTTTTGATGAAAAATCACCCCGGGAAGCTGCTATAAATACCCCAGGCCTCCAGCAGTTGAATTCATTCCTCTCCACTCGATCTGAGTCATTAAGTGGTTTCCAGTGTACACTTCTCTAGTACACAACTCACTCAGAGACTCGGATCTCAGTTTTCTTTCTTATTAGTGTTTTGTTTTAGTTTTTGAGAAACAGTCTCAGATCATAGGATTACATAGATAGGTTCGTTTTTGGTATTCATAAAATACCCGGGATTTCGTTAAGAGATCCTAAGAGGGCTCGAGGCGTTCGAAGAGTCAGTCCACAGGGCTGGGCTTAAGCCGGGTTGTTAAGTAAAGCCTAGTTACTAGGTTGAGGAAGCGTCCTCCGAAGGTTCTGACGAGCAGAGTCGGGTCAAGCAGTAAGGCATATATAGCAGTATGCTCCAACGACGTGACTACGTAAAGGGTGATTTCTTTATGGCATCAGTCCCCCCTATCCCTCTCTTTATATGTTGTTACTGTGTTTATCCAAATACTGATTTGAATACCAGATTATGTTTTTATGAATATTTGTGATATATGTTGAAGATATTATGTTTTTCTAGAAATGGCCACCTGCTTAAATATCCATTATGTCTGCATGTCTATTGTCGTTCTTTTAAACTAAATTTAAGGTTATAGACAATTCCTAACCACGGTCTATTCATAACCTGTTTAGTTTAACAGACATCAATTAGTATTGGTGTCTGCCATACTAGATAAAATAATCTGCGGAACACCCTGTTGGTTGAAAGTAGTCTAGGTAGGCTGAGTAGAGTTTTATGCCGGCGGTTATGAGATGAGCGGTATGATCCCCAAATTGACATAGGGCGTTCATTGCTGACTTTAGTCCGAGCCGTGAGTAGGGTCGTTTACCTTGGCGATGGGACGGTAGCATAGAGACTCAGATGTGGTAACCTTTAGACACAGAACATAGTTGCAATCCAGGCCAAGACATGTCTAAAATACTCGAATATAGGTCAATCAACGTATAGGAACAGTATAACATAGAATCAGGACTCATCTATAAAACACTTCTAGGATTAATTAGACTTAAACCTAGTGGAGAATGAATCACCCTCTCATCAAAGTATTTGATGAAGATTGCATAACTGGATTATAAGATAGGAGTTAGGATAAAAGGCTAGTTACTACTAAGCCGTTGCCACTTCCCTGGGAGTACGATAATTAACTTAATAAAATCGTAGATACTTTCCAACAGACTAGCTACATGATAGGTATTCTGCCTTAGGTTCTGGCTGATTTAGTGACACCATAGAGACTAAATGTGACAATTAGTCAATCACAGTCCTTAATTACTCATAATCAACATAGGGTAAAATAACACCTATTTAGCACGTCAACCGGAATCGCATCAGTAATATCAGTAAACCACGGAGGAGAATCATTACTCATAGCAAACAATGAAAATAGATCCTCATTCAGAAATTTATCAGATACTACTGTCTGTCAATAGCCTCTAACTCAGGGTTTCCTAATCTAGACCAAAGGTTTGCTTTCTAGATCAAATTCAAGTAACAATAAAACCTAACTTAATCAATTATGGTTCAGCATCAGTTTTATTGAACACAGATATCTCAGAGTGATCAGTGTAACCTATTGTTTTAGACAAGACTAGATAAGATCGGAATTTATCATATATGAACTTTCTTATCATGTTTCTGTCCTAAAACAATTCTTACTACATCATTACATCACATATTCATTCAAAAAGCAGATTCCAACCAGGTGATGCCATAATGGGTGCAGTAATTCCTTTTGGTTTAAAAGATCTCATGCAATTATCAGCAAAACAAAAGGAACATCCTTTTTTTCAATAGAACATCAGAGGTCTGGCTATTAAGGAAAAAGTATTTCATAACTTGTCCTAATAAAGCCGGCATGACTCTAAGAAAATTCTGAAATGGAGTTTCTTCCCAATAAACATTTAAGCCATAATTTTACAACTCAGAAGAAAATATATTTTATCCTCATTTCCTTTTTTATTCGAAATTAAATAATAGAAGAAAAACATGAAAAAGAGCAACTAAGAAAACAACTAAGAAAGAACAAGAGATAGGGAAAAGAACAACTTACCATTGAGCAAGAAAAATACATTTTTTTTCGGGTTTTAAATTTTGAAATTTTTTTTCCTTTTTTTTCGAAAGCAGTTAAATTTCCTCAATATGGCTTTAGAATGATTTTCTAAAATTTGATTATCCTAAATGTCTTAATTTCAGATAATATCTAAAATCAATTAGTTGTGATAATCCTATATTTCAGAATTTGATTGTCTAACTAGCAGAAAATAAGTGTTAGGTCTAAGGTCTAGATTACTACCGCTACCTATCATAAGTCTCTAGAATTGTGGCCTTTAATCCTAAATTAATTATGATATTTCCCCGGCAACGGCGCCAAAAATCTGATGCTGCTCCGACTGATATGCTAAATAGGTGTTATTTTACCCTATGTTGATTATGAGTAATTAAGGACTGGGATTGACTAATTGTCACATTGTCTCTATGGTGTCACTTAATCAGTCAGAACCTAAGGCAGAGTACCTATCGTGTAGCTAGTTTGTTTGGAAAGTATCTACGATTTTATTAAATAATTATCGTACTCCCAGGAAAGTGGTAAGGGCTTAGTAGTAACTAGCCTTTTATCCTAACACTTATCTTATGATCCAGTTATGCAATCTTCATCAATAACTTTGATGAGATGGTGATCCATTCTCCACTAAGGTTTAAGTATAATTCAGCCTAGAAGTGTTTTATAGATAAGGTCCTGATTCTATGTTATACTGTTCCTACATGTTGATTGACCTATATTCGAGTATTTTAGACATGTCTTGGCCTGGATTGCAACTATGTTCTGAGTCTAAAGGTGTACCACATCTGAGTAATCTAATAAACCACCCCATCCCCAAGGTAAACGGCCCTACTCACGGTTACTACTAAAGACAGCTATGAAAGCCCTATGTCACTTCGGGGATCATGCCGCTTGCCCATAACCGCCGGCATAAACGCTCTACTCAGCCTACTTAGACTACTCTAACAAGCAGGGTGTTCCGCATGTTATTTTATCTAATATGGCAGACACCAATACTAATTGATGCCTGTTAAACTAAATAGGTTATGAATAGACCGTGGTTAGGAATTGTCTATAACCCTAATTTTAGTTTAAAAGAAACTACATTAGACATGCAGACATAATGTATATTAAGCAGGTGGCCATTTCCGGAAAAACATAATAACTTCAACATATATAATAAATATCCATAAGAACCATAATCCAGTATTCATAATTGATATTTGGACAAACACAATAACAACATATAAGAGAGGGACAGGGGGACCGATGCCATAAAGAAATCACCATTTACGTAGTCTCGCCGATGGAGCGTACTGCTGTATATGCCGTATTGCTTGACCCGACTCTGCTCGACAGAACCTTCGGAGGACGATTCCTCAGCCTAGTAGCTGGACTTTACCTTACATCCTGGGCTTAAGCCCAGCCCTATGGACTGACTCTTCGAACGCCTAGAGCCCTCTTAGGATCTCCTAACGAAATCCCGGGTATTCTATGAATACCAGAAACGAACCTATCTATCGAACCCTTGGATCTGAGACTATTTCTCAGAAACTAAGAAAAACGAAACCCAAAAAGGAAAGAAAGAAAACTTATACTGAAATCTGAGTCTCCGAGTGAGTTGTGTACTCGAGAATTGTACACTGGAAACCACTGAATGACTCAGATCGAGTGGAGAGGGATGAATTCAACTGAGGAAGGCCTGGGGTATTTATGGCAGCTTTCTGGAGTGATTTTCTCTCAAAAATTTCTATGTGGGATTCTGAATTCTGGTTCGGGACGCCCGTCCCGGTCTGTTGACTAGGTCAGGACGCCCGTCCTGAACCGGGACGCCCTCCCCGAAGTCCGAACTTCTGAAAAATTGTGTTTTTGCCCCAAAATTTTCCATTTTCTTCCACTTTTCACCTGACACTTCCAAAATCATAAAAACTGTGAAATTCAGTTAATAACGAGCAATTAAGACCGATTTGCCCTCAATTTCACCCTAAATCATGCCTAAAAACATGCTAAAATGTGATATGATTCAGTAATCTTCTCACTAAGTCACTGGTGTTTAGGTTTGAGTTTATTTCTATAGGTTGTGGAGGAGGGTTCTCCCGTGGTATTTCTGGTTCAGGCCTAGATGGTCCTTCTGGTTTTGTCTTCTTTCATCCTGGAGTGAATGGTTTTCTATTTCTTTGCTTGATTTGTAGCTGCTCTTGTTCTCTTCATCTATGAGTGCAAAGTCTGGTTAGGAATAACAAATAACAGAGACAGAAATAAAACAAAAAAAAGTAAGAAAGATATTTTTTGGGTTTTTAAATTTTTAACATTTTTTATACTTTATTTAGAAAGCCGATAAAGTTCCTCAATATGGTTTTAGAATAATTTTCTAAAATTTGATTATCCTAAATGTCTTAATTTCAGATGATATCTAAAATCAATTAGTTATGATAACCCTATATTTCAGAAATTGATTGTCTAACTAGCATAAAATAAGTGTAGGTCTAAGGTCTAGGTTACTACCGTTACCTATCATAAGTCTCTAGAATTGTGGCCAATAATCCTAATTTCATTATGATATTTCCCTGGCAGAGGCGCCAAAAATCTGATGGGATTCCGACTGATATACTAAAATATGTGTTGTTTTACCCTATGTTGATTATGAGTAATTAAGGACTTATCCTGACTAATTGTCACATTTAGTCTCTATATTGTCACTTAATCAATCAGAACCTAAGGTAGAGTACCTATCGTGTAGCTAGTCTATTGGAAAGTATCTACAATTTTATTTAAATCAAATATCGTACTCCTAGGGAAGTGGTAACGGCTTAGTAGTAACTATCCTCTTACCCTAACTCTTATCTTATGATCAAGTTATGCAATCGTTCATCAATATCTTTGATGAGAGGGTGATTCATTCTCCATTAGGTTTAAGTCTATTTAAGCCTAAAAGTGTTTTATAGATAATGTCCGGATTCTATGTTATATTGTTCCTACATGTTTATTGACCTATCTTCGAGTATTTTAGACATGTCTTGGCCTAGATTGCAATTATGTACTGAGTCTAAAGGTGTACCACATCTTAGTTACCTGATAAACCGCCCTACCTTAATGACGGCCCTACTCACGGTTCGAGCTAAAGGCATCCATGAAAGCCCTATGTCACTTCGGGGATCATGCCGCTCGCCCTAACACCGACATAAACACACAAACTCAGCCTACTTAGACTACTCTAACAAACATGGTGATCTATAGGTTATTTCATCTAATATTGCAGACATTAATGCATCCCGACGGGGAAGTCCTAAATTAATGTCTGTTAAACTAAAAAGGTTATGATTAGACCATGGTTAGGAATTATCTATAACCCTATATTTAGTTTAAAAGAAACTACATTAGACATGCAGACATAATGAAAGTTAAGCTGGTGGCCATTTCCAGAAAATCATAAAGTACTTCAATATGCATAACAAATATTCATAAAATCATAATCGAATAATCATAACAAATGTTTGGACGAACACAGTATAGACATATAAAGAGAGGGACATGGGGACTGATGCCATAAAGAATTCACCCTTTACTTAGTCTCGCCGATGGAGCAACTGCTTGTATATGTTGGACTGCTCGACCCGACTCTACTCGACAGAACCTTCGGAGGACGCTTCCTCAGCCTAGTTGCTGGACTTTACCTTAATACCCAGCTTAAGCCCAGCCCTGTTGACTAACTCTTCGAACACCTAGAGCCCTCTTAGGATCTCCTAACAAAACCCCGGGTATTCTATGAATACCATAAATGAACCTATCTAGTCGTATCCTAGGATCTAAGACTAACTCTCAGAAATAAAGAACACGGGACACTATCTAAGAATATAAAGAAACTTATACTGAAACCTGAGTCGCTAAGTGACTTGTATACTATGGAAAACTATATACTTGAAGTCACTAAATGACTCAGATCGAGTGGAGAGGAATAATTTCAACTGAGGAAGGCCTGGGGTATTTATAGCAGCTTTCTGGAGTGAATTTCTCTCAGAATTTCGATGTGGGATTCTAAACTACGGCTCGGGACGCCCGTCCTGGATCTGGGTCAAGACGGCCGTCGCGAGTCCTAGACGCCCGTCCTGGCCCGTTGACCAGGTCAGGACGCCCGTCCTAACTTCGGGACGCCCACTCCGACTTCTGAACCTCTGAAAATCACGTTTTTGCCCCGAAATTTGCCATTTTCTTCTACTTTTCACCTGACACTTCCAAAATCATACAAACTGTGAAATTGAGTTAATAACAATCAATTAAGACCTATTTACCATCAATTTCACCCTAAATTATGCCTAAAAACATGCTAAAAATGTGATATGATTTATGCATATCATTGGGGTATACTCAGGAGATGTTGGTGAGTTCTGGGTTTGGTCAAAGGGTTGTGGATTTTCAGGGACTCTTTGGGCAAGAGTGTGAACTGGAGATTTCTGAGGTTCTTCTCTTGGAGGAAAGGTCTCTTCAGAAGGGTCCTCCTCCTCCGTAGGACTGGGTTAACGGGTATTCAAGAATCTGTTTACTAAATCACTAGTGTCTAGGCTTTAGTCAATGTTTACTGGTTGTGGAGGATGGTTTTCCCGTGGTGCTTCTGGTTCAAGCCTAGACGGTCCTTCTGGTTTCTTCTTCTTTCGAACTAGAGCATCGGGATTTTCTAGTTTCTTTGCTTGGTTTGTAGCTGCTCTTGTTCTCTTCATCTATGAGTGTAGAGTCTGGTTAGAATCAAATAATAATAAAACAAATAATAAAAACAAAATAAGACAAATAAAAGAGTCAAACAAAATACGAAGAAAGGTAAAACTAAGAAAATATTTTCCATGTTTTTTTTTCAAACGCAATTTAAATTTCCTTAGTAAGGTTTTAGAATGATTTTCTAAAATTTGATTATCCTAAATGTCTTAATTTTAGATTATTTCTAAAATTAATTAATTATTATAACCCTATATTTCAGGAAACTGATTGTCTAACTAGATTAAAGTGAGTGTTATGTCTAAGGTATAGATTACTACCGCTACCTATCACAAGTCTCTAGAATTTTGATCAGAAATCCTAAATTTGTTATGATATTTACCCGGCAACGGCACCAAAAATCTGATGCGTTCCGATTGATAAGCTAAAAATAGGTTTTATTTACCCTATATCGATTATGAATAATTAAGGACTTAGAATTACTAATTGCCACATTTAGCATCTATGTTGTTACTTAATCAATCAGAACCTAAGGCAGAGTACCTATCGTGTAGCTAGTCTGTTGGAAAGTACCTACGATTTTAATTTAAGAGATTATCGTATTCCCAGGGAAGTGGTAACGGCTTAGTAGCAACTACCCTTTTATCCTAACTCTCATTTTATTATCCAGTTATGCAATCATTCATCAATATCTTTGATGAAAGGGTGATCCATTCTAAACAATGTTCGAGTTTATTAAGCATGCAAGAGTATTTTACAAATAGTGTTCTGATATATATTATATTGTTTCTACATGTTGATTGACCTATCTTCGAGTATTTCAAATATATCTTGGTCTAGATTGAAATTATATACTGATTCTACTTGTGTACCACATCTGAGTTATCTGATAAACCGCCCCATCGCCATTGATGGCCCTACTCACGGTTCGAGCTAAAGGCATTCATGAAAGTCCTGTGTCACTTAGGAGATCATGCTGCTCGCCCTAACGTCGGCATAAACACATGAACTCAGCCTCATTAGACTACTCTAACAAACATGGTGATCTATAGGTTATTTTATCTAATATGGCAGACCTTAATGCTTCCGTCCTCACACAAAGCCCTAAATTAAGGTCTGTTAAACTAGATAGGTTATGATTAGACCATGGTTAGGAATTGTCTATAACCGTTAATCTAATTAAAAAGAACAAGTAGACATACAGTCATAATGATAATTAAGCTAGTGACCTTTCCGAAAAAATGTAAATATCTTCAACATGCAAAACACATATTCATAATATCATAATTTAATATTCAAATGGGTCTTTGGACAAACACAGTACAAAAATATAAAGAGAGGGACAAGGGGACCACCGCCATAAAGTATTCACCCTTTATTAGGTCCGCTGATGGAGCAACTACTTGTATATCCTGGACTGCTTGACCTGACTCTACTCGATAGAACCTTGATATGCATAAATCATATCACGTTTTTAGCATGTTTTCAGGCATAATTTTGGGTGAAATTGATAGAAAATCGGTCTTAATTGATTGTTATTTACTCAATTTCATAGTTTTTATGATTTTGGAAGTGTCAGGTGAAAAGTGGAAGAAAATGGCAAATTTCGGGGCAAAAACACAATTTTTCAGAAGTTCGGACTTCGGGGAGGGCATCTCGGTTCAGGACGGGCGTCCCAATCCAGGACGGGCGTCCCAATCCAGGACGGGCATCCTGAACTAGAATTCAGAATCCCACATCGAATTTTTGAGAGAAAATCACTCCAGAAAGCTGCTATAAATACCCCAGGCCTTCCTCAGTTGAATTCATCCCTCTCCACTCGATCTGAGTCATTCAGTGGTTTCCAGTGTACAATTCTCGAGTACACAACTCACTCGGAGACTCATATTTCAGTATAAGTTTTCTTTCTTTCCTTTTTATGTTTCGTTTTTCTTAGTTTCTGAGAATTAGTCTCAGATCCTAGGGTTCGATGGATAGGTTCGTTTCTGGTATTCATAGAATACCCGGGATTTCGTTAGGAGATCCTAAGAGGGCACTAGGAGTTCGAAGAGTCAGTCCACAGGGCTGGGCTTAAGCTGAGTATTAAGGTAAAGCCCAGTTACTAGGCTGAGGAAGCGTCCTCCGAAGGTTCTGGCGAGCAGAGTCGGGTCAAGCAATACGACATATACAGCAGTACGCTCCATCGGCGAGACTTCATAAAGGGTGATTTCTTTGTGGCATCGGTCCCCCTGTCCCTCTCTTATATGTTGTTATTGTGTTTGTCCAAATAGCAATTATGAACACTGGATTTTGATTGTTATGAATAGTTGTTATATATGTTGAAGTTATTATGTTTTTCCGGAAATAGCCACCTGCTTAAATATTCATTATGTCTGCATGTCTAATGTAGTTTCTTTTAAACTAAAATTAGGGTTATAGACAATTCCTAACCACGGTCTATTCATAACCTGTTTAGTTTAACAAGCATCAATTAGTATTGGTGTCTGACATGCTAGATAAAATAACCTGCGGAACACCCTGTTTGTTTGAGTAGTCTAGGTAGGCTGAGTAGAATGTTATGCCGGTGGTTATGGACCAGCGGCGTGATCCCTGTAGTGACATAGGGCTTTCACAGCTGTCTTTAGGCCGAACCGTGAGTAGGGCCGTTTACCTTAACGATGGGGCGGTAGCATAGAAACTCAGATGTGGTACACCTTTAGACTCAGAACATAGTTGCAATCCAGGCCAAGACATGTCTAAAACACTCGAATATAGGTCAATCAACATATAGGAACAATATAACATAGAATCAGAACTTTGTCTATAAACACTTTTAGTCCTGATCAGACTTAAACCTAGTGAAGAATGGATCACCCTCTCATCAAAGTTATTGATGAAGATTGCATAACTGGATTATAAGATAAGAGTTTGTATAAAAGGCTAGTTACTACTAAGCCGTTACCACTTCCCTGGGAGTACGATAATTATTTAATAAAATCGTAGATACTTTCCAACAGACTAGCTACACGATAGGTACTCTGCCTTAGGTTCTGGCTGATTAAGTGACACCATAGAGACTAAATGTGACAATTAGTCAATCTCAGTCCTTAATTACTCATAATCAACATAGGGTAAAACAACACCTATTTAGCATATCGGCTGGAAACCCATCAGATTTGTGGCGCCGTTGCCGGGGACATATCATAATGAATTTAGGATTCCTGATCAAAATTCTAGAAGCTTATGATTGGTAACGGTAGTAACCTAGACCTTAAACCTAAACACTTGTCTTACACTAGTTAGACAATCACTTTCCGAAATATAGGGTTATCATAACTAATTAATTTTAGAGGTTATCTGGAAGTAAGACACTTAGGATAATCAAATTTTAGAAAATCATTCTAAAACCATATTGAGGGAACTTAAGTGCTTTCGAAATATATAAAAAGAAAAAAAATGTTAAAATTTAAAAAATTCGAAAAAAAATTATACTTTTCTTGTTCAATGGTAAGTTGTTCTTTTCCTTATCTTTTGTGTTATTTCCCTTTCGTAATTGAATAGTTGTTTGTGTTCCAAATTTTTAATTTTTCACTTTCCCTGTAACCCCACTAACCAGTTCGCTTAGGCTAAAACGTATTCTTCTCTGTAGTTGCATGACTCGAACTTCAGAAGCTAACCTTGAAACACCAGTTGAGAATCCTGAACGTCTCATTCGTACAGCTAATAGGCGAAGAACATAGATGGCTGCTGAAAGACCTACCCTCGAATCCTATATCCAGCCTTAGACTGTTCCAGTATCATCTGCCATCCAAATCCCTGGGAACCCTTGCTATGATCTAAAACTGAATGTGATCCAGCTGATTATAAATCGGGTTCAGTTTGGAGGAACTGCAGCCGAAAATCCGTTGGAACACTTATCTGATTTCTCTTCTCTCTGCGAAGGCCTCAAGGGAGATCATACTGCAGAAGTAACTAAACTCAACCTTTTTCCCTACTCACTACCGGACAGAGCTAAGAGATGGTTAGCCCAGCTACCTACTAACTCCATCACCTCTTGGGACGAGTTAAGCAAAGCCTTCTTAGAAGAGTACTACTCTACAGCAAGAGTCCTAGAATATCAAAGGGCTCTGTCTAGTTTCACTCAAGCTACTGATGAGACAATGATCGAAGCTTGGGACAGATTCAAGGAGCTACTCAGGCTCTGCCCCCAACATGGACTAACTGAAGCATTGCTGATCCAGCAATTTTACGAGGGTATGTCAGACATGGGTAAGCAAATTCTTGATGGACTCAATCCCCATAGTGGTTTCAATGGAATGAGTGATGTAGATGCTAGAAACGCTCTGGAGAGACTCTGCAGGAATAGCAAGAACTGGCGCACAAGTGGCCGAGCTAAGAAGTAACCAATAAATGCGGCAGTTGCCTCCACTGATGATCAATTTGAGGCACTGAAGGCCAGCATTGCTAATCAGCTGAATGCTTTCCAACAAGGGAAAAGCGTTCAGTCAGTATACCAAATCTGCAAATTTTGCCAAGGACCACATTTCAGTGGAGATTGTTATGGTAATGGGATATTAACTATTCCAGAGGATATGGAACAAGTGGACGTAGTGAATTCTGCTCCTATAGGCAATACCTACAATCCCACTTGGAAGAACCATCTGGGATTTGGCTGGAGAAACAATTTCGGGACTACTAACTTCCAGAAAAGAGTACCTCAGCAACTGCCATATCCGCAGAACCAGCAAGCCATCTGATACGCGAAAATCATATACCTTTTTTAGCATGTTTTTATGTATTATTAGGATGAAATTGATAGGAAATCGATCTTAATTGATTGTTATTTACTCAATTTCACATTTTTTATGATTTTGGAAGTGTCAGGTGAAAAGTAGACGAAAACAGCAAATTTTGGGGTAAAAATGTAATTTTTGGAAATGTTGACTTGGTCAACGGTCCGGGACGGGCGTCCCGAAGCGCCAGAATTTGTCCCACATCGAATTTTTTGGAATTTTTCACTCCAGAAAGCTGCTATAAATACCCCAGGCCTCCAAGAGTTGAATTCATTCCTCTCCACTCAATCTGAGTCATTCAGAGACTTCCAGTGTACAATTCTTGAGTACACAAGTCACTAAGAGACTCGGGTTTCAGTTTCAGTTTTCTTTCTTTCTTTCGTGTTTCGTTTACTTAGTTTCTGAGAAATAGTCTCAGATCTTAGGCTTCGATAGATAGGTTCATTTTTGGTATTCATAGAATACCGGGATTTCGTTAGGAGATCCTAAGAGAGAGATAGGGTGCGTGTTCTTAGTCAGATTAGGGCAATTTGCTTAAGCCCGGGATGTAAGGTAAAGCAATTGCTACTAGGTCTAAGGAGCATTCTCCGAATGCTCTGCCGAGCAGAGTAGGATCGATCAGTCAGGAGCATACAGGAACTGCAGCGCCGGCTGGACCTGCATAGAGTGGTGATTACTTTATGACAGGGGGTCCCCTAGACGAGGTTCTGTATGTTTACGAATTGTTTTATCTAAATATTAATTTGAATATCAGATTACGATTCTTATGAATATTTGTTTATATGTTGAAGTTGTTATGTTTTTCCGGAAATGGCCATCTGCTTAAATATTCATTATGTCTGCATGTCTATTGCCGTTCTTTTAAACTGAATTTAAGGTTATAGACAATTCATAACCTGTTTAGTTTAACAGGCATCAATTAGTATTGGTGTCTGCCATACTAGATAAAATAATCTGCGGAACACCCTGTTGGTTGAAAGTAGTCTAGGTAGGCTAAGTAGAGTGTTATGACGGCGGTTATGAGATGAGCAGCATGATACCGAAGTGACATAGGGTACCATTCATTGCTGACTTTAGTCCGAGCCGTGAGTAGGGCCGTTACCCTTAACGATGGGGCGGTAGCATAGAAACTCAGATGTGGTAGCCTTTAGACACAGAACATAGTTGCAATCCAGGCTAAGACATGTCTAAAATACTCGAATATAGGTTAATCAACATATAGGAACAGTATAACATAGAATCAGGACTCATCTATAAAACACTTTTGGGATTAATTAGACTTAAACCTAGTGGAGAATGGATCACCCTCTCATCAATGTATTTGATGAAGATTGCATAATTGGATCATAAGATAGGAGTTAGGATAAAAGGCTAGTTACTACTAAGCCGTTGCCACTTCCCTGGGAGTACGATATTTAACTTAATAAAATCGTAGATACTTTCCAACAGACTAGCTACACGATAGGTACTCTGCCTTAGGTTCTGGTTGATTAAGTGACAATAATTGAATGCTAAGTGACAGTTAGTAAGACTCAGTCCTTAATTACTCATAATCGACATAGGGAAATAAAGCCTATCTTTTAGCATACCAATCGGAACGCATCAGATTTTTGGCGTCGTTGCCGGGGAGATATCATAATGAATTTAGGACTCCTGATCAAAATTTTAGACACTGATCAAAATTCTAGATACTTATGATAGGTAGCGGTAGTAACCTAGACCTTAGACCTAACACTTGTTTTATGCTAGTTAGACAATCACTTTCCAAAATATAGGGTTATCATAACTAATTAATTTTAGATGTTATCTGGAATTAAGACACTTAGGATAATCAAAGTTTAGAAAATGATTCTAAAACCATATTGAGGAAATTTAACTGTTTTTGAAAAAAAAAAGAAAAAAAAATTTATAACCCGAAAAAAATTGTATATTTCTTGCTCAATGGTAAGTTGTTCTTTTCCCTATCTCTTGTTCTTTCTTAATTGTTTTCTTAGTTGCTCTTTTTCGTATTTTTTTTCTATTATCTCGAATAAATAAAAATGGAAATGAGGATAAAATATATTTTCTTCTGAGTTGTAAAATTTTGGCTTAGATTTTTATTGGGAAGAAATTCTATTTTAGAATTTCCTTAGAGTCATACCGGCTTTATTAGGACGAGTTATGAAATAGTTTTTCCTTAATAGCCACACCTTTGAATGTTCTATTGGAAAAAGGATGTTCCTTTTGTTTTGCTGATGATTGCATGAGAATTTTTAAAACCAAAAGGAATTATTGCACCCATTATGGCATCACCTGATTGAAATCTGCTTTTTGAATGAATATGTGATGTAGTAAGAACTGTTTTAGACAGAAACATGATAAGAAAGTTCATGTATGATAAATCCTAATCTTATCTAGTCTTGTCTAAAAACAATAGGTTACACTGATCACTCTGAGATGTCTGTGTTCACTAAAACTGATACTGAACCATAATTGATTAAGTTAGGTTTTATTGTTACCTGAGTTTGATATAGAAAGAAGGGGTAAGAAAAAGGGTTGAAAATCTAGAAAGCAAACCATTGGTCTAGATTAGAAAACCCGAGTTAGAGGCTAGTGTAATACTGATAAATTTTTGGATGAAAACTTATTTGCATTGTTTGCTATGTATAATAATTCTCATCTGTGGTTTATTGCAAATTATCTAGTCACTGAATAAGTTCCAAGTGATATGACTTATCAGCAAAAGAAGAAATTCTTTGCTGATTTGAAATATTACTACTGGGCAGTTTCTCTTCTATTTCAAATTTTTGCAGATCAGTTGATCAGAAGATGTGTCTTAGAAGATGAAGGACACAAGATTTTGGAGCATTGCCCTAAAGAATCTACGGGAGACCAATTGACTACTATCAACACTGTCCGGAAAGTGTTGAAAGCAGGATCTTGTTGACCCACCATATTCAAGGACTTTTGTATCTCTGATACAGTCCTGCGATGCTTTCCAAATAACAGGTAACACATCTTCCAGAGATCATCTACCCCAGCGACGTACACAGAATGTTGCAACCGTTGATATCAGGGGTATTTCGAATCCTTTTCCTTTCTTCCTTTGAACATAATTACATCATAGTAGTCGTGGAACACTTTTCGAAAATAGCCTGAACCACAGGCATTACCTACTAATGATGTTAGAGTCATGTGCAGATTCTAGTTGTTTTCCAGATTCAGAGTGCCGATGTCTTATGAAGAATTGTTCAGCCTGTGTATCAAATCTGTGAAGTCTGCTAAGTACCACACTCTAGCAGGGATTGCTATGGGAATGAAATACGAACCATTCCAAAAGTGGTTGGAGCAGGTTACTGCAGAATGCTGCTCCAATGGGAAATGCATACAATCCCAACTGGAGGAATCATACGAGATTTAGCTGAGGAGTAATTCAGAAGACACCACCACAGCAAAACCCACACTCGCAGAATCAATAGATGAGATACTGGCAAGAATTAAAGCCAGACCAGTGCAAGCAAGTGGTCTACCAAGAGGTAACGAACGGACGACAGATATAGAGGAATTTGGCATTGTGTCGGGAGAATAGCAATGGAGGAGCTTGCATTCCCTGCATACCAATCAGCTGTGAGAAACTTCCCCGAGGAAGTCTCAAATACTTGGTCCCAGATCTACACAACTGGAGCCCCCTACCACCACAGCTTCGCCAAAACTTCAGGTATCTTTTCTTCCAGTCGAGACTTGCATGCCATACCTTTACTAACAGTGACAAGAAGGCACACAAATCCCAAGAAGTCTCATTCCTAGACACGTTACTCCTGGACACGGTGCTATGATTGTGAGAAATCTTACAAATGATTCGAGGAAGCAGACCGTAGGGCTCGAGCCATTCATCAAATGAATAGGCCACTACCTAGAGCTCAACAATGAAAGAGTGAAGCTGACATCATCCGTTACAGTATCTAGTGCTTACAGAGTCAAGAATGCCTCATCAATAGCACATGGCTAAGGTGAAGAGCCAATTGACAGATCAGAGAAGACCCTTCTGCTCGCGACATGAAGGGAGTTTTTCTAATCCTCATGTTCCTTTACTTTTATTTTCTTTGTTTGGTGTCCTGTTTTGTTATTTCTTTGGTTGTTTTATTTTCTCTCTTACCCTTAGTTAGTCAAATAAGTGTAGGGTAAGAGTTTTCTATTTTGTTTTTGTTTCTTGTTTTCAAATAAGTGTGGGGTAGTCTAGATATGCATGAACACTAAGGACAGTGTCAGAAAAAAGTGTGGGGTAGCAGTGCACGGTGCTCTGTAGTAGTTTTTGATAAACGTTTTGCATGATTTTGCTTGTTTTCCCCGTATTTTCACACCCTTCCAAAAAAATTTCAAAATTTTTCATTCTTTCAGACTTCTAAATGCAGTATGATTGGTTAAACAATTGCTTATGTCTATGATATGTAGGTAGTATGTTGTGGTTAGTAGGAGATAATTGATAACTATTGCTGAACCCATTGATTAGAAGTAGGGAATTCCTGATAATTGAGCACAACTTAGTCTGGATTAGAGACCTCAACCAATTACCTTTTCAAAACTTAACTAGATAAAATTAGACCAGTTGTAGGATGCATTGACAATTGGAATGACTAGATGAGACTCTGAGCCAAAAGTGAAAAAGAAAAAAAAATGAGCTAATTAAAATAGGGTAGTTTGCTAGCGGCCTTCGCTACTCGAGCACCATTCCTTCGGGGAACTTAAAGCCTGATGCCCTAAGGTCGTGTAGATCTGGGAGTCATCGGAGTGGGACTCGCTACATGGGTAGTTGAAGTTGACGTGTTCTAAGCAGACTCCAAATACCCTAGAAAATCTATAAACGAAAGGAATCAATAAAATGATAGAATCTGAACACCAAAGCTCAGAACTCAGAAAGTTATCTGTTGTCAGTATGTCTAGCGATAGGTCGAAGTGTTATCTGGTAATAGTTAAGACAAGAGTTTATTGTGTTAACTATCTGGTCTGGACTAGTACACACACTACACATCAGGAAGACCTTATGACTAAGAGAAGAGTTCAACCTAGTTGTTAAATTGTTTTCTGCTCAATCCTAACAATCTACTAGAGACATTTGAGACCTTGTCATAGCAACCTAACCAATCAGACCTGTGTTAAGAATTATCTGAATAATTTTTGGAATAAAAACATGACTAGAAATTTAAGTGACTGCACATATGATTTAGAATCACTAACTTCAGGTAGACTTTGCTTGAGGACAAGCAAAAAGCTAAGTGTGGGGTTATCTGATACGCGAAAATCATATACCTTTTTTAGCATGTTTTTATGTATGATTTAGGATGAAATTGATAGGAAATCGATCTTAATTGATTGTTATTTACTCAATTTCACATTTTTATGATTTTGGAAGTGTCAGGTGAAAAGTAGACGAAAACAGCAAAGTTTGGGGTAAAAATGCAATTTTTGGAAATGTTGACATGGTCAACGGTCCGGGACGGGCGTCCCGACCCAGTCAGACCACCAGGACGGGCGTCCCGAAGCGCCAGAATTGGTCCCACATCGAATGTTTGGAATTTTTCACTCCAGAAAGCTGCTATAAATACCCCAGGCCTCCAAGAGTTGAATTCATTCCTCTCCACTCGATCTGAGTCATTCAGAGACTTCCAGTGTACAATTCTTGAGTACACAAGTTACTGAGAGACTCGGGTTTCAGTTTCAGTTTTCTTTCTTTCTTTTGTGTTTCGTTTTCTTAGTTTCTGAGAAATAGTCTCAGATCTTAGGCTTCGATAGATAGGTTCATTTTTGGTATTCATAGAATACCGGGATTTCGTTAGGAGATCCTAAGAGAGAGATAGGGTGCGTGTTCTTAGTTAGATTAGGGCAATTTGCTTAAGCCCGGGATGTAAGGTAAAGCAATTGCTACTAGGTCTAAGGAGCGTTCTCCGAAGGCTCTGCCGAGTAGAGTAGGATCGAGCAGTCAGGAGCATACAAGAGCTGCAGCGCCAGCTGGACCTGCATAGAGTGGTGATTACTTTATGACGGTGGGTCCCCTAGATGAGGTTCTGTATGTTTACGTATTGTTTTATCTAAATATTAATTTGAATATCAGATTACGATTCTTATGAATATTTGTTTATATGTTGAAGTTGTTATGTTTTTCCGGAAATGGCCATCTGCTTAAATATTCATTATGTCTGCATGTCTATTGCCGTTCTTTTAAACTGAATTTAAGGTTATAGACAATTCCTAACCACGGTCTATTCATAACCTGTTTAGTTTAATAGGCATCAATTAGTATTGGTGTCTGCCATACTAGATAAAATAATCTACGGAACACCCTGTTGTTGAAAGTAGTCTAGGTAGGCTGAGTAGAGTGTTATGCGGTTATGAGACGAGCAGCATGATACCGAAGTGACATAGGGTACCATTCATTGCTGACTTTAGTCCGAGCCGTGAGTAGAGGCCGTTACCCTTAACGATGGGGGGTAGCATAGAAACTCAGATGTGGTAGCCTTTAGACACAGAACATAGTTGCAATCCAGGCCAAGACATGTCTAAAATACTCGAATATAGGTCAATCAACATATAGGAACAGTATAACATAGAATCAGGACTCATCTATAAAACACTTTTGGGATTAATTAGACTTAAACCTAGTGGAGAATGGATCACCCTCTCATCAAAGTATTTGATGAAGATTGCATAACTGGATCATAAGATAGGAGTTAGGATAAAAGGCTAGTTACTACTAAGCCATTGCCACTTCCCTGGGAGTACGATATTTAACTTAATAAAATCGTAGATACTTTCCAACAGACTAGCTACACGATAGGTACTCTGCCTTAGGTTCTGGTTGATTAAGTGACAATAATTGAATGCTAAGTGACAGTTAGTAAGACTCAGTCCTTAATTACTCATAATCGACATAGGTAAATAAAGCCTATCTTTTAGCATACCAATCGGAACGCATCAGATTTTTGGCGTCGTTGCCGGGGAGATATCATAATGAATTTAGGACTCCTGATCAAAATTCTAGACACTGATCAAAATTCTAGATACTTATGATCGGTAGCGGTAGTAACCTAGACCTTAGACCTGACACTTGTTTTATGCTAGTTAGAAAATCACTTTCCGAAATATAGGGTTATCATAACTAATTAATTTTAGATGTTATCTGGAATTAAGACACTTAGGATAATCAAAGTTTAGAAAATGATTCTAAAACCATATTGAGGAAATTTAACTGCTTTTGAAAAAAAAAAGAAAAAAAAATTTAAAATTTAAAACCCAAAAAAAATTGTATTTTTCTTGCTCAATGGTAAGTTGTTCTTTTCCCTATCTCTTGTTCTTTCTTAATTGTTTTCTTAGTTGCTCTTTTTCGTATTTTTTTTCTATTATCTCCAATAAATAAAAATGGAAATGAGGATAAAATATATTTTCTTCTGAGTTGTAAAATTTTGGCTTAGATTTTTATTGGGAAGAAATTCTATTTTAGAATTTTCTTAGAGTCATACCGGCTTTATTAGGATGAGTTATGAAATAGTTTTTCCTTAATAGCCACACCTTTGAATGTTCTATTGGAAAAAGGATGTTCCTTTTGTTTTGCTGATGATTGCATGAGAAGTTTTAAAACCAAAAGGAATTATTGCACCCATTATGACATCACCTGATTGAAATCTGCTTTTTGAATGAATATGTGATGCAGTAAGAACTGTTTTAGACAGAAACATGATAAGAAAGTTCATGTATGATAAATCCTAATCTTATCTAGTCTTGTATAAAAACAATAGGTTACACTGATCACTCTGAGATGTCTATGTTCAATAAAACTGATACTGAACCATAATTGATTGAGTTAGGTTTTATTGTTACCTGAGTTTGATATAGAAAGAAGGGGTAAGAAAAAGGGTTGAAAATCTAGAAAGCAAACCATTGGTCTAGATTAGAAAACCCCGAGTTAGAGGCTAGTGTAATACTGATAAATTTTTGGATGAAAACTTATTTGCATTGTTTGCTATGTATAATAATTCTCATCTGTGGTTTATTGCAAATTATCTAGTCACTGAATAAGTTCCAAGTGATATGACTTATCAGCAAAAGAAGAAATTCTTTGCTGATTTGAAATATTACTACTGGGCAGTTTCTCTTCTATTTCAAATTTTTGCAGATCAGTTGATCAGAAGATGTGTCTCAGAAGATGAAGGACACAAGATTTTGGAGCATTGCCCTAAAGAATCTACGGGAGACCAATTGACTACTATCAACACTGTCCGGAAAGTGTTGAAAGCAGGATCTTGTTGACCCACCATATTCAAGGACTTTTGTATCTCTGATACAGTCCTGCGATGCTTGCCAAATAACAGGTAACACATCTTCCAGAGATCATCTACCCCAGCGACGTACACAGAATGTTGCAACCGTTGATATCAGGGGTATTTCGAATCATTTTCCTTTCTTCCTTTGAACATAATTACATCATAGTAGTCGTGGAACACTTTTCAAAAATAGCCTGAACCACAGGCATTACCTACTAATGATGTTAGAGTCATGTGCAGATTCTAGTTGTTTTCCAGATTCAGAGTGCCGATGTCTTAGGAAGAATTGTTCAGCCTGTGTATCAAATCTGTGAAGTCTGCTAAGTACCACACTCTAGCAGGGATTGCTATGGGAATGAAATACGAACCATTCCAAAAGTGGTTGGAGAAGGTTACTACAGAATGCTGCTCCAATGGGAAATGCATACAATCCCAGCTGGAGGAATCATACGGGATTTAGCTGAGGAGTAATTTAGAAGACACCACCACAACAAAACCCACACTCGCAGAATCAATAGATGAGATACTGGCAACAATTAAAGCCAGACCAGTGCAAGCAAGTGATCTACCAAGAGGTAACGAACGGACGACAAATATAGAGGAATTTGGCATTGTGTCGGGAGCACAGCAATGGAGGAGCTTGCATTCCCTGCATACCAATCAGCTGTGAGAAACTTCCCCGAGGAAGTCTCAAATACTTGGGCCCAGATCTACACAACTGGAGCCCCCTACCACCACCGCTTCGCCAAAACTTCAGGTATCTTTTCTTCCAGTCGAGACTTGCATGCCATACCTTTACTAACAGTGGCAAGAAGGCACACAAATCCCAAGAAGTTTCATTCCTAGACACGTTACTCCTGGACACGGTGCTATGATTGTGAGAAATCTTACAAATGATTCGAGGAAGCAGACCGTAGAGCTCGAGCCATTCATCAAATGAATAGGCCACTACCTAGAGCTCGACAATGAAGGATCGAAGCTGACATCATCCGTTACAGTATCTAGTGCTTACAGAGTCAAGAATGCCTCATCAATAGCACATGGCTAAGGTGAAGAGCCAATTGACAGATCAGAGAAGACCCTTCTGCTCGCGACATGAAGGGAGTTTTTCTAATCCTCATGTTCCTTTACTTTTATTTTCTTTGTTTGGTGTCCTGTTTTGTTATTTCTTTGGTTGTTTTATTTTCTCTCTTACCCTTAGTTAGTCAAATAAGTGTGGGGTAAGAGTTTTCTATTTTGTTTTTGTTTCTTGTTTTCAAATAAGTGTGGGGTAGTCTAGATATGCATGAACACTGAGGACAGTGTCAAAATAAGTGTGGGGTAGCAGTGCACGGTGCTTTGTAGTAGTTTTTGATAAACCTTTTGCATGATTTTGCTTGTTTTCCCCGTATTTTCACACCCTTCCAAACTTTTTTCAAAATTTTTCATTCTTTCAGACTTCTAAATGCAGTATGATTGGATAAACAATCTCTTATGTCTATGATATGTAGGTAGTATGTTGTGGTTAGTAGGAGATAATTGATAACTATTGCTGAACCCATTGATTAGAAGCAGGGAATTCCTGATAATTGAGCAAAACTTAGTCTGGATTAGAGACCTCAACCAATTACCTTTTCAAAACTTAACTAGATAAAATTAGACAAGTTGCAGGATGTATTGACAATTGGAATGACTAGATGAGACTCTGAGCCAAAAGTGAAAAAGAAAAAAAATGAGCTAATTAAAATAGGGTAGTTTGCCAGCGGCCTTCGCTACTCGAGCACCACTCCTTCGGGGAACTTAAAGCCTGATGCCCTAAGGTCGTGTAGATTTGGGAGTCATCGGAGTGGGACTCGCTACATGGGTAGTTGAAGTTGACGTGTTCTAAGCAGACTCAAAATACCCTAGAAAATCTATAAACGAAAGGAATCAATAAATGCTAAATGATAGAATCTGATCACCAAACCTCAGTACTCAGAAAGTTATCTGTTGTCAGTATGTCTAGCGATAGGTCGAAGTGTTATCTGGTAATAGTTAAGACAAGAGTTTATTGTGTTGACTATCTGGTCTGGACTAGTGATGTGCACAAATCATATACCCTTTTTAGCATGTTTTTAGACATAAATTAGGGCAATATTTGAATGTATTTGATCTTAATTGAATCAAGTTGACATAAAATTGCTTAAATTTCGATTTTGGAAGTTTCATGAGCAAATTGGACAAAAACAGAAATTTTGGGGCAAAAATGCAATTTTTAGAAATGCTGACTTGGTCAACGGTCCGGGACGGGCGTCCCGACCCAGTCAGACCACCAGGACGGGCGTCCCAATCCATGACGGGCGTCCCGAAGCACTAGAATTTGTCCCACATCGAATGTTTTGGAATTTTTCACTCTAGAAAGCTGCTATAAATACCCCAGGCCTCCAGGAGTTGAAATCATTCCTCTCCACTCGATCTGAGTCATTCAGAGACTTCCAGTGTACAATTCTTGAGTACACAAGTCACTGAGAGACTCGGGTTTCAGTTTCAGTTTTTCTTTCTTTCTTTAGTGTTTCGTTTTCTTAGTTTCTGAGAAATAGTCTCGGATCTTAGGCTTCGATAGATAGGTTCGTTTTTTGTATTCATAGAATACCGGAATTTCGTTAGGAGATCCTAAGAGAGAGATAGGGTGCGTGTTCTTAGTCAGATTAGGGCAATGTGCTTAAGCCCGGGATGTAAGGTAAAGCAATTGCTACTAGGTCTGAGGAGCGTTCTCCGAAGGCTCTGCCGAGCAGAGTAGGATCGAGCAGTCAGGAGCATACAGGAGCTACAGCGCCGGCTGGACCTGCATAGAGTGGTGATTACTTTATGATAGTGGGTCCCCTAGACGAGGTTCTGTATGTTTACGAATTGTTTTATCTAAATATTAATTTGAATATCAGATTACGATTCTTATGAATATCTGTTTTATATGTTGAAGTTGTTATGATTTTCTGGAAATGACCACCTGCTTAAATATTCATTATGTCTGCATGTCTAATGCCGTTCTTTTAAACTGAAATTAGGGTTATAGACAATTCCTAACCACGGTCTATTCATAACCTGTTTAGTTTAACAGGCATCAATTAGTATTGGTGTCTGCGATACTAGATTAAATAATCTGCGAAACACCATGTTGGTTGAAAGTAGTTTAGGTAGGCTGAGTAGAGTGTTATGCAGGCAGTTTTGAGACGAGCAGCATGATACTGAAGTGATATAGGGTACCGTTCATTGTTGACTTTTGTCCGAGCCGTGAGTAGGGTCGTTACCCTTAACGATGGGACGGTAGCGTAGAAACTCAGATGTGGTAGCCTTTAGACACAGAACATAGTTGCAATCCAGGCCAAGACATGTCTAAAATACTCGAATATAGGTCAATCAACATATAGGAACAGTATAACATAGAATCAGGACTCGTCTATAAAATACTTTTAGGATTAATTAGACTTAAACCTAGTGGAGAATGAATCACCCTCTCATCAAAGTATTTGATGAAGATTGCATAACTGGATCATAAGATAGGAGTTAGGATAAAAGGCTAGTTACTACTAAGCCGTTGTCACTTTCCTAGGAGTACGATATTAGTAAAATAAAATCGTAGATACTTTCCAACAGACTAGCTACACGATAGGTACTCTGCCTTAGGTTCTGATTGATTAAGTGACATAAATTGAATGCTAAAGTGACAGGTAGTAAGACTCAGTCCTTAATTACTCATAATCAACATAGGGTAAAATAACACCTATTTAGCACGTCAACCGGAAACCCATCAGATTTTTGGCGCCGTTGCCGGGGAAATATCATAATGAATTTAGGACTCCTGATCAAAATTCTAGACACTGATTAAAATTCTAGATACTTATGATAGGTAACGGTAGTAACCTAGACCTTAGACCTAACACTTATTTTCTGCTAGTTAGACAATCAATTTCCGAAATATAGGGTTATCATAACTAATTAATTTTAGATGTTATATGGAATTAAGACACTTAGGATAATCAAATTTTAGAAAATCATTCTAAAACCATATTGAGGGAATTTAATTGCTTTCGAAATATTAAAAAGAAAAAAAATGATAAAATCTAAAAATCCGAAAAAAAATGTACTTTTTCTTGTTCAATGGTAAGTTGTTCTTTTCCCTATCTCTTGTTCTTTCTTAGTTGTTTTCTTAGTTGCTTTTTTTTTCGTGCTTTTCTTTTTTTTCGAAGAAATAAAAATGGAAATGAGGATAAAATATATTTTTTTCTGAGTTGTAAAATTTTGGCTTAGATTTTTATCAGGAAGAAACTCCATTTTAGAATTTTCTTAGAGTCATACCGGCTTTATTAGGACGGGTTATGAAATAATTTTTCCATAATAGCTAGACCTTTGAATGTTCTATTGAAAAAAAAGGATGTTCCTTTTGTTATGTTGATAATTGCATGAGATCTTTTAAACCAAAAGGAATTACTGCACCCATTAGGGCATCACCTGATTGAAATCTGCTTTTTGAATGAATATGTGATGTAATGATGTAGTAAGAATTGTTTTAGGACAGAAAGATGATAAGAAAGTTCATGCATGATAAATTACGATATTTTCTAGTCTTGTCTAGAAACAATAGGTGACACTGATCACTCCAAGATATCTGTGTTCAATAAAACTAATGCTGAACCATACTTGATTAAGTTAAGTTTTATTGTTACTTGAACTTGATATAGAAAGACGGGATAAGAAAAAGGGCTAAAAATCTAGAAAGCAAACCTTTGGTCTAGATTAGAAAACCCTGAGTTAGAAGCTATTGACGAGACAGTAGTATCTGATAAACTTCTGAATGAGAAATTATTTGCTATGAATAATGATTCTCCCCCGTAGTTTACTGATATTACTAATTATATAGTTGCTAATTATTCCCAAGTGATATGACTTATCAACAAAAGAAGAAATTCTTTGTTGATTTGGAATGTTACTACTAGGGAGATCCGTTTTTCTATTTTGAATCATTGCATGGTAAGTGATCAGAAGACATATCTCAGAAGACGAAGGACACAAGATTTTGGAGCATTGCCCTAAAGAATCTATGGGAAACCAATTGACTACTATCAACACTATCCGGAAAGTGTTGAAAGCAGGATCTTGTTGACCCACCATATTCAAGGATTTTGTATCTCTGATACAGTCCTGCGATGCTTGCCAAATAATAGGTAACACATCTTCCAGAGATCGTCTACCCTAGCAACGTACACAGAATGTTGCAACCTTTGATATCAGGGGTATTTCGAATCCTTTTCCTTTCTTCCTTTGACACTAATTACCTCATAGCAGTCGTGGAACACTTTTCGAAAATAGCCTGAACCACAGGCATTACCTACTAATGATGTTAAAGTCATGTGCAGATTCTAGTTGTTTTCCAGATTCAGAGTGCCGATGTTTTAGGAAGAAATGTTCAGCCTGTGTATCAAATTTGTGAAGTCTGCTAAGTACCACACTTTAGTAGGGATTACTATGGGAATGATTGACCATTCCAAAAGAGGTAGGAGTAGGTTACTGCAGAATGCTGCTCCAATGGGAAATGCATACAATTCCAACTAGAGGAATCATACGGGATTTAGCTGAGGAGTAATTCGGAAGCTGGAAACTTTCAGAAGATACCACCATAGCAAAACCCCTACTCGCAAGCAAGTGATCTACCAAGAGGTAACGAAGGGTCGAAGGATATAGAGGAATTTGGCGTTGTATCAGGAACATAGCAATGGAGGAGCTTGCATTCCCTGCATACCAATCAGCTGTGAGAAACTTCCCCAAGGAAGTCTCAAATACTTGGGCCCAGATCTACACAACTGGAGCCCCCTACCACCACAGCTTCGCCAAAACTTGAGGTATCTTTTCTTCTATTCGAGACTTGCATGCAATACCTTTACTAACATTGGCAGGAAGGCACACAAATCCCAAGAAATCTCATTCCTAGACACGTTCCTCCTGGACACGTTGCTATGATTGTGAGAAATCGTACAAATGATTCGAGGAAGCAGTCCGTGGGGCTCGAGCCAGTCATCAAATGAATAGGCCACTACCTAGAGCTCGACGATGAAGGATCGAAGCTGACGTCATCCGTTCCAGTATCTAGAGCTTACAGAGTCAAGAATGCCTCAGCAATAGCACATGGCTAAGGTGGAGAGCCAATTGACAGATCATAGAAGACCCTTCTGCTCGCGACATGAAGGGAGTTTTTCTAATCCACATATTCCTTTTATTTTATTTGTTTTGTGTTCTATTTTGCTATCCTTCTTGTTTTGTTGCCTTATTTTCTCTCTTACCCTTAGTTAGTCAAATAAGTGTGGGGTAAGAGTTTTCTATTTTGTTTTTATTTCTTATTTTCAAATAAGTGTGGGGTAGCTAGATATGCATGAACACTGAGGGCAGTGCCAGACTTAAGTGTGGGGTAGCAGTGCACGGTGCACTGTAGCAGTTTGCAAAATTTTTTGCATACTTTTGCTTGTTTCCCCGTATTTTCACACCATTCCAAAAAATTTCAAAATTTTTCCGTCTTTCAGACTTCTAAATGCAGTATGCTTGGTTAAACAATTGCTTATGTCTATGATATGCAGGTAGTATGTTATGGTTAGTAGGAGATAATTGATAACTATTGCTGAACCTATTGATTAGGAGTAGGGAATTCCTGATAATTGAGCACAACTTAGTCTGGATTAGAGACCTCAACCAATTACATTTTCAAAACTTAACTAGATAAAATTAGACCAGTTGCAGTATGCAATGACAATTGGAATGACTAGATGAGACTCTGAGCCAAAAGTGAAAAAGAAAAAAAATGAGCTAATTAAAATAGGGTAGTTTGCCAGCGGCCTTCGCTACTCGAGCACCACTCCTTCGGGGAACTTAAAGCCTGATGCCCTAAGGTCGTGTAGATCTGGGAGTCATCGGAGTGGGACTCGCTACATGGGTAGTTGAAGTTGTTGTGTTCTAAGCAGACTCAAAATACCCTAGAAAATCTATAAACGAAAGGAATCAATAAATGCTAAATGATAGAATCTGATCACCAAACCTCAGAACTCAGAAAGTTATCTGTTGTCAGTATGTCTAGCGATAGGTCGAAGTGTTATCTGGTAATAGTTAAGACAAGAGTTTATTGTGTTGACTATCTGGTCTGGACTAGTACACATACTACACATCAGGAAGACCTTATGACTAAGAGAAGAGTTCAACCTAGTTGTTAAATTGTTTTCTGCTTAATCCTAACAATCTACTAGAGACATTTGAGACCTTGTCATAGCAACCTAACCAGTCAAACCTGTGTTAAGAATTATCTGAATAATTTTTGGTATAAAAACATGACTAGAAAATTTAAGTGACTGCACATATGATTTAAAATCACTAACTTCAGGTAGACTTTGCTTGAGGACAAGCAAAAAGCTAAGTGTGGGGTTATTTGATGTGCACAAATCATATACCCTTTTTAGCATGTTTTTAGACATAAATTAGGGCAATATTTGAATGTATTTGATCTTAATTGAATCAAATTGACATAAATTTGCTTAAATTTCGATTTTGAAAGTTTCAGGAGCAAATTGGACGAAAACAGCAAATTTTGGGGCAAAAATGCAATTTTTGGAAATGCTGACCTGGTCAACGGTCCGGGGCGGGAGTCCCGACCCAGTCAGACCACCAGGACGGGCGTCCCAATCCAGGACGGGCGTCCCGAAGCACCAGAATTTGTCCCACATCGAATGTTTTGGAATTTTTCACTCCAAAAAGCTGCTATAAATACCCCAGGCCTCCAGGAGTTGAAATCATTCCTCTCCACTCGATCTGAGTCATTCAGAGACTTCCAGTGTACAATTCTTGAGTACACAAGTCACTGAGAGACTCGGGTTTCAGTTTTAGTTTTTCTTTCTTTCTTTAGTATTTCGTTTTCTTAGTTTTTGAGAAATAGTCTCAGATCTTAGGCTTCGATAGATAGGTTCGTTTTTGGTATTCATAGAATACCGGGATTTTGTTAGGAGATCCTAAGAGAGAGATAGGGTGCGTGTTCTTAGTCAGATTAGGGCAATGTGCTTAAGCCCGGGATGTAAGGTAAAGCAATTGCTACTAGGTCTGAGGAGCGTTCTGCGAAGGCTCTGCCGAGCAGAGTAGGATCGAGCAGTCAGGAGCATACAAGAGCTGCAGCGCCGGCTGGACCTGCATAGAGTGGTGATTACTTTATGACAGTGGGTCCCCTAGACGAGGTTCTGTATGTTTACGAATTGTTTTATCTAAATATTAATTTGAATATCAGATTACGATTCTTATGAATATCTGTTTTATATGTTGAAGTTGTTATGATTTTCCGGAAATGGCCACCAACTTAAATATTCATTATGTCTGCATGTCTAATGCCGTTCTTTTAAACTGAAATTAGGGTTATAGACAATTCCTAACCACGGTCTATTCATAACCTGTTTAGTTTAACAGGCATCAATTAGTATTGGTGTCTGCCATACTAGATAAAATAATCTGCGAAACACCCTGTTGGTTGAAAGTAGTCTAGGTAGGCTGAGTAGAGTGTTATGCCGACGGTTATGAGACGAGCAGCATGATACCGAAGTGACATAGGGTACCGTTCATTGCTGACTTTTGTCCGAGCCGTGAGTAGGGCCGTTACCCTTAACGATAGGGCGGTAGCGTAGAAACTCAGATGTGGTAGCCTTTAGACACAGAACATAGTTGCAATCCAGGCCAAGACATGTCTAAAATACTCGAATATAGGTCAATCAGCATATAGGAACAGTATAACATAGAATCAGGACTCATCTATAAAACACTTTTGGGATTAATTAGACTTAAACCTAGTGGAGAATGGATCACCCTCTCATCAAAGTATTTGATGAAGATTGCATAACTGGATCATAAGATAGGAGTTAGGATAAAAGGCTAGTTACTACTAAGCCGTTGCCACTTCCCTGGGAGTACGATATTTAACTTAATAAAATCGTAGATACTTTCCAACAGAATAGCTACACGATAGGTACTCTGCCTTAGGTTCTGGTTGATTAAGTGACAATAATTGAATGCTAAGTGACAGTTAGTAAGACTCAGTCCTTAATTACTCATAATCGACATAGGTAAATAAAGCCTATCTTTTAGCATACCAATCAGAACGCATCAAATTTTTGGCGTCGTTGCCGGGGAGATATCATAATGAATTTAGGACTCCTGATCAAAATTCTAGACACTGATCAAAATTCTAGATACTTATGATAGGTAGCGGTAGTAACCTAGACCTTAGACCTAACACTTGTTTTATGCTAGTTAGACAATAACTTTCCGAAATATAGGGTTATCATAACTAATTAATTTTAGATGTTATCTGGAATTAAGACACTTAGGATAATCAAAGTTTAGAAAATGATTCTAAAACCATATTGAGGAAATTTAACTGCTTTTGAAAAAAAAAATTAAAAAAAATTTAAATTTAAAACCCGAAAAAATTTGTATTTTTCTTGCTCAATGGTAAGTTGTTCTTTTCCCTATCTCTTGTTCTTTCTTAATTGTTTTCTTAGTTGCTCTTTTTCGTATATTTTTTTCTATTATCTCCAATAAATAAAAATGGAAATGAGGATAAAATATATTTTCTTCTGAGTTGTAAAATTTTGGCTTAGATTTTTATTTGGAAGAAATTCTATTTTAGAATTTTCTTAGAGTCATACCGGCTTTATTAGGACGAGTTATGAAATAGTTTTTCCTTAATAGCCACACCTTTGAATGTTCTATTGGAAAAAAGGATGTTCCTTTTGTTTTGCTGATGATTGCATGAGAAGTTTTAAAACCAAAAGGAATTATTGCACCCATTATGACATCACCTGATTGAAATCTGCTTTTTGAATGAATATGTGATGTAGTAAGAACTGTTTTAGACAGAAACATGATAAGAAAGTTCATGTATGATAAATCCTAATCTTATCTAGTCTTGTCTAAAAACAATAGGTTACACTGATCACTCTAAGATGTCTGTGTTCAATAAAACTGATACTGAACCATAATTGATTAAGTTAGGTTTTATTTTTACCTGAGTTTGATATAGAAAGAAGGGGTAAGAAAAAGGGTTGAAAATCTAGAAAGCAAACCATTGGTCTAGATTAGAAAACCCCGAGTTAGAGGCTAGTGTAATACTGATAAATTTTTGGATGAAAACTTATTTGCATTGTTTGCTATGTATAATAATTCTCATCTGTGGTTTATTGCAAATTATCTAGTCACTGAATAAGTTCCAAGTGATATGACTTATCAGCAAAAGAAGAAATTCTTTGCTGATTTGAAATATTACTACTGGACAGTTTCTCTTCTATTTCAAATTTTTGCAGATCAGTTGATCAGAAGATGTGTCTCAGAAGATGAAGGACACAAGATTTTGGAGCATTGCCCTAAAGAATCTACGGGAGACCAATTGACTACTATCAACACTGTCCGGAAAGTGTTGAAAGCAGGATCTTGTTGACCCACCATATTCAAGGACTTTTGTATCTCTGATACAGTCCTGCGATGCTTGCCAAATAACAGGTAACACATCTTCCAGAGATCATCTACCCCAGCGACGTACACAGAATGTTGCAACCGTTGATATCAGGGGTATTTCGAATCCTTTTCCTTTCTTCCTTTGAACATAATTACATCATAGTAGTCGTGGAACACTTTTCGAAAATAGCCTGAACCACATGCATTACCTACTAATGATGTTAGAGTCATGTGCAGATTCTAGCTGTTTTCCAGATTCAGAGTGCCGATGTCTTAGGAAGAATTGTTCAGCCTGTGTATCAAATCTGTGAAGTCTGCTAAGTACCACACTCTAGCAGGGATTGCTATGGGAATGAAATACGAACCATTCCAAAAGTGGTTGGAGCAGGTTACTGGAGAATGCTGCTCCAATGGGAAATGCATACAATCCCAGCTGGAGGAATCATACGGGATTTAGCTGAGGAGTAATTCAGAAGACACCACCACAGCAAAACCCACACTCGCAGAATCAATAGATGAGATACTGGCAACAATTAAAGCCAAACCAGTGCAAGCAAGTGATCTACCAAGAGGTAATGAACGGACGACAGATATAGAGGAATTTGGCATTGTGTCGGGAGCATAGCAATGGAGGAGCTTGCATTCCCTGCATACCAATCAGCTGTGAGAAACTTCCCCGAGGAAGTCTCAAATACTTGGGCCTAGATCTACACAACTGGAGCCCCCTACCACCACAGCTTCGCCAAAACTTCAGGTATCTTTTCTTCCAGTCGATACTTGCATGCCATACCTTTACTAACAGTGGCAAGAAGGCACACAAATCCCAAGAAGTTTCATTCCTAGACACGTTACTCCTGGACACGGTGCTATGATTGTGAGAAATCTTACAAATGATTCGAGGAAGCAGACCGTAGGGCTCGAGCTATTCATCAAATGAATAGGCCACTACCTGGAGCTCGACAATGAAGGATCGAAGCTGACATCATCCGTTACAGTATCTAGTGCTTACAGAGTCAAGAATGCCTCATCAATAGCACATGGCTAAGGTGAAGAGCCAATTGACAGATCAGAGAAGACCCTTCTGCTCGCGACATGAAGTGAGTTTTTCTAATCCTCATGTTCCTTTACTTTTATTTTCTTTGTTTGGTGTCCTGTTTTGTTATTTCTTTGGTTGTTTTATTTTGTCTCTTACCCTTAGTTAGTCAAATAAGTGTGGGGTAAGAGTTTTCTATTTTGTTTATGTTTCTTGTTTTCAAATAAGTGTGGGGTAGTCTAGATATGCATGAACACTGAGGACAGTGTCAGAAATAAGTGTGGGGTAGCAGTGCACGGTGCTCTGTAGTAGTTTTTGATAAACTTTTTGCATGATTTTGCTTGTTTTCCCCGTATTGTCACACCCTTCCAAAATTTTTTCAAAATTTTTCTTTCTTTCAGACTTCTAAATGCAGTATGATTGGTTAAACAATTGCTTATGTCTATGATATGTAGGTAGTATGTTGTGGTTAGTAGGAGATAATTGATAACTATTGCTGAACCAATTGATTAGAAGTAGGGAATTCCTTATGATTGAGCACAACTTAGTCTGGATTAGAGACCTCAACCAATTACCTTTTCAAAACTTAACTACATAAAATTAGACCAGTTGCAGGATGCATTGACAATTGGAATGACTAGATGAGACTCTGAGCCAAAAGTGAAAAAGAAAAAAAATGAGCTAATTAAAATAGGGTAGTTTGCCAGCGGCCTTCGCTACTCGAGCACCACTCCTTCGGGGAACTTAAAGCCTGATGCCCTAAGGTCGTGTAGATCTGGGAGTCATCGGAGTGGGACTCGCTACATGGGTAGTTGAAGTTGACGTGTTCTAAGCAGACTCCAAATACCCTAGAAAATCTATAAACGAAAGGAATCAATAAATGCTAAATGATAGAATCTGATCACCAAAGCTCAGAACTCAGAAAGTTATCTGTTGTCAGTATGTCTAGCGATAGGTCGAAGTGTTATCTGGTAATAGTTAAGACAAGAGTTTATTGTGTTGACTATCTGGTCTGGACTAGTACACACACTACACATCAGGAAGACCTTATGACTAAGAGAAGAGTTCAACCTAGTTGTTAAATTGTTTTCTGCTCAATCCTAACAATCTACTAGAGACATTTGAGACCTTGTCATAGCAACCTAACCAATCAGACCTGTGTTAAGAATTATCTGAATAATTTTTGGAATAAAAACATGGCTAGAAATTTAAGTGACTCCACATATGATTTAGAATCACTAACTTCAGGTAGACTTTGCTTGAGGACAAGCAAAAATCTAAGTGTGGGGTTATCTGATACGCGAAAATCATATACCTTTTTAGCATGTTTTTATGTATGATTTAGGATGAAATTGATAGGAAATCGATCTTAATTGAATGTTATTTACTCAATTTCACATTTTTATGATTTTGGAAGTGTCAGGTGAAAAGTAGACGAAAACAGCAAATTTTGGGGTAAAAATGCAATTTTTGGAAATGTTGACTTGGTCAACGGTCCGGGACGGGCGTCCCGACCCAATCAGACCACCAGGACGGGCGTCCCGAAGCGCCAGAATTTGTCCCACATAGAATTTTTTGAAATTTTTCACTCCAGAAAGCTGCTATAAATACCCCAAGCCTCCAATAGTTGAATTCATTCCTCTCCACTCGATCTGAGTCATTCAGAGACTTCCAGTGTACAATTCTTGAGTACACAAGTCACTGAGAGACTCGGGTTTCAGTTTCAGTTTTCTTTCTTTCTTTCGTGTTTCGATTTCTTAGTTTCTGAAAAATAGTCTCAGATCTTAGGCTTCGATAGATAGGTTCGTTTTTGGTATTCATAGAATACCGGGATTTCGTTAGGAGATCCTAAGAGAGAGATAGGGTGCGTGTTCTTAGTCAGATTAGGGCAATTTGCTTAAGCCCGGGATGTAAGGTAAAGCAATTGCTACTAGGTCTAAGGAGCGTTCTCCGAAGGCTCTGCCGAGCAGAGTAGGATCGAGCAGTCAGGAGCATACAAGAGCTGCAGCGCCGGCTGGACCTACATAGAGTGGTGATTACTTTATGATAGTGGGTCCCCTAGACGAGGTTCTGTATGTTTACGAATTGTTTTATCTAAATATTAATTTGAATATCAGATTACTATTCTTATAAATATTTGTTTATATGTTGAAGTTGTTATGTTTTTCCGGAAATGACCATCTGCTTAAATATTCATTATGTCTGCATGTCTATTGCCGTTCTTTTAAACTGAATTTAAGGTTATAGACAATTCCTAACCACGGTCTATTCATAACCTGTTTAGTTTAACAGGCATCAATTAGTATTGGTGTTTGCCATACTAGATAAAATAATCTGCGGAACACCCTGTTGGTTGAAAGTAGTCTAGGTAGGCTGAGTAGAGTGTTATGCCGGCGGTTATGAGACGAGCAGCATGATACCGAAGTGACATATGGTACCATTCATTGCTGACTTTAGTCCGAGCCGTGAGTAGGGCCGTTACCCTTAACGGTGGGGCGGTAGCATAGAAACTCACATGTGGTAGCCTTTAGACACAGAACATAATTGCAATCCAGGCCAAGACATGTCTAAAATACTCGAATATAGGTCAATCAACATATACGAACAGTATAACATAAAATCAGGACTCATCTATAAAACACTTTTGGGATTAATTAGACTTAAACCTAGTGGAGAATGGATCACCCTCTCATCAAAGTATTTGATGAAGATTGCATAATTGGATCATAAGATAGGAGTTAGGATAAAAGGCTTGTTACTACTAAGCCGTTGCCACTTCCCTGGGAGTACGATATTTAACTTAATAAAATCGTAGATACTTTCCAACAGACTAGCTACACGATAGGTACTCTGCCTTAGGTTCTGGTTGATTAAGTGACAATAATTGAATGCTAAGTGACAGTTAGTAAGACTCAATCCTTAATTACTCATAATCGACATAGGTAAATAAAGTCTATCTTTTAGCATACCAATCGGAACGCATCATCGCCCTGCCTGCACCAAGGAACTACATCGTTCCAACTAACCCTATGCAAGAATTCAGAGACATGCTGAAGAGCATTTCCGACTCTAACAAGGAAATGATAGAGTCTAACAGGAAAATCCAGGAAGCTCACGCAGAAAGAATCCAGCAGAACGAGAAAGACAGAAGCACACCGAGCAAACAATCAGAAACACACAAGCTGCTATACAAACTTTAGAGAGACAAATGGATCAGCTATCCACCCATTTCTCTCACAGGTCCCAGGGAACGCTACCAAGCAACACTGAGACCAACCCTCAAACTGAATGCAAGACTATCACTCTAAGATCTAGTAAAATTCTATCTCCATCTCCACCCAAACCATCTGACCCTCCTATTCTTGTGCAGGAACCAGAAGAAGGCTCCAAGGACCCAACGCCGATGGATGTCGAAATCGAATTAGCAAGGAAAGGGAAGATGTAGTTTATTCCTGAGTACCGGCCAAAAGTACCTTACCCTGCCAGACTTATGCACAATAAAGATAAGGAGCAATTTGAAAATTTTCTTAAGAATTTTAGTCAGATTCATGTTAATTTACCTTTACTTGATGTTATTTCTGAAATGCCAAAGTATGCTAAGTTTTTAAAAGAAGTTGTTAGTAATAAAAGTAAATTTGACATGGACAAGGTGGTTCTTAATGAAGAATGTTCGACGGTCCTGTTGAATAAACTACTGTCTAAATAGAAAGATCCTGGTTGTTTTACCTTGCCAGGTACAATTGGAAATATTACTAACATGCATGCATTAGCAGACTTAGGAGCTAGTATCAATCTTATGCCATCTAGTTTATTTGATAAATTAGGATTGCATGATTTGAAAACGACTAGGATGTGCATACAACTTGCAGATAGGACAGTTAAAATCCCCAAAGGAATAATTGAAGATCTCTTAGTAAAGGTCGGAAAATTTGTGTTTCCTGTGGATTTTGTTGTCATGGATATGAATGGGGAAGGAGGAGTGCCCCTGATCCTAGGTCGACCATTTCTAGCTACCTCAAAAGCATTAATAGACGTCAGTAATGGTCAAATCAAGTTAAGGGTAGGAAATGATGACATCACTTTTGATCTAAATGAAACCCTTAGGTATCCCATGCATTTAGATGACACTTGTTTTTGTATGGATGCCATGGAACACTTGATTACAATTAACGTGACCGACCTATGCTCAAGCTATCAAGTCCTAAGTGAGGACTCCCTAGAATTAGAGGAGCCTGAACTTAGCTCTTTTGAAAATGAAATTACTTTTGATAGCTTCACTGAGATAGGTGATGATGAGATGAAGAAAGAACGAACCTCGTTTGAAGATCCACCAGACTTGGAACTGAAGGAACTGCCCACTCATCTGTGCTACGAATTCCTAGATGACAACAAGAAACTTCCCATCATTCTTGTAGCTGATCTGACTACAGAACAAAGGAAGCTGACCGTGGACATGTGCAGAAAGTATAGAAGAGCCTTCGCCTACAAAATTGCAGACATCCCAGGTATTAATCCAAGCTTTTGTTCACATAAGATTCTTCTAGAAAATGAGTATAAGCCATGTGTGCAACCTCAAAGGAGGTTGAATCCTAATGTGTGTGATGTTGTTAAGAAAGAAGTCATTAAACTGTTAGATGCAGGACTTATCTACCCTATCTCAGATAGTGAGTGGGTAAGCCCGGTGCAGGTAGTACCTAAGAAAGGCGGTATAACAGTTGTTAGGAATGAGCATAATGAACTAATCCCTACGAGAACTGTAACTGGTCATCGTGTATGCATAGACTATAGAAAACTAAATACGGCCACACGAAAAGATCACTTCCCCCTTCCTTTTATTGACCAAATGTTAGAGAGATTATTTGGACACATGTTTTATTGCTTTCTTGATGGGTTTTATAGTTATTTTCAAATTCATATTTCCCCTGAGGACCAGCATAAAACTACTTTCACATGCCCTTTTGGAACATTTGCATATAGAAGGATGCCTTTTGGTTTGTCTAATGCACCTGCTACATTTCAACGTTGTATGACTGCTATCTTTGAGGACATGTTAGGAAAATCTATGGAAGTGTTTATGGATGACTTTTCTGTTTTTGGTAATTCATTTGAGGTTTGTCTAAAGAACTTGGAGTTAATGGTGAAATGTTGTATAAAATCTAACCTGGTTTTAAATTGGGAAAAATGCCACTTCATGGTAAAAGAGGGAATCGTCTTACGACATAAGATCTCACACCTAGGTATGGAAGTAGACAAGGTAAAAATTGAAGTTATTTCGAAACTACCTCCTCCCAAAAATGTGAGAGCCGTTAGAAGTTTTTTGGGACACGCTGGCTTTTATCGTAGGTTTATAAAAGATTTCTCATTAATAGCCAGACCGTTGACCAATTTACTCGGAAAAGATGTTCCATTTGTCTTTGATGAAAAATGTCTTGATGCGATTCCGGTTGACGTGCTAAATAGGTGTTATTTTACCCTATGTCGATTATGATTAATTAAGGACTGTGATTGACTAATTGTCACGTTTAGTCTTATGGTGTCACTTAATCAGCCAGAATCTAAGGCAGAGTACCTATCGTGTAGCTAGTCTATTGGAAAGTATCTACGATTTTACTAAGTTAATTATCGTACTCCCAGGGAAGTGGCAACGGCTTAGTAGTAACTAGCCTCTTATCCTAACTCTTATCTTATGATCCAGTTATGCAATCTTCATCAAATACTTTGATGAGAGGGTGATCCATTCTCCACTAGGTTCAAGTCTAATTAACCCTAGAAGTGTTTTAAAGATAAATTCTGATTCTATGTTATACTGTTCCTATATGTTGATTGACCTATATTCGAATATTTTAGATGCATCTTAGCCTGGATTGCAACTATGTTCTGTGTCTAAAGGCGTACCACATCCGAGGTCTCTAATAAACCGCCCTACCTTAATGACGGCCCTACTCACGGTTCGGGACAAAGGCATCCATGAAAGCCCTATGTCACTTCGGGGATCATACCGCTTGCCCTAGCCGCCGGCATAATCGGACTCAGCTCGGCCCCTACCTAGACTACTTTAACAGGCAGGGTGTTCAACATGTTATTTTATCTAGCATGGCAGACACCAATACTAATTGATGTCTGTTAAACTAAACAGGTTATGATTAGACCGTGGTTAGGAATTGTCTATAACCCTAACTTTAGTTTAAAAGAGCACATTAAACATGCAGACATAGTGAATATTTAGCAGGTGGCTATTTCTGGAAAAATATAACAACTTCAACATATAAAACAACTATTCATAAAAATCATAATCAGATGTTCATAATAAGTATTTAGAGAAAAACAATAACAACATATAAGAGAGGGGTATGGGGACTGATGCCATAAAGAAATCACCCTTTACGTAGTCTCGCCGCAGAGCGTACTGCTGTATATGTTGTACTGCCTCCTCTGACTCTGCTCACCAGAACCTTCGGAGGACGCTTCCTCAGCCTAGTAACTGGGCTTTACCTTAATACCCAACTTAAGCCCAGCCCTGTGGACTGACTCTTCGAACGCCTAGAGCTCTCTTAGGGTCTCCTAACGAAACCCCGGGTATTCTATGAATACCGGAAACGAACCTATCTATAGAAACCTAAGATCTGAGACTATTTCTCAGAAACTAAAACAAACACTAATAAGAAAGAAAACTGAGATCCGAGTCTCTGAGTGAGTTGTGTACTGGAAAATTGTACACTGGAAACCACTTAATGACTCAGATCGATCGAGATAGGGATGAATTCAACTGCTGGAGGCCTGGGGTATTTATAGCAGCTTCCCGGAGTGAAAAATTCTGAAAAATTCGATGTGGGACAGCTTCTGGCGGCTCGGGACGCCCGTCCCGGTTCGGGACGCCCGTCCTGATTCATTGACCAGGTTCGGGACGCCCGTCCTGGTGGTTTGACCGGGTCGGGACGCCCGTCCCGGACCTTTGACCGGGTCAACATTTCCAAAAATTGCGTTTTTGCCCCAGAATTTGCTGTTTTCGTCTACTTTTCACCTGACACTTCCAAAATTATAAAAACCGTGAAATCAAGTAAATAGTAAACAATTAATGTCCATTTACTCTCAATTTCACATTAAAACATATATAAAAACATGCTAAAAATGTGATACGATTTTCGCGTATCAGATAACCCCACACTTAGCTTTTTGCTTGTCCTCAAGCAAAGTCTACATGGAGTTAGTGATTTTAAACCGTAGTGCAGTCACTTAAATTCCTAATCATGTTTTTATTCCAAAAATTCTTCAGTCAATTCTTAACACAGGTCTGATTGGTTAGGTTGCTATGACAAGGTCTCACATGTCTCTAGTAGTTTGTTATGATCAGGCAGAAAACAAATCAACAACTAGGCTGGACTTTTTTCTTAGTCACAGGGTCTTCCTGATGTGTAGTGTGTGTACTAGTCTAGACCAGATAGTCAACACAATGAACTCTTATCTTAACTGCTACCAGATAATACTTCGACCTATCGCTAGACATACTGACAACAGATAACTCTCTGAGTTCTGAGCTTTGGTGATCAGATTTTTAATGTTTTAGCACTTAGTTATTTTCTTTATAGATTCAGGGTATTTCGAGTTTGCTTAGAACACGTCAACTTCAACTACCCATGTAGCGAGTCCCACTCCGATGACTCCCAGATCTACACGACCTTAGGGCATCAGGCTTTAAGTTCCCCGAAGGAGTGGTGCTCGAGTAGCGAAGGCCGCTGGCAAACTACCCTATTGTAATTAACTTCCTTAAGTTCTTTTCACTTTTAGCTCAGAGTCTCATCTAGTCATTCTAACTGCCAATATATCCACAACTGGTCTAATTTTTTCTAGTTAAGTCTCGAATAGGCAATTGGTTGAGGTCTCTAATCCAGACAAGGTTGTGCTCAGTTATCAGGAATTCCCTATTCCTAATCAATTAGTCCAAGATAGCTATCGACTATCTCCCACTAACCATAACATACTACCTACATATCATAGACATAAGCAATTTGTTTAACCAAGCATACTGCATTAGAAGTCTGAAAGACAGAAAAATTTTTGAAAAATTTTGGAAGGGTGTGAAAATACAGGGAAAACAAGCAAAAGCATGCAAATTTTTTTTTTCAAACTGCTACAGTGCACCGTGCACTGCTACCCCACACTTAAGTTTGGCACTGTCCTCAGTGTTCATGCATAGCTAATTACCCCACACTTATTTGAAGATAAGAAAAAATGAAAATAAAACAAAGAACTCTTACCCCACACTTATTTGACTAATTCAGGGTAAGAGAGAAATTAAAACAAGAAGGATAATAGAAATAGCAAAACAGAACACAAAACAAAGAAAACAAAAGTAAAGGATCATGAGGATTAGAAAAACTCCCTTCATGTCGCGAGCAGAAGGGTCTTCTCTGATCTGTCAATTGGCTCTTCACCTTAGCCATGTGCTATTGCTGAGGTGTTCTTGACTCTGCAAGCTCTAGATATTGGAACGGATGACATCAGCTCCGATCCTTCATTGTCGAGCTCCAGGTAGTGGCATATCCATTTGAGGAATGGCTCAATCCCCAAGGACTGTTTCCTCGAATCATTTGTAAGATTTCTCATAATCATAGCAACGTGTCCAGGGGGAACGTGTCTAGGAATGAGACTTCTTGGGATTTGTGTGCCATCTTGCCAATGTTAGTAAAGGTATTGCATGCAAGTCTCGAATGGAAGAAAAGATACCTGAAGTTTTGGCGAAACTGTGGTGGTAGGGGGCTCCAGTTGTGTAGATCTGGGCCCAAGTATTTGAGACTTCCTCGGGGAAGTTTCTCACAGCTGATTGGTATGCAGGGAATGCAAGCTCCTCCATTGCTATGCTCCTGATACAACGCTAAATTCCTCTATATCCTTCGACCATTCGATACCACTTGGTATATCACTTGCTTGCACTGGTCTGACTTTAATTGTTGCCAGTATCTCATCTATTGATTCTGCGAGTGTGGGTTTTGCTGTGGTGGTATCTTCTGAAAGTTTCTAGCTTCCGAATTATTCCTCAGCTAAATCCCGTATGATTCCTCTAGCTGGGATTGTATGCATTTCCCATTGGAGCAGTATTCTGCAGTAACCTACTCCTACCTCTTTTGGAATGGTCAGTCATTCCCATAGCAATCCCTGCTAAAGTATGGTACTTAGCAGACTTCACAGATTTGATACACAGGCTGAACATTTCTTCCTAAAACATTGGCACTCTGAATCTGGAAAACAACTAGAATCTGCACATGACTTTAACATCATTAGTAGGTAATGCCTGTGGTTCAGGCTATTTTCGAAAAGTGTTCCACGACTACTATGATGTAATTATGTTCAAAGGAAGAAAGGATTTGAAATACCCCTGATATCAACGGTTGCAACATTCTGTGTACGTCGCTGGGGTAGATGATCTCTGGAAGATGTGTTACCTGTTATTTGGCAAGCATTGCAGGACTGTATTAGAGATACAAAATCCTTGAATATGGTGGGTCAACAAGATCCTGCTTTCAACACTTTTCGGACAGTGTTGATAGTAGTCAATTGGTCTCCCGTAGATTCTTTAGGGCAATGCTCCAAAATCTTGTGTCCTTCATCTTCTGAGACACGTCTTCTGATCAACTGATCTGCCAAAAATTTGAAATAGAAGAGAAACTGCCCAGTAGTAATATTTCAAATCAGCAAAGAATTTCTTCTTTTGCTGATAAGTCATATCACTTGGAACTTATTCAGTGACTAGATAATTTGAAATAAACCACAGATGAGAATTATTATACATAGCAAACAATGCAAACAAGTTTTCATCCAAACATTTATCAGTATTACACTAGCCTCTAACTCAGGGTTTTCTAATCTAAACCAATGGTTTGCTTTCTAGATTTTCAACCCTTTTTCTTACCCCTTCATTCTATATCAAACTCAGGTAACAATAAAACCTAACTTAATCAATTATCGTTCAGTATCAGTTTTATTGAACACAGACATCTCAGAGTGATCAGTGTAACCTATTGTTTTTAGACAAGACTAGATAAGATTAGGATTTATCATACATGAACTTTCTTATCATGTTTCTGTCTAAAACAATTCTTACTACATCACATATTCATTCAAAAAGCATATTTCAATCAGGTGATGTCATAATGGGTGCAATAATTCCTTTTGGTTTTAAAAATTCTCATGCACTCATCAGCAAAACAAAAGGAACATCCTTTTTTCAATAGAACATTCAAAGGTCTGGCTATTAAGGAAAAACTATTTCATAAATCATCCTAATAAGGCCGGCATGACTCTAAGATAATTCTAAAATAGAGTTTCTTCCTGATAAAAATCTAAGCCAACATTTTACAACTCAGAAGAAAATATATTTTATCCTCATTTCCATTTTTATTTCTTC
Source organism: Asclepias syriaca (assembly GCA_027405835.1). Taxonomy (NCBI): domain Eukaryota; kingdom Viridiplantae; phylum Streptophyta; class Magnoliopsida; order Gentianales; family Apocynaceae; genus Asclepias; species Asclepias syriaca. The sequence goes on along the minus strand of CM049926.1, from coordinate 19,251,531 downwards.
GAAATTAAATAAAGGAAGAAAAACACGAAAAAGAGCAACTAAGAAAAAAAACAAGAGATAGGGAAAAGGAACAACTCACCATTGAGCAAGAAAGATACATTCTTTTAGGGATTTTAAATTTTAAATTTTTTTTTCGTTTTATGTTGAAAGCAGGTAAATTTCCTTAATATGGTTTTAGAATAATTTTCTAAAATTTGATTATCCTAAGTGTCTTAATTCCAGATAATATCTAAAATTAATTAGTTATGATAATCCTATATTTCGGAAACTGATTGTCTAACTAGCATAAAACAAGTGTTAGGTCTAAGGTCTAGGTTACTACCGCTACCTATCATAAGTCTCTAGAATTTTGATCAGGAATCCTATATTCATTATGATATTTCCCCGGCAACGGCGCCAAAAATCTGATGCGATTCCGGTTGACGTACTAAATAGGTGTTATTTTACCCTATGTCGATTATGATTAATTAAGGACTGTGATTGACTAATTGTCACGTTTAGTCTTATGGTGTCACTTAATCAGCCAGAATCTAAGGCAGAGTACCTATCGTGTAGCTAGTCTATTGGAAAGTATCTACGATTTTACTAAGTTAATTATCGTACTCCCAGGGAAGTGGCAACGGCTTAGTAGTAACTAGCCTCTTATCCTAACTCTTATCTTATGATCCAGTTATGCAATCTTCATCAAATACTTTGATGAGAGGGTGATCCATTCTCCACTAGGTTCAAGTCTAATTAACCCTAGAAGTGTTTTAAAGATAAATTCTGATTCTATGTTATACTGTTCCTATATGTTGATTGACCTATATTCGAATATTTTAGATGCATCTTAGCCTGGATTGCAACTATGTTCTGTGTCTAAAGGCGTACCACATCCGAGGTCTCTAATAAACCGCCCTACCTTAATGACGGCCCTACTCACGGTTCGGGACGAAGGCATCCATGAAAGCCCTATGTCACTTCGGGGATCATACCGCTTGCCCTAGCCGCCGGCATAATCGGACTCAGCTCGGCCCCTACCTAGACTACTTTAACAGGCAGGGTGTTCAACATGTTATTTTATCTAGCATGGCAGACACCAATACTAATTGATGCCTGTTAAACTAAACAGGTTATGATTAGACCGTGGTTAGGAATTGTCTATAACCCTAACTTTAGTTTAAAAGAGCACATTAAACATGCAGACAGAGTGAATATTTAGCAGGTGGCTATTTCCGGAAAAATATAACAACTTCAACATATAAAACAACTATTCATAAAAATCATAATCAGATGTTCATAATAAGTATTTAGAGAAAAACAATAACAACATATAAGAGAGGGGTATGGGGACTGATGCCATAAAGAAATCACCCTTTACGTAGTCTCGCCGCAGAGCGTACTGCTGTATATGTTGTACTGCCTCCTCTGACTCTGCTCACCAGAACCTTCGGAGGACGCTTCCTCAGCCTAGTAACTGGGCTTTACCTTAATACCCAACTTAAGCCCAGCCCTGTGGACTGACTCTTCGAACGCCTAGAGCTCTCTTAGGGTCTCCTAACGAAACCCCGGGTATTCTATGAATACCGGAAACGAACCTATCTATAGAAACCTAAGATCTGAGACTATTTCTCAAAAACTAAAACAAACACTAATAAGAAAGAAAACTGAGATCCGAGTCTCTGAGTGAGTTGTGTACCGGAAAATTGTACACTGGAAACCACTTAATGACTCAGATCGAGTGGAGAGGGATGAATTCAACTGCTGGAGGCCTGGGGTATTTATAGCAGCTTCCCGGAGTGAAACATTTTGAAAAATTTGATGTGGGACAACTTCTGGCGGCTCAGGACGCCCGTCCTGATTCGTTGACCAGGTTCGGGACGCCCGTCCTGGCGGTTTGACCGGGTCGGGACGCCCGTCCCGGACCTTTGACCGGGTCAACATTTCCAAAAATTGCGTTTTTGCCCCAGAATTTGCTGTTTTCGTCTACTTTTCACCTGACACTTCCAAAATCATAAAAACCGTGAAATCAAGTAAATAGTAAACAATTAATGTCCATTTACTCTCAATTTCACATTAAAACATATATAAAAACATGCTAAAAATGTGATACGATTTTCGCGTATCAAAAGCTTTTAATAGACTTAAGGAACTTTTAACCACTGCACCTATCATGACATCACCCGACTGGAGTCTACCTTTTGAGCTTATGTGTGATGCTAGTGACTATGCAGTAGGAGTAGTTTTAGGACAAAGACATGATAAGAAATTTCATGTAATATATTATGCTAGTAAAACCTTAACTGATGCTCAGGAAAATTACACTAGGACAGAAAAGGAATTATTAGCAGTAGTATATGCATTTGATAAGTTCCAATCTTATCTAGTCCTGTCTAAAACTATTGTTTATACTGATCATTCTGCATTAAAATACTTGTTCAATAAAATCGACGCAAAGCCAAGATTAATCAGATAGGCTTTATTGCTTCAAGAATTCGACATAGAAATTCGGGATAAGAAAGGGGCAGAAAACTTAGCCGCATACCACTTATCTAGGCTAGAGAATCCGACCCTAGAAGCCATTGATGAAACAATCATATCTGACAAATTTCCGGATGAGAATCTATGTGCATTGTTTGCTATCTTCTCACCCCTTGGTTTGCAGATATAGCAAATTACTTGGCAGCCCGGACTCTCCCTAGTGATATCACTGCTCAACAAAGAAAACAATTCTTTGCAGACCTGAAATATTACTATTGGGAAGATCCTTTTCTATTTCGAATATGTGCATATCAGATGATCAGAAGATGTGTCTCTCAAGAAGAAGGCTTCCAAATTCTGGAACATTGTCACTGCAGACCAACAGGCGGTCACTTAGTTGCAGCTAATACAGCTCGAAAAGTATTAGAAGCAGGTTTCTACTGGCCTACCATATTCAAGGATGCCGCAGCGTTCACAGGATCGTGCAATGCCTGTCAGAAAGCTGGAACCATTTCTTCTCGAGACAGTCTACCCCAACAGGTAATTCAAAGTGTAGAAATATTTGACATATGGGGTATAGACTTCATGGGCCCGTTTCCCTCCTCTTTTGGTATGAAGTACATCATAGTAGCTGTAGAATATTTTTCAAAATGGCCTGAGGCACAGGCCCTACCTACTAATGATTCTAGAGCCGTATGCAGATTCCTTAAGCAGGTTTTCGCCAGATTTGGATGTCCAAAAGCCCTAATCAGTGATCGAGGTACACACTTCTGCAACTCTCAATTGCAGAAGGTACTTCAACAGTACGGAGTTCAGCATCGCATTTCCACAGCCTACCATCCCCAAACCAATGGGCAGGCTGAGGTAACCAATAGGGGAATAAAGAGAATCTTAGAAAAGACTGTAGGCGTTAACAGTAAGGATTGGGCCAACAAGTTGGAGGATGCATTATGGGCCTTCCGTACGGCATACAAAACCACTACGGGATTCTCACCCTATCGACTAGTCTATGGAAAAGCATGTCACCTTCCGGTTGAACTTGAACACAGAGCTTATTGGGCGATACAAAAATGCAACCTTGACGATAATTTAACTAAGGAACGCCGGATTCTACAACTCAATGAATTGGATGAGTGGAGGCTCAAAGCCTATGAAAACTCACACCAATTCAAGATGACAAGTAAACTCCGGCATGATAGGCGACTCAGAACCCAGAAAAATTTTGAACCAGGAGATAAGGTATTGCTATACAACTCACGTTTAAAATTGTTCCCAGGAAAGCTGCGTAGCTGTTGGTCAGGACCGTTCATGATCACGGAAGTATCACCTTTCGGAGCATGTGACATCATGGATTCTGACGGCATTATTCAAAAAGTAAACGGACAACGCCTGAAGATTTACAAAGAGTCGTTTGACTCGTCCGAGCAGACTGTGGACTTCACAGACTAAGGGAGTATCTCTTTCATTTTAGTTGAATAAGTGTAGGGTAAGAATCTTTTCTGTTTTGTTTCTTGTTTTCAAATAAGTGTGGGGAAATTAGAAATGCATGCATACTGAGGACAGTGTCAGACTTAAGTGTGGGGTAGCAGTGCACAGTGAACTGTAGTGAGAAATATTTTGCATGATTTTACATGTTTTCCCCATATTTTCACACCCTTCCAAAAAAAATTTCAAAATTCTCATTCTTTTAGACTTCTAAATGCAGTATGATTGGTTAAACATTGCTTATGTCTATGATATGTAGGTAGAATGTTATGGTTAATAGGAAGCAATGTGATAGCTATCTTGAACTAATTGATTAGGAATAAGGAATTCCTGATAACTGAGAACAACTTAGTCTGGATTAGAAACCTCAGCCAATTACCTTTTTGAGACTTAACTAGATAAAATTAAGACCAGTTGTGGATGTTTTGATAATTAGAATGACTAGATGAGACTCTGAGCTAAAAGTGAAAAGAAATAAAAGAAAGTTATTTAAATAAGGGTAGTTTGACAGCGGCCTTCGCTACTCGAGCACCACTCTTTCGGGGAACTTAAAGCCTGATGCCCTAAGGTCGTGTAGGTCTGGTAGTCATCGGAGTGGGACTCGCTACATGGGTAGTTGAAGTTGACGTGTTCTAAGCAGACTCAAAATACCCTACATCTATAAAGAAAATTAATAAATGCTAAATCATTAAAAATCTGATCACCAAGGTTCAGAACTCAGAAAGTTGTCTTTTGTTATTATGTCTAGCAACAGGGTCAAAATATTATCTGGTAGTAGTTAAGACGAGAGTATATTGTGTTGATTATCTAGTCTAGACTAGTACACACACTACACATCAGGAAGACCTTGTGACTAAGAAAGGAGTTCAACCTAGTTGTTAAGTTGTTTTCTGCTTGACTATAACAATCTGCTAGAGACATTTGAGACCTTGTCATAGCAACCTGACCAGTCAGACCTGTGTTAAGAATTGTCTGAATAAAGTTTTGGAATAAAAACATGACTAGGAATTTAAGTGACTGCACTATGATTTAGAATCACTAACTTCGAGTAGACTTTGCTTGAGGACAAGCAAAAAGCTAAGTGTGGGGTTATCTGATATGCCTAAATCATATCACATTTTTAGCATGTTTTCAGGCATAATTTAGGGTGAAATTGATAGGAAATCAGTCTTAATTGATTGTCATTTACTCAATTTCACAGTTTTTATGATTTTGGAAGTGTCAGGTGAAAAGTGGAAGAAAATGGCAAATTTCGGGGCAAAAACGCAATTTTTCAGAAGTTCAAACTTCGGGGAGGGCGTCCCAGTTCAGGACGGGCGTCCTGACCTGGTCAATAGGTCGGGACGGGCGTCCAGGACTCGGGACGGCCGTCCTGGCCTGGTCAACAGACCGGGACGGGCGTCCTGAACCAGAATTCAGAATCCCACATCGAAGTTTTGAGAGAAAATCACTCCAGAAAGCTGTTATAAATACCCCAAGCCTTTCTCAGTTGAATTCATCCCTCTCCACTCGATCTGAGTCATTCAGTGGTTTCCCGTATACAATTCTCGAGTACACAACTCACTCGGAGACTCAGATTTCACTATAAGTTTTCTTTCTTTCCTTTTTGTGTTTCGTTTTTCTTAGTTTCTGAGAATTAGTCTCAGATCCTAGGGTTCGATAGATAGGTTCGTTTATGGTATTCATAGAATACCCGGGATTTTGTTAGGAGATCCTAAGAGGGCTCTAGGCGTTCGAAGAGTCAGTCCACAGGGCTGGGCTTAAGCTGGGTATTAAGGTAAAGCCCAGTTACTAGGCTGAGGAAGCATCCTCCGAAGGTTCTGGCGAGCAGAGTCGGGTCAATAAATACGACATATACAGCAGTACGCTCCATCAGCGAGACTTCGTAAAGGGTGATTTCTTTATGGCATCGGTCCCCCTATCCCTCTCTTATATGTTGTTATTGTGTTTGTCCAAATAGCAATTATGAATACTGGATTTTGATTGTTATGAATAGTTGTTATATATGTTGAAGTTATTATGTTTTTCCGGAAATGTCGACCTGCTTAAATATTCATTATGTCTGCATGTCTAATGTAGTTTCTTTTAAGCTAAAATTAGGGTTATAGACAGTTCCTAACCACGGTCTATTCATAACCTGTTTAGTTTAACAGGCATCAATTAGTATTGGTGTCACCCATGCTAGATAAAATAACCTGCGGAACACCCTGTTTGTTAGAGTAGTCTAGGTAGGCTGAGTAGAGTGTTATGCCGGCGGTTATGGACCAGTGGCATGATCCCCGAAGTGACATAGGGCTTTCACAACTGTCTTTAGGCCGAACCGTGAGTAGGGTCATTTACCTAACGATGGGGCGGTAGCATAGAGACTCGGATGTGGTACACCTTTAGACTCAGAACATAGTTGCAATCCAGGCCAAGACATGTCTAAAACACTCGAATATAGGTCAATCAACATATATGAACAATATAACATAGAATCAGAACTTTGTCTATAAACACTTTTAGGCCTGATTAGACTTAAACCTAGTGAAGAATGGATCACCCTCTCATCAAAGTTATTGATGAAGATTGCATAACTGGATTATAAGATAAGAGTTAGGATAAAAGGCTAGTTACTACTAAGCCGTTACCACTTCCCTGGGAGTACGATAATTATTTAATAAAATCGTAGATACTTTCCAACAGACTAGCTACACGATAGGTACTCTGCCTTAGGTTCTGGCTGATTAAGTGACACCATAGAGACTAAATGTGACAATTAGTAAATCTCAGTCCTTAATTACTCATAATCAACATAGGGTAAAACAACACCTATTTAGCATATCGGCTGGAAACCAATCAAACCTTCGGGGAACGCTTCCTCAGCCTAGTATCTATTGCTTTACCTTACGTCCTGAGCTTAAGCAAAGCCATATTGACTAACTATTCGATCACCTAGTGCTCTCTTAGGATCTCCTAATGAAATCCCATGTATTCTATGAATACTAAAAACGAACCCTATCTAGTCGTATTCTAAGATCCTGAGACAGGCTCTCAGAAAACAAAGAACACGAGAAACTCTCGTATACTAAAATCTACTTGAACGAAAACACCTGAGATCACTAAATGACTAGTATACAGTAGAAAACTGTGTACTGGAAGCCACTGAATGATTCATATCAAGTGAAGAGGGATGATTTCAACTGTAGAAGGCCTAGGGTATTTATAGGAGGGAAGCTGAGTGAATTTCTCTTCAAAAAACGATGTGGGACGCTGTTCATGGGTTCGGGACGCCCATCCCAATCTGTTGACCAGATCAGGACGCCCGTCTTGACTTCCAAACTTCCGAAAATCACGTTTTGCCCTGAAATTTGCCATTTTCTTGCATATTTCACATGAAACTTCCAAAATCACAAAAACTGAGAAATTGTGTTAATAACAGTCAATTAAGAATGATTTAACTCCAATTTCGCCCTAAATTATGCCTAAAAACATGCTCAAAAGTGAGATTTATGCATATCACCCTATCTAGTCGAATTCTATGATTCTGAGATAAACACTCAGAAAGCAAAGAAAATGAGACACTCTCGTATTGCTAAACTACTCGTGTGGTGTACCTGAGATCACTGAATGACTTTTATCGAGTGTAGATGTACAGTTGAAGTCACTAGATGCGTTCCGACTGATATACTAAAATAGGTGTTGTTTTACCCTATGTTGATCATGAGTAATTAAGGACTTAGCCTGACTAATTGTCACATTTAGTCTCTATACTATCACTTAATCAATCAGAACCTAAGGCAGAGTACCTATCGTGTAGCTAGTCTGTTGGAAAGTATCTACGATTTTAATTAAATCAAATATCATACTCCCAGGGAAGTGGTAACGGCTTAGTAGTAACTATCCTCTTACCCTAACTCTTATCTTATGATCCAGTTATGCAATCGATAATCAATACTTTGAGATTGATTTGTGATCCCAATCACCCATAACAAGCAAATAGCATTCAAGAGTAGACAGACATTCATCAATTTAAGCTCAATTATTACAATTTGTTTGACCTTATCTTCGAACATTTTAGATATATCTTGATCTCTAAGGCAATTATGAAATGTAACCATATGTTTACCATATACGAGTTACCTAGTGTATTCACCCCTACCTTGGGATGATCCTTCTCATCTGTCGGATTAAAGTATCCATGAACGGTACCCTATGTCACTTCGGTATCATGCCACTTAACCCTAAGATTGGCCTAGCATACAAACTCAGCTTTATTAGGGTACTCTAACAAACATGGTGATCTATTTTGTTATTTCTTCCTAATCTGGCAGACCTTTTACAGTCTATTGAACTAAACCGGCTATGATTTAGACCTTGGTTAGGAGTTGTCTATAACCCTAGTTTAATTTTAAAGGACACGACAGTTCAACATTCATAATGATAACTCTAGCTCTATGATCTTCCCGGAAAAATGAACAGTATCTCAAATTGTAAAACATGTATGATAATAAATTCAGTATCAAATTAATATTCAGATAAAACAATTCAAAAACATACAGAACCTCGTCTAGGGGACCCACTATCATAAAGTAGTCACCGCTTTATGCAGGTCCAGCCGGCGCTGCAGCTCCTGTATGCTTTTGACTGCTCGATCCTACTCTGCTCGGCAAAGCCTTCGGAGAACTCTCCTTAGACCTAGTAGCAATTGCTTTACCTTACATCCCGGGCTTAAGCAAATTGCCCTAATCTGACTAAGAACACGCACCCTATCTCTCTCTTAGGATCTCCTAACGAAATCCCGGTATTCTATGATACCGAACACGAACCCTATCTAGTCGTAATCTAAGATCTGAGACTAATTCTCAGAAACTAAGAAAACGAGAAACTAAAAGAAAGAAAGAAAACGTTTTCTGAAATCTGAGTCTCTGAGGGACTTGTGTACTCGAGAACTGTACACTAGAAGTCCTCGAATTATTTGCAAAGTTTTCTCGCAATCAGAACAGCGTTTCCAGGAGGAACGTGTCTAGGAATGTGACTTCTCTGGAGTGGTGCACCTACCTGTGACGGTATTACATGTAAGTATCGAAGGGCAAAAAAGATACCTGAAGATTTGGCAAAGCCGTGGTGGTAGGGGGCTCCAATGGTACAGATCTGGGCCCAAATAGTTGAGACTTCCTCAGGGAAGTTTCACATAGCTGACTAGTATGCAGGGGATGCAAGCTCCTCCACAGCTATACTCCTGATACAACGCCAAACTCCTCTATATCTATCGATCGATTGATACCGCTTGGTCTGTAGGTCACTTGCTCGCACTTGTATAGCTTTAATTGTTACCCGTTTACCTTTTAGTAGTGTTGTCTTGATCCATTATAACACAAGCTTCCCGTGACGACACTTTTGTAACAGTAAACGGGTCTGACCATCAACAACATCTCCTCTACTGATTCTGCGGCTAGGGACTTTGTTGTGGTGGTATTTTCTAGAAGTTTTTAACTCCAGAGTTATTTCTCCACTAAATCCTGGATGATTTCTTCTGTAGGGATTGTATGTGTTTCCCATTGGAGCAGCATTCTGCAGCAACCTACTCCTACCTCTTTTGGAATGGTCAGTATTCCATTCCCATAACAATCCCTGCTAAAGTGAGGTACTTGGCAGACTTCACAGATTTGATACACAGACTGAACGTCTCTTTATTACACATCAAGAAATTGGCACATCAGAATCTGGAAAACAGTTTCTCAAGGGATCTGCACATGACTTTAACATCATTAGTATGTAATGCCTGTGCTTCAGACTATTTTGAAAAGTGTTCCACGACTACTATGATGTAATTGTTTTCAAAGGAAGAAAGAAAAAGGATTCATGAAATCAATACCCCAGATATAAAAGATTTTAGTATTTTGTATACCTTGCTAGGGTAGATGTTCTAGGGAAGACGTGTTACTTGTTATTTGTCAAGCATCGTCGGACTGTATCAAGGATACAAAATCTTTGAAAACTGGGCCAGTAATATCATGCTTCCAACACTTTCCGAACAGTGTTGCTAGCAGTCAAATAGCCTCTCGTAGATCTTTGATGACAATGCTCCAAAATTTTGTGGCCTTTGTCTTTCGAGACACATCTTCTGATCAACTGATCTGCAAAAATTTGAAATAGAAAAGGAATCTTTCCAGTAGTAATATTTTAAATCAGCAAAGAATTTCTTCTTTTGCTGATAAGTCATATCACTTGGGAACAGTTTAGTGACTAGGTAGTTTGTAATATCGGTAAACTTCATAGGAGATTTATCATACAAAGCAAACAATGCAAATAAATTCTCATCTAAAAATAATTTATCAGATATACAGTCTTATCCATAGCCTCTAACTCAGGGTTTTCTAGTCTAGACCAATGGTTTGCTTTCTAGATATTCATCCCCTTTTCTTTTCCCTTATTTCTATATCAAATTCTTGTAACAATAAGACTCAACTTAATCAATCGTGGTTCAACATTAGTTTTATTGAACAGATATTTCAAAGCAGAGTGATCAGTATATACTATTGTTTAGACTAGGTTTGATATGATTGTACCACATGCATATACGACATCTAGTAATTCCTTTTTCAGTAGGGGTATAGTTCTATTAGGCATCAATAAAGGTTTTATTTGCATAGTAACATGAAATGTCTAATCACGCCTTTGTCCTAAACAATTCTTACTGCATAATTACTAACATCACATATCAATTCAAAAAGCAATCTCCAATCGAGTGATGTCAGAATGGGTGGAGTAATAAATAGTTCCTTTAGTTTGTTTAAAAAGATATCATGCAATTATCAGCAAAACAAAAGGAACATCCTTTCTCAATAGAATATTCAAAGGTCTGACTATTAAGGAAAAATCATTTCATAACTCGTCCTAATAAAGCCAGCATGACCCTAATAAAATTCTAAACTGGAATTTCTTCTCAATTAAAACCTAAGCCAAAATTTGACAATTCAGAAGAAAATATTGTTCTCCTCACTTCCATACTTTTTTTTCGAAATTAAAAAAAAAAATAGCAACAAGTAGGAAAACAGGAAAAATTTATTAGATTAATTTCTCGAAAATAATATTTTTCAGAAATTAAAAGAATAAAAGGAAAGAAAAGAAATTATTTTGTTTTTAAATTTTTTTATTTTTGTCTTTTTGTTTTTAAATTTGATTTCCTTAGTATGGTTTTAGAATTATTTTCTAAACTTAGATTATCCTAAATGTCTTAATACCTAAAATTAATTATTCAAGATAACCCTATATTTCAGGAAATTGATTGATTAATTAGAATAAGAATAAATGTTAACTAAAGTATAGATTACTACCGTTACCTATCATAGGCCTCTTAGAATTTTGATCAGGAATCCTAAAATATTTTGATATGTCCCCGACAAAGGCGTCAAAAATCTGATGCATTCCGATTGTGATATGCATAAATCATATAACTTTTTTAGCATGTTTTTAGGCACAATTTAGGGTGAAATTGGTGTTAAATCGCTCTTAATTGATTATTATTAACTCAATTTCACAGTTTTTGTGATTTTGGAAGTGTCAGGTGAAAAGTACAAGAAAATGGCAAATTTCGGGACAAAACGTGATTTTCAGAAGTTTGGAAGTTGGGATGGGCGTCCAGAACCCAGGACAGGCGTCCAGGACTTGGGACGGCCATCCTGACCTAGTCAACAAGCCGGGACGGGCGTCCCGAGCCCCAGTTCAGAATCCCAAATCAATTTTTGAAGAGAAATTCACCCAGTTCCCCAACTATAAATACCCCAGGCCTTCCTCAGTTGAAATCATTCCTCTCCACTCGATCTGAGTCATTTAGTGACTTCAAGTATACAGTTTTCCATAGTATACAAGTCACTTAGTGTTCTCAGGTTTTTAGTATAGGTTTATTTACAATTTTAGAGAGTGTCTCGTGTTCTTTGTTTCTGAGAGTTTGTCTCAGATCTTAGAATACGACTAGATAGGTTTATTTTCGGTATTCATAGAATACCCAGGATTTCGTTAGGAGATCCTAAGAGGGCACTAGGCGTTCGAAGAGTCAGTCAACAGGGTTGTGCTTAAGCTGGGTATTAAGGTAAAGTACAGCTACTAGGCTGAGGAAGCGTCCTCCCAAGGTTCTGTCAAGCAGAGTCGGGTCGAGCAGTCCAACATATACAAGCAGTTGCTCCATCAGCGGACTACGTAAAGGGTGAATACTTTATGGCATCGGTCCCCTTGTCCCTCTCTTTATATGTCTGTACTGTGTTCGTCCAAATATGTATTATGAATATTGAACTTTGATTATATGAATATGTGTTATGCATGTTGAAGTACTTTATGTTTTTCCGGAAATGGTCACCAGCTTAACTATCATTATGGCTGCATGTCTGCTGTAGTTTCTTTTAAACTAAATGAAGGGTTATAGACAACTCCTAACCACGGTCTAATCATAACCTGTTTAGTTTAACAAGCATTAATTTAGGACTTTCCCGTCTGAAAGCATTAATATCTGTCATATGAGATGAAATAACCTATAGATCACCATGTTTGTTAGAGTAGTCTAAGTAGGCTGAGTTTGTGTGTTTATGCCGGCGTTAGGGCGAGCGGCATGATCTCCTGAGTGACATAGGACTTTCATGGATGCCTTTAGCTCGAACCGTGAGTAGGGCCGTCAATGGCGATGGGGCGGTTTATCAGGTAACTCAGATGTTGTACACCTTTAGACCCAGTACATAATTGCAATCTAGACCAAGATATATCTAAAATACTCGAAGATAGGTCAATCAACTTGTAGGAACAGTATAACATAGAATCAGAACATTATCTGTAAAACACTTTTTAGGCTTAAATAGACTTAAACCTAGTGGAGAATGAATCACCCTCTCATCAAAGATTTTGATGAATGATTGCATAACTGGATCATAAGATAAGACTTAGGGTAAGAGGATAGTTACTTTCCAACAGACTAGCTACACGATAGGTACTCTGCCTTAGGTTCTGATTGATTAAGTGACAGCATAGAGACTAAATGTGACAATTAGTCAGTCTAAGTCCTTAATTACTCATAATCAACATAGGGTAAAATAACACCTATTTTAGTATATCAGTCGGAACGCATCAGATTTTTGGCGTCGTTGCCGGGGAAATATCATAATGAATTTAGGATTATTGGCCACAATTCTAGAGACTTATGATAGGTAAAGGTAGTAATCTATACCTTAGACCTAACACTTATTTTATGCTAGTTAGACAATCAATTTTCGAAATATAGGGTTATCATAACTAATTAATTTTAGATATTATCTGAAATTAAGACATTTAGGATAATCAAATTTTAGAAAATTATTCTAAAACCGTATTAAGGAAATTTACATTGCTTTTGAAAAAAAAAATTCAAAAATTTTAAAATTCAAAAATTTTAAATTTCAAAAAAAATTTAATTTAATCTTTTCTTTTCTTTTCTTCTATAAAATTTTCTGAAAAACATTATTTTTGAGAAGATAAAAGAAATAAATTTTTCGTGTTTACAGTTTTCCTTTGTTTGTTTTTTTATTTAATTTCAAAAAACAAACGTATGGAAGTGAGGAGAAAAATATTTTCTTCTGAGTTGTAAAATTTTGACTTAGATTTTTATTGGGAAGAAATTCCATTTTAGAATTTTCTTAGAGTCATGCCGGCTTTATTAGGACGAGTTATGAAATGATTTTTCCTTAATAGCCAGACCTTTGAATGTTCTATTGAGAAAGGATGTTCCTTTTGTTTTTGCTGATAATTGCATGATATCTTGTTGAACAAATTAAAGGAACTAGTTATTACTGCACCCATTCTGACATCACTTGATTGGAAATTGCTTTTTGAATTGATGTTAGTAATTATGCAGTAAGAATTGTTTAGAACAAAAGCATGATTAGACATTATTCATATCATACCTAGTCTAGACAATATTATACCCTAATTACTCTACTCTGAGATATATGTTCAATAAAACTGATGTTGAACCAAGATTAATTAATTGAGTTTTATTGAATTTGATATAGAAAGACGGGATAAAGAAAAAGGGCTGAAAATCTAGAAAGCAAACCATTGGTCTAGATTAGAAAACCCCGAGTTAGAGGCTATTTACGAGACAGTAGTATCTGATAAATTTCTGAATGAGAATTTATTTTCATTGTTTGCTATGAGTAATGATTCTCCTCCGTGGTTTACCGATATTACTAATTATCTAGTTGCTAATTATTCCCAAGTGATATGACTTATCAGCAAAAGAAGAAATTCTTTGTTGATTTGGAATATTACTACTAGGGAGATATGTTTTTCTATTTCGAATTATTGCAGAGTAATTGATCAGAAGATGTGTCTCGGAAGGTGAAGACCCCAAGATTCTGGAGCATTGCCATAAAAAATCTACGGGAGACCAATTGACTGCTATCAACACTGTCTGGAAAGTGTTGAAAGCAAGATCTTATTGGTCCACAATATTCAAGAATTCGGTATCCTTGATACAGTCTTGAGATGCTTGCAAAATAACAAGTAACACTTCCTTCAGAGATCGTGTACCCCAGCAAGGTACACAGAGTGTTGCAACTTTTGATATCTCGGGTATTCATTGAATCCTTTTTCTTTCTTCCTTTTGGCAACAAGTACATCATAGTAGTTGTAGAACACTTTCAAAATGGCCTGAACCACAAGCATTACCTACTAATGATGTTAAAGTCATGTGCAGATTCTGTGAGAAGTTGTTTTCCATATTCAGAGTGCCAATGTCTTGATAAGTGATAAAAGGTTGTCCGCCAGTTAGGCATTAATAGCTACTGATAATAGTTAAATTAATGCCTTTCAACAAGGAAGAAACGTTCAGTCTGTGTATCAAATCTGTGAAGTCTGCCAAGTACTTCACTTTAGCGAGAATTTCTATGGGAATGGAATACTGACCATTCCAACAGAAGTAGGAGCAGGTTGCTGCAGTCAATGCTGCTCCAATGGGAGACGCATACAATCCCAACTGGAGAAATCATATGGGATTTAGCTGAGGAATAATTTGGAAGTTGGAAACTTTCAGAAGATACCACCACAGCAAAGTCTCTACCCGTAGAATCAACAAATGAGATACTGGAGACTCGTTTTACTATTACAGAAGTGTAGCCATACGAAGCATATGTTATAATGGAGCAAGACGTTAATTCTCAAAAGTAAACGGGCAACAATTAAAGTCATACCAGTGCAAGCAAGTGACCTACCAAGTAGTATCGAATGGTCGACAGATATAGAGGAATTTGGCGATGTATCACAAGCATAGCAATGGAGGAGCTTGCATACCCTGTATACCGATCAGCTGTGAGAAACTTCCCCGAGGAAGTCTCAAATACATGAGCCCAGATCTACACAATTGGAGCCTCCTACCACCACAGCTTCGCAAAAACTTCAGGTATCTTTTCTGCCATTCGAGACTTGCATGCAATACCTTCACAGACATTGGTAGGTAGGTGCACTACTCCAGAGTAGTTACGCTCCTAGACACGTTCCTTCTGGACACGTTGCTACGATTGCGAGAAACTTTGTAAATGATTCGAGGAAGCAGTCCGTGGGGCTCGAGCCATTCTTCACACGGATAGGCCACTACTTAGAGTTCGACATTGAGGAATCAGAATTGAAGAGGATAGCTCCACCTACCATTCCCGTCGACCTAACTGTTCTTCGGAACATGGGAATGATAGGGTATATACACCCTCCATACAGAACTCACTGCAGAATCATCAAATCCAGAGCTTATAGAATCAAGGGCACTTCAACGATAGCACATGACTGAGGTGAAGAGCCAATTGACAGCTCAGAGAAGACCCTTCTGCTCGAGACAAGAAGGGAGTTTTTCTAATCCTCATCTTCCTCTACTTTTATTTTATTTTATTTTCCTTTTATTTTTATCTTCATTTCATGTTTTGTTTGTTTTGTCTTGTTTGTGTTGTTATTTCTATTACCCTTATTGTTTTGTTTTATTTCTTTTCTTTCTCTTCCCCTTAGTTAGTCAAATAAGTGTGGGGTAAGAGTTTTCTGTTTTGTTTTATTTCTTCTTGTTTTCAAATAAGTGTGGGCTAATTTAGATATGCATGAACACTGAGGACAGTGTAAGACTTAAGTGTGGGATAGCAGTGCACAGTGCACTGTAGTAGAAATGTTTGCATGATTTTTGCATGGTTTTCCCGTATTTTCACACCCTTCCAAATGTTTTTCAAATTTTTTTACTTCAAAATGCAATATGATTGGTAAAGAATTGCTGATGTCTATGATATGTATGTAGAATGTTATGATCAGTAGGAGACAACGTGATGACTTTCTTGAATTTATCGATTAGAAATAAGGAATTCCTGATAATTGAGCACAACTTAGTTTGGATTAGAGACCTCAACCAAATACCTTTTCAAAACTTAACTAGATAAGATTAGACCAGTTGAGGATGTATTGGCAATCAAAATGACTAGATGATGCTCTGAGCTGAAAGTGAAAAGAAAAAAAAGAGACTTAACTAAATAGGGTAGTTTGCAAGCGGCCTTTGCTACTCGAGCACAACTCCTTAGGGGGACATAAAGCTTGATGCCCTAAGGTCGTGTAGGTCTGGGAGTCATCGGAGTGGGACTCGCTATGTGGGTAGTTAAAGTTGACGTGTGAAACCAGACACAAAATACCCTGGAAAATCAATAAAAGAAAAATCAATAAATGCTTAATTAAAAATCTTGTCACCAAGGCTCAGAACTCAGAAAGTTGTTTGTTCTTGGTATGTCTAGCGACGGGTCGAAGTGTTATCTGGTAAGAGTCGAGATGAGCGTATATTGCGTTGACAATCTAGTCTGGACTAGTACACACACTACACATCAAGAAGACCTTGTGACTGAGAGACGAGTTCAATCTATGATGGGTTTCCAGCCGATATGCTAAATAGGTGTTATTTTACCCTATGTTGATTATGAGTAATTAAGGACTGAGATTGACTAATTGTCACATTTAGTCTCTATGGTGTCACTTAATCAGCCAGAACCTAAGGCAGAGTACCTATCGTGTAGCTAGTCTGTTGGAAAGTATCTACGATTTTATTAAATAAATATCGTACTCCCAGGGAAGTGGTAACGACTTAGTAGTAGCTAGCCTTTTATCCTAACTCTTATCTTATGATCCAGTTATGCAATCGTCATCAATAACTTTGATGAGAGGGTGATCCATTCTCCACTAGGTTTAAGTCTAATTAAGCCTAAAAGTGTTTATAGACTGATGGGTTTCCGACCGATGTGCTAAATAGGTGATATTTTACCCTATGTTGATTATGAATAATTAAGGACTGTGATTGACTAATTGTCACATTTAGTCTCTATGGTGTCACTTAATCAGCCAGAACCTAAGGCAGAGTACCTATCGTGTAGCTAGTCTGTTGGAAAGTATCTACGATTTTATTAAATAAATATCATACTCCCAGGGAAGTGGCAATGGCTTAGTAGTAACTAGCCTTTCTTCCTAACTCTTATCTTATAATCCAGTTATGCAATCTTCATCAATAATTTTGATGAGAGGGTGATTCATTCTCCACTAGGTTTAAGTCTAGCTAAACTTGAAAGTGTTTTAAAGATTAGATCCTGATTTTATGTTATACTATTACTATACGTTGATTGACCTATATTCGAGTATTTTAGACATGTCTTGGCCTGGATTGCAATTATGTTCTGTGTCTAAAGGCTACCACATCTGAGTTTCTACGCTACCGCCCCATCGTTAAGGGTAACGACCCTACTCACGGCTCGGACTAAAGTCAGCAATGACCGCCCCATGTCACTTTGGGGATCATACTGCTCGTCGCATAACCGCCGGCATAAAACTCTACTCAGCCTACCTAGACTACTTTCAACCAACGGGGTGTTCCGCAGATTATTTTATCTAGTATGGCAGACACCAATACTAATTGATGCCTGTTAAACTAAACAGGTTATGAATAGACCGTGGTTAGGAATTGTCTATAACCTTAATTTCAGTTTAAAAGAACGGCAATAGACATGCAGACATAATGGATATTTAAGCAGGTGGCCATTTCTAGAAAAACATAATACTTCAACATAAATAACAAATATTTATAAAAACATAATCTGGTATTCAAACAGTTATTTGGACAAACACAATAACAACATATAAGAGAGGGGCAGGGGGACCGATGCCATAAAGAATTCACCCTTCACAAAGTCTCGCCGATGGAGCGTACTGCTGTATATGCCGTATTGCTTGACCCGACTCTGCTCGCCAGAACCGTCGGAGGACGCTTCCTCAGCCTAGTAACTGGGCTTTACCTTAATACCCAGCTTAAGCCCAGCCTTGTGGATTGACTCTTCGAATGCCTAGAGCCCTCTTAGGATCTCCTAACGAAATCCCGGGTATTCTATGAATACCAGAAACGAACCTATCTATAGAAACCTAAGATCTGAGACTATTTCTCAGAAACTAAAACAAAACACTAACAAGAAAGAAAACTGAGATCCGAGTCTCTGAGTGAGTTGCGTACTAGAGAATTGTGCACTGGACACCACTTAATGACTCAGATCGAGTGGAGAGGAATGAATTCAACTACTGGAGGCCTGGGGTATTTATAGCAGCTTCCTGGAGTGAAAATCTCTGAAAAATTCGATGTGGGACAGCTTTTGGCGGCTCGGGACGCCCGTCCCGGTGCCTTGACTTGGTCGGGACGCCCGTCCTGAATCTTTGACCGAGTCAACATTTCCAAAAATTGCGTTTTTGCCCCAAAATTTGCTGTTTTCGTCTACTTTTCACCTGGCACTTCCAAAATCAGAAAAACTGTGAAATTAAGTAAATAATGAACAATTAAGATCAAATTACCCTCGATTTCACCCAAATTCATCTATAAAAACATGCTAAAAAGGTGATACAATTTTCGCGTATCAGATAACCCCATACTTAGCTTTTTGCTTGTCCTCAAGCAAAGTCTACCTGAAGTTACTTAAATTCCTAGTCATGTTTTTATTCCAAAAATTCTTCAGACAAGTCTTAATACAGGTCTGTCTAGTTAGGTTGCTATGACAAGGTCTCAAATGTCTCTAGTAGCTTGTTATGGTCAGGCAGAAAATAAATCAACAACTAGGTTGGACTTTTTTCTTAGTCACAGGGTCTTCCTGATGTGTAGTGTGTGTACTAGTCCAGACCAGATAGTCAACACAATGTACTCTTGTCTTAACTACTACCAGATAACACTTCGACCTATCGCTAGACATATTAACAACAGACAACTTTTTGAGTTCTGAGCTTTGGTGATCAGATTTTTAATGTTTTTAGCATTTAGTTATTTTATAGATTCAGGGTATTTTGAGTCTGCTTAGAACACGTCAACTTCAACTACCCATGTAGCGAGTCCCACTCCGATGTCTCCCAGATCTACATGACCTTAGGGCATTAGGCTTTAAATTCCCCGAAGGAGTGGTGCTCGAGTAGCGAAGGCCGCTGGCAAACTACCCTTATTTGATTAACTTTCTTTTGTTTCCTTTCACTTGTAGCTCAGAGCCTCATCTAGTTATTCTAACTGTCAATATATCCACAACTGGTCTAATTTTATCTAGTTAAGTCTCGAACAGGTAATTGGTTGAGGTCTCTAATCCAGACAAAGTTGTGCTCAGTTATCAGGAATTCCCTATTCCTAATAAATTAGTCCAAGATAGCTATCAATTATCTCCTACTAACCATAGCATACTACCTACATATCATAGACATAAGCAATTGTTTAACCAAGCATACTGCATTTAGAAGTCTGAAAGACGGAAAAATTTTGAAATTTTTTTGGAAGGGTGGGAAAAACAAGCAAAAGCATACAAAAACTGCTACAGTGCACCGTACACTACTACCCCACACTTAAGGCTGGCACTGTCCTCAGTGTTCATGCATATCTAGCTACCCCACACTTATTTGAAAATAAAAAATAAAACAGAAAAGAAAGGATTCTGTATTGGTATGTAAGACATAAAAAAATAATGCAAACAATTCTGTATTTCATATAAATCAATTTTGTACATAGATTCATACGTCATACAGACCAGACATGCTTATACACATAGAACAAAAAAAACAAAAGCAAAAGAAAGGAAAGCAAAGGAAAGAAGGAGAGAGAGACTAAGAACCCGGTGGATCGTCGTCCAGTGGACCTAAGTCTGCTAAGTCAAACTCGAAGTTTTCCGCCACTCAGGAAGTCTGCTGATGTATCTCCTCAATCCTGCTGGTGTTCATGGCGATCCTATCATCTATCATCGCCAACCGTCTGTCAATCCTGTCCTCCATCATCGTCAGCCGTCTGTTAATCCTGTCCATGTCTCGACTGTATCGGGCCGATAGTTCTGCCAATCCGTGCGACATGTGTCGTTCGAAGGCAGTACGTGGCACGAACGTCTCGGACGGAGGGATATGCGCTGGTAATACTTCCAATGCCGATGCATGTCCTGTCTGCTCCGTATGGATGGGGTCGCGGCCATTCGCATCCCAGACAACCATTCCTATGTTCCGTAGAATGGTAACATCTGTGGGTATGGTGGTCGGGGCGACTAGAGTAAGCTCCGAGCCCTCTATGTCCAACTCCAGGTAGCGGGCTAGCCTGGTGATGTATGGTCCGAGCCCCAGACACTGTTTCCTAGTGTCTGTAGTAAATCCTCGCATGACGACCGCTATGAGTCTAGCCATCTCTACTGTTGATCCCATGTGCATGTTGGCTAGAAGGAACGTCTCCATCCGGGTGACAGTTCCGGGCGCTGTCAGTCGTCCTGACAATGTGTGTGCAATGATAGCATGCAGGTAACGAAGAGTAGGATAAATACCTGTGGCTTTTGCAAAGCCATGTTGGTATGGGACACCCGTCATGCAGATCTGAGCCCAAGCAGTGGAGACGTCTGCAGACGTGAAGTCTCGAACTGCTGTGGTATATGCAGGCGTATCCAACTCATCTCTCTGCCAGATGCCTAGGGCGATGCCGAACTCGGCCATGCTCATCGACCGATCTATTCCGCCTAAACGGAATGTGATCTGCTCCTGGTGGCAGGTAAAAGACGCATAGACCTCACATACCAGCTCCAGGTATGTGGGCTCTGTGACGATGAATACTCGACTGTAGGGTGGCACGTCGAGTATGCATCTGACTTCTGGCTCTACTCCCAGTGTCTGTACTGCTACCCAATCCAGCGTTCTGCCCGTCAGTATCGTACGCCCGATGTACCCAATGCATGTCTCTTGGTATGCTGTGCTGGAGGGAAACAGCATAAAAGGATGTGCCACTGAGGTAACTGTCATGGTAGATGTGGTACGAGCACGTTTAGGAGCCATTTAAAACGTATGAGAGAGTGTAGGTGGGAAAGAAAGCTTTAAACTCAAATTCTGGAGGTGAATTTGATTTCAGAAGGATGAAATTAGGTTAGGGAAGGAGTTTGAATTTTTGGCGGGAAAATTGAATTTTGGAGGGAAATTCGAATTTTTGGGTGAAGTTTAAAATTCAAATTTTGGAGGGAAATTCGAATTTTTAAACTTTGAAGAGTTTTCCAAAAATTTGTAGAGAGAAGCTAGAGAGAAATGTTTTTAGAGAGATGAATTTTTTGTTGTAGATTTGAGAGAAAATGAAAAAAATTGAATTTTTATAGAAGGGGCGGCCTTCGGGACGCCCGTCCCGGGTTGCATCGGGACGCGTGCCAATTCCGAAAAAAAAAAAATTTCTTCGTAATTCCCTGAAAATCTCAAGATACAAAAAATAATCATAATTCTTTAACAAGGCTTCATGTTTATCCAATGAAATTCAGAAGTTGTTAAAAACTCTATGCAAAAATTCCTCAGTCTTTTTTCGAAAATTGTGACTACCCTAATTTTATCCTAACTTAAATTCAGCAAGAATTTCAGAAAAACAAAAACTGAGTTTGTGCAATGTAATTAGTGGAAAATAAACTGTATTTGCAAAACTCTTTTTTTTCATAGAAATTCGAAATAAAATGTCTGAAGAAAATTGTTGAATATAAAGGACCCTTTAAAAATGTTTGAAAGATAGAAAAATAAGGGTCAATTATTCAAGTTTCAGTTCAAACGAATTATTTGTTTGAAAGTAAAAGAATCTTCCCTTTTTAACTAATCATATCTCTGATCTCCTGTAGTTCTGTACGAATGCTTCGCATTTCTATGCATATGGTTCTCATCTCATCCCTCTGCCTGTTCTGCTCACTGCGTAAATTAGCCATCTCTCGGAGTAGTTGTGCACCTTGGTTCTCCTGAAGATTGACTGTGGCTCTGAGTCGGTCTACGTTAGTTGTGATATTCAGACTGAGTTGGTCTAAATGACACAGTCTGCTGGCAATCCCTTGGTCCATCTCATAGACCCTTTGAGTTAACGTGTCTATCTGGGCAGGAGGGGTGCGCTCCCCGCAGATGAAGGGGTGCGCTCATTAGGTGTTGGGGTGTATGCAGGAGAGGTTGGTGAATTTTGGGTTTGGTCTGTAGGGGGTGGATTTATAGGAACTCTCTGGGCAGGAGGGTGAATTGGAGATCTCTGGGGTTCTTCTCTAGGAGGGAAGGTATCCTCAGAAGGATCTTCTTCCGTGGGGCTATGCTCACGGGTGTTCAGGAATCGTCTCACTAGTTCACTGGCATCAGGGCTTGAGTTTACTTCCACTGGTTGTGAAGGAAGAGTCCCTCGTGGTACTTCTGGTGCAGGCCTAGAGGGGCCCTCTGGCTTTGTCTTCTTCGGTCCTGGAGTGTCAGGGTTTTCTGTTTTCTTTGCCTGGTTAGTAGCTGCTCTTGCTATCTTCATCTTTGAGTGCAAAGTCTGGTTAGAAATAACAAATAACAAAAGTAGGAAAGTGAAACAAGAAAGCAAGAAAAATATTTTTATGGATTTTGATTTATTTAGAAAGCAGGTAAATTTCCTCAATATGGTTTTAGAATAATTTTCTAAAATTTGATTATCCTAAGTGTCTTAATTTCAGATATTATCTAAAATTAATTAGTTATGATAATCCTATATTTTGGAAAGTGATTGTCTAACTAGTATAAGATAAGTGTAAATCAAAAGTCTAGGTTACTATCGCTACCTATCATAAGTTTCTAGAATTGTGGCCAATAATCCTAAATTCATTATGATATTTCCCCGGCAACGACGCCAAAAACCTGATGGGTTTCCGACCGATGTGCTAAATAGGTGTTATTTTACCCTATGTTGATTATGAATAATTAAGGACTGTGATTGACTAATTGTCACATTTAGTCTCTATGGTGTCACTTAATCAGCCAGAACCTATCGTGTAGCTAGTCTGTTGGAAAGTATCTACGATTTTATTAAATAAATATCGTACTCCCAGGGAAGTGGCAACGGCTTAGTAGTAAGTAGCCTTTCTTCCTAACTCTTATCTTATATTCCAGTTATGCAATCTTCATCAATAATTTTGATGAGAGGGTGATTCATTCTCCACTAGGTTTAAGTCTAGCTAAACCTGAAAGTGTTTTAAAGATTAGATCCTGATTTTATGTTATACAGTTACTATACGTTGATTGACCTATATTCGAGTATTTTAGACATGTCTTGGCCTGGATTGCAATTATGTTCTGTGTCTAAAGGCTACCACATCTGAGTTTCTACGCTACCGCCACATCGTTAAGGGTAACGGCCCTACTCACGGCTCGGACTAAAGTCAGCAATGATGGCCCTATGTCACTTTGGGGATCATACTGCTCGTCGCATAACCGCCAGCATAAAACTCTACTCAGCCTACCTAGACTACTTTCAACCAACGGGGTGTTCCGCAGATTATTTTATCTAGTATGGCAGACACCAATACTAATTGATGCCTGTTAAACTAAACAGGTTATGAATAAACCATGGTTAGGAATTGTCTATAACCCTAATTTCAGTTTAAAAGAACGGCAATAGACATGCAGACATAATGGATATTTAAGCAGGTGGCCATTTCTAGAAAAACATAATACTTCAACATAAATAACAAATATTTATAAAAACATAATCTGGTATTCAAACAGTTATTTGGACAAACACAATAACAACATATAAGAGAGGGACAGGGGGACCGATGCCATAAAGAATTCACCCTTCACGAAGTCTCGCCGATGGAGCGTACTGCTGTATATGCCGTATTGCTTGACCCGACTCTACTCGCCAGAACCGTCGGAGGACGCTTCCTCAGCCTAGTAACTGGGCTTTACCTTAATACCCAGCTTAAGCCCAGCCTTGTGGACTGACTCTTCGAACGCCTAGAGCCCTCTTAGGATCTCCTAACGAAATCCTGGGTATTCTATGAATACCAGAAACGAACCTATCTATAGAAACCTAAGATCTGAGACTATTTCTCAGAAACTAAAACAAAACACTAACAAGAAAGAAAACTGAGATCCGAGTCTCTGAGTGAGTTGTGTACTAGAGAATTGTACACTGGACACCACTTAATGACTCAGATCGAGTGGAGAGGAATGAATTCAACTGCTGGAGGCCTGGGGTATTTATAGTAGCTTCCTGGAGTGAAAATCTCTGAAACATTCGATGTGGGATAGCTTCTGGCGGCTCAGGACGCCCGTCCCGGATTGGGACGCCCGTCCCGATCTGTTGACCAGGTCGGGACGCCCGTCCTGAACCTTTGACCGAGTCAACATTTCCAAAAATTGCGTTTTGCCCCAAAATTTGCTGTTTTCGTCTACTTTTCACCCGACACTTCCAAAATCAGAAAAACTGTGAAATTAAGTAAATAATGAACAATTAAGATCAAATTACCCTCAATTTCACCCAAATTCATATATAAAAACATGCTAAAAAGGTGATACGATTTTCGCGTATCATAGACAAAGTTCTGATTCTATGTTATATTGTTCCTATATGTTGATTGACTTATCTTCGAGTGTTTTTGATATATCTTAGCCTGGAATGCAACTATGTTCTGAGTCTAAAGGTGTACCACATCTGAGTCTCTATGCTACCGCCCCATCGTCAAGGTAAACGACCCTACTCACGGCTACTACTAAAGACAGCTATGAAAGCCCTGTCACTTCGGGGATCATGCCGCTTGCCCATAACCGCCGGCATAACGCTCTACTCAGCCTACCTAGACTACTCTAACAAACAGGGTGTTTCGCAGGTTATTTTATCTAGTATGGCAGACACCAATACTAATTGATGCCTATTAAACTAAACAGTTTATGAATAGACCGTGGTTAGGAATTATCTATAACCCTAATTTTAGTTTAAAAGAAACTGCATTAGACATGCAAACATAATGAATATTTAAGCAGGTGGCTATTTCCGGAAAATCATAAGAACTTCAACATATATGACAAATATTCATGAAAATCATAATCTCATATTCATAATTAATATTTGGAACAAACACAGTACAAACATATAAAGAGAGGGACAGTGGGGACAGATGCTATAAAGAAATCACCCTTTACGTAGTCACGCCGTTGGAGCAACTGCTTGTATATGTCGTACTGCTCGACCCGACTCTGCTCGCCAGAACCTTCGGAGGACGCTTCCTCAACCTAGTAGCTGGACTTTACCTTATGTCATGGGCTTAAGCCCAGCCCTGTGGACTGACTCTTCGAATGCCTAGAGCCCTCTTAGGATCTCCTAACAAAATCCCGGGTATTCTATGAATACCAGAAACGAACCTATCTATCGAACCCTAGGATCTGAGACTATTTCTCAGAAACTAAGAAAAACGAAACACAAAAAGGAAAGAAAGAAAACTTATACTGAAATATGAGTCTCCAAGTGAGTTGTGTACTCGAGAATTGTACACTGGAAACCACTGAATGACTCAGATCGAGTGGAGAGGGATGAATTCAACTGAGGCAGGCCTGGGGTATTTATAGCAGCTTTCCGGAGTGATTTTCTCTCAAAAATTCGATGTGGAACTTAAATTTCTTGTTCGGGACACCCGTCCTGGTCTGTTGACCAGGTCAGGACAGCCGTCCCGAGTCCTGGACGCCCGTCCCAACCTGTTGACCAGGTCAGGACGCCAGTCCTGAACCGGGACGCCCTCCCAGAAGTCCGAACTTCTGAAAATTTATGTTTTTGCCCCGAAATTTACCATTTTCTTCCATTTTTCACCTGACACTTCCAAAATCACAAAAATTGTGAAATTGAGTAAATAACAATCAATTAAGACCGATTTCCTATCAATTTCACCCTAAATTATGCCTAAAATCATGTTAAAAACGTGATATGATTTATGCATATCAAATAACCCCACACTTAGCTTTTTGCTTGTCCTCAAGCAAAGTCTATCTGAAGTTAGTGATATGTGCCGTCACTTAAATTTTTAGTCATGTTTTTATTCCAAAAATTATTCAGACAATTCTTAACACAGGTCCGACTGGTCATGTTGCTAAGACAAGGTCTCAAATGTCTCTAGTAGACTGTTATGATTGAGCAGAAAATAACTTAACAACTAGGTTGAACTCTTCTCTTAGTCACAAGGTCTTCCTGATGTGTAGTGTGTGTACTAGTCTAGACTAGATAGTCAGCACAATAAACTCTTTTCTTAACTATTACCGGATAATACTTCGACCCGTCGCTAGACATACTAACAATAGACAACTTTCTGAGTTCTGAGCCTTGGTGATAAGATTTTACTTATTTAGCGTTTATTAAGTTTTTTTCTTTTATAGATTTTTCAGGGTATTTTGAGTCTGCTTAGAACACGTCAACTTCAACTACCCATGTAGCGAGTCCCACTCCAATGACTCCCAGACCTACACGACCTTAGGGCATCAGGCTTTAAGTTCCCCGAAGGAGTGGTGCTCGAGTAGCGAAGGCCGCTGGCAAACTACCCTTATTTGATTAACTTTCTTTTGTTTCTTTTCACTTTTAGCTCAGAGTCTCATCTAGTCATTCTAATTGTCAAAACATCCACAACTGGTCTTAATTTTATCTAGTTAAGTCTCGAAAAGGTAATTGGCTGAGGTTTCTAATCCAGACTAAGTTGTGCTCAGTTATCAGGAATTCCCTATTCCTAATCAATGAGTTCAAAATAGTTCTCAATTGTCTCCTACTAACCATAACATTCTACCTACATATCATAGACATCAGCAAATGTTCACCAATCATACTGCATTTAGAATTCTAAAAGAGTGAAAAATTTTGAATTTTTTTTTGGAAGGGTGTGAAAATATGGGGAAAACAAGCAAAATCATGCAAAAATTTTCAAACCACTACAGTGCACAGTGCACTGCTACCCCACACTTAAGTCTGAAATTGTCCTTAGTGTTCATGCATTTCTAATTACCCCACACTTATTTGAAAACAAGAAACAAAACAGAAAAGATTCTTACCCCACACTTATTCAAAGAAATATGGTTAAGCAATAACAGAGATAACAAGATATCATAAAAGAAACAATGTTGTTATGTCATATCAATCAATGTTATACATAGATTCATATTTCATACAGCCCAGACATGATCACACACATAGAATGAAAATAACAAAAGGAAAAGAAAAGGAAAGAAAAACTAGGAACCCAGCTCGCCGTCATTAGGTGGACTTAAGGCTGCCGGAAAGTCTGCCGGAAAGTGGACCTCGGAGTTTTCCACCAGGTGGGAGGTATGCTAATGAATCTCATCGATCCTGCTGGTGTTCATATCGACTCTGTCCTCTATCAACGTCAGCCGTCTCTCGATCCTATCCATATCTCGGCTATATCGGGCTGAGAGTTCTGCCAACCCGTGCGACATGTGTCGTTCGAAGGCAGTGCGTGGAACAAACGTCTCAGACGGAGGTATGTGCGTTGGAACTGCTCATGGTGCCAAGGCTTGTCCTGGCTGCTCCGTGTGGATGGAGTAGTGTCCATTTGCATCCCGTACGACCATTCCTATGTTCCGTAGGATAGTAAAGTCCGTAGGAGTGGTGGTCGGAGCAATTTGGGTCAGCTCCGAGCCCTCGATGTCCAACTCTAGGTAGTGAGCTATCCTGGTGATGAATGGCCTGAGCCCTAGACACTGTTTCCGAGTGTCCGTAGCGAAACCCCGCATGATGACCGTGATAAGTCGAGCCATCTCTACTGTGGATCCCATGTGCATGTTGGCCAAGAGGAATGTCTCCATTTGGGTGACATTCCCGGGGGCCGTCCGTCGTCCTGAAAATGTGTGTGTAATAATGGCATGTAAGTAGCGAAGAGCAGGATAAATACATGTGGCTTTCGCAAAGCCATGCTGGTAGGGGACACCCGTCAAACAGATCTGAGCCCAAGCAGTGGAGATGTCTGCAGACGTGAAATCTCGAACTGCTGATGCGATTCCTGTTGACGTACTAAATAGGTGTTATTTTACCCTATGTCGATTATGATTAATTAAGGACTGTGATTGACTAATTGTCACGTTTAGTCTTATCGTGTCACTTAATCAGCCAGAATCTAAGGCAGAGTACCTATCGTGTAGCTAGTCTATTGGAAAGTATCTACGATTTTACTAAGTTAATTATCGTACTCCCAGGGAAGTGGCAACGACTTAGTAGTAACTAGCCTCTTATCCTAACTCTTATCTTATGATCCAGTTATGCAATCTTCATCAATATCTTTGATGAGAGGGTGATCCTTTCTCCAGTAGGTTCAAGTCTAATTAATCCTAAAAGTGTTTTAAAGATGAGTTCTGATTCTATGCTATACTGTTCCTATATGTTGATTGACCTGTCTTCGAGTATTTTAGATGCATCTTAGCCTGGATTGCAACTATGTTCTGTGTCTAAAGGCGTACCACATCCGAGGTCTCTAATAAACCGCCCTACCTTAATGACGGCCCTACTCACGGTTCGGGACGAAGGCATCCATGAAAGC
Organism: Asclepias syriaca; assembly: GCA_027405835.1. Taxonomy (NCBI): domain Eukaryota; kingdom Viridiplantae; phylum Streptophyta; class Magnoliopsida; order Gentianales; family Apocynaceae; genus Asclepias; species Asclepias syriaca. The sequence goes on along the minus strand of CM049926.1, from coordinate 19,222,774 downwards.
CCTATGTCACTTCGGGGATCATACCGCTTGCCCTAGCCGCCGGCATAATCGGGCTCAGCTCGACTCCTACCTAGACTACTTTAACAAGCAGGGTGTTCAGCATGTTATTTTATCTAGCATGGCAGACACCAATACTAATTGATGCCTGTTAAACTAAACAGGTTATGATTAGACCGTGGTTAGGAATTGTCTATAACCCTAACGTTAGTTTAAAAGAGCACATTAAACATGCAGACATAGTGAATATTTAGCAGGTGGCTATTTCCAGAAAAACATAATAACTTCAACATACAAAACAACTATTCATAAAAACCGTAATCTGATATTCATAATTGATGTTTAGGACAAAGCAATAAAACATATAAGAGAGGGGTATGGGGACTGATGCCATAAAGAAATCACCCTTTACGTAGTCTCGCCGACAGAGCGTACTGCTGTATACGTCGTATTGCTCGCCCTGACTCTGCTCGCCAGAACCTTCGGAGGACGCTTCCTCAGCCTAGTAACTGGGCTTTACCTTAATACCCAGCTTAAGCCCAGCCCTGTAGACTAACTCTTCGAACGCCTAGAGCTCTCTTAGGGTCTCCTAACGAAACCTCGGGTATTCTATGAATACCGGAAACGAACCTATCTATAGAAACCTAAGATCTGAGACTATTTCTCAGAAACTAAAACAAACACTAATAAGAAAGAAAACTGAGATCCGAGTCTCTGAGTGAGTTGTGTACTGGAAAATTGTACACTGGAAACCACTTAATGACTCAGATCGAGTGGAGAGGGATGAATTCAACTGCTGGAGGCCTGGGGTATTTATAGCAGCTTCCCGGAGTGAAAAATTCTGAAAAATTCGATGTGGGACAGCTTCTGGCGGTTCGGGACGCCCGTCCTGGGTTCAGGTCAATATTTCCAAAAATTGCGTTTTTGCCCTAGAATTTGCTGTTTTCGTCTACTTTTCACCTGACACTTCCAAAATCATAAAAACCGTGAAATCAAGTAAATAGTAAATGATTAATGTCAATTTACTCTCGATTTCACATTAAAACATACATAAAAACATGCTAAAAATGTGATACGATTTTCGCGTATCAACTGTCGTGGTGTAGGCGGGCGTATCCCGCTCGTCTCTCTGCCAGATACCCAGGGAAATGCCGAACTCGGCCATGCTCATCGATCGATCTATTCCGCCCAAGCGGAATGTAATATGCTCCTGATGGTACGTAAATGACGCATAGAACTCACATACCAGCTCTAGGTATGTCGGCTCAGTGACGATGAATACTCGACTGTAGGGTAGTACGTCGAGCATGCGTCTGACTTCCTGCTCCACCTCTAGCGTCTGTACTGCTGCCCAATCAAGTGTTCTACCCATTAGTATGGTGCGTCCGATGTATCTGTGACATCGCTCCTGGTATGCTGGGTTGGAGTGAAACAACATGAAAGGATGTGCCACTGATGTGACGGTCATGGTAGATGTGATACGGGCGCGTTTGGGATCCATTTGGGTTGAGAGCGTTTGAGAGGTTTTGAGAATTTAGGTAGGAAGGAAGAGTCGAATTCAAATTCTGGAGGTGAATTTGAATTCGAAAAGATGGATTTTGGTTAGGGAATGATTTTGAATTTTTGGCGGGAAATTCGAATTTTGGAGGGAAATTCGAATTTGGAAAGAAGTTTAAAATTCAAATTTTGGAGGGAAATTTGAATTTTTAACTTTGGGAAGTTTGCCAAAAATTTGTAGAGAGAAGATAGAGAGAATTATTTGAGAGAGGTGAATTTTTGGAAGTTGATTTGAGGGGAAATGAAAAAAAAATGGATTATTTGTAGGAGGGGCGACCTTCGGGACGCCCGTCCCGGAGGCAGGACTCCCGTCCCGGGTTGCTTCGGGACGCGTGCCAATTACGAATTTTTTTTTCGTAATTCCCTGCAAATCTCAGGATACCAAAAATAATCATAATTTTTAACAAGTCTTCATGTGTATCCAATCAAATTCAGAAGCTGTTAAAAACTCTATGCAAAAATTCCTCAACCTTTTCAAAAATCATGTCTACCCTAATTTTATCCCAACTTAAATTCAGTAAGAATTTCAGAAAAAGAAAAACTGAGTTTATACAATTTAATTAGTGAAAAATAAACTGCATTTGCAAAACTTTTATTTTTCATAGAAATTTGAAAATAAAATGTCTGAAGAAAATTGTTGAATAAAATAAAGGACCCTTTAAAAAGTTTGAAAAATAGAAAATAGGGGTCAATTATTCAGGTTTAGTTCAAACAATTTATTTGCTGAGAATAAAAGTAAAAGAATCTTCCCTTTTTCAACGACCCTTATCTCTGATCTCTTGTAACTCTGCTCGAATGTTTCGCATTTCTATGCGTATGGCTCTCATCGCATCCCTTTGCCTGCCCTGCTCACTTCGTAAGTCAGCCATCTCCCGGAGTAGTTGTGCACCTTGGTTCTCCTGAAGACTGACCGTGGCTCTGAGTCGGTCCATGTTGGTTGTGATATTCAGACTGATTTGGTCTAAATGACACAATCTGCTTGCAATTCCTTGATCTATCTCATAGATCCTTTGAGCCAACGTATCTATCTGCACGGACAATACTGAATGATAACCGTTAGTACTTCCCCCGGATGAAGGGGTGTGCTCGTTAGGTGTTGGGGTGTATGCAGGAGATGTTGGTGAATTCTGGGTTTGGTCAATGGGTGGTGGATTTATAGGAATTCTCTGGGCAGGAGTGTGAACTGGAGATCTCTAGGTTCTTCTCTAGGAGGGAAGGTATCTTCATAAGGATCTTCTTCCATGGGACTAGGCTCACGGGCGTTCAGGAATCTTCTCACTAGGTCACTGGCATCTAGGCTTGAGTTTACTTCTACCGGTTGTGAAGGAAGAGTCCCTCGTGGTATTTCTAGTTCAGGCGTAGATGGTCCTTCTGGCTTTGTCTTCTTTGGTCCTGGAGTGTCAGGGATTTCTGTTTTCTTTGCTTGGTTAGTAGCTGCTCTTGTTCTCTTCATCTCTGAGTGCAAAGTCTGGTTAGAAATAACAAATAACAAGAATAGGAGGAAAAGGACGATAGAAAAGCAAGAAAAATATTTTTAGGGATTTTAAATTTTATTTAGAAAGCAGGTAAATTTCCTCAATATGGTTTTAGAATAATTTTCTAAAATTTGATTCTCCTAAATGTCTTAATTTCAGATAATATCTAAAATTAGTTAGTTATGATAATCCTATATTTCGGAAAGTGATTGTCTAACTAGCATAAGATAAGTGTAAATCAAAAGTCTAGGTTACTACTGCTACCTATCATAAGTTTCTAGAATTGTGGCCAATAATCCTAAATTCATTATGATATTTCCCCAGCAACGGCGCCAAAAATATGATGGGTTTCCAGCCGATATGCTAAATAGGTGTTATTTTACCCTATGTTGATTATGAGTAATTAAGGACTGAGATTGACTAATTGTCACATTTAGTCTCTATGGTGTCACTTAATCAGCCAGAACCTAAGGCAGAGTACCTATCGTGTAGCTAGTCTGTTGGAAAGTATCTACGATTTTATAAAATAAATATCGCACTCCCAGGGAAGTGGTAACGACTTAGTAGTAGCTAGCCTTTTATCCTAACTCTTATCTTATGATCCAGTTATGCAATCGTCATCAATAACTTTGATGAGAGGGTGATCCATTCTCCACTAGGTTTAAGTCTAATTAAGCCTAAAAGTGTTTATAGACAAAGTTCTGATTCTATGTTATATTGTTCCTATATGTTGATTGACCTATCTTTGAGTGTTTTAGATATATCTTAGCCTGGAATGCAACTATGTTCTGAGTCTAAAGGTGTACCACATCTGAGTCTCTATGCTACCACCCCATCGTCAAGGTAAACGGCCCTACTCACGGCTACTACTAAAGACAGCGATGAAAGCCCTATGGCACTTCGGGGATCATGCCGCTTGCCCATAACCGCCGGCATAAAGCTCTACTCAGCCTACCTAGACTACTCTAACAAACAGAGTGTTCCGCAGGTTATTTTATCTAGTATGGCAGACACCAATACTAATTGATGCATGTTAAACTAAACAGGTTATGAATAGACCGTGGTTAGGAATTATCTATAACCCTAATTTTAGTTTAAAAGAAACTGCATTAGACATGCAAACATAATGAATATTTAAGCAGGTGGCTATTTCCGGAAAATCATAAGAACTTCAACATATATGACAAATATTCATGAAAATCATAATCTCATATTCATAATTACTATTTGGAACAAACACAGTACAAACATATAAAGAGAGGGACAGGGGGGACTGATGCCATAAAGAAATCACCCTTTACGTAGTCACGCTGTTGGAGCAACTGCTTGTATATGTCGTACTGCTCGACCCGACTCTGCTCGCCAGAACCTTCGGAGGACGCTTCCTCAGCCTAGTAACTAGGCTTTACCTTAATACCCAGCTTAAGACCAACCCTATGGACTGACTCTTCGAACGCCTAGAGCCCTCTTAGGATCTCCTAACGAAATCCCGGGTATTCTATGAATACCTGATGCGATTTCGGTTGACGTACTAAATAGGTGTTATTTTACCCTATGTCGATTATGATTAATTAAGGACTGTGATTGACTAATTGTCACGTTTAGTCTTATGGTGTCACTTAATCAGCCAGAATCTAAGGCAGAGTACCTATCGTGTAGCTAGTCTATTGGAAAGTATCTACGATTTTATTAAATAAATATCGTACTCCCATGGAAGTGGTAACGGCTTAGTAGTAACTAGCCTCTTATCCTAACTCTTATCTTATGATCCAGTTATGCAATCTTCATCAAATACTTTGATGAGAGGGTGATCCATTCTCCACTAGGTTCAAGTCTAATTAACCCTAGAAGTGTTTTAAAGATAAGTTCTGATTCTATGTTATACTGTTCCTATATGTTGATTGACCTATATTCGAGTGTTTTAGATATATCTTAGCCTGGAATGCAACTATGTTCTTGTCTAAAGGTGTACCACATCTGATCTCTATGCTAACCGCCCCCGTCATTAAGGTAAACGGCCCTACTCACGGTACGAACAAACACGTTATGAAAGCCCTATGTCACTTTCGGGATCACTCTGAAGGCTCGTAATCGCTGGCATAACGCTCTACTCAGCCTACCTATACTACTCTAAAAGCCAGGTGTTCTCAGCATGTTATTTTATCTAGTATGGCAGCACCCAATACTAATTGATGCCTGTTAAAAAATAAACAGTTATGAATAGACCATGGTTAGGAATTGTCATAACCCTATTTTAGTTTAAAAGAAACTACATTAGACATGCAGACATAATTATTTAGCAGGTGGCTATTTCCGGAAAAACAAATAACTTCAACATACAAAACACTATTCATAAAATTATAATCTGATATTCATAATTGATGTTTAGGACAAAGCAAAACATATAAGAGAGGGTATGGGGACTGATGCCATAAAGAAATCACCCTTTCTTATCTCGCCTACAGAGCGTACTGCTGTATACGTCGTATTGCTCGCCCTGACTCTGCTCATAGAACCTTCGGAGGACGCTTCCTCAGCCTAGTAGCTACTTTACCTTACGTCCTGGGCTTAAGCCTAGCCCTGTGGACTGACTCTTCGAACGACGCCTAGAGCTCTCTTAGGATCTCCTAACGAAATCCAGGGTATTCTATGAATACCAGAAACGAACCTATCTATAGAAACCTAAGATCTGAGACTATTTCTCAGAAACTAAAACAAAACACTAATAAGAAAGAAAACTGAGATCCGAGTCTCTGAGTGAGTTGTGTACTGGAAAACTGTACACTGGAAACCACTTAATGACTCAGATCGAGTGGAGAGGGATGAATTCAACTGCTGGAGGCCTGGGGTATTTATAGCAGCTTCCCGGAGTGAAAAATTATGAAAAATTCGATGTGGGACAGCTTCTGGCGGTTCGGGACGCCCGTCCTGATTCGTTGACCAGGTTCGGGACGCCCGTCCCGGTTCAGGACGCCCGTCCTGGCGGTTTGACCGGTTCGGGACGCCCGTCCCGGACCTTTGACCGAGTCAACATTTCCAAAAATTGTGTTTTTGCCCAGAATTTGCTGTTTTCGTCTACTTTTCACCTGACACTTCCAAAATCATAAAAACCGTGAAATCAAGTAAATAGTAAACAATTAATGTCAATTTACTCTCGATTTCACATTAAAACATACATAAAAACATGCTAAAAATGTGATACGATTTTCGCGTATCAGATAACCCCACACTTAGCTTTTTGCTTGTCCTCAAGCAAAGTCTACATGGAGTTAGTGATTTTAAACCGTAGTGCAGTCACTTAAATTCCTAATCATGTTTTTATTCCAAAAATTCTTCAGACAATTCTTAACACAGGTCTGACTGGTTAGGTTGCTATGACAAGGTCTCAAATGTTCCTAATAGCTTGGTATGGTCAGGCAGAAAACAAATCAACAACTAGGTTGGACTTTTTTCTTAGTCACAAGGTCTTCCTGATGTGTAGTGTGTGTACTAGTCTAGACCAGATAGTCAACACAATGAACTCTTATCTTAACTGCTACCAGATAATACTTCGACCTATCGCTAGACACACTGACAACAGATAACTTTCTGAGTTATGAGCTTTGGTGATAAGATTTTTAATGTTTTAGCACTTGGTTATTTTCTTTATAGATTCAGGGTATTTCGAGTCTGCTTAGAACACGTCAACTTCAACTACCCATGTAGCGAGTCCCACTCCGATGACTCCCAGATCTACACGACCTTAGGGCATCAGGCTTTAAGTTCCCTGAAGGAGTGGTGCTCGAGTAGCGAAGGCCGCTGGCAAACTACCCTATTGTAATTAACTTCCTTAAGTTCTTTTCACTTTTAGCTCAGAGTCTCATCTTGTCATTCTAACTGCCAATATATCCACAACTGGTCTAATTTTATCTAGTGGAGTCTCGAATAGGCAATTGGTTGAGGTCTCTAATCCAGACAAGGTTGTGCTCAGTTATCAGGAATTCCCTATTCCTAATCAATTAGTCCAAGATAGCTATCAATTATCTCCTACTAACCATAACATACTACCTACATATCATAGACATAAGCAATTTGTTTAACCAAGCATACTGCATTTAGAAGTCTGAAAGACGGAAAAAAGTTTGAAATTTTTTTTGGAAGGGTGTGAAAATACGGTGAAAACAAGCAAAATCATGCAAAATTTTTGCCAACTGCTACAGTGCACCGTGCACTGCTACCCCACACTTAAGTCTGACACTGTCCTCAGTGTTCATGCATAGCTAAACTACCCCACACTTATTTGCAAATAAGAAGAAATGAAAATAAAAGAAAGAATCTTACCCCACACTTATTTGACTAATTCTGGGTAAGAGAGAAAATAAAACAGGAAGGATAATAGAAATAGCAAAACAGAACACAAAACAAAGAAAACAAAAGTATAGTGGTGAGTATTCCCGCCTGTCACGCGGGTGACCCGGGTTCGATCCCCGGCAACGACGCCAAAAATCTGATGCGATTCCGGTTGACGTACTAAATAGGTGTTATTTTACCCTATGTCGATTATGATTAATTAAGGACTGTGATTGACTAATTGTCACGTTTAGTCTTATGGTGTCACTTAATCAGCCAGAATCTAAGGCAGAGTACCTATCGTGTAGCTAGCCTATTGGAAAGTATCTACGATTTTACTAAGTTAATTATCGTACTCCCAGGGAAGTGGCAACGGCTTAGTAGTAACTAGCCTCTTATCCTAACTCTTATCTTATGATCCAGTTATGCAATCTTCATCAAATACTTTGATGAGAGGGTGATCCATTCTCCACTAGGTTCAAGTCTAATTAACCCTAGAAGTGTTTTAAAGATAAGTTCTGATTCTATGTTATACTGTTCCTATATGTTGATTGACCTATATTCGAGTGTTTTAGATATATCTTAGCCTGGAATGCAACTATGTTCTGTGTCTAAAGGTGTACCACATCTGAGTCTCTATGCTACCCCGCCCCTATCATTAAGGTAAACGGCCCTACTCACGGTACGAACAAAGACAGTTATGAAAGCCCTATGTCACTTTCGGGGATCACTCTGAAGGCTCGTAATCGCTGGCATAACGCTCTACTCAGCCTACCTAGACTACTCTAACAAGTCAGGTGTTCAGCATGTTATTTTATCTAGTATGGCAGACACCAATACTAATTGATGCCTGTTAAACTAAACAGGTTATGAATAGACCGTGGTTAGGAATTGTCTATAACCCTATTTTAGTTTAAAAGAAACTACATTAGACATGCAGACATAATGATTATTTAGCAGGTGGCTATTTCCGGAAAAACATAATAACTTCAACATACAAAACAACTATTCATAAAATCATAATCTGATATTCATAATTGATGTTTAGGACAAAGCAATAAAACATATAAGAGAGGGGTATGGGGACTGATGCCATAAAGAAATCACCTTTTACTTAGTCTCGCCTACAGAGCGTACTGCTGTATACATCGTATTGCTCGCCCTGACTCTGCTCACCAGAACCTTCGGAGGACGCTTCCTCAGCCTAGTAACTGGGCTTTACCTTAATACCCAGCTTAAGCCCAGCCTTGTAGACTAACTCTTCGAACGCCTAGAGCTCTCTTAGGGTCTCCTAACGAAACCCCGGGTATTCTATGAATATCGGAAACGAACCTATCTATAGAAACCTAAGATCTGAGACTATTTCTCAGAAACTAAAACAAAACACTAATAAGAAAGAAAACTGAGATCCGAGTCTCTGAGTGAGTTGTGTACTGGAAAACTGTACACTGGAAACCACTTAATGACTCAGATCGAGTGGAGAGGGATGAATTCAACTACTGGAGGCCTGGGGTATTTATAGCAGCTTCCCGGAGTGAAAAATTATGAAAAATTCGATGTGGGACAGCTTCTGGCGGTTCGGGATGCCCGTCCCGGTTCGGGACGCCCGTCCTGATTCGTTGACCAGGTTCGGGACGCTCGTCCCGGTTCAGGACGCCCTTCCTGGCGGTTTGACCGGGTCGGGACGCCCGTCCCGGACCTTTGACCGGGTCAACATTTCCAAAAATTGCGTTTTTGCCCAGAATTTGCTGTTTTCGTCTACTTTTCACCTGACACTTCCAAAATCATAAAAATCGTGAAATCAAGTAAATAGTAAACAATTAATGTCAATTTACTCTCGATTTCACATTAAAACATACATAAAAACATGCTAAAAATGTGATACGATTTTCGCGTATCAATACCAGAAACGAACCTATCTATCGAACCCTAGGATATGAGACTATTTCTCAGAAACTAAGAAAAATGAAACACAAAGAGGAAATAAAGAAAACTTATATTGAAATCTGAGTCTCCGAGTGAGTTGTGTACTCGAGAATTGTACACTGGAAACCACTGAATGACTCAGATCGAGTGTAGAGGGATGAATTCAACTGAGGCAGGCCTGGGGTATTTATAGCAGCTTTCTGGAGTGATTTTCTCTCAAACTTTTGATGTGTGACTTGAATTTCTGGTTCGGGATGCCCGTCCCGGATTGGGACCCCTGTCCTGGTCTGTTGACCAGGTCAGGACGGTCGTCTCGAGTCCTGGATGCCCGTCCCGACCTGTTGACCAGGTCAGGACGCCCGTCCTGAACCGGGACACCCTCCCCGAAGTCCGAACTTCTGAAAAATTGTGTTTTTACCCCGAAATTTGCCATTTTCTTCCACTTTTCACCTGACATTTCCAAAATCACAAAAATTGTGAAATTGAGTAAATAACAATCAATTAAGACCGATTTCCTATCAATTTCACCTTAAATTATGCCTAAAAACATGCTAAAAACGTGATATGATTTATGCATATCAATCTAGTTATTAAGTTGTTAACCCTGCTTGACCATGATAATCTACTAGAGACATTTGAGACCTTGTTATAGCAACTTAACCAGTCAGACCTGTGTTGTGAATTATCTGATTCAGTGATGAATTTTGGAGTAAAAACATGACTAGAAATTCTAAGTGACTGCACCTATGATTTAAAATCACTAACTTCAGGTAGACTTTGCTTGAGGACAAGCAAAAAGCTAAGTGTGGGGTTATATGATATGCATAAATCATATCACTTTTTTAGTATGTTTTTAGGCACAATTTAGGGTGAAATTGGTGTTAAATCGCTCTTAATTAATTGTTATTAACTCAATTTCACAATTTTTGTGATTTTGGAAGTGTCAGGTGATAAGTACAAGAAAATGGCAAATTTCGGGGTAAAAACGTGATTTTCAGAAGTTCGGAAGTCGGGATGGGCGTCCTGACCTGGTCAACAGACCAGGACAGGCGTCCAGGACTTGGGATGGGCGTCCTGACCTGGTCAACAGGCCAGGACGGGCGTCCCAGATCTAGGATGTGTGTCCCGAGCCCCAGTTCAGAATCTCATATCGATTTTTGAAGAGAAATTCACCCAGTTCCCCTACTATAAATACCTCAGGCATTCTTCAGTTGAAATCATTCCTCTACACCCGATCTGAGTCATTTAGTGACTTCAAGTATACAATTTTCCATAGTATACAAGCCACTTAGTGTTCTCAGGTTTTTAGTATAGGTTTATTTATAGTTTTAGAGAGTATCTCGTGTTCTTCGTTTCTGAGAGTCTGTCTCAGATCTTAGAACACGACTAGATAGGTTCATTTTCGGTATTCATAGAATACCCGGGATTTTGTTAGGAGATCCTCAGAGGGCACTAGGCGTTCCAAGAGTCAGTCAACAAGGTTGTGCTTAAGCTGGGTATTAAGGTAAAGTACAACTACTAGGATGAGGAAGCGCTCCGAAGGTTCTGTCGAGCAGAGTCGGGTCGAGCAGTCCAACATATACAAGTAGTTGCTCCATCAGCAGACTACGTAAAGGGTGAATACTTTATGGCATTGGTCCGCTTGTCCCTCTCTTTATATATCTGTACTGTGTTCGTCCCAATATGTATTATGAATATTGAACTTTGATTATATGAATATGTGTTATGCATGTTGAAGTACTTTATGTTTTTCTGGAAATGGTCACCAGCTTAACTATCATTATGACTGCATGTCTGCTGTAGTTTCTTTTAAACTAAATGAATGGTTATAGACAACTCCTAACCACGGTCTAATCATAACTTGGTTAGTTTAATGATATGCACAAATCATATACCCTTTTTAGCATGTTTTTAGACATATATTAGGGCAATATTTGAATGTATTTGATCTTAATTGAATCAAATTGACATAAAATTGCTTAAATTTCGATTTTGGAAATTTCAGGAGCAAATTGCACGAAAACAACAAATTTTGGGGCAAAAATGCAATTTTTGGAAATGCTGACCTGGTCAACGGGTCAGGATGGGCGTCCTGAATCAGGACGGGCGCCCTAACCCAGTCAAAGCACCAGGACGGTCGTCCCAATCCAGGACGGGCGTCCCGAAGCACCAGAAGTTGTCCCACATCGAAAGTTTTTGAGATTTTCACTCCAGAAAGCTGCTATAAATACCCCAGGCCTCCAAGAGTTGAAATGATCCCTCTCCACTCGATCTGAGTCATTTAGTGACTTCGATTGTACATTTTTCTCGAGTACATAAGTCACTAAGAGACTCGGGCTCAGTATATGTTTATTTCTATTCTTAGAGAGTTTCTCGTTTTCTTTGTTTTCTGAGAGTCTGTATCAGAATCTTAGATTACGACTAGATAGGGTTCGTTTTCGGTATCATAAAATATCGGGATTTCGTTAGGAGATCCTAAGAGAGAGATAGGGTGCGTGTTCTTAGTCAGATTTGGGTAATTTGCTTAAGCCCGGGATGTAAGGTAAAGCAATTACTACTAGGTCTGAGGAGCGTTCTCCGAAGGCTCTGCCGAGCAGAGTAGGATCGAGCAGTCAGAAGCATACAGGAGCTGCAGCGCCGGCTGGACCTGCATAAAGCGGTGACTACTTTATGATAGTGGGTCCCCTAGATGAGGTTATGTATGTTTACTAATTGTTTTATCTGAATATTAATTTGATACTGAATTCATTATCATACATGTTTTACAATTTGAGATACTGTTCATTTTCCCAGGAAGATCATAGAGCTAGAATTATCATTCTGAATGTTGAACTGTCGTGTCCTTTTAAATTAAACTATGGTTATAGACAACTCCTAACTAAGGTCTGAATCATAACCGGTTTAGTTTAACAGACTGTAAAAGGTCTGCCAGATTAGGAAGAAATAACAAAACAGATCACCATATTTGTTAGAGTACCCTAATAAAGCTGAGTTTGTATGCTAGGCCAATCCTAGGGTTAAATGACATGATACTGAAGTGACATAGGGTACCGTTCATGGATACTTTAATCCGACAGATGAGAAGGGTCATCCCAAGGTAGGGGTGAATACACCAGGTAACTCGGATATGGTAAACAGATGGTTACATTTCATAATTTCCTTAGAGATCAAGATATATCTAAAATGTTCGAAGATAAGGTCAAACAAATTGTAATAACTGAGCTTAAATTGATGAATGCCTGTCTACTCTTGAATGTTATTTGCTTGTTTTGGGTGATTGGGATCACCAATCAATCTCAAAGTATTGATTATCGATTGACTAATTAGATAAATAAGATGAATGTTGGGATTAAGGGATAGTTGCTACTAAGCCGTTACCAGTTCCCTGTGAGTACGATATTAATAAATTAAAATCGTAGATACTTTCCAAGAACTAGCTACACGATAGGTACTCTGCCTTAGGTTCTGATTAATTAATTGACAACAATTGAATGCTAAAGTGACAGTTAGTAAGACTTAGTCCTTAATTACTCATAATCGACATAGGTAATAAAAGCCTATCTTTTAGCATACCAATCGGAACGCATCAGATTTTTGGCGCCGTTGTCGGGGAACATATCATAATGAATTTAGGATTCCTGATCAAAATTCTATAGACTTATGATAGGTAACGGTAGTAACCTAGACCTTAAACCTAACACTTGTTTTATGCTAGTTAGACAATCAATTTCCGAAATGTAGGGTTATCATAACTAATTAATTTTAGATATTTTCTGAAATTAAGACACGTAGGATAATCAAATTTTAGAAAATTATTCTAAAACCATATTGAGGAAATTTAACTGCTTTCGAAATAAAATATAAAAAGAAAAAAATTTTAAAATTTAAAACCCGAAAAAAAATGTATTTTTCTTGCTCAATGGTAAGTTGTTCTTTTCCCTATCTCTTGTTCTTTCTTAGTTGTTTTCTTAGTTGCTCTTTTTCGTGTTTTTCTTCTATTATTTAATTTCGAAGAAATAAAAATGGAAATGAGGATAAAATATATTTTCTTCTGAGTTGTAAAATTTTGGCTTAGATTTTTATCGGGAAGAAATTCCATTTTAGAATTTTCTTAGAGTCATGCCGGCTTTATTAGTTCGAGTTATGAAATAATTTTTCCTTAATAGCCAGACCTTTGGATGTTCTATTGAAAAAAGGATGTTCCTTTTGTTTTGTTGATAATTGCATGAGATCTTTTAAACCAAAAGGAATTACTGCACCCATTATGGCATCACCTGGTTGGAATCTGCTTTTTGAATTAATATGTGATGTAATGATGTAGTAAGAATTGTTTTAGGACAGAAACATGATTAGAAAGTTCATGTATGATAAATTCCGATCTTATCTAGTCTTGTCTAAACACAATAGGTTACACTGATCACTCTGAGATATCTGTGTTCAATAAAACTAATGCTGAACCATAAATTGATTAAGTTAAGTTTTATTGTTACTTGAATTTGATATAGAATGAAGGGAAGAAAAAGGGTTGAAAATCTAGAAAGCAAACCATTTGTCTAGATTAGAAAACCCCGAGTTAGAGGCTATTGTAATACTGATAAATTTTTGGATGAAAACTTATTTGCATTGGTGTCTATGTATAATAATTCTCATATGTGGTTTATTGTTGTTGCAAATTATCTAGTCACTGAATGGGTTCCAAGTAATATGACTTATCAGCAAAAGAAGAAATTCTTTGCTGATTTGAAATATTACCACTGGGCAGATTTCTCTTCTATTTCAAATTTTTGCAGATCAGTTGATCAGAAGATGTGTCTCGAAAGACAAAGGCCACCAGATTTTGGAGCATTGTCATCGACGATCTACGAGAGGCTATTTGACTACTAGCAACACTGTCCTGAAAGTGTTGGAAGCATGATATTACTGGCCCACTATTCAAAGATTTTGTATCCTTGATACAGTCCGATGATGCTTGAAAAATAATAGGTAACACGTCTTCCCAAGATCATCTACCCCAGCAAGGTATACAGAATACTAAAATCTCTTATATCTGGGGTACTGATTAAATCCTTTTCTCGTTCTTCCTATGAAAATAATTACATCATAGTAGTCGTGGAACACTTTTCAAAATAGCCTGAACCACAGGCATTACCTACTAATGATGTTAAAGTCATGTGCAGATTCTATGAGAAGTTGTTTTCCAAATTCAGAATGCCAATGTCTTAGGAAAAAAAAACGTTCAGTTTGTGTATCGAATCTGTGAAGTCTGCCAAGTACTTCACTTTAGCGGGAGTTGCTATGTGAATGGAATACTGACCATTCCAAAAGAGGTAGGAGTAGGTTACTGCAGAATGCTACTCTAATGGGAAATGCATACAATCCCAACTAGAGGAATCATACGGGATTTAGCTGAGGAATAATTCAGAAGATGGAAACTTTCAGAAGATACCACCAAAGCAAAACCCCTACCCACAGAATCAACAGATGAGATACTGGCAACAATTAAAGCCAAACCAGTGCAAGCAAGTGATCTACCAAGTGATATTGAACGGTCGAAGGATATAGAGGAATTTGGCATTGTATCAGGAGCATAGCAATGGAGGAGCTTGCATCCCCTGCATACAATCAGCTGTGAGAAACTTCCCCGAGGAAGTTTCAAATACTTGGGCCGAGATCTACACCACTGGAGCCTCCTACCACCACGGCTTCGCCAAAGCTTCAGGCACACCAATCTAAAGAAGTCTCATTCCTAGACACGTTCCTTCTGGACACCTTGCTACGATTACGAGAAACTTTGCAAATGATTCAAGGAAACGGTCCTTGGGGCTCGAGTCATTCATCAAATAGATAGGCCACTACCAGGAGCTCGAAAATGAAGGATCGGAGCTGATGTCATCCGTTCCAATATCTAGAGCTTGCAGAATCAAGAACACCTCAGCAACAGCACATGGCTAAGGTGAAGAGCCAATTGACAGATCAGAAAAGACCCTTCTGCTTGAGACATGAAAGGAGTTTTTCTAATCCTCATATTCCTTTCATTTTATTTGTTTTGTGTTCTGTTTTACTATCCTTCTTGTTTTGTTGCCTTATTTTCTCTCTTACCCTTAGTTAGTCGAATGAGTGTGGGGTATGAGCTATCTGTTTTGTTTTTATTTCTTCTTGTTTTCAAATAAGTGTGGGGTAGTTTAGATATGCATGAACACTGAGGATAGTGTCAGACATAAGTGTGGGGTAGCAGTGCACCGTGCACTGTAGTAGTTTGAAAAGTTTTGCATGATTTTGCTTGTTTTCCCCTTATTTTCACACCTTTCCAAAAAATTTCAAAATTTTTCATTCTTTCAGACTCTTAAATGCAGTATTATTGGTTAAACATTGCTTATGTCTATGATATGTAGGTAGAATGTTATGGTTATTAGGAGACAACGTGATGACTATTTTGAACTTATTGATTAGGAATATGGGATTCCTGATAACTGAGCACAACTTAGTCTGGATTAGAGACCCTAGCCAATTACCTTTTCAAGACTTAACTAGATAAGATTAGACCAGTTGTGGATGTATTGACAATTAGAGTGACTAGATGAGACTCTGAGCTAAAAGTGAAAAGAAACAAAAGAGAGTTAATTAAATAGGGTAGTTTGCCAGCGGCCTTTGCTACTCGAGCACCACTCCTTCAGGGAACTTTAAGCCTGATGCCCTAAGGTCGTGTAGGTTTGGGAGTCATCGGAGTGGGACTTGCTACATGGGTAGTTGAAGTTGACGTGTTCAAAGCATACTCAAAATACCCTAAATCTATAAAAGAAAGAAAAATCAATAAATGCTAAATAATTAAAAATCTGATCACCAAGGCTCAGAACTCAGAAAGTTGTCTGTTGTTAGTATGTCTAGCGACAGGTCGAATTGTTATTTGGTAGTAGTTAAGACGAGAGTATATTGTGCTGACTATCTGGTCTAGACTAGTACACACACTACACATCAGGAAGACCTTGTGACTGAGAGAAGAGTTTAATCTAGTTGTTAAGTTGTTAACTTCTTGATTATAACAATCTACTAAAAACATTTGAGACCTTGTCATAGCAAGCTAACCAGTCAAATCTGTATTAAGAATTGTCTGAATAATTTTTGGAATAAAAACATGACTAGGAAATTTAAGTGACTGCACATATGATTTTAAATCACTAACTTCATATATACTTTGCTTGAGGACAAGCAAAAAGCTAAGTGTGGGGTTATTTGATATGCACAAATCATATACCCTTTTTAGCATGTTTTTAGACATAAATTAGGGCAATATTTGAATGTATTTGATCTTAATTGAATCAAATTGACATAAAATTGCTTAAATTTCGATTTTGGAAGGTTCAGGAGCAAATTGCACGAAAACAACAAATTTTGGGGCAAAAATGAAATTTTTGGAAATGCTGACCTGGTCAACGGGTCAGGACGGGCGTCCTGAATCAGGACGGGCTCCCTGACCCAGTCAAAGCACCAGGACGGCCGTCCCAATCCAGGACGGCCGTCCCGAAACACCAGAAGTTGTCCCACATCGAAATGTTTGGAGATTTTCACTCTAGAAAGCTGCTATAAATACCCCAGGCCTCCAAGAGTTGAAATGATCCCTCTCCACTCGATCTGAGTCATTTAGTGACTTCGATTGTACATTTTTCTCGAGTACATAAATCACTGAGAGACTCGGGCTCAGTATAAGTTTATTTCTATTCTTAGAGAGTTTCTTGTTTTCTTTGTTTTCTGAGAGTCTGTCTCAGAATCTTAGATTACGACTAGATAGGGTTCGGTTTCGGTATCATAGAATACTGGGATTTCATTAGGAGATCCTAAGAGAGAGATAGGGTGCGTGTTCTTAGTCATATTAGGGTAATTTGCTTAAGCCCAGGATGTAAGGTAAAGCAATTACTACTAGGTCTGAGGAGCGTTCTCCGAAGGCTCTGCCGAACAGAGTATGATCGAGCAGTTAGAAGCATACATGAGCTGCATCGCCGGCTGGACCTGCATAAAGCGGTGACTACTTTATGATAGTGGGTCCCCTAGACGAGGTTCTGTATGTTTACTAATTTTTTTATCTGAATATTAATTTGATACTGAATTCATTATCATACATGTTTTACAATTTGAGATACTGTTCAATTTCCCGAGAAGATCATAGAGCTAGAATTATCATTATGAATGTTGAACTGTCGTGTCATTTTAAATTAAACTAGGGTTATAGACAACTCCTAACCAAGGTCTGAATCATAACCGGTTTAGTTTAACAGACTGTAAAAGGTCTGCCAGATTAGGAAGAAATAACAAAATAGATCACCATGTTTGTTAGAGTACCCTAATAAAGTTGAGTTTGTACGCTAGGCCAATCCTAGGGTTAAGTGACATGATATTGAAGTGACATAGGGTACCGTTCATGGATACTTTAATCCGACAGATGAGAAGGGTCATCCCAAGGTAGGGGTGAATACACCAGGTAACTCGGATATGGTAAACAGATGGTTACATTTCATAATTTCCTTAGAGATCAAGATATATCTAAAATGTTCGAAGATAAGGTCAAACAAATTGTAATAACTTAGCTTAAATTGATGAATGCATGTCTACTCTTGAATGTTATTTGCTTGTTATGGGTGATTGGGATCACCAATCAATCTCAAAGTATTGATTATCGATTGACTAATTAGATAAATAAGATGAATGTTGGGATTAAGGGATAGTTGCTACTAAGCCGTTACCAGTTCCCTGGGAGTACGATATTAATAAATTAAAATCGTAGATACTTTCCAAGAACTAGCTACACGATAGGTACTCTGCCTTAGGTTCTGATTAATTAATTGACAACAATTGAATGCTAAAGTGACAGTTAGTAAGACTCAGTCCTTAATTACTCATAATCGACATAGGTAAATATAAGCCTATCTTTTAGCATACCAATCGGAACGCATCATTTAACAAGCATTAATTTAGGACTTTCCCGTCGGAAAGCATTAATGTCTGCCATATTAAATGAAATAACCTATAGATCACCATGTTTGTTAGAGTAGTCTAAGTAGGTTGAGTATGTGTGTTATGCCGGCGTTAGGGCAAGCGGCTTGATCTCCTAAGTGACATAGGACTTTCATGGATGCCTTTAGCTCGAACCATGAGTAGGGCCGTCAATGGCGATGGGGCGGTTTATCAGGTAACTCAGATGTGGTACACCTTTAGACTCAGTACATCATTGAAATCTAGACCAAGATATATCTAAAATACTCGAAGATAGGTCAATCAACATGTAGGAACAGTATAACATAGAATCAGAACATTATCTGTAAAACACTTTTTAGGCTTAGATAGACTTAAACCTAGTGGAGAATGAATCACCTTCTCATCAAATATTTTGATGAATGATTGCATAAATGGATCATAAGATAAGAGTTAGTGTAAGAGGATAGTAACTACTAAGCCGTTACCACATCCCTGGGAGTACGATAATTAATTTAATTAAAATCGTAGATACTTTCCAACAGATTAGCTACACGATAGGTACTCTGCCTTAGGTTCTGATTGATTAAGTGACAGCATAGAGACTAAATGTGACAATTAGTCAGTCTAAGTCCTTAATTACTCATAATCAACATAGGGTAAAATAACACCTATTTTAGTATATCAGTCAGAACGCATCAGATTTTTGGCGCCGTTGCCGGGGAAATATCATAATGAATTTAGGATTATTGGCCACAATTCTAGAGACTTATGATAGGTAACGGTAGTAATCTATACCTTAGACCTAAACACTTATTTTATGCTAGTTAGACAATCAGTTTTCGAAATATAGAGTTATCATAACTAATTAATTTAGGATATTATATGAAATTAAGAGATTTAGGATATTCAAATTTTAGAAAATTATTTTTAAATCCATATTAACGAAATTTACATTGCTTTTGAAAAAAATATTCAAAAATTTTAAAAATTTAAAAATTTAAAAATTTAAAAATTTAAAAATAAAAAAAATTTAAAAATAAAAAAAATTTTAATTTAATCTTTTCTTTTCTTTTCTTCTATAAAATTTTCTGAAAAATATTATTTTCGAGAAGATAAAAGAAATAAATTTTTCGTGTTTACAGTTTTCCTGTTTGTTTGTTTTCTTTTTCGAAAAACAAAAGTATTGAAGTGAGGAGAAAAATATTTTCTTCTGAGTTGTAAAATTTTAGCTTAGATTTGTTTTGGGAAGAAATTCCATTTTAGAATTTTCTGAGAGTCATGCCGGCTTTATTAGGACGAGTTATGAAATGATTTTTCCTTAATAGCCAGACCTTTGAATATTCTATTGAGAAAGGATGTTCCTTTTTTATTTTAATTGCATGATATCTTGTTGAACAAATTAAAGGAACTAGTTATTACTGCACCCATTCTGATATCACTTGATTGGAAATTTCTTTTTGAATTGATGTTAGTAATTATAGTGTAAGAATTGTTTAGGACAAAGGCATGATTAGACATTATTCATATCATACCTAGTCTAGAGAATATTATACCCTGATTACTCTACTCTGAAATATATGTTCAATAAAACTGATGTTGAGCCAAGATTGATTAATTGAGTTTTATTGAATTTGATATAGAAAGACGGGATAAAAGAAAAAGGGCTAAAAATCTAGAAAGCAAACCATTGGTCTAGATTAGAAAACCCCGAGTTAGAGGCTATTGACGAGACAGTAGTATTTGATAAATTTCTGAATGAGAATTTATTTTCATTGTTTGTTGTGAGTAATGATTCTCCTCCGTGGTTTACCGATATTACTAATTATCTAGCTGCTAATTATTCCCAAGTGATATGACTTATCAGCGAAAGAAGAAATTCTTTGTTTAGGAATATTACTACTAGGGAGATCCGTTTTTCTATTTCGAATTATTCCAGAGTAATTGATCAGAAGATGTGTCTCGGAAGGCGAAGACCACAAGATTCTGGAGCATTGCCATAAAAACAAATCTAGGGGAGACCAATTGACTGCTATCAACACTGTCCGAAAAGTGTTGAAAGCAGGATCTTATTGGTCCACAATATTCAAGAATTCTGTATCCTTGATACAGTCCTGCGATGCTTGCCAAATAACAGGTAACACATCCTTCAGAGATCGTCTACCCCAGAAAGGTACACAAAGTGATGCAATCTTTTGATATCTGGGGTATTCATTGAATCCTTTTTCTTTCTTCCATTTGGAAGCAAGTATATTATAGTAGTTGTAGAACAATTTCAAAATGGCCTGAACCACATGCATTACCTACTAATGATGTTAAAGTCATGTGCAGATTCTGTGAGAAGTTGTTCTCCAAATTCAGAGTGCCAATGTCTTGATAAGTGATAAAGGGTTGTCCGCCAGTTACCTCCAAAAGTAAATGGGCAACAATTAAAGTCATACCAGTGCAAGCAAGTGACCTACCAAGTAGTATCGAACGGTTGACAGATATAGAGGAATTTGGCGATGTATCAGGAGCATAGCAATGGAGGAGCTTGCATCCCCTGCATACCAATCAGCTGTGAGAAACTTCCCCGAGGAAGTCTCAAATACTTGGACCCAGATCTACACCACTGGAGCCTCCTACCACCACGGCTTCGCTAAAGCTTCATGTATCTTTTATGACATTCGAAACTTGCATGCAATACCTCACTGACATTGGCAGGTAGGCACACCAATCCAAAGAAGCCTCATTCCTAGACACGTTCCCCTTGGACAAGTTGCTATGATTGCGAGATACTTTACAAATGATTCGAGGAAACAGTCCTTGGGGCTCGAGTCATTCATCAAATGGATAGGCCACTACCTGGAGCTCGACATTGAAGGATCGGAGCTAACGAAGGTAGCTCCATCTACCAGACTTGACCATTCTTCAAAACATGGGGATGGTAGTTCGCGACTCAGAGGGTAAATACACTCTCCATACGAAGCACACTACAGAGTCATCTGTTCTAGTATCTATAGCTTACAGAGTCAAGAATACCTCAGCAATAGCACATGGCTGAAGCGAAGAGACAATTGACAAATCAGAAAAGACCCTTCTGCTCGAGACATGAAGGGAGTTTTTCTAATCCTCATCTTCCTCTACTTTTATTTTATTTTCTTCATTTTGTGTTCTATTTTGTTATTTCTATTACCCTTCTTGTTTTGTTGCTTTATTTTCTCTCTTACACTTAGTTAGTCAAATAAGTGTGGGGTAAGAAGTTTTTGTTTTATTTCTTCTTGTTTTCAAATAAGTGTGGGGTAATTTAGATATGCATGAACACTGAGGACAGTGTCAGACTGAAGTGTAGGGTAGCAGTGCACTGTGCACTGTAGTAGAAAAAAATATTTTGCATGATTTGTGCATGTTTTTCCGTATTTTCACACCCTTCCAAATTGTTTTCAAAATATTTGACTTCAAAATGCAGTTATGATTGGTAAAGAATTGCTTATGTCTATGATATGTTTGTAGAATGTTATGATCGGTAGGAGACAACGTGATGACGTTCTTGAACTTATCGATTAGAAATAGGGAATTCCTAATAATTGAGCACAACTTAGTTTGGATTAGAGACCTCGACCAAATACCTTTTCAAAACTTAACTAGATTTGATGAGACCGGTTGAGGATGTATTGGCAATCAAAATGACTAGATGATGCTCTGAGCTGAAAGTGAAAAGAAAAAAAAGAGACTTAACTAAATAGGGTAGTTTGCAAGCGTCCTTTGCTACTCGAGCACCACTCCTTAGGGGAACTTAAAGCCTGATGCCCTAAGGTCGTGTAGGTCTGGGAGTCATCGGAGTGGGACTCGGTACATGGGTAGTTAAAGTTGACGTGTGAAAGCAGACACAAAATACGCTGGAAAATCAATCTAAAAAAATACATAGCCCAGTGTATTCTTATATTAATGCTTAATTGAAAATCGTGTCACCAAAGCTCAGAACTCAGAAAGTTGTTTGTTGCTGGTATGTCTAGCGACGAGTCGAAGTATTATCTGGTAAGAGTCGAGATGAGAGTATATTGTGTTGACAATCTAGTCTGAACTAGTACACACACTACACATCAGGAAGACCTTGTGACTGAGAGAAGAGTTCAATCTAGTTATTAAGTTGTTAACCCTGTTTGACCATGATAATCTACTAGAGACATTTGAGACCTTGTCATAGCAACTTAACCAGTCACACCTGTATTGTGAATTATCTGATTCAGTGATGAATTTTGGAGTAAAAACATGACTAGATACGTTAAGTGACTGCACCTATGATTTAAAATCACTAACTTCAAGTAGACTTTGCTTGAGGACAAGCAAAAAGCTAAGTGTGGGTTATATGATATGCATAAATCATATAACTCTTTTAGCATATTTTTAGGCACAATTTAGGGTGAAATTGATGTTAAATCGCTCTTAATTGATTGTTATTAACTCAATTTCACAGTGTTTGTTATTTTGGAAGTGTCAGGTGAAAAGTACAAGAAAATGGCAAATTTCGGGGCAAAAACGTGAATTTCAGAAGTTCGGAAGTCGGGATGGGCGTCCAGAACCCAGGGCGGGCGTCTTGACCTGGTCAACAAACCAGGACGGGCATCCAGGACTTGGGATGGCCGTCCTGACCTGGTCAACAGGCCGGGACGGGCGTCCCAGATCCAGTACGGGCGTCCCGAGCTCCAGTTCAGAATCCCACATCGATTTTTGAAGAGAAATTCACCCAGTTCCCCTACTATAAATAGCCCAGGCCTTCCTCAGTTGAAATCATTCCTCTCCACTCGATCTGAGTCATTTAGTGACTTCAAGTATACAATTTTCCATAGTATACAAGTCACTTAGTGGACTCAGGTTTTAGTATAGGTTTATTTAAAATTTTAGAGAGTGTCTCGTGTTCTTTGTTTCTGAGAGTCTGTCTCAGATCTTAGAATACGACTAGATAGGTTCGTTTTTGGTATTCATAGAATACCCGGGATTTCGTTAGGAGATCCTAAGAGGGCACTAGGCATTCGAAGAGTCAGTCAACAGGGTTATGCTTAAGTTGGGTATTAAGGTAAAGTACAGCTACTAGGCTCAGGAAGCGTCCTTCGAAGGTTCTGTCGAGCAGAGTCGGGTCGAGCAGTCCAACATATACAAGAAGTTGCTCCATTAGCGGACTACGTAAAGGGTGAATACTTTAGGGCATCGGTCCCCTTGTCCCTCTCTTTATATGTCTGTACTGTGTTCGTCCAAATATGTATTATGAATATTGAACTTTGATTATATGAATATGTGTTATGCATGTTGAAGTACTTCATGTTTTTCCAGAAATGGTCACCAACTTAACTATCATTATGACTGCATGTCTGCTGTAGTTTCTTTTAAACTAAATGAATAGTTATAGACAACTCCTAACCACGGTCTACTCAACTTGTTTAGTTTAACAGGCATTAATTTAGGACTTTCCCGTCAGAAAGCATTAATGTCTGCCATATTAGATGAAATAACCTATAGATCACCATGTTTGTTAGAGTAGTCTAAGTAGGCTGAGTTTGTGTGTTTATGCCGGTGTTAGGGCGAGCGGCATGATCTCCTAAGTGACATAGGACTTTCATGGATGCCTTTAGCTCAAACCGTGAGTAGGGTCGTCAATGGCGATGGGGCGGTTTATCAGGTAACTCAGATGTGGTACACCTTTAGACTCAGTACATAATTGCAATCTAGACCAAGATATATCTAAAATACTCGAAGATAGGTCAATCAACATGTAGGAATAGTATAACATAGAATCAGAACATTATATGTAAAACACTTTTTAGGCTTAGATAGACTTAAACCTAGTGGAGAATGAATCACCCTCTCATCAAAGATTTTGATGAATGATTGCATATTTGGATCATAAGATAAGAGTTAGGGTAAGAGGATAGTTACTACTAAGCCATTACCACTTCCCTGGGAGTACGATAATTAATTTAATTAAAATCGTAGATACTTTCCACATACTAGCTACACGATAGGTACTCTGCCTTAGGTTCTGATTGATTAAGTGACAGCATAGAGACTAAATGTGACAATTAGTCAGTCTAAGTCCTTAAATTACTCATAATCAACATAGGGTAAAATAACACCTATTTTAGTATATCAGTCAGAACGCATCATATTTTTGGCACCGTTGCCGGGGAAATATCATAATGAATTTAGGATTATTGGCCACAATTCTAGAGACTTATGATAGGTAACGGTAGTAATCTATACCTTAGACCTAAACACTTATTTTATGCTAGTTAGACAATTAGTTTCCGAAATATAGGGTTATCATAACTATTTAGTTTAGGATATTATCTGAAATTAAGACATTTAGGATAATCAAATTTTAGAAAATTATTCTAAAACCGTATTAAGGAAATTTACATTGCTTTTGAAACAAAATTCAAAAATTTAAAAAATTTAAAAATTTAAAAAATTTAAAAATTTAAAAATTTAAAAATAAAATTGTTAATTTAATCTTTTCTTTTCTTTTCTTCTAAAAAATTTACTAAAAAATATTATTTTCGAGAAGATAAAATAAATAAATTTTTCGTGTTTACAGTTTTCCTGTTTGTTTTGTTTTGAAAAACAAAAGTATGGAAGTGAGGAGAAAAATATTTTCTTCTGAGTTGTAAAATTTCGGCTTAGATTTTTATTAGGATGAGTTATGAAATGATTTTTCCTTAATAGCCAGACCTTTGAATATTCTATTGAGAAATGATGTTCCTTTTGTTTTTTAATTGCATGATATCTTGTTGAAAACATTAAAGGAACTAGTCATTACTGCACCCATTCTGACATCACTTGATTGGAAAATGCTTTTTGAATTGATGTTAGTAATTATGTAGTAAGAATTGTTTAGGACAAAGGCATGATTAGACATTATTCATATCATACCTAGTCTAGACAATATTATACCTTGATTACTCTACTCTGAAATATATGTTCAATAAAACTGATGCTGAACCAAGATTGATTAATTGAGTTTTATTGAATTTGATATAGAAAGACGGGATAAAAGAAAAAGGGCTGAAAATATAGAAAGCAAACCATTGGTCTAGATTAGAAAACCCCGAGTTAGAGGCTATTGACGAGACAGTAGTATCTGATAAATTTCTGAATGAGAATTTATTTTCATTGTTTGCTGTGAGTAATGATTCTCCTTCGTGGTTTACCAATATTACTAATTATCTAGCTGCTAATTATTCCCAAGTGATATGACTTATCAGCAAAAGAAGAAATTCTTTGTTTCGGAATATTACTACTAGGGAGATCCGTTTTTCTATTTCGAATTATTGCAGAGTAATTGATCAGAAGATGTGTCTCGGAAGGCGAAGACTACAAGATTCTGGAGCATTGCCATAAAAAAAATCTACGGGAGACCAATTGACTACTATCAACACTGTCTGAAAGTGGGATCTTATTGGTCCACAATATTCCAGAATTCTGTATCCTTGATACAGTCCTGCGATGCTTGCCAAATAACAGGTAACACATCCTTCAGAGATCGTCTACCCCAGCAAGGTACACAAAGTGATGCAATCTTTTGATATCTGGGGTATTCATTGAATCCTTTTTCTTTCTTCCTTTTGGCAACAAGTACATCATAGTAGTTGTAGAACACTTTCAAAATGGCCTAAACCACAGACATTACCTACTAATGATGTTAAAGTCATGTGCAGATTCTGTGAGAAGTTGTTCTCCAAATTCAGAGTGCCAATGTCTTGATAAGTGATAAAGGGTTGTCTGCCAGTTACCTCAAAAAGTAAATGGGGAACAATTAAAGTCATACCAGTGCAAGCAAGTGACCTACCAAGTAGTATCGAACGGACGGGCGTCCCGAGCTGAAATTCCAAGTCCCACATCGAATATTTGAAGAAAAATCACTCCAGAAAGCTACTATAAATACCCCAAGCCTTCCTCAGTTGAATTCATTCCTCTCCACTCAATCTGAGTCATTTAGTGACTTAAGTTGTACATTTTTCTCGAGTACATAAGTCACTTAGAGACTCGGGTTCAGTATAGGTTTTCTTCTATTTTTAGTTAGTGTTTCGTTTTCTTAGTTTATGAGAATTAGTCTCAGATCTTAGGCTTCGATAGATAGGTTCGTTTCTGGTATTCATAGAATACCCAGTATTTCATTAGGAGATCCTAAGAGGGCTCTAGGCGTTTGAAGAGTCAGTCCACAGGACTGGGCTTAAGTTGGGTATTAAGGTAAAGTCCAGCTACTAGGCTGAGGAAGCTTCCTCCGAAGGTTCTGTTGAGCAGAGTCGGGTCGAGCAGTACGACATATACAAGCAGTTGCTCCATCGGCGAGACTAAGTAAAGGGTGATTTCTTTATGGCATCAGTCCCCCTGTCCCTCTCTTTATATGTTTGTATTGTGTTTCTCCAAAGATTTGTTATGAATATGAGATTATAATTTTTATGAATATCTGTTTTATATGTTGAAGTTCGTATGACTTTCCGGAAATAGCCAACTGCTTAATATTCACTATGTCTGCATGTCTAATGTAGTTTCTTTTAAACTAAAATTAGGGTTATAGACAATTCCTAACCACGGTCTATTCATAACCTGTTTAGTTTAACATACATCAATTAGTATTGGTGTCTACCATATTAGATAAAATAACCTACAGAACACCCTGTTTGTTAGAGTAGTCTAAGTAGGCTGAGTTGAGCGTTTATGCCGGCGGTTAGGGGAGAGCGGCATGATCCCCTAAGTAACATAGGGCTTTCATGGATGCCTTTAGCTCGAACCGTGAGTAGGGCTGTTTACCTTGGCGATGGGGTGGTTTATTAGATAACTCGGATGTGGTACACCTTTAGACTCAGAACATAGTTGCAATCCAGACTAAGATATATCTAAAATACTCGAAGATAGGTCAATCAACATGTAGGAACAATATAACATAGAATCATGACATTATCTATAAAACACTTTTAGGCATAAATAGACTTAAACCTAGTGGAGAATGAATCACCATCTCATCAAAGTTATTGATGACGATTGCATAACTGGATCATAAGATAAGAGTTAGGATAAAATGCTAGTTACTACTAAGCCGTTACCAATTCCCTGGGAGTACGATATTTAACTTAATAAAATCGTAGATACTTTCCAATAGACTAGCTACACGATAGGTACTCTGCCTTAGGTTCTGACTGATTAAGTGACACCTTAAAAGACTAAATGTGACAATTAGTCAACCTTAGTCCTTAATTACTCATAATCAACATAGGGTAAAACAACACCTATTTAGCATATCAGTCGGGAACGCATCAGATTTTTGGCGCCGTTGCCGGGGAAATATCATAATGAATTTAGGATTATTGGCCACAATTATAGAAACTTATGATAGGTAACAGTAGTAACCTAGACTTTAGACCTACACTTATCTTATGCTAGTTAGACAATCACTTTCCGAAATATAGGGTTATCATAACTAACTAATTTTAAATATTATCTGAAATTAAGACATTTAGGATAATCAAACTTTAGAAAATTATTCTAAAACCATATTAAGGAAATTTATATGCTTTCTAAATAAAGTATAAAATAAAAATTTTAAAAAACTCGAAAAATATCTTTCTTGCTATTCTATTTTGTTTTATTTCTGTTTTTGTTAGTTGTTATTCCTAACCAGACTTTGCACTCATAGATGAAGAGAACAAGAGCAGCTACAAATCAAGCAAAGAAAACGGAAAACCCTGACACTCCAGGACCAAAGAAGACCAAACCAGAAGGACCATCTAGGCCTGAACCAGAAATACCACGGGAGAATCCTCCCTCACAACCTATAGACATAAACTCAAGCCTAGACACCAGTGACTTAGTGAGAAGATTACTGAACGCCCGTGAGCCTAGTCCCACGGAAGAAGATCATTCTGAAGATACCTTTCCTCCTAAAGAAGAACCTCAAAGATCTCCAGTTCACACTCCTACCCAGAGAGTTCCTATAAATCCACCACCCCTTGACCAAACCCAAAACTCACCAACATCTCCTGAGTACACTCCAACACCTAATGAGCACACCCCTTCATCCGGGGGAAGTACTAACAGTTCTCATTCAATGTTGTCCATGCATATAGATACTTTGGCTAGACAGATCTATGAGATGGATCAAGGAATTGCAAGCAGATTGTGTGATTTAGACCAAGTTAGTCTGAATATCACAACCAACATGGACCGACTCAGATCCACAGTCAGTCTTAAGGAAAACCAAAATGCACAGCTACTCCGAGAGATGGCTGACTTACGAAGTGAGCAGGGAAAGCAAAGGGATGAGATGAGAGCCATGCGCATAGAGATGCGAAACATACAAGCAGAGATACGAGAGATCAGAAATAAGGGCCGTTGAAAAAGGGAAGATTCTTTTTACTCTTATTTTCAGCAAATAAATTGTTTGAACTAAAATTAAATAATTGACCCCTATTTTTTGTTTTCAAACTTTTTAAAAGGGTCTTTTATTTTATTCAACAATTTTTCTTCAGACATTTTATTTCTCAAATTTTTATGAAAAACAAAGGTGTTGCAAATGCAGTTCATTTTTCACTAATTAAATTGTATAAACTCAGTTTTTGTTTTTCTGAAATTCTTGCTGAATATAAGTTAGGATAAAATTAGGGTAGTCATGATTTTCGAAAAAAGTGATTGAGGAATTTTTGCACAGAGTTTTAACAGCTTCTGACTTTGATAGGATAAACATGAAGACTTGTTAAATGTTATGATTATTTTTTGTGTACTGAGATTTGCAAGGAATTAAGAAGAAAAAAAATCCGGAATTGGCACGCATCCCGAAGCAACCCGGGACGGGCGTCCCGAAGGCCGCCCCTCCTACAAATATTCCATTTTTTTTCATTTTCTCTCAAATCAACCACCAAAAATTCATCTCTCTAAAAAATTCTCTCTACCTTCTCTCTACAAATTTTTGGCAACTCCCCAAAGTTTCAAAATTCGAATTTTAAATTTCCCTCCAAATTCAAAATTCCCTCCAAAATTTGAATTTCCCGCCAAAAACTCAAAATCCTTCCCTAATCAAAATCCATCCTTCCGAATTCAAATTCACCTCTAGAATTCGAATTCGAATCTTCTTTCCCGCCTAAATTCTCAAAGTCTCTCGAACATTCTCAACCAAATGGCTCCCAAACGCGCCCGTATCATGTCTACCATGACCGTCACATCGGTGGCACATCCTTTCATGTTGTTTCACTCCAGCCCAGCATACCAGGAGAGATGTCATGGGTATATCGGACGCATCATACTGGCTGGCAGAACGCTTGACTGGGCAGCAGTACAGACGCTAGAGGTTGAGCAGGAAGTCCGACGCATACTCGACGTACTACCCTACAGTCGAGTCTTCATCGTCACTGAGCCGACATACCTAGAACTGGTATGTGAGTTCTATGCGTCGTTTACGTACCATCAGGAGCAGATCACATTCCGCTTGGGCGGAATAGATCGATTGATGAGCATGGCCGAGTTCGGCATCGCCTTGGGTATCTAGCAGAGAGACGAGCTGGATACGCCCGCCTATACCACAGTAGTTCGAGACTTCACTTCTGCAGACGTCTCCACTGCTTGGGCTCAAATCTGTACGACGGGTGTTCCCTACCAGCATGGCTTTGCGAAAGCCACAGGTATTCATCCTGCCTTTCGCTATTTACATGCCATTATCGCACACACTCTGTCAGGACGGCGCACGGCCCCCGGGAATGTCACCCAAATGGAGACATTCCTCTTGGCCAACATGCACATGGGTTCTACAGTAGATATGGCTCGGCTCATCACTGTCATCATGCGGGGTTTCGCTATGGACACTCGGAAACAGTGTCTGGGGCTCGGGCCGTTCATCACCAGGATAGCCTACTACTTGGAGTTGGACATCGAGGGCTCGGAGCTGACCTAGGTTGCCCCGACCACCATTCCTACGGACCTTACCATTCTACGGAACATGGGGATGGTCATATGGGATGCAAATGGGCGCTACTCCATCCACACGGAGCAGCCAGGACAAGCATCGGCACCAGGAGCAATTCCAGCACATATACCTCCGACTGAGATGTTTGTTCCACGCACTACCTTCGAACGACATATGTCGCACTGATAGGCAGAACTTTCAGCCCGATATAGCCGGAATATGGAAAGAATCGAGAGACGGATGACGATGATGGATGATAGAATCGCTATGAACACCAGCAGGATCGAGGCGATTTATCAGCATACCTCCCAACTGGTGGAAAACACAGAGGTCTACTTTCCAGCAGACTTCGGTCCACCTAACGACGACGAGCCGTTTTCTTAGCTTTTCTTTCCTTTTCTTTTTCTTTTGTTGTTTTTGTTCTATGTGTGTGATCATGTCTAGGCTGTATGAAATATGAGTCTATGTATAACTTTGATTGATATGACATAACAACATTGTTTTCTCTATGATATCTTGTTATTTCATTTATTGCCTTATTTTCCTTCTTACCCATAGTTATTCGAATAAGTGTGGGGTAAGAGTCTTTTCTGCTTTGTTTTTGTTTCTTGTTTTCAAATAAGTGTGGGGTAGTTTAGCTATGCATGAACACTGAGGACAGTGTCAAACTTAAGTGTGGGGTAGCAGTGCACGGTGCACTGTAGTAGTTTGAGAAATTTTTTGAGAAACTTTTTGCATGATTTTGCTTGTTTTCCCCTTATTTTCACACCCTTCCAAAAATTTTCAAAATTTTTCATTCTTTCATACTTCTAAATGCAGTATGATTGTTAAAAATTGCTTATGTCTATGATATGTAGGTAGAATGTTATGGTTAGTAGGAGACAATGTGATGACTATTTTGAACTTATTGATTATGAATAGGGGGTTCCTGATAACTGAGCACAATTTAGTCTGGATTAGAAACCTTAGCCAATTACCTTTTCAAGACTTAACTAGATAAGATTAGACCAGTTGTGGATGTATTGACAATTAGAGTGACTAGATGAGACTCTGAGCTAAAAGTGAAAAGAAACAAAAGAGAGTTAATTAAATAGGGTAGTTTACCAGCGGCCTTTTGATGGCTTTCTGACTGATATGCTAAATAGGTGTTATTTTACCCAATGTTGATTATGAGTAATTAAGGAATGTGATTGACTAATTGTCACATTTAGTCTCTATGGTGACACTTAATCAGCTAGAACCTAAGGCAGAGTACCTATCGTGTAGCTAGTCTGTTGGAAAGTATCTACGATTTTATTAAATAAATATCGTACTCCCAGGGAAGTGGTAACGGCTTAGTAGTAGCTAGCCTTTTTATTCTAACTCTTATCTTATGATCCAGTTATGCAATCGTCATCAATAACTTTGATGAGAGGGTGATCCATTCTCCACTAGGTTTAAGTCTAATTAAGCCTAAAAGTGTTTATAGACAAAGTCCTGATTCTATGTTATATTGTTCCTATATGTTGATTGACCTATCTTCGAGTATTTTAGATATATCTTAGCCTGGATTGCAACTATATTCTGAATCTAAAGGTGTACCACATCTAAGTAATCTGATATATTGCCCCATCGCCAAGGTAAACGGCCCTACTCACGGTTCGAACAAAAGACAACTATGAAAGCCCTATGTCACTTAGGGGATCACGCCGCTGTCCCATAACCGCAGGCATAAACGCTCTACTCAGCCTACCTAGACTACTCTAACAAACAGGGTGTTCCGCAGGTTATTTTATCTAGTATGGCAGACACCAATACTAATTGATGCCTGTTAAACTAAACAGGTTATGAATAGACCGTGGTTAGGAATTGTCTATAGCCCTGATTTTAGTTTAAAAGAAACTACATTAGATATGCAGACATAATGAATATTTAAGCAGGTGGCTATTTCCGGAAAAACATAACAACTTCAACATATATAACAAATATTCATAACAATCATAATCCAGTATTCATAATTGATATTTGGACAAACACAATAACAACATATAAGAGAGGGACATGGGGACTGATGCCATAAAGAAATCACCCTTTACTTAGTCTCGCCGATGGAGCGTACTGCTGTATATGTCGTATTGCTTGACCCGACTCTGCTCGCCAGAACCTTAGGAGGACGCTTCCTCAGCCTAGTAGCTGGACTTTACCTTATGTCCTAGGCTTAAGCCCAGCCATGTGGACTGACTCTTCGAACGCCTAGAGCCCTCTTAGGATCTCCTAACGAAATCCTGGGTATTCTATGAATACCAAAAACGAACCTATCTATCGAACCCTAGGATCTGAGACTATTTCTCAGAAACTAAGAAAACGAATCACAAAAAGGAAAGAAAGAAAACTTATACTGAAATCTGAGTCTCTGAGTGAGTTGTGTACTCGAGAATTGTACACTAGAGAGTGATGATTTCAACTGAGGAAGGCCTGGGTATTTATAGCAGCTTTCTAGAGTGATTTTCTCTCAAAAATTCGATGTGGGATTCTGAATTCTGGTTCGGGACACCCGTCGCAGATTGGGACGCCCGTCCCGGTCTGTTGACCATGTCAGGACGGCCGTCCCGAGTCCTGGACGCCCGTCCCGACCTGTTGACCAGGTCAGGACGCCCTCCCCGAAGTCCGAACTTCTGAAAATTTGCGTTTTTACCCCGAAATTTGCCATTTTCTTCCACTTTTCACCTGACACTTCCAAAATCATAAAAACTGTGAAATTGAGTAAATAATGAACAATTAAGACCAATTTACCCTCAATTTCACCCTAAATCATGCCTAAAAACATACTAAAAACGTGATATGATTTTTGCATATCAGATAACCCCACACTTAGCTTTTTGCTTGTCCTCAAGCAAAGTCTTCCTGAAGTTAGTGATTCTAAATCATAGTGCAGTCACTTAAATTTCCTAGTCATGTTTTTATTCCAAAAATTATTCAGACAATTCTTAACACAGGTCTGATTGGTTAGGTTGCCATGACAAGGTCTCAAATGTCTCTAGTAGATTGTTAAGATCAAGCAGAAAATAACTCGACGACTAGATTTGAACTTTTCTCTTAGTCACAAGGTCTTCCTGATGTGTAGTGTGTGTACTAGTCTAGACCAGATAGTCAACACAATAAACCTTCGTTTTAACTATTACCAGATAACACTTCGACCAATCGCTAGACATACTAACAACAGACAACTTTCTGAGTTCTAAGCCTTGGTGATCAGATTTTAATTATTTAGCACTTCTTGAGTTTTTTCTTTTATAGATTTTTCAGGGTATTTTGAGTCTGCTTAGAACACGTCAACTTCAACTACCCATGTAGCTAGTCCCACTCCGATGACTCCCAGACGTACACGACCTTAGGGCATCAGGCTTTAAGTTCCCTGAAGGAGTGGTGCTCGAGTAGCGAAGGCCGCTGGCAGACTACCCTTATTTAATTAACTCTCTTTTTGTTTCTTTTCACTTTTAGCTCAGAGTCTCATCTAGTCATTTGATAGGTTTCCGACCGATGTGCTAAATAGGTGTTATTTTACCCTATGTTGATTATAAATAATTAAGGACTGTGATTGACTAATTGTCACATTTAGTCTCTATTGTGTCACTTAATCAGCCAGAACCTAAGGTAGAGTACCTATCGTGTAGCTAGTCTGTTGGAAAGTATCTACGATTTTATTAAATAAATATCGTACTCCCAGGGAAGTGGCAACGGCTAAGTAGTAACTAGCCTTTTATCCTAACTCCTATCTTATAATCCAGTTATGCAATCTTCATCAAATACTTTGATGAAAGGGTGATTCATTCTCCACTAGGTTTTAGTCTAATTAATCCTAGAAGTGTTTTATAGATGAGTCCTGATTCTATGTTATACTGTTCCTATATGTTGTTTGACCTATATTCGAGTATTTTAGATATATCTTAGCCTGGATTGCAACTATGTTCTATGTCTAAAGGCGTACCACATCCGAGGTCTCTAATAAACCGCCCTACCTTAATGACGGCCCTACTCACGGTTCGGGACGAAGGCATCCATGAAAGCCCTATGTCACTTTGGGGATCATACCGCTTGCCCTAGCTGCCGGCATAATCGAACTCAGCTCGGCCCCTACCTAGACTACTTTAACAGGCAGGGTGTTCAACATATTATTTTATCTAGCATGGCAGACACCAATACTAATTGATGCCTGTTAAACTAAACAGGTTATGATTAGACCGTGGTTAGGAATTGTCTATAACCCTAACTTTAGTTTAAAAGAGCACATTAAACATGCAGACATAGTGAATATTTAGCAGGTGGCTATTTTCAGAAAAACATAACAACGTCAACATATAAAACAACTATTCATAAACATCGTAATCTCGTATTCATAATATGTATTTAGAACAAAACAATAACAACATATAAGAGAGGGACATGGGGACTGATGCCATAAAGAAATCACCCTTTACGTAGTCTCGCCGACGGAGCGTACTGCTGTATATGTCGTATTACTCGCTCTGACTCTACTCACCAGAACCTTCGGAGGACGCTTTCTCGGCCTAGTAACTGGTCTTTACCTTAATACCCAGCTTAAGCCCAGCCTTGTGGACTGACTGTTCGAACGCCTAGAGCCCTCTTAGGATCTCCTAACGAAATCTCGGGTATTCTATGAATACCAGAAATGAACCTATCTATAGAAACCTAAGATTTGAGACTATTTCTCAGAAACTAAAACAAAACACTAATAAGAAAGAAAACTGAGATCCAAGTCTCTGAGTGAGTTGTTTACTAGAGAATTGTACACTGGACACCACTAAATGACTCAGATCGAGTGGAGAGGAATGAATTCAACTGTTGGAGGCCTGGGGTATTTATAGCAGCTTCCTGGAGTGAAAATCTTTGAAAAACTCGATGTGGGACAGCTTCTGGCAGCTCGGGACGCCCGTCTCGAGTCCTGGACGCCCGTCCAAGTGCCTTGACTTGGTCGGGACGCCCGTCCTGGGTTCGGGACGCCCGTCCCGACCTTTTGACCGAGTCAACATTTCCAAAAATTGTGTTTTTGCCCCAAAATTTGCTGTTTTCGTCTACTTTTCACCTGACACTTCCAAAATCATAAAAACTGTGAAATTAAGTGAATAACGAACAATCAAGATCAAATTACCCTCGATTTCACCCAAATTCATACATAAAAACATGCTAAAAAAGTGATACGATTTTCGCGTATAAAAAACCTTTGTTTTTCATAGAAATTTGAGAAATAAAATGTCTGAAGAAAAATTGTTGAATAAAATAAGGGACCCTTTTAAAAAAGTTTGAAAATAGAAAATAGGGGTCAATTATTTAATTTCAGTTCAAACAATTTATTTGCTGAGAATAAGAGTAAAAGAATCTTCCCTTTTTCAACGACCCTTATCTTTGATCTCGCGTAGCTCTGCCTGAATGTTTCACATCTCTATGCGCATGGCTCTCATCTCATCCCTTTGTCTGCCCTGCTCACTTCGTATGTCAGCCATCTCCCAGAGTAGTTGTGCACCTTGGTTCTCCTGGAGGCTGACCGTGGCTCTGAGTCGATCCATGTTGGTTGTGATATTCAGACTAATTTGGTCTAAATGACACAATCTGCTTGCAATTCCTTGATCCATCTCATAGATCTGTCGAGCCAAGGTATCTATCTGCACGGACAACACTGACTGAAAACCGTTAGTACTTCCCCCGAATGAAGGGGTATGCTCGTTAGGTGTTGGAGTGTATGCAGGAGATGTTGGTGAGTTTTCGGTTTGGTCAAGGGGTGGTGGATTTATAGGAACTCTCTGTCCAGGAGTGTGAATTGGAGATCTTTGAGGTTCTTCTCT
Organism: Asclepias syriaca; assembly: GCA_027405835.1. Classification (NCBI taxonomy): domain Eukaryota; kingdom Viridiplantae; phylum Streptophyta; class Magnoliopsida; order Gentianales; family Apocynaceae; genus Asclepias; species Asclepias syriaca. Next base: position 19,186,757 of record CM049926.1, on the reverse strand, counting down.
AGGAGGGAAGGTATCTTCAGAAGGATCTTCTTCCGTGGGACTAGGCTCACGGGCGTTCAGGAATCTTTTCACTAGGTCAATGGCATCTAGGCTTGAGTTTACTTCTACTGGTTGTGAAGGAAGAGTCCCTCGTGGTATTTCTGGTTCAGGCCTAGAATGTCCTTCTCGCTTTGTCTTCTTTGGTCCTGGAGTGTCAGGGATTTCTGTTTTCTTTGCTGGGTTTGTAGTTGCTCTTGTTCTCTTCATCTCTTAATGCAAAGTCTGGTTAGGAATAACAAAAAACAAAGATGGAAAGAAAAGAAAAGCAAGAAACATTTGTTTTTCTTTTATATTTTATTTAGAAAGCAGATAAATTTCCTCAATATGGTTTTAGAATAATTTTCTAAAATTTGATTATCCTAAGTGTCTTAATTTCAGATAATATCTAAAATTAGTTAGTTATGATAATCCTATATTTCGGAAAGTGATTGTCTAACTAGCATAAGATAAGTGTAGATCAAAAGTCTAGGTTACTACCGCTACCTATCATAAGTCTCTAGAATTTTGGCCAATAATCCTAAATTCATTATGATATTTCCCCGGCAACGGCGCCAAAAATCTGATGGCTTTCCGACTGATATGCTAAATAGTTGTTATTTTACCCTATGTTGATTATGTGTAATTAAGGACTGTGATTGACTAATTGTCACATTTAGTCTCTATGGTGTACCTATCGTGTAGCTAGTCTGTTGGAAAGTATCTACGATTTTATTAAATAAATAACGTACTCCCAGGGAAGTGGTAACGGCTTAGTAGTAGCTAGCCTTTTTATTCTAACTCTTATCTTATGATCCAGTTATGCAATTGTCATCAATAACTTTGATGAGAGGGTGATCCATTCTCCACTAGGTTTAAGTCTAATTAAGCCTAAAAGTGTTTATAGACAAAGTCCTGATTCTATGTTATATTGTTCCTATATGTTGATTGACCTATCTTCGAGTATTTTAGATATATATTAGCTTGGATTGCAACTATGTTCTGAATCTAATGATGTACCACATCTGAGTAATATGATATACCGCCCCATCGCCAAGGTAAACGACCCTACTCACAGTTCGAACAAAAGACAGCTATGAAAGCCCTATGTCACTTAGGGGATCACGCCGCTGGCCCATAACTGCAGGCATAAATTCTCTACTCAGCCTACCTAGACTACTCTAACAAACAGGGTGTTCCGCAGGTTATTTAATCTAGTATGGCAGACACCAATACTAATTGATGTCTGTTAAACTAAAAAGGTTATGAATAGACCGTGGTTAGGAATTGTCTATAACCCTAATTTTAGTTTAAAAGAAACTACATTAGATATGCAGACATAATGAATATTTAAGCAGGTGGCTATTTCAGGAAAAACATAACAACTTCAACATATATAACAAATATTCATAACAATCATAATCCAGTATTCATAATTGATATTTGGACAAACACAATAACAACATATAAGAGAGGGACAGGGGGACTAATGCCATAAAGAAATCACCATTTACTTAGTCTCGCCGATGGAGCGTACTGCTGTATATGTCGTATTGCTTGACCCGACTCTGCTCGCCAGAACCTTCGGAGGACGCTTCCTCAGCCTAGTAGCTGGACTTTACCTTACGTCCTGGGCTTAAGCCCAGCCATGTGAACTGACTCTTCGAATGCCTAAAGCCCTCTTAGGATCTCTTAATGATGGGTTTCCGACCGACGTGCTAAATAGGTGTTATTTTACCCTATGTTGATTATGAATAATTAAGGACTGTGATTGACTAATTGTCACATTTAGTCTCTATGGTGTCACTTAACCGCCGGCATAATCGGACTCAGCTCGGCCCCTACCTAGACTACTTTAACATGCAGGGTGTTCAGCAGGTTATTTTATCTAGCATGGCAGACACCAGTACTAATTGATGCCTGTTAAACAAAACAGGTTATGATTAGACCGTGGTTAGGAATTGTCTATAACCTTAACTTTAATTTAAAAGAGCACATTAAACATGCAAACATAGTGAATATTTAGCAAGTGGCTATTTCCGGAAACATATAATAACGTCAACATATAAAACAACTATTCATAAAAAATCGTAATCTCGTATTCATAAAAGGTATTTAGAACAAAACAATAACAACATATAAGAGAGGGACATGGGGACTGATGCCATAAAGAAATCACCCTTTACGTAGTCTCGCCGACAGAGCGTACTGCTGTATATGTCGTATTGCTCGCCCTGACTCTGCTCACTAGAACCTTCGGAGGACGCTTCCTCAGCCTAGTAACTGGGCTTTACCTTAATACCCAGCTTAGGCCCAGCCCTGTGGACTGACTCTTAGAACGCCTAGAGCCCTCTTAGGATCTCCTAACGAAATCCCGGGTATTCTATGAATACCAGAAACGAACCTATCTATGTAAGCCTAAGATTTGAGACTATTTCTCAGAAACTAAAACAAAACACTAATAAGAAAGAAAACTGAGATCCGAGTCTCTGAGTGAGTTGTGTACTAGAGAAGTGTACACTGGAAACCACTTAATGACTCAGATCGAGTGGAGAGGAATGAATTCAACTGCTGGAGGCCTGGGGTATTTATAGCAGCTTCCCGGGGTGATTTTTCATAAAATATTCGATGTGGGATTGGTTCTGGGGGTTCGGGACGCCCGTCCCAGATTGGGACGCCCATCCTGATCTGTTGACCAGGTCGGGACGCCCGTCCCGGCGGTTTGACTGGGTCGGGACGCCCGTCCTAACCCTTTGACCGGGTCAACATTTCAAAAAATTGCATTTTTGCCCCAAAATTTGCTGTTTTCGTCTACTTTTCACCTGACACTTCCAAAATCATAAAAACCGTGAAATTGAGTAAATAACAAACAATTAAGATCAATTTCCCCTCAATTTCACCCGAAATCATACATAAAACCATGCTAAAAAGGTGATACGATTTTCGCGTATCAAATAACCCCACACTTAGCTTTTTGCTTGTCCTCATGCAAAGTCTACCTGAAGTTAGTGATTCTCAATCGTAGTGCAGTCACTTAAATTCCTAGTCATGTTTTTATTCCAAAAATTCTTCAGACAAGTCTTAACACATGTCTGACTGGTTAGGTTGCTATGACAAGGTCTCAGGTGTTTTTAGTAGCTTGTTATGATCAGGCAGAAAACAAATCAACAACTAGGTTGAACTTTTTTCTTAGTCACAGGGTCTTCCTGATGTGTAGTGTGTGTGCTAGTCTAGACCAGATAGTCAACACAATGTACTCTTGTCTTAACTACTACCAGATAACACTTCGACCCATCGCTAGACATATTAACAGCAGATAACTTTTTGAGTTCTGAGCTTTGGTGATCAGATTTTTAATGTTTTAGCATTTAGTTATTTTCTTTATAGATTCAGGGTACTTTGAGTCTGCTTAGGACACGTCAACTTCAACTACCCATGTAGCGAGTCCCACTCCGATGACTCCCAGATCTACACTACCTTAGGGCATCAGGCTTTAAATTCCCCGAAGGAGTGGTGCTCGAGTAGCGAAGGCCGCTGGCAAATTACCCTCATTTGATTAACTTTCTTTTGTTTCTTTTCACTTTTAGCTCAGAGTCTCATCTAGTCATTCTAACTGCCAATATATCCACAACTGGTCTAATTTTATCTAGTTAAGTCTCGAACAGGCAATTGGCTGAGGTCTCTAATCCAGACAAAGTTGTGCTCAGTTATCAGGAATTCCCTATTCCTAATCAATTAGTTCAGCAGTAGTCATCAATTATCTCCTACTAACCATAACATACTACCTACATATCATAGACATAAGCAATTGTTTAACCAAGCATACTGCATTTAGAAGTCTGAAAGACGGAAAAATTTTGAAAAAATTTTGGAAGGGTGTGAAAATATGGGGAAAACAAGCAAAAGCATCCGAAAATTTTTTGCAAACTGCTACAGTGCACCGTGCACTGCTACCCCACACTTAAGTCTGGCACTGTCCTCAGTGTTCATGCATATCTAATTACCCCACACTTATTTGAAAACAAAACATAAAACACAAAGAAAAGATGCTTACCCACACTATGGGTGAGAAAGACATAAAAGCAAAATAATGCAAACAAATCTGTATGTCATATAAATCAATTTTTTGTACATAGATTCATACGTCATACAGCGCAAACATGTTTATACACATAGAACAAGAAAAACAAAAACAAAAGAAAGGAAAGAAGGAAAGAGAGACTAAGAACCCGGCGGATCGTCATCCAGTGGACCGAGTTCTGTTGTAAAGTCAAACTCGAAGTTTTCTGCCACTCGGGAAGTCTGCTGATGTATCTCCTCAATCCTGCTGGTGTTCATGGCGATCCTGTCATCCATCATCGCCAACCGTCTGTCAATCCCGTCCTCCATCATCGTCAGCCGTCTATCAATCATGTCCATGTCTCGACTGTATCGGGCCGATAGTTCTGCCAATCCGTGCGACATGTGTCGTTCGAAGGCAGTATGTGGCACGAACATCTCGGACGGAGGGATATGCCCTGGAAATGCTTCCGATACCGATGCCTGTCCTGGTTGATCTGTGTGGATGGTGTAGCAGCCATTCGCATCCCGGATAACCATTCCCATGTTCTGTAGAATAGTAAGATCAGCGGGAATGGTGGTCGGGGCGACCAGGGTCAGCTCCGAGCCCTCTATGTCCAACTCTAGGTAGCGGGCTAGCCTGGTGATGTACGGTCCGAGCCCCAGACACTGTTTCCTGGTGTCTGTAGCGAATCCTCGCATGACGACCGTGATGAGTCTAGCCATCTCTACCGTAGATCTCATGTGCATGTTGGCCAGAAGGAATATCTCCATCTGGGTGACAGTTCCGGGAGCCGTCCGTCGTCCTGACAATGTATGTGTAATGATAGCGTGCAGGTAACGAAGAGTAGGATAAATACATGTGGATTTTGCAAAGCCATGCTGGTATGGGACATCCGTCATGCAGATCTGAGCCCAAGCAATGGAGACGTCTGCAGACGTGAAGTCTCGAACCGCTGTGGTGAATGCGGGCGTATCCAGCTCATCTCTCTGCCAGATACCTAGGGCGACGCCAAACTCGGCCATGCTCATCGACCGATCTATTCCGCCCAAGCGGAATGTGATCTGCTCCTGGTGGCATGTAAAAGACGCATAGAATTTTCTTTTATTACTAACAACTTCTTTTAAAAACTTAGCATACTTTGGCATTTCAGAAATAACATCAAGTAAAGGTAAATTAACATGAATCTGACTAAAATTCCTAAGAAACTTTTCAAATTACTCCTTATCTTTATTGTGCATAAGTCTGGCTGGGTAAGGTACTTTTGGCCGGTACTCAGGAATAAACTCCGTCTTCTCTTTCCTTGCTACTTCGATCTCGACATCCGTCGGCGTTGGGTCCTTGGAGCCTTCTTCTGGTTCCTGCACAAGAATAGGAGGGTCAGATGGTTTGGGTGGAGATGGAGATAGAATTTTACCAGATCTTAGAGTGATGGTCTTGCATTCAGTTTGAGGGTTGGTCTCAGTGTTGCTTGGTAGCGTTCCCTGGGACCTGTGAGAGAAATTGGTGGATAGTTGACCCATCTGCCTCTCTAAAGTTTGTATAGCAGCTTGTGTGTTTCTGATTGTTTGCTCGGTCTGCTTCTGTCTATTCTCGTTCTGCTGGATTCTTTCTGCGTAAGCTTCCTGAATCTTTCTGTTGGACTCTATCATTTCCTTGTTGGAGTCGGAAATGCTCTTCAGCATGTCTCTGAATTCTTGCATGAGATCAGCTGGAACGATGTAGTTCCTTGGTGCAGGCAGAGCGACTTGCTGGTTCTGCGGAGATGGCAATTGCTGAGGTACTCTTTTCTGAAAGTTAGTAGTCCCGGGATTGTTTCTCCAGCTAAATCCCGGATGGTTCTTCCAAGTGGGATTGTAGGTATTTCCTATAGGAGCAGAATTCACTGCGTCCGCTTGTTCCATATCTTCTGGGATAGTTAATATCCCATTACCATAACAATCCCCACTGAAATGTGGTCCTTGGCAAAATTCGCAGACTTGGTATACTGACTGAATGCTTTTCCCTTGTTGGAAAGCATTTAGCTGATTAGTAATGCTGGCTTTCAGTGCCTCAAATTGATCATCAGTGGAGGTAACGACCGCATTTACTGGTTGCTTCTTAGCTCGACCACTTGTGCGCCAATTCTTGCTGTTCCTGTAGAGTCTCTCTAGAGCGTTTCTAGCATCTACATCACTCATTCCATTGAAACCGCTCTGGGGATTGAGTCCATCAAGAATTTGCTTACCCATGTCTGACATACCCCCATAAAATTGCTGAATCAGCAATGCCTCGGTAAGTCTATGTTGGGGGCAGAGCCTAAGTAGTTCTTGAATCTGTCCCAAGCTTCGATCACTGTCTCATCAGCAGCTTGAGTGAAACTAGACAGAGCCCTCCGATATTCTAGGACTCTTGCTGCAGAGTAGTACTCTTCTAGGAAGACTTTGCTTAACTCGTCCCAAGAGGTGATGGAGTTAGTAGGTAGCTGGGCCAACCATCTCTTAGCTCTGTCCCTAAGTGAGTAGGGAAAAAGGTTGAGTTTAGTTATTTCTGCAGTATGATCTCCCTTGAGGCCTTCGCAGAGAGAAGAGAAATCAGATAGGTGTTCCAGTGGATTCTCGGCTGCAGTTCCTCCAAACTGAACTCGATTTATAATCAGCTGGATCACATTAGGTTTAAGATCATAGCGAGGGTTCCCAGGGATTCGGATGGCAGATGAGACTGGGATAGTCTGTGGCTGGATGTAGGATTCTAGGGTAGGTCTTTCAGCAGCCATTTTTGTTCTTCGCCTATTAGCTGTGCGAATGATTCGTTCAGGATTTTCAACTGGTGTTTCAAGGTTAGCTTCTGAAGATCGAGTCATGCAACTACAGAGAAGAACACGTTTTAGCCTGAGCAAACTGGTTAGTGAGGTTACAGGGAAAGTGAAAATTTACAAACTTGGAAGGAAGAGAAAATAAAACAAAACAACTACTCACAAGGAGAAAATACAAAAGATAGGGAAAAGAGAATAACTTACCATCAAACAAGAAAAAGTACAAATTTTTTTCGGATTTTTAGATTTTATTTAGAAAGCAGGTAAATTTCCTTAATATGGTTTTAGAATAATTTTCTAAAATTTGATTATCCTAAATGTCTTAATTCCATATAACATCTAGAATTAATTAGTTATGATAACCCTATATTTCGGAAATTGATTGTCTAACTGGTATAAGACAAGTGTTGGGTCTAAGGTCTAGGTTACTACCGTTACCTATCATAAGTCTCTAGAATTTTGATCAGGAATCCTAAATTCATTATGATATTTCCCCGGCAACGGCGCCAAAAATCTGATGGGTTTCCGACCGATGTGCTAAATAGGTGTTATTTTACCCTATGTTGATTATGAATAATTAAGGACTGTGATTGACTAATTGTCACATTTAGTCTCTATGGTGTCACTTAATCAGCCAGAACCTAAGGCAGAGTACCTATCGTGTAGCTAGTCTGTTGGAAAGTATCTACGATTTTATTAAATAAATATCGTACTCCCAGGGAAGTGGCAACGTCTTAGTAGTAACTAGCCTTTTATCCTAACTCCTATCTTATAATCCAGTTATGCAATCTTCATCAAATACTTTGATGAGAGGGTGATTCATTCTCCACTAGGTTTCAGTCTAATTAAACCTAGAAGTGTTTTTATAGATGAGTCCTGATTCTATGTTATACTGTTCCTATATGTTGTTTGACCTATATTCGAGTATTTTAGATATATCTTAGCCTGGATTGCAACTATGTTCTGTGTCTAAAGGCGTACCACATTCGAGGTCTCTAATAAACCGCCCTACCTTAATGACGGCCCTACTCACGGTTCGGGACGAAGGCATCCATGGAAGCCCTATGTCACTTCGGGGATCATACCGCTTGCCCTAGCCGCCGGCATAATCGGACTCAGCTCGGCCCCTACCTAGACTACTTTAACAGGCAGGGTGTTCAACATGTTATTTTATCTAGCATGGCAGACACCAATACTAATTGATGCCTGTTAAACTAAACAGGTTATGATTAGACCGTGGTTAGGAATTGTCTATAACCCTAACTTTAGTTTAAAAGAGCACATTAAACATGCAGACATAGTGAATATTTAGTAGGTGGCTATTTCCGGAAAAACATAATAACGTCAACATATAAAACAACTATTCATAAACATCGTAATCTCGTATTCATAATATGTATTTAGAACAAAACAATAACAACATATAAGAGAGGGACATGGGGACTGATGCCATAAAGAAATCACCCTTTACGTAGTCTCGCCGACGGAGTGTACTGCTGTATATGTCGTATTGCTCGCTCTGACTCTGCTCACCAGAACTTTCGGAGGACGCTTCCTCAGCCTAGTAACTGGGCTTTACCTTAATACCCTGCTTAAGCCCAGCCCTGTGGACTAACTCTTCGAACGCCTAGAGCCCTCTTAGGATCTCTTAATGAAATCCCGGGTATTCTATGAATAACAGAAACGAACCTATCTATAGAAACCTAAGATCTGAGACTATTTCTCAGAAACTAAAACAAAACACTAATAAGAAAGAAAACTGAGATCCGAGTCTCTGAGTGAGTTGTGTACTAGAGAATTGTACACTGGACACCACTAAATGACTCAGATCGAGTGGAGAGGAATGCATTCAACTGCTGGAGGCCTGGGGTATCTATAGCTTCCCGGAGTGAAAATCTCTGAAAAACTCGATGTGGGACAGCTTCTGGCAGCTCGGGACGCCCGTCCCAGATTGGGACGCCCGTCCTAGTCAGTTGACCAGGTCGGGACGCCCGTCCAGGTGCCTTGACTTGGTCGGGACGCCCGTCCCGACCCTTTGACCGAGTCAACATTTCCAAAAATTGCGTTTTTGCCCCAAAATTTGCTGTTTTCGTGTACTTTTCACCTAACACTTCCAAAATCATAAAAATTGTGAAATTAAGTGAATAACGAACAATCAAGATCAAATTACCCTCGATTTCACCCAAATTCATACATAAAAAATGCTAAAAAAGTGATACGATTTTCGCGTATCAACAATCACTTTCCGAAATATAGGATTATCATAACTAACTAATTTTAGATATTATCTGAAATTAAGACACTTAGGATAATCAAAATTTAGAAAATTATTCTAAAACCATATTGAGGAAATTTATCTGCTTTCTAAATAAAATATAAAAGAAAAATAATGTTTCTTGCTTTTCTTTTCTTTCCATCTTTGTTTTTTGTTATTCATAACCAGACTTTGCACTCAGAGATGAAGAGAACAAGAGCAGCTACTAACCAAGCAAAGAAAACAGAAATCCCTGACACTCCAAGACCAAAGAAGACAAAGCCAGAAGGACCATCTAGGCCTGAACCAGAAATACCACGAGGGACTCTTCCTTCACAACCGGTAGAAGTAAACTCAAGCCTAGATGCCAGTGACCAAGTGAGAAGATTCCTGAATGCCCGTGAGCCTAGTCCGACGGAAGAAGATCCTTATGAAGATACCTTCCCTCCTAGAGAAGAATCTGAAAGATCTCCAGTTCACACTCCTGCCCAAAGAGTTCCTATAAATCCACCACCCCTTGACCAAACCCAAAACTCACCAACATCTCCTGCATACACTCCAACACCTAACGAGCACACCCCTTCATCCGGGGGAAGTACTAACGGTTTTCAGTCAGTGTTGTCCGTGCAGATAGATACCTTGGCACGACAGATCTATGAGATGGATCAAGGAATTGCAAGCAGATTGTGTCATTTAGAACAAATCAGTCTGAATATCACAACCAACATGGATCGACTCAGAGCCACGGTCAGCCTCTAGGAGAACCAAGGTGTAGAACTACTCCGGGAGATGGCTGACATACGAAGTGAGCAGGGCAGGCAAAGGGATGAGATGAGAGCCATGCGCATAGAGATTCGAAACATTCAGGCAGTGCTACGTGAGATCAAAGATAAGGGTCGTTGAAAAAGGGAAGATTCTTTTACTCTTATTCTCAGCAAATAAATTGTTTGAACTGAAATTAAATAATTGACCCCTATTTTCTATTTTCAAACTTTTTTAAAAGGGTCCTTTATTTTATTCAACAATTTTTCTTCAGACATTTTATTTCTCAAATTTCTATGAAAAACAAAGGTTTTGCAAATGCAGCTTATTTTTACTAATTAAATTGTATAAACTCAATTTTTGTTTTTCTGAAATTCTTGCTGAATTCAAGTTAGGATAAGATTAGGGTAGTCATGATTTTCGAAAAAGGTTGAGGAATTTTTACACAGAGTTTTTAACAGTTTCTGAATTTGATTGGATAAACATGAAGACTTGTTAAAAATTATGATTATTTTTGGTATCCTAAGATTCGCAGGGAATTACGGAAAAAAAATTTCTGAATTGGCACGCATCCCGGAGTAACCCGGGACGGGCGTCCCGAAGGCCGCCCCTCCTACAAATATTCCATTTTTCTCATTTTCCCTCAAATCAACTTCCAAAAATTCATCTCTCTAAAAACTTTCTCTCTACCTTCTTTCTACAAAGTTTTGGCAAACTTCCCAAAGTTTAAAATTCAAATTTCCCTCCAAAATTTGAATTTTAGACTTCTTTCCAAAATTCGAATTTCCCTCCAAAATTTGAATTTCCTGCCAAAAATTCAAAATCATTCCCTAACCAAAATCCATCCTCCCGAATTCAAATTCACCTCCAGAATTTGAATTTGAATCTTCCTTCCTGCCTAAATTCTCAAAATCTCTCAAACGCTCTCAACCCAAATGGCTCCCAAACGCGCCCGTATCACATCTGCCATGACCGTCACATCGGTGGCACATCCTTTCATGCTATTTCACTCCAGCCCAGCATACCAGGAGAGATGTCACGGATACATCGGACGCACCATACTGACGGGTAGAACGCTTGACTGGGCAGCAGTACAGACGCTAGAGGTTGAGCAGGAAGTCAGACGCATGCTCGACGTACTACCCTACAGTCGAGTATTCATCGTCACTGAGCCGACATACCTAGAGTTGGTATGTGAGTTCTATGCGTCGTTTACGTACCATCAGGAGCAGATCACGTTCCGCTTAGGCAGAATAGATCGATCGATGAGCATGGCCGAGTTCGGCATTGCCTTGGGTATCTGGCAGAGAGACGAGCTGGATACTCCCGCCTACACCACGGCAGTTTGAGACTTCACGTCTGCAGACGTCTCCACTACTTGGGCTCAGATCTGTATGACGGGTGTTCCCTACCAGCATGGCTTTGCAAAAGCGACAGGTATTTATCCTGCTCTTCGCTACTTACATGCCATTATCGCACACACATTGTCAGGACGACGGACGGCCCCCGGGAATGTCACCCAAATGGAGACATTCCTCTTGGCCAACATGCACATGGGATCCACAGTAGAGATGGCTCGACTTGTCACGGTCATCATGCGGGGTTTCACTACGGACACTCAGAAACAGTGTCTGGGGCTCGGGCCATTCATCACCAGGATAGCTCACTACTTGGAGTTGGATATCGAGGGCTAGGAGCTGACCCAGGTAGCCCCGACCACCATTCCTACGGACCTAACCATACTACGGAACATGGGAATGGTCGTACGGAATGCAAATGGACGCTATTCCATCCACACGGAGCAACCAGCACACATACCTCCGTCCGAGATGTTTGTTCCACGCACTGCCTTCGAACGACATATGTCGCACGGATTGGCAGAACTGTCAGCCCGATATAGTCGAGATATGGATAGAATCGAGAGACGGCTGACAATGATGGATGACAGAATCGCTATGAACACCAGCAGGATCGAGGAGATCTATCAGCATACTTCCCACCTGGTGGAAAACACCGAGGTCCACTTTTTGGTAGACTTTTCGGTAGACTTCGGTCTACCTAACGACGGCGAGCTGGGTTCTTAGTTTTTCTTTCCTTTTCTTTTTCTTTTGTTGTTTTCATTCTATGTGTGTGATCATGTCTGGGCTGTATGAAATATGAATCTCTGTGTAACATTGATTGATATGACATAACAGCATTGTTTTCTCTATGTTTTCTTGTTATTTCTTTTATTTCATTATTTTCCTTCTTACCCATAGTTATTCAAATAAGTGTGGGGTAAGAATCTTTTCTGTTTTGTTTCTTGTTTTCAAATAAGTGTGGGGTAATTAGAAATGCATGAACACTGAGGACAGTGTCAGCCTTAAGTGTGGGGTAGCAGTGCACAGTGTACTATAGTAGTTTGAAAATTTTTGCATGATTTTGCATGTTTTTCCCATAATTTCACACCCTTCCAAAATTTTTTCAAAATTTTTCATTCTTTCAGACTTCTAAATGCAGTATGATTGGTAAACATTTGCTGATGTCTATGATATGTAGGTAGAATGTTATGGTTAGTAGGAGACGATTGATGACTATCTTGAACTTATTGATTAGAAATAGGGAATTCCTGATAACTGAGCACAACTTAGTCTGGATTAAGAGACCTCAGCCAATTACCTTTTCAAGACTTAACTAGATGAAATTAGACCGGTTGTGGATGTATTGGCAATTAGAATGACTAGATGAGACTCTGAGCTAAAAGTGAAAAGAAACAAAAAGAGAGTTAATTAAATAAGGGTAGTCTGCCAGCGGCCTTCGCTACTCGAGCACCACTTCTTCGGGGAACTTAAAGCCTGATGCCCTAAGGTCGTGTACGTCTGGGAGTCATCGGAGTAGGACTCGCTACATGGGTTGTTGAAGTTGACGTGTTCTAAGCAGACTCAAAATACCCTGAAAAATCTATAAAAGAAAAAACTCAATAAGTGCTAAATAATTAAAATCTGATCACCAAGGCTCAGAACTCAGAAAGTTGTCTATTGTTAGTATGTCTAGTGACGGGTCGAAGTATTATCTGGTAATAGTTAAATCGAGGGTTTATTGTGTTGACTATCTGGTCTAGACTAGTACACATACTACACAACAGGAAGACCTTGTGACTGAGAGAAAAGTTCAAATCTAGTCGTCGAGTTGTTTTCTGCTTGATCTTAACAATCTACTAGAGACATTTGAGACCTTGTCATGGCAACCTAACCAATCAGACCTGTGTTAAGAATTGCCTATTTAAGCCTACAAGAGTGTTTTACAGATAGTGTTCTGATTTATGTTATATTGTTCCTACATGTTGATTGACCTATCTTCGAGTATTTTAGATATATCTTGGTCTAGATTGCAATTATGTACTGATTCTACTTGTGTACCACATCTGAGTTACCTACTAAACTGCCCCATCGCCATTGACGGCCCTACTCACGGATCTAGCTAAAGGCATCTATGAAAGTCATGTGTCACTCAGGAGATCATGCCGCTCGCCCTAACGCCGGCATAAACACGCAAACTCATCCTACTTAGACTACTTTAACAAACATGGTGATCTATAGGTTATTTCATCTAATATGGCAGACCTTAATACTTCCAACGGGAAGTCCTAAATCAAGGCCTGATAAACTAAACAGGTTATGATTAGACCGTGGTTAGGAGTTGTCTATAACCATTCATTTAGGTTAAAAGAGCAAGTAGAGATGCAGTCATAATGATAGTTAAGCTGGTGACCTTTCCAGAAAAATGTAAATAACTTCAACATGCAAAACACATATTCATAAAATCATAATTTAATATTCATAATAAGTGTTTGGACAAACACAGTACATACATATACAGAGAGGGATAAGGGGACCACCGCCATAAAGTATTCACCCTTTATTAGGTCCACTGATGGAGCAACTACTTGTATATGCTGGACTGCTTGAGCCAACACTGCTTGACAGAACCTTCGGAGGACGCTTCCTCAGCCTAGTAGCTATGCTTTACCTTATAACCTGGCCTAAGCACAGCCTTGTTGACTGACTCTTCGAACGCCTAGTGCCCTCTTAGGATCTCCTAACGAAATCCCAAGTATTCTATGAATACCAAAAACAAACCTATCTAGTCGTATTCTAAGATTTGAGACAGACTATCAGAAACGAAGAACACGAGACACTCTCGAAAACTATAAATCTACCTAAACTAAAAACACCTGAAATCACTAAGTGACTTGTATACTATAGAAAATTATATACTTGAAGTCACTAAATGACTCAGATTGAGTGGAGAGGAATGATTTCAACTGGGGAAGGCCTGATGTATTTATAGCAGGGGAACTGGGTGAAATTCTGTTCAAAACTCGATGTGGGACTTTGATCAGGCATTCGGGACGCCCGTTCGGCCTGTTGACCAGGTCAGGATGGCTGTCTCGAGTCCTGGACGCCCGTTCTGGTCTGTTGACTAGGTCAGGACGCCCGTCCCGGTTTCTGGATGCCCATCCTGACTTTCAAACTTCCGAAAATCACCATTTTCTTGCATATTTCACCCGACGCTTCCAAAATCACAAAAACTGCGAAATTGTGTTAATAACAATCAATTGAGAATAATTTAACACCAATTTCACCCTAAATTATGCCTGAAAACATGCTAAAAAAGTGATATGATTTGTGCATATCATATAACCTCACACTTAGCTTTTTGCTTGTCCTCAAGCAAAGTCTACATGAAGTTATTGAGTTTAAATCATAGGTGCAGTCACTTAAAATTCCTAGCAATGTTTTTATTCCAAAATTGATCACTGAGTCAGATTATTCACAACACAGGTGTGACTGGTTAAGTTGCCATGACAAGGTCTCAAATGTCTCTAGTAGATTATCATGGTCAAGCAGGGTTAACAGCTTAATAACTAGATAGAACTCTTCTCTCAGTCACAAGGTCTTCCTGATGTGTAGTGTGTGTACTAGTCCAGACTAGATTGTCAACACAATATAGTCTTCTCTTGACTCTTACCAGATAATACTTCGACCGGTCGCTAGACACACCAGTAACAATTAACCTTCTGAGTTCTGAGCTTTGGTGACAAGGTTTTTTTTCAATTAAGAATTTCAATATAAGAATACACTGGGCTATGTATTTTCATATTGATTGTTCAGGGTATTTTTGTGTTCGCTTTCACACGTCAACTTTAACTACCCATGTAGCGAGTCCCACTCCGATGACTCCCAGATCTACATGACCTTAGGGTATCAGTCTTTAAGTTCCCTTAAGGAGGGGTGCTCGAATAGCAAAGGCCGCTTGCAAACTACCCTATTTATTTAACTTTTTCACTTCCAGCTCAGAGCATCATCTAGTCATTTAGATTGCTAATACATCCTCAACTGGTCTAATATTATTTAGATGAGTCTTGAAAAGGTATTTGGTTGAGGTCTCTAATCCAAACTAAGTTGTGCTCAAGTATCAGGAATTCATTATTTCTAATCAATGAATTCAATAAAGTTATCACATTGTTTCCTACTGATCATAATGCTCTACATACAAATCATAGACATAAGCATTTCTTTAAAAATCATAACTGCATTTTGAAGTCTGAAAGAGTGAAAAAGTTTGAATTTTGTTTTTGGAAGGGTGCAATTTTAGTGAATATATGGGAAAACATGCAAAAATATTACTGCTACAGTGCACGGTGCACTGCTACCCCACACTTAAGTTTGACACTGTCCTCGGTGTTCATGCATATCCTATCACCCCACACTTATTTGAAAAACAAAAGCCAAAAAACATATAAAACTCTTACTCGACACTTATTTGACTAAGGGCAAAGAAAGAAAATAAAACAAAAAAACAAAAAGGGTAATAGAAAACTCTGATGCGTTTCTGACTGATATGCTAAAATAGGTGTTATTTACCCTATATCGATTATGAATAAATTAAGGACTTAGATTGACTAATTGTCACATTTAGTTTCTATGTTGTCACTTAATCAATCAGAACCTAAGGCAGATTACCTATCGTGTAGCTAGTCTGTTGGAAAGTATCTACGATTTTAATTTAATCAATTTATCGTACTCCCAGGGAAGTGGTAACGGCTTAGTAGTAACTATCCTTTTACATAACTCTTATCTTATGATCCAGTTATGCAATCGTTCATCAAAATCCTTGATGAGAGGTTGATTCATTCTCCACTAGGTTCAAGTCTATTTAAGCCTACAAGAGTGTTTTACAAATAGTGTTCTGATTTATGTTATATTGTTCCTACATGTTGATTGACCTATCTTCGAGTATTTTAGATATATCTTGGTCTAGATTGCAATTATGTACTGATTCTACTTGTGTACCACATCTGAGTTACCTACTAAACCGCCCCATCGCCATTGACGGCCCTACAAACGGTTCGAGCTAAAGGCATCTATGAAAGTCATGTGTCACTCAGGAGATCATGCCGCTCGCCCTAACGCCGGCATAAACACGCAAACTCATCCTACTTAGACTACTTTAACAAACATGGTGATCTATAGGTTATTTCATCTAATATGGCAGACCTTAATACTTCCAACGGGAAGTCCTAAATCAAGGCCTGATAAACTAAACAGGTTATGATTAGACCGTGGTTAGGAGTTGTCTATAACCATTCATTTAGGTTAAAAGAGCAAGTAGAGATGCAGTCATAATGATAGTTAAGCTGGTGACCTTTCCAGAAAAATGTAAATAACTTCAACATGCAAAACACATATTCATAAAATCATAATTTAATATTCATAATAAGTGTTTGGACAAACACAGTACATACATATACAGAGAGGGATAAGGGGACCACCGCCATAAAGTATTCACCCTTTATTAGGTCCACTGATGGAGCAACTACTTGTATATGCTGGACTGCTTGAGCCAACACTACTTGACAGAACCTTCGGAGGACACTTCCTCAGCCTAGTAGCTATGCTTTACCTTATAACCTGGCCTAAGCACAGCCTTGTTGACTGACTCTTCGAACGCCTAGTGCCCTCTTAGGATCTCCTAACGAAATCCCAGGTATTCTATGAATACCAAAAACAAACCTATCTAGTCGTATTCTAAGATCTGAGACAGACTCTCAGAAACGAAGAACACGAGACACTCTCGAATACTATAAATCTACCTAAACTAAAAACACCTGAAATCACTAAGTTACTTGTATACTATAGAAATTTGTATACTTGAAGTCACTAAATGACTCAGATCGAGTGGAGAGGAATGATTTCAACTGAGGAAGGCCTGGGGTATTTATAGCAGGGGAACTGGGTGAAATTCTCTTCAAAAATCGATGTGGGACTTTGACCAGGTATTCGAGACGCCCGTCCCGGCCTGTTGACCAGGTCAGGATGGCCGTCCCGAGTCCTGGATGCCCGTCCCGGGTTCTGGATGCCCATCCAGACTTCCGAACTTTCGAAAATCATGTTTTTACCCCGAAATTTGCCATTTTCTTGCATATTTCACCTAGCACTTCCGAAATCAAAAAAACTTCGAAATTGTGTTAATAACAATCAATTGAGAACGATTTAACAACAATTTCGCCCTTAATTGTGCCTAAAAACATGATAAAAAAGTGATATGATTTGTGCATATCAACCAGCTTAACTATCATTATGACTGCATGTCTACTTACTCTTTTAAACTAGATGAACGGTTATAGACAACTCCTAACCACGGTCTAATCATAACTTGTTTAGTTTATCAGGCCTTAATTTAGGACTTCCCGTTGTAAGCATTAAGGTCTGCCATATTAGATGAAATAACCTATAGATCACCATGTTTGTTAAAATAGTCTTAGGGCGAGCGGCATGATCTCTTGAGTGACACAGGACTTTCATGGATGCCTTTAGCTCGAACCGTGAGTAGGGTCGTCAATGGCGATGAGGTAGTTTATTAGATAACTCAGATGTGGTACACAAGTAGAATAAGTACATAATTGCAATCTGGACCAAGATATATCTAAAATACTCGAAGATAGGTCAATCAACATGTAGGAACAATATAACATATATCAGAACACTGTCTTGTAAACACTCTTGTAGGCTTAAATAGACTTGAACCTAGTGTAGAAGGAATCAACCTCTCATCAAAGATTTTGACGATTGCATAACTGGATCATAAGATAAGAGTTAGGGTAAAAGGATAGTTACTACTAAGCTGTTACCACTTCCTTGGGAGTACGATAAAATTATTAAATTAAAATCGTAGATACTTTCCAACAGACTAGCTACACAATAGGTACTCTGCCTTAGGTTCTGATTGATTAAGTGATAACATAGATACTAAACGTGACAATTAGGGATTCTGAGTCCTTAGTTATTCATAATCGACATAGGGTAAACAACACCTATTTTTAGCATATCGATCGGAACACATCAGATTTTTGGCGCCGTTGCCGGGTGATATGCTGAAATCATATCACATTTTTATCATGTTTTTAGGCATGATTTAGGGTGAAATTGAGGGAAAATTGGTCTTAATTATTCATTATTAACTCAATTTCACAGTTTTTATGATTTTGGAAGTGTCAGGTGAAAAGTAGAAGAAAATGAAAAATTTTTGGGTAAAAACACAATTTTTCAAAAGTTCGGACTTCGGGGAGGGCGTCCCGGTTCAGGACAGGCGTCCTGACCTGGTCAACAGGTCGGGACGGGCGTCCAGGACTCGAGACGGCCGTCCCGACCTGGTCAACAGACCGGGACGGGCGTCCTAATCCGGGACAGGCATCCCGAACCAGAAATTCAAGTCCCACATCGAATTTTTGATGAAAAATCACTCTAGGAAGCTGCTATAAATACCCCGGGCCTTCCTCAGTTGAAATCATTCCTCTCCACTCAATCTGAGTCATTTAGTGACTTAAGTTGTACAGTTTTCCCCAGTACATAAGTTACTGAGAGACTCGGGTTCACTATAAGTCTTCTTTCTTTCTAGTTAGTGTTTTGTTTTCTTAGTTTCTGAGAAATAGTCTCAGATCTTAGGCTTCTATAGATAGGTTCGTTTCTGGTATTCATAGAATACCCGGGATTTCGTTAGGAGATCCTAAGAGGCTCGAGGCGTTCGAAGAGTGAGTCCACAGGGCTGGGCTTAAGCTAGGTATTAAGGTAAAGTCCAGCTACTAGGCTGAGGAAGCATCCTCCGAAGGTTCTGACGAGCAGAGTCAGGTCAAGCAGTACGACATATACAAGAAGTTGCTCCATTGGCAAGACTAAGTAAAGGGTGATTTCTTTATGGCATCAGTCCCCCTTGTCCCTTTCTTTATATGTTTGTATTGAGTTTGTCCAAATATTTGTTATGAATACGAGATTATGATTGTTATGAATATTTGTTTTATATGTTGAAGTGCTTATGATTTTCCGGAAATGCCCACCTGCTTAATATACATTATGTCTGCATGTCTAATGTAGTCTCTTTTAAACTAAAATTAGGGTTATAGATAATTCCTAACCACGGTCTATTCACAACCTATTTAGTTTAACAGACATCAATTAGTATTGGTGTCTGCTATATTAAATAAAATAACCTGTGGAACACCCTGTTAGTTAAAGTAGTCTAAGTAGGCTGAGTGGAGCGTTTATGCCGGCGTTAAGGGCCAGCAGCGTGATCCCCTAAGTGACATAGGGCTTTCATAGTTGACTTTTGCTCAAAACGTGAGTAGGGCCGTTTACCTTGGCGATGGGGCGATTTATCAGATTACTCTGATGTGGTACACCTTTAGACTCAGAACATAGTTGCAATCCAGGCCAAGACATGTCTAAAACACTCGAAGATAGGTCAATCAACATATAGGAACAGTATAACATAGAATCAGGACTTTATTTATAAAACACTTGTAGGCTTTAATAAGGCTTAAACCTAGTGGAGAATGAATCACCCTCTCATCAAAGTTATTGATGAAGATTGCATAACTGGATCATAAGATAAGATTTAGATTAAAAGGCTAGTTACTACTAAGCCGTTACCACTTCCCTGGGAGTACGATATTTAACTTAGTAAAATCGTAGATACTTTCCAACAAGACTAGCTACACGATAGGTACTCTGCCTTAGGTTCTGACTGATTAAGTGACAATATAAAGACTAAACGTGACAATTAGTCAATCCCAGTCCTTAATTACTCATAATCAACATAGGGTAAATCAACACCTATTTAGCACATCATTCAGAAACGCATCAAAGTTTTTGCGCCGTTGCCGGGGAAAATATCATAATGAACTTAGGATTCCTGATCAAAAGTCTAGAGAATTATGATAGGTAACGGTAGTAACCTAGACTTTAAACCCAACACTTATCTTAAGCTAGTTAGACAATCAATTTCCGAAATATAGGGTTATCATGACTAATTAATTTTAGATATTATCTGGAATTAAGACACTTAGGATAATCAAATTTTAGAAAATGATTCTAAAACCATATTGAGGGAATTTAATTGCTTTCAAATTATAAAAAGAAAAAAAATATTAAAATTTAAAATCTGAAAAAAATTGTACTTTTCTTGTTCAAATGGTAAGTCGTTCTTTTTCCTATCTCTTGTATGATTTTCTTTTTCCCTTTCATAATTGAATAGTTGTTTTTCTTCCGAATTCTTAATTTTTCACTTTCCGTGTAACTCCACTAACCAGTTTGCTCAGGCTTAAACATATTCCTCTCTGTAGTTGCATGACTCGAACTTCAGAAGCTAACCTTGAAACACCAGTTGAGAATCCGAAACGTCTCATTCGTACAACTAACAGGCGAAGAACAGAAATGGCTGCTGAAAGACCTCCCCTCGAATCCTACATCCAGCCACAGACTGTTACAGTATCATCCGCCATCCGAATCCCTGGAAACCCTTGCTATGATCTTAAACCGAATGTGATCCAGTTGATTATTAATCGGGTTCAGTTTGGAGGAACTGCAGTCGAGAATCCGCTGGAACACTTATCTGATTTCTCTTCTCTCTGCGAAGGCCTCAAGGGAGATCATACTGCAGAAGTAACTAAACTCAACCTCTTTCCCTACTCACTGAGGGACATAGCTAAGAGATGGTTGGCCCAGCTACCCAATAACTCCATCACCTCTTGGGACGAGTTAAGCAAAGCCTTCCTGGAAGAGTACTACTCTGCAGCAAGGGTCCTAGAATATCGAAGGGCTCTGTCCAGTTTTACTCAAGCTGCTGATGAGACAGTGATCGAAGCTTGGGACAAATTCAAGGAGCTACTCAGGCTCTGCCCCCAACATGGACTTAACGAAGCATTACTGATCCAGCAATTTTACGGGGGTATGACAGACATGGGTAAGCAAGTTCTTGATGGACTCAATCCCTAGAGCGGTTTCAATGGAATGAGTGATGTAGATGCTAGAAACGCTCTGGAGAGGCTCTATAGGAATAGCAAGAACTGGCGCACAAGTGGCCGAGCTAAGAAGCAACCAGTAAATGCGGCCATCACCTCCACTGATGATCAATTTGAGGCACTAAAGGCCAGCATTACTAATCAACTGAATGCTTTCCAACAAGGGAAAAGCGTTCAGTCAGTGTATCAAGTCTGCGAATTTTTCCAAGGACCGCATTTCAGTGGAGATTGTTATGGTAATGGAATATTAACTATTCCAGAGGATATGGAGCAAGTGGATACAGTGAATTCTACTCCTATAGGAAATACCTACAATCCCACTTGGAAGAACCATCCGGGATTCAGCTGGAGAAATAATTCCGGGACTACTAACTTCCAGAAAAGGGTGCCTCAGCAACTGCCATATCCGTAGACCCAGCAAGTTGCTCTGCCTGCACCGAGGAACTACATCGTTCCAACTGACCCCATGCAAGAATTCAGGGACATGCTTAAAAGCATTGCCGACTCTAACAAGGAAATGATAGAGTCTAACAGAAAGATCCAAGAAGCTCACGCAGAAAGAATCCAGCAGAATGAGAATAGACAGAAGCAGACCGAGCAAACAGTCAGAAATACACAAGCTGCTATCCAAACCTTAGAGAGACAAATGGGTCAGCTATCCACCCATCTCTCTCATAGGTCCCAGGGAACGCTACCAAGCAACACTGAGGGAACGCTAAAGAACTTGGAGTTAATGTTGAAACGTTGTATAAAATCTAACTTGGTTTTAAATTGGGAAAAATGCCACTTCATGGTAAAAGAGGGAATCGTCTTAGGACATAAGATCTCACACCTAGGTATGGAAGTAGATAAGGCCAAAATTGAAGTTATTTCAAAACTGCCTCCACCCAAGAATTTGAGAGCCGTTAGAAGTTTTTTGGGACACGCTGGCTTTTATCGTAGGTTTATAAAAGATTTCTCATTAATAGCCAGGCCATTGACCAATTTACTCGGAAAAGATGTTCCATTTGTCTTTGATGAAAAATGTCTAAAATCTTTTAATAGACTTAAGGAACTTTTAACTACTGCACCTGTCATGACCTCACCTGACTGTAGTCTACCTTTTGAGCTTATGTGTGATGCTAGTGACTATGCAGTAGGAGTAGTTTTAGGACAAAGACATGATAAGAAATTTCAGGTAATATATTATGCTAGTAAAACCTTAACTGATGCTCAAGAAAATTACACTACGACAGAAAAGGAATTATTAGCAGTAGTATATGCATTTGACAAGTTTCGATCTTATCTAGTCTTGTATAAAACTATTGTTTATACTGATCATTCTGCATTAAAATACTTGTTCAATAAAACCGATGCAAAACCAAGATTAATTAGATGGGTTTTATTGCTTCAAGAATTCGACATAGAAATTCGGGATAAGAAAGGGGCATAAAACTTAGCCGCAGACCACTTGTCAAGGCTAGAAAATCCGACCCTAGAGGCTATTGATGAATCAATTATACCTGATAAATTCCCAGATGAGAATCTGTGTGCAATGTTTGCTATCTTCTCACCCCCTTGGTTTGCAGATATAGCAAATTACTTGGCAGCTCGGACTCTTCCTAGTTATATCACTGCTCAACAAAGATGAAAATTCTTTGCTGACCTGAAATATTACTATTGGGAAGATCCTTTTCTATTTCTGATATGCATAAATCATATCACATTTTTAGCATGTTTTTAGGCATCATTTAGGGTGAAATTGAGGGCAAATTGGTCTTAATTGTTCATTATTAACTCAATTTCACAGTGTTTTTTATTTTGGAAGTGTTAGGTGAAAAGTGGAAGAAAATGGCAAATTTCGGGGCAAAAATGCAATTTTTCAGAAGTTCGGACTTCGGGGAGGACGTCCTGGTTCAGGACGGGCGTCCTAACCTGGTCAACAGGTTGGGACGGGCGTCCAGGACTCGGGACGGCCGTCCTGACCTGGTCAACAAACCTGAACGGGCGTCCCGAACCAAAAATTCAAGTCCCACATCGAATTTTTGATGAAAAATCACTCCAGGAAGCTGCTATAAATACCCCAGGCCTTCCTCAGTTGAAATCATCCCTCTCCACTTTATCTGAGTCATTCAGTGGTTTCCAGTGTACAATTCTCGAGTACACAACTCACTCAGAGACTCAGATTCCATGTTTTCTTTCTTTCTTGTTAGTGTTTCGTTTCTTAGTTTATGAGAATTAGTCTCAGATCTTAGGCTTCGATAGATAGGTTCGTTTCTGGTATTCATAGAATACCCGGGATTTCGTTAGGAGATCCTAAGAGAGCTCTAGGCGTTCGAAGAGTCAGTCCACAGGGCAGGGCTTAAGCTGGGTATTAAGGTAAAGCCCAGTTACTAGGCTGAGGAAGCGTCCTCCGAAGGTTCTGACGAGCAGAGTCGGGTCAAGAAATACGACATATACTGCAATACGCTCCATCGGTGAGACTAAGTAAAGGGTGATATCTTTATGGCTTCAGTTCCCTTGTCCCTCTCTTATATGTTGTTATTGTGTTTGTCCAAAGAATAATTTTGAATATCAGATTATGGTTGTTATGGATATTTGTTATATATGTTGAAGTATTATGTTTTTCTGGAAATGGCCACCTGCTTAATATACATTATGTCTGCATGTCTAATGTAGTTTCTTTTAAACTAAAAGTAGGGTTATAGACAATTCCTAACCACGGTCTATTCATAACCTGTTTAGTTTAACAGGCATCAATTAGTGTTAGTGTCTGCCATACTAGATAAAATAACATGCGGAACACCCTATTTGTTAGAGTAGTCTAGGTAGGCTGAGTAGAGCGTTTATGCCTGCGGTTATGGGCCAGCGGCGTGATCCCCGAAGTGACATAGGGCTTTCATAGCTGTCTTTTGTTCGAACCGTGAGTAGGGCCGTTTACCTTGGAGATGGGGCGGTATATCAGATTACTCAGATGTGGTACACCTTTAGACTCAGAACATAGTTGCAATCCAGGCCAAGACATGTCTAAAATACTCGAAT
The DNA here is from genome assembly GCA_027405835.1 of Asclepias syriaca. Taxonomy (NCBI): domain Eukaryota; kingdom Viridiplantae; phylum Streptophyta; class Magnoliopsida; order Gentianales; family Apocynaceae; genus Asclepias; species Asclepias syriaca. Next base: position 19,162,513 of record CM049926.1, on the reverse strand, counting down.
ATAGGTCAATCAACGTGTAGGAACAGTATAACATAGAATCAGGACCTTATCTATAAAACACATCTAGGCTGAATTAGACTTAAACGTTAGTGGAGAATGGATCACCCTCTCATCAAAGTTATTGATGAAGATTGCATAACTGGATCATAAGAAAAGAGTTAGGATAAAAGGCTAGTTACTACTAAGTCGTTACCACTTCACTGGGAGTATGATATTTATTTAATAGAATCGTAGATACTTTCCAACAGATTAGCTACACGATAGGTACTCTGCCTTAGGTTCTGACTGATTAAGTGACACCATAGACACTAAATGTGACAATTAGTCAATCTCAGTCCTTAATTACTCATAATCAAGATAGGGTAAAATAACACCTATTTAGCATATCAGTCGGAAACGCATCCGATTTTTGGCGCCGTTGCCGGGGAAATATCATAATAAATTTAGGATTATTGGCCACAATTCTAGAGACTTATGATAGGTAGCGGTAGTAACCTAGACCTTAGACCCATGACTTATCTTATGCTAGTTAGACAATCAATTTCCGAAATATAGGATTATCATAACTAATTGATTTTAGATATTATCTGAAATTAAGACATTTAGGATAATCAAATTTTAGAAAATCATTCTAAAACCATATTGAGGAAATTTAACTGCTTTTGAAAAAAAAAAGAAAAAAATTTTAAAATTTATAACCCGAAAAAAATTGTATTTTTCTTGCCCAATGGTAAGTTGTTCTTATCCCTATCTCTTGTTCTTTCTTAGTTGTTTTCCTAGTTGCCCTTTTTCGTGTTTTTCTATTATTTCAAAAAAAATAAAAATGGAAATGAGGATAAAAGATATTTTCTTCTGAGTTGTAAAATGTTTGGCTTAGATTTTTATTGGGAAGAAACTCCATTTTAGAATTTTCTTAGAGTCATACCGGCTTTATTAGGACGAGTTACGAAATAATTTTTTCTTAATAGCCAGACCTTTGAATGTTCTATTGAAAAAGGATGTTCCTTTTGTTTTGCTGTTAATTGCATGAGATCTTTTAAACCGAAAGGAATTACTACACCCATTATGGCATCACCTGATTGAAATCTTCTTTTTGAATGAATATGTGATGTAATGATGTAGTAAGAATTGTTTTAGGACAGAAACATGATAAGAAAGTTCATGTATGATAAATCCTGATCTTATCTAGTCTTGTCTAAAACAATAGGTTACACTGATCACTCTGAGATATCTGTGTTCAATAAAACTGATGCTGAACCATAATTGATTAAGTTAGGTTTTATTGTTACTTGAATTTGATATAGAATGAAGAGGTAAGAAAAAGGGTTAAGAATCTAGAAAGCAAACCTTTGATCTAAATTAGGGAACCCTGAGTTAGAGGCTATTAACGAGACAGTAGTATCTGATAAATTTCTGAATGAGGATCTATTTTCATTGTTTGCTATGAGTAATGATTATCCTCCGTGGTTTACTGATATTACTAATTATCTAGCTGCTAATTATTCCCAAGTGATATGACTTATTAGCAAAAGAAGAAATTCTTTGCTGATTTGAAATATTACTAGTGGACAGATTTCTCTTCTATTTCAAAATTTTTGTAGATCAGTGATCAGAAGATGTATCTCGGAAAGCGATGGCTACATGATTCTGAAGTATTGCAGGAATCTATGGGAGACCAATTAACTGCTATCAACACTTTCCGGAAAGTGTTGGAAGTAGAATATTATTGACCCAGCATATTCAAGGATTTTGTATCTCTGATACAGTCCTGCGATGCTTGCCAAATAACAGGTAACACCTCTTCCAGAGATCGCCTACCCCAGCAAGGTATATAGAGTCTTGAAATCTTTGATATCTGGGGTATCAAATCCTTTTCTTTTTCTTCCTGTGAAAATAATTACATCATAGTAGTCGTGGAACACTTTTCAAAAATGGCCTGAACCACAGGCATTACCTACTAATGATGTTAAAGTCATGTGCAGATTCTATGAGAAGTTGTTTTCCAGAGTGCCAATGTCTTAGGAAGAAATGTTCAGTCTATGTATCTAATCTGTGAAGTCCGCCAAGCACCACCCCTACCCGCAGAATCAACAGATGAGATACTGGCAACAATTAAAGCCAGACCAGTGCAAGCAAGTGATCTACCAAGTGATATCGAAGGGTCAAAGGATATAGAGGAATTTGGCATTGTATCAGGAGCATAGCAATGGAGGAGCTTGCATTCCCTGCATACAATCAACTGTGAGAAACTTCCCCGAGGAAGTCTCAAATACTTGGGCCCAGATCTACACCGCTGGAGCCTCCTACCACCACGGCTTCGCCAAAGCTGAGGTATCTTTCTGCCATTCGAAACTTGCATGCAATACCTTCACTGACATTGGTAGGTAGGCACACCAATCCAAAGAAGTCTCATTCCTGGACACGTTCCTTCTGGATACGTTGCTACGATTATGAGAAACTTTGCAAATGATTCGAGGAATCAATCCTTGGGGCTCGTGCCATTCATCAAATGGATAGGCCACTACCTGGAGCTCGACATTGAAGGATCGAAGCTGACGTCATCCGTTCCAATATCTAGAGCTTGCAGGGTCAAGAACACCTCAACAATAGCACATGGCTAAGGTGAAGAGCCAATTGACAGATCAGAGAAGACCCTTCTGCTCGCGACATGATGGAGTTTTTATAACCCTCATATTCCTTTACTTTTATTTTATTTTCTTTGTGTTCTGTTTTGATATCCTTCTTGTTTTGTTGCCTTATTTCCTCTCTTACCCTTAGTTAGTCGAATAAGTGTGGGGTATGAGCTATCTGTTTTGTTTTTATTTCTTCTTGTTTTCAAATAAGTGTGGGGTAGTTTAGCTATGCATGAACACTGAGGACAGTGTCAGACTTAAGTGTGGGGTAGCAGTGCACGGTGCACTGTAGTAGTTTGAGCAAAATTTTTGCATGATTTTGCATGTTTTCCCTATATTCTCACACCCTTCCAAAAATTTTCAAACAAAAAAATTTTCATTCTTTCAGACTTCTAAATGCAGTATGATTGGTTAAACATTGCTGATGTCTATGATATGTAGGTAGAATTTTATGGTTAGTAGGAGACAATGTGATAACTATCTTGAACTAATTGATTAGAAGTAAGGAATTCCTGATAACTGAGCACAACTTAGTCTGGATTAGAGACCTCAGCCAATCACCTTTTCAAGACTGAACTAGATAAGATTAGACCAGTTGTGGATGTATTGGCAATTAGAATGACTAGATGAGACTCTGAGCTAAAAGTGAAAAGAAACAAAAAGAGAGTTAATTAAATAAGGGTAGTCTGCCAGCGACCTTCGCTACTCGAGCACCACTCCTTCGGGGAACTTAAAGCCTGATGTCCTATGTTCGTGTAGGTCTGGGAGTCATCGGAGTGGGACTCGCTACATGGGTAGTTGAAGTTGACATGTTCTAAGCAGACTCAAAATACCCTGAAAAATCTATGAAAACAAAACTCAATAAACGCTAAATAAGTAAAAATCTTATCACCAAGGCTCAGAACTCAGAAAGTTGTCTATCGTTAGTATGTCTAGCGACGCGTCGAAGTGTTATCTGGTAATAGTTAAGACAAGAGTTTATTGTGTTGACTATCTAGTCTGGACCAGTACACACACTACATATCAGGAAGACCCTGTGACTAAGAGAAGAGTTCAACCTAGTTTTTAAGTTGTTTTCTGCTTGATCATAACAATCTACTAAAGACATTTAAGACCTTATCATAGCAACCTAACCAGTCAGACCTGTGTTAAGAATCGTCTGAATAATTTTTGGAATAAAAACATGACTAGGAATTTAAGTGACTGCACTATGATTTAGAATCACTAACTTCAAGTAGACTTTGCTTGAGCACAAGCAAAAAGCTAAGTGTGGGGTTATCTGATATGCATAAATCATACCACATTTTTAGCATGTTTTTAGGCATGATTTAGGGTGAAATTGAGGGCAAATTGGTCTTAATTGTTCATTATTAACTCAATTTCACAGTTTTTCTGATTTTGGAAGTGTTAGGTGAAAAGTGGAAGAAAATGGCAAATTTCGGGGCAAAAACGCAATTTTTCAGAAGTTCGAACTTCGGGGAGGGCATCCCGGTTCGGGGAGGGCGTCCCGAACCAGAAATTCAAGTCCCACATCGAATTTTTGATGAAAAATCACTCCAGGAAGCTACTATAAATACCCCAGACCTTCCTCAGTTGAAATCATCCCTCTCCACTTGATTTGAGTCATTCAGTGGTTTCCAGTGTACAATTCTCGAGTACACAACTCACTCAAAGACTCAGATTCCAAGTTTTCTTTCTTTCTTGTTAGTGTTTCGTTTCTTAGTTTCTGAGAATTAGTCTCAGATCTTAGGCTTCGATAGATAGGTTCATTTCTGGTATTCATAGAATACCTGGGATTTCGTTAGGAGATCCTAAGAGGGCTCTAGGTGTTCAAAGAGTCAGTCCACAAGGCTGGGCTTAAGCTGGGTATTAAGGTAAAGCCCAGTTACTAGGCTGAGGAAGCGTCATCCGAAGGTTCTGACGAGCAGAGTCGGGTCAAGCAATACGACATATACTGCAGTACGCTCCATCGGCGAGACTAAGTAAAGGGTGATTTCTTTATGGCATCAGTCCCCCTGTCCCTCTCTTATATGTTGTTATTGTGTTTGTCCAAAGAATAATTTTGAATATCAGATTATGGTTGTTATGGATATTTGTTATATATGTTGAAGTTATTATGTTTTTCTGGAAATGGCCACCTACTTAATATACATTATGTCTGCATGTCTAATGTAGTTTCTTTTAAACTAAAAGTAGGGTTATAGACAATTCTTAATCACGGTCTATTCATAACCTGTTTAGTTTAACAGGCATCAATGAGTATTGGTGTCTGCCATACTAGATAAAATAACATGTGGAATACCCTGTTTGTTAGAGTAGTCTAGGTAGGCTGAGTAGAGCATTTATGCCTGCGGTTATGGGCCAGCGGCGTTATCCTTAGTGGAGAATGGATCACCCTCTCATCAAAGTTATTGATGAAGATTACATAATTGGATCATAAGATAAAAGTTAGGATAAAAGGCTAGTTACTACTAAGCCGTTACCACTTCCCTGGGAGTATGATATTTATTTAATAAAATCGTAGATACTTTCCAACAGACTAGCTACACGATAGGTACTCTGCCTTAGGTTCTGACTGATTAAGTGACACCATAGAGACTAAATGTGACAATTAGTCAATCTCAGTCCTTAATTACTCATAATCAACATAGGGTAAAATAACACCTATTCAGCATATAAGTCGGAAACGCATCAATTTCGAATATGTGCAGATGAGATGATCAGGAGATGTGTCTCTCAAGAAGAAGGTTTCCAAATTCTGGAACATGTCACTGCGGACCAACAGGCGGTCACTTTGCTGCAGCCAATACCGCCCGAAAAGTATTAGAAGCGGGCTTCTGCTGGCCTACCATATTCAAAGATGCCGCATCATTCACAGGATCGTGCGATGCCTGTTAGAAAGCTGGAACCCTATCTTCTCGGGACAATCTACCCCAACAGGTAATTCAAAGTGTAGAAATATTTGACATATGGGGTATAGACTTCATGGGTCCGTTTCCTCCCTCTTTTGGTAAGCAGTACATCATAGTAGCTGTAGAATATTTTTCAAAATGACCTGAGGCACAGACCCTACCTACTAATGATGCTAGAGTCGTATGCAGATTCCTTAAGCAGATTTTCGCGAGATTTGGATGTCCGAAAGCCCTAATCAGTGATCGAGGTACGCACTTCTACAACTCTCAATTGCAGAAGGTACTTCTGCAATACGGAGTTCAGCATCGCGTTTCCATAGCCTACCGCCCTCAAACCAATGGGCAGGCTGAGGTAACCAATAGGGGTATAAAGAGAATCCTAGAAAATACTATGGGTGTTAACCGTAAGGATTGGGCCAATAAACTAGAGGATGCATTATGGGCCTTCCGTACAGCATACAAGACCACTACGGGGTTCTCACCGTATCGACTTGTCTATGGAAAAGCATGCCACCTTCCAGTTGAACTAGAACACAGAGCTTACTGGGCAGTACAAAAATGCAATCTCGATGAAAACTTAACTAAGGAACACCAGATTCTACAACTCAACGAATTGGATGAGTGGAGGCTCAAAGCCTATGAAAACTCACATCAGTTCAAGATGACAAGTAAACTCCAGCATGACAGATGACTTAGAGCCCAGAAAAATTTTGAACCAGGAGATAAGGTATTATTGTACAACTCACGTCTCAAAGTTTCCCAAGAAAGCTGCGTAGTTGTTGGTCAGGCCCGTTCACAATCACGGAAGTATCACCTTTCGGAGCATGTGACATCATGGATTTTGACGACATTATTCAAAAAGTGAACGGACAACGCTTAAAGATTTACAGAGAGCCTTTTGACTTGTCCGAGCAGATTGTTGACTTCGCAGAATAAGGGAGTATCTCTTTCATTTTAATTCATGTTTATTTTTTTTTCTTTCATTGCTCTATTTTCCTTCTTACCCGTAGTCAGTCGAATAAGTGTGGGGTAAGAGTTCTTTGTTTTTGTTTTTGTTTTCAAATAAGTGTGGGGTAGTTTAGCTATGCATGAACACTGAGGACAGTGTCAGACTTAAGTGTGGGGTAGCAGTGCACGGTGCACTGTAGTAGTTTGCTAAGAGTTGAGAGTTGAGAAAACTTTTTGCATGATTTTGCTTGTTTTCCCCGTATTTTCACACTCTTCCAAAAAAATTTCAAAATTTTTCATTCGTTTAGACTTCTAAATGCAGTATGATTGGTAAACATTTGATGATGTCTATGATATGTCGGTAAAATGTCATGGTTAGTAGGAGACGATTGATGACTATCTTGAACTTATTGATTAGAAATAGGGAATTCCTGATAACTGAGCACAACTTAGTCTGGATTAGAGACCTCAGCCAATTACCTTTTCAAGACTTAACTAGATAAAATTAGACCAGTTGTGGATGTATTGACAATTAGAGTGACTAGATGAGACTCTGAGCTAAAGGTGAAAAGAAACAAAAGAGAGTTAATCAAATAAGGGTAGTCTGCCAGCGGCCTTTGCTACTCGAGCACCACTCCTTCGGGGAACTTAAAGCCTGATGCCCTAAGGTCGTGTAGGTCTGGGAGTCATCGGAGTGGGACTCGCTACATGGGTAGTTGAAGTTGACGTGTTCTAAGCAGACTCAAAATACCCTGAATCTATAAAAGAAGAAAAATCAATAAGTACTAAATAATTAAAATCTGATCACCAAAGCTCAGAACTCAGAAAGTTGTCTGTTGTCAGTATGTCTAGCGACAGGTCAAAATATTATTTGGTAGAAGTTAAGACGAGAGTTTATTGTGTTGACTATCTGGTCTATACTAGTACACACACTACACATCAGGAAGACCTTGTGACTGAGAAAAAAGTTCAACCTAGTTGTTAAGTTGTTTCCTGCTTGATTATGACAATTTGCTAGAGACATTTGAGACCTTGTCATAGCAACCTAACCAGTCAGACCTGTATTAAGAATTGTCTGAATAATATTTGGAATAAAAACATGACTAGGAAATCTAAGTGACTGCACATATGATTTAGAATCACTAACTTCAGGTAGACTTTGCTTGAGGACAAGCAAAAAGCTAAGTGTGGGGTTATCTGATATGCATAAATCATATCACATTTTTAGCATGTTTTTAGGCATGATTTAGGGTGAAATTGAGGGCAAATTGGTCTTAATTATTCATTATTAACTCAATTTCACAGTTTTTATGATTTTGGAAGTGTCAGGTGAAAAGTAGAAGAAAATGGCAAATTTCGGGGCAAAAACGCAATTTTCAGAAGTTCGGACTTCGGGGAGGGCGTCCCGGTTCAGGACGGGCGTCCTGATGATGCGTTCCGATTGGAATGCTAAAAGATAGGCTTTATTTACCTATGTCGATTATGAGTAATTAAGGACTGAGTCTTTACTAACTGTCACTTTAGCATTCAATTGTTGTCACTTAATCAATCAGAACCTAAGGCAGAGTACCTATCGTGTAGTTAGTTCTTGGAAAGTATCTACGATTTTAATTTATTAATATCGTACTCCCAAGGAACTGGTAACGGCTTAGTAGTAACTATCCCTTAATCCTAACATTCATCTTATTATCTAATTAGTCAATCGATAATCAATACTTTGAGATTGATTGGTGATCCCACTCACCCATAACAAGCAATTAGTATTCAAGATTAGACAGGCATTCATCAGTTTAAGCTCAGTTATTACAATTTATTTGACCTTAACTTCGAACATTTTAGATATATCTTGATCTCTAAGGCAATTATGAAATGTAACCATCTGTTTACCATATCCGAGTTACCTAGTGTATTCACCCCTACCTTGGGATGATCCTTCTCATCTGTCGGATTAAAGTATCCATGAACGGTACCCTATGTCACTTCGGTATCATGCCACTTAACCCTAGGATTGGCCTAGCGTACAAACTCAGCTTTATTAGGGTACTCTAACAAACATGGTGATCTATTTTGTTATTTCTTCGTAATCTGGAAGACCTTTTATAGTCTGTTAAACTAAACCGGTTATGATTCAGACCTTGGTTAGGAATTGTCTATAACCCTAGTTTAATTTAAAAGGACATGACAGTTCAACATTCATAATGATAACTCTAGCTCTATGATCTTCCCTGGAAAATGAACAGTATCTCAAATTGTAAAACATGTATGATAATAAATTCAGTATCAAATTAATATTCAGATAAAACAATTCAAAAACATACAGAACCTCGTCTAGGGGACCCACTATCATAAAGTAGTCACCGCTTTATGCAGGTCCAGCCGGTGCTGCAGCTCCTGTATGCTTCTGACTGCTCGATCCTACTCTGCTCGGCAGAGCCTTCGGAGAACGCTCCTCAAACCTAGTGGCAATTGCTTTACCTTACATCCCGGGCGTAAGCAAATTGCCCTAATCTGACTAAGAACACGCACCCTATCTCTCTCTTAGGATCTCCTAACGAAATCCCGGTATTCTATGATACCAAAAACGAACCCTATCTAGTCGTAATCTAAGATTCTGAGACAGACTCTTAGAAAACAAAGAAAATGAGAAACTCTCTAAGAATAGAAATAAACTTATACTGAGCCAGAGTCTCTCAGTGACTTATGTACTCGAGAAAAATGTACAATCGAAGTCACTAAATGACTCAGATCGAGTGGAGAGGGATGAATTCAACTCCTGGAGGCCTAGGGTATTTATAGCAGCTTCCCGGGGTGATTTTTCATCACAAATTCGATGTGGGACTTGATCTGGGGGTTCGGGACGCCCGTCCCGGATTGGGACGCCCGTCCTGAGCCTTTGACTAAGTCAACATTTCCAAAAATTGCATTTTTGCCCCAAAATTTGCTGTTTTCGTCTACTTTTCACCTGACACTTCCAAAATTATAAAACTGTGAAATTAAGTAAATAATAAACAATTAAGATCAATTTACCCTCAATTTCACCCTAAATCATATATAAAAATATGCTAAAAAGGTGATACGATTTTCGCGTATCAGATAACCCCACACTTAGCTTTTTGCTTGTCCTCAAGCAAAGTCTACCTGAAGTTAGTGATTCTAAATCATAGTGCAGTCACTTAAATTCCTAGTTATGTTTTTATTCCAAAATTTTATTCAGACAATTCTTAACACAGGTCTGACTGGTCAGGTTGCTATGACAAGGTCTCAAATGTCTCTAGCAGATTGTTATAGTCAAGTAGAAAACAACTCAACAACTAGGTTGAACTCCTTTCTTAGTCACAAGGTCTTCCTGATGTGTAGTGTGTGTACTAGTCTAGACCAGATAGTCAACACAATATACTCTCGTCTTAATTATCACCAGATAATACTTCGATCCTGTTGCTAGACATAATAACAAAAGACAACTTTCTGAGTTCTGAGCCTTGGTGATCAGATTTTTAATGATTTAGCATTTATGGGTTCTCTTTATAGATGTAGGGTATTTTGAGTCTGCTTAGAACACGTCAACTTCAACTACCCATGTAGCGAGTCCCACTCTGATGACTCCCAGATCTACACGACCTTAGGGCATCAAGCTTTAAGTTCCCCGAAGGAGTGGTGCTCGAGTAGCGAAGGCCGCTGGCAAACTACCCTTATTTAATTAACTTTCTTTAATTTATTTTCACTTTTGGCTCAGATTCTCATCTAGTCATTCTAATTGTCAAAACATCCACAACTGGTCTAATTTTATCTAGTTCAGTCTTGAAAAGGTAATTGGCTGAGGTCTCTAATCCAGACAAAGTTGTGCTCAGTTATCAGGAATTCCCTATTCCTAATCAATTAGTTCAGCAATAGTCATCAATTATCTCCTACTAACCATAACATACTACCTGCATATCATAGACATAAGCAATTGTTTAACCAGGCATACTACATTTAGAAGTCTGAAAGACAGAAAATTTTGAAATTTTTTTGGAAGGGTGTGAAAATACGGGGAAAACAAGCAAAATCATGCAAATTTGTTTTTCAAAAACTACTACAGTGCACGACTACTACAGTGCACTGTGCACTGCTACCCCACACTTAAGTCTGACACTGTCCTCATCGTTCATGCATATCTAAACTACCCCACACTTATTTGAAAACAAGAAACAAAAACAAAATAGAAAACTCTTACCCCACACTTATTTGACTAACTAAGGGTAAGAGAGAAAATAAAACAACCAAAGAAATAACAAAACAGGACACAAAAATGAAGAAGATAAAAGTAAAGGAGGATGAGATTAGAAAAACTCCCTTCTTGCCTCGAGCAGAAGGGTTTTCTCTGGGCTGTCAATTGACTCTTCACCTTAGCCATGTGCTATTGCTGAGGTGTTCTTGATTGTGCAATCTCTAGATATTGGAACGGATGACGTCAGCTCCGATCCTTCATTGTCGAGCTCCAGGAAGTGGCATATCCATTTGAGGAATGACTCAATCCCCAAGGACTGTTTCCTCGAATCATTTGTAAGATTTCTCATAATCATAGCAACGTGTCCAAGGGGAACGTGTATAAGAATGAGACTTCTTGGGATTTGTGTGCCTTCTTGCCAATGTTAGTAAAGGTATTGCATGCAAGTCTTGAATAGAAGAAAAGATACCTGAAGTTTTGGCGAAGCTGTGGTGGTAGGGGGCTCCAGTTGTGTAGATCTGGGCCCAAGTATTTGAGACTTCCTCAGGGAAGTTTCTCACAGCTGATTGGTATGCTGGGAATGCAAGCTCCTCCATTGCTATGCTCCTGATACAACGCCAAATTCCTCTATATCCTTCGACCCTTCGTTACCTCTTGGTAGATCACTTGCTTGCACTGGTCTGGCTTTAATTGTTGCCAGTATCTCATCTGTTGATTCTGCGGGTAGGGGTTTTGCTGTGGTGGTATCTTCTGAAAGTTTCCAGCTTCCGAATTATTCCTCAGCTAATTCCCGTATGATTCCTCTAGTTGGGATTGTATGCAATTCCCATTGGAGCAGCATTCTGCAGTAACCTACTCCTACCTCTTTTGGAATGGTCAGGCATTCCCATAGCAATCCCTGCTAAAGTGTGGTACTTAGCAGACTTCACAGATTGATACACAGGCTGGACATTTCTTCCTAAGACATCGGCACTCTGAATCTGGAAAACAACTTCTCATAGAATCTGCACATGACTTTAACATCATTAGTAGGTAATGCCTGTGCTTCAGGCCATTTTGAAAAAGTGTTCCACGACTACTATGATGTAATTAGTGTCAAAGGAAGAAAGGAAAAGGATTCGAAATACCCCTGATATCAAAGGTTGCAACATTCTGTGTACGTTGCTGGGGTAGACGATCTCTGGAAGATGTGTTACCTATTATTTGGCAAGCATCGCAGGACTGTATCAAAGATACAAAATCCTTGAATATGGTGGGTCAACAAGATCCTGCTTTCAACACTTTCCGGACAGTATTGATAGTAGTCAATTGGTCTCCCGTAGATTCTTTAGGGCAATGCTCCAAAATCTCGTGTCCTTCGTCTTCTGAGATACGTCTTCTGATCACTTACCCTGCAATGATTCAAAATAGAAAAATGGATCTCCCTAGTAGTAACATTCCAAATCAACAAAGAATTTCTTCTTTTGTTGATAAGTCATATCACTTGGGAATAATTAGCAACTAGATAATTAGTAATATCAGTAAACTACGGAGGAGAATCATTATTCATAGCAAATAATTTCTCATTCAGAAGTTTATCAGATACTACTGTCTCGTCAATAGCTTCTAACTCGGGGTTTTCTAATCTAGACCAAAGGTTTGCTTTCTAGATTTTTAGCCCTTTTTCTTATCCCGTCTTTCTATATCAAATTCAATAGAACTTAACTAATCAATCTTGGTTCGTCATTAGTTTTATTGAACAGATATCTTAGAGTAAAGTAATCAGTGTATACTATTGTTTAGACTAGGCATGGCATGAATGTATCATAGGCATATGCAATAACTAGTAATCCCTTTTCAGTGGTGGTAAGGTTCTACTAGGCATCAGTAAAAGGTCTTACTTGCATAGTGTATAATATGAAGTTCTAATCATGCCTATTTCCTAAAACAATCATTACTACATGGTCACTAGCATCACATATTAATTCACAAAGCAAATTCCAATTAGGTGATGTCATAATGGGTGCAGTAATTCCTTTTGGTTTAAACAATCTCATCCATTTATCATCAAACAAAAGGAACATCCTTTCTCATTAGAATACTCAGAGGTTTGTCTATTAAAGAAAATTTTATTTCATGATTCTGTCTAATAGACTAAGCATGACCTAAGAAAATTCCACAATGATATTTCTTCCAGATTAAAACCTGAGCCAAAAATTGACAACTCAGAAAATATTCTATCCCCATTTCCATTTTTATTTTTTTTCAAAATTAAGTAATAGGGAAAAAACGGAAAAGAGAAATAAATGTACGAAAAAAAACAACTAAGAAAGAACAAGAGATAGGGAAGAAGAACAACTTACCGTTGAGCAATAAAAATACATTCTTTTTGGATTTTAAATTTTTAACATTTTTTTTCTTTTTATGTTTAATTTCGAAAGCCATTAAATTCCCTCAATATGGTTTTAGAATAATTTTCTAAAATTGGGTTATCCTAAGTGTCTTAATTCCAGATAATATCTAAAATCAATTAGTTATGATAACCCTATATTTCAGAAATTGATTGTCTAACTAGTATAAGATAAGTGTAGGTCTAAGGTCTAGGTTACTACCGTTACCTATCATAAGTCTCTAGAATTGTGGCTTTTAATCCTAAATTCATTATGATATTTCCCCGGCAACGGCGCCAAAAATCTGATACGTTCCGATTGGTATGCTAAAAGATAGGCTTTATTTACCTATGTCGATTATGAGTAATTAAGGACTGAGTCTTACTAACTGTCACTTTAGCATTCAATTGTTGTCACTTAATCAATCAGAACCTAAGGCAGAGTACCTATCGTGTAGCTAGTTCTTGGAAAGTATCTACGATTTTAATTTATTAATATCGTACTCCCAGGGAACTGGTAACGGCTTAGTAGTAACTATCCCTTAATCCTAACATTCATCTTATTATCTAATCAGTCAATCGATAATCAATACTTTGAGATTGATTGGTGATCCCACTCACCCATAACAAGCAATTAGTATTCAAGATTAGACAGGCATTCATCAGTTTAAGCTCAGTTATTACAATTTGTTTGACCTTAACTTCGAACATTTTAGATATATCTTGATCTCTAAGGCAATTATGAAATGTAACCATCTGTTTACCATATCCGAGTTACCTAGTGTATTCACCCCTACCTTGGGATGATCCTTCTCATTTGTCGGATTAAAATATCCATGAACGGTACCCTATGTCACTTCGGTATCATGCCACTTAACCCTAGGATTGGCCTAGCGTACAAACTCAGCTTTATTAGGGTACTCTAACAAACATGGTGATCTGTTTTGTTATTTCTTCCTAATCTGGTAGACCTTTTACAGTCTGTTAAACTAAACCGGTTATGATTCAGACCTTGGTTAGGAATTGTCTATAACCCTAGTTTAATTTAAAAGGACACGACAGTTGAACATTCATAATGATAACTCTAGCTCTATGATCTTCCCGGGAAAATGAACAGTATCTCAAATTGTAAAACATGTATGATAATAAATTCAGTATCAAATTAATATTGAGATAAAACAATTCAAAAACATACAGAACCTCGTCTAGGGGACCCACTATCATAAAGTAGTCACCGCTTTATGCAGGTCCAGCCGGTGCTGCAGCTCCTGTATGCTTCTGACTGCTCGATCCTACTCTGCTCGGCAGAGCCTTCGGAGAACGCTCCTCAGACCTAGTGGCAATTGCTTTACCTTACATCCTGGGCTTAAGCAAATCACCCTAATCTGACTAAGAACATGCACCCTATCTCTCTCTTAGGATCTCCTAACAAAATCCCAGTATTCTATGATACCAAAAACGAACCCTATCTAGTCGTAATCTAAGATTCTAAGACAGACTCTTAGAAAACAAAGAAAACGAGAAACTCTCTAAGAATAGAAATAAACTTATACTGAGCCCGAGTCTTTCAGTGACTTATGTACTCGAGAAAAATGTACAATCGAAGTCACTAAATGACTCAAATTGAGTGGAGAGGGATGAATTCAACTCCTGGAGGCCTGGGGTATTTATAGCAGCTTCCCGAGGTGATTTTTCATCAAAAATTCGATGTGGGACTTGATCTGGGGGTTCGAGATGCCTGTCCTGGATTGGGACGCCCGTCCTGGTCTATTGACCAAGTCGGGATGCCCGTCCCGGTGCTTTGACTGGGTCAGGACGCCCGTCCCGGATTCGGGACGCCCGTCCTGAGCCTTTGACTAAGTCAGCATTTCCAAAAATTGCGTTTTTGCTCCAAAATTTGCTGTTTTCGTCTACTTTTCACCTGACACTTCCAAAATTATAAAAACTGGGAAATTAAGTAAATAATAAACAATTAAGATCAATTTACCCTCAATTTCACCCTAAATCATATATAAAAATATGCCAAAAAGGTGATACGATTTTCACGTATCACCTGACCTGGTCAACAGGTCGGGACGGGCGTCCAGGACTCGGGATTGCCGTCCTGACCAGGTCAACAGACTGGGACGGGAGTCCCGAACCAGAAATTCAAGTCCCACATCGAATTTTTGATGAAAAATCACTCCAGGAAGCTGCTATAAATACCCCAGGCCTTCCTCAGTTGAAATCATTCCTCTCCACTCAATCTGAAACATAAGTCACTAGAGACTCGGGTTCATTATAAGTCTTCTTTCTTTCTAGTTATTGTTTCATTTTCTTAGTTTCTGAGAAATAGTCTCAGATCTTAGGTTTCGATAGATAGGTTCATTTCTGGTATTCATAGAATACCCGGGATTTCGTTAGGAGATCCTAAGAGGGCTCGAGGCGTTCGAAGAGTCAGTCCACATGGCTGGGATTAAGCTAGGTATTAAGGTAAAGTCTTGCTACTAGGCTGAGGAAGCGTCCTCCGAAGGTTCTGACGAGCAGAGTTGGGTCAAGCAGTACGACATATACAAGAAGTTGCTCCATTGGCGAGACTAAGTAAAGGGTGATTTCTTTATGGCATCAGTCCCCCTTGTCCCTTTCTTTATATGTTTGTATTGAGTTTGTCCAAATATTTGTTATGAATACGAGATTATGATTGTTATGAATATTTGTTTTATATGTTGAAGTGCTTATGATTTTCCGGAAATGGCCACCTGCTTAATATACATTATGTCTGCATGTCTAATGTAGTCTCTTTTAAACTAAAATTAGGGTTATAGACAATTCCTAACCACGGTCTATTCACAACCTGTTTAGTTTAACAGACATCAATTAATATTGGTGTCTGCCATATTAAATAAAATAACCTGCGGAACACCCTGTTTGTTAAAGTAGTCTAAGTAGGCTGAGTAGAGCGTTTATGCCGGTGTTAAGGGCCAGCAGCGTGATCCCCTAAGTGACATAGGGCTTTCATAGTTGACTTTTGCTCAAAACGTGAGTAGGGTCGTTTACCTTGGCGATGGGGCGGTTTATCAGATTACTCAGATGTGGTACACCTTTAGACTCAGAACATAGTTGCAATCAAGGCCAATACATGTCTAAAACACTCGAAGATAGGTCAATCAACATATAGGAACAGTATAACATAGAATCAAGAACTTATTTATAAAACACTTTTAGGCTTTAATAAGGCTTAAACCTAGTGGAGAATGAATCACCCTCTCATCAAAGTTATTGATGAAGATTGCATAACTGGATCATAAGATAAGAGTTAGATTAAAAGGCTAGTTACTACTAAGTCGTTACCACTTCCCTGGGAGTACGATATTTAACTTAGTAAAATCGTAGATACTTTCCAACAAGACTAGCTACACGATAGGTACTCTACCTTAGGTTCTGACTGATTAAGTGACAATATAAAGACTAAATGTGACAATTAGTCAATCCCAGTCCTTAATTACTCATGATCAACATAGGGTAAATCAACACCTATTTAGCATATCAGTCGGAAACGCATCAGAGGGGAAATATCATAACGAATTTAGGATTCCTGATCAAAATTCTATAGACTTATGATAGGTAACGGTAGTAATCTATACCTTAGACATAACACTTATTTTATGCTAGTTAGACAATCAGTTTCAGAAATACAGTGTTATCATAACTAATTAATTTTAGATATTATATGAAATTAAGACATGTAGGATAATCAAATTTTAGAAAATTATTCTAAAACCGTATTAAGGAAATTTATCTGCTTTTGAGAAAAAATTTAAAAATTTGAAAAATATATTTTCTTGTTTTTAAATTCATCCGCATGAGTTTTTCTTTCCTGTTTCTTTTATTATTTATACTTTCTTAATTATTAATTGTGTTGTTCTTTTTTCCAATTTTTAATCTTTCAATTCTGTTTTACTCCACTAACCAGTCTGCTCAGGCTTAGCGTATTTTTCTCTGTAGTTGCATGACTCAAACTTCAGAAGCTAACCTCGAACCCCCAGTTGAGAATCCCGAACGTCTCATCCATACAGCTAACAGGTGAAGAACATATATGGCTGCCGAAAGACCTCCCCTCGAATCCTACATCCAACCACAGACTGTTCCAGTGTCGTCCGCCATTCAAATCCCTAGAAACTCGTAATGAAATGTGATCCAGTTGATAATAAATTGGGTCCAGTTTGGAGGAACTGCAGCCGAGAATCCGCTCGAACACTTATCCGATTTCTCCTCTCTTTGCGAAGGTCTCAAGGGAGATCACACTGTAGAAGTAACAAAGCTAAACCTCTTTCCCTACTCACTCAGGGACAGAGCTAAGAGGTGGCTGGCACAGTTACCTACTAACTCAATCACATCATGGGATGAGTTAAGCAAAGCCTTCATGGAAGAATACTACTCTGCAGCAAGAGTCCTAGAATATCGAAGGGCTTTGTCCAGCTTTACTCAAGCTGCTGATGAGACAATGATCGAAGCTTGGGATAGATTCAAGGAACTACTCAAGCTCTGCCCCCAACATGGACTTACCGAAGCACTGCTAATTCAGCAATTCTACGGGGGTATGGCGGATATGGGCAAGCAAGTTCTTGATGGACTCAATCCCCAGAGCGATTTCAATGGAATGAGTGATGTAGATGCTAGAAATGCCCTGGAGAGACTCTATAGGAACATCAAGAACTGGCGCACAAGTGACCGAGCTAAGTAACAACCAGTAAATGCGGCACTTGCCTCCACTGATGATCAATTTGAGGCATTGAAGGCCAGCATTACTAATCAACTGAATGCCTTCCAACAAGGGAAAAACGTTCAGCTAGTACATCAAATCTGTGAGTTTTGCCAATGACCGTATTTTAGTGGAGATTGTTATGGTAATGGAATATTGACTATTCCAGAAGATATGGAACAAGTGGACGCAGTTAACTCTGCCCCTATAGGAAATACCTACAATCCCACCTGCAAGAACCATCCAGGATTTAGTTGGAGAAATAATTCCGGGAATGCTAACTTCCAGAAAAGAGTGCCTCAGCAATTGCCCTATCAACAGAATCAGCAAGTCGCTTTGCCTGCACCAAGGAACTACATCGTTCCAGTCGACCCCATCCAAGAATTCTGGGACATACTGAAAGACATTGCTGACTCTAACAAAGAAATGATAGAGTCAAATAGGAAGGTCTAGGAAGCTCATGCAAAGAGAATCCAGTAGAACGAGAACAGATAGAAGCAGACCGAGCAAACAGTCAGAAACACACAAGCTACTATACAAACTTTGGAGAGACAGATGGGCCAACTATCCACCCATCTCTCTCACAGGTCACAAGGAACACTACCAAGCAATACTGAGACCAACCCCCAAACTGAATGCAAGACCATTACTCTAAGATCTGGTAAAGTTCTATCTCCATCTCCTCCCAAACATTCTTACCCTCCTATTCTTGTTCAGGAACCAGAAGAATGCTCCCAGGACCTAACACCGACGGATGTCGAAACCGAAGTAGCAAGGAAAGGGAAGACGAAGTTTATTCTTGAGTACCGACCAAGAGTACCTTACCCTACCAGACTTATGCAGAATAAAGATAAGGAGCAATTCGAAAAGTTTCTTAAGAATTTTAGTCAGATTCATGTTAATTTACCTTTACTTGATGTTATTTCTGAAATGCCAAAGTATGCTAAGTTTTAAAAAGAAGTCATTAGTAATAAAAGAAAATTTGACATGGACAAGGTGGTTCTTAATGAAGAATGCTAGGAAGTTCTACTAAATAAACTGCCTTCCAAACAGAAATATCCAGGCTGCTTTACCTTGCCATGTACAATTGGAAATATTACTAATATGCATGCATTAGCAGACTTAGGAGCTAGTATTAATCTCATGCCATCTAGTTTATTTGATAAATTAGGATTGCATGATTTGAAAACGACTAGGATGTGCATACAACTAGCAGACAGGACAGTCAAAATCCCCAAGGGAATAATTGAAGATCTCTTAGTAAAGGTCGGAAAATTTGTGTTCCTGTGGACTTTGTTGTCATGGACATGAATGGAGAAGGAGGAGTACCTCTGAATGCATAAATCATATCACATTTTTAACATGTTTTTTGGCATAAATTAGGGTGAAATTGATGGTAAATCGATCTTAATTGATTGTTATTAACTCAATTTCACATTTTTGTTATTTTGGAAGTGTCAGGTGAAAAGTAGAAGAAAATGGCAAATTTTGGGGTAAAAACGTGATTTTCAGAAATTCAGAAGTCGGGGTGGGCGTCTCGAAGTCAGGATGGGCGTCCTAACCTGGTCAACAGGCCATGACGGGCATCTAGGACTCGGGACGGGCGTCCCGAGCCGCAGTTCAGAGTCCCACATCGAATGTTTGAGAGAAATTCACTCCAGAAAGCTGCTATAAATACCCCATGCCTTCCTCAGTTGAAATCATTCCTCTCCACTCGATCTGAGTCATTTAGTGACTTCAAGTATGCAGTTTTCCATAGTATACAAGTCACTTAGAGACTCAGGTTTTAGTATAAGTTTCTTTTTATTTCTAGATAGTGTCTCGTGTTCTTCGTTTCTGAGAGTTAGTTTCAGATCCTAGGATACGACTAGATAGGTTCGTTTATGGTATTCATAGAATACCCGGGATTTCATTAGGGGATCCTAAGAGGGCTCTAGGCGTTCGAAGAGTCAGTCCACAGGGCTAGGCTTAAGCTGGGTAATAAGGTAAAGTCTAGCTACTAGGCTGAGGAAGCGTCCTTTGAAGGTTCTGTCGAGCAGAGTCGGGTCGAGCAGTCCAACATATACAAGCAGTTGCTCCATCGGCGAGACTAAGTAAAGGGTGAATTCTTTATGCCATCAGTCCCCCTGTCCCTCTCTTTATATATCTGTATTGTGTTCGTCCAAATATTGATTATGTTTATTGGATTATGATTTTATGAGTATTTGTTATACATGTTGATGTTCTTTATAATTTTCCGGAAATGGCCACCAGCTTAATATTCATTATGTCTGCATGTCTAATGTAGTTTCTTTTAAACTAAATGTAGGGTTATAGATAATTCCTAACCACGGTCTAATCATAACCTGTTTAGTTTAACAGGCATCAATTTAGGACTTTCCCGTTGGAAAGCATTGGTGTTTGCCATATTAGATGAAATAACCTATAGGTCACCATGTTTTTTAGAGTAGTCTAAGTAGGCTGAGTTTTTGTGTTTATGCCGGCGTTAGGGCAAGGGGCATGATCCCCAAAGTGACATAGGGCTTTCATGGATGCCTTTAGCTCGAACCGTGAGTAGGGCCGTCATTAAGGTAGGGCGGTTTATCAGGTAACTCAGATGTGGTACACCTTTAGACTCAGTACATAGTTGCAATCCAGGCCAAGACATGTCTAAAATACTCGAAGATAGGTCAATCAACATGTAGGAACAGTATAACATAGAATCAGGACATTATCTGTAAAACACTTTTAGGCTTAAATAGGCTTAAACCTAGTGGATAATGAATCACCCTCTCATCAAAGATATTGATGAACGATTGCATAACTGGATCATAAGATAAGGGTTAGGGTAAGAGGATAGTTACTACTAAGCCGTTACCACTTCCCTGGGAGTATGATATTTAATTTAAATAAAATCGTAGATACTTTCCAACAGACTAGCTACACGATAGGTACTCTGCCTTAGGTTCTGACTGATTAAGTGACAGCATAGAGACTAAATGTGACAATTAGTCAATCTAAGTCCTTAATTACTCATAATCAACATAGGGTAAAACAACACCTATTTTAGCATATTAGTCGGAAGCACATCAGATTTTTGGCGCCGTTGTCGGGGAAATATCATAATGAATTTAGGATTCCTGATCAAAATTCTAGAAGCTTATGATAGGTAACGGTAGTAACCTAGACCTTAGACCTAACACTTATTTCATGCTAGTTAGACAATCAATTTCTGAAATATAGGATTATCGTAACTAATTAATTTTAGACATTATCTGAAATTAAGATAATTAGGATAATCAAATTTTAGAAAATTATTCTAAAACCATATTGAGGGAATTTAACTGCTTTCGAAATAGAATATAAAAAGAAAAAAAAATTTAAAATTTAAAACCCGAAAAAATGTATTTTTCTTGCTCAACAGTAAGTTGTTCTTCTTCCCTATCTCTTGTATTATTTAATAGTTGAACATTTGTTTTCTTTCAATTTTTCTTTTCTTTTCTTCTATAAAATTTTCTGAAAAATATTATTTTCCAGAAGATAAAAGAAATAAATTTTTCGTGTTTACAGTTTTCGTGTTTGTTTGTTTTTTTTTCGAAAAACAAAAGTATGGAAGTGAGAAAAAATATTATTTTCTTCTGAGTTGTAAAATTTTGGCTTAGATTTTTATTGGGAAGAAATTCCATTTTAGAATTTTCTTAGAGTCATACCTATTGAGAAAGGATGTTCCTTTTGTTTTTGCTGATAATTGCATGATATCTTGTTGAACAAATTAAAGGAACTAGTTATTACTGCACCCATTCTGACATCACTTGATTGGAAATTGCTTTTTGAATTGATTTTAGTAATTATGCAGTAAGAATTGTTTAGGACAAAAGCATGATTAGATATTATTCATATCATACCTAGTCTAGACAATATTATACCCTGATTACTCTACTTTGAGATATATGTTCAATAAAACTGATGTTGAACTAAGATTGATTAATTGAGTTTTATTGAATTTGATATAGAAAGACGGGATAAAGAAAAAGGGCTAAAAATCTAGAAAGCAAACCATTGGTCTAGATTAGAAAACCCCGAATTAGAGGCTACTGACGAGACAGTAGTATCGGATAAATTTCTGAATGAGAATTTATTTTCATTATTTGCTATGAGTAATGATTCTCCTCTGTGGTTTACCGATATTACTAATTATCTAACTGCTAATTATTCCCAAGGGATATGACTTATCAGCAAAAGAAGAAATTCTTTGTTGATTTGGAATATTACTACTAGGGAGATCCATTTTTCTATTTCGAATTATTGCAGAGTAATTGATCAGAAGATGTGTCTCGGAAAGCAAAGACCACAAGATTTTGGAGCATGGCCATAGAAAAATCTACGGGAGACCAATTGACTACTATCAACACTGTCCGGAAAGTATTGAAAGTAGGATCTTATTGGTCCACAATATTCAAGAATTTTGTATCCTTGATACAGTCATGCGATGCTTGCCAAACAACAGGTAACATATCCTTCAGAGATCATCTACCCCAGCAAGGTACACAAAATGTTGCAATCTTTTGATATCTGGGGTATTCATTGAATCCTTTGTCTTTCTTCCCTTTGGCAACAAGTACATCATAGTAGTTATAGAACACTTTCAAAATGGCTTGAACCACAGGCATTACCTACTAATGATGTTAAAGTCATGTGCAGATTCTATGAGAAGTTGTTTTCCAGATTCAGAGTGCCAATGTCTTAGGAAGAAACGTTCAGTCTGTGTATCAAATTTGTGAAGTCTGCCAAGTACTTCACTTTAGTGGGAATTCTATGTGAATGGAATACTGACCATTCCAACAGAAGTAGGAGTAGGTTGCTGCAGTCAATGCTGCTCTAATGGGAGACGCATACAATCCCAACTAGAGAAATCATACGGGATTTAGCTGAGGAATAATTCGGAAGCTGGAAACTTTCAAAAGATACCACCATAGCAAAACCCCTACCCGTAGAATCAACAGATGAGATACTAGCAACAATTAAAGCCAGACCAGTGCAAGCAAGTGATCTACCAAGTGGTATCAAACGGTCGAGGGATATAGAGGAATTTGGCGTTGTATCAGGAGCATAGCAATGGAGGAGCTTGCATCCCCTGCATACCAATCAGCTATGAGAAACTTCCCCGAGGAAGTCTCAAATACTTGGACCTAGATCTACACCACTGGAGCCTCCTACCACCACGGCTTTTCCAAAGCTTCAGGTATCTTTTCTGCCATTTAAAACTTGCATGCAATACCTTCACTGACATTGGCAGTAGGCACACCAATCCAAAGAAGTCTCATTCCTAGACACGTTCCTCCTGGACACGTTGCCATGATTGTGAGAAACTTTACAAATGATTCGAGGAAGCAGTCCGTGGGGCTCGAGCCATTCATCAAACGAATAGGCCACTACCTGGAGCTCGACAATGAAGGATCGGAGCTGACGTCATCCGTTCCAGAATCTAGAGCTAACAGAGTCAAGAACACCTCAGCAATAGCACATGGCTAAGGTGAAGAGCCAATTGACAGATCAGAGAAGGCCCTTCTGCTCGAGACATGAAGGGAGTTTTTCTAATCCTCATCTTCCTTTACTTTTATTTTATTTTCTTCATTTTGTGTTCTGTTTTATTTTCCTTCTAACCCTTAGTTAGTCGAATAAGTGTGGGGTCAGAGTTCTTTGTTATGTTTTTATTTCTTCTTGTTTGCAAATAAGTGTGGGGTAATTTAGATATGCATGAACACTGAGGACAGTGTCAGACTTAAGTGTGGGGTAGCAGTGCACGGTGCACTGTAGTAGTAGTAGTAGAAAAACAATTTTGCACAATTTTGCATGTTGTCCCCGTATTTTCACACCCTCCCAAATTTTTTCAAAATTTTTCATTCTTTTAGACTTTAAAATGCAGTATGATTGGTAAAACATTGCTGATGTCTATGATATGTGTGTAGATTGTTATGATCAGTAGGAGACAATGTGATGACTATTTTGAACTTATTGATTAGGAATAGGGATTTCCTGATAATTGAGCACAACTTAGTTTGGATTAGAGACCTCAGCCAATTACCTTTTCAAAACTTAACTAGATAAGATTAGATCAGTTGAGGATGTATTGGCAATTAAAATGACTAGATGAGGCTCTGAGCTGAAAGTGAAAAGAAAAAAAAAGAGAGTTAATTAAATAGGGTAGTTTGCTAGCGGCCTTTGCTACTCGAGCACCACTCCTTAGGGGAACTTAAAGCCTGATGCCCTAAGGTCGTGTAGGTTTGGGAGTTATCGGAGTGGGACTCGCTACATGGGTAGTTAAAGTTGACGTGCTAAAGCAGACCCAAAATACCCTGAAAAACCTATAAAAGAGAAAAATCAATAAATGCTAAATAATTAAAAATCTGATCACCAAGGCTCAGAACTCAGAAAGTTGTCTGTTGTTAGTATGCCTAACGACGGGTCGAAGTGTTATCTGGTAGTAGTTAAGATGAGAGTATATTGTGTTGACTATCTGGTCTAGACTAGTACACACACTACACATCAGGAAGACCTTGTGACTGAGAGAAAAGTTCAATCTAGTTGTTAAGTTGTTAAACACGCTTGATCATAATAATCTACTAGAGACATTTGAGACCTTGTCATAGCAACCTAACCAGTCAGACCTGTGTTGTGAATTGTCTGAATAATATTTGGAATAAAAACATGACTAGAAAATTTAAGTGACTGCACATATGATTTAAAATCACTAACTTCAGGTAGACTTTGCTTGAGGACAAGCAAAAAGCTAAGTGTGGGGTTATATGATATGCATAAATCATATCACATTTTTAGCATGTTTTTAGGCATAAATTAGGGTGAAATTGATGGTAAATCGATCTTAATTGATTGTTATTAACTCAATTTCACAGTGTTTGTGATTTTGGAAGTGTCAGGTGAAAAGTAGAAGAAAATGGCAAATTTCGGGGCAAAACGTGATTTTTAGAAATTCAGAAGCTAGGGTGGGCGTCCCGAAGTCAGGATGGGCGTCCTGACCTGGTCAACAGGTCGGGACGGGCATCCCAATCCAGGACAGGCTTCCCGAGCCGCAGTTCAAAGTCCCACATCAAATTTCTGAGAGAAATTCACTCCAGAAAGCTGTTATAAATACCCCAGGCCTTCCTCAATTGAAATCATTCCTCTCCATTCGATCTAAGTCATTTAGTGCCTTCAAGTATACAGTTTTCCATAGTATACAAGTCACTTAGAGACTCAGGTTTCAGTTTAAGTTTCTTTTTATTTCTAGATAGTGTCTCGTGTTCTTTATTTCTGAGAGTTAGTCTCAGATCCTAGGATACGACTAGATAGGTTCGTTTCTGGTATTCATAGAATACCCGGGATTTCGTTAGGTGATCCTAAAAGGGCTCTAGGTATTTGAAGAATCAGTCCACAGGGCTGGGTATTAAGGTAAAGTCCAGCTACTAGGCTGAGGAAGCGTCCTCCGAAGGTTCTGTTGAGCAGAGTCTGGTCGAGCAGTCCAACATATACAAGCAGTTGCTCCATCGGTGAGACTAAGTAAAGGGTGAATTCTTTATGGCATCAGTCCCCTTGTCCCTCTCTTTATATGTCTATACTGTGTTCGTCCAAATATTGATTATGTTTATTAGATTATGATTTTATGAGTATTTGTTATACATGTTGAAGTTCTTTATAATTTTCTGGAAATGGCCACCAGCTTAATATTCATTATGTCTGCATGTCTAATGTAGTTTCTTTTAAACTAAATGTAGGGTTATAGATAATTCCTAACCACGGTCTAATCATAACCTGTTTAGTTTAACAAGCATCAATTTAGGACTTTCCCGTTGGAAAGCATTGGTGTGTACCATATTAGATGAAATAACCTATAGGTCACCATGTTTGTTAGAGTAGTCTAAGTAGGCTGAGTTTGTGTGTTTATGTCGGCGTTATGGTGAGCGGCATGATCCCCGAAGTGACATAGGGCTTTCATGGATGCCTTTAGCTCAAACCGTGAGTAGGGTCGTCATTAAGGTAGGGCGGTGTCAATGAAAGGCAGTGGGAAGTGGTCTTTCCTCGTGGCTTTGTTAAGTTTCCTATAATCAATGCATATTCGCCATCCCGTGACGGTTCTGGTAGGAATTAGCTCGTTATCTTCGTTCTTTACCACTGTAATTCCTCTTTTATTGGGCACACACTGTACAGGACTTACCCAAGAACTGTCAGAGATAGGGTAGATTATGCCAAAATCTAACCACTTGATGATTTGTTCCTTTACCACTTCCTTCATAATTGGATTTAATCGTCTCTGCCCTTCTATTGAATTTTTGGAATCTTCTTCCAAAATGATTTTGTGCATGCATAAGGTTGGACTTATACCTTTGATGTCAGCTATGGTCCAGCCCATAGCTCTATTATGCTACCGTAGAACTCCAAGCAAATTTTCCTCCTGTTCAGCATCCAGTAATGCTGAAATGATTACTGGTGATGCATTTCCGATTGCTATGTGATGCGTTTCCGACTGATATGCTAAATAGGTGTTATTTTACCCTATGTTGATTATGAGTAATTAAGTACTGAGATTGACTAATTGTCACATTTAGTCTCTATGGTGTCACTTAATCAGCCAGAACCTAAGGCAGAGTACCTATCGTGTAGCTAGTGTGTTGGAAAGTATCTACGATTTTATTAAGTTAAATATCGTACTCCCAGGGAAGTGGTAACGGCTTAGTAGTAACTAGCCTTTTATCCTAACTCTTATCTTATGATCCAGTTATGCAATCTTCATCAATAACTTTGATGAGAGGGTGATCCATTCTCCACTAGGTTTAAGTTTAATTAAGCCTAAAAGTGTTTTATAGATAATGTCCTGATTCTATTTTATACTGTTCCTACATGTTGATTGACCTATCTTCGAGTATTTTAGATGCATCTTAGCTTGGATTGCAACTATGTTCTGAGTCTAAAGGTGTACCACATCTGAGTCAACTAATAAACCGCTCTACCTTAATGACGGCCCTACTCACGGTTCGAGCTAAAGGCATCCATGAAAGCCCTATGTCACTTCGGGGATCATACCGCTCGCCCTAACGCCGGCATAAAAACGCAACTCAGCCTACCTAGACTACTCTAACAAACAGGGTGTTCTGCAGGTTATTTTATCTAGTATGGCAGACACCAATACTAATTGATGCTTGTTAAACTAAACAGGTTATGAATAGATCGTGGTTAGGAATTGTCTATAACCCTAATTTTAGTTTAAAAGAGACTACATTAGACATGCAGACATAATGAATATTAAGCAGGTGGCTATTTCCAGAAAATCATAAGAACTTCAACATGTATAACAAATATTCATAGAAATCATAATCCAGTATTCATAATTGATATTTGGACAAACACAGTACAACATATAAAGAGAGGGACAGGGGGACTGATGCCATAAAGAAATCACCCTTTACTTAGTCTCGCCGATGGAGCGTACTGCTTGTATATGTCGTACTGCTTGACCCGACTCTGCTCGACAGAACCTTCGGAGGACGCTTCCTCAGCCTAGTAACTGGGCTTTACCTTAATACCCAACTTAAGCCCAGCCCTGTGGACTGACTCTTTGAACGCCTCGAGTCCTCTTAGGATCTCCTAACGAAATCCCGGGTATTCTATGAATACCAGAAACGAACCTATCTATCGAAGCCTAAGATCTGAGACTATTTCTCAGAATCTAAGAAAACGAAACACTAACTAGAAAGAAAGAAAACTTATACTAAACCCGAGTCTCTCAGTGACTTATGTACTCGAGAAAAGTGTACAATCGAAGTCAATAAATGACTCAGATCGAGTGGAAAGGGATGATTTCAACTGAGGAAGGCCTGGGGTATTTATAGCAGCTTCCTAGAGTGATTTTTCATCAAAAATTTGATGTGGCACTTGAATTTCTGGTTCGGGACGCCCGTCCTGGTCTGTTGACCAGGTCAGGACGGCCGTCCCAAGTCCTGGACGCCCGTCCCGACCTGTTGACCAGGTCAGGATGCCCGTCCTGAACTGGGACGCCCTCCCCGAAGTCCGAACTTCTGAAAAATTGCATTTTTGCCCCAAAATTTGCCATTTTCTTCTACTTTTCACCTAACACTTCCAAAATCATAAAAACTATGAAATTGAGTTAATAATGAACAATTAAGACCAATTTGCCCTCAATTTCACCCTAAATCATGCCTAAAAACATGCTAAAAATGTGATATGATTTATGCATATCAGATAACCCCTCACTTAGCTTTTTGCTTGTCCTCAATCAAAGTCTACCAGAAGCTAGTGATTCTAAATCATATGTGCAGTCACTTAATTTTCCTAGTCATGTTTTTATTCCAAACATTATTCAGACAATTCTTAACACAGGTCTGACTGGTTAGGTTGCTACGACAAGGTCTCAAATGTCTTTAGTATATTATTATAATCAAGTAGAAAACAACTTAACAACTAGGTTGAGCTTTTCTCTCAGTCACAAGGTCTTCCTGATGTGTAGTGTGTGTACTAGTCTAGACTAGATAGTCAACACAATATACTCCCATCTTAACTACTACCAGATAACACTTCGACCCTGTCGCTAGACATACTAACAATAGACAACTTTCTGAGTTCTGAGCATTGGTGATCAGATTTTTAATGATTTAGCATTTATTAATTTTCTTTATAGGTTCAGGGTATTTTGAGTCTGCTTAGAACACGTCAACTTCAACTACGCATGTAGCGAGTCCCACTCCGATGACTCCCAGACCTACACGACCTTAGGGCATTAGGTTTTAAGTTCCCCGAAGGAGTGGTGCTCGAGTAGCGAAGGTCGCTGGCAGACTACCCTTATTTAATTAACTTTTTTTTTCTTTTCACTTTTAGCTCAGAGTCACATCTAGTCATTCTAATTATCAATACATCCACAACTGGTCTAAATTTATCTAGTTAAGTCTTGAAAAGGTAATTGGCTGAGGTCTCTAATCCAGACTAAGTTGTGCTCAGTTATCAGGAATTCCCTATTTCTAATCAATAAGTTCAAAATAGTCCTCAGTTGTCTCCTACTAACCATAACATTCTACCTACATATCATAGACATCAGCAAATGTTTACCAATCATACTGCATTTAGAAGTCTGAAAGAATGAAAAATTTTGAAAAAAATTTGGAAGGGTGTGAAAATACGGGGAAAACAAGCAAAACTTTTCTCAACTACTACAGTGCACCGTGCACTGCTACCCCACACTTAAGTCTGACACTGTCCTCAGTGTTCATGCACATCTAAGCTACCCCACACTTATTTGAAAACAAGAAGAAATAAAAACAAAACAGAAAAACTCTTACCCCACACTTATTCGACTAACTAAGGGTAAGAAAGAAAATAAAGCAATGAAAGAAATCAAGACAGGAAGGTAATAGAAATAACAAAACACAAAATGAAGATAAAGATTAAAAGAACACAAAATAAAAGTAGAGGAAGGTTAAGATTAGACAAACTCCCTTCTTGCTTCGAGCAGAAGGGTTTCCTCTGGGCTGTCAACTGGCTCTTCACCTTAGCCATGTGCTATTGTTGATGCGCTCTTGACTCTGTAAGTTCTAGATATTGGAACGGATGACGTCAGCTCCGATCCTTCATTGTCGAGCTCCAGGTAGTGGCCTATTCGTTTGATGAATGGCTCGAGCCCCACGGATTGTTTCCTCGAATCATTGATAATGTTTCTCGTAATCGTAGCAACGTGTCCAGAAGGAACGTTTCTAGGAATGAGACTTCTTTGGATTGGTGTGCCTACCTGCCAGTGTCAGTAAAAGAATTGCATGCAATTTTCGAATGGCAGAAAAGATACCTGAAGCTTTGGCGAAGCCGTGGTGGTAGGAGGCTCCAGTGGTGTAGATCTGGGCCCAAGTATTTGAAGCTTCCTCGGGGGAAGTTTCACACAGCTTATTGTATGCAGGGGATGCAAGCTCCTCCATTGCTTTGCTCCTGATACAATGCCAAAGTCCTATACATCCTTAGACAGTTCGATATCACTTGGTAGATTACTTACTTGCACTGGTCTGGCTTTAATTATTGTCAGTATCTCATCTGTTGATTCTGCGGGTAGGGGTTTTGCTGTGGTGGTATCTTCTGAAAGTTTCCAGCTTCCGAATTATTCCTCAGCTAAATCCCGTATGATTCCTCCAGCTGGGATTGTATGCGTCTCCCATTGGAGTAGCATTCTGCAGTAACCTACTCCTACCTCTTTTGGAATGGTTCGTATTTCATTCCATAGCAATCCCTGCTAAAGTGTGGTACTTGGCAGACTTCGCAAATTTGATACACAGACTAAACGTTTCTTCCTAAGACATTGGCACTCTGAAACTGGAAAACAACTTCTCATAGAATCTGCACATGACTTTAACATCATTAGTAGGTAATGCATGTGGTTCAGGCCATTTTTTAAAAGTGTTCCACGACTACTATGATGTAATTATTTTCAAAGGAAGAAGGGAAAATGATTCAATCAATACCTCAGATATTAAAGATTTCAAGACTCTATATACCTTGCTGGGGTAGGCGATCTCTGGAAGAGGTGTTACCTGTTATTTGGCAAGCATCGCATGACTGTATCAGAGATACAAAATCCTTGAATATGGTGGGTCATCAAGATTCTACTTCCAACACTTTTCGGACAGTGTTGATAGCAGTTAATTGGTCTCCCATAGATTCCTGCAATGCTTCAGAATCATGTAGCTTTCGCTTTCCGAGATACATCTTCTGATCACTGATTTGCAAAAATTTGAAATAGAAGAGAAATCTGCCCAGTAGTAATATTTCAAATCAGCGAAGAATTTCTTCTTTTGCTGATAAGTCACATTACTTGGAACTCATTCCGTGACTAGATAATTTGCAACAACAATACACCACAAATGAGACTTATCATACATAGCAAACAATGCAAATAAGTTTTCATCAAAAATTTATCAGTATTACAATAGCCTCTAACTCGGGGTTTTCTAATCTAGACAAATGGTTTGCTTTCTAGATTTTCTAACCTATTGTTTCTAGACAAGACTAGATAAGATCGGAATTTGTCATACATGAACTTTCTTATCATGTTTCTGTCCTAAAACAATTCTTACTACATCATTACATGACATATTCATTCAAAAAGCAGATTTCAATCAGGTGATGCCATAATGGGTGTAGTAATTCCTTTTGGTTTAAAAGATCTCATGCAATTATCAGCAAAACGAAAGGAACATCCTTTTTGTTTTTTCAATAGAACATTCAAAGGTCTGGCTATTAAGGAAAAATTATTTCATAACTCGTCCTAATAAAGCCGGTATGACTCTAAGAAAATTCTAAAATAGAGTTTCTTCCCAATAAAAATCTAAGACAAAGTTTTGCAACTCAGAAGAAAATATATTTTATCCTCATTTCCATTTTTATTTCTTCGAAATTAAATAGAAGAAAAACACAAAAAAAGAGCAACAAGTGTACAAGTAAGAAGACAACTAAGAAAGAACAAGAGATAGGGAAAAGAACAACTTACCATTGAGCAAGAAAAATACACATTTTTTTCGGGTTTTAAATTTTAAAAAAAAATTTCTTTTTTTTTTCGAAAGCAGTTAAATTTCCTCAATATGGTTTTAGAATGATTTTCTAAAATTTGATTATCCTAAGTGTCTTAATTTCAGATAATATCTACAATCAATTAGTTATGATAATCCTATATTTCGGAAATTGATTGTCTAACTAGCATAAGATAAGTGTAGGTCTAAAGTCTAGGTTACTACCATTACCTATCATAAGTCTCTAGAATTTTGATCAGGAATCCTAAATTCATTATGATATTTCCCCGGCAACGACACCAAAAATCTAATGCGTTTCCGACTGATATGCTAAATAGGTGTTATTTTACCCTATGTTGATTATGAGTAATAAAGGACTGAGATTGACTAATTGTCACATTTAGTCTCTATGGTGTCACTTAATCAGCCAGAACCTAAGGCAGAGTACCTATTGTGTAGCTAGTTTGTTGGAAAGTATCTACGATTTTATTAAGTTAAATATCGTACTCCCAGGGAAGTGGTAACGGCTTAGTAGTAACTAGCCTTTTATCCTAACTCTTATCTTATGATCCAGTTATGCAATCTTCATCAATAACTTTGATGAGAGGGTGATCCATTCTCCACTAGGTTTAAGTCTAATTAAGCCTAAAAGTGTTTTATAGATAATGTCCTGATTCTATTTTATACTGTTCCTACATGTTGATTGACCTATCTTCGAGTAATTTAGATGCATCTTAGCCTGGATTGCAACTATGTTCTGAGTCTAAAGGTGTACCACATCTGAGTCAACTAATAAACCGCCCTACCTTAATGACGGCCCTACTCACGGTTTGAGCTAAAGGCATCCATGAAAGCCCTATGTCACTTTGGGGATCATACCGCTCGCCCTAACGCCGGCATAAACACACAAACTCAGCCTACCTAGACTACTCTAATAAACAAGGTGTTCCGCAGGTTATTTTATCTAGTATGCAGACACCAATACTAATTGATGCTTGTTAAACTAAATAGGTTATGAATAGATCGTGGTTAGGAATTGTCTATAACCCTAATTTTAGTTTAAAAGAGACTACATTAGACATGTAGACATAATGAATATTAAGCATGTGGCCATTTCTGGAAAATCATAAGAACTTCAACATGTATAACAAATATTCATAGAAATCATAATCCAGTATTCATAATTGATATTTGGACAAACACAGTACAACATATAAAGAGAGGGACAGGGGGACTGATGTCATAAAGAAATCACCCTTTACTTAGTCTCGCCGATGGAGCATACTGCTTGACCCGACTCTGCTCGACAGAACCTTCGGAGGACGCTTCCTCAGCCTAGTAACTGGGCTTTACCTTAATACCCAACTTAAGCCCAACCCTGTGGACTGACTCTTCGAATGCCTCGAACCCTCTTAGGATCTCCTAACGAAATCCCGAGTATTCTATGAATAACAGAAACGAACCTATCTATCGAAGCCTAAGATCTGAGACTATTTCCTAGAATCTAAGAAAACGAAACACTAACTAGAAAGAAACAAAACTTATACTAAACCCGAGTCTCTCGATGACTTATGTACTCGAGAAAAGTGTATAATCGAAGTCACTAAATGACTCAGATCGAGTGGAGAGGGATGATTTCAACTGAGGAAGGCCTGGGGTATTTATAGCAGCTTCCTGGAGTGATTTTTCATCAAACATTCGATGTGGGACTTGAATTTCTGGTTCGGGACGCCCGTCCCGGTATGTTGACCAGGTCAGGACGGCCGTCCCGAGTCTTGGACACCCGTCCCGACCTGTTGACCAGGTCAGGATGCCCGTCCTGAACCGGGATGCCCTCCCCGAAGTCCGAACTTTTGAAAATTTGCGTTTTTGCCCCGAAATTTGCCATTTTCTTCTACTTTTCACCTAACACTTCCAAAATCATAAAAACTGTGAAATTGAGTTAATAATGAACAATTAAGACCAATTTGCCCTCAATTTCACCCTAAATCATGCCTAAAAACATGCTAAAAATGTGATATGATTTATGCATATCAGATAACCCCACACTTAGCTTTTTGCTTGTCCTCAAGCAAAGTCTACCTGAAGCTAGTGATTCTAAATCATATGTGCAGTCACTTAATTTTCCTAGTCATGTTTTTATTCAAACAATTATTCAGACAATTCTTAAGATAGGTCTGACTGGTTAGGTTGCTACGACAAGGTCTCAAATGTCTTTAGTATATTGTTATAATCAAGCAGAAAACAACTTAACAACTAGGTTGAACTTTTCTCTCAGTCACAAGGTCTTCCTGATGTGTAGTGTGTGTACTAGTCTATACCAGATAGTCAACACAATATACTCTCATCTTAACTACTACCAGATAACACTTCGACCTTGTCGCTGGACATACTAACAATAGACAACTTTCTGAGTTCTGAGCCTTGGTGATCAAATTTTTAATGATTTAGCATTTATTGATTTTCTTTATAGGTTCAGGGTATTTTGAGTCTGCTTAGAACATGTCAACTTCAACTACCCATGTAGCGAGTCCCACTCCGATGACTCCTAGACCTACACGACCTTCGGGCATCAGGCTTTAAGTTCCCCGAAGGAGTGGTGCTCGAGTAGCGAAGGCCGCTGGCAGACTACCCTTATTTAATTAACTCTTTTTTTTCTTTTCACTTTTAGCTCAGAGTCTCATCTAGTCATTCTAATTGTCAATACATCCACAACTGGTCTAAATTTATCTAGTTAAGTCTTGAAAAGGTAATTGGATGAGGTCTCTAATCCATACTAAGTTGTGCTCAGTTATCAGGATTTCCCTATTTCTAATCAATAAGTTCAAAATAGTCCTTAGTTGTCTCCTACTAACCATAACATTCTACCTACATATCATAGACATCAGCAAATGTTTACCAATCATACTGCATTTAGAAGTCTGAAATAATGAAAAATTTTGAAAAACATTTGGAAGGGTGTGAAAATACGGGGAAAACAAGCAAAACTTTTCTCAACTACTACAGTGCACCGTGCACTGCTACCCCACACTTAAGTCTGACACTGTCCTCAGTGTTCATGCATATCTAAGCTACCCCACACTTATTTGAAAACAGGAAGAAATAAAAACAAAATAGAAAAACTCTTACCCCACACTTATTCGACTAACTAAGGGTAAGAAAGAAAATAAAGCAATGAAAGAAATCAAGACAGGAAGGTAATAGAAATAACAAAACACAAAATGAAGATAAAGATTAAAAGAACACAGAATAAAAGTAGAGGAAGGTTAAGATTAGAAAAACTCCCTTCTTACCTCGAGCAGAAGGGTTTTGATACGCGAAAATCGTATCACTTTTTTAGCATGTTTTTGTGTATGAATTGGGGTGAAATCGAGGGTAATTTGATCTTGATTGTTCATTATTCACTTAATTTCACAGTTTTTATGATTTTGGAAGTGTCAGGTGAAAAGTAGATGAAAACAGCAATTTTTGGGGCAAAAACACAATTTTTGGAAATGTTGACTAGGTCAAAGGTTCAGGACGGGCGTCCCGACCAAGTCAAGGCACCGGGACGGGCGTCCCGACCTGGTCAACTGATCAGGACGGGCGTCCCGAGCTGCCAGAAGCTGTCCCACATCGAATTTTTCAGAGATTTTCACTCCATGAAGCTACTATAAATACCCAGGCTTCCAACAGTTGAATTCATTCCTCTCCACTCGATCTGAGTCATTAAGTGGTTTCCGGTGTACAATTCTCTAGTACACAACTCACTCAGAGACTCGGATCTCAGTTTTCTTTCTTGTTAGTGTTTTGTTTTAGTTTCTGAGAAATAGTCTCAGATCTTAGGTTTCTATAGATAGGTTCGTTTCTGGTATTCATAGAATACCCGGGATTTCGTTAGGAGATCCTAAGAGGGCTCTAGGCGTTCGAAGAGTCAGTCCACAGGGCTGGGCTTAAGCTAGGTATTAAGGTAAAGCCCAGTTACTAGGCTGAGGAAGCGTCCTCCGACGGTTCTGGTGAGCAGAGTCGGGTCAAGCAATACGGCATATACAACAGTACGCTCCATCGGCGAGACTTCGTGAAGGGTGAATTCTTTTTGGCATCGGTCCCCCTGTCCCTCTCTTATATGTTGTTATTGTGTTTGTCCAAATAACTCTTTGAATACCAGATTATGTTTTTATGAATATTTGTTATTTATGTTGAAGTATTATGTTTTTCTAGAAATGGCCACCTGCTTAAATATCCATTATGTCTGCATGTTTATTGCCGTTCTTTTAAACTGAAATTAGGGTTATAGACAATTCCTAACCACGGTCTATTCATAACCTGTTTAGTTTAACAAGCATCAATTAGTATTGGTGTCTGCCATACTAGATAAAATAATCTGCGAAACACCCCGTTGGTTAAAAGTAGTCTAGGTAGGCTGAGTAGAGTTTTATGCCGGCGGTTATGCGACGAGCAGTATGATCCCCAAAGTGATATAGGGCCGTCATTGCTGACTTTAGTCCGAGCCGTGAGTAGGGCCATTACCCTTAACGATGGGGCGGTAGCGTAGAAACTCAGATGTGGTAGCCTTTAGACACAGAGCATAATTGCAATCCAGGCCAAGACATGTCTAAAACACTCGAATATAGGTCAATCAACGTATAGTAACAGTATAACATAAAATCAGGATCTAATCTTTAAAACACTTTCAGGTTTAGCTAGACTTAAACCTAGTGGAGAATGAATCACCCTCTCATCAAAATTATTGATGAAGATTGCATAACTGGATTATAAGATAAGAGTTAGGGAGAAAGGCTAGTTACTACTAAGCCGTTGCCACTTCCCTGAGAGTACGATATTTATTTAATAAAATCGTAGATACTTTCCAACATACTAGCTACATGATAGGTACTCTGCCTTAGGTTCTGGCTGATTAAGTGACACCATAGAGACTAAATGTGACAATTAGTCAATCACAGTCCTTAATTATTCATAATCAACATAGGGTAAAATAACACCTATTTAGCACATCGGTCAGAAACCGCATCAGGTTTCCTCTGGGCTGTCAATTGGCTCTTCACCTTAGCCATGTGCTATTGCTGAGGCGCTCTTGACTCTGTAAGCTCTAGATACTGGAACGGATGACGTCAGCTCCGATCCTTCATTGTCGAGCTCTAGGTAGTGGCCTATTCGTTTGATGAATGGCTCGAGCCCCACGGACTATTTCCTCGAATCATTTGTAAAGTTTCTCGTGATCGTAGCAACGTGTCCAGAAGGAACGTGTCTAGGAATGAGACTTCTTTGGATTGGTGTGCCTACCTGCCAGTGTCAGTAAAGGTATTGCATGCAATTTTCGAATGGCAGAAAAGATACATGAAGCTTTGGCGAAGCCGTGGTGGTAGGAGGCTCCAGTGGTGTAGATCTGGGCCCAAGTATTTGAAGCTTCCTCGGGGGAAGTTTCTCACAGCTGATTGTATGCAGGAGATGCAAGCTCCTCCATTGCTATGCTCCTGATACAATGCCAAATTCCTCTACATCCTTCGACCGTTCGATATCACTTGGTAGATCACTTACTTGCACTGGTCTGGCTTTAATTATTGTCAGTATCTCATCTGTTGATTCTGCGGGTAGGGGTTTTGCTGTGGTGGTATCTTCTAAAAGTTTCCAGCTTCCGAATTATTCCTCAGCTAAATCCCCTATGATTCCTCCGGCTGGGATTGTATGCGTCTCCCATTGCAGTAGCATTCTGCAGTAACCTACTCCTACCTCTTTTGGATTGGTTCGTATTTCATTCCATAGCAATCCCTGCTAAAGTGTGGTACTTGGCAGACTTCACAAATTTGATACACAGACTGAACGTTTCTTCCTAAGACATTGGCACTCTTAATCTGGAAAACAACTTCTCATAGAATCTGCACATGACTTTAACATCATTAGTAGGTAATGCCTGTGGTTCAGGCCATTTTTTTAAAGTGTTCCACGACTACTATGATGTAATTATTTTCAAAGGAAGAAGGGAAAAGGATTCAATCAATACCTCAGATATTAAAGATTTCAAGAATCTATATACCTTGCTGGTGTAGGCGATCTCTGGAAGAGGTGTTACCTGTTATTTGGCAAGCATCGCGGGATTGATTCAGAGATACAAAATCCTTGAATATGGTGGGTCAACAAGATTCTACTTCCAACACTTTCCGGACAGTGTTGATAGCAGTTAATTGGTCTCCCATAGATTCCTGCAATGCTTCAGAATCATGTAGCCTTCGCTTTCCGAGATACATCTTCTTATCACTGATCTGCAAAAATTTGAAATAGAAGAGAAATCTGCCCAGTAGTAATATTTCAAATCAGCGAAGAATTTCTTCTTTTGCTGATAAGTCACATTACTTGGAACTCATTCCGTGACTAGATAATTTGCAACAACAATACACCACAGATGAGATTTATCATACATAGCAAACAATGCAAATAAGTTTTCATCAAAAATTTATCAGTATTACAATAGCCTCTAACTCGGGGTTTTCTAATCTAGACAAATGGTTTGCTTTCTAGATTTTCAACCGTTCTTCTTATCCCTTCATTCTATATCAAATTCAAGTAACAACAAAACTTAACTTAATCAATTATGGTTCAGCATTAGTTTTATTGAACACAGATATCTCAGAGTGATCAGTGTAACCTATTGTTTCTAGACAAGACTAGATAAGAACGGAATTTGTCATACATGAACTTTCTTATCATGTTTCTGTCCTAAAACAATTCTTACTACATCATTACATGACATATTCATTCAAAAAGAAGATTTCAATCAGGTGATGCCATAATGGGTGTAGTAATTCCTTTTGGTTTAAAAGATCTCATGCAATTATCAGCAAAACAAAAGGAACATCCTTTTTGTTTTTTCAATAGAACATTCAAAGGTCTGGCTATTAAGGAAAAATTATTTCATAACTCGTCCTAATAAAGCCGGTATGACTCTAAGAAAATTCTAAAATGGAGTTTCTTCCCAATAAAAATCTAAGCCAAAGTTTTGCAACTCAGAAGAAAATATATTTTATCCTCACTTCCATTTTTATTTATTTGAAATTAAATAGAAGAAAAACACGAAAAAGAGCAACAAGTGTACAAGTAAGAAGACAACTAAGAAAGAACAAGAGATAGGGAAAAGAACAACTTACCATTGAGCAAGAAAAATACAAAAAAATTTTCGGGTTTTAAATTTTAAAAAATTTTTTCTTTTTTTTTCGAAAGCAGTTAAATTTCCTCAATATGGTTTTAGAATGATTTTCTAAAATTTGATTATCCTAAGTGTCTTAATTTCAGATAATATCTAAAATCAATTAGTTATGATAATCCTATATTTCGGAAATTGATTGTCTAACTAGCCTAAGATAAGTGTAGGTCTAAAGTCTAGGTTACTACCATTACCTATCATAAGTCTCTAGAATTTTGATCAGGAATCCTAAATTCATTATGATATTTCCCCGGTAACGACACCAAAAATCTGATGCGTTTCCGACTGATATGCTAAATAGGTGTTATTTTACCCTATGTTGATTATGAGTAATTAAGGATTGAGATTGACTAATTGTCACATTTAGTCTCTATGGTGTCACTTAATGAGCCGGAACCTAAGGCAGAGTACCTATCGTGTAGCTAGTCTGTTGGAAAGTATCTACGATTTTATTAAGTTAAATATCGTAATCCCAGGGAAGTGGTAACGACTTAGTAGTAACTAGCCTTTTATCCTAACTCTTATCTTATGATCTAGTTATGCAATCTTCATCAATAACTTTGATGAGAGGGTGATCCATTCTCCACTAGGTTTAAGTCTAATTAAGCCTAAAATTGTTTTATAGATAATGTCCTGATTCTATTTTATACTGTTCCTACATGTTGATTGACCTATCTTCGAGTATTTTAGATGCATCTTAGCCTGGATTGCAACTATGTTCTGAGTCTAAAGGTGTACCACATCTGAGTCAACTAATAAACCGCCCTACCTTAATGACGGCCCTACTCACGGTTCGAGCTAAAGGCATCCATGAAAGCCCTATGTCACTTTGGGGATCATGCCGCTCGCCCTAACGCCGGCATAAACACACAAACTCAGCCTACCTAGACTACTCTAACAAACATGGTGTTCCGCAGGTTATTTTATCTAGTATGGCAGACACCAATACTAATTGATGCCTGTTAAACTAAACAGGTTATGAATAGATCGTGGTTAGGAATTGTCTATAACCCTAATTTTAGTTTAAAAGAGACTACATTAGACATGCAGACATAATGAATATTAAGCAAGTGGCTATTTCCGTAAAATCATAAGAACTTCAACATGTATAACAAATATTTATAGAAATCATAATCCAGTATTCATAATTGATATTTGGACAAACACAGTACAACATATAAAGAGAGGGACATGGGGACTGATGCCACAACGAAATCACCCTTTACTTAGTCTCGCCGATGGAGCGTACTGCTTGTATATGTCGTACTGCTTGACCCAACTCTGCTCGACATAACCTTCGGAGGACGCTTCCTCAGCCTAGTAACTAGGCTTTACCTTAATACCCAACTTAAGCCCAGCCTTGTGGACTGACTCTTCGAACGCCTCGAGCCCTCTTAGGATCTCCTAACGAAATCCCGGGTATTCTATGAATACCAGAAACGAACCTATCTATCGAAGCCTAAGATCTGAGACTATTTCTCAGAATCTAAGAAAATGAAACACTAACTAGAAAGAAAGAAAACTTATACTAAACCCGAGTCTCTCAGTGACTTATGTACTCAAGAAAAGTGTACAATCGAAGTCACTAAATAACTCAGATCGAGTGGAGAGGGATGATTTCAACTGAGGAAGGCCTAGGGTATTTATAGCAGCTTCCTAGAGTGATTTTTCATCAAAAATTCGATGTGGGCCTTGAATTTCTGGTTTTGGACGCCCGTCCCAGATTGGGATGCCCGTCCCGGTCAGTTGACCAGGTCAGGACGTCCGTCCCGAGTCATGGACGCCCGTCCCGACATGTTGACCAGGTCCGGACGCCCGTCCTGAACCGGGACGCCCTCCCCGAAGTCCGAACTTCTGAAAAATTGCATTTTTACCTCGAAATTTGCCATTTTCTTCTACTTTTCACCTGACACTTCCAAAATCATAAAAAATGTGAAATTGAGTTAATAATGAACAATTAAGACCAATTTACCTTCAATTTCACTCTAAATCATGCCTAAAAACATGCTAAAAATGTGATATGATTTATGCATATCAGTATGCTAAAATAGGTGTTATTTACCCTATATCGATTATGAATAACTTAAGGACTTAGAATGACTAATTGTCACATTTAGTCTCTATGTTGTCACTTAATCAATCAGAACCTAAGGCAGAGTACCTATCGTGTAGCTAGTCTGTTGGAAAGTATCTACGATTTTAATTTAATAATTTATCGTACTCCCAGGGAAGTGGTAACGGCTTTGTAGTAACTATCCTTTTACCTTAACTCTTATCTTATGATCCAGTTATGCAATCGTTCATCTAAATCCTTGATGAGAGGTTGATTCATTCTCCACTAGGTTCAAGTCTATTTTAGCTTACAAGAGTGTTTTATAGATAGTGTTCTGATTTATGTTATATTGTTCCTACATGTTGATTGACCTATCTTCGAGTATTTTAGATATATCTTGGTCTAGATTGCAATTATGTACTGATTATACTTGTGTACCGCATCTGAGTTACCTAATAAACCGCCCCATCGCCATTGACGGCCCTACTCACGGTTCGAGCTAAAGGAATCCATGAAAGTCCTGTGTCACTCAGGAGATCATGCCGCTCACCCTAACGCCGGCATAAACACACAAACTCAGCCTACTTAGACTACTTTAACAAACATGGTGATCTATAGGTTATTTCATCTAATATGGCAAACCTTAATGCTTCCAACGGGAAGTCCTAAATCAAGGCCTGATAAACTAAACAAGTTATGATTAGACCATGGTTAGGAGTTGTCTATAACCATTCATCTAGTTTAAAAGAGCAAGTAGACATACAGTCATAATGATAGTTAAGCTGGTGACCTTTCCGAAAAAATGAAAATGACTTCAACATGCAAAGCACATATTCATAAAATCATAATTTAATATTCAGAATAAGTATTTGGACAAACACAGTACATACATATAAAGAGAGGGACAAGGGGACCACCGCCATAAAGTATTCACTCTTTATTAGGTCCACTGATGGAGCAACTGGTTGTATATGCTGGACTGCTTGACCCGACTCTGCTCGACAAAACCTTCGTAGGATGCTTCCTTAGCCTAGTAGCTATGCTTTACCTTATAACCCGGCCTAAGCACAACCCTGTTAACTGACTCTTCGAACGCCTAGTGCTCTCTTAGGATCTCCTGACGAAATCCCGGGTATTCTATGAATACCAAAAATGAACCTATCTAGTGGTATTCTGAGATCTGAGACAGACTCTCAAAAATAAAGAACACGAGACACTCTCGAAAACTATAAATCTACCTAAACTAAAGACACCTGAAATCACTAAGTGACTTGTATACTATAGAAAATTGTATACTTGAAGTCACTAAATGACTCAGATCGAGTGGAGAGGAATGATTTCAACTGAGGAAGGCCTGAGGTATTTATAGTAGGGGAATTGGGTGAAATTCTCTTCAAAAAT
Organism: Asclepias syriaca; assembly: GCA_027405835.1. Lineage (NCBI taxonomy): Eukaryota > Viridiplantae > Streptophyta > Magnoliopsida > Gentianales > Apocynaceae > Asclepias > Asclepias syriaca. Next base: position 19,120,520 of record CM049926.1, on the reverse strand, counting down.
CGATGTGGGACTTTGACTAGGCATTCGGGACGCCCGTCCTGGCCTGTTGACCAGGTCAGGATGGCCGTCCTGAGTCCTAGATGCCCATCCTAGTCTGTTGACCAGGTCAGGACGTCCGTCCCGGGTTCTGGACGCCTATCCCAACTTCTGAACTTACGAAAATCACGTTTTTGCCCCGAAATTTGCCATTTTCATGCATATTTCACATGACACTTCCAAAATCAGAAAAACTACGAAATTATGTTAATAGCATTCAATTGAGAACGATTTAACATCAATTTCACCCTAAATTGTGCCTAAAACATGCAAAAAAAGTGATATGATTTGTGCATATCATATAACCCCACACTTAGCTTTTTGCTTGTCCTCAAGCAAAGTTTACATGAAGTTATTGATTTTAAATCATAGGTGCAGTCACTTAAAATTCCTAGCAATGTTTTTATTCCAAAATTGATCACTAAGTCAGATAATTCACAACACATGTCTGACTGGTTAAGTTGCCATGACTAGGTCTCAAATGTCTCTAGTAGATTATCATGGTCAAGAAGGGTTAACAACTTAATAACTAACATGAACTCTTCTCTTAGTCACGAGGTTTTCCTGATGTGTAGTGTGTGTATTAGTCCAGACTAGATTATCAACACAATATAATCTTCTCTTGACTCTTACCAGATAATACTTCGACCGGTCGCTAGATATACCAGCAACAAACAACCTTCTGAGTTCTGAGCTTTGGTGACAAGGATTTTTTATTCAATTAAGAATTTCAATATAAGAATACACTGGGCTATGTATTTTTAGATTGATTTTTCAGGGTATTTCGTGTTTGCTTTCACACGTCAACTTTAACTACCCATGTAGCGAGTCCCACTCCGATGACTCCCTGATCTACACGACCTTAGGGCATCAGGCTTTAAGTTCCCTTAAGGAGTGGTGCTCGAGTAGCAAAGGCCGCTTGCAAACTACCCTATTTATTTAACTTTTTCACTTCCAACTCAGAGCATCATCTAGTCATTTAGATTGCTAATACATCCTCAACAGGTCTAATATTATTTAGTTAGGTCTTGAAAAGGTATTTGGTTGAGGTTTCTAATCCAAACTAAGTTGTGCTCAAGTATCAGGAATTCCTTATTTCTAATTGTTGAATTCAAGAAAGTTATCACGTTGTCTCCTACTGATCATAATGCTCTACATACATATCATAGACATAAGCATTTCTTTACCAATCATACTGCATTTTGAAGTCTAAAAGAGTGAAAAATTTTGAAATTTTTTTTGGAAGGGTGTAATTCTAGTGAAAATATGGGAAAACATGATTATTAACTCAATTTTACAATTTTTATGATTTTGGAAGTGTCAGGTGATAAGTGGAAGAAAATGGCAAATTTCGGGGCAAAACGCAATTTTTCAGAAGTTCGGACTTCGGGGAGGGCATCCCGGTTCAGGACGGACGTCCTGACCTGGTCAACAAGTCGGGACGGGCATCCAGGACTCGGGACGACCGTCCTGACCTGGTCAACAGACCGGGACGGGCGTCCCGAACCAGAAATTCAAGTCCCACATCGCATTTTTGAGAGAAAATCACTCCAGAAAGCTGCTATAAATACCCCAGGCCTTCCTCAGTTGAATTCATCCCTCTCCACTAGATCTGAGTCATTCAGTGGTTTCCAGTGTACAATTCTCGAGTACACAACTCACTCGGAGACTCAGATTTCAGTATAAGTTTTCTTTATTTCCTTTTTGTGTTTTGTTTTTCTTAGTTTCTGACAAATAGTCTCAGATCCTAAGGTTCGATAGATAGGTTCGTTTCTTATATTCATAGAATACCCGGGATTTCGTTAGGAGATCCTAAGAGGGCTCTAGGCGTTCGAAGAGTCAGTCCACAGGGCTGGGCTTAAGTTGGGTATTAAGGTAAAGCCCAGTTACTAGGCTGAGGAAGCGTCCTCCAAAGGTTCTGGCGAGCAGAGTCGGGTCAAGCAATACGACATATACAGCAGTACGCTCCATCGGCGAGATCTCGTAAAGGGTGATTTCTTTATGACATCGGTCTCCCTGTCCCTCTCTTATATGTTGTTATTGTGTTTGTCCAAATAGCAATTATGAATACTGGATTTTGATTGTTATGAATAGTTATTATATATGTTGAAGTTATTATGTTTTTCTGGAAATGGCCACCTGCTTAAATATTCATTATGTCTGCATGTCTAATGTAGTTTCTTTTAAACTAAAATTAGAGTTATAGACAATTCCTAACCACGGTCTATTCATAACCTGTTTAGTTTAACATGCATCAATTAGTATTGGTGTCTGCCATACTAGATAAAATAACCTGCGAAACACCCTGTCTGTTATAGTAGTCTAGGTAGGCTGAGTAGAGTGTTATGCCGGCGGTTATGGGCCAGCGGCATGATTCCTGAAGTGACATAGGGCTTTCATAGCTGACTTTAGTTCGAACCGTGAGTAGGGCCGTTTACCTTAACGATGGGGCGGTAGCATAGAGACTCAGATGTGGTACACCTTTAGACTCAGAACATAGTTGCATTCTTGGCTAAGATATATCTAAAACACTCGAAGATAGGTCAACCAACATATAAGAACAGTATAACATAGAATCAGGACTTTGTCTATAAACACTTTTAGGCTTAATTAGACTTAAACCTAATGGAGAATGGATCACCCTCTCATCAAAATTATTGATGAAGATTGCATAACTGGATTATAAAATAAGAGTTAGGATAAAAGGCTAGTTACTACTAAGCCGTTACCACTTCCCTGGGAGTACGATAATTATTTAATAAAATCGTAGATACTTTCCTACAGACTAGCTACACGATTGGTACTCTGCCTTAGGTTCTGGCTGATTAAGTGACACCATAGAGACTAAATGTGACAATTAGTCAATCTCAGTCCTTAATTACTCATAATCAACATAGGGTAAAATAACACCTATTTAGCATATCGGCTGGAAACCCATCAGATTTTTGGCGCCGTTGCCGGGGAAATATCATAATGAATTTAGGATTAAAGGCCACAATTCTAGAGACTTATGATAGGTAGCGGTAGTAACCTAGACCTTAGACCTAACATTTATTTTCTGCTAGTTAGACAATCAATTTCCAAAATATAGGGTTATCATAACTAATTGATTTTAGATATTATCTAAAATTAAGACATTTAGGGTAATCAAATTTTAGAAAATCATTCTAAAACCATATTGAGGAAATTTAACTGCTTTCGAAAAAAAAGAAGGAAAAAAAATTTTAAAATTTTAAAACCCGAAAAAAAAATGTATTTTTCTTGCTCAATGGTAAGTTGTTCTTTTCCCTATCTCTTGTTCTTTCTTAGTTGTTTTCCTAGTTGCTCTTTTTCATGTTTTTCTATTATTTCGAAAAAAAGAAATAAAAATGGAAATGAGGATAAAATATATTTTCTTCTGAGTTGTAAAATTTTTGGCTTAGATTTTTATTGGGATGAAACTCCATTTTAGAATTTTCTTAGAGTCATACCGGCTTTATTAGGACGAGTTATGAAATAATTTTTCCTTAATAGCCAGACCTTTGAAAGTTCTATTGAAAAAAGGATGTTCCTTTTGTTTTGCTGATAATTGCATGAGATCTTTTAAACCAAAAGGAATTACTGCACCCATTATGGCATCACCTCATTGAAATCTGCTTTTTGAATGAATATGTGATGTAATGATGTAGTAAGAATTGTTTTAGGACAGAAACATGATAAGAAAGTTCATGTATGATAAATCCTGATCTTATCTAGTCTTGTCTAAAATAATAGGTTACACTGATCACTCTGAGATATCTGTGTTCAATAAAACTGATGCTGAACCATAATTGATTAAGTTAGGTTTTATTGTTACTTGAATTTGATATAGAATGAAGGGGTAAGAAAAAGGGTTAAGAATCTAGAAAGCAAACCTTTGGTCTAGATTAAGAAAACTTGAGTTAGAGGTCATTGACGAGACAGTAGTATCTGATAAATTTCTGAATGAGGATCTATTTTCATTGTTTGCTATGAGTAATGATTCTCCTCCGTGGTTTACTGATATTACTAATTATCTAGCTGCTAATGAGTTTCAAGTAATGTGACTTATCAGCAAAAGAAGAAATTCTTCGCTGATTTGAAATATTACTACTGGGCAAATTTCTCTTCTATTTCAAATTTTTGCAGATCAGTTGATCAGAAGATGTATCTCGGAAGGCGAAGGCCACATGATTCTGAAGCATTGCAGGAATCTATGGGAGACCAAATAACTGCTATCAACACTGTCCGGAAAGTGTTGGAAGTAGAATCTTGTTGACCCCCCATATTCAAGGATTTTGTATCTCTGATACAGTCTTGCGATGCTTGCCAAATAACAGGTAACACCTCTTCCAGAGATCGCCTACCCCAGCAAGGTATATAGAGTCTTGAAATCTTTGAAATCTAGGGTATCGAATCCTTTTCTTTTTCTTCCTGTGAAAATAATTACATCATAGTAGTTGTGGAACACTTTTCAAAAAATGGCCTGAACCACAGGCATTACCTACTAATGATGTTAAAGTCATGTGCAGATTCTATGAGAAGTTGTTTTTCAGATTCAGAATGCCAATGTCTTAGGAAGAAACGCTCATTCTATGTATCTAATCTGTGAAATCTGCCAAGCACCACCCCTACCCGCAGAATCAACAAATGAGATACTGACAACAATTAAAGCCAGACCAGTGCAAGCAAGTGATCTACCAAGTGGTATCGAATGGTCGAAGGATATAGAGGAATTTGCCATTGTATCAGGAGCATAGCAATGGAGGAGCTTACATCCCTTGCATACAATCAGCTGTGAGAAACTTTCCCGAGAAGTCTCAAATACTTGGGCCCAGATCTACACCACTGGAGCCTCCTACCACCATGGCTTAGCCAAAGCTTCAGGCACACCAATCCAAAGAAGTCTCATTCCTAGACACGTTCTTTCTGGACACGTTGCTACGATTACGAGGAACTTTGCAAATGAGTCAAGGAAATAGTCCTTGGGGCTTGAGTCATTCCTCGAATGGATATGCCACTACCTGGAGCTCGACAATGAAGGATCAGAGCTGACGACATCCGTTCCAGTATCTAGAGCTTGTAGAGTCAGAAACACCTCAACAATAGCACATGGCTAAGGTGAAGAGCCAATTGACAGATCAGAGAAGACCCTTCTGCTCGTGACATGAAGGGAGTTTTTCTAATCCTCATATTCCTTTTATTTCATTTGTTTTGTGTTCTATTTTGCTATCCTTCTTGTTTTGTTGCCTTATTTTCTCTCTTACCCTTAGTTAGTCGAATAAGTGTGGGGGTAAGAGTTCTTTGTTTTGTTCTTGAGTTCTTTGTTTTATTTTTGTTCTTGTTTTCAAATAAGTGTGGGGTAGTTTAGCTATGCATGAACACTGAGGACAGTGTCAGACTTAAGTGTGGGGTAGCAGTGCACGGTGCACTATAGTAGTTTGAGAAACTTTTTGCATGATTTTGCATGTTTTTCCCATAATTTCACACCCTTCCAAAATTTTTCAAAATTTTTCATTCTTTCAAACTTCTAAATGCAGTATGATTGGTAAACATTTGCTGATGTCTATGATATGTAGGTAGAATGTTATGGGTAGTAGGAGATGATTGATAGCTATCTTGAACTCATTGATTAGAAATAGGGAATTCCTGATAACTGAGCACAACTTAGTCTGGATTAGAGACCTCAGCCAATTACCTTTTCAAGACTTAACTTGATAAAATTAAGACCAGTTGTGGATGTATTGATGATTAGAAGGACTAGACGAGAATCTGAGCTAAAAGTGAAAAGAAATAAAAGAAAGTTAATTAAATAAGGGTAGTTTGCCAGCGGCCTTCGCTACTCGAGCACCACTCCTTCGGGGAACTTAAAGCCTGATGCCCTAAGGTCATGTAGGTCTGGGAGTCATCGGAGTGGGACTCGCTACATGGGTAGTTGAAGTTGACGTGTTCTAAGCAGACTCAAAACACCCTGAATCTCTAAAGAAAAAAATCAATAAATGCTAAATCATTAAAAAAATCTGATCACCAAGGCTCAGAACTCAGAAGGTTGTTTGTTTGTTAGTATGTCTAGCGACGGGTCGAAGTGTTATCTGGCAATAATTAAGACAAGAGTATATTGTGTTGACTATCTGGTCTAGACTAGTACACACACTACACATCAGGAAGACCTTGTGACTAAGAAAGGAGTTCAACCTAGTTGTTAAGTTGTTTTCTGCTTGACTATAACAATCTGCTAGAGACATTTGAGACCTTGTCATAGCAACCTGACCAGTCAGACCTGTGTTAAGAATTGTCTGAATAAATTTTTGGAATAAAAACATGACTAGGAATTTAAGTGACTGCACTATGATTTAGAATCACTAACTTCAAGTAGACTTAGCTTGAGGACAAGCAAAAAGCTAAGTGTGGGGTTATATGATATGTATAAATCATATCACATTTTTAGCATGTTTTTAGGCATGATTTAGGGTGAAATTGAGCGTAAATTGGTCTCAATTGTTCATTATTAACTCAATTTCACAATTTTTATGATTTTGGAAGTGTCAGGTGAAAAGTGGAAGAAAATGGCAAATTCCGGGGCAAAAATGCAATTTTTCAGAAGTTCGGACTTCGGGGAGGGCGTCCCGGTTCAGGACGGGAGTCCTGACCTGGTCAACAGGATGGGACGGGTGTCCAGGACTCGGGACGGCCGTCCTGACCTGGTCAACAGACCGGGACGGGCATCCCGAACCAGAAATTCAAGTCCCACATCGAATTTTTGAGAGAAAATCACTCCAGAAAGCTGCTATAAATACCCCAGGCCTTCCTCAGTTGAATTCATCCCTCTCCACTCGATCTGAGTCATTCAGTGGTTTCCAGTGTACAATTCTCGAGTACACAACTCACTCGGAGACTCAGATTTCAGTATAAGTTTTCTTTCTTTCCTTTTTGTGTTTTGTTTTTCTTAGTTTCTGAGAAATAGTCTCAGATCCTAAGGTTCGATAGATAGGTTCGTTTCTTGTATTCATAGAATACCCGGGATTTCGTTAGGAGATCCTAAGAGGGCTCTAGGCATTCAAAGAGTCAGTCCACAGGACTGGGCTTAAGTTGGGTATTAAGGTAAAGCCCAGTTACTAGGCTGAGGAAGCGTCCTCCGAAGGTTCTGGCGAGCAGAGTCGGGTCAAGCAATACGACATATACAGCAGTACGCTCCATCGGCGAGATTTCGTAAAGGGTGATTTCTTTATGGCACCGGTCCCCCTGTCCCTCTTTTATATGTTGTTATTGTGTTTGTCCAAATAGCAATTATGAATACTGGATTTTGATTGTTATGAATAGTTGTTATATATGTTGAAGTTATTATGTATTTCCGGAAATGGCCACCTGCTTAAATATTCATTATGTCTGCATGTCTAATGTAGTTTCTTTTAAACTAAAATTAGAGTTGTAGACAATTCCTAACCACGGTCTATTCATAACCTGTTTAGTTTAACATGCATTAATTAGTATTGGTGTCTGCCATGCTAGATAAAATAACCTGCAGAACACCCTGTCTGTTAGAGTAGTCTAGGTAGGCTGAGTAGAGTGTTATGCCGGTGGTTATGGGCCAGCGACGTGATTCCCGAAGTGACATAGGGTTTTTATAGCTGACTTTAGTTCGAACCGTGAGTAGGGCCGTTTACCTTAACGATGGGGCGGTAGCATAGAGACTCAGATGTGGTACACCTTTAGACTCAGAACATAGTTGCATTCCAGGCTAAGATATATCTAAAACACTCGAAGATAGGTCAATCAACATATAAGAACAGTATAACATAGAATCAGGACTTTGTCTATAAACACTTTTAGGCTTAATTAGACTTAAACCTAGTGGAGAATGGATCACCCTCTCATCAAAGTTATTGATGAAGATTGCATAACTGGATTATAAGATAAGAGTTAGGATAAAAGGCTAGTTACTACTAAGCCGTTACCACTTCCCTGGGAGTACGATAATTATTTAATAAAAACGTAGATACTTTCCAACAGACTAGCTACATGATAGGTACTCTCCCTTAGGTTCTGGTTGATTAAGTGACATCATAGAGACTAAATGTGACTATTAGTCAATCTCAGTCCTTAATTACTCAAAATCAACATAGGGTAAAATAACACCTATTTAGCATATTGGCTGGAAACCCATCAGTGCACTGCTACCCCACACTTAAGATTGACACTGTCCTCAGTGTTCATGCATATCTAATTACCCCACACTTATTTGACTAACTAAGGGCAGAGAAAGAAAATAAAACAACAAAACAAAAAGGGTAATAGAAAAAACATAATAAAAAATGAAGATAAAAATTAAAAGAGAACAAAATAAAAGTAGAGGAAGATGAGGATTAGAAAACTCCCTTCATGTCTCGAGCAGAAGGGTCTTCTCTGATTTGTGAATTGGCTATTCACTTCAGCCATGTGTTATTGCTGAAATGTCCTCGACTCTGTAAGTTCTAAATGTTTGAGCTGCTGACTCTGCATTGTGCTTCGTATGGAGGGTTTGTCTACCTGTGACAGTATTGTATGCAGGTATCGAAGGGTAGAAAAGATACTTGAAGATTTGGCAAAGCCGTGGTGGTAGGGGGCTCCAATGGTGCAGATCTGGGACCAAATAGTTGAGACTTCCTCGGGGAAGTTTCACACAGCTGACTAGTATGCAGGGGACGCAAGCTCCTCCACAGCTATACTCTTGATACAACGCTAAACTCTTCTATATCTATCGATCGATTGATATCGCTTGGTCTGTAGGTCACTTGCTCGCACTTGTACAGCTTTAATTGTTGCCCGTTCACCTTTTTAGTAGTGTTGTCTTGATCCATTATAACACAAACTTCCCATGACGACACTTCTGTAACAGTAAACGGGTCTGACCATTAACAACATCTCCTCTGTTGATTTTGCGGCTAGGGACTTTATTGTGGTGGTATTTTCTAGAAGTTTTTAGCTCCAGAGTTATTCCTCCACTAAATCCCGGATGATTTCTCCGGTAGGGATTGTATGTGTTTCCCATTGGAGCAGCATTCTGCAGCAACCTACTCCTACCTCTTTTTGGAATGGTCACATTCCCATAGCAATCCATGCTAAAGTGTGGTACTTGGCAAACTTCATAGATTTGATACATAGGCACATCTGAATCTAGAAAACAGTTTCTAGATTGCTGCGTTAGCTGGTGGACAACCCTTTATCAATTATCAAGACATTAGCACATCTGAATCTAGAAAATAGTTTCTCACAGAATCTGCACATGACTTTAACATCATTAGTAGGTAATACCTGTGGGTCAGGCCATTTTGAAAGTGTTCTATAGCTACTATGGTGTACTTGTTGCCAAAAGGAAGAAAAAAAGGATTTTTGAAATCAATACTCCAGATATGGAAGATTTCAACACTCTGTATACCTTGTTGGGGTATATGATCTCTAGAAGATGTGTTACCTATTAATTTGCAAGCATCGTGTACTGTATCAAGGATACAGATTATTTGATTATCTCCCGTAGATCTTTGATGGCAATGCTCCATAATCTTGTGGCCTTTGTCTTTTGAGACACATCTTCTGATCAATTACTCTGCAATAATTCGAAATAGAAAAGGAATCTTCCCAATAGTAATATTTTAAATCAGCAGAGAATTTCTTCTTCTGCTGATAAGTCATATCACTTGGGAACAGTTCAGCGACTAGGTAGTTTGTAATATCATTAAATCATGGAGGAGATTTATCATACATAGCAAACAATGCAAATAAATTCTCATCCAAAAATAATTTATCAAATATACTATCTCATCCATAGCCTCTAACTCAGGGTTTTCTAATCTAGACCAATGGTTTGCTTTCTAGATTTCGAGCCCCTTTTCTTATCCCTTATCAAATTCTTGTACAATAAAACTCAACTAATTAAATTTTAGTTCAGCATCAGTTTTATTGAACAGATATCTCAGAGTGAACAATGTAAACTATTGTTCTAGACAAGACTAGATAAGATCGGAATTTATCAAATGCGTATACTATTGCTAGTAATTCCTTTTCTGTTGTAGTGTAATTTTCCTGAGCTTCAGTTAAGGTTTTGCTAGTGTAGTATATTACATGAAATTTCTTATCATGTCTCTATCCTAAAACAGTTCTTACTGCATCATTACATCACATATTAATTCAAAAAGCAAATTCCCATCAGGTGATGCCATAATAGGTGTAGTAATTCCTTTTGGTTTAAAAGAACTCATGCATTTATCATCAAACAAAAGGAACATCCTTTCTCATTAGATTATTCAGAGGCATGTCTATAACCTATCATCATATATAAACCCAGCATGACCTAAGAAGATTCTAAGATGATATTTCTTCCAAATCAAAACCTATGCCATAATTGACAACTCAGAAGAAAAATATTATTTCCTCATTTTCATTCATTTATGTTTCGAAATTAAATAAATGATAACAAACAATATTTTCTGGAAAATAATATTTTTCAGAAAATTTATAGAATAAAAGAAAAGAAAAGAACTTTTTTTAAAAATTTTTTTGAATTTGTTTTCAAAAGCAATGTAAATTTCCTTAATAAGGTTTTAGAATAATTTTCTAAAATTTGATTATCCTAAATGTCTTAATTTTAGATAATATCTAAAATTAATTAGTTATGATAACCCTATATTTCGGAAACTGATTGTCTAACTAGCATAAAATAAGTGTTACGTCTAAGGTATAGATTACTACCGTTACCTATCATAAGTCTCTAGAATTTTGATCAGGAATCCTAAATTTGTTATGATATTTCCCCAGCAACGGCGCGAAAAATCTGATGCGTTTCCGACTGATATGCTAAAATAGGTGTTATTTACCCTATATCGATTATGAATAACTTAAGGACTTAGAATGACTAATTGTCACATTTAGTCTCTATGTTGTCACTTAATCAATCAGAACCTAAGGCAGAGTATCTATCGTGTAGCTAGTCTGTTGGAAAGTATCTACGATTTTAATTTAATAATTTATCGTACTCCCAGGGAAGTGGTAACGGCTTAGTAGTAACTATCCTTTTACCCTAACTCTTATCTTATGATCCAGTTATGCAATTGTTCATCAAAATCCTTGATGAGAGGTGGATTCATTCTCCACTAGGTTCAAGTCTATTTAAGCCTACAAGAGTGTTTTACAGATAGTGTTCTGATTTCTGTTATATTGTTCCTACATGTTGATTGACCTATCTTCGAGTATTTTAGATATATCTTGGTCTAGATTGCAATTATGTACTGATTCTACTTGTGTACCACATCTGAGTTACCTAATAAACTGCCCCATAGCCATTGACGGCCCTACTCACGGTTCGAGCTAAAGGCATCCATGAAAGTTCTGTGTCACTCAGGAGATCATGCCGCTAGCCCTAACGCCGGCATAAACACACAAACTTAGCCTACTTAGACTACATTAACAAACATGGTGATCTATAGGTTATTTCATCTAATATGCTTCCAACGGGAAGACCTAAATCAAGGCCTGATAAACTAAACGGGTTATGATTAGACCGTGGTTCGGAGTTGTCTATAACCATTCATCTAGTTTAAAAGAACAAGTAGACATGCAGTCATAATGATAGTTAAGCTGGTGACCTTTCCAGAAAAATGTAAATGACTTCAACATGCAAAGCACATATTCATAAAATCATAATTTAATATTCAGAATAAGTATTTGGACAAACACAGTACAGACATATAAATAGAGGGACAAGGGGACCACCGCCATAAAGTATTCACCCTTTATTAGGTCCGTTGATGGAGCAACTGCTTGTATATGCTGGACTGCTTGACCCGACTCTGCTCGACAGAACCTTCGGAGGACGCTTCCTTAGCCTAGTAGCTATGCTTTACCTTATAACTCGGCCTAAGCACAGCCCTGTTGACTGACTCTTCGAACACCTAGTGCTCTCTTAGGATCTCCTAACGAAATCCCGGGTATTCTATGAATACCAAAAATGAACCTATCTAAGTCGTATTATAAGATCTGAGACAGACTCTTAGAAATGATGAACACGAGACACTCTCGAAAACTATAAATCTACCTAAAGTAAAGATACCTAAAATCACTAAGTGATTTGTATACTATAGAAAATTGTATACTTGAAGTTACTAAATGACTCAGATCGAGTGGAGAGGAATGATTTCAACTGAGGAAGGCCTGAGGTATTTATACCAGGGGAACTGGGTGAAATTCTCTTAAACAATCGATGTGGGACTTTGACCAGGCATTCAGGACGCCTGTCCCGGCCTGTTGACCAGGTCAGGACGGCCGTCCCGAGTCCTGGACGCCCGTCCTGGTCTGTTGACTAGGTCAGGACCCCCGTTGATATGCATAAATCATATCACATTTTTAGCATGTTTTTAGGCATAATTTAGGGTGAAATTGAGGGCAAATCAGTCTTAATTGTTTGTTATTAACTCAATTTCATAGTTTTTATGATTTTGGAAGTGTCAGGTGAAAAGTAGAAGAAAATGGCAAATTTCTGGGCAAAAACGCAATTTTTCAGAAGTTCAGACGTCGGGGTGGGCGTCCCAAATCAGGATGGGCGTCCTGACTTGGTCAACAGGCCAGGACGGGCGTCCAGGACTCGGGACGACCATCCTGACCTGGTCAACAGGCTGGGGCAGGCGTCCCAATCAAGGACGGGTGTCCCGGATGCCTGGTCCAAGTCCCACATCGAAATTCTTGGAAATATTCACTCCAGAAAGCTGGTATAAATATCCCAGGCATTCCTCAATTGAAATCATTCCTCTCCACTTGATCTGAGTCATTTAGTGACTTTAAGTGTATATTTTTTCTCGAGTACATAAGTCACTTAGAGACTCGAGTTCAGTAGAAGTTTATTTTTCTTAGATAGTGTCTCATTTTCTTTATTTCTGAGAATTAGTCTCAGATCCTAGGCTACGATAGATAGTTTCGTTTCTGTTATTCATAGAATACTCGAGATTTCGTTAGGAGATCCTAAGAGGGCTCTATGCGTTCGAAGAGTCAGTCCACAGGGCTGGGCTTAAGCTGGGTATTAAGGTAAAGTCCAGCTACTAGGCTGAGGAAGCGTCCTCCGAAGGTTCTGTCGAGCAGAGTCGGGTCGAGCAATACAACATATACAAGCAATTGCTCAATCGGCGAGACTAAGTAAAGGGTGATTTCTTTATGGAATCAGTCCCCCTGTCCCTCTCTGTATATGTTTGTATTATGATCGTCCAAAAATTAATTATGTTTATTGGATTATGATTCTATGAGTATTTGTTATACATATTGAAGTTCTTATGATTTTCCGGAAATGGCCACCTGCTTAATATTCATTATGTCTGCATGTCTAATGTAGTTTCTTTTAAACTAAATTTAGGGTTATAGACAATTCCTAACCACGGTCTATTCATAACCTGTTTAGTTTAACAGGCATCAATTAGTATTGGTGTCTGCCATATTAGATAAAATAACATGCGGAACACCCTGTTTGTTAGAGTAGTCTAAGTAGGGTGAGTTGTGTTTTTATGCCGACGTTAGGGCGAGCGGCATGATCCCCTAAGTGACATATGGCTTTCATGGATGCCTTTAGCTCGAACCGTGAGTAGGGCCATCAATGGCGATGGGGCGGTTTATCAGTTGACTCAGATGTGGTACACCTTTAGACTCAGAACATAGTTGCAATCCAGGCCAAGACATGTCTAAAATACTCGAAGATAGGTCAATCCACATGTAGGAACAGTATAACATAGAATCAGGACATTATCTGTAAAACACTTTTAGGCTTAAATAGACTTAAACCTAGTGGAGATTGAATCACCCTCTCATGAAAGATATTGATGAACGATTGCATAACTGGATCATAAGATAAGAGTTAGGGTAAGAGGATAGTTACTACTAAGCCGTTACCAGTTCCCTGGGAGTACGATATTAATAAATTAAAATCGTAGATACTTTCCAAGAACTAGCTACACGATAGGTACTCTGCCTTAGGTTCTGATTGATTAAGTGACAACAATTGAATGCTAAAGTGACAGTTAGTAAGACTCAATCCTTAATTACTCATAATCGACATAGGGTAAAACAACACCTATTTAGCATATCAGTCGGAAGCACATCAAATTTTTGGCGCCGTTGCCGGGGAAATATCATATTGAATTTAGGATTCCTGATCAAAATTCTAGAGACTTATGATAGGTAACGGTAGTAACCTAGACCTTAGACCTAACACTTATTTCCTGCTAGTTAGACAATCAATTTCCGAAATATAGGATTATCACAACTAATTGATTTTAGATATCATCTGAAATTAAGACATTTAGGATAATCAAATTTTAGAAAATCATTCTAAAACCATATTGAGGAAATTTAATTGCTTTCGAAATAAAATAAAAAAAATGTTAAAAGTTTAAAACCCGAAAAAAAATGTGATTTTCTTGCTCAATGGTAAGTTGTTCTTTTTCCTATCTCTTGTATTATTTGCTCTTGAACATTTGTTTTCTTTCAATTTTTTCTTTTCTTTTCTTTTCTTCTATAAAATTTTCTGAAAAATATTATTTTCCAGAAGATAAAAGAAATAAATTTTTCGTGTTTACAGTTTTCCTGTCTGTTTGTTTTTTTTTCGAAAACAATAGTTTGGAAGTGAGAAAAATATATATTTTCTTCTGAGTTGTAAAATTTTGGCTTAGATTTTTATCGGGAAGAAATTCCAATTTAGAATTTTCTTAGAGTCATGCCGGCTTTATTAGGACGAGTTATGAAATGATTTTTCCTTAATAGCCAGACCTTTGAATGTTTTATTGAAAAAAAGGATGTTCCTTTTGTTTTGCTGATAATTACATGAGATCTTTTAAACCAAAAGGAATTACTGCACCCATTATGGCATCACCTGGTTGGAATCTTCTTTTTGAATTAATATGTGATGTAATGATGTAGTAAGAATTGTTTTAGGACAGAAACATGATAAGAAAGTTCATGTATGACAAATTCCGATCTTATCTAGTCTTGTCTAAAAACAATAGGTTGCACTGATCACTCTGAGATATTTATGTTCAATAAAACTAATGCTGAACCATAATCGATTAAGTTAAGTTTTATTGTTACTTGAATTTGATATAGAATGAAGGGATAAGAAAAAGGGTTGAAAATCTAGAAAGCAAACCATTTGTCTAGATTAGAAATCCCCGAGTTAGAGACTATTGTAATACTGATAAATATTTGGATGAAAACTTATTTGCATTGTTTGCTATGTATAATAATTCTCATCTGTGGTTTATTGTTGTTGCAAATTATCTAGTCACTGAATGGGTTCCAAGTAATATGACTTATCAGCAAAAGAAGAAATTCTTTGCTGATTTGAAATATTACTAATGGGCAGATTTCTCTTCTATTTCAAATTTTTGCAGATCAGTTGATCAGAAGATGTGTCTCGAAAAATGAAGGCCACAAAATTTTGGAGCATTGTCATCAACGATCTACGAGAGGCTATTTGACTACTAGCAACACTGTCCGGAAAGTGTTGGAAGCATGATATTACTGGCCCACTATTCAAAGATTTTGTATCCTTGATACAGTCCGATGATGCTTGAAAAATAACAAGTAACACGTCTTCCCAAGATCATCTACCCCAGTAAGGTATACAAAATACTAAAATCTCTTATATTTGGGGTACTGATTAAATCCTTTTCTCTTTCTTCCTGTGAAAATAATTACATCATAGTAGTCGTGGAACACTTTTCAAAATGGCATGAACCACAGGCATTACCTACTAATGATGTTAAAGTCATGTGCAGATTCTATGAGAAGTTGTTTTCCAGATTCAGAATGCCAATGTCTTAGGAAGAAACATTCAGTCTGTGTATCAAATCTGTGAAGTCTGCCAAGTATTTAACTTTAGCGGGAATTGCTATGTGAATGAAATATGAATCATTCCAAAAAGAGGTAGGAGTAGGTTACTGTAGAATGCTACTCCAATGGGAAATGCATACAATCCCAACTAGAGGAATCATACGGGATTTAGCTGAGGAATAATTCAGAAGCTGGAAACTTGCAGAAGATACCACCACAGCAAAACCCATATCCGCAGAATCAACAGATGAGATACTGGCAACAATTAAAGCCAGACTAGTGCAAGCAAGTGATCTACCAAGTGATATCGAACGTTCGATGGATATAGAGGAATTTGGCGTTGTATCAGGAGCATAGCAATGGAGGAGCTTGCATCCCCTGCATACAATCAGCTGTGAGAAACTTCCCCGAGGAAGTCTCAAATACTTGGGCCCAGTTCTACACCACTGGAGCCTCCTACCACCACGGCTTCGCCAAAGCTTCAGGTATCTTTTCTGCCATTCGAAAATTGCATGCAATACCTTCACTGACATTGGCAGGTAGGCACACCAATCCAAAGAAGTTTGATTCCTAGACACGTTCCTTCTGGACACGTTGCTACGATTACGAGAAACTTTGCAAATGATTCGAGGAAACAGTCCTTGGGGCTTGAGTCATTCATCAAATGGATATGCCACTACCTGGAGCTCGACAATGAAGGATTGGAGCTGACGTCATCCATTCCAGTATCTAGAGCTTACAGAGTCAAGAATGCCTCAGCAATAGCACATGGCTAAGGTGAAGAACCAATTGACAGATTAGAGAAGACCCTTCTGCTCGAGACATGAATGGAGTTTTTCTAATCCTCATCTTCCTTTACTTTTATTTTGTGTTCTGTTTTGTTACTTCCATTACCCTTCTTTTATTTTGTTATTATTTTCTCTCTCTTACCCTTAGTTAGTCAAATAAGTGTGGGGTAAGAGTTTTTTCTGTTATGTTTTTTTTATCTCTTCTTGTTTTTAAATAAGTGTGGGGTAACCTAGATATGCATGAACACTGAGGACAGTGTCAGACATAAGTGTGGGGTAGCAGTGCACGGTACACTGTAGTAGTTTGAGAAAGGTTTTGCATGATTTTTGCATGTTTTCACCGTATTTTCACACCCTTCCAAAACATTTTCAAAAAATTTCATTCTTTCAGACTTCAAAATGCAGTATGATTGATAAAACATTGCTGATGTCTATGATATGTGTGTAGAACGTTATGATTAGTAGGAGACAATGTGATGACTATTTTGAACTTATTGATTAGGAATAGGGAATTCCTGATAATTGAGCACAACTTATTCTAGATTAGAGACCTCAGCCAATTACCTTTTCAAAACTTAACTAGATAAAATTAGATCAGTTGCGGATGTCTTGGCAATTAAATGACTAGATGAGACTCTGAGCTGAAAGTGAAAAGAAAAAAAGAGAGTTAATTAAATAGGGTAGTTTGCTAGCGGCCATTGCTACTCGAGCACCACTCCTTAGGGGAACTTAAAGCTTGATGCCCTAAGGTCGTGTAGGTCTGGGAGTCATCGGAGTGGGACTCGCTACATGGGTAGTTAGAGTTGACGTGTTAAAGCAGACTTAAAATACCATGAGAAATCTATAAAAGAAAAAATCAATAAATACTAAATAATCAAAAATCTGATCACTAAGGCTCAGAACTCAGAAAGTTGTCTGTTGTTAGTATGTCTAGCGATGGGTCGAAGTGTTTTCTGGTAGTAGTTAAGACGAGAGTATATTGTGTTGACGATCTGTTCTAGACTAGTACACACACTACATATCAGGAAGACCTTGTAACTGAGAGAAGAGTTCACTCTAGTTGTTAAGTTATTAACCTGCTTGATTATAACAATCTACTAGAGACATTTGAGACCTTGTCATAGCAACCTAACCAGTCAGACCTGTGTTATGAATTGTCTGAATAATTTTTGGAATAAAAACATGACTAAGAAATTTAAGTGACTGCACATATGATTTAGAATCACTAACTATAGGTAGACTTTGCTTGAGGACAAGCAAAAAGCTAAGTGTGGGGTTATCTGATATGCATAAATCATATCACATTTTTAGCATGTTTTTAGGCATAATTTAGGGTGAAATTGAGGGAAAATCGGTCTTAATTGTTTGTTATTAACTCAATTTCACAGGTTTTATGATTTTGGAAATGTTAGGTGAAAAGTAGAAGAAAATAGCAAATTCGGGGCAAAAACGCAATTTTTCAGAAGTTCAGACGTCGGGGTGGGCGTCCCGAATCTGGATGGGAGTCCTGACCTGGTCAACAGGCCGGGACGGGCGTCCCGGATGCCTGGTCCAAGTCCCACATCGAAATTCTTGGAAAGATTCACTCCAGAAAGCTGCTATAAATACCCCAGGCCTTCCTCAGTTGAAATCATTCCTCTCCACTCGATCTGAGTCATTTAGTGACTTTAAGTGTACATTTTTTCTCGAGTACATAAGTTTCTTAGAGACTTGGGTTCAGTAGAAGTTTATTTTTCTTAGATAGTGTCTCGTTTTCTTTGCTTCTGAGAATTAGTCTCAGATCCTAGGCTACGATAGATAGGTTCATTTCTGGAATTCATAGAATACCCGGGATTTCGTTAGGAGATCCTAAGAGGGCTCTAGGCGTTCGAAGAGTTAGTCCACAGGGCTGGGCTTAAGCTGGGTATTAAGGTAAAGTCTAGCTACTAGGCTGAGGAAGCGTCCTCCGAAGGTTCTGTCGAGCAGAGTCGGGTCAAGTAGTACAACATATACAAGCAGTTGCTCCATCGGTGAGACTAAGTAACGGTGATTTCTTTATGGCATCAGTCCCCCTGTCCCTCTCTTTATATGTTTGTATTGTGATCCTCCAAAAATTAATTATATTTATTGGATTATGATTCTATGAGTATTTGTTATACATATTGAAGTTCTTATGATTTTCTAGAAATGGCCACCTGCTTAATATTCATTATGTCTGCATGTCTAATGTAGTTTCTTTTAAACTAAATTTAGGGTTATAGACAATTCTTAACCATGGTCTATTCATAACTTGTTTAGTTTAACAGGCATCAATTAGTATTGGTGTCTACCATAGTAGATAAAATAACCTGCGGAACACCCTGTTTGTTAGAGTAGTCTAAGTATGCTGAGTTGTGTTTTTATGCCGGCGTTAGGGCGAGCGGCATGATCCCCTAACTGACATAGGGCTTTCATGGATGCCTTTAGCTCGAACTGTGAGTAGGGCCGTCAATGGCGATGGGGCAGTTTATCAGTTGACTCAGATGTGGTACACCTTTAGACTCAGAACAGAGTTGCAATTCAGGCCAAGATATGTCTAAAATACTCGAAGATAGGTCAATCAACATATAGGAACATTATAACATAGAATCAGGATATTATCTGTAAAACACTTTTAGGCTTAAATAGACTTAAACCTAGTGGAGAATGAATCACCCTCTCATCAAAGATATTGATGAACGATTGCATAACTAGATCATAAGATAAGAGTTAGGGTAAGAGGATAGTTACTACTAAGCCATTACCAGTTCCCTGGGAGTACGATATTAATAAATTAAAATCATAGATACTTTCCAAGAACTAGCTACACGATAGGTACTCTGCCTTAGGTTCTGATTGATTAAGTGACAACAATTGAATGCTAAAGTGGCAGTTAGTAAGACTCAGTCCTTAATTACTCATAATCGACATAGGGTAAAACAACACCTATTTAGCATATCAGTCGGAAGCACATCACCCGTCCCGGGTTCTAGACGCCCATCCCGACTTCCGAACTTCCAAAAATCACGTTTTTGCCCCAAAATTTGCCATTTTCTTGCATATTTCACCTGACACTTCTAAAATCATAAACACTGCAAAATTGTGTTAATAAAAGTCAATTGAGAACGATTTAACACCAATTTCGCCCTAAATTGTGCTAAAAACATGCTAAAAAGTTATATGATTTGTGCATATCAACTGGCAGCGATGAGTCTGCTCCCAGAAATCCATACTTCAAATGTTGCGGCAATGACTTCAGTTCCAGCTGTCGTGGTTCTTCCACTGAATGTTTTGTTATCTTCAATTCTCGAGAAGATAAATACAAGGATTCATATTGAGCTCTAAATTTGAAACCTTGGGGGTTTGCTTCTAACCAAGCTGAATGTTCTTCTGCCTCCATATTGCCATCATCATGTAGAATTTCCTCCGTTAGTATTCTTGTCAATGCATCCTCTGCATACTCCTCTTGCTTTTCATCTTTTTCTGCCTAAGAATCACTAGTGGTGATTTGAAAACACTCCTGACCTTCGCCATGAAATTTCATGGCTTTGAACACGTTGAATGTGACTTTATCGTCTTGAAATCTTATGGTGAGTTCCCCTTTCTGGACATCAATGAGAGGCCTTCCCGTAGCAAGGAAAGGTCTCCCTAAAATAATGGGAACATCCATGTCTGCTTCATAGTCGAGAATAATAAAGTCAGCTGGAAAAATAAATTTGTCAACTCTTACCAAGACATCCTCGATTTTTCCATCTGGTGGGCTATAGACCTATCTACTAGTTGTAGCGTTACCGTTGTAGGTCTTACCTTACCTATGCCCAATTGTTTAAAGACTGAAATAGGCATAAGGTTGATGCTATCACCAAGATCACATAAGGCCATCCCACAATATGAGTCTCCAATAGAACAAGGAATGTGAAAGCTCCCTGGATCTTTCATTTTAGGGGGCAGCTTATCCTGCAAAAAGAAACTGCAATCTTTGGTTAGTGAAACAATTTCATATTCTCCCAACTTTCTCTTCTTTGTAAGGATATCCTTCATGAATTTGGCGTAGTTGGGCATTTGTTCTATTGCTTCCACCAATGGAATGTTGATGTGCAGTTGTTTCAAAATATCCAAAAACTTCTTGAACTGCTCATCTTGTTTATTTTTAGCAAACCTTTGTGGAAAGGGCATTCGTTGATGTACTGGTTTACTTTATGGAATATTGCTTTACTGCATCATCGGCGATGCTGCAACATCGGGCAGTTTTGGAATGGTGCTTTGCTGCGGCATCGGGCTCCACCGGTTCTGGTTCAACTACTAGTATTTCTGCCTCCTTGCTGGGCTCCGGGACTTCTCCGCTGCTCCAGACTTTATCTTTGGTTCTTCCAGTGTTTTGCCACTCCGTAGTGTTACCGCTTTGCAATGTTCTTTTTCTTCTCTCCTTAGATTCTCTGTATCACTCGGAAGTGATCCTTGTGGTTTGTTTCTCATCTCTTGGGCTAACTGCCCCATTTGGCTTTCCAAGTTCCGCACAGTAGATGATAATCCTTGTATAGTTGTTTTTGTTCTTGCCATGAAGTCTCTCATCATATTTTCTAAAGCATTTGAAGGTGGTGGTTATTGTTGAGGTCTTTGTTGTTGTTGGAGTTGTTGATATGCATAAATCATATCACATTTTAGCATGTTTTTAGGCATGATTTAGAGTGAAATTGAGGGTAAATTGGTCTTAATTGTTCATTATTAATTCAATTTCACAGTTTATGATTTTGGAAGTGTCAAGTGAAAAGTTGAAGAAAATGGCAAATTTCGGGGCAAAAATGCAATTTTTCAGAAGTTCGGACTTCGGGGAGGGCGTCCCGGTTCAGGACGGGCATCCTGGCCTGGTCAACTGGTCGGGACGGGCGTCCAAGACTCGGGACGGCCATCCTGACATGGTCAACAAACCGGGACGGGCATCCCGAACCAGAAAGTCAAGTCCCACATCGAATTTTTGAGAGAAAATCACTCCAGAAAGCTGCTATAAATACCCTAGGCCTACCTCAGTTGAAATCATCCCTCTCCACTCGATCTGAGTCATTCAGTGGTTGCCAGTGTACAATTCTCGAGTACACAACTCACTCGGAGACTCAGATTTCAGTATAAGTTTTCTTTCTTTCCTTTTTGTGTTTCGTTTTTCTTAGTTTCTGAGAATTAGTCTCAGAACCTAGGGTTCGATAGATAGGTTCATTTTTGGTATTCGTAGAATACCCGGGCTTTCATTAGGAAATCCTAAGAGGGCTCTAAGCGTTCGAAGAGTCAGTCCACAGGGTTGGGCTTAAGCTGGGTATTAAGGTAAAGCCCAGTTACTAGGCTGAGGAAGCGTCCTCCGAAGGTTCTGGCGAGCAGAGACGGGTCAAGCAATACGACATATACAGCAGTACGCTCCATCGGCGAGACTTCGTAAAGAGTGATTTCTTTATGCCATCGGTCCCCCTGTCCCTCTCTTATATGTTGTTATTGTGTTTGTCCAAATAGCAATTATGAATACTGGATTTTGATTGTTATGAATAGTTGTTATATATGTTGAAGTTATTATGTTTTTCCGGAAATGGCCACCTGCTTAAATATTCATTATGTCTACATGTCTAATGTAGTTTCTTTTAAACTAAAATTAGGGTTATAGACAATTCCTAACCATGGTCTATTCATAACCTGTTTAGTTTAACAGACATCAATTAGTATTGGTGTCTGCCATGCTAGATAAAATAACCTGCGGAACACCCTGTTTGTTAGAGTAGTCTAGGCAGGCTAAGTAGAGTGTTATGCCGGCGGTTATGGACTAGCGGCGTGATCCCCGAAGTGACATAGGGATTTCACAGCTGTCTTTAGGCCGAACCGTGAGTAGGGCCGTTTAGCTTAACGATGGGGCGGTAGCGTAGAGACTCAGATGTGGTACACCTTTAGACTCAGAACATAGTTGCAATCCAGGCCAAGACATGTCTAAAACACTCGAATATAGGTCAATCAACATATAGGAACAATATAACATAGAATCAGAACTTTGTCTATAAACACTTTTAGGCCTGATTAGACTTAGACCTAGTGAAGAATGGATCACCCTCTCATCAAAGTTATTGATGAAGATTGCATAACTGGATTATAAGATAAGAGTTAGGATAAAAGGCTAGTTACTACTAAGCCGTTACCACTTCACTGGGAGTACGATAATTATTTAATAAAATCGTAGATACTTTCCAATAGACTAGCTACACGATTCGTACTCTGCCTTAGTTTCTGGCTGATTAAGTGACACCATAGAGACTAAATGTGACAATTAGTCAATCTCAGTCCTGAATTACTCATAATCAACATAGGGTAAAACAACACCTATTTAGCATATTGGCTGGAAACCCATCAGTTGTTGTTGTTGCTGCTGGGGGTACTGTTGCTGTTGCTGGAGCATTGGTCTCGGGTTCATACCTTGGCTGTGGTGCATCCCCTGGTCTCTCCAAGAAAAATTTGGATGCTGCCTCCAAGTAGGGTTGTAAGAATTTCAGTGTAGACCGTTGCCCCTGTTTTGGTTCCCTATATAGCAAACTGATGCTGGATTGTGAACACAATCCTCAAATAGGTGCCCCTCTCCACAGTAAACACAGCACACATCCTGTACTTGGCTTACATTGGACTGGTTTGATGGTTCGGCCAGCTGCCCGCCATATTGCTGCATACTTAGTGTCTTTAGCATGTTAGACATTGATGACACTTGGGCTGAGAGTGAAGTTAGTGAATCTAACTCCAATACTCCAGCCACTCTTCTTCCACTAGGTAGTCTGGTTGTAGGCCACTGATAGTTGTTATTGGCAATTCTTTCAATTAGTTCATCGGCTTCATTATAGGTTTTTGCGAATAGTGCTCCATTGCTAAAGCATCGACTATCATGCGTGTGTGTGCGTTTAACCCGTTGTAAAATGTCTCCATTTGAATACAGTGTGGGATTCCATGTTGTGGGCATCTTCTTAACAACTCTTTGAATCTCTCCCATGCCTCGTACAACTATTCTTCTTCTGTCTGAAGAAAGAAGTGATTTCATTCATCAACCTAGCATTTTTGGTTGGAGGAAAATATTTCATTAAAAATTTTTAAGTGAGCTGTTGCCACGATGTTACCCTACCCGAGGGTAGAGAGTTTAGCCATGCTCTCGCCTTGTCTCTCAGGGAGTACGGAAATAATTTCGGCCTCAATACTTCATTTGCTATCCCTGGTAGCTTAAAATAGTCACTTACTTCCATGAATAGTCGTAGCTACAAGTGTGGATCTTCAGCAGGTGATCCACCAAACTACCCTACCGTTTGCAGCATTTGGAACATTACTGGTTTCAACTCGAACTGTGCTGCAGTTATCTCTGGTCGCACAAAGCTTGGATTCAGTTCATTAAACATAGGGACCACATAATGTTGGATAGCATGGTCCCTATCATCTGCCATCACCACAGGATTATAGACAGGTTCATTTTCTATAGCACGTTGCTCAGCCATGTCTGCCTTGTCCTTGGTTTGTTTCTTTTTCCTCAACGCCTTGGTCATTCTCTCAATTTCTTGATCAAGTGGCAGCAATGTAGCTTGAGAGCCCTTGCGCGTTTTACTCATGCAAAACAACACACGTTAAGGAATGAATGATACATGATGCGATTCCGGTTGACGTGCTAAATAGGTGTTATTTTACCCTATGTTGATTATGAATAATTAAGGACTGTGATTGACTAATTGTCACATTTAGTCTCTATGGTGTCACTTAATCAGCCAGAACCTAAGGCAGAGTACCTATCGTGTAGCTAGTCTGTTGGAAAGTATCTACGATTTTATTAAATAAATATCGTACTCCCAGGGAAGTGGCAACGGCTTAGTAGTAACTAGCCTTTTATCCTAACTCCTATCTTATGATCCAGTTATGCAATCTTCATCAAATACTTTGATGAGAGGGTGATTCATTCTCCACTAGGTTTAAGTCTAATTAATCCTAGAAGTGTTTTATAGATGAGTTCTGATTCTATGTTATACTCTTCCTATATGTTGAATGACCTAAATTCGAGTATTTTAGACATGTCTTAGCCTAGATTGCAACTATGTTCTGTGTCTAAAGGCGTACCACATCCGAGGTTTCTAATAAACCGCCCTACCTTAATGACGGCCCTACTCACGGTTCGGGACGAAGGCATCCATGAAAGCCCTATGTCACTTCGGGGATCATACCGCTTGCCCTAGTCGCCGGCATAATCGGACTCAGCTCGGCCCCTACCTAGATTACTTTAACATGCAGGGTGTTCAACAGGTTATTTTATCTAGCATGGCAGACACCAATACTAATTGATGCCTGTTAAACTAAACAGGTTATGATTAGACCGTGGTTAGGAATTGTCTATTACCCTAACTTTAGTTTAAAAGAGCACATTAAACATGCAGACATAGTGAATATTTAGCAGGTGGCTATTTCCGGAAATATATAATAACGTCAACATATAAAACAACTATTCATAAAGAATCATAATCTTGTATTCATAATAAATATTTAGAACAAAACAATAACAACATATAAGAGAGGGACATGGGGACTGATGCCATAAAGAAATCACCCTTTACGTAGTCTCGCCGACGGAGCGTACTGCTGTATATGTCGTATTGCTCGCCCTAACTCTGCTCGCTAGAACCTTCGGAGGACGCTTCCTCAGCCTAGTAACTGGGCTTTACCTTAAAACCCAGCTTAAGCCCAGCCCTGTGGACTGACTCTTCGAATACCTAGAGCCCTCTTAGGATCTCCTAACGAAATCCCAAGTATTCTATGAATACCAGAAACGAACCTATCTATAGAAGCCTAAGATCTGAGACTACTTCTCAGAAACTAAAACAAAACACTAATAAGAAAGAAAACTGAGATCCGAGTCTCTGAGTGAGTTGTGTACTAGAGAAGTGTACACTGGAAACCACTTAATGACTCAGATCGAGTGGAGAGGAATGAATTCAACTGCTGGAGGACTGGGGTATTTATAGTAGCTTCCCGGGGTGATTTTTCAGCAAAAATTCGATGTGGGACTAGATCTGGGGGTTCGGGATGCCCGTCCCGGATTGGGACACCCGTCCTGACCCTTTGACCAAGTCAACATTTCCAAAATATTACGTTTTTGTCCCAAAATTTGCTGTTTTCGTCTACTTTTCACCTAACACGTCGAAAATCATAAAAACCATGAAATTGAGTAAATAACAAACAATTAAGATCAATTTGCCCTCAATTTCACCCGAAAATCATACCTAAAAACATGCTAAAAAGGTGATACGATTTTGGCGTATCAGATAACCCCACACTTAGCTTTTTGCTTGTCCTCAAGCAAAGTCTACCTGAAGTTAGTGATTCTAAATCGTATTGCAGTCACTTAAATTCCTAGTCATGTTTTTATTCCAAAAATTCTTCAGACAAGTCTTAACACAAGTCTGACTGGTTAGGTTGCTATGACAAGGTCTTAGATGTTTTTAGTAGCTTGTTATGATCAGGCAGAAAACAAATCAACAACTAGGTTGAACTTTTTTTCTCTTAGTCACAGGGTCTTCCTGATGTGTAGTGTGTGTACCAGTCTAGACCAGATAGTCAACACAATGTACTCTTGTCTTAACTACTACCAGATAACACTTCGACCCATCGCTAGACATATTAACAGCAGACAACTTTTTGAGTTCTGAGCTTTGGTGATCAGATTTTTAATGTTTTAGCATTTAGTTATTTTCTTTATAGATTCAGGGTATTTTGAGTCTGCTTAGGACACGTCAACTTCAACTACCCATGTAGCGAGTCCCACTCCGATGACTCCCAGATCTACACGACCTTAGGGCATCAGACTTTAAATTCCCGGAATGAGTGGTGCTCGAGTAGCGAAGGCCGCTGGCAAACTACCCTCATTTGATTAACTTTCTTTTATTTCTTTTCACTTTTAGCTCAGCGTCTCATCTAGTCATTCTAACTGCCAATATATCCACAACTGGTCTAATCTTATCTAGTTAAGTCTCGAACAGGCAATTGGCTGAGGTCTCTAATCCAGACAAAGTTGTGCTCCGTTATCAGGAATTCCCTATTCCTAATCAATTAGTTCAGCAATAGTCATCAATTATCTCCTACTAACCATAACATACTACCTACATATCATAGACGTAAGCAATTGTTTAACCAAGCATACTGCATTTAGAAGTCTGAAAGACGGAAAAATTTTGAATTTTTTTTTGGAAGGGTTTGAAAATACGGGGAAAACAAGCAAAATCATGCGAAAAATTTTGCAAACTGCTACAGTGCACCGTGCACTTTGCACTGCTACCCCACACTTAAGTCTGACACTATCCTCAGTGTTCATGCATAGCTAAACTACCCCACACTTATTTGAAGACAAGAAGAAATGAAAACAAAATAGAAAACTCTTACCCCACACTTATTTGACTAACTAAGGGTAAGAGAGAAAATAAAGCAACAAAACAAGAAGGATAGCAAAACAGAACACAAAACAAATAAAATAAAAGGAATATGTGGATTAGAAAACCTCCCTTCATGTCGCGAGCAGAAGGGTCTTCTCTGATCTGTCAATTGGCTCTTCACCTTAGCCATGTGCTATTACTAAGGTATTCTTAACTCTGCAAGCTCTAGATATTGGAACGGATGACGTCAGCTCCGATCCTTCATTGTCGAGCTCCAGGTAGTGCATATCCATTTGAGGAATGGCTCAATCCCCACGGACTGCTTCCTCGAATCATTTGTAAGATTTCTCACAATCATAGCAACGTGTCTAGGAGGAACCTGTCTAGGAATGAGATTTCTTGGGATTTGTGTGCCTTCCTGCCAATGTTAGTAAAGGTATTGCATGCAAGTTTCGAATGGAAGAAAAGATACCTGAAGTTTTGGCGAAGCTGTGGTGGTAGGGGGCTCCAGTTGTGTAGATCTGGGCCCAAGTATTTGAGACTTTCTCGAGGAAGTTTCTCACAGCTGATTGGTATGCATGGAATGCAAGCTCCTCCATTGCTATGCTCCCGACACAATGCCAAATTCCTCTATATCTGTCGTCCGTTCGTTACCTCTTGGTAGATCACTTGCTTGCACTGGTCTGGCTTTAATTGTTGCCAGTATCTCATCTATTGATTCTACGAGTGTGGGTTTTGCTGTGGTGGTATCTTCTGAAAGTTTCCAGCTTCCGAATTATTCCTCAGCTAAATCCCGTATCATTCCTCTAGCTGGGATTGTATGCGTTTCCCATTGGACCAGCATTCTGCAGTAACCTACTCCTACCTCTTTTGGAATGGTCAGTCATTCCCATAGCAATCCCTGCTAAAGTGTGGTACTTAGCAGACTTCACAGATTAGATACATAGACTGAACATTTCTTCCTAAAACATTGGCACTCTGAATCTGGAAAACAACTAGAATCTGCACATGACTTTAACATCATTAGTAGGTAATGCCTGTGGTTCAGGCTATTTTCGAAAAGTGTTCCACGACTACTATGATGTAATTATTTTCAAAGGAAAGAAAAAGAAAGGATTTAATGAATACCCCCAGATATAAAAAAGATTGTAAAACTTTGTATACCTTGTTGGGGTAGATGATCTCTGAAGGATGTGTTACCTGTTATTTGGCAAGCATCGCAAGACTGTATTAGAGATACAAAATCCTTGAATATAGTGGGTCAACAAGATCCTGCTTTCAACACTTTCCAGACAGTGTTGATAGCCATCAATTGGTCCCCCGTAGATTCCTTAGGGCAATGCTCCAAAATCTTGTGTCCTTCATCTTCTGAGACACATCTTCTGATCAACTGATCTGCAAAAATTTGAAATAGAAGAGAAACTGCCCAGTAGTAATATTTCAAATCAGCAAATAATTTCTTCTTTTGCTGATAAGTCATATCACTTGGAACTTATTCAGTGACTAGATAATTTGCAATAAACCACAGATGAGAATTATTATACATAGCAAACAATGCAAATAAGTTTTCATCCAAAAATTTATCAGTATTACACTAGCCTCTAACTCGGGGTTTTCTAATCTAGACCAATGGTTTGCTTTCTAGATTTTCAACCCTTTTTCTTATCCTTTTATTCTATATCAAGTTCAAGTAACAATAAAACTTAACTAAATCAAGTATAGTTCAGTATCAGTTTTATTGAACACAGATATCTCAGAGTGATTAGTGTAACCTATTGTTTTTAGACAAGACTAGATAAGATCAGAATTTATCATGCATGAAATTTCTTATCATCAAACAATTCGTACTACATCATTACATCACATATTAATTCAAAAAGCAGATTTCAATCAGGTGATGCCATAATGGGTGCAGTAATTCCTTTCGGTTTAAAAGTTCTCATGCAATCATCAGCAAAACAAAAGGAACATCCTTTTTTTCAATAGAACATTCAAAGGTCTGGCTATTAAGGAAAAAACTATTTCATAACTCATCCTAATAAGGCCGGCATGACCCTAAGAAAATTCAAAAATAGAGTTTCTTCCCGATAAAAATCTAAGCCAACATTTTACAACTCAGAAGAAAATATATTTTATCCTCATTTCCATTTGTATTTCTTCGAAATTAAATAAAGGAAGAAAAACACGAAAAAGAGCAACTAAGAAAACAACTAAAAAAACAAGAGATAGGGAAAAGGAACAACTCACCGTTGAGCAAGAAAGATACATTCTTTTTGGGATTTTAAATTTTTAACATTTTTTTTTCTTTTTATGTTTAATTTAGAAAGCAGGTAAATTTCCTCAATATGGTTCTAAAATGATTTTGTAAAATTTGATTATCCTAAATGTCTTTATTTTAGATAATGTCTAAAATTAGTTAGTTATGATAATCCTATATTTCGGAAATTGATTGTCTAACTAGCATAAGACAAGTGTTAGGTCTAAGGTCTAGGTTACTACCGCTACCTATCATAAGTCTCTAGAATTGTGGCCTTTAATCCTAAATTCATTATGATATTTCCCCGGCAACGGCGCCAAAAATCTGATGCGATTCCGGTTGACGTGCTAAATAGGTGTTATTTTACCCTATGTTGATTATGAATAATTAAGGACTGTGATTGACTAATTGTCACATTTAGTCTCTATGGTGTCACTTAATCAGCCAGAACCTAAGACAGAGTACCTATCGTGTAGCTAGTTTGTTGGAAAGTATCTACGATTTTATTAAATAAATATCGTACTCCCAGGGAAGTGGCAACGGCTTAGTAGTAACTAGCCTTTTATCCTAACTCCTATCTTATGATCCAGTTATGCAATCTTCATCAAATACTTTGATGAGAGGGTGATTCATTCTCCACTAGGTTTAAGTCTAATTAATCCTAGAAGTGTTTTATAGATGAGTTCTGATTTTATGTTATACTGTTCCTATATGTTGAATGACCTAAATTCGAGTATTTTAGACATGTCTTAGCCTGGATTGCAACTATGTTCTGTGTCTAAAGGCGTACCACATCCGAGGTTTCTAATAAACCGCCCTACCTTAATGACGACCCTACTCACGGTTCGGGACGAAGGCATCCATGAAAGCCCTATGTCACTTCGGGGATCATACCGCTTGCCCTAGCCGCCGGCATAATCGGACTCAGCTCGGCCCCTACCTAGATTACTTTAACATGCAGGGTGTTCAACAGGTTATTTTATCTAGCATGGCAGACACCAATACTAATTGATGCCTGTTAAACTAAACAGGTTATGATTAGACCGTGGTTAGGAATTGTCTATAACCCTAACTTTAGTTTAAAAGAGCACATTAAACATGCAGACATAGTGAATATTTAGCAGGTGGCTATTTCCGGAAACATATAATAACGTCAACATATAAAACAACTATTCATAAAGAATCGTAATCTTGTATTCATAATAAGTATTTAGAACAAAACAATAACAACATATAAGAGAGGGACATGGGGACTGATGCCATAAAGAAATCACCCTTTACGTAGTCTCGCCGACGGAGCGTACTGCTGTATATGTCGTATTGCTCGCCCTGACTCTGCTCTCTAGAACCTTCGGAGGACGCTTCCTCAGCCTAGTAACTGGGCTTTACCTTAATAACCAGCTTAAGCCCAGCCCTGTGGACTGACTCTTCGAACGCCTAGAGCCCTCTTAGGATCTCCTAACGAAATCCCGGGTATTCTATGAATACCAGAAACGAACCTATCTATAGAAGCCTAAGATCTGAGACTACTTCTCAGAAACTAAAACAAAACACTAATAAGAAAGAAAACTGAGATCCGAGTCTCTGAGTGAGTTGTGTACTAGAGAAGTGTACACTGGAAACCACTTAATGACTCAAATTGAGTGGAGATGAATGAATTCAACTGCTAGAGGCCTGGGGTATTTATAGCAGCTTCCCGGGGTGATTTTTCAGCAAAAATTCGATGTGGGACTGGATCTGGGGGTTCGGGACACCCGTCCCGGATTGGGACGCCCGTCCTGATCTTTTGACCAGGTCAGGACGCCCGTCCCGGGTTCAGGACGCCCTTCCTGACCCTTTGACCAAGTCATCATTTCCAAAAAATTGCGTTTTTGCCCCAAAATTTGCTGTTTTCGTCTACTTTTCACCTGACACTTCCAAAATCATAAAAACCGTGAAATTGAGTAAATAACAAACAATTAAGATCAATTTGCCCTCAATTTCACCCGAAATCATACATAAAAACATGCTAAAAAGGTGATACGATTTTGGCGTATCAATACACAAGTTGAAATTTAACAAATAGTTAAGATCAATAATTCACAAAACATTCAGCCCATGCATAATTATTCGTCCCTCATACATCATTTCAATAATCTCGTATGCTCAAGTATGAGTATAAAATAAAACAATAAAAGTAACCAAATGCAAACAATATTTACAAACAATTGACTCCGAAGTCCCCGGCAACGGTGCCAAAAACTTGTTGCGTTCTGTGCATGTGTCACAAATTGAAAAAATAATAAAATCAACGCAATTTTTAACAAGTGCAAGTATACACCGGTCAACAAGTAATATATGTATCTAAGTACAAGATTATCGATCCCACAGCAACTAAGTGTGCTAATTATACATGCAAACATGATTTACATTTGGTTAAAAGAATAAAGAATGATGAATAATGAATGGAGATTCGGAGATTGATCTACTGTTATGGTAATGCTGCAGCAACACTAATATTGCAGCCACACCAATGCTGCAGCAATGATAATGCTGCAGCATCGCTAACTAACAATTACAGGTTAGCCTACTGAAAATAACCATAAGAATACAACAGGTAATACATTGCTGTGAAAATCAAGCCAAAGATGCAAATATAAACCAGTGGTGAACCCAAAAATACTAAGCATGCTTTCGGTTTCCAAATCAATACTACAGCGATCTGGTTCTACCTAGATTACTTAGCCTATTAGTCTAGATCCCCGATAACATCGTCTCATGGAGTACGAAGTACCATGAACCTAGAACAACACTAGTCAGTGAAATTGGTCGTGTCCCTTGCAATGTTGAGCGCACGGTCATGCGTCTCAATCTATTGTCATGTAATTATCTTGTCAACTAGACCCATTCCGGTTAGAAAGCCAGATACTAGTTCGGTACATAACTTGGACAGTCGTAACTGCAAGTTATTCCTAGTCCGTTTAAGTAATTACATGAATAAACTAAGCATGCCCCATACAAGCATCAATAAGAAAAACAAGACACAATACTCAACATTTTTATCATCATATTCCATATTAGTTTGTTCCACATGTTTATATTCGACTAGACTACATCACCTTCAAGTTATAAGTAATTATTCATTTGAGATGAATCATGAAATACAAGGATCAACGTAATAGGAAAAATAGTCCCTACGGTCATAGTAAACATATCAATCCCAAAATAGTATTTAATCAACCCTTGAATCCATCTAACTATTCTCCACATTACAAAGAATAATTAACATAAAATAGTAGGCAAATTGAAGAAATGGAAAGAGGGTTACTCGGGACGGAGATCACCCTTTTGCCCCAAATCGGATTTAATCAAGCTGCTGCTGTCCTTCGTCTCCTCCGCAAGATGCTATTGCCTTCTGTTCTGCTCAGCTTACAAGACCTCAGCAATGTCTCCCAGCCTTCTCAGGCATTCTCCACTCTATTCTTAGCTCTAAGTCGCTGATGCGTTTCTGATTAATATGCTAAAATAGGTGTTATTTACACTATATCGATTATGAATAGTTTAAGGACTTAGAATGACTAATTGTCACATTTAGTCTCTATGTGTCACTTAATCAATCAGAACTTAAGGCAGAGTACCTATCATGTAGCTAGTCTGTTGGAAAGTATCTACGGTTTTAATTTAATCAATTTATCGTACTCCCAGGGAAGTGGTAACGGCTTAGTAGTAACTATCCTTCTACCCTAACTCTTATCTTATGATCCAGTTATGCAATCGTTCATCAAATTCTTTTATGAGAGGGTGATTCATTCTCCACTAGGTTCAAGTCTATTTAAGCCTAAAAGAGTGTTTTACGGATAGTGTTCTGACTTATGTTATATTGTTCCTACATGTTGATTGACCTATCTTCAAATATTTTAGATATATCTTGGTCTAGATTGCAATTATGTACTCATTCTACTTGTGTACCACATCTGAGTTACCTAATAAACCGCCACATCGCCATTGACAGCCCTACTCACGGTTCGAGCTAAAGGCATCCATGAAAGTCCTGTGTCACTCAGGAGATCATGCCGCTCGCCCTAACGCCGGCATAAGCACACAAACTCAGCCTACTTAGACTACTTTAATAAACATGGTGATCTATAGGTTATTTCATCTAATATGGCAGACCTTAATGCTTCTAATGGGAAGTCCTAAATTAAGGTATGATAAACTAAACAGGTTATGATTAGACCGTGGTTAGGAGTTGTCTATAACCATTCATCTAGTTTAAAAGAGCAAGTAGACATGCAGTCATAATGATAGTTAAGCTGGTGACCTTTCCGCAAAAATGTAAATGACTTCAACATGCAAAACATATATTCATAAAATCATAGTTTAATATTCATAATAATTATTTGGATAAACGCAATACAGACATATAAAGAGAGGGACAAGGGGACCTATGCCATAAAGTATTCACCCTTTACGTAGTTCGCTGATGGAGTAACTGCTTGTATATGCTGGACTGCTCGACCCGACTCTGCTCGACAGAACCTTTGGAGGACGCTTCCTTAGCCTAGTAGCTATGCTTTACCTTAATACCCAGCTTAAGCACAACCCTGTTGACTGACTCTTCGAACGCCTAGTGTTCTCTTAGGATCTCCTAACAAAATCTCGGGTATTCTATGAATACCAAAAACGAACCTATCTAGTCGTATTCTAAGATCTGAGATAGACTCTCAGAAACAAAGAACACGAGACACTCTCTAAAACTATAAATATACCTATACTAAAAACCTGAAATCACTAAGTGACTTGTATACTATAGAAAATTGTATACTTGAAGTTACTAAATGACTCAGATCGAGTGGAGAGGAATGATTTCAACTGAGGAAGGCCTGGGGTATTTATAGCAGGGGAACTGGGTGAATTTTTCTGCAAAAATCGATGTGAGACTTTGACCAAGCGTTCGGGATGCCCGTCCTGGATCTGGGACGCCCGTCCCGGCCTGTTGACCAGGTCAGGACGGCCGTCCCAAGTCCTGGATGCCCGTCCTGGGTTCTGGATGCCCATCCTGACTTCCGAACTTCCGAAAATCACGTTTTTACCCCAAAATTTGTCATTTTCTTGCACTTTTCACCTAACACTTCCAAAATCACAAAAACTGCAAAATCGAGTTAATAACAGTCAATTGATAACAATTTAACACCAATTTTGCCCTAAATTGTGCCTAAAAACATGCTAAAAAGTGATATGATTTGTGCTTATCAGTCGCTCTATTACAGGTCACTCACCGCATCTATTCTATGTTCTACCCGATTCTAACTACATACAAATATCTCCAATGTTTTCTATCTTTCCATCTTTTCTATCTCTATTCCCCCCTCTTTTCTCTTCTGCTTTCCCACCTATTTATATAGGTCTTTGATGCTTCAAAAACTCCTTTGTTCACCGGTTTGTAGTGGACAGCTGTCATTCTCTTCAAGAACAATTCCACTGCTTCTGCCCCAAGAGTTATACAGCTGTCGGTTTCCTTGATGACTCATGCTGCCAACTTGGGTGATTCTTGGATATATATATATATATATATATTGTATAACAAACTATTGATGTAATTTTTTTGTCTTCTTTTCCTCCTGAAACCACAGAGGCTCATGCTTCAACCGACTGCAGTATCTTCAGTAATTCAGTCGGTTGTGATACGCGAAAATCGTATCACCTTTTTAGCATGTTTTTATGTATGAATTTGGGTGAAATCGAGGGTAATTTGATCTTGATTGTTCATTATTCACTTAATTTCACAGTTTTTATGATTTTGGAAGTGTCAGGTGAAAAGTAGACTAAAACAGCAAATTTTGGGGCAAAAATGCAATTTTTGGAAATGTTGACTCGGTCAAAGGTTCAGGACGGGCGTCCCGAACCCGGGACGGGCATCCCGACCAAGTCAAGGCACCGGGACAGGCGTCCAGGACCTGGGACGGGCGTCCCGACCTGGTCAACAGATCGGGACGGGCGTCCCGAACCGCCAGAAGTTGACCCACATCGAATTTTTCAGAGATTTTCACTCCGAGAAGCTGCTATAAATACCCCAGGCCTCCAGCAGTTGAATTCATTCCTCTCCACTCGATCTGAGTCATTAAGTGGTGTCCAGTGTACAATTCTCTAGTACACAACTCACTCAGAGACTCGGATCTCAGTTTTATTTCTTGTTAGTGTTTTGTTTTAGTTTCTGAGAAATAGTCTCAGATCTTAGGTTTCTATAGATAGGTTCGTTTCTGGTATTCATAGAATACCCGGGATTTCGTTAGGAGATCCTAAGAGGGCTCTAGGCGTTCGAAGAGTCAGTCCACAGGGCTGGACTTAAGCTGGGTATTAAGGTAAAGCCCAGTTACTAGGCTGAGGAAGCGTCCTCCGACGGTTCTAGCGAGCAGAGTCGGGTCAAGCAATACGGCATATACAGCAGTACGCTCCATCGGCGAGACTTCGTGAAGGGTGAATTCTTTATGGCATCGGTCCCCCTGTCCCTCTCTTATATGTTGTTATTGTGTTTGTCCAAATAACTGTTTGAATACCAGATTATGTTTTTATAAATATTTGTTATTTATGTTGAAGTATTATGTTTTTCTAGAAATGGTCACCTGCTTAAATATCCATTATGTCTGCATGTCTATTGCTGTTCTTTTTAACTGAAATTAGGGTTATAGACAATTCATAACCACGGTCTATTAATAACCTGTTTAGTTTAACAGGCATCAATTAGTATTGGTTTCTGCCATACTAGATAAAATAATCTGCGAAACACCCCGTTGGTTGAAAGTAGTCTAGGTAGGCTGAGTAGAGTTTTATGTCGGCGGTTATGCGACGAGCAGTATGATCCCCAAAGTGACATAGGGCGGTCATTGCTGACTTTAGTCCGAGCCGTGAGTAGGGCCGTTACCCTTAACGATGGGGCGGTAGCGTAGAAACTCAGATGTGGTAGCCTTTAGACACAGAACATAATTGCAATCCAGGCCAAGACATGTCTAAAATACTCGAATATAGGTCAATCAACGTATAGTAACAGTATAACATAAAATCAGGATCTAACAGTATGATCCCCAAAGTGACATAGGGCGGTCATTGCTGACTTTAGTCCGAGCCGTGAGTAGGGCCGTTACCCTTAACGATGGGGCGGTAGCGTAGAAACTCAGATGTGGTAGCCTTTAGACACAGAACATAATTGCAATCCAGGCCAAGACATGTCTAAAATACTCGAATATAGGTCAATCAACGTATAGTAACAGTATAACATAAAATCAGGATCTAATCTTTAAAACACTTTCAGGTTTAGCTAGACTTAAACCTAGTGGAGAATGAATCACCCTCTCATCAAAATTATTGATGAAGATTGCATAACTGGATTATAAGATAAGAGTTAGGAAGAAATGCTAGTTACTACTAAGCCGTTGCCACTTCCCTGGGAGTACGATATTTATTTAATAAAATCGTAGATACTTTCCAACAGACTAGCTACACGATAGGTACTCTGCCTTAGGTTCTGGCTGATTAAGTGACACCATAAAGACTAAATGTGACAATTAGTCAATCACAGTCCTTAATTATTCATAATCAACATAGGGTAAAATTACACCTTTTTAGCACATCGGTCGTAAACCCCATCAGATTTTTGGCGCCGTTGCCGGGGAAATATCATAATGAATTTAGGACTCTTGATCAAAATTCTAGACACCGATCAAAATTCTAGATACTTATGATAGGTAACGGTAGTAACCTAGACTTTAGACCCAACACGTATGTTATACCAGTTAGACAATCAATTTCCGAAATATAGGGTTATCATAACTAATTAATTTTAGATGTTATCTGGAATTAAGACACTTAGGATAATCAAATTTTAGAAAATTATTCTAAAACCATATTAAGGAAATTTACCTGCTTTCAACTTAAAACGAAAAAAAAATGTTAAAAATTTAAAATCCCAAAAAGAATGTATCTTTCTTGCTCAACGGTGAGTCGTTCCTTTTCCCTATCTCTTGTTTTTTTTAGTTGTTTTCTTAGTTGCTCTTTTTCGTGTTTTTCTTCTATTATTTAACTTCGAATAAAAATGGAAATGAGGATAAAATATGTTTTCTTCTGAGTTGTAAAATTTTGGCTTAGATTTTTATCGGGAAGAAACTCTATTTTAGAATTTTCTTATAGTCATGCCGGCCTTATTAGGATGAGTTATGAAATAGTTTTTCCTTAATAGCCGGACCTTTGAATGTTCTATTGAAAAAAAAGGGGATGTTCCTTTTGTTTTGTTGATAATTGCATGAGAACTTTTAAACCGAAAGGAATTACTGCACCCATTATGGCATCACCTGATTGAAATCTACTTTTTGAATTAATATGTGATGTAATGATGTAGTACGAATTGTTTGATGATAAGAAAGTCCATGCATGATAAATTCCGATCTTATTTAGTCTAGTCTAAAAACAATAGGTTACACTGATCACTCTGAGATATCTGTGTTCAATAAAACTAATGATGAACCAAGATTAATTAGTTAAGTTCTATTGAATTTGATATAGAAAGAAGGGGTAGGAAAAAGGGTTGAAAATCTAGAAAGCAAACCATTTGTCTAGATTAGAAAACCCCGAGTTAGAGGCTAGTGTAATACTGATAAATTTTTGGATGAAAACTTATTTACATTGTTTGCTATGTATAATAATTCTCATCTGTGGTTTATTTCAAACTATCTAGTCACTGAATAAGTTCCAAGTGATATGACTTATCAGCAAAAGAAGAAATTCTTTGCTGATTTGAAATATTACTACTGGGCATTTTCTCTTCTATTTCAAATTTTTGCAGATCAGTTGATCAGAAGATGTGTCTCAGAAGATGAAGGACACAAGATTTTGGAGCATTGCCCTAAAGAATCTACGGGAGACCAATTGACTACTATCAACATTGTCCGGAAAGTGTTGAAAGCAGGATCTTGTTGACCCACCATATTCAAGGACTTTTGTATCTCTGATACAGTCCTGCGATGCTTGCCAAATAACAGAGTGCCGATGTCTTAGGAAGAAATGTCCAGCCTGTGTATCAAATCTGTGAAGTCTGCTAAGTACCACACTTTAGCAAGGATTGCTATGGGAATGACTGACCATTCCAAAAGAGGTAGGAGTAGGTTACTGCAGAATGCTGCTCCAATGGGAAATGCATACAATCCCAACTAGAGGAATCATACGGGATTTAGCTGAGGAATAATTCGGAAGCTGGAAACTTTCAGAAGATACCACCACAGCAAAACCCCTACCCGCAGAATCAATAGATGAGATACTGGCAACAATTAAAGCCAGACTAGTGCAAGCAAGTGATCTACCAAGAGGTAATGAACGGACGACAGATATAGAGGAATTTGGCATTGTGTCGGGAGCATAGCAATTGAGGAGCTTGCATTCCCTGCATACCAATCAGCTGTGAGAAACTTCCCAGAGGAAGTCTCAAATACTTGGGCCCAGATCTACACAACTGGAGCCCCCTACCACCACAGCTTCGCCAAAACTTCAGGTATCTTTTCTTCCAGTCGAGACTTGCATGCCATACCTTTACTAACAGTGGCAAGAAGGCACACAAATCCCAAGAAGTTTCATTCCTAGACACGTTACTCCTGGACACGGTGCTATGATTGTGAGAAATCTTACAAATGATTCGAGGAAGCAGACCGTAGGGCTTGAGCCATTCATCAAATGAATAGGCCACTACCTGGAGCTCGACAATGAAGGATCAAAGCTGACATCATCCGTTACAGTATCTAGTGCTTACAGAGTCAAGAATGCCTCATCAATAGCACATGGCTAAGGTGAAGAGCCAATTGACAGATCAGAGAAGACCCTTCTGCTCGCGACATGAAGGGAGTTTTTCTAATCCTCATGTTCCTTTACTTTTATTTTCTTTGTTTGGTGTCCTGTTTTGTTATTTCTTTGGTTGTTTTATTTTCTCTCTTACCCTTAGTCAAATAAGTGTGGGGTAAGAGTTTTCTATTTTGTTTTTGTTTCTTGTTTTCAAATAAGTGTGGGGTAGTCTAGATATGCATGAACACTGAGGACAGTGTCAGAAATAAGTGTGGGGTAGCAGTGCACGGTGCACTGTAGCAGTTTGCAAAATTTTTTTGCATGATTTTGCTTGTTTTCACGTATTTTCACACCTCCAAAATTTTTTCAAAATTTTTTCCGTCCTTCAGACTTCTAAATGCAGTATGCTTGGTTAAACAATTGCTTATGTCTATGATATGTATGTTATGGTTAGTAGGAGATAATTGATAGCTATCTTGGACTAATTGATTAGGAATAGGGAATTCCTGATAACTGAGCACAACTTTGTCTGGATTAGAGACCTCAAACAATTACCTGTTCGAGACTTAACTAGATAAAATTAGACCAATTGTGGATATATTGGCAGTTAGAATGACTAGATGAGACTCTGAGCTAAAAGTGAAAAGAAACAAAAGAAAGTTAATCAAATAAGGGTAGTTTGCCAGCGGCCTTCGCTACTCGAGCACCACTCCTTTGGGGAACTTAAAGCCTGATGCCCTAAGGTCGTGTAGATCTAGGAGTCATCAGAGTGGGACTCGCTGCATGGGTAGTTGAAGTTGACGTGTTCTAAGAAGACTCAAAATACCCTGAATATATAAAGAAAATAACTAAATGCTAAAACATTAAAAATCTGATCACCAAAGCTCAGAACTCAAAAAGTTGTCTGTTCCTAATATGTCTAGCGATAGGTCGAAGTGTTATCTGGTAGCAGTTAAGACAAGAGTACATTGTGTTGACTATCTGGTCTGGACTAGTACACACACTACACATCAGGAAGACCCTGTGACTAAGAAAAAGGTCCAAACTAGTTGTTGATTTGTTTTCTGCCTGATCATAACAAGCTACTAAAAACATCTGAGACCTTGTCATAGCAACCTAACCAGTCAGACTTGTGTTAAGACTTGTCTGAAGAATTTTTGGAATAAAAACATGACTAGGAATTTAAGTAACTTCAGGTAGACTTTGCTTGAGGACAAGTAAAAAGCTAAGTGTGGGGTTATCTGATACGCGAAAATCATATCACCTTTTTAGCATGTTTTTATGTATGAATTTGGGTGAAATCGAGGGTAATTTGATCTTGATTATTCATTATTCACCTAATTTCACAGTTTTTATGATTTTGGAAGTGTCATGTGAAAAGTAGACGAAAACAGCAAATTTTGGGGCAAAAATGCAATTTTTGGAAATGTTGACTCGGTCAAAGGTTCAGGACGGGCGTCCCGAACCCGGGACGGGTGTCCAGACCAAGTCAAGGCACCGGGATGGGCGTCCCGACCTGGTCAACAGATCAGGACGGGCATCCCAATCCGGGATGGGCCTCCCGAGCCGCCAGAAGCTATCCCACATCGAATATTTCAGAGATTTTCACTCCGGGAAGCTGCTATAAATACCCCAGGCCTCCAGCAGTTGAATTCATTCCTCTCCACTCGATCTGAGTCATTAAGTGGTGTCCAGCGTACAATTCTCTAGTACACAACTCACTCAGAGACTCGGATCTCAGTTTTCTTTCTTGTTAGTGTTTTGTTTTAGTTTCTGAGAAATAGTCTCAGATCTTAGGTTCCTATAGATAGGTTCGTTTCGAGTATTCATAGAATACCCGGGATTTCGTTAGGAGATCCTAAGAGGGCTCTAGGCGTTCGAAGAGTCAGTCCACAAGGCTGGGCTTAAGCTGGGTAGTAAGGTAAAGCCCAGTTACTAGGCTGAGGAAGCGTCCTCCGACGGTTCTAGCGAGCAGAGTCGGGCCAAGCAATACGGCATATACAGCAGTACGCTCCATCGGCGAGACTTCGTGAAGGGTGAATTCTTTATGGCATCGGTCCCCCTGTCCCTCTCTTATATGTTGTTATTGTGTTTGTCCAAATAACTGTTTGAATACCAGATTATGTTTTTATGAATATTTGTTATTTATGTTGAAGTATTATGTTTTTCTAGAAATGGCCACCTGCTTAAATATCCATTATGTCTGCATGTTTATTGTCGTTCTTTTAAACTGAAATTAGGGTTATAGATAATTCCTAACCACGGTCTATTCATAACCTGTTTAGTTTAACAGGCATCAATTAGTATTGGTGTCTGCCATACTAGATAAAATAATCTGCGAAACACCCCGTTGGTTGAAAGTAGTCTAGGTAGGCTGAGTAGAGTTTTATGCCGGCGGTTATGCGACGAGCACTATGATCCCCAAAGTGACATAGGGCGGTCATTGCTGACTTTAGTCCGAGCCGTGAGTAGGGCCATTACCCTTAACGATGGGGCGGTAGCGTAGAAACTCAGATGCGGTAGCCTTTACACACAGAACATAATTGCAATCCAGGCCAAGACATGTCTAAAATACTCGAATATAGGTCAATCAACGTATAGTAACAGTATAACATAAAATCAGGATCTAATCTTTAAAACACTTTCAGGTTTAGCTAGACTTAAACCTAGTGGAGAATGAATCACCCTCTCATCAAAATTATTGATGAAGATTGCATAACTGGATTATAAGATATGAGTTAGGAAGAAATGCTAGTTACTACTAAGTCGTTGCCACTTCCCTGGGAGTACGATATTTATTTAATAAAATCGTAGATACTTTCCAACAGAATAGCTACACGATAGGTACTCTGCCTTAGGTTCTGGCTGATTAAGTGACACCATAAAGACTAAATGTGACAATTAGTCAATCACAGTCCTTAATTATTCATAATCAACATAGG
Organism: Asclepias syriaca; assembly: GCA_027405835.1. Classification (NCBI taxonomy): domain Eukaryota; kingdom Viridiplantae; phylum Streptophyta; class Magnoliopsida; order Gentianales; family Apocynaceae; genus Asclepias; species Asclepias syriaca. Next base: position 19,078,450 of record CM049926.1, on the reverse strand, counting down.
GTAAAATAACACCTATTTAGCACATCGGTCGGAAACCCCATCAGGTTGCTACATATATATATATATATATATATATATATATATAAGTTCCAGCGCATCAAAATTTTCTTCTACCAATTTCTCTTTTGTCTTTTTGTTCATTTGACCGTCTGCATGCAACTATATATTTATATATATATATAAATATATACATATATACATATAACATAAATTCCATTTACCTTAAATAGATTTGATTGATTTCCAATTTCTCCCGTACTAATTTCTCAATCGATCAATTCTTTTCTTTCATCAACTTCAACCGGCCAAATTCCTTTCTACCCTCGATCAATTGACCCATAAAAATTCCACTCCTTTCAAAAGTGCTGCAATTAAAATCAAAGAAAGTCAAAATTCAATTTAAATAAAAGGTAGAATTTTTATACAATAAATTAAACCGGTAAAATTAACTTTAAAAAGGGAAAATGTGCAAATTAGAGTATTTCACCCAAAATCAAGAGACAACTTCTACAAATCAAGCTAGAAATAAGGCAAAATATGTGCAAATAACTCTACTATCGTAGAGTTATCAGGGACGTAAGGTAAATTAATTGCTGCTAGGCTAAGGAAGCGTTCTCCGAAGGTTTTGTCAAGCAGAGTTGGGTGAAGCAGTCCAAGATATACAAGTAGTCGCTCCATCGGCGAACCTAATAATGGGTGAATACTTTATGGTGGTAGTTCCCTAGATGCTCTATGTATATTCTGTACTGTGTTTGTCTAAAGATTTATTTGAATACCCAATTATGATGATATGTATATGTGTTTTGCATATTGAAGTTCTTTACATTTTTCCGGAAAGGTCACCAGCTTAATTAATCATTATGACTGCATGTCTACTTGCTCTTTTAAATTAGATGAACGGTTATACACAATTCCTAACCACGGTCTAATCATAACCTGTCTAGTTTAACAAACCTTAATTTAGGGCTTTGTGAGAGGACGAAAGCATTAAGGTCTGCCATATTAGATAAAATAACCTATAGATCACCATGCTTGTTAGAGTAGTCTAATGAGGCTGAGTTCGCATTTTTATGTCGACGTTAGGGCTAGCGGCATGATCTCTTGAGTGACACATAACTTTCATGGATGCCTTTAGCTCGAACCGTGAGTAGGGCCGTCAATGGCAATGGGGTGGTTTATCAGATAACTCAGATGTGGTACACAGGCAGAATCAGTACCTAATTGCAATCTAGACCAAGATATATCTAAAATACTCGAAGATAGGTCAGTCAACACGTAGAAATAATAGAACATTGATGCGTTTCCGACTGATATGCTAAATAGGTGTTATTTTACCCTATGTTGATTATGAGTAATTAAGGACTGAGATTGACTAATTGTCACATTTAGTCTCTATGGTGTCACTTAATCAGTCAGAACCTAAGGCAGAGTACCTATCGTGTAGCTAGTCTGTTGGAAAGTATCTACAATTTTATTAAATAAATATCGTACTCCCAAGGAATGGGTAACGGCTTAGTAGTAACTAGCCTTTTATCCTAACTCTTATCTTATGATTCAGTTATGCAATCGTCATCAATAACTTTGATGAGAGGGTGATCCATTCTCCAGTAGGTTTAAGTCTAATTAAGCCTAAAAGTGTTTTATAGATAACGTCCTGATTCTATGTTATACTGTTCCTACATGTTGATTGACCTATCTTCGAGTATTTTAGATGCATCTTAGCCTGGATTGCAACTATGTTCTGAGTCTAAAGGTGTACCACATCTGAGTAATCTGATAAACCGCCCTACCTTAATAACGGCCCTACTCACGGTTCGAGCTAAAGGCATCCATGAAAGCCCTATGTCACTTCGGGGATCATGCCGCTCGCCCTAACGCCGGCATAAACGCTCTACTTAGCCTACCTAGACTGCTCTAACAAACAGGGTGTTCCGCAGGTTATTTTATCTAGTATGGCGGACACCAATACTAATTGATGCCTGTTAAACTAAATAGGTTATGAATAAACCGTGGTTAGGAATTGTCTATAACCCTAACTTTAGTTTAAAAGAGACTACATTAGACATGCAGACATAATGAATATTAAGAAGGTTGCCATTTCCTGAAAATCATAAGCACTTCAACATATAAAATAAATATTCATAGAAATCATAATCCAGTATTCATAATTGATATTTGGACAAACACAGTAACAACATATAAGAGAGGGACAGGGGGACTGATGCCATAAAGAAATCACCCTTTACTTAGTCTCGCCGATGGAGCGTACTGCTGTATATGTTGTACTGCTTGACCCGACTCTGCTCGACAAAACCTTCAGAGGACGCTACCTCAGCCTAGTAGCTGGACTTTACCTTACATCCTGGGCTTAAGCCCAGCCCTGTGGACTGACTCTTCGAACGCCTAGAGCCCTCTTAGGATCTCCTAACGAAATCGCGGGTATTATATGAATACCAGAAACGAACCTATCTATCGAAGCCTAAGATCTGAGACTAATTCTCAGAAACTAAGAAAAACGAAACACTAAAAGGAAAGAAAGAAAACTTATACTGAAATCTGAGTCTCTGAGTGATTTTTGTACTAGAGAATTGTACACTGGAAGTCACTGAATAACTCAGATCAAGTGGAGAGGGATGAATTCAACTGAGGAAGGCCTGGGGTATTTATAGCAGCTTTCTGGAGTGATTTTCTCTCAAAAATTCGATGTGGGATTCTGAATTCTGGTTCGGGACGCCCGTCCCAGATTGGGACGCTCGTCCCGGTCTGTTGACCAGGTCAGGACGGCCGTCCCAAGTCCTGGACGCCCGTCTCGACCTGTTGACCAGGTCAGGACGCCCTCCCCGACTTCCGAACTGAAAAATTGCGTTTTTACCCCGAAATTTACTATTTTCTTGTACTTTTCCCCTGACACTTCCAAAATCATAAAACCTGTGAAATTGAGTTAATAACGAACAATTAAGATCGATTTACCCTCAATTTCACCCTAAATCATGCCTAAAAACATGCTAAAAACGTGATATGATTTATGCATATCAGATAACCCCACACTTAGCTTTTTGCTTGTCCTCAAGCAAAGTCTACCTGAAGTTAGTGATTTTAAATCATAGGTGCAGTCACTTAAATTCCTAGTCATGTTTTTATTCCAAATATTATTTAGAAAATTCTTTAACACAGGTCTGACTGATTAGGCTGCTATGACAAGGTCTCAAATGTCTTTAGTAGATTGTTATGATCAAGCAAAAAATAACTTAACAACTAGGTTGAACTCTTTTCTTAGTCACAAGGTCTTCCTGATGTGTAGTGTGTGTACTAGTCTAGACCAGATAGTCAACATAATATATGCTCGTCTTAACTACTACCAGATAACATTTCGACCCGTCGCTAGACATACTAACAACAGACAACTTTCTGAGTTCTGAGCTTTGGTGATTAGGTTTTTATTGATTTAGCATTTATTGCATTTTTTTCTCTTTTATAGATTTTTCGGGGTATTTTGAGTCTGCTTAGAACACGTCAACTTCAACTACCCATGTAGCGAGTCCCACTCCGATGACTCCCAGACCTACACGACCTTAGGGCATTAGGCTTTAAGTTCCCCGAAGGAGTGGTGCTCGAGTAGCGAAAGCCGCTGGCAAACTACCCTTATTTAATTAATTCTCTTTTTGTTTCTTTTCACTTTTAGCTCAGAGTCTCATCTAGTCATTCTAATTGTCAACACATCCACAACTGGTCTAATTTTATCTAGTTAAGTCTCGAAAAGGTAATTGGTTGAGGTCTCTAATCCAGACTAAGTTGTGCTCAGTTATCAGGAATTCTCTATTCCTAATCAATTAGTTCAAAATAGTTATCGTATTGCCTCCTACTAAACATAACTTCTACTCACATATCATAGACATAAGCAAATGTTTAACCAATCATACTGCATTTAGAAGTCTGAAAGAATGAAAAATTTTGAAAAATTTTGAAAAATTTTGGAAGGGTGTGAAAATATGGGGAAAACAAGTAAAATCATGTAAAACTTTTCAAACTACTACAATGCACTGTACACTGCTACCCCACACTTAAGTCTGACACTGTCCTCAGTGTTCATGCATTTCTAAACTACCCCACACTTATTTGAAAACAAGAAACAAAAACAAAATAGAGAACTCTTACCCCACACTTATTTGACTAACTAAGGGTAAGAGAGAAAATAGAGCAACAAAACAAGAAGGATAATGGAAATAACAAAACAGAACACAAAACAAAGAAAATAAAACAAAAGTAAAGGAATATGAGGATTAGAAAAACTCCCTTCATGTTGCGAGCAGAAGGGTCTTCTCTGATCTGTCAATTGGCTCTTCACCTTAGCCATGTGCTATTGCTGAGGTGTTTTTGACTCTGCAAGCTCTAGATATTGGAACGGATGACGTCAACTCCGATCCTTCAATGTCGAGCTCTAGGTAGTGGCCTATCCATTTGATGAATGACTCGAGGCCCAAGGACTGATTCCTCGAATCATTTGCAAAGTTTCTCGTAATCGTAGCAACGTGTCCAGAAGGAACGTGTCTAAGACTGAGACTTATTTGGATTGGTGTGCCTACCTGCCAATGTCAGTGAAGGTATTGCATGCAATTTTCGAATAGCAGAAAAAATACATGAAGCTTTGGCGAAGCCGTGGTGGTAGGAGGCTCCAGTGGTGTAGATCTGGGCCCAAGTATTTGAGACTTCCTCGGGGGAAGTTTCTCACAGCTGATTGTATGCAGGGGGTGCAAGCTCCTCCATTGCTATGCTCCTGATACAATGCCAAATTCCTCTATATCTGTCGACCGTTCGATAACACTTGGTAGAACACTTGCTTGCACTGGTTTGACTTTAATTGTTGCCAGTATCTCATTTGTTGATTCTGCGGGTAGGGGTTTTGCTGTGGTGGTATCTTCTAAAAGTTTCCAGCTTCCGAATTATTCCTCAGCTAAATCCCGTATGATTCTTCCAGCTGGGATTGTATGCATTTCCCATTGGAGTAGTATTCTGTAGTAACCTACTCCTACCCCTTTTTGGAATGGTTCGTATTTCATTCCCATAGCAATCCCTGCTAAAGTGTGGTACTTGGCAGACTTCACAGATTTGATACAGAGGCACATCTGAATCTAGAAAATAGTTTCTCACAAGATCTTCACATGACTTTAACATCATTAGTAGGTAATGCCTGTGGTTCAGGCCATTTTTTAAAAGTGTTCCTCGACTACTATGATGTAATTATTTTTAAAGGAAGAAGGGAAAAAGATTCAATCAATACCCCAGATGTTAAAGATTGCAAGACTCTATAAACCTTGCTTGGGTAGGCGATCTCTGGAAGAGGCGTTACCTGTTATTTGGCAAGCATAGCAGGACTGTATCAGAGATACAAAATCCGTGAATATGGTGGGTCAACAAGATTCTACTTCCAACACTTTCCTGACAGTGTTGATAGCAGTTAATTGGTCTCCCATAGATTCCTGCAATGCTTCAGAATCATGTGGCCTTCGCCTTCCGAGATACATCTTCTGATCAACTGATCTTCAAAAATTTGAAATAGAAGAGAAATCTGCCCAGTAGTAATATTTCAAATCAGCGAAGAATTTCTTCTTTTGCTGATAAGTCATATTACTTGGAACCCATTCAGTGACTAGATGATTTGCAACAACAATAAACCATAGATGAGAATTATTATACATAGCAAACAATGCAAATAAGTTTTCATCCAAAAATTTATCAGTATTACAATAGCCTCTAGCTCGGGGTTTTCTAATCTAGACCAATGGTTTGCTTTCTAGATTTTCAACCCTTTTTCTTATCCCTTCATTCTATATCAAATTCAAGTAACAACAAAACTTAACTTAATCAATTATGGTTCAGCATTAGTTTTATTGAACACAGATATCTCAGAGTGATTAGTGTAACCTATTGTTTCTAGACAAGACTAGATAAGATCGGAATTTATCATACATGAACTTTCTTATCATGTTTCTGTCCTAAAACAATTCTTACTACATCATTACATCACATATTAATTCAACAAGCAGATTCCAACCAGGTGATGCCATAATGGGTGCAGTAATTCCTCTTGGTTTTAAAAACAATCTCATGCAATTATCAGCAAAACAAAAGGAACATCCTTTTTTCAATAGAACATTCAGAGGTCTGGCTATTAAGAAAAAATTATTTCATAACTAGTCCTAATAAAGCCGGCATGACTCTAAGAAAATTCTAAAATAGAATTTCTTCCCAATAAAAATCTAAGCCAAAATTTTACAACTCAGAAGAAAATATATTTTATCCTCATTTCCATTTTTATTTCTTTGAAATTAAATAATAAAAGAAAAACACGAAAAAGATCAACCAATGTACAACTAGGAAAACAACTAAGAAAGAACAAGAGATAGGGAAAAGAACAACTTACCATTTGAACAAGAAAAATACAATTTTTTTCGGGTTTTAAATTTTAAAATTTTTTTTTCTTTTTTTTTGAAAGCAGTTAAATTTCCTCAATATGGTTTTAGAATCATTTTCTAAAATTTGATTATCCTAAGTGTCTTAATTTCAGATAATATCTAAAATCAATTAGTTGTGATAATCCTATATTTCGGAAAGTGATTGTCTAACTAGCATAAGATAAGTGTAGGTCTAAAGTCTAGGTTACTACCGTTACCTATCATAAGTCTCTAGAATTTTGATCAGGAATCCTAAGTTCATTATGATATTTCCCCGGCAACAGCGCCAAAAATCTGATGCGTTTCCGACTGATATGCTAAATAGGTGTTATTTTACCCTATGTTGATTATGAGTAATTAAGGACTGGGATTGACTAATTGTCACATTTAGTCTCTATGGTGTCACTTAATTAGTCAGAACCTAAGGCAGAGTACCTATTGTGTAGCTAGTCTGTTGGAAAGTATCTACAATTTTATTAAATAAATATCGTACTCCCAGGGAAGTGGTAATGGCTTAGTAGTAACTAGCCTTTTATCCTAACTCTTATCTTATGATTCAGTTATACAATCTTCATCAATAACTTTGATGAGAGGGTGATCCATTCTCCACTAGGTTTAAGTCTAATTAAGCCTAAAAGTGTTTTATAGATAACGTCCTGATTCTATGTTATTCTGTTCCTACATGTTGATTGACCTATCTTCGAGTATTTTAGATGCATCTTAGCCTGGATTGCAACTATGTTCTGAGTCTAAAGGTGTACCACATCTGAGTAATCTGATAAACTGTCCTACCTTAATGACGGCCCTACTCACGGTTCGAGTTAAAGGCATCCATGAAAGCCCTATGTCACTTCGGGGATCATGCCGCTCGCCCTAACGCCGGCATAAACGCTCTACTCAGCCTACCTAGACTACTCTAACAAATAGGGTGTTTCGCATGTTATTTTATCTAGTATGGCAGACACCAATACTAATTGATGCCTGTTAAACTAAACAGATTATGAATAGACCGTGGTTAGGAATTGTCTATAACCCTAACTTTAGTTTAAAAGAGACTACATTAGACATGCAGACATAATGAATATTAAGAAGGTGGCCATTTCTGGAAAATCATAAGCACTTCAACATATAAAATAAATATTCATAGAAATCATAATCCAGTATTCATAATTGATATTTGGACAAACACAATTACAACATATAAGAGAGGGACAGGGGGACTGATGCCATAAAGAAATCACCTTTTACTTAGTCTCGCCGATGGAGCGTACTGCTGTATATGTTGTACTGCTTGACCCGACTCTGCTCGACAGAACCTTCGAAGGACGCTACCTCAGCCTAGTAGATGGACTTTACCTTACATCCTGGGCTTAAGCCCAGCCCTGTGGACTGACTCTTCGAACGCCTAGAGCCCTCTTAGGATCTCCTAACTAAATCTCGGGTATTCTATGAATACCAAAAACGAACCTATCTATCGAAGCCTAAGATCTGAGACTAATTCTCAGAAACTAAGAAAAACGAAACACTAAAAGGAAAGAAAGAAAACTTATACTGAAATCTGAGTCTCTGAGTGATTTGTGTACTAGAGAATTGTACACTGGAAGTCACTGAATAACTCAGATCAAGTGGAGAGGGATGAATTCAACTGAGGAAGGCCTGGGGTATTTATAGCAGCTTTCTGGAGTGATTTTCTCTCAAAAATTCGATGTGGGATTCTGAATTCTGGTTCGGGATGCCCGTCCCAAATTGGGACGCCCGTCTCGGTCTGTTGACCAGGTCAGGACGGCCGTCCCGAGTCCTGGATGCCCGTCCTGAACCGGGACGCCCTCCCCGACTTTCGAACTTCTGAAAAATTGCATTTTTGCCCCAGAATTTGCCATTTTCTTCTACTTTTCACATGACACTTCCAAAATCATAAACATTGTGAAATTGAGTTAATAATGAACAATTAATATCGATTTACCCTCAATTTCACCCTAAATCATGCCTAAAAACAAGCTAAAAACGTGATATGATTTATGCATATCAAACATACATCAGAACACTTGTTTGTAAAATACTCTTGCATGCCTAATGAACTTGAGTCTTGTGTAGAAAGGATCACCCACTAATCAAAGATATTGATGAATGATTGCATAACTAGGTAATAAAATCAGAGTTAGGGTAAAAGGATAGTTGCTACTAAGCCGTTACCACTTCCTTGGGAGTACGATAAATTCTTAAATTGAAATCGTAGGTACTTTCCAATAGACTAGCTACACGATAGGTACTCTGCCTTATTTTCTGATTGATTAAGTGACAACATAGATACTAAATGTGACAATTAGTAAGTCTCCATCCTTAATTATTCATAATCGGTATAGGGTAAATAAAGCCTATTTTCAGCATATCAATCAGAACACATCAGATTTTTTGCGCCGTTGCTGGGGAAATATCATAAACTTTTAGGATTCCTGATCAAAATTCTAGAGGCTTATGATAGGTAGCGGTAGTAATCTATACCTTAGACGAAACACTCATTTTATTCTAGTTAGACAATCAGTTTCCTGAAATATAGGGTTATCATAACTAATTAATTTTGGAAATTATTTGAAATTAAGAAATTTTGGTTAACCAAATTTTAGATAATTATTCTAAAACCTTATTAAGGAAATTTACATTGCTTTTGAAAAAAAAATTTAAAAATTTTAAAAATTTAAAAATTTAATTAATCTTTTTTTCCTTTTCTTCTATAAATTTTATTTTCCAGAAAATAAAAGAAATAAATTTTTCCTGTTTGTTTGTCATTTTTATTATCTATTTAATTTCGAAAAAAATGGAAATGAAGAAAGAATATTTTTCTGAGTTGTCAAATTTTGGCTTAGGTCTTAATTTGAAAAGAATGCCATGTTAGAATTTTCTTAGGTCATGCTGGATTTATTCGACAAGCTATGAAATAAATATTTCTTTAGCCAGACCTTTGAGTATTCTATTGAGAAAGGATGTTCCTTTTGTTTTTGCTGATAACTGCAAGATATCTTTTTACTAAAGGAACTATTTATTACTGCACCCAATATGACATCACTTGATTGAAGTTTTCCTTTTGAACTCATATGTGATGTTAGTGACCATGTAGTAATGATTGTTTTAGGAAAAAGGCATGATTAGAAATTTCATGTTATATACTATGCAAGTAAAACCTTTACTGATGCCCAGTAGAACCATACCACTACTGAAAAGGGATTACTAGTTGTTGTATATGTTAATTGATAAAGTCATATCATACCTAGTTTCATCTAAAACGATAGTACACACTGATCGCTCTGAGATATCTGTTCAATAAAACTTATACTGAACCAAGATTGATTAGTTGAGTTTTATTGAATTTGCTATAGAAAGAAGGGATAAGAAAAAGGGCTGAATATCTAGAAAGCAAACCATTGGTCTAGACTAGAAAACCCTAAGGTAGAGGCTATGGATGAGACAATATATCTGATAAAATTATTTTTGGATGATAATTTATTTGCATTGTTTGCTATGTATGATAAATCTCCTTCGTGGTTTACCGATATTACAAACTACCTAGTCGCTGAACTGTTCCCAAGTGATATGACTTATCAGCAGAAGAAGAAATTCTTTGCTGATTTAAAATATTACTACTGGGAAAATTCCTTTTCTATTTCAAATTATTGTAGAGTAATTGATCAAAAGATGTGTCTCAGAAGAAGAAGGCCACAAGATTATGGAGCATTGCCATAAAGAATCTACGGGAGACCAATTGACTGCTACCAACACTGTTTGGAAAGTGTTGGAAGGAGGATATTATTGGCCCACAATATTCAACGATTCTGTATCCTTGATACAATACCGCAATGCTTGCCAATTAAAGGTAACACGTCTTCCCGAGATCATCTACCCCAGCAAGGTATACAGAATACTAAAATCTCTTATATCAGGGGTATTGATTAAATCCTTTTTTCTTCCTTTTGGCAACAAGTACATCATAGTAGTTGTAGAACACTTTCAAAATGGCCTGAACCACAGGTATTACCTACTAATGATGTTAAAGTCATGTGCAGATCCCTTAACAACTTGTTTTTCAGATTCAGATGTGCCAATTTCTTGATAAGCGATAAAGGGTTGTCAACCAGCTAACGCTTCTTCTAATGTGTAATTGGAGGCAGTAAAGGCAAATAACAACAGTTAAATTAATGCCTTTCAACAAGGAAGAAACGTTCAGTTTGTGTATCAAATCTGTGAAGTCTGCCAAGTACCTCACTTTAGTGGGGACTGTTATTGGACTGGAATACTGACCATTCCAAAAGAGGCAGGAGCAGGTTACTGCACTTAATGCTGCTCCGATGGAAAACGCATACAATCCCAACTAGAGAAATCATATGGGATTTAGCTGAGAAATAATTCTGAAGCTGAAAACTTCTAGAAGATACAACCACAGCAAAGTCCCTACCTGCAGAATCAACAGATGAGATACTGTTATTGGTCAAGCCCATTTACTGTTATAGAAGTGTCACCATACGGAGCATGTGTTATAATGGATCAAGATGGCACTTCTCAAAAAGTAAACGGGCAACCATTAAAGCCATACCAGTGCAAGAAAATGACCTACCAAGTGGTATCGAACGGTCGATGGATATAGAGGAATTTGGCGTTGTATCAGGAGCATAGCAATGGAGGAGTTTGCATCCCCTGCATACCAATCAGTTGTGAGAAACTTCCCTGAGGAAGTCTCAAATACTTGGGCCCAAATCTACACCACTGGAGCCTCCTACCACCACGGCTTCGCCAAAGCTTCAGGTATCTTTTCTGCCATTCGAAACTTGCATGTAATACCTTCACAGACATTGGTAGGTAGGCACACCACTCCAAAGAAGTCACATTCCTAGACACGTTCCTCCTGGACTCGTTGCTATGAATACGAGAAACTTTGAAAATGATTCGAGGAAGCAGTCCTTGGAGCTCGAGCCCTTCATCAAATAGATATGGCCAGGCTCATTACCGTCATCATGCTGGGATTTGTGAAAGACACCCAGAAGTAGTGTCTGGGGCTCGGGCCATTCATCACCTGGATAGCCCACTACCTGGAGCTGGACATCGAGGGCTCGGAGTTGACCTAGTTTGCTTCGACTACCATTCCTACTGACTTGACTATTCTACGGAACATGGAGATGGTAGTGCGAGATGCAGATGTTCGATACTCCATCCACACTGAGCAGTCAGGGGAGTCATTGATACCAGGACCAGTGGCACAACAAGCATCACCGACCTCGACGTTCATACCACGCACCACTTTCGAGTGACATATGTCACAAGGGTTGGCGGACCTCACTGCCAGATACAGCCGGGATATGGAGAACATCCAGAGGCAGATGGCAATGCTGAATGATAGAGTCAGCATGACCAACAGTCGGGTAGAAGAGCTTTATCAGTATCAAACCACTCGATCTACCGACGACCGAGAGGTCTACTTCTTTGCACCTGATGATGATGATCCCTGTTCTTCGTTTTCTTTCTCTTTCTTTCGTTCTTCATTTTATTTGTGAACATGTGATAAGTCTAGGCGGTGTGACATATGAATCTTTGTATGCAAAATGTTGATCAATATGACATAACGGCATTATTTCATTTATTTTTGTTATTTCTATTACCCTTGTTGTTTTGATATTTCTTTTCTTTCTCTTCATCTTAGTTAGTCAAATAAGTGTGGCGTAAGAGTTTTTTGTGTTTTTCCAGCTTTTGTTTTTCAAATAAGTGTGGGGTAATAGGATATGAATGAACATTGAGGACAGTGTAAACCTTAAGTGTGGGGGTAGCAGTGCACTGTGCACTTTAGTAGTCATAATTTGCATGTTTTCCCATATTTCTCACTAAAATTGCACCCTTCCAAAAAAAAATTCAAACAATTTTCACTCTTTCAAACTTCAAATTCAGTATTGATTGGTTTAAGATATGCTTATGTCTATGATATATGTTGAGTAGAGTATTATGATAAGTAGGAAACAAGTTGATAACTTTACTAAATTCCTCAATTAGAAATAAGGAATTCCTGATAATTGAGCACAACCTAGTTTGGATTAGAAACATCAACCAAATACCTTTTCGAGACTTAACTAAATATTATTAGACCGGTTGCAAATGTGTTAGTGATTTGAATGACTAGATGATTCTCTGAGCTGGAAGTGAAAAAGCTTAAACAAATAGGGTAGTTTGCAAGCGTCCTTTGCTACTCGAACACCACTTCTTAAGGAAACTTAATACCTGATGCCCTAAGGTCGTATAGATCTGGGAATCATTGGAGTGGGGCTCGCTACCTGGGTAGTTAAAGTTGATGTGTGAAAGCGAACACAAAAATACCCTGAACAATCAATCTAAAAATACATTGCCCAGTGTGTTCTTTTATTGAAAATTATAAATGAAAAGCCTTGACACCTGATATGCATAAATCATATCACATTTTTAGCATGTTTTTAGGCATAATTTAGGGTGAAATTGAGGGCAAATCGATCTTAATTGTTTGTTATTAACTCAATTTCACAGTTTTTGTGATTTTGGAAGTGTCAGGTGAAAAGTAGAAGAAAATGGCAATTTTCGGGGCAAAAACGCAAATTTTCAGAAGTTTGGACTTCGAGGAGGGCGTCCCGAATCAGGACGGGCGTCCTGACCTGGTCAACAGCCCAGGACGGGTGTCCCAATCTAGGATGGGCGTCCCGAGCAGAAATTCCAAGTCCCACATCGAATTTTTGAAGAAAAATGACTCTAGAAAGCTACTATAAATTCCCAAGGCCTTCCTCAGTTGAAATCATTCCTCTCCACTCAATCTGAGTGATTTAGTGACTTAAGTTGTACATTTCTCTCTAGTACATAAGTCACTTAGAGACTCAGGTTCAGTATAAGTTTTCTTTCTTTCTAGTTAGTGTTTCGTTTTCTTAGTTTCTAAGAATTAGTCTCAGATCTTAGGCTTTGATAGATAGGTTCGTTTCTGGTATTCATAGAATACTTGGGATTTCGTTAGGAGATCCTAAGAGGGCTCGAGGCGTTCGAAGAGTCAGTCCATAGGGCTGAGCTTAAGCTGGGTATTAAGGTAAAGTCCAACTACTAGGCTGAGGAAGCGTCCTCCGAAGGTTCTGTCGAGCAGAGTCGGGTCGAGCAGTACGACATATAAAAGTAGTTGCTCCATCGGTGAGACTAAGTAAAGGGTGATTTCTTTATGGCATCAGTCCCCCTGTCCCTCTCTTTATATGTTTGTATTGTGTTTGTCCAAAGATTTGTTATGGATATGAGATTATGATTTTTATGAATATCTGTTTTATATGTTGAAGCTTTTATGATTTTTCAGAAATGGCCACCTGCTTAATATTCATTATGTCTACATGTCTAATGTAGTTTCTTTTAAAAAAAATTAGGGTTATAGACAATTCCTAACCACGGTCTATTCATAACCTGTTTAGTTTAACATGCATCAATTAGTATTGGTGTCTGCCATATTAGATAAAATAACATGCGAAACACCCTGTTTGTTAGAGTAGTCTAAGTAGGCTGAGTTGAGTGTTTATGCCGGTGGTTAGGGGCGAGCGGCATGATCTTATGTCACTTCGAGGGTCATGGATGCCTTTAGCTCGAACCGTGAGTAGGGCCGTTTACCTTGGCAATAGGGCGGTTTATCAGATACTCAGATGTGGTAACCCTTTAGACTCAGAACATAGTTGCAATCCAGGCCAAGACATGTCTAAAACACTCGAAAATAGGTCAATCAACATATAGGAACAGTATAACATAGAATCAGGACCTCATCTATAAAACACTTTAGGCTTAAATAGACTTAAACGTAGTGGAGAATGAATAACCCTCTCATCAAAGTTATTGATGAAGATTGCATAACTGGATCATAAGATAAGAGTTAGAGTAAAAGGTTAGTTACTACTAAGCCGTTACCACTTCCCTGGGAGTACGATATTTAACTTAGTAAAATCGTAGATACTTTCCAACATACTAGCTACACGATAGGTACTCTGCCTTAGGTTCTGACTGATTAAGTGACACTATAAAGACTAAATGTGACAATTAGTCAATCCCAGTCCTTAATTACTCATAATCAACATAGGGTAAATCAACACCTATTTTAGCATATCAGTCGGGAACGCATCAACACCAAAGCTCAGAACTCAGAAGGTTTGTTGCTATTATATTCGACTATTGGTCGAAGTATTATCTGGTAAAGGTTAAGAGAAGACTATATTGTGTTGACAATCTAGTCTAGATTAGTTCACACACTACACATCAGGAAGACCTCGTGACTAAGAGTAGAATTCAGTCGAGTTATTGAGTTGTTACATCTGCATGACCATATTAATTTACTAGACATTTGAGACCTTGTCATAGCAACTTGACCAGTCAGGCCTGTTTTGTGAATCATCTACCTCAGTGATAATGTTTTGGCTAAAAACATTATTAGGCCTTTGAGTGATTGCATCTATGATTTAAAATATTAATAATTTCATATAGACTTTGCTTGAGGACAAGCAAAAAGCTAAGTGTGGGGTTATATGATGTGCATAAATCATATCACTTTTTTAGCATGTTTTTAGGCACAAATTAGGGCAAAATTGGAGATAAATCGTTCTTAATTGATTGATATTAACACAATTTTGCAGTATTTGTGATTTTGGAAGTTTCAGGTGAAATGTGCAAGAAAATGGCAAATATTAGGGCAAAAATGTGATTTTTGGAAGTTCTTGGATTAGGACGGGCGTCCCGACCAGATCAAAGCACCGGGATGGGTGTCCCGAGCCCCCTGCTAGAATACCACATCGATTTTTGCAGAGAAAATCACTCAGCTTCCCTGCTATAAATACCCCAGGCCTTCCTCAATTGAAATCATCCCTCTTCACTCGATCTGAGTCATTTAGTGACTTCAAGTATACATTTTCCTAATGTATACAAGTCATTTAGTGATCTCAGGTGTTCCACACAAGTAGTTTAGTATACGAGAGTTTCTCATTTCTTTGCTTTCTGAGAGTCTGTCTCAGAATCTTAGAATACAACTAGATATGGTTCATTTTTGGTATTCATAAAATACCAGGGATTTCGTTAGTAGATCCTAAGAGGGCATTAGGTGAGCGAAGAGCTAGTCAAAAGGGCTTTGCTTAAGCCCGGGACGTAAGGTAAAACAATTGCTGCTAGGCTAAGGAAGCGTTCTCTGAAAGTTCTGTCAAGTAGAGTCGGGTTAAGCAGTCTAGGATATACAAGTAGTCGCTCCATCGACGAACCTTATAAAGGGTAAATACTTTATGGTGGTGGTTCCCTAGATCCTCTCTGTATATTCTGTACTGTGTTTGTCTAAAGATTTATTTGAATACCCAATTATGATGATATGTATATGTGTTTTGCATGCTGAAGTTCTTTACATTTTTTTGGAAAGATCACCAGCTTAATTAATCATTATGACTGCATGTCTACTTGCTCTTTTAAATTAGATGAAAAGGTTATACACAATTCCTAACCACGGTCTAATCATAACCTGTCTAGTTTAACATGCCTTAATTTAGGGCTTTGTGAGAGGACAAAAGTATTAAGGTCTGCCATATTAGATAAAATAACCTATAGATCACCATGTTTGTTAGAGTAGTCTAATGAGGCTGAGTTCGCATTTTTATGCCGGCGTTAGGGCTAGCGGCATGATATCCTGAGTGACACAGGACTTTCATGGATGCCTTTAGCTCGAACCGTGAGTAGGGCCGTCAATGGTGATGGGGCAGTTTATCAGATAACTCAGATGTGGTACACATGTAGAATCAGTATGTAATTGCAATCTAGACCAGGATATATCTAAAATACTCCAAGATAGGTCAGTCAAAATGTAGAAACAATAGAACATACATCAGAACACTTGTTTGTAAAATGCTCTTGCATGCCTAATGAACTTGAGTCTTGTGTAGAAAGGATCACCCACTAATCAAAGATATTGATGAATGATTGCATAACTAGGTAATAAAATGAGAGTTAGGGTAAAAGGATAGTTGCTACTAAACCATTACTACTTCCCTGGGAGTACAATAAATTCTTAAATTAAAATCGTAGGTACTTTCCAATAGGCTAGCTACAAATAGGTACTCTGCCTTAGGTTCTGATTGATTAAGTGACAACATAGATACTAAATGTGACAATTAGTAAGTCTATGTCCTTAATTATTCATAATCGATATATGGTAAATTATGCCTATTTTTAGCATATCAATCGGAACACATCACCTACTTGCGGTCATGAAGCACATGGCTTATGTCCTATTGATGGATCGTTCTGTTTATACCGTCGTGAATATGTGCTTTCAAGTGATTCAACAGTCTGCGGGCAGAGATTTGCTTCAACGCAGTACGAGGCACACGATGTAGGAGTTGACTCAGATAATATATCAAAGGTTACTGGAAATTGAGGTGGTTGATGGGTAGAGTTCAGAATCAGAAACAGAGGATACCAATGTGGAATTGGAATCCGGGTAAGTGCATCTCTGGCTTGAGGCCTTCTTCTCGCTCGTTTTGTTCAAAGCTGCAAATTTGGATAAGGCGCAAATCCAAGAGGTTTCCATAGAAGCCATTGTGAATTTCTTGAGGTAACCAACCTTCACAATTGAGGTGTACGTGAATTACGACTGTTGTCCTTATTTTGGGAATGTGTTTGAAGAGACATCCAAGTTTATCTATAATGTGGATAAGGAAGATGAGGAGAGTAGTTCAGGATCCTACCCAGTTGAGATTACTAATCGTACGCCCTTCTACTAGGAGGAGAAATCCAAAGACGAGGTTGGGGGTGGAGAAGTGGATTAACTCGTTGAGAATTAAAAAAGTTCAGAAGAAAAGATTAGTAATTGTTGGAAATCATTTCAATCAAGATTACAAAAAGGGGCTGGAGTACGTGGAACTTTCTGGTTTGGTATCTTCTACTTCCGCCCCTCCAATTCCAAAAGCTTATGCCATTTTTTTTGTTACACCCCGGGACTATACAAGACAATGATTGGTGATTATTTCGATGGTCCCGAAGTACCGAGTTAAACTTGGGAAAATTATGAAAATTACCATTGAGTTAATCTCATGGTTCCGAAGTTTCGAGTAAATCACAGAACTAATGAATTTCAAGTCAATCATGGAATTCACCCTCACTTCGAGTTAATCTTGGAGTTTAGTTTCGAGTAAATCATGGAACTCATGAATTTCAGAGTCAATCATGGAATTCATCCTCACTTCGAGTTAATCTTGGAGTTCGATTTTGAGTAAATCACGGAACTCATGAATTTCAAGTCAATCATGGAATTCACCCTCACTTCGAGTTAATCTTGGAGTTTAGTTTCGAGTAAATAATTAAACTCATGAATTTCAGAGTCAATCATGGAATTCATCCTCACTTTGAGTTAATCTTGGAGTTTAGTTTCGAGTAAATCACAGAACTCATGAATTTCAGAGTCAATCATGGAATTCATCCTCACTTCGACTTAATCTTGGAGTTCAGTTTCGAGTAAATCACGGAACTCACGAATTTCAAAGTCAATCATGGAATTCATCCTCACTTCGAGTTATTCTTGGAGTTCAGTTTTGAGTAAATCATGAAACTCACAAATTTCAGAGTCAATCATGGAATTCATCCTTACTTCGAGTTAATCTTGGAGTTCAATTTCGAGTAAATCACGGAACTCACGAATTTCAGAGTCAATCATGGAATTCATCCTCACTTCGAGTTAATCTTGGAGTTTAGTTTCGAGTAAATCACGGATCTCATGAAATTCAGAGTCATTCATGGAATTAATCCTCACTTCGAGTTAATCTTGGAGTTTAGGTTCGAGTAAATCACAGAACTCATGAATTTCAGAGTTAATCATGGAATTCATCCTCACTTCAAGTTAATCTTGGAGTTTAGTTTCGAGTAAATTATGGAACTCATGAATTTCAAAGTCAATCATGGAATTCATCCTCACTTCAAGGTTAATCTTGGAGTTTAGTTTAGTAAATTACGAATAAAGTCAATCGGAACTCCTGAATTTCAGAGTTTCGAGTCAGGAATTTCATTCATCCTCACTTCGAGTTAATCTTGGAATTTATCATCTCATTATACTTCGAGTTACACTTGGAGTTATTTTAATTCATCTTATCCCAAGGTCAAATTTGGATTTTTCCACAGGTTAAAGACAAGACAAACATCCCGAAGAACAATGGATTTTCAGTTATGTCGAAGTAAAAGAAAGTCACTCTTCCACTTCGACGAGGTGCCTCCGAGAAGTATAAAAATACCCTGTGCTGACATGGAGTGAAAGTTGACATGACAATCTGACGTGTCCGACCACAGAGCACGGCATGGCCTACAACTCCACCACACAAGGTGCCGAAGTTTGCGATCTCGCCTCTCAGGCAACTCAATTCGCTGATATCCTGACTACCAGTTAGTCAAGATTCTTCCAAAATATTCCCCAAAGTATATCTTTTGACCAATAATTTTTCTTAAGATCACTCGGTTAAAAGTATCTCACAGAATATCCCTACAACAGTGGGATATTTCAGAATCTGGTAACGGTCAGATTCTTCATAATTCACCACCTACCTATTTCTCAGAGTGATTTGCGTCTATAAATACCACCCTCGTAAAGGTAAAAGGTAAGGCCAGATAACTCAACAAATTCTCTGCCAATTTCAAATATCTCTCTAGTAAGATTTTAGAATACTGACTTTACCATCGGAGGGTTCGTCACGGGTCACTCACCCTCTATCTCGAACTTCTCTATTTTACAGATATTCACGGAGGAATTCTTCATCAAAACAGCCACCTAGCCAGAGATATTTTGGCAGAGATCATCAGACGATGTCGGTTAATCGACACTTGGCGTCAAACCGATTTTTGACTAATCAGATACAAAATGAGATAATACTAATCTACTATTTAGCTTATCCCGTCTTGACAAAACGGACCACTATGCCTGACCCAATATCAAAGTTCAATAAGGATGCTAACAATTGTGTTGGAGTCAGTATTGTATGTGTTTGTAGTGAGAGAGAAGTTCTCCCTAAATCTGTTAGATTTTCAGCCAATTTGTTTTGCTTCCCAAAAAGAGTGTTACAACTTCACATAATTAAATTCTCTGCATCAAAGATCTGCAATCACATAACAATAATTTGAGTCTATCATTAGTATTTTGTTCAAGTAATGTGATACTACCATGGAGAAAGTTTCGATGATGAGTCTTTTATACTCAAACTAAAGTGCCAATTCCAAACCCTCCTTGATAGTCATAACCTCAAACTAAAGTGCCAATTCCAAACCCTCCTTGATAGTTATAACCTCAAACTAAAGTGCCAGTTCCAAACCCTCCTTGATAGTCATAACCTCAGCAGTGTAATAATATCCCAAAAGCCATTTAATGTCACCGTTTCTAAATACTCCCCTAGTCCTCCTCAACCTGGGTTTGGAATTTGTTGAACCGTTTGTATTATGTTTCGCTAAAGCATGGGGTGGGGGAGCCCAGGAAATAGGTAGAGGGTTGTATTTAAGGATAGAAGATGATGTACAGTAAGGACCAATAGAAAGGAATTCAGTTGAAAACATAAGGATCGTAGAAGGACTTTGGAGGTTATGAGTGGAGCTTGGTTTAGCTTCAAATTTCCTAAAATTACGATCAAGCCACAAATGCCAGCTGATATGCACAAATCATATCACTTTTTTAGCATGTTTCTAGGCATAATTTAGGGAGAAATTGGAGTTAAATCGTTCTCAATTGACTGTTATTAACACAATTTCGCAGTTTTGTGATTTTGGAAGTTTCAGGTGAAATATGCAAGAAAATGGCAAATTTTGGGGCAAAAACGTGATTTTTGAAAGTTCAGAAGTCAGGACGGGCATCCCGGCCCTGTCAAAGACCCGGGACGGGTGTCCCGAGCCCCTATAAAGACTCCCGCATATTTTTCTGCATAAAAAATCACTCGGCTTCCCTACTATAAATACCCAGGTCTTCCACACTTGAAATGATCCCTCTCCACTTGATCTGAATCATTCAGTGACTTCCCGTACATAGTTTTCTACTATTTACAAGTCATTTAGTGATTTTAGGTGTTTTCGTTTGAGTAGATTTCTAGTATTCGAGAGTATCTCGTGTTCTTCATTTTTTGAGAGTCTGTCTCAGATTCTAGAATACGTCTAGATAGGGTTTGTTTTTAATATTCATAGAATACTCGGGATTTTGTTAAGTGATATGCATAAATCATATCACATTTTTAGCATGTTTTTCGGCATAATTTAGGGTGAAATTGATGGTAAATTAGTCTTAATTAATGTTTATTAACTCAATTTCACAGTTTTTGTGATTTTGGAAGTGTCAGGTGAAAAGTAGATGAAAACAACAAATTTTGGGCAAAAATGAAATTTTTGGAAATGCTGAGTTCGGGGTGGGCGTCCCGACCCAGTCAAAGCACCAGGACGACCGTCCCAATCCAGGACGGGCGTCCCGAAGCACCAGAAGTTGTCCCACATCGAAATGTTTGGAGATTTTCACTCCAGAAAGCTGCTATAAATACCCCAGGCCTCCAAGAGTTGAAATCATCCCTCTCCACTTGATCTGAGTCATTCAGTGACTTCCAGTGTACAATTCTCGAGTACACAAATCACTCAAAGACTCAGATTTCAGTATAAGTTTTCTTTCTTTCTAGTTAGTGTTTTGTTTTTCTTAGTTTCTGAGAAATAGTCTCAGATCCTAGGGTTTGATAGATAGGTTCATTTCCGGTATTCATAGAATACCCGGGATTTCGTTAGGAGATCCTAAGCGGGCTCTAGGCGTTCGAAGAGTCAGTCCACAGGGCTGGGCTTAAGCTGGGTATTAAGGTAAAGTCCAGCTACTAGGCTGAGGAAGCGTCCTCCGAAGGTTCTGTCGAGCAGAGTCGGGTCAAGCAGTACGCTCCATTGGCGAGACTACGTAAAGGGTGATTTCTTTATGGCATCGGTCCCCCTGTCCCTCTCTTATATGTTGTTATTGTGTTTGTCCAAATATCAATTATGAATACTGGATTACGATTGTTATGAATATTTGTTATATATGTTGAAGTTGTTATGTTTTTCCGAAAATAGCCACCTGCTTAATATTCATTATGTCTGCATGTCTAATGTGCTCTTTTAAACTAAAATTAGGGTTATACACAATTCCTAACCACGGTCTATTCATAACCTGTTTAGTTTAACATGCATCAATTAGTATTGGTGTCTGCCATGCTAGATAAAATAACCTGCGGAACACCCTGTTTGTTAGAGTAGTCTAGATAGGAGCCGAGTAGAGCATTTATGCCGGCGGTTATGGGCAAGCAGCATGATCCCCGAAGTGACATAGGGCTTTCATAGCTGTCTTTAGTAGTAACCGTGAGTAGGGCCGTTTACCTTGGTGATGGGGCAGTTTATCAGAGACCTCGGATGTGGTACGCCTTTAGACACAGAACATAGTTGCAATCCAGGCTAAGATGCATCTAAAATACTCGAAGATAGGTCAATCAACATGTAGAAACAGTATACCATAGAATCAGGACGTTATCTATAAAACACTCTTAGGCTTAATTAGACTTAAACCTACTGGAGAATAGATCACCCTCTCATCAAAGTTATTGATGAAGATTGCATAACTGGATCATAAGATAAGAGTTAGGATAAAAGGCTAGCTACTGCTAAGTCGTTACCACTTCCCTGGGAGTACGATATTTATTTAATAAAATCGCAGATACTTTCCAACAGACTAGCTACACGATAGGTACTCTGCCTTAGGTTCTGGCTGATTAAGTGACACCATAGAGACTAAATGTGACAATTAGTCAATCTCAGTCCTTAATTACTCATAATCAACATAGGGTAAATTAACACCTATTTAGCATATCAGTCGGAAACTCATCAGATTTTTTGCGCCATTGCCGGGGAAATATCATAATGAATTTAGGATTCCTGATCACAATTCTAGAAACTTATGATAGGTAACGGTAGTAACCTAGACTTTAGACCTACACTTATCTTATGCTAGTTAGACAATCACTTTCCGAAATATAGGGTTATCATAACTAACTAATTTTAGACATTATCTAAAATTAAGACATTTAGGATAATCAAATTTTAGAAAAATATTCTAAAACCATATTGAGGAAATTTTAACTGCTTTCTAAATAAAATATAAAAAAATTAAAAATTTAAAAACCGAAAAAAATGTATTTTTCTTGCTCAATGGTAAGTTGTTCTTTTCCCTATCTCTTGTTCTTTCTTAGTTGCTTTCTTAGTTGCTCTTTTTTGTGTTTTTCTTCTATTATTTAATTTCGAAGAAATAAAAATGGAAGTGAGAAAAAATATATTTTCTTCTGAGTTGTAAAATTTTTGGCTTAGATTTTTACCGGGAAGAAACTCCATTTTAGAATTTTCTTAGAGTCATGCCGGCTTTATTAGGACGAGTTATGAAATAATTTTTCCTTAATAGCCAGACCTTTGAATGTTCTATTGAAAAAAGGATGTCCCTTTTGTTTTGCTGATAATTGCATGAGATCATTTAAACCAAAAGGAATTACTGCACCCATTATGGCATCACCTGGTTGAAATCTGCTTTTTGAATTAATATGTGATGTAATGATGTAGTAAGAATTGTTTTAGGACAGAAACATGATAAGAAAGTTCATGTATGATAAATTCCGATCTTATCTAGTCTTGTCTAAAAATAATAGGTTTCATGTGAAAATAATTACATCATAGTGGTCGTGGAACACTTTTCAAAATGGCCTGAACCACAGGCATTGCCTACTAATGATGTTAAAGTCATATGCAGATTCTATGAGAAGTTGTTTTCCAGATTCAGAATGCCAATGTCTTAGGAAGAAACGTTCAGTCTGTGTATCAAATCTGTGAAGTCTGCCAAGTACCACACTTTAGTAGGGATTGCTATGGGAATGAAATACGAATCATTCCAAAAAGAGGTAGAAGTAGGTTACTGCAGAATGCTACTCCAATGGGAAATGCATACAATCCCAACTAGAGGAATCATACGGGATTTAGCTGAGGAATAATTCGGAAGCTGGAAACTTTCAGAAGATACCACCACAACAAAAACCCCTACCCGCAGAATCAACAGATGAGATACTGGCAACAATTAAAGCCAGACCAGTGCAAGTAAGTGATCTACCAAATGGTATCGAAGGGTCGAGAGATATGGAGGAATTTGGCATTGTATCAGGAGCATAGCAATGGAGGAGCTTGCATTCCCTGCATACAATCAGCTGTGAGAAACTTCCCCGAGGAAGTTTCAAATACTTGTGCCCAGATCTACACCACTGGAGCCTCCTACCATCACGGCTTCGCCAAAGCTTCAGGTATCTTTTCTGCCATTCAAAAATTGCATGCAATACCTTAACTGACATTGGCAGGTAGGCACACCAATCCAAAGAAGTCTCATTCCTAGACACCTCCCTTCTGGACACGTTGCTACGATTACGAGAAACTTTGCAAATGATTCTAGGAAACAATCCTTGGGGCTTGAGTCATTCATCAAATGGATAGGCCACTACTTGGAGCTCGACAATGAAGGATCGGAGCTGACGTCATCCGTTCCAATATCTAGAGCTTGCAGAGTCAAGAACACCTCAGCAATAGCACATGGCTAAGGTGAAGAGCCAATTGACAGCCCAGAGAAAAAACCTTCTGCTCGAGGTAAGAAGGGAGTGATGCGGTTTCCGACCGATGTGCTAAATAGGTGTTATTTTACCCTATGTTGATTATGAATAATTAAGGACTGTGATTGACTAATTGTCACATTTAGTCTCTATGGTGTCACTTAATCAGCCAGAACCTAAGGCAGAGTACCTATCGTGTAGCTAGTCTGTTGGAAAGTATCTACGATTTTATTAAATAAATATCGTACTCCCAGGGAAGTGGCAACGGCTTAGTAGTAACTAGCATTTCTTCCTAACTCTTATCTTATAATCTAGTTATGCAATCTTCATCATAATTTGATGAGAGGGTGATTCATTCCCACTAGGTTTAAGTCT
The DNA here is from genome assembly GCA_027405835.1 of Asclepias syriaca. Lineage (NCBI taxonomy): Eukaryota > Viridiplantae > Streptophyta > Magnoliopsida > Gentianales > Apocynaceae > Asclepias > Asclepias syriaca. Next base: position 19,053,975 of record CM049926.1, on the reverse strand, counting down.
AGCCAAACCTGAAAGTGTTTTAAAGATTAGATCCTGATTTTATGTTATACTGTTACTATACATTGATTGACCTATATTCGAGTGTTTTAGACATGTCTTGGCCTGGATTGCAATTATGTTCTGTGTCTAAAGGCTACCACATCTGAGTTTCTACGCTACCGCCCCATCGTTAAGGGTAACGGCCCTACTCACGGCTCGGACTAAAGTCAGCAATGACCGCCCTATGTCACTTTGGGGATCATACTGCTCATCGCATAACCGTCGGCATAAAACTCTACTCAGCCTACCTAGACTACTTTCAACCAACGGGGTGTTCCGCAGATTATTTTATCTAGTATGGAAGACACCAATACTAATTGATATCTGTTAAACTAAACAGGTTATGAATAGACCGTGGTTATGAATTGTCTATAACCCTAATTTCAGTTTAAAAGAACGGCAATAAACATGCAGACATAATAGATATTTAAGCAGGTGGCCATTTCTAGAAAAACATAATACTTCAACATAAATAACAAATATTCATAAAAACATAATCTGGTATTCAAACAGTTATTTGGACAAACACAATAACAACATATAAGAGAGGGACAGGGGGACCGATGCCATAAAGAATTTGATGCGATTCCGGTTGACATGCTAAATAGGTGTTATTTTACCCTATGTTGATTATGAATAATTAAGGACTGTGATTGACTAATTGTCACATTTAGTCTCTATGGTGTCACTTAATCAGCCAGAACCTAAGGCAGAGTACCTATCGTGTAGCTAGTCTATTGGAAAGTATCTACGGTTTTATTAATTTAATTATCGTACTCCCAGGGAAGTGGCAACGGCTTAGTAGTAACTAGCCTTTTATCCTAACTCCTATCTTATAATCCAGTTATGCAATCTTCATCAAATACTTTGATGAGAGGGTGATCCATTCTCCACTAGGTTTAAGTCTAATTAATCCTAAAAGTGTTTTAAAGATGAGTTCTGATTCTATGTTATACTGTTCCTATATGTTAATTGACCTATATTCAAGTGTTTTAGATATATCTTAGCCTGGAATGCAACTATGTTCTGTGTCTAAAGGTGTACCACATCTGAGGTCTCTACACTACCACTACCGCCACATCGTTAAGGTAAACGGCCCTACTCACGGCCCGGACTAAAGTCAGCAATGAACGGTACCCTATGTCACTTCGGGGTCATGCTGCTCGTCGCAAAACCGCCGGCATAACTCTCTACTCAGCCTACCTAGACTACTCTAACAAACAAGGTGTTCCGTTGGTTATTTTATCTAGTATGCAGACACCAATACTAATTGATGCCTGTTAAACTAAACAGGTTATGAATAGACCGTGGTTAGGAATTGTCTATAACCCTAGTTTTAGTTTAAAAGAGACTTACATTAGACATGCAGACATAATGAATATTTAGCAGGTGGCTATTTCCGAAAAACATAAAACTTCAACATATAACACAACTATTCATAAAATCGTAATCTGATATTCATAATTCATATTTAGAACAAAGCAATAAACATATAAGAGAGGGACATGGGGACCGATGCCATAAAGAAATCACCCTTTACGAAGTCTCGCCTACGGAGCGTACTGCTGTATATGTCGTATTGCTCGCCGACTCTGCTCACCAGAACCTTCGGAGGACGCTTCCTCAGCCTAGTAGCTAGACTTTACCTTACGTCCTGGGCTTAAGCCTAGCCCTGTGGACTGACTCTTCGAACGCCTAGAGCTCTCTTAGGATCTCCTAACGAAATCCCGGGTATTCTATGAATACCAAAACGAACCTATCTATAGAAACCTAAGATCTGAGACTATTTCTCAGAAACTAAAACAAACACTAATAAGAAAGAAAACTGAGATCCGAGTCTCTGAGTGAGTTTGTACTGGAAAATTGTACACTGGAAACCACTTAATGACTCAATCGAGTGGAGAGGGATGATTCAACTGCTGGAGGCCTGGGGTATTTATAGCAGCTTCCCGGAGTGAAAATCTCAAAAATTCGATGTGGGACAGCTTCTGGCGGCTCGGGACGCCCGTCCTGATTCGTTGACCAGGTTCGGGACGCCCGTCCCGGTTCAGGACGCCCGTCCTGGCGGTTTGACTGGGTCGGGACGCCCGTCCCGGACCTTTGACCGGGTCAACATTTCCAAAAATTGCGTTTTTGCCCCAGAATTTGCTGTTTTCGTCTACTTTTCACCTGACACTTCCAAAATCATAAAAACCGTGAAATCAAGTAAATAGTAAACAATTAATGTCAATTTACTCTCAATTTCACATTAAAACATATATAAAAACATGCTAAAAATGTGATACGATTTTCGCGTATCAGATAACCCCACACTTAGCTTTTTGCTTGTCCTCAAGCAAAGTCTACATGGAGTTAGTGATTTTAAACCGTAGTGCAGTCACTTAAATTCCTAATCATGTTTTTATTCCAAAAATTCTTCAGACAATTCTTAACACAGGTCTGACTGGTTAGGTTGCTATGACAAGGTCTCAAATGTTCTAGTAGCTTGTTATGATCAGGCAGAAAACAAATCAACAACTAGGTTGGACTTTTTTCTTAGTCACAGGGTCTTCCTGATGTGTAGTGTGTGTACTAGTCTAGACCAGATAGTCAACACAATGAACTCTTATCTTAACTGCTACCAGATAATACTTCGACCTATCGCTAGACACACTGACAACAGATAACTTTCTGAGTTCTGAGCTTTGGTGATAAGATTTTTAATGTTTTAGCACTTAGTTATTTTCTTTATAGATTCAGGGTATTTCGAGTCTGCTTAGAACACGTCAACTTCAACTACCCATGTAGCGAGTCCCACTCCGATGACTCCCAGATCTACACGACCTTAGGGCATCAGGCTTTAATTCCCCGAAGGAGTGGTGCTCGAGTAGCGAAGGCCGCTGGCAAACTACCCTATTGTAATTAACTTCCTTAATGTTCCTTTCACTTTTAGCTCAGAGTCTCATCTAGTCATTCTAACTGCCAATATATCCACAACTGGTCTAATTTTATCTAGTTAGTCTCGAATAGGCAATTGGTTGAGGTCTCTAATCCAGACAAGGTTGTGCTCAGTTATCAGGAATTCCCTATTCCTAATCAATTAGTCCAAGATAGCTATCACTATCTCCTACTAACCATAACATACTACCTACATATCATAGACATAAGCAATTGTTTAACCAAGCATACTGCATTTAGAAGTCTGAAAGACGGAAAAATTTTGAAAAATTTTGGAAGGGTGTGAAAATACGGGAAAACAAGCAAAAGCATGCGAAAATTTTTCAAACTGCTTCACTGCTACAGTGCACCGTGCACTGCTACCCCACACTTAAGTTTGGCACTGTCCTCAGTGTTCATGCATATCTAATTACCCCACACTTATTTGAAAACAAGAAATAAAACACAATTAAAAGATCCTTACCCCACACTTATTCAACTAACTACGGGTAAGAAGGAACATAGAAATAACAAAAACAAGAAATAAAATGAAAGAGATACTCCCTTAGTCTGTGAAGTCCACAATCTGCTCGGACGAGTCAAACGGCTCTCTGTAAATCTTTAGGCGTTGTCCGTTTACTTTTTGAACAATACCGTCAGAATCCATGATGTCACATGCTCCGAAAGGTGATACTTCCTTGATTGTGAACGGTCCTGACCAATAGCTACGCAGCTTTCCTGGGAAAAATTTTAAACGTGAGTTGTACAACAATACCTTATCACCTGGTTCAAAATTTTTCTGGGCTCTGAGTCGTCTGTCATGCCGGAGTTTACTTGTCATTTTGAACTGATGTGAGTTCTCATATGCTTTGAGCCTCCACTCATCCAATTCGTTGAGCTGTAAAATCCGGTGTTCCTTAGTCAAATTATCGTCGAGATTGCATTTTCGTACTGCCCAGTAAGCTCTGTGTTCAAGTTCAACCGGAAGGTGGCATGCTTTTCCGTAGACTAGTCGATAGGGTGAGAACCCCGTAGTGGTCTTGTATGCTGTACGGAAGGCCCATAATGCATCCTCCAGTTTATTGGCCCAATCCTTACGGTTAACACCCACGGTCTTTTCTAGGATTCTCTTTATTCCCCTATTGGTTACCTCAGCCTGCCCGTTGGTTTGAGGATGGTAGGCTGTGGAAATGCGATGCTGAATTCCGTACTGCTGGAGTACTTTCTGCAATTGAGAGTTGCAGAAGTGCGTACCTCGATCACTGATTAGGGCTTTTGGACATCCAAACCTGGCGAAAATCTGCTTAAGGAATCTGCATACGGCTCGAGCATCATTAGTAGGTAGGGCCTGTGCCTCAGGCCATTTTGAAAAATATTCTACAGCTACTAAGATGTACTTCATACCAAAAGAGGAAGGAAACGGACCCATGAAATCTATACCCCATATGTCAAATATTTCTACACTTTGAATTACCTGTTGGGGTAGATTATCTCGAGAAGATATGGTTCCCGCTTTCTGACAGGCATCGCACGATCCTGTAAATGCTGCGGCGTCTTTGAATATGGTGGGCCAGTAAAAGCCTGCTTCTAATACTTTTCGGGCGTGTTGCAGCTAAGTGACCGCCTGTTGGTCCGCAGTGACAATGTTCCAGAATTTGGAAACCTTCTTCTTGAGATACACATCTTCTGATCATCTGATCTGCACATATTTTAAATAGAAAAGGATCTTCCCAATAGTAATATTTCAGGTCAGCAAAGAATTTTTTTCTTTGTTGAGCAGTGATATCACTAGGGAGAGTCCGGGCTGCCAAGTAATTTGCTATATCTGCAAACCAAGGGGGTGAGAAATAGCAAATAATGCACATAGATTCTCATCCGGAATTTATCAGATATGATTGTCTCATCAATGGCTTCTAGGGTCGGATTTTCTAACCTAGACAAGTGGTCTGCGGCTAAGTTTTCTGCCCCTTTCTTATCCCGGATTTCTATGTCAAATTCTTGAAGCAATAAAACCCATCTAATCAATCTTGGTTTTGCGTCGGTTTTATTGAACAAGTATTTTAGTGCCGAATGATCAGTATAAACAATAGTTTTAGACAACTAGATAGGATCGAAACTTATCAAATGCATATACTACTGCTAATAATTCCTTTTCTGTCGTAGTGTAATTTTCCTGAGCATCAGTTAAGGTTTTACTAGCATAATATTACATGAAATTTCTTATCATGTCTTTGTCCTAAAACTACTCCTACTGCATAGTCACTAGCATCACACATAAGCTCAAAGGTAGACTCCAGTCAGGTGATGTCATGATAGGTGCAGTAGTTAAGAGTTCCTTAAGTCTATTAAAAGCTTTTAGACATTTTCATCAAAGACAAATGGAACATCTTTTCCGAGTAAATTGGTCAACGGCCTGGCTATTAATGAAAAATCTTTTATGAACCTACGATAAAAGCCAGCGTGTCCCAAAAAACTCCTAACGGCTCTCACATTTTTGGGAGGAGGTAGTTTTGAAATAACTTCAATTTTTGCCTTATCTACTTCCATACCTAGGTGTGAGATCTTATGTCCTAAAACGATTCCCTCTTTTACCATGAAGTGGCATTTTTCCCAATTTAAAACCAGGTTAGATTTTATACAACGTTTCAACATTAACTCCAAGTTCTTTAGACAAACCTCAAATGTATTACCAAAAACAGAAAAGTCATCCATAAATACTTCCATAGATTTTCCTAACATGTCCTCAAAGATAGCAGTCATACAACGTTGAAATGTAGCAGGTGCATTACACAAACCAAAAGGCATCCTTCTATATGCAAATGTTCCAAAGGGCATGTGAATGTGTTTTATGCTGGTCCTCAGGGGAAATAGGAATTTGAAAATAACCAGAAAACCCATCAAGAAAGCAATAAAACATGTGTCCAGATAATCTTTCTAACATTTGGTCAATAAAAGGAAGGGGAAAGTGATCTTTTCGTGTGGCCGTATTTAATTTTCTATAGTCTATGCATACACGATGACCAGTTACAGTTCTTGTAGGGATTAGTTCATTATGCTCATTCCTAACAACTGTTTATACCGCCTTTCTTAGGTACTACCTGCACCGGGCTTACCCACTCACTATCTGAGATAGGGTAGATAAGTCCTGCATCTAACAGTTTAATGACTTCTTTCTTAACAACATCACACACATTAGGATTCAACCTCCTTTGAGGTTGCACACATGGCTTATACTCATTTTCTAGAAGAATCTTATGCGAACAAAAGCTTGGATTAATACCTGGGATATCCGCAATTTTGTAGGCAAAGGCTCTTCTATGCTTTCTGCACATGTCTACAGTCAGCTTCCTTTGTTCTGCAGTCAGATCAGCTGCAAGAATAATGGGAAGTTTCTTGTTGTCATCTAGGAATTCGTAGCACAGATGAGTGGGTAGTTCCTTCAGTTCCAAGTCTGGTGGATCTTCAAACGAGGTTCGCTCTTTCTTCATCTCATCATCACCTATCTCAGTGAAACTATCAGAAGTAATTTCATTTTCAGAAGAGCTAAGTTCAGACTCCTCTAATTCTAGGGAGTCCTCACTTAGAATTTGATAGTTTGAGCATAGGTCTGTCACGTTAATTGCAATCAAGTGTTCCATGGCATCCACACAAAAACAAGTATCATCTAAATGCATGGGATACCTAAGGGTCTCATTTAGATCAAAAGTGACGTCATCATTTCCTACCCTTAACTTGATTTGACCATTACTGACGTCTATTAATGCTTTTGAGGTGGCTAGAAATGGTCGACCTAGGATCAGGGGCACTCCTCCTTCCCCATTCATGTCCATGACAACGAAATCCACAGGAAATACAAATTTTCCGACCTTTACTAAGAGGTCTTCAATTATTCCCTTGGGGATTTTGACTGTCCTGTCTGCAAGTTGTATGCACATCCTAGTCGTTTTCAAATCATGCAATCCTAATTTATCAAATAAACTAGATGGCATAAGATTAATACTAGCTCCTAAGTCTGCTAATGCATGCATGTTAGTAATATTTCCAATTGTACATGGCAAGGTAAAACAACCAGGATCTTTCTGTTTAGACGGTAGTTTATTCAACAGAACCGCCGAACATTCTTCATTAAGAACCACCTTGTCCATGTCAAATTTTCTTTTATTACTAACAACTTCTTTTAAAAACTTAGCATACTTTGGCATTTCAGAAATAACATCAAGTAAAGGTAAATTAACATGAATCTGACTAAAATTCCTAAGAAACTTTTCAAATTGCTCCTTATCTTTATTGTGCATAAGTCTGGCAGGGTAAGGTACTTTTGGCCGGTACTCAGGAATAAACTCCGTCTTCCCTTTCCTTGCTACTTCGATCTCGACATCCGTCGGCGTTGGGTCCTTGGAGCCTTCTTCTGGTTCCTGCACAAGAATAGGAGGGTCAGATGGTTTGGGTGGAGATGGAGATAGAATTTTACCAGATCTTAGAGTGATGGTCTTGCATTCAGTTTGAGGGTTGGTCTCAGTGTTGCTTGGTAGCGTTCCCTGGGACCTGTGAGAGAAATGGGTGGATAGTTGACCCATCTGCCTCTCTAAAGTTTGTATAGCAGCTTGTGTGTTTCTGATTGTTTGCTCGGTCTGCTTCTGTCTATTCTCGTTCTGCTGGATTCTTTCTGCGTGAGCTTCCTGAATCTTTCTGTTGGACTCTATCATTTCCTTGTTGGAGTCGGAAATGCTCTTCAGCATGTCTCTAATTCTTGCATGGGATCAGCTGGAACGATGTAGTTCCTTGGTGCAGGCAGAGCGACTTGCTGGTTCTGCGGATATGGCAGTTGCTGAGGTACTCTTTTCTGAAAGTTAGTAGTCCCGGGATTGTTTCTCCCGCTAAATCCCGGATGGTTCTTCCAAGTGGGATTGTAGGTATTTCCTATAGGAGCAGAATTTACTGCGTCCACTTGTTCCATCTCTTCTGGGACAGTTAATATCCCATTACCATAACAATCCCCACTGAAATGTGGTCCTTGGCAAAACTCGCAGACTTGGTATACTGACTGAATGTTTTCCCTTGTTGGAAAGCATTCAGCTGATTAGTAATGCTGGCCTTCAGTGCCTCAAATTGATCATCAGTGGAGGCAACGACCGCATTTACTGGTTGCTTCTTAGCTCGGCCACTTGTGCGCCAATTCTTGCTGTTCCTGTAGAGTCTCTCCAGAGCGTTTCTAGCATCTACATCACTCATTCCATTGAAACCGCTCTGGGATTGAGTCCATCGAGAATTTGCTTACCCATGTCTGACATACCCCCGTAAAATTGCTGAATCAGCAATGCCTCGGTAAGTCCATGTTGGGGGCAGAGCCTGAGTAGTTCTTGAATCTGTCCCAAGCTTCGATCACTGTCTCATCAGCAGCTTGAGTGAAACTAGACAGAGCCCTTCGATATTCTAGGACTCTTGCTGCAGAGTAGTACTCTTCTAGGAAGGCTTTGCTTAACTCGTCCCAAGAGGTATGGAGTTAGTAGGTAGCTGGGCCAACCATCTCTTAGCTCTGTCCCTAAGTGAGTAGGGAAAAAGGTTGAGTTTAGTTATTTCTGCAGTATGATCTCCCTTGAGGCCTTCGCAGAGAGAAGAGAAATCAGATAGGTGTTCCAGCGGATTTCGGCTGCAGTTCCTCCAAACTGAACTCGATTTATAATCAGCTGGATCACATTAGGTTTCAATCATAGCGAGGGTTCCCAGGGATTCGGATGGCAGATGAGACTGGGATAGTCTGTGGCTGGATGTAGGATTCAGGGTAGGTCTTTCAGCAGCCATTTCTGTTCTTCGCCTATTAGCTGTGCGAATGATTCGTTCAGGATTCTCAACTGGTGTTTCAAGGTTAGCTTCTGAAGATCGAGTCATGCAACTACAGAGAAGAACACGTTTTAGCCTGAGCAAACTGGTTAGTGAGGTTACAGGGAGAGTGAAAACTAAAGAAAAACTTGGAAGAAAGAGAAAACAAAACAAAAACTATTCACAGGAGAAAACACAAAGATAGGGAAAAGAGAATAACTTACCATTAAACAAGAAAAAGTACAATTTTTTTCGGATTTTTAGATTTTAAAATTTTTTTAATATTTTGAAAGCAATTAAATTCCCTCAATATGGTTTAGAATAATTTTCTAAAATTTGATTATCCTAAATGTCTTAATTCAGATAACATCTAAAATTAATTAGTCATGATAATCCTATATTTCGGAAACTGATTGTCTAACTGGTATAACATAAGTGTTAGTCTAAGGTCTAGATTACTACCGTTACCTATCATAAGCCTCTAGAATTTTGATCAGGAATCCTAAATTCATTATGATATTTCCCCGGCAACGGTGCCAAAAATCTGATGCGATTCCGGTTGACATGCTAAATAGGTGTTATTTTACCCTATGTTGATTATGAATAATTAAGGACTGTGATTGACTAATTGTCACATTTAGTCTCTATGGTGTCACTTAATCAGCCAGAACCTAAGGCAGAGTACCTATCGTGTAGCTAGTCTATTGGAAAGTATCTACGATTTTATTAATTTAATTATCGTACTCCCAGGGAATTGGCAACGGCTTAGTAGTAATTAGCCTTTTTTCCTAACTCCTATCTTATAATCCAGTTATGCAATCTTCATCAAATACTTTGATGAGAGGGTGATCCATTCTCCACTAGGTTTAAGTCTAATTAATCCTAAAGTGTTTTAAAGATGAGTTCTGATTCTATGTTATACTGTTCCTATATGTTGATTGACCTATATTCGAGTGTTTTAGATATATCTTAGCCTGGAATGCAACTATGTTCTGTGTCTAAAGGTGTACCACATCTGAGGTCTCTACACTACCGCCCCATCGTTAAGGTAAACGGCCCTACTCACGGCCCGGACTAAAGTCAGCAATGAACGGTACCCTATGTCACTTCGGGGTCATGCTGCTCGTCGCAAAACCGCCGGCATAACTCTCTACTCAGCCTACCTAGACTACTCTAACAAACAAGGTGTTCCGTTGGTTATTTTATCTAGTATGGCAGACACCAATACTAATTGATGCCTGTTAAACTAAACAGGTTATGAATAGACCGTGGTTAGGAATTGTCTATAACCCTAGTTTTAGTTTAAAAGAGACTTACATTAGACATGCAGACATAATGAATATTTAGCAGGTGGCTATTTCCGGAAAAACATAAAACTTCAACATATAACACAACTATTCATAAAATCGTAATCTGATATTCATAATTCATATTTAGAACAAAGCAATAAAACATATAAGAGAGGGACATGGGGACCGATGCCATAAAGAAATCACCCTTTACGAAGTCTCGCCTACGGAGCGTACTGCTGTATATGTCGTATTGCTCGCCCTGACTCTTCTCACCAGAACCTTCGGAGGACGCTTCCTCAGCCTAGTAGCTAGACTTTACCTTACGTCCTGGGCTTAAGCCTAGCCCTGTGGACTGACTCTTCGAACGCCTAGAGCTCTCTTAGGATCTCCTAACGAAATCCCGGGTATTCTATGAATACCAGAAACGAACCTATCTATAGAAACCTAAGATCTGAGACTATTTCTCAGAAACTAAAACAAACACTAATAAGAAAGAAAACTGATATCCGAGTCTCTGAGTGCGTTGTGTACTGGAAAATTGTACACTGGAAACCACTTAATGACTCAGATCGAGTGGAGAGGGATGATTTCAACTACTGGAGGCCTGGGGTATTTATAGCAGCTTCCTGGAGTGAAAATCTCCAAAATATTCGATGTGGGACAACTTCTGGCGGCTCGGGACGCCCGTCCTGATTCGTTGACCAGGTTCGGGACGCCCGTCCTGGCGGTTTGACTGGGTCGGGATGCCCGTCCCGGGTTCGGGACGCCCGTCCCGGACCTTTGACTGGGTCAACATTTCCAAAAATTGCATTTTTGCCCCAGAATTTGCTGTTTTTGTCTACTTTTCACCTGACACTTCCAAAATCATAAAAACCGTGAAATCAAGTAAATAGTAAACAATTAATGTCAATTTACTCTCAATTTCACATTAAAACATATATAAAAACATGCTAAAAATGTGATACGATTTTCGCGTATCAGAATTCACCCTTCACGAAGTCTCGCCGATGGAGCGTACTGCTGTATATGCCGTATTGCTTGACCCGACTCTGCTCGCCAGAACCGTCGGAGGACGCTTCCTCAGCCTAGTAACTGGGCTTTACCTTAATACCCAGCTTAAGCCCAGCCCTGTGGACTGACTCTTCGAACGCCTAGAGCCCTCTTAGGATCTCCTAACGAAATCCCGGGTATTCTATGAATACCGAAACGAACCTATCTATAGAAACCTAGATCTGAGACTATTTCTCAGAAACTAAAACAAAACACTAATAAGAAAGAAATGAGATCCGAGTCTCTGAGTGAGTTGTGTACTGGAATTGTACACTGGAACCACTAATGACTCAGATCGAGTGGAGAGGATGAATTCAACTGCTGGAGGCCTGGGGTATTTATAGCAGCTTCCCGGAGTGAAAATTCTGAAAAATTCGATGTGGGACAGCTTCTGGCGGCTCGGGACGCCCGTCCTGATCGTTGACCAGGTTCGGGACGCCCGTCCCGGTCAGGACGCCCGTCCTGGTTTGACTGGGTCGGACGCCCGTCCCGGACCTTTGACCGGGTCAACATTTCCAAAAATTGCGTTTTTGCCCCAAATTTGCTGTTTTCGTCTACTTTTCACCTGACACTTCCAAAATCATAAAAACCGTGAAATCAAGTAAATAATAACAATAAGTCAATTACTCTCATTTCACAAAATTCATACATAAAAACATGCTAAAAAGTGATACGATTTTCGCGTATCAGATAACCCCACACTTAGCTTTTTGCTTGTCCTCAAGCAAAGTATGACCGTGAGTCACTTAAATTCCTAGTCATGTTTTTATTCCAAAAATTCTTCAGACAATTCTTAACAGGTCTGATCTGGTTAGGTTGCTATGACAAGGTCTCAATGTCTCTAGTAGCTTGTTATGATCAGGCAGAAAACAAATCAACAACTAGGTTGGACTTTTTTCTTAGTCACAGGGTCTTCCTGATGTGTAGTGTGTGTACTAGTCTAGACCAGATAGTCAACACAATGACTCTTGTCTTAACTGCTACCAGATAACACTTCGACCTATCGCTAGACATATACAACAGATAACTTTTGAGTTCTGAGCTTTGGTGATAAGATTTTTAATGTTTTAGCACTTTAGTTCTTTATAGATTCAGGGTATTTTGAGTCTGCTTAGAACACGTCAACTTCAACTACCCATGTAGCGAGTCCCACTCCGATGACTCCCAGATCTACACGACCTTAGGGCATCAGGCTTTAAATTCCCCGAAGGAGTGGTGCTCGAGTAGCGAAGGCCGCTGGCAAACTACCCTATTGATTAACTTCCTTAATTTCTTTCACTTTTAGCTCAGAGTCTCATCTAGTCATTCTAACTGCCAATATATCCACAACTGGTCTAATTTTATCTAGTTAAGTCTCGAATAGGCAATTGGTTGAGGTCTCTAATCCAGACAAGTTGTGCTCAGTTATCAGGAATTCCCTATTCCTAATCAATTAGTCCAAGATAGCTATCAATATCTCCTACTAACCATAACATACTACCTACATATCATAGACATAAGCAATTGTTTAACCAAGCATACTGCATTTAGAAGTCTGAAAGACGGAAAAATTTTGAAAAATTTTGGAAGGGTGTGAAATACGGGAAAACAAGCAAAAGCATGCGAAAATTTTTCAAACTGCTACAGTGCACCGTGCACTGCTACCCCACACTTAAGTCTGGCACTGTCCTCAGTGTTCATGCATATCTAATTACCCCACACTTATTTGAAAAAGAAATAAAACAAAGATTCTTACCCCACACTTATTCAACTAACTACGGGTAAGAAGGAACATAGAAATAACAAAACAAGAAATAAAATGAAAGAGATACTCCCTTAGTCTGTGAAGTCCACAATCTGCTCGGACGAGTCAAACGGCTCTCTGTAAATCTTTAGGCGTTGTCCGTTTACTTTTTGAATAATGCCGTCAGAATCCATGATGTCACATGCTCCGAAAGGTGATACTTCCTTGATTGTGAACGGTCCTGACCAATAGCTACGCAGCTTTCCTGGGAAAATTTAAACGTGAGTTGTATAAACCTTATCTCCTGGTTCAAAATTTTTCTGGGCTCTGAGTCGTCTGTCATGCCGGAGTTTACTTGTCATTTTGAACTGATGTGAGTTCTCATAGGCTTTGAGCCTCCACTCATCCAATTCGTTGAGTTGTAAATCCGGTGTTCCTTAGTCAATTATCGTCGAGATTGCATTTTGTACTGCCCAGTAAGCTCTGTGTTCAAGTTCAACCGGAAGGTGGCATGCTTTTCCATAGACTAGTCGATAGGGTGAGAACCCCGTAGTGGTCTTGTATGCTGTACGGAAGGCCCATAATGCATCCTCCAGTTTATTGGCCCAATCCTTACGGTTAACACCCACGGTCTTTTCTAATTCTCTTTATTCCCCTATTGGTTACCTCAGCCTGCCCGTTGGTTTGAGGATGGTAGGCTGTGGAAATGCGATGCTGAATTCCGTACTGCTGGAGTACTTCTGCAATTGAGAGTTGCAGAAGTGCGTACCTCGATCACTGATTAGGGCTTTTGGACATCCAAACCTGGCGAAAATCTGCTTAAGGAATCTGCATACGGCTCTAGCATCATTAGTAGGTAGGGCCTGTGCCTCAGGCCATTTTGAAAAATATTCTACAGCTACTAAGATGTACTTCATACCAAAAGAGGAAGGAAACGGACCCATGAAATCTATACCCCATATGTCAAATATTTCTACACTTTGAATTACCTGTTGGGGTAGATTCTCTCGAGAAGATATGGTTCCCGCTTTCTGACAGGTCGCACGATCCTGTAAATGCTGCGGCGTCTTTGAATATGGTGGCCAGTAAAAGCCTGCTTCTAATACTTTTCGGGCGGTATTAGCTGCAGCTAAGTGACCGCCTGTTGGTCCGCAGTGACAATGTTCCAGAATTTGGAAACCTTCTTCTTGAGATACACACCTTCTGATCATCTGATCTGCACATATTTTAAATAGAAAAGGATCTTCCCAATAGTAATATTTCAGGTCAGCAAAGAATTTTTTCTTTGTTGAGCAGTGATATCACTAGGGAGAGTCCGGGCTGCCAAGTAATTTGCTATATCTGCAAACCAAGGGGGTGAGAAAAGCAAAAATGCATAGATTCTCATCCGGAATTTATCAGATATGATTGTCTCATCAATGGCTTCTAGGGTCGGATTTTCTAACCTAGACAAGTGGTCTGCGGCTAAGTTTTCTGCCCCTTTCTTATCCCGATTTCTATGTCAAATTCTTGAAGCAATAAAACCCATCTAATCAATCTTGGTTTTGCGTCGGTTTTATTGAACAAGTATTTTAGTGCCGAATGATCAGTATAAACAATAGTTTTAGACAGGACTAGATAGATCGAAACTTATCAAATGCATATACTACTGCTAATAATTCCTTTTCTGTCGTAGTGTAATTTTCCTGAGCATCAGTTAAGGTTTTACTAGCATAATATATTACATGAAATTTCTTATCATGTCTTTGTCCTAAAACTACTCCTACTGCATAGTCACTAGCATCACACATAAGCTCAAAGGTAGACTCCAGTCTGGTGATCATGATAGGTGCAGTAGTTAAGAGTTCCTTAAGTCTATTAAAAGCTTTTAGACATTTCTCATCAAAGACAAATGGAACATCTTTTCCGAGTAAATTGGTCAACGGCCTGGCTATTAATGAAAAATCTTTTATGAACCTACGATAAAAGCCAGCGTGTCCCAAAAAACTCCTAACGGCTCTCACATTTTTGGGAGGAGGTAGTTTTGAAATAACTTCAATTTTTGCCTTATCTACTTCCATACCTAGGTGTGAGATCTTATGTCCTAAAACGATTCCCTCTTTTACCATGAAGTGGCATTTTTCCCAATTTAAAACCAGGTTAGATTTTATACAACGTTTCAACATTAACTCCAAGTTCTTTAGACAAACCTCAAATGAATTACCAAAACAGAAAAGTCATCCATAAATACTTCCATAGATTTTCCTAACATGTCCTCAAAGATAGCAGTCATACAACGTTGAAATGTAGCAGGTGCATTACACAAACCAAAAGGCATCCTTCTATATGCAAATGTTCCAAAGGGCATGTGAATGTAGTTTTATGCTGGTCCTCAGGGGAAATAGGAATTTGAAAATAACCAGAAAACCCATCAAGAAAGCAATAAAACATGTGTCCAGATAATCTTTCTAACATTTGGTCAATAAAAGGAAGGGGAAAGTGATCTTTTCGTGTGGCCGTATTTAATTTTCTATAGTCTATGCATACACGATGACCAGTTACAGTTCTTGTAGGGATTAGTTCATTATGCTCATTCCTAACAACTGTTATACCGCCTTTCTTAGGTACTACCTGCACCGGGCTTACCCACTCACTATCTGAGATAGGGTAGATAAGTCCTGCATCTAACAGTTTAATGACTTCTTTCTTAACAACATCACACACATTAGGATTCAACCTCCTTTGAGGTTGCACACATGGCTTATACTCATTTTCTAGAAGAATCTTATGCGAACAAAAGCTTGGATTAATACCTGGGATATCCGCAATTTTGTAGGCAAAGGCTCTTCTATGCTTTCTGCACATGTCCACAGTCAGCTTCCTTTGTTCTGTGGTTAGATCAGCTGCAAGAATAATGGGAAGTTTCTTGTTGTCATCTAGGAATTCGTAGCACAGATGAGTGGGTAGTTCCTTCAGTTCCAAGTCTGGTGGATCTTCAAACGAGGTTCGTTCTTTCTTCATCTCATCAACACCTATCTCAGTGAAACTATCAGAAGTAATTTCATTTTCAGAAGAGCTAAGTTCAGACTCCTCTAATTCTAGGGAGTCCTCACTTTGAGCATAGGTTTGTCACGTTAATTGCAATCAAGTGTTCCATGGCATCCACACAAAAACAAGTATCATCTAAATGCATGGGATACCTAAGGGTCTCATTTAGATCAAAAGTGATGTCATCATTTCCTACCCTTAACTTGATTTGACCATTACTGACGTCTATTAATGCTTTTGAGGTAGCTAGAAATGGTCGACCTAGGATCAGGGGCACTCCTCCTTCCCCATTCATGTCCATGACAACGAAATCCACAGGAAATACAAATTTTCCGACCTTTACTAAGAGGTCTTCAATTATTCCCTTGGGGATTTTGACTGTCATATCTGCAAGTTGTATGCACATCCTAGTCGTTTTCAAATCATGCAATCCTAATTTATCAAATAAACTAGATGGCATAAGATTAATACTAGCTCCTAAGTATGCTAATGCATGCATGCTAGTAATATTTCCAATTGTACATGGCAAGGTAAAACAACTAGGATCTTTCTGTTTAGACGGTAGTTTATTCAACAGAACCGCCGAACATTCTTCATTAAGAACCACCTTGTCCATGTCAAATTTTCTTTTATTACTAACAACTTCTTTTAAAAACTTAGCATACTTTGGCATTTCAGAAATAACATCAAGTAAAGGTAAATTAACATGAATCTGACTAAAATTCCTAAGAAACTTTTCAAATTGCTCCTTATCTTTATTGTGCATAAGTCTGGCAGGGTAAGGTACTTTTGGCCGGTACTCAGGAATAAACTCCGTCTTCCCTTTCCTTGCTACTTCTTCGATCTCGACATCCGTCGGCGTTGGGTCCTTGGAGCCTTCTTCTGGTTCCTGCACAAGAATAGGAGGGTCAGATGGTTTGGGTGGAGATGGAGATAGAATTTTACCAGATCTTAGAGTGATGGTCTTGCATTCAGTTTGAGGGTTGGTCTCAGTGTTGCTTGGTAGCGTTCCCTGGGACCTGTGAGAGAAATGGGTGGATAGTTGACCCATCTGCCTCTCTAAAGTTTGTATAGCAGCTTGTGTGTTTCTGATTGTTTGCTCGGTCTGCTTCTGTCTATTCTCGTTCTGCTGGATTCTTTCTGCGTGAGCTTCCTGAATCTTTCTGTTGGACTCTATCATTTCCTTGTTGGAGTCGGAAATGCTCTTCAGCATGTCTCTAATTCTTGCATGGGATCAGCTGGAACGATGTAGTTCCTTGGTGCAGGCAGAGCGACTTGCTGGTTCTGCGGATATGGCAGTTGCTGAGGTACTCTTTTCTGAAGTTAGTAGTCCCGGGATTGTTTCTCCAGCTAAATCCCGGATGGTTCTTCCAAGTGGGATTGTAGGTATTTCCTATAGGAGCAGAATTTACTGCGTCCACTTGTTCCATCTCTCTGGACAGTTAATATCCCATTACCATAACAATCCCCACTGAAATGTGGTCCTTGGCAAAACTCGCAGACTTGGTATACTGACTGAATGTTTTCCCTTGTTGGAAAGCATTCAGCTGATTAGTAATGCTGGCCTTCAGTGCCTCAAATTGATCATCAGTGGAGGCAACGACCGCATTTACTGGTTGCTTCTTAGCTCGGCCACTTGTGCGCCAATTCTTGCTGTTCCTGTAGAGTCTCTCCAGAGCGTTTCTAGCATCTACATCACTCATTCCATTGAAACCGCTCTGGGGATTGAGTCCATCAGAATTTGCTTACCCATGTCTGACATACCCCCGTAAAATTGCTGAATCAGCAATGCCTCGGTAAGTCCATGTTGGGGGCAGAGCCTGAGTAGTTCTTTGAATCTGTCCCAAGCTTCGATCACTGTCTCATCAGCAGCTTGAGTGAAACTAGACAGAGCCCTTCGATATTCTAGGACTCTTGCTGCAGAGTAGTACTCTTCTAGGAAGGCTTTGCTTAACTCGTCCCAAGAGGTGATGGAGTTAGTAGGTAGCTGGGCCAACCATCTCTTAGCTCTGTCCCTAAGTGAGTAGGGAAAAGGTTGAGTTTAGTTATTTCTGCAGTATGATCTCCCTTGAGGCCTTCGCAGAGAGAAGAGAAATCAGATAGGTGTTCCAGCGGATTCTCGGCTGCAGTTCCTCCAAACTGAACTCGATTTATAATCAGCTGGATCACATTCGGTTTAAGATCATAGCGAGGGTTCCCAGGGATTCGGATGGCAGATGAGACTGGGATAGTCTGTGGCTGGATGTAGGATTCAAGGGTAGGTCTTTCAGCAGCCATTTCTGTTCTTCGCCTATTAGCTGTGCGAATGATTCGTTCAGGATTTCAACTGGTGTTTCAAGGTTAGCTTCTGAAGATCGAGTCATGCAACTACAGAGAAGAACACGTTTTAGCCTGAGCAAACTGGTTAGTGGGGTTACAGGGAAGTGAAAACTTAAAAAACTTGGAAGAAAGAGAAAACAAAACTATTCAAAGAAGAAAACACAAAAGATAGGGAAAAGAGAATAACTTACCATTAAACAAGAAAAAGTACAATTTTTTCGGATTTTTATTTTAAATTTTTTTTTTTGAAAGCAATTAAATTCCCTCAATATGGTTTTAGAATAATTTTCTAAAATTTGATTATCCTAAATGTCTTAATTCCAGATAACATCTAAATTAATTAGTTATGATAACCTATATTTCGGAAATGATTGTCTAACTGGTATAAGAAAGTGTTGGGTCTAAGTCTAGGTTACTACCGTTACCTATCATAAGCCCTAGAATTTTGATCAGGAATCCTAAATTCATTATGATATCCCCGGCAACGGCGCCAAAAATCTGATGCGGTTTCCGACCGTGTGCTAAATAGGTGTTATTTTACCCTATGTTGATTATGAATAATTAAGGACTGTGATTGACTAATTGTCACATTTAGTCTCTATGGTGTCACTTAATCAGCCAGAACCTAAGGCAGAGTACCTATCGTGTAGCTAGTCTGTTGGAAAGTATCTACGATTTTATTAAATATCGTACTCCCAGGGAAGTGGCAACGGCTTAGTAGTAACTAGCCTTTCTCCTAACTCTATCTTATAATCCAGTTATGCAATCTTCATCAATACTTTTGATGAGAGGGTGATCCATTCTCCACTAGGTTTAAGTCTAAACCTGAAAGTGTTTTAAAGATTAGATCTGATTTATGTTATATGTTACTATACGTTGATTGACCTATATTCGAGTGTTTTAGACATGTCTTGGCCTGGATTGCAATATGTTCTGTGTCTAAAGGTACCACATCTGAGTTTCTACGCTACCGCCCCATCGTTAAGGGTAACGGCCCTACTCACGGCTCGGACTAAAGTCAGCAATGACCGCCCTATGTCACTTTGGGGATCATACTGCTCGTCGCTAACCGCCGGCATAAACTCTACTCAGCCTACCTAGACTACTTTCAACAACGGTGTGTTCCGCAGATTATTTTATCTAGTATGGCAGACACCAATACTAATTGATGCTGTTAAACTAAACAGGTTATGAATAGACCGTGGTTAGGAATTGTCTATAACCCTAATTTCAGTTTAAAAGAACGACATAAACATGCAGACATAATGGATATTTAAGCAGGTGGCCATTTCTAGAAAAACATAAACTTCAACATAATAACAAATATTCATAAAAACATAATCTGTATTCAAACAGTTATTTGGACAACACAATAACAACATATAAGAGAGGGACAGGGGGACCGATGCCATAAAGAATTCACCCTTCACGAAGTCTCGTCGATGGCGTACTGCTGTTTGCCGTATTGCTTGACCCGACTCTGCTCGCCAGAACTGTCGGAGGACGCTTCCTCAGCCTAGTACTAGGGCTTTACCTTAATACCCAGCTTAAGCCCAGCCCTGTGGACTGACTCTTCGAACGCCTAGAGCCCTCTTAGGATCTCCTAACGAAATCCCGGGTATTCTATGAATACCAGAAACGAACCTATCTATAGAAACCTAAGATCTGAGACTATTTCTCAGAAACTAAAACAAAACACTAACAAGAAAGAAAACTGAGATCCGAGTCTCTGAGTGAGTTGTGTACTAGAGAATTGTACACTGGACACCACTAAATGACTCAGATCGAGTGGAGAGGAATGAATTCAACTGCTGGAGGCCTGGGGTATTTATAGCAGCTTCCCGGACTGAAAATTTCTGAAAAATTCGATGTGGGACAGCTTCTGGTGGCTCGGGACGCCCGTCCTGATCAGTTGACCAGGTCGGGATGCCCGTCCCGGGTCCTGGACGCCCGTCCAGGTACCTTGACTTGGTCGGGACGCCCGTCCCGACCCTTTGACCGGGTCAACATTTCCAAAATTTGCGTTTTTGCCCCAAAATTTGCTATTTTCGTCTACTTTTCACCTGACACTTCCAAAATCATAAAAACTGTGAAATTAAGTGAATAATGAACAATCAAGATCAAATTACCCTCGATTTCACCCAAATTCATACATAAAAACATGCTAAAAAGGTGATACGATTTTCGCGTATCAGGGAGTTTTTCTAATCCTCATCTTCCTCCTTTATTTTATTGTCCTTTTATTTTTATCTTCATGTTTTGTTTGTTTTGTCTTGTTTGTGTTAGTATTTCTATTACCCTTATTGTTTTGTCTTATCAATTTTCCTTCTTACCCTTAGTTAGTCGAATAAGTGTGGGGTAAGAGTTCTTTGTTTTGTTTTTGTTTCTTATTTTCAATTAAGTGTGGGGTAGTTTAGGTATGCATGAACACTGAGGACAGTGTCAGACTTAAGTGTGGGGTAGCAGTGCACGGTGCACTGTAGTAGTTTGGGAAACGTTTTGCATGAGTTTGCTTGTTTTCCCCAGATTTTCACCCTTCCAAAATTTTTTTCATTCTTTCAGACTTCTAAATGCGGTATGATTGGTTAAACATTGCTCATGTCTATGATATGTAGGTAGAATGTTATGGTTAGTAGGAGACAATGTAATAACTATTTTGAACTTATTGATTAGGAATAGGGAATTCTTGGTAAGTGAGCACAACTTAGTCTGGATTAGAGACCTCAGCCAATTACTTTCTCGAAACATAACTAGATAAAACTAGATCAGTTGTGGATGTATTGACAATTAGAGTAACTAGATGAGACTCTGAGCTAAAAGTGAAAAGAACACAAAAGAGAGTTAATTAAATAAGGGTAGTCTGCCAACGGCCTTCGCTACTCGAGCACCACTCCTTCGGGGAACTTAAAGCCTGATGCCCTAAGGTCGTGTAGGTCTGGGAGTCATCGGAGTGGGACTCGCTACATGGGTAGTTGAAGTTGAAGTATTCTAAGCAGACTCAAAATACCCTGAATCTATAAAAGAAAAAAAACTCAATAAGTGCTAAATAATTAAAATCTGATCACCAATGCTCAAAACTCAGAAAGTTGTCTGTTGTTAGTATGTCTAGCGACGGGTCGAAATATTATCTGGTAGTAGTTAAGACGAGAGTTTATTGTGTTGACTATCTGGTCTAGACTAGTACACACACTACACATCAGGAAGACTTTGTGACTGAGAAAAAGTTCAACCTAATTGTTAAGTTGTTTCCTGCTTGATTATGACAATCTGCTAGAGACATTTGAGACCTTGTCATAGCAACCTAACCAGTCAGACCTGTATTATGAATTGTGTGAATAATTTTTAGAATAAAAACATGACTAGGAAATCTAAGTGACTGCACATATGATTTAGAATCACTAATTTCAGGTAGACTTTGCTTGAGGACAAGCAAAATGCTAAGTGTGGGGTTATCTAATATGCATAAATCATATAACATATTTAGCATATTTTTAGGCATAATTCAGGGTGAAATTGATGGTAAATCAGTCTTAATTAATGTTTATTAACTCAATTTCACAGTTTTTGTGATTTTGGAAGTGTCAGGTGAAAAGTAGACGAAAACAGCAAATTTTGGGGCAAAAATGCAATTTTTGGAAATGCTGAGTTCGGGGTGGGCGTCCCGAAGCACTAGAAGTTGTCCCACATAGAAATTTTTGGAGATATTCACTCCAGAAAGCTGCTATAAATACCCCATGCCTCCAAGAGTTGAAATCATCCCTCTCCACTTGATCTGAATCATTCAGTGACTTCCAGTGTACAATTCTCGAGTACACAAATCACTCAAAGACTCAGATTTCAGTATAAGTTTTCTTTCTTTCTAGTTAGTGTTTCGTTTTTCTTAGTTTCTGAGAAATAGTCTTAGATCCTAGGGTTCGATAGATAGGTTCGTTTCCGGTATTCATAGAATACCCGAGATTTCGTTAGGAGATCCTAAGAGGGCTCTAGGCGTTCGAAGAGTCAGTCCACATGGCTGGGCTTAATCTGGGTATTAAGGTAAAGTCTAGCTACTAGGCTAAGCAAGCGTCCTCCGAAGGTTCTATCGAGCAGAGTCGGGTCAAGCAGTACGACATATATAGCAGTACGCTCCATCGGTGAGACTACGTAAAGGGTGATTTCTTTATGGCATCGGTCCCCATATCCCTCTCTTATATGTTGTTATTGTGTTTGTCCAAATATCAATTACGAATACTGGATTATGATTGTTATGAATATTTGTTATATATGTTGAAGTTGTTATGTTTTTCCAGAAATAGCCACCTGCTTAATATTCATTATGTCTGGATGTCTAATGTGCTCTTTTAAACTAAAATTAGGGTTATAGACAATTCCTAACCACGGTCTATTCATAACCTGTTTAGTTTAACAGGCATCAATTAGTATTGGTGTCTGCTATGCTAGATAAAATAACCTGCGAAACACCCTGTTTGTTAGAGTAGTCTAGGTAGGAGCCGAGTAGAGCGTTTATGCCGGCGGTTATGGGCAAGCAGCATGATCCCCGAAGTGACATAGGGCTTTCATAGCTGTCTTTAGTAGTAACCGTGAGTAGGGCCGTTTACCTTGGCGATGGTGCAGTTTATCAGAGACCTCGGATGTGGTACGCCTTTAGACACAGAACATAGTTGCAATCCAGGCTAAGATGCATCTAAAATACTCAAAGATAGGTCAATCAATATGTAGGAACTGTATATCATAGAATCAGGACGTTATCTATAAAACACTCTTAGGCTTAATTAGACTTAAACCTAGTGGAGAATGGATCACCCTCTCATCAAAGTTATTGATGAAGATTGCATAATTGGATCATAAGATAAGAGTTAGGATAAAAGGCTAGCTACTGCTAAGCCGTTACCACTTCCCTGGGAGTACGATATTTATTTAATAAAATCGTAGATACTTTCCAACAGACTAGCTACACGATAGGTACTCTGCCTTAGGTTCTGGCTGATTAAGTGACACCATAGAGACTAAATGTGACAATTAGTCAATCTCATACCTTAATTACTCATAATCAACATAGGGTAAATTAACAGCTATTTAGCATATCAGTCGAAAATGCATCATTAGGAGATCCTAAGAGAGCACCAGGCGTTCGAAGAGTTAGTCAATAGGGTTTTGCTTAAGCCTGGGACGTAAGGTAAAGCAATAGCTACTAGACTGAGGAAGCGTCCTTCGAAGGTTATGTCGAGCAGAGTCGGGTCAAGCAGTCCAGGATATACAAGCAGTTGCTCCATCAACGGACCTAATAAAGGGTGAATACTTTATGGTGGTGGTCCCCTTGTCCCTCTCTTTATATGTTTGTACTGTGTTTGTCCAAAGACCCATTTGAATACTAAATTATGATATTATGAATATGTTTTTGCATGTTGAAGGTATTTACATTTTTCCGGAAAGGTCACCAGCTTAATTATCATTAAGACTGTATATCTATTTGCTCTTTTAAATTAGATGAACGATTCTAGATAACTCCTAACCACAGTCTAATCATAACCTGTCTAGTTTATTAGGACTTAATTTAGGGTTTTATGTGAGGACGGAAGCATTGAGGTTTGTCATATTAGATGAAATAACCTATAGATCACCATGTTTGTTAAAGTAGTCTAAGTAGGCTGAGTTCGTGTGTTTATGCCAGCGTTAGGGCGAGCGGCATGATCTCCTGAGTGACACAGGACTTTCATGGATGCCTTTAGCTTGAACCGTGAGTAGGGCCATCAATGGCGATGAGGCGGTTTATCAGATAACTCAGATGTGGTACACAAGTAGAATCAGTATATAATTGCAACTTAGACCAAGATATATCTAAAATACTCGAAGATAGGTCAATCAACATGTAGGAACAATATAACATATATCAGAACACTGCCTGTACTCTTGCATGCTTAAGTAAACTTGAAGCTAGTGTAGAATGGATCAACCTCTCATCAAAGATATTGATGAATGATTGCATAACTGGATAATAAAATGAGAGTTAGGGTAAAAGGATAGTTACTACTAAGCCGTTACCACTTCCCTAGGAGTACGATAAATTCATAAATTAAAATCGTAGGTACTTTCCAACAGACTAGCTACACGATAGGTACTCTGCCTTAGGTTCTTATTGATTAGGTGACAACATAGATGCTAAATGTGACAATTAGTAATTCCAAGTCCTTAATTATTCATAATCGATATATGGTAAATAAAACCTACGGGGAAATATCATAACAAATTTAGGATTCCTGATCAAAATTCTAGAGAATTATGATAGGTAACAGTAGTAATCTATACCTTAGACATACCACTCACTTTATGCTAGTTCGACAATCAGTTTCCTGAAATATAGGATTATCGTAACTAATTAATTTTAGAAATTATCTGAAATTAAGAAATTTAGGATAATCGAATTTTAGAAAATTATTCTAAAACCTTATTAAGGAAATTAAATTGCTTTCGAAAAAATAAAAACCCGAAAAATATTTTCTTGTTTTCAAAATTCTTCCATATTTTATTTTTCCCTTTTTGTTTATTTTATTTTGCTTTTATTATTATTTTATTCTAACCAGACTTTACACTCATAGATGAAAAGAACACGAGCAGCTACAAACCAAGCAAAGAAAACAAAAAATCCCGACGCTCTAGGTCGAAAGAAGAAGAAACCAGAAGGACCATCTAGGCCTGAACCAGAAGCACCACGGGAGAACTATCCTCCACAACCTATAAACATAGACTCAAGTCTAGATGCCAGTGATTTAGTGAGAAGATTCTTGAATACCCGTGAACCTAGTCCCACAGAGGAGGAGGAGGAGGACCCTTCCGAAGAAACCTTTCCTCTAAGAGAAGAACCTTAGAAATCTCCAGTTCACACTCCTGCCCAAAGAGTTCCTAGAAATCCACAACCCCTTGACCAAACCCAAAACTCACCAACATCTCCTGAGTATACCCCAACACCTAATGAGCACACACCTTCATCCGGAGGAACTACTAATGGTTTTCAGTCAGTTTTGTCCGTGCAGATAGATACTTTGACTCACAGGATCTACCAGATGGATCAAACAATCGCGAGAAGATTCTGTCACACAGAACAGAGCATTTTGAATATCACAGACAACATGGACCAACTCAAGGCCACGGTAAGCCTCCAAGAAAGTCAAGGTGCACAGATACTACGGGAGTTAGCTGGAATACGAGATGAGCAAGGAAGCCAAAGGGATGAGATGAGAGCTATGCGAGTAGAGATGCGAGAGATAAGGAACAAAGATCGATAGAAAAATGGAAGATTCTTTTTATTTTTCAGCAAGTAAATTGTTTGAACTAAAGTTTAATAACTGACCCCTACGTTCTATTTTTAAAATGTTAACGGGTTTTTTATTTTAGTCAGGAATTTTTCTTCAGGCATTTTATTTTTCAATTCTTTGCGAAAAACAAATGTGTTAAAAATATAATTTATTCATTAAATTGTGTGAATTTAGTCTTCTATTCTTCTATAATTTTTGCTGAATAGGAAGTAAGGATATGACTAGGGTAGTTATGGTTTTTGAAAAGAGAATAGACTGAGAATTTTTGCAATGGTTTTTAACTTCTGTATTACATAGGCTAACCATGAAGATTTGTTAAAAATTATAATTGTTTTTGGTGTATAAAGATTTGCAGGGAATTTTGAAAAAAAAAGAAGAAAAAAAATTTTGGAAGCCGGGACGGGCGTCCCGAGGGCGGCCCCTCTCTATAAATACTTAAATTTTTCATTTTTCTCCCAAAACCAACCACAAAAATCATCTCTCTACAAAACTTCTCTCGAACTTCTCTCTAAAAAATTTGGCAAACTCTTGAAATTTCAAATTTAAATTTTCCCTCCAAAAAATTTGAACTTTTGAATTTCCTTCCAAAAATTCGAACTTCCCTCCAAAATTCGAATTTCCCACCAAAAGCTAAAATTCTTCCCTAAACAAATTCCACCCTTCTGAATTCGAATTTATCTCCAGAATTCGAATTTGAATTTTCTTTCCCACTAAATTCTAGAACTTTCTCAAACTCCTTCAAACAAATGGCTCCAAAACGCGCTCGTATTACTTCCTCCATGACTGTCACATCTGTGGCACATCCTTTCATGCTTTTTCCTTCCATTTCGACATAACAGGAGAGCTACCATGGACACATCAGGCGCAGCATACTGGTTGGCAGAACACTCGACTAGGCAGCAGTTCGGACACTAGAGTCGAGCAGGAGGTCCAGCGCATACTATACGTACTACCCTACAGTTGAGTTTTCATCGTCACCGAGCCGACCTACCTCGAGCTGGTATGTGAGTTCTACGCTTCCTTTACATTCCAGCAAAAGCATATCACATTTCGACTGGGAAAAATGGACCGATCGATGAGCATGGCCGAGTTTGGCATCGCCTTGGGTATCTGGCGGAGGGAGGAATTGGATACGCTTGCCTACAACTACAGCAGTGCGAGACTTCACCTCTGCGGACGTCTCCACCGCCTAGGCCCAGATCTGTACGACTGGCATCACATACCAGCATGGCTTCGCGAAAGTGATGCATTCCGATTGGTATGCTAAAAATAGGCTTTTATTTACCATATATCGATTATGAATAACTAAGGACTTAGAATTACTAATTGTCACATTTAGTATCTATGTTGTCACTTAATCAATCAGAACCTAAGGAAGAGTACCTATCGTGTAGTTAGCCTGTTGGAAAGTACCTACGATTTTAATTTAATAATTTATCGTACACCCAGGGAAGTGATAACGACTTAGTAGTAACTATCCTTTTACCCTAACTCTCATTTTATTATCCAGTTATGCAATCATTCATCAACATCTTTGATGAGAGGTTGATTCATTCTACACTAGGTTCAAGTTTACTTAAGCCTACAAGAGTGGTTTACAGACAGTGTTATGATATATGTTATATTGTTCCTACATGTTGATTGACCTATCTTCGAGTATTTTAGATATATCTTGGTCTAGATTACAATTATGTACTGATTCTACTTGTGTACCACATCTGAGTTATCTAATAAACTGCCTCATCGCCATTGACGGCCCTACTCACGGTTCGAGCTAAAGGCATCCATGAAAGTCCTGTGTCACTCAGGAGATCATGCCGCTCGCCCTAATGCCGGCATAAACACACGAACTCAGCCTACTTAGACTACTTTAACAAACATGGTGATCTATAGGTTATTTCATCTAATATGGCGGACCTTAATGCTTCCGTCTGCACACAAAGCCCTAAATTAAGGACTGATAAACTCCACAACATATGATTAGACCGTGGTTAGGAGTTGTCTATAACCGTTCATCTAATTTAAAAGAGCAAGTAGATATGCAGTCATAATGAGAGTTAAGCTGGTGACCTTTTCGAAAAATGTAAATAACTTCAACATCCATAACACATATTCATAATATCATAATTCAATATTCAAAATGGGTCTTTGGACAAACACAGTACATACATATAAAGAGAGGGACAAGGGGACCACCGCCATAAAGTATTCACCCTTTATTAGGTCCGCTGTTGGAGCAACTGCTTGTATATCTTGGACTGCTTGACCCGACTCTGCTCGACAGAACCTTCGGAGGATACTTCCTCAGCCTAGTAGGTATTGCTTACCTTACGTCCCGGGCTTAAGCAAAGCCTTGTTGACTAACTCTTCGAACGCCTAGTGCTCTCTTAGGATCTCCTAACGAAATCCCGGGTATTCTATGAATACCAAAAATGAACCTATCTAAGTCGTATTATAAGATTTGAGACAGACTCTCAGAAATGATGAACACGAGACACTCTCGAAAACTATAAATCTACCTAAAGTAAAGATACCTGAAATCACTAAGTGACTTGTATACTATAGAAAATTGTATACTTGAAGTTACTAAATGACTCAGATCGAGTGGAGAGGAATGATTTCAACTGAGGAAGGCCTGGGGTATTTATACCAGGGGAACTGAGTGAATTTCTCTTCAGAAATTGATGTGGGATACTGTTCACGGATTAGGGACGCCCGTCCCGATGCTTTGACCGGGTCGGGATGCCCGTCCTGGGTCCCGGACGCCCGTCCTAGGTCTTTGACCAGGTCGGGACTCCCGTTCTGGTCTTGGGATGCCCGTCCTAACTTCTGAACTTTCAAAAACCACGTTTTTGCCCCGAAATTTGCTATTTTCTTGCATATTTCACCTGACACTTCCAAAATCACAAAAACTGCAAAATTGTGTTAATAACAGTCAATTGAGAATGATGTAACTCCAATTTTACCGTAAATTGTGCCTAAAAACATGCTAAAAAAGTGATATGATTTGTGCCTATCATATAACCCCACACTTAGCTTTTTGCTTGTCCTCAAGCAAAGTCTACATGAAATTATTGATTTTAAATCATAGGTGCAATCACTTAAAATTTCTAGCAATGTTTTTATTCCAAAATTGATCACTGAGTCAGATGATTCACAACACTGGTCTGACTGGTCAAGTTGCCATGACAAGGTCTCAAATGTCTCTAGTAGATTATCACGGTCAGGCAGGGTTAACAACTTAATAACTAGACTGAACTCTGCTCTTAGTCATGAGGTCTTCCTGATGTGTAGTGTGTGTATTAGTCCAGACTAGATTGTCAACACAATATAGTCTTCTCTTGACTCTTACTAGAAAATACCTCGACCGGTCGCTAGACATACCCGCAACAAACAATCTTCTGAGTTCTGAGCTTTGGTGACAAGGTTTTTCAATTAAAAATTTCAATATAAGAACACACTGGGCTATGTATTTTTAGATTAATTGTTCAGGGTATTATTGTGTTCGCTTCCACACATCAACTTTAACTACCCATGTAGCGAGTCCCACTCCGATGACTCCTAGATCTACACGACCTTAGGGCATCAGGCTTTAAGTTCCCTTAAGGAGTGGTGCTCGAGTAGCAAAGGACGCTTGCAAACTACCCTATTTATTTAACTTTGTTTTTCACTTCAGCTCAGAGTATCATCTAGTCATTTAACTTGCTAGTGCATCCTCAACTGGTCTAATATTATTTAGCTAAGTCTCAAAAAGGTATTTGGTTGATGTCTCTAATCCAAACTAGTGCTCAAGTATAAGGAATTCCTTATTTCTAATCGATGAATTCAATAAAGTTATCACGTTGTTCCCTACTGATCATAATGCTCTACATACATATCATAGACAAGCATTTCTTTACCAATCATAACTGCATTTTGAAGTCTGAAAGAGTGAAGAATTTTGAAAAATGTTTTTGGAAGGGTGCAATTTTAGTGAAAAAAATGGGAAAACATGCAAAACTTTTACTGCTACAGTGCACAGTGCACTGCTACCCCACACTTAAGTTTGACATTGTCCTCAGTGTTCATGCATATCTAAACACCCCACACTTATTTGAAAAACAGAGCAAAAATCAAAATGAACATAAAACTCTTACCCCACACTTATTTGACTAACTATGGGAAAGAGAAAGAAAATAACAAAACAAAAGTAAAAGAAATAACAGAATATAATAGAAGAAACAATGTTGTTATGTCATATAAATCAACGTCATACAAAGATTCATATTTCATACAGCCTAGACATAATCACACACATAAAGCAGAATAAAATGAAAGAAAGAAAAAGAAAAGGAAAAACTAAGAATCAGGCTCATCGTCATCGGGTGCATAGAAGTAGACCTCGGGGTCTTCAGCCAACCGGGAAGTTTACTGAAAAACCTCTTCGACCCTACTATTGGTCATGCTGATTCGGTCCTCCATCATCGACAACCACCTCTAAATGTTTGCCATATCCCGGCTATGTCGGGCGGTGAGGTCTGCCAATCCCTGCAACATATGTCGCTCAAAAGCGGTGCGAGGAACAAATGTCTGGGTCGGTGGTATGTGCTCTGTGGCTGATCCTGGTACCGATGACCCTCACTGCTGCTCCCTATGGATGGAGTAGCACCCAATCGCATCCCGTACGACAATTCCTATGATCCGTAGAATGGTTAGGTCCGTAGGAATGGTGGTCGGGGTAACCTAGGTCAACTTTGAGCCCTCGATGTCCAACTCCAGGTAGTGGGCTATCCTGGTGATGAACGGCCCGAGCCCTAGACACTGTTTCCCAGTGTCTGTGGCGAAGCCCTGCATGATGATGGTGATAAGCTGGCCATCTCTACCGTAGCCCCCCTGTGCATGTTGGCTAGGAGGAATGTCTCCATCTGGGTGACATTCCCGGGGGCCGTCCGACGTCCTGACAAAGTGTGTGTTATAATAGCGTGTAATTAGCGAAGGGCCGGATGAATACCTGTGGCTTTCGTGAAGCCATGATGGTAGGGAACGCCAGTCATACAAATCTGAGCCCAAGCGGTGAAGACGTCCGCATAGGTGAAATCTCGCACTGCTGTAGTGTAGGCGGGCGTATCCAGCTCCTCTCTCCGCCAGATACCCAAGGCGATGCCGAACTCGGCCATGCTCATCGATCAATCCATTCCGCCCAGTCGGAATGTGATATGCTCCTTCTGGAATGTAAAGGAAGCGTAGAACTCACATACCAGCTCAAGGTAGGTCGGCTCGGTGACGATGAAAACTCGACTGTAGGGTAGCACATCGAGTATGCGCTGGACCTCCTGCTCGACTCCCAGTGTCCGAACAGCTGCCCAGTCGAGCATTTTGCCAACCAGTATGCTACACCCGATGTGTCCATGGCACCTCTCCTGGTATATCGGAATGGCAGGGAAGAGCATGAAAGGATGTGCCACAGATGTGACAGTCATCGCAGAAGTAATACGGGCGCGTTTTAGAGCCATTTGTTTGAAGAAGTTTGAGAGAGTTTTAAAAATTCGGCAGGAAAGAAAATTCAAATTTGAATTCTGGAAGGAAATTCGAATTCAGAAGGGTGGATTATGATTAGGGAAGGATTTTGAGTTTTTGGCGGGAAATTCGAATTTTGGAGGGAAATTCGAATTTTAGAAGGAAATTCAAAAGTTCAAATTTTTGGAGGGAAATTCGAAATTTTAAATTTCAAGAGTTTGCCAAAAATTTCTAGAGAGAAGTTGGAGAGAATTTTGTAGAGAGATGATTTTTTGTGGTTGTTTTTGGGGAAAAATGAAAAATTGGAGTATTTATAGAGAGGGACCGCCCTCGGGACGCCCGTCCCGGTTACCTCGAGATGTGTGCCACTTCCGGATTTTTTTTTCTTTCTTTTTCGAAATTCCCTGCAAATCTTTACACACAAAAAACAATTATAATCTTTAACAAATCTTCATGGTTAGCCTATGAAATACAGAAGTTGTTAAAAACCTTTGCAAAAATTTTCAGTCTTATCCTCTTTCCAAAAACCATAACTACCCTAATCCTATCCTAACTTCTATTCAGCAAAAATTCTAGAAAAACAAAAGACTAAATTCATACAATTTAATTAATGAAAAATAAAATATATTTTTAACACATTTGTTTTTCATAAAGAATTGAAAAATAAAATGTCTTAAGAGAAAAAATAAAAGACCCTTTTTAATGGCCTTTGAAAATAAAAAGTAGGGGTCAGTTATTAAGCTTTAGTTCAAACAGTTTATTTGCTGAAAAATAAAAAGAATCTCCCCTTTTTAATGGCCTTTATTTCTCATATCTTGCAATTCAGCTTGTATGACTCGCATCTCTTCCTACTGTTTCCTTTGTTCCTCTAGGATTTCAGTTACCTCCCGGAGTATACGTGTACCTTGACTCTCTTGGAGATCTACTGTGGTTCTGAGTTGGTTTACTTCAGAACTTACGGCCAGAATAGTCTGATCTGAGCGACTGAATCTGCTTGCTATTGTCTGAGCCATGGCGCATATCCTGTGAGTCATATCATCTACCTGGGCAAACAAGGCTGATTGGAAAATGTTAGTGTTATCCCCTGATGAAGGTGTTTGATTGTTAAGTGCTGGGGATGCAGGAGTGTACTCAGGAGATTTTGGAGTATACTCAGGGGATTTTGGAGTATACTCCGGAGATGCTGGAGTATATTCAGGAGATCTTGGAGTATACTCAGGCGATGCAAGAGCTGTTTGGATCTCTGGGAAAGGGTTGATGTTGTTTTCTAATTTATCCAGAATATCCTGGGCTCTTGTTCTAATGGTTTCCAAGAATGTAAATGTTTGTATTCCGTTTTCCTCATCAGAACTTTCTTTTGGATCAGGACATCTTTTTACTCTTTTGGTTCTACGGAAGGAGGCATGTGATTTACTCAATCTTTCTCTCTTCATCTATGAGTGTAAAGTCTGGTTAGGATAATAAATAATAAAACAAATAAAACAAACAAGAAGGGAAAAACAAAATACGGATAAATTTAAAAACAAGAAAAATATTTTCGAATTTTAGTTTTTCTTTGAAAGCAATTAAATTTCCTTAATAAGGTTTTAGAATAATTTTCTAAAATTTGATTATCCTAAATTTCTTTGATGCGTTTCCAGCCGATATGCTAAATAGGTGTTATTTTACCCTATGTTGATTATGAGTAATTAAGGACTGAGATTGACTAATTGTCACATTTAATATCTATGGTGTCACTTAATCAGCCAGAACCTAAGGCAGAGTACCTATCGTGTAGCTAGTCTGTTGGAAAGTATCTACGATTTTATTAAATAAATATCGTACTCCCAGGGAAGTGGTAACGGCTTAGTAGTAGTTAGCCTTTTATCCTAACTCTTATCTTATGATCCAGTTATGCAATCGTCATCAATAACTTTGATGAGAGGGTGATCCATTCTCCACTAGGTTTAAGTCTAATTAAGCCTAAAAGTGTTTATAGACAAAGTTCTGATTTTATGTTATATTGTTCCTATATGTTGATTGACCTATCTTCGAGTGTTTTAGATATATCTTAGCCTGGAATGCAACTATGTTCTAAGTCTAAAGGTGTACCACATCTGAGTCTCTATGCTACCGCCCCATCGCCAAGGTAAACGGCCCTACTCACGGCTACTACTAAAGACAACTATGAAAGACCTATGTCACTTCGGGGATCATGCCGCTTGCCCATAACCGCCGGCATAACTCTCTACTCAGCCTACCTAGACTACTCTAACAAACAGGGTGTTCCGCATGTTATTTTATCTAGTATGGCAGACACCAATACTAATTGATGCCTCTTAAACTAAACAGGTTATGAATAGACCGTGGTTAGGAATTGTCTATAGCCCTAATTTTAGTTTAAAAGAAACTGCATTAGACATGCAGACATAATGAATATTTAAGCAGGTGGCTATTTCCGGAAAATCATAAGAACTTCAACATATATGACAAATATTCATGAAAATCATAATCTCATATTCATAATTAATATTTGGAACAAACATAGTACAAACATATAAAGAGAGGGACAGGGGGGACTAATGCCATAAAGAAATCACCCTTTACGTAGTCACGCCGTTGGAGCAACTGCTTGTATATGTCGTACTGCTCGACCCGACTCTGCTCGCCAGAACCTTCGGAGGACGCTTCCTCAGCCTAGTAACTGGGCTTTACCTTAATACCCAGCTTAAGCCCAGCCCTATGGACTGACTCTTCGAACGCCTAGAGCCCTCTTAGGATCTCCTAACGAAATCCCGGGTATTCTATGAATACCAGAAACGAACCTATCTATCGAACCCTAGGATCTGAGACTATTTCTCAGAAACTAAGAAAAACGAAACACTAAAAGGAAAGAAAGAAAACTTATACTGAAATCTGAGTCTCCGAGTGAGTTGTGTACTCGAGAATGGTACACTGGAAACCACTGAATGACTCAGATCGAGTGGAGAGGGATGAATTCAACTAAGGCAGGCGTGGGGTATTTATAGCAGCTTTCTGGAGTGATTTTCTCTCAAACATTCGATGTGGGACTTGAATTTCTGGTTCGGGACGCCCGTCCCAGTCTGTTGACCAGGTCAGGATGGCCGTCCCGAGTCCTGGATGCCCGTCTTGACCTGTTGACCAGGTCAGGACGCCCGTCCTGAACCGGGACGCCCTCCCCGAAGTCCGAACTTCTGAAAAATTGTGTTTTGCCCCGAAATTTGCCATTTTCTTCCACTTTTCACCTGACACTTCCAAAATCATAAAAATTGTGAAATTGAGTAAATAACAATCAATTAAGACCGATTTCCTATCAATTTTACCCTAAATTATGCCTAAAAATATGCTAAAAACGTGATATGATTTATGCATATCATTCTTAATTTCAGATAATTTCTAAAATTAATTAGTTATGATAACCCTATATTTTGGAAACTGGTTGTCTAACTAGCATAAAATGAGTGTTATGTCTATGGTATAGATTACTACCGTTACCTATCATAAGTCTCTAGAATTTTGATTAGGAATCCTAAATTTGTTATGATATCTTCCCCGGCAACGGTGCCAAAAATCTGATGCGTTCCGATTGGTATGCTAAAAATAGGCTTTTATTTACCCTATATCAATTATGAATAACTAAGGACTTAGAATTACTAATTGTCACATTTAGCATCTATGTTGTCACTTAATCAATCAGAACCTAAGGCAGAGTACCTATCGTGTAGCTAGCATGTTGGAAAGTACCTACGATTTTAATTTAATAATTTATCGTACACCCAGGGAAGTGATAACGGCTTAGTAGTAACTATCCTTTTATGCTAACTCTCATTTTATTATCCATTTATGCAATCATTCATCAAAATCTTTGATGAGAGGTTGATTCATTCTACACTAGGTTAATGTTTACTTAAGCCTACAAGAGTGGTTTACAGACAGTGTTATGATATATGTTATATTGTTCCTACATATTGATTGACCTATCTTCGAGTATTTTAGATATATCTTGGTCTAGATTGCAATTATGTACTGATTCTACTTGTGTACCACATCTGAGTTATCTAATAAACCACCACATCGCCATTGACGGCCCTACTCACGGTTCGAGCTAAAGGCATCCATGAAAGTCCTGTGTCACTCAAGAGATCATGCCGCTCGCCCTAACGCCGGCATAAACACACGAACTCAGCCTACTTACACTACTTTTAACAAACATGGTGATCTATAGGTTATTTCATCTAATATGGAAGACCTTAATGCTTCCATCCGCACACAAAGCCCTAAATTAAGGCCTGATAAACTAGACATGTTATGATTAGACCGTGGTTAGGAGTTGTCTATAACGGTTCATCTAATTTAAAAGAGCAAGTAGATATGCAGTCATAATGATAGTTAAGCTGGTGACCTTTCCGGGAAAATGTAAATAACTTCAACATGTATAACACATATTCATAATATCATAATTCAGTATTCAAAATGGGTCTTTGGACAAACACAGTACAGACATATAAAGAGAGGGACAAGGGGACCACCGCCATAAAGTATTCACCCTTTATTAGGTCCGCTGATGGAGCAACTGCTTGTATATCCTGGACTGCTTGACCCGACTCTACTCGGCAGAACCTTCGGAGGACGCTTCCTCAGCCTAGTAGCTATTGCTTTACCTTACGTCCCGGGCTTAAGCAAAGCCTTGTTGACTAACTCTTCGAACGCCTAGTGCTCTCTTAGGATCTCCTAACGAAATCCCAAGTATTTTATGAATAATAAAAATGAACCTATCTAGTCGTATTCTAAGATCTGAGACAGACTCTCAGAAACAAAGAACATGAGGCACTCTCGAAAACTAAAAAACTACTTGAACGAAGAAACACCTAAAATCACTTAGTGACTTGTATACTATAGAAAAATGTATACTTGGAGTCACTGAATGACTCAGATCAAGTGGAGATGAATGATTTCAACTGTGAAAGGCCTCGGGTATTTATAGTAGGGGAACTGAGTGAATTTCTCTTCAGAAATTGATGTGGGATACTGTTCACGGATTCGGGACGCCCGTCCCGACCAGTTGACCGAGTCAGGACGCCCGTCCCAGGTCCTGGACACCCATCCCGGTGCTTTGACCGGGTTAGGATGCCCGTCTCGGGTCTTTGACAGGGCCGGGATGCCCGTTCTGGTCTTGGGACGCCTGTCCTGACTTTTGAACTTCCGAAAATCATGTTTTTGCCCTGAGATTTGCTATTTTCTTGAATATTTCACCTGAAACTTCCAAAATCACAAAAACTGCGAAATTGCGTTAATAACAGTCAATTGAGAATGATTTAACTCCAATTTTGCCCTAAATTGTGCCTAAAAACATGCTAAAAAAGTGATATGATTTGTGCATATCAGAAAGCCACAAGTATTCATCCTGCCCTTCGCTATTTACATGCTATCATAGCGCATACTCTGTCAGGGCGTCATACTACCCCTGGGAATGTCACCCAGATGGAGACATTCCTCCTGGTCAACATGCACAGGGGTACTACTGTAGAGATGGCCCGACTCATTACCGTCATCATGCGGGGTTTTGCCATAGACACTCGGATAGCCCATTACCTGGAGCTGGACATCGAGGCTCAGAGTTGACCTAGGTTGCCCCGACCACCATTCCTACGGACTTGACTATTCTACGGAACATGGGAATGGTCGTGCGGGATGCAGCTGGGCGCTACTCCATCCACATGGAGTAGCAGGGAGAATCATTGGTACTGGGACCAGCCACAAAGCATACACCGCCAACCCAGACATTCGTACCACGCACCGCTTTTGAGCGACATATGTCGCAAGGATTGGTGGAACTCACCGCCCGACATAGCCGGGATATGGCAAACATTGAGAGGCAGAAGATGATGATGGAAGACAGAATCAACATGACCAACATTAGGGTCGAGGAGGTTTTTCAGCAGACTTCCCGGTTGGTTGAAGACCCCGAGGTCTACTTTTGGTCACCCGATGATGATGAGCTCGGTTCTTAGTTTCTCTTTTTCCTTTTTCTTTCTTTTGTTTTTCATGCTTTCTGTGTGATAATGTGATAAGTCTGGGCTGTATGAAATATGAATCTTTGTATGCAAAACATTGATTTATATGACATAACAACATTGTTTCATTTATTATATTTTGTTATTTCTTTTACTTTTGTTTTGTTGTTCTATTTTCTTTCTCTTCCCCTTAGTTAGTCAAATAAGTGTGGGGTAAGAGTTTTATATGTTATGTTTTAAACTTTTGTTTTTCAAATAAGTGTGGGGTGATTAGATATGCATGATCACTGAGGACAGTGTAAACCTTAAGTGTGGGGTAGCAGTGCGCACTTTGCACTGTAGTAGCAGTAAAATTTTTGCATGTTTTCCCATATTTCTCACTAAAATTGCACCCTTCCAAAATAAATTTCAAAATTTTTCACTCTTTCAGACTTCAAAATGCAGTTATGATTGGTAAAGAAATGCTTATATCTATGATATGTGAGTAGAGCATTATGATCAGTAGGAAACAATGTGATAACTTTATTGAATTCTTCGATTAGAAATAGGGAATTCCTGATAATTGAGCACAACTTAGTTTGGATTAGAGACATCAACCAAATACCTTTTTCGAGACTTAACTAAATAATATTAGACCGGTTGAGGATGCATTATCAATTTAAATGACTAGATGATGCTCTGAGCTGGAAGTGAAAAAGTTAAATAAATAGGGTAGTTTGCAAGCGTCCTTTGCTACTCGAGCACCACTCCTTAAGGGAACTTAAAGCCTGATGCCCTATGGTCGTGTAGATCTGGGAGTCATCGGAGTGGGACTCGCTACATGGGTAGTTAAAGTTTATGTGGGGAAGAGAACACAAAAATACCCTGAACAATCAATCTAAAAATCATAGCCCAGTGTGTTCTTATATTGAAATTTTTAATTGTAAGACCTTGACACCAAAGCTCAGAACTCAGAAGGTGGTTTGTTGCTGTTATGTCTAGCGACTGGTCGAAGTATTATCTAGTAAGAGTTAAGAGAAGACTATATTGTGTTGACAATCTAGTCTGGACTAATACACACACTACACATCAGGAAGACCTCGTGACTAAGAGTAGAGTTCAGTCTAGTTATTAAATTGTTAACCCTACCTGATCATGATAATCTACTAAAGACATTTGAGACCTTATCATAGCAACTTAACCAGTTATGCCTGTTTTGTGAATCATTTGACTCAGTGATCAATCTTGGCATAAAAACATGGCTAGGAATTTTAAGTGACTGCACATATGATTTAAAATTCAATAATTTCATGTAGACTTTGCTTGAGGACAAGCAAAAAGCTAAGTGTGGGGTTATATGATATGCACAAATCATATCACTTTTTAGCATGTTTTTAGGCACAATTTAGGGCAAAATTGGAGTTAAATCGTTCTCAATTGATTGTAAATAATGCAATTTCGCAGTGTTTGTGATTTTGGAAGTTTTAGGTGAAATATGCAAGAAAATGGCAAATTTTGGGGCAAAAACGTGATTTTCAGAAGTTTAGAAGTTAGGACAGACGTCCTAAGACCAGGACGGGCATCCCGACCCAGTCAAAGACCCAGGACGGGCATCCAGGACCTGGGACGGGCATGCCGACCTGATCAAAGCACTGGGACGGGCGTCCCGGACCCGAGATGGGCATCCTGACCCAATCAACAGACCGAGATGGGCGTCCCGAGCCCCTGCATAGACTCCCACATCGTTTTCTTCATCAAAAATCACTCGGCTTCCCTGCTATAATTACCCCAGGACTTCCACAGTTGAAATGATCCCTCTCCACTTGATCTGAATCATTCAGTGGCTTCCATTACACAATTTTCTACTGTTTACAAGTCATTCAGTGATTTCAGGTGTTTTCGGTCGAGTAAATTTCTAATATTCGAGAGTGTCTCGTGTTCTAGTAAATTTCTACTATCCTTGAATACGTCTAGATAGGGTTTGTTTTTAATATTCATAGAATACCCAGGATTTCATTAGGAGATCCTATGAGAGCACTAGGCATTCGAAGAGTTAGTCAACATGGTTTTACTTAAGCCCGGGACGTAAAGTAAAGCAATAGCTACTAGACTGAGGAAGCATCCTCTGAAGGATCTGTCGAGCAGAGTAGGGTCAAGCAGTCCAGGATATACAAGCAGTTGCTCCATCAGCAGACCTGATAAAGGCTGAATACTTTATGGTGGTGGTCCCCTTGTCCCTCTCTTTATATCTTTGTACTGTGTTTGTCCAAAGACCCATTTGAATACTAAATTATGATATTATGAATATGTGTTTGCATGTTGAAGGTATTTACATTTTTTCGGAAAGGTCACCAGCTTAATTATCATTATGACTGTATATCTATTTGCTCTTTTAAATTAGATGAACGATTATAGACAACTCCTAACCACGGTCTAATAATAACCTGTCTAGTTTATCAGGCCTTAATTTAGGGCTTTGTGTGAGGGCGGAAGCATTTAGGTCTGCCATATTAGATGAAATAACCTATAGATCACCATGTTTGTTAAAGTAGTCTAAGTAGGCTGAGTTCGTGTGTTTATGTTGGTGAGCGGCATGATCTCCTATGTGACACAGGACTTTCATGGATGCCTTTAGCTCGAACCGTGAGTAGGGCCGTCAATGGCTATGGGGCGGTTTATCAGATAACTCAGATGTGGTACACAAGTAGAATCAGTATATAATTGCAATCTAGACCAAGATATATCTAAAATACTCGAAGATAGGTCAATCAACATGTAGGAACAATATAACTTATATCAGAATACTGTCTGTACTCTTGCATGCTTAAGTAAACTTGAACCTAGTGTAGAATGGATCAACCTCTCATCAAAGATATTGATGAATGATTGCATAACTGGATAATAAAATGAGAGTTAGGGTAAAAGGATAGTTACTACTAAGCCGTTACCACATCCCTAGGAGTACGATAAATTCATAAATTAAAATCGTAGGTACTTTCCAACAGACTAGC
Source organism: Asclepias syriaca (assembly GCA_027405835.1). Lineage (NCBI taxonomy): Eukaryota > Viridiplantae > Streptophyta > Magnoliopsida > Gentianales > Apocynaceae > Asclepias > Asclepias syriaca. The sequence goes on along the minus strand of CM049926.1, from coordinate 19,013,976 downwards.
TACACGATAGGTACTCTGCCTTAGGTTTTGATTGATTAGGTGACAACATAGATGCTAAATGTGACAATTAGTAATTCTAAGTCCTTAATTATTCATAATCGATATAGGTTAAATAAACCCTATTTTTAGCATATGGATCGGAATCGCATCAACAGCAAGCAAAGGCAAAGAGAGGGATATGTACAAAAATATCCCTAATAGTAAATATACGAAATTATCCTCTCTTATATGTTGTTATTGTGTTTGTCCAAATAACAGTTTGAATACCAGATTATGATTGTTATGAATATTTGTGATATATGTTGAAGTTATAATGTTTTTCTAGAAATGGCCACCTGCTTAAATATCCATTATGTCTGCATGTCTATTGTCGTTCTTTTAAACTGAAATTAGGGTTATAGACAATTCCTAACCACGGTCTATTCATAACCTATTTAGTTTAACAGGCATCAATTAGTATTGGTGTCTGCCATACTAGATAAAATAATCTGCGGAACACCCTGTTGGTTGAAAGTAGTCTAGGTAGGCTGAGTAGAGTTTTATGCCTGCAGTTATGAGACGAGCGGTATGATCCCCAAAGTGACATAGGGTGTTCATTGCTGACTTTAGTCTGAGCCGTGAGTAGGGCCGTTACCCTTAACGATGGGGCGGTAGCTTAGAAACTCAGATGTGGTAACCTTTAGACACAGAACATAGTTACAATCCAGGCCAAGACATGTCTAAAATACTCGAATATAGGTCAATCAACGTATAGTAACAGTATAACATAAAATCAGGATCTCGTCTATAAAACATTTTCAGGTTTAGTTAGACTTAAACCTAGTGGAGAATGAATCACCTTCTCATCAAAATTATTGATGAAGATTGCATAACTGGATTATAAGATAAGAGTTAGGAATAAAGGCTAGTTACTACTAAGCCGTTACCACTTCCCTGGGAGTACGATATTTATTTAATAAATTCGTAGATACTTTCAAATAGACTAGCTACACGATAGGTACTCTGCCTTAGGTTCTGGCTGATTAAGTGACACCATAGAGACTAAATGTGACAATTAGTCAATCACATTCCTTAATTATTCATAATCAACATAGGGTAAAATAACACCTATTTAGCACATCGACTGGAATGCATCAGATTTTTGGCACCGTTGTCGGGGACATATCATAATGAATTTAGGGTTCCTGATCAAAATTCTAGAGACTTATGATAGGTAACGGTAGTAACCTAGACCTTAACCCAACACTTCTCTTACACTAGTTAGACAATCAGTTTCCGAAATATAGGATTATCATAACTAATTAATTTTAGATGTTATCTGGAATTAAGACACTTAGGATAATCAAATTTTAGAAAATCATTCTAAAACCATATTGAGGGAGTTTAATTGCTTTCGAAATATTAAAAAGAAAAAAATTGTTAAAATTTAAAAATCCGAAAAAATTGTACTTTTTCTTGTTTAATGGTAAGTTGTTCTCTTTTCCCTATCTTTTGTGTTATCTCCTTTTCATAATTGAATAGTTGTTTTATTTTGTTCTCTTTTTGTTTTCGAATTTTTAATTTTTCACTTTCCCTGTAACCCCACTAACCAGTTTGCTCAGGCTAAAACGTATTCTTCTCTGTAGTTGCATGACTCGATCTTCAGAAGCTAACCTCGAAACACCAGTTGAGAATCCTGAACGAATCATTCGCACTGCTAATAGGCGAAGAACAGAGATGGCTGCTGAAAGACCTACCCTCGAATCCTACATCCAGCCACATACTATCCCAGTCTCATCCGCCATCCGAATCCCTGGGAACCCTCGTTATGATCTTAAACCGAATGTGATCCAGCTGATTATAAATCGGGTTCAGTTTGGAGGAACTGCAGCCGAGAATCCGTTGGAACACCTATCTGATTTATCTTCTCTCTGCGAAGGCCTCAAGGGAGATCATACTGCAGAAGTAACTAAACTCAACCTTTTTCCCTACTCACTGAGAGACAGAGCTAAGAGATGGTTGGCCCAGCTACCTACTAACTCTATCACCTCTTGGGACGAGTTAAGCAAAGCCTTCCTAGAAGAGTACTACTCTGCAGCAAGAGTCCTAGAATATCGAAGGGCTCTGTCTAGTTTCACTCAAGCTACTGATGAGACAGTGATCGAAGCTTCGGACAGATTCAAGGAGCTGCTCAGGCTCTGCCCCCAACATGGACTTACCGAGGCATTGCTGATTCAGCAATTTTACGGGGGTATGTCAGACATAGGTAAACAAATTCTTGATGGACTCAATCCCCAGAGCGGTTTCAATGGAATGAGTGATGTAGATGCTAGAAACACTCTGGAGAGACTCTACAGGAACAGCAAGAATTGGCGCACAAGTGGCCGAGCTAAGAAGCAACCAGTAAATGCGGTCGTTGCCTCCACTGATGATCAATTTGAGGCACTGAAGGCCAACATTACTAATCAGCTGAATACTTTCCAACAAGGGAAAAGCATTCAGTCAGTATACCAAATCTGCAAATTTTTCCAAGGACCACATTTCAGTGGGGATTGTTATGGTAATGGGATATTAACTATTCCAGAGGATATGGAACAAGTGGACGCAGTGAACTCTGCTCCTATAGGAAATACCTATAATCCTACTTGGAAGAACCATCCGGGATTTAACTGGAGAAACAATTCCGGGACTACTAACTTCCAGAAAAGAGTACCTCAGCAACTGCCATATCCGCAGAACCAGCAAGTCGCTTTGCCTGCACCGAGGAACTACATTGTTCCAACTGACCCCATGCAAGAATTCAGAGACATGATGAAGAGCATTTCCGACTCTAACAAGGAAATGATAGAGTCCAACAGAAAGATTCAGGAAGCTCACACAGAAAGAATCCAGCAGAACGAGAACAGACAGAAGCAGACCGAGCAAACAATCAGAAACACACAAGCTGCTATACAAACTTTAGAGACGCAAATGGATCAGCTATCCACCCATTTCTCTCACAGGTCCCAAGGAACGCTACCAAGCAACACTGAGACCAACCCTCAAACTGAATGCAAGACCATCACTTTAAGATCTGGTAAAATTCTACCTCCATCTCCACTCAAACCATCTGACCCTCCTATTCTTGTGCAGGAACCAGAAGAAGGCTCCAAGGACCCAACGCCGACAGTCGTCAAAATCGAAGTAGCACGGAAAGGGAAGATGGAGTTTATTCCTGAGTACCGACCAAAAGTACCTTACCCTGCCAAACTTATGCACAATAAAGATAAGGAGCAATTTGAGAAATTCCTTAAGAATTTTAGTCAGATTCATGTTAATTTACATTTACTTGATGTTATTTCTGAAATGCCAAAGTATGCTAAGTGATGTGCACAAATCATATACCCTTTTTAGCATGTTTTTAGACATAAATTAGGGCAATATTTGAATGTATTTGATCTTAATTGAATCAAATTGACATAAAATTGCTTAAATTTCGATTTTGGAAGTTTCAGGAGCAAATTGGACGAAAACAGCAAATTTTGGGGCAAAAATGCAATTTTTGGAAATGCTGACTTGGTCAACGGTTCGGGACGGGCGTCCCGACCCAGTCAGACCACCAGGACGGGCGTCCCAATCCAGGACGGGCGTCCCGAAGCGCCAGAATTTGTCCCACATCGAATTTTTTGGAATTTTTCACTCCAGAAAGCTGCTATAAATACCCAGGCCTCCAGGAGTTGAAATCATTCCTCTCCACTCGATCTGAGTCATTCAGAGACTTCCAGTGTACAATTCTCGAGTACACAAGTCACTGAGAGACTCGGGTTTCAGTTTCAGTTTTCTTTCTTTCTTTAGTGTTTCGTTTTCTTAGTTTCTGAGAAATAGTCTCAGATCTTAGGCTTCGATAGATAGGTTCGTTTTTGGTATTCATAGAATACCGGGATTTCGTTAGGAGATCCTAAGAGAGAGATAGGGTGCGTGTTCTTAGTCAGATTAGGGCAATTTGCTTAAGCCCGGATGTAAGGTAAAGCAATTGCTACTAGGTCTGAGGAGCGTTCTCCGAAGGCTCTGCCGAGCAGAGTAGGATCGAGCAGTCAGGAGCATACAGGAGCTGCAGCGCCGGCTGGACCTGCATAGAGTGGTGATTACTTTATGACAGTGGGTCCCCTAGACGAGGTTCTGTATGTTTACGAATTGTTTTATCTAAATATTAATTTGAATATCAGATTACGATTCTTATGAATATCTGTTTTATATGTTGAAGTTGTTATGATTTTCCGGAAATGGCCACCTGCTTAAATATTCATTATGTCTGCATGTCTAATGCCGTTCTTTTAAACTGAAATTAGGGTTATAGACAATTCCTAACCACGGTCTATTCATAACCTGTTTAGTTTAACAGGCATCAATTAGTATTGGTGTCTGCCATACTAGATAAAATAACATGCGGAACACCCTGTTGGTTGAAAGTAGTCTAGGTAGGCTGAGTAGAGTGTTATGCCGGCGGTTATGAGACGAGCAGCATGATACCGAAGTGACATAGGGTACCGTTCATTGCTGACTTTAGTCCGAGCCGTGAGTAGGGCCGTTACCCTTAACGATGGGGCGGTAGCGTAGAAACTCAGATGTGGTAGCCTTTAGACACAGAACATAGTTGCAATCCAGGCCAAGACATGTCAAAAATACTCGAATATAGGTCAATCAATGTATAGTAATAGTATAACATAGAATCAGGACTCATCTATAAAACACTTCTAGGATTAATTAGACTTAAACCTAGTGGAGAATGAATCACCCTCTCATCAAAGTATTTGATGAAGATTGCATAACTGGACCATAAGATAGGAGTTAGGATAAAAGGCTAGTTACTACTAAGCCGTTACCACTTCCCTGGGAGTACGATATTTAACTTAATAAAATCGTAGATACTTTCCAACAGACTAGCTACACGATAGGTACTCTGCCTTAGGTTCTGATTGATTAAGTGACATAAATTGAATGCTAAAGTGACAGTTAGTAAGACTCAGTCCTTAATTACTCATAATCGACATAGGTAAATAAAGCCTATCTTTTAGCATACCAATCGGAATCCCATCAGATTTTTGGCGCCGTTGCCGGGGAAATATCATAATGAATTTAGGACTCCTGATCAAAATTCTAGACACCGATCAAAATTCTAGATACTTATGATAGGTAACGGTAGTAACCTAGACTTTAGACCCAACACTTATGTTATACCAGTTAGACAATCAATTTCTGAAATATAGGATTATCATAACTAATTAATTTTAGATAATATCTGAAATTAAGACACTTAGGATAATCAAATTTTAGAAAATTATTCTAAAACCATATTAAGGAAATTTACCCGCTTTCAACATAAAAAGAAAAAAAAATGTTAAAAATTTTAAAATCCAAAAAGAATGTATTTTTCTTGCTCAATGGTAAGTTGTTCTTTTCCCTATCTCTTGTTTTTTTTAGTTGTTTTCTTAGTTGCTCTTTTTCGTGTTTTTCTTCTATTATTTAATTTCGAATAAAAATGGAAATGAGGATAAAATATGTTTTCTTCTGAGTTGTAAAAGTTTGGCTTAGATTTGTATCGGGAAGAAACTCTATTTTAGAATTTTCTTAGAGTCATGCCGGCCTTATTAGGATGAGTTATGAAATAATTTTTCCTTAATAGCCAGACCTTTGAATGTTCTATTGGAAAAAGGATGTTCCTTTTGTTTTGCTGATGATTGCATGAGAATTTTTAAAACCAAAAGGAATTATTGCACCCATTATGACATCACCTGATTGAAATCTGCTTTTTGAATGAATATGTGATGTAGTAAGAATTGTTTTAGACAGAAACATGATAAGAAAGTTCATGTATGATAAATCATAATCTTATCTAGTCTTGTCTAAAAACAATAGGTTACACTGATCACTCTAAGATGTCTGTGTTCAATAAAACTGATACTGAACCATAATTGATTAAGTTAGGTTTTATTGTTACCTGAGTTTGATATAGAAAGAAGGGGTAAGAAAAAGGGTTGAAAATCTAGAAAGCAAACCATTGGTCTAGATTAGAAAACCCCGAGTTAGAGGCTAGTGTAATACTCATAAATTTTTGGATGAAAACTTATTTGCATTGTTTGCTATGTATAATAATTCTCATCTGTGGTTTATTGCAAATTATCTAGTCACTGAATAAGTTCCAAGTGATATGACTTATCAGCAAAAGAAGAAATTCTTTGCTGATTTGAAATATTACTACTGGGCAGTTTCTCTTCTATTTCAAATTTTTGCAGATCAGTTGATCAAAAGACGTATCTCAGAAGACGAAGGACACAAGATTTTGGAGCATTGCCCTAAAGAATCTACGGGAGACCAATTGACTACTATCAACATTGTCCGGAAAGTGTTGAAAGCAGGATCTTGTTGACCCACCATATTCAAGGACTTTTGTATCTCTGATACAGTCCTGCGATGCTTGCCAAATAACAGGTAACACATCTTCCAGAGATCATCTACCCCAGCGACGTACACAGAATGTTGCAACCTTTGATATCAGGGGTATTTCGAATCCTTTTCCTTTCTTCCTTTGAACATAATTACATCATAGTAGTCGTGGAACACTTTTCAAAATGGCCTGAACCACAGGCATTACCTACTAATGATGTTCAAGTCATGTGCAGATTCTATGAGAAGTTGTTTTTCAGATTCAGAATGCCAACGTCTTAGGAAGAAAGGCTCAGTCTATGTATCTAATCTGTGAAGTCTGCTAAGTACCACACTTTAGCAGGGATTGCTATGGGAATGACTGACCATTCCAAAAGAGGTAGGAGTAGGTTACTACAGAATGCTGCTCCAATGGGAGACGCATACAATCCCCGCTAGAGGAATCATACGGGATTTAGCTGAGTAATTCAGAAGCTGGAAACTTTCAGAAGATACCACCACAACAAAACCCCTACTCGCAGAATCAATAGATGAGATACTGGCAACAATTAAAGCCAGACCAGTACAGGCAAGTGATCTACCAAGAGGTAACGAACAGTCGAAGGATATAGAGGAATTTGGCGTTACAGTATCAAGTGCTTACAGAGTCAAGAATGCCTCATCAATAGCACATGGCTAAGGTGAAGAGCCAATTGACAAATCAGAGAAGACCCTTCTGCTCGCGACATGAAGGGAGTTTTTCTAATCCTCATGTTCCTTTACTTTTATTTTCATTGTTTGGTGTCCTGTTTTGTTATTTCTTTGGTTGTTTTATTTTCTCTCTTACCCTTAGTTAGTCAAATAAGTGTGGGGTAAGAGTTTTCTATTTTGTTTTTTGTTTCTTGTTTTCAAATAAGTGTGGGGTAGTTTAGCTATGCATGAACACTGAGGACAGTGTCAGACTTAAGTGTGGGGTAGCAGTGCACGGTGCACTGTAGCAGTTGACAAAATTTTTGCATGATTTTGCTTGTTTTCCCCGTATTTTCACACCCTTCCAAATTTTTTTTTTCTTCTCAAAATTTTTCAGTCTTTCAGACTTCTAAATGCAGTATGCTTGGTTAAACATTGCTTATGTCCATGATATGTAGGTAGAATGTTATGGTTAGTAGGAGACAATGTGATGACTATTTTGAACTTATTGATTAGGAATAGGGAATTCCTGATAAATGAGCACAACTTAGTCTGGATTAGAGACCTCAGCCAATTACCTTTTCAAAACTTGACTAGATAAAATTAGACCAGTTGCAGGATGCATTGACAATTGGAATAACTAGATGAGACTCTGAGCCAAAAGTGAAAAAGAAAAAAAATGAGCTAATTAAAATAGGGTAGTTTGCCAGCGGCCTTCGCTACTCGAGCACCACTCCTCCGGGGAACTTAAAGCTTGATGCCCTAAGGTCGTGTAGATCTGGGAGTCATCGGAGTGGGACTCGCTACATGGGTAGTTGAAGTTGACGTGTTCTAAGCAGACTCAAAATACCCTGGAAAAGCTATAAAAGAAAAAATCATCAATAAGCGCTAAATAAGTAAAAATCTGATCACCAAGGCTCAGAACTCAGAAAGTTATCTGTTGTCAGTGTGTCTAGTGATAGGTCGAAGTGTTATCTGGTAATAGTTAAGACAAGAGTTTATTGTGTTGACTATCTGGTCTGGACTAGTACACACACTACACATCAGAAAGACCTTATGACTAAGAGAAGAGTTCAACCTAGTTGTTAAATTGTTTTCTGCTCAATCCTAACAATCTACTAGAGACATTTGAGACCTTGTCATAGCAACCTAACCAGTCAGACCTGTGCTAAGAATTATCTGAATAATTTTTGGAATAAAAACATGACTAGAAATTTAAGTGACTGCACATATGATTTAGAATCACTAACTTCAGGTAGACTTTGCTTGAGGACAAGCAAAAAGCTAAGTGTGGGGTTATTTGATGTGCACAAATCATATACCCTTTTTAGCATGTTTTTAGACATAAATTAGGGCAATATTTGAATGTATTTGATCTTAATTGAATCAAATTGACATAAAATTGCTTAAATTTCGATTTTGGAAGTTTCAGGAGCAAATTGGACGAAAACAGCAAATTTTGGGGCAAAAATGCAATTTTTGGAAATGCTGACTTGGTCAACGGTCCGGGACGGGCGTCCCGAATTCGGGGCGGGCGTCCCAATCCAGGACGGGCGTCCCGAAGCGCCAGAATTTGTCCCACATCGAATTTTTTGGAATTTTTCACTCCAGAAAGCTGCTATAAATACCCCAGGCCTCCAGGAGTTGAAATCATTCCTCTCCACTCGATCTGAGTCATTCAGAGACTTCCAGTGTACAATTCTCGAGTACACAAGTCACTGAGAGACTCGGGTTTCAGTTTCAGTTTTCTTTCTTTCTTTAGTGTTTCGTTTTCTTAGTTTCTGAGAAATAGTCTCAGATCTTAGGCTTCGATAGATAGGTTCGTTTTTGGTATTCATAGAATACCGGGATTTCGTTAGGAGATCCTAAGAGAGAGATAGGGTGCGTGTTCTTAGTCAGATTAGGGCAATTTGCTTAAGCCCGGGATGTAAGGTAAAGCAATTGCTACTAGGTCTGAGGAGCGTTCTCCGAAGGCTCTGCCGAGCAGAGTAGGATCGAGCAGTCAGGAGCATACAGGAGCTGCAGCGCCGGCTGGACCTGCATAGAGTGGTGATTACTTTATGACAGTGGGTCCCCTAGACGAGGTTCTGTATGTTTACGAATTGTTTTATCTAAATATTAATTTGAATATCAGATTACGATTCTTATGAATATCTGTTTTATATGTTGAAGTTGTTATGATTTTCCGGAAATGGCCACCTGCTTAAATATTCATTATGTCTGCATGTCTAATGCCGTTCTTTTAAACTGAAATTAGGGTTATAGACAATTCCTAACCACGATCTATTCATAACCTGTTTAGTTTAACAGGCATCAATTAGTATTGGTGTCTGCCATACTAGATAAAATAACATGCGGAACACCCTGTTGGTTGAAAGTAGTCTAGGTAGGCTGAGTAGAGTGTTATGCCGGCGGTTATGAGACGAGCAGCATGATACCGAAGTGACATAGGGTACCGTTCATTGCTGACTTTAGTCCGAGCCGTGAGTAGGGCCGTTACCCTTAACGATGGGGCGGTAGCGTAGAAACTCAGATGTGGTAGCCTTTAGACACAGAACATAGTTGCAATCCAGGCCAAGACATGTCTAAAATACTCGAATATAGGTCAATCAATGTATAGTAATAGTATAACATAGAATCAGGACTCATCTATAAAACACTTCTAGGATTAATTAGACTTAAACCTAGTGGAGAATGAATCACCCTCTCATCAAAGTATTTGATGAAGATTACATAACTGGACCATAAGATAGGAGTTAGGATAAAAGGCTAGTTACTACTAAGCCGTTACCACTTCCCTGGGAGTACAATATTTAACTTAATAAAATCGTAGATACTTTCCAACAGACTAGCTACACGATAGGTACTCTGCCTTAGGTTCTGATTGATTAAGTGACATAAATTGAATGCTAAAGTGACAGTTAGTAAGACTCAGTCCTTAATTACTCATAATCGACATAGGTAAATAAAGCCTATCTTTTAGCATACCAATCGGAACGCATCACTAAGTTTTTAAAAGAAGTTGTTAGTAATAAAAGAAAATTTGACATGGACAAGGTGGTTCTTAATGAAGAATGTTCGGCGGTTCTGTTGAATAAACTACCGTCTAAACAAAAAGATCCTGGTTGTTTTTCCTTGCCATGTACAATTGGAAATATTACTAACATGCATGCATTAGCAGACTTAGGAGCTAGTATGAATCTTATGCCATCTAGTTTATTTGATAAATTAGGATTGCATGATTTGAAAACGACTAGGATGTGCATACAACTTGCAGATAGGACAGTAAAAATCCCCAAGGGAATAATTGAAGACCTCTTAGTAAAGGTCGGAAAATTTGTGTTTCCTGTGGACTTTGTTGTTATGGATATGAATGGGGAAGGAGGACTGCCCCTGATCCTAGGTCGACCATTTCTAGCGACCTCAAAAGCATTAATAGACGTCAGTAATGGTCAAATCAAGTTAAGGGTAGGAAATGATGACATCACTTTTGATCTAAATGAGACCCTTAGGTATCCCATGCATTTAGATGATACTTGCTTTTGTGTGGATGCCATGGAACACTTGATTGCATTTAACGTGACAGACCTATGCTCAAACTATCAAGTCCTGAGTGAGGACTCCCTAGAATTAGAGGAGCCTGAACTTAGCCCTTCTGAAATTGAAAATACTTCTGATAGTTTCACTGAGATAGGTGATGATGAGATGAAGAAAGAACGAACCTCGTTTGAAGATCCACCAGACTTGGAGCTGAAGGAACTGCCAACTCATCTGTGCTACGAATTCCTAGATAACAACAAGAAACTTCCCATTATTCTTGCAGCTGATCTGACTGCAGAACAAAGGAAGCTGATTGTGGACATGTGCAGAAAGTATAGAAGAGCCTTTGCCTACAAAATTGCAGACATTCCAGGTATTAATCCAAGCTTTTGTTCACATAAGATTCTTCTAGAAAATGAGTATAAGCAATATGTGCAACCTCAAACGAGGTTGAATCCTAATGTGTGTGATGTTGTTAAGAAAGAAGTCATTAAACTGTTAGATGCAGGACTTATCTACCCTATCTCAGATAGTGAGTGGGTAAGCCCGGTGCAGGTAGTACCTAAGAAAGGCGGTATAACAGTTGTCAGGAATGAGCATAATGAACTAATCCCTACGATAACTGTAACTGGTCATCGTGTATGCATAGACTATAGAAAACTAAATACGGCCACACGAAAAGACCACTTCCCCCTTCCTTTTATTGACCAAATGTTAGAAAGATTAGCTGGACATATGTTTTATTGCTTTCTTGATGGGTTTTCTGGTTATTTTCAAATTCCTATTTTCCCTGAGGATCAGCATAAAACTACTTTCACATGTCCTTTTGGAACATTTGCATATAGAAGGATGCCTTTTGGTTTGTGTAATGCACCTGCTACATTTCAACGTTGTATGACTGCTATCTTTGAGGACATGTTAGGAAAATCTATGGAAGTATTTATGGATGACTTTTCTATTTTTGGTAATTCATTTGAGGTTTGTCTAAAGAAATTGGAGTTAATGTTGAAACGTTGTATAAAATCTAACCTGGTTTTAAATTGGGAAAATGCCACTTCATGGTAAAAGAGGGAATCGTCTTAGGACATAAGATCTCACACCTAGGTATGGAAGTAGACAAGGCAAAAATTGAAGTTATTTCGAGACTACCTCCTCCCAAAAATGTGAGAGCCATTAGAAGTTTTTTGGGACACGCTGGCTTTTATCGTAGGTTTATAAAAGATTTTTCATTAATAGCCAGGCCGTTGACCAATTTTCTCGGAAAAGATGTTCCATTTGTCTTTGATGAGAAATGTCTAAAAGCTTTTAATAGACTTAAGGAACTCTTAACCACTGCACCTATCATGACATCACCCGACTGGAGTTTACCTTTTGAGCTTATGTGTGATGCTAGTGACTATGCAGTAGGAGTAGTTTTAGGACAAAGACATGATAAGAAATTTCGAGTAATATATTATGCTAGTAAAACCTTAACTGATGCTCAGGAAAATTACACTACGACAGAAAAGGAATTATTAGCAGTAGTATATGCATTTGATAAGTTTCGATCTTATCTAGTCCTGTCTAAAACTATTATTTATACTGATCATTCTGCATTAAAATACCTGTTCAATAAAACCGACGCAAAACCAAGATTAATTAGATGGGTTTTATTGCTCCAAGAATTCGACATAGAAATTCGGGATAAGAAGGGGGCAGAAAACTTAGCCGCAGACCACCTGTCCAGGCTAGAAAATCCAACCCTAGAAGCCATTGATGAAACAATCATATCTGATAAATTTATGGATGAGAATCTATGTGCATTATTTGCTATTTTCTCACCCCATTGGTTTGTAGATATAGCAAATTACTTGGCAGCCCGGACTCTCCCTAGTGATATCACTGCTCAACAAAGAAAAAAGTTCTTTGCTGACCTGAAATATTACTATTGGGAAGATCCTTTTCTATTTCGAATATGTGCAGATCAAATGATCAGAAGGTGTGTATCTCAAGAAGAAGGTTTCCAAATTCTGGAACATTGTCACTGCGGACCAACAGGCGGTCACTTTACTGCAGCTAATACCGCCCGAAAAGTATTAGAAGCAGGCTTTTACTGGCCTACCATATTCAAAGACGCCGCAGCATTTACAGGATCGTGCGATGTCTGTCAAAAAGCGGGAACCATATCTTCTCGAGACAGTCTACCCCAACAGGTAATCCAAAGTGTAGAAATATTCGACATATGGGGTATAGACTTCATGGGTCCGTTTCCTCCTTCTTTTGGTATGAAATACATCATAGTAGCTGTAGAATATTTTTCAAAATGGCCTGAGGCATAGGCCCTACCTACTAATGATTCTAGAGCTGTATGCAAATTCCTTAAACAGATTTTTGCCAGATTTGGATATCCGAAAGCTCTAATCAGTGATCGAGGTACGCACTTCTGCAACTCTCAATTGCAGAAGGTGCTTCATTATTACAGAGTTCAGCATCGCGTTTCCATAGCCTACCACCCTCAAACCAATGGGCAGGCTGAGGTAACCAATAGGGGAATAAAGAGAATCTTAGAAAAGACTGTGGGTGTTAACCGTAAGGATTGGGCCAATAAACTGGAGGATGCATTATGGGCCTTCCGTACATCATACAAGACCACTACGGGATTCTCACCTTATCGACTTGTCTATGGAAAAGCATGCCACCTTCCAGTTGAACTCAAACACAGAGCTTACTGGGCAGTACAAAAATGCAATCTCAATGAAAACCTAACTAAGGAACACCAGATTCTACAACTGAACGAATTGGATGAGTGGAGGCTCAAAGCCTATGAAAATTCACATCAGTTCAAGATGACAAGTAAACTCCGGCATGACAGACGACTCAGAGCCCAGAAAAATTTTGAACCAGGAGACAAGGTATTATTGTACAACTCACGTTTAAAATATTTCCCAGGAAAGCTGCGTAGCTGTTGGTCAGGACCATTCACAATCATGAAAGTATCACCTTTCGGAGCATGTGACATAATGGATTCTGATGGCATTATTCAAAAAGTAAACGGACAACGCCTGAAGATTTACAGAGAGCCGTTTGACTCGTCCGAGCAGACTGTGTACTTCACAGAATAAGGGAGTATCTCTTTCATTTTATTTCATGTTTTGTTATTTCTTTCAGTCTCTATGTTTTTTTTCTTACCCGTAGTTAGTTGAATAAGTGTGGGGTAAGAATTCTGTGTTTTCTTGTTTTATTTCTTGATTTCGAATAAGTGTGGGGTAGTTAGTTATGCATGACCACTGAGGACAGTGTCCGACTTAAGTGTGGGGTAGCAGTGCACGGTGCACTGTAGCAGTTTGCAAAATTTTTTGCATGCTTTTGCTTGTTTTCCCCATATTTTCACACCCTTCCAAAAAAAATTTCAAAATTCTTCAAAAGTTTCCGTCTTTCAGACTTCTAAATGCAGTATGCTTGGTTAAACAATTGCTTATGTCTATGATATGTAGGTAGTATGTTATGGGTAGTAGCAGATAATTGATGACTACTGCTGAACTAATTGATTAGGAATAGGGAATTCCTGATAACTGAGCACAACTTTGTCTGGATTAGAGACCTCATCCAATTACCTTTTCAAGACTGAACTAGATAAAATTAGACAAGTTGTGGATGTTTTGGCAGTTAGAATGACTAGATGAGACTCTGAGCTAAAAGTGAAAAGAAACAAAAGAAAGTTAATCAAATAAGGGTAGTTTGCCAGCGGCCTTCGCTACTCGAGCACCACTCCTTCGGGGAATTTAAAGCCTGATGCCCTAAGGTCGTGTAGATCTGGGAGTCATCGGAGTGGGACTCGCTACATGGGTAGTTGAAGTTGACGTGTTCTAAGCAGACTCAAAATAACCTGAATCTATAAAGAAAATAACTAAATGCTAAAACATTAAGCTCAGAACTCAAAAAGTTGTCTGTTGTTAATATGTCTAGCGATGGGTCGAAGTGTTATCTGGTAGTAGTTAAGACAAGAGTACATTGTGTTGACTATCTGGTCTAGACTAGTACACACACTACACATCAGGAAGACCCTGTGACTAAGAAAAAAGTTCAACCTAGTTGTTGATTTGTTTTCTGCCTGATCATAACAAGCTACTAAAAACATCTGAGACCTTGTCATAGCAACCTAACCAGTCAGACCTGTGTTAAGACTTGTCTGAAGGATTTTTGGAATAAAAACATGACTAGGAATTTAAGTGACTGCACTAGGTTTAGAATCACTAACTTCAGGTAGACTTTGCTTGAGGACAAGCAAAAAGCTAAGTGTGGGGTTATCTGATACGCGAAAATTGTATCACCTTTTTAGCATGTTTTTATATATGATTTAGGGTGAAATTGAGAGTAAATTGATCTTAAATGTTTATTATTTACTTAATTTCACAGTTTTTATGATTTTGGAAGTGTCAAGTGAAAAGCAGACGAAAACAGCAAATTTTGGGGAAAAAACGCAATTTTTGGAAATGTTAACTTGGTGAAAGGGTCAGGACGGACATCCCGACCCAGTCAAAGCACCGGGACGGGCGTCCAGGACTCGGGACGGGCGTCCCGACTTGGTCAACAGACCAGGACGGGCGTCCCGAACCCCTAGATCAAGTCCCACATCGATTTTTTTGATGAAAAATCACCCCGGGAAGCTACTATAAATACCCCAGGCCTCCGGCAGTTGAAATCATTCCTCTCCACTCGATCTGAGTCATTAAGTGGTTTCCAGTGTACACTTCTCCAGTACACAACTCACTCAGAGACTCAGATCTCAGTTTTCTTTCTTGTTAGTGTTTTGTTTTAGTTTCTGAGAAATAGTCTCAGATCTTAGGCTTACATAGATAGGTTCGTTTCTGGTATTCATAGAATACCCGGGATTTCGTTAGGAGATCCTAAGAGGGCTCTAGGCGTTCGAAGAGTCAATCCACAGGGCTGGGCTTAAGCTGGGTATTAAGGTAAAGCCCAGTTACTAGGCTGAGGAAGCGTTCTCCGACAGTTCTGGTGAGCAGAGTCGGGTCAAGCAATATGGCATATACAGCAGTACGCTCCATCGGCGAGACTTCGTAAAGGGTGATTTCTTTATGGCATCGGCCCCCCTGTCCCTCTCTTATATGTTGTTATTGTGTTTGTCCAAATAACAGTTTGAATACCAGATTATGATTGTTATGAATATTTGTGATATATGTTGAAGTTATAATGTTTTTCTAGAAATGGCCACCTGCTTAAATATCCATTATGTCTGCATATCTATTGCCGTTCTTTTAAACTGAAATTAGGGTTATAGACAATTCCTAACCACGGTCTATTCATAACCTATTTAGTTTAACAGACATCAATTAGTATTGGTGTCTGCCATACTAGATAAAATAATCTGCGGAACACCCTGTTGGTTGAAAGTAGTCTAGGTAGGCTGAGTAGAGTTTTATGCCGGCAGTTATGAGACGAGCGGTATGATCCCCAAAGTGACATAGGGCGTTCATTGCTGACTTTAGTCTGAGCCGTGAGTAGGGCCGTTACCCTTAACGATGGGGCGGTAGCTTAGAAACTCAGATGTGGTAACCTTTAGACACAGAACATAGTTGCAATCCAGGCCAAGACATGTCTAAAATACTCGAATATAGGTCAATCAACGTATAGTAACAGTATAACATAAAATCAGGATCTCGTCTATAAAACATTTTCAGGTTTAGTTAGACTTAAACCTAGTGGAGAATGAATCACCTTCTCATCAAAATTATTGATGAAGATTGCATAACTGGATTATAAGATAAGAGTTAGGAATAAAGGCTAGTTACTACTAAGCCATTACCACTTCCCTGGGAGTACGATATTTATTTAATAACATCGTAGATACTTTCCAACAGACTAGCTACACGATAGGTACTCTGCCTTAGGTTCTGGCTGATTAAGTGACACCATAGAGACTAAATGTGACAATTAGTCAATCACAGTCCTTAATTATTCATAATCAACATAGGGTAAAATAACACCTATTTAGCACATTGACCGGAATGCATCATCATTCTATCTAAATATTATTAAAAGTTATATTATTATTTCTTTTAAAAATCTAGAAAATATCTAAATGGTTTACTAACCCAAAAATACCTATAAAGTCCCCCCCTATATGACAAACAGAGGGATAGAATTGAAATTGCTTACCCAGACATTGTTAAAGGAGTCTCAAGAGAAGAGAAGAACGTTTTAGAAGCCTCGGAGTTCGGCAACATCATATTGGCGCCCACTGTGCTTTTCAAAGATTCAAATCTTTAGAAAGAGCATCACAAACCCGAACTGTGACTCAAAGAATTCTAGTGTTCTTCTAGAAGAACCCACAACATCATTGGGTATTCCTCTTCCAGTCACCACCAGCAAACACCAGCCTTTACTACCTGCTTCCACCATGGCTAACCCCAATCAGCTGCAACCTTCATCTTTAGCACGCTCTTCTCGTTAACAACTGCCTCGATCCACGAGCAACAACCAACAACCAAAATTGTGCTAGAGATCAGCATTAGCCCAGCCAAATAACCCAACCAATGTAAACTATGATGATATTATGCAAAATTTAAAGAAGACTGAGAAATACATCGGAACCAAGAGGCCACGCCAATATCCAAAACTCAACAATGACGCCACCTTGTATTTTTTGAAGCAGCAGGATCTTCTATCGACGCTTCAGTTCCCCTACACAGACTCAACACCTTCTGCTGGTTGTGGAAGACAATCCTCTGGTCAACGTTGCACTTCCCCACATTCTGCCACAAGAATCGAATCCAGCAATTCAAGTATTCGCCATGCCTCCTCAACCCAGTTAACATCTGCAAGCAGTCCTAGTTTCTCCCATGCCCGTCTTCCCCGTACAACTGACGATGCCAGTAGTCCCACCGTCACAATTCCACCTTACACAGCAGGTTCCAGAACCTCTGGTACATATGATACCAAATCAACAAGTTCTGCAGCAACCAGCAAGCCAACCACATCAATTTCTCTTTCCACAACAAGTCCCACAGCCGAACCTTCAGCAACCATCTAGCTATCCCATTAATGAACGCTCACTTCCGACGATTGTGTGATCAAGTACAAATAGAACGACCACAACTTTTACTAGATGATGACATCGTCCCTTGGAACACACTTGATAATAATCCGTTGGCTCCAGCATATCCAAAGGGCCCTTTACCAACGACTTTCCAAATCCCAACATTCACTCGATACACTAGATATTCGGATCCGGAAGTCCATCTCCGATAGTTTACCACTACTATGGTTATGCATGCCACATATGATTTCCATTTATGTCGTTGTTTCCCTATGACGTTACCCGAACAAGCACAAGCATGGTTTGGCAGCCTCCCTCTTAGATATATTTTCTTCTTTAGATAGCTCGGAAATAGCTTCTTGCGGCACTTCGAAGCCTTCCGTACCGATAAAAAAACTCGACTAGAGTTACTTCAAATTCTACAAAACATCAGGGAATCCCTATCGTCATATTTGCAGATGTTTAACAAAGAAGTATTGATAACCAAAGATTGTACAAATCTATTCTACGTTGACGCATTCGGTAATGGTTTGTTGAAGAGCGAATACTCACATCAGCTTAACATTCGAGAACCATGGAACACTCAAGAGTTATTGCCTCACATTGGAGCATGGATAAAAGTTGAAAAGTTATCCTCATCAATGGAAACAACCCAAGCATATGATGCAACTCACAACTTATCATCTCACACATCAAGATACTCACAAACACACATTGCTACACCCCCCATTCAGCAACACCGCCCTAATTATAAACCTCAGTTCCAACTTTCAGGACCAAATCGATGACAACCTCTCCCTCCCAGGTATGACACTATCCAGTTTACCCCTTTGACCACCGACAGATTTGTTATTTGGAAAAATATAGAATCATCTGATATTTTACTCGCACCCCAGCCAAAGACATCGCCACTCGACAAAAGAAATCAAATAGCTTTTTGTGCATTCCACAAAGAAGCTGGTCATACAACCGATACTTGGCATGCCTTAAAACAAGCTATCGAACATGCTATCCAACAACGATAGTTGCGACAGTATATACAAGTTTCACATTCTGTAATCAATCCAGCCAAAAATCATCCCAACACAAGAACCACATTACCTCATGTCATCAACGTACTATTCGACAACAACGATAGCCTTTTGTTTCCACCACATAAATGACTTAGATTGTCCGAAACTATTCCAGGTGAAAGTCTCCCGTTGGTTATATCTCTCCACATTGACACATACTTTGTTTGTCGCATATTAGTTGACACAGACAGTTAAGCCAACATCTTATACTATAACACATGGAAAAAGATGCATTTAGATGATAAATTTCTACAGCCACATCAGGTACCATTGGTTGATTTTTTAGGAAAAACAACCCATGTTTGCGGTACAACAAACCTTTTAATTAAATGGGGAACCCCGTCTCACCTCCAGCAACAGATAGTTACTTTTGTCGTGGTAGATTCCCAACTACATATAATGTCATCCTCGGACGACCAGCATTGAATGTTATGAAAGCTCAAATTCGCACTTTTTGCAACGACATAATCATCTCTTTACCTTTCAGGCCATGTACTCTTCCTGGCAATTTGCCGATTCCACAGATTTGTTACCATACAAAGATACAATCATCAACACTGCTAGTTGTTCCCGCTGATAAGTTAGGACTCAACATGACACCTGTCGATCAGTTTGAAGAATTTTCCATTGACGTTGCACATCCCGAACATAAAATATGCCTTGGTGCTTCTCCCATATTGACAAATCTTGGACGTTGTTGCAGAATTCTCCCATATTTTTTCATGGTCACCTACAGATCTTGGCATCATTCCCCAATCATTCATGGAATGCAAGTTAGGTATAACTTCTTCAGCAAATCCCGTCACACAGAAACGGCGTTCTTTCAATATTAAGAAACAAGCAATCCTCCAGAAAGAAATTACTTATCTTCTACAAGCAAATGCCATCCGTAGAGTATAGTTCCCCCAATGGTTAGCCAACCCGGTAGTCGTTCTTAAACCAGGAGGAAAGTGGCGTGTTTGTATAGATTTCACTTCTCTTAACAAAGTTATCCCAAAGAAATCGTACCCCCTTCCTCGTATGGATGTATTAGCCGATGCCACAGCATGATATAGTTTGTTATCTTTCTTGGACGCTTACAAAGGTTACCATCAAATACAGATGGCAAAAGAGGACGAAGAAAAAATTGCTTTTGTCACACCCGAAGGACGTATGCCATTCAGATTAAAATATGCAGGCACTGATTTTCAAGATATGATGAACCAAATGTTTAATTCTCAGTTAGGACGGAATGTGGAAGCTTATGTCAATGACATATTGGTTATGACAAAATCATCCTTAGAAATTGTACAAGACCTTCGTGAAACTTTTCAAACTGCACACACTTTCGGATTAAAATTGAACCCAAATAAGTGCACCTTCGGCGTATAGGCTAGAAAATTTTTAGGATTCATGATATCCCAACGAGGATTAGAGATCAATCCATCCAAAATTGCAGCTATCCAGAATCTTACGTCTCCTAAGAATATCAATGAAGTAAAACGTTTAAGTGGATGAATTACAACTATCAACCGATTCTTATCCAAATCTAGTGAAAGGTCTTTACCTTTTTTCGAAATTCTTTGACACTCGAAATAATTCATTTGGACTTTCGAATGTGAAGCAACTTTTTAGAACATAAAGCAATATCTTCAGTCCCTGCCAATTTTGGTTCCTCCATGATCAGGTGAAACTCTCCATTTGTGGTCATTTCTGTTCTTTATGTCGAACGACAAACAGTTTTCCATTTGATTATTATGTTAGTCATGTCCTCCAAGCAGCTGAAACCCGATATTCTTCACTAGAAAAGCATATCTTTGCTATTATCATAGTAACCTGAAAAGCTCCAACATTACTTTCAGGCCTATCACATTATCATGCACACAAAAGCTCCTGTCTGACAAGCCTTGCATAAATTTGACATAGCCGGCCAAAACAGTGGGCAATTGAACTTTCCGAATATGACATCAAGTACACCACCCGGAAGCACATAAATGCAAATACGCTATCAAATTTTATTGTCAAATGTACAAATTCAGTTCCTACACCACACCTCTTGACACTCAAAGACAAGGTCCCTATTGATTGCTGGATAATACATGTTGACGGTTTGGCAGCCTATAATAACCGAGGTGCAGGGTCAGCAATCACTTCCCCTGAAAACTCCAAATTATTTTATGCTTTAAAATATACATTCTCAATAAGCAATAATGAGTCCAAATATGAAGTAGTTTTAGCTGGATTACGGGTCACGTTACATTTTCAAAACCTCCATATTTTCACAGATTCACAACTCATAGCTGGCCACATTAATGGAGAATTTGAAGCTAAGGAAGATAACATGCAACGATATTTGAAACTGGTTTCATTCTTTTGTAAAGATTTCCAATTCTTGCAGATAACTCATATTCCTTGAAAGTAGAACGTCGAAGCCGACGCTTTATCTAAACTTCACACAAGATATGCATTAGATGGAACTTGGATCGAGCCGTTGACTCAGAAATTCATAGATAAACTCCCAGTTTTAACTATTACTCAAGAAACTTCTTGGATGACTCCCATCATATAGTACATTTTCTATGGCATACTTCTATCTAACAAAGTTCAAGCTCAACAACTCAAAAATACCGCAGCTTATTACACCCTTCTTAACGATCAGTTATATCGCTAACACTATTCATGGCCTTTACTCAAGTGTGTTTCTGAATTCGAAGGTAATTACATTTTGCGGGAAATCCATGAAGGTATTTGTGGGTCCCACATTGGACTCGAAGCTTAGTCAGAAAGGTCATGTGTGCTGGTTATTTTTGGCTAATCATGGAAACTGATGCCAATACCTTGGTACGACAGTATTCTAAGTTTTAGTTACATGTCAATGCTCATCATTTACCAACCATCGAATTTCATTCTATCAGTAACCCGATCCCTTTTTATCAATGGGGAATGGACATCATCGGATAGTTCCCGAAAGTTAGAGGTAACAAAGAATATCTTATTGTTGCTATTGATCATTTCACTAAATGGGTAGAAGCGAAAGCTTTAGCTTCCATCACACCATAGGTTATCAAAGATTTTTTCTGGAACGAAGTCATCACCAGATTCGACATACCCCGAGTCCTTATTACCAATAATGGCAACCAATTCGAGGCACAAGAATTTCAAACATTTTGCCAAGAGTTACAGATAGATCACTGATTCACCTCCATAGGTTACCCGCAGACTAATAGTTTAACAAAAGTCACCAACAGGACTATAATTCAAGGACTTAAAAGAAGATTAGATTTAGCAAAAACCAAATGGATTGATGAGTTACCAAATGGATTGTGGTCTTACCACACTACTCCTCATTCCCACGTGTTAGAAAGTTATTTCTCCTTATGTTTCGGCACCGAAGCTCTCCTCCTAGTAGAAATTGGTTCGCCTTCTTTTCGTCTGAATAACTTTTCAATTGAATGGAACAATCTCAAAATTGCTGAAAATTTAGCACTATTAGACCACACTCGGTCTAATACTTGCCACCCGAGAATACAACTACAAACGTTCTTTAGCTGCATACAAGAACTCCAGGGTTTGGCCACACACACTAATGATGGGAGACGTTGTTCTTCACAAAAATTATGTAGGTCATCAGGAATCTTCCCGAAAGCTCAACACCAATTGGGAAGGACCATACATCATCACCAAAGTCAACATAATGGTAGTTTCGATTAAAAAATTACAATGGAAACATTCTTGCTAGAACGTGGAATGCAATTAACCTTCGGAAATACTATCCCTAACTTTCAGTTGTTTCATCCTTAGTTTCAGTTTAAAACTTGTATTCATATCCTTTTCTTACCACCAGTTGGTCTTATTACTGTACCCAAATAGCATCTAATGCTTTCGTAATAAATAATCTCATTCAGATACATATTTTTCTTAGGTTATTAATACATCACCATCGGTTACATCTTTTTCACTTCCCATAATCAAATTTTTCTTCCAAAAATATTATATTTAGCTTTCAGTTATTTTAGCATTCATCCTTGGTTTCAGTTTCCACACTTAATATATATTTTTTCTCTTATCACTAGTCAGCTTCTTTTTTTCAAAACAACATTTGACGCATTCATAAATGAAACGAAATTTATTTTATTAAACATATATATTTCAAATTGTCGATGCATCACCATCGGTTACATTCTTCCCATCCCCCAGTTTCATCTTTTTCCAAAACACCCTCCTCTAGAGCTCCTTCTTCCATGACTTATGTTTCTTCCTTCTCTCTCGAACCTTCTCCTTCTTCGTCTGGTTCCCACCCTCTCTTTCGGCTACTAGGTTGTCAAAATCAAAAGGTCCTCCTTTTCAAGGATATACATTTCCTTCGGTGGATACCATTAGAGCTTGAAAGTTACCCGACAATTCAAAAGTCGGATCTGTCTCCAGTATATGATCCCTCAGAACTATAAGGGCATAATCAGCAATCAGGGTTGCCACTTGAGAAAATAAATTGTAACATCTTTTATCATTAAAGAAGGAGGTTACAACCACTTTCTCGGTAGTAGCATTTATGAAACCATCAGGGGTTTCATAACGATCCCGAAGTCGCATGGCTTCCTTCTCCCACTTCTTCCACGCCATTTCTAGCTCTCCAGATTTCAACTTCTCATGATGAAGTTCTTGCCGCAACCTTGCTATTTCTGCCCGTTGCTCCTCCAGTATCTTTTCGGCAGCCACTTTAGCTGCCAAAGCATCTACTTTCTCTAGAAGAGCCTCTTCCCTTTCGGCTTCCACAAACTCATAGTTGTGGTGTGTTAACCGAAGCTAATTGAGAAGCACCATCTCTGAAAGAAGCCCCTGAAAAAAATAGATTCAGTCAGTCACATTCAGCAAAATTATATCTAACAAATAATATCAACATGATATTTACCTCAAATCGTTGCCGATACACATCCCCGACCAATACATCCGTCGATACTTTCTCCATTTCCTTCTTTATCCGGGGGAAAAACAATGTTGGAAAAAATTCATAGCCAGCCCTGGTTCTCCCATTCGAGCACGTACTTGTCCTTTTCTTCTGCACTTGATGCAGATTCCCCCACCTTTAACTTCTTTTTTGGAGGAGAAACAGCCACCAGACATTCAATAAACGAAACCACCTTTGCCTTTCCTTTCCCCTCTTCTTTTTTCATTGGTGTTGAAGTTTCCCCTTTTGGTTTCTCTTTAATCACCTACTCCTTCTGATCAGTGCCCCAGAACATGCCTAGACAATAATACTTGTGAGTTCCGGTAATGAAACTAAAACTTCCTTTGTTAGGCATAACCGAAAGTATTTTTACTTTACCAGATGGTTTCTTCTTCCGCTTATCCAGATTGTTCTGCACCATATGCATAACCAAGTTTTTTCATGTACAAACAAACATAACAAAAACATTAGCATTCGGTAAAAAAACTTAATCTTCATACGCATTTACATATTCCATAATAATCATTTCCGCCCACTCAATCTTCGAATGTCCAGTCTTGTCCCGAATTCTAAACCTGCATTCTTCTTCAACCATTCAGACCAATCCTCACCAATCGAAAGTTCAAATTGATACTTTGCCAGAATTTTCCAATCATCATATTCCCCTCCGTATCCTCTTGGCATGTCGTTATTTACAAACTTTCGGTTGTTCCATGGCACCAGTATACTTGGTGGCCCTAATATTACCAGATGTGCACTACGTTGAGCGATGTAAAAAACCCCTCTACCTTCGGGCATTTTACACTTTTGGCACAAGTATTATAGCCGTCTCCACAATTCCAGCTGACATTCACATCCGAACGCCTGACATGCCATCAGAAATTCCACTATTGTCTGAATCACATTCGACATTAGCTGCCTGAGTTGAACCCCGTAATACTTGCAGATGTCCACAAATAATGGGTGAAGAGAAAACCGCAACCCCGCTCACAGATGTGCCACATTAGTTGTTACGCAATTTTGTAGGTGCTGTATGAATGCGTTGTGCAACTTCCTGATAGAATGTCTTGTATGATAGCATGATGTGATAATGTTCTCGAATCCCATCTAAGTGTCGCAATTCTGAAATGGTTATCTTGTATTGTGGCACTTGTAGTTCATCTTTTTCTTCACAACCCTAAATTTTCAGCTCTTTTTTATAAGCCACACGTTCGTCTCTTAGCCTTTTGTATGTCATTCCGGAATGTACAACATCTTCATCAATTTGTGGGAAGAAAAAGTCTTCCCCTTCCATCGTATACATATTGCTTGGACCCAATTCCATCGATTACCCAATCAGTCCTTTCCATTCTGCTAACTCCCCAAACCCAACTGACCCACCCAAAACTGACTCTTCTTCATGAACCAACGCAGTACTTTTGGATGAACTCATTCTTCCAAATTTTCAAACAGAAAATTAAGCAAAGAACAAAGCAAAGAATTTATACCTGAAATATGTCGAGGAGCCATATTTAGAAAAATTCCAAAGCAAAGATCACACACAGATTTAGCAAACACAAAGCACTGCACAAAACAAACACATGTGTTCAATCGTTAATGCAAAACTTAATTCATCATTGTACCCTTTGATATGCACAAATTACATCACATTTTTAGCATGTTTTTAGACACAAATTAGGGTAATGTTGGAACTTATTTGATCATAATTGAATCTAATTAATATTAAATTGCATAATTTGTGATTTTTGAAGTTTTAGGAGTAAATTGCATAAAAATAGCAAATATTGGGGTAAAAGTGTGAATTTTGGAAGAGCTGAGCTCAAGGTGGCCATCCCAGAGCTAGGAATGCCCACCATGGTCAAGTTAAGGCTCGGGGTGGCCGTCCCAGAGGTTAGAATACTCACTCTGACCTGGTCAAGGGCTCAGGACAAGCGTCCCAAGCACCAGGACAGGTGTCTCGGGCAAAAAGTGGATGTCCTATATCAATTCGTCAACAAAAAATCACTCATTTCAACTCCTATAAATACCCCAAGGTCCAGAGTATTGAAATCATCCCTCAGCACTCAATACAAGTCATCTAGCAACATTGAGTGTCTTGTTTTCTCTATTCTCTGAGTGTTTATCTCACATTCCGAGAATTTGATTAGATTAGTGTTGGTTTTTGGTATTCATAGAATACTGGGATTTTGTTAGGAGATCCTAAGAGAGCAATAGGTTAGCGTAGAATTAGTCCACAGGGTATTTCTTAAGCTCAGGACGTAAGGTAAAGCAATTGCTACTAGGCCAAGGAAGCGTTCTCCGCAGGTTCTGCCATTCATAGTAGGATCGAGCAATGTGAAGGATACACGGTTGGCAACGCCGGCGGACCTCCTAAAGTGGTGACTACTCTATGGAGATTGTTCCCTAGATCCTTTAAGTATTTCTTTGGGTTGTATTCATCTAGATATTTATTTGAATACGGAATTATGATTGCTATATTATGCATGTTTTGCAAGTTGAGGGTTTGTTCATTTTTTCGGAAAGGTCACCAGCTAAATTAACATTATGCTTGATAATCTATTTGCTCTTTTAAACTAAATGCATGGTTATAGACAACTCCTAACCACGATCTAAATCATAACCTATTTAGTTTAATAGACCCTAAGGTCTGCCAGATTAGGTAAAATAACAATATAGATCACCATGTTTGTTAGAGTAATCTAATGAGGCTGAGTTTGTACGTTAGGCCAGCCCTAGGGTGGGTGGCATGATTTCTTAAGTGATATAGGATTTCATGGATACTTTAACCCGAAAGGTGAGAAGGATCATCCTACGGTAAGGGTGAATGCACCAGGTAACTCAGATATGGTACACAAATGGATACAGTTCATAATTGCCTTCCAGACCAAGTATATCTAAAATATTCGAAGATAGGTCAACTAAATTGTAGAAACATGAGTATACATCAGAATACATGTCTATGTGACAACTCTTGCATGCTTGATACTTGCTTGTGTTGTTGTGATAAAACACCCTCCAACTATGTATAATCGATTGTTTAATTATGTAATAAGATGATTGTTAGGATTAAGTTATAGTTACTACTAAGCCATTGCTAATTCCTTGGGAGTACGAATTTATAATTTTAAAATCGTAGATACTTTCCAACAACTAGCTACACGATAGGTACTCTGTCTTAGGTTATAATTGGTTAAGTGACAACAAATAAATGCTAAAGTGACAATTAGTGATAAAGTCCTTAATTACTCATAATCAACATAGGTAAATAAATCCTATCTTTTAGCATAGCGATCGGAACGCATCACCCTCCCAAAAGCAAAAACTATAACTCAAAAAACATTTTTAACATTTTTATATATAAGTATAAACACGTATACATTAATAGTCCAAATACACTCATACATTTACTAATGTTCTCAAATGCAATTTTATATTCACATTCCTACACATGTTCCATAACTACAAATCATATCAGTTCAAAGATTAAACACATGTTTAACAGCCCCAAAATTTCATAATATATACAACATACACACATCATCTTCAAACACACAAATTACATCAAACAACACATATATATATATATATATATATATATATATATATATAGTCACAAAAACATAATAAAACTTACCCAAAAAGTTTGCAAGACCGTTGATAGCACTTCCAAAGCACAAAATCGCAGTTGCACAGATAGAGATATACCAAAAATTGTTGTAGAGAGAAGACGAAGACAAAGAGGTAATCATTTTCTCTTCTATTTTCCTTTTTTGTTATTTCGCAAGGAAAAAACCCGGACCCCAAAATTCTCGCTTAATTCAATTTAAATTACAGTTGGCATCCACATGCGCCCTCACACGCTCAAGTGCACCTTTGCATATCCAGGTGAACCGTCATCACGCGCCCTTGTTCCATCAAAGCGTTAGAAAAATATTTTTAAATCCACACAAATATCAAGGCACATCATTAAAGTTGATACATGTGGTGCACAATTCTCGAGATAACCATTTATTAACCGTTACGCATTCTTTTAATTCTGCAATATTTCAACTTCCATATTTGCCGAATATCCATCTCTCGTAACCCTGTAACTGTAACACCTCCTTCATTTCACGTTTTCAATCCCCACATTCGGTAATATGATAGTTTCCATAGTACTTATGCATACTTTCAACTCGCATTTCATTCTTATCGTTCATGACTTTTGGCTCAACTTTCCCAGTTCGTCCAAAACTTCTCAATGTTCCCAATGATGGCGTTTCGTACTTCATTCACATGCCTGTTGCGTGTCGCGCTTCACATGTCAATTACATACACTTTTAGAATAACTTTTTCCCTCGACATAAACTACTCATTCATGAAACCCTTTAGAGTCAAATCTCTATGCTTATTTGTAAAAAAAAAAAGGCTTATGGTATATGTATAAAAACATCCCTAATAATAAATATACGAAATTACCCTCCATTTAAATTATCTTTTCAATTATCAATAATAAATATGGTTATATCATATCTAGTTATTGTATTCTATCCAGATATTATTAAAAGTTGATATTATTATTTCTTTTAAAAATATAGAAAATATCTAAATGGATTAGTAACCCAAAAATACCTATAAAATCTTCCCCCCCCCCCCTAATGGCAAAGAGAGGGATAGAATTGAAATTGTTGACCTAAACATTGTTAAAGGAGTCTCAAGAAAAGAACGTTTTAGAAACCTCGGAATCCGGTAACATCAGAGGTGTGTTCATCTTTCAAGAAAGCAGTTGTGAACCAACAACTTCATTCATATTTTATGCACCGATGGATGTGACGGAGGCGAACTGTGTTATTCAACGGCGGAGACCCTGAGATTATTCAACTTCTTCCTTCTGGTTTCACAATTATTCCCAATGGACCTCCCTTGGATCATCCTACTGTTGCTATTTGTGATGCTGATCTTCATAATGGAACTCTTCTCACAATTTCTTTACAAATTCTTGTGGATTCTAATCCTTTAGCCAATGTTTCTGATCAAGCTCTTGATAATGTTAGTAAGCTTCTGCAGTTTACAATGCATAACATTGAGGTGGCCCTTGCTCCCTTTTACCTTTGAGAGAAACAAGTCTTGATTTTAGGGTTTAATTTATATATAAAGTTTCTATGTATTAGGACTTTGTAATAAACCGTTTTGTTGGAACTCAAGAGTTCCCCTTTTTATCTTTCCAATAGTTTTTATTTCTTCTAGACATAATAAATATGCTTTTTCATTTGAAAGTGCGTGTTTTGCAGTATTCTATCTAATATATATATATATATATATATATATATATATATATATATATCATGTGGTTTCCCCTTCAGACTCTTAGCTTTTTATACTTTTACTTGGAAACAATTCGAGTGATAAATATATCTATATATATATATATTTGATACAATGATGTTTGCCTATGGTAAGGCTTAATGTTGCATCAACATTAAATTTGTATTGGTTTTCTTCATTCATTATCCAAGCTATGGCAAAATAATCAATACATTGCCAAATGTATATCTGTTTAAACGATTCAAGCCTAGACTTTTGTTACAAACTTCTTAATATATATATATATATATATATACACACATATCAATTTTCTTCTTAACAAAACCAGTCTTTGGATTAATTCCTTAGTGTATCAATTCCAAGTCAATCAATCAATAGGAAGATTAATGGATTTAGTCTTTGAGCCCATTATTACTTGGCGACATGAATTTTAAACATTTTTTTGTGCTTTTTTTCTCCATCTTTTATTTGTTATATATTTGATCTTTTTATATTAATTAGCAAAAAGTTAGTACATAAATGACTAAAATTTGATGATAGTGCTCGAGTATCAGATGGTCTTGTACCACTTAAATTTACCTTTAAAACTTCCAGATTTATATTTTATGTGATCTCAAATTAAATCAAATTATTAAAATGTATATACTAAAAGGTAGTAAAAGGAGATCGAATAATTTTTTACAAGAAATTATCATGATTTCGACAAATTCAAATTCACTTTGGTTACACTCGCATAATCTAACTCTTACTCAATCGAAAACGTCATCCTAACTCTTACTTAGAGTAGACATTAAGCCCTTAATCTTATGTACCATTCTAAATGTGCTTTTTGACGGTGTCAAGCCAAGGATTTCTATATATACATTTAAACACAAAGCAAACATGATTCTAGGTTAATTAACATTAATGTTAAAGTGAAAACAATTCTAAAAAATAATCGAAATATATATTGAGCCCGACATAAATTTCCCCAACAAAGTAACTGATTCGAGAGGACCAAAAAACCTCCACGGTGGCATAAATACCACTTATGGACCTCATAAATGGGAGACATTACACAATTACTCCCCCATTTATACTCCGTTACACCTAAGCGGTTAAAACGGTCCAGAATCATAATGGTACCATTAATACCAGACTCCTATAAAAGAGAGATCTGAAGATAAGGTAAGGATCTTTTTCCTAATTTCTAGATATCCTAAATATACTCTACTGACTTAAGCATTGGAGAGTTCACGGGGCACAAACTCCCCACAGAACCTACTTGTTTTGCAGGTTGATCAGAAGCTAAGTGTGCTACCCCGAAATATCACACACGCTCAGCGAAGTATCACATCATACTTCTCCTTCTCAGAAAAACCTTCTTAGTAAACCCAGTTATAAAACTCTCCGAGTTCCCGACATTCTAAATTACTTTTTTACCCTTTGACAGATTCGTGCAGAATCAATTTGGTTCCGTTACCGGGAATTTCATTTCACTTTCATAATTCTCATTTACTATCATCATGTCTCGATCCGAAGGACACACTGTTCGTCAGTCTTCTCACCGACAAGAAAGGAGGAGGATGTCCGTCTCTTTTGGATCTCCAAGTTCCGGTCGCCATCCAATAACGGAACGGTTGGGGCCATAACCAGGAACTTCCAGACGTTCCTCAGACTTACGAGAGCAACTCAATTCCAAACGGATAGAAGATACAGAAAATGAATGGAGAAGGTTGCAGAGAGAGAACGAACGGCTCAAACAAGATCAGGAAGCAAAGCGGGATCATGAGCTCTCACAAAAATGGCTAAAGCTGAGAGCTAAATTCAGAGAGGCTGGAGCAGACCTTCCTCCGCCAAGAGTGTCCGGAGCCTCAGAACTTCCACAGCGGTCCCACACGGCAACAAGGAAAGATGACAGGCGTGGAGCACGCACGAGCAGAAAATCGGCTGTTAGCGAAGTAGGGGAAAGTCACCATTCCTCTAAGCCAGTTCATAAGAAGTCTACCAAAAAACGATCCCCAGAAGGTAGCCCGGAGACTGCAAAGAATCCCACCAAGGTTCACAAGTCCAGGTCAATTGAATTGGGGCCTTTCGTCAAATGGATCCGAGACGTTACCCCGGATTCAAATCTTAAGCTTCCGTAGTTTGTTCTATATTCAGGCTCCTCAAAGCCCATTGAGCATATTTGTCGGTACAAGTCAGCCATGGGATTAGTCTCCAGTGACGAAGCTATTCTATACCGGGCTTTT
Organism: Asclepias syriaca; assembly: GCA_027405835.1. Lineage (NCBI taxonomy): Eukaryota > Viridiplantae > Streptophyta > Magnoliopsida > Gentianales > Apocynaceae > Asclepias > Asclepias syriaca. The sequence goes on along the minus strand of CM049926.1, from coordinate 18,982,797 downwards.
CCGACTACTTTATCGGATAAGGCGGTAACCTGGTTCACATTCCTTAAAAAGGATTCCATTGATTCATGGGATACCTTGGAAAAAATGTTCCTGGATAAATTTAGCACCACAGGAACAATTCCAAAAACTAGGGGAGATTTGGCCAACATCAAGCAACGGGAAGGTGAGTCGTTGCTTTCATTCTTAGATAGGTTCAAGAAAACCTATAAGGAGATTGAAGGGATCAGCCAAGACACGGTGATCACATGTTTCGAAGGAGGGTTCAGATCGCAAATGTTATATACCAAACTCCAACTCCGCAGGCCGGAGACAATTGGAGAAATGTTCAACATAGCCAGGAAAGTAGCCCTGGCTGAAGGCAGTGCGACTGAGCTGACTTGGCGAAGAAAAGATAAACAGCCTGAGCAACCGAAACAGGCAGCCTCGAATTTTCCAGAACGGAGGGACAAAAATCGAGGTAAGAAATCTGAGATGTTTACACCTTTGAATATCCCAAAGGAAAGTTTGATTGCAGTTTTGAAGGAGAAACACGGAGTTCAGGACCCCGCACCAATGAAAGCACAAACGTATACATCGCGGGATAAGACCAAGTTCTGTGGATTCCACAGGGACTATGGTCACACAACAGAGGAGTGCTTCCAGTTGAAACGAGCTATCGAAAAGCTTATTCAGGAGGGATGTTTGAAGGAGTACATCGCAGGTGTACAACAGTAAAAATATAAGGGAAAAAGGGTAATCAACATGATTAACCCGGAACTGGGCTCGGTGAGAAAAATAAAGAAAAGAATCTACAATCTCACCAAGTCATACCTCGTCCCGAAGTATGAGTTTGAGCATCAGGAGGTCATTACTTTCACCAAGGAAGAGCTGGAAAGTAATAAGGAGGCTAAAGTCAGTCCCATAGTCATCGAAGCGGGGATGACAAGAGAAGGGATTGACAAGTGTACAGTAAAGAGGGTCCTGGTCGACACTGGAGCCACAAGAAACATCATGTACTGGCAATGTTTCGAAGAAATGGGCTTGAAAGAGAAACATCTCAAAACAAACAGAATGGTATTGGAGGGATTCACACCTCAGAAAGTACCAGTGAGAGGAACAGTAAGACTGCATGTCACCTTTAGTGAAGGGGACAAGGCCCGGACAGAGGAGGTCAAGTTCTACGTAGTAGACTTAGAATCTCCTTACAATGCCATAGTGGGAACACCTTTCCACGCGGCTTTTGATCTGGTTATCTCTACTTCACACCAGCAAGTGAAGTTCCACACCTCGCGAGGTGTCGGATTTGTAAGGAGCAGCCCTCGAAGTTTATTAGGGCAAATAATGAAGATAAAAAGAAAGAGAGACTCTCTCGACAGAGTCGAAAGGGTCAGTATGGTGACAAAAGAGCGTGACAATGTGGTAACTGAAAATTGCAACCAAGGGGAGCAAGGAGATGCAGAAAAATAAAATTGTAACCCCGTTGCTGAAGTACCACAAGATAAGGAGTACGACGAGGTGGAAATAAATCCTGCTTACCCTAAACAACTCATCAAAATCGGGAGAGACATGCCAGATCAACTCAGGCAAGACCTTATCAAATTTCTCAAAGAACACCAACAAAGCTTCGCATGGTGCACTGAGGACATGCCTGGAATTGATGCTTCAGTAGCCGAGCATGCCTTGAATATTGACCCGACGTATCGCCCAATTAAACAAAAGTCCAGACAATTTGGCGAAGACAAAATACAAGGCATGAAGGAAGAGGTAAATAAGCTTTTGCAAGCGAAGTTCATTCGCGAGGTAAAATACCCCACATGGCTAGCCAACGTAGTAATGGTGAAAAAGTCTATTGGCAAATGGAGAATGTGTGTAGACTACACAGATCTCAACAAGGCTTGCCCCAAGGATTGCTACCCCTTGCCTCGGATCGACGCACTGGTGGACTCAACAGCAGGATATGAGTACCTGAGCTTTATGGATGCTTTCTTTGGGTACCATCAGATTAAAATGAAGCCCAGCGATCAAGTACATACGTCATTCCGAGCTGCAGGGGCCGTTTATTGCTATACTATCATGCCCTTCGGATTAAAGAATGCGGGAGCGACGTATCAACAAATGATGAATTATATCCTCCGGAGTCAAATCGGAAGAAATATAGAGGCATATGTTGATGACATAGTGGTAAAGACAAAACACGACACTTCACATTTAGAGGATTTAGAGGAAACATTCTCCAACCTGGCGAGGTACAACCTCAAGTTCAATCTCACGAAGTGCACGTTTGGGGTAAAATCCGGTAAGTTTTTGGGTTTCATGACATTCGAACGAGGGATCGAGGCTATCCCGGAAAAGCTGGAGGCCATAGCCCGGCTCACTGAGCCCAAATGCGTCAAAGACATCCAGAGGCTGAATGGATGCATAGCGGCACTAGGGAGATTTGTTTCGAAATTAGCAGAAAGATGCCTCCCATTCTTCAAAGCTTTGAAGAATTCAAAGAATGGCTTCGTATGGACCCCGGAGTGCAGCCAAGCCTGGAAAAATCTAAAAGATTACTTGCTCAATCTTCCTTTGTTGCGACCTCCGAGCGGCGGAGAAACGCTTTTCTTGTATCTGTCATTTTCGGATGTGATCGTAGCATCGGTCTTAATCAAAGAGGATGGGACGAAGCAACATCCTGTGTACTTCGTCAGCAAAGTTTTAAATGAAGCGGAGTCCAGATATTCTAACATTGAAAAGTTAGCGTATGCCTTAGTAATTTCCGCACGGAAATTGAGGCCGTACTTCGAGTCTCATCATATCGTGGTATATACTAATGCTCCATTAAAACAAGTCTTTCATAAATTGGACCAATCTGGGAGAATGCTGCGATGGTCCATCGAGCTGTGAGGGCAAGATATTACATTCAAGCCTCGCACAGCAATCAAAGCACAAGCCCTGGCGGATTTCCTCACAGAAGGCTCGTTCACAGAAGACAGCTTCGAGATGGCTGAATCTACCAAAGAGCCATGGGAACTAAAAGTTGACAGAGCAGTAAATTCCAGCGGAGTCGGGGCTGGACTTGTATTGACATCACCAAATAAAGAGTATTCGGAAATGCGGGCTATCAAATTAAAGCCCGATATTTCAAACAACCAAGCAGAGTATGAAGCACTGCTAAAAGGATTGGACTGGGCACATGAGGCAAACATCCGATTCCTAAAAGTATACAGTGATTCGCAGCTAGTAGTGAATCAAGTTCAAGGAACTTACGCAGTACAATCAGAAGGACTGCAGCCTTATGTAGACAAGGCCAGGAATTGTAGAGATAAGTTTTCTTCTTTCTCGCTGTCCCTAATCAGTAGGAAAGACAATCAACAAGTAGACAGGCTAGCAAAGATTGCTTCAAGGGAAACGCCCAATGAAGAAAACACTCCTATTGAAGAAGCACCCTCGGAACCCGAAGTCATCCAATGCCTACATCCCACTTCGGCGAGCTGGGATGAAGAAATAAAGAACTTCATCCTACACGGGACTCTTCCAAACGATGCTACCCGGGCACGACAAATCAAGAGACAGTCTGCAAGGTACACAATTCACGAAGATATATTATATAGATGGTCCTTCACAAGACCTCTACTTCGTTGTGTTCCTCAATCTCAAGTAGAAGACTTGTTAGCCGAAGTACACGAGGGAGTCTGTGGAGGACACCCAAGGGCCCGAGCTCTAATGGAACGAGTAATCAACCAGGGTTATTACTGGTCGACGCTCAGGGAGAATGCCAAGAAGTATGTCAAAAAATGTGAGACTTGTCAGATTTTCAGAACTATTCCTCATCTACCCTCGATTGAACAAACCCCAGTTGTGGCGGCCTGGCCATTCGACATGTGGGGCATGGATCTCATGGGAAAATTCCCAAAGACAAGGAACGGCTGTGAATATTTGGTGGTAGCAGTGGATTATTTTTTGAAGTGGATTGAAGCAAAAGCACTCACGAATCCCACAGAGGAAAATGTCTCTAAGTTCTTCAGAGAACAAGTCCCGTGCCGCTTCGGGATACCCAGGGCGGTCATAACAGATCATGGAGTACAATTTTCTGTAAAGTTCACTACAGAATGCCAGCGATTGCACATCAAGCACTGGAAATCATCCGTAGCACACCCACAAGGGAATAGATAGGCAGAAGCCGCTAATAAGTTGGTATTAGCAGCGCTAAAGAAGCATTTAGAGGGAAAGTCTAACAAGTGGGCTGATGAATTGAACTATGCTCTATGGGCAGTACGCACTTCGACTAGGGGCCCCACCGGAGAAACAGCTTACGCTTTAGTGTACGGATCAGAAGCAGTAGCACCAGCCGAAGTAGCACTGCCCACAGCCAGAGTAGCCATGTACAGCGAGGATGCTAATAAAGATAGAAGAAGTCTGGAGTTAGGCCTACTAGAGGAAAGAAGGATAGCAAGTCGCCTAAGGTCACAATCATTCAAAGAGAAGACCAAAAAAGTTCACGACAAAAGGTTGTTCAAACGACCCATAAAGGTCGGAGATTGGGTACTTCGGAAAATTGAAGGCACATCACGGCATATACAAGCAAACAAACTGACCCCAAATTGGGAAAGTCCATACCTCGTGAAGCAGGAAGTATGACCCGACACTTACAAGCTCATGAACAAGGATGGCGTTCTTCTCCAAAATCCATGGCATGTAAACCACCTAAAAAGTTATTATTCAAGTTTAAACTCGAGCACGATCTCGAAAAGATGCTAAAACCTGTGAGTAAGGTCGCAGTAAGATTACCAGGCCAAAACTTGAAAGATCCACGGAAAATGTCATGGTTACGAAGTACCAAGTCAAGGCTTGGAAAGTTGAACATAAACACCGAGTTAAAAGCATACTCGGAGTTCTAAAGTACGAAGTAATCTTCGGCTACCGAGAATCACGGTAAGCACTTGAGATAAACTCACTAGTACGAGGTATAAAGTCAGGCCATGAAATGTGAAGGCAATGTCTCTTACGAAGTTTCGAGTTTGAGATTTTACTTGGTAAAATTTTAATGTCATAGTTCGAAGTGTTAGATTCAGATTTTTTACTTGGTAGATTTTATTACTATGGAACTATCAAGATCGAAGATTCAAAATGGACAACACTTGGTAAAATTCATGGTATTGAAACAAAAACCAGTCTCAATTACAAAATAATAATAATAATAATAATTACAAGTTTAAGGAGCAGCAGAGCTGGAACCCGGGGTAGCAAAACTGGGTCCTTCACCCAACAAGTCCCAAAATGTAGGAGTAGAAGGCTGCGGGGGAGTCCAAACAGGTTTACCTTTCCTTTCATCCCGTTCCCGAAGCGCCTCTAACTCTTCAGAAGTGAAGGGGACGAAGTCGGCACCCTGGCGGCAGAAGTCATTGTCGAAATTGGATTTGAAGGCCTGAAGGAGAACGGACTTATCTTCGAAGTACGGATGCAGCTGCCTTATGACATGGACACATCCCTTGTCCAGGAAAGAACTAGCTTCACGACTAACCTCCTTTTGATACTCAGAAGAATTCTTGAAATCGTCAATGATTTTCTTCTTAAACTCCTCTGAGCGGCAGCGATCAAGTTCCTCCTGCAGAGAAAGCCGGCTAGCAACAGCCTGCAACCAGTTATTATCAACCTTCAAATCATAAACCTGCTTCTTCAGACCCGCCAACAATCTTCTCACCTCCTCTGCTTCGTTGGCATAGTACTGCTTTCCAGTAGTCACTGATTCTACAAGTGCTGCTTGCTTATTAACCTCTTGCTCCAACGAAAGCAGACGGGGTTCATTGATACTTCTCCACTCCGCATCTACCGCTGCTTGCTCAGCCTGTTTTGTTGCTCGGGACTTAGATATATGAAGTGCTAAAGAAGAAGTCTATAAAAAGGAACAAGTCAGAAACCGTTTCCAGGGAAAACTCAAGGAACAAAGAAAAATAAAAGAGCATACCCAAGCAAACAAAGCCCCAAGACGATTGGTAGCCTCTTCCACCCCCATTTCACTCATCCCGGCTAAGCTGCTCGGATCATGAGCCCGCTCCAAAATGGCTCCACCAACCAAAGCCGCGACGTAAGGATTGTTGAACCGAAGGTTGGTGAGGGGCGGAGTCTTCTCAGCAATCTACAAAGCCAGGGATTTGAAACCCTCCTCTTCGGTAGGCAGCACAAATCCCGGTTGAAGCCAAGAAGGGCCGGGAGACTTAGAACTTACCTCGGGTTCAGCCGCAGGAGCATTCCCCAAGTCATCAGCGGGAGAAGGCTCAGCTGGAATATACCCAGGAGCCCGAAAAGCTGCCAATGGAACTGCGTCCAAGACATCCTCAGAAATAGGCGAGGTAGGTGAAATGGGGGGAGAAGCAGGCAAGTCTTCAGCAGGGTCCCAAGGTAAATCTTCAGTAGGGCACCGAGGTGAAACCCTCCGTTTTTGATGAGGACGAAGCTGTTCATCCTCCTCCTCCAGAGTAGCTTCCTTGTGAGGTTCTGGGGCCGAACGAGGAGTCTCGTCCCGGGGGCCTAATCACCCCCCTACTCCGCTTGGGAATTTCAGCAGAAGAAGCGTAGGTCAGCGGAGTGTCGCCAGAGGCACCCCGGTCTATAAGTCTCGGAGGAAACCTAGGTAGAGTGTTTAAATGGGTTTGGCGAACGTCTCTCTCCTCCTCCCGCTCTCCCCATACAGTCTTGAACATCGTTGGACCTGCAAATACGATCAGAAGTCAATACCAACGTAAAAAGAAAGCAAGAAAGGAAAAATGCACAAGTTATACCCTTGCCAGTCCAACAACCCCGAGCAAGGGAACACGCATCACACTGAAATGAAAAAACACCCCCAGGGTGTATGGTCCAGTCTTCATTCGGCTCCTCCTTCGCGAAGCCTAATTCCCTCTTTCTCTCCGACAGACCGGGCCCTATCCCACACCATTTCAAACTCGACTCACTAAGTAAGTCTACAGATGAATAAACTCGAGTCTGAGATTGACGGTTACTCCCTAAGTCTCGGGCAATTATTTCCAAAAAAGACTTCTCTGAATGGCTAAGGGTAGAAGGATATTGAATTTGGGGCCACTGGAAGTTTTCATTTACAAAAGGCCGGAAGGGGAAGCCGATACGAGACTCGACCATCATCCATCTCTCCTTAAAATCCACTTTATTAGGAGGAGAGTCAAAAAGCAAAACTCTATTCTTACGAGGACGAATAGAAAGAATGTTGCCTGACATCTGAAGTGAAGAAAAAAACATACTAAGAATGTTTTCAGTTAATTCAAAGCCTAGACGACGACAAAGACAAATTAAACAAAACATTGTCCGGACAGTGTTTGGATGAACCTGCCCAGGTTGGACTCGAGCAAAAATTAGAAAGTCTGCAAAAGCAGGGTCCATAGGAAGAGGAATGGGCTAGAGGAACAGGAATGTGATGAAGAGACATCTTTCAAGCTAAAGGCTCAACAAAAACTCTATAAATCCTAGGGTCAATACTATACTTACGGGCAAAAGATTCAGCCTGCTCCCTAGTAATCCTATTTCTACTTAATAGAAAGTCGGATGAAGGAGGACCGGGCATGGGTGGTTGAAAAGGGACCCCTTCAGGAATTTCACCCCGGGTCGCCCTCTTGGCCACTGTCACTTTTGGTCGAACAGGTCGAGGGCTCTCGAAACCTTCCTCCATTAAGTCCTCAACCTCCCTATTATTTCCCTTTCGAGCAGCCATATCCTACCTGCGAATGGAAGCTCAATACTTAGAACTCCATGCAAGTACAAAGCCACCCGAAACTAGCATCCTAAAACCCCTAAAATCTTACGAAAATACAGAACCAACATCATCCCAAAAAACAGAAACAAACAGTTCAAATCTGCACAGTATTAAACCCAAAGCTATAAACAGACAAAACTTACCTTTTTAAATGTCTGAGTCCGAGAAGAAGACCGAAGAAAAAGATGAAGGTATAAAAAAATAGAGGAATCTTCATAGCGTTAATGGCAGAAAAGTTATGCAAGGAAATGTAAATGAGAAATATAGGGGAAAAAAGAAACTAAAACGCTTTGGGGGAGGTCTCTGCAATGATTACTTACCAGGATCAAAACATTGGGAAGACAAAAAGGCTTTCTGCCGGCTGACATTCTGACATTTATTATTGAAGACAGACGAAAGGGCAGCTAATCGAAAAGACGGATGAGCCACGTCAGAAGCCCTAGCCCTTCCAACATCTGAAAATTACTAAGTGTCGACATTACGCCGAAGCATCTTTCCCTTTGCTCTTCGATACTTCGATGAGGGGCCACTGAGCCGACATAAATTTCCCCAACAAAGTAACTGATTCGAGAGGACCAAAAAACCTCCACGGTGGCATAAATACCACTTATTGACCTCATAAATGGGAGACGTTACACAATTACTCCCCCATTTATACTCCGTTACACCTAAACGGTTAAAATGGTCCAGAATCATAATGGTACCATTAATACCAAACTCCTATAAAAGAGAGATCTGAAGATAAGGTAAGAATCTTTTTCCTAATTTCTAGATATCCTAAATATACTCTACTGACTTAAGCATCGGAGAGTTCACGGGACACAAACTCCCCACCGAACCTACTTGTTTTGCAGGTTGATCCGAAGCTAAGTGTGCTACCCCCGAAGTATCACACACGCTCAGCGAAGTATCACATCATACTTCGCCTTCTCAGAAAAACCTTCTTAGTAAACCTAGTTATAAACTCTCCAAGTTCCCGGCATTCTAAATTACTTTTTTACCCTTTGACAGATTCGTGCAGAATCAATATATATATATATGTTTACATTAGGTCTACAGTTGTTTTTTTAATGTCTAAGCTTAAATTTATCCTCTCTTTTTTTTCCTATATAGAGTATAACTCTTTTAATCTTAAAACGTTGATCTGACAAATGTGTTTATCAATGAGATTGCTACTAAACTATTAATTATGTACACTCATTATTACTAATTTATTTCTTCTTCTTTAATTCATTATATAGATAAATTAAATCAATCTCAAAATTTACACAAAATAAAAAAAAAGGAAAAAAGATGAGTGAATATCACGCCAATCAGTCTAATTAAAATTTGTACATTCCCATTAATCCTTTTTTAACAACACTTTGAATTTTAAATTTTATATCAAACATTATTTAGTGAAATTAAAAGGGATGAAGAATTAATAAACCATAAATGCTCCAAGTACAAGAAAAAAAGAAGATATAAACAAACACAAAAACATTCTTCCATTTATTTTATTCCCAATACAAAATATTAGGAAAACAACAACAATGACGACGATGAGCACAACAGGAACAGGAACAACAACAATAACAAAAACAAAAACAAAAACAACATAATACTAGGAAAATTATAACTTCTCTAGGGAAAATAAAAAGGAATAGACAAACCGCAACTTATCTAACACTATGGAAGAATTATAAAGATTTCTAGATAAGCTTTTTTCATAAATATTCCATGGAAAAATTAAACAGAGATCATGACTATCCATTGACGAGTCTCGAAGAACCGGCATAACGGAATACACTTGCAGTTTCAACAAACGCTTTTCTCTAAAAAAAGCAATAGTTTTATTCTCAATTTCTTTTTCAACATCATCTTTTAAAGATTTAGCAGATTCAAGAACATCCTAGAGTTTGTTTAAGCTTAGATCTTTCACTTGATCCTCCAAACTGATGGATGGATCTTTTGCTTTATTCATTTTATGCCTTTACATCAATTGATTCAACAATTTCTGACCTCTCCTTAGGGTTACCATTTCTATTTTGAGTAACGAAAGTTTTGAGTTCAAATCTTATTGTTTTGCTAATGAACTTGCCTGAGCCAACAAATCAAGATTATTGTTAGTAGTAGAAACTGATCCAATGGTTTGGTTTTCATACTTTTTGATGATTGTTTGAGCATCACGTACCCTAAAAGGGTAAACCATATCTCTAGGAGAGATAACAGTGAGAGAAATCTCAGCTCCGGTAGGATGGAAAATTAATTAGCCAATTTTACAAGGTCATTCCTACTGTTGGAGAAAGTTACAGGAATTTTATCTTCATCTTGCAATCTTCTTATCTCTATTTTTCTAGGACTCTTAGATTTGTTTCTCATTTTCTCAGAAATCTAAAGAAGAAAGAAAGTTTCTTGATAAACTAGACAAGGACTAAGGAAAGAAACCTAAGATATCGAAAACAATATTTTCTTTTGTTGATGGAATGATTTTTTTGGTAAGAATGAAGGATATTTATAGGTGAGATTTCTGTATATGGGTGAAAATATGTATTTATTTCAATTTCTCATTTAGTGTATTATTTTCTACAAATAAAAACAACTGTTAGTATTATATGGTATTTTTTAAGTTGTCAATATTTTATATCGTTTGAGTTACAATTTACTACATATAAAAATAAATATTTGCACACTTTATACTATTTAAATTCAAATGTTTTTCAGCCTCCTTTAAAATTTTAATTTTTCTATAAAAAATATAAAAATAAATAAAGGTGTATTTGAGAGGGGAAAATATTCTTAGTTATGCCACATTAAATACATTTATAATTTGGCATAATTACCATATATACATACAAGATATAGCTAATTTATTTTCACATAAAAAATTAAAATTCATATATTTTTATATTTCTAATATATATTTAAAAGTGGAAGAAAAAAAAGCTTTTTTAAAATCATAACCAAATTAAAAAAAAGTAATTATAAAGTTATCGTTGAATCATGTTCTTTAGTATCATGTATGATTTTTACGCTCGAAAGAATATATATATATATATATATATATATATAAAATACACCCTAAGTTCTATGCACATTTAAATATCATAAACAGACTTAATAGTAAGTGACATAAATAAATATAAAGATAAAAAATTAAAGTCGTGTTCAAGACAAAAGTTTTTTAGATTGAAAAATATACCTATACATATATATATAATTTAGAAAACCTTTTTTAAAAGTGGAAAATGAAAAATAAAACTTTAATCAATTTTTTTATTTATTTAAAAATATTAAGTGTATTGATTAATTTTATAATATTAAATTATAATAGTTATGTTTTTAAAATTTAAATTTGTATAATATATAAAAGTTTTCCTTTTGCCAAAATTTGTATAATATATACAAGTGTACCAAACTTCAAGTCAATCAATAATTGTATCAATTTTCCTTTATCAATTTTCCATATCAATTTTCTTCCTAACAAAACTAGTCAAGATCATAATTGTATCAATTCCAAGTCAATCAATAAGAAGATTAATTGATTTAGTCTTTGGTCCCTTTATTACTTGGTAACATGAATTTTAAATAATTTTTTATAATGTTTTTTAATTCTTCATCTTTTATTTGTTGTATATTTGATCTTTTTTATCTAAATAGCAAAGATAGTATATAAATAACTAAATTTTTTGCTTTCTTTGTTGTTTTAAGGGAAAAAAGGTTAATAAATTTGATCTTTTTATCTAAATAGCAAAGATAGTACATAAATAACTAAACTTTTTGCTGTCTTTGGTTTTTTAAGGGGAAAAAGGTTATTAAGGACGAAATTAATATAATAGTCTTCAAGGGTGCAAAAACTTATTAGACATTATCTAAAACACTAGTAAAACTAAGATACATGTTAATTTTATTAATAGGAAGAACAAAATAAGGATGTTCTCTTTCATAAATAACTAGTCTATAAATTTGATGATAGTACCCACTATCGAATTCCCTTGTTACACTTTAATTTGCACTGAAAAATTTTAGATTTACATTTTCTATGACCTAATAAATAAAATGTATATACTAAAAGGTAGCAAAAGGAGATCTAATAGTTTGGGATAAGAAGTCATCACCATTCTGACAAATTCAGATTTAGTGTGGATTTTTGCTCGCAAATTCTAACTCTTACTCGAGGGAAGGCCACACTCTGACTCTTACTTAGAGTAGACATCGAACCTTCAAGCTTGTGTAGGGTTCACATTGTGTTTTTTCACTATGTCAATCCAAGGACTCTTATACATACATTTGAACTCAAAGAAAACATGGTTTTGGGTTAATTAACAATAATGTCAAAGTGAAAATAATTATCATCAATAATCGACAAATATATATATATATATATATATATACACATTTATGTTCACATTAGGTCTAAATTTTATTTTAATGTCTAAACTTAAATTCTTCTTTTTTTTACTTTTTCCTATATTTGGTATAACTCTTTTAATTTTGAAATGTTTATCAGACAATTGTGTTTATCAATGAGATTGCTATCAAACTATTGAGTTATGAAAACTCATGATTGCTAGTTTATTTCTTCTTCTTTAATTCATGATAGAGAGAAATTAAATCAATCTCAAAATTTACATATAATTAAAAAAAAGGAAAAAGATAAGTGAATATCAACGTGAATTAGTGTAATTAAAGCTTGTACATTCTCATAAATCCTTCTTTAATAACACATTAAATTTTAAATTTTATATCAAACACTATTTAGTGAAATTAAAAGGAATGCAGAATTAATAAACCATAAATGTTTCAAGCAGAATAGAAAAAGAAAAAATAAACAAAAACAAAAGCATTCTTCCATTTAATTTATTCCTAATACAAAAGATTAGGACAATAACAACGACGACAACAACAATAACGAAAATAACAACAACATAAGAATAGAAAAATTATAACTTCTTTTAGAAAAAATAAAAAGGAAAAGACAAACTACAACTTAACCAACACTATGGAAGATTTATAAAGATTTCTAGACAAGCTTTTTCCACAAACATTCTATGGAACAATTAAGTAGAGATCATGACTATCCATTAATGAGTCTTGAAGGACCAGCATAATGGACAACAACAGTAGTTCCAACCTTGTCTGGAGAGGAAGATGTACGAAAAAGGTCGAATATAGACGAAACATCTTCAAGTATAACGTAAGTTTTTTTCTGAGAAAAAGCAACAGTCTTTTTCTCAATTTCTTTTTCAACATCATCTTTTAAAGATTTAGTAGATTCAGTAACATCCTCGAGTTCGTTCAAGCTGAGATCTTTGAATTGATCCTCCAAACTAATGGATGGATCTTTAGCTTTATTCATTTTATGTCTTTTCATCAATTGATTCAACAACTTCTCACGTCTCCTTAGAGTTACCATTTCTAATTTCAAGTAACGAAAGTTTTAAGTTCAGATCTTGTTGTTTGGCTGATGAACTTGTCCAAGCCAACAAATCAAGATTATTGTTAGTAGTAGAAACAAATTCATTGGTTTGATTTTCATACCTTTTGATGATCGTTTGAGCATCAGGTATCCCGAAAGAGTAAACTCTATCGCTAGCAGAGAAAACAATGAGATAAATTTCAGTTCCTGTAAGGAAGAAAAATTTATTAGCTAATTTCACAAGTCCATTCCTACGTTTGGAGAAAGCTACATTAAGTTTATCTTCATCTTGCAATCTTCTTATTTCTAATTTTCTAGGACTCTTAGATTTCTTGCTCATTTTTTCAGAAATCAAAAGAAGAAAGAAATTTTCTCGACAAACTAGACAAGGAACAAGGAAAAAACCCTAAGATATCAAAAATGATGTTTTCTTTTGTTGATGGGATGACTTTCTTTGGTAGGACGGAGGGGTATTTATAGGTGACATTTCTCTCTATAGGTGAAAATATGTATTTATTTCAATTTTCCGTTTACAAAAATGGATTATTTTCTACATATAAAAATAGATTTTTTAAGTTGTCAATTGATATGCATAAATCATATCACGTTTTTATCATGTTTTAGGCATGATTTAGGGTGAAATTGAGGGCAAATCGGTCTTAATTGCTCGTTATTAACTCAATTTCACAGTTTTTATGATTTTGGAAGTGTCATGTGAAAAGTAGAAGAAAATGGCAAATTTCGGGGTAAAAACGCAAATTTTCAAAAGTTCGGACTTCGGGGAGGGCGTCCCGGTTTAGGATAGGCATCCTGACCTGGTCAACAGGTCGGGACGGGCGTCCAGGACTCAGGACGGCCGTCCTGACTTGGTCAACAGACCGGGACGGGCGTCCCGAACCAGAATTCAGAATCCCACATCAAAGTTTTGAGAGAAAATCACTCTAGAAAGCTGCTATAAATACCCCAGGCCTTCCTCAAATGAATTCATCCCTCTCCACTCGATCTGAGTCATTCAGTGGTGATGCGATTCCGACCGACGTGCTAAATAGGTGTTATTTTACCCTATGTTGATTATGAATAATTAAGGACTGTGATTGACTAATTGTCACATTTAGTCTCTATGGTGTCACTTAATCAGCCAGAACCTAAGGCAGAGTACCTATCGTGTAGCTAGTATGTTGGAAAGTATCTACGATTTTATTAAGTTAAATATCGTACTCCCAGGGAAGTGGCAACGGCTTAATAGTAACTAGCCTTTTATCCTAACTCCTATCTTATGATCCAGTTATGCAATCTTCATCAAATACTTTGATGAGAGAGTGATTCATTCTCCACTAGGTTTAAGTCTAATTAATCCTATAAGTGTTTTATAGATGAGTTCTGATTCTATGTTATACTGTTCCTATATGTTGATTGACCTATATTCGAGTATTTTAGACATGTCTTAGCCTGGATTGCAACTATGTTCTGTGTCTAAAGGCGTACCACATCCGAGGTTTCTAATAAACCGCCCTACCTTAATGACGGCCCTACTCACGGTTCGGGACGAAGGCATCCATGAAAGCCCTATGTCACTTTGGGGATCATACCGCTTGCCCTAGCCGCCGGCATAATCGGACTAGGCCCGGCTTACCCTAGACTACTCTAACAAACAGGGTGTTCAGCAGGTTATTTTATCTAGCATGGCAAACACCAATACTAATTGATGCCTGTTAAACTAAACAGGTTATGATTAGACCGTGGTTAGGAATTGTCTATAACTCTAACTTTAGTTTAAAAGAGCACATTAGACATGCAGACATAGTGAATGTTAAGTAGGTGGCTATTTCCGGAAAAACATAACAACGTCAACATATAAGATAACTATTCATAAAAATCGTAATCTCGCATTCATAATAAATATTTAGAAGAATACAAAAACAACATATAAGAGAGGGACATGGGGACTGATGCCATAAAGAAATCACCCTTTACGTAGTCTCGCCGACGGAGCGTACTGCTGTATATGTCGTATTGCTCGCCCTGACTCTGCTCGCTAGAACCTTCGGAGGACACTTCCTTAGCCTAGTAACTGGGCTTTACCTTAATACCCAGCTTAAGCCCAGCCCTGTGGACTAACTCTTCGAACGCCTAGAGCCCTCTTAGGATCTCCTAACAAAATCCCGGGTATTCTATGAATACCAGAAACGAACCTATCTATAGAATCCTAAGATCTGAGACTATTTCTCAGAAACTAAAACAAAACACTAATAAGAAAGAAAACTGAGATCCGAGTCTCTGAGTGAGTTGTGTACTAGAGAAGAGTACACTGGAAACCACTAAATGACTCAGATCGAGTGGAGAGGAATGATTTCAACTGCTGGAGGCCTGGGGTATTTATAGTAGCTTCCCGGGATGATTTTTCAGCAAAAATTCGATGTGGGACTGGATCTGGGGGTTCGGCACGCCCGTCCCGGATTGGGACGCCCGTCCTGATCTGTTGACCAGGTCGGGACGCCTGTCCCGGCGGTTTGACTGGGTCGGGACGCCCGTCCTGACCCGTTGACTAAGTCAATATTTCCAAAAATTGCGTTTTTGCCCCAAAATTTGCTGTTTTCGTTTACTTTTCACCTGACACTTCCAAAATCATAAAAACTGTGAAATTAAGTAAATAATGAACAATCAAGATCAAATTACCTTCAATTTCACCCAAATTCATACATAAAAACATGCTAAAAAGGTGAAACGATTTTCGCGTATCAGATAACCCCACACTTAGCTTTTTTCTTGTCCTCAAGCAATGTCTACCTGAAGTTACTTAAATTCCTAGTCATGTTTTTATTCCAAAAATTCTTCAGACAAGTCTTAACACAGGTCTGACTGGTTAGGTTGCTATGACAAGGTCTCAGATGTTTTTAGTAGCTTGTTATGATTAGGCAGAAAACATATCAACAACTAGGTTGAACTTTTTTTTTCTTAGTCACAGGGTCTTCCTGATGTGTAGTGTGTGTACTAGTCCAGACCAGATAGTCAACACAATGTACTCTTGTCTTAACTACTACCAGATAACACTTCGAACTATCGCTAGACATATTAACAACAGACAACTTTTTGAGTTCTGAGCTTTGGTGATCAGATTTTTAATGTTTTAGCATTTAGTTATTTTCTTTATAGATTCAAGGTATTTTGAGTCTGCTTAGAACACGTCAACTTCAACTACCCATGTAGCGAGTCCCACTCCGATGACTCCTAGATCTACACGACCTTAGGGCATCAAGCTTTAAGTTCCCCGAAGGAGTGGTGCTCGAATAGCGAAGGCCGCTGGCAAACTACCCTTATTTGATTAACTTCCTTTAATTTCTTTTCACTTCTAGCTCAGAGTCTCATCTAGTCATTCTAACTGCCAATATATCCACAACTGGTCTAATTTTATCTAGTTAAGTCTCGAACAAGTAATTGGTTGAGGTCTCTAATCCAGACAAAGTTGTGCTCAGTTATCAGGAATTCCCTATTCCTAATCAATTAGTCTAAGATAGCTATCAATTATCTCCTACTAACCATAACATACTACCTGCATATCATAGACATAAGCAATTGTTTAACCAAGCATACTGCATTTAGAAGTCTAAAAGACGGAAAAATTTTGAAAAATTTTGGAAGGGTGTGAAAATACGGGGAAAAACAAGCAAAATCATACAAAAACTGCTACAGTGCACCGTGCACTGCTACCCCACACTTAAGTCTGGCACTGTCCTCAGTGTTCATGCATATCTAGCTACCCCACACTTATTTGAAAATAAGAAATAAAACAGAAAAGAGTCTTACCCCACACTTATTTGAAAATAAGAAGTAAAACAGAAAAGAAAGGATTCTGTATGGGTAAGGACATAAAAAAAATAAAATAATGCAAACAATTCTGTATGTCATATAGATCAATTTTGTACATAGATTCATACGTCATACAGCCCAGACATGTTTATACACATAGAACAAGAAAAATAAAAGCAAAAGAAAGGAAAGGAAAGGAAAGAAGGAGAGAGGGACTAAGAACCCGGCGGATCGTCATCCAGTGGACCTAAGTCTGCTAAGTCAAACTCGAAGTTTTCCGCCACTCGGGAAGTCTGCTGATGTATCTCCTCAATCCTACTGGTGTTCATGGCGATCTTGTCATCTATCATCTCCAACCGTCTGTCAATCCTGTCCTCCATCATCGTCAGCCGTCTGTCAGTCCTGTCCATGTCTCGACTGTATCGGGCCGATAGTTCTGCCAATCCGTGCGACATGTGTCGTTCGAAGGCAGTACGTGGCACGAATGTCTCGGACGGAGGGATATGCGCTGGAAATGCTTCCGATGCCGATGCCTGTCCTGTCTGCTCCGTGTGGATGGTGTCGCGGCCATTCGCATCCCGGACAACCATTCCCATGTTCCGTAGAATTATAACATCTGTGGGAATGGTGGTCGGGGCGACCAGAGTAAGCTCCGAGCCCTCTATGTCCAACTCCAGGTAGCGGGCTAGAGTGGTGATGTATGGTCCGAGCCCCAGACACTATTTCCTGGTGTCTGTAGCGAATCCTCGCATGACGACCGCTATGAGTTTAGCCATCTCTACTGTAGATCCCATGTGCATGTTGGCTAGAAGGAATGTCTCCATCCGGGTGACAGTTCCGGGCGCTGTCAGTCGTCCTGACAATGTGTGTGCAATGATAGCGTGCAGGTAACGAAGAGTAGGATAAATACCTGTGGCTTTTGCAAAGCCATGCTGGTATGGGACACCCGTCATGCAGATCTGAGCCCAAGTAGTGGAGACGTCTGCCGACGTGAAGTCTCGAACTGCTGTGGTGTATGCGGGCGTATCCAGCTCATCTCTCTGCCAGATACCTAGGGCGATTCCGAACTCGGCCATGCTCATCGACCGATCTATTCCGCCTAAACGGAATGTGATCTGCTCCTGGTGGCAAGTAAAAGACGCATAGAACTCACATACAAGCTCCAGGTATGTGGGCTCTGTGACGATGAATACTCGACTATAAGGTGGCACGTCGAGTATGCGTTTGACTTCCGGCTCTACTCCTAGCGTCTGTACTGCTGCCCAATCCAACATTCTGCCTGTCAGTATCGTACGCCCGATGTACCCAGTGCATCTTTCTTGGTATGCTGTGCTGGAGGGAAACAGCATAAAAGGATGTGCCACTGAGGTAACTGTCAGGGTAGATGTGGTACGAGCACGTTTGGGAGCCATTAAAAACGTACGAGAGAGTTTAGGTGGGAAAGAAAGCTTTAAACTCAAATTCTGGAGGTGAATTTGAATTCAGAAGGATGAAATTAGGTTAGGGAAGGATTTTGAATTTTTGGCGGGAAAATCGAATTTTGGAGGGAAATTCGAATTTTTGGGTGAAGTTTAAAATTCAAATTTTGGAGGGAAATTCGAATTTTTAAACTTTGAAGAGTTTGCCAAAATTTGTAAGAGAAGGTAGAGAGAAATATTTAGAGAGATGAATTTTTGGTTTTAGATTTGAGAGAAAATGAAAAAAATTGAATTTTTTATAGAAGGGGCGGCCTTCGGGACGCCCGTCCCGGAGGCAGGACTCCCGTCCCGCTGGACGCCCGTCCCGGAGGCAGGACTCCCGTCCCGCTGGACGCCCGTCCCGGAGGCAGGACTCCCGTCCCGGGTTGCATCGGAACGCGTGCCAATTCCGAAAAAAAAATTTTTCGTAATTCCCTGAAAATCTCAAGATACCAAAAATAATCATAATTCTTAACAAGGCTTCATGTTTATCCAATGAAATTCAGAAGTTGTTAAAAACTCTGAAAAAAAATTCCTCAGTCTTTTTTCAAAAATTGTGACTACCCTAATTTTATCCCAACTTAAATTCAGCTAGAATTTCAGAAAAACAAAAACTGAGTTTGTGCAATGTAATTAGTGGAAAATAAACTGTATTTGCAAAACTCTTGTTTTTCATAGAAGTTCGAAATAAAATGTCTGAAGAAAATTGTTGAATATAAAGGACCCTTTAAATGTTTGAAAATTAGAAAAATATGGGTCAATTATTCACGTTTCAGTTCAAACGAATTATCTGTTGAGAGTAAAAGAATCTTCCCTTTTTAACGACTCCTATCTCTGATCTCCTGTAGTTCTGTTCGAATGTTTCGCATTTCTATGCGTATGGTTCTCTTCTCATCCCTCTGCCTGTTCTGCTCATTGCGTAAATCAGCCATCTCTCGGAGTAGTTGTGTACCTTGGTTCTCCTGAAGACTGACCGTGGCTCTGAGTCAGTCCACGTTAGTTGTGATATTTAGACTGAGTTGGTCTAAATGACACAGTCTGCTGGCAATCCCTTGGTCCATCTCATAGACCCTTTTAGCTAACGTGTCTATCTGCACGGACAACATTGAATGATAACCGTTAGTACTCCCCGCAGATGAAGGGGTGCGCTCGTTAGGTGTTGGGGTGTATGCAGGAGAGGTTGGTGAATTTTGGGTTTGGTTAGTAGGGGGTGGATTTATAGGAACTCTCTGGGCAGGAGGCTGAATTGGATATCTCTGGGGTTCTTCTCTAGGAGGGAAGGTATCCTCAGAAGGATCTTCTTCCGTGGGACTATGCTCACGGGTGTTCAGGAATCTTCTCACTAGTTCACTGGCATCAGGGCTTGAGTTTACTTCCACTGGTTGTGAAGGAAGAGTCCCTCGTGGTACTTCTGGTGCAGGCCTAGAGGGGCCCTCTGGCTTTGTCGTCTTCGGTCCTGGAGTGTCAGGGTTTTCGGTTTTCTTTGCCTGGTTAGTAGTTGCTCTTGTTCTCTTCATCTTTGAGTGCAAAGTCTGGTTGGAAATAACAAATAGCAAAAGTAGGAAAGTGAAACAAGAAAGCAAGAAAAATATTTTTATGGATTTTGATTTTTTTTAGTTAGAAAGCAGGTAAATTTCCTCAATATAGTTTTAGAATAATTTTCTAAAATTTGATTATCCTAAGTGTCTTAATTCCAGATATTATCTAAAATTAATTAGTTATGATAATCCTATATTTAGGAAAGTGATTGTCTAACTAGTATAAGATAAGTGTGATTCAAAAGTCCAGGTTACTACCGTTACCTATCATAAGTCTCTAGAATTGTGGCCAATAATCCTAAATTCATTATGATATTTTCCCCGGCAACGGCGCCAAAACTCTGATGCGATTCCGACCGACGTGCTAAATAGGTGTTATTTTACCCTATGTTGATTATGAATAATTAAGGACTGTGATTGACTAATTGTCACATTTAGTCTCTATGGTGTCACTTAATCAGCCAGAACCTAAGGCAGAGTACCTATCGTGTAGCTAGTCTGTTGGAAAGTATCTACGATTTTATTAAGTTA
Organism: Asclepias syriaca; assembly: GCA_027405835.1. Classification (NCBI taxonomy): domain Eukaryota; kingdom Viridiplantae; phylum Streptophyta; class Magnoliopsida; order Gentianales; family Apocynaceae; genus Asclepias; species Asclepias syriaca. The sequence continues at coordinate 18,962,343 of CM049926.1, read as the reverse complement.
AATATCGTACTCCCGGGGAAGTGGCAACGGCTTAGTAGTAACTAGCCTTTTATCCTAACTCCTATCTTATGATCCAGTTATGCAATCTTCATCAAATACTTTGATGAGAGGGTGATTCATTCTCCACTAGGTTTAAGTCTAATTAATCCTAGAAGTATTTTATAGATGAGTTCTGATTCTATGTTATACTGTTCCTATATGTTGATTGACCTATATTCGAGTATTTTAGACATGTCTTAGCCTGGATTGCAACTATGTTCTGTGTCTAAAGGCGTACCACATCCGAGGTTTCTAATAATGACGGCCCTACTCACGGTTCGGGACGAAGGCATCCATGAAAGCCCTATGTTACTTCGGGGATCATACCGCTTGCCCTAGCCGCCGGCATAATCGGACTCGGCCCGGCTTACCCTAGACCACTCTAACAAACAGGGTGTTCAGCAAGTTATTTTATCTAGCATGGCAGACACCAATACTAATTGATGCCTGTTAAACTAAACAGGTTATGATTAGACCGTGGTTAGGAATTGTCTATAACTCTAACTTTAGTTTAAAAGAGCACATTAGACATGCAGACATAGTAAATGTTAAGCAGGTGGCTATTTCCGGAAAAACATAACAACGTCAACATATAAAACAACTATTCATAAAAATCGTAATCTCGCATTCATAATAAATATTTAGAACAATACAATAACAACATATAAGAGAGGGACATGGGGACTGATGCCATAAAGAAATCACCCTTTACGTAGTCTCGCCGACAGAGCGTACTGCTGTATATGTCGTATTGCTCGCCCTGACTCTGCTCGCTAGAACCTTTGGAGGACGCTTCCTCAGCCTAGTAACTGGGCTTTACCTTAATACCCAGCTTAAGCCCAGCCATGTGGACTAACTCTTCGAACGCCTAGAGCCCTCTTAGGATCTCCTAACGAAATCCCGGGTATTCTATGAATACCAGAAACGAACCTATCTATAGAATCCTAAGATCTGAGACTATTTCTCAGAAACTAAAACAAAACACTAATAAGAAAGAAAACTGAGATCCGAGTCTCTGAGTGAGTTGTGTACTAGAGAAGAGTACACTGGAAACCACTAAATGACTCAGATCGAGTGGAGAGGAATGATTTCAACTGCTGGAGGCCTGGGGTATTTATAGCAACTTCCCGGGGTGATTTTTCAGCAAACATTCGATGTGGGACTGGATCTGGGGGTTCGGGACGCCCGTCCCGAGTCACGGATGCCCGTCTCAGCGGTTTGACTGGGTCGGGACGCCCGTCCCGGGTTCGGGACGCCCGTCCTGACCCGTTGACTAAGTTATGATTTCCAAAAATTGCGTTTTTGCCCCAAAATTTGTTGTTTTCGTCTACTTTTCACCTGACACTTCCAAAATCATAAAAACTGTGAAATTAAGTAAATAATGAACAATCAATATCAAATTACCTTCAATTTCACCCAAATTCATACATAAAAACATTCTAAAAAGGTGATATGATTTTCGCGTATCAAGTGGTTTCCAATGTACAATTCTCGAGTACACAACTCACTCGGAGACTCATATTTCAGTATAAGTTTTCTTTCTTTCCTTTTTTGTGTTTCGTTTTTCTTAGTTTCTAAGAAATAGTCTGAGATCCTAGGGTTTGATAGATAGGTTCGTTTATGGTATTCATAGAATACCCAGGATTTCGTTTAGAGATCCTAAGAGGGCTCTAGGCGTTCGAAGAGTCAGTCCACAGGGCTGGGCTTAAGCCCAGGACGTAAGGTAAAGTCCAGCTACTAGGCTGAGGACGCATCCTCCGAAGGTTCTGGCGAGCAAAGTCGGGTCAAGCAATACGACATATACAACAGTACACTCCATCGGCGAGACTAAGTAAAGGGTGATTTCTTTATGGCATCAGTCCCCCTGTCCCTCTCTTATATGTTGTCATTGTGTTTGTCCAAATATCAATTATGAATACTGGATTATGGTTGTTATGGATATTTGTTATATATGTTGAAGTTGTTATGTTTTTCCGGAAATAGCCACCTGCTTAATATTCATTATGTCTGCATGTCTAATGTAGTTTCTTTTAAACTAAAATTAGGGTTATAGACAATTCCTAACCACGGTCTATTCATAACCTGTTTAGTTTAACAAGCATCAATTAGTATTGGTGTCTGCCATACTAGATAAAATAACCTGCGGAACACCCTGTTTGTTAGAGTAGTCTAGGTAGGCTGAGTAGAGCGTTTATGCCTGCGGTTATGGGCCAGCGGCGTGATCCCCTAAGTGACATAGGGCTTTCACAGCTGTCTTTTGTTCGAACCGTGAGTAGGACCGTTTACCTTGGCAATGGGGCGGTATATCAGATTACTCAGATGTGGTAAACCTTTAGATTCAGAACATAGTTGCAATCCATGCTAAGATATATCTAAAATACTCGAATATAGGTCAATCAACATGTAGGAACAGTATAACATAGAATCAGGACCTTATCTATAAAACACTTCTAGGCTGAATTAGACTTAAACCTTAGTGGAGAATGGATCGCCCTCTCATCAAAGTTATTGATGAAGATTGCATAACTGGATCATAAGATAAGAGTTAGGATAAAAGGCTAGTTACTACTAAGCCATTACCACTTTCCTGGGAGTACGATAATTATTTAATAAAATCGTAGATACTTTCCAACAGACTAGCTACACGATAGGTACTCTGCCTTAGGTTCTGACTGATTAAGTGACACCATAGAGACTAAATGTGACAATTAGTCAATCTCAGTCCTTAATTACTCATAATCAACATAGGGTAAAATAACACCTATTTAGCATATCAGTCGGAAACACATCATCAATATATATATATATATATAATTTGGAATTGTTTTTTTATTTATTTAAAAATATTAAGTGTATTGATTAATTTTATAATATTAAATTATAAAACTTTTATTTTTAAAATTTAAATTTGAATAATATATAAAATTTTTCCTTTTGCCAAAATTTGTATAATATATACAAGTGAACCTAACTTATCCAAGAGAAGAGAGCTTCCAAGTCAATCAATAAGAAGATTAATTGATTCAGTCTTTGGACCGTTTATTACTTGATAACATGAATTTTAAACATTTCTTTATAGTCTTTTCGATTATTAGTCTTTTATTTGTTGTATATTTAATTCTTTGTATCTTAAATAGCAAAAGTAGTACATAAATAACTAAAAATTTTGCTTTCTTTGTTTTTTTAAGGGGAAAAAAAGGCCACTAAAGATAAAAAAACTTGACGAAATAAATATAACCGTCTTCAATGGTGCAAGAACTTATTAGACATTGTCTAAAACATTAGTATAACTAAGATATATGTTAATTTTATTAATATAAAAAAAAGAAAAAAAATATGGATGTTCTATTTCATAAAGAAGTAGTCTATAAATTTAATAATAATACCAGTGTCGAATTTTCTTGTGACACTTTAATTTACACCTAAAACTTTTTCAAATTTACATTTTGTGTGACCTAATAATTAAATTGTATGAAGGTAGCAAAAGGAGATCAAATAATTTGGGATAGGAAGTCATCACCATTCTGACAAATTCAAATTAAGTATAGGTTCCGCTTGTAGAGTCTAATTCTTACTTGATGGAAGGTCCCACCCTAACTCTTACTGAGAGTAGACATCGAACCTTCAAGCTTGTGTAGGGTTCACAATGTACTTTTTCACTGTGTAAATCCAAGGACTTGAATACATATATTTGAACTCAAAGAAAACATGATTTTGGGTTAATTAATAATAATGTCAAAATGAATTTAAGTTTAGACATTTAAAAAAAAACCACCCGTATACCTAATGTAAACATATATATATATATATATATATGTTTACATTAGGTATACGGGTGGTTTTTTTTTTTTATGTCTAAACTTAAATTCATCCCTTTTAAACTTTTTCCTAATAAGGATTATAACTCTTTTAATTTGAAAACGTTCATATGAAAAGTATGTTTATCAATGAGATCGCTATTAAACTATTGAGTTATGCCCACTCATTATTATTAATTTGTTTCTTGTTCTTTAATTCATGACAGAGACAACTTAATCTCAAAATCTACATAAAATAATAAAAGGAAAAAGATGAATGAATATCACTCCAATCATTCTAATTAAAGCTTGTACATTCCCATTAATCCTTCTTTCACAAAAAATTTAAATTTTGAATTTTATGTGGAACATTATTTAGTGAAATTAAAAGGAATGAAGAATTAATAAATAAAAAATGCACTATAAGCATAAGAAAAAAACAAAAACAAAAACAAAAACAAAAGATTCTTCCATATATTCTATTCTCAATAAAAGAAATTAGGACAACAACGACGACAACAGTAATAACAATTACAAAAATAATAGCAACATAAGATTAGAACAATTATAAATATTTCTAGACAAGTTTTTTTCATAGTTAATCTATGAAGAATTAAGCAGAGATCATGACTATCCATTGATATGCCTTGAAGGACCACCATAACGGACAACACTGGTAGATCCAGCACTATTTGTATTAGCAATAGTAACTTTGTCGAAATAGGAAGATTTATGGAAAAGATCGAAGATAGATGGAACATCTTCAGACATATCATAAGTTTGTGTTTGAGAAAAAGTAACCGTCTTTTTCTCAATTTCGTTTTCAACATCATCTTTTAAAGATTTAGTAGATTCAAAAACATCCTCAAGTTTCTTCAAGCAGAGATCTTTGAATTGATCCTCCAAACTAATGGATGGATCTTTTACTTTATTTATTTTTGTCTTTTCATCAATTGATTCAACAACTTCACATGTCTCCTTAGGGTTACCATTTCTATTTCAAGTAACGAAAGTTTTGAATTCAGAACTTGTTATTTTGTTGACGAATTTGCCTGAGCCAACAAATCAAGATTATTGTTAGTAGTAGAAACAGATTCATTGGTTTGATTTTCATAACTTTTGATGATCGTTTGAACATCAGGTGCCCCAAAAGTGTAAACACTATCCCCAGGAAAGAAAACAATGGGAGAAATCTCAGCTCCGGTAAGGATGGGAAATTCATTAGCTAATTTCACAAGTCCATTCCTAAGTTTTGAGAAAGCTTACATGAATTTTAGCTTCATCTTGCAATCTTCTTATCTCTATTTTTTTTACGACCCTTAGATTTCTTTATCATTTTGTCAGAAATCAAAAGAAGAAAAAAAATGTTCTTGACAAACTAGACAAGAACTAAGGAAAGAAACCTAAGATTTTGAAAACAATGTTTTCTTTTGTTGATGGGATGGTTTTCTTTGGTAAGAATGAGGGGTATTTATAGGTGAGATTTCTCTGTGGGTGGAAATATGTATTTATTTCAATTTTTCTTTTAGAAAAAGGGGATTATTTTCTACATATAAAAATAACTGTTAGAAATATACATTACTTTTTAAATTGTCAATATTATATATCTTTTAACTGACAATTCACTACATCTTAAAAATAAATATTTATTCACTTTATACTATTGAAATTCAAAATATTTTTCAACCTCTTTGGAAATTTAAATTTTATAGAAAATTAATGAAAAAATAATAATGTGACATAATTACGATATATATATACATACAATATATAATTAATTTATTTTCACATAAAAAATTAAATTCATGTATTTTTATATGTCTAATATATATACAAAAGTGGAAAAAAAGCCTTTTTAAAATCACCACCAAATTAAATAAAAAATTGCAACACAACCCAAAGCATAAGTAATCGGATAAAACTTTCATCAATTTTGTTTATTTAAATATATTAAGTTTATTTTTTAATTTTATAATATTAAATTATAAAAATGTTATTTTTAAAATTTAAATTTGTTTAATATATTTAAGTTTTACTTTTGCCAAATTTTTTTTAAAAATATTTAATATATAAAAGTGGACCTAAATTACTCTAGTGAAAGAGGTTCATGTGGATCTAAGTTGAGTATTTATTTCACCAACTTTGTTGTACCTTTTTCTTTTTTCATGATTTTCTTTTTTAAAAAAAGAAATTATGGTGAGAAATTTAATGATTTTAATTTTTGTAAAAACTAATATTAATTAAGTGTATATAAATTCGTGTAACTCAATTCTTTTAATTTAAATTAAATTTCATAATTAAACTCAAATTCACATTTAATACAATTTTAATGTGACATAAAAGAATTTCTCTTAATTTATGTTAATTAATATATATATATTATATATCTATTATATATATATCTATATAATTATATATACATATATATACAATAATATTAATTTTTTTCACTAAAATAAAGATTCATAAAAAATTAATTTTATATGTGTCTAACATATATAAAACTGAAAAATAAAAAATATTTCATCAATTTTCTTATTTATTTAAAAATATTATTCGTAATTTCAAAAATATATATATATAGTATTAATTAATATTATAATATTTAATTATAATAAATTTGTAACAAAATTAAAATATAATTAATATATATTCAAGTGGACCTTAGATGTACTTATAGAAGAATCCTTCACATTAAAAGCCTTCACATTAAAAGTCATGTTTGACTATTGAATTTGTCATCTTTGTTCAACATTTTTCATTTTCGAAAATTTATTTTTTCTTTTTCTTTAAGTGGTATAGAAATTTAATAAAAAAATTTCTACTTTTTAATACAATTTGAGTTACTTTTTATTTAAAATTTTATATTTTTTAAAAACAAGAATTTATATTCTAATAATTATAACAAATAAAAAATTATATAATTTCTAATATAAATATAAAAAACAAGAATTTATATTCTAATAATTATAACAAATAAAAAATTATATAATTTCTAATATATAGTATAATTCATTTTGTTTATGTTAGATATACATATTTATATTAAATTTATTATTACAAATATAAAACTTGTAGTTGAAAGTATATCATTTTTAATATAAAACTACATGAAAAGATGGGATTTTCCCACCAATACTTCCTTTTCTGTTCTTCCATCTTTTGTTTCAACATTTCTCTTATTTAGTTTCCTTTTCAACTTCTTCTTCAAGAAGTAAAAGTTGTTTAACAAGGCTTTCTTTGTTATTTTTAAAAGATTGACGGATGAATGCACGATCATCTGTTCTAGCATTAAAAGAAAAATTATAATTACAATTACAATAATCACGATGTTGATTAATAAACTTTTCAATGACACAAATTACACATTTAGAAAACCAAATAAAATACCTTTATTGCTAGTAGATGAAATGAATAATTTAACGTGAGCACTGGTAAGGATTGACAATTCATTGGCTTCCTTGATGATTTCTCTAGTAAGTTTCAAAAATAATTTTTAAATTTTTAAATCTTCAACTTTCACACTCTTTCCAATGCCGCTTTTTGTTTCCTTGGCCATTGCTAAGCAAAAAGTGTGAAAATTGAAGGTTTTTCACTCACGAGATGCTTCTCTTAGTGAAATACCAAAGGTATTTATAGGAGAAGAAGTGCGATGGTAGTCGCTTATTTCATTAGTGCGAGAGGTATTGTGGTCCTTTCTTAGGCAAAAAAAAGTATGCATTTTTATTATTATTATTGATATCATAATTATGATACATATCCGTCTTTTATTTTCATTTAGGGTAAATTATCATGGATGCAATTCTTAGAGTTTAAAATTTAAGTTTAGCACTTCAGGTTTATTTTACTTTTATAGTGCATCTCATGTTCTAAAACATCTCACGGAATGCATTTCCGTTAATTCTTGTCATTACGTCAAAATTTTGAATGTTAATCAACTCTTTTACCCTTTCGAACATGGATATTTTTTTCCATTATTAAAAAAATAAAAAGTAATTTTATAATTTTTAATTAAAAATATTAATTTGTCCTAATGTTTTCTATTTTTTTTTCTTTCTTTTTTTCTCTCTTTCTTCTACAAATTTTCTCTCTCTCTTCTTCTTCTTCTTCTTCTCTCTTTCTCTTTTTCTTGTGCTACTTTTTTTTTCTCTTCTTCTTCCTTCTTTCTCTCTCTTATGTTTGTAATTTGTTTCTCTCTTTTTCTTCTTCCTTTTTTCTCTCATTTTCTTCTACAAATATTTTCTTTCTCTTTCTTCTGCAACTTCTTTTTTACTCTTTCTTATTCCTTATTTCTCTCTTTCTTCTTCTCTCATCCATTCTTCTTCTACCGCCCATCTTCTTCTCTCATCCATTCTTCTTTTCTCATCCATTCTTCTTCTACCGCCCATCTTCTTCTCTCATCCATTCTTCTTTTCTCATCCATTCTTCTTCTACCGCCCATCTTCTTTTTTTTTTCTCTCCATTCTACTTCTGATTTTTCTCTGCCTTTGGTCTACTTCTTCCATCCATCATTCTTCCACTATTTCTTCTTATTATTTTTCTCTCTTTCGTCTTCTTCTTCCACCTATCATTCTTTCACCATTTTTTCTTCTTATTTTTCTCTCTCTTTTTTTCCTTTTTCCATAATTCTTCTTCTCTCTCTATTGAACTATTTGTTCCTTCGGATTTCTTTTCATTCCCCCAAATTTCTTCCCTTTTCCCTCTTTTTATTTATTTATTTAATTTTTAATTACATTACAAAGTGTAAAGAGAATAAACAAAATAATTTCATTTATTTTCTAATGAAAGGAAAAAGAAAAAAATGACAATAAAAAATGGAACAAAGAACAAGAAGAGGAGAAACCTCGACGAAGCAAACACTTTTCGAGCGCAAGAGATGCACAATGGGCAAAAGAAAATAAATTTTATAGAGAAAAAAGTGATAGGATTAAAAGACTTAAATTGGAAATCGATCATTCTTCCCCTAATTAAACTAATAATTTAAAAATTTGAAAATCTTTGCAAAAAGAGAGAAACAAAGAAGAAAGAAGAAGAAGAGAGAGAAAAAATAGGAAACAATAATAATTTTTAATTAAAATTATAAAATTATCCTTTATAAAAATTAAAGTTTATTTTTTTTACTAATGGACAAAAATAGCATGTTCAAAAGAGTAAAAAGAGTAGACTAACAGTCAAAATTTTGACCTAACGGCAAAAATTAACGAAGGTACATTTGGTGGGACATTTTGGAACTTGAAGTGCACTATAAAATCAAAATAAACCTGAGGTTTTAAACTTAGATTTTGAACTTTAAAAAGTACATTCATGATAGTTTACCCTTTCTTTTATTCGGTTGATTAAGGAGCTATGAGAAGAACTTACTATGCTATAAAATTTCATGAGTTTGATGATCATTTTGAATATTATATATGAGCAATTATTACTATATAGGTAGATAAAATTTGAATCGAATTTAGATTAATTGAAAAAATATCTTTGAATACGGAATTATCTATAAAATGAGAGAAATACCTAGTCTAATTAGTTTTCTCTATTAATTTTAGTTTATTCAAAATTAAATATCAAATAGAATTGTACTTGTAAAGTTTAACTTTTACTTAGAGAATATCTCAGTCTTACAATGGCTGAGACTGAATGTCAAGCTCTTAATCTTATGTAAGGTTACAATGCGCTTTCTCATTAGGTTAAACCAAAGACTTTCAACAATTTCTTTATTTATGTATATAATATCAAACATAGTTAAAATCATGAAATCAAGAAAATATTTTATTCATGTATTTGTGGTTGATTAAGGACTACAGGATACACTTAATGTTAGTGTAAAAAATCTCTTTTATATTTTCTCCTTTATTTTTATCTACTGAGGATATATTTCTTCTATACAAAAAAATATTTCTTTACTTCCATATTGACTCTAACTTGTTATTTCTCTTTATTATAAGTAATAGTGTTTAACCAATTGATTTCACTTTTTATTTTCTAAAAAGAACTCTAATATATATACAATGTATGGTTAGAATAACAATTATATATATATATATATATATATATATATATATATATTTGGGTTAAAATGGACCACATAATAATAGTCAAACAATATAAAAAAATTTTAATTTTTTATTAATAACGCTTAAAGGAGTAATTCAAATATTTTGCCAAAAAATATGACCATAATAATTACTTCAATATTATTCATATCCTAATTTTGCTACTAATGGACCACAATATCCTATTGCTAATGGACCACAAGAAATACTTTAACATGTGAAAAATAAAAAGTTGCTATATATGTTATAATTTCCATAATCGAGATTTAGAAAAAAAAATGTAATTTTATGTCTGATTTGTCCTACTAACATGAAATTTTACTAATTCTAAATTTTAAATAACGACATATATGAGTTGAAGTTCAAGTCATCAATCTATCTTAAGTCATGAGAGCTCTTTACCAGTTCACCTATGCTTTCGAGTTAAAATTTTGAAATTTCACATTGAAAAAACATTAATTTTTAAATTTTTTTAAAATTAAAATAATCAACAAATTGTAAAATATTAAATAAACAAGATATAAAAAGAAAAATATCAATAAATACAACTTTACTCTTAAACTATATACCTATAATAAATAAATAGAGAGAGTAATTTTCCATTTCGAATTAAAAAAGGAAGATAATATTCTAACCATATATAAATACAATTTTTTCAATATATATATAAATACATTTTTCAAATATATATATATATATATATATATATATATATATATTGATTCTACACGAATCTGTCAAGGGGTAAAAAGGTAATTTCAGAGTGCTAGGAATTCGGAGAGCTATGTAAATGAATTGGCGAAGTATAAACGTCGGGATGTGGTACTTCGCAGACTCTATGTGGTACTTCGGAATAACACACTTGGCTTTGAATCAACCTGTAAAATAAGTTCAGTGGGGAGTTTGTACCCCGTGAACTCTCCGATGCTTAAGTCAGTAGAGTGTATAATGGATATCTGGAAAATTGTAATTGTCCCTTACCTTCCGTTTGGGTCTCCTTTTTATATGGGCTTGGTCATTGATCGGGCCATTATGGCACTGGACCGTTATGGACTTTTTATGAATAATAATTCTACCGTTTTGACCGTTTAGGTGTAACAGGGCATAAATGGGGGAATGATGGTGTAACGTCTCCCCTTTATGGAGTCCATAAAGGGGTATTTATGTCACCGGAGAGGTTTTCTGATCTCCCAAATCGGTTATCTTACTTAGGGGGAAATTTATGTCGGCTCAGTGGCCCCTCGTCGAAGTATCGAAGGACAGAAGAGAGATGCTTCGGCGCTATGTCGACACTTAACAACTTTCGGACGTTTTGGAAAAACTAAGGGTTTTGACGTGGATCAGCCGTCTTTTCGATTTGCTGACCTTTCGTGTATACCCAGTAATAAATGTCAGGATGACAGCTGGCAGAAAGCCTTTTTACCTTCTCAATACCTTGATTCTGGTGAGTAATCATTACAGGGATTTTTCTCAAAGTGTCTTGGTCCATTCTTTCTCACATTTTCATTTTCTCTTACTTGCAATTCTTTCTGCCTTTGACGCTCTGAAGATTCCTTTGTTCTTTAGCATTCTCAACTCTTTCCTCAGATTTTCTTCTCGGCTTCAATCGTCTTAAGAAGGTAAGTTCTGTCTGCTTACGTGATGGGTTTTAATACTGTATGGTTTTGAAATGTTTATTTCTGTTTTTCTGGGATTGGCTCTGTATTTTTGTGAGACTGGTGGGGCTTTAGGTTGCTAGTTTCGGGTAGCCCTGTACTTGCATGGAGTTCTAAGTATTGGGCTTCCATTCGCAGGTAGAATATGGCTGCTCGAAAAGAAGGTAATAGGGAAGTTGAGGATTTGATGGAGGAAGGTTTTGGGAGCCCTCAACCTGTTCGACCAAAAGTCACAGTGGCCAGGAGGGCTGCCCGGGGTGAAGTTCCAGAAGGAGTTCCCTTTCAGCCGCCTTTGCCCGGTCCTCCCTCTTCTGACTTTCCCTTAAGTAGAAATAGAGTAACTAGGGAACAATCTGAATCTTTCGCTCGTAAGTATAGTATTGACCCTAGAATTTACAGAGTCTTTGTCCAGCCCTTAGCCGGAAAAATGTCCCTTCATCACATTCCTATCCCCTTAGCTCATTTCGAATTGGGTTTCCATCTTCCGATGGACCCCGCTTTTGTCAATTTTTTAATTTTTGCTCGAGCTCAACCAGGACAGGTTCATCCGAACGCAGTTCGCACGATGTTCTATTTAATTTGCCTTTGTCGTCGATTAGGCTTCGAGCTTACTGACAATATTCTTAGCATGTTCTTTTCTTCACTCCGGATGGCAGATAATATCCTTTCTATTCGTCCCCGTAAGAATAGGGTTTTACTTTTTGATTCTCCTCCTAACAAAGTAGAGTTTAAGGAAAGATGGATGATGATAGAATCCCGCATTGGTTTTCCGTTTCGTCCTTATGTAAATGAGAATTTTCAATGGCCTCAAATCCAATATCCCTCTACACTTAACCATTAGGAAAAGGCCTTCTTAGAAATAATCACCCGAGACTTAGGAGATGATAGAAAGAAACAGACCCGGGTGTATTCCTCTACTGATTTACTTAGTGAGTCGAGTCTGAGATGGTGTGGGATAGGACCGGGTCTATCGGATAGAAAGAAAGTTAGGCTTCCCGAAGGAGGAGCCAAACGAAGATTGGACTATACACCCCGGGGGTGTTTTTTTGTACCAATGTGATGCTTGTTCTCTGGGTCGGGGTTGTCGAACCGGCAAGGGTATACTTTACACATTTTTTTTTTTACTTCGGTATTGACTTCTTTGTTTCTGTTTGTAGGTCCAACCATGTTCAAAACCATTTGGGGAGAGCGAGAGGAGGAGAGGGATGTCCGTCAGACTCACCTGAATTCCCTTCCTCGGTTTCCCCCTAGGCTCATAGATCGGGGTGCCTCTGGGGATACTCCGTTGACATACGCCTCATCTGCTGAGGTTCCCAAACGGAGCAGGGGAGTTCGAAGGCCCCGGGATGAAACCCCGCGTCCAGCTCCAGAGTCTCGCGAGGAAGCTTCTTTGGAGGAAGAAGGACTTCGTCCTCGCCGAAAGAGAAGGACCTCGCCTAGACGTCTGCAGAAGACTACCTCGGGACTTCTGAAGACTCTTCTCCTTGTCACCTACCTTGCCAGCTTCGGAAGAAGTTATGGAGGCAGTCCCGCTGGCAGCTCAACCTGGTTCTGTCTCAACTCCGCGTTGAGCCTTCCCCTGTTGATGACGGGAAGGATAATCCGGCAGCTGAACCTGAGGTAAATTCCAAATCTCCTGGCCCTTCTGGCTTCAGCCGGGGTTTGAGTTACCTACAGAGGTAGAGGATTTCAAGTCTCTGGCCATGGAGATTGTGGAGAGGACTCCGCCGCTTACCAACCTTCGATTCAACAATCCTTATGTCGCAGCCTTGGTTGGTGAAGCTATTCTGGAACGTGCTCATGACCCGAGCAGTCTGGCTAGTATGAGCGAGATGTCTGTGGAAGAGGCTACTAACCGCCTTGGGGCTTTGTTTGCTCGGGTATGCTCTTTTTTTTTTATTCTGTTTCTTGAGTTTTTCCGGGGTATGATTTTTACCTCTTTTCCTTTTGTAGGCTTCTTCCTTAGCACTTCATATATCCAGATCTCGAGTGATTGAGCAAACGAAGCAGGCAGCAGCAGATACGGAGTGGAGGAGTATCAATGAGCCTCGTCTGTCTTCGTTGGAGCAGGAGGTAAACAAACAATCTGGAATAATAGAATCGTTGACTGCTGATAAGGAATACTACGCCAACGAAGCAGAGGAGAGGAGGAAGTTGCTGGCAGGGTTAAAAGAGGAAGTAGCCAGTCTGAACGTTGAAAGGAATTATTGGCTGGAGGAGAGAGAGAAGTTTAAATTGGACAGAGATGAAGCTGCTGCCGACCGACTATCTTTGCAGAAGGAATTAGATCACTTTCGGTCAGAGGAATTTAAAAAGAAGATCATCGAAGACTTTCGCAATTCCTCTGAGTATCAGGCTGAAGCTCGCTCCGTTCTAGACAAGGGATGTGTTCATGTCATCAGATAATTGCATCCATTTTTTGAAGATAAGTCAATCCTCCTTCAAGCCTTCAAATCCAATTTCGACAATAGCTTCTGTCGCGACGGAGCAGATTTTGTTCCTTTCACTCCTGAGGAGTTAGAAGCACTCCGGGAGAGGGATGAGAGAAGAGGAAAACCTGTTTGGATCCCACCGCGGCCTTCTACTCCTACTTTCTGGGACTTGTTGGGTGAAGGGCCTCAGTCTGATGTTCCAGGCTCTAGCTCTGCTGCTCCTTAACTTTGTATATATGTATTATTTTTCGTAACCACGATTGGTTTTCAATATCATGAATTTTTCCAAGTGTTTGTTTTATTTTAACTTCTTAATATTTTTATGATACTTCTTATATTTCCATGGCATAAAATCTACCAATTGATGAGTTTAAACTTTGATACTTCAAATAATTTACCAAGTACTGGATCTGAATTTGATATTCCAATTTGCTAAAAACTTTACTAACACTTCAAATCTAATACTTCGCAAGAGAATCGCAATAGTACTTTTAAGTACTTACCATGGTGCCCGTGTATTTCAGTACCTCGAGTATGCTTTTAGTGTGTCCAAGCCTTGACTTGGTACTTCGCAACCTTGCGTGTGAAGCCTTGACTTGGTACCTCGCAACCACGGCATTGCGCGTGAATCAGATTTTAGCCTGATTTTTTTTTTCCTGCGACCTTTTCGCAAGTGTGTTTTTTCGAGATCGTGCTCGAGTTTGACTTGAATAATAACTGAGACTATGCTCAAAAGTCAAAAATGAAATTTCGCTTTTGGAATTTAAGGACTTGCCTCATGATTTGTTATTCGGGACGTTTCGTCCAAATGTATTTCATACAAAGTACCTTTTTAGGTGATTTACATGCCACGGATTTGGGAGTAGGACACCGTCCTTGTTCATGAGCTTGTAAGTGTCGGGTCTTACTTCGTGCTTCACGAGATACGGGCCTTCCTAATTCGGGGTTAATTTGTTTGCTTGTATATGTCGCGCCGTGCCTTCAATTTTTCGTAGTACCCAGTCCCCGACCTTTATGGGTCGTTTGAATAGCCTTTTGTCGTTCTTAGTTTTTTCCTTGAATGATTGCGACCTTAGGCGACTTGCTATCCTTCTCTCTTCTAGTAGGTCTAGTTCCAGATTTCTTCTTTCTTTATTAGCATCTTGGCTGTACATGGCTACTCTAGCTGTGGGCAGTGCTACTTCGGCTGGTGCTACAGCTTCTGATCCGTACACCAAAGAGTAAGCTGTTTCTCCAATGGGGCCCCTAGTCGAAGTGCGTACTGCCCATAGAGCAGAGTTCAATTCATCAGCCCATTTGTTAGATTTTCCTTCCAAGTTCTTCTTTAATGCTGCTAATACCAACTTGTTGGCTGCTTCAGCTTGTCCGTTCCCTTGAGGGTGTGCCACGGATGATTTCCAATGCTTGATGTGCAACCGTTGGCATTCTGACGTAAACTTGGTGGAGAATTGTACTCCGTGATCCGTGACTACCGCGCGGGGTATCCCAAAGTGACACAACACTTGTTCGCGAAAAAACTTGGAAACGTTTTCTTCTGTGGGACTTGTTAGTGCCTTGGCTTCGATCCATTTCGAAAAATAGTCTACTGCTACCACCAAATATTCACAGTCGTTTCTTGTCTTTGGGAATTTTCCCATTAAATCCATACCCCACATGTCGAAAGGCCAAGCCGCCACGACTGGGGTTTGCTCCACTGATGGTAGATGAGGAACCGTACCAAAAATTTGACAAGTGTCACATTTTTTAACATACTTTTTGGCATCTTGTCTCAATGTGGGCCAATAATATCCTTGGTTAATGACCCGTTCTGCTAGAGCTCGAGCCCCCGGATGACCTCCACACACGCCTTCATGTACTTCGGCTAATAAATCATCTACTTGAGATGGTGGAACACATCGAAGTAGAGGTTTAGTGAAAGACCGTCTATATAGTATGTTATCATGAATAGCGTACCTCGCAGACTGTCTTTTGATTTGACGTGCCAGGGTAGCGTCGTTTGGGAGGGTTCCATGTTGGATGAAGTTCTTTATTTCTTCGTCCCAACTCGCTGAAGTGGGGTGTAGGCACTGTATAACTTCGTGTTCCCCAAATGCATCTTTGATAGGAACACCATCTTCGTTGGGAGTCTCCCCTGAAGCAATCTTTGCTAGCCTATCTGCTTGTTGATTGTCTTTCCTACTGATCAGGGATAGTGAGAAGAAAGAGAACTTATCCTTCCACTTTCTAGCCTTGTCTACATAAGGCTGTAGTCCTTCCGATTGTACTGTATAAGTTCCCTGAACTTGATTCACCACTAACTGCGAATCACTGTAGACTTTTAGGGCTCGGATGTTTGCGCTATGTGCCCATTCCAATCCTTTTATCAGTGCTTCGTATTCCGCTTGGTTATTTGATATGTCGGGCTTTAATTTGATAGCTCGTTCTTCCGAGTATTCTTTGTTTGGTGATGTTAATACTAGTCCAACTCCTATCCCGCTGGAGTTGACTGCTCCATCAACTTTCAATTCCCATGGTTCTTTGACTGGTTCAGTTTTTCCCGAGTCGTTTTCAGTGAATGATCCTTCCGCGAGAAAATCTGCCAGGGCCTGCGCTTTGATGGATGTGCGGGGTTTGAATGTAATTTCTTGACCGCACAGTTCAATGGACCAGCGTAGCATCCTCCCAGATTGGTCTAGCTTATGAAAAATTTATCTTAGCGGGGTGTTAGTGTAGACTACAATGGGATGAGATTCGAAGTAAGGCCTCAATTTTCGCGCGGAAATGACTAATGTGATGCGATTCCGGTTGACGTGCTAAATAGGTGTTATTTTACCCTATGTTGATTATGAATAATTAAGGACTGTGATTGACTAATTGTCACATTTAGTCTCTATGGTGTCACTTAATCAGCCAGAACCTAAGGCAGAGTACCTATCGTGTAGCTAGTCTGTTGGAAAGTATCTACGATTTTATTAAGTTAAATATCGTACTCCCAGGGAAGTGGCAACGGCTTAGTAGTAACTAGCCTTTTATCCTAACTCCTATCTTATGATCCAGTTATGCAATCTTCATCAAATACTTTGATGAGAGGGTGATTCATTCTCCACTAGGTTTAAGTCTAGTTAATCCTAGAAGTGTTTTATAGATGAGTTCTGATTCTATGTTATACTGTTCCTATATGTTGATTGACCTATCTTCGAGTATTTTAGACATGTCTTGGCCTGGATTGCAACTATGTTCTGTGTCTAAAGGCTACCACATCTGAGTTTCTACGCTACCGCCCCATCGTTAAGGGTAACGGCCCTACTCACAGCTCGGACTAAAGTCAGCAATGAACGGTACCCTATGTCACTTCGGTATCATGCTGCTCGTCTCATAACCGCCGGCATAACACTCTACTCAGCCTACCTAGACTACTTTCAACCAACAGGGTGTTCCGCAGATTATTTTATCTAGTATGGCAAACACCAATACTAATTGATGCTTGTTAAACTAAACAGGTTATGATTAGACCGTGGTTAGGAATTGTCTATAACCCTAATTTCAATTTAAAAGAACGGCAATAGACATGCAGACATAATGATTTAAGCAGGTGGCCATTTCCGGAAAATCATAACAACTTCAACATATAAAACAAATATTCATAAGAATCGTAATCTGATATTCAAATTAATATTTAGATAAAACAATTCGTAAACATACAGAACCTCGTCTAGGGGACCCACTGTCATAAAGTAATCACCACTCTATGCAGGTCCAGCCGGCGCTGCAGCTCCTGTATGCTCCTGACTGCTCGATCCTACTCTGCTCGGTAGAGCCTTCGGAGAACGCTCCTCAGACCTAGTAGCAATTGCTTTACCTTACATCCCGGGCTTAAGCAAATTGCCCTAATCTGACTAAGAACACGCACCCTATCTCTCTCTTAGGATCTCCTAACGAAATCTCGGTATTCTATGAATACCAAAAACGAACCTATCTATAGAAACCTAAGATCTGAGACTATTTATCAGAAACTAAAACAAAACACTAATAAGAAAGAAAACTGAGATCCGAGTCTCTGAGTGAGTTGTGTACTAGAGAATTGTACACTGGACACCACTAAATGACTCAGATCGAGTGGAGAGGAATGATTTCAACTCTTGGAGGCCTGGGTATTTATAGCAGCTTTCTGGAGTGAAAAATTCCAAAACATTCGATGTGGGACAAATTCTGGTGCTTCGGGACGCCCGTCCTGGATTGGGACGCCCGTCCTGGTGGTCTGACTGGGTCGGGACGCCCGTCCCAAATTCGGGACGCCCGTCCCGGACCGTTGACCAAGTCAACATTTCCAAAAATTGCATTTTTGCCCCAAAATTTGCTGTTTTCGTCCAATTTGCTCCTGAAACTTCCAAAATCGAAATTTAAGCATTTTTATGTCAATTTGATTCAATTAAGATCAAATACATTCAAATATTGCCCTAATTTATGTCTAAAAACATGCTAAAAAGGGTATATGATTTGTGCACATCAAATAACCCCACACTTAGCTTTTTGCTTGTCCTCAAGCAAAGTCTACCTGAAGTTAGTGATTTTAAATCATATGTGCAGTCACTTAAATTTCCTAGTCATGTTTTTATTCCAAAAATTATTCAGACAATTCTTAACACATGTCTGACTGGTTAGGTTGCTTTGACAAGGTCTCAAATGTCTCTAGTAGATTGTTAGGATTGAGCAGAAAACAATTTAACAACTAGGTTGAACTCTTCTCTTAGTCATAAGGTCTTCCTGATGTGTAGTGTGTGTACTAGTCCAGACCAGATAGTCAACACAATAAACTCTTGTCTTAACTATTACCAGATAACACTTCGACCTATCGCTAGACATACTGACAACAGATAACTTTCTGAGTTCTGAGCTTTGGTGATCAGATTCTATCATTTAGCATTTATTGATTCCTTTCGTTTATAGATTTTCTAGGGTATTTTGAGTCTGCTTAGAACACGTCAACTTCAACTACCCATGTAGCGAGTCCCACTCCGATGACTCCCAGTTCTACACGACCTTAGGGCATCAGGCTTTAAGTTCCCCGAAGGAGTGGTGCTCGAGTAGCGAAGGCCGCTGGCAAACTACCCTGTTTTAATTAGCTCATTTTGTTTCTTTTTCACTTTTGGCTCAGAGTCTCATCTAGTCATTCCAATTGTCAATGCATCCTGCAACTGGTCTAATTTTATCTAGTTAAGTTTTGAAAAGGTAATTGGTTGAGGTCTCTAATCCAGACTAAGTTGTGCTCAATTATCAGGAATTCCCTACTCCTAATCAATAGGTTCAGCAATAGTTATTAATTATCTCCTACTAACCACAACATACTACCGACATATCATAGACATAAGCAATTGTTTAACCAAGCATACTGCATTTAGAAGTCTGAAAGACGGAAAAATTTTGAAAAAATTTTGGAAGGGTGTGAAAATACAGGGAAAACAAGCAAAATCATGCAAAAATTTTGTCAACTGCTACAGTGCACCGTGCACTGCTACCCCACACTTAAGTCTGACACTGTCCTCAGTGTTCATGCATAGCTAAACTACCCCACACTTATTTGCAAACAAGAAGAAATGAAAACAAAATAGAAAACTCTTACCCCACACTTATTTGACTAACTAAGGGTAGAGAGAAAATAAAACAAGAAGGATAATGGAAAAAAAAACAGAACACAAAACAAAGAAAACAAAAGTAAAGGATCATGAGGATTAGAAAAACTCCCTTCATGTCGCGAGCAGAAGGGCCTTCTCTGATCTGTTAATTGGCTTTTCACCTTAGCCATGTGCTATTGCTGAGGCGTTCTTGACTCTATAAGCTCTAGATATTGGAACGGATGACGCCAGCTCCGATCTTTCATTGTCGAGCTCTAGGTAGTGGCATATCCATTTGATGAATGACTCAAGCCCCAAGGACTGTTTCCTAGAATCATCTGCAAAGTCTCTTGTAATCGTAGCAACGTGTCCAGAAGAACGTGTCTAGGAATGAGACTTCTTTGGATTGGTGTGCCTACCTGCCAATGTTAGTGAAGGTATGGCATGCAAGTCTCGAATGGAAGAAAAGATACCTGAAGTTTTGGCAAAGCTGTGGTGGTAGGGGGCTCCAGTTGTGTAGATATGGGCCCAAGTATTTGAGACTTCCTTGGGGAAGTTTCTCACAGCTGATTGGTATGCAAGGAATGCAAGCTCCTCCATTGCTATGCTCCTGATACAACGCCAAATTCCTCTATATCCTTCAACCCTTCGTTACCTCTTGGTAGATCACTTGCTTGCACTGGTCTGGCTTTAATTGTTGCCAGTATCTCATCTATTGATTCTGCGAGTGTGGGTTTTGCTGTGGTGGTGTCTTTTGAAAGTTTCCATCTTCCGAATTATTCCTCAGCTAAATCCCGTATCATTCCTCTAGCTGGGATTGTATGCGTTTCCCATTGGAGCAGCATTCTGCAGTAACCTACTCCTACCTCTTTTGGAATGGTTCGTATTTCATTCCCATAGCAATCCCTGCTAGAGTGTGGTACTTGGCAGACTTCACATATTTGATACACAGGCTGAACGTTTCTTCCTAAGACATTGGCAGTCTGAATCTGGAAAACAACTTCTCATAGAATCTGTTATTTGGCAAGCATCGTAGGACTGTATCAGAGATACAAAATCCTTGAATGTGGTGGGTCAACAAGATTCTGCTTTCAACACTTTCCGGACAGTGTTGATAGTAGTCAATTGGTCTCCCGTAGATTCTTTAGGGCAATGCTCCAAACTCTTGTGGCCTTCGTCTTCTGAGACACATCTTTTGATCAACTGATCTGCAAAAATTTGAAATAGAAGAGAAACTGCCCAGTAGTAATATTTCAAATCAGCAAAGAATTTCTTCTTTTGCTGATAAGTCATATCACTTGGAACTTATTCAGTGACTAGATAATTTGCAATAAACCACAGGTGAGAATTATTATACATAGCAAACAATGCAAATAAGTTTTCATCCAAAAATTTATCAGTATTACACTAACCTCTAACTCGGGGTTTTCTAATCTAGACCAATGGTTTGCTTTCTAGATTTTCAACCCTTTTTCTTACCCTTCATTCTATATCAAACTTAAGTAACAATAAAACCTAACTTAATCAATTATGGTTCAGTATCAGTTTTTATTGAACACAGACATCTCAGAGTGATCAGTGTAACCTATTGTTTTTGACAAGACTAGATAAGATCAGGATTTGTCATACATGAACTTTCTTATCATGTTTCTATCCTAAAACAATTCTTACTACATCATTACATCACATATTCATTCAAAAGGCAAATTTTGATCAGGTGATGCCCTAATGGGTGCAGTAATTCCTTTTGGTTTAAAAGATCTCATGCAACATAACAAAAGGAACGTCCCTTTTTTTTCAATAGAACATTCAAAGGTCTGGCTATTAAGGAAAAACTATTTCATAACTCATCCTAATAAGGCCGGCATGACTCTAAGAAAATTCTAAAATAGAGTTTCTTCCCGACAAAAATCTAAGCCAACCTTTTACAACTCAGAAGAAAATATATTTTATCCTCATTTCCATTTTTATTTCTTCGAAATTAAATAAAGGAAGAAAAACACGAAAAAGAGCAACTAAGAAAACAACTAAAAAAACAAGAGATAGGGAAAAGGAACAACTCACCGTTGAGCAAGAAAGATACATTCTTTTTGGGATTTTAAATTTTAAAATTTTTTTTTCTCTTTTTTTTTTCGAAAGCAGTTAAATTTCCTCAATATGGTTTTAGAATGATTTTCTAAAATTTGATTATCCTAAGTGTCTTAATTTCAGATATTATCTAAAATCAATTAGTCATGATAACCCTATATTTCGGAAACTGATTGTCTAACTAGCATAAAACAAGTGTTAGGTCTAAGGTCTAGGTTACTACCGCTACCTATCATAAGTATCTAGAATTTTGATCGGTGTCTAGAATTTTGATCAGGAGTCCTAAATTCATTACGATATTTCCCCGGCAACGGCGCAAAAAATCTGATGCGATTCCGGTTGACGTGCTAAATAGGTGTTATTTTACCCTATGTTGATTATGAATAATTAAGGACTGTGATTGACTAATTGTCACATTTAGTCTCTATGGTGTCACTTAATCAGCCAGAACCTAAGGCAGAGTACCTATCGTGTAGCTAGTCTGTTGGAAAGTATCTACGATTTTATTAAGTTAAATATCGTACTCCCAGGGAAGTGGCAACGGCTTAGTAGTAACTAGCCTTTTATCCTAACTCCTATCTTATGATCCAGTTATGCAATCTTCATCAAATACTTTGATGAGAGGGTGATTCATTCTCCGCTAGGTTTAAGTCTAGTTAATCCTAGAAGTGTTTTATAGATGAGTTCTGATTCTATGTTATACTGTTCCTATATGTTGATTGACCTATCTTCGAGTATTTTAGACATGTCTTGGCCTGGATTGCAACTATGTTCTGTGTCTAAAGGATACCACATCTGAGTTTCTACGCTACCGCCCCATCGTTAAGGGTAACGGCCCTACTCACAGCTCGGACTAAAGTCAGCAATGAACGGTACCCTATGTCACTTCGGTATCATGCTGCTCGTCTCATAACCGCCGGCATAACACTCTACTCAGCCTACCTAGACTACTTTCAACCAACAGGGTGTTCCACAGATTATTTTATCTAGTATGGCAGACACCAATACTAATTGATGCCTGTTAAACTAAACAGGTTATGATTAGACCGTGGTTAGGAATTGTCTATAACCCTAATTTCAATTTAAAAGAACGGCAATAGACATGCAGACATAATGAATATTTAAGCAGGTGGCCATTTCCGGAAAATCATAACAACTTCAACATATAAAACAAATATTCATAAGAATCGTAATCTGATATTCAAATTAATATTTAGATAAAACAATTCGTAAACATACAGAACCTCGTCTAGGGGACCCACTGTCATAAAGTAATCACCACTCTATGCAGGTCCAGCCGGCGCTGCAGCTCCTGTATGCTCCTGACTGCTCGATCCTACTCTGCTCGGTAGAGCCTTCGGAGAACGCTCCTCAGACCTAGTAGCAATTGCTTTACCTTACATCCCGGGCTTAAGCAAATTGCCCTAATCTGACTAAGAACACGCACCCTATCTCTCTCTTAGGATCTCCTAACGAAATCTCGGTATTCTATGAATACCAAAAACGAACCTATCTATAGAAACCTAAGATCTAAGACTATTTCTCAGAAACTAAAACAAAACACTAATAAGAAAGAAAACTGAGATCCGAGTCTCTGAGTGAGTTGTGTACTAGAGAATTGTACACTGGACACCACTAAATGACTCAGATCGAGTGGAGAGGAATGATTTCAACTCTTGGAGGCCTGGGGTATTTATAGCAGCTTTCTGGAGTGAAAAATTCCAAAAAATTCGATGTGGGACAAATTCTGGCGCTTCGGGACGCCCGTCCTGGATTGGGACACCCGTCCTGGTGGTCTGACTGGGTCGGGACGCCCGTCCCAAATTCGGGACGCCCGTCCCGGACCGTTGACCAAGTCAACATTTCCAAAAATTGCATTTTTGCCCCAAAATTTGCTGTTTTCGTCCAATTTGCTCCTGAAACTTCCAAAATCGAAATTTAAGCATTTTTATGTCAATTTGATTCAATTAAGATCAAATACATTCAAATATTGCCCTAATTTATGTCTAAAAACATGCTAAAAAGGGTATATGATTTGTGCACATCATAATGCATATGCCAACTTTTCAATGTTAGAATATCTGGATTCTGCCTCATTCAAAACTTTGCTAACGAAGTACACGGGAAACTGTGTTGTTCCTTCTTCTTTTATTAATACTGATGCTATAATCACATCTGAAAATGATAGATACAAGAAGAGTGTTTCTCCGTAATTCGGAGGTCGCAATAGAGGAAGATTTGTCAAGTAACCTTTTAAATCGTTCCATGCCTGACTGCATTCCGGAGTCCATACGAAACTATTCTTTGAATTTTTCAAAGCTTTGAAAAGTTGGAGACATTTTTCTGCTGACTTTGATACAAATCTTCCCAAAGCCGCGATGCATCCATTCAACCTTTGGATATCTTTCACGTATTTGGGCTCAGTGAGCCGAGCTATTGCCTCCAGTTTCTCCGGGTTTGCTTCAATCCCTCGTTCTGATGTCATAAAACCCAAAAACTTACCAGACTTCACTCCGAAGGTGCATTTCGTGGGGTTGAGTTTGAGGTTGTGTTTTGCTAAATTAGAGAACGTTTCCTCTAAATCTTCTAAGTGCGAAGTGCCGTGCTTTGTTTTTACTACCATGTCATCCACATACACTTCCATATTTCTTCCGATTTGATTTTGGAAGATATAGTTCATCATCCGTTGATATGTGGCCCCTGCATTTTTTAATCCAAAGGGCATGACGTTGTAGCAGTAAACGGCGCCTGCTGCACGGAACGAAGTATGTATTTGGTCACTAGGCCTCATTTTAATTTGCTGATACCCCGAGAAAGCATCCATGATGCTCAGGTAATCCTTGGGGCAAGCTTTATTGAGGTCGGTGTAGTCTACACACATTCTCCATTTTCCGGTAGACTTTTTCACCATGACTACATTGGACAGCCAGGTGGGGTACTGGACTTCACGAATAAACTTCGCTTGCAAAAGTTTATTTACTTCCTCCTTTATGCCTTGTATTTTGTCATCACCGTACTTCCTTGACTTTTGTTTAATTGGGCGATACTTCGGGTCGATATTTAAGGCATGCTCTGAGATAGCGGGATCAATTCCAGGCATATCCTCTGTGCACCACGTGAAGTTCTGTTGATGCTCTTTGAGAAATTTAATGAGATCCTGTCTGAGTTTGTCTGGCATATTTTTCCCGATCTTGACGAGTTGTTTAGGATAAATGGGATTTATTTCTACCTCATCATATTCTTTATCCTTTGATACTTCGGGATTAGAGGCAGAGCTATGATTTTCGGCATCTCTTCTTCTCTTCGCCTCTTGATCGTTGGTAACTTCATGGTGGAGCCCTTCTTTTGACACATTGACTCTTTTAATCTTTTCAGGATCAATAATCATTTCGTGGTAATGCTCCTCTGTCACCATGTTGATTTTTCCAGACTTTTCAGGGGAGTCCCTCTTTCTTTTTATTTTCATTATTTGCCCTAATAAACTCCGAGGGCTGCTTCTGACAAATCCGACGCCTCGTGAGGTGTGAAACTTCACTTGCTGGTGCGAAGTGGATATAACTAGATCAAAAGCCGCGTGGAAAGGTGTTCCTACTATGGCATTATAAGGAGATTCTAAGTCCACTACGTAGAACTTAACCTCTTCTGTTCGAGCCTTATCGCCTTCGCCAAGGGTGACATGCAGTCTTACTGTTCCCCTTACCGGTACTTTTTGAGGTGTGAATCCTTCTAGTACCATACGACTTGTCTTGAGATGCTTATCTTTCAGACCCATTTCCTCGAAACATCTCCGGTACATGATGTTTCTTGTGGCTCCCGTGTCCACTAAAACTCTTTTTACCGTGCATTTATCAATCCCTTCTCTGGTCATCCCTGCTTCTATGACTATGGGGCTGATTTTCGCCTCCTCATTACTTGCTAACTCCTCGTTGGTAAAAGTAATGACTTCTTGATGTTCGAATTCGTACTTCGGGACAAGGTATGATTTAGTGAGATTATAAATTCTCTTTTTTATTTTTCTTACCGAGCCCATTTCTGGGTTAATCATATTGATTACCCGTTCTCCCTTATCCTTCTGCTGTTGTACGCCTGCGATGTACTCCTTTAAACATCCTTCCTGAATGAGCTTTTCGATGGCTCGTTTCAGTTGGAAACATTCCTCCGTTGTGTGACCATAATCTCTGTGGAATCCACAGAACTTGGTTTTATCTCGTGAGGCGTAAGTTTGTGCTTTCATTGGCGCGGGGTCTCGGACTCCGTGTTTCTCCTTCAAGACTGCAATTAAACTTTCCTTTGAGACATTTAAAGGCGTAAACGTCTCCAGTTTCTTACCTCGAATATTGTCCTTCCGTTGTGGAAAATTTGAGGTCGCCTGTTTGGATGGTTCAGGCTGTTTGTCTTTTCTTCGCCAAGTCGGCTCAATCGCACTGCCTTCAGCCAGGGCTACTTTCCTGGCTACATTGAACATTTCTCCAATCGTCTCCGGCCTGCGGAGTTGGAGCTCGGTGTATAGCATTCGCGACCTGAACCCTCCTTCAAAACACGTGATCACTGTGTCTTGGCTGATACCCTCGATCTCCTCATAGGTTTTCTTAAACCTATCCACGAATGAAAGCAACGACTCACCTTCTTGCTGCTTGATATTGGCCAGGTCACCCCTGGTTTTTGGAATTGTTCCCGCAGTGCTGAATTTATCTAGGAACATTTTTCCAAAGTGTCCCACGAATCGATGGAATCTTTTTTAAGGGATGTGAACCAGGTTACCGCTTTATATGCTAGAGTAGTTGGAAAGGCACGGCATAGAATAGCTTCATCGCTGGAGACTAATCCCATGGCTGCTTTGTATCGACAAATATGCTCAATGGGTTTCGCTGAGCCAGTGTATAAGACAAATTGGGGAAGTTTAAGCATAAGATTAGGGTCCGGAACAACGTCTCGAATCCATTTAACGAAAGGCCCCATCTCAATTGATTTGGACTTTTGGACTTTTGTAGGATTTTTGGCGACTTCCGGGCTGCCTTCGGGAGATCGCTTTTTAGCCGTCTTTCTATACACTGGCTTAGAGGAGTGGTGACTTTCCCCTATTTCTCTAGCAGTTGTTTTTCTGCTCGCATGTGCTCTACGCCTATCGTCCCTTTTTGTCGCGGTGTGGGTCCGCTGTGGGTGATCTAAACTTCCAGGCAACCTTGGTGGGGGAAGCTCTACCCCGGCTTGCCGGAATTCTGCTCTCAACTGTAGCCATTTTTGAGAGAGTTCCTGATCCCGCCTGGTTTCTTCATCTAACTGGAGTTGACGTAACCTCCTCAATTCTTTCTCTGCTTCTTCTATCCGCTTGGAGTTAAGTTGGTCTCTCAAGTCAGACGAACGTCGGGATGTTGCTGGTAGTGGTCCAAGCCTTTCCGACACCGGACGACGACCAGAACTTGAAGCAGAAGAGGCAGAAATTCTTGTCCTCGTCTTCTCTTGCTGGTGAGCAGATTGACAAACTGTGTGTCCTTCAGATCGAGACATGATAAGTAGAAAGTGAGGGGTGAATGTTGAGTAGAGAAAACGTTCCCGGTAACGGAACCAAACTGATTCTACACGAATCTGTCAAGGGGTAAAAAGGTAATTTCAGAGTGCTAGGAATTCGGAGAGCTATGTAAATGAATTGGCGAAGTATAAACGTCGGGATGTGGTACTTCGCAGACTCTATGTGGTACTTCGCAGAACCTATGTGGTACTTCGGAATAACACACTTGGCTTTGAATCAACCTGCAAAATAAGTTCAGTGGGGAGTTTGTACCCCGTGAACTCTCCGATGCTTAAGTCAGTAGAGTGTATAATGGATATCTGGAAAATTGTAATTGTCCCTTACCTTCCGTTTGGGTCTCCTTTTTATATGGGCTTGGTCATTGATCGGCTTCAACATATATCACAAATATTCATAATAATCATAATCTGGTATTCAAAACTGTTATTTGGACAAACACAATAACAACATATAAGAGAGGGACAGGGGGACCGATGCCATAAAGAAATCACCCTTTACAAAGTCTCACCGATGGAGCGTACTGCTGTATATGTCGTTACTGCTTGACCCGGCTTTACTCGCCAGAACCTTCGGAGGACGCTTCCTCAGCCTAGTAACTGGGCTTTACCTTAATACCCAGCTTAAGCCCAGCCCTGTGGACTAACTCTTCGAACGCCTAGAGCCCTCTTAGGATCCCCTAACGAAATCCCGAGTATTCTATGAATACCATAAACGAACCTATCTATAGAAGCCTAAGATCTGAGACTATTTCTCAGAAACTAAAACGAAACACTAACAAGAAAGAAAATTGAGATCCGAGTCTCTGAGTGAGTTGTGTACTAGAGAAGTGTACACTGGAAACCACTTAATGACTCAGATCGAGTGGAGAGGAATGAATTCAACTGAGGAAGGCCTGGGTATTTATACCAGCTTTCTGGAGTGATTTTCTCTCAAAACTTCGATGTGGGACTTGAATTTATGGTTCGGGACGCCCGTCCCGGTCTGTTGACCAGGTCAGGACGCCCTCCCGAAAGTCCGAACTTATGAAAAATTGCATTTTTGCCCCGAAATTTGCCATTTTCTTCCACTTTTCACCTGACACTTCCAAAATCATAAAAACTATGAAATTGAGTTAATAATGAACAATTAAGACCGATTTACCCTCAATTTCACCCTAAATCATGCCTAAAAACATGCTAAAAATGTGATATGATTTATGTATATCAGATAACCCCACACTTAGCTTTTTGATTGTCCTCAAGCAAAGTCTACTCGAAGTTAGTGATTCTAAATCATAGTGCAGTCACTTAAATTCCTAGTCGTGTTTTTATTCCAAAAAATTTATTCAGATAATTCATAACACAGGTCTGACTGGTCTTGTTGCTATGACAAGGTCTCAAATGTCTCTAGCAGATTGTTATAGTCAAGCAGAAAACAACTTAACAACTAGGTTGAACTCCTTTCTTAGTCACAAGGTCTTCCTGATGTGTAGTGTGTGTACTAGTCTAGACCAGATAGTCAACACAATATACTCTCGTCTTAACTACTACCAGATAATATTTCGTCCTTGTGGCTAGACATAATAACAATAGACGACTTTCTGAGTTCTGAGCCTTGGTGATCGGATTTTTAATGATTTAGCATTTATGGATTTTCTTTATAGATGTAGGGTATTTTGAGTCTGCTTAGAACACGTCAACTTCAACTACCCATGTAGCGAGTCCCACTCCGATGACTCCTAGACCTACACGACCTTAGGGCATCAGGCTTTAAGTTCCTCGAAGGAGTGGTGCTCGAGTAGCAAAGGCCGCTGGCAAACTACCCTTATTTAATTAACTTTAGTTTATTTCTTTTCACTTTTAGCTCAGAGTCTCATCTAGTCATTCTAATTGTCAAAACATCCACAACTGGTCTAATTTTATCTAGTTAAGTCTTGAAAAGGTAATCGGCTGAGGTCTCTAATCCAGACTAAGTTGTGCTCAGTTATCAGGAATTCCCTATTCCTAATCAATTTGTTCAAGATAGCTATGACATTGCCTCCTACTAACCATAACCTTCTACCTACATATCATAGACATAAGCAAAGTTTAACCAATCATACTGCATTTAGAAGTCTGAAAGAATGAGAATTTTGAAAAAATTTTGGAAGGGTGTGAAAATATGGGGAAAACAAGCAAAATCATGCAAACATTTTCTCACTATAGTGCAATGTGCACTGCTACCCCACACTTAAGTCTGACACTGTCCTCAGTGTTCATGCATTTCTAAGCTACCCCACACTTATTTGAAAACAAGAACAAAAACAAAACAAAGAACTCAAGAACAAAACAAAGAACTCTTACCCCACACTTATTCGATTAACTAAGGGTAAGAGAGAAAATAAGGCAACAAAACAAGAAGGATAGCAAAACAGAACACAAAACAAATAAAATAAAAGGAATATGAAGATTAGAAAAACTCCCTTCATGTCACGAGCAGAAGGGTCTTCTCTGATCTGTCAATTGGCTCTTTACCTTAGCTATGTGCTATTGCTGAGGTGTTCTTGACTCTACAAGCTCTAGATACTGGAACGGATGACGTCAACTCCGATCCTTCAATGTCGAGCTCCAGGTAGTGGCCTATCAATTTGATGAATGACTCGACCCCAAGGACTGATTCCTCGAATCATTTGCAAAGTTTCTCGTAATCGTAGCAACGTACCCAGACAGAACGTGTCTAGGAATGAGACTTCTTTGGATTGGTGTGCCTACCTGCCAATGTCAGTGAAGGTATTGCATGCAAGTTTTGAATGGTAGAAAAGATACCTGAAGCTTTGGCTAAGCCGTGGTGGTATGAGGCTCCAGTAGTGTAGATCTGGGCCCAAGCATTTGAAACTCCCTCGGGGAGGTTTCTCACAGCTGATTGTATGCAGGGGATGCAAGCTCCTCCATTGCTATGCTCCTGATACAATGCCAAATTCCTCTATATCCTTCGACCCTTCGATATCACTTGGTAGATCACTTGCTTGCACTAGTCTGGCTTTAATTGTTACTAGTATCTCATCTGTTGATTCTGCGGGTAGGGGTTTTGCTGTGGTGGTATCTTCTAAAAGTTTCTAGCTTCCAAATTATTCCTCAGCTAAATCCCGTATTATTCCTCCAGCTGGGATTGTATGCGTCTCCCATTGGAGTAGCACTCTGCAGTGACCTACTCCTACCTCTTTTTGGAATGGTTCGTATCTCATTCCCATAGCAATCCCTGCTAAAGTGTGGTACTTGGCAGACTTCACAGATTAGATACATAGACTGAGCCTTTCTTCCTAAGACATTGGCATTCTGAATCTGGAAAACAACTTCTCATAGAATCTGCACATGACTTGAACATCATTAGTAGGTAATGCCTGTGGCTCAGGCCATTTTTGAAAAGTGTTCCACAACTACTATGATGTAATTATTTTCAAAGGAAGAAAAAGAAAAGGATTCGATACCCCAGATATTAAAGATTTCAAGACTCTATTTACCTTGCTGGTGTAGGCGATCTCTGGAAGAGGTGTTACCTGTTATTTAGCAAGCATCGCAGGACTGTATCAGAGATACAAAATCCTTGAATATGGGGGGTCAACAAGATTCTACTTCCAACACTTTCCGAATAGTGTTGATAGCAGTTAATTGGTCTCCCATAGATTCCTGCAATGCTTCAGAATCATGTGGCCTTCGCTTTCCGAGATACATCCTCTAATCACTTTACTCTACAAAAATTTGAAATAGAAGAGAAACCTGCCCAGTAGTAATATTTCTAATCAGCAAAGAATATCTCCTTTTGCTGATAAGTCATATCACTTGGGAATAATTAGCAGCTAGATAATTAGTAATATCAATAAACCACGGAGGAGAATCATTACTCATAGCAAACAATGAAAATAGATCCTCATTCAGAAATTTATCAGATACTACTGTCTCGTCAATAACCTCTAACTCAGGGTTTCCTAATCTAGACCAAAGGTTTGCTTTCTAGATTATTACCCATTTTTCTTATCCCTTCATTCTATATCAAATTCAAGTGACAATAAAACCTAACTTAATCAATTACGGTTCAGCATCAGTTTTATTGAACACAGATATCTTAGAGTGATCAGTGTAACCTATTGTTTTAGACAAGATTAGATAAGATCAGGATTTATCATACATGCACTTTCTTATCATGTTTCTGTCCTAAAACAATTCTTACTACATCATTACATCACATATTCATTCAAAAAGCAGATTTCAATCAGGTGATGTCATAATGGGTGCAGTAATTCTTTTTGGTTTAAAAGATCTCATGCAATTATCAGCAAAACAAAAGGAACATCCTTTTTTCAATAGAACATTCTGAGGTCTGGATATTAAGGAAAAATTATTTCATAACTCGTCCTAATAAAGCCGATATGACTCTAAGAAAATTCTAAAATCGAATTTCTTCCCAAAACAAATCTAAGCCAAAACTTTACAACTCAGAAGAAAATATATTTTATCCTCATTTCCATTTTTAATTCTTCGAAAAAATATAAAATGGAAAAGAGTAGCAAGAAAACAACTAAGAAAGAACAAGAGATAGGGGAAAGGAACAACTTACCATTGAGCAAGAAAAATACATTTTTTTCGGGTTTTAAATTTTAATTTTTTTTTTCAAAAGCAGTTAAATTTCCTCAATATGGTTTTAGAATGATTTTCTAAAATTTGATTATCCTAAATGTCTTAATTTCAGATAATATCTAAAATTAGTTAGTTATGATAATCCTATATTTCGGAAGGTGATTGTCTAACTAGCATAAGATAAGTGTAAATCAAAAGTCTAGGTTACTACCGCTACCTATCATAAGTTTCTAGAATTGTGGCCAATAATCCTAAATTTATTATGATATTTCCCCGGCAACGGCGCAAAAAATCTGATGCGTTCCGGTCGATATGCTAAATAGGTGTTATTTTACCCTATGTTGATTATGAGTAATTAAGGACTGTGATTGACTAATTGTCACATTTAATCTCTATGGTGTCACTTAATCAGCCAGAACCTAAGGCAGAGTACCTATTGTGTAGCTAGTCTGTTGGAAAGTATCTACGATTTTATTAAATAAATATCGTACTCCCAGGGAAGTGGTAACGGCTTAGTAGTAACTAGCCTTTATTCCTAACTCTTATCTTATAATCTAGTTATGCAATCTTCATCAATAACTTTGATGAGAGGGTGATTCATTCTCCATTAGGTTTAAGTCTAACCAAACCTGAAAGTGTTTTATAGATGAGATCCTGATTTTATGTTATACTGTTACTATACGTTGATTGACCTATATTTGAGTATTTTAGACATGTCTTGGCCTGGATTGCAACTATGTTCTGTGTCTAAAGGTGTACCACATCTGAGTCTCTACGCTACCGCCCCATCGTTAAGGGTAACGGCCCTACTCGCGGATCGGACAAAAGTCAGCAATGAACGCCCCTATGTCAGTTTGGGGATCATACTGCTCGTCTCATAACCGCCGTCATAACACTCTACTAAGCCTACCTAGACTACTTTCAACCAACAGGGTGTTCCGCAGATTATTTTATCTAGTATGGCAGACACCAATACTAATTGATGCTTGTTAAACTAAATAGGTTATGAATAGACCGTCGTTAGGAATTGTCTATAACCCTAATTTCAGTTTAAAAGAACGTCATTAGACATGCAGACATAATGAAAATTTAAGCAGGTGGCCATTTCTAGGAAAACATAATAACTTCAACATATATCACAAATATTCATAATAATCATAATTTGGTATTCAAAACTGTTATTTGGACAAACACAATAACAACATATAAGAGAGGGACAGGGGGACCGATGCCATAAAGAAATCACCCTTTACGAAGTCTCTCCGATGGAGCGTACTGCTGTATATGTCGTTACTGCTTGACCCGACTTTACTCGCCAGAACCTTCGGAGGACGCTTCCTCAGCCTAGTAACTGGGCTTTACCTTAATACCCAGCTTAAGCCCAGCCCTGTGGACTGACTATTCGAACGCCTAGAGCCCTCTTAGGATCTCCTAACGAAATCCCGGGTATTCTATGAATACCAGAAACGAACCTATCTATAGAAGCCTAAGATCTGAGACTATTTCTCAGAAACTAAAACAAAACACTAACACGAAAGAAAACTGAGATCCGAGTCTCTGAGTGAGTTGTGTACTAGAGAAGTGTACACTGGAAACCACTTAATGACTCAGATCGAGTGGAGAGGAATGAATTCAACTGAGGAAGGCCTGGGTATTTATACTAGCTTTCTGGAGTGATTTTCTCTCAAAAATTCGATGTGGGACTTGAATTTCCGGTTCGGGGCGCCCGTCCCGGATTGGGACACCCATCCCGGATTGGGACGCCTGTCCCGGTCTGTTGACCAGGTCAGGACGGCCGTCCCGACCTGTTGACCAGGTCAGGACGCCCGTCCTGAACCGGGACGCCCTCCCCAAAGTCTGAACTTACGAAAAATTGTGTTTTTGCCCCGAAATTTGTCATTTTCTTCCACTTTTCACCTGACACTTCCAAAATCATAAAAACTGTGAAATTGAGTTAATAATGAACAATTAAGACAGATTTACCCTCAATTTCACCCTAAATCATGCCTAAAAACATGCTAAAAATGTGATATGATTTATGCATATCATGCTACACCTTTGGACTCAGAACATATTTGCATTCCAGGCTAAGATATATCTAAAACACTCGAATATAGGTCAATCAACATATAGGAACAATGTTACATAAAATCAGAACTTTTTCTATAAACACTTTTAGGCTTGATTAGACTTAAACCTAGTGGAGAATGGATCACCCTCTCATCAAAGTCATTGATGAAGATTGCATAACTGGATCATAAGATAAGAGTTAGGATAAAAGGCTAGCTACTACTAAGCCGTTACCACTTCCCTGGGAGTACGATATTTAACTTAATAAAATCGTAGATACTTTCAAACAGACTAGCTACACGATAGGTACTCTGCCTTAGGTTCTGGTTGATTAAGTGACAATAATTGAATACTAAGTGGCAGTTAGTAAGACTCACTCCTGAATTACTCATAATCGACATCGGCAAATAAAGCCTTTCTTTTAGCATACCAATCGGAACGCATCATCTAGATTGCATTTTTGCACTGTCTAGTAAGCTCTATGTTCAATTTCAATAGGAAGGTGACATGCTTTTCCATAGACCAGTCTATAAGGTGAAAATCCTGTAGAGGTTCTATATGCCGTATGAAAGGCCCATAATGCATCATCAAGCTTTATGGCCCAATCCTTACGGTTAACACCTACAGTCTTTTCTAGTATTCTTTTAATTCCTCTATTAGTTACCTCAACCTGCCCATTGGTTTGAGGGTGGTATGCTGTGGAAAGGCGATGTTGAACTCCATATTGCTGAAGAACTGATAACTCTAAAATAATAGAGTTATTCACATTCAAATTGCCACATTTTACTTTGGAATTAACTGAATTTATTTGGAAAATGGAATTAAAATACGTTGATTTGATATTTTCCCTCTTTTTACCGAAAAAAGTGGATTTATTGTTAAATGTCAATTTAATTTAATTAATTTTCAAATATTTGTACGAGGTGTATTTATTGATTATTATTTGGGAATTAATTTGAATTGATTTATTGTGACAAGGGTAAAAAGAGAATAAAATTTCAGTTTTATTATTCAGCCATTTTTCAGAATTTATTTTATTTTTAACTTATTCAAAACGTGGCAGACTAAAGCTGGAATCCTGCAGAGGATCCTGCAGCAAGCAGAGGAAAAAGAAAAAAACTTCAGAAGGCAGCTGGAATTTATTTTTGGACTATTCAGTTATTTGCTGGAATTTTATGAGAAAATTCCAGAAATATGGACAAATGGCAGCTTAAGGCTGGCTCTCGGTACAAGAGGATGCTCTATATATAATTGAAAAACCGAGAGGAAGGGGGTTGGTCCTTTTTAGCATTTTAAGAGAGAGATTGGTTTTTCTTATTTTCTTAGAGAGTTCAGTAGCATTTCGGTAGGATAGTTTAGCTATTCTTTTTAGTTTTAGATTAACTTTCAGTAGGAAAAAACCCAAGAGTGAGCAGGGTGACTTGTTGAAGTGTTCATCAGCTGAGCAGAAAAGACGCCGCATCATCAAGCAAAGGAGAATAGCACTGGACAAGCGTGATTAAACTGATTTGGGCATTAGCGTGATCTCATACCCGAGTAATTCTCTGCCCATTTCCTCATTATTGTTCATTGTCTTGTATAGATTTTTGCTTAAATATTGGGCATGAGTTGAAGGCGACGTTTATGAATTGATTAAACTAGTTTTGTAATGGAATTATGTATCATGACGATGGGAGTATTTTTGTTACATTACTTTGATTCATGGATTTCGTTATTCTCTGTACTGAACATATATTTTTAGCTTGAAGATGCTGTGGCATAGTTAAGTATGAACATGTTGAGTACACTGTTTTGATTATGATGATGAGTATGCTGTAGCATTGCTTTCTAATTTTATTATTACTGCTTGTATGTGGCATGCTTGGTTTATTCATGTAATTACATTAAATTGATTTAACATCACTTGCGGTTACGACTGTCCAATGTATGAATCGAACTAGTGTCTGGCCTTCTAGCGGAGGGGAGCGAGTGGACATGATAATTATGTGGCACTATATTGAGACTCACGAGAGTGCGCTCAACATTGCAGTGGAAATGACCAAATTCACTGACTAGTGTTGCTTTAGGTCAACGGTACTTCGTACTCCATGAGACGATGTTACCGGGGATCTAGACTAGTAGATTGATATGCATAAATCATATCACATTTTTAGCATATTTTTAGGCATAATTTAGGGTGAAATTGATAGGAAATTGGTCTTAATTGATTGTTATTAACTCAATTTCACATTTTTTGTGATTTTGGAAGTGTCCGGTGAAAAGTAGAAGAAAATGGCAAATTTCAGGGCAAAAACGCAATTTTTCAGAAGTTCAGACATCGGGGTGGGCGTCCCGAATCAGGATGGGCGTCCTGACCTGGTCAACAGGCCATGACGGGCGTCCAGGACTCGGGACGGTCGTCCTGACCTGGTCAACAGGCTGGGACGGGCGTCCCGGATGCCTGGTCAAAGTCCCACATCGAAATTCTTGGAAACTTTCACTCCAGAAAGCTGTTATAAATACCCCAGGCATTCCTCAGTTGAATTCATTCCTCTCCACTCGATCTGAGTCATTTAGTGACTTCAAGTATACAGTTTTCTAGTATACAAGTCACTTAGAGACTGAGATTTCAGTATAAGTTTTTCTTTTATTTCTAGATAGTGTCTCGATTTCTTTGTTTCTAAGAATTAGTCTCAGATCCTAGGATACGATAGATAGGTTCGTTTCTGGTATTCAAAAGATCCTAAGAGGGCTCTAGGCGTTCGAAGAGTCAGTCCACAGGGCTGGGCTTAAGCTGGGTATTAAGGTAAACTCCAACTATTATGCTGAGGAAGCGTCCTCCGAAGGTTCTGTCGAGCAGAGTCGGGTCGAGCAGTCCAACATATACAAGCAATTGCTCCATCGGCGAGACTAAGTAAAGGGTGAATTCTTTATGGCATCAGTCCCCCTGTCCCTCTCTTTATCTGTCTGTATTGTGTTCGTCCAAATGTTAATTCTATTTATTGGATTATGATTTTATGAGTAGTTGTTATACATGTTGAAGTTCTTATGATTTTCTGGAAATGGCCACCTGCTTAATATTCATTATGTCTGCATGTCTAATGTAGTTTCTTTTAAACTAAATGTAGGGTTATAGACAATTCCTAACCACGGTCTATTCATAACATGTTTAGTTTAACAGGCGTCAATTAGCATTGGTGTCTGCCATATTAGATAAAATAACCTACAGAACACCATGTTTGTTAGAGTAGTCTAAGTAGGCTGAGTTGTGTTTTTATGCCGGCGTTAGGGCGAGCGGCATGATCCCCTAAGTGACATAGGGCTTTCATGGATACCTTTAGCTCGAACCGTGAGTAGGGCCCTCAATGGCGATGGGCGGTTTATCAGTTGACTCAGATGTAGTACACCTTTAGACTCAATACATAGTTGCAATCCAGGCCAAGACATGTCTAAAATACTAGAAGATAGGTCAATCAATATGTAGGAACAGTATAACATAGAATCAGGACATTATCTGTAAAACACTTTTAGGCTTAAATAGACTTAAACCTAGTGGAGAATGAATCACCCTCTCATCAAAGATATTGATGAAGGATTGCATAACTGGATCATAAGATAAGAGTTAGGGTAAGAGGATAGTTACTACTAAGCCGTTACCAGTTCCCTGGGAGTACGATATTAATAAATTAAAATTCTAGATACTTTCCAAGAACTAGCTATACGATAGGTACTCTGCCTTAGGTTCTGATTGATTAAGTGACAATAATTGAATGCTAATGTGACAGTTAGTAAGACTCAGTCCTTAATTACTCATAATCGACATTGGTAAATAAAGCCTATCTTTTAGCATACCAATCGGAACGCATCAGATTTTTGGCGCCGTTGCC
Source organism: Asclepias syriaca (assembly GCA_027405835.1). NCBI lineage: Eukaryota > Viridiplantae > Streptophyta > Magnoliopsida > Gentianales > Apocynaceae > Asclepias > Asclepias syriaca. The sequence goes on along the minus strand of CM049926.1, from coordinate 18,924,633 downwards.
GGGGAAATATCATAATGAATTTAGGATTATTGGCCACAATTCTAGAGACTTATGATAGGTAGCGGTAGTAATCTATACCTTAGACCTACACTTATTTTCTGCTAGTTAGACAATCAATTTCTGAAATATAGGGTTATCATAACTAACTAATTTTAGATATTATCAGAAATCAAGACATTTAGGATAATCAAATTTTAGAAAATTATTCTAAAACCATATTGAGGAAATTTAACTGCTTTCTAAATAAAGTATAAAAGAAAAAAATGTTAAAAATTTAAAAATATCTTTCTTACTTTTCTTTTTCTGTTTTGTTTTTGTTATTTGTTATTTCTTACCAGACTTTGCACTCATAGATGAAGAGAACAAGAGCAGCTACAAATCAAGCAAAGAAAATAGAAAACCCTGACACTCCAAGACCATAGAAGACCAAACCAGAAGGACCATCTAGGCCTGAACCAGAAATACCAAGGGAGAACCCTCCTTCACAACCTATAGAAATAAACTCAAGCCTAGATACCAGTGACTTAGTGAGAAGATTACTGAATGCCCATGAGCCTAGTCCCACGGAAGAAGATCCTTCTGAAGATACCTTTCCTCCTAGAGAAGAATCTCAAAGATCTCCAGTTCACACTCCTGCCCAGAGAGTTCCTATAAATCCACCACCCCTTGACCAAACCCAAAACTCACCAACATCTCCTGCGTACACTCCAACACCTAACGAGCACAGCCCTTCATCCGGGGGAAGTACTAACGGTTCTCATTCAGTGTTGTCCATGCAGATAGATACTTTGGCTCAAAGGATCTATGAGATGGATCAAGGAATTGCACGCAGATTGTGTCATTCAGACCAATGTATTCTGAATATCACAACCAACATGGACCAACTCAGGGCCACAAAAAGTCTCTAGGAAAACCAAGGTGCACAGATACTCCGGGAGTTAGTTGACTTACGAAGTGAGCAGAGCAGACAAAGGGATGAGATGAGAGCCATGTGCATAGAAATGCGAACCATACAAGCAGAGATATGAGAGATCAGAAATAAGGGCCATTGAAAAAGGGATGATTCTTTTCACTATTCTTTCAGCAAATAAATTATTTGAACTAAAATTAAATAATTGACCCATACTTTTTTTTGTTTTCAAACTTTTTAAAAGGGTCTCTTATTTTATTCAGCAATTTTTCTTCAGACATTTTATTTCTCAAATTTCTATGAAAAACAAAGGTGTTGCAAATGCAGTTTATTTTTCACTAATTAATTGTATAAACTCAGTTTTTTGTTTTTCTGAAATTCATGCTGAACAGAAGTTAGGATAAGATTATGGTAGTCATGATTTTCGAAAAAGATATTGAGAAATTTTTGCACAGAGTTTTTAACAGCTTATGAATTTGATAGGTTAAACATGAAGACATGTTATATATTATGATCGTTTTGGTGTATTGAGATTTGCAGGGAATTATGAAAAAAAAAACCGGAAGTGGCACGCATCCCGAATCAACCCGGGACGGGCATCCTACCTCTGGGACAGGCATCCTGCCTCCGGGACGAGCGTCCCGAAGGCTGCCCCTCCTACAAATATGCCATTTTTCTTCATTTTCTCTCAAACCAACCACCAAAAATTCATCTCTCTACAAAATTCTCTCTACCTTCTCTCTACAAATTTTTGGCAACTCCCAAAGTTTCAAAATTCGAATTTCCCTCCAAAATTTGAATTTCCTGCCAAAAATTCAAAATCCTTCCCTAACCAAAATCCATCCTTCCAAATTCAAATTCACCTCCAGAATTCGAATTCAAATCTTCCTTCCCGCCTAAATTCTCAATGTCTCTCGAACGTTCTCAACTAAATGGCTCCCAAAAGCGCTCGTATCACGTCTACCATGACCGTCACATCGGTGGCACATCCTTTCATACTGTTTCCCTCCAGTCCAGCATACCAGGAGAGATATCATGGATAAATCAGATGCATCATACTGATTGGAAATATGCTTGAATGGGCAGCAGTATAGACACTAGAGGTTGAGCAGGAAGTCCGACGCATACTCGACGTACTACCCTACAATCGAGTCTTCATCGTCACTGAGCCGACCTACCTAGAGCTGGTATGTGAGTTCTATGCTTCGTTTACATTCCATCAGGAGCATATCACATTCTGCTTGGGCGGAATAGATCGATCGATGAGCATGGCCGAGTTTGGCATCGCCTTGGGTATCTGGCAGAGAGACGAGCTGGATACGCCCACCTACACCACAGTAGTTCGAGACTTCACTTCTGCAGACGTCTCCACCGCTTGGGCTTAGATCTGTACGACGGGTGTTCCCTACCAGCAAGGCTTTGCGAAAGCCACAGGTATTTATCCTGCTCTTCGCTATCTACATGCCATTATAGCACACACTCTGTCAGGACGTCGGACGGCCCCCGGGAATGTCACCCAAATGGAGACATTCCTCCTGGCTAACATGCACATGGGTTCTACAGTGGAGATGGCTCGACTCATCACTTTCATCATGCGGGGTTTCGCTATGGACACTCGGAAACAGTGTATGGGGCTCGGGCCGTTCATCACCAGGATAGCCCACTACTTGGAGTTGGACATCGAGGGCTCGGAGCTGACCCAGGATGCCCCGACCACCATTCCTACGGACCTTACCATCCTACGGAACATGGGGATGGTCCTACGGGATGCAAATGGGTGCTACTCCATCCACACGTAGCAGCCAGGACAGGCCTCGACACCAGGTGTAGTTCCAGCACATATACCTCCGACCGAGACATTCGTTCCATGCACTGCCTTTGAACGACATATGTCGCACGGATTGGCGGAACTTTCAGCCCAATATAGTCGGGATATGGAAAGAATCGAGAGACGGATGTTGATGATGGACGACAGAATCGCTATGAACACCAGCAAGATCGAGGAGATTTATCAGCATACCTCCCAACTGGTTGAAAACACAGAGGTCTACTTTCCAATAGACTTCGGTCCACCTAACGACGACGAGCCGGGTTCTTAGCTTTTCTTTTCCTTTTCTTTTTCTTTTGTTTTTGTTCTATGTGTGTGATCATGTCTGGGCTGTATGAAATATGAATCTCTGTATAACGTTGATTGATATGGCATAACATCATTGTTTCCTCTATTTTATCTTGTTATTTTATTTCGTTGCTTTATTTTCCTTCTTACCCAGAGTTATTCGAATAAGTGTGTGGTAAGAGTCTTTTCTGCTTTGTTTTTGTTTCTTGTTTTCAAATAAGTGTGGGGTAATTTAGATATGCATGAACACTGAGAATAATGTCAGAATTAAGTGTGGGGTAGCAGTGCATGGTGCACTGTAGTAGTTTGAGAAAACCTTTTGCATGATTTTGCATGTTTTCCCCGTATTTTCACACCCTTCTAAAATTTTTCAAAATTTTTCATTCTTTCAGACTTCAAAATGCAGTATGCTTGGTAAAACATTGCTGATGTCTATGATATGTGTGTAGAACGTTATGATTAGTAGGAGACAATGTGATGACTATTTTGAACTTATTGACTAGGAATAGGGAATTCCTGATAATTGAGCACAACTTAGTCTGGATTAGAGACCTCAACCAATTACCTTTTCAAAACTTAACTAGATAAGATTAGACCAGTTGTGGATGTATTGGCAATTAGAATGACTAGATGAGGCTCTGAGCTGAAAGTGAAAAGAAAAAAAAAGAGAGTTAATTAAATAGGGTAGTTTGCTAGCGGCCTTTGCTACTCGAGCACCACTCCTTAGGGGAACTTAAAGCTTGATGCCCTAAGGTCGTGTAGGTCTGGGAGTCATCGGAGTGGGACTCGCTACATGGGTAGTTAAAGTTGGCGTGTTAAAGCAGACTCAAAATACCCTGAAAAATCTATAAAAGAAAGAAAATCAATAAACGCTAAATAATTAAAAATCTGATCACCAAGGCTCAGAACTTAGAATGTTGTCTGTTGTTAGTATGTCTAGCGACGGGACGAAGTGTTATCTAGTAGTAGTTAAGACGAGAGTATATTGTGTTGACGATCTGGTCTAGACTAGTACACACACTAAACATCAGGAAGACCTTGTGACTGAGAGAAGAGTTCAATCTAGTTGTTAAGTTGTTAAACCTGCTTGATTATAATAATCTACTAGAGACATTTGAGACCTTGTCAGAGCAACCTAACCAGTCAGACCTGTGTTGTGAATTGTCTGAATAATGTTTGGAATAAAAACATGACTAGAAAATTTAAGTGACTGCACGTATGATTTAAAATCACTAACTTCAGGTAGACTTTGCTTGAGGACAAGCAAAAAGCTAAGTGTGGGGTTATTTGATATGCATAAATCATATCACATTTTTAGCATGTTTTTAGGCATAATTTAAGGTGAAATTGATAGGAAATCGGTCATAATTGATTATTATTAACTCAATTTCACAGTTTTTGTGATTTTGGAAGTGTCAGGTGAAAACTAGAAGAAAATGGCAAATTTCGGGGCAAAACGCAATTTTTCAAAAGTTCAGACGTCGAGGTGGGCGTCCCGAATCAGGATGGGCGTCCTGACCTGGTCAACAGGCCAGGACGGGCGTCCAAGACTCGGGACAGTCGTCCTGACCTGGTCAACAGGCCGGGACGGGCGTCCCAATCCTGGACGGGTGTCCCAGATGCCTGGTCAAAGTCCCGCATCAAAATTGTTGGAAAAATTCACTCCAAAAAGCTGCTATAAATACCCCAGGCCTTCCTTAGTTGAATTCATTCATCTCCACTCGATCTGAGTCATTTAGTGACTTTAAGTATACAGTTTTCGAGTATACAAGTCACTTAGAGACTCAGATTTCAGTATAAGTTTTTCTTTTATTTCTAGATAGTGTCTCATTTTCTTTGTTTCTGAGAATTAGTCTCAGATCCTAGGATACGATAGATAGGTTCGTTTTTGATATTCATATAATACCCGGGATTTCGTTAGGGGATCCTAAGAGGGCTCTAGGCGTTCGAAGAGTCAGTCCACAAGGCTGGGCTTAAGCTGGGTATTAAGGTAAAGTCCAACTACTAGGCTGAGGAAGCGTCCTCCAAAGGTTCTGTCGAGCAGAGTCGGGTCGAGCAGTCCAGCATATACAAGCAGTTGCTCCATCGGCGTGACTAAGTAATGGGTGAATTCTTTATGGCATCAGTCCCCATGTCCCTCTCTTTATATGTCTGTATTGTGTTCGTCCAAATATTAATTCTGTTTATTGGATTATGATTTTATGAGTAGTTGTTATACATGTTGAAGTTCTTATGATTTTCTGGAAATGGCCACCTGCTTAATATTCATTATGTCTGCATGTCTAATGTAGTTTCTTTTAAACTAAATATAGGGTTATAGACAATTCCTAACCACGGTCTATTCATAACCTGTTTAGTTTAACAGGCATCAATTAGCATTGGTGTCTGCCATATTTGATAAAATAACGTATAGAACACCATGTTTGTTAGAGTAGTCTAAGTAGGCTGAGTTGTGTTTTTATGCCGGCGTTAGGGCGAGCAGCATGATCCCCTAAGTGACATAGGGCTTTCATGGATGCCTTTAGCTCAAACCGTGAGTAGGGCCGTCAATGGCGATGGGGTGGTTTATCAGTTTACTCAGATGTGGTACACCTTTAGACTCAGTACATAGTTGCAATCCAGGCCAAGACATGTCTAAAATACTCGAAGATAGGTTAATCAATATGTAGGAACAATATAACATAGAATCAAGACATTATCTGTAAAACATTTTTAGGCTTAAATAGACTTAAACCTAGTGGAGAATGAATCACCCTCTCATCAAAGATATTGATGAAGGTACCCTTTTGGAACATTTGCATATAGAAGGATGCCTTTTGGTTTTTGTAATGCACCTGCTACATTCCAACATTGTATGACTGCTATCTTTGAGGACATGTTAGGAAAGTCTATGGAAGTATTCATGGATGACTTCTCTATTTTTGGAAATTCATTTGGGATTTGTCTAAAGAACTTGGAATTAATGTTGAAACGTTGTATAAAATCTAATTTGGTTCTAAATTGGGAAAAATGCCACTTCATGGTAAAAGAGGGAATTGTATTAGGACATAAGATCTCACACCGAGGTATGGAAGTAGATAAGGCCAAAATTGAAGTTATTTGAAAACTGCCTCCACCCAATACTGTGAGAGCCGTTAGAAGTTTTTTGGGACACGCTGGCTTTTATCGTAGGTTTATAAAGGATTTCTCATTAATAGCCAGACCGTTGACCAATTTACTCGGAAAGGATGTTCCATTTGTCTTTGATGAAAATGTCTAAAAGCCTTTAATAGACTTAAGGAACTTCTAACTACTGCACCTATCATGACGTCACCTGACTGGAGTCTACCTTTCGAACTAATGTGTGATGCTAGTGACTATGCAGTAGGAGTTGTTTTAATACAAAGACATGATAAGAAATTTCATGTAATATATTATGCTAGTAAAACCTTAACTGATGCTCAGGGAAATTACACTACGACAGAAAAGGAATTATTAGCAGTAGTATATGCATTTGACAAATTTCGATCTTATCTAGTCCTATCTAAAACCATTGTTTATACTGATCATTCTGCATTAAAGTACTTGTTCAATAAAATCGACGCAAAGCCAAGATTAATTAGATGGGTTTTATTGCTTCAAGAATTCGACATAGAAATTCGGGATAAGAAAGGGGCAGAAAACTTAGCCGCAGACCACCTGTCAAGGCTAGAGAATCCGACCCTAGAAGCTATAGATGAATCAATTATATCTGACAAATTTTCGGATGAGAATTTATGTGCACTGTTTGATATTTTCTCACCCCTTGGTTTGTAGATATAGCAAATTACTTGGTAGCTCAGACTCTTCCTAGTGATATCAGTATTCAACAGAGAAGAAAATTCTTTGCTGACCTTAAATATTACTATTGGGAAGATCTCTTTATGTTTCGAATATATGCAGATCAGATGATCAGGAGATGTGTCTCTCAAGAAGAAGGTTTCCAAATTCTGGAACATTGTCACTGCGAACCAGTAGGCGGTCACTTAGCTGCAGCTAATACCGTCCGGAAGGTATTAGAAGCAGGCTTTTACTGGCCTACCATATTCAAGGATGTCGTGGTGTTCACAGGATCGTGCGATGCCTGTCAGAAAGCTGGAAATATATCTTCTTGAGACAGTCTACCCCAATAGGTAATTCAAAGTGTAGAGATATTTAACATATGGGGTATAGATTTTATGGGTCCATTTCCTCCCTCTTTTCGTAAGAAGTATATCATAGTAGCTGTAGAATATTTTTCAAAACGGCCTGAGGCACAGGCCCTACCTACTAATGATGCTAGAGTCGTGTGCAGATTCCTTAAACAGATATTCGCTAGATTTGGATGTTCGAAAGCCCTAATCAGTGACCGAGGTACACACTTCTGCAACTCTCAATGGCAGAAGGTACTTCAGCAATATGGAGTTCAGCATCTCTTTTCCACAGCCTACCATCCTCAAACCAATGGGCAGGCTGAGGTAACCAATAGAGGAATAAAGAGAATCCTAGAAAAGACTGTGGGTGTTAACCGTAAGGATTGGGCCATAAAGCTGGATGATGCATTATGGGCCTTCCGTACAGCATACAGAACCACTACGGGGTTCTCACCTTATAGGCTAGTCTATGGAAAAGTATGTCACCTTCCGGTTGAACTTGAACTTGAACATAGAGCTTACTGGGCAGTGCAAAAATGCAATCTAAACGATAACTTAACTAAGGAACACTGGATTCTACAACTCAATGAATTGGATGAGTGGAGGCTCAAAGCCTATGAAAACTCACATCAATCCAAGATGACAAGTAAATTCCGACATGACAGGCGACTCAGAGCCCATAAGAATTTTGAACCAGGGGATAAGGTATTGCTATACAACTCACGTTTCAAATTGTTTTCCAGGAAAGTTGCGTAGCTGTTGGTCAGGCCCGTTCACTATCACGGAAGTATCACCCTTCGGAGCATGTGTCATCATGGATTCTGACGGCACTGCTCAAAAAGTGAACGGGCAACGCTTAAAGATCTATAGAGAACCTTTTGACTTGTCCGAGCAGACTGTTGACTTCGCAGAATAAGGGAGTATTTCTTTCATTTTATTTCATGTTTTGTTAGTTGTTATTTCTTTTAATTGCTTTACTTTCTTTCTTACCCTTAGTTAGTCAAATAAGTGTGGGGTAAGAATTTTCTATTTTCTTTTTATTCCTTCTTGTTTTCAAATAAGTGTGGGCTAATTTAGATATGCATGAACACTGAGGACAATGTCTGACTTAAGTGTGGGGTAGCAGTGCACAGTGCACTGTAGTAGAAAATTTGTTTTCATGATTTTTGCATGTTTTTCCCGTATTTTCACACCCTTCCAAATGTGTTTTTTTTAATTTTTCACTCTTTCAGACTTCAAAATGCAGTATGATTGGTAAAAGAATTGCTGATGTCTATGATATGTGTGTAGAATGTTATGATCAGTAGGAGACAACGTGATGACTTTCTTGAACTTATCGATTAGAAATAGGGAATTCCTGATACTTGAGCACAACTTAGTTTGGATTAGAGACCTCAACCAAATACCTTTTCAAAACTTAACTAGATAAGATTAGACCAGTTGAGGGTGTATTGGCAATCAAAATGACTAGATGATGCTCTGAGCTAAAAGTGAAAAGAAAAAAAAGAGAGTTAACTAAATAGGGTAGTTTGCAAGCGGCCTTTGCTACTCGAGCACCACTCCTTAGGGGAACTTAAAGCCTGATGCCCTAAGGTCATGTAGGTCTGGGAGTCATCAGAGTGGGACTCGCTACATGGGTAGTTAAAGTTGACGTGTGAAAGCAGACACAAAATACCCTGAAAAATCAATAAAAGAAAAATCAATAAATGCTTAATAAAAATCTTGTCACCAAGGCTCAGAACTCAAAAAGTTGTTTGTTGTTGGTATGTCTAGCGACGGGTCGATGTATTATATGGTAAGAGTCGAGATGAGAGTATATTGTGTTGACAATCTAGTCTGGTCTAGTACACACACTACACATCAGGAAGACCTTGTGACTGAGAGAAGAGTTCAATCTAGTTATTAAGTTGTTGAACCTGCTTGAACATTGTAATCTACTAGAGACATTTGAGACCTTGTCATAGCAATTTAACCAGTCAGACCTGTGTTGTGAATTATCTTATTCAATGATAAAGTTTGGAGTAAAAACATGGCTAGAAATTTTAAGTGACTGTACTTATGATTTAAAATCACTAACTTCAGGTAGACTTTGCTTGAGGACAAGCAAAAAGCTAAGTGTGGGGTTATATGATATGCATAAATCATATCACTTTTTTAGCATGTTTTTATGCACAATTTAGGGTGAAATTGATGTTAAATCATTCTTAATTGATTGTTATTAACTCAATTTCACAGTTTTTGTGATTTTGGAAGTGTTAGGTGAAAAGTAGAAGAAAATGGCAAATTTTGGGGCAAAAATGTAATTTTTAGAAGTTTAGAAGTCGGGATGGGCGTCCCGAACCCAAGACGGGCATCTTGACCTGGTCAACATACCAGGACGGGCGTCCAAGACTTGGGACGGTCGTCCTGACCTGGTCAACAGGCTGGGACGGGCGTCCCAGATCCAGGACGAGCGTCCTGAGCCCCTTTTCAGAATCCCACATCGATTTTTGAAGAGAAATTCACCCAGTTCCCCTACTATAAATACCCCAGGCATTCCTCAGTTGGAATCATTCCTCTCCACTCGATCTGAGTCATTTAGTGACTTCAAGTATACGTTTTCCATAGTACACAAGTCACTTAGTGTTCTCAGGTTTTAGTATAGGTTTATTTATATTCTTAGAGAGTGTCTCGTGTTCTTTGTTTCTGAGAGTCTGTCTCATATCCTAGGATACGACTAGATAGGTTCGTTTTCGGTATTCATAGAATACCTGGGGTTTCATTAGGAGATCCTAAGAGGGCTCTAGGCGTTCGAAGAGTCAGTCAACAGGGCTGTGCTTAAGCTGGGTATTAAGGTAAAGTACAACTACTATGCTGAGGAAGCGTCCTCCGAAGGTTCTGTCGAGCAGAGTCGGGTCGAGTAGTCCAACATATACAAGCAGTTGCTCCATCAGCGGACTACGTAAAGGGTGAATACTTTATGGCATCAGTCCCCTTGTCCCTCTCTTTATATGTCTGTACTGTGTTCGTCCAAACATTAATTATGAATATTAGATTATGATTTTATGAATATTTGTTATGCATGTTGAAGTACTTTATGATTTTCTGGAAATGGTCACCAGCTTAACTTTCATTATGTCTGCATGTCTAATGTAGTTTCTTTTAAACTAAATGTAGGGTTATAGACAACTCCTAACCATGGTCTAATCATAACCTGTTTAGTTTAACATGCATTAATTTAGGACTTTCCCGTCATAAAGCATTAATGTATGCCATATTAGATGAAATAACCTATAGATCACCATGTTTGTTAGAGTAGTCTAAGTAGGCTGAGTTTGTGTGTTTATGCCGGCGTTAGGGCGAGCGGCATGATCTCCTAAGTGACATAGGACTTTCATGGATGCCTTTAGCTCGAACCATGAGTAGGGCCGTCAATGGCGATTGGGCGGTTTATCAGGTAACTCAGATGTGGTACACCTTTAGACTCAGTACATAATTGCAATCTAGGCCAAAATATATCTAAAATACTCGAAGATAGGTCAATCAACATGTAGGAACAGTATAACATAGGATCAAAACATTATCTGTAAAACACCTTTTAGGCTTAGATAGACTTAAACCTAGTGGAGAATGAATCACCCTCTCATCAAAGATTTTGATGAAAGATTGTATAACTGGATCATAAGATAAGAGTTAGAGTAAGAGGATAGTTACTACTATGCCGTTACCACTTCCTTGGGAGTACAATAATTAATCTAATTTAAATCGTAGATACTTTCCCACAGACTAGCTACACGATAGGTACTCTACCTTAGGTTCTGATTGATTAAGTGACAGTATAGAGACTAAATGTGACAATTAGTTAGGCCAAGTGCTTAATTACTCATAATCAACATAGGGTAAAACAACACCTCTTTTAGTATATCAGCCGGAACGTCATTAAAATGCTGGCGCATTCATGCAAACAGTTCTTTTATGCTAAGTCATTCATTCCATAAAGCACAATCAGACATTCATTCAGTCTGTCATTCATTTTGAAACAGACATAACATAAAAGAAATATCATTAAAGCTTTAAGACAAAGATGTCAGCATTTTTGGCCAGAGGACACCCTCCCCCAAACTCAAGGGGAAGCAATGTCCTCATTGCAAAACAAAAAGAAAACAGGAAGCAGAAAAGGTTCAGATGACAAAATAACGAAGGAAAAGAAAGTGTCTAGCCATGTCAGCAGGTTAATAAGTACAGACCCAACGCAAAAATAAAAGTTAAAGGTAGAGAGAAAGAACTACTCCCATTGAGCCGGGAGTGCCTTAGAGAATGTTGTGGGAAGGTCGGCCAAGGGTTACCAGATTGTTGCCTTTGCCGCGGTGATATGCATAAATCATATCATGTTTTTAGCATGTTTTTAGCATGTTTTTAGGCATAATTTAGGGTGAAATTGATGGTAAATCGTTCTTAATTGATTGTTATTAACTCAATTTCACAGTTTTTGTGATTTTGGAAGTGTCAGGTGAAAAGTAGAAGAAAATGGCAAATTTTGGGGCAAAAACGTGATTTTCAGAAGATCGGTAGTCATTCATCAAATGGATAGGCCACTACCTGGAGCTCAATATTGAAGGATCGGAGCTGATAAAGGTAGCTCCATCTACCAGACTTAGCCTTTCTTCAAAACATAGGGATGGTAGTTCGCGACTTAGAGGGTAAAATACACTCTCCATACGGAGCACACTACAGAGTCATCCATTCCAGTATCTAGAGCTTACAAAGTCAAAAACACTTCAGCAATAGCACATGGCTGAGGTGAAGAGCCGATTGACAGCTCAGAGAAAACCCTTCTGCTCGAGACAAGAAGGGAGTTTTTCTAATCCTCATATTCCTCTACTTTTATTTTGAGTTCTTTTAATTTTTATCTTCATTTTGTGTTCTGTTTTGTTATTTCTATTACCTTCCTATTTTGTTATTTCTTTTAATTGCTTTACTTTCTTTCTTACCCTTAGTTAGTCAAATAAGTGTGGGGTATGAATTTTTGTTTTTATTCCTTCTTGTTTTCAAATAAGTGTGGGGTAATTTAGATATGCATGAACACTGAGGACAGTGTCAGACTTAAGTGTGGGGTAGCAGTGCACAGTGCACTGTAGAAAACTTTTTGCATGATTTCTACATGTTTTTCCCGTATTTCACACCCTTCCAAATTTTTTCAAAATTTTTCTTTCTTTCAGACTTCAAAATGCAGTATGATTGGTAAAACATTGCTGATGTCTATGATATGTAGGTAGAATGTTATGATCAGTAGGAGATAACGTGATGACTTTCTTGAATTTATTGATTAGAAATAAGGAATTCCTGATAATTGAGCACAACTTAGTTTGGACTAGAGACCTCAGCCAAATACCTTTTCAAAACCTAACTAGATAAGATTAGACCAGTTGAGGATGTATTGGCAATCAAAATGACTAGATGATGCTCTGAGCTGAAACTGAAAAGAAAAATAAAGAGAGTTAACTAAATAGGGTAGTTTGCAAGCGGCCTTTGCTACTTGAGCACCACTCCTTAGGGGAACTTAAAGCCTGGTGCCCTAAGGTCATGTAGGTCTGGGAGTCATCGGAGTGGGACTCGCTACATGGGTAGTTAAAGTTGACGTGTGGAAGCAGACGCAAAATACCTTGAAAAAATCTATAAAAGAAAAATCAATAAATGCTTACATAAAAATCTTGTCACCAAGGCTGAGAATTTAGAAAGTTGTTTGTTGTTAGTATGTCTAGCGATGGGTCAAAGTATTATCTGGTAATAGTTGAGATAAAAGTATATTGTGTTGACTATCTAGTCTAGACTAGTACACACACTACACATCAGGAAGACCTTGTGACTGAGAGAAGAGTTCAATAGAGTTATTAAGTTGTTAAACCTGCTTGACCATGATAATCTACTAGAGACATTTAAGACCTTGTCATAGCAACTTAACCAGTCAGACATGTGTTGTGAATTATCTGATTCAGTGAAGAATTTTGGAGTAAAAACATGGCTAGAAATTTTAAGTGACTGCACCTATGATTTAAAATCACTAACTTTAGATAGACTTTGCTTAAGGATAAGCAAAACGCTAAGTGTGGGGTTATATGATATGCATAAATCATATCACATTTTTAGCATGGTTTTAGGCATAATTTAGGGTGAAATTGATGGTAAATCGTTCTTAATTGATTGTTATTAACTCAATTCCACAGTTTTTGTGATTTTGGAAGTGTCAGGTGAAAAGTAGAAGAAAATGGCAAATTTTGGGGCAAAAACGTGATTTTCAGAAGTTCGGAAGTCGGGATGGGCGTCCTGACCTGGTCAATAAGCCAGGACGGGCGTCCAGGACTCGGGACGGCCGTCCTGACCTGGTCAATAGGCCGGGACGGGCATCCCAGATCCGAGACGGGCGTCCCAGATCCAAGACGAGCGTCCCGAGCCCCAGTTCAGAATCCCACATCGAAATTTTGAGAGAAAATCACTCAGCTCCCCTACTATAAATACCCCATGCATTCCTCAGTTGAATTCATTCCTCTCCACTCGATCTGAGTCATTTAGTGACTTCAAGTATACAGTTTTCCATAGTATACAAGTCACTTAGCGACTCAGGTTTTTAATATAGGTTTATTTACAGTTATAGAGAGTGTCTCGTGTTCTTTGTTTCTGAGAGTCTGTCTCAGATCCTAGGATACGACTAGATAGGTTCGTTTCTAGTATTCATAGAATACCCAGGGTTTCGTTAGGAGATCCTAAGAGGGCTCTAGGCATTCGAAGAGTCAGTCAATAGGGCTGTGCTTAAGCTGGGTATTAAGGTAAAGTCCAGCTACTAGGTTGAGGAAGCGTCCTCCGAAGGTTCTGTCGAGTAGAGTCGGGTCTAGCAGTCCAACATATACAAGCAGTTGCTCCATTGGCGAGACTAAGTAAATGGTGAATAATTTATGGCATCAGTCCCCCTGTCCCTCTCTTTATATGTCTGTACTGTGTTCGTCCAAACATTTATTATGTCTATTGGATTAGGATTTTATGAATATTTGTTATGCATGTTGAAGTACTTTATGATTTTCCGGAAATGGCCACCAGCTTAACATTCATTATGTCTGCATGTCTAATGTAGTTTCTTTTAAACTAAATGTAGGGTTATAGACAATTCCTAACTACGGTCTAATCATAACCTGTTTAGTTTAACAAACATCAATTTAGGACTTTCCCGTCGGGATGGATTAATGTCTGCCATATTAGATGAAATAACCTATAGATCACTATGTTTGTTAGAGTAGTCTAAGTAGGCTGAGTTTGTGTGTTTATGCCGGCGTTAGGGCGAGCGACATGATCCCCTAAGTGACATAGGGCTTTCATGGATGCCTTTAGCTCGAACCGTGAGTAGGGCCGTCATTAAGGTAGGGCGGTTTATCAGGTAACTCAGATGTGGTACACTTTTAGACTCAGTACATAATTGCAATCGAGGCCAAGATATATCTAAAATACTCGAAGATAGGTCAATCGACATGTAGGAACAGTATAACATAGAATCATGACATTATCTGTAAAACACTCTTAGGCTTAAATAGACTTAAACCTAGTGGAGAATGAATCACCCTCTCATCAAAGATATTGATGAACGATTGCAAAACTGGATCATAAAATAAGAATTAGGGTAAGAGGATAGTTACTACTAAGCCGTTACCACTTCCCTGAGAGTACGATATTTGATTTAATTAAAATCGTAGATACTTTCCAATATATTAGCTACACGATAGGTACTCTGCCTTAGGTTCTGACTGATTAAGTGACAACATAGAGACTAAATGTGACAATTAGTCAATCTAAGTCCTTAATTACTCAAAATCAACATAGGGTAAAATAACACCTATTTTAGCATATCAGTCGGAAGCACATCACACGGCAATGCTCGGAAGTAGGCAGCATCACGGTCCCTCACATATTTCTAGTAAAGTTGCTATTGTGCAAAGAGTTGGGCCACAGTCATTGCTGGAGCACTTGTTGAGGCTGTTGCTGGAGCATTTGGCGTGGCAGAAAATGGAGTCTGGGCCGCAGGAGTTTGACTGTTGTTTGGTGGATGTGGTTGCAGTGCTGAGGGGAGGATTATGCTTAAGTCATATGCTGAGATGGTTCCTTGAGGGTAGAAATCAGTGTCTTCCATGGCTACCGCCACTCTAGAAGCCCTACACAATAAGCAAATCAAAGTGGGAAAAAATATTTCCCCACTCTTCTTGTTAGCACATGCACGTATTTGTTCACATATCAGTTTACCGACATTAATTGGACGGGCCTTAACAATATAGGCCAACAGAACAATGCGCTCAACATTTAGTAATGAAGTATGTCCAGTAGGCATCAAAGAATGCCTAACAAAATAAAACCAAATTTTGGCTTCTTCGGTCAAAAACTCCCTGCGGCATGTCTTGTTGCCTTCCTTAGACAGGTACCACTATGTTCCAGGAACAGTGACTTCTTGCAGCAATTTATCGCAGGTCTCATCGGTTAAGTCAGTGACTTCTTGCAGCAATTTATTCTTGCATCTGAATAAAAATCATCAACGTCATTGACATAGTTCATCAGATTTAAGAGCTGGTTGACTGCTCTTGGGTTCAAAGCAACGGAGCGTTCTCGGGCAAAGACCGAATACACACTGTTCGGCCATAACTGTTGTAGTCTTTAAAAAATCCTAACTCTTCAGTTTTGCAAATGTGGACAAAATAAAAGAATGTTTGTGCCTTTTCGGTTTCTTGAACTAGGTAGTACTCATATCTCTGTAAAGACCAAAAATAAAATAATAATAAAAGTACTTACATGTCCCAAGGCATTGGAAGTGTATTTGGCAATTGAAAAGTTGCCTTTATTCCTGACAGACGCCCCTTCCCAATATGGTTGACTTTGCCCGAGAGTCATAAAGGTGAGTGGACTTTCCACTTATCCATTCTGCTGCTTTAAATGCTTTATCCCCTTATCCAGATTTTGTGTGTATATTTGGCCAAATATATATACAAAATGCGTAAGTCATCCTCCATTCTAAAAAAGAAAAACAAAGAAAACAACAAAAACAAAAAGAACAAACAGTGATCGGGTACAAGGGTACCCGACACTATTAGAGCAACTGCTAGAAATAATAAATAAAAAGAAACATAAATAAAATAAGATAAAAATGGAAAGTGTGCACTTGGAGTTTTTTACTTGTGTTGGGTCTACTTAATTATTCATCATTGACCAATGATAGAGAAGCAAAGTTTTGCTCTAGGTCACCATCTCTGTAGAGTTTCAATCTATGCCCGTTGACTTTAAATTTGACCCCATTTTTGCCTGCGACCAAGACCACTCCATAAGGATATATTTGTTCAATTGTGTATGGTACGGTCCATCTCGATTTCAATTTGCCTGGAAATAATTTCAACCTTGAATTAAATATCAGAACTTGCTGTCCAATTTCAAAATTCTTTGGTTGGAAGTGTTTATCATGCCATCTCTTCGTTTTTTCCTTGTACAATTTGGCATTTTCATAAGAAAACGGTCTTAGCTCATCCAACTCTGAAAGCTGCAGTATTCTTTTGTCTCTGGCAGCATTCATGTCCAGATTAAGATGCTGCAGTGCCCAGTATGCCTTGTGCTCTAATTCCACTAGTAGATGACAAGCTTTCCCGAAAACAAGTCTATAAGGAGACATTCCAATTGGAGTTTTGAAAGCTGCTCGATAGGCCCATAAAGCATCATCTAACCTTTTTGACTAATCTTTTCTATTAGGGTTTACCACCTTCTCAAGTATACCTTTAATGATTCGGTTGGACAATTCTACTTGTCCGTTGGTTTGAGGATGATAAGGTAGAGCAATCTTGTGACGAACATTATATTTGGCTAACAAGACACGCAGCCACCTGTTAATGAAATGAGTTCCTTCATCACTAATAATCGCCCTTGGAGTTCCAAATCGTGTGAAAATAGTTTTCCTTAGAAAATTCATCACGACTTTGGAATCATTGGTGGGGAATGCTGCGGCTTCCACCCACTTTGAAACATAGTCTACTGCCATTAAAATATACGATTTTCCAAAAGAATGGGGGAAAGGTCCCATGAAGTCAATGCCCCATACATCAAAAAGTTCAACATCAAAATGTTGGTAAGAGGAATTTCTTTTCTCCGTGAGATGTTTCCTACCCTTTGGCAGCGATCACACCTTGCCAGAAACTCATAACAATCTCTAAATAATGAAGGTTAAAAGAAACCAGATTGTAGTACCTTTGCTGTAGTTCTTGACCAACCAAAATGTCCTCCACAAGGTGAGTTGTGACATTGATGTGCTTCCGACTGATATGCAAAAATAGGCGTTGTTTTACCCTATGTTGATTATGAGTAATTAAGGACTTAGATTGACTAATTGTCACATTTAGTCTCTATGCTGTCACTTAATCAGTCAGAACCTAAGGCAGAGTACCTATCGTGTAGCTAGTCTGTTGGAAAGTATCTACGATTTTATTTAAATTAAATATCGTACTCCCAGGGAAGTGGTAACGGCTTAGTAGTAACTATCCTCTTACCCTAACTCTTATCTTATGAACCGGTTATGCAATCGTTCATCAATATCTTTGATGAGAGGGTGATTCATTCTCCATTAGGTTTAAGTCTATTTAAGCCTAAAAGTCTTTTACAGATAATGTCCTGATTCTATGTTATACTGTTCCTACATGTTGATTGACCTATCTTCGAGTATTTTAGACATGTCTTGGCCTGGATTGCAACTATGTACTGAGTCTAAAGGTGTACCACATCTAAGTTACCTGATAAACCGCCCTACCTTAATGGCGGCCCTACTCACGGTTCGAGCTAAAGGCATCCATGAAAACCATATGTCACTTCGGGGATCATGCCGCTCGCCCTAACGCCGGCATAAACACACAAACTCAGCCTACTTAGACTACTCTAACAAACATGGTGATCTATAGGTTATTTCATCTAATATGGCAGACACCAATGCTTTCCAACGAGAAATTCCTAAATTGATGCCTGTTAAACTAAACATGTTATGATTAGATCGTGGTTAGGAATTGTCTATAACCCTACATTTAGTTTAAAAGAAACTACATTAGACATGCAGACATAATGAATATTAAGCTGGTGGCCATTTCCAGAAAATCATAAAGAACTTCAACATGTATAACAAATACTCATAAAATCATAATCCAATAAACATAATCAATAATTGGACGAACACAGTACAGACATATAAAGAGAGGGACAAGGGGACTGATGCCATAAAGAATTCACACTTTACTTAATCTCGCTGATGGAGCAACTGCTTGTATATGTTGGACTGCTCGACCCGACTCTGCTCGACAGAACCTTCGGAGGATGCTTCCTTAGCCTAGTAGCTGGACTTTACCTTAATACCCAGCTTAAGCCCAGCCTTGTTGACTTACTCTTTGAACGCCTAGAGCCCTCTTAGGATCTCCTAACGAAATCTCGGCTATTCTATGAATACCAAAAACGAACCTATCTAGTCGTATCATAGGATCTGAGACTAACTCTTAGAAACAAAGAACACGAGACACTATCTAGAAATAAAAAGAAACTTATACTGAAACCTGAGTCTCTAAGTGACTTGTATACTATGTAAAACTGTATACTTGAAGTCACTAAATAACTCAGATCGAGTGGAGAGGAATGAATTCAACTGAGGAAGGCCTGAGGTATTTATAGCAGCTTTCTGGAGTGAATTTCTCTAAGAAATTCGATGTGGGACTCTGAACCGTGGCTCAGGACGCCCGTCTTGGATTGGGACGCCCACCCTAGCCTGTTGACCAGGTCAGGACGGCCGTCCTGAGCCCTGGACGCCCGTCCTGGCCTGTTGACCAGGTCAGGATGCCCATCCTGACTTCGGGACGCCCACCCCGACTTTTGAATTTCTGAAAATCACATTTTTGCCCCGAAATTTGCCATTTTGTTCTACTTTTCACCTAACACTTCCAAAATCACAAAAACTGTGAAATTGAGTTAATAACAATCAATTAAGATCGATTTACCATCAATTTCACCCTAATTTATGCCTAAAACATGTTAAAAATGTGATATGATTTATGCATATCATATAACCCCACACTTAGCTTTTTGCTTGTCCTCAAGCAAAGTCTACCTGAAGTTAGTTATTTTAAATCATATGTGCAGTCACTTAAATTTATAGTCATGTTTCTATTCCAAAAATTTTTCAGACAATTCACAACACATGTCTAACTGGTTAGGTTGCTATGGCAAGGTCTCAAATATCTCTAGTAGATTATTATGATCAAGCAGGTTTAACAACTTAACAACTAGATTGAACTCTTCTCTCAGTCACAAGGTCTTCCTGATGTGTAGTGTGTGTACTAGTCTAAACCAGATAGTCAACATAATAGACTCTCATCTTAACTACTACCAGATAACACTTCGACCCGTCGCTAGACATACTAACAACAGACAACTTTCTGAGTTCTTAGCCTTGGTGATCAGATTTTTAATTATTTAGCATTTATTAATTTTTCTCTTATATAGGTTTTTCAGGGTATTTTGGGTCTGCTTTCACACGTCAACTTTAACTACCCATGTAGCGAGTCCCACTCCGATGACTCCCAGACCTACACGCCCTTAGGGCATCAGGCTTTAAGTTCCCCTAAGGAGTGGTGCTCGAGTAGCAAAGGCCGCTAGCAAACTATCCTATTTAATTAACTCTCTCTCTCTCTTTTTTCTTTTCACTTTCAGCTCAGAGCCTCATCTAGTCATTTTAATTGCCAATACATCCTCAACTGATCTAATCTTATCTAGTTAAGTTTTGAAAAGGTAATTGGCTGAGGTCTCTAATCCAAACTTAGTTGTGCTCAATTATCAGGAATTCCCTATTCCTAATCAATAAGTTCAAAATCGTCATCACATTGTCTCCTACTGATCATAACATTCTACACACATATCATAGACATTAGCAATGTTTTACCAATCATACTGCATTTTGAAGTTTGAAAGAATGAAAAAAATTTTAAAATTTTTTGGAAGGGTGTGAAAATACGGGGAAAACATGCAAAAATCATGCAAAAATTTTTCTACTACAGTGCACTGTGCACTGCTACCCCACACTTAAGTCTGACACTGTCCTCAGTGTTCATGTATATCTAAATTACCCCACACTTATTCGACTAACTAAGGGTAAGAAGGAAAATAAAACAATAACGAAATAACAAAATATAGAAAGAGAAATAAATGCTGTTATGTCATATCAATCAATGTCATACAGAGATTCATATTTCATACAGCCCAGACATGATCACACAAATAGAGCAAAAATAACAAAAGAAAAGGAAAAGAAAAAGAAATACTAAGAACCTGCTCATCGTCGTCAGGTGGACGGAGGTCTGCTGTAAAGTAGACTTCTGTGTTTTCAACCAGTTGGGAGGTATGCTGAAAGATCTCCTCGATCTTGCTGGTGTTCATGGCGATTCTGTCGTCCATCATCGACATCCGTCTCTCGATTCTTTCCATATCCCAGCTATGTCGGGCTGAAAGTTCTGCCAATCCGTGTGACATATGCCTCTCAAAGGCAGTGCGTGGAACGAATGTCTCAGTCGGAGGTATATGTGATGGGACTGATCCCGGTGTCGATGCCTATCCTTGCTACTTTGTGTGGATGGAGTAGCGCCCAGTTGCATCCCGCACGACCATCCCCATGTTCCGTAGAATGGTAAGGTCCGTAGGAATGGTGGTCGGGGCACCTGGGTCAGCTCTGAGCCCTCGATGTCCAACTCCAGGTAGTGGGCTATCCTGGTGATGAATTACCCGAGCCCCAGATACTGTTTCCAAGTGTCCGTAGCGAAACCCCACATGATGACAGTGATGAGTCGAGCCATCTCCACTGTAGAACCCATATGCATGTTGGCCAGGAGGAATGTCTCCATCTGGGTGACATTCCCGGGGGCTGCCCGGCGTCCTACCATAGTGTGTGCTATAATGGCATGTAAATAACGAAGGGCAGGATAAATACCTGTGGCTTTCGCAAAGCCATGCTGGTTGGGAACACCCGTCGTACAAATCTGAGCCCAAGCAGTGGAGATGTCTGCAGAAGTGAAGTCTCGAACTGCTGTGGTGTAGGCGGGCGTATCCAGCTAGTCTCTCTGCTAGATACCCAGGGTGATGCCGAACTCGGCCATGCTCATCGATCGATCCATTCTGCCTAAATGGAATGTGATATGTTCCTGCTGGAATGTAAACGAAGCATAGAACTCACATACTAGCTCTAGGTAGGTCGGCTCAGTGATGATGAAGACTTGACTGTAGGGTAGTACGTCGAGTATGTGTCGGACCTCCTGCTCAACTTCTAGTGTCTATACTGCTGCCCAGTCAAGCGTTCTGCCAATCAGTATGGTGCGTCCGATATATCTATGACATCTCTCCTGGTATGCTGGATTGGTGGGAAAAAGCATAAAAGGGTGTGCCACCGATGTGACGGTCATGGAAGACGTGATACGAGCGCGTTTGGGAGCCATTTGGTTGAGAACGTTCGAGAGACTTTGAGAATTTAGGCGGGAAAGAAGATTCGAATTCAAATTCTGGAGATGAATTTGAATTCGGAGGGATGGATTTTGGTTAGGGAAGGATTTTGAATTCTTGGCGGAAATTTCAAATTTTGGAGGGAAATTCGAATTTTGGAAGGAAATTCAAAAGTTCAAATTATGGAGGCAAATTCGAATTTTGAAACTTCGGGAGGTTGCCAAAAATTTGTAGAGAGAAGGTAGAGAGAATTATTTTGGAGATATGAATTTTTGGTGGTTGGTTTGAGAGAAAATGAAGAAAATGGCATATTTATAGAAGGGGCGGCCTTCGGGACACCCGTCCCGGGTTGCCTCGAGATGCGTGCTACTTCCGGATTGTTTTCATAATTCCCTACAAATCTCAGTACACAAAAAAAAATCATAATATTTAACAAGTCTTCATGTTTAACCTATCAATTTCAGAAGCTGTTAAAAACTCATTGCAAAAATTTCTCAATCTCTTTTTCGAAAATCATGTCTACCCTAATCTTATCCTATTCTCTATTCAGCAAGAACTATAGAAAAACAAAAGGTTAAGTTTATACAACTTATTAATGAAAAATAAACTGTATTCGTAACACATTTATTTTTCGTAAAGAATTTGAAAAAGTCTGAAGAAAAATTGCTGAATAAAATAAGAGACCCTTTTAAAAAGTTTGAAAATAAAAAGTAGGGGTCAATTATTTAATTTTAGTTCAAACAATTTATTTGCTGAAAAGAAGAGTAAAAAGAATCTTCCCTTTTCAATGGCCCTTATTTCTGATCTCTCGTATTTCTACTTGTATGGTTCGCATTTCTATTCGCATGGCTCTCATCTCATCCCTTTGCCTACCCTACTCACTTCGTAAGTCAGCTAACTCCAGGAGTATCTATGCACCTTGGTTTTCCTAGAGACTTACTGTGGCCCTGAGTTGGTCCATGTTGGTTGTGATATTCAGGATATATTGGTCTAAATGACACAATCTGCGTGCAATTCCTTGATCTATTTCATAGATACTTTGAGCCAAAGTATCTATCTGCACGGACAAAATTGAATGAGAACCGTTAGTACTTCCCCCAGATGAAGGGGTGTGCTCGTTAGGCATTGGAGTGTACTCAGGAGATGTTGGTGAGTTTTGGGTTTGGTCAAGGGGTGATGGATTTATAGGAACTCTCTGGGCAGGAGTGTGAGTTGGAGATCTTTGAGGTTCTTCTCTCGGAGGAAAGGTGTCTTCAGTAGGATCTTCTTCCGTGGGACTAGGGTCACGGGTGTTCAGTAATCTTCTCACTAAGTCACTGGTGTCTAGGTTTGAGTTTATTTCTATAGGTTGTGGAGGAGGATTCTCCCGAGGTATTTCTGGTTCAGGTGATACGCGAAAATTGTATCACCTTTTTAGCATGTTTTTATGTATGAATTTGGGTGAAATCGAGGGTAATTTGATCTTGATTGTTCATTATTCACTTAATTTCACAGTTTTTATGATTTTGGAAGTGTTAGGTGAAAAGTAGACGAAAACAGCAAATTTTGGGGCAAAAACGCAATTTTTGGAAATGTTGACCCGGTCAAAGGGTCGGGACGGGCGTCCCGACCAAGTCAAGGCACCTGGACGGGCGTCCCAACCTGGTCAACTGATCAGGACGGGCGTCCCGAGCCGCCAGAAGCTGTCCCACATCGAATTTTTCAGAAATTTTCACTCCGGGAAGCTGCTATAAATACCCCAGGCCTCCAGCAGTTGAATTCATTCCTCTCCACTCGATCTGAGTCATTAAGTGGTTTCCAGTGTACAATTCTCTAGTACACAACTCACTCAGAGACTCGGATCTCAGTTTTCTTTCTTGTTAGTGTTTTGTTTTAGTTTTTGAGAAATAGTCTCAGATCTTAGGTTTCTATAGATAGGTGATACGCGAAAATCATATACCTTTTTTAGCATGTTTTTATGTATGATTTAGGGTGAAATTGATAGGAAATCGATCTTAATTGATTGTTATTTACTCAATTTCACAGTTTTTATGATTTTGGAAGTGTTAGGTGAAAAGTAGACGAAAACAGCAAATTTTGGGGCAAAAACGCAATTTTTGGAAATGTTGACTCGGTCAAAGGTTCAGGACGGGCGTCCCGACCAAGCCAAGCCACCGGGACGGGCCTCCAGGACTCGGGACGGGCATCCCAACCTGGTCAACTGATCAGGAGGGGCGTCCCAATCCGGGACGGGCGTCCCGAGCCGCCAGAAGTTGTCCCACATCGAATGTTTCAGAGATTTTCACTCCAGGAAGCTGCTATAAATACCCCAGGCCTCCAGCAGTTGAAATCATTCCTCTCCACTCGATCTGAGTCATTCAGAGACTTCCAGTGTACAATTATCGAGTACACAAGTCACTGAGAGACTCGGGTTTCAGTTTCAGTTTTCTTTCTTTCTTTAGTGTTTCGTTTTCTTAGTTTCTGAGAAATAGTCTCAGATCTTAGGCCTCGATAGATAGGTTCGTTTTTGGTATTCATAGAATACCGGGATTTCGTTAGGATATCCTAAGAGAGAGATAGGGTGCGTGTTCTTAGTCAGATTAGGGCAATTTGCTTAAGCCCGGGATGTAAGGTAAAGCAATTGCTACTAGGTCTGAGGAGCGTTCTCCGAAGGCTCTGCCGAGCAGAGTAGGATCGAGCAGTCAGGAGCATACAAGAGCTGCAGCGCCGGCTGGACCTGCATAGAGTGGTGATTACTTTATGACAGTGGGTCCCCTAGACGAGGTTCTGTATGTTTACGAATTGTTTTATCTAAATATTAATTTGAATATCAGATTACGATTCTTATGAATATCTGTTTTATATGCTAAAGTTGTTATGATTTTCCGGAAATGGCCACCTGCTTAAATATTCATTATGTCTGCATGTCTATTGCCGTTCTTTTAAACTAAAATTAGGGTTATAGACAATTACTAACCACGGTCTATTCATAACCTGTTTAGTTTAACAGGCATCAATTAGTATTGGTGTCTACCATACTAGATAAAATAATCTGCGAAGCACCCTGTTGGTTGAAAGTAGTCTAGGTAGGCTGAGTAGAGTGTTATGCCGGCGGTTATGAGACGAGCAGCATGATACCTAAGTGACATAGGGTACCGTTCATTGCTGACTTTAGTTCGAGCCGTGAGTAGGGTCGTTACCCTTAACGATGGGGCGGTAGCATAGAAACTCAGATGTGGTAACCTTTAGACACAGAACATAGTTGCAATCCAGGCCAAGACATGTCTAAAATACTCGAATATAGGTCAATCAACGTATAATAACAGTATAACATAGAATCAGGATTCATCTATAAAACACTTTTGGGATTAATTAGACTTAAACCTAGTGGAGAATGGATCACCCTCTCATCAAGATTATTGATGACGATTGCATAACTGGATCATAAGATAAGAGTTAGGATTAAAAGGCTAGTTACTACTAAGCCGTTGCCACTTCCCTGGGAGTACGATATTTAACTTAATAAAATCGTAGATACTTTCCAACAGACTAGCTACACGATAGGTACTCTGCCTTAGGTTCTGATTGATTAAGTGACAACAATTGAATGCTAAAGTGACAGTTAGTAAGACTCAGTCCTTAATTACTCATAATCGACATAGGGTAAAATAACACCTATTTAGCACGTCAACCGGAATCGCATCAATAGGTTCATTTCTGGTATTCATAGAATACCCGGGATTTCGTTAGGAGATCCTAAGAGGGCTCTAGGCGTTCGAAGAATCAGTCCACAGGGCTGGGCTTAAGCTGGGTATTAAGGTAAAGCCCAGTTACTAGGCTGAGGAAGCGTCCTCCGACGGTTCTGGCGAGCAGAGTCGGGTCAAGCAATACGGCATATACAGCAGTCGCTACCATCGGCGAGGACTTCGTGAAGGGTGAATTCTTATGGCATCGGTCCCCCTGTCCCTCTCTTATATGTGTTATTGTGTTGTCCAAATAACTGTTTGAATACCAGATTATGTTTTTATGAATATTTGTTATTTATGTTGAAGTATTATGTTTTTCTAGAAATGGCCACCTGCTTAAATATCCATTATGTCTGCATGTTTATTGCCGTTCTTTTAAACTGAAACTAGGGTTATAGACAATTCCTAACCACGGTCTATTCATAACCTGTTTAGTTTAACAAACATCAATTAGTATTGGTGTCTGCCATACTAGATAAAATAATCTGCGGAACACCCCGTTGATTGAAAGTAGTCTAGGTAGGCTGAGTACAGTTTTATGCCGGCGGTTATGCGACGAGCAGTATGATCCCCAAAGTGACATAGGGCGGTCATTGCTGACTTTAGTTCGAGCCGTGAGTAGGGTCGTTACCCTTAACGATGGGGCGGTAGCGTAGAAACTCAGATGTGGTAGCCTTTAGACACAGAACATGATTGCAATCCAGGCCAAGACATGTCTAAAACACTCGAATATAGGTCAATCAACGTATAGTAACAGTATAACATAAAATCAAGATCTAATCTTTAAAACACTTTCAGGTTTGGCTAGACTTGAACCTAGTGGAGAATGAATCACCCTCTCATCAAAATTATTGATGAAGATTGCATAACTGGATTATAAGATAAGAGTTAGGAAGAAAGGCTAGTTACTACTAAGTCGTTGCCACTTCCCTGGGAGTACGATATTTATTTAATAAAATCGTAGATACTTTCCAACAGACTAGCTACACGATAGGTACTCTGCCTTAGGTTCTGGCTGATTAAGTGACACCATAGAGACTAAATGTGACAATTAGTCAATCACAGTCCTTAATTATTCATAATCAACATAGGGTAAAATAACACCTATTTAGCACATCGGTCGGAAACCGCATCAGATTTTTGGCGCCGTTGTCGGGAAAATATCATAATGAATTTAGGATTATTGGCCACAATTCTAGAAACTTATGATAGGTAGCGGTAGTAACCTAGACTTTTGACTTACACTTATCTTATACTAGTTAGACAATCACTTTCCTAAATATAGGATTATCATAACTAATTAATTTTAGATAATATTTGGAATTAAGACACTTAGGATAATCAAATTTTAGAAAATTATTCTAAAACCATATTAAGGAAATTTACCTGCTTTCTAAATAAAAATCAAAATCCATAAAAATATTTTTCTTGCTTTCCTGTTTCACTTTCCTACTTTTGTTATTTGTTATTTCTAACCAGACTTTGCACTCAAAGATGAAGAGAACAAGAGCAGCTACTAATCAGGCAAAGAAGACAGAAAACCTTGACACTCCAGGACCGAAGAAGACAAAACCAGAGGGCCCCTCTAGGCCTGCACCAGAAGTACCACGAGGGACTCTTCCTTCACAACCAGTAGAAGTAAACTCAAGCCCTGATGCCAGTGAACTAGTGAGACGATTCCTGAACACCCGTGAGCATAGTCCCACGGAAGAAGATCCTTCTGAGGATACCTTCCCTCCTAGAGAAGAACCCCAGAGATCTCCAATTCACCCTCCTGCCCAGAGAGTTCCTCTAAATCCACCCCCTACTGATCAAACCCAAAATTCACCAACCTCTCCTGCATACACCCCAACACCTAACGAGCGCACCCCTTCATCTGCGGGGAGTACTAACGGTTATTATTCAATATTGTCCGTGCAGATAGACACACTAACTCAAAGGGTCTATGAGATGGACCAAGGGATTGCCAGTAGACTGTGTCATTTAGACCAACTCAGTCTGAATATCACAACTAACGTAGACCGACTCAGAGCCACGGTCAATCTTCAGGAGAACCAAGGTGCACAACTACTCCGAGAGATGGCTGATTTACGCAGTGAGCAGAACAGGCAGAGGGATGAGATGAGAACCATACGCATAGAAATGCGAAGCATTCGAACAGAACTACAGGAGATCAAAGATAGGATTCGTTAAAAAGGGAAGATTCTTTTACTCTCAAATTCGTTTGAACTGAAACTTGAATAATTGACCCATATTTTTTCTATTTTTCAAACATTTTTAAAGGGACCTTTATATTCAACAATTTTCTTTAGACATTTTATTTCAAATTTCTATGAAAAACAAGAGTTTTGCAAATACAATTTATTTTCCACTAATTACATTGCACAAACTCAGTTTTTGTTTTTCTAAAATTCTTGCTGAATTTAAGTTAGGATAAAATTAGGGTAGTCACAATTTTCGAAAAGAGACTGAGGAATTTTTGCATAGAGTTTTTAACAACTTCTGAATTTCATTGGATAAACATGAAGCCTTGTTAAGAATTATGATTATTTTTGGTATCTTGAGATTTTCAGGGAATTACGAAAAAAAAATTTTTTTTTCCTCCCCGGAATTGGCACTAGGAGTAGAGCCGGAAGTCAAACGCATACTCGACGTGCCACCTTATAGTCGAGTATTCATCGTCACAGAGCCCACATACCTGGAGCTTGTATGTGAGTTCTATGCGTCTTTTACCTGCCACCAGGAGCAGATCACATTCCGTTTAGGCGGAATAGATCGGTCGATGAGCATGGCCGAGTTCGGCATCGCCCTAGGCATCTGGCAGAGAGATGAGCTGGATACGCCCGCATACACCACAGCAGTTCGAGACTTCACGTCTGCAGACGTCTCCACTGCTTGGGCTCAGATCTGCATGACGGGTGTCCCATACCAGCATGGCTTTGCAAAAGCCACAGGTATTTATCCTACTCTTCGTTACCTGCATGCTATCATTGCACACACATTGTCAGGACGACTGACATCGCCCGGAACTGTCACCCGGATGGAGACATTCCTTCTAGCCAACATGCACATAGGATCTACAGTAGAGATGGCTAGACTCATAGCGGTCGTCATGCGAGGATTTGCTACAGACACTAGGAAACAGTGTCTGGGACTCAGACCATACATCACCAGGCTAGCCCGCTACCTGGAGTTGGACATAGAGGGCTCGGAGCTTACTCTGGTCGCCCCAACCACCATTCCCACAGACGTTACCATTCTACGGAACATGGGAATGGTTGTACGGGATGCGAATGGCCGCGACACCATCCACACGGAGCAGACAGGACAGGCATCGGCATCGGAAGCATTTCCAGCGCATATCCCTCCATTCGAGACGTTCATGCCACGTACTGCCTTCGAACGACACATGTCGCACGGATTGGCAGAACTATCGGCCCGATACAGTCGAGATATGGACAGGATTGACAGACGGCTGACGATGATGGAGGACAGGATTGACAGACAGTTGGCGATGATAGATGATAGGATCGCCATGAACACCAGCAGGATTGAGGAGATACATCAGCAGACTTCCCAAGTAGCGGAAAACTTTGAGTTTGACTTAGCAGGCTTAGGTCCACTGGACAACGATCCGCCGGGTTCTTAGTCTCTCTCTCCTTCTTTCCTTTTCTTTCTTTTTCTTTTGTTTTTGTTTTTCTTGTTCTATGGGTATAAACATGTCTGGGCTGTATGACGTATGAATCTATGTACAAATTTGATTTATATGACATACAGAATTGTTTGCATTATTTTATTTTATGTCTTACTTACCCATACGGAATCCTTTATTTTTTGCTTTACTTCTTATTTTCAAATAAGTGTGGGGTAAGAATCTTTTCTATTTTATTTCTCGTTTTCAAATAAGTGTGGGGTAATTAGATATGCATGAACACTGAGGACAGTGCCAGACTTAAGTGTGGGGTAGCAGTGCACGGTCCACTGTAGCAGAGTGAGAAATGTTTCGCATGATTTTGCTTGTTTTCACGTACTTTCACACCCTTCCAAAAAAAATTTCAAAATTTTTCCGTCTTTCAGACGTCTAAATGCAGTATGCTTGGTTAAACAATTACTTATGTCTATGATATGTGGGTAGTATGTTATGGTTAGTAGGAGATAATTGATAGCTATCTTGGACTAATTGATTAGGAATAGGGAATTCCTGATAACTGAGCACAAGTTTGTCTGGATTAGAGACCTCAACCAATTACCTGTTCGAGACTTAACTAGATAAAATTAGACCAGTTGTGGGTATATTGGCAGTTAGGATGACTAGATGAGACTCTGAGCTAGAAGTGAAAAGAAATTAAAAGAAGTTAATCAAATAAGGGTAGTTTGCCAGCGGCCTTCGCTACTCGAGCACCACTCCTTAGGGGAATTTAAAGCCTGATGCCCTAAGGTCGTGTAGATCTGGGAGTCATCGGAGTGGGACTCGCTACATGGGTAGTTGAAGTTGACGTGTTCTAAGCAGACTCAAAATACCCTGAATCTATAAAGAAAATAACTAAATGCTAAAACATTAAGAATCTGATCACCAAAGCTCAGAACTCAAAAAGTTGTCTGTTGTTAATATGTCTAGCGATAGGTCGAAGTGTTATCTGGTAGTAGTTAAGACAAGAGTACATTGTGTTGACTATCTGGTCTGGACTAGTACACACACTACACATCAGGAAGACCCTGTGACTAAGAAAAAGGTCCAAACTAGTTGTTGATTTGTTTTCTACCTGATCATAACAAGCTACTAGAGACACTTGAGACCTTGTCATAACAACCTAACCAGACAGACCTGTATTAAGACTAGTCTGAAGAATTTTTGGAATAAAAACATGACTAGGAATTTAAGTAACTTCAGGTAGACTTTGCTTGAGGACAAGCAAAAAGCTAAGTGTGGGGTTATCTGATACGCGAAAATCGTATCACCTTTTTAGCATGTTTTTATGTATGAATTTGGGTGAAATCGAGGGCAATTTGATCTTGATTGTTCATTATTCACTTAATTTCACAGTTTTTATGATTTTGGAAGTGTCAGGTGAAAAGTAGACGAAAATAACAAATTTTGGGGCAAAAACACAATTTTTGGAAATGTTGACCCGGTCAAAGGGTCGGGAAGGGCGTCCCGACCTAGTCATGGCACCTGGACGGGCATCCAGGTCCCGGGACGGGCGTCCCGACCTGGTCAACTGATCAGGACAGGCGTCCCAATCCGAGACGGGCGTCCCGAGCCGCCAGAAGCTGTCCCACATCGAATTTTTCAGAAATTTTCACTCCGGGAAGCTGCTATAAATACCCCAGGCCTCCAGCAGTTGAATTCATTCCTCTCCACTCGATCTGAGTCATTAAGTGGTTTCCAGTGTACAATTCTCTAGTACACAACTCACTCAGAGACTCGGATCTCAGTTTTCTTTTTTGTTAGTGTTTTGTTTTAGTTTTTGAGAAATAGTCTCAGATCTTAGGTTTCTATAGATAGGTTCGTTTCTGGTATTCATAGAATACCCGGGATTTCATTAGGAGATCCTAAGAGGGCTCTAGGCGTTTGAAGAGTCAGTCCACAGAGCTGGGCTTAAGCTGGGTATTAAGGTAAAGCCCAATTACTAGGCTGAGGAAGCGTCCTCCGACGGTTCTAGCGAGCAGAGTCGGGTCAAGCAATACGGCATATACAGCAGTACGCTCCATCGGCGAGACTTCGTGAAGGGTGAATTCTTTATAGCATCGGTCCCCCTGTCCCTCTCTTATATGTTGTTATTGTGTTTGTCCAAATAACTGTTTGAATACCAGATTATGTTTTTATGAATATTTGTTATTTATGTTGAAGTATTATGTTTTTCTAGAAATGGCCACCTGCTTAAATATCCATTATGTCTGCATGTTTATTGCCGTTCTTTTAAACTGAAACTAAGGTTATAGACAATTCCTAACCACGGTCTATTCATAACATGTTTAGTTTAACAGACATCAATTAGTATTGGTGTCTGCCATACTAGATAAAATAATCTGTGGAACACCCCGTTGGTTGAAAGTAGTCTAGGTAGGCTGAGTAGAGTTTTATGCCGGCGGTTATGCGACGAGCAGTATGATCCCCAAAGTGACATAGGGCGGTCATTGCTGACTTTAGTCCGAGCCGTGAGTAGGGCCGTTACCCTTAACGATGGGGCGGTAGCGTAGAAACTCAGATGTGGTAGCCTTTAGACACAGAACATAATTGCAATCCAGGCCAAGACATGTCTAAAACACTCGAATATAGGTCAATCAACGTATAGTAACAGTATAACATAAAATCAGGATCTAATCTTTAAAACACTTTCAGGTTTGCTAGACTTAAACCTAGTGGAGAATGAATCACCCTCTCATCAAAATTATTGATGAAGATTGCATAACTGGATTATAAGATAAGAGTTAGGAAAAAGGCTAGTTACTACTAAGCCGTTGCCACTTCCCTGGGAGTACGATATTTATTTAATAAAATCGTAGATACTTTCCAACAGACTAGCTACACGATAGGTACTCTGCCTTAGGTTCTGGCTGATTAAGTGACACCATAGAGACTAAATGTGACAATTAGTCAATCACAGTCCTTAATTATTCATAATCAACATAGGGTAAAATAACACCTATTTAGCACATCGGTCGGAAACCGCATCAGATTTTTGGCGCCGTTGCCGGGGACATATCATAATGAATTTAGGATTCCTGATCAAAATTCTAGAGGCTTATGATAGGTAACGGTAGTAACCTAGACTTTAGACCCAACACTTGTCTTATACCAGTTAGACAATCAATTTCCGAAATATAGGGTTATCATAACTAATTAATTCTAGATGTTATCTGGAATTAAGACATTTAGGATAATCAAATTTTAGAAAATTATTCTAAAACCATATTGAGGGAATTTAATTGCTTTCGAAAAAGAAAAAAAAATTTAAAATTTAAAAATCCGAAAAAAAATTGTACCTTTTCTTGTTTAATGGTAAGTTGTTCTCTTTTCCCTATCTTTTGTGTTTTCTTCTTTTGAATAGTTGTTTTGTTTTGTTTTCTCTTTCTTCCAAGTTTTTTTGAGTTTTCACTTTCCCTGTAACCCCACTAACCAGTTTGCTCAGGCTAAAACGTGTTCTTCTCTGTAGTTGCATGACTCGATCTTCAGAAGCTAACCTTGAAACACCAGTTGAAAATCCTGAACGAATCATTCGCACAGCTAATAGGCGAAGAACAGAAATGGCTGCTGAAAGACCTACCCTAGAATCCTACATCCAGCCACAGACTATCCCAGTCTCATCTGCCATCCGAATCCCTGGGAACCCTCGCTATGATCTTAAACCTAATGTGATCCAGCTGATTATAAATCGAGTTCAGTTTGGAGGAACTGCATCCGAAAATCCGCTGGAACACCTATATGATTTCTCTTCTCTCTGCGAAGGCCTCAAGGGAGATCATACTGCAGAAATAACTAAACTCAACCTTTTTCCCTACTCACTTAGGGACAGAGCTAAGAGATGGTTGGCCCAGCTACCTACTAACTCCATTACCTCTTGGGACGAGTTAAGCAAAGCCTTCCTAGAAGAGTACTACTCTGCAGCAAGAGTCCTAGAATATCGAAGGGCTCTGTCTAGTTTCACTCAAGCTGCTGATGAGACAGTGATCGAAGCTTGGGACAGATTTAAGGAACTACTCAGGCTCTGCCCCCAACATGGACTTACCGAGGCATTGCTGATTCAGCAATTTTACGGGGGTATGTCAGACATGGGTAAGCAAATTCTTGATGGACTCAATCCCCAGAGCGGTTTCAATGGAATGAGTGATGTAGATGCTAGAAACGCTCTGGAGAGACTCTACAGGAACAGCAAGAATTGGCGCACAAGTGGCCGAGCTAAGAAGCAACCAGTAAATGCGGTCGTTGCCTCCACTGATGATCAATTTGAGGCACTGAAGGCCAGCATTACTAATCAGCTGAATGCTTTCCAACAAGGGAAAAGCATTCAGTCAGTATACCAAGTCTGCGAATTTTGCCAAGGACCACATTTCAGTGGGGATTGTTATGGTAATGGGATATTAACTATTCCAGAGGAGATGGAACAAGTGGACGCAGTAAATTCTGCTCCTATAGGAAATACCTACAATCCCACTTGGAAGAACCATCCGGGATTTAGCTGGAGAAACAATCCGGGACTACTAACTTCCAGAAAAGGTACCTCAGCAACTGCCATATCCGCAGAACCAGCAAGTCGCTCTGCCTGCACCAAGGAACTACATCGTTCCAGCTGACCCCATGCAAGAATTCAGAGACATGCTGAAGAGCATTTCCGACTCCAACAAGGAAATGATAGAGTCCAACAGAAAGATTCAGGAAGCTCACGCGAAAGAATCCAGCAGAAACGAGAATAGACAGAAGCAGACCGAGCAAACAATCAGAAACACACAAGCTGCTATACAAACTTTAGAGAGGCAGATGGGTCATATCCACCCATTTCTCTCACAGGTCCCAGGGAACGCTACCAAGCAACACTGAGACCAACCCTCAAACTGAATGCAAGACCATCACTCTAAGATCTGGTAAAATTCTATCTCCATCTCCACCCAAACCATCTGACCCTCCTATTCTTGTGCAGGAACCAGAAGAAGGCTCCAAGGACCCAACGCCGACGGATGTCGAGATCGAAGTAGCAAGGAAAGGGAAGACGGAGTTTATTCCTGAGTACCGGCCAAAAGTACCTTACCCTGCCAGACTTATGCACAATAAAGATAAGGAGCAATTTGAAAGTTTCTTAGGAATTTTAGTCAGATTCATGTTAATTTACCTTTACTTGATGTTATTTCTGAAATGCCAAAGTATGCTAAGTTTTTAAAAGAAGTTGTTAGTAATAAAAGAAAATTTGACATGGACAAGGTGGTTCTTAATGAAGAATGTTCGGCGGTTCTGTTGAATAAACTACCGTCTAAACAGAAAGATCCCGGTTGTTTTACCTTGCCATGTACAATTGGAAATATTACTAACATGCATGCATTAGCAGACTAGGAGCTAGTATTAATCTTATGCCATCTAGTTTATTTGATAAATTAGGATTGCATGATTTGAAAACGACTAGGATGTGCATACAACTTGCAGATAGGACAGTCAAAATCCCCAAGGGAATAATTGAAGACCTCTTAGTAAAGGTCGGAAAATTTGTATTTCCTGTGGATTTCGTTGTCATGGACATGAATGGGGAAGGAGGAGTGCCCCTGATCCTAGGTCGACCATTTCTAGCTACCTCAAAGGCATTAATAGACGTCAGTAATGGTCAAATCAAGTTAAGGGTAGGAAATGATGACATCACTTTTGATCTAAATGAGACCCTTAGGTATCCCATGCATTTAGATGATACTTGTTTTTGTGTGGATGCCATGGAACACTTGATTGCAATTAACGTGACAGACCTATGCTCAAACTATCAAATTCTAAGTGAGGACTCCCTAGAATTAGAGGAACCTGAACTTAGCCCTTCCGAAAATGAAATTACTTCTGATAGTTTCACTGAGATAGGTGATGATGAGATGAAGAAAGAACGAACCTCGTTTGAAGATCCACCAGACTGGAGCTGAAGGAACTGCCCACTCATCTGTGCTATGGATTCCTAGATGACAACAAGAAACTTCCCATTATTCTTGCAGCTGATCTGACTGCAGAACAAAGGAAGCTGACTGTGGACATGTGCAGAAAGCATAGAAGAGCCTTTGCCTACAAAATTGCAGATATCCCAGGTATTAATCCAAGCTTTTGTTCGCATAAGATTCTTCTAGAAAATGAGTATAAGCCATGTGTGCAACCTCAAAGGAGGTTGAATCCTAATGTGTGTGATGTTGTTAAGAAAGAAGTCATTAAACTGTTAGATGCAGGACTTATCTACCCTATCTCAGATAGTGAGTGGGTAAGCCCGGTGCAGGTAGTACCTAAGAAAGGCGGTATAACAGTTGTTAGGAATGAGCATAATGAACTAATCCCTACAAGAACTGTAACTGGTCATCGTGTATGCATAGACTATAGAAACTAAATACGGCCACACGAAAAGATCACTTTCCCCTTCCTTTTATTGACCAAATGTTAGAAAGATTATCTGGACACATGTTTTATTGCTTTCTTGATGGGTTTTCTGGTTATTTTCAAATTCCTATTTCCCCTGAGGACCAGCATAAAACTACATTCACATGCCCTTTTGGAACATTTGCATATAGAAGGATGCCTTTTGGTTTATGTAATGCACCTGCTACATTTCAACGTTGTATGACTGCTATCTTTGAGGACATGTTAGGAAAATCTATGGAAGTATTTATGGATGACTTTTCTGTTTTTGGTAATTCATTTGAGGTTTGTCTAAAGAACTTGGAGTTAATGTTGAAACGTTGTATAAAATCTAACCTGGTTTTAAATTGGGAAAAATGCCACTTCATGGTAAAAGAGGGAATCGTTTTAGGACATAAGATCTCACACCTAGGTATGGAAGTAGATAAGGCAAAAATTGAAGTTATTTCAAAACTACCTCCTCCCAAAAATGTGAGAGCCGTTAGGAGTTTTTTGGGACACGCTGGCTTTTATCGTAGGTTTATAAAAGATTTTTCATTAATAGCCAGACCGTTGACCAATTTACTCGGAAAAGATGTTCCATTTGTCTTTGATGAGAAATGTCTAAAAGCTTTTAATAGACTTAAGGAACTCTTAACTACTGCACCTATTATGACGTCACCAGACTGGAGTCTACCTTTTGAGCTTATGTGTGATGCTAGTGACTATGCAGTAGGAGTAGTTTTAGGACAAAGACATGATAAGAAATTCCATGTGATATATTATGCTAGTAAAACCTTAACTGATGCTCAGGAAAATTACACTACGACAGAAAAGGAATTATTAGCAGTAGTATATGCATTTGATAAGTTTCGATCTTATCTAGTCCTGTCTAAAACTATTGTTTATACTGATCATTCTGCACTAAAATACTTGTTCAATAAAACCGACGCAAAACCAAGATTGATTAGATGGGTTTTATTGCTTCAAGAATTTGACATAGAAATTCGGGATAAGAAAGGGGCAGAAAACTTAGCCGCAGACCACTTGTCTAGGCTAGAAAATCCGACCCTGGAAGCCATTGATGAGACAATCATATCTGATAAATTCCCGGATGAGAATTTATGCACGTTGTTTGCTGTCTTCTCACCCCCTTGGTTTGCAGATATAGCAAATTACTTGGCAGCCCGGACTCTCCCTAGTGATATCACTGCTCAACAAAGAAAAAAGTTCTTTGCTGACCTGAAATATTACTATTGGGAAGATCCTTTTCTATTTCGAATATGTGCAGATCAGATGATCAGAAGGTGTGTATCTCAAGAAGAAGGTTTCCAAATTCTGGAACATTGTCACTGCGGACCAACAGGCGGTCACTTAGCTGCAGCTAATACCGCCCGAAAAGTATTAGAAGCAGGCTTTTACTGGCCTACATATTCAAAGACGCCGCAGCATTTACAGGATCGTGCGACGCCTGTCAGAAAGCGGGAACCATATCTTCTCGAGACAGTCTACCCCAACAGGTAATCCAAAGTGTAGAAATATTTGACATATGGGGTATAGATTTCATGGGTCCGTTTCCTTCCTCTTTTGGTATGAAGTACATCATAGTAGCTGTAGAATATTTTTCAAAATGGCCTGAAGCACAGGCCCTACCTACTAATGATTCTAGAGCCGTATGCAGATTCCTTAAGCAGATTTTCGCCAGGTTTGGATGTCCAAAAGCCCTAATCAGTGATCGAGGTACGCACTTCTGCAACTCTCAATTGCAGAAGGTACTCCAGCAGTACGGAGTTCAGCATCGCATTTCCACAGCCTACCATCCCCAAACCAATGGACAGGCTGAGGTAACCAATAGGGGAATAAAGAGAATCTTAGAAAAGACTGTGGGTGTTAACCGTAAGGATTGGGCCAATAAGCTGGAGGACGCATTATGGGCCTTCCGTACAGCATACAAGACCACTACAGGATTCTCACCCTATCGATTAGTCTATGGAAAAGCATGTCACCTTCCAGTTGAACTTGAACACAGAGCTTATTGGGCGGTACAAAAGTGCAACCTCGACGATAAATTAACTAAGGAACGCCGGATTCTACAACTCAATGAATTGGATGAGTGGAGGCTCAAAGCCTATGAAAACTCACACCAATTCAAGATGACAAGTAAACTCCGGCATGACAGGCGACTCAGAACCCAGAAGATTTTGAACCAGGAGATAAGGTATTACTATACAACTCACGGTTAAGATTGTTCCCAGGAAAGCTGCGTAGCTGTTGGTCAGGACCATTCACAATCACGAAAGTATCACCTTTCGGAGCATGTGACATCATGGATTCTGATGGCATTATTCAAAAAGTAAACGGACAACGCCTGAAGATTTACAAGAGCCGTTTGACTCGTCCGAGCAGACTGTGTACTTCACAGACTAAGGGAGTATCTCTTTCATTTTATTTCTTGTTTTGTTATTTCTATGTTCTTCTTACCCGTAGTTAGTTGAATAAGTGTGGGGTAAGAATCTTTTCTTTTTATTTCTTGTTTTCAAATAAGTGTGGGGTAAGATATGCATGAACACTGAGGACAGTGCCAGCTTAAGTGTGGGGTAGCAGTGCACGGTGCACTGTAGCAGTGCAAAATTTTTCGCATGATTTTGCTTGTTTTCACGTACTTTCACACCCTTCCAAAAAATTTTCAAAATTTTTCCGTCTTTCAGACTCTAAATGCAGTATGCTTGGTTAAACAATTGCTTATGTCTATGATATGTAGGTAGTATGTTATGGTTAGTAGGAGATAATTGATAGCTATCTTGGACTAATTGATTAGGAATAGGGAATTCCTGATAACTGAGCACAACTTTGTCTGGATTAGAGACCTCAACCAATTACCTGTTCGAGACTTAACTAGATAAAATTAGACCAGTTGTGGATATATTGGCAGTTAGGATGACTAGATGAGACTCTGAGCTAGAAGTGAAAAGAAATTAAAAGAAGTTAATCAAATAAGGGTAGTTTGCCAGCGGCCTTCGCTACTCGAGCACCACTCCTTCGGGGAATTTAAAGCCTGATGCCCTAAGGTCGTGTAGATCTGGGAGTCATCAGAGTGGGACTCGCTACATGGGTAGTTGAAGTTGACGTGTTCTAAGAAGACTCAAAATACCCTGAATCTATAAAATAACTAAATGCTAAAACATTAAAAATCTGATCACCAAAGCTCAGAACTCAAAAAGTTGTCTGTTGTTAATATGTCTAACGATAGGTCGAAGTGTTATCTGGTAGTAGTTAAGACAAGAGTACATTGTGTTGACTATCTGGTCTGGACTAGTACACACACTACACATCAGGAAGACCCTGTGACTAAGAAAAAAGACCAACCTAGTTATTGATTTATTTTCTGCCTGATCATAACAAGCTACTAGAGATATTTGAGACCTTGTCATAGCAACCTAACCAGACAGACCTGTATTAAGACTTGTCTGAAGAATTTTTGGAATAAAAACATGACTAGGAATTTAAGTAACTTCAGGTAGACTTTGCTTGAGGACAAGCAAAAAGCTAAGTGTGGGGTTATTTGATACGCGAAAATCGTATCACCTTTTTAGCATGTTTTTATGTATGAATTTGGGTGAAATTGAGGGTAATTTGATCTTGATTGTTCATTATTCACTTAATTTCACAGTTTTTATGATTTTGGAAGTGTCAGGTGAAAAGTAGACGAAAACAGCAAATTTTGGGGCAAAAACGCAATTTTTGGAAATGTTGACTCGGTCAAAAGGTCAGGACGGGCATCCCGAACCCGGGACGGGCGTCCCGACCAAGTCAAGGCACCGGGACGGGCGTCCCGACCTGGTCAACTGACCAGGACGGGCGTCCCAATCCGGGACGGGCGTCCCGAGCTGCCAGAAGCTGTCCCACATCGAATGTTTCAAAGATTTTCACTCCGGGAAGCTGCTATAAATACCCCAGGCCTCCAATAATTGAATTCATTCCTCTCCACTCGATCTGAGTCATTTAGTGGTGTCCAGTGTACAATTCTCTAGTACACAACTCACTCAGAGACTCGGATCTCAGTTTTCTTTCTTGTTAGTGTTTTGTTTTAGTTTCTGAGAAATAGTCTCAGATCTTAGGTTTCTATAGATAGGTTCGTTTCTGGTATTCATAGAATACCCGGGATTTCGTTAGGAGATCCTAAGAGGGCTCTAGGCATTCGAAGAGTCAGTCCACAGGGCTGGGCTTAAGCTGGGTATTAAGGTAAAGCCCAGTTACTAGGCTGAGGAAGCGTCCTCCGACGGTTCTGGAGAGCAGAGTTGGGTCAAGCAATACGGCATATACAGCAGTACGCTCCATCGACGAGACTTCGTGAAGGGTGAATTCTTTATGGCATCAGTCCCCCTGTCCCTCTCTTATATGTTGTTATTGTGTTTGTCCAAATAACTGTTTGAATACCAGATTATGTTTTTATGAATATTTGTTATTTATGTTGAAGTATTATGTTTTTCTAGAAATGGTCACCTGCTTAAATATCCATTATGTCTGCATGTTTATTGCCGTTCTTTTAAACTGAAATTAGGGTTATAGACAATTCCTAACCACGGTCTATTCATAACCTGTTTAGTTTAACATACATAAATTAGTAGTGGTATCTGCCATACTAGATAAAATAATCTGCGGAACTCCCCGTTGGTTGAAAGTAGTCTAGGTAGGATGAGTAGAGTTTTATGCCGGCGGTTATGGGACGAGCAGTATGATCCCCAAAGTGACATAGGGCGGTCATTGCTGACTTTAGTCCGAGCCGTGAGTAGGGTCGTTACCCTTAACGATAGGGCGGTAGCGTAGAAACTCAGATGTGGTAGCCTTTAGACACAGAGCATAATTGCAATCCAGGCCAAGACATGTCTAAAACACTCGAATATAGGTCAATCAACGTATAGTAACAGTATAACATAAAATCAGGATCTAATCTTTAAAACACTTTCAGGTTTAGCTAGACTTAAACCTAGTGGAGAATGAATCACCCTCTCATCAAAATTATTGATGAAGATTGCATAACTGGATTATAAGATAAGAGTTAGGAAGAAAGGCTAGTTACTACTAAGTCGTTGCCACTTCCCTGGGAGTACGATATTTATTTAATAAAATTGTAGATACTTTCCAACAGACTAGCTACACGATAGGTACTCTGCTTTAGGTTCTGGCTGATTAAATGACACCATAGAGACTAAATGTGACAATTAGTCAATCACAGTCCTTAATTATTCATAATCAACATAGGGTAAAATAACACCTATTTAGCACATCGGTCGGAAACCGCATCAGTTCATCAATATCTTTGATGAGAGGGTGATTCATTCTCCACTAGGTTTAAGTCTATTTAAACCTAAATGTGTTTTACAGATAATGACCTGATTCTATGTTATACTGTTCCTACATGTTGATTGACCTATCTTCGAGTATTTTAGACATGTCTTGGCCTGGATTGCAACTATGTACTGAGTCTAAAGGTGTACCACATCTGAGTTACCTGATAAACCGCCCTACCTTAATGACGGCCCTACTCACGGTTCGAGCTAAAGGCATCCATGAAAGCCCTATGTCACTTTGGGGATCATGCCGCTTGCCCTAACGCTGGCATAAACACATGGTGACCTATAGGTTATTTCATCTAATATGGCAGACACCAATGCTTTCCAACGGGAAAGTCCTAAATTAATGCCTGTTAAACGAAACAGGTTATGATTAGACCGTGGTTAGGAATTGTCTATAACCCTACATTTAGTTTGAAAGAAACTACATTAGACATGCAGACATAATGAATATTAAGCTGGTGGCCATTTCCGGAAAATCATAAAGAACTTCAACATGTATAACAAATACTCATAAAATCATAATCCAATAAACATAATCAATATTTGGACGAACACAGTACATACATATAAAGAGAGGGACATGGGGACTGATGCCATAAAGAATTCACCCTTTACTTAGTCTCGCCGATGGAGCAACTGCTTGTATATGTTGGACTGCTCGACCTGACTCTGCTAGACAGAACCTTCGGAGGACGCTTCCTCAGCCTAGTAGCTGGACTTTACCTTAATACCCAGCTTAAGCCCAGCCCGGTTGACTTACTCTTCGAACGCCTAGAGCCCTCTTAGGATCCCCTAACGAAATCCCGG
This sequence comes from Asclepias syriaca, assembly GCA_027405835.1. Taxonomy (NCBI): domain Eukaryota; kingdom Viridiplantae; phylum Streptophyta; class Magnoliopsida; order Gentianales; family Apocynaceae; genus Asclepias; species Asclepias syriaca. The sequence goes on along the minus strand of CM049926.1, from coordinate 18,882,990 downwards.
GTATTCTATGAATATCATAAACGAACCTATCTAGTCGTATCCTAGGATCTGAGACTAACTCTCAGAAACAAAGAACACGAGACACTATATAGAAATAAAAAGAAACATATACTGAAACCTAAGTCTCTAAGTGACTTGTATACTATGGAAAACTGTATACTTGAAGTCATAAAATGACTCAGATCGAGTGGAGAGGAATGATTTCAACTGAGGAAGGCCTGGGGTATTTATAGCAGCTTTCTGGAGTGAATTTCTCTCAAAACTTCGATGTGGGACTCTGAACTGCAGCTCGGGACGCCCGTCCCAGCCTGTTGACCAGGTTATGGTGGCCGTCCCGAGTCCTGGACGCCCGTCCTGGCCTGTTGACCAGGTCAGGACGCCCATCCTGACTTCGGGACGCCTACCCCGACTTCCGAACTTCTGAAAATCACGTTTTTGCCCCGAAATTTGCCATTTTCTTCTACTTTTCACCTGACACTTCCAAAATCACAAAAACTGTGAAATTGAGTTAATAACAATCAATTAAGACCAATTTACTACCAATTTCACCCTACATTATGCCTAAAACATGCTAAAAATGTGATATGATTTATGCATATCATATAACCCCACACTTAGCTTTTTGCTTGTCCTCAAGCAAAGTCTACCTGAAGTTAGTGATTTTAAATCATATGTGTAGTCACTTAAATTTTCTAGTCATGTTTTTACTCCAAAAATTATTCAGACAATTCACAACACAGGTCTGACTAGTTTGGTTGCTATGACAAGGTCTCAAATGCCTCTAGTAGATTATTATGATCAAGCAGGTTTAACAACTTAACAACTAGATTGAACTCTTCTCTCAGTCACAAGGTCTTCCTGATGTGTAGTGTGTGTACTAGTCTAGACCAGATAGTCAACAAAATATATGCTCATCTTAACTACTACCAGATAACACTTCGACCCGTCGCTAGACATACTAACAACAGACAACTTTCTGAGTTCTGAGCCTTGGTGATCAGATTTTTAATTATTTAGCATTTATTGATTTTTTTTCTTTTATAGATTTTTCAGGGTATTTTGAGTCTGCTTTAACACGTCAACTTCAACTACCCATGTAGCGAGTCCCACTCTAATGACTCCCAGACCTACACGACCTTAGGGCATCAGGCTTTAAGTTCCCCTAAGGAGTGGTGCTCGAGTAGCAAAGGCCACTAGCAAACTACCCTACTTAATTAACTCTCTTTTTTTTCTTTTCACTTTTATCTCAGAGCCTCATCTAGTCATTTTAATTGCCGATACATCCTCAACTGGTCTAATCTTATCTAGTTAAGTTTCGAAAAGGTAATTGGCTGAGGTCTCTAATCCAGACTAAGTTGTGCTCAATTATCAGGAATTCCTTATTCCTAATCAATAAGTTCAAGATAGTCATCACATTGTCTCCTACTAATCATAACATTCTACCTACATATCATAGACATCAACAATGTTTTACCAATCATACTGCATTTTGAAGTGTGACAGAATGAAAAATTTTGAAAAACAAAACTTGGAAGGGTGTGAAAATACGGGGAAAACATGCAAAATCGTGCAAAATGTTTTTTTTCTACTACTACAGTGCACTGTGCAATGCTACCCCACACTTAAGTCTGACATTGTCCTCAGTGTTAATGCATATCTAAATTACCCCACACTTATTTTCAAACAAGAAGTAATAAAAACAAAACAGAAACTTCTTACCCCACACATATTTGACTAACTAAGGGTAAGAAGGAAAATAAAGCAACAAAACAAAAAGGATAATAGAAATAACAAAACAGAACACAAAACAAAGAAAATAAAATAAAATAAAAGTAGAGGAAGATGAGGATTAGAAAAACTCCCTTCATGTTTCAAGCAGAAGGGTCTTCTCTGATCTGTCAATTGGCTCTTCACCTTAGCCATTTGCTATTGCTGATGTGTTCTTGACTCTGTAAGCTCTAGATATTGGAACGGATGACGTCAGCTCCGATCCTTCAATGTCGAGCTCTAGGTAGTGGCCTATCCATTTGGTGAATGACTCAAGCCCCAAGGATTGTTTCCTCGAATCATTTGCAAAGTTTCTCGTAATTGTAGCAACGTGTCCAGAAGGAACGTATCTAGGAAAGAGACTTCTTTGGATTGTGTGCCTACTGCCAATGTCAGTGAAGGTATTGCATGCAAGTTTTGAATGGCAGAAAAGATACCTGAAGCTTTGGCGAAGCCGTGGTGGTAGGAGGCTCCAGTAGTGTAGATTTGGGCCCAAGTATTTGAGACTTCCTCGAGGAAGTTTCTCACAGCTGATTGGTATGCAGGGGATGCAAGCTCCTCCATTGCTATGCTCCTAATACAACGCCAAATTCCTCTATATCCCACGACCCTTCGATACCACTTGGTAGATCACTTGCTTGCACTGGTCTGGCTTTAATTGTTGCCAGTATCTCATCTGTTGATTCTGTGGGTAGGGGTTTTGCTGTGGTGGTATCTTCTGAAACTTTCCAGCTTCTGAATTATTCCTCAGCTAAATCCCGTATGATTTCTCCAGCAGGGATTGTATGCGTCTCCCATTGGAGCAGCATTAACTGCAGCAACCTGCTCCTACTTCTGTTGGAATGGTCAATATTCCATTCACATAACAATTCCCGCTAAAGTGAAGTACTTGGCAGACTTCACAGATTTGATACACAGACTGAACATTTCTTCCTAAGACATTGGCACTCTGAATCTGGAAAACAACTTCTCATAGAATCTGTACATGACTTTAACATCATTAGTAGGTAATGCCTGTGGTTCAGGCCATTTTGAAAGTGTTCTACAACTACTATGATGTACTTGTTGCCAAAGGGAAGAAAGAAAAAGGATTCAATGAATACCCCATATATCAAAAGATGCAAGACTTTGTGTACCTTGTTGGGGTAGATGATCTCAGAAGGATATGTTACCTGTTGTTTGGCAAGCATCGCATGACTATCAAGGATACAGAATTCTTGAATATTGTGGACCAATAAGATCCTGCTTTCAACACTTTCCGGACAGTGTTGATAGCAGTCAATTGGTCTCCCGTAGATTTTTTTATGGCAATGCTCCAGAATCTTGTGGTCTTCGCCTTCCGAGACACATCTTCTAATCAATTACTCTGCAATAATTAGAAATTGAAAAACGGATCTCCCCAGTAGTAATATTCCAAATCAACAAAGAATTTCTTCTTTTGCTGATAAGTCATATCACTTGGGAATAACTAGCAGCTAGATAATTAGTAATATCGGTAAACGACAGAGGAGAATCATTACTCATAGCAAACAATGAAAATAAATTCTCATTCAGAAATTTATCAGATACTACTGTCTCGTCAATAGCCTCTAATTCAGGGTTTTCTAATCTAGACCAATGGTTTGCTTTCTAGATTTTCAGCCCTTTTTCTTTATCCCGTCTTTCTATATCAAATTCAATAAAACTCACTTAATCAATCTTGGTTCAGCATCAGTTTTATTGAACATATATCTCAGAGTAGAGTAATCATGGAATAATATTGTCTAGACTAGATATGAAAAATGTCTAATCATGCCTTTGTCCTGATGTGTTCCCGACTGATATGCTAAAATAGGTGTTGAATTACACTATGTTGATTATGAGTAATTAAGGACCGGGATTGACTAATTGTCACGTTTAGTCTTTATAGTGTCACTTAATCAGTCAGAACCTCAGGCAGAGTACCTATCGTGTAGCTAGTATGTTGGAAAGTATCTACGATTTTATTAAGTTAAAGATCGTACTCCCAGGGAAGTGGTAACGGCTTAGTAGTGATACGCGAAAATCGTATCACCTTTTTAGCATGTTTTTATATATGATTTAGGGTGAAATTGAGGGTAAAATGATCTTAATTGTTCATTATTTACTTAATTTCACAGTTTTTCTGATTTTGGAAGTGTCAGGTGAAAAGTAGACGAAAACAGCAAATTTTGGGGCAAAAACGCAATTTTTGGAAATGTTGACTTGGTCAAAGGGTCAGGACGGGCGTCCCGAACCTGGGATGGGCGTCACGACCCAGTCAAACCACCGGGACGGGCGTCCCGACCTGGTCAAAAGATCAGGACGGGCGTCCCGAACCCCCAGAACCAGTCCCACATCGAATTTTTGATGAAAAATCACCCCGGGAAGCTGCTATAAATACCCCAGGCCTCCAGCAGTTGAATTCATTCCTCTCCACTCGATCTGAGTCATTAAGTGGTTTCCAGTGTACACTTCTCTAGTACACAACTCACTCAGAGACTTGGATCTCAGTTTTCTTTCTTGTTAGTGTTTTGTTTTAGTTTATGAGAAATAGTCTCAGATCTTAGGATTACATAGATAGGTTCGTTTTTGGTATTCATAGAATACCCGGGATTTCGTTAGGAGATCCTAAGAGGGCTCGAGGCGTTCGAAGAGTCAGTCCACAGGACTGGGCTTAAGCCGGGTTGTTAAGTAAAGCCCAGTTACTAGGCTGAGGAAGCGTCCTCCGAAGGTTCTGACGAGCAGAGTCGGGTTAAGCAGTAAGGCATATATAGCAGTACGCTCCAACGGCGTGACTACGTAAAGGGTGGTTTCTTTATGGTATCAGTCCCCCCTGTCCCTCTCTTTATATGTTGTTACTGTGTTTGTCCAAATACTGATTTGAATACCAGATTATGTTTTTATGAATATTTGTGATATATGTTGAAGATATTATGTTTTTCTAGAAATGGCCACCTGCTTAAATATCCATTATGTCTGCATGTCTATTGCCGTTCTTTTAAACTAAATTTAAGGTTATAGACAATTCATAACCACGGTCTATTCATAACCTGTTTAGTTTAACAGACATCAATTAGTATTGGTGTCTGCCATATACTAGATAAAATAATCTGCGGAACACCCTGTTGGTTGAAAGTAGTCTAGGTAGGCTGAGTAGAGTTTTATGCCGGCGGTTATGAGACGAGCGGTATGATCCCCAAAGTGACATAGGGCGTTCATTGCTGACTTTAGTCCGAGCCGTGAGTAGGGTCGTTTACCTTGGCGATGGGGCGGTATCATAGAGACTCAGATGTGGTAACCTTTAGACACAGAACATAGTTGCAATCCAGGCCAAGACATGTCTAAAATACTCGAATATAGGTCAATCAACCTATAGGAACAGTATAACATAGAATCAGGACTCATCTATAAAACACTTCTAGGATTAATTAGACTTAAACCTAGTGGAGAATGAATCACCCTCTCATCAAAGTATTTGATGAAGATTGCATAACTGGACCATAAAATAGGAGTTAGGATAAAAGGCTAGTTACTACTAAGCTGTTGCCACTTCCCTGGGAGTACGATATTTAACTTAATAAAATCGTAGATACTTTCCAACAGACTAGCTACACGATAGGTACTCTGCCTTAGGTTCTGGCTGATTAAGTGACACCATAAGACTAAACGTGACAATTAGTCAATCGCAGTCCTTAATTACTCATAATCAACATAGGGTAAAATAACACCTATTTAGCACGTCAACCGGAATCGCATCAGATTTTTGGCGCCGTTGCTGGGGAAATATCATAATGAATTTAGGATTAAAGGCCACAATTCTAGAGACTTATGATAGGTAGCGGTAGTAACCTAGACATTAGACCTAACACTTATCTTATGCTAGTTAAACAATCAGTTTCCGAAATATAGTATTATCACAACTAATTGATTTTAGATATTATTTGGAATTAAGACACTTAGGATAATCAAATTTTAGAAAATGATTCTAAAACCATATTGAGGAAATTTAACTGCTTTCGAAAAAAAAAAGAAAAAAAATGTTAAAAATTTAAAATCCCAAAAAGAATGTATCTTTCTTGCTATACGGTGAGTTGTTCCTTTTCCCTATCTCTTGTTTTTTTTAGTTGTTTTCTTAGTTGCTCTTTTTCGTGTTTTTCTTCCTTTATTTAATTTCGAAGAAATAAAAATGGAAATGGGGATAAAATATATTTTCTTCTGAGTTGTAAAATGTTGGCTTAGATTTTTATCAGGAAGAAACTCTATTTTAGAATTTCCTTAGAGTCATGCCGGCCTTATTAGGATGAGTTATGAAATAATTTTTCCTTAATAGCTAGACCTTTGAATGTTCTATTGAAAAAAAAAAGGATGTTCCTTTTGTTATGTTGATAATTGCATGAGATCTTTTAAACCAAAAGGAATTACTGCACCCATTAGGGCATCACCTGATTGAAATCTGCTTTTTGAATGAATATGTGATGTAATGATGTAGTAAGAATTGTTTTAGGACAGAAAGATGATAAGAAAGTTCATGCATGATAAATTCCGATCTTATCTAGTCTTGTCTAGAAACAATAGGTGACACTGATCACTCCAAGATATCTGTGTTCAATAAAACTAATGTTGAACCATACTTGATTAAGTTAAGTTTTATTGTTACTTGAACTTGATTAAGAATAAAGGGATAAGAAAAAGGGTTGAAAATCTAGAAAGCAAACCATTGGTCTAGATTAGAAAACCCTGAGTTAGAGGCTAGTGTAATACTGATAAATTTTTGGATGAAAACTTATTTGCATTGTTTGCTATGTATAATAATTCTCATCTGTGGTTTATTGCAAATTATCTAGTCACTGAATAAGTTCCAAGTGATATGACTTATCAGCAAAAGAAGAAATTCTTTGCTGATTTGAAATATTACTACTGGGCAGTTTCTCTTCTATTTCAAATTTTTGCAGATCAGTTGATCAGAAGATGTGTTTCAGAAGACGAAGGACACAATATTTTGGAGCATTGCCCTAAAGAATCTACGGGAGACCAATTGATGGCTATCAACACTGTCCGGAAAGTGTTGAAAGCAGGATCTTGTTGACCCACTATATTCAAGGATTTTGTATCTCTGATACAGTCTTGAGATGCTTGCCAAATAACAGGTAACACATCCTTCAGAGATCATCTACCCCAACAAGGTACACAAAGTTTTACAATCTTTTTGATATATGGGGGTATTCATTAAATCCTTTTTTTTTCTTTCCTTTGAAAATAATTACATCATAGTAGTCGTGGAACACTTTTCGAAAATAGCCTAAACCACAGGCATTACCTACTAATGATGTTAAAGTCATGTGCAGATTCTAGTTGTTTTCCAGATTCAGAGTGCCAATGTTTTTGGAAGAAATGTTCAACCTGTGTATCAAATCCGTGAAGTCTGCTAAGTACCACACTTTAGTAGGGATTGCTATGGAAATGACTGACCATTCCAAAAAGAGGTAGGAGTAGGTTACTGCAGAATGCTGCTCCAATGGGAAATGCATACAATCCCAGCTGGAGGAATGATACGGGATTTAGCTGAGGAATAATTCGGAAGCTGGAAACTTTCAGAAGATACCACCACAGCAAAACCCACACTCGCAGAATCAATAGATGAGATACTGGCAGCAATTAAAGCCAGACCAGTGCAAGCAAGTGACCTACCAAGAGGTAATGAAGGGTCGAAGGATATAGAGGAATTTGGCGTTGTATCAGGAGCATATCAATGGAGGAGCTTGCATTCCCTGCATACCAATCAGCTGTGAGAAACTTCCCCGAGGAAGTCTCAAATACTTGGGCCCAGATCTACACAACTGGAGCCCCCTACCACCACAGCTTCGCCAAAACTTCAGGTATCTTTTCTTCCATTCGAGACTTGCATGCAATACCTTTACTAACATTGGCAGGAAGGCACACAAATCCCAAGAAATCTCATTCCTAGAGACGTTCCTCCTGGACACGTTGCTATGATTATGAGAAATCTTACAAATGATTCGAGGAAGCAGTCTGTGGGGATTGAGCCATTCCTCAAATGGATATGCACTACCTGGAGCTCGACAATGAAGGATCGGAGCTGACGTCATCCATTCCAATATCTAGAGCTTGCAAAGTCAAGAACACCTCAGCAATAGCACATGGCTAAGGTGAAGAGCCAATTGACAGATCAGAGAAGACCCTTCTGCTCGCGACATGAAGGGAGTTTTTCTAATCCTCATATTCCTTTTATTTTATTTTTTTTGTGTTCTGTTTTGCTATCCTTCTTGTTTTGTTGCTTTATTTTCTCTCTTACCCTTAGTTAGTCAAATAAGTGTGGGGTAAGAGTTTTCTATTTTGTTTTCATTTCTTCTTGTCTTCAAATAAGTGTGGGGTAGTTTAGATATGCATAAACACTGAGGACAGTGTCAGACTTAAGTGTGGGGTAGCATTCCACGGTGCACTGTAGTAGTCTGAGAAATGTTTTGCATGCTTTTGCTTGTTTTCCCCATATTTTCACACCCTTCCAAAACATTTTCAAAATTTTTCCGTCTTTCAGACTTCTAAATGCAGTATACTTGGTTAAACAATTGCTTATGTCTATGAAATGTAGGTAGTATGTTATGGTTAGTAGGAGATAATTGATGACTACTGCTGAACTAATTGATTATGAATAGGGAATTCCTAATAATTGAGCACAACTTTGTCTAGATTAGAGACCTCAGCCAATTGCCTGTTCGAGACTTAACTAGATAAAATTAGACCAGTTGTGGATATATTGGCAGTTAGAATGACTAGATGAGACTCTGAGCTAAAAGTGAAAAGAAACAAAAGAAAGTTAATCAAATGAGGGTAGTTTGCCAGCGGCCTTCGCTACTCGAGCACCACTCCTTCGGGGAATTTAAAGCCTGATGCCCTAAGGTCGTGTAGATCTGGGAGTCATCAGAGTGGGACTCGCTACATGGGTAGTTGAACTTGACGTGTCCTAAGCAGACTCAAAATACCCTGAATTTATAAAGAAAATAACTAAATGCTAAAACATTAAAAATCTGATCACCAAAGCTCAGAACTCAAAAAGTTGTCTGCTGTTAATATGTCTAGCGATAGGTCGAAGTGTTATCTGGTAGTAGTTAAGACAAGAATACATTGTGTTGACTATCTGGTCTAGACTAGTACACACACTACACATCAGGAAGACCCTGTGACTAAGAAAAAAGTTCAACCTAGTTGTTGATTTGTTTTCTGCCTGATCATAACAAGCTACTAAAAACATCTGAGACCTTGTCATAGCAACCTAACCAGTCAGACCTGTGTTAAGACTTGTCTGAAGAATTTTTGGAATAAAAACATGACTAGGAATTTTAAGTGACTGCACTACGGTTTAGAATCACTAACTTCAGGTAGACTTTGCATGAGGACAAGCAAAAAGCTAAGTGTGGGGTTATATGATACGCGAAAATCGTATCACCTTTTTAGCAAGTTTTTATATATGATTTAGGGTGAAATTGAGGGTAAAATGATCTTAATTGTTCATTATTTACTTAATTTCACAGTTTTTCTAATTTTGGAAGTGTCAGGTGAAAAGTAGACGAAAACAGCAAATTTTGGGGCAAAAAAGCAATTTTTGGAAATGTTGACTTGGTCAAAGGGTCAAGACGGGCATCCCGACCCAGTCAAACTGCCGGGACGGGTGTCCAGGACTCGGGACAGGCATCCCGACCTGGTCAACAGATCAGGACGGGCGTCCCGAACCCCCAGAACCAGTCCCACATCGAATTTTTGATGAAAAATCACCTCGGGAAGCTGCTATAAATACCCAGGCCTCCAGCAGTTGAATTCATTCCTCTCCACTCGATCTGAGTCATTAAGTGGTTTCCAGTGTACACTTCTCTAGTACACAACTCACTTAGAGACTCGGATCTCAGTTTTCTTTTTTGTTAGTGTTTTGTTTTAGTTTCTGAGAAATAGTCTCAGATCTTAGGATTACATAGATAGGTTCGTTTTTTGTATTCATAGAATACCCGGGATTTCGTTAGGAGATCCTAAGAGGGCTCGAGGCGTTCGAAGAGTCAGTCCACAGGGCTAGGCTTAAGCCGGGTTGTTAAGTAAAGCCCAGTTACTAGGCTGAGGAAGCGTCCAACTGTGTGACTACGTAAAGGGTGATTTCTTTATGGCATCAGTCCCCCCTGTCCCTCTCTTTATATGTTGTTATTGTGTTTGTCCAAATACTGATTTGAATACCAGATTATGTTTTTATGAATATTTGTGATATATGTTGAAGATATTATGTTTTTCTAGAAATGGCCACCTGCTTAAATATCCATTATGTCTACATGTCTATTGCCGTTCTTTTAAACTGAATTTAAGGTTATAGACAATTCCTAACCACGGTCTATTCATAACCTGTTTAGTTTAACAGACATCAATTAGTATTGGTGTCTGCCATACTAGATAAGATAATATGCGGAACACCCTGTTGGTTGAAAGTAGTCTAGGTAGGCTGAGTAGAGTTTTATGCCGGCGGTTATCAGACGAGCGGTATGATCCCCAAAGTGACATAGGGCGTTCATTGCTGACTTTAGTTCGAGCCCTGAGTAGGGCCGTTTACCTTGGCAATGGGGCGGTAGCATAGAGACTCAGATGTGGTAACCTTTAGACACAGAACATAGTTGCAATCCAGGCCAAGACATGTCTAAAATACTCGAATATAGGTCAATCAACCTATAGGAACAGTATAACATAGAATCAGGACTCATCTATAAAACACTTCTAGGATTAATTAGACTTAAACCTAGTGGAGAATGAATCACCCTCTCATCAAAGTATTTGATGAAGATTGCATAACTGGACCATAAGATAGGAGTTAGGATAAAAGGCTAGTTACTACTAAGTCGTTGCCACTTCCCTGGGAGTACGATAATTAATAGAATAAAATCGTAGATACTTTCCAACAGACTAGCTACACGATAGGTACTCTGCCTTAGGTTCTGGCTGATTAAGTGACACCATAGAGACTAAATGTGACAATTAGTCAATCACAGTCCTTAATTACTCATAATCAACATAAGGTAAAATAACACCTATTTAGCACGTCAACCGGAATTGCATCCAGTAGTAACTAGCATTTTACCCTAATTCTTATCTTATGATCCAGTTATGCAATCGTCATCAATAACTTTGATGAGAGGGTGATTCATTCTCCACTAGGTTTAAGTCTATTTAAGCCTAAAAGTGATTTATAGATAATGTCCTGATTCTATGTTATACTATTCCTATATGTTGATTGACCTATCTTCGAATATTTTAGACATGTCTTGGCCTGGATTGTAACTATGTTCTGAGTTTAAAGGTGTACCACATCCGAGTCTCTAATAAACCGCCCCATCGCCAAGGTAAACGGCCCTACTCACGGTTCGAGCTAAAGACCTCCATGAAAGCCCTATGTCACTTCGGGGATCATGTCGCTCGCCCCTAACCGCCGGCATAAAGGCTCTACTCAGCCTACTTAGACTACTCTAACAAATAGGGTGTTCCGCAGGTTATTTTATCTAATATGGCAGACACCAATACTAATTGATGCCTATTAAACTAAACAGGTTATGAATAGACCGCGGTTAGGAATTGTCTATAATCCTAATTTTAGTTTAAAAGAAACTACATTAGACATGCAGACATAATGAATATTAAGCAGGTGGCCATTTCCGGAAAATCATAACAACTCAACATATATAACAAATATTCATAGAAATCATAATCTCATATTCATAATAAATTTTTGGACAAACTCAATACAGACATATAAAGAGAGGGACAGGGGGACTGATGCCATAAAGAAATCACCCTTTACTTAGTCTCGCCGATGGAGCAACTGCTTGTATATGTCGTACTGCTCGACCAAACTCTGCTGTACAGAACCTTCGGAGGACGCTTCCTCAGCCTAGTAACTAGGCTTTACCTTAATACCTAGTTTAAGCCCAGCCCTGTGGATAGACTCTTCGAACGCCTAGAGCCCTCTTAGGATCTCCTAACGAAATCCCAGGTATTCTATGAATACCAGAAACGAACCTATCTATCGAAGCCTAAGTTCTGAGACTAATTCTCATAAACTTAGAAAACGAAAACACTAACTAAAAATAGAAAAACACTTATGTTGAACCCGAGTCTCTAAGTGACTTATGTACTCGAGAAAAATGTACAACTTAAGTAACTAAATGACTCAAATTGAGTGGAGAAGAATGATTTCAACTGAGGAAGGCCAGAGGTATTTATAGCAGCTTTCTGGAGTGATTTTTCATCAAAAATTCGATGTGGGTCTTGGAATTGCAGCTCGGGACGCCTGTCCTGGATTGGGACGCCCGTCCTGGACTGTTGACTAGGTCAGGATGGCCGTCCCGAGTCTTGGTCGCCCGTCCTGATTCGGGACGCCCTCCCCGAAGTCCGAACTTATGAAAAATTGCATTTTTGCCCCGAAATTTGCCATTTTCTTCTACTTTTCACCTGACACTTCCAAAATCACAAACACTGTGAAATTGAGTTAATAATAAACAATTAAGACAGACTTGCCCTTAATTTCACCCAAAATCATGCCTAAAAACATGCTAAAAATGTGATATGATTTATGCATATCAGATAACCCCACACTTAGCCTTTTGCTTGTCCTGAAGCAAAGTCTACCTGAAGTTAGTGATTCTAGATCATATGTGTAGTCACTTAAATTCCTAGTCATGTTTTTATTCCAAAAATTATTCAGACAATTCTTAACACAGGTTTAGCTGGTTAGGTTGCTATGACAAGGTCTCAAATGTCTCTAGTAGATTGTTATAATCTAGCAGAAAACAACTTAACAACTAGATTGAACTCTTCTCTTAGTCACAAGGTCTTCCTGATGTGTAGTGTGTGTACTAGTCTAGACCATATAGTCAACACAATATACTCTCGTCTTAACTACTACCAGATAACACTTCGACCCATCGCTAGACATACTAACAATAGATAACATTCTGAGTTCTGAGCCTTGGTGATCAGATTTTTAATTGTTTAGCTTTTATTTATTTTCTTTCTTTTATAGATTTAGGGTATTTTGAGTCTGCTTTGGACACGTCAACTTCAACTACCCATGTAGCGAGTCCCACTCTAATGACTCCCTGACCTACACGACCTTAGGGCATCAGGCTTTAAGTTCCCCGAAGGAGTAGTGCTCGAGTAGCAAAGGCCGCTGGCAAACTACCCTTATTTAATTAACTTTCTTTTGCTTCTTTTCACTTTTAGCTCAGAGTCTCATCTAGTCACTCTAATTGTCAATACATCCACACTGGTCTAATCTTATCTAGTTAAGTCTTGAAAAGGTAATTGGTTGAGGTCTCTAATCCAAACTCAGTTGTGCTCAATTATCATGAATTCCCTATTCCTAATCAATAAGTTCAAAATAGTCATCACACTGTCTCCTACTAATCATAACATTCTACACACATATCATAGACATCAACAATGTTTTACCAATCATACCGCATTTAGAAGTCTGAAAGAATGAAAAATTTTGAAAACTTTTGGAAGGGTGTGAAAATACGGGGAAAACAAGCAAAATCATGCAAACATTTTCTCAAACTACTATAGTGGACAGTGCACTGCTACCCCACACTTAAGTCTGACACTATCCTCAGTGTTCATGCATATCTAAACTACCCCACACTTATTTGAAAACAAGAAACAAGAACAAAACAAAGAACTCTTACCCCACACTTATTCGACTAACTAAGGGTAAGAAGGAAAATAAAGCAACAATACAAGAAGGATAATGGAAATAACAAAACAGAACACAAAACAAAGAAAATAAAATAAAAGTAAAGGAATATGAGGATTAGAAAAACTCCCTTCATGTCGCGAGCAGAAGGGTCTTCTCTGATCTGTCAATTGGCTCTTCACCTTAGCCATGTGCTATTGTTGAGGTGTTCTTGACTTTACAAGCTCTAGATATTGGAATGGATGACGTCAGCTCCGATCCTTCATTGTCGAGCTCCAGGTAGTGGCATATCCATTTGAGGAATGACTCAAACCCCAAGGACTGTTTCCTCGAATCATTTGAAAAGTTTCTGGTAATCGTAGCAACGTGTCCAGAAGGAACGTGTCTAGGAATAAGACTTCTTTGCATTGGTGTGCCTACCTGCCAATGTCAGTGAAGGTATTGCATGCAATTTTCGAATGACAGAAAAGATACCTGAAGCTTTGGCGAAGCCGTGGTGGTAGGAGGCTCCAGTGGTGTAGATTTGGGCCCAAGTATTTGAAACTTCCTCGGGGAAAGTTTCTCACAACTGATTGTATGCATGGGATGCAAGCTCCTCCATTGCTGTTCTCCTGATACAATGCCAAATTCCTCTATATCCCTCGACCCTTCGATACCGCTTGGTAGATCACTTGCTTGCACTGGTCTGGTTTCAATTGTTGCCAGTATCTCATCTGTTGATTCTGCGGGTAGGGGTTTTGCTGTGGTGGTATCTTCTGAAAGTTTCCAGCTTCCGAATTATTCCTCAGCTAAATCCCGTATGATTTCTCCAGCTGGGATTGTATGCATTTTCCATTGGAGTAGCATTCTGCAGTAACCTACTCCTACCTCTTTTTGGAATGGTCAGTATTCCATTCACATAGCAATTCCCGCTAAAGTGAAGTACTTGGCAGACTTCACAGATTTGATACACAAACTGAACGTTTCTTCCTAAGGCATTGGCACTCTGAATCTGGAAAACAACTTCTCATAGAATCTGCACATGACTTTAACTTCATTAGTAGGTAATGCCTGTGCTTCAGGCTATTTTTGAAAAGTGTTCCGCGACTACTATGATGTAAATGTTTTCACAGGAAGAAAAGGAAAAGGATTCAATCAATATAGAATGACATTTCTTCCTAATTAAAACCTAAGTAAAAATTGACAGCTCAAAAGAAAAATATTCTTCCTCATTTCCATTTTTATTTTTTCGAAATTAAATAAAAACAAACAAACAAGAAAATTGTAAACACGAAAAATTTATTTCTTTTATCTTCTGGAAAATAATATTTTTCAGAAACATTTTATAAAAGAAACGAAAAGAAAAGAAAACAAATTGAAAGAAAACAAATGTTCAACTATGAAAGAGAAAGAACAAATAGTGCAAGAGATAGAAAAAAGAACAACTTCCCATTGAACAAGAAAAATACAAATTTTTTCGGATTTTAAATTTTAACATTTTTTTTTATAATTTGAAAGCAATTAAATTCCCTCAATATGGTTTTACAATCATTTTCTAAAATTTGATTATCCTAAGTGTCTTAATTCTAGATAATATCTAAAATTAATTAGTTATAATAACCCTATCCTTTGGAAAGTGATTGTCAAACTAGAATAAGATAAGTGTAGGTCTAAAGTCTAGGTTACTACCGTTACCTATCATAAGTTTCTAGAATTTTGATCAGGAATCCTAAGTTCATTATGATATTTCCCCGGCAACGGCGCCAAAAATCTGATGTGTTCCCGACTGATATGCTAAAATAGGTGTTGAATTACCCTATGTTGATTATGAGTAATTAAGGACCAGGATTGACTAATTGTCACGTTTAGTCTTTATAGTGTCACTTAATCAGTCGGAACCTAAGGCAGAGTACCTATCGTGTAGCTAGTATGTTGGAAAGTATCTACGATTTTATTAAGTTAAAGATCGTACTCCCAAGGAAGTGATAACGGCTTAATAGTAACTAGCCTTTTACCCTAACTCTTATCTTATGATCCAGTTATGCAATCGTCATCAATAACTTTGATGAGAAGGTGATTCATTCTCCACTAGGTTTAAGTCTATTTAAGCCTAAAAGTGTTTTATAGATAATGTCCTAATTCTATGTTATACTGTTCCTATATGTTGATTGACCTATCTTCGAATATTTTAGACATGTCTTGGCCTGGATTGCAACTATGTTTTGAGTCTCTAGTAAACCGCCCCATCACCAAGGTAAACGGCTCTACTCAAGGTTCGAGCCAAAGACATCCATGAAAGCCCTATGTCACTTCGGGGATCATGCCGCTCACCCCTAACCGCCGGTATAAACGCTCTACTCAGCCTACTTAGACTACTCTAACAAACAGGGTGTTCCGCATGTTAATTTATCTAATATGGCAGACACCAATACTAATTGATGCCTGTTAAACTAAACAGGTTATGAATAGACCGTGGTTAGGAATTGTCTATAACCCTAATTTTAGTTTAAAAGAAACCACATTAGACATGCAGACATAATGAATATTAAGCAGGTGGCCATTTCTGGAAAATCATAACAACTCAACATATATAACAAATATTCATAGAAATCATAATCTCATATTCATAATAAATTTTTGGACAAACTCAATACAGACATATAAAGAGAGGGATAGGGGGACTGATGCCTTAAAGAAATCACCCTTTAATTAGTCTCGCCGATGGAGCAACTGCTTGTATATGTCGTACTGCTCGACCTGACTCTGCTCGACAGAACCTTCGGTGGACGCTTCCTCGGCCTAGTAACTGGGCTTTACCTTAATACCTAGGTTAAGCCTAGCCTTGTGGACTGACTCTTCGAATGCCTAGAGCCCTCTTAGGATCTCCTAACGAAATCCCAGGTATTCTATGAATACCAGAAACGAACCTATCTATCGAAGCCTAAGTAATTCTCAGAAACTAAGAAAATGAAAACACTAACTAAAAATAGAAGAAACCTTATGCTGAACCTGAGTCTCTAAGTGACTTATGTACTCGAGAAAAATGTACAACTTAAGTCACTAAATGACTCAGATTGAGTGGAGAGTAATGATTTCGACTGAGAAAGGCCTGGGGTATTTATAGCAGCTTTCTTGAGTGATTTTTCATCAAAAATTCGATGTGGGACTTGGAATTGTAGCTCGGGACACCCGTCCTGGACTGTTGACCAGGTCAGGACGCCCGTCCTGATTCGGGACGCCCTCCCCGAAGTCCGAACTTCTGAAAAATTGAGTTTTTGCCCTGAAATTTGCCATTTTCTTCTACTTTTCACCTGACACTTCCAAAATCACAAAAACTGTGAAATTGAGTTAATAATAAACAATTAAGACCGATTTGCCCTTAATTTCACCCTAAATCATGCCTAAAAACATGCTAAAAATGTGATATGATTTATGCATATCATGTCCTAAACAATTCTTACTGCATAATTACTAACATCAATTCAAAAAGCAATTTCCAATCAAGTGATGTCAGAATGAGTGCAGTAATAACTAGTTCCTTTAATTTGTTCAACAAGATATCATGCAATTATCAGCAAAAACAAAAGGAACATCCTTTCTCAATAGAACATTCAAAGGTCTGGCTATTAAGGAAAAATCATTTCATAACTCGTCCTAAGAAAGCCGGCATGACTCTAAGAAAATTCTAAAATGGAATTTCTTCCCAATAAAAATCTAAGCCAAAATTTTACAACTCAGAAGAAATTTTATTTTTTTTCCTCACTTCCATACTCTTGTTTTTTCGAAATTAAAAAAAACAAACAAACAGGAAAACTGTAAACACGAAAAATTTATTTCTTTTATTTTCTGAAAAATAATATTTTTCAGAAAATTTTATAGAAGAAAAGAAAAGAAAAGAAAAAATTGAAAGAAAACAAATGTTCAACTATGAAAGAACAATTAATACAAGAGATAAGGAAGAAGAACAACTTACTGTTGAGCAAGAAAAATACATTTTTTTCGGGTTTTAAATTTTAAATTTTTTTTCTTTTTATATTTTATTTCGAAGCAATTAAATTTCCTCAATATGGTTTTAGAATAATTTTCTAAAATTTGATTATCCTAAATGTCTTAATTTCAGATAATGTCTAAAATTAATTAGTTATGATAACCCTACATTTCGGAAATTGATTGTTTAACAAGCATAAAATAAGTGTTAGGTCTAAGGTCTAGGTTACAACCGTTACCTATCATAAGCTTCTAGAATTGTGGCCAATAATCCTAAATTCATTATGATATTTTCCCCAGCAACGGCGCCAAAAATCTGATGTGCTTCCAACTGATATGCTAAAATAGGTGTTGTTTTACCCTATTGATACGCGAAAATCGTATCACATTTTTAGCATGTTATTATATATGTTTTAATGTGAAATTGAGAGTAAATTGACATTAATTGTTAACTATTTACTTGATTTCACGGTTTTTATGATTTTGGAAGTGTCAGGTGAAAAGTAGACGAAAACAGCAAATTCTGGGGCAAAAATGCAATTTTTGGAAATGTTGACCCGGTCAAAGGTCCGGGACGGGCGTCCCGAACCGGTCAAACCGCCAGGACGGGCGTCCCGAACCGGTCAAACCGCCAGGACGGGCGTCCCGAACCTGGTCAACGAATCAGGACGGGCGTCCCGAACCGGGACGGGCGTCCCGAGCCGCCAGAAGCTGTCCCACATCGAATTTTTCAGAATTTTTCACTCCGAGAAGCTACTATAAATACCCCAGGCCTCCAGCAGTTGAATTCATCCCTCTCCACTCGATCTGAGTCATTAAGTGGTTTCCAGTGTACAATTCTCTAGTACACAACTCACTCAGAGACTCGGATCTCAGTTTTCTTTCTTATTAGTGTTTGTTTTAGTTTCTGAGAAATAGTCTCAGATCTTAGGCTTCTATAGATAGGTTCGTTTCTGGTATTCCTAGAATACCCGGGATTTCGTTAGGAGATCCTAAGAGGGCTCGAGGCGTTCAAAGAGTCAGTCCACAGGGCTGGGCTTAAGCCGGGTTGTTAAGTAAAGCCCAGCTACTAGGCTGAGGAAGCGTCCTCTGAAGGTTCTGACGAGCAGAGTCGGGTCAAGCAATACGGCATATACAGCAGTACGCTTCATCGGTGAGACTTCGTAAAGGGTGAATTCTTTATGGCATCGGTCCCCCTGTCCCTCTCTTATATGTTGTTATTGTGTTTGTCCAAATACTGATTGGAATACCAGATTATGTTTTATGAATATTGTGATATACGTTGAAGCTATTAGTTTTTCTAGAAATGGCCACCTGCTTAAATATCCATTATGTCTGCATGTCTATTGCCGTTCTTTTAAACTGAAATTAGGGTTATAGACAATTCCTAACCACGGTCTATTCATAACCTGTTTAGTTTAACAGACATCAATTAGTATTGATGTCTGCCATACTAGATAAAATAATCTGCGGAACACCCTGTTGGTTGAAAGTAGTCTAGGTAGGCTGAGTTGAGTTTATGCCGGCGGTTATGAGACGAGCAGTATGATCCCCAAAGTGACATAGGGCGGTCATTGCTGACTTTAGTCCGAGCCGTGAGTGAGTACGAGGGGCTTGGGGGGGTAGCGTAGAAACTCAGATGTGGTAACCTTTAGACACAGAACATAGTTGCAATCCAGGCCAAGACATGTCTAAAATACTCGAATATAGGTCAATCAATGTATAGTAACAGTATAACATAGAATCAGAACTCATCTTTAAAACACTTTAGGATTAATTAGACTTGAACCTAGTGGAGAATGGATCACCCTCTCATCAAAGTATTTGATGAAGATTGCATAACTGGATCATAAGATAAGAGTTAGGATAAGAGGCTAGTTACTACTAAGCCGTTGCCACTTCCCTGGGAGTACGATAATTATTAATAAAATCGTAGATACTTTCCAATAGACTAGCTACACGATAGGTACTCTGCCTTAGTTCTGGCTGATTAAGTGACACCATAAGACTAAACGTGACAATTAGTCAATCACAGTCCTTAATTAATCATAATCGACATAGGGTAAAATAACACCTATTTAGCACAACCGGAATCGCATCAGATTTTTGGCGCCGTTGCCGGGGAAATATCATAATGAATTTAGGATTATTGGCCACAATTCTAGAGACTTATGATAGGTAACGGTAGTAACCTAGACTTTTGATTAACACTTATTATACCAGTTAGACAATCACTTTCCTGAATATAGGATTATCATAACTAATTAATTTTAGATAATATCTGGAATTAAGAGACTTAGGATAATCAAATTTTAGAAAATTATTCTAGAACCATATTGAGGAAATTTACCTGCTTTCTAAATAAATTTTAAAATCCAAAAAATATTTTTCTCGTTTTCTTCACTTTCCTATGTTTGTTATTTGTTATTTCTAACCAGACTTTGCACTCAGAGATGAAGAGAACAAGAGCAGCTACTAACCAGGCAAAGAAAACAGAAAACCCTGACACTCCAGGACCAAAGAAGACGAAACCAGAAGGCCCCTCTAGACCCGCACCAGAAGTACCACGAGGGACTCTTCCTTCACAACCAGTAGAAGTAAACTCGAGCCCTGATGCCAGTGAACTAGTGAGACGATTCCTGAACACCCGTGAGCATAGTCCCACGGAAGAAGATCCTTCTGAGGATACCTTCCCTCCTAGAGAAGTACCCCAGAGATCTCCAATTCACCCTCCTACCCAGAGAGTTCCTCTAAATCACCCCCTACTGATCAAACCCAGAATTCACCGACCTCTCCTGCATACACCCCAACACCTCACGAGCGCACCCCTTCATCTGCGGGGAGTACTAACGGTTATTATTCACTGTTGTCCGTGCAGATAGACACACTAACTCAAAGGGTCTATGAGATGGACCAAGGGATTGCCAGCAGACTGTGTCATTTAGACCAACTCAGTCTGAACATCACAACTAACGTAGACCGACTCAGAGCCACGGTCAATCTCCAGGAGAACCAAGGTGCACAACTACTCCGAGAGATGGCTGATCTACGCAGTGAGCAAAACAGGCAGAGGGATGAGATGCGAACAATACGCATAGAAATGCGAAGCATTCGGACAGAACTACAGGAGATCAGAGACAGGATTCGTTAAAAAGGGAAGATTCTTTTACTTTTATTTTCAGCAATAATTCGTTTGAACTGAAACTTGAATAATTGACCCATATTTTTCTATTTTTCAAACATTTTTAAAGGGTCCTTTATTTTCAACAATTTTCTTCAGACATTTTATTTCTATGAAAAACGAAAATTTTGCAATTACAGTTTATTTTTCATTAACTAAATTGTATAAATTCAAATTTTTGTTTTTCTTGCTGAATTTAAATAGGAATAAAATTAGGGTAGTATGATTTTCGAAAAAGTGAGACTGAGGAATTTTTGCATAGAGTTTTTAACAACTTCTGAATTTCATTGGATAAACAGGAAGCCTTGTTAAAAATTATGATTATTTTTGGTATACTGAGATTTGCAGGAATTAAGAAAAAAAAATAAATTTTCGGAATTGGCACGCGTCCCGAGGCAACCCGGGACGGGCGTCCGTCTGGACGGCGCAGGGACGGGAGTCCTGCCTCCGGGACGGGCGTCCCGAAGGCCTCCCCTTCTATAAAATCTCAATTTTTTCATTTTTCCTCAAAATTCACTTCCAAAAATCCACCTCTCTCAAATAACTCTCTCTCTTTCCTTTGGCAAACTTTTCAAATTTAAAATTTCAAATTTCCCTCCAAAATTTAAATTTTAAATTTCCTTCCAAATTCGAATTTCCCTCAAAATTCGAATTTCCCGCCAAAAATTTCGAAATCTTTCCCTAGCCTAATTTCACCCTTTTGAATTCAAATTCACCTCCAGAATTCGAATTCGAACCTTCCTTCCTACCTAAACTCCCAAAAGTCTCTCAAACACTTTCAAACCAAATGGCTGCCAAACGTGCTCGTACCCCATCCACTATGACAGTTACCTCAGTGACACATCCTTTTATGCTGTTTCCCTCCAGCACAGCATATCAGGAGAGATGCACTGGGTACATCGGACGCACGACTGACGGGCAGAACGCTGGATTGGGCAGCAGTACAGACACTGGGAGTAGAGGCTGAGGTCAGACGCATACTCGATGTACTACCCTACAGTCGAGTATTCATCGTCACAGAGCCCACGTACCTGGAGCTGGTATGTGAGTTCTATGCATCCTTTGCATGCCACCAGGAGCAGATCACATTCCGCTTAGGCGGAATAGATCGGTCGATGAGCATGGCCGAGTTCGGCATCGCTTTGGGTATCTGGCAGAGAGAGGAGCTGGATACGCCCGCCTACACCACAGCAGTTCGGGACTTCACTTCTGCAGATGTCTCCACTGCTTGGGCTCAGATCTGTATGACGGGTGTTCCCTACCAGCATGGCTTTGCGAAAGCCACAGGTATCTATCCTGCTCTTCGCTACTTACATGCCATTATTGCACACACTTTGTCAGGACGACGGACGGCCCCCGGGAATGTCACCCAGATGGAGACATTCCTCTTGGCCAACATGCATATGGGATCACAGTAGAGATGGCTCGACTTATCACAGTCATCATGCGGGGTTTTGCTACGGACACTCGGAAACAGTGTCTGGGGCTCGGGCCATTCATCACCAGGATAGCCCGCTACCTGGAGTTGGACATAGAGGGCTCGGAGCTTACTCTGGTCGCCCCAACCACTATTCCCACAGACGTTACCATCCTACGGAACATGGGAATGGTTGTCCGGGATGCGAGCGGCCGCTACACCATCCACACAGAGCAGCCAGGACAGGCTTCGGCATCAGAAGCAGCTCCACCGCATATCCATCCATCCGAGACGTTCGTGCCACGTACTGCCTTCGAACGACACATGTCGCACGGATTGGCAGAACTATCGGCACGATACAGTCGAGACATGGACCGGATCGACAGACGGCTGGCAATGATGGATGACAGGATTGACAGACGACTGGCGGTGATGGATGACAGGATCGCCATGATCACCAGTAGGATTGAGGAGATACATCAGCAGACTGCCCGAGTAGCGGAGAACTTCGAGTTTGACTAACAGACCTCGGTCCACTGGATGGCGACCCGCCGGGTTCTTAGTCTCTCTTCCCCTTCTTTTCTTTCTTTTCTTTTGTTTTGTTTATCTTGTTCTTTGTGTATGTCTGGGCTGTATGACTATGAATCTTTGTACAAAATTGATTTATATGACATACAGAATTGTTGCATTATTCGTCTTTTCTTGTTTTTATTATGTTTTATTTCTTGTCTTCAAATAAGTGTGGGGTAATTAGCTATGCATGAACACTGAGGACAGTGCCAAACTTAAGTGTGGGGTAGCAGTGCACGGTGCACTGTAGCAGTTTGAAGCAGTTTGAAAAATTTTCGCATGCTTTTGCTTGTTTTCCCTGTATTTTCACACCCTTCCAAAATTTTTCAAAATTTTTCGTCTTTCAGACTTCTAAATGCAGTATGCTTGGTTAAACAAATTGCTTATGTCTATGATATGTAGGTAGTATGTTATGGTTAGTAGGAGATAGTGATAGCTATCTTGGACTAATTGATTAGGAATAGGGAATTCCTGATAACTGAGCACAACCTTGTCTGGATTAGAGACCTCAACCAATTGCCTATTCGAGACTTAACTAGATAAAATTAGACCAGTTGTGGATATTGGCAGTTAGAATGACTAGATGAGACTCTGAGCTAAAAGTGAAAAGAACTTAAGGAAGTTAATTACAATAGGGTAGTTTGCCAGCGGCCTTCGCTACTCGAGCACCACTCCTTCGGGGAACTTAAAGCCTGATGCCCTAAGGTCGTGTAGATCTGGGAGTCATCGGAGTGGGACTCGCTACATGGGTAGTTGAAGTTGACGTGTTCTAAGCAAACTCGAAATACCCTGAATCTATAAAGAAAATAACTAAGTGCTAAAACATTAAAAATCTGATCACCAAAGCTCAGAACTCAGAAAGTTATCTGTTGTCAGTATGTCTAGCGATAGGTCGAAGTATTATCTGGTAGCAGTTAAGATAAGAGTTCATTGTGTTGACTATCTGGTCTAGACTAGTACACACACTACACATCAGGAAGACCCTGTGACTAAGAAAAAAGTCCAACCTAGTTGTTGATTTGTTTTCTGCCTGATCATAACAAACTACTAGAGACATGTGAGACCTTGTCATAGCAACCTAACCAATCAGACCTGTGTTAAGAATTGTCTGAAGAATTTTTGGAATAAAAACATGATTAGGAATTTAAGTGACTGCACTACGGTTTAAAATCACTAACTCCATGTAGACTTTGCTTGAGGACAAGCAAAAAGCTAAGTGTGGGGTTATCTGATACGCGAAAATCGTATCACATTTTTAGCATGTTTTTATATATGTTTTAATGTGAAATTGAGAGTAAATTGACATTAATTGTTTACTATTTACTTGATTTCACGGTTTTATGATTTGGGAAGTGTCAGGTGAAAAGTAGACGAAAACAGCAAATTCTGGGGCAAAAATGCAATTTTTGGAAATGTTGACCCGGTCAAAGGTCCGGGACGGGCGTCCCGACCCGGTCAAACCGCCAGGACGGGCGTCCTGAACCGGGACGGGCGTCCCGAACCTGGTCAACGAATCAGGACGGCGTCCGAGCCACCAGAAGCTGTCCCACATCGAAGTTTTCAGAATTTTTCACTCCGGGAAGCTGCTATAAATACCCCAGGCCTCCAGCAGTTGAATTCATCCCTCTCCACTCGATCTGAGTCATTAAGTGGTTTCCAGTGTACAATTCTCTAGTACACAACTCACTCAGAGACTCGGATCTCAGTTTTCTTTCTTTTAGTGTTTGTTTTAGTTTCTGAGAAATAGTCTCAGATCTTAGGCTTCTATAGATAGGTTCGTTTCTGGTATTCCTAGAATACCCGGGATTTCGTTAGGAGATCCTAAGAGGGCTCGAGGCGTTCGAAGAGTCAGTCCACAGGGCTGGGCTTAAGCCGGGTTTTAAGTAAGCCCAGCTACTAGGCTGAGGAAGCGTCCTCCGAAGGTTCTGACGAGCAGAGTCGGGTCAAGCAATACGGCATATACAGCAGTACGCTCCATCGGCGAGACTTCGTAAAGGGTGAATTCTTTATGGCATCGGTCCCCCTGTCCCTCTCTTATATGTTGTTATTGTGTTTGTCCAAATACTGATTGGAATACCAGATTATGTTTTTATGAATATTTGTGATATACGTTGAAGCTATTATGTTTTTCTAGAAATGGCCACCTGCTTAAATATCCATTATGTCTGCATGTCTATTGCCGTTCTTTAAACTGAAATTAGGGTTATAGACAATTCCTAACCACGGTCTATTCATAACCTGTTTAGTTTAACAGACATCAATTAGTATTGATGTCTGCCATACTAGATAAAATAATCTGCGGAACACCCTGTTGGTTGAAAGTAGTCTAGGTAGGCTGAGTAAGTTTATGCCGGCGGTTATGAGACGAGCAGTATGATCCCCAAAGTGACATAGGGCGGTCATTGCTGACTTTAGTCCGAGCCGTGAGTAGGGCCGTTACCCTTAACGATGGGGCGGTAGCGTAGAAACTCAGATGTGGTAACCTTTAGACACAGAACATAGTTGCAATCCAGGCCAAGACATGTCTAAAATACTCGAATATAGGTCAATCAATGTATAGTAACAGTATAACATAGAATCAGAACTCATCTTTAAAACACTTTTAGGATTAATTAGACTTGAACCTAGTGGAGAATGGATCACCCTCTCATCAAAGTATTTGATGAAGATTGCATAACTGGATCATAAGATAAGAGTTAGGATAAAAGGCTAGTTACTACTAAGCCGTTGCCACTTCCCTGGGAGTACGATAATTATTTAATAAAATCGTAGATACTTTCCAATAGACTAGCTACACGATAGGTACTCTGCCTTAGGTTCTGGCTGATTAAGTGACACCATAGACTAAATGTGACAATTAGTTAATTCACAGTCCTTAATTATTCATAATCAACATAGGGTAAAATAACACCTATTTAGCACGTCGGTCGAAAACCGCATCAGATTTTTGGCGCCGTTGCCGGGGAAATATCATAATGAATTTAGGATTATTGGCCACAATTCTAGAGACTTATGATAGGTAACGGTAGTAACCTAGACTTTTGATTAACACTTATGTTATACCGGCTAGACAATCACTTTCCTGAATATAGGATTATCATAACTAATTAATTTTAGATAATATCTGGAATTAAGAGACTTAGGATAATCAAATTTTAGAAAATTATTCTAGAACCGTATTGAGGAAATTTACCTGCTTTCTAAATAAATTTTAAAACCCCTAAAAATATTTTTCTCGTTTTTCTTCACTTTCCTATGTTTGTTATTTGTTATTTCTAACCAGACTTTGCACTCAGAGATGAAGAGAACAAGAGCAGCTACTAACCAAGCAAAGAAAATAGAAAACCCTGACACTCCAGGACCAAAGAAGACGAAACCAGAAGGTCCCTCTAGACCCGCACCAGAAGTACCACGAGGGACTCTTCCTTCACAACCAGTAGAAGTAAACTCGAGCCCTGATGCCAGTGAACTAGTGAGACGATTCCTGAACACCCGTGAGCATAGTCCCATGGAAGAAGATCCTTCTGAGGATACCTTTCCTCCTAGAGAAGTACCCCAGAGATCTCCAATTCACCCTCCTACCCAGAGAGTTCCTCTAAATTCACCCCCTACTGATGAAACCCAGAATTCACCGACCTCTCCTGCATACACCCCAACACCTCACGAGCGCACCCCTTCATCTGCGGGGAGTACTAACGGTTATTATTCACTGTTGTCCGTGCAGATAGACACACTAACTCAAAGGGTCTATGAGATGGACCAAGGGATTGCCAGCAGACTATGTCATTTAGACCAACTCAGTCTGAACATCACAACTAACGTAGACCGACTCAGAGCCACGGTCAATCTCCAGGAGAACCAAGGTGCACAACTACTCCGAGAGATGGCTGATCTACGCAGTGAGCAAAACAGGCAGAGGGATGAGATGCGAACAATACGCATAGAAATGCGAAGCATTCGGATAAAACTACAGGAGATCAGAGACAGGATTCGTTAAAAAGGGAAGATTCTTTTACTTTTATTTTCAGCAATAAATTCGTTTGAACTGAAACTTGAATAATTGACCCACATTTTTCTATTTTTCAAACATTTTTTAAAGGGTCCTTTATTTTCAACAATTTTCTTCAGACATTTTATTTCTATGAAAAAACGAAAATTTTGCAATTACAATTTATTTTTCATTAACTAAATTGTATAAATTCAAATTTTTGTTTTTCTTGCTGAATTTAAATAGGAATAAAATTAGGGTAGTATGATTTTCGAAAATGTGAGACTGAGGAATTTTTGCATAGAGTGTTTTTAACAACTTCTGAATTTCATTGGATAAACAGGAAGCCTTGTTAAAAATTATGATTATTTTTGGTATACTGAGATTTGCAGGAATTAAGAAAAAAAAAATAAATTTTCGGAATTGGCATGCGTCCCGAGGCAACCCGGGACGGGCGTCCCGGTTCTGGACGGGCGTCCAGCGGGACGGGAGTCCTGCCTCCGGGACGGGCGTCCCGAAGGCCTCCCCTTCTATAAAATCTCAATTTTTTCATTTTTTCCTCAAAATTCACTTCCAAAAATCCACCTCTCTCAAATAACTCTCTCTCTTTTCCTTTGGCAAACTTTTCAAATTTAAAATTTCAAATTTCCCTCCAAAATTTAAATTTTAAATTTCCTTCCAAATTCGAATTTCCCTCCAAAATTTGAATTTCCCGCCAAAAATTTCGAAATCTTTCCCTAGCCTAATTTCACCCTTTTGAATTCAAATTCACCTTCAGAATTCGAATTCGAACCTTCCTTCCTACCTAAACTCCCCAAAAGTCTCTCAAACACTTTCAAACCAAATGGCTGCCAAACGTGCTCGTACCCCATCCACTATGACAGTTACCTCAGTGACACATCCTTTTATGCTGTTTCCCTCCAGCACAGCATATCAGGAGAGATGCACTGGGTACATCGGACGCACGATTCTGACGGGCAGAACGCTGGATTGGGCAGCAGTACAGACACTGGGAGTAGAGGCTGAGATCAGACGCATACTCGATGTACTACCCTACAGTCGAGTATTCATCGTCACAAAGCCCACGTACCTGGAGCTGGTATGTGAGTTCTATGCATCCTTTGCATGCCACCAGGAGCAGATCACATTCCGCTTAGGCGGAATAGATCGGTCGATGAGCATGGCCGAGTTCGGCATCGCTTTGGGTATCTGGCAGAGAGAGGAGCTGGATACGCCCGCCTACACCACAGCAGTTCGGGACTTCACTTCTGCAAATGTCTCCACTGCTTGGGCTCAGATCTGTATGACGGGTGTTCCCTACCAGCATGGCTTTGCGAAAGCCACAGGTATCTATCCTGCTCTTCGCTACTTACATGCCATTATTGCACACACTTTGTCAGGATGACGGACGGCCCCCAGGAATGTCACCCAGATGGAGACATTCCTCTTGGCCAACATGCATATGGGATCTACAGTAGAGATGGCTCGACTTATCACAGTCATCATGCGGGGTTTTGCTACGGACACTCGGAAACAGTGTCTGGGGCTCGGGCCATTCATCACCAGGATAGCCCGCTACCTGGAGTTGGACATAGAGGGCTCGGAGCTTACTCTGGTCGCCCCAACCACTATTCCCACAGACGTTACCATCCTACGGAACATGGGAATGGTTGTCCGGGATGCGAGCGGCCGCTACACCATCCACACAGAGCAGCCAGGACAGGCTTCGGCATCAGAAGCAGCTCCACCGCATATCCATCCATCCGAGACGTTCGTGCCACGTACTGCCTTCGAACGACACATGTCGCACGGATTGGCAGAACTATCGGCACGATACAGTCGAGACATGGACCGGATCGACAGACGGCTGGCAATGATGGATGACAGGATTGACAGACGACTGGCGGTGATGGATGACAGGATCGCCATGATCACCAGTAGGATTGAGGAGTTACATCAGCAGACTACCCGAGTAGCGGAGAACTTCGAGTTTGACTTAACAGACCTCGGTCCACTGGATGGCGACCCGCCGGGTTCTTAGTCTCTCTATCCCCTTCTTTTCTTTCTTTTTCTTTTGTGTTTTGTTTATCTTGTTCTTTGTGTATGTCTGGGCTGTATGACTATGAATCTTTGTACAAAAATGATTTATATGACATACAGAATTGTTGCATTATTCTGTCTTTTCTTGTTTTTTATTATGTTTTATTTCTTGTCTTCAAATAAGTGTGGGGTAATTAGCTATGCATGAACACTGAGGACAGTGCCAAACTTAAGTGTGGGGTAGCAGTGCACCGTGCACTGTAGCAGTTTGAAGCAGTTTGAAAATTTTTTCGCATGCTTTTGCTTGTTTTCCCTGTATTTTCACACCCTTCCAAATTTTTTTTCAAAATTTTTCTGTCTTTCAGACTTCTAAATGCAGTATGCTTGGTTAAACAAATTGCTTATGTCTATGATATGTAGGTAGTATGTTATGGTTAGTGGGAGATAGTTGATAGCTATCTTGGACTAATTGATTAGGAATAGGGAATTCCTGATAATTGAGCACAACCTTGTCTGGATTAGAGACCTCAACCAATTGCCTATTCGAGACTTAACTAGATAAAATTAGACCAGTTGTGGATATATTGGCAGTTAGAATGACTAGATGAGACTCTGAGCTAAAAGTGAAAAGAACTTAAGGAAGTAAATTACAATAGGGTAGTTTGCCAGCGGCCTTCGCTACTCGAGCACCACTCCTTCGGGGAACTTAAAGCCTGATGCCCTAAGGTCGTGTAGATCTGGGAGTCATCGGAGTGGGACTCGCTACATGGGTAGTTGAAGTTGACGTGTTCTAAGCAAACTCGAAATACCCTGAATCTATAAAGAAAATAACTAAGTGCTAAAACATTAAAAATCTGATCACCAAAGCTCAGAACTCAGAAAGTTATCTGTTGTCAGTATGTCTAGCGATAGGTCAAAGTATTATCTGGTAGCAGTTAAGATAAGAGTTCATTGTGTTGACTATCTGGTCTAGACTAGTACACACACTACACATCAGGAAGACCCTGTGACTAAGAAAAAAGTCCAACCTAGTTGTTGATTTGTTTTCTGCCTGATCATAACAAACTACTAGAGACATGTGAGACCTTGTCATAGCAACCTAACCAATCAGACCTGTGTTAAGAATTGTCTGAAGAATTTTTGGAATAAAAACATGATTAGGAATTTAAGTGACTGCACTACGGTTTAAAATCACTAACTCCATGTAGACTTTGCTTGAGGACAAGCAAAAAGCTAAGTGTGGGGTTATCTGATACGCGAAAATCGTATCACATTTTTAGCATGTTTTTATATATGTTTTAATGTGAAATTGAGAGTAAATTGACATTAATTGTTTACTATTTACTTGATTTCACGGTTTTTATGATTTTGGAAGTGTCAGGTGAAAAGTAGACGAAAACAGCAAATTCTGGGGCAAAAATGCAATTTTTGGAAATGTTGACCCGGTCAAAGGTCTGGGACGGGCGTCCCGAACCCGGGACAAGCGTCCCGACCCGGTCAAACCGCCAGGACGGGCGTCCTGAACCGGGACGGGCGTCCCGAACCTGGTCAACGAATCAGGACGGGCGTCCCGAACCGGGACGGGCGTCCCGAGCCGCCAGAAGCTGTCCCACATCGAATTTTTCAGAATTTTTCACTCCGGGAAGCTGCTATAAATACCCCAGGCCTCCAGCAGTTGAATTCATCCCTCTCCACTCGATCTGAGTCATTAAGTGGTTTCCAGTGTACAATTCTCTAGTACACAACTCACTCAGAAACTCGGATCTCAGTTTTCTTTCTTATTAGTGTTTGTTTTAGTTTCTGAGAAATAGTCTCAGATCTTAGGCTTCTATAGATAGGTTCGTTTCTGGTATTCCTAGAATACCCGGGATTTCGTTAGGAGATCCTAAGAGGGCTCGAGGCGTTCGAAGAGTCAGTCCACAGGGCTGGGCTTAAGCCGGGTTGTTAAGTAAAGCCCAGCTACTAGGCTGAGGAAGCGTCCTCCGAAGGTTCTGACGAGCAGAGTCGGGTCAAGCAATACGGCATATACAGCAGTACGCTCCATCGGCGAGACTTCGTAAAGGGTGAATTCTTTATGGCATCGGTCCCCCTGTCCCTCTCTTATATGTTGTTATTGTGTTTGTCCAAATACTGATTGGAATACTAGATTATGTTTTTATGAATATTTGTGATATACGTTGAAGCTATTATGTTTTTCTAGAAATGGCCACCTGCTTAAATATCCATTATGTCTGCATGTCTATTGCCGTTCTTTTAAACTGAAATTAGGGTTATAGACAATTCCTAACCACGGTCTATTCATAACCTGTTTAGTTTAACAGACATCAATTAGTATTGATGTCTGCCATACTAGATAAAATAATCTGCGGAACACCCTGTTGGTTGAAAGTAGTCTAGGTAGGCTGAGTTGAGTATTATGCCGGCGGTTATGAGACGAGCAGTATGATCCCCAAAGTGACATAGGGCGGTCATTGCTGACTTTAGTCCGAGCCGTGAGTAGGGCCGTTACCCTTAACGATGGGGCGGTAGCGTAGAAACTCAGATGTGGTAACCTTTAGACACAGAACATAGTTGCAATCCAGGCCAAGACATGTCTAAAATACTCGAATATAGGTCAATCAATGTATAGTAACAGTATAACATAGAATCAGAACTCATCTTTAAAACACTTTTAGGATTAATTAGACTTGAACCTAGTGGAGAATGGATCACCCTCTCATCAAAGTATTTGATGAAGATTGCATAACTGGATCATAAGATAAGAGTTAGGATAAAAGGCTAGTTACTACTAAGCCGTTGCCACTTCCCTGGGAGTACGATAATTATTTAATAAAATCGTAGATACTTTCCAATAGACTAGCTACACGATAGGTACTCTGCCTTAGGTTCTGGCTGATTAAGTGACACCATAGACTAAATGTGACAATTAGTTAATTCACAGTCCTTAATTATTGATAATCAACATAGGGTAAAATAACACCTATTTAGCACGTCGGTCGGAAACCGCATCACCTATGTTGATTATGAGTAATTAAGGACTTAGATTGACTAATTGTCACATTTAGTCTCTATGCTGTCACTTAATCAGTCAAAACCTAAGGCAGAGTACCTATCGTGTAGCTAATCTGTTGGAAAGTATCTACGATTTTATTTAAATTAAATATCGTACTCCCAGGGAAATGGTAACGGCTTAGTAGTAACTATCCTATTACCCTAACCCTTATCTTATGATCCAGTTATGCAATCGTTCATCAATATCTTTGATGAGAGGGTGATTCATTCTCCACTAGGTTTAAGCCTATTTAAGCCTAAAAGTATTTTATAGATAATGTCATGATTATATGTTATACTGTTCCTACATGTTGATTGACCTATCTTCGAGTATTTTAGACATGTCTTGGCCTGGATTGCAACTATGTACTGAGTCTAAAGGTGTACCACATCTGAGTTACCTGATAAACCGCCCTACCTTAATGATAGCCCTACTTACTGTTCGAGCTAAAGGCATCCATGAAAGCCCTATGTCACTTTGGGGATCATGCCTCTTGCCCTAACGCAGGTATAAACACAAAAACTCAGCCTACTTAGAGTACTCTAAAAAACATGGTGACCTATAGGTTATTTCATCTAATATGCCAGACACCAATGCTTTCCAACGGGAAAGTCCTAAATTGATGCTTGTTAAACTAAACAGGTTGTGATTAGACCGTGGTTAGGAATTGTCTATAACCCTACATTTAGTTTAAAAGAAACTACATTAGACATGCAGACATAATGAATATTAAGCTAGTGGCCATATCCGGAAAATCAAAAAGAACTTCAACATGTATAACAAATACTCATAAAATCATAATCCAATAAACATAATCAATATTTGGACGAACACAGTACAGACATATAAAGAGAGGGACATGGGGACTGATGCCATAAAGAATTCACCCTTTACTTAGTCTCTCCGATGGAGAAACTGCTTGTATATGTTGGACTGCTCGACCCGACTCTGCTCGACAGAACCTTCGGAGGACGCTTCCTCAGCCTAGTAGCTGGACTTTACCTTAATACCCAGCTTAAGCCCAGCCCTGTTGACTGACTCTTTGAACGCCTAGAGCCCCCTTAGGATCTCCTAACGAAATCCCAGGTATTCTATGAATACCAGAAACGAACCTATCTAGTCGTATCTGATATGCATAAATCATATCACATTTTTAGCATGTTTTTAGGCATAATTTAGGGTGAAATTAAGGGATAATTAGTTTTAATTGTTCGTTATTAACTCAATTTCACAGTTTTTATGATTTTGGTAGTGTCAGGTGAAAAGTAGAAGAAAATGGAAAATTTCGGGGCAAAAACGCAATTTTTTAGAAGTTTAGAAGTCGGGGAGGGCGTCCCGAATCAGGATGGGTGTCCTGACCTGGTCAACAGTCTAGGACGGGCATTCCAATCCAGGACGGGGGTCCCGAGCTGAAATTCCAAGTCCCACATCGAATTTTTGTAGAAAAATCACTACAGAAAGCTACTATAAATACCCCAGGCCTTCTTAAGTTGAATTCATTCCTCTCCACTCAATCTGAGTCATTTAGTGACTTAAGTTGTACATTTTTCTCTAGTACATAAGTCACTTAGAGACTCAGGTTCAGTATAAGTTTTCTTCTATTTTTAGTTAGTGTTTCGTTTTCTTAGTTTATGAGAATTAGTCTCATATCTTAGGCTTCGATAGATAGGTTCGTTTCTGGTATTCATAGAATACCCGGGATTTCGTTAGGAGATCCTAAGAGGGCTCTAGGCGTTCGAAGAGTCAGTCCACAGGGCTGGGCTTAAGCTGGGTATTATGGTAAAGTCCAGCTACTAGGCTGAGGAAGCGTCCTCCGAAGGTTCTGTTGAGCAGAGTCGGGTCAAGCAATACGACATATACAAGCAGTTGCTCCATCGGCGAGACTAAGTAAAGGGTGATTTCTTTATGGCATCAGTCCCCCTGTCCCTCTCTTTATATGTTTGTAATGTGTTTGTCCAAAGATTTGTTATGAATAGGAGATTATGATTCTTATGAATATCTGTTTTATATGTTGAAGTTGGTATGATTTTCCCGAAATAGCCACCTGCTTAATATTCATTATGTCTGCATGTCTAATGTAGTCTCTTTTAAACTAAATTTAGGGTTATAGATAATTCCTAACCACAGTCTATTCATAACCTATTTAGTTTAATAGGCATCAATTAGTATTGGTGTCTGCCATATTAGATAAAATAACCTGCGGAACACCCTGTTTGTTAGAGTAGTCTAAGTATGCTGAGTTGAGCGTTTATGCCGGCGGTTAGGGGCTAGCGGCATGATCCCCTAAGTGACATAGGGCTTTCATGGATGCCTTTAGCTCGAACCGTGAGTAGGGTCGTTAACCTTGGCGGTGGGGCGGTTTATCAGATAACTCGGATGCGGTACACCTTTAGACGCAGAACATAGTTGCAATCCAGGCTAAGATATATCTAAAATACTTGAAGATAGGTCAATCAACATGTAGGAACAGTATAACATAGAATTAGGACATTATCTATAAATCACTTCTAGGCTTAAATAGACTTAAACCTAGTGGAGAATGAATCACCCTCTCATCAAAGTTATTGATGACGATTGCATAACTGGATCATAAGATAAGTGTTTGGGTAAAAGACTAGTTACTACTAAGCCGTTGCCACTTCCCTAGGAGTACGATATTTAATTTAATAAAATCGTAGATACTTTCCAACAGACTAGCTACACGATATGTACTTTGCCTTAGGTTCTGACTGATTAAGTGACACCTTAAAAGACTAAATGTGAAAATTAGTCAACCTCAGTCCTTAATTACTCATAATCAACATAGGGTAAAATAACACCTATTTAGCATATCAGTCGGGAACGCATCAGATTTTTGGCGCCGTTACCGGGGAAATATCATAATGAACTTAGGATTTCTGATCAAAATTCTAGAGAATTATAATAGGTAACGGTAGTAACCTAGACTTTAGACCTACACTTATCTTATGCTAGTTAGACAATCACTTTCCGAAATATAGGGTTATCATAACTAACTAATTTTAGACTTTATCTAAAATTAAGACATTTAGGATAATCAAATTTTAGAAAATTATTCTAAAAACCATGTTGAGGAAATTTAACTGCTTTCTAAATAAAATATAAAAAGAAAAAAAAATTAAAATTTAAAAACCGAAAAAAGAATGTATTTTTCTTGCTCAATGGTAAGTTGTTCTTTTTCCTATCTCTTGTACTATTTGTTCTTTTTCTTTCATAGTTGAACATTTGTTTTCTTTCAATTTTTTTTTTCTTTTCTTTTCTTCTATAAAATTTATCTGAAAAATATTATTTTCCAGAAGATAAAAGAAATAAATTTTTCGTGTTTACAGTTTTTCTGTTTGTTTGTTTTTATTTACTTTCGAAAAAAAATAAAAAAATGGAAATGAGGAAAGAATATTTTTCTTTTGAGCTGTCAATTTTGGCTTAGGTTTTAATTAGGAAGAAATGTCATTCTATGTCGGTATTGATTGAATCCTTTTCTTTTTCTTCCTGTGAAAACATTTACATCATAGTAGTCGCGGAACACTTTTCAAAAATAGCCTGAAGCACAGGCATTACCTACTAATGATGTTAAAGTCATGTGCAGATTCTATGAGAAGTGTTTTCCAGATTCAGAGTGCCAATGCCTTAGGAAAAAACGTTTAGTCTATGTATCAAATCTGTGAAGTCTGCCATGTACTTCACTTTAGCGGGAATTGCTATGTGAATGGAATACGAACCATTCCAAAAAGAGGTAGGAGTAGGTTACTGCAGAATGCTACTCCAATGGGAAATGCGTACAATCCCAGCTGGAGGAATCATACGGGGTTTAGCTGAGGAATAATTCGGAAGCTGGAAACTTTCAGAAGATACCACCACAGCAAAACCCCTACCCGCAGAATCAACAGATGAGATACTGGCAACAAATAAAGCCAGACCAGTGCAAGCAAGTGATCTACCAAGTGATATCGAACGGTCGAGGGATATAGAGGAATTTGGCATTGTATTAGGAGCATAGCAATGGAGGAGCTTGCATCCCCTACATACAATCAGCTGTGAGAAACTTCCCCCGAGGAAGTCTCAAATACTTGGGCCCAGATCTACACCACTGGAGCCTCCTACCACCACGGCTTCGCCAAAGCTTCAGGTATCTTTTCTGCCATTCAAAAATTGCATGCAATACCTTTACTAACACTGGAAGGTAGGTACACCAATCCAAAGAAGTCTCATTCCTAGACAACGTTCCTTCTGGACACGTTGCTACGATTACGAGAAACTTTGAAAATGATTCGAGGAAACAGTCCTTGGGGCTTGAGTCATTAATCAAATGGATAGGCCACTACCTGGAGCTCGACAATGAAGGATCGGAGCTGACGTCATCCCTTCCAATATCTAGAGCTTACAGAGTCAAGAGCGCCTCAGCAATAGCACATGGCTAAGGTGAAGAGCCAATTGACAGCCCAGAGAAAACCCTTCTGCTCGATGCAAGAAGGGAGTTTTTCTAATCTTAATCTTCCTCTACTTTGTGTTCTTTTAATCTTTATCTTCATTTTATGTTTTGTTATTTCTATTACCTTCCTGTTTTGATATCTTTTATTGCTTTATTTTCCTTCCTACCCATAGTTATTCGAATAAGTGTAGGGTAAGCGTCTTTTCTGTTTTGTTTATGTTTCTTGTTTTCAAATAAGTGTGGGGTAGTTTAGATATGCATGAACACTGAGGACAGTGTCAGACTTAAGTATGGGGTAGCAGTACACGGTGCACTGTAGTAGTTTGAGAAATTGTTTTGCATGATTTGCATGTTTTCACCGTATTTTCACACCCTTCCAAAAATTTTCAAAAAATTTTCATTCTTTCAGACTTCTAAATGCAGTATGATTGGTAAAACATTGCTGATGTCTATGATATGTAGGTAGAATGTTATGATTAGTAGGAGATAATGTGATGATTATTTTGAACTTATTGATTAGGAATATGGAATTCCTGATAATTGAGCACAACTTAGTCTGGATTAGAGACCTCAGCCAATTACCTTTTCAAAACTTAACTAGATAAGATTAGATCAGTTGAGGATGTATTGACAATTAGAATGACTAGATGAGACTCTGAGCTAAAAGTGAAAAGAAACGAAAGAGAGTTGATTAAATAGGGTAGTTTGCCAGCGGCCTTTGCTACTCGAGCACCACTCCTTAGTTGAACTTAAAGCCTGATGCCCTAAGGTCGTGTAGGTCTGGGAGTCATCGGAGTGGGACTCGCTACATGGGTAGTTGAAGTTGACGTGTTCAAAGCAGACTCAAAATACCCTGAATCTATAAAAGAAAGAAAATCAATAAAATGCTAAATAATTAAAAATCTGATCACCAAGGCTCAGAACTCAGAGAGTTGTCTGTTGTTAGTATGTCTAGCAACGGGTCGACGTGTTATCTGGTAGTAGTTAAGATGAGAGTATATTGTGTTGACTATCTGATCTAGACTAGTACACACACTACACATCAGGAAGACCTTGTGACTGAGAGAAGAGTTCAATCTAGTTGTTAAGTTGTTTTCTGCTTGATTATAATAATCTACTAGAGACATTTGAGACATTGTCATAGCAACCTAACCAGTCAGACCTGTATTGAGAATTGTCTGAATAATGTTTTGGAATAAAAACATGACTAGGAATTTAAGTGACTACACATATGATTTAGAATCACTAACTTCAGGTAGACTTTGCTTGAGGACAAGCAAAAAGCTAAGTGTGGGGTTATCTGATATGCATAAATCATATCACATTTTTAGCATGTTTTTTAGGCATAATTTAGGGTGAAATTGAAGGAACATTGGTCTTAATTGTTCGTTATTAACTAAATTTCACAATTTTTATGATTTTGGAAATGTCAGGTGAAAAGTAGAAGAAAATGGCAAATTTCGGGGCAAAACGCAAATTTTCAAAAGTTCGGAAGTCGGGGAGGGCGTCCCGAATCAGGATGGGCGTCCTGACCTGGTCAACAGTCCAGGACGGGCGTCCCGAGCTGAAATTCCACGTCCCATATCGAAATTTTGAAGAAAAATCACTCCAGAAAGCTACTATAAATACCTCAGGCCTTCCTCAGTTGAATTCATTCCTCTCTACTCAATCTGAGTCATTTAGTGACTTAAGTTGTACATTTTTCTCGAGTACATAAGTCACTTAGAGACTCGGGTTTAGTATAAGTTTTCTTCTATTTTTAGTTAGTGTTTCGTTTTCTTAGTTTCTGAGAATTAGTCTCATATCTTAGGCTTCGATAGATAGGTTCGTTTCTGGTATTCATAGAATACCCGGGATTTCGTTAGGAGATCCTAAGAGGGCTCTAGGCGTTCGAAGAGTCAGTCCACAGGGCTGGGCTTAAGCTGGGTATTAAGGTAAAGTCCAGCTACTAGGCTGAGGAAGCGTCCTCCGAAGGTTCTGTCGAGCAGAGTCGGGTCAAGTAATACGACATATACAAGCAGTTGCTCCATCGGCGAGACTAAGTAAAGGGTGATTTCTTTATGGCATCAGTCCCCCTGTCCCTCTCTTTATATGTTTGTATTGTGTTTGTCCAAAGATTTGTTATGAATAGGAGATTATGATTCTTATGAATATCTGTTTTATATGTTGAAGTTCGTATGATTTTCCCGAAATAGCCACCTGCTTAATATTCATTATGTCTGCATGTCTAATGTAGTCTCTTTTAAACTAAATTTAGGGTTATAGATAATTCCTAACCACGGTATATTCATAACCTATTTAGTTTAACAGGCATCAATTAGTATTAGTGTCTGCCATATTAGATAAAATAACCTGCGGAACACCCTGTTTGTTAGAGTAGTCTAAGTAGGCTGAGTTGAGCATTTATGACGGCGGTTAGGGGCTAGCGGCATGATCCCCTAAGTGACATAGGGCTTTCATGGATGCCTTTAGCTCGAACCGTGAGTAGGGCCGTTAACCTTGGCGATGTGGCGGTTTATCAGATAACTCGGATGTGGTACACCTTTAGACGCAGAACATAGTTGCAATCCAGGCTAAGATATATCTAAAATACTTGAAGATAGGCCAATCAACATGTAGGAACAGTATAACATAGAATCAGGACATTATCTATAAAACACTTCTAGGCTTAAATAGACTTAAACCTAGTGGAGAATGAATCACCCTCTCATCAAAGTTATTGATGACGATTGCATGACTGGATCATAAGATAAGAGTTAGGGTGAAAGACTAGTTACTACTAAGTCGTTGCCACTTCCCTGGGAGTACGATATTTAATTTAATAAAATCGTAGATACTTTCCAACAGACTAGGTACTCTGTCTTAGGTTCTGACTGATTAAGTGACACCTTAAAAGACTAAATGTGACAATTAGTCAACCTCAGTCCTTAATTACTCATAATCAACAACGCCTATTTAGCATATCAATCGGGAACGCATCAGTATCCTAGGATTTGAGACTAACTCTCAGAAACAAAGAACACGAGACACTATCTAGAAAAAAAAAAACTTATACTGAAACCTGAGTTTGTAAGTGACTTGTATACTATGGAAAACTGTATACTTGAAGTCACTAAATGACTCAGATCGAGTGGAGAGGAATGATTTCAACTGAGGAAGGCCTGGGGTATTTATAGCAGCTTTCTGGAGTGAATTTCTCTCAGCAATTTGATGTGGGACTCTAAACTGCAGCTCGGGACGCCCGTCCTAGATTGGGACGCCGTCCCGGCCTGGTGACCAGGTTAGGACGGCCGTCCCGAGTCCTGGATGCCCGTCCTGGCCTGTTGACCAGGTCAGGACGCCCATCCTGACTTCGGGACGCCCACCCCGACTTCCGAACTTCTAAAAATCACGTTTTTGCCCCGAAATTTGCCATTTTCTTCTACTTTTCACCTGACACTTCCAAAATCACAAAACCTGTGAAATTAAGTTAATAAGAATCAATTAAGACCGATTTACTACCAATTTCACCCTAAATTATGCCTAAAAACATGCTAAAAATGTGATATGATTTATGCATATCAAAATCTTATCCCATTCTTACCCTTGTTACAATAAATCAATCCAAATTAAATCCCAAATAATAATCCAATAAATACAACTCGTACAAATATTTGGAAATTAATTAAATTAAATTGACGTATTAACAATAAAACCACATTTTTAGCAAAAAGAGAAAGAATATCAAAAAAACGCATTTTAACTCCAATTTTCAAATAAATTCAGTTATTTCAAAAGCAAAACGTGGCAAAGTAAATGTGAATAACTCTATTATTCTAGAGTTATCAAAGGGTGAATACTTTATGGCGGAGGTCCCCTTGTCCCTCTCTTTATATGTATGTACTGTGTTCGTCCAAATAATCATTTTGAATATTAAACTATGATTTTATGAATGTGTTTTGCATGTTGAAGTCATTTACATTTTTCCGGAAAGGTCACCAGCTTAACTATTATTATGACTGCATGTCTACTTGCTCTTTTAAACTAGATGAATAGTTATAGACAACTCCTAACCATGGTCTAATCATAACATGTTTAGTTTATCAAGCCTTGATTTAGGACATCCCGTCGGAAGCATTAAGGTCTGTCATATTAGATGAAATAACCTATAGATCACCATGTTTGTTAAAGTAGTCTAAGTAGGCTGAGTTTGCGTGTTTATGCCGGCGTTAGGGCGAGCGGCATGATCTCCTGAGTGACACAGGACTTTCATGGATGCCTTTAGCTCGAACCGTGAGTAGGGCCGTCAATGGCAATGGGGCGGTTTATTAGGTAACTCAGATGTGGTACACAAGTAGAATTAGTACATAATTGCAATCTTGACCAAGATATATCTAAAATACTCGAAGATAGGTCAATCAACATGTAGGAACAATATAACATAAATCAGAACACTATCTGTAAAACACTCTTGTAGGTTTAAATAGACCTGAACCTAGTGGAGAATGAATCAACTTCTCATCAAAGAATTTGATGAACGATTGCATAACTGGATCATAAGATAAGAGTTAGGGTAAAAGAATAGTTACTACTAAGCCGTTACCACTTCCCTGGGAGTACGATAAATTGATTAAATTAAAATCGTAGATACTTTCCAACAGACTAGCTACACGATAGGTACTCTGCCTTAGGTTCTGATTGATTAAGTGACAACATAGAGACTAAATGTGACAATTAGTCATTCTAAGTCCTTAAGTTATTCATAATCGATATAAAGTAATTAACACCTATTTTAGCATATCAGTCGGAAACGCATAAGATTTTTGGCACTATTGCCGGGGAAATATCATAACTAATTTAGGATTCCTGATCAAAATTCTAGAAACTTATGATAGGTAACGGTAGTAATCTATACCTTAGACCTAACACTTATTTTATGCTAGTTAGACAATCAGTTTTCGAAATATAAGGTTATCATAACTAATTAATTTTAGACATTATCTGAAATTAAGACATTTAGGATAATCAAATTTTAGAAAATTATTCTAAAACCATATTAAGGAAATTTAATTGCTTTCGAAAAAAAATTAAAACTCAAAAATATTTTTCTTGTTTTTAAATTTATCCTTTGTTTTTTCTTTCTGTTTTTGTTATTTGTTATTTTTATCCTAACCAGACTTTACACTCATAGATGAAGAGAACAAGAGCAGCTACAAACCAAGCAAAGAAAATAGAAAATCCTGACGCTCTAGGTCGAAAGAAGACTAAACCAGAAGGAACATCTAGGCCTGAACCAGAAATACCACGGGAGAACCTTCCTCCACAACCTATAGAAATAAACTCAAGCCTAGACACCAGTGATTTAGTGAGAAGATTACTGAACACCCATGAGCCCAATCCCACGGAAGAGGACCCTTCTGAAGAAACCTTTCCTCCAAGAGAAGAACCTCAAAGATCTCCAGTTCACACTCCTGCCCAAAGAGTTCCTAGAAATCCACAACCCCTTGACCAAACCCAAAACTCACCAACATCTCCTGAGTATACTCCAACGCCTAACGAGCACACTCCTTCATCCGGAGGAAGTACTAATGGTTTTCAGTCAGTTTTGTCCATGCAGATAGATACTTTAACTCACAGGATTTACCAGATGGATCAAGCGATTGCAAGCAGACTGTGTCATTAGGAACAGAGCATTCTGATTATCACAGCCAACATGGACCAACTCAGGGCCACAGTAAGCCTCCAGGAAAGCCAAGGTGCACAAATACTACGGGAGTTAGCTGACATACGAAGTGAGCAGGGTAGGCAAAGGGATGAGATGAGAGCTATGCGAGTAGAGATGCGAGAGATCAGGAATAAAGGCCTTTGAAAAGGGAAGATTCTTTTTATTTTTCAGCAAATAAATTGTTTGAACTAAAGTTTAATAATTGACCCCTACTTTTTAATTTCAAACTTTTAAAAGGGTCTTTTATTTTATTCAGTAATTTTTCTTCAGACATTTTATTTTTCAATTATTTATGAAAAACAAATGTGTTAAAAATACAGTTTTTTTTAGTCTTTTGTTTTTCTAAAATTTTTGCTGAATAGAAGTTAGGATATGATTAGGGTAGTTATGAATTTTTGAAAAGAGATTGAGAATTTTTGCAAGGGTTTTTAACAATTTCTGAATCTTATAGGCTAAACGTGAAGACTTGTTAAAATTATGATTGTTTTTGGTGTATTAAGATTTGCAGTGAATTATGAAAAAAAAATCCAGAAGTGGCACGCATCCCAATGTAGCCGGGACGGGCGTCCCGAGGGCCGCCCCCTTCTACAAAAACTCAATTTTTCCCATTTCCTCCCAAATCAACCACTAAAAATCATCTCTCTACAAAATTCTCTCCACCTTCTCTCTACAAATTTTTTGCAAACTCTTGAAATTTCAAAACTCAAATTTCCCTCCAAAATTTGAACTTTTGAATTTCCTTCCAAAAATTCAAATTTCCCTCCAAAATTCAAATTTCCCGCCAAAATCTCAAAATCCTTCCCTAACCAAAATCCATCCTTCTGAATTCGAATTTACCTCCAGAATTCGAATTCGAATCTTCTTTCCCGCCAAAATTCTCAAATTCTCTCGAACATTCTCGAACAGATGGCTCCCAAACGCGCTCGTATTACTTCTTCCATGACCGTCACATTTGTGGCACATCCTTTTATGCTCTTTCCTTCCATTCCGGCATATCAGAAGAGGTGTCATGGACACATCAGACACAGAGTACTGGTTGGCAGAATGCTTGACTGGGCAGCAGTCTAGACACTAGGAGTTGAGCAGGAGATCCGACGCATACTCGACGTACTACCCTACAGTCGAGTCTTCATCGTCACTGAGCCGACCTACCTTGAGTTGGTATGTGAGTTCTACACTTCATTTACATTCTAGCAGGAGCATATCACATTCTTACTGGGCGGTGTGGATCGATCGATGAGCATGGCTGAGTTTGGCATCGCCTTGGGAATCTGGCAGAGGGAAGAGCTGGATACGCCCGCCTACACCATAGCAGTTCGAGACTTCACTTCTGCAGACGTCTGCACCGCTTGGGCTTAGATTTGTACGACGAGCACTCCCTACCAGCATGGCTTCGCGAAAGCCACAGGTATTCATCCTGCCCTTCGCTATTTACATGCCATTATAGCGCATACTCTGTCAAGACGTCAGGTGGCCCCCGGGAATGTCACCAAGATGGAGACATTCCTCCT
Source organism: Asclepias syriaca (assembly GCA_027405835.1). Classification (NCBI taxonomy): domain Eukaryota; kingdom Viridiplantae; phylum Streptophyta; class Magnoliopsida; order Gentianales; family Apocynaceae; genus Asclepias; species Asclepias syriaca. Next base: position 18,839,610 of record CM049926.1, on the reverse strand, counting down.
GGCTAACATGCATATGGGTACTACAGTAGAGATGGCTCGACTCATCACCGTCATCATGCGGGGTTTTGCTACGGACACTCGAAAGTAGTGTCTGGGGCTCGGGCCGTTCATCACCAGGATAGGCCACTACTTGGAGTTGGACATCAAGGGCTCAGAGCTGACCCATGTTGCCCCTACCACCATTCCTACGGACCTTACCATTATACGAAACATGGGGATGGTCGTACGAGATGCAACTAGGCGCTACTCCATCCACACTGAGCAGCAGGGAGAGGCATTGGCACTGGGATCGGCCCCATCATATATACCTCCAACCCAGACATTCGTCCCACGCACCGTCTTTGAGCGACATATGTCGCAAGGATTGGCGGAACTCACAGCCCGACATAGCCAGGATATGGAAAACATCGAGAGGCGGATGTCGATGATGGAAGATAGAATCACCATGATCAACAGTAGGGTCGAGGAGATTTTTCAGTAGACTTCCCGATTAGTTGAAGACCCAGAGGTCTACTTTTCAACAGACTTCCGTGCACTCGATGACGATGAGCCTGGTTCTTAGTTTTTCTTTTCCTTTTCTTTTTCTTTCTTTCATTTTTTCTGCTTTATGTGTGATCATGTCTGGGCTGTATGAAATATGAATCTTTGTTTGATGTTGATTTATATGACATAACAACATTTGTTTCTTTTATTATATTTTGTTATTTCTTTTGTTGTTTTATTTTCTCTCTTCCCCTTAGTCAAATAAGTGTGGGGTAAGAATTTTATGTTTTGTTTTTATTTTATTCTTGTTTTTCAAATAAGTGTGGGGTAATTAGATATGTATGAACACTGAGGACAGTGTCAAACTTAAGTGTGGAGTAGTAGTGCACAGTGCACTGTAGTAGTAAAATGTTTGCATGTTTTCCCATATTTTCACTAGAATTACACCCTTCCAAAAAAACATTTCTCAAAATTTTTTCACTCTTTCAGACTTCAAAATGCAGTTATGATTGGTAAAGAATTGCTTATGTCTATGATATGTATGTAGAGTATTATGATCAGTAGGAGACAACGTGATAACTTTCTTAAATTCATCGATAAGAAATAAGGAATTCCCAATACTTGAGCACAACTTAGTTTGGATTAGAGACCTCAACCAAATACCTTTTCAAAACTTAACTAGATAATATTAGACCAGTTGAGGATTTATTAGCAATCTAAATGACTAGATGATGCTCTGAGCTGAAAGTGAAAAAGTTAAATAAATAGGATAGTTTGCAAGCGGCCTTTGCTACTCGAGCACCACTCCATAAGGGAACTTAAAGCCTGATGCCCTAAGGTCGTGTAGATGTGGGAGTCATCGAAGTGGGACTCGCTACATGGGTAGTTAAAGTTGACATGTGAAAGCAAACACAAAATACCCTAAAAAATAATCTAAAAATACATAGCCCAGTGTATTCTTATATTGAAATTCTTAATTGAAAATTCTTGTCACCAAAGCTCAGAACTTAAAAGGTTGTTTGTTGCGAAAATCGTATCACCTTTTTAGTATGTTTTTACGTATGAATTTGGGTGAAATCAAGGGCAATTTGATCTTGATTGTGCATTATTCACTTAATTTCACAGTTTTTATGATTTTGGAAGTGTCAGGTGCAAAGTAGACGAAAACAGCAAATTTTGGGGCAAAAACGCAATTTTTGGAAATGTTGACTCGGTCAAAGGTCCGGGACGGGCGTCCCGACCAAGCCAAGCCAGAGGGACGGGCGTCCAGAACCAGGGACGGGCGTCCCAATCCGGGACGGGCGTCCCAATCCGCCAGAAGCTGTCCCACATCGAATTTTTCAGAGATTTTCACTCCGGGAAGCTGCTATAAATACCCCAGGCCTCCAGCAGTTGAATTCATCCCTCTCCACTCGATCTGAGTCATTAAGTGGTTTCCAGTGTACAATTTTCCAGTACACAACTCACTCAGAGACTCGGATCTCAGTTTTCTTTCTTATTAGTGTTTGTTTTAGTTTATGAGAAATAGTCTCAGATCTTAGGTTTCTATAGATAGGTTCGTTTATGGTATTCATAGAATACCCAGGATTTCGTTAGGAGATCCTAAGAGAGCTCTAGGCGTTCTAAGAGTCAGTCCACAAGGCTAGGCTTAAGCCTAGGACGTAAGGTAAAGTCTAGCTACTAGGCTGAGGAAGCGTCCTCCGAAGGTTCTGGTGAGCAGAGTCAGGGCGAGCAATACGACATATACAACAGTACGCTCCGTAGGCGAGACTTCGTAAAGGATGATTTCTTTATGGCATCGGTCCCCATGTCCCTCTCTTATATGTGTTATTGCTTTGTTCTAAATATGAATTATGAATATCAGATTACGATTTTATGAATAGTTGTGTTATATGTTGAAGTTTTTATGTTTTTCCGGAAATAGCCACCTGCTAAATATTCATTATGTCTGCATGTCTAATGTAAGTCTCTTTTAAACTAAAACTAGGGTTATAGACAATTCCTAACCACGGTCTATCCATAACCTGTTTAGTTTAACAGGCATCAATTAGTATTGGTGTCTGCCATACTAGATAAAATAACCAACGGAACACCTTGTTTGTTAGAGTAGTCTAGGTAGGATGAGTAGAGAGTTATGCCGGCAGTTTTGCGACGAGCAGCATGACCCCGAAGTGACATAGGGTACCGTTCATTGCTGACTTTAGTCCGGGCCGTGAGTAGGGCCGTTTACCTTAACGATGGGGCGGTAGCGTAGAGACCTCAGATGTGGTACACCTTTAGACACAGAACATAGTTGCATTCCAGGCTAAGATATATCTAAAACACTCAAATATAGGTCAATCAACATATAGGAACAGTATAACATAGAATTAGAACTCATCTTTAAAACACTTTTAGGATTAATTAGACTTAAACCTAGTGGAGAATGGATCACCCTCTCATCAAAGTATTTGATGAAGATTGCATAACTGGATTATAAGATAGGAGTTAGGATAAAAGGCTAGTTACTACTAAGCCGTTGCCACTTCCCTGGGAGTACGATAATTAAATTAATAAAATCATAGATACTTTCCAATAGACTAGCTACACGATAGGTACTCTGCCTTAGGTTCTGGCTGATTAAGTGACACCATAAAGACTAAATGTGACAATTAGTCAATCACAGTCCTTAATTATTCATAATCAACATAGGGTAAAATAACACCTATTTAGCATATCGGTCGGAAACCGCATAACTAGTACACACACTACACATCAGGAAGACCTTGTGACTGAGAGAAGAGTTCAATCTAGTTATTAAGCTGTTAACCCTGCTTGACCATGATAATCTATTAGAGACATTTGAGACCTTGTCATGGCCACTTAACTAGTCAAACCTGTGTTGTGAATTATCTGACTAAGTGATAAATTTTTGAATAAAAATATTGCTAGGAATTTTAAGTTACTGCACCTATGATTTAAAATTAGTAACTTCATGTAGACTTTGCTTGAGGACAAGCAAAAAGCTAAGTATGGGGTTATATGAAATGCACAAATCATATCACTTTTTTAGCATGTTTTAGGCACAATTTAGGGCGAAAATTGGTGTTAAAGCGTTCTCAATTGACTGTTATTAACTCAATTTCATAGTTTTTGTGATTTTGGAAGTGTCAGGTGAAATATGCAAGAAAATGGCAAATTTCAGGGTAAAAACATGATTTTTAGAAGTTCAGAAGTCGGGATGGGCATCCAGAACCCGGGACGGGCGTCCTGACCTGGTCAACAGACCAGGACGGGCGTCCAAGACTCCGGACGACCATCTTGACCTGTACAACAGGCCGGGACGGGCATCCCAGATCCAGGACGGGCGTCCTGAATGCTTGGTCAAAGTCCCACATCAATTTTTGCAGAGAAATTCACCCAGTTCCCCTGCTATAAATACCCCAGGCTTTCCTCAGTTGAAATTATTCCTCTCCACTCGATCTGAGTCATTTAGTGACTTCAAGTATACAATTTTCTATAGTTTACAAGTCACTTAGTGATTTCAGGTGTTATTAGTTTAGGTATATTTATAGTTTTCGAGAGTGTCTCGTGTTCTTCATTTCTGTGAGTCTGTCTCAAATCTAGAATACGACTAGATAAGTTTGTTTTTGGTATTCATACAATACCCGGGATTTCATTAGGAGATCCTAAGAGAGCACTAGGCGTTCGAAGAGTCAGTCAACAAGGCTGTGCTTAGGCCGGGTTATAAGGTAAAGCATAGCTACTAGGCTGAGGAAGCGTCCTTTGAAGGTTCTATCAAACAGAGTCGGGTCGAGCAGTCCAACATATACAAGCAGTTGCTCCATCAGCGGACTACATAAAGGGTGAGTACTTTATGGCGGAGGTCCCCTTGTCCCTCTCTTTATATGTCTGTACTGTGTTCGTCCAAATAATCATTTTGAATATTAAACTATGATTTTATGAATGTGTTTTGCATGTTGAAGTTATTTACATTTTTCCGAAAAGGTCACCAACTTAACTATCATTATGACTGCATGTCTACTTGCTCTTTTAAACTAGATGAATGGTTATAGACAACTCCTAACCACGGTCTAATCATAACCTGTTTAGTTTATCAGGCCTTGATTTAGGACTTCCCGTTGGAAGCATTAAGGTCTGCCATATTAGATGAAATATAACCTATAGATCACCATGTTTGTTAAAGTAGACTAAGTAGGCTAAGTTTGCGTGTTTATGCTGGCGTTAGGGTGAGCGACATGATCTCCTGAGTGACACAGGACTTTCATGGATGCCTTTAGCTCGAACCGTGAGTAGGGCCATCAATGGCGATGGGGTGGTTTATTAGGTAACTCAGATGTGGTACACAAGTAGAATCAGTACATAATTGCAATCTAGACCAAGATATATCTAAAATACTCGAAGATAGGTCAATCAACATGTAGGAACAATATAACATAAATCAAAACACTATCTGTGAAACACTCTTGTAGGCTTTAATAGACCTGAACCTAGTGGAGAATGAATCAACCTCTCATCAAAGAATTTGATGAACGATTGCATAACTTGATCATAAGATAAGAGTTAGGGTAAAAGGATAGTTACTACTAAGCCGTTACCACTTCCCTGGGAGTACGATAAATTGATTAAATTAAAATTGTAGATACTTTCCAATAGACTAGCTACACGATAGGTACTCTGCCTTAGGTTCTGGTTGATTAAGTGACAACATAGAGACTAAATGTGACAATTAGTCATTCTAAGTCCTTAAGTTATTCATAATCGATATAAGGTAATTAACACCTATTTTAGCATATCAGTCGGAAATGCATCAATATACAGTCATAATGATAATTAAGTTGGTGACCTTTCCGAAAAAATGTAAATACCTTCAACATGCAAAACATATATTCATAATATCATAATTTAATATTCAAATATGTCTTTGGACAAACACAGTACAAACATATAAAGAGAGGGACAAGGGGACCACCACCATAAAGTATTCACCCTTTATTAGGTCCTCTGATGGAGCAACTGCTTGTATATCCTGGACTCCTTAACCCAACTCTGCTTGTAGATGTTCGGAGGACGCTTCCTCAGCCTAGTAGCTATTACTTTACCTTACGTCCCGGGCTTAAGCAAAGCCCTATTGACTAACTCTTCGAACATCTAGTGCTCTCTTAGGATCTCCTAACGAAATCCCAGGTATTCTATGAATATTAAAAACAAACCCTATCTAGTCATATTCTAGGATCTGAGATAGAATCTCAAAAAATAAAGAACACGAGACACTCTCGAATACTAGAAATCTACTTGAATGAAAACACCTGAAGTCACTGAATGACTCGTAGATAGTAGAAAATTGTGTATTGGAAGCCACTAAATAATTCAGATCAAGTGGAGAGGAATGATTTCAACTGTGAAAGACCTGGGGTATTATAGCAGGGGAACTGTGTGATTTTTTATGCAGAAAATGATGTGGGAGTCTGTACAGGGGTTCGGGACGCCCGTCCCAACCTGTTGACCTACTCAGGACGCCCGTCCCGATGCTTTGACTGGGTCGGGATGCCCGTCCTGACTTTTGAACTTCCGAAAATCACGTTTTTGCCCTAAAATTTGCCATTTTCTTGCATATTTCACCTAAAGCTTCCAAAATCACAAAAACTGCAAAATTGCGTTAATAACAGTCAATTGAAAATGATTTAACTCCAATTTCACCCTAAATTATGCCTAAAAACATGCTAAATATGTGATATGATTTGTGCATGATATCATAAATCATATCACTTTTTTAGCATGTTTTTAGGCACAATTTAGGGTGAAATTGGTGTTAAATCGCTCTTAATTGATTGTTATTAACTCAATTTCATAGTTTTTGTGATTTTGGAAGTGTCAGGTGAAAAGTACAAGAAAATGGCAAATTTCGGGGCAAAAACGTGATTTTCAAAAGTTCAGAAGTCGGGATGGGCTTCCAGAACCCAGGACGGGCGTCCTGACCTGGTCAACGGACCACGACGGGCGTCCTGACATGGGACGACCATCCTGACCTGGTCAACAGGCTGGGACGGGCGTCCCGAGTGCCGGGTCAAAGTCCCACATCGAAATTTTGAGAGAAATTCACCCAGTTCCCCTACTATAAATACCCCAAGCCTTCCTCAGTTGAAATCATTCCTCTCCACTTGATCTGAGTCATTTATTGACTTCAAGTATACAATTTTTCATAGTACACAAGTCACTTAGCGATTCAGGTTTTTGATATGTATAAATCATATCACATTTTTAGCATGTTTTTAGGCAAAATTTAGGGTGAAATTGATAGGAAATCGGTCTTAATTGATTGTTATTTACTCAATTTCACAATTTTTGTAATTTTGGAAGTGTCAGGTGAAAAGTGGAAGAAAATGGCAAATTTTGGGGCAAAAACGCAATTTTTCAGAAGTTTGGACTTCGGGGAGGGCGTCCCAGTTCAGGACGGGCGTCCTGACCTGGTCAACAGGTCGGGACGGGCGTCTAGGACTCGGGACGGCTGTCCTGACCTGGTCAACAGACTTGGACGGGCGTCCCAATCCGGGAAGGGCATCCCGAACCAGAAATTCAAGTCCCACATCGAATTTTTGAGAGAAAATCACTCCAGAAAGCTGCTATAAATACCCCAGGCCTGCCTCAGTTGAATTCATCCCTCTACACTCGATCTGATTCATTCAGTGGTTTCCAGTGTACAATTCTCGAGTACACAACTCACTCGGAGACTCAGATTTCAGTATAAGTTTTCTTTCTTTCCTTTTTGTGTTTCGTTTTTCTTAGTTTCTGAGAAATAGTCTCAGATCCTAGGGTTCGATAGATAGGTTCATTTCTGGTATTTATAGAATACCCGAGATTTTGTTAGGAGATCCTAAGAGAGCTCTAGGCGTTCGAAGAGTCAGTCCATAGGGCTGGGCTTAAGTTGGGTATTAAGGTAAAGCCCAGTTACTAGGCTGAGGAAGCGTCCTCCGAAGGTTCTAGCGAGCAGAGTCGGGTCGAGCAGTACGACATATACAAGCAGTTGCTCCAACGACGTGACTACGTAAAGGGTGATTTCTTTATGGCATCAGTCCCCCCTGTCCCTCTCTTTATATGTTTGTACTGTGTTTGTTCCAAATATTAATTATGAATATGAGATTATGATTTTCATGAATATTTGTCATATATGTTGAAGTTCTTATGATTTTCTGGAAATAGCCACCTGCTTAAATATTCATTATGTCTGCATGTCTAATGCAGTTTCTTTTAAACTAAAATTAGGGTTATAGACAATTTCTAACCACGGTCTAGTCATAACCTGTTTAGTTTAACAAGCATCAATTAGTATTGGTGTCTGCCATACTAGATAAAATAATCTGCGGAACACCCTGCGGTTATGGGCAAGCGGCATGATCCCCGAAGTGACATAGGGCTTTCATAGCTGTCTTTAGTAGTAGCCGTGAGTAGGGCCGTTTACCTTGGCGATGGGGCGGTAGCATAGAGACTCAGATGTGGTACACCTTTAGACTCAGAACATAGTTGCATTCCAGGCTAAGATATATCTAAAACACTCGAAGATAGGTCAATCAACATATAGGAACAATATAACATAGAATCAGAACATTGTATATAAACACTTTTAGGCTTAATTAGACTTAAACCTAGTGGAGAATGGATCACCCTCTCATCAAAGTTATTGATGACGATTGCATAACTGGATCATAAGATAAGAGTTAGGATAAAAGGCTAGCTACTACTAAGCAGTTACCACTTCCCTGGGAGTACAATATTTATTTAATAAAATCGTAGATACTTTCCAACAGACTAGCTACACGATAGGTACTCTGCCTTAGGTTCTGGCTGATTAAGTGACACCATAGAGACTAAATGTGACAATTAGTCAATCTCAGTTCTTAATTACTCATAATCAACATAGGGTAAAATAACACCTATTTAGCATATCGGCTGGAAACGCATCAATTTTTATTATAGGTTTATTTATAGTCTTAGAGAGTGTCTCGTTGATACGCGAAAATCGTATCACATTTTTAGCATGTTTTTATATATGTTTTAATGTGAAATTGAGAGTAAATTGACATTAATTGTTTACTATTTACTTGATTTCACGGTTTTTATGATTTTGGAAGTGTCAGGTGAAAAGTAGACGAAAACAGCAAATTTTGGGGCAAAAACGCAATTTTTGGAAATGTTGACCCGGTCAAAGGTCCGGGACGGGCGTCCCGACCCAGTCAAACCGCCAGGACGGGCGTCCTGAACCGGGACGGGTGTCCCAAACCTGGTCAACGAATCAGGACGGGCGTCCCGAGCCGCCAGAAGCTGTCCCACATCGAATTTTTCAGAGATTTTCACTTCGGGAAGCTGCTATAAATACCCCAGGCCTCCAGCAGTTGAATTCATCCCTCTCCACTCGATCTGAGTCATTAAGTGGTTTCCAGTGTACAATTTTCCAGTACACAACTCACTCAGAGACTCGGATCTCAGTTTTCTTTCTTATTAGTGTTTGTTTTAGTTTCTGAGAAATAGTCTTAGATCTTAGGTTTCTATAGATAGGTTCGTTTCCGGTATTCATAGAATACCCGGGGTTTCGTTAGGAGACCCTAAGAGAGCTCTAGGCGTTCGAAGAGTCAGTCCACAGGGCTGGGCTTAAGCTGGGTATTAAGGTAAAGCCCAGTTACTAGGCTGAGGAAGCGTCCTCCGAAGGTTCTAGCGAGCAGAGTCAGGGCGAGCAATACGATATATACAGTAGTACGCTCTGTCGGCGAGACTACGTAAAGGGTGATTTCTTTATGGCATCAGTCCCCATACCCCTCTCTTATATGTTTTATTGCTTTGTCCTAAGCATCAATTATGAATATCAGATTACGGTTTTTATGAATAGTTGTTTTGTATGTTGAAGTTATTATGTTTTTTCGGAAATAGCCACCTGCTAAATATTCACTATGTCTGCATGTTTAATGTGCTCTTTTAAACTAACGTTAGGGTTATAGACAATTCCTAACCACGGTCTAATCATAACCTGTTTAGTTTAACAGGCATCAATTAGTATTGGTGTCTGCCATGCTAGATAAAATAACATGCTGAACACCCTGCTTGTTAAAGTAGTCTAGGTAGGAGTCGAGCTGAGTCCAATTATGCCGGCGGCTAGGGCAAGCGGTATGATCCCCGAAGTGACATAGGGCTTTCATGGATGCCTTCGTCCCGAACCGTGAATAGGGCCGTCATTAAGGTAGGGCGGTTTATTAGAGACCTCGGATGTGGTACGCCTTTAGACACAGAACATAGTTGCAATCCAGGCTAAGATGCATCTGAAATACTCGAAGACAGGACAATCAACATATAGGAACAGTATAGCATAGAATCAGAACTCATCTTTAAAACACTTTTAGGATTAATTAGACTTGAACCTAGTGGAGAATGGATCACCCTCTCATCAAAGATATTGATGAAGATTGAATAACTGGATAATAAGATAAGAGTTAGGATAAGAGGCTAGTTACTACTAAGCCGTTGTCACTTCCCTGGGAGTACGATATTTATTTAATAAAATCGTAGATACTTTCCAATAGACTAGCTACACGATAGGTACTCTGCCTTAGGTTCTGGCTGATTAAGTGACACCATAGAGACTAAATGTGACAATTAGTCAATCACAGTCCTTAATTATTCATAATCAACATAGGGTAAAATAACACCTATTTAGTACGTCGGTCGGAAACCCATCAGATTTTTGGCGCCGTTGCCGGGGAAATATCATAATGAATTTAGGATTAAAGGCCACAATTCTAGAGACTTATGATAGGTAACGGTAGTAACCTAGACTTTTGACTTACACTTATCTTATACTAGTTAGACAATCAATTTCCGAAATATAGGGTTATCATAACTAATTAATTTTAGATGTCATCTGAAATTAAGAGACTTAGGATAATCAAATTTTAGAAAATTATTCTAAAACCATATTAAGGAAATTTACCTGCTTTCAACATAAAAAAGAAAAAAAAATGTTAAAAATTTAAAATCCCAAAAAGAATGTATCTTTCTTGCTCAACGGTGAGTTGTTCCTTTTCCCTATCTCTTGTTTGTTTTAGTTGTTTTCTTAGTTGATTTTTTTGTTTTTCTTCCTTTATTTAATTTCGAAGAAATAAAAATGGAAATGAGGAATAAAATATATTTTCTTCTGAGTTGTAAAATGTTGGCTTAGATTTTTATCGGGAAGAAACTCTATTTTAGAATTTTCTTAGATGCCGGCTTTATTAGGATGAGTTATGAAATAGTTTTCCTTAATAGCCAGACCTTTGAATGTTCTATTGGAAAAAGGATGTTCCTTTTGTTTTGCTGATGATTGCATGAGAATGTTTTAAACCAAAAGGAATTACTGCACCCATTATGACATCACCTGATTGAAATATGCTTTTTGAATGAATACGTGATGTAATAAGAATTGTTTTAGGACAGAAACATGATAAGAAAGTTCATGTATGACAAATCCTAATCTTATCTAGTCTTGTCTAAAAACAATAGGTTACACTGATCACTCTGAGATATCTGTGTTCAATAAAACTGATACTGAACCATACTTGATTTAGTTAAGTTTTATTGTTACTTGAACTTGATATAGAATAAAGGGATAAGAAAAAGGGTTGAAAATCTAGAAAGCAAACCATTGGTCTAGATTAGAAAACCTCGAGTTAGAGGCTCGTGTAATACTGATAAATTTTTGGATGAAAACTTATTTGCATTGTTTGCTATGTATAATAATTCTCATCTGTGATTTATTGCAAATTATCTAGTCACTGAATAAGTTCCAAGTGATATGACTTATCAGCAAAAGAAGAAATTCTTTGCTGATTTGAAATATTACTACTGGGTAGTTTCTCTTCTATTTCAAATTTTTGCAGATCAGTTGATCAGAAGATGTGTCTCAGAAGATGAAGGACACAAGATTTTGGAGCATTGCCCTAAAGAATCTACGGGAGACCAATTGACTACTATCAACACTGTCCGGAAAGTGTTGAAAGCAGGATCTTGTTGACCCACCACATTCAAGGACTCTTGTATCTCTGATACAGTCATGCGATGCTTGCCAAATGATAGGTAACACATCTTCCAGAAATCATCTACCCCAGCGACATACACAGAATGCTGCAACCGTTGATATCAGGGGTATTTCGAATCCTTTTCTCTTTCTTCCTTTGAACATAATTACATCATAGTAGTCGTGGAACACTTTTCAAAATGGCCTGAACCACAGGCATTACCTGCTAATGATGTTAAAGTCATGTGCAGATTCTAGTTGTTTTCCAGATTCAGAGTGCCAATGTTTTAGGAAGAAATGTTCAGCCTGTGTATCAAATCTGTGAAGTTTGCTAAGTACCACACTTTAGCAGGGATTGCTATGGGAATGACTGACCATTCCAAAAGAGGTAGGAGTAGGTTACTGCAGAATGCTGCTCCACTGGGAAACGCATACAATCCCAACTAGAGGAATCGTACGGGATTTAGCTGAGGAGTAATTCGGAAGCTGGAAACTTTCAGAAGACACCACCACAGCAAAACCCGCACTCGCAGAATCAATAGATGAGATATTGGCAACAATTAAATCCAGATCAGTGCAAGCAAGTGATCTACCAAGAGGTAACGAACGGTCGGCAGATGTAGAGGAATTTGGCATTGTGTCGGGAGCATAGCAATGGAGGAGCTTGCATTCCCTGCATACAATCAGTTGTGAGAAACTTCCCCGAGGAAGTCTCAAATACTTGGGCCCAGATCTACACAACTGGAGCCCCCCTACCACCACAGCTTCGCCAAAACTTCAGGTATCTTTTCTTCCATCCGAGACTTGCATGCAATACCTTTACTAACATTGGCAGGAAGGCACACAAATCCCAAGAAATCTCATTCCTAGACACGTTCCTCCTGGACACGTTGCTATGATTGTGAGAAATCTTACAAATGATTCGAGGAAGCAGTCCATGGGGCTCGAGCCATTCATCAAATGAATAGGCCACTACCTGGAGCTCGACAATGAAGGATCGGAGGTGACGTCATCCGTTCCAATATCTAGAGCTTACAGAGTCAAGAGCGCCTCAGCAATAGCACATGGCTAAGGTGAAGAGCCAATTGACCGATCAGAGAAGACCCTTCTGCTCGCTACATGAAGGGAGTTTTTCTAATCCTCATGATCCTTTACTTTTGTTTTCTTTGTTTTGTGTTCTGTTTTGCTATTTCTATTATCCTTCTTGTTTTATTTTCTCTCTTACCCTGAATTAGTCAAATAAGTGTGGGGTAAGAGTTCTTTGTTTTATTTTCATTTCTTCTTGTTTGCAAATAAGTGTGGGGTAATTAGATATGCATGAACACTGAGGACAGTGCCAAACTTAAGTGTGGGGTAGCAGTGCACGGTGCACTGCAGTTTGAAAAAATTTTGGCATGCTTTTGCTTGTTTTCCCCGTATTTTCACACCCTTCCAAAAAAAATTCAAAATTTTTCCGTCTTTCAGACTTCTAAATGCAGTATGCTTGGTTAAACAATTGCTTATGTCTATGATATGTAGGTAGTATGCTATGGTTAGTAGGAAATAGTTGATAGCTATCCTGGACTAATTGATTAGGAATAGGGAATTCCTGATAACTGAGCACAACCTTGTTTGGATTAGAGACCTCAACCAATTGCCCATTCGAGACTCCACTAGATAAAATTAGACCAGTTGTGGATATATTGGCAGTTAGAATGACTAGATGAGACTCTGAGCTAAAAGTGAAAAGAACTTAAGGAAGTTAATTACAATAGGGTAGTTTGCCAGCGGCCTTCGCTACTCGAGCACCACTCCTTCGGGGAATTTAAAGCCTGATGCCCTAAGGTCGTGTAGATCTGGGAGTCATCGGAGTGGGACTCGCTACATGGGTAGTTGAAGTTGACGTGTTCTAAGCAGACTCGAAATACCCTGAATCTATAAAGAAAATAACTAAGTGCTAAAACATTAAAAATCTTATCACCAAAGCTCAGAACTCAGAAAGTTATCTGTTGTCAGTGTGTATAGCGATAGGTCGAAGTATTATCTGGTAGCAGTTAAGATAAGAGTTCATTGTGTTGACTATTTGGTCTAGACTAGTACACACACTACACATTAGGAAGACCCTGTGACTAAGAAAAAAGTCCAACCTAGTTGTTGATTTGTTTTCTGCCTGATCATAACAAGCTACTAGAAACATTTGAGACCTTGTCATAGCAACCTAACCAGTCAGACCTGTGTTAAGAATTGTCTGAAGAATTTTTGGAATAAAAACATGATTAGGAATTTAAGTGACTGCACTACGGTTTAAAACCACTAACTCCATGTAGACTTTGCTTGAGGACAAGCAAAAAGCTAAGTGTGGGGTTATCTGATACGCGAAAATCGTATCACATTTTTAGCATGTTTTTATATATGTTTTAATGTGAAATTGAGAGTAAATTGACATTAATTGTTTACTATTTACTTGATTTCACGGTTTTTATGATTTTGGAAGTGTCAGGTGAAAAGTAGACGAAAATAGCAAATTCTGGGGCAAAAACGCAATTTTTGGAAATGTTGACCCGGTCAAAGGTCCGGGACAGGCGTCCCGACCCAGTCAAACTGCCAGGACGGGCGTCCTGAACCGGGACGGGCATCCCGAACCTGGTCAACGAATCAAGACGGGCGTCCCGAGCCGCCAGAAGCTGTCCCACATCGAATTTTTTAGAGATTTTCACTCCGGGAAGCTGCTATAAATACCCCAGGCCTCCAGCAGTTGAATTCATCCCTCTCCACTCGATCTGAGTCATTAAGTGGTTTCCAGTGTACAATTTTCCAGTACACAACTCACTCAGAGACTCGGATCTCAGTTTTCTTTCTTATTAGTGTTTGTTTAGTTTCTGAGAAATAGTCTCAGATCTTAGGTTTCTATAGATAGGTTCGTTTCCGGTATTCATAGAATACCCGGAGTTTCGTTAGGAGACCCTAAGAGAGCTCTAGGCGTTCGAAGAGTCAGTCCACAGGGCTGGGCTTAAGCTGGGTATTAAGGTAAAGCCCAGTTACTAGGCTGAGGAAGCGTCCTCCGAAGGTTCTAGCGAGCAGAGTCAGGGCGAGCAATACGACATATACAGCAGTACGCTCTGTCGGCGAGACTACGTAAAGGGTGATTTCTTTATGGCATCAGTCCCCATACCCCTCTCTTATATGTTTTATTGCTTTGTCCTAAACATCAATTATGAATATCAGATTACGGTTTTTATGAATAGTTGTTTTGTATGTTGAAGTTATTATGTTTTTCCGGAAATAGCCACCTGCTAAATATTCACTATGTCTGCATGTTTAATGTGCTCTTTTAAACTAACGTTAGGGTTATAGACAATTCCTAACCACGGTCTAATCATAACCTGTTTAGTTTAACAGGCATCAATTAGTATTGGTGTCTGCCACGCTAGATAAAATAACATGTTGAACACCCTGCTTGTTAAAGTAGTCTAGGTAAGAGTCGAGCTGAGTCCAATTATGCCGGCGGCTAGGGCAAGCGGTATGATCCCCGAAGTGACATAGGGCTTTCATGGATGCCTTCGTCCCGAACCGTGAGTAGGGCCGTCATTAAGGTAGGGCGGTTTATTAGAGACCTCGGATGTGGTACGCCTTTAGACACAGAACATAGTTGCAATCCAGGCTAAGATGCATATGAAATACTCGAAGACAGGACAATCAACATATAGGAACAGTATAGCATAGAATCATAACTCATCTTTAAAACACTTTTAGGATTAATTAGACTTGAACCTAGTGGAGAATGGATCACCCTCTCATCAAAGATATTGATGAAGATTGCATAACTGGATCATGAATATTGAACTATGATTATATGAATATGTGTTATGCATGTTGAAGTACTTTATGTTTTTCTGGAAATGGTCACCAGCTTAATTTTCGTTATGACTGCATGTCTGCTGTAGTTTCTTTTAAACTAGATGAACGGTTATAGACAACTCCTAACCACGGTCTAATCATAACCTGTTTAGTTTAACAGGCATTAATTTAGGACTTCCCCATCAGGAAGCATTAATGTCTGCCATATTAGATGAAATAACCTATAGATCACCATGTTTGTTAAAGTAGTCTAAGTAGGCTGAGTTTGTGTGTTTATGCCGGCGTTAGGGCGTGCGGCATGATCTCCTAAGTGACATAGGACTTTCATGGATGCCTTTAGCTGAAACGGTGAGTAGGGCCGTCATTAAGGTAGGGCGGTTTATCAGGTAACTCAGATGTGGTACACCTTTAGACTCAGTACATAATTGCAATCTAGACCAAGATATATCTAAAATACTCGAAGATAGGTCAATCAACATGTAGGAATAGTATAACATATAATCAAAACATTATCTGTAAAACACTTTTTTGGCTTAAATAGACTTAAACCTAGTGGAGAATGAATCACCCTCTCATCAAAGAATTTGATGAACGATTGCATAATTGGATCATAAGATAAGAGTTAGGGTAAGAGGATAGTTACTACTAAGCCGTTACCACTTTCCTAGGAGTACGATAATTGATTTAATTAAAATCGTAGATACTTTCCAACAGACTAGCTACACGATAGGTACTCTGCCTTAGGTTCTGATTGATTAAGTGACAGCATAGAGACTAAATGTGACAATTAGTCAGTCTAAGTCCTTAATAACTCATAATCAACATAGGGTAAAATAACACCTATTTTAGTATGTCAGTCAAAATTCCATCAGATTTTTGGCACCGTTTCCGGGGAAATAGCATAATGAATTTAGGATTATTTGCCACAATTCTAGAAGCTTATGATAGGTAACGGTAGTAATCTATACCTTAGACCTAAACACTTAATTCATGCTAGTTAGACAATCAGTTTCTGAAATATAGGGTTATCATAACTAATTAATTATAGACATTATTTGAAATTAAGACATTTAGGATAATCAAATTTTAGAAAATTATTCTAAAACCGTATTATGGAAATTTACATTGCTTTTGAAAAAAAAATTCAAAAATTTTAAAAATTTTAAAATTTTTTCATTTAATCTTTTCTTTTCTTCTATAAAATTTTCTGATAAATATTATTTTCCAAAAGATAAAAGAAATAAATTTTTCGTGTTTACAGTTTTCTTGTTTGTTTGTTTTTTTTATTATTTAATTTCGAAAAACAAAAGTATGGAAGTGAGGAGAAAAATATTTTCTTCTGAGTTGTAAAATTTTGGCTTAGATTTTTATTGGGAAGAAATTCCATTTTAGAATTTTCTTAGAGTCATGATGGCTTTATTAGGATGAGTTATGAAATGATTTTTCCTTAATTGCCAGACATTTGAATATTCTATTGAGAAAGGATGTTCCTTTTTTTCTGATAATTGCATGATATCTTGTTGAACAAATTAAAGGAACTAGTTATTACTGCACCCATTCTGACATCACTTGATTGGAAATTGCTTTTTGAATTGATGTTAGTAATTATGAAGTAAGAATTGTTTAGGACAAAGGCATGATTAGACATTATTCATATCATACCTAGTCTAGACAATATTATACCATGATTACTCTACTCTGAGATATATGTTCAATAAAACTGATGCTGAACCAAGATTGATTAATTGAGTTTTATTGAATTTGATATAGAAAGACGGGATAAAGAAAAAGGGCTGAAAATCTAGAAAGCAAACCATTGGTCTAGATTAGAAAACCCTGAGTTAGAGGCTATTGACGAGACAGTAGTATCTAATAAATTTCTGAATGAGAATTTATTTTCATTGTTTGCTATGAGTAATGATTCTCCTCCGTGGTTTACCGATATTACTAATTATCTAGTTGCTAATTATTCCCAAGTGATATGACTTATCAGCAAAAGAAGTTGATTTAGAATATTACTACTAGGGAGATCCGTTTTTTATATTTCAAATTATTGCAGATTAATTGATCAGAAGATGTGCTCGGAAGGCGAAGACCACAAGATTCTGGAGCATTGCCATTAAAAAATCTACGGGAGACCAATTGACTGCTATCAACACTGTTCGGAAGTGTTGAAAGCAGGATCTCATTGGTCCCCAAAATTCAAGAATTATGTATCCTTGATATATTCCTACGATGCTTGCCAAATAACAGGTAACACATCCTTCAGAGATCGTCTACCCCAACAAGGTACACAAAGTGTTGCAATCTTTTGATATCTGGGGTATTCATTGAATCCTTTTTCTTTCTTCCTTTTGGCGACAAGTACATCATAGTAGTTGTAGAACACTTTCAAAATAGCCTGAACCACAGGCATTACCTACTAATGATGTTAAAGTCATGTGCAGATTCTATGAGAAGTTGTTTTCCAAATTCAGAGTGCCAATGTCTTGATAAGTGATGAGGGGTTGTCCGCCAGTTACCGCAGCTAACACTTCCTCTGATGGGCAGTTGAAGGCATTAATAGCTACTGATAACAGTGAAATTAATGCCTTTCAACAAGGAAGAAACGTTCAGTCTGTGTATCAAATCTGTGAAGTCTGCTAAGTACTTCACTTTAGCAGGAATTGCTATGGGAATGGAATACTAACCATTCCAACAGAAGTAGGAGCAGGTTGCTGCAGTCAATGCTGTTCCAATAGGAGACGCATACAATCCCAATTGGAGAAATCATACGGGATTTAGCTGAGGAATAATTCAGAAGCTGGAAACTTTCAGAAGATACCACCACAGCAAAGTCCCTTCCCGCAGAATCAACAGATGAGATACTGGTCAGAACCATTTTACTATTACAGAAGTGTAGCCATAGAAAAAGTTAAATAAATAGGGTAGTTTGCAAGTGTCCTTTGCTACTCGAGCACCCCTCCTTAAGGGAACTTAAAGCCTAATGCCCTAAGGTCGTGTAGATCTGGGAGTCATCGGAG
This sequence comes from Asclepias syriaca, assembly GCA_027405835.1. Taxonomy (NCBI): domain Eukaryota; kingdom Viridiplantae; phylum Streptophyta; class Magnoliopsida; order Gentianales; family Apocynaceae; genus Asclepias; species Asclepias syriaca. The sequence continues at coordinate 18,821,229 of CM049926.1, read as the reverse complement.
TGGGACTCGCTACATGGGTAGTTAAAGTTGATGTGTGGAAGCGAACACAAAAATACCCTGAACAATCAATCTAAAAATACATAGCCCAGTGTGTTCTTATATTGAAATTTTTAATTGTAAGACCTTGACACCAAAGTTCAGAACTCAGAAGGTTGTTTGTTGCTATTATGTCTAGCGACTGGTCGAAGTATTATCTGGTAAGAGTTAAGAGAAGACTATATTGTGTTGACAATCTAGTTTGGACTAATACACACACTACACATCATGAAGACCTCGTGACTAAGAGTAGAGTTCAGTCTAGTTATTAAATTGTTAACCCTACCTGACCATGTTAATCTACTAAAACAATTTGAGGCCTTGCCATAGCAACTTAACTAGTCAGGACTGTTTTGTGAATCATCTGACTCAGTGATCAATTTTGGCATAAAAACATTGCTAGGAATTTTAAGTGACTGCACCTATGATTTAAAATTCAATAATTTCATGTGGACTTTGCTTGAGGACAAACAAAAAAGCTAAGTTTGGGGTTAAATGATATGCATAAATTATATCACTTTTTAGCATGTTTTTAGGTACAATTTAGGGCAAAATTGGAGTTAAATCATTCTCAATTGACAGTTATTAAAGCAATTTGGTAGTTTTTGTGATTTTGGAAGTTTCAGGAAAAATATGTAAGAAAATGGCAAATTTCGGGGCAAAAACATGATTTTCGGAAGTTCAGAAGTCAGGACGGGCGTCCCGACCTGGTCAACAGATCGGGACAGACGTCCCGAACCCCTGTACAAACTCCCACATCATTTTTTGCATCAAAAATCACTCAGCTTCCCTGCTATAATTACCCCAGGTCTTCCACATTTGAAATCATCCCTCTCCACTTGATCTGAATCATTCAGTGGCTTCCAGTACATAGTTTTCTACTGTTTACAAGTCATTTAGTGATTTCATGTGTTTTCGTTTGAGTAGATTTCTAGTATTCGAGAGTGTCTTGCGTTCTTCATTTTCTGAGAGTTTGTCTCAGAACCTAGAATACGTCTACATAGGGTTTGTTTTTAATATTCATAGAATACCCGAGATTTCGTTAGAAGATCCTAAGAGAGCACTAGGCGTTCGAAGAGTTAATCAACAAGGCTTTGCTTAAGCCCAGGTCGTAAGGTAAAACAATAGCTAATAGGCTGAGGAAGCGTCCTCCGAAGGTTCTATCGAGCAGAGTCAGGTCAAGCAGTCCAGGATATACAAGTTATTGCTCCATCAGCGGACCTAATAAAGGGTGGATACTTTATGGTGGTGGTCCCCTTGTCCCTCTCTTTATATGTTTGTACTGTGTTTGTCCAAAGACCCATTTGAATACTAAATTATGATATTATGAATGTGTTTTGCATGTTGAAGATATTTACATTTTTCCGGAAAGGTCACCAGCTTAATTATCATTAAGACTGTATATCTATTTGCTCTTTTAAATTAGATGAACGGTTATAGATAATTCCTGATCACTGTCTAATCATAACCTGTCTAGTTTAACAGGCCTTAATTTAGGGCTTTGTGTGAGGACGGAAGCATTAAGGTCTGCCATATTAGATGAAATAACTTCTAGATCACCATGTTTGTTAAAGTAGTCTAAGTAGGCTGAGTTTGTGATATGCATAAATCATATCACATTCTTAGCATCTTTTTAGGTTTAATTTAGGGTGAAATTGAGGGCAAATCGGTCTTAATTGTTTGTGATTAACTCAATTTCACAGTTTTTATGATTTTGGAAGTGTCAGGTGAAAAGTAGAAGAAAATGACAAATTTCGGGGCAAAAATGCAATTTTTCAGAAGTTCAGACGTCGGGGTGGGCGTCCCGAATCAGGATGGGCGTCCTGGCCTGGTCAACAGGCCAGGACGGGCGTCCAGGACTCGGGACGGCCGTCCTAACCTGGTCAATGGGCCAGGACGGGCGTCCCGAGCTGCAGTTCCAAGTCCCACATCGAAATTCTTGGAAAAATTCACTCCAGAAAGTTGCTATAAATACCCCAGGCCTTCCTTAGTTGAAATCATTCCTCTCCACTCGATCTGAGTCATTTAGTGACTTTAAGTGTACACTTTTCTCGAGTACATAAGTCACTTAGAGACTCAGGTTCAGTAAAAGTTTATTTTTCTTAGATAGTGTTTCGTTTTCTTTGTTTTTGAGAATTAGTCTCAGATCCTAGGGTTCCATAGATAGGTTCGTTTCTGGTATTCATAGAATACCCGGGATTTCTTTGTTTTTGAGAATTAGTCTCAGTCCATAGGGTTGTGCCTAAGCTGGGTATTAAGGTAAAGTCCAGCTACTAGGCTGAGGAAGCATCCTCCGAAGGTTCTGTCGAGCAGAGTCGGGTCGAGCAGTACGAAATATACAAGTAGTTGCTCCATCGGCGAGACTAAGTAAAGGGTGATTTCTTTATGGCATCAGTCCCCCTGTCCCTCTCTTTATATGTTTGTATTGTGTTTGTCCAAAGATTGATTATGAATATTAGATTATGATTTTTATGAGTATCTGTTATATGTGTTGAAGTTCTTATGATTTTCCGGAAATGGCCACCTGCTTAATATTCATTATGTCTGCATGTCTAATGTAGTTTCTTTTAAACTAAAGTTAGGGTTACAGACAATTCCTAACCACGGTCTATTCATAACCTGTTTAGTTTAACAGGCATCAATTAGTATTGGTGTCTTCCATATTAGATAAAATAACCTGCAGAACACCCTGTTTGTTAGAGTAGTCTAAGTAGGCTGAGTTGCGTTTTTATGCCGGCGTTAGGGCGAGCGGCATGATCCCCTAAGTGACATAGGGCTTTCATGGATGCCTTTAGCTCGAACCGTGAGTAGGGCCGTCAATGGCGATGGGGCAGTTTATTAGTTGACTCAGATGTGGTACACCTTTAGATTCAGAACATAGTTGCAATCCAAGCCAAGATATGTCTAAAACACTCGAAGATAGGCCAATCAACATGTAGGAACAGTATAACATAGAATTAAGACACTATCTATAAAACACTTTTAGGCTTAAATAGACTTAAACCTAGTGGGGAATGAATCACGCTCTCATCAAAGTTATTAATGACGATTGCATAACTGAATCATAAGATAAGAGTTAGGGTAAAAGGCTAGTTACTACTAAGCCGTTACCACATACCTGGGAGTACGATATTTAATTTAATAAAATCGTAGATACTTTCCAACAGACTAGCTACACGATAGGTACTTTGCCTTAGGTTCTGGCTGATTAAGTGACAACATAGAGACTAAAAGTGACAATTAGTCAATCTAAGTCCTTAATTACTCATAATCAACATAGGGTAAAACAACACCTATTTAGCATATTAGTCGGGAAGCCATCATATTTTTGGCGCCGTTTCCGGGGAAATTACATAATGAATTTAGGATTCCTGATCAAAATTCTAGAAACTTATGATAGGTAATGGTAGTAACCTAGACCATAGACCCAACGCTTATTTTCTGCTAGTTAGACAATCAATTTCTGAAATATAGGATTATCACAACTAATTGATTTTAGATATCATCTGAAATTAAGACATGTAGGATAATCAAATTTTAGAAAATCATTCTAAAACCATATTGAGGAAATTTAACTTCTTTTGAAAACAAAAAGGAAAAAAAATGTTAAAAAATTAAAACCCGAAAAAATGTATTTTTCTTGCTCAATGGTAAGTTGTTCTTTTTCCTATCTCTTGTATTATTTGCTCTTGAACATTTGTTTTCTTTCAATTTTTTTTCTTTCTTTTCTTTTCTTTTCTTTTCTTCTATAAAAATTTCTGAAAAATATTATTTTCCAGAAGATAAAAGAAATAAATTTTTCGTGTTTACAATTTTCCTGTCTTTTTGTTTTTTTTTTCGAAAAAAAAGTTTGGAAGTGAGAAAAAATATACTTTCTTCTGAATTGTAAAATTTTGGCTTAGACTTTTATCGGGAAGAAATTCCATTTTAGAATTTTCTTAGAGTCATGTCGGCTTTATTAGGACGAGTTATGAAATAATTTTTCCTTAATAGCCAGACCTTTGAATGTTCTATTGATAAAAGGATGTTCCTTTTGTTTTGCTGATAATTGCATGAGATCTTTTAAACCAAAAGGAATTACTGCACCCATTATGGCATCACCTGGTTGGAATCTGCTTTTTGAATTAATATGTGATGTAATGATGTAGTAAGAATTGTTTTAGGACAGAAACATGATAAGAAAGTTCATGTATGATAAATTCAGTTCTTATCTAGTCTTATCTAAAAACAATAGGTTACAATGATCACTCTGAGATATTTGTGTTCAATAAAACTAATGCTGAACCATAATCGATTAAGTTAAGTTTTATTGTTACTTGAATTTGATATAGAATGAAGGGATAAGAAAACGGGTTGAAAATCTAGAAAGCAAACCATTTGTCTAGATTAGAAAACCCCGAGTTAGAGACTATTGTAATACTGATAAATTTTTGGATGAAAACGTATTTGCATTATTTGCTATGTATAATAATTCTCATATGTGGTTTATTGTTGTTGCAAATTATCTAGTCACTGAATGGGTTCCAAGTAATATGACTTATCAGCAAAAGAAGAAATTCTTTGCCGATTTGAAATATTACTACTGGGCAGATTTCTCTTCTATTTCAAATTTTTGCAGATCAGTTGATCAGAAGATGTGTCTCGAAAAATGAAGGCCACAAAATTTTGGAGCATTGTCATCAACGATCTACGAGAGGCTATTTGACTGCTAGCAACATGATATGCATAAACCATATCACGTTTTTAGCATGTTTTTAGGCATGATTTAGGGTGAAATTGAGGGTATATCGGTCTTAATTGTTTGTTATTAACTCAATTTCACAGTTTTTATGATTTTGGAAGTGTCAGGTGAAAAGTAGAGGAAAATGGCAAATTTCGGGGCAAAAATGCAATTTTTTAGAAGTTCAGACTTCGGGGAGGGCGTCCCCGTTCAGGACGGTCGTCCTGACCTGGTCAACAGGTCGGGACGGGCGTCCCAATTCGGGACCGACATCCCGAACCAGAAATTCAAGTCCCACATCGCATTTCTGAGAGAAAATCACTCCAGAAAGCTACTATAAATACCCCAGGCCTTCCTCAGTTGAAATCATCCCTCTCCACTCGATTTGAGTCATTCAGTGGTTTCCAGTGTACAAATCTCGAGTACACAACTCACTCGGAGACTCAGATTTCAGTATAAGTTTTCTTTCTTTCCTTTTTCTGTTTCGTTTTTCTTAGTTTCTGAGAAATAGTCTAAGATCCTAGGGTTCGATAGATAGGTTCGTTTCTGGTATTCATAGAATACCCGGGATTTTGTTAGGAGATCCTAAGAGGGCTCTAGGTGTTCGAAGAGTCAGTCCACAGGGCTGGGCCTAAGCTGGGTATTAAGGTAAAGCCCAGTTACTAGGTTGAGGAAGCGTCCTCCGAAGGTTCTGTCGAGCAGAGTCGGGTCGTGCAGTACGACATATACAAGCAGTTGCTCCAACGGCGCGACTACGTAAAGGGTGATTTCTTTATGGCATCAGTCCCCATGTCCCTCTCTTTATATGTTTGTACTGAGTTTGTTCCAAAAATTAATTATGAATATGAGATTATGATTTTCATGAATATTTGTTATATATGTTGAAGTTGTTATGTTTTCCCGGAAATAGCCACCTGCTTAATATTCACTATGTCTGCATGTCTACTGTGTTCTTTTAAACTAAAATTAGGGTTATAGATAATTCCTAACCACGGTCTATTCATAACCTGTTTAGTTTAACAGGCATCAATTAGTATTGGTGTCTGTCATGCTAGATAAAATAACCTACGGAATACCCTGTTTGTTAGAGTAGTCTAGGTAGGGGTTGAGGTGAGTATTCATGCCGGCGGCTAGGGTGAGCGGCATGATCTCCGAAGTGACATAGGGCTTTCATGGATGCCTTTAGCTCGAACCGTGAATAGGGCCGTCATTAAGGTAGGGTGGTTTATTAGATATCTCAAATGTGGTACACCTTTAGACTCAGAACATAGTTGCAATCCAGGCTAAGATATATCTAAAACACTCGAAGATAGGTCAATCAACATATAAGAACAGTATAACATAGAATCAGGACTTTGTCTATAAACACTCTTAGGCTTAATTAGACTTAAACCTAGTGGAGAATGGATCACCCTCTCATCAAAGTTATTGATGAAGATTGCATAACTAGATCATAAGATAAGAGTTAGGATAAAAGGCTAGTTACTACTAAGTCGTTACCACTTTCCTGGGAGTACGATATTTATTTAATAAAATCGTAGATACTTTCCAACAGACTAGCTACATGATAGGTACTCTGCCTTAGGTTCTGGCTGATTAAGTGACACCATATAGACTAAATGTGACAATTAGTCAATCACAGTCCTTAATTACTCATAATCAACATAGGGTAAAATAACACCTATTTAGCATATCAGTCGGGAACGCATCAGATTTTTGGCGCCGTTGACGGGGAAATATCATAATGAATTTAGGATTATTGGCCACAATTCTAGAAACTTATGATAGGTAGCGGTAGTAACCTAGACTTTTGATATACACTTATCTTATGCTAGTGAATCACTTTCCGAAATATAGGATTATCATAACTAACTAATTTTAGATATTATCTGAAATTAAGACATTTAGGATAATCAAACTTTAGAAAATTATTCTAAAATCATATTGAGGAAATTTATCTGCTTTCCATATAAAAAAAATATTTCTTGCTTTACTTTTCTTTCCATCTTTGTTTCTCGTTATTCCTAACCAGACTTTGCACTCAGAGATGAAGAGAACAAGAGCAGCTACTAACCAAGCAAAGAAAACAGAAATCCCTGACACTCCAGGACCAAAGAAGACAAAGCCAGAAGGACCATCTAGGCCTGAACTAGAAATACCACAAGGGACTCTTCCTTCACAACCGCTAGAAGTAAACTCAAGCCTAGATGCCAGTGGCCTAGTGAGAAGATTCCTGAACGCCCGTGAGCCTAGTCCCGAAGATCCTTCTGAAGATACCTTCCCTCCTAGAGAAGAACCTCAGAGATCTCCAGTTCACACTCCTGCCCAGAGAGTTCCTATAAATCCACCACCCATTGACCAAACCCAGAATTCACCAACATCTCCTGCATACACCCCAACACCTAACGAGCACACCCCTTCATCCGGGGGAAGTACTAACGGTTATCATTCAGTCTTGTGCGTGCAGATAGATACGTTGGCTCAAAGGATCTATGAGATGGATCAAGGAATTGCAAGCAGATTGTGTCATTTAGACCAAATCAGTCTGAATATCACAACCAACATGGACCGACTCAAAGCCACGGTCAGTCTTCAGGAGAACCAAGGTGCACAACTACTCCGGGAGATGACTGACTTACGAAGTGAGCAGGGCAGGTAAAGGGATGAGATGAGAGCCATACGCATAGAAATGCGAAACATTCAGGCAGAGCTACGTGAGATCAGAGATAATGGTAGTTGAAAAAGGGAAGATTCTTTTACTTTTATTCTCAGCAAATAAATTGTTTGAACTAAACCTGAATAATTGACCCCTATTTTCTATTTTTCAAACTTTTTAAAGGGTCCTCTATTTTACTCAACAACTTCCTTCAGACATTTTATTTTTTTTTTCTCTCTATGAAAAACAAAAGTTTTGCAAATGCATTTTATTTTTCACTAATTAAATTGCATAAACTCTGTTTTTGTTTTTCTGAAATTCTTGCTGAATTCAAGTTAGGATAAGATTAGTGATATGCATAAATCATATCACATTTTTAGCATATTTTTAGGCATGATTTAGGGTTAAATTGAGGGTAAATTGGTCTTAATTGTTCATTATTAACTCAATTTCACAGTTTTTATGATTTTGGAAGTGTTAGGTGAAAAGTGGAAGAAAATGGCAAATTTCGGGGCAAAAATGCAATTTTTCAGAAGTTTGGACTTCGGGGAGGGCGTCCTGACCTGGTCAACAGGTCGGGACGGCCATCCTAACCCGGTCAACAGACCGGGACGGGTGTCCTGAACCAGAAAGTCAAGTCCCACATCGAATTTTTGAGAGAAAATCACTCCAGAAAGCTGCTATAAATACCTCAGGCCTTCCTCAGTTGAAATCATCCCTCTCCACTCGATCTAAGTCATTCAATGGTTTCCAGTGTACAATTCTAGAGTACACAACTCACTCGGAGACTCAAATTTCATTAGAAGTTTTCTTTCTTTCCTTTTTTGTGTTTTCGTTTTTCTTAGTCTCTCAGAATTAGTCTCAGATCCTAGGGTTCGGTAGATAGGTTCGTTTCTGGTGTTCATAGAATACCCGGGATTTCGTTAGGAGATCCTAAGAGGGCTCTAGGCGTTCGAAGAGTCAGTTCATAGGGTTGGGCTTAAGCTGGGTATTAAGGTAAAGCCCAGTTACTAGGATGAGGAAGCGTCCTCCGAAGGTTCTGGCGAGCAGAGTCGGGTCAAGCAGTACGACATATATAGCAGTACGCTCCAACGGCGTGACTACGTAAAGGGTGATTTCTTTATGGCATGAGTCCCCCCTGTCCCTCTCTTTATATGTTGTTACTGTGTTTGTCCAAATACTGATTTGAATACGAGATTATAATTATTATGAATATTTGTTTATATGTTGAAGTTGTTATGTTTTTCCAGAAATAGCCACCTGCTTAAATATTCATTATGTCTGCATGTCTAATATAGTTTCTTTTAAACTAAAATTAGGGTTATAGACAATTCCTAACCACGATCTAATCATAACATGTTTAGTTTAACAGGCATCAATTAGTATTGGTGTCTGCCATACTAGATAAAATGACCTGCGGAACACCCTGTTTGTTAGAGTAGTCTAGGTAGGCTGAGTAGAGCGTTTATGCCTGCAGTTATGGGCAAGCGGCATGATCTCCGAAGTGACATAGGCTTTCATAGCTGTCTTTAGTAGTAACTGTGAGTAGGGCCGTTTACCTTGGCGATGGGGCGGTATATCAGATTGCTCAGATGTGGTACACCTTTGGACTCACAAGATAGTTGCAATCCAGGCTAAGATATATCTAAAATACTCGAAGATAGGTCAATCAACATATAGGAACAATATAACATAGAATCAGAACTTTATCTATAAACACTTTTAGGCTTAATTAAACTTAAACCTAGTGGAGAATGGATCACCCTCTCATCAAAGTCATTGATGAAGATTGCATAACTGGATCATAAGATAAGAGTTAGGATAAAAGGCTAGCTACTACTAAGCCGTTACCACTTCCCTGGGAGTACGATAATTATATAATAAAATCGTAGATACTTTCCAACAGACTAGCTACACGATAGGTACTCTGCCTTAGGTTCTGGCTGATTAAGTGACACCTTAGAGACTAAATGTGACAATTAGTCAATCACAGTCCTTAATTACTCATAATCAACATAGGGTAAAATAACACCTATTTAGCATATCGACCGGAACGCATTAGATTTTTGGCGCCGTTGCCGGGGAAATATCATAATGAATTTAGGATTATTGGCCACAATTCTAGAGACTTATGATAGGTAGCGGTAGTAACCTAGACTTTTGATTTACACTTATCTTATACTAGTTAGACAATCACTTTCCAAAATATAGGATTATCACAACTAATTGATTTTAGATAATATCTGAAATTAAGACACTTAGGATAATCAAATTTTAGAAAATTATTCTAAAACCAGATTGAGGAAATTTACCTGCTTTCTAAATAAAATTCAAAATCCCTAAAAATATTTTTCTTGCTTTTCTATTTTACTTTTCCTCCTATTCTTGTTATTTGTTATTTCTAACCAGACTTTGCACTCAGAGATGAAGGGAACAAGAGCCCAGGATATTCTGGACGAATTAGAAAATAACATCAATCCTTTCCTAGAGATCCAAACAAGTCCTGCTTCTCCCGAATATACTCCTGCTTCTCCCGAATATACTCCTGCATCTCCCGAATATACTCCTGAATCCCCCGAATACACTCCGAAATCTCCTAAGTATACTCCTGCATCCCCCGCACCTAACAACCAACCACCTTCATCAGAGGATAGCACTAACAGTTCTCAATCAGCCTTGGCTGCCCGAGTAGATGATATATCTCACAGGATAAGCACCATGACTCAGATAATACCGGGCGGACTAAGACGGTCATATCAGGCTGTTCTAACCTTAAGTTCTGAAGTAACCCAACTCAGAACCACAATAGAACGCCAGAATGTGCAAATACTCTGAGAGGTGATGGAAATCTTAAAGGAACAAAGGAACCAGTAGGAGGAGATGCGAAACATACGAGCAGAACTACAAGAGATGCGAACCATTCGAGCAGAGTTACAGGAGATCAGAGATAAGGGTCGTTGAAAAAGGGAAGATTCTTTTACTTTTATTCTCAGCAAATAAATTGTTTGAACTAAACCTGAATAATTGACCCATATTTTCTAATTTCAAACATTTTGAAGGGTCCTTTATATTCAACAATTTTCTTCAGACATTTTATTTTCAAATTTCTATGAAAAACAAAAGTTTTGCAAATGCAGTTTATTTTTCACTAATTAAATTGTACAAACTCAGTTTTTGTTTTTCTGAAATTCTTGCTGAATTTAAGTTGGGATAAAATTAGGGTAGTCATGATTTTCGAAAAAGATTGAGGAATTTTTGCATAGACTTTTTAACAGCTTCTGAATTTGATTGGATAAACATGAAGACTTGTTAAAAGTTATGATTATTTTGGTATCTTGAGATTTGCAGGGACTTACAAAAAAAAAATTATTTTTTCGGAATTGGCACGCGTCCCGAAGCAACATGGGACGGGCGTCCCGAAGGCCGCCCCTCCTACAAATAATCAATTTTTTTCATTTCCCCTCAAATCAATTTCCAAAAATTCACCTCTCTCAAATAATTCTCTCTATCTTCTCTCTACAAATTTTTGGCAAACTTCCCAAAGTTCAAAAATTCAAATTTCCCTCCAAAATTTGAATTTTAAATTTTCTTCCAAATTCAAATTTCCCGCCAAAAATTCAAAATCATTCCATCCAAAATCCATCCTCCCGAATTCAAATTCACCTCCAGAATTCGAATTCGAATCTTCCTTCTTGCCTAAATTCTCAAAACCTCTCAAACACTCTCAACTCAAATGGATCCCAAACGCGCCTGTATCACATCCACCATGACCATCACTTCAGTGGCACATCCTTTTATGTTGTTTCACTCTAGCCCAGCATACCAGGAGAGATGTTACAGATACATCGGACGCACCATACTGATGGGTAGAACACTTGACTGGGCTGCAGTACAGACGCTAGAGGTGGAACAGGAAGTCAGACGCATGCTCGACGTACTACCCTACAGTCGAGTATTCATTGTCACTTAACCAACATACCTAGAGCTGGTATGTGAGCAGATTACATTCCGCTTGGGCGGAATAGATCGATTGATGAGCATGGCCGAGTTCGGCATTGCCCTGGGTATCTGGCAGAGAGATGAGCTAGATACGCCCGCCTACACCACGGCAGTTAGAGACTTCACGTCTACAGACGTCTCCACTGCTTGGGCTCAAATCTGTATGACGGGTGTCCCATACCAGAATGGCTTTGCAAAAGCCACATGTATCTATCCTGCTCTTCGATACTTGCATACTATTATTGCACACACTTTGTCAGGACGACAGACGGCCCCCGGGAATGTCACCCAAATGGAGACATTCCTCTTGGCCAACATGCACATGGGATCCACAGTGGAGATGGCTCGACTTATCACGGTCATCATGCGGGGTTTCACTACGGACACTCGGAAACAGTGTCTGGGACTCGGGCCATTCATCACCAGGTTAGCTCACTACCTGGAGTTGGACATCGAGGGCTCAGAGCTGACCTAGATCGCCCCGACCACCATTCCTACGGACCTCACTATCCTACGGAACATGGGAATGGTTGTACGGGATGCAAATGGGCGCTACTCCATCCACACGGAGCAGCCAGCACAGGCCTCGGCACCAGGAGCAGTTCCAACGCACATACTTCCGTCCGAGACGTTTGTTCCACGCACGGCCTTCGAACGACACATAGCGCACGGATTGGCAGAACTCTCAGCCTGATATAGTCGAGATATAGATAGGATCGAGAGACGGCTGACGTTGATAGAGGACAGAGACGCTATGAACACCAGCAGGACCGATGAGATTCATCAGCATACCTCCCACCTGGTGGAAAACTCCGAGGCCCACTTTCCGGCAGACTTTCTGGTAGACTTTCCGGCAGCCTTCGGTCCACCTAATGACGATGAGCTGGGTTCTTAGTTTTTCTTTACTTTTCTTTTTCTTTTGTTGTTTTCATTCTATGTGTGATCATGTCTGGGCTGTATGAATTATGAATCTCCGTGTAACATTGATTGAAATGACATAACAACATTGTTTTCTCTATATTTTCTTGTTATTTCTGTTATTTCCTTATTTTTCCTTCTTACCCATAGTCATTCAAATAAGTGTGGGGTAAGAACTTTTTTGTTTGTTTTGTTTCTTGTTTTCAAATAAGTGTGGGGTAGCTTAGAAATGCATGAACACTGAGGACAGTGTCAGACTTAAGTGTGGGGTAGCAGTGCACAGTGCACTGTAGTGAGAAAATGTTTGCATGATTTTGCTTGTTTTCCCCATATTTTCACACCCTTCCAAAAACAAATTTCAAAAATTTTCATTCTTTCAGACTTCTAAATGCAGTATGATTGGTTACACATTGCTTATGTCTATGATATGTAGGTAGAATGTTATGGTTAGTAGGAGGCAAGGTGATAGCTATCTTGGACTAATTGATTAGGAATAGGGAATTCCTGATAACTGAGCACAACTTTGTCTGGTTTAGAGACCTCAGCCAATTACCTTTTCAAGACTTAACTAGATAAAATTAGACCATTTGTGGATGTTTTGACAATTAGAATGACTAGATGAGACTCTGAGCTAAAAGTGAAAAGAAATAAAAGAAAGTTAATTAAATAAGGGTAGTTTGCCAGCGGCCTTCGCTACTCGAGCACCACTCCTTCGGGGAACTTAAAGCCTGATGCCCTAAGGTCGTGTAGGTCTGGGCGTCATCGGAGTGGGACTCGCTACATGGGTAGTTGAAGTTGACGTGTTCTAAGCAGACTCAAAATACCCTACATCTATAAAGAAAATCCATAAATGCTAAATCATTAAAAATCTGATCACCAAGGCTCAGAACTCAGAAAGTTATCTTTTGTTATTATGTCTAGCAATTGGGTCGAAATATTATCTGGTAGTAGTTAAGACGAGAGTATATTGTGTTGACTATCTGGTCTAGACTAGTACACACACTACACATCAGGAAGACCTTGTGACTAAGAAAGGAGTTCAACCTAGTTGTTAAGTTGTTTTTTGCTTAATTATAACAATCTGCTAGAGACATTGGAGACCTTGTCATAGCAACCTGACCAGTCAGACCTGTGTTAAGAATTGTCTGAATAAATTTTTGGAATAAAAACATGACTAGGAATTTAAGTGACTGCACTATGATTTAGAATCACTAACTTCAAGTAGACTTTGCTTGAGGACAAGCAAAAAGCTAAGTGTGGGGTTATATGATATGCATAAATCATATCACAATTTTTAGCATGTTTTTAGGCATGATTTAGGGTGAAATTGAGGGTAAATTGGTCTTAATTGTTCATTATTAACTCAATTTCACAGTTTTTATGATTTAGGAAATGTCAGGTGAAAAGTGGAAGAAAATGGCAAATTTCGGGGCAAAAACGCAATTTTTCAGAAGTTTGGACTTCGGGGAGGGCGTCCCAGTTCAGGACGGGCGTCCTGACCTGGTCAACAGGTCGGGATGGGCGTCCAGGACTCGGGACAGCCGTCCTGACCCGGTCAACAGACCTGTCCCGAACCAGAAAGTCAAGTCCCACATCAAAGTTTTGAGATAAAATCACTCCAGAAAACTGCTATAAATACCCCAGGCCTTCCTCAGTTGAAATCACCCCTCTCCACTCAATCTGAGTCATTTAGTGGTTTCTAGTGTACAATTCTAGAGTACACAACTCACTCAGATACTCAAATTTCAGTAGAAGTTTTCTTTCTTTCCTTTTTTGTGTTTTCGTTTTTCTTAGTCTCTGAGAATTAGTCTCAGATCCTAGGGTTCGGAAGATAGGTTCGTTTCTGGTGTTCATAGAATACCCGAGATTTCGTTAGGAGATCCTAAGAGGGCTCTAGGCATTCAAAGAGTCAGTTCATAGGGCTGGGCTTAAGCTGGGTATTAAGGTAAAGCCCAGTTACTAGGCTGAGGAAGCGTCCTCCGAAGGTTCTGGCGAGCAGAGTCGGGTCAAGCAGTACGACATATATAGCAGTACGCTCCAACGTCGTGACTACGTAAAGGGTGATTTCTTTATGGCATCAGTCCCCCCTGTCCCTCTCTTTATATGTTGTTACTGTGTTTGTCCAAATACGGATTTGAATACGAGATTATGATTATTATGAATATTTGTTTATATGTTGAAGTTGTTATGTTTTTTCGGAAATAGCCACCTGCTTAAATATTCATTATGTCTGCATGTCTAATGTAGTTTCTTTTAAACTAAAATTAGGGTTATAGACAATTCCTAACCACAGCCTATTCATAACCTGTTTAGTTTAACAAGCATCAATTAGTATTGGTGTCTGCCATACTAGATAAAATAACCTGCGGAACACCCTGTTTGTTAGAGTAGTCTAGGTAGTATAAGTAGAGCGTTTATGCTTGCGGTTATGGGCAAGCAGCATGATCTCTGAAGTGACATAGGCTTTCATAGCTGTCTTTAGTAGTAACCGTGAGTAGGGCCGTTTACCTTGGCGATGGGGCGGTATATCAGATTGCTCAGATGTGGTACACCTTTGGACTCAGAACATAGTTGCAATCCAGGCTAAGATATATCTAAAATACTCGAAGATAGGTCAATCAACATATAGGAACAATATAACATAGAATCAGAAAATTGTCTATAAACACTTTTAGGCTTAATTAAACTTAAACCTAGTGGAGAATAGATCACCCTCTCATCAAAGTCATTGATGAAATTTGCATAACTGGATCATAAGATAAGAGTTAGGATAAAAGGCTAGCTACTACTAAGCCGTTACCACTTCCCTGGGAGTACAATAATTATTCAATAAAATCGTAGATACTTTCCAACAGACTAGCTACACGATAGGTACTCTGCCTTAGGTTCTGGCTGATTAAGTGACACCTTAGAGACTAAATGTGACAATTACTCAATCACAATCCTTAATTACTAATAATTAACATAGGGTAAAATAACACCTATTTAGCATATCGACCGGAACGCATCAATTATGGTAGTCATGATTTTCGAAAAAGGTTGAGGAATTTTTACAGAGTTTTTAACAGCGTCTGAATTTGATTAGATAAACATGAAGACTTGTTAAAAGTTATGATTATTCTTGGTGTACTGAGATTTGTAGGGAATTACGAAAAAAAAATTTCGCAATTAGCACGTATCCCGAAGTAACCCGGGACGGGCGTCCCGAAGGCCGCCCCTCTGATGGGTTTCCAGCCGATATGCTAAATAGGTGTTATTTTACCCTATGTTGATTATGAGTAATTAAGGACTGAGATTGACTAATTGTCACATTTAGTCTCTATGGTGTCACTTAATCAGCCAGAACCTAAGGCAGAGTACCTATCTTGTAGCTAGTCTGTTGGAAAGTATCTACGATTTTATTAAATAAATATCGTACTCCCAGGGAAGTGGTAACTACTTAGTAGTAGCTAGCCTTTTATCCTAACTCTTATCTTATCATACAGTTATGCAATCGTCATCAATAACTTTGATGAGAGGGTGATCCATTCTCCATTAGGTTTAAGTCTAATTAAGCCTAAAAGTGTTTATAGACAAAGTTCTGATTCTATGTTATATTGTTCCTATATGTTGATTGACCTATCTTCGAGTGTTTTAGATATATCTTAGCCTGGAATGCAACTATGTTCTGAGTCTAAAGGTGTACCACATCTGAGTCTCTATGCTACCGCCCCATCGCCAAGGTAAACGGCCCTACTCACGGCTACTACTAAAGACAGCTATGAAAGCTATATGTCACTTCGGGGATCATGCCGCTTGCCCATAACCGCCGACATAACGCTCTACTCAGCCTACCTAGACTACTCTATCAAATAGGGTGTTCCGCGGGTTATTTTATCTAGTATGGCAGACACCAATACTAATTGATGCATGTTAAACTAAACAGGTTATGAATAGACCGTGGTTAGGAATTGTCTATAACCCTAATTTTAGTTTAAAAGAACTGCATTAGATATGCAGACATAATGAATATTTAAGCAGGTGGCTATTTCCGGAAAATCATAAGAACTTCAACATATATGACAAATATTCATGAAAATCATAATCTCATATTCATAATTAAGATTTGGAACAAACACAGTACAAACATATAAAGAGAGGGACAGGGGGTACTGATGCCATAAAGAAATCACCCTTTACGTAGTCACACTGTTGGAGCAACTGCTTGTATATGTTGTACTACTCGACCTGACTATGCTCGCCAGAACCTTCGGAGGACGCTTTCTCAGCCTAGTAACTGGGCTTTACCTTAATACCCAACTTAAGCCCAGCCCTATGGACTGACTCTTCGAACGCCTAGAGCCCTCTTAGGATCTCCTAATGAAATTCTGGGTATTCTATGAATACCAGAAACGAACCTATCTATCAAACCCTAGGATCTGAGACTATTTCTCAGAAACTAAGAAAACCGAAACACAAAAAGGAAAGAAAGAAAACTTATACTGAAATCTGAGTCTCCGAGTGAGTTGTGTACTCGAGAATTGTACACTAGAAACCACTGAATGACTCAGATCGAGTGGAGAGGGATGATTTCAACTGAGGCAGGCCTAGGGTATTTATAGCAGCTTTCTGGAGTGATTTTCTCTCAAAAATTCGATGTGGGACTTGAATTTCTGGTTCGGGTCTGTTGACCAGGTCAGGACGGCCGTCCCGAGTCCTGGACGCTCGTCCCGACCAGTTGACCAGGTCAGGACGCCCGTCCTGAACCGGGACGCCCTCCCCAAAGTCTGAACTTCTGAAAAATTGCGTTTTTTCCCCGAAATTTGCCATTTTCTTCCACTTTTCACCTAACACTTCCAAAATCACAAAAATTGTGAAATTGAGTAAATAACAATCAATTAAGACCGATTTCCTCTCAATTTCACCCTAAATTATGCCTAAAACATGCTAAAAACGTGATATGATTTATGCATATCAGATAACCCCACACTTAGCTTTTTGCTTGTCCTCAAGCAAAGTCTACCTGAAGTTAGTGATATGTGCCGTCACTTAAATTTTTAGTCATGTTTTTATTCCAAAACTTATTCAGAAAATTCTTAACACAGGTCCGACTGGTCAGGTTGCTATGACAAGGTCTCAAATGTCTCTAGTAGACTGTTATGATTGAGCAGAAAACAACTTAACAACTAGGTTGAACTCTTCTCTTAGTCACGAGGTCTTCCTGGTGTGTAGTGTGTATACTAGTCCAGAGTAGATAGTCAGCACAATAAACTATTGTCTTAACTATTACTGGATAATACTTCGACCCGTCGCTAGACATATTAACAATAGACAACTTTTTGAGTTCTGAGCCTTGGTGACAAGATTTTACTTATTTAGCGTTTATTAAGTTTATTTTTTTTTATAGATTTTTCACGGTATTTTGAGTCTGCTTAGAACACGTCAACTTCAACTACCCATGTAGCGAGTCCCACTCCGATGACTCCCAGACCTACACGACCTTAGGGCATCAGGCTTTAAGTTCCCCGAAGGAGTGGTGCTCGAGTAGCGAAGGCCGCTGGCAAACTACCCTTATTTGATTAACTTTCTTTTGTTACTTTTCAATTTTAGCTCAGAGTCTCATCTAGTCATTCTAATTGTCAAAACATCCACTACTGGTCTTAATTTTAACTAGTTAAGTCTCGAAAAGGTAATTGGCTGAGGTTTCTAATCCAGACTAAGTTGTGCTCAGTTATCAGGAATTCCCTGTTCCTAATCAATGAGTTCAAAATAGTTCTCAATTATCTCCTACTAACCATAACATTCTACCTACATATCATAGACATCAGCAAATGTTCACCAATCATACTGCATTTAGAATTCTGAAAGAGTGAAAAATTTTGAAAACTTTTTGGAAGGGTGTGAAAATATGGGGAAAACAAGCAAAATCATGCAAAAATTTTCAAACCACTACAGTGCACAGTGCACTGCTACCCCACACTTAAGTTCGACATTGTCCTTAGTGTTCATGCATTTCTAATTACCCCACACTTATTTGAAAACAAGAAACAAAACAACACAAAGAGTTCTTACCCCACACTTATTCAACTAACTACGGGTAACAAGGAACATAGATTACTGAAAGAAATAACAAAACAAGAAATAAAATGAAAGAGATACTCCCTTATTATGTGAAGTCCACAGTCTGCTCGGACGAGTCAAATGGCTCTCTGTAAATCTTCAGGCGTTGTCAGTTTACTTTTTGAATAATGTCGTCAGAATCCATGATGTCACATACTCCGAAAGGTGATACTTCCGTGATCGTGAACGGTCCTGACCAACAGCTACGCAGCTTTCCTGGGAATAATTTTAAACGTGAGTTGTATAGCAATACCTTATCTCCTGGTTCAAAATTCTTCAGGGTTCTGAGTCGCCTATCATGCCAGAGTTTACTTGTCATCTTGAATTGGTGTGAGTTTTCATAGGCTTTGAGCCTCCACTCATCCAATTCATTGAGTTGTAGAATCCGGTGTTCCTTAGTTAAATTATCGTCGAGGTTGCATTTTTGTACCGCCCAATAAGCTCTGTGTTCAAGTTCAACCGGAAGGTGACATGCTTTTCCATAGACTAGTCGATAGGGTGAGAATCCCGTAGTGGTTTTGTATGCTGTACGGAAGGCCCATAATGCATCCTCCAGCTTATTGGCCCAATCCTTACAATTAACGCCCACAGTCTTTTCGGCGAGAGGGGCAATTCCAAGGATTGCGACCCCAGGTCAGGCGGGGCTACCCGCTGAGTTTAAGCATATCAATAAGCGGAGGAAAAGAAACTAACGAGGATTCCCCTAGTAACGGCGAGCGAACCGGGAACAGCCCAAGCTTAGAATCGGGCAGCTCTGCCGTCCGAATTGTAGCCTGGAGAAGCGTCCTCAGTGGCGGACCGAGCACAAGTCCTCTGGAATGGGGCACCGGAGAGGGTGACAGTCCCGTCGTGCTCGGACCCTGTCGCACCACGAGGCGCTGTCGGCGAGTCGGGTTGTTTGGGAATGCAGCCCTAATCGGGCGGTAAATTCCGTCCAAGGCTAAATACGGGCGAGAGACCGATAGCGAACAAGTACCGCGAGGGAAAGATGAAAAGGACTTTGAAAAGAGAGTCAAAGAGTGCTTGAAATTGTTGGGAGGGAAGCGAATGGGGGCCGGCGATGCGCCCAGGTCGGATGTGGAACGGCGACAAGCTGGTCCGCCAATCGACTCGGGGTGTGGACCAGCGCGGATTGGGACGGCGGCCAAAGCCCGGGCTGAAGAGACGCCCACGGAGACGCCGTCGCCCCGATCGTGGCGAGATAGCGCGCGCCCTCTGGCGTGCTCCGGCATCCGCGCGCTCTCGGTGCTGGCCTGCGGGCTCCCCATTCGAGCCGTCTTGAAACACGGACCAAGGAGTCTGACATGTGTGCGAGTCAACGGGCGAGTAAACCCGTAAGGCGCAAGGAAGCTGATTGGCGGGATCCCCCGGGCGGGGTGCACCGTCGACCGACCTTGATCTTTTGAGAAGGGTTCGAGTGAGAGCATACCTGTCGGGACCCGAAAGATGGTGAACTATGCCTGAGCGGGGCGAAGCCATAGGAAACTCTGGTGGAGGCCCGCAGCGATACTGACGTGCAAATCGTTCGTCTGACTTGGGTATAGGGGCGAAAGACTAATCGAACCATCTAGTAGCTGGTTCCCTCCGAAGTTTCCCTCAGGATAGCTGGAGCTCGCGTGCGAGTTCTATCGGGTAAAGCCAATGATTAGAGGCATCGGGGGCGCAACGCCCTCAACCTATTCTCAAACTTTAAATAGGTAGGACGGGGCGGCTGAGGAAGCGTCCTCCGAAGGTTCTGTCGAGCAGAGTCAGGTCGAGCAATACGACATATACAAGCAGTTGCTCCAACGGCGCGACTACGTAAAGGGTGATTTCTTTAGGGCATCAGTCCCCCTGTTCCTCTCCTTATATGTTTGTACTGAGTTTGTTCCAAAAATTAATTATAAATATGAGATTATAATTTTCATGCATATTTGTTATATATGTTGAAGTTGTTATGTTTTTCCGGAAATAGCTACCTGCTTAATATTCACTATGTCTGCATGTCTACTGTGTTCTTTTAAACTAAAATTAGGGTTATAGACAATTCCTAACCACAATCTATTCATAACCTGTTTAGTTTAACAGGCATCAATTAGTATTGGTGTCTGCCATGCTAGATAAAATAACCTGCGGAACACCCTGTTTGTTAGAGTAGTCTAGGTATGGGCTGAGTTGAGCATTTATGCCGGCGGCTAGGGCGAGCGGCATGATCCCCGAAGTGACATAGGGTTTGCATGGTTGCCTTTAGCTCGAACCGTGAGTAGGGTCGTAATTAAGGTAGGGCGGTTTATCAGAGATCTCAGATGTGGTACACCTTTAGACTCAGAACATAGTTGCAATCCAGGCTAAGATATATCTAAAACACTCGAAGATAGGTCAATCAACATATAAGAACAGTATAACATAGAATCAGGACTTTGTCTATAAATACTCGTAGGCTTAATTAGACTTAAACCTAGTGGAGAATGGATCACCCTCTCATCAAAGTTATTGATGAAGATTGCATAACTGGATCATAAGATAAGAGTTAGGATAAAAGGATAGTTACTACTAAGCCGTTACCACTTCCCTGGGAGTACGATATTTATTTAAAACAATAATAGATACTTTCCAACAGACTAGCTACACGATAGGTACTCTGCCTTAGGTTCTGGCTAATTAAGTGACACCATAGAGACTAAATGTGACAATTAGTCAATCACAGTCCTTAATTACTCATAATCAACATAGGGTAAAATAACACCTATTTAGCATATCAGTCGGGAACGCATCACAACACTGTCTGGAAAGTGTTGGAAGCATGATATTACTGGCCAACTATTCGAAGATTTTGTATCCTTGATACAGTCTGATGATGTTGGAAAAATAAAAGGTAACACGTCTTTCCAGAGATCATCTACCCCAGCGATGTATACAGAGTATTGCAACCTTTGATATCTGGGGTATCGAATCCTTTTCTTTTTCTTCCTGTGAAAACATTTACATCATAGTAGTCGCGGAACACTTTTCAAAAATAGCCTGAAGCACAGGCATTACCTACTAATGATGTTAAAATCATGTGCGGATTTTGAGAAATTGTTTTCTAGATTCAGATGTGCCTATGTATCTAATCTGTGAAGTCTGCCAAGCACCACACTTTAGCAGGGATTGCTATGGGAATGAAATACGAACCATTCAAAAAAGAGGTAGGAGTAGGTTACTGCAGAATGCTACTCCAATGGGAAACACATACAATCCCAACTAGAGGAATCATACGGTATTTAGCTGAGGAATAATTCGGAAGCTGGAAACTTTCAAAAGATACCACCACAGCAAAACCCCTACCCGTAGAATCAACAGATGAGATACTGGCAACAATTAAAGTCAGACCAGTGCAAGCACGTGATCTACCAAGTGGTATCGAAGGGTCGAGAGATATGGAGGAATTTGGCGTTGTATCAAGAGAATAGCAATGGATGAGCTTGCATCCCCTACGTACAAATTAGCTGTGAGAAATTCCCCGAGGAAGTCTCAAATACTTGGGCCCAGATCTACATCACTGGAGCCTCCTACCACCACGGCTTCGCCAAAGCTTCAGGTATCTTTTCTTCCATTCAAAACTTGCACGCAATACCTTCACTAACATTGGCAGTAGGCACACCAATCCAAAGAAGTCTCATTCATGGACATGTTGCCATGATTGTGAGAAACTTTACAAATGATTCGAGAAAGCAGTCAGTGGTGCTCGAGCTATTCATCAAACGAATAGGCCACTACCTGGAGCTCGATAATGAAGGATCAGAGCTGATGTCATCCGTTCCAGTATCTAGAGCTTACAGAGTCAAGAGCGCCTCAGCAATAGCACATGGCTAAGGTGAAGAGCCAATTGACAACTCAGAGAAAACCCTTCTGCTCGAGACAAGAAGGGAGTTTTTCTAATCTTAATCTTCCTCTACTTTTATTTTGTGTTCTTTTAATTTTTATCTTCATTTTATGTTTTGTTATTTCTATTACCTTCCTGTTTTGATTTCCTTCATTGCTTTATTTTCCTTCTTACCCGTAGTTAGTCGAATAAGTGTGGGGTAAGAGTTCTTTGTTTTGTTTTCATTTCTTCTTGTTTTCAAATAAGTGTGGGGTAACTTAGATATGCCTGAACACTGAGGACAGTGTCAGAATTAAGTGTGGGGTAGTAGTGCACGGTGCACTGTAGTAGTTTGAGAAAACTTTTTGCATGTTTTCCCCCGTATTTTCACACCCTTCCAAAAATTTTCAAAATTTTTCATTCCTTCAGACTTCAAAATGAAGTATGATTGGTAAAACATTGCTGATGTCTATGATATGTGTGTAGAATGTTATGATTAGTAGGAGACAATGTGATGACTATTTTGAACTTATTGATTAGGAATAGGGAATTCCTGATAAATGAGCACAACTTAGTCTGGATTAGAGACCTCAGCCAATTACCTTTTCAAAACTTAACTAGATAAGATTAGATCAGTTCTGGATGTATTGGCAATTAGAATGACTAGATGAGACTCTGAGCTGAAAGTGAAAAGAAAAAAAAAACAAAAGGGAGTTAATTAAATAAGGGTAGTTTGCTAGCGGCCTTTGCTACTCGAGCACCACTCCTTAGGGGAACTTAAAGCCTGATGCCCTAAGGTCGTGTAGGTCTGGGAGTCATCGGAGTGAGACTCGTTACATGGGTAGTTAAAGTTGACGTGTTAAAGCAGACTCAAAATACCCTGAATCGATAAAAGAAAAAAAAAATCAATAAATGCTAAAATAAGTAAAATCTGATCACCAAGGCTCAGAACTCAGAAAGTTGTCTGTTGTTAGTATGTCTAGCGACGGGTCGAAGTGTTATCTAGTAATAGTTAAGACGAGAGTTTATTGTGTTGATGATTGATATGCATAAATCATATCACATTTTTAGCATGTTTTTAGGCATGATTTAGGGTGAAATTGGGGGAAAATCAGTCTTAATTGTTTATTATTAACTCAATTTCACAGTTTTCATGATTTTGGAAGTGTCAGGTGAAAAGTAGAAGAAAATGGCAAATTTCGGGGCAAAAACGCAATTTTTTAGGCCTTCCTCAGTTGAATTGATCCTTCTCCACTTGATCTGAGTCATTCAGTGACTTCCAGTGTACAATTCTCGAGTACACAAATCACTCAAAGACTCAGATTTCAGTATACGTTTTCTTTCTTTCTTGTTAGAGTTTTGTTTTTCTTAGTCTCTGAGAAATAGTCTCAGATCTTAGGGTTCGATAGATAGGTTCGTTTCTGGTATTCATAGAATACCCGGGATTTCGTTAGGAGATCCTAAGAGGGGTCGAGGCGTTCGAAGAGTCAGTCCACCGGGCTGGGCTTAAGCTGGGTATTAAGGAAAAGTCTATCTACTAGCCTGAGGAAGCGTCCTCCGAAGGTTCTGGCAAGCAGAGTCGGGTCGAGCAGTCCAACATATACAAGCAGTCCAGCAGAGTCGGGTCGAGCAGTCCAGCAGTACGCTCCATCGGTGAGACTAATTCTTTATGGCATCAGTCCCCCTGTCCCTCTCTTTATATGTTGTATTGTGTTTGTCCAAATACCAATTATGAATACTGGATTATGATTTTTATGAATATTTGTTATATATGTTGAAGTTGTTATGTTTTTCTGGAAATAGCCACCTGCTTAATATACATTATGTCTGCATGTCTAATGTAGTCTCTTTTAAACTAAACTTAGGGTTATAGACAATTCCTAACCACGGCCTATTCATAACCTGTTTAGTTTAACAGGCATCAATTAGTATTGGTGTCTGCCATACTAGATAAAATAACCTGCGGAACACCCTGTTTGTCAGAGTAGTCTAGGTAGGCTGAGTTACGTTTTTATGCCGGCGTTAGGGCAAGCGGCATGATCTTAAATCACTTCGAGGATCATGGATGCCTTTAGATCGAACCGTGAGTAGGGCCGTCATTAAGGTAGGGTTGTTTATTAGTTGACTCGGATGTGGTACACCTTTAGACTCAGAACATAGTTGCATTCTAGGCTAAGATATATCTAAAACACTCGAATATAGGTCAATCAACATTAGGAACAATATAACATAGAATCAGGACCTTATCTATAAAACACTTGTAGGCTTAATTAGACTTAAACCTTAGTGGAGAATGGATCACCCTCTCATCAAAGTTATTGATGAAGATTGCATAACTGGATCATAAGATAAGAGTTAGGATAAAAAGGCTAGCTACTGCTAAGCCGTTACCACTTCCCTGGGAGTACGATATTTATTTAATAAAATCGTAGATACTTTCCAACAGACTAGCTACACGATAGGTACTCTGCCTTAGGTTATGGCTGATTAAGTGACACCATAGAGACTAAATGTGACAATTAGTAAATCTCAGTCCTTAATTACTCATAATCAACATAGGGTAAAATAACACCTATTTAGCATATCAGTCGGAAAGCCATCAACGATCTGGTCTAGACTAGTACACACACTACACATCAGGAAGACCTTGCGACTGAGAGAAGAGTTCAATCTAGTTGTTAAGTTGTTAAACCTGCTCAATTATAACAATCTATTAGAGACATTTGAGACCTTTTCATAGCAACCTAACCAGTCAGACCTGTGTTAAGAATTGTCTGAATAATGTTTGGAATAAAAACATGACTAGGAAATTTAAGTGGCTGCACATTGATGGGTTTCCAGCCGATATGCTAAATAGGTGTTATTTTACCCTATGTTGATTATGAATAATTAAGGACTATGATTGACTAATTGTCACATTTAGTCTCTATGGTGTCACTTAATTAGCCAGAACCTAAGGCAGAGTACATATCGTATAGCTAGTCTGTTGGAAAGTATCTACGATTTTATTAAATAAATATCGTACTCCCAGGGAAGTGGTAACGGCTTAGTAGTAACTAGCCTTTATTCCTAACTCTTATCTTATAATCCAGTTATGCAATCTTCATCAATAACTTTGATGAGAGGGTGATTCATTCTCCACTAGGTTTAAGTCTAACCAAACCTGAAAGTGTTTTATAGATGAGATCCTGATTTTATGTTATACTGTTACTATATGTTGATTGACCTATATTAGAGTATTTTAGACATGTCTTGGCCTGGATTGCAACTATGTTCTGAGTCTAAAGGTGTACCACATCTGAGTCTCTACGCTACCGCCCCATCGTTAAGGGTAACGGCCCTACTCATGGCTCGGACAAAAGTCAGCAATGAACGCCATATGTCACTTCGGGGATCATATTGCTCGTCTCATAACCGCCGGCATAACACTCTACTCAGCTTACCTAGACTACTTTCAACCAACAGGGTGTTCCACAGATTATTTTATCTAGTATGGCAGACACCAATACTAATTGATGCCTCCTAACCTAAACAGGTTATTAATAGACCGTGGTTAGGAATTGTCTATAACCCTAATTTTAGTTTAAAAGAACGGCATTAGACATGCAGACATAATGAATATTTAAGTAGGTGGCCATTTCTAGAAAAACATAATAACTTCAACATATATAACAAATATTCATAATAATCATAATCTGGTATTCAGAACTGTTATTTGGACAAACACAATAACAACATATAAGAGAGGGACAGGGGGACCGATGCCATAAAGAAATCACCCTTTACGAAGTCTCGCCGATGGAGCGTACTGCTGTATATGCCGTTACTGCTTGACCCGACTCTACTCGCCAGAACCTTCGGAGGACGCTTCCTCAACCTAGTAACTGGGCTTTACCTTAATACCCAGCTTAAGCCCAGCCATGTGGACTAACTCTTCGAACGCCTAGAGCCCTCTTAGGATCTCCTAACGAAATCCCGGGTATTCTATGAATACCAGAAACGAACCTATCTATAGAAGCCTAAGATCTGAGACTATTTCTCAGAAACTAAAACAAAACACTAAAAAGAAAGAAAACTAAGATCCGAGTCTTGAGTGAGTTGTGTACTAGAGAAGTGTACACTGGAAACCACTTAATGACTCAGATCGAGTGGAGAGGAATGAAATCAACTGCTGGAGGCCTAGGGTATTTATAGTAGCTTCCCATGGTGATTTTTCATCAAATATTCGATGTGGGACTTGATCTGGGGGTTTGGGATGCCCGTCCCGAGTCCTGGACGCCCGTCCCGGGTTCGAGACGCCCGTCCCGAGCCTTTGACCGAGTCAGCATTTCCAAAAATTGTGTTTTTGCCCCAAAATTTGCTATTTTCGTCTATTTTTCACTTGACACTTCCAAAATCATAAAAACTGTGAAATTGAGTAAATAACAAACAATTAAGATCAATTTACCCTCAATTTCCCCCGAAATCATATATAAAAACATGCTAAAAAGGTGATACGATTTTCGCGTATCAGATAACCCCACACTTAGCTTTTTGCTTGTCCTCAAGCAAAGTCTACCTGAAGTTAGTGATTCCAAACCGTATGTGCAGTCCCTTAAAGTTCTCAGTCATGTTTTTATTCCAAAAATTCTTCAGACAAGTCTTAACACAGGTCTAACTGGTTGGGTTGCTATGACAAGGTCTCAAATGTTTTTAGTAGATTGTTATGATCAAGCAGAAAACAAATCAACAACTAGGTTGAACTTTTTTCTTAGTCACAGGGTCTTCCTGATGTGTAGTGTGTGTACTAGTCTAGACCAGATAGTCAACACAATGTACTCTTGTCTTAACTACTACCAGATAACACTTCGACCTATCGCTAGACATACTAACATCAGACAACTTTTTGAGTTCTGAGCTTCGATGATCAGATTTTTAATGTTTTAGCATTTAGTTATTTTCTTTATAGATTCAGGGTATTTTGAGTCTGCTTAGAACACGTCAACTTCAACTACCCATGTAGTGAGTCCCACTCTGATGACTCCCAGATCTACACGACCTTAGGGCATCAGGCTTTAAAATCCCCGAAGGAGTGGTGCTGGAGTAGCGAAGGCCGCTGGCAAACTACCCTTATTTGATTAACTTTCTTTTGTTTCTTTTCACTTTTAGCTCAACGTCTCATCTAGTCATTCTAACTGCCAATATATCCACAACTTGTCTAATTTTATCTAGTTAAGTCTCGAAAAGGCAATTGGCTGAGGTCTCTAATCCAGACTAAGTTGTGCTCAGTTATCAGGCATTCCCTATTCCTAATCAATAAGTTCAAAATAGTCATAGATCATCTCCTACTAATCATACCATTCTACATACATATCATAGACACCAGCAATGTGTAACCAATCATACTGCATTTAGAAGTCTGAAAGAATGAAAGATTTTGAAAAAAAAGTTTGGAAATACGGAGAAAACAAGCAAAATCATGCAAAAAAATTTCCAAAAATTTTCCAGTGCACCGTGCACTGCTACCCCACACTTAAGTCGGACACTATCCTCAGTGGT
This sequence comes from Asclepias syriaca, assembly GCA_027405835.1. Lineage (NCBI taxonomy): Eukaryota > Viridiplantae > Streptophyta > Magnoliopsida > Gentianales > Apocynaceae > Asclepias > Asclepias syriaca. The sequence continues at coordinate 18,793,440 of CM049926.1, read as the reverse complement.
CATGCATAACTAAACTACCCCACACTTATTTGAAAACAAGAAATAAAACAAAATAACACAAAGAATTCTTACCCCACACTTATTCAACTAACTACGGGTAAGAAAGAACATAAAGTACTGAAAGAAATAACAAAACATGAAATAAAATGAAAGAGATACTCCCTTATTCTGTGAAGTACACAGTCTGCTCGGACGAGTCAAACGGCTCTCTGTAAATCTTCAGGCGTTGTCTATTTACTTTTTGAATAATGCCATCAGAATCCATGATGTCACATGCTCCGAAAGGTGATACTTTCGTGATTATGAATGGTCCTGACCAACAGCTACGCAGCTTTCCTGGGAAAAATCTTAAACGTGAGTTGTACAATAATACCTTGTCTCCTGGTTCAAAACTTTTCTGGGCTCTGAGTCGTCTGTCATGCCTGAGTTTACTTGTTATCTTGAACTGATGTGAATTTTCATAGGCTTTGAGCCTCCACTCATCCAATTCGTTCAGTTGTAGAATCCGGTGTTCCTTAGTTAAGTTTTCATTGAGATTGCATTTTTGTACTGCCCAGTAAGCTCTGTGTTCGAGTTCAATTGGAAGGTAGCATGCTTTTCCATAGACAAGTCGATAAGGTGAGAATCCCGTAGTGGTCTTGTATGCTGTAAGGAAGGCCCATAATGCATCCTCCAGCTTATTGGCCCAATCCTTACGGTTAACACCCACAGTCTTTTCTAAGATTCTCTTTATTCCCCTATTGGTTACCTCAACCTGCCCATTGGTTTGGGGGTGGTAGGCTGTGGAAACGCGATGCTGAACTCCGTAATGATAAAGTACCTTCTGCAATTGAGAGTTGCAGAAGTGCGTACCTCAATCACTGATTAGTGCTTTCGGACATCCAAATCTGGCAAAAATCTGCTTAAGGAATCTACATACGGCTCTAGAATCATTAGTAGGTAGGGCCTGTGCCTTAGGCCATTTTGAAAAATACTCTACAGCTACTATGATGTACTTCATACCAAAAGAAGGAGGAAACGGACCCATGAAGTCTATACCCCATATGTCGAATATTTCTACACTTTGGATTACCTGTTGGGGTAGACTGTCTCGAGAAGATATGGTTCCCGCTTACTGACAGGCATCGCACGATCTTGTAAATGCTGCGGCGTCTTTGAATATGGTAGGCCAGTAAAAGCCTGCTTCTAATACTTTTCGGGCGGTATTAGCTGCAGCTAAGTGACCGCATGTTGGTCAGCCGTGACAATGTTCCAGAATTTGGAAACTTTCTTCTTGAGATACACACCTTCTGATCATCTGATCTGCACATATTTGAAATAGAAAAGGATCTTCCCAATAGTAATATTTCAGGTCAGCAAAGAACTTTTTTCTTTATTGAGCAGTGATATCAATAGGGAGAGTCCGGGCTGCCAAGTAATTTGCTATATCTACAAACCAAGGGGGTGAGAAGATAGCAAACAACGCACATAAATTCTCATCCGGAAATTTATTAGATATGATTGTCTCATCAATGGCTTCTAGGGTCGAATTTTCTAGCCTAGATAAGTGGTCTGCGGCTGAGTTTTCTGTCCCTTTCTTATCCCGAATTTCTATGTCAAATTCTTGAAGCAATAAAACCCATCTAATCAATCTTGGTTTTGCGTCGGTTTTATTGAACAAGTATTTTAGTACAGAATGATCAGTATAAACAATACTTTTAGACAGGACTAGATAAGATCGAAACTTATCAAATGCATATACTACTGCTAATAATTCCTTTTCTATCGTAGTGTAATTTTCCTGAGCATCAGTTAAAGTTTTACTAGCATAATATATTACTCGAAATTTCTTATCATGTCTTTGTCCTAAAACTACTCCTACTGCATAGTCACTAGCATCACACATAAGCTCAAAAGGTAGACTCCAGTCTGGTGACGTCATGATAGGTGCAGTAGTTAAAAGTTCCTTAAGCCTATTAAAGGCTTTCAGACATTTTTCATCAAACACAAATGGAACATCTTTTCCGAGTAAATTGGTCAACGGCCTGGCTATTATTGAAAAATCTTTTATAAACCTACGATAAAAGCTAGCGTGTCCCAAAAAACTTCTAATGGCTCTCACATTTTTAGGAGGAGGTAGTCTCGAAATAACTTCAATTTTGGCCTTGTCTACTTCCATACCTAGGTGTGAGATCTTATGTCCTAAGATGATTCCCTCTTTTACCATGAAGTGGCATTTTTCCCAATTTAAAACCAGGTTAGATTTTATACAGCGTTTCAACATTAACTCCAAGTTCTTTAGACAGACCTCAAATGAATTACCAAAAACAGAAAAGTCATCCATAAACACTTCCATAGACTTTCCTAACATGTCCTCAAAGATAGCAGTCATACAACGTTGAAATGTAGCAGGTGCATTACACAAACCAAAAGGCATCCTTCTATATGCAAATGTGCCAAAAGGGCATGTGAAAGTAGTTTTATGCTGGTCCTCAGGGGAAATAGGAATTTGAAAATAACCAGAAAACCCATCAAGAAAGCAATAAAACATATGTCCAGCTAATCTTTCTAACATTTGGTCTGATGCGTTCCGATTGGTATGCTAAAAGATAGGCTTTATTTACCTATGTTGATTATGAGTAATTAAGGACTGAGTCTTACTAACTGTCACTTTAGCATTCAATTGTTGTCACTTAATCAATCAGAACCTAAGGCAGAGTACCTATCGTGTAGCTAGTTCTTGGAAAGTATCTATGATTTTAATTTATTAATATCGTACTCCCAGGGAACTGGTAACGACTTAGTAGCAACTATCCCTTAATCCTAACATTCATCTTATTATCTAATAAGTCAATCGATAATTAATACTTTGAGATTGATTGGTGATCCCAATCACCCATAACAAGCAAATAACATTCAAGAGTAGACAGGCATTCATCAATTTAAGCTCAGTTATTACAATTTGTTTGACCTTAACTTGGAACATTTTAGATATATCTTGATCTCTAAGGCAATTATGAAATGTAACCATCTGTTTACCATATCCGAGTTACCTGGTGTATTCACCCCTACCTTGGGATGATCCTTCTCATCTATGGGATTAAAGTATCCATGAACGGTACCCTATGTCACTTCGGTATCATGTCACTTAACCCTAGGATTGGCCTAGCGTACAAACTCAGCTTTATTAGGGTACTCTAACAAACATGGTGATCTGTTTTGTTATTTCTTCCTAATCTGGCAGACCTTTTACAGTCTGTTAAACTAAACCGATTATGATTCAGACCTTGGTTAGGAGTTGTCTATAACCCTAGTTTAATTTAAAAGGACACGACAGTTCAACATTCATAATGATAATTCTAACTCTATGATCTTCCCGGGAAAATGAACAGTATCTCAAATTGTAAAACATGTATGATATATAAATTCAGTATCAAATTAATATTCAGATAAAACAATTAGTAAACATACAGGACCTCGTCTAGGGGACCCACTATCATAAAGTAGTCACCGCTTTATGCAGGTCCAGCTGGCACTGCAGCTCCTGTATGCTTCTGACTGCTCGATCCTACTCTGCTCATCAGAGTCTTCGGAGAACGCTCCTTAGACCTAGTAGCAATTACTTTACCTTACATCCCGGGCTTAAGCAAATTGCCCTAATCTGACTAAGAACACGCACCCTATCTCTCTCTTAGGATCTCCTAACAAAATCCCGGTATTCTATGATACCAAAAACGAACACTATCTAGTCGTAATCTAAGATTCTGAGATAGACTCTCAAAAAACAAAGAAAACGAGAAACTCTCTAAGAATATAAATAAACTTATACTGAGCCCAAGTCTCTCAGTGACTTATGTACTCGATAAAAATGTACAATTGAAGTCACTAAATGACTCAGATCGAGTGGAGAGGGATGCTTTCAACTCTTGGAGGCCTGGTGTATTTATAGCAGCTTTCTGGAGTGAAAATCTCCAAATATTTCGATGTGGGACAACTTCTGGTGCTTCGGGACGGCCGTCCTGGTGCTTTGACTGGGTCAGGACGCCCGTCCTGACCCGTTGACCAGGTCAGCATTTCCAAAAATTGCTTTTTTGCCCCAAAATTTTCTATTTTCGTGCAATTTTCTCTTGAAACTTCCGAAATCAAAATTTAAGCAATTTGATTCAATTAAGATCAAATACATTCAAATATTACCTTAATTTATGTCTAAAAACATGCTAAAAAGGGTATATGATTTGTGCAGATCATGGTCAATAAAAGGAAGGGGGAAGTGGTCTTTTCGTGTGGCTGTATTTAGTTTTCTATAGTCTATGCATACACGATGACCAGTTACAGTTCTCGTTGGGATTAGTTCATTATGCTCATTCCTAACAACTGTTATACCGCCTTTCTTAGGTACTACCTGCACCGGGCTTACCCACTCACTATTTGAGATAGGGTAGATGAGTCATGCATCTAATAGTTTAATGACTTCTTTCTTAACAACATCACACACATTAGGATTCAACCTCCTTTGAGGTTGCACACATGGCTTATACTCATTTTCTAGAAGAATCTTATGCGAACAAAAGCTTGGATTAATATCTGGAATGTCTGCAATTTTGTAGGCAAAGGCTCTTCTATACTTTCTGCACATGTCCAGAGTCAGCTTCCTTTGTTCTGCAGTCAGATCAGCTGCAAGAATAATGGGAAGTTTCTTGTTGTCATCTAGGAATTCGTAGCACAGATGAGTGGGCAGTTCCTTCAGCTCCAAGTCTGGTGGATCTTCAAACGAGGTTCGTTCTTTCTTCATCTCATCATCACCTATCTCAGTGAAACTATCAGAAGTATTTTCATTTTCAGAAGGGCTAATTTCAGGCTCCTCTAATTCTAGGGAGTCCTCACTCAGGACTTGATAGTTTGAGCATAGGTCTGTCACGTTAATTGCAATCAAGTGTTCCATGGCATCCACACAAAAACAAGTATCATCTAAATGCATGGGATACCTAAGGGTCTCATTTAGATCAAAAGTGATGTCATCATTTCCTACCCTTAACTTGATTTGACCATTACTGACGTCTATTAATGCTTTTGAGGTCGCTAGAAATGGTCGACCTAGGATCAGGGGCACTCCTCCTTCCCCATTCATATCCATAACAACAAAGTCCACAGGAAACACAAATTTTCTGACCTTTACTAAGAGATCTTCAATTATTCCCTTGGGGATTTTGACTGTCCTATCTGCAAGTTGTATGCACATCCTAGTCGTTTTCAAATCATGCAATCCTAATTTATCAAATAAACTAGATGGCATAAGATTAATACTAGCTCCTAAATCTGCTAATGCATGCATGTTAGTAATATTTCCAATTGTACATGGCAAGGTAAAACAACCAGGATCTTTCTGTTTAGATGGTAGTTTATTCAACAGAACCGCCGAACATTCTTCATTAAGAACCACCTTGTCCATGTCAAATTTTCTTTTATTACTAACAACTTCTTTTAAAAACTTAGCATACTTTGGCATTTCAGAAATAACATCAAGTAAAGGTAAATTAACATGAATCTGACTAAAATTCTTAAGGAATTTCTCAAATTGCTCCTTATCTTTATTGTGCATAAGTCTGGCAGGGTAAGGTACTTTTGGTCGGTACTCAGGAATAAACTACGTCTTCCCTTTCCTTGCTACTTCGATTTCGACATCCGTCGGCGTTGGGTCCTTGGAGCCTTCTTCTGGTTCCTGCACAAGAATAGGAGGGTCAGATGGTTTGAGTGGAGATGGAGGTAGAATTTTACCAGATCTTAAAGTGATGGTCTTGCATTCAGTTTGAGGGTTGGTCTCAGTGTTGCTTGGTAGCGTTCCCTGGGACCTGTGAGAGAAATGGGTGGATAGCTGACCCATTTGCCTCTCTAAAGTTTGTATAGCAGCTTGTGTGTTTCTGATTGTTTGCTCGGTCTGCTTCTGTCTATTCTCGTTCTGTTGGATTCTTTCTGCGTGAGCTTCCTGAATCTTTCTGTTGGACTCTATCATTTCCTTGTTAGAGTCGGAAATGCTCTTCAGCATGTCTCTGAATTCTTGCATGGGGTCAGTTGGAATGATGTAGTTCCTCGGTGCAGGCAGAGCGACTTGCTGGTTCTGTGGATATGGCAGCTGCTGAGGTACTCTTTTCTTGAAGTTAGTAGTCCCGGAATTATTTCTCCAGCTAAATCCCGGATGGTTCTTCCAAGTGGGATTGTAGGTATTTCCTATTGGAGCAGAGTTCACTGCGTCCACTTGTTCCATATCCTCTGGAATAGTTAATATCCCATTACCATAACAATCCCCACTGAAATGTGGTCCTTGGCAAAATTCGCAGACTTGGTATACTGACTGAATGCTTTTCCCTTGTTGGAAAGCATTCAACTGATTAGTAATGCTGGCCTTCAGTGCCTCAAATTGATCATCAGTGGAGGCAACGACCGCATTTACTGGTTGCTTCTTAGCTCGGCCACTTGTGCGCCAATTCTTGCTGTTCCTGTAGAGTCTCTCCAGAGCGTTTCTAGCATCTACATCACTCATTCCCTTGAAACCGCTCTGGGGATTGAGTCCATCAAGAATTTGCTTACCCATGTCTGACATACCCCTGTAAAATTGCTGAATCAGCAATGCCCCGGTAAGTCCATGTTGGGGGCAGAGCCTGAGTAGCTCCTTGAATTTGTCCCAAGCTTCGATCACTGTCTCATCAGCAGCTTGAGTGAAACTAGACAAAGCCCTTCGATATTCTAGGACTCTTGCTGCAGAGCAGTACTCTTCTAGGAAGGCTTTGCTTAACTCGTCCCAAGAGGTGATGGAGTTAGTAGGTAGCTGGGCCAACCATCTCTTAGCTCTGTCCCTCAATGAGTAGGGAAAAAGGTTGAGTTTAGTTACTTCTGCAGTATGATCTCCCTTGAGGCCTTCGCAGAGAGAAGAGAAATCAGATAGGTGTTCCAACGGATTCTCGGCTGCAGTTCCTCCAAACTGAACCCGATTTATAATTAGCTGGATCACATTCGGTTTAAGATCATAGCGAGGGTTCCCAGGGATTCTGATGGCGGATTAGACTGGGATAGTCTGTGGCTGGATGTAGGATTCGAGGGTAGGTCTTTCAGCAGCCATCTCTGTTCTTCGCCTATTAGCTGTGCGAATGATTCGTTCAGGATTCTCAACAGGTGTTTCAAGGTTAGCTTCTGAAGTTCGAGTCATGCAACTACAGAGAAGAATACATTTTAGCCTGAGAAAACTGGTTAGTGGGGTTACAGGGAAAGTGAAAAATTAAGAATTCGGAAAAAGAGAAGAAAGAAGAAGAAAAACAAAACAACTATTCAATTACGAAAGGGAAATAAACAAAAGATAGGGAAAACAACTTACCATTGAACAAGAAAAGTACAATTTTTTCAGATTTTGAATTTTAACAATTTTTTTTCTTTTTGTATATTTCGAAAGCACTTAAATTCCCTCAATATGGTTTTAGAATGATTTTCTAAAATTTGATTATCCTAAGTATCTTAAATCCAGATAACATCTAAAATTAATTAGTTATGATAATCCTATATTTCGGAAAGTGATTGTCTAACTAGTGTAAGATAAGTGTAGGTCTAAGGTCTAGGTTACTACTGTTACCTATCATAAGCCTCTAGAATTTTGATCAGGAATCCTAAATTCATTATGATATTTCCCCGACAACGGCGCCAAAAATCTGATGGGTTTCCAGCCGATATGCTAAATATGTGTTATTTTACCCTATGTTGATTATGAATAATTAAGGACTGTGATTGACTAATTGTCACATTTAGTCTCTATGGTGTTGATACGCGAAAATCATATACCTTTTTTAGCATGTTTTTATGTATGATTTAGGATGAAATTGATAGGAAATCGATCTCAATTAATGGTTATTTACTCAATTTCACAGTTTTTATGATTTTGGAAGTGTCAGGTGAAAAGTAGACGAAAACAGCAAATTTTGGGGTAAAAATGCAATTTTTGGAAATGCTGACTTGGTCAACGGTCCGGGACGGGCGTCCCGACCCAGTCAAACCACCAGGACGGGCGTCCCAATTCAGGACGGGCGTCCCGAAGCACCAGAAGTTGTCCCACATCGAAATTTTGGAGATTTTCACTCCTGAAAGCTGCTATAAATACCTCAGGCCTCCAGGAGTTGAAATCATTCCTCTCCACTCGATCTGAGTCATTCAGAGACTTCCAGTGTACAATTCTCGAGTACACAAGTCACTGAGAGACTTGGGTTTCAATTTCAGTTTTCTTTCTTTCTTTAGTGTTTCGTTTTCTTAGATTCTGAGAAATAGTCTCATATCTTAGGCTTCGATAGATAGGTTCATTTTTGGTATTCATAGAAAATCGGGATTTCGTTAGGAGATCCTAAGAGAGAGATATGGTGCGTGTTCTTAGTCAGATTAGGGCAATTTGCTTAAGCCCGGGATGTAAGGTAAAGCAATTGCTACTAGGTCTAAGGAGCGTTCTCCGAAGGCTCTGCCGAGCAGAGTTGGATCGAGCAGTCAGGAGCATACAGGAGCTGCAGCGCCAGCTGGACCTGCATAGAGTGGTGATTACTTTATGACAGTGGGTCTGATACGCGAAAATCATATACCTTTTTTAGCATGTTTTTATGTATGATTTAGGATGAAATTGATAGGAAATCGATCTTAATTGATTGTTATTTACTCAATTTCACATTATTTATGATTTTGGAAGTGTCAGGTGAAAAGTAGACGAAAACAGCAAATTTTGGGGTAAAAATGCAATTTTTGGAAATGTTGACTTGGTCAACGGTCCGGGACGGGCGTCCCGAGCCGCCAGAAGCTGTCCCACATCGAATTTTTCAGAAATTTTCACTCCAGGAAGCTGCTATAAATACCCCAGGCCTCCAGCAGTTGAATTCATTCCTCTCCACTCTATCTGAGTCATTTAGTAGTGTCCAGTGTACAATTCTCTAGTACACAACTCACTCAGAGACTCGGATCTCAATTTTCTTTCCTATTAGTGTTTTGTTTTAGTTTCTGAGAAATAGTCTCAGATCTTAGGTTTCTATAGATAGGTTCGTTTCTGGTATTCATAGAATACCTGGGATTTCGTTAGGAGATCCTAAGAGGGCTCTAGGCGTTCGAAGAGTCAGTCCACAGGGCTGGGCTTAAGCTGGGTATTAAGGTAAAGCCCAGTTACTAGGCTGAGGAAGCGTCCTCCGAAGGTTCTGGTGAGCAGAGTCAGGGCGAGCAATACGACATATACAGCAGTACGCTCCGTCGGTGAGACTACGTAAAGGGTGATTTCTTTATGGCATCAGTCCCCATGTCCCTCTCTTATATGTTGTTATTGTTTTGTTCTAAATATTTATTATGAATGCGAGATTACGATGTTTATGAATAGTTGTTTTATATGTTGACGTTATTATGTTTTTCCGGAAATAGCCACCTGCTAAATATTCACTATGTCTGCATGTTTAATGTGCTCTTTTAAACTAAAGTTAGGGTTATAGACAACTCCTAACCACGGTCTAATCATAACCTATTTAGTTTAACAGGCATCAATTAGTATTGGTGTCTGCCATGCTAGATAAAATAACCTGCTGAACACCTTGCATGTTAGAGTAGTCTAGGGGAAGCCGAGCCGAGTCCAATTATGCCGGCGGCTAGGGCAAGCGGTATGATCCCCGAAGTGACATAGGGCTTTCATGGATGCCTTCGTCCCGAACCGTGAGTAGGGCCGTCATTAAGGTAGGGCGGTTTATTAGAAACCTCGGATGTGGTACGCCTTTAGACACAGAACATAGTTGCAATCCAGGCTAAGACATGTCTAAAATACTCGAATTTAGGTCAATCAACATATAGGAACAGTATAACATAGAATCAGAACTCATCTATAAAACACTTCTAGGATTAATTAGACTTAAACCCAGTGGAGAATGAATCACCCTCTCATCAAAGTATTTGATGAAGATTGCATAACTGGATTATAAGATAGGAGTTAGGATAAAAGGCTAGTTACTACTAAGCCGTTGCCACTTCCCTGGGAGTATGATATTTAACTTAATAAAATCGTAGATACTTTCCAACATACTAGCTACACGATAGGTACTCTGCCTTAGGTTTTGGCTGATTAAGTGACACCATAGAGACTAAATGTGATAATTAGTCAATCACAATCCTTAATTATTCATAATCAACATAGGGTAAAATAACACCTATTTAGCACGTCAACCGGAATCCCATCAGATTTTTGGCGCCGTTGCCGGGGAAATATCATAATGAATTTAGGATTAAAGGCCACAATTCTAATGACTTATGATAGGTAATGGTAGTAACCTAGACCTTAGACCTGCACTTATCTTATACTAGTTAGACAATCACTTTCCGAAATATAGGGTTATCATAACTAATTAATTTTAGATAATATCTGAAATTAAGACACTTAGGATAATCAAATTTTAGAAAATTATTCTAAAACCATATTAAGGAAATTTACCTGCTTTCAACATAAAAAGAAAAAAAAATGTTAAAAATTTAAAATCCTAAAAGAATGTATCTTTCTTGCTCAACTGTGAGTTGTTCCTTTTCCCTATCTCTTGTTTGTTTTAGTTGTTTTCTTAGTTGCTCTTTTTCGTGTTTTTCTTCCTTTATTTAATTTCGAAGAAATAAAAATGGAAATGAGGATAAAATATATTTTCTTCTGAGTTGTAAAATGTTGGCTTAGATTTTTATCGGGAAGAAACTCTATTTTAGAATTTTCTTAGAGTCATGCCGGCCTTATTAGGATGAGTTATGAAATAGTTTTTCCTTAATAGCCAGACCTTTAAATGTTCTATTGGAAAAAGGATGTTCCTTTTGTTTTGCTGATGATTGTATGAGAATTTTTTAAACCAAAAGGAATTACTGCACCCATTATGACATCACCTGATTAAAATCTGCTTTTTGAATGAATATGTGATGTAATGATGTAGTACGAATTGTTTTAGGACAAAAACATGATAAGAAAGTTCATGCATGATAAATTCCAATCTTATCTAGTCTTGTCTAGAAACAATAGGTGACACTGATCACTCCAAGATATCTGTGTTCAATAAAACTAATGTTGAACCATCCTTGATTAAGTTAAGTTTTATTGTTACTTGAACTTGATATAGAATAAAGGGATAAGAAAAAGGGTTGAAAATCTAGAAAGCAAACCATTGGTCTAGATTAGAAAACCCCGAGTTAGAGGCTAGTGTAATACTGATAAATTTTTGGATGAAACTTATTTGCATTGTTTGCTATGTATAATAATTCTCATCTGTGGTTTATTTCAAATTATCTAGTCACTGAATAAGTTCCAAGTGATATGACTTATCAGCAAAAGAAGAAATTCTTTGCTGATTTGAAAAATTACTACTGGGCAGTTTCTCTTCTATTTCAAATTTTTGCAGATCAGTTGATCAGAAGACGTGTCTCAGAAGACGAAGGCCACAAGAGTTTGGAGCATTGCCCTAAAGAATCTACGGGAGACCAATTGACTACTATCAACACTGTCCGGAAAGTGTTGAAAGCAGGATCTTGTTGACCCACCATATTCAAGGACTTTTGTATCTCTGATACAGTCCTGCGATGCTTGCCAAATGACAGGTAACACATCTTCCAGAGATCATCTACCCCAGCGACGTACACAGAATGTTGCAACCGTTGATATCAGGGGTATTTCGAATCCTTTTCCTTTCTTCCTTTGAACATAATTACATCATAGTAGTCGTGGAACACTTTTCGAAAATAGCCTGAACTACAGGTATTACCTACTAATGATGTTAGAGTCATGTGCAGATTCTAGTTGTTTTCCAGATTCAGAGTGCCGATGTCTTAGGAATAATTGTTCAGCCTGTGTATCAAATCTGTGAAGTCTGCTAAGTACCACACTCTAGCAGGGATTGCTATGGGAATGAAATACGAACCATTCCAAAAGTGGTTGGAGCAGGTTACTGCAGAATGCTGCTCCAATGGGAAATGCATACAATCCCAGCTGGAGGAATCATACGGGATTTAGCTGAGGAGTAATTCGGAAGTTGGAAACTTTCAGAAGACACCACCACAGCAAAACCCACACTCGCAGAATCAATAGATGAGATACTGGCAACAATTAAAGCCAGACCAGTGCAAGCAAGTGATCTACCAAGAGGTAACGAAGGGTCGAAGGATATAGAGGAATTTGGCGTTGTATCAGGAGCATAGTAATGGAGGAGCTTGCATTCCCTGCATACCAATCAGCTGTGAGAAACTTCCCCGAGGAAGTCTCAAATACTTGGGCCCAGATCTACACAACTGGAGCCCCCTACCACCACAGCTTCGCCAAAACTTCAGGTATCTTTTCTTCCATTCGAAACTTGCATGCAATACCTTTACTAACATTGGCAAGATGACACACAAATCCCAAGAAGTCTCATTCCTAGACGCGTTCCCCCTGGACACGTTGCTATGATTTTGAGAAATCTTACAAATTATTCGAGGAAACAGTCCTTGGGATTGAGCCATTCCTCAAATGGATATGCCACTACCTGGAGCTCGACAATGAAGGATCGGAGCTGATGTCATCCGTTCCAATATCTAGAGCTTGCAGAGTCAAGAACACCTCAACAATAGCACATGGCTAAGGTGAAGAGCCAATTGACAGATCAGAGAAGACCCTTCTGCTCGCGACATGAAGGGAGTTTTTCTAATCCTCATGATCCTTTACTTTTGTTTTCTTTGTTTTGTGTTCTGTTTTGCTATTTCTATTATCCTTCTTGTTTTATTTTCTCTCTTACCCTGAATTAGTCAAATAAGTGTGGGGTAAGAGTTCTTTGTTTTATTTTCATTTCTTCTTGTTTGCAAATAAGTGTGGGGTAGTTTAGCTATGCATGAACACTGAGAACAGTGTCAAACTTAAGTGTGGGGTAGCAGTGCACGGTGCACTGTAGCAGTTGGCAAAGCAGTTGGCAAATTTTTGCATGATTTTGCTTATTTTCACCGTATTTTCACACCCTTCCAAAAAAAATTTCAAAATGTTTCCGTCTTTCAGACTTCTAAATGCAGTATGCTTGGTTAAACAATTGCTTATGTCTATGATATGTAGGTAGAATGTTATGGTTAGTTGGAGATAATTGATAACTATTGTTGAACCCATTGATTAGAAGTAGGGAATTCCTGATAATTGAGCACAACTTAGTCTGGATTAGAGACCTCAACCAATTACCTTTTCAAAACTTGACTAGGTAAAACTAGACCAGTTGCAGGATGCATTGACAATTGGAATGACTAGATGAGACTCTGAGCCAAAAGTGAAAAAGAAAAAAAAATGAGCTAATTAAATTAGGGTAGTTTGCCAGCGGCCTTCTCTACTCGAGCACCACTCCTTCGGGGAACTTAAAGCCTGATGCCCAAAGGTCGTGTAGATCTGGGAGTCATCAGAGTGGGACTCGCTACATGGGTAGTTGAAGTTGACGTGTTCTAAGCAGACTCAAAATACCCTAGAAAATCTATAAACGAAAGGAATCAATAAATTCTAAATGATAGAATCTGATCATTGATACGCGAAAATCGTATCACATTTTTAGCATGTTTTTATATATGTTTTAATGTGAAATTGAGAGTAAATTGACATTAATTGTTTACTATTTACTTGATTTCACGGGTTTTATGATTTTGGAAGTGTCAGGTGAAAAGTAGATGAAAACAGCAAATTCTGGGGCAAAAACGCAATTTTTGGGAATGTTGACCCGGTCAAAGGTCCGGGACGGGCGTCCTGACCCGGTCAAACCGCCAGGACGGGCGTCCTGAACCTGGTCAACAAATCAGGACGGGCGTCCCGAACCGGGACGGGCATCCCGAGCCGCCAGAAGCTGTCCCACATCGATTTTTTCAGAATTTTTCACTCCGGGAAGCTGCTATAAATACCCCAGGCCTCCAACAGTTGAATTCATCCCTCTCCACTCGATCTGAGTCATTAAGTGGTTTCCAGTGTACAATTTTCCAGTACACAACTCACTCAGAGACTCGGATCTCAGTTTTCTTTCTTATTAGTGTTTGTTTTAGTTTCTGAGAAATAGTCTCAGATCTTAGGTTTCTATAGATAGGTTCGTTTCTGGTATTCATAGAATACCCGGGATTTTGTTAGGAGATCCTAAGAGAGCTCTAGGCGTTCGAAGAGTCAATCCACAGGGCTAGGCTTAAGCCCAGGATGTAAGGTAAAGTCTAGCTACTAGGCTGAGGAAGCGTCCTCCGAAGGTTCTGGTGAGCAGAGTCAGGGCGGGCAATACGACGTATACAGCAGTACGCTCTGTAGGCGAGACTAAGTAAAGGGTGATTTCTTTATGGCATCAGTCCCCATACCCCTCTCTTATATGTTTTATTGCTTTGTCCTAAACATCAATTATGAATATCAGATTATGATTTTATGAATAGTTGTTTTGTATGTTGAAGTTATTATGTTTTTCCGGAAATAGCCACATGCTAAATATTCATTATGTCTGCATGTCTAATGTAAGTCTCTTTTAAACTAAAAACTAGGGTTATAGACAATTCCTAACCACGGTCTATTCATAACCTGTTTAGTTTAACAGGCATCAATTAGTATTGGTGTCTGCCATACTAGATAAAATAACATGCTGAACACCTGGCTTGTTAGAGTAGTCTAGGTAGGCTGAGTAGAGAGTTATGCCGGCGGTTTTGCGACGAGCAGCATGACCCCAAAGTGACATAGGGTACCGTTCATTGTTGACTTTAGTCCGGGCCGTGAGTAGGGCCGTTTACCTTAACGATGGGGCGGTAGTGTAGAGACCTCAGATGTGGTACACCTTTAGACACAGAACATAGTTGCATTCCAGGCTAAGATGCATCTAAAATACTCGAAGACAGGTCAATCAACATATAGGAACAGTATAGCATAGAATCAGAACTCATCTTTAAAACACTTTTAGGATTAATTAGACTTGAACCTAGTGGAGAATGGATCACCCTCTCATCAAAGTATTTGATGAAGATTGCATAACTAGATCATAAGATAAGAGTTAGGATAAGAGGCTAGTTACTACTAAGCCGTTGCCACTTCCCTGGGAGTACGATAATTAACTTAGTAAAATCGTAGATACTTTCCAATAGACTAGCTACACGATAGGTACTCTGCCTTAGATTCTGGCTGATTAAGTGACACCATAAGACTAAACGTGACAATTAGTCAATCACAGTCCTTAATTAATCATAATCGACATAGGGTAAAATAACACCTATTTAGTACGTCAACCGGAATCGCATCAGATTTTTGGCGCCGTTGCCGGGGAAATATCATAATGAATTTAGGATTCCTGATCAAAATTCTAGATACTTATGATAGGTAGCGGTAGTAACCTAGACCTTAGACCTAACACTTGTTTTATGCTAGTTAGACAATCAGTTTCCGAAATATAGGATTATCATAACTAATTAATTTTAGATGTTATCTAGAATTAAGACACTTAGGATAATCAAATTTTAGAAAATTATTCTAAAACCGTATTGAGGAAATTTAATTGCTTTCGAAATATAAAAGAAAAAAAATGTTAAAAATTTAAAATCCAAAAAGAATGTATTTTTCTTGCTCAATGGTAAGTTGTTTTTTTTCCTATCTCTTGTTCTTTCTTAGTTGTTTTCTTAGTTGTACATTTGTTGCTCTTTTTCGAAAAAATAAAAATGGAAATGAGGATAGAATATTTTTCTGAGTTGTCAATTTTTGGCTAAGGTTTTAATCTGGAAGAAATCTCATTGTGGAGTTTTCTTAGGTCATGCTTAGTCTATTAGACAGAATCATGAAATAAAATCTTCTTTAATAGACAGACCTCTGAGTATTCTAATGAGAAAGGATGTTCCTTCTGTTTGATGATAAATGCATGAGATTGTTTAAACCGAAAGGAATTACTGCACCCATTATGGCATCACCTGATTGAAATATGCTTTTTGAATGAATATGTGATGTAATTATGTAGTAAGAATTGTTTTAGGACAGAAACATGATAAGAAAGTTCATATGTGATAAAATTCCGATCTTATCTGGTCTTGTCTAAAAACAATAGGTTTCTTATGAAAATAATTACATCATAGTAGTTGTGGAACACTTTTCAAAATGGCCTGAACCACAGGCATTACATACTAATGATGTTAAAGTCATGTGCAGATTCTAGTTGTTTTCCAGATTCAGAGTGCCAATGTTTTAGGAAGAAATGTTCAGCCTGTGTATCAAATCTGTGAAGTTTGCTAAGTACCACACTTTAGCAGGGATTGCTATGGGAATGACTGACCATTCCAAAAGAGGTAGGAGTAAGTTACTGCAGAATGCTGCTCCAATGGGAAATGCATACAATCCCAACTAGAGGAATCGTACGGGATTTAGCTAAGGAATAATTCGAAAGCTGGAAACTTTCAGAAGACACCACCACAGCAAAACCCACACTCGCAGAATCAATAGATGAGATACTGGCAACATTAAAGCCAGATCAGTGCAAGCAGTGATCTACCAAGAGGTAACGAACGGTCGTAGATATAGAGGAATTTGGCATTGTGTCGGGAGCATAGCAATGGAGAGCTTGCATTCCCTGCATACCAATCAGCTGTGAGAAACTTCCTCGAGGAAGTCTCAAATACTTGGGCCCAGATCTACACACTGGAGCCCCTACCACCACAGCTTCGCCAAAACTTCAGGTATCTTTTCTTCCATTCGAGACTTGCATGCAATACCTTTACTAACATTGGCAGGTAGGCACACCAATCCAAAGAAGTCTCATTCCTAGACACTTCCTTCTGGACACGTTGCTACGATTACGAGAAACTTTGTAGATGATTCGAGGAAACAGTCCTTGGGGCTTGAGTCATTCATCAAATGGATATGCCACTACCTAGAGCTCGACAATGAAGGATCGGAGCTGACGTCATCCGTTCCAATATCTAGAGCTTGCAGAGTCAAGAGCGCCTCAGCAATAGCACATGGCTAAGGTGACGAGCCAATTGACAGATCAGAGAAGACCCTTCTGCTCGCGACATGAAGGGAGTTTTCTAATCCTCATGATTTTCCTTTATTTTTCTTTTTTGTGTGTCCTGTTTTGTTATTTCTTTGGTTGTTTTATCTCTCTCTTACCCTAGTTAGTCAAATAAGTGTGGGGTAAGAGTTCTTTGTTTTATTTTTGTTTCTTATTTTCAAATAAGTGTGGGGTAATTAGCTATGCATGAACACTGAGGACAGTGCCAAACTTAAGTGTGGGGTAGCAGTGCACGGTGCACTGTAGCAGTTTGAAGCAGTTTGAAAATTTTTTCGCATGCTTTTGCTTGTTTTCCCTATTTTCACACCTTCCAAAAGTTTTCAAAATTTTTCCGTCTTCAGACTTCTAAATAAATGCTTGGTTAAACAATTGCTTATGTCTATGATATGTAGGTAGTATGTTATGGTTAGTAGGAGATAGTCGATAGCTATCTTGGACTAATTGATTAGGAATAGGGAATTCCTGATAACTGAGCACAACCTTGTCTGGATTAGAGACCTCAACCAATTGCCTATTCGAGACTTAACTAGATAAAATTAGACCAGTTGTGGATATATTGGCAGTTAGAATGACTAATGAGACTCTGAGCTAAAAGTGAAAAGAACTTAAGGAAGTTAATTACAATAGGGTAGTTTGCCAGTGGCCTTCGCTACTCGAGCACCACTCCTTCGGGGAACTTAAAGCCTGATGCCCTAAGGTCGTGTAGATCTGGGAGTCATCGGAGTGGGACTCGTCTACATGGGTAGTTAAGTTGACGTGTTCTAAGCAAACTCGAAATACCCTGAATCTATAAAGAAAATAACTAAGTGCTAAAACATTAAAAATCTAATCACCAAAGCTCAGAACTCAGAAAGTTATCTGTTGTCAGTATGTCTAGCGATAGGTCGAAGTATTATCTGGTAGCAGTTAAGATAAGTTCATTGTGTTGACTATCTGGTCTAGACTAGTACACACACTACACATCAGGAAAACCCTGTGACTAAGAAAAAAGTCCAACCTAGTTGTTGATTTATTTTCTGCCTAATCATAACAAACTACTAGAGACATGTGAGACCTTGTCATAGCAACCTAACCATCAGACCTGTGTTAAGAATTGTCTGAAGAATTTTTGGAATAAAAACATGATTAGGAATTTAAGTGACTGCACTACGGTTTAAAATCACTAACTCCATGACTTTGCTTGAGGACAAGCAAAAAGCTAAGTGTGGGGTTATCTGATACGCGAAAATCGTATCACATTTTTAGCATGTTTTTATATGTTTTAATGTGAAATTGAGAGTAATTGACATTAATTGTTTACTATTTACTTGATTTCACGGGTTTTATGATTTTGGAAGTGTCAGGTGAAAGTAAGATGAAAACAGCAAATTCTGGGGCAAAACGCAATTTTTTGGAATGTTGACCCGATCAAAGGTCCGGGATGGGCGTCCCGAACCCGGGACGGGCGTCCCGACCCGGTCAAACTGCCAGGACGGGCATCCTGAACCGGGACGGGCATCCCGAACCTGGTCAACAAATCAGGACGGGCGTCCCGAACCGGGACGGGCGTCCCGAGACGCCAGAAGCTGTCCCACATCGAATTTTTCAGAATTTTTCACTCCGGGAAGCTGCTATAAATACCCCAGGCCTCCAGCAGTTGAATTCATCCCTCTCCACTCGATCTGAGTCATTAAGTGGTTTCCAGTGTACAATTTTCCAGTACACAACTCACTCAGAGACTCGGATCTCAGTTTTCTTTCTTATTAGTGTTTGTTTTAGTTTCTGAGAAATAGTCTCAGATCTTAGGTTTCTATAGATAGGTTCGTTTCTGGTATTCATAGAATACCCAGGATTTCGTTAGGAGATCCAAAGAGAGCTCTAGGCGTTCGAAGAGTCAGTCCACAGGGCTAGGCTTAAGCCCAGGATGTAAGGTAAAGTCTAGCTACTAGGCTGAGGAAGCGTCCTCCGAAGGTTCTGGTGAGCAGAGTCAGGGCGGGCAATACGACGTATACAGCAGTACGCTCTGTAGGCGAGACTAAGTAAAGGGTGATTTCTTTATGGCATCATCCCCATACCCCTCTCTTATATGTTTTTTGCTTTGTCCTAAACATCAATTATGAATATTAGATTATGATTTTATGAATAGTTTTTTGTATGTTGAAGTTATTATGTTTTTCCGGAAATAGCCACCTGCTAAATATTCATTATGTCTGCATGTCTAATGTAAGTCTCTTTTAACTAAAACTAGGGTTATAGACAATTCCTAACCACGGTCTATTCATAACCTGTTTAGTTTAACATGCATCAATTAGTATTGGTGTCTGCCATACTAGATAAAATAACATGCTGAACACCTGGCTTGTTAGAGTAGTCTAGGTAGGCTGAGTAGAGAGTTATGCCGGCGGTTTTGCGACGAGCAGCATGACCCCGAAGTGACATAGGGTACCGTTCATTGCTGACTTTAGTCCGGGCCGTGAGTAGGGCCGTTTACCTTAACGATGGGGCGGTAGTGTAGAGACCTCAGATGTGGTACACCTTTAGTTGCATTCCAGGCTAAGATGCATCTAAAATACTCGAAGACAGGTCAATCAACATATAGGAACAGTATAGCATAGAATCAGAACTCATCTTTAAAACACTTTTAGGATTAATTAGACTTGAACCTAGTGGAGAATGGATCACCCTCTCATCAAAGTATTTGATGAAGATTGCATAACTAGATCATAAGATAAGAGTTAGGATAAGAGGCTAGTTACTACTAAGTCGTTGCCACTTCCCTGGGAGTACGATAATTAACTTAGTAAAATCGTAGATACTTTCTAATAGACTAGCTACACGATAGGTACTCTGCCTTAGATTCTGGCTGATTAAGTGACACCATAAGACTAAACGTGACAATTAGTCAATCACAGTCCTTAATTAATCATAATCGACATAGGGTAAAATAACACCTATTTAGTACGTCAACCGGAATCGCATCAATCACCAAAGCTCAGAACTCAGAAAGTTATCTGTAGGTAGTGTGTCTAGCAATAGGTCGAAGTATTATCTGGTAATAGTTAAGACAAGAGTTTATTGTGTTGACTATCTGGTCTGGACCAGTGTACACACACTACACATCAGGAAGACCTTATGACTAAGAGAAAAGTTCAACCTAGTTGTTAAATTGTTTTCTGCTCAATCCTAACAATCTACTAGAGACATTTGAGACCTTGTCATAGCAACCTAACCAGTCAGACCTGTGTTAAGAATTATCTGAATAATTTTTGGAATAAAAACATGACTAGAAATTTAAGTGACTACACATATGATTTAGAATCACTAACTTCAGGTAGACTTTGCTTGAGGACAAGCAAAAAGCTAAGTGTGGGGTTATTTGATACGCGAAAATCATATACCTTTTTTAGCATGTTTTTATGTATGATTTAGGATGAAATTGATAGGAAATCGATCTTAATTGATTGTTATTTACTCAATTTCACATTTTTTATGATTTTGGAAGTGTCAGGTGAAAAGTAGACGAAAACAGCAAATTTTGGGGTAAAAATGCAATTTTTGGAAATGTTGACTTGGTCAACTGTCCGGGATGGGCGTCCCGACCCAGTCAGACCACCAGGACGGGCGTCCCAATCCAGGACGGGCGTCCCGAGCCGCCAGAAGCTATCCCACATCGAATTTTTCAGAATGTTTCACTCCAGGAGGTGCTATAAATACCCCAGGCCTCCAGCAGTTGAATTCATTCCTCTCCACTCGATCTGAGTCATTTAGTGGTGTCCAGTGTACAATTCTCTAGTACACAACTCAGTCAGAGACTCGAATCTCAGTTTTCTTTCTTATTAGTGTTTTGTTTTAGTTTCTGAGAAATAGTCTCAGATCTTAGGTTTCTATAGATAGGTTCGTTTCTGGTATTCATAGAATACCCGGGATTTCGTTAGGAGATCCTAAGAGGGCTCTAGGCGTTCGAAGAGTTAGTCCACAGGGCTGGGCTTAAGCTGGTATTAAGGTAAGCCCAGTTACTAGGCTGAGGAAGCGTCCTCCGAAGGTTCTGGTGAGTAGAGTCAGGGCGAGCAATACGACATATACAGCAGTACGCTCCGTCGGCGAGACTACGTAAAGGGTGATTTCTTTATGGCATCAGTCCCCATGTCCCTCTCTTATATGTTGTTATTGTTTTGTTCTAAATATTTATTATGAATGCGAGATTACGATGTTTATGAATAGTTGTTTTATATGTTGACGTTATTATGTTTTTCCGGAAATAGCCACCTGCTAAATATTCACTATGTCTGCATGTTTAATGTGCTCTTTTAAACTAAAGTTAGGGTTATAGACAACTCCTAACCACGGTCTAATCATAACCTGTTTAGTTTAACAGGCATCAATTAGTATTGGTGTCTGCCATGCTAGATAAAATAACCTGCTGAACACCTTGCATGTTAGAGTAGTCTAGGGGAAGCCGAGCCGAGTCCGATTATGTCAGCGGCTAGGGCAAGCGGTATGATCCCCGAAGTGACATAGGGCTTTCATGGATGCCTTCGTCCCGAACCGTGAGTAGGGCCGTCATTAACGTAGGGCGGTTTATTAGAAACCTCGGATGTGGTACGCCTTTAGACACAGAACATAGTTGCAATCCAAGCTAAGACATGTCTAAAATACTCGAATTTAGGTCAATCAACATATAGGAACAGTATAACATAGAATCAGAACTCATCTATAAAACACTTCTAGGATTAATTAGACTTAAACCCAGTGGAGAATGAATCACCCTCTCATCAAAGTATTTGATGAAGATTGCATAACTGGATTATAAGATAGGAGTTAGGATAAAAGGCTAGTTACTACTAAGCCGTTGCCACTTCCCTGGGAGTACAATATTTAACTTAATAAAATCGTAGATACTTTCCAACAGACTAGCTACACGATAGGTACTCTGCCTTAGGTTCTAGCTGATTAAGTGACACCATAGAGACTAAATGTGACAATTAGTCAATCACAGTCCTTAATTATTCATAATCAACATAGGGTAAAATAACACCTATTTAACACGTCAACCGGAATCCCATCAGGGTCCCCTAGACGAGGTTCTGTATGTTTACGAATTGTTTTATCTAAATATTAATTTGAATATCAGATTACGATTCTTATGAGTATTTGTTATATATGCTGAAGTTGTTATGTTTTTCCAGAAATAGCCACCTGCTAAATATTCACTATGTCTGCATGTTTAATGTGCTCTTTTAAACTAAAGTTAGGGTTATAGATAATTCCTAACCACGGTCTATTCATAACCTGTTTAGTTTAACAGGCATCAATTGGTGCCTGCCATGCTAGATAAAATAACCTGTTGAACACCCTGCTTGTTAGAGTAGTCTAGGTAGGCCGAGCTGAGTCTGATTATGCCGGCGGCTAGGACAAGCGACATGATACCGAAGTGACATAGGGTACCGTTCATGGATGCCTTCGTCCCGAACCGTGAGTAGGGCCGTCATTAAGGTAGGGCGGTTTATTAGAGACCTCGGATGTGGTACACCTTTAGACACAGAACATAGTTGCAATCCATGCTAAGATGCATCTAAAATACTCGAAGATAGGTCAATCAACATGTAGGAACAGTATAACATAGAATCAGGACATTATCTATAAAACACTTTTAGGCTTAATTAAACTTAAACCTAGTGGAGAATGGATCACCCTCTCATCAAAGTTATTGATGAAGATTGCATTACTGGATCATAAGATAGGAGTTAGGATAAAAGGCTAGTTACTACTAAGCCGTTGCCACTTCCCTGGGAGTACGATATTTAACTTAATAAAATCGTAGATACTTTCCAACAGATTAGCTACACTATAGGTACTCTGCCTTAGGTTCTGGTTGATTAAGTGACAATAATTGAATGCTAAGTGACAGTTAGTAAGACTCAGTCCTTAATTACTCATAATCGACATAGGTAAATAAAGCCTATCTTTTAGCATACCAATCGGAACGCATCAGAATTTTGGCGCCGTTGCCGGGGAAATATCATAATGAATTTAGGATTAAATGCCACAATTCTAGAGACTTATGATAGGTAATGGTAGTAACCTAGACCTTCGACCTACACTTATCTTACACTAGTTAGACAATCACTTTCCAAAATATAGGGTTATCATAACTAACTAATTTTAGACATTATCTAAAATTAAGACATTTAGGATAATCAAATTTTAGAAATCATTCTAAAACCATATTGAGGAATTTAAGTGCTTTCGAATATATAAAAAGAAAAATGTTAAAATCTAAAATCCGAAAATTTGTCCTTTTCTTGTTCAATGGTAAGTTGTTCTTTTCCCCATCTCTTGTTCTTTCTTAGTCGTTTTCTTAGTAACATTTGTTGCTCTTTTTCGAAGAAAGAAAAATGGAATGAGGATAAACATATTTTCTTCTGAATTGTAAAACTTGGCTTAGATTTTTATTGGGAAGAACTCCGTTTTAGAATTTTCTTAGAGTCATACCGGCTTTATTAGGACGAGTTATGAAATAATTTTTCCTTAATAGCCAGACCTTGAATGCTCTATTGAAAAAAGATGTTCCTTTTGTGTGCTGATAATTGCATGAGATCTTTTAAACCAAAAGGAATTACTGCACCCATTATGGCATCACCTGATTGAAATCTGCTTTTTGAATAATATGTGATGTAATGATGTAGTACGAATTGTTTTAGGACAGAAACATGATAAGGAAGTTCATGCATGATAAATTCCGATCTTATCTAATCTTGTGTAAAAACAATAGGTGATACTGATCACTCCGAGATATCCGTGTTCAATAAAACTAATGTTGAACCATAGTTGATTAAGTTAGGTTTTATTGTTACTTGAATTTGATATAGAATGAAGGGATAAGAAAAAGGGTTGAAAATCTAGAAACAAACCATTTGTCTAGATTAGAAAACCCCGAGTTAGAGGTTAGTGTAATGCTGATAAATTTTTGGATGAAAACTTATTTGCATTGTTTGCTATGTATAATAATTCTCATCTGTGGTTTATTTCAAATTATCTAGTCAATGAATAAGTTCCAAGTGATATGACTTATCAGCAAAAGAAGAAATTCTTTGCTGATTTGAAATATTACTACTGGGCAGTTTCTCTTCTATTTCAAATTTTTGGCAGATCAGTTGATCAGAAGACGTGTCTCGAAAGACGAAGGCCACAAAATTTTGGAGCATGTCATCAAGGATCTACAGGAGACCAATGACTGCTATCAACACTGTCCGGAAAGTGTTGAAAGCAGGATCTTGTTGACCCACAATATTCAAGGACTTTTGTATCTCTGATACAGTCTTGCGATGCTTGCCAAATAACAGGTAACACATCTTCCAGAGATCATCTACCCCAGCGACGTACACAGAATGTTGCAACCGTTGATATCAGGGGTATTTCGAATCCTTTTCTCTTTCTTCCTTTGAACGTAATTACATCATAGTAGTCGTGGAACACTTTTAAAAAAAATGGCCTAAACCACAGGCATTACCTACTAATGATGTTAAAGTCATGTGCAGATTCTAGTTCTTTTCCAAATTCAGAGTGCCGATGTCTTAGGAAGAAATGTTCAGCCTGTGTATCAAATCTGTGAAGTCTGCTAAGTACCACACTTTAGCAGGGATTGCTATGGGAATGACTAACCATTCCAAAAGAGGTAGGAGTAGGTTACTGCAGAATGCTGCTCCAATGGGAGACGCATACAATCCCCGCTAGAGGAATCATACGGGATTTAGCTGAGGAGTAATTCGGAAGCTGGAAACTTTCAGAAGACACCACCACAGCAAAACCCACACTCGCAGAATCAATAGATGAGATACTGGCAACAATTAAAGTCAGACCAGTGCAAGCAAGTAATCTACCAAGAGGTAACGAACGGTCGACAGATATAGAGGAATTTGGCATTGTGTCGGGAGCATAGCAATGGAGGAGCTTGCATTCCCTGCATACCAATCAGCTGTGAGAAACTTCCCCGAGGAAGTCTCAAATACTTGGGCCCTTCTGCTCGCGACATGAAGGGAGTTTTTCTAATCCTCATGATCCTTTACTTTTGTTTTCTTTATTTGTGTTCTGTTTTGTTATTTCCATTATCCTTCTTGTTTTATTTTCTCTCTTACCCTTAATTAGTCAAATAAGTATGGGGTAAGAGTTCTTTGTTTTGTTTTCATTTCTTCTTGTTTGCAAATAAGTGTGGGGTAGTTTAGCTATGCATGAACACTGAGGACAGTGTCAGACTTAAGTGTGGGGTAGCAGTGCACGGTGCACTGTAGCAGTTGGCAAAATTTTTGCATGATTTTGCTTGTTTTCCCCGTATTTTCACACCCTTCCAAATGTTTTTCAAAATTTTTCCGTCTTTCAGACTTCTAAATGCATTATGCTTGGTTAAACAATTGCTTATGTCTATGATATGTTGGTAGAATGTTATGGTTAGTAGGAGATAATTGATGACTATTTTTGAACTTATGGATTAGGAGTAGGGAATTCCTGATTACTGAGCACAACTTTGTCTGGATTAGAGACCTCAGCCAATTACCTTTTCAAGACTGAACTAGATAAAATTAGACCAGTTGTGGATGTTTTGACAATTAGAATGACTAGATGACACTCTGAGCTAAAAGTGAAAAGAAATTAAAGAAAGTTAATTAAATAAGGGTAGTTTGCCAGCGGCCTTCGCTACTCGAGCACCACTCCTTCGGGGAACTTAAAGTCTGATGCCCTAAGGTCATGTAGATCTGGGAGTCATCGGAGTGGGACTCGCTACATGGGTAGTTGAAGTTGACGTGTTCTAAGCAGACTCAAAATACCCTATAAAATCTATAAACGAAAGAAATCAATAAATGCTAAATAGAATCTGATCACCAAAGCTCAGAACTCAAAAAGTTATCTGTTGTCAGTGTGTCTAGCAATAGGTCGAAGTGTTATCTGGTAACAGTTAAGACAAGAGTTTTTTGTGTTGACTATCTGGTCTAGACTAGTACACACACTACACATCAGGAAGACCTTATAACTAAGAGAAGAGTTCAACCTAGTTGTTAAATTGTTTTCTGCTCAACCCTAACAATCTGCTAGAGACATTTGAGACCTTGTCATAGCAACCTAACAAGTCAGACCTGTGTTAAGAATTATCTGAATAATTTTTGGAATAAAAACATGACTAGAAATTTAAGTAACTGCACATATGATTTAGAATCACTAACTTCAGGTAGACTTTGCTTGAGGACAAGCAAAAAGCTAAGTGTGGGGTTATCTGATACGCGAAAATCATATACCTTTTTTAGCATGTTTTTATGTATGATTTAGGATGAAATTGATAGGAAATCGATCTCAATTGATGGTTACTTACTCAATTTCACAGTTTTTATGATTTTGGAAGTGTCAGGTGAAAAGTAGACGAAAACAGCAAATTTTGGGGTAAAAATGCAATTTTTGGAAATGCTGACTTGGTCAACAGTCCGGGACGGGCGTCCCGACCCAGTCAAACCACCAGGACGGGCGTCCCGAAGCACCAGAAGTTGTCCCACATCGAAATTTTGGAGATTTTCACTCCAGAAAGCTGCTATAAATACCCCATGCCTCCAGGAGTTGAAATCATTCCTCTCCACTCGATCTGAGTCATTCAGAGACTTCCAGTGTACAATTCTCGAGTACACAAGTCGTGAGAGACTCGGGTTTCAGTTTCAGTTTTCTTTCTTTCTTTAGTGTTTCGTTTTCTTAGATTCTGAGAAATAGTCTCAGATCTTTGGCTTCGATAGATAGGTTTGTTTTTGGTATTCATAGAATACCGGGATTTCGTTAGGAGATCCTAAGAGAGAGATAGGGTGCGTGTTCTTAGTCAGATTAGGGCAATTTGCTTAAGCCCGGGATGTAAGGTAAAGCAATTGCTATTAGGTCTAAGGAGCGTTCTCCGAAGGCTCTGTCGAGCAGAGTAGGATCGAGCAGTCAGGAGCATACAGGAGCTGCAGCGCCGGCTGGACCTGCATAGAGTGGTGATTACTTTATGACAGTGGGTCTGATACGCGAAAATCGTATCACATTTTTAGCATGTTTTTATATATGTTTTAATGTGAAATTGAGAGTAAATTGACATTAATTGTTTACTATTTACTTGATTTCACGATTTTTATGATTTTGGAAGTGTCAGGTGAAAAGTAGACGAAAATAGCAAATTCTGGGGCAAAAACGCAATTTTTGGAAATGTTGACCCGGTCAAAGGTTCGGGACGGGCGTCCCGACCCGGTCAAACCGCCAGGACGGGCGTCCTGAACCGGGACGGGCGTCCCGAACCTGGTCAACAAATCAGGACGGGCGTCCCGAGCCGCCAGAAGCTGTCCCACATCGAATTTTTCAGAGTTTTTCACTCCGGGAAGCTGCTATAAATACCCCAGGCCTCCAGCAGTTGAATTCATCCCTCTCCACTCGATCTGAGTCATTAAGTGGTTTCCAGTGTACAGTTTTCCAGTACACAACTCACTCAGAGACTCAGATCTCAGTTTTCTTTTCTTAGTGTTTTGTTTAGTTTCTGAGAAATAGTCTCAGATCTTAGGTTTCTATAGATAGGTTCGTTTCCGGTATTCATAGAATACCCGGGGTTTCGTTAGGAGACCCTAAGAGAGCTCTAGGCGTTCGAAGAGTCAGTCCACAGGGCTAGGCTTAAGCCCAGGACGTAAGGTAAAGTCTAGTTACTAGGCTGAGGAAGCGTCCTCCGAAGGTTCTGGCGGCGAGCAGAGTCAGGGCGGGCAATACGACGTATACAGCAGTACTCTCTGTAGGCGAGACTAAGTAAAGGGTGATTTCTTTATGGCATCAGTCCCATACCCTCTCTATATGTTTTATTGCTTTGTCCTAAACATCAATTATGAATATCAGATTATGATTTTATGAATAGTTGTTTTGTATGTTGAAGTTATTATGTTTTTCCGGAAATAGCCACCTGCTAAATAATCATTATGTCTGCATGTCTAATGTAGTTTCTTTTAAACTAAAATAGGGTTATAGACAATTCCTAACCACGGTCTATTCATAACCTGTTTAGTTTAACAGGCATCAATTAGTATTGGTGTCTCCCATACTAGATAAAATAACATGCTGAACACCTGGCTTGTTAGAGTAGTCTAGGTAGGCTGAGTAGAGCGTTATGCCAGCGATTACGAGCCTTCAGAGTGATCCCCGAAAGTGACATAGGGCCTTCATAACTGTCTTTGTTCGTACCGTGAGTAGGGCCGTTTACCTTAATGATAGGGGGCGGTAGCATAGAGACTCAGATGTGGTACACCTATAGACACAGAACATAGTTGCATTCCAGGCTAAGATATATCTAAAACACTCGAATATAGGTCAATCAACATATAGGAACAGTATAACATAGAATCAGAACTTATCTTTAAAACACTTCTAGGGTTAATTAGACTTGAACCTAGTGGAGAATGGATCACCCTCTCATCAAAGTATTTGATGAAGATTGCATAACTGGATCATAAGATAAGAGTTAGGATAAGAGGCTAGTTACTACTAAGCCGTTGCCACTTCCCTGGGAGTACGATAATTAACTTAGTAAAATCGTAGATACTTTCCAATAGACTAGCTACACGATAGGTACTCTGCCTTAGATTCTGGCTGATTAAGTGACACCATAAGACTAAACGTGACAATTAGTCAATCACAGTCCTTAGTTAATCATAATCGACATAGGGTAAAATAACACCTATTTAGTACGTCAACCGGAATCGCATCAGATTTTTGGCGCCGTTGCCGGGGAAATATCATAATGAATTTAGGATTATTGGCCACAATTCTAGAGACTTATGATAGGTAACGGTAGTAACCTAGACTTTTGATTAACACTTATGTTATACCAGTTAGACAATCACTTTCCTGAATATAGGATTATCATAACTAATTAATTTTAGATAATATCTGGAATTAAGAGACTTAGGATAATCAAATTTTAGAAAATTATTCTAGAACCATATTGAGGAAATTTACCTGTTTTCTAAATAAATTTTTAAAATCCATAAAAATATATTTCTCGTTTGTCTTCACTTTCCTATGTTTGTTATTTGTTATTTCTAACCAGACTTTGCACTCAGAGATGAAGAGAACAAGAGCAGCTACTAACCAGGCAAAGAAAACAGAAAACCCTGACACTCCAGGACCAAAGAAGACGAAACCAGAAGGCCCCTCTAGACCCGCACCAGAAGTACCACGAGGGACTCTTCCTTCACAACCAGTAGAAGTAAACTCGAGCCCTGATGCCAGTGAACTAGTGAGACGATTCCTGAACACCCGTGAGCATAGTCCCACGGAAGAAGATCCTTCTGAGGATACCTTCCCTCCTAGAGAAGTACCCCAGAGATCTCCAATTCACCCTCCTACCCAGAGAGTTCCTCTAAATCCACCCCCTACTGATCAAACCCAGAATTCACCGACCTCTCCTGCATACACCCCAACACCTCACGAGCGCACCCCTTCATCTGCGGGGAGTACTAACGGTATTATTCACTGTTGTCCGTGCAGATAGACACACTAACTCAAAGGGTCTATGAGATGGACCAAGGGATTGCCAGCAGACTGTGTCATTTAGACCAACTCAGTCTGAACATCACAACTAACGTAGACCGACTCAAAGCCACGGTCAATCTCCAGGAGAACCAAGGTGCACAACTACTCCGAGAGATGGCTGATCTACGCAGTGAGCAAAACAGGCAGAGGGATGAGATGCGAACAATACGCATAGAAATGCGAAGCATTCGGACAGAACTACAGGAGATCAGAGACAGGATTCGTTAAAAAGGGAAGATTCTTTTACTTTTATTTTCAGCAAATAATTCGTTTGAACTGAAACTTGAATAATTGACCCATATTTTTTTATTTTTCAAACATTTTTAAAGGGTCCTTTATTTTCAACAATTTTCTTCAGACATTTTATTTCTATGAAAAACGAAAATTTTGCAATTGCAGTTTATTTTTCATTAACTAAATTGTATAAACTCAAATTTTTGTTTTTCTTGCTGAATTTAAATAGGAATAAAATTAGGGCAGTATGATTTGTTATATTTGTTGAAGTTGTTATGTTTTTCCGGAAATAGCCACCTGCTAAATATTCACTATGTCTGCATGTTTAATGTGCTCTTTTAAACTAAAGTTAGGGTTATAGACAATTCCTAACCACGGTCTATTCATAACCTGTTTAGTTTAACAGGCATCAATTGGTGCCTGCCATGCTAGATAAAATAACCTGTTGAACACCCTCTTTGTTAGAGTATTCTAGGTAGGCCGAGCTGAGTTCGATTATGTCGGCGGCTAGGGCAAGCGACATGATACCGAAGTGACATAGGGTACCGTTCATGGATGCCTTCCTCCCAAACCGTGAGTAGGGCCGTCATTAAGGTAGGGTGGTTTATTAGAGACCGTGGATGTGGTACACCTTTAGACACAGAACATAGTTGCAATCCAGGCTAAGATGCATCTAAAATACTCGAAGATAGGTCAATCAACATGTAGGAACAGTATAACATAGAATCAGGACATTATCTATAAAACACTTTTAGGCTTAATTAAACTTAAACCTAGTGGAGAATGGATCACCCTCTCATCAAAGTTATTGATGAAGATTGCATAACTGGATCATAAGATAGGAGTTAGGATAAAAGGCTAGTTACTACTAAGTCGTTGCCACTTCCCTAGGAGTACGATATTTAACTTAATAAAATCGTAGATACTTTCCAATAGACTAGCTACACTATAGGTACTCTGCCTTAGGTTCTGGTTGATTAAGTGATAATAATTGAATGCTAAGTGACAGTTAGTAAGACTCAGTCCTTAATTACTCATAATCGACATAGGTAAATAAAGCCTATCTTTTAGCATACCAATCGGAACGCATCAGAATTTTGGCGCCGTTGCCGGGGAAATATCATAATGAATTTAGGATTAAAGGCCACAATTCTAGAGACTTATGATAGGTAACGGTAGTAACCTAGACCTTAGACCTACACTTATCTTACACTAGTTAGACAATCACTTTCCAAAATATAGGGTTATCATAACTAACTAATTTTAGACATTATCTAAAATTAAGACATTTAGGATAATCAAATTTTAGAAAATCATTCTAAAACCATATTGAGGGAATTTAAGTGCTTTCGAAATATATAAAAAGAAAAAAATGTTAAAAATCAAAAAATCCGAAAAAAATTGTCCTTTTCTAGTTCAATGGTAAGTTGTTCCTTTCCCCATCTCTTGTTCTTTCTTAGTCGTTTTCTTACTTGTACATTTGTTGCTCTTTTTCGAAGAAAGAAAAATGGAAATGAGGATAAAACATATTTTCTTCTGAATTGTAAAACTTTGGCTTAGATTTTTATTGGGAAGAAACTCCGTTTTAGAATTTTCTTAGAGTCATACCGGCTTTATTAGGACGAGTTATGAAATAATTTTTCCTTAATAGCCAGACCTTTGAATGCTCTATTGAAAAAGGATGTTCCTTTTGTGTTGCTGATAATTGCATGAGATCTTTTAAACCAGAAGGAATTACTGCACCCATTATGGCATCACCTGATTGAAATCTGCTTTTTGAATAATATGTGATGTAATGATGTAGTACGAATTGTTTTAGGACAGAAACATGATAAGGAAGTTCATTCATGATAAATTCCAATCTTATCTAGTCTTGTCTAAAAACAATAGGTGACACTGATCACTCCGAGATATCTGTGTTCAATAAAACTAATGTTGAACCATAGTTGATTAAGTTAGGTTTTATTGTTACTTGAATTTGATATAGAATGAAGGGATAAGAAAAAGGGTTGAAAATCTAGAAAGCAAACCATTTGTCTAGATTAGAAAACCCCGAGTTAGAGGTTAGTGTAATGCTGATAAAGTTTTGGATGAAAACTTATTTGCATTGTTTGCTATGTATAATAATTCTCATCCGTGGTTTATTTCAAATTATCTAGTCACTGAATAAGTTCCAAGTGATATGACTTATCAGCTAAAGAAGAAATTCTTTATTGATTTGAAATAATACTACTGGGTAGTTTCTCTTCTATTTCAAATTTTTGGCAGATCAATTGATCAGAAGACGTGTCTCGAAAGACGAAGGCCGCAAAAGTTTGGAGCATTGTCATCAAGGATCTACAAGAGACCAATGACTACTATCAACACTGTCCGGAAAGTGTTGAAAGCAGGATCTTGTTGACCCACAATATTCAAGGACTTTTGTATCTCTGATACAGTCCTGCGATGCTTGCCAAATAACAGGTAACACATCTTCCAGAGATCATCTACCCCAGCGACGTACACAGAATGTTGCAACCGTTGATATTAGGGGTATTTCGAATCCTTTTATCTTTCTTCCTTTGAACATAATTACATGATAGTAGTCGTGGAACACTTTTAAAAAAAAAAGGCCTGAACCACAGGCATTACCTACTAATGATGTTTTCCAAATCTGTGATGTCTGCTAAGTACCACACTTTAGCAGGGATTGCTATAGGAATGACTGACCTTTCCAAAAGAGGTAGGAGTAGGTTATTGTAGAATGCTGCACCAATGGGAGACGCATACAATCCCCGCTAGAGGAATCATACGGGATTTAGCTGAGGAGTAATTCGGAAGCTGGAAACTTTCAGAAGACACCACCACAGAAAAACCCACACTCGCAGAATCAATAGATGAGATACTGGCAACAATTAAAGCCAGACCAGTGCAAGCAAGTAATCTACCAAGAGGTAACGAACGGTCGACAGATATAGAGGAATTTGGCATTGTGTCGGGACCATAGCAATGGAGGAGCTTGCTTTCCCTGCATACCAATCAGCTGTGAGAAACTTCCCCGAGGAAGTCTCAAATACTTGGGCCCTTCTGCTCGCGACATGAAGGGAGTTTTTCTAATCCTCATGATCCTTTACTTTTGTTTTCTTTATTTGTGTTCTGTTTTGTTATTTCCATTATCCTTCTTGTTTTATTTTCTCTCTTACCCTTAATTAGTCAAATAAGTGTGGGGTAAGAGTTCTTTGTTTTGTTTTCATTTCTTCTTGTTTGCAAATAAGTGTGGGGTAGTTTAGCTATGCATGAGCACTGAGGACAATGTCAGACTTAAGTGTGGGGTAGCAGTGCATGACGCACTGTAGCAGTTGGAAAATTTTTTGCATGATTTTGCTTGTTTTCCCCGTATTTTCACACCTTTCCAAATGTTTTTCAAAATTTTTCCGTCTTTCAGACTTCTAAATACAGTATGCTTGGTTAAACAATTGCTTATGTCTATGATATGTAGGTAGAATGTTATGGTTAGTAGGAGATAATTGATGACTATTTTTGAACTTATGGATTAGGAGTAGGGAATTCCTGATTACTGAGCACAACTTTGTCTGGATTAGAGACCTCAGCCAATTACCTTTTCAAGACTGAACTAGATAAAATTAGACCAGTTGTGGATGTTTTGACAATTAGAATGACTAGATGACACTCTGAGCTAAAAGTGAAAAGAAATTAAAGAAAGTTAATTAAATAAGGGTAGTTTGCCAGCGGCCTTCGCTACTCGAGCACCACTCCTTCGGGGAACTTAAAGTCTGATGCCCTAAGGTCATGTAGATCTGGGAGTCATCGGAGTGGGACTCGCTACATGGGTAGTTGAAGTTGACGTGTTCTAAGCAGACTCAAAATACCCTATAAAATCTATAAACGAAAGAAATCAATAAATGCTAAATAGAATCTGATCACCAAAGCTCAGAACTCAAAAAGTTATCTGTTGTCAGTGTCTCTAGCAATAGGTCGAAGTGTTATCTGGTAACAGTTAAGACAAGAGTTTATTGTGTTGAGTATCTGGTCTAGACTAGTACACACACTACACATCAGGAAGACCTTATGACTAAGAGAAGAGTTCAACCTAGTTGTTAAATTGTTTTCTGCTCAACCCTAACAATCTGCTAGAGATATTTGAGACCTTGTCATAGCAACCTAACAAGTCAGACCTGTGTTAAGAATTATCTGAATAATTTTTGGAATAAAAACATGACTAGAAATTTAAGTGACTGCACATATGATTTAGAATCACTAACTTCAGGTAGACTTTGCTTGAGGACAAGCAAAAAGCTAAGTGTGGGGTTATCTGATACGCGAAAATCATATACCTTTTTTAGCATGTTTTTATGTATGATTTAGGATGAAATTGATAGGAAATCGATCTCAATTGATGGTTATTTACTCTATTTCACAGTTTTTATGATTTTGGAAGTGTCAGGTGAAAAGTAGACGAAAACAGCAAATTTTGGGGTAAAAATGCAATTTTTGGAAATGCTGACTTGGTCAACGGTCCGGGACGGGCGTCCCGGCACAGTCAAACCACCAGGACGGGCGTCCCAAAGCACCAGAAGTTGTCCCACATCAAAATTTTGGAGATTTTCACTCTAGAAAGCTGCTATAAATACCCCAGGCCTCCAGGATTGAAATCATTCCTCTCCACTCGATCTGAGTCATTCAGAGACTTCCAGTGTACAATTCTCGAGTACACAAGTCACTGAGAGACTCGGGTTTCAGTTTCAGTTTTCTTTCTTTCTTTAGTGTTTCGTTTTCTTAGATTCTGAGAAATAGTCTCAGATATTAGGCTTCGATAGATAGGTTTGTTTTTGGTATTCATAGAATACCGGGATTTCGTTAGGAGATCCTAAGAGAGAGATAGGGTGCGTGTTCTTAGTCAGATTAGGGCAATTTGCTTAAGCCCAGGATGTAAGGTAAAGCAATTGCTACTAGGTCTAAGGAGCATTCTCCGAAGGCTCTACCGAGTAGACTAGGATCGAGCAGTCATGAGCATACAGGAGCTGCAGCGCCGACTGGACCTGCATAGAGTGGTGATTACTTTATGACAGTGGCTCCCCAAGACGAGGTTCTGTATGTTTACGAATTATTTTATCTAAATATTAATTTGAATATCAGATTACGATTCTTATGAGTATTTGTTATATATGTTGAAGTTATTATGTTTTTCCGGAAATAGCCACCTGCTAAATATTCACTATGTCTGCATGTTTAATGTGCTCTTTTAAACTAAAGTTAGGGTTATAGATAATTCCTAACCACGGTCTATTCATAACCTGTTTAGTTTAACAGGCATCAATTGGTGCCTGCCATGCTAGATAAAATAACCTGCTGAACACCTTCCTTGTTAGAATAGTCTACGTAGGCCGAGCTGAGTCCGATTATGCCGGCGGCTAGTGCAAGCGACATGATACCGAAGTGACATAGGGTACCATTCATGGATGCCTTCGTCCCAAACCGTGAGTAGGGCCGTCATTAAGGTAGGGCGGTTTATTAGAGACCTCGGATGTGGTACACCTTTAGACACAGAACATAGTTGCAATCCAGGCTAAGATGCATCTAAAATACTCGCAGATAGGTCAATCAACATGTAGGAACAGTATAACATAGAATCAGGACATTATCTATAAAACACTTTTAGGCTTAATTAAACTTAAACCTAGTGGAGAATGGATCACCCTCTCATCAAAGTTATTGATGAAGATTGCATAATTGGATCATAAGATAGGAGTTAGGATAAAAGGCTAGTTACTACTAAGCCGTTGCCACTTCCCTGGGAGTACGATATTTAACTTAATAAAATCGTAGATACTTTCCAACAGACTAGCTACACTATAGGTACTCTGCCTTAGGTTCTGGTTGATTAAGTGACAATAATTGAATGCTAAGTGACAGTTAGTAAGACTCAGTCCTTAATTACTCATAATCGACATAGGTAAATAAAGCCTATCTTTTAGCATACCTATCGGAACGCATCAGAATTTTGGTGCCGTTGCCGGGGAAATATCATAATGAATTTAGGATTAAATGCCACAATTCTAGAGACTTATGATAGGTAATGGTAGTAACCTAGACCTTAGACCTACACTTATCTTACACTAGTTAGACAATCACTTTCCAAAATATAGGGTTATCATAACTAACTAATTTTAGACATTATCTAAAATTAAGACATTTAGGATAATCAAATTTTAGAAAATCATTCTAAAACCATATTGAGGGAATTTAAGTGCTTTCGAAATATATAAAAAGAAAAAAATGTTAAAAATCTAAAAATCCGAAAAAAATTGTCCTTTTCTTGTTCAATGGTAAGTTGTTCTTTTCCCCATCTCTTGTTCTTTCTTAGTCGTTTTCTTAGTTGTACATTTGTTGCTCTTTTTCGAAGAAAGAAAAATGGAAATGAGGATAAAACATATTTTCTTCTGAATTGTAAAACTTTGGCATAGATTTTTATTGGGAAGAAACTCCATTTTAGAATTTTCTTAGAGTCATACCGGCTTTATTAGGACGAGTTATGAAATAATTTTTCCTTAATAGCCAGACCTTTGAATACTCTATTGAAAAAGGATGTTCCTTTTGTGTTGCTGATAATTGCATGAGATCTTTTAAACCAAAAGGAATTACTGCACCCATTATGGCATCACCTGATTGAAATCTGCTTTTTGAATAATATGTGATGTAATGATGTAGTACGAATTGTTTTAGGACAGAAACATGATAAGGAAGTTCATGCATGATAAATTCTGATCTTATCTAGTCTTGATAAAAACAATAGGTGACACTGATCACTCCGAGATATCTGTGTTCAATAAAACTAATGCTGAACCATAGTTGATTAAGTTAGGTTTTATTGTTACTTGAATTTGATATAGGATGAAGGGATAAGAAAAAGGGTTGAAAATCTAGAAAGCAAACCATTTGTCTAGATTAGAAAACCCCGAGTTAGAGGTTAGTGTAATGCTGATAAATTTTTGGATGAAAACTTAATTGCATTGTTTGCTATGTATAATAATTCTCATCTGTGGTTTATTTCAAATTATCTAGTCACTGAATAAGTTCCAAGTGATATGACTTATCAGCAAAAGAAGAAATTCTTTGCTGATTTGAAATATTACTACTGGGCAGTTTCTCTTCTATTTCAAAATTTTGGCAGATCAGTTGATCAGAAGACGTGTCTCGAAAGACGAAGGCATCAAAATTTTGGAGCATTGTCATCAAGGATCTACAGGAGACCAATGACAACTATCAACACTGTCCGGAAAGTGTTGAAAGCAGGATCTTGTTGACCCACAATATTCAAGGACTTTTGTATCTCTAATACAGTCCTGCGATGCTTGCCAAATAACAGGTAACACATCTTCCAGAGATCATCTACCCCAGCGACGTACACAGAATGTTGCAACCGTTGATATCAGGGGTATTTCGAATCCTTTTCTCTTTCTTCCTTTGAGCATAATTACATCATAGTAGTCGTGGAACACTTTTCAAAAAAAATGGCCTAAACCACAGGCACTACCTACTAATGATGTTAAAGTCATGTGCAGATTCTAGTTGTTTTCCAGATTTAGAGTGCCGATGTCTTAGGAAGAAATGTTTAGCTTGTGTATCATATCTATGAAGTCTGCTAAGTACCACACTTTAGTAGGGATTGCTATGGGAATGACTGACCATTCCAAAAGAGGTAGGAGTAGGTTATTGCAGAATGCTGCTCCAATGGGAGATGCATACAATACCCGCTAGAGGAATCATACAGGATTTAGCTGAGGAGTAATTCGGAAGCTGGAAACTTTCAGAAGACACCACCATAGCAAAACCCACACTCGCAGAATCAATAGATGAGATACTGGCAACAATTAAAGGCAGACCAGTGCAAGCAAGTAATCTACCAAGAGGTAACGAACGATCGACAGATATAGAGGAATTTGGCAT
The DNA here is from genome assembly GCA_027405835.1 of Asclepias syriaca. Lineage (NCBI taxonomy): Eukaryota > Viridiplantae > Streptophyta > Magnoliopsida > Gentianales > Apocynaceae > Asclepias > Asclepias syriaca. The sequence continues at coordinate 18,755,707 of CM049926.1, read as the reverse complement.
TGTATCTGGAGCATAGCAATGGAGGAGCTTGCATTCCCTGCATACCAATCAGCTGTGAGAAACTTCCCAGAGGAAGTCTCAAATACTTGGGCCCAGATCTTTACAACTGGAGCCCCTACCACCACAGCTTTGCCAAAACTTCAAGTATCTTTTCTTCCATTCTAGACTTGCATGCCATACCTTCACTAACATTAGCAGGTAGGCACACCAATCCAAAGAAGTCTCATTCCTAGACACGTTCCTTCTAGACACGTTGCTACAATTACGAGAGACTTTGCAGATGATTCGAGGAAACAGTGCTTGGGGCTTGAGTCATTCATCAAATGGATATGCCACTACCTAGAGCTCGACAATGAAGGATCGGAGCTGGCGTCATCCGTTCCAATATCTAGAGCTTGCAGAATCAAGAACACCTCAGCAATAGCACATGGCTAAGGTGAAGAGACAATTGACAGATCAGAGAAGACCCTTCTACTCGAGACATGTAGGGAGTTTTTCTAATCCTCATGATCCTTTACTTTTGTTTTCTTTATTTGTGTTCTGTTTTGTTATTTCCATTATCCTTCTTGTCTTATTTTCTCTCTTATCCTTAATTAGTCAAATAAGTGTGGGGTAAGAGTTCTTTGTTTTGTTTTCATTTCTTCTTGTTTGCAAATAAGTGTGGGGTAGTTTAGCTATGCATGAACACTGAGGACAGTGTCAAACTTAAGTGTGGGGTAGCAGTGCACGTGCACTGCAGCTGTTGGCAAAATGGCAAAATTTTTGCATGATTTTGCTTGTTTTCCCTGTATTTTCACACCCTTCCAAATGGTTTTCAAAATTTTTCCGTCTTTCAGACTTCTAAATGCAGTATGCTTGGTTAAACAATTGCTTATGTCTATGATATGTAGGTAGAATGTTATGGTTAGAAGGAGATAATTGATGACTATTTTTGAACTTATGGATTAGGAGTAGGGAATTCCTGATAACTGAGCACAACTTTGTCTGGATTAGAGACCTCAGCCAATTACCTTTTCAAGACTGAACTAGATAAACTTAGACCTGTTGTGGATGTTTTGACAATTAGAATGACTAGATGAGACTCTGAGCTAAAAGTGAAAAGAAATTAAAGAAAGTTAATTAAATAATGGTAGTTTGCCAGCGGCCTTCGCTACTCGAGCACCACTCCTTCGGGGAACTTAAAGTTTGATGCCCTAAGGTCGTGTAGATCTGGGAGTCATCGGAGTGGGACTCGCTACATGGGTAGTTGAAGTTGACGTGTTCTAAGCAGACTCAAAATACCCTAGAAAATCTATGAACGAAAGAAATCAATAAATGCTAAATAGAATCTGATCACCAAAGCTCAGAACTCAAAAAGTTATCTGTTGTCAGTGTCTCTAGCAATAGGTCGAAGTGTTATCTGGTAACAGTTAAGACAAGAGTTTATTGTGTTGAGTATCTGGTCTAGACTAGTACACACACTACACATCAGGAAGACCTTATGACTAAGAGAAGAGTTCAACCTAGTTGTTAAATTGTTTTCTGCTAAACCCTAACAATCTACTAGAGACATTTGAGACCTTGTCATAGCAACCTAACCAGTCAGACCTGTGTTAAGAATTATCTGAATAATTTTTGGAATAAAAACATGACTAGAAATTTAAGTGACTGCACATATGATTTAGAATCACTAACTTCAGGTAGACTTTGCTTGAGGACAAGCAAAAAGCTAAGTGTGGGGTTATCTGATACGCGAAAATCATATACCTTTTTTAGCATGTTTTTATGTATGATTTAGGATGAAATTGATAGGAAATCGGTCTCAATTGATGGTTATTTACTCAATTTCACAGTTTTTATGATTTTGGAAGTATCAGGTGAAAAGTAGACGAAAACAGCAAATTTTGGGGTAAAAATGCAATTTTTGGAAATGCTGACTTGGTCAATGGTCCGGGACGGGCGTCCTGACCCAGTCAAACCACCAGGACGGGCGTCCCGAAACACTAGAAGTTGTCCCACATCGAAATGTTTGGAGATTTTCACTCCAGAAAGCTGCTATAAATACCCCAGGCCTCTAGGAGTTGAAATTATTCCTCTCCACTCGATCTGAGTCATTCAGAGACTTCCAGTGTACAATTCTCGAGTACACAAGTCACTGAGAGACTCGGGTTTCAGTTTCAGTTTTCTTTCTTTCTTTAGTGTTTCGTTTTCTTAGATTCTGAGAAATAGTCTCAGATCTTAGGCTTCGATAGATAGGTTTGTTTTTGGTATTCATAGAATACCGGGATTTCGTTAGGAGATCTTAAGAGAGAGATAGGGTGCGTGTTCTTAGTCAGATTAGGGCAATTTGCTTAAGCCCGGGATGTAAGGTAAAGCAATTGCTACTAGGTCTAAGGAGCGTTCTTTGAAGGCTCTGCCGAGCAGAGTAGGATCGAGCAGTCAGGAGCATACAGGAGCTGCAGCGCCGGCTGGACCTGCATAGAGTGGTGATTACTTTATGACAGTGGGTCCCCTAGACGAGGTTCTGTATGTTTACGAATTGTTTTATCTAAATATTAATTTGAATATAAGATTACGATTCTTATGAGTATTTGTTATATATGTTGAAGTTGTTATGTTTTTTCGGAAATAGCCACCTGCTAAATATTCACTATGTCTGCATGTTTAATATGCTCTTTTAAACTAAAGTTAGGGTTATAGACAATTCCTAACTACGGTCTATTCATAACCTGTTTAGTTTAACAGGCATCAATTGGTGCCTGCCATGCTAGATAAAATAACCTGCTGAACACCCTCCTTGTTAGAGTAGTCTAGGTAGGCCGAGCTGAGTCCGATTATGCCGGTGGCTAGGGCAAGTGACATGATACCGAAGTGACATAGGGTACCGTTCATGGATGCCTTCGTCCCGAACCGTGAGTAGGGCCGTCATTAAGGTAGGGCTGTTTATTAGAGACCACGGATGTGGTACACCTTTAGACACAGAACATAGTTGCAATCCAGGCTAAGATGCATCTAAAATACTCGAAGATAGGTCAATCAACATGTAGGAACAGTATAACATAGAATCAGAACATTATCTATAAAACACTTTTAGGCTTAATTAAACTTAAACCTAGTGGAGAATGGATCACCCTCTCATCAAAGTTATTGATAAAGATTGCATAACTGGATCATAAGATAGGAGTTAGGATAAAAGACTAGTTACTACTAAGCCGTTGCCACTTCCCTAGGAGTACGATATTTAACTTAATAAAATCGTAGATACTTTCCAACAGACTAGCTACACGATAGGTACTCTGCCTTAGGTTCTGGTTGATTAAGTGACAATAATTGAATGCTAAGTGACAGTTAGTAAGACTCAGTCCTTAATTACTCATAATCGACATAGGTAAATAAAGTCTATCTTTTAGCATACCAATCGGAACGCATCAGCCAGAACCTAAGGCAGAGTACCTATCGTGTAGCTAGTTTGTTGGAAAGTATCTACGATTTTATTAAATAAATATCGTACTCCCAGGGAAGTGGTAACGACTTAGTAGTAACTAGCCTTTATTCCTAACTCTTATCTTATAATCCAGTTATGCAATCTTCATCAATAACTTTGATGAGAGGGTGATTCATTCTCCACTAGGTTTAAGTCTAACCAAACCTGAAAGTGTTTTCTAGATGAGATCCTGATTTTTTGTTATACTGTTACTATACGTTGATTGACCTATATTCGAGTATTTTAGACATGTCTTGGCCTGGATTGCAACTATGTTCTAAGTCTAAAGGTGTACCACATCTGAGTTTCTACGCTACCGCCCCATCGTTAAGGGTAACGGCCCTACTCACGGCTCGGACAAAAGTCAGCAATGAACGCCCTATGTCACTTCGGGGATCATACTGCTCGTCTGATAACCGCCGGCATAACACTCTACTCAGCCTACCTAGACTACTTTCAACCAATAGGGTGTTCCGCAGATTATTTTATCTAGTATGGCAGACACCAATACTAATTGATGCTTGTTAAACTAAACAGGTTATGAATAGACCGTGGTTAGGAATTGTCTATAACCCTAATTTCAGTTTAAAAGAACGGCATTAGACATGCAGACATAATGAATATTTAAGCAGGTGGCCATTTCTAGAAAAACATAATAACTTCAGCATATATAACAAATATTCATAATAATCATAATCTGGTATTCAGAACTGTTATTTGGACAAACACAATAACAACATATAAGAGAGGGACAGGGGGACCGATGCCATAAAGAAATCACCCTTTACGAAGTCTCACCGATGGAGCGTACTGCTGTATATGCCGTTACTACTTGACCCGACTCTACTCTCCAGAACCTTCGGAGGATGCTTCCTGATGCGATTCCGGTTGACATGCTAAATAGGTGTTATTTTACCCTATGTTGATTATGAATAATTAAGGACTGTGATTGACTAATTGTCACATTTAGTCTCTATGGTGTCACTTAATCAGCCAGAACCTAAGGCAGAGTACCTATCGTGTAGCTAGTCTATTGGAAAGTATCTACGATTTTATTAATTTAATTATCGTACTCCCAGGGAAGTGGCAACGGCTTAGTAGTAACTAGCCTTTTATCCTAACTCCTATCTTATAATCCAGTTATGCAATCTTCATCAAATACTTTGATGAGAGGGTGATCCATTCTCCACTGGGTTTAGGTCTAATTAATCCTAAAAGTGTTTTAAAGATGAGTTCTGATTCTATGTTATACTGTTCCTATATGTTGATTGACCTATATTCGAGTGTTTTAGATATATCTTAGCCTGGAATGCAACTATGTTCTGTGTCTAAAGGTGTACCACATCTGAGGTCTCTACACTACCGCCCCATCGTTAAGGTAAACGGCCCTACTCACGGCCCGGACTAAAGTCAGCAATGAACGGTACCCTATGTCACTTCGGGGTCATGCTGCTCGTCGCAAAACCGCCGGCATAACTCTCTACTCAGCCTACCTAGACTACTCTAACAAACAAGGTGTTCCGTTGGTTATTTTATCTAGTATGGCAGACACCAATACTAATTGATGCCTGTTAAACTAAACAGGTTATGAATAGACAGTATGTGATACGATTTTCGCGTATCAGATAACCCCACACTTAGCTTTTTGCTTGTCCTCAAGCAAAGTCTACATGGAGTTAGTGATTTTAAACCGTAGTGCAGTCACTTAAATTCCTAATCATGTTTTTATTCCAAAAATTCTTCAAACAATTCTTAACACAGGTCTGACTGGTTAGGTTGCTATGACAAGGTCTCAAATGTTTCTAGTAGCTTGTTATGATCAGGCAGAAAACAAATCAACAACTAGGTTGGACTTTTTCTTAGTCACAGGGTCTTCCTGATGTGTAGTGTGAGTACTAGTCTAGACCAGATAGTCAACACAATGAACTCTTATCTTAACTGCTACCAGATAATACTTCGACCTATCGCTAGACACACTGACAACAGATAACTTTCTGAGTTCTGAGCTTTGGTGATAAGATTTTTAATGTTTTAGCACTTGGTTATTTTCTTTATAGATTCAGGGTATTTCGAGTCTGCTTAGAACACGTCAACTTGAACTACCCATGTAGCGAGTCCCACTCCGATGACTCCCAGATCTACACGACCTTAGGGCATCAGGCTTTAAATTCCCTGAAGGAGTGGTGCTCGAGTAGCGAAGGCCGCTGGCAAACTACCCTATTGTAATTAACTTCCTTAATGTTCCTTCACTTTTAGCTCAGAGTCTCATCTAGTCATTCTAACTGCCAATATATCCACAATTGGTCTGATTTTATCTAGTTAAGTCTCGAATAGGCAATTGGTTGAGGTCTCTAATCCAGACAAGGTTGTGCTCAGTTATCAGGAATTCCCTATTCCTAATCAATTAGTCCAAGATAGCTATCGACTATCTCCTACTAACCATAACATACTACCTACATATCATAGACATAAGCAATTGTTTAACCAAGCATACTGCATTTAGAAGTCTGAAAGAATGAAAAAATTTGGAAAATTTTTTGGAAGGGTGTGAAAATACGGGGAAAACAAGCAAAATCATGCAAAACATTTTGCAAACTGCTACAGTGCACCGTGCACTGCTACCCCACACTTAATTCTGGCATTGTCCTCAGTGTTAATTACCCCATACTTATTTGAAAACAAGAAATAAATGAAAACAAAATAGAAAACTCTTACCCCACACTTATTTGACTAACTAAAGGTAAGAGAGAAAATAAAACAACCAAAGAAATAACAAAACAGGACACAAAAATGAAGAAAATAACAGTAAAGGATCATGAGGATTAGAAAAACTCCCTTCATGTCGCGAGCAGAAGGGTCTTCTCTGATCTGTCAATTGGCTCTTCACCTTAGCCATGTGTTATTGCTGAGGCGCTCTTGACTCTGTAAGCTCTAGATATTGGAACGGATGACGCCAGCTCCGATCCTTCATTGTCGAGCTCTAGGTAGTGGCATATCCATTTGATGAATGACTCAAGCCCCGAGGACTGTTTCCTCGAATCATCTACAAAGTTTCTCGTAATCGTAGCAACGTGTCCAGAAGGAACGTGTCTAGGAATGAGACTTCTTTGGATTGGTGTGCCTACCTGCCAATGTTAGTAAAGGTATTGCATGCAAGTCTCGAATGGAAGAAAAGATACCTGAAGTTTTGGCGAAGCTGTGGTGGTAGGGGGCTCCAGTTGTGTAGATCTGGGCCCAAGTATTTGAGACTTCCTCGAGGAAGTTTCTCACAACTGATTGGTATGCAGGGAATGCAAGCTCCTCCATTGCTATGCTCCCGACACAATGCCAAATTCCTCTATATCTGCCGACTGTTCGTTACCTCTTGGTAGATCACTTGCTTGCACTGATCTGGCTTTAATTGATGCCAGTATCTCATCTATTGATTCTGCGAGTGTGGGTTTTGCTGTGGTGGTGTCTCCTCTTTTGGAATGGTCAGTCATTCCCATAGCAATCCCTGCTAAAGTGTGGTACTTAGCAGACTTCACAGATTTGATACACATGCTGAACATTTCTTCCTAAAACATTGGCATTCTGAATCTGGAAAACAACTAGAATCTGCACATGACTTTAACATCATTAGTAGGTAATGCCTGTGGTTCAGGCCATTTTGAAAAGTGTTCCACGACTACTATGATGTAATTATGTTCAAAGGAAGAAAGAGAAAAGGATTCGAAATACCCCTGATATCAACGATTGCAACATTCTGTGTACGTCGCTGGGGTAGATGATCTCTAGAAGATGTGTTACCTGTTATTTGGCAAGCATCGCAGGACTGTATCAGAGATACAAAATCCTTAAATATGGTGGGTCAACAAGATCCTGCTTTCAACACTCTCCGGACAGTGTTGATAGCCATCAATTGGTCTCCCGTAGATTCTTTAGGGCAATGCTCTAAAATCTTGTGTCCTTCATCTTCTGAGACACATCTTCTGATCAACTGATCTGAAAAAAAATTTGAAATAGAAGAGAAACTGCCCAATAGTAATATTTCAAATCAGCAAAGAATTTCTTCTTTTGCTGATAAGTCATATCACTTGGAACTTATTCAGTGACTAGATAATTTGCAATAAACCACAGATGAGAATTATTATACATAGCAAACACTGCAAATAAGTTTTCATCCAAAAATTTATCAGTATTTCACTAGCCTCTAACTCGGGGTTTTCTAATCTAGACCAATGGTTTGCTTTCTAGATTTTCAACCCTTTTTCTTATCCCTTTATTCTATATCAAGTTCAAGTAACAATAAAACTTAACTTAATCAAGTATGGTTCAGCATTAGTTTTATTGAACACAAATATCTCAGAGTGATCAGTGTAACCTATTGTTTTTAGACAAGACTAGATAAGATTAGGATTTATCATACATGAACTTTCTTATCATGTTTCTGTCCTAAAACAATTCTTATTACATCACATATTCATTCAAAAAGCAGATTTCAATCAGGTGATGTCATAATGGGTGCAATAATTCCTTTTGGTTAAAAAAAATCTCATGCAATCATCAGCAAAACAAAAGGAACATCCTTTTTTTTTTCAATAGAACATTCAAAGGTCTAGCTATTAAGGAAAAACTATTTCATAACTCATCCTAATAAGGCCGGCATGACTCTAAGAAAATTCTAAAATAGAGTTTCTTCCCGATAAAAATCTAAGCCAACATTTTACAACTCAGAAGAAAATATATTTTATCCTCATTTCCATTTTTATTTCTTCGAAATTAACTAAAGGAAGAAAAACACGAAAAAGAGCAACTAAGAAAACAACTAAAAAAAAAATAGGGAAAAGGAACAACTCACCGTATAGCAAGAAAGATACATTCTTTTTGGGATTTTAAATTTTTAACATTTTTTTTCTTTTTATGTTTAATTTAGAAAGCAGGTAAATTTCCTTAATATGGTTTTAGAATAATTTTCTAAAATTTGATTATCCTAAGTGTCTTAATTTTAGATATTATCTAAAATTAATTAGTTATGATAACCCTATATTTCGGAAATTGATTGTCTAACTAGTATAAGATAAGTGTAGGTCTAAGGTCTAGGTTACTACCGTTACCTATCATAAGTCTCTAGAATTGTGGCCTTTAATCCTAAATTCATTATGATATTTCCCCGGCAACGGCGCCAAAAATCTGATGCGGTTTCCGACCGATGTGCTAAATAGGTGTTATTTTACCCTATGTTGATTATGAATAATTAAGGACTGTGATTGACTAATCGCACATTTAGTCTCTAAGGTGTCACTTAATCAGCCAGAACCTAAGGCAGAGTACCTATCGTGTAGCTAGTCTATTGGAAAGTATCTACGATTTTATTAATTTAATTATCGTACTCCCAGGGAAGTGGCAACGGCTTAATAGTAACTAGCCTTTTATCCTAACTCCTATCTTATAATCCAGTTATGCAATCTTCATCAAATACTTTGATGAGAGGGTGATCCATTCTCCACTGTTTACTGGGTTAGGTCTAATTACCTAGAAGTGTTTTAAAGATGAGTTCTGATTCTATGTTATACTGTTCCTATATGTTGATTGACCTATATTCGAGTGTTTTAGATATATCTTAGCCTGGAATGCAACTATGTTCTGTGTCTAAAGGTGTACCACATCTGAGGTCTCTACACTACCGCCCCATCGTTAAGGTAAACGGCCCTACTCACGGCCCGGACTAAAGTCAGCAATGAACGGTACCCTATGTCACTTCGGGGTCATGCTGCTCGTCGCAAAACCACCGGCATAACTCTCTACTCAGCCTACCTAGACTACTCTAACAAACAAGGTGTTCCGTTGGTTATTTTATCTAGTATGGCAGACACCAATACTAATTGATGCCTGTTAAACTAAACAGGTTATGAATAGACCGTGGTTAGGAATTGTCTATAACCCTAGTTTTAGTTTAAAAGAGACTTACATTAGACATGCAGACATAATGAATATTTAGCAGGTGGCTATTTCCGGAAAAACATAAAAACTTCAACATATAACACAACTATTCATAAAATCGTAATCTGATATTCATAATTCATATTTAGGACAAAGCAATAACACATATAAGAGAGGGACATGGGGACCGATGCCATAAAGAAATCACCCTTTACGAAGTCTCGCCTACGGAGCGTACTGCTGTATATGTCGTATTGCTCGCCCTGACTCTGCTCACCAGAACCTTCGGAGGACGCTTCCTCAGCCTAGTAGCTAGACTTTACCTTACGTCCTGGGCTTAAGCCTAGCCCTGTGGACTGACTCTTCGAACGCCTAGAGCTCTCTTAGGATCTCCTAACGAAATCCCGGGTATTCTATGAATACCAGAAACGAACGTATCTATAGCAACCTAAGATCTGAGACTATTTCTCAGAAACTAAAACAAACACTAATAAGAAAGAAAACTGAGATCCGAGTCTCTGAGTCAGTTGTGTACTGGAAAATTGTACACTGGAAACCACTTTGATGCGATTCCGATTGGTATGCTAAAAGATAGGCTTTATTTACCTATGTCGATTATGAGTAATTAAGGACTGAGTCTTACTAACTGTCACTTAGCATTCAATTATTGTCACTTAATCAATCAGAACCTAAGGCAGAGTACCTATCGTGTAGCTAGTCTGTTGGAAAGTATCTACGATTTTATTAAGTTAAATATCGTACTCCCAGGGAAGTGGCAACGGCTTAGTAGTAACTAGCCTTTTATCCTAACTCCTATCTTATGATCCAGTTATGCAATCTTCATCAAATACTTTGATGAGAGGGTGATCCATTCTCCACTAGGTTTAAGTCTAATTAATCCCAAAAGTGTTTTATAGATGAGTCCTGATTCTATGTTATACTGTTCCTATATGTTGATTGACCTATATTCGAGTATTTTAGACATGTCTTGGCCTGGATTGCAACTATGTTCTGTGTCTAAAGGCTACCACATCTGAGTTTCTGCGCTACCGCCCCATCGTTAAGGGTAACGGCCCTACTCACGGCTCGGACTAAAGTCAGCAATGAACGGTACCCTATGTCACTTCGGTATCATGCTGCTCGTCTCATAACCGCCGGCATAACACTCTACTCAGCCTACCTAGACTACTTTCAACCAACAGGGTGTTCCGCAGATTATTTTATCTAGTATGGCAGACACCAATACTAATTGATGCCTGTTAAACTAAATAGGTTATGAATAGACCGTGGTTAGGAATTGTCTATAACCCTAATTTCAGTTTAAAAGAACGGCAATAGACATGCAGACATAATGAATATTTAAGCAGGTGGCCATTTCCGGAAAATCATAATAACTTCAGCATATAAAATAGATATTCATAAGAATCGTAATCTGATATTCAAATTAATATTTAGATAAAACAATTCGTAAACATACAGAACCTCGTCTAGGGGACCCACTGTCATAAAGTAATCACCACTCTATGCAGGTCCAGCCGGCGCTGCAGCTCCTGTATGCTCTTGACTGCTCGATCCTACTCTGCTCGGCAGAGCCTTCGGAGAACGCTCCTCAGACCTAGTAGCAATTGCTTTACCTTACATCCCGGGCTTAAGCAAATTACCCTAATCTGACTGAGAACACGCACTCTATCTCTCTCTTAGGATCTCCTAACGAAATCCCGGTATTCTATGAATACAAAAAACAAACCTATCTATCGAAGCCTAAGATCTGAGACTATTTCTCAGAAACTAAAACAAAACACTAACAAGAAAGAAAACTGAGATCCGAGTCTCTGAGTGAGTTGTGTACTAGAGAATTGTACACTGGACACCACTAAATGACTCAGATCGAGTGGAGAGGGATGATTTCAACTCCTGGAGGCCTGGGGTATTTATAACAGCTTTCTGGAGTGAAAAATTCCAAAAAATTCGATGTGGGACAAATTCTGGTGCTTCGGGATGCCCGTCCTGGTGGTCTGACTGGGTCGGGACACCCGTCCCGGACCGTTGACCAAGTCAACATTTCCAAAAATTGCATTTTTGCCCCAAAATTTGCTGTTTTCGTCCAATTTGCTCCTGAAACTTCCAAAATCGAAATTTAAGCAATTTTATGTCAATTTGATTCAATTAAGATCAAATACATTCAAATATTGCCCTAATTTATGTCTAAAAACATGCTAAAAAGGGTATATGATTTGTGCACATCAAATAACCCCACACTTAGCTTTTTGCTTGTCCTCAAGCAAAGTCTACCTGAAGTTAGTGATTTTAAATCATATGTGCAGTCACTTAAATTTTCTAGTCATGTTTTTATTCCAAAAATTATTCAGATAATTCTTAACACATGTCTGACTGGTTAGGTTGCTATGACAAGGTCTCAAATGTCTCTAGTAGATTGTTAGGATTGAGCAGAAAACAATTTAACAACTAGGTTGAACTCTTCTCTTAGACATAAGGTCTTCCTGATGTGTAGTGTGTGTACTAGTCCAGACCAGATAGTCAACACAATAAACTCTTGTCTTAACTATTACCAGATAACACTTCGACCTATCGCTAGACATACTGACAACAGATAACTTTCTGAGTTCTGAGCTTTGGTGATCAGATTCTATCATTTAGCATTTATTGATTCCTTTTGTTTATAGATTTTCTAGGGTATTTTGAGTCTGCTTAGAACACGTCAACTTCAACTACCCATGTAGCGAGTCCTACTCCGATGACTCCCAGATCTACATGACCTTAGGGCATCAGGCTTTAAGTTCCCCGAAGGAGTGGTGCTCGAATAGCGAAGGCCGCTGGCAAACTACCCTATTTTAATTAGCTCATTTTTTTTTCTTTTTCACTTTTGGCTCAGAGTCTCATCTAGTCATTCCAATTGTCAATGCATCCTGCAACTGGTTTAATTTTATCTTGTTAAGTTTTGAAAAGGTAATTGGTTGAGGTCTCTAATCCAGACTAAGTTGTGCTCAATTATCAGGAATTCCCTACTTCTAATCAATGGGTTCAGCAATAGTTATCAATTATCTCCTACTAACCACAACATACTACCTACATATCATAGACATAAGCAATTGTTTAACCAATCATACTGCATTTAGAAGTCTGAAAGATGGAAAAATTTTGAAAATTTTTGGAAGGGTGTGAAAATATGGGAAAAACAAGCAAAAGCATGCAAACAATTTTGCAAACTGCTACAGTGCACCGTGCACTGCTACCCCACACTTAAGTCTGGCACTGTCCTCAGTGTTCATGCATATCTAGCTACCCCACACTTATTTGAAAATAAGAAATAAAAACAAAACAAAGAACTCTTACCCCACACTTATTCGACTAACTAAGGGTAAGAGAGAAAATAAGGCAACAAAACAAGAAGGATAGCAAAACAGAACACAAAACAAATAAAATAAAAGTAAAGTAAAGGAATATGAGGATTAGAAAAACTCCCTTCATGTCGCGAGCAGAAGGGTCTTCTCTGATCTGTCAATTGGCTCTTCACCTTAGCCATGTGCTATTGCTGAGGTGCTCTTGACTCTGCAAGCTCTAGATATTGGAACGGATGACGTCAGCTCCGATCCTTCATTGTCGAGCTCTAGGTAGTGGCATATCCATTTGAGGAATGGCTCAATCCCCACGGACTGCTTCCTCGAATCATTTGTAAGATTTCTCACAATCATAGCAACGTGTCTGAAGTTTTGGCGAAGCTGTGGTGGTAGGGGCTCCAGTTGTATAGATCTGGGCCCAAGTATTTGAGACTTCCTCGGGGAAGTTAGCTGATTGGTATGCAGGGAATGCAAGCTCCTCCATTGCTATGCTCCTGATACAATGCTAAATTCCTCTATATCCTTCGACCGTTAGATACCACTTGGTATATCACTTGCTTGCACTGGTCTGGCTTTAATTGTTGCCAGTATCTCATCTGTTGATTCTGCATGTAGGGGTTTTACTGTGGTAGTATCTTCTGAAAGTTTCCAGCTTCCGAATTATTCCTCAGCTAAATCTCGTACGATTCTTCTAGTTGGGATTGTATGCATTTCCCATTGGAGTAGCATTCTGCAGTAACCTACTCCTACCTCTTTTTGGAATGGTCAATCATTCCCATAGCAATCCCTGCTAAAGTGTGGTACTTAGCAGACTTCACAGATTTGATACACATGCTGAACATTTCTTCCTAAAACATTGGCACTCTAAATCTGGAAAACAACTAGAATCTGCACATGACTTTAACATCATTAGTAGGTAATGCCTGTGGTTCAGGCCATTTTGAAAAAAAATGTTCCACGACTACTATGATGTAATTATTTTCACAGGAAACCTATTGTTTTTAGACAAGACCAGATAAGATCGGAATTTTATCATATATGAACTTTCTTATCATGTTTCTGTCCTAAAACAAGTCTTACTACATCATTACATCACATATTCATTCAAAAAGTAGATTTCAATCAGGTGATGTTATAATGGGTGCAGTAGTTCATTTTGGTTTAAAAGATCTCATGCAATTATCAGCAAAACAAAAGGAACATCCTTTTTCAATAGAACATTCAAAGGTCTGGCTATTAAGAAAAAATTATTTCATAACTCATCCTAATAAAACCGGTATGACTCTAAGAAAATTCTAAAATGGAATTTCTTCCAGATTAAAACCTGAGCCAAAAATTGACAACTCAGAAAAATATTCTATCCTCATTTCCATTTTTATTTATTTATTTTTTTTCGAAATTAAGTAATAGGGAAAAAAATGAAAAAGAGAAACAAATGTACGAAAAAAACAACTAAGAAAACAAGAAAGAACAAGAGATGGGGAAAAGAATAACTTACCATTGAGCAAGAAAAATACATTTTTTCGGTTTTTAAATTTTTAAATTTTTTTTTTCTTTTTTTTTTCGAAAGCAGTTAAATTTCCTCAATATGGTTTTAGAATGATTTTCTAAAATGTGATTATCCTAAGTGTCTTAATTCCAGATAACATCTAAAATTAATTAGTTATGATAATCCTATATTTTGGAAACTGATTGTCTAACTAGTATAAGAGAAGTGTTGGGTTAAGGTCTAGGTTACTACCGTTACCTATCATAAGTCTCTAGAATTTTGATCAGGAATCCTAAATTCATTATGATATTTCCCCGGCAACGGCGCCAAAAATCTGATGCGATTCCGATTGGTATGCTAAAAGATAGGCTTTATTTACCTATGTCGATTATGAGTAATTAAGGACTGAGTCTTACTAACTGTCACTTAGCATTCAATTATTGTCACTTAATCAATCAGAACCTAAGGCAGAGTACCTATCGTGTAGCTAGTCTGTTGGAAAGTATCTACGATTTTATTAAGTTAAATATCGTACTCCCAGGGAAGTGGCAACGGCTTAGTAGTAACTAGCCTTTTATCCTAACTCCTATCTTATGATCCAGTTATGCAATCTTCATCAAATACTTTGATGAGAGGGTGATCCATTCTCCACTAGGTTTAAGTCTAATTAATCCCAAAAGTGTTTTATAGATGAGTCCTGATTCTATGTTATACTGTTCCTATATGTTGATTGACCTATATTCGAGTATTTTAGACATGTCTTGGCCTGGATTGCAACTATGTTCTGTGTCTAAAGGCTACCACATCTGAGTTTCTGCGCTACCGCCCCATCGTTAAGGGTAACGGCCCTACTCACGGCTCGGACTAAAGTCAGCAATGAACGGTACCCTATGTCACTTCGGTATCATGCTGCTCGTCTCATAACCGCCGGCATAACACTCTACTCAGCCTACCTAGACTACTTTCAACCAACAGGGTGTTCCGCAGATTATTTTATCTAGTATGGCAGACACCAATACTAATTGATGCCTGTTAAACTAAACAGGTTATGAATAGACCGTGGTTAGGAATTGTCTATAACCCTAATTTCAGTTTAAAAGAACGGCAATAGACATGCAGACATAATGAATATTTAAGCAGGTGGCCATTTCCGGAAAATCATAATAACTTCAGCATATAAAACAGATATTCATAAGAATCGTAATCTGATATTCAAATTAATATTTAGATAAAACAATTCGTAAACATACAGAACCTCGTCTAGGGGACCCACTGTCATAAAGTAATCACCACTCTATGCAGGTCCAGCCGGCGCTGCAGCTCCTGTATGCTCTTGACTGCTCGATCCTACTCTGCTCGGCAGAGCCTTCGGAGAACGCTCCTCAGACCTAGTAGCAATTGCTTTACCTTACATCCCGGGCTTAAGCAAATTGCCCTAATCTGACTAAGAACATGCACCCTATCTCTCTCTTAGGATCTCCTAACGAAATCCCGGTATTCTATGAATACAAAAAACAAACCTATCTATCGAAGCCTAAGATCAGAGACTATTTCTCAGAAACTAAAACAAAACACTAACAAGAAAGAAAACTGAGATCCGAGTCTCTGAGTGAGTTGTGTACTAGAGAATTGTACACTGGACACCACTAAATGACTCAGATCGAGTGGAGAGGGATGATTTCAACTCCTGGAGGCCTGGGGTATTTATAACAGCTTTCTGGAGTGAAAAATTCCAAAAAATTCGATGTGGGACAAATTCTGGTGCTTCGGGACGCCCGTCCTGGTGGTCTGACTGGGTCGGGACACCCGTCCAGGACCGTTGACCAAGTCAACATTTCCAAAAATTGCATTTTTGCCCCAAAATTTGCTGTTTTCGTCCAATTTGCTCCTGAAACTTCCAAAATCGAAATTTAAGCAATTTTATGTCAATTTGATTCAATTAAGATCAAATACATTCAAATATTGCCCTAATTTATGTCTAAAAACATGCTAAAAAGGGTATATGATTTGTGCACATCACACTTAATGACTCAGATCGAGTGGAGAGGGATGATTTCAACTGCTGGAGGCCTAGGGTATTTATAGCAGCTTCCCGGAGTGAAAATCTCTGAAACATTCGATGTGGGACAGCTTCTGGCGGCTCGGGACGCCCGTCCCGGTTCGGGATGCCCGTCCTGATTCGTTGACCAGGTTCGGGATGCCCGTCCTGGCGGTTTGACTGGGTCGGGACGCCCGTCCCGGACCTTTGACCGGGTCAACATTTCCAAAAATTGCGTTTTTGCCCCAAAATTTGCTGTTTTCGTCTACTTTGCACCTGACACTTCCAAAATCATAAAAACCGTGAAATCAAGTAAATAATAAACAATTAATGTCAATTTACTCTCGATTTCACATTAAAACATACATAAAAACATGCTAAAAATGTGATACGATTTTCGCGTATCACTTCCTCAGCCTAGTAACTGGGCTTTACCTTAATACCCAGCTTAAGCCCAGCCCTGTGGACTGACTCTTCGAACGCCTAGAGCCCTCTTAGGATCTCCTAACGAAATCCCGGGTATTCTATGAATACCAGAAACGAACCTATCTATAGAAGCCTAAGATCTGAGACTATTTCTCAGAAACTAAAACAAAACACTAACAAGAAAGAAAACTGAGATCCGAGTCTCTGAGTGAGTTGTGTACTAGAGAAGTGTACACTAGAAACCACTTAATGACTCAGATCGAGTGGAGAGGAATGAAATCAACTACTGGAGGCCTAGGGTATTTATAGCAGCTTCCCGGGGTGATTTTTCATCAAATATTCGATGTGGGACTTGATTTGGGGGTTCGGGACTCTCGTCCCGTATTGAGACGCCCGTCTTGGTCTATTGACCAAGTCGGGACGCCCGTCCTGAGTCCTGGACGCCCGTCCTGAGTTCTGGACGCCCGTCCCGGTGCTTTGACTGGGTCGGGACGCCCGTCCCGAGCCTTTGACCGAGTCAGCATTTCCAAAAATTGCGTTTTTGCCCCAAAATTTGCTGTTTTCATCTACTTTTCACCTGACACTTCCGAAATTATAAAAACTGTGAAATTGAGTAAATAACAAACAATTAAGATCAATTTACCCTCAATTTCACCCGAAATCATACATAAAAACATGCTAAAAAGGTGATACGATTTTCGCATATCACACATATGATTTAAAATCACTAACTTCAGTTAGACTTTGCTTGAGGACAAGCAAAAAGCTAAGTGTGGGGTTATCTGATATGCATAAATCATATCACAATTTTAGAATGTTTTTAGGCATATTTTAGGGTGAAATTGAGGGCAAATCGGTCTTAATTGTTTGTTATTAACTCAATTTCACAGTTTTTATGATTTTGGAAGTGTCAGGTGAAAAGTAGAAGAAAATGGCAAATTTCGGGGCAAAAACGCAATTTTTTAGAAGTTCAGACGTCGGGGTGGGCGTCCCGAATCAGGATGGGCGTCCTGACTTAGTCAACAGGCCAGGACAGGTGTCCCAATCCAGGATGGGTGTCCCAAGCTACAGTTCCAAGTCCCACATCGAAATTCTTGGAAAAATTCACTCCAGAAAGCTGCTATAAATACCCAGGCCTTCCTCAGTTGAAATCATTCCTCTCCACTCGATCTGAGTCATTTAGTGACTTTAAGTGTACACTTTTCTCGAGTACATAAGTTACTTAGAGACTCGGGTTCAGTAAAAGTTTATTTTTCTTAGATAGTGTTTCATTTTCTTTGTTTCTGAGAATTAGTCTCAGATCCTAGGGTTCGATAGATAGGTTCGTTTCTGGTATTCATAGAAAACCCGGGATTTCATTAGGAGATCCTAAGAGGGCTCTTGGCGTTCGAAGAGTCAATCCACAGGGCTGGCCTTAAGCTGGGTATTAAGGTAAAGTCCAGCTACTAGGCTGAGGAAGCGTCCTCCGAAGATTCTGTCGAGCAGAGTCCGGTCGAGCAGTACGACATATACAAGCAGTTGCTCCATCGGCGAGACTAAGTAAAGGGTGACTTCTTTATGGCATCAGTCCCCCCTGTCCCTCTCTTTATATGTATGTATTGTGTTTGTCCAAAGATTGATTATGAATATTAGATTATGATTTTTATGAGTATCTGTTATATGTGTTGAAGTTCTTATGATTTTCTGGAAATGGCCACCTGCTTAATATTCATTATGTCTGCATGTCTAATGTAGTTTCTTTTAAACTTAAGTTAGGGTTATAGACAATTCCTAACCACGGTCTATTCATAACCTGTTTAGTTTAACATGCATCAATTAGTATTGGTGTCTGCCATATTAAATAAAATAACATGTGGAACACCCTGTTTGTTAGAGTAGTCTAAGTAGGCTGAGTTGCGTTTTTATGTCGGCGTTAGGGCGAGCGGCATGATCCCCTAAGTGACTGATGGCTTTCCGACTGATATGCTAAATAGGTGTTATTTTACCCTATGTTGATTATGAGTAATTAAGGACTGGGATTGACTAATTGTCACATTTAGTCTCTATGGTGTCACTTAATCAGTCAAAACCTAAGGCAGAGTACCTATCGTGTAGCTAGTCTGTTGGAAAGTATCTACGATTTTATTAAATAAATATCGTACTCCCAGGGAAGTGGTAACGACTTAGTAGTAGCTAGCCTTTTTTATCCTAACTCTTATCTTATGATCCAGTTATGCAATCTTCATCAATAACTTTGATGAGAGGGTGATCCATTCTCCACTAGGTTTAAGTCTAATTAAGCCTAAAAGTGTTTTATAGATGAGGTCCTGATTCTATGTTATATTGTTCCTAATGTTGATTGACCTATATTCGAGTGTTTTAGATATATCTTAGCCTGGAATGCAAATATGTTCTGAGTCTAAAGGTGTACCACATCTGAGTCAACTAATAAACCGCCCTACTTTAATGACGGCCCTACTCACGGTTCGAGCTAAAGGCATCCATGATCATGCTGGCATAAACGCTCAACTCAGCCTACTTAGACTACTCTAACAAACAAGGTGTTCTGTAGGTTATTTTATCTAATATGGCAGACACCAATGAATCCTAAATTGATGTCTGTTAAACTAAACAGGTTATGAATAGACCGTGGTTAGGAATTCTCTATAACCCTAATTTTAGTTTAAAAGAAACAACATTAGACATGCAAACATAATGAATATTAAGCAGGTGGCTATTTCCGGAAAAACATAACAACTTCAACATATATAACAAATATTCATGAAAATCATAACCTGACTCTGCTCGCCAGAACCTTCGAAGGACGCTTCCTCAGCCTAGTAGCTGGACTTTACCTTAATACCCAGCTTAAGCCCAGCACTGTGGACTGACTCTTCGAACGCCTCGAGCCCTCTTAGGATCTCCTAAAGAAATCCCGGGTATTCTATGAATACCGGAAACGAACCTATCTATCGAACCCTAGGATTTGAGACTATTTCTCAGAAACTAAGAAAAACGAAACACTAACTAGAAAGAAAGAAAACTTATACTAAAATCTAAGTCTCTGAGTGATTTGTGTACTCGAGAATTGTACACTGGAAGTCACTGAATGACTCAGATCAAGTGGAGAGGGATGAATTCAACTGAGGAAGGCCTGGGTATTTATAGTAGCTTCATGGAGTGATTTTTCATCAAAACTTCGATGTGGGACTTGAATTTCTGGTTCGGGATGGCCGTCCCGGTCTATTGACCAGGTCAGGATGGCCGTCCCGAGTCCTGGACGCCCGTCCCGACCTGTTGACCAGGTCAGGACGCCCTCCCCGAAGTCCGAACTTCTGAAAAATTTCGTTTTTGCCCCGAAATTTGTCATTTTCTTCTACTTTTCACCTGACACTTCCAAAATCATGAAAAATGTGAAATTGAGTTAATAATAAACAATTAAGACTGATTTTCCCCCAATTTCACCCTAAATCATGCCTAAAAACATGCTAAAAATGTGATATGATTTATGCATATCAGATAACCCCACACTTAGCTTTTTGCTTGTCCTCAAGCAAAATCTAATTGAAGTTAATGATTCTAAATCATTGTGCAATCACTTAGATTTCCTAGTCATGTTTTTATTCCAAAAATTATTCAGATAATTCTTGATACAGGTCTGACTAGTTGGGTTGCTATGACAAGGTCTCAAATGTCTCTAGTAGATTGTTATAGTCAAGCAGTTGACAACTTAACAACTAGGTTGAACTCTTCTCTTATTCACAAGGTTTTCCTGATGTGTAGTGTGTGTACTAGTCTAGACCAGATAGTCAACACAATATACTCTTGTCTTAACTATTACCAGATAATATTCCGACCCGTCGCTAGACATACTAACAACAGACAACTTTCTGAGTTCTGAGCCTTGGTGATTAGATTTTAATTATTTAGCATTTATTGATTTTCTTTATAGATTCAAGGTATTTTGAGTCTGCTTAGAACACGTCAACTTCAACTACCCATGTAGCGAGTCCCACTCCGATGACTCCCAGACCTACACGACCTTAGGGCATCAGGCTTTAAATTCCCCGAAGGAGTGGTGCTCGAGTAGCGAAGGCCGCTGGCAAACTACCCTTATTTAATTAACTTTCTTTTGTTTCTTTTCACTTTTAGCTCAGATTCTCGTCTAGTCATTCTAATCGTCAATATGTCCACAACTGGTCTAATCTTATCTATTTAAGTCTTGAAAAGGTAATTGGATGAGGTCTCTAATCCAGACTAAGTTGTGCTCAGTTATCAGGAATTCCCTATTTCTAATAAATAAGTTCAAAATAGTCATAAATCGTCTCCTACTAACCATCACATTCTACCTACATATCATAGACATCATCAATGTTTAACCAATCATACTGCATTGAGAAGTCTGAAAGAATGAAAATTTTTGGAAGGGTGTGAAAATACGGGGAAAACATGCAAAATCATGCAAAAAGTTTCTCAAACTACTACAGTGCACGGTGCACTGCTACCCCACACTTAAGTCTAACATTGTCCTCAGTGTTCATGCATTTCTAATTACCCCACACTTATTTGAAAACAAGAAACAAAACAGAAAAGATTCTTACCCCACACTTATTTGAATAACTATGGGTAAGAAGGAAAATAAGGCAATAAAAGAAATGACAAGAAAACATAGAGAAAACAATGATGTTATGTCATATTAATCAATGTTACACAGAGATTCATATTTCATACAGCCCAGACATGATCACACACATAGAATAAAAATAAAAAGAGAAAAAGAAAAGGAAAGAAAAGCTAAGAACCCGGCTCGCCGTCATCAGGTGGACCGAAGTTTGCTGGAAAGTAGACCTCAGTGTTTTCCACCAGTTGGGAGGTATGCTGATAAATTTCCTCGATCCGGCTGGTGTTCATAGCGATTCTGTCATCCATCATCGTCAACCGTCTCTCGATCCTCTCCATATCTCGGCTATATCGGGCTGAGAGTTCTGCCAATCCGTGTGACATATGTCGTTCGAAGGCAGTGCGTGGAACGAACGTCTCGGTCGGAGGTATATGCGCTGGAACTGCTCCGGGTGCCGAGGCCTGTCCTGGCTACTCCGTGTGGATGGAGTAGCGTCCATTTGAATTCCATATGACCATCCCCATGTTCCGTAGAATGGTAAGGTCCGTAGGAATGGTGGTCGGGGCGACCTGGGTCAGCTCCGAGCCCTCGATGTCCAACTCCAAGTAGTATGCTATCCTGGTGATGAACGGCCCGAGTCTCAGTCACTGTTTCCGAGTGTCCGTAGCCAAACCCCGCATGATGACCGTGATAAGTCGAGCCATCTCCACTGTAGATCCCATGTGCATGTTGGCCAAGAGGAATGTTTCCATTTGGGTGACATTCCCGGGGGCCGTCCGTCGTCCTAACAAAGTGTGTGCGATAATGGCATGTAAGTAACGAAGGGCAGGATAAATACCTGTGGCTTTCGCAAAGCCATGCTGGTAGGGAACACTCGTCATATAGATCTGAGCCCAAGCAGTGGAGACGTCTGCAGAAGTGAAGTCTCGAATTGTTGTGGTGTAGGCGGGCGTATCCAGCTCGTCTCTCTGCCAGATACCTAAGGCGATGCCGAACTCGGCCATGCTCATCGATCGATCTATTCCGCCCAAGCGGAATGTGATCTGCTCCTGATGGTACGTAAACGGCGCATAGAACTCACATACCAGCTCTAGGTATGTCGGTTCCGTGACGATGAAGACTTCGACTGTATGGTAGTACATCGAGTATGCGTCTGACTTCCTGCTCAACTTCTAGCGTCTGTACTGCTGCCCAGTCAAGCGTTCTGCTAGTCAGTATGGTGCGTCCGATATACCCATGACATCTCTCTTGGTATGCTGGGCTGGAGTGAAACAGCATGAAAGGATGTGCCACTGATGTGACGGTTATGG
The DNA here is from genome assembly GCA_027405835.1 of Asclepias syriaca. NCBI lineage: Eukaryota > Viridiplantae > Streptophyta > Magnoliopsida > Gentianales > Apocynaceae > Asclepias > Asclepias syriaca. The sequence goes on along the minus strand of CM049926.1, from coordinate 18,733,100 downwards.
TAGACGTAATACGGGCGCGTTTGGGAGCCATTTGAGAGGTTCGAGAGGCTTTGGGAATTTAGGCAGGAAGGAAGATTCAAATTCGAATTCTGGAGGTGAATTTGAATTCGGAAGGATGGATTTTGGTTAGGGAATGATTTTGAATTTTTGGCGGGAAATTCGAATTTGGAAGGAAGTTTAAAATTCAAATTTTGGAGGGAAATTCGAATTTTGAAACTTGGGGGGGGGGGGGGGGGGTTGCCAAAAATTTGAGGAAGAGAGGGTAGAGAGAATTATTTTAGAGAGGTGAATTTTTGGAAGTTGATTGGAGGGAAAATGAGAAAAATGGATTATTTTGTAGGAGGGGCGGCCTTCGGGACCCCGTCCCGGGTTGCTTCGGGACGCGTGCCAATTCCGAAAATATAAAAAAAAAATTTCTTTCGTAATTCCCTACAAATCTCAGTACACAAAAAATAATCATAACTTTTAACAAGTCTTCATGTTTAACCATTCAAATTCAGAAGCTGTTAAAAACTCTGTGCAAAAATTCCTCAATCTCTTTTTCGAAAATCATGACTACCCTAATCTTATCCTAACTTCTATTCAGCAAGAATTTCAAAAAAAAACAAAAACTGAGTTTATACAATTTAATTAGTGAAAAATAAATTGCATTTGCAAAACCTTTGTTTTTCATAGAAATTTGAGAAATAAAATGTTTGAAGAAAAAATGTTGAATAAAATAAAGGACCCTTTAAAAAGTTTGAAAATAGAAAATAGGGGTCAATTATTTAATTTTAGTTCAAACAATTTATTTTCTGAAAATTAGAGTAAAAGAATCTTCCCTTTTTCAACGACCCCTTATCTCTGATCTCACGTAGCTCTGCCTGAATGTTTTGCATCTCTATGTGTATGGCTCTCATCTCATCCCTTTTGCCTGCCCTGCTCACTTCGTAAGTCAGCCATCTCCCGGAGTAGTTGTGCACCTTGGTTCTCCTGGAGACTGACCGTGGCTCTGAGTCGGTCCATGTTGGTTGTGATATTCAGACTGATTTGGTCTAAATGACACAATCTGCTTGCGATTCCTTGGTCCATCTCATAGATCTGTCGAGCCAAAGTATCTATCTGCACGGACAACACTAAATGAGAATCGTTAGTACTTCCCCCGGATGAAGGGGTGTGCTCGTTAGGTGTTGGAGTGTATGCAGGAGATGTTGGTGAATTCTGGGTTTGCTCAAGGGGTGGTGGATTTATAGGAACTCTCTGGGCAGGAGTGTGAACTGGAGATCTTTGAGGTTTTACTATAGGAGGGAAGGTATCTTCAGAAGGATCTTCTTCCGTGGGGCTAGGCTCACGGGCGTTCAGTAATCTTCTTACTAGGTCACTGGTATCTAGGCTTGAGTTTACTTCTACCGGTTGTGAAGGAAGGTTCCCTCGTGGTATTTCTGGTTCAGGCCTAGATGGTCCTTCTGGTTTGGTCTTCTTTAGTCCTGGAGTGTCAGGAATTTCCGTTTTCTTTGCTTGGTTAGTAGCTGCTCTTGTTCTCTTCATCTATGAGTGCAAAGTCTGGTTAGGAATAACAAATAACAAAAATAGGAAGAAAAGAAAGATAGAAAAGCAAGAAAAATATTTTTAGGGATTTTAAATTTTTAACATTTTTTTTCTTTTATATTATATTTAGAAAGCAGATAAATTTCCTCAATATGGTTTCAGAATAATTTTCTAAAATTTGATTGTCCTAAATGTCTTAATTTCAGATAATATCTAAAATTAGTTAGTTATGATAACCCTATATTTCGGAAAGTGATTGTCTAACTAGCATAAGATAAGTGTAGATCAAAAGTCTAGGTTACTACCGCTACCTATCATAAGTTTCTAGATTGTGGCCAATAATCCTAAATTCATTATGATATTTCCCCGGCAACGGCGCCAAAAATCTGATGGCTTTCCGACTGATATGCTAAATAGGTGTTATTTTACCCTATGTTGATTATGAGTAATTAAGGACTGGGATTGACTAATTGTCACATTTAGTCTCTATGGTGTCACTTAATCAGTCAAAACCTAAGGCAGAGTACCTATCGTGTAGCTAGTCTGTTGGAAAGTATCTACGATTTTATTAAATAAATATCGTACTCCCAGGGAAGTGGTAACGTCTTAGTAGTACCTAGCCTTTTTATCCTAACTCTTATCTTATGATCCAGTTATGCAATCTTCATCAATAACTTTGATGAGAGGGTGATCCATTCTCCACTAGGTTTAAGTCTAATTAAGCCTAAAAGTGTTTTATAGATGAGGTCCTGATTCTATGTTATATTGTTCCTAATGTTGATTGACCTATACTTGAGTGTTTTAGATATATCTTAGCCTGGAATGCAACTATGTTCTTTCTAGTTAGTGTTTCGTTTTTCTTAGTTTCTAAGAAATAGTCTCAGATCCTAGGGTTCGATAGATAGGTTCGTTTTCGGTATTCTAGGGCGGTTTATTAGTTGACTCAGATGTGGTACACCTTTAGATTCAGAACATAGTTGCAATCCAGGCCAAGACATGTCTAAAACACTCGAAGATAGGTCAATAAACATGTAGGAACAGTATAACATAGAATTAGGACACTATCTATAAAACACTTTTAGGCTTAAATAGACTTAAACCTAGTGGAGAATGAATCACTCTCTCATCAAAGTTATTGATGACGATTGCATAACTAAATCATAAGATAAGAGTTAGGGTAAAAGGCTAGTTACTACTAAGCCGTTACCACATACCTGGGAGTACGATATTTAATTTAATAAAATCGTAGATACTTTCCAACAGACTAGCTACACGATAGGTACTCTGCCTTAGGTTCTGGCTAACTAAGTGACAGCATAGAGACTAAAAGTGACAATTAGTCAATCTAAGTCCTTAATTACTCATAATCAACATAGGGTAAAACAACACCTATTTAGCATATCAGTCGGGAAGCCATCAGATTTTTCGCGCCGTTGCCGGGGAAATATCATAATAAATTTAGGATTCCTGATCAAAATTCTAGAAACTTATGATAGGTAACGGTAGTAACTAAGACCCTAGACCCAACGCTTATTTTCTGCTAGTTAGACAATCAATTTCCGAAATATAGGATTATCACAACTAATTGATTTTAGATATCATCTGAAATTAAGACATTTAGGATAATCAAATTTTAGAAAATCATTCTAAAATCATATTGAGGAAATTTAACAGCTTTCGAAAAAAAAAGGAAAAAAACTGTTAAAAATTTAAAACCCGAAAAAAAATGTATTTTTCTTGCTCAATGGTAAGTTGTTCTTTTTCCTATCTCTTGTATTATTTGCTCTTGAACATTTGTTTTCTTTCAATTTTTTTTCTTTCTTTTCTTTTCTTTTCTTTTCTTCTATAAACTTTTCTGAAAAATATTATTTTCCAGAAGATAAAAGAAATAAATTTTTCGTGTATACAGTTTTCCTGTCTTTTTGTTTTTTTTTCGAAAAACAAAAGTTTGGAAATGAGAAAAAATATATTTTCTTCTGAGTTGTAAAATTTTGGCTTATACTTTTATCGAGAAGAAATTCCATTTTAGAATTTTCTTAGAGTCATGCCGGCTTTATTAGGACGAGTTATGAAATAATTTTTCCTTAATAGCCACACCTTTGAATGTTCTATTGAAAAAAGGATGTTCCTTTTGTTTTGTTGATAATTGCATGAGATCTTTTAAACCAAAATGAATTACTGCACCCATTATGGCATCACCTGGTTGGAATCTGCTTTTTGAATTAATATGTGATGTAATGATGTAGTAAGAATTGTTTTAGGACAGAAACATGATAAGAAAGTTGATGTATGATAAATTCCGATCTTATCTAGTCTTGTCTAAAAACAATATGTTACACTGATCACTCTGAGATATCTGTGTTCAATAAAACTAATGTTGAACCATAATCGATTAAGTTAAGTTTTATTGTTACTTGAATTTGATATAGAATGAAGGGATAAGAAAAAGGGTTGAAAATCTAGAAAGCAAACCATTTTTCTAGATTAGAAAACCCCGAGTTAGAGACTATTGTAATACTGATAAATTTTTGGATGAAAACTTATTTGCATTGTTTGCTATGTATAATAATTCTCATCTGTGGTTTATTGTTGTTGCAAATTATCTAGTCACTGAATGGGTTCCAAGTAATATGACTTATCAGCAAAAGAAGAAATTCTTTGCTAATTTGAAATATTACTACTGGGCAGATTTCTCTTCTATTTCAAATTTTTGCAGATCAGTTGATCAGAAGATGTGTCTCGAAAAACGAAGGCCACAAAATTTTGGAGCATTGTCATCAACGATCTACGAGAGGCTATTTGACTGCTAGCAACACTGTCCGGAAAGTGTTGGAAGCATGATATTACTGGCCCACTATTCGAAGATTTTGTATCCTTGATACAGTCCGATGATGCTGGAAAAATAAAAGGTAACACGTCTTTCCAGAGATCGTCTACCCCAGCGACGTATACAGAGTATTGCAACCTTTGATATCTGGGGTATCGAATGCTTTTCTTTTTCTTCCTGTGAAAACATTTACATCATAGTAGTCGCGGAACACTTTTCAAAAATAGCCTGAAGCACAGGCATTACCTACTAATGATGTTAAAATCATGTGCAGATTTTGAGAAATTGTTTTCTAGATTCAGACGTGCCTATGTATCTAATCTGTGAAGTCTGCCAAGCACCATACTTTAGCAGGGATTGCTATGGGAATGAAATAAAAACCATTCAAAAAAGAGGTAGGAGTAGGTTACTGCAGAATGCTACTCCAATGGGAAACACATACAATCCCAACTAGAGGAATCATACGTGATTTAGCTGAGGAATAATTCGGAAGCTGGAAACTTTTAGAAGATACCACCACAGCAAAACCCCTACCCGTAGAATCAACAGATGAGATACTGGCAACAATTAAAGCCAGACCAGTGCAAGCACGTGATCTACCAAGTGGTATCGAAGGGTCAAGAGATATGGAGGAATTTGGCATTGTATCATGAGCATAGCAATGGATGAGCTTGCATCCCCTGCGTACAAATCAGCTGTGAGAACCTTCCCCGAGGAAGTCTCAAATACTTGGGCCCATATCTACATCACTGGAGCCTCCTACCACCACGGCTTCGCCAAAGCTTCAGGTATCTTTTCTGCCATTGATATGCACAAATCGTATACCTTTTTTAGCATGTTTTTAGACATAAATTAGGGCAATATTTGAATGTATTTGACCTTAATTGAATCAAATTGACATAAAATTGCTTAAATTTCCATTTTGGAAGTTTCAGGAGCAAATTGGACGAAAATAGCAAATTTTGGGGCAAAAATGCAATTTTTGGAAATGCTGACTTGGTCAACGGTCCGGGGCATCCCGACCCAGTCAGACCACCAGGACGGGCGTCCCAATCCAGGACGGGCGTCCCAATCCAGGACGGGCGTCCCGAAGCACCAGAATTTGTCCCACATCGAATGTTTTGGAATTTTTCACTCCAGAAAGCTGCTATAAATACCCCAGGCCTCCAGGAGTTGAAATCATTCCTCTCCACTCGATCTGAGTCATTCAGAGACTTCCAGTGTACAATTATCGAGTACACAAGTCACTGAGAGACTCGGGTTTCAGTTTCAGTTTTCTTTCTTTCTTTAGTGTTTCGTTTTCTTAGTTTCTGAGAAATAGTCTCAGATCTTAGGCCTTGATAGATAGGTTCGTTTTTGGTATTCATAGAATACCGAGATTTCGTTAGGAGATCCTAAGAGAGAGATAGGGTGCGTGTTCTTAGTCAGATTAGGGCAATTTGCTTAAGCCCGGGATGTAAGGTAAAGCAATTGCTACTAGGTCTGAGGAGCGTTCTCCGAAGGCTCTGCCGAGCAGAGTAGGATCGAGCAGTTAGGAGCATACAGGAGCTGCAGCGCCAGCTGGACCTGCATAGAGTGGTGATTACTTTATGACAGTGGGTCCCCTAGACGAGGTTCTGTATGTTTACGAATTGTTTTATCTAAATATTAATTTGAATATCAGATTACGATTCTTATGAATATCTGTTTTATATGTTGAAGTTGTTATGATTTTCCGGAAATGGCCACCTGCTTAAATATTCATTATGTCTGCATGTCTAATGCCGTTCTTTTAAAGTAAAATTAGGGTTATAGATAATTCCTAACCACGGTCTATTCATAACCTGTTTAGTTTAACAGGCATCAATTAGTATTGGTGTCTACCATACTAGATAAAATAATCTGCGGAACACCCTGTTGGTTGAAAGTAGTCTAGGTAGGCTGAGTAGAATGTTATGCCGGCGGTTATGAGACGAGCAGCATGATACCGAAGTGACATAGGGTACCGTTCATTGCTGACTTTAGTCCTAGCCATGAGTAGGGCCGTTACCCTTAATGATGGGGCGGTAGCGTAGAAACTTAGATGTGGTAGCCTTTAGACACAGAACATAGTTGCAATCCAGGCCAAGACATGTCTAAAATACTCGAATATAGGTCAATCAACATATAGGAACAATATAACATAGAATCAGGACTCATCTATAAAACACTTATAGGATTAATTAGACTTAAACCTAGTGGAGAATGAATCACCCTCTCATCAAAGTACTTGATGAAGATTGCATAACTGGATCATAAGATAGGAGTTAGGATAAAAGGCTAGTTACTACTAAGCCGTTGCCACTTTCCTGGGAGTACGATATTAGTAAAATAAAATCATAGATACTTTCCAACAGACTAGCTACACGATAGGTACTCTGCCTTAGGTTCTGATTGATTAAGTGACATAAATTGAATGCTAAAGTGACAGTTAGTAAGACTCGGTCCTTAATTACTCATAATCGACATAGGTAAATAAAGCCTATCTTTTAGCACGTCAACCGGAATCCCATCAGATTTTTGGCGCCGTTGCCGGGGAAATATCATAATGAATTTAGGATTCCTGATCAAAATTCTAGAGGCTTATGATAGGTAACGGTAGTAACCTAGACCTTAGACCTACACTTATCTTACACTAGTTAGACAACCAGTTTCCGAAATATAGGATTATCATAACTAATTAATTTTAGAGGTTATCTGAAATTAAGACACTTAGGATAATCAAATTTTAGAAAATTATTCTAAAACCATATTGAGGAAATTTAATTGCTTTCGAGAAAAAAAGAAAAAAAATGTTAAAAATTTAAAATCCCAAAAAGAACGTATCTTTCTTGCTCAACGGTGAGTAGTTCCTTTTCCCCATCTCTTGTTCTTTCTTAATTGTTTTCTTAGTTGCTCTTTTTCGTGTTTTTCTTCCTTTATTTAATTTCGAAGAAATAAAAATGGAAATGAGGATAAAATACATTTTCTTCTAAGTTGTAAAATGTTGGCTTAGATTTTTATCGGGAAGAAACTCTATTTTAGAATTTTCTTAGAGTCATGCCGGCCTTATTAGGATGAGTTATGAAATAGTTTTTCCTTAATAGCCAGACCTTTGAATGTTCTATTGGAAAAATGATGTTCCTTTTGTTTTGCTGATGAGTGCATGAGAACTTTTAAACCGAAAGGAATTACTGCACCCATTATGGCATCACCTGATTGAAATTTGCTTTTTGAATAATATGTGATGTAATGATGTAGTACGAATTCTTTTAGGACAGAAACATGATAAGAAAGTTCATGCATGATAAATTCCGATCTTATCTAGTCTTGTCTAAAAACAATAGGTGACACTGATCACTCCGAGATATCTGTGTTCAATAAAACTAATGCTGAACCATAGTTGATTAAGTTAGGTTTTATTGTTACATTGAATTTGATATACAATGAAGGGATAAGAAAAAGGGTTGAAAATCTAGAAAGAAAAACATTTGTCTAGATTAGGAAACCCTGAGTTTGAGGCTAGTCTAATACTGATGAATTTTTGGATGAAAACTTATTTGCATTGTTTGCTATGTATAATAATTCTCATCTGTGGTTTATTGTTGTTGCAAATTATCTAGTCACTGAATAAGTTCCAAGTGATATGACTTATCAGCAAAAGAAGAAATTCTTTGCTGATTTGAAATATTACTACTGGGCAGTTTCTCTTCTATTTCAAATTTTTGCAGATCAGTTGATCAGAAGATGTGTCTTAGAAGACGAAGGCCACAAGAGTTTGGAGCATTGCCCTAAAGAATCTACGGGAGACCAATTGACTACTATCAACACTGTCCGGAAAGTGTTGAAAGCAGGATCTTGTTGACCCACCACATTCAAGGATTTTGTATCTCTGATACAGTCCTACGATGCTTGCCAAATAACAGGTAACACCTCTTCCAGAGATCGCCTACCCCAGCAAGGTATACAGAAGCCTAAAATCTCTTATAACCGGGGTATTGATTAATTCCTTTTCTTTTCTTCCTGTGAACTATTTTCATCATAGTAGTTGTGGAACACTTTTCAAAAATGGCCTGAACCACACATTACCTACTAATGATGTTAAAGTCATGTGCAGATTCTATGAGAAGTTGTTTTCCAGATTCAGAGTGCCGATATCTTAGGAAGAACCGTTGAGTCTATGTATCTAATCTGTGAAGTCTGCCAAGTACCACACTCTAGCAGGGATTGCTATGGGAATGAAATACGAACCATTCCAAAAAGAGGTAGGAGTAGGTTACTGCAGAATGCTACTCCAATGGGAAATGCATACAATTCTAGCTGGAGGAATGATACGGGACTTAGCTGAGGATAATTCGGAAGCTGGAAACTTTCAGAAGATACCACCACAGCAAAACCCCTACCCGCAGAATCAACAGATGAGATACTGGCAACAATTATAGCCAGACTAGTGCAAGCAAGTGATCTACCAAGAGGTAACGAAGGGTCGAAGGATATAGAGGAATTTGGCGTTGTATCAGGAGCATAGCAATGGAAGAGCTTGCATTCCTTGCATACCAATCAGCTGTGAGAAACTTCCCCGAGGAAGTCTCAAATACTTGAGCCCAGATCTACACAACTGGAGCCCCCTACCACCACAGCTTCGCCAAAACTTCAGGTATCTTTTCTTCCATTCGAGACTTGCATGCAATACCTTTACTAATATTGGCAAGAAGGCACACAAATCCCAAGAAGTCTCATTCCTAGACACGTTCCCCCTGGACACGTTGCTATGATTATGAGAAATCTTACAAATGATTCGAGGAAGCAGTCCGTGGGGCTCGAGCCATTCATCAAATGAATAGGCCACTACCTGGAGCTCGACAATGAAGGATCGGAGGTGACGTCATCCGTTCCAATATCTAGAGCTTGCAGAATCAAGAACACCTCAGCAATAGCACATGGCTAAGGTGAAGAGCCAATTGACAGATCAGAGAAGACCCTTCTGCTCACGACATGAAGGGAGTTTTTTTTTCTAATCCTCATGATCCTTTACTTTTGTTTTCTTTATTTTGTGTTCTGTTTTGTTATTTCCATTATCCTTCTTGTTTTATTTTCTCTCTTACCCTTAATTAGTCAAATAAGTGTGGGGTAAGAGTTCTTTGTTTTGTTTTCATTTCTTCTTGTTTGCAAATAAGTGTGGGGTGGTGTAGCTATGCATGAACACTGAGGACAGTGTCAGACTTAAGTGTGGGGTAGCAGTGCACGGTGCACTGTAGCAATTGGCAAAATGTTTGCATGATTTTGCTTGTTTTCCCTTTATTTTCACACCCTTCCAAAAAGTTTTCAAAATTTTTCATTCTTTCAGACTTCAAAATGCAATATGATTGGTTAAACGTTGCTTATGTCCATGATATGTAGGTAGAATGTTATGGTTAGTAGGAGACAATGTGATGACTATTTTGAACTTATTGATTAGGAATAGGGAATTCCTGATAAATGAGCACAACTTAGTCTGGATTAGAGACCTCAGCCAATTACCTTTTCAAAACTTAACTAGATAAGATTAGACCAGTTGAGGATGTATTGACAATTAGAATGACTAGATGAGACTCTGAGCTAAAAGTGAAAAGAAACAAAAGAGAGTAAATTACATAAGGGTAGTTTGCCAGCGGCCTTCGCTACTCGAGCACTACTCCTTCGGGGAACTTAAAGCCTGATGCCCTAAGGTCGTGTAGATCTGGGAGTCATCGGAGTAGGACTCGCTACATGGGTAGTTGAAGTTGACATGTTCTAAGCAGACTCAAAATACCCTGAAAGATCTATAAAAGAAAAATCAATGAAATGCTAAATAATTAAAAATCTGATCACCAAGGCTCAGAACTCATAAAGTTATCTGTTGTTAGTATGTCTAACGATGGGTCGAAATGTTATCTGGTAGTAGTTAAGATGAGAGTATATTGTGTTGACTATCTGGTCTAGCCTAGTACACACACTACACATCAGGAAAACCTTGTGACTAAGAAAAGAGTTCAATCTAGTTGTTAAGTTGTTAAACCTGCTTGATCATAATAATCTACTAGAGACATTTGAGACCTTGTCATAGCAACCTAACCAGCCAGACCTGTGTTGTGAATTGTCTGAATAATTTTTGGAGTAAAAACATGACTAGAAAATTTAAGTGACTGCACATATGATTTAAAATCACTAACTTTATGTAGAGTTTGCTTGAGGACAAGCAAAAAGCTAAGTGTGGGGTTATTTGATATGCACAAATCGTATACCTTTTTTAGCATGTTTTTAGACATAAATTAGGGCAATATTTGAATGTATTTGACCTTAATTGAATCAAATTGACATAAAATTGCTTAAATTTCGATTTTGGAAGTTTCAGGAGCAAATTGGATGAAAACAGCAAATTTTGGGGCAAAAATGCAATTTTTGGAAATGCTGACTTGGTCAACGGTCCGGGACGGGCGTCCCGACCCAGTCAGACCACCAGGGCGGGCGTCCCAATCCAGGACGGGCGTCCCGAAGCACCAGAATTTGTCCCACATTGAATTTTTTGGAATTTTTCACTGCAGAAAGCTGCTATAAATACCCCAGGCCTCCAGGAGTTGAAATCATTCCTCTCCACTCGATCTGAGTCATTCAGAGACTTCCAGTGTACAATTATCGAGTACACAAGTCACTGAGAGACTCGGGTTTCAGTTTCAGTTTTCTTTCTTTCTTTAGTGTTTCGTTTTCTTAGTTTCTAAGAAATAGTCTCAGATCTTAGGCCTCGATAGATAGGTTCGTTTTTGGTATTCATAGAATACCGGGATTTCGTTAGGAGATCCTAAGAGAGAGATAGGGTGCATGTTCTTAGTCAGATTAGGGCAATTTGCTTAAGCCCGGGATGTAAGGTAAAGCAATTGCTACTAGGTCTAAGGAGCGTTCTCTGAAGGCTCTGCCAAGCAAAGTAGGATCGAGCAGTCAGGAGCATACAAGAGCTGCAGCGCCGGCTGGACCTGCATAGAGTGGTGATTACTTTATGACAGTGGGTCCCCTAGACGAGGTTCTGTATGTTTACGAATTGTTTTATCTAAATATTAATTTGAATATCAGATTACGATTCTTATGAATATCTATTTTATATGTTGAAGTTGTTATGATTTTCCGGAAATGGCCATCTGCTTAAATATTCATTATGTCTGCATGTCTATTGCCGTTCTTTTAAACTGAATTTAAGGTTATAGACAATTCCTAACCACGGTCTATTCATAACCTGTTTAGTTTAAGAGGCATCAATTAGTATTGGTGTCTGCCATACTAGATAAAATAATCTGCGGAACACCCTGTTAGTTGAAAGTAGTCTAGGTAGGCTGAGTAGAGTGTTATGCCGGCGGTTATGAGACGAGCAGCATGATACAGAAGTGACATAGGGTACCGTTCATTGCTGACTTTAGTCCGAGCCGTGAGTAGGGCTGTTACCCTTAACGATGGGGCGGTAGCATAGAAACTCAAATGTGGTAGCCTTTAGACACAGAACATAGTTGTAATCCAGGCCAAGACATGTCTAAAATACTCGAATATAGGTCAATCAACATATAGGAATAGTATAACATAGAATCAGGACTCATCTACAAACACTTTTGGGATTAATTAGACTTAAACCTAGTGGAGAATGGATCACCCTCTCATCAAAGTATTTGATGAAGATTGCATAACTGGATCATAAGATAAGAGTTAGGATAAAAGGCTAGTTACTACTAAGACGTTGCCACTTCCCTGGGAGTACGATATTAATAAAATAAAATCGTAGATACTTTCCAACAGACTAGCTACACGATAGGTACTCTGCCTTAGGTTCTGATTGATTAAGTGACATAAATTGAATGCTAAAGTGACAGTTAGTAAGACTCAGTCCTTAATTACTCATAATCAATATAGATAAATAAAGCCTATCTTTTAGCATACCAATCGGAACGCATCAAAAATCACTCCAGAAAGCTGCTATAAATACCCCAGGCCTTCATCAGTTGAATTCATCCCTCTCCACTCGATCTGAGTCATTCAGTGGTTTCCAGTGTACAATTCTCTAGTACACAACTCAATCAGAGACTCAGATTTCAGTAAAAGTTTTCTTTCTTTCCTTTTTTGTTTTCGTTTTTCTAGTTTCTGAGAAATAGTCTCAAATCCTAGGGTTCGATAGATAGGTTCGTTTCTGGTATTCATAGAATACCCGGGATTTCGTTAGGAGATCCTAAGAGGGCTCTAGGCGTTCGAAGAGTCAGTCCACATGGCATAGACAATTCCTAACCACGGTCTAATAATAACCTGTTTAGTTTAACAGGCATCAATTAGTATTGGTGTCTGCCATGCTAGATAAAATAACCTGATGAACACCCTGCTTGTTAGAGTAGTCTAGGTAGGGGCCGAGCTGAGCGTTTATGGCGGCGGCTAGGGCGAGCGGCATGATACCAGAAGTGACATAGGACTTTCAAGGATGCCTTTAGCCCAAACCGTGAGTAGGGCCGTCATTAAGGTAGGGCGGTTTATTAGAGACCTCGGATATGGTACGCCTTTAGACACAGAACATAGTTGCAATCCAGGCCAAGACATGTCTAAAACAATCGAATATAGGTCAATCAACATATAGGAACAGTATAACATAGAATCAGGACCTCATCTATAAAACACTTTTGGGCTTAATTAAACTTAAACCTAGTGGAAAATGGATCACCCTCTCATCAAAGTCATTGATGAAGATTGCATAACTGGATCATAAGATAGGAGTTAGGATAAAAGGCTAGTTACTACTAAGCAGTTACCACTTCCTTGGGAGTACGATATTTAACTTAATAAAATCGTAGATACTTTCCAACAGACTAGCTACACGATAGGTACTCTGCCTTAGGTTCTGATTGATTATGTGACAATAATTGAATGCTAAGTGACAGTTAGTAAGACCCAGTCCTTAATTACTCATAATCGACATAGGTAAATAAAGCCCATCTTTTAGCATACCAATCGGAACGCAACAGATTTTTGGCGCCGTTGCCGGGGAAATATCATAATGAATTTAGGATTATTGGCCACAATTCTAGAGACTTATGATAGGTAGCAGTAGTAACCTAGACTTTTGATTTACACTTATCTTATACTAGTTAGACAATCACTTTCCAAAATATAGGATTATCACAACTAATTAATTTTAAATAATATCTGATATTAAGACACTTAGGATAATCAAATTTTAGAAAATTATTCTAAAACCATATTAAGGAAATTTACCTGCTTTCTAAATAAAATTCAAAATCCCTAAAAATATTTTTCTTGCTTTTCTATTCTACTTTCCTATTCTTGTTATTTGTTATTTCTGACCAGACTTTGCACTCAGAGATGAAGGGAACAAGAGCCCAGGATATTCTGGACGAATTAGAAAATAACATCAATCCTTTCCCAGAGATCCAAACAACTCCTGCTTCTCCCGAATATACTCCTGCTTCTCCCGAATCTACTCCTGCATCTCCCGAATATACTCCTGAATCCCCCGAATACACTCCGAAATCTCCTGAGTATACTCCTGCATCCCCCGCACCTAACAACCAACCACCTTCATCAGAGGATAGCACTAATAGTTCTCAATCAGCCTTGGCTACCCGGGTCGATGATATATCTCACAGGATAAGCGCTATGACTCAGATAATACCGGGCGGACTAAGACGGTCATATCAGGCTATTCTAACCTTAAGTTCTGAAGTAACCCAACTCAGAACCACAATAGAACGCCAAAATGTGCAAATACTCCGAGAGGTGATGGAAATCTTAAAGGAACAAAGGAACCAGCAGGAGGAGATGTGAAACATACGAGCAGAACTACAAGAGATGCGAAACATTCAGGCAGAGCTACAGGAGATCAGAGATAAGGGTCGTTGAAATAGGGAAGATTCTTTTACTTTTATTCTCAGCAAATAAATTGTTTGAACTAACCTTGAATAATTGACCCCTATTTTTCTATTTTTCAAACTTTTTAAAGGGTCCTTTATATTCAACAATTTTCTTCAGACATTTTATTTTCAAATTTCTATGAAAAAACAAAAGTTTTGCAAATGCAGTTTATTTTTCACTAATTAAATTGTACAAACTCAGTTTTTGTTTTTCTGAACATCTTGCTGAATTTAAATTGGGATAAAATTAGGGTAGTCATGATTTTCGAAAAAGATTGAGGATTTTTTTTTGCATAGGGTTTTTAACAGCTTCTGAATTTGATTGGATAAACATGAAGACTTGTTAAAAATTATGATTATTTTTGGTATCCCGAGATTTGCAGGGAATTACCCTGAGATTTGTAGGGAATTACGAAAAAAAATAAATTATTTTTTTCGGAATTGGCACGCGTCCCGAATCAACCCAGGACGGGAGTCCTGCCTTCGGGACGCCCGTCCCGAAGGCCGCACCTCCTACAAATAATCCATTTTTTTCATTTCCCCTCAAATCAACTTCGAAAAATTCACCTCTCTCAAATAATTCTCTCTATCTTCTCTCTACAAATTTTTGGCAAACTTCCCAAAGTTCAAAAATTCAAATTTCCCTCCAAAATTTGAATTTTAAATTTTCCTCCAAATTCGAATTTCCCTCCAAAATTCGAATTTCCCGCCAAAAATTCAAAATCATTCCCTAACCAAAATCCATCCTCCCAAATTCAAATTCACCTCCGGAATTCAAAATCAAATCTTCCTTCCTGCCGAAATTCTCAAAACCTCTCAAACGCTCTCAACCCAAATGGCTCCCAAACGCGCCCGTATCACATCCATCATGACCATCACTTCAGTGGCACATCCTTTTATGCTGTTTCACTCCAGCCCAGCATACCAAGAGAGATGTCACGGATACATCGGACGCACCATACTGACGGGCAGAACACTTGACTGGGCCGCAGTACAGACGCTAGAGGTGGAGCAGGAAGTCAGACGCATGCTCGACGTACTACCCTACAGTCTAGTATTCATCGTCACCGAGCCGACATACCTAGAGCTGGTATGTGAGTTCTATGCGTCATTCACGTACCATCAGGAGCAGATTACATTCCGCTTGGGCAGAATAGATCGATCGATGAGCATGGCCGAGTTCGGCATTGCCCTGGGTATCTAGTAGAGAGACGAGCTGGATACGCCCGCCTAAACCACGGCAGTTCGAGACTTCACGTCTGCAGACGTATCCACTGCTTGGGCTCAGATCTGTATGACGGGTGTCCCATACCAGCATGGCTTTGCGAAAGCCACAGGTATCTATCCTGCTCTTCGATACTTGCATACTATCATTGCACATACTTTGTCAGGACGACAGACGGCTCCCGGGAATGTCACCCAAATGGAGACATTCCTCTTGGCCAACATGCACATGGGATCCACAGTGGAGATGACTCGACTTATCACGGTCATCATGCGGGGATTTGCTACGGACACTCAGAAACAGTGTCTGGGACTCGGACCATTCATCACCAGGATAGCTCACTACCTGGAGTTGGACATCGAGGGCTCGGAGTTGACCCAGATCGCCTCGACCACCATTCCTACGACCTCACTATCCTACAGAACATGGGAATGGTTGTACGGGATGCAAATGGGCGCTACTCCATCCAAATAGAGCAGCCAGCACAGGCTTCGGCACCAGGAGCCGTTCCAGCGCACATACCTCCATCCGAGACGTTTGTTCCACACATTGCCTTCGAACGACATATGGCGCACGGATTGGCAGAACTCTCAGCCCGATACAGCCGAGATATGGATAGGATCGAGAGACGGCTAACGTTGATAGAGGACAGAGTCGCTATGAACACTAGCAAGATCGATGAGATTCATCAGCATACCTCCCACCTGGTGGAAAACTCCGAGGTCCACTTTCCAGCAGACTTTCCGGTAGACTTTCCGGCAGCCTTCGGTCCACCTAATGATGGTGAGCCGGGTTCTTAGTTTTTCTTTCCATTTCTTTTTCTTTTGTTGTTTTCATTCTATGTGTGATCATGTCTGAGCTGTATGAATTATGAATCTCTGTGTAACATTGATTGATATAACATAACATCATTGTTTTCTCTATGTTTTCTTGTTATTTCTGTTATTTCCTTATTTTCCCTTCTTACCCATAGTCCTTCGAATAAGTGTGGGGTAAGAATCTTTTCTGTTTTGTTTCTTGTTTTCAAATAAGTGTGGGGTAGCTTAGAAATGCATGAACACTGAGGACAGTGTCAGACATAAGTGTGGGGTAGCAGTGCACAGTGCACTGTAGTGAGAAAATTTTTGCATCATTTTGCTTGTTTTCCCAATATTTTCGCACCCTTCCAAAAATTTGTTTTTCAAAATTTTTCATTCTTTCAGACTTCTAAATGCAGTATGATTGGTTAAACATTGCTTATGTCTATGATATGTAGGTAGAATGTTATGGTTAGTAGGACGCAATGTGATAGCTATCTTGAACTAATTGATTAGGAATAGGGAATTCCTGATAACTGAGCACAACTTAGTCTGGATTAGAGACCTCAGCCAATTACCTTTTCAAGACTTAACTAGATAAAATTAGACCAGTTGTGGATGTTTTGACAATTAGAATGACTAGATGAGACTCTGAGCTAAAAGTGAAAAGAAATTAAAGAAAGTTAATTAAATAAGGGTAGTTTGCCAGCGGCCTTCGCTACTCGAGCACCACTCCTTCGGGGAACTTAAAACCTGATGCCCTAAGGTCGTGTAGATCTGGGAGTCATCGGAGTGGGACTCGCTACATGGGTAGTTGAAGTTGACGTGTTCTAAGCAGACTCAAAATACCCTACATCTATAAAGAAAATCATAAATGCTAAATCATTAAAAATCTGATCACCAAGGCTCAGAACTCAGAAAGTTATCTTTTGTTATTATGTCTAGCAATAGGGTCGAAATATTATCTGGTAGTAGTTAAGACGAGAGTATATTGTGTTGACTATCTGGTCTAGACTAGTACACACACTACACATCAGGAAGACCTTGTGACTAAGAAAAGAGTTCAAGTTAGTTGTTAAGTTGTTTTCTGCTTGACTATAACAATCTGCTAGAGACATTTGAGACCTTGTCATAGCAACCTGACCAGTCAGACCTGTGTTAAGAATTGTCTGAATAAATTTTTGGAATAAAAACATGACTAGGAATTTAAGTGACTGCACTATGATTTAGAATCACTAACTTCAAGTAGACTTTGCTTGAGGACAAGCAAAAAGCTAAGTGTGGGGTTATCTGATATGCATAAATCATATCACATTTTTAGCATGTTTTTAGGCATAATTTAGGGTGAAATTGAGGGCAAATTGGTCTTAATTGTTTATTATTAACTCAATTTCACAGTTTTCATGATTTTGGAACTCTCAGGTGAAAAGTGGAAGAAAAAGGCAAATTTCGGGGCAAAAACGTAATTTTTCAGAAGTTTGGACTTCGAGGAGGGCGTCCCGGTATGGGACGGCCTTCCTGACCGGGTCAACAGGTCGGGACGGGCGACCAGGACTCGGGACGGCCGTCCTGACCCGGTCAACAGACTGGGACGGGCGTCCCGAACCAGAAAGTCAAGTCCCACATCGAAATTTTGAGATAAAATCACTCCAGAAAGCTGCTATAAATACCACAGGCCTTCCTCAGTTGAATTCATCCCTCTCCACTCGATCTGAGTCATTCAGTGGTTTTCAGTGTAAAATTCTCTAGTACACAACTCACTCGGAGACTCAGATTTCAGTAAAAGTTTTCTTTCTTTCCTTTTTTGTTTTCGTTTTTCTAGTTTCTGAGAAATAGTCTCAGATCCTAGGGTTCGATAGATAGGTTCGTTTCTGGTATTCATAGAATACCCAGGATTTCATTAGGAGATCCTAAGAGGGCTCTAGGCGTTCGAAGAGTCAGTCCACAGGGCTGGGCTTAAGCTGGGTATTAAGGTAAAGCCCAGTTACTAGGCTGACGAAGCGTCCTCCGAAGGTTTTGGCGAGCAGAGTCGGGGCAAGCAATACGACATATACAACAGTACGCTCCATCGGCGAGACTACGTAAAGGGTGATTTCTTTATGGCATCAGTCCCCCTGTCCCTCTCTTATATGTTGTTATTGTATTGTTCCAAAAATTGATTATGAATACGAGATTACGATTTTCATGAATATTTGTTTTATATGTTGACGTTGTTATGTTTTTCCGGAAATGGCCACCTGCTTAATATTTACTATGCCTGCATGTCTAATGTGCTCTTTTAAACTAAAGTTAGGGTTATAGATAATTCCTAACCACGGTCTAATCATAACCTGTTTAGTTTAACAAGCATCAATTAGTATTGGTGTCTGCCATGCTAGATAAAATAACCTGCTGAACACCCTGCTTGTTAGAGTAGTCTAGGTAGGGGCTGAGCTGAGCGTTTATGCCGGCGGCTAGGGCGAGCGGCATGATCCCCGAAGTGACATAGGGCTTTCATGGATGCCTTTAGCCCGAACCGTGAGTAGGACCGTCATTAAGGTAGGGCGTTTTATTAGAGACCTCGGATGTGGTACGCCTTTAGACACAGAACATAGTTGCAATCCAGGCCAAGACATGTCTAAAACACTCGAATATAGGTCAATCAACAGATAGGAACAGTATAACATAGAATCAGGACCTCATCTATAAAACACTTTTGGGCTTAATTAAACTTAAACCTAGTGGAAAATGGATCACCCTCTCATCAAAGTCATTGATGAAGATTGCATAACTGGATCATAAGATAGGAGTTAGGATAAAAGGCTAGTTACTACTAAGCCGCCACCACTTCCCTGGGAGTACGATATTTAACTTAATAAAATCGTAGATACTTTCCAACAGACTAGCTACACGATAGGTACTCTGCCTTAGGTTCTGATTGATTAAGTGACAATAATTGAATGCTAAGTGACAGTTAGTAAGACTCAGTCCTTAATTACTCATAATCGACATAGGTAAATAAAGCCCATCTTTTAGCATACCAATCGAAACGCATCAATATGTGTGTAGAATGTTATGATTAGTAGGAGACAATGTGATGACTATTTTGAACTTATTGATTAGGAATAGGGAATTCCTAATAATTGAGCACAACTTAGTCTGGATTAGAGACCTCAACCAATTACCTTTTCAAAACTTAACTAGATAAGATTAGATCAGTTGTGGATGTATTGGCAATTAGAATGACTAGATGAGACTCTGAGCTGAAAGTGAAAAGAAAAAAAAACAAAAGGGAGTTAATTAAATAAGGGTAGTTTGCTAGCGGCCTTTGCTACTCGAGCACCACTCCTTAGGGGAACTTAAAGCTTGATGCCCTAAGGTCGTGTAGGTCTGGGAGTCATCGGAGTGGGACTCGTTACATGGGTAGTTAAAGTTGACGTGTTAAAGCAGACTCAAAATACCCTGAATCGATAAAAGAAAAAAATCAATAAATGCTAAAATAAGTAAAATCTGATCACCAAGGCTCAGAACTCAGAAAGTTGTCTGTTGTTAGTTTGTCTAGCGACGGGTCGAAGTGTTATCTGGTAATAGTTAAGACGAGAGTTTATTGTGTTGACGATCTGGTCAAGACTAGTACACACACTATACATCAGGAAGACCTTGTGACTGAGAGAAGAGTTCAATCTAGTTGTTAAGTTGTTAAACCTGCTCGATTATAACAATCTACTAGAGATATTTGAGACCTTGTCATAGCAACCTAACAAGTCAGACCTGTGTTAAGAATTGTCTAAATAATTTTTGGAATAAAAACATGACTAGGAAATTTAAGTGACTGCACATATGATTTAAAATCACTAACTTCAGTTAGACTTTGCTTGAGGACAAGCAAAAAGCTAAGTGTGGGGTTATCTGATATGCATAAATTATATCACATTTTTAGAATGTTTTTAGGCATAATTTAGGGTGAAATTGAGGGCAAATCGGTCTTAATTGTTTGTTATTAACTAAATTTCACAGTTTTTATGATGTTGGAAGTGTCATGTGAAAAGTAGAAGAAAATGGCAAATTTTGGGGCAAAAACGCAAATTTTCATAACTTCAGACGTCGGGGTGGGCGTCCGGAATCAGGATGGGAGTCCTGACCTAGTCAACAGGCCAGGACGGGCGTCCCAATCCAGGACGGGTGTCCCGAGCTGCAGTTCCAAGTCCCACATCGAAATTCTTGGAAACATTCACTCCAGAAAGCTGCTATAAATACCCCAGGCCTTCCTCAGTTGAAATCATTCCTCTCCACTTGATCTGAGTCATTTAGTGACTTTAAGTGTACACTTTTCTCGAGTACATAAGTCACTTAGAGACTCGGGTTCAGTAAAAGTTTATTTTTCTTAGATAGTGTTTCGTTTTCTTTGTTTCTGAGAATTAGTCTCAGATCCTAGGGTTCGATAGATAGGTTCGTTTCTAGTATTCATAGAATACCCGAGATTTGGTTAGGAGATCATAAGAGGGCTCTAGGCGTTCGAAGAGTCAGTCCACAGGGCTGGGCTTAAGCTGGGTATTAAGGTAAAGTCCAGCTACTAGGCTGAGGAAGCGTCCTCAGAAGGTTCTGTCGAGCAGAGTCGGGTCGAGCAGTACGACATATAGAAGCAGTTGCTCCATCGGTGAGACTAAGTAAAGGGTGATTTCTTTATGGCACCAGTCCCCATGTCCCTCTCTTTATATATTTATATTGTGTTTGTCCAAAGATTGATTATGAATATTAGATTATGATTTTTATGAGTATCTGTTATATGTGTTGAAGTTCTTATGATTTTCCGAAAATGGCCACGTGCTTAATATTCATTATGTCTGCATGTCTAATGTAGTTTCTTTTAAACTAAAGTTAGGGTTATAGACAATCCTAACCACGGTCTATTCATAACCTGTTTAGTTTAACAGGCATCAATTAGTATTGGTGTCTGCCATATTAGATAAAATAACCTGCGAAACACCCTGTTTGTTAGAGTAGTCTAAGTAGGCTGAGTTCCGTTTTTATGCCGGCGTTAGGGTGAGCGGCATGATCCCCTAAGTGACATAGGGCTTTCATGGATGCCTTTAGCTCGAACCGTGAGTAGGGCCGTCAATGGCGATGGGGCGGATTATTAGTTGACTCAGATGTGGTACACCTTTATATTCAGAACATAGTTGTAATCTAGGCCAAGACATGTCTAAAACAATCGAAGATAGGTCAATCAACATGTAGGAACAGTATAACATAGAATTAGGACACTATCTATAAAACACTTTTAGTCTTAAATAGACTTAAACCTATTGGAGAATGAATCACCCTCTCATCAAAGTTATTGATGACGATTGCATAACTGAATCATAAGATAAGATTTAGGGTAAAATGCTAGTTACTACTAAGCTGTTACCACATACCTGGGAGTACGATATTTAATTTAATAAAATCGTAGATACTTTCCAACAAACTAGCTACACGAAAGGTACTCTGCCTTAGGTTCTGGCTGATTAAGTGACGACATAGAGACTAAAAGTGACAATTAGTCAATCTAAATCCTTAATTACACATAATCAACATAGGGTAAAACAACACCTATTTAGCATATCAGTCGGGAAGCCATCAGATTTTTGGCGTCGTTGCCGGGGAAATATCATAATGAATTTAGGATTCCTGATCAAAATTCTAGAAACTTATGATAGATAACGGTAGTAACCTAGACCCTAGACCCAACGCTTATTTTCTGCTTGTTAGACAATCAATTTCCGAAATATAGGATTATCACAACTAATTGACTTTAGATATCATCTGAAATTAAGACATTTAGGATAATCAAATTTTAGAAAATCATTCTAAAACCATATTGAGGAAATTTAACTGCTTTTGAAAAAAAAGGAAAAAAAATGTTAAAAATTTAAAACCCGAAAAAAAAATGTATTTTTCTTGCTCAATGGTAAGTTGTTCTTTTTCCTATCTCTTGTATTATTTGCTCTTGAACATTTGTTTTCTTTCAAATTTTTTTCTTTCTTTTCTTTTCTTTTCTTTTCTTCTATAAAATTTTATGAAAAATATTATTTTCCAGAAGATAAAAGAAATAAATTTTTCGTGTTTACAGTTTTCCTGTCTTTTTGTTTTTTTTCGAAAAACAAAAGTTTGGAAATGAGAAAATATATATTTTCTTCTGAGTTGTAAAATTTTGGCTTAGACTTTTATCGAGAAGAAATTCCATTTTAGAATTTTCTTAGAGTCATGCCGGCTTTATTAGGACGAGTTATGAAATAATTTTTCCTTAATAGCCAGACCTTTGAATGTTCTATTGAAAAAAGGATGTTCCTTTTGTTTTGCTGATAATTGCATGAGATCTTTTAAACCGAAAGGAATTACTGCACCCATTATGGCATCACCCATTAAGTTTTATTGTTACTTGAATTTGATATAGAATGAAGGGATAAGAAAAAGGGTTGAAAATCTAGAAAGCAAACCATTTGTCTAGATTAGAAAATCCCGAGTTAGAGACTATTGTAATACTGATAAATTTTTGGATGAAAACTTATTTGCATTGTTTGCTATGTATAATAATTCTCATATGTGGTTTATTGTTGTTGCAAATTATCTTGTCACTGAATGGGTTCCAAGTAATATAACTTATCAGCAAAAGAAGAAATTCTTTGCTAATTTGAAATATTACTACTGGGTAGATTTCTCTTCTATTTCAAATTTTTGCAGATCAGTTGATCAGAAGATGTGTCTCGAAAAACGAAGGCCACAAAATTTTGGAGCATTGTCATCAATGATCTACGAGAGGCTATTTGACTGCTAGCAACACTATCCGGAAAGTGTTGGAAGCATGATATTACTGGCCCACTATTCGAAGATTTTGTATCCTTGATACAGTCCGATGATGCTGGAAAATTAAAAGGTAACACGTCTTTCCAGAGATCGTCTACCCCAGCGACGTATACAGAGTATTGCAACCTTTGATATCTGGGGTATCGAATCCTTTTATTTTTCTTCCTGTGAAAACATTTACATCATAGTAGTCGCGGAACACTTTTCAAAAATAGCCTGAAGCACAGGCATTACCTACTAATGATGTTAAAATCATGTGCAGATTTTGAGAAATTGTTTTCTAGATTCAGATGTGCCTATGTATCTAATCTGTGAAGTCTGCCAAGCACCATACTTTAGCAGGGATTGCTATGGGAATGAAATACGAACCATTCAAAAAAGAGGTAGGAGTAGGTTACTGCAGAATGCTACTCCAATGGGAAATGCATACAATCCCAACTAGAGGAATCATACGGGATTTAGTTGAGGAATAATTCAGAAGCTGGAAACTTTCAGAAGATACCACCACAGCATAACCCCTACCCTCAGAATCAACAGATGAGATACTGGCAACAATTAAAGCCAGACCAGTGCAAGCAAGTGATCTACCAAGTGGTATCGAAGGGTCGAAAGATATGGAGAAATTTGGCGTTATATCAGGAGCATAGCAATGGATGAGCTTGCATCCCCTGCGTACAAATCAGCTGTGAGAAACTTCCCCGAGGAAGTCTCAAATACTTGGGCCCAAATCTACGTCACTGGAGCCTCCTACCACCACAGCTTCGCCAAAGCTTCATGTATCTTTTCTGCCATTCAAAACTTGCACGCAATACCTTCACTAACATTGGCAGTAGGCACACCAATCCAAAGAAGTCTCATTCTTGGACAGTTGCCATGATTGTGAGAAACTTTACAAATGATTCGAGAAAGCAGTCCGTGGGGCTCGAGCCATTCATCAAACGAATAGGCCACTACCTGGAGCTCGACAATGAAGGATCGGAGCTGACATCATCCGTTCCAGTATCTAGAGCTTACAGAGTCAAGAGCGCCTCAGCAATAGCACATGGCTAAGGTGAAGAGCCAATTGATAGCTCAGAGAAAACCCTTATGCTCGAGATAAGAAGGGAGTTTTTCTAATCTTAATCTTCCTCTACTTTTATTTTGTGTTCTTTTAATTTTTATCTTCATTTTATGTTTTGTTATTTCTATTACCTTCCTGTTTTGATTTCTTTCATTGCTTTATTTTCCTTCTTACCCGTAGTTAGTCGAATAAGTGTGGGGTAAGAGTTCTTTGTTTTGTTTTCATTTCTTCTTGTTTGCAAATCAGTGTGGGGTAACTTAGATATGCATGAACACTGAGGACAGTGTCAGACTTAAGTGTGGGGTAGCAGTGCACGGTGCACTGTAGTACTTTGAGAAAACGTTTTGCATGATTTTACATGTTTTCCCCCGTATTTTCACACCCTTCAAAAAATTTTCAAAAATTTTCATTCCTTCAGACATCAAAATGCAGTATGATTGGTAAAACATTGCTGATGTCTATGATATGTGTGTAGAATGTTATGATTAGTAGGAGACAATGTGATGACTATTTTGAACTTATTGATTAGGAATAGGGAATTCCTGATAATTGAGCACAACTTAGTCTGGATTAGAGACCTCAGTCAATTACCTTTTCAAAACTTAACTAGATAAGATTAGATCAGTTGTGGATGTATTGGCAATTAGAATGACTAGATGAGACTCTGAGCTGAAAGTGAAAAGAAAAAAAAACAAAAGGGAGTTAATTAAATAAGGGTAGTTTGCTAGCGGCCTTTGCTACTCGAGCACCACTCCTTAGGGGAACTTAAAGCCTGATGCCCTAAGGTCGTGTAGGTTTGGGAGTCATCGGAGTGGGACTCATTACATGCGTAGTTAAAGTTGACGTGTTAAAGCAGACTCAAAATACCTTGAATCGATAAAAGAAAAAAAATCAATAAATGCTAAAATAAGTAAAATCTGATCACCAAGGCTCAGAACTCACAAAGTTCTCTGTTATTAGTATGTCTAGTGACGGGTCGAAGTGTTATCTGGTAATAATTAAGACGAGAGTTTATTGTGTTGACGATCTGGTCTAGACTAGTACACACACTACACATCAGGAAGACCATGTGACTGAGAGAAGAGTTCAATCTAGTTGTTAAGTTGTTAAACCTGCTCGATTATAACAATCTACTAGAGCCATTTGAGACCTTGTCATAGCAACCTAACCAGTCCGACTTGTGTTAAGAATTGTCTAAATAATTTTTTGGAATAAAAACATGACTAGGAAATTTAAGTGACTGCACATATGATTTAAAATCACTAACTTCAGTTAGACTTTGCTTGAGGATAAGCAAAAAGCTAAGTGTGGGGTTATCTGATATGTATAAATCATATCACGTTTTTAGAATGTTTTTAGGCATAATTTAGGGTGAAATTGTGGGCAAATCAGTCTTAATTGTTTGTTATTAACTCAATTTCAAAGTTTTTATGATTTTGGAAGTGTCAGGTGAAAAGTAGAAAAAAATGGCAAATTTTGAGGCAAAAACGCAATTTTTCAGAAGTTCAGACGTCGGGGTGGGTGTCCCGAATCAGGATGGGCGTCCTGACCTGGTCAACAGGCCAGGACAGGCGTCCCAATCCAGGACGGGTGTCCCGAGCTGCAGTTCCAAGTCCCACATCGAAATTATTGGAAAAATTCACTCCAGAAAGCTGCTATAAATACCCCAGGCCTTCCTCAGTTGAAATAATTACTCTCCACTCGATCTGAGTCATTTAGTGACTTTAAGTGTACACTTTTCTCGAGTACATAAGTCACTTAGAGACTCGGGTTAAGTAAAAGTTTATTTTTCTTAGATAGTGTTTCGTTTTCTTTATTTCTAAGAATTAGTCTCAGATCCTAGGGTTCGATAGATAGGTTTGTTTCTAGTATTCATAGAATACCCTAGATTTCGTTAGGAGATCCTAAGAGGGCTCTAGGCGTTCGAAGAGTCAGTCCACAGGGCTGGGCTTAAGCTGGGTATTAAGGTAAAGTCCAGCTACTAGGCTGAGGAAGCGTCCTCCGAAGGTTCTGTCGAGCAGAGTCGGGTCGAGCAGTACGACATATACAAGTAGTTGCTCCATCGGCGAGACTAAGTAAAGGGTGATTTCTTTATGGCATCAATGCCCCTGTCCCTCTCTTTATATGTTTGTATTGTGTTTGTCCAAAGATTGATTATGAATATTAGATTATGATTTTTATGAGTATCTATTATATGTGTTGAAGTTCTTATGATTTTCCGGAAATGGCCACCTGCTTAATATTCATTATGTCTGCATGTCTAATGTAGTTTCTTTTAAACTAAAGTTAGGGTTATAGACAATTCCTAACCACGGTCTATTCATAACCTGTTTAGTTTAACAAGCATCAATTAGTATTGGTGTCAGCCATATTAGATAAAATAACATGTGGAACACCCTGTTTGTTAGAGTAGTCTAAGTAGGCTGAGTTGCGTTTTTATGCCGGCGTTAGGGCGAGCGACATGATCCCCTAAGTGACATAGGGCTTTCATGGATGCCTTTAGCTCGAACCGTAAGTAGGGCCGTCAATGGTGATGGGCGGTTTATTAGTTGACTCAGATGTGGTACACCTTTAGATTCAGAACATAGTTGCAATCCAAGCCAAGACATGTCTAAAACACTCGAAGATAGGTCAATCAACATGTAGGAACAGTATAACATAGAATTAGGACACTATCTATAAAACACTTTTAGGCTTAAATAGACTTAAACCTAGTGGAGAATGAATCACCCTCTCATCAAAGTTATTGATGACGATTGCATAACTGAATCATAAGATAAGAGTTAGGGTAGAAGGCTAGTTACTACTAAGCTGTTACCACTTACCTGGGAGTACGATATTTAATTTAATAAAATCGTAGATACTTTCCAACAAACTAGCTACACGATAGGTACTCTACCTTAGGTTCTGGCTGATTAAGTGACAACATAGAGACTAAAAGTGACAATTAGTCAATCTAAGTCCTTAATTACTCATAATCAACATAGGGTAAAACAACACCTATTTAGCATATTAGTCGGGAAGCCATCAGTTCGTGTGTTTATGCAGGCGTTAGGGCGAGCGGCATGATCTCCTGAGTGACACATGACTTTCATGGATGCCTTTATCTCGAACCATGAGTAGGGTCATCAATGGCGATAGGGCGGTTTATCAGATAACTCAGATGTGGTACACAAGTAGAATCAGTATATAATTGCAATCTAGACCAAGACATATCTAAAATACTCGAAGATAGGTCAATCAACATGTAGGAACAATATAACATATATCAGAACACTATATGTAAAATACTCTTGCATGCTTAAGTAAACTTGAACTGGGTGTAGAATGGATCAACCTCTCATCAAAGATATTAATGAATGATTGCATAACTGGATAATAAAATGAGAGTTAGGGTAAAAGGATAGTTACTACTAAGTC
Organism: Asclepias syriaca; assembly: GCA_027405835.1. Lineage (NCBI taxonomy): Eukaryota > Viridiplantae > Streptophyta > Magnoliopsida > Gentianales > Apocynaceae > Asclepias > Asclepias syriaca. The sequence continues at coordinate 18,705,511 of CM049926.1, read as the reverse complement.
GTTACCACTTTCCTGGGAGTACGATAAATTCATAAATTAAAATCGTAGGTACTTTCCAACAGACTAGCTACACGATATGTACTCTGCCTTAGGTTCTGATTGATTAGGTGACAACATAGATACTGAATGTGACAATTAGTAATTCTAAGTCCTTAATTATTCATAATCGATATAGGGTAAATAAAACCTATTTTTAGCGTATCAATCGGAATCGCACCAATTAATTTTAGAAATTATCTAAAATTAAGAAATTTAGGTTAATCAAATTTTAGAAAATAATTCTAAAACCATACTAAGGAAATCAAATTTAAAAACAAAATAGAAAAATAGAAAAATTTAAAAACAAAATAATTTCTTTTCTTTTATAAAATCTATTTTCTGAAAAATATTATTTTCCAGAAAATACAAAATAAATTCTTTTTCCGGTTTACCGTTTTTCCTTTTCTGCTTGTTTTTAATTTTTGAATTTTTTCTCTCTTTTATTTCCATGAATTATTCTCTTTGAATTGTTTTAACTCCACTAACGTTTTGCTCAAACTATACAGTCTTGAGAGAAGACTCTTTGGAATTGAAAAAAAAAACTAATCTCAGTTCTTCCAATTACGAAATTAGCTCTGGCAATTTCGCTGAGATAGGTACTCATGAGATGAATAAAGAACAAACATCTTTTGAAGATCCATCGGACTTGGAGCTAAAAGAATTGCCAACTCATCTCTGTTATGAATACCTAGATGACAACAGAAAACTTCCCATCATTCTCATCGCCGATTTGACTGCAGAATAATGGAAGTTGACCGTGGACATGCTAAAGAAGTACAAAAGAGCCTTTGCATGCAAAATTGCGGATATCCCAGGTATAAATCCAAGCTTTTGTTCGCATAAGATTCTTTTAGAAAATGAGTATAAGCCATGTGTGCAACCTCAAAGGAGGTTAAATCCTAATGTGTGTGATGTGGTTAAAAAGGAAGTAATGAAACTATTGGACGCTGGACTTATCTATCCTATCTCTGATAGTGAATGGGTAAGCCCGGCACAGGTAGTACCTAAGAAAGGTGGGATAACAGTTGTTAGAAATGAAGAAAATGAATTAATTCCTACTAGAACTGTTACTGGTCATCGTGTTTGCATTGATTACGTAAAATTAAACACTGCTACACGAAAAGACCATTTCCCTCGCCCTTTTATTGACCTAATGCTAGAAAAGTTATCTGGATATATGTTTTATTGTTTTCTTGATGGCTTTTCTGGATATTTTCAAATCCCAATTTCTCCGGAAGACCAGCATAAAACTACTTTTACATGCCCTTTTGGAACATTTGTATATAGAAGAATGCCTTTTGGGTTGTGTAATGCACCTGCTACTTTCCAACGTTGCTTGACTACTATTTTTGAGGACATGTTAGGAGAATCTATGGAAGTATTCATGGATGATTTTTCAGTTTTCAGAAATTCATTTGGGATTTGTCTAACGAATTTGGATTCAATGTTAAAATGTTGTATAAAATCTAATTTGGTTCTGAATTGGGAGAAATGTCATTTGATGGTAAAAGAAGGAATTATGTAAGGACATAAGATCTCACAGCATGGGATGGAAGTAGATAAAGCTAAGATTGAAGTTATTTCAAAACTGCCTCCACCTAATTCTGTAAGATCTGTTAGAAGTTTTTTGGGACACGTTGGTGATGCGTTTCCGACTGATATGCTAAATAGGTGTTATTTTACCCTATGTTGATTATGAGTAATTAAGGACTGGGATTGACTAATTGTCACATTTAGTCTCTATGGTGTCACTTAATCAATCAGAACCTAAGGCAGAGTACCTATCTTGTAGTAAGTCTGTTTGAAAGTATCTACGATTTTATTAAATAAATATTGTACTCCCAGGGAAGTGGTAACGACTTAGTAGTAGCTAGCCTTTTTATCCTAACTCTTATCTTATGATCCAGTTATGCAATCTTCATCAATAACTTTGATGAGAGGGTGATCCATTCTCCACTAGGTTTATGTCTAATTAAGCCTAAAAGTGTTTTATAGATGAGGTCCTGATTCTATGTTATATTGTTCCTAATGTTGATTGACATATATTCGAGTGTTTTAGATATATCTTAACCTGGAATGCAACTATGTTCTGAGTCTAAAGGTGTACCACATCTGAGTCAACTAATAAACCACCCTACCTTAATGACGGCCCTACTCACGGTTCGAGCTAAAGGCATCCATGAAAGCCCTATGTCACTTCGGGGATCATGCCGCTCGCCCTAACGCCGGCATAAAAACGCAACTCAGCCTACCTAGACTACTCTAACAAACAGGGTGTTCTGCAGGTTATTTGATCTAGTATGGCTGACACCAATACTAATTGATGCTTGTTAAACTAAACATGTTATGAATAGACCGTGGTTAGGAATTGTTTATAACCCTAATTTTAGTTTAAAAGAGACTACATTAGACATGCAGACATAATGAATATTAAGCAGGTGGCCATTTCCGGAAAAACATAACAACTTCAACATGTATAACAAATATTCATAAAAATAATAATCTGATATTCAAAATCATTCTTTGGACAAACACAATAACAACATATAAGAGAGGGACAGGGGGACTGATGCCATAAAGAAATTACCCTTTACTTAGTCTCGCCGATGGAGCGTACTGCTGTATATGTCGTACTGCTTGACCCGACTCTGCTCGCCAGAACCTTAGGAGGACGCTTCCTCAGCCTAGTAACTGGGCTTTACCTTAATACCCAACTTAAGCCCAGCATTGTGGACTGACTCTTCGAACCCCTCGAGCCCTCTTAGGATCTCCTAACGAAATCCCGGGTATTCTATGAATACCGGAAACGAACCTATCTATCGAACCCTAGGATCTGAGACTATTCCTCAGAAACTAAGAAAAACGAAACACGGACTAGAAAGAAAGAAAACTTATACTGAAATTTGAGTCTCTGAGTGATTTGTGTACTCGAGAATTGTACACTGGAAGTCACTGAATGACTTAGATCAAGTGGAGAGGGATGATTTCAATTGAGGAAGGCCTGGGGTATTTATAGCAGCTTTCTGGAGTGATTTTCTCTCAAAAATTCGATGTGGGATTCTGAATTCTGGTTCGGGACGCCCGTCCCGGTCTGTTGACCAGGTCAGGACGGCCGTCCCGAGTCCTGGACGCCCGTCCCGACCTGTTGACCAGGTCAGGACGCCCGTCCTGAACCGGGATGCCCTCCCCGACCTCTGAACTTCTGAAAATTTGCGTTTTTTCCCCAAAATTTGCCATTTTCTTCTACTTTTCACCTGACACTTTCGAAATCATAAAAACTGTGAAATTGAGTTAATAACAAGCAATTAAGATCGATTTACCCTCAATTTCACCCTAAATCATGCCTAAAAATATGCTAAAACGTGATATGATTTATGCATATCAGTTAGTTTTACCGCAGGTTTATAAAAGATTTTTCTCTAATAGCCAGACCGTTGACCAATCTACTTAGCAAAGATGTTCCTTTTGTTTTTGATGAGAAATGTTTGAAAGATTTTAACAAACTTAAGGAACTCTTAACTACTGATGCATTCCGATTGGCATGCTAAAAGATAGGCTTTATTTACCTATGTCGATTATGAGTAATTAAGGACTGAGTCTTACTAATTGTCACTTAGCATTCAATTATTGTCACTTAATCAATCAGAACCTAAGGCAGAGTACCTATCGTGTAGCTAGTCTGTTGGAAAGTATCTACAATTTTATTAAGTTAAATATCGTACTCCCAGGGAAATGGTAACGGCCTAGTAGTAACTAGCTTTTTATCCTAACTCCTATCTTATGATCCAGTTATGCAATCTTCATCAATGACTTTGATGAGAGGGTGATCCATTCTTCAATAGGTTTAAGTCTAATCAAGCCTAAAAGTGATTATAGATAAAGTTCTGATTTTATGTAACATTGTTCCTATATGTTGATTGACCTATATTCGAGTGTTTTAGATATATCTTAACCTGGAATGCAACTATGTTCTGAGTCCAAAGGTGTACGACATTTGAGCAATCTGATATACCGCCCCATCGCCAAGGTAAACGGCCCTACTCACGGTTACTACTAAAGACAGCTATGAAGGCCTTATGTCACTTCGGGGATCCTCATGCAGCTTGCCCATAACCGCAGGCATAAACGCTCTACTCAGCCTACCTAGACTACTCTAACAAACAGGGTGTTCCGTAGGTTATTTTATCTAGTATGGCAGACACCAATACTAATTGATGCCTGTTAAACTAAACAGGTTATGAATAGACAGTGGTTAGGAATTGTCTATAACCCTAATTTTAGTTTAAAAGAAACTACATTAGACATGCAGACATAATGGATATTTAAGCAGGTGGCTATTTCCGGAAAAACATAACAACTTCAACAAATATAAAAAATATTCATAATAATCATAATCTTATATTCAAATCAGTATTTGGACAAACAAAGTAACAACATATAAAGAGAGGGACATGGGGGACTGATGCCATAAAGAAATCACCCTTTATGTAATCGCGCCGTTGGAGCGTACTGCTATATATGTCGTACTGCTTGACCCGACTCTGCTCGTCAGAACCTTCAGAGGACGCTTCCTCAGCCTAGTAACTGGGCTTTACCTTAATACACAGCTTAAGCCCAGCCCTATGAACTGACTCTTCGAACGCCTAGAGCCCTCTTAGGATCTCCTAACGAAATCCCGGGTATTCTATGAATACCAGAAACGAACCTATCTATCAAACCCGAGGATCTGAGACTATTTCTCAGAAACTAGAAAAACTAACACAAAAAGGAAAGAAAGAAAACTTCTACTGAAATCTGAGTCTCCGAGTGAGTTGTGTACTAGAGAATTGTACACTAGAAACCACTGAATGACTCAGATCGAGTGGAGAGGGATGAATTCAACTCTTGGAGGCATGGGGTATTTATAGCAGCTCTCTGGAGTGAAAATCTCCAAAAATTTCGATGTGGGACAACTTCTGGTGCTTCGGGACGCCCGTCCTGGTGCTTTGACTGGGTCGGGACGCCCGTCCTGACCCGTTGATCAGGTTAGCATTTCCAAAAATTGCATTTTTGCCCCAAAATTTGCTTTTTCGTCTACTTGTCACGTGACACTTCCAAAATCATAAACATTGTGAAATTGAGTAAATAACAATCAATTAAGACCAATTTCCTATCAATTTCACCCTAAATTATGCCTAAAACATGCTAAAAAAGTGATATGATTTATGCATATCATATAACCCCACACTTAGCTTTTTGCTTGTCCTCAAGCAAAGTCTACTCGAAGTTAGTGATTCTAAATCATAGTGCAGTCACTTAAATTCCTAGTCATGTTTTTATTCCAAAAATTTATTCAAAAAATTCTTAACACAGGTCTGACTGGTCAGGTTGCTATGACAAGGTCTCAAATGTCTCTAGCAGATTGTTATAGTCAAGGAGAAAATAACTTAACAACTAGGTTGAACTCCTTTCTTAGTCACCAGGTCTTCCTGATGTGTAGTGTGTGTACTAGTCTAGACCAGATAGTCAACACAATATACTCTCGTCTTAACTACTACCAGATAATATTTCGACCCTGTTGCTAGACATAATAACAATAGATAACTTTCCGAGTTCTGAGCCTTGGTGATCAGATTTTTAATGATTTAGCATTTATTGATTTTCTTTATAGATGTAGGGTATTTTGAGTATGCTTAGAACACGTCAACTTCAACTACCCATGTAGCGAGTCCCACTCCGATGACTCCCAGACCTACACGACCTTAGGGCATCAGGCTTTAAGTTCCCTGAAGGAGTGGTGCTCGAGTAGCGAAGGCCGCTGGCAAACTACCCTTATTTAATTAACTATCTTTAATTTCTTTTCACTTTTAGCTCAGAGTCTCATCTAGTCATTCTAATTGTCAAAACATCCGCAACTGGTCTAATTTTATCTAGTTAAGTCTTGAAAAGGTAATTGGCTGAGGTCTCTAATCCAGACAAAGTTGTGCTCAGTTATCAGGAATTCCCTATTCCTAATCAATTAGTTCAAGATAGTTATCTGATATGCGAAAATCGTATCACCTTTTTAGCATGTTTTTATATTTGATTTAGGGTGAAATTGAGGGTAAATTGATCTTAATTGTTTATTATTTACTTAATTTCACAATTTTTATGATTTTGGAAGTGTCAAGTGAAAAGTAGACGAAAATAGCAAATTTTGGGGCAAAAACGCAATTTTTGGAAATGCTGACTTAGTCAAAGGCTCAGGACGGACGTCCCGACCCAGTCAAAGCACCGAGATGGGCGTCCAGGACTCGGGAAGGGCGTCCCGACTTGGTCAACAAACCAGGACGGGCGTCCCGACTTGGTCAACAGACTAGGACGGGCGTCCCGAACCCCTAGTTCAAGTCCCACATCAAATTTTTGATGAAAAATCACCCCGGGAAGCTGCTATAAATACCCCAGGCCTCCAGCAGTTGAATTCATTCCTCTCCACTCGATCTGAGTCATTAAGTGGTTTCCAATGTACACTTCTCTAGTACACAACTCAATCAGAGACTCGGATCTCAGTTTTCTTTCTTGTTAGTGTTTTGTTTTAGTTTCTGAGAAATAGTCTCAGATCTTAGGTTTCTATAGATAGGTTCGTTTCTGGTATTCATAGAATACCCGGGATTTCGTTAGGAGATCCTAAGAGGGCTCTAGGCATTCGAAGATTCAGTCCACAAGGTTGGGCTTAAGCCCAGGACGTAAGGTAAAGTCCAACTACTAGGCTGAGGAAGCGTCCTCCGAAGGTTCTGTCGAGCAGAGTCGGGTCAAGCAATACGACATATACAGCAGTACGCTCCATCGGCGAGACTTCGTAAAGGGTGATTTCTTTATGGCATCGGTCCCCCTGTCCCTCTCTTATATGTTGTTATTGTGTTTGTCCAAATAACAGTTCTGAATACCAGATTATGATTATTATGAATATTTGTTATATATGCTGAAGTTATTATTATGGTTATTATGGTACACCTTTAGACTCAGAACATAGTTGCAATCCAGGCCAAGACATGTCTAAAGTACTCGAATATAGGTCAATCAACGATAGTAACAGTATAACATAAAATCAGGATCTCATCTATAAAACACTTTCAGGTTTGGTTAGACTTAAACCTAGTGGAGAATGAATCACCCTCTCATCAAAGTTATTGATGGAGATTGTATAACTGGATTATAAGATAAGAGTTAGGAATAAAGGCTAGTTACTACTAAGCCGTTACCACTTCCCTGGGAGTACGATATTTATTTAATAAAATCGTAGATACTTTCCAACAGACTAGCTACACAATAGGTACTCTGCCTTAGGTTCTGGCTGATTAAGTGACACCATAGAGACTGAATGTGACAATTAGTCAATCACAGTCCTTAATTATTCATAATCAACATAGGGTAAAATAACACATATTTAGCATATCGGCTGGAAACCCATCAGATTTTTGGCGCCGTTGCCGGGGACATATCATAATGAATTTAGGATTATTGGCCACAATTCTAGAGACTTATGATAGGTAGCGGTAGTAACCTAGACTTTTGATTTACACTTATCTTATACTAGTTAGACAATCACTTTCCAAAATATAGGATTATCATAACTAATTAATTTTAGATAATATCTGAAATTAAGACACTTAGGATAATCAAATTTTAGAAAATTATTCTAAAACCATATTGAGGAAATTTACCTGCTTTCTAAATACAATTAAAAATCCCTAAAAATATTTTTTTTCTTTCTTCTTGCTTTTCTATTTTACCTCCTATTCTTGTTATTTGTTAGTTCTAACCAGACTTTGCACTCAGAGATGAAGAGAACAAGAGCAGCTACTAACCAGGCAAAGAAAATAGAAATCCCTGACACTCCAGGACCAAAGAAGACAAAGCCAGAAGGACCATCTAGGCCTGCACCAGAAATACCACGAGGGACTCTTCCTTCACAATCGGTAGAAGTAAACTCAAGCCTAGATGCCAGTGACCTAGTAAGGAGATTCCTGAACGCCCGTGAGCCTAGTCCCACGGAAGAAGATCCTTCTGAGGATACCTTCCCTCCTAGAGAAGAACCCCAGAGATCTCCAGTTCACACTCATGCCCAGAGAGTTCCTATAAATCCACCACCTACTGACCAAACCCAAAATTCACCAACATCTCCTGCATACACCCCAACACCTAACGAGCACACCCCTTCATCCGGGGGGAGTACTAACTGTTATCATTCAATGTTGTCCGTGCAGATAGATACGTTGGCTCAAAGGGTCTATGAGATGGACCAAGGAATTGCAAGCAGATTGTGTCATTTAGACCAACTCAGTCTGAATATCACAACTAACACGGTCAGTCTTCAGGAGAACCAAGGTGCACAACTACTCCGGGAGATGGCTGACTTACGCAGTGAGCAGGGCAGGCAGAGGGATGAGATGAGAGCCATACGCATAGAAATGCGAAGCATTCGAACAGAGCTACAGGAGATCAGAGACAAGGGTCGTTGAAAAAGGGAAGATTCTTTTACTTTTATTCTCAACAAATAAATTGTTTGAACTAAACCTGAATAATTGACCCCTATTTTTCAAACGTTTTAAAGGGTCCTTTATATTCAACAATTTTCTTTAGACATGTTATTTTCAAACTTCTATGAAAAACAAAAGTTTTGCAAATACAGTTTATTTTTCACTAATTAAATTGTACAAACTCAGTTTTTGTTTTTCTGAAATTCTTGCTGGATTGGGATAAAATTAGGGTAGTCATGATTTTCGAAAAAAGACTAAGGAATCTTTTGCATAGAATTTTTAACAGCTTTTGAACTTGATTGGATAAACATGAAGACTTGTTAAAAATTATGATTATTTTTGGTATCTTGAGGTTTGTAGGGAATTACGAAAAAAAATTTTATTTTTCGGAATTGGCACTCGTCCCGAAGCAACCCGGGACAGGCGTCCAGCGGGACGGGTGTCCCAAAGGCCGCCCCTTCTATAAAAAATCATTTTTTTTCATTTTCTCTCAAATCTACAACCAAAAATTCATCTCTCTAAAAAATATTTCTCTCTACCTTCTCTCTACAAATTTTTGGCAAACTCCCCAAAGTTTAAAAATTCGAGTTTCCCTCCAAAATTTGAATTATAAACTTCACTCAAAAAATTCGAATTTCCCTCCAAAATTCGATTTTCCTGCCAAAAAATTCAAAATCCTTCCCTAACCTAATTTCATCCTTCTGAATTCAAATTCACCTCCAGAATTTGAGTTTAAAGATTCCTTCCCACCTAAACTCTCTCGTACGTTCTTGATGGCTCCCAAACGTGTTCGTACCACATCTACCATGACAGTTACCTCAGTGGCACATCCTTTTATACTGTTTCCCTCCAGCACAGCATGCCAAGAAAGATGCCTTGGGTACATCGGGCGTACGATACTGACGGGTAGAACGTTGGATTGGGCAGCAATACAGACGCTAGGAGTAGAGTCGGAAGTCAGACGCATACTCGACGTGCCACCTTACAGTCGAGTATTCATCGTCACAGAGCCCACATACCTGGAGCTGGTATGTGAGTTCTATGCATCTTTTACATACCACTAGGAGCAGATCACATTCCGCTTAGGTAAAATAGATCGGTCGATGAGCATGGCCGTGTTTAGCGTCGCCCTAGGTATCTGGCAGAGAGATGAGCTGGATACGCCCGCATACACCACAGCAGTTCGAGACTTCACATCTGCAGACGTCTCCACTACTTGGGCTCAGATCTGCATGACGGGTGTCCCATACCAGCATGGCTTTGCAAAAGCCACAGGTATTTATCCTACTCTTCGTTACCTGCACGCTATCATTGCACATACATTGGCAGGACGACGGACGGCTCCCGGAACTGTCACCCAGATGGAGACATTCCTTCTGGCCAACATGCACATGGGATCTACGGTAGAGATGGCCAGACTCATCACGGTCGTCATGTGAGGATTCGCTACAGACACCAGGAAACAGTGTCTGGGGCTCGGACCGTACATCACCAGGCTAGCCCGCTACCTGGAGTTGGACATAGAGGGCTCGGAGCTGACCCTGGTCACCCCGACCACCGTTCCCACTGATCTTACCATTCTACGGAACATGGGAATAGTTGTCCGGGATGCGAATGGCCACTACACCATCCACACGGAGCAGCCAGGACAGGCATCGGCATAGGAAGCATGTCCAGCGCATATCCCTCCATCCGAGACATTCGTGCCACATACTGCCTTCGAATGACACATGTCGCACGGATTGGCAGAACTATCGGCTCGATACAGTCAAGACATGGACAGGATTGATAGACGGCTGGCGATGATGTATGACAGGATCGCCATGAACACCAGCAGGATTGAGGAGATACATCAGCATACTTCCCGATTGGCGGAAAACTTTGAGTTTGACTTTACAGCAGACTTCGGTCCACTGGACGACGACCCACCGGGTTCTTAGTCTCTCTCTCCTTCTTTCCTTTCCTTTCTTTTGCTTTTGTTTTTCTTGTTCTATGTGTATAAACATGTTTGGGCTGTATGACGTATGAATCTATGTACAAAGTTGATTTATATGGCATACAGAATTGTTTGCATTATTTTGTTTTTTTTATGTCTTTCTTACCCATAGTGTGGGTAAGAATCTTTTCTTTGTGTTTTATTTCTTGTTTTCAAATAAGTGTGAGGTAATTAGATATGCATGAACACTGAGGACAGTGTCAGAATTAAGTGCGGGGTAGCGGTACACAGTGCACTGTAGCAGTTTGCAAAATTGTTTGCATGCTTTTGCTTGTTTTCCCTATATTTTCACACCCTTCCAAAATTTTTCAAAATTTTCCGTCTTTCAGACATCTAAATGCAGTATGCCTGGTTAAACAATTGCTTATGTCTATGATATGTAGGTAGAATGTTATGGTTAGTAGGAGGCAATGTGATAGCTATCTTGGACTAATTGATTAGGAATAGGGAATTCCTTATAACTGAGTACAACTTTGTCTGGATTAGGGACCTCAGCCAATTACCTTTTCAAGACTGAACTAGATAAAATTAGATCAGTTGTGGATGTTTTGACAATTAGAATGACTAGATGAGACTCTGAGCTAAAAGTGAAAAGAAATTAAAGAAAGTTAATTAAATAAGGGTAGTTTGCCAGCGGCCTTCGCTACTCGAACACCACTCCTTCGGGGAACTTAAAGCCTGATGCCCTAAGGTCGTGTAGATCTAGGAGTCATCGGAGTGGGACTCGCTACATGGGTAGTTGAAGTTGACGTGTTCTAAGCAGACTCAAATACCCTAGAAAATCTATAAACGAAAGAAATCAATAAATGCTAAATAGAATCTGATCACCAAAGCTCAGAACTCAAAACGTTATCTATTATCAGTGTGTCTAGCAATAGGTCGAAGTGTTATCTGGTAACAATTAAGACAAGAGTTTATTGTGTTGACTATCTGGTCTGGACTAGTACACACACTACACATCAGGAAGACCTTATGACTAAGAGAAAAGTTCAACCTAGTTGTTAAGTTACTTTCTGCCCAACCCTAACAAACTACTAGAGACATTTGAGACCTTGTCATAGCAACCTAACCAGTCAGACCTGTGTTAAGAATTGGCTGAAGAATTTTTGGAATAAAAACATGACTAGGAATGCACATATGGTTTAGAATCACTAACTTCAGGTAGACTTTGCTTGAGGACAAGCAAAAAGCTAAGTGTGGGGTTATCTGATACGCGAAAATTGTATCACCTTTTTAGCATGTTTTTATATATGATTTAGGGTGAAATTGAGGGTAAATTGATCTTAATTGTTTATTATTTACTTAATTTCACAGTTTTTATGATTTTGGAAGTGTCAGGTGAAAAGTAGACGAAAACAACAAATTTTGGGGCAAAAACACAATTTTTGGAAATGCTAACTTAGTCAAAGGCTCAGGACGGGCGTCCCGAACCCCCAGTTCAAGTCCCACATCGAATTTTTGATGAAAAATCACCCCGGGAAGCTGCTATAAATACCCCAGGCCTCCAGCAGTTGAATTCATTCCTCTCCACTCGATCTGAGTCATTAAGTGGTTTCCAGTGTACACTTCTCTAGTACACAACTCACTCAGAGACTTGGATCTCAGTTTTCTTTCTTGTTAGTGTTTTGTTTTAGTTTCTGAGAAATAGTCTCAGATCTTAGGCTTCTATAGATAGGTTCGTTTCTGGTATTCATAGAATACCCGGGATTTCGTTAGGAGATCCTAAGAGGGCTCTAGGCGTTCGAAGAGTCAGTCCACAGGGCTGGGCTTAAGCCCAGGACGTAAGGTAAAGTCCAGCTACTAGGCTGAGGAAGCGTCCTCCGAAGGTTCTGTTGAGTAGAGTCGGGTCAAACAATACGACATATACAGCAGTACGCTCTATTGGTGAGACTTCCTAAAGGGTGATTTCTTTATGGCATCGATCCCCCTGTCCCTCTCTTATATGTTGTTATTGTGTTTGTCCAAATAACAGTTCTGAATACCAGATTATGATTATTATGAATATTTGTTATATATGCTGAAGTTATTATGTTTTTCTAGAAATGGCCACCTGCTTAAATATTCATTATGTCTGCATGTCTAATGCCGTTCTTTTAAACTGAAATTAGGGTTATAGACAATTCCTAACCACGGTCTATTCATAACCTGTTTAGTTTAACATGCATCAATTAGTATTGGTGTCTGCCATACTAGATAAAATAATCTGCGGAATACCCTGTTGGTTGAAAGTAGTCTAGGTAGGCTGAGTAGAGTGTTATGTCGGCGGTTATGAGACGAGCAGTATGATCCCCGAAGTGACATAGGGCGTTCATTGCTGACTTTTGTCCGAGCCGTGAGTAGGGCCGTTAGCCTTAACGATGGGGCGGTAGCGTAGAGACTCAGAACATAGTTGCAATCCAGGCCAAGACATGTCTAAAATACTCGAATATAGGTCAATCAACGTATAGTAACAATATAACATAAAATCAGGATCTCATCTATAAAACACTTTCAGGTTTGGTTAGACTTAAACCTAGTGGAGAATGAATCACCCTCTCATCAAAGTTATTGATGGAGATTACATAACTGGATTATAAGATAAGAGTTAGGAATAAAGGCTAGTTACTACTAAGCCGTTACCACTTCCTTGGGAGTACGATATTTATTTAATAAAATCGTAGATACTTTCCAACAGACTAGCTACACGATAGGTACTCTGCCTTAGGTTCTGACTGATTAAGTGACACCATAGAGACTAAATGTGACAATTAGTCAATCACAGTCCTTAATTATTCATAATCAACATAGGGTAAAATAACACCTATTTAGCATATCGGTTGGAAACCCATCACTATCACATTGCCTCCTACTAACCATAACATTCTACCTACATATCATAGACATAAGCAATGTGTAACCAATCATACTGCATTTAGAAGTCTGAAAGAATGAAAGATTTCGAAAAAAAATTTGGAAGGGTGTGAAAATTCGGGGAAAACAAGCAAAATCATGCAAAAAATTTTCACTGCTACAGTGCACCGTGCACTGCTACCCCACACTTAAGTCTGACACTGTCCTCAGTGTTCATGCATACCTAAACTACCCCACACTTATTTGCAAACAAGAAGAAATGAAAACAAAACAAAGAACTCTTACCCCACACTTATTTGACTGACTAATGGGAAGAGAAAGAAAATAACATAACAAAACAAGAAGGGTAATAGAAATAATAACACAAACAAGACAAAACAAACATAACATGAAATAAAATAAAAGTACAGGAAGATGAGGATTAGAAAAACTCCCTTCATGTCGCGAGCAAAAGGGTCTTCTTTGATCTGTCAATTGGCTCTTCACCTTAGCCATGTGCTATTGCTAAGGTGTTCTTGACTCTGCAAGCTCTAGATATTGGAGCGGATGACGTCAGCTCCGATCCTTCATTGTCGAGCTCCTAGGTAGTGGCATATCCATTTGAGGAATGACTCAAGCCCCAAGGACTGTTTCCTTGAATCATTTGTGAAGTTTCTCGTAATCGTAGCAACGTGTCCAGAAGGAACGTGTCTAGGAATGAGACTTCTTTGGATTGGTGTGCCTACCTGCCAATGTCAGTGAAGGTATTGCATGCAAGTTTTGAATGGTAGAAAAGATACCTGAAGCTTTGGCTAAGCCGTGGTGGTATGAGGCTCTAGTGGTGTAGATCTGGGCCCAAGCATTTGAAACTTCCTCGGGGAGGTTTCTCACAGCTGATTGTATGCAGGGGATGCAAGCTCCTCCATTGCTATGCTCCTGATACAATGCCAAATTCCTCTATATCCTTCGACCCTTCGATATCACTTGGTAGATCACTTGCTTGCACTAGTCTGGCTTTAATTGTTACTAGTATCTCATCTGTTGATTCTGCGGGTAGGGGTTTTGCTGTGGTGGTATCTTCTGAAAGTTTCCAGCTTCCGAATTATTCCTCAACTAAATCCCGTATCATTCCTCCAGCTGAGATTGTATGCGTCTCCCATTGGAGTAGCACTCTGCAGTGACCTACTCCTACCTCTTTTTGGAATGGTTCGTATCTCATTCCCGTAGCAATCCCTTCTAAAGTGTGGTACTTGGCAGACTTCACAGATTAGATACATAGACTGAGCATTTCTTCCTAAGACATTGGCATTCTGAATCTGGAAAACAACTTCTCATAGAATCTGCACATGACTTGAACATCAATAGTAGGTAATGCCTGTGGCTCAGGCCATTTTTGAAAAGTGTTCCACGACTACTATGATGTAATTATTTTCACAGGAAGAAAAAGAAAAGGATTCGATACCCCAGATATCGAAGATTTCAAGACTCTATATACCTTGCTGGGGTAGGTGATCTTTGGAAGAAGTGTTACCTGTTATTTAGCAAGCATCGCAGGACTGTATCAGAGATAAAACAATCCTTGAATATGGTGGGTCAATAATATTCTACTTCCAACACTTTCCGGACAGTGTTGATAGCAGTTAATTGGTCCCCCATAGCTTCCTGCAATGCTTTAGAATCATGTGGCCTTTGCTTTCCGAGATACATCCTCTGATCACTTTACTCTGCAAAAATTTGAAATAGAAGAGAAATCTTCCCAGTCGTAATATTTCAAATCAGCAAAGAATTTCTTCTTTTGCTGATAAGTCATATCACTTGGGAATAATTAGCAGCTAGATAATTAGTAATATCAGTAAACCACGGAGGAGAATCATTACTCATAGCAAACAATGAAAATAGATCCTCATTCAGAAATTTATCAGATACTACTGTCTCGTCAATAGCTTCTAACTCAGGGTTTCCTAATCTAGACCAAAGGTTTGCTTTCTAGATTCTTAACCCTTTTTCTTATCCCTTCATTCTATATCAAATTCAAGTGACAATAAAACCTAACTTAATCAATTATGGTTCAGTATCAGTTTTATTGAACACAGACATCTCCGAGTGATCAGTGTAAACTATTGTTTTTGACAAGACTAGATAAGATTAGGATTTATCATACATGAACTTTCTTATCATGTTTCTGTCCTAAAACAATTCTTACTACATCATTACATCACATATTTATTCAAAAGGCATATTTTGATCAGGTGATGCCCTAATGGGTGCAGTAATTCCTTTTGGTTTAAAAGATCTCATGCAATTATCAGCAAAACAAAAGGAACATCCTTTTTTCAATAGAACATTCAGAGGTCTGGCTATTAAGGAAAAATTATTTCATAACTCGTCCTAATAAAGCCAGTATGACTCTAAGAAAATTCTAAAATGGAATTTCTTCCCGATAGGAATCTAAGCCAAAAATTTTACAACTCAGAAGAAAATATATTTTATCCTCATTTCCATTTTTAATTCTTCGAAAAAAATAGAAAACGGAAAAGATCAGCAAGAAAACAACTAAGAAAGAACAAGAGATAGGGGAAAGGAACAACTTACCATTGAGCAAGAAAAATACATTTTTTTTGGGTTTTAAATTTTAAAATTTTTTTTTTCTCTTTTTTTTTTCAAAAGCAGTTAAATTTCCTCAATATGGTTTTAGAATGATTTTCTAAAATTTGATTATCCTAAATGTCTTAATTTCAGATAATATCTAAAATTAGTTAGTTATGATAATCCTATATTTCGGAAAGTGATTGTCTAACTAGCATAAGATAAGTGTAAATCAAAAGTCTAGGTTACTACCGCTACCTATCATAAGTCTCTAGAATTGTGGCCAATAATCCTAAATTCATTATGATATTTCCCCGGCAACGGCGCCAAAAATCTGATGCGTTCCGATTGGTATGCTAAAAGATAGGCTTTATTTACCTATGTCGATTATGAGTAATTAAGGACTGGGTCTTACTAACTGTCACTTAGCATTCAATTATTGTCACTTAATCAATCAGAACCTAAGGCAGAGTACCTATCGTGTAGCTAGTCTGTTGGAATGTATCTACGATTTTATTAAGTTAAATATCGTACTCCCAGGGAAGTGGAAACGGCTTAGTAGTAACTAGCCTTTTATCCTAACTCCTATCTTATGATCCAGTTATGCAATCTTCATCAATGACTTTGATGAGAGGGTGATCCATTCTCCACTAGGTTTAAGTCTAATCAAGCCTAAAAGTGTTTATAGACAAAGTTCTGATTTTATGTAACATTGTTCCTATATGTTGATTGACCTATATTCGAGTGTTTTAGATATATCTTAACCTGGAATGCAACTATGTTCTGAGTCCAAAGGTGTACCACATCTGAGCAATCTGATATACCGCCCCATCGCCAAGGTAAATGGCCCTACTCACGGTTACTACTAAAGACAGCTATGAAGGCCTCATGTCACTTCAGGGATCCTCATGCCGCTTGCCCATAACCGCAGGCATAAACGCTCTACTCAGCGTACCTAGACTACTCTAACAAACAGGGTGTTCCGCAGGTTATTTTATCTAGTATGGCAGACACCAATACTAATAGATGCTTGTTAAACTAAACAGGTTATGAATAGACCGTGGTTACGAATTGTCTATAACCCTAATTTTAGTTTAAAAGAAACTACATTAGAGATGCAGACAAAATGGATATTTAAGCAGGTGGCTATTTCCGGAAAAACATAACAACTTCAACAAATATAACAAATATTCATAATAATCATAATCTTGTATTCAAATCAGTATTTGGACAAACACAGTAACAACATATAAAGAGAGGGACATGGGGGACTGATGACATAAAGAAATCACCCTTTACGTAATCGCGCCGTTGGAGCGTACTGCTATATATGTCGTACTGCTTGACCCGACTCTGCTCATCAGAACCTTCGGAGGACGCTTCCTCAGCCTAGTAACTGGGCTTTACCCTAATACCCAACTTAAGCCCAGCCCTATGAACTGACTCTTCGAATGCCTAGAGCCCTCTTAGGATCTCCTAACAAAATCTCGGGTATTCTATGAATTCCAGAAACGAACCTATCTATCAAACCCGAGGATCTGAGACTATTTCTCAGAAACTAGAAAAATGAACACAAAAAGGAAAGAAAGAAAACTTCTACTGAAATCTGAGTCTCCGAGTGAGTTGTGTACTAGAGAATTGTACATTGGAAACCAGTGAATGACTCAGATCGAGTGGAGAGGGATGAATTCAACTCTTGGAGGCCTAGGGTATTTATAGCAGCTCTTTGGAGTGAAAATCTCCAAAAGTTTCGATGTGGGACAACTTCTGGTGCTTCGAGACGGCCGTCCTGGTGCTTTGACTGGGTCGGGACGCCCGTCCTGACCCGTTGACCAGGTCAGCATTTCCAAAAATTGCATTTTTGCCCCAAAATTTGCTGTTTTCGTCTACTTTTCACCTGACACTTCCAAAATCATAAAAATTGTGAAATTGAGTAAATAACAATCAATTAAGACCAATTCCCTATCAATTTCACCCTAAATTATGCCTAAAAACATGCTTAAAAAGTGATATGATTTATGCATATCAACTACTGCACCCATCATGACATAACCTGACTTGAATTTGCCTTTTGAATTAATGTGTGATGCTAGTGATTATGCAGTAGGAGTTGTTTTGGGACAAAGACATGACAAGAAATTCCATGTGATATACTATGCTAGTAAAACCTTGACTGACGCTCAAGAGAATTACACTACCACAGAAAAGGAATTACTAGTTGTAGTATATGCTTTTGATAAATTTAGATCTTATTTGGTTTTGTCCAAAACAATAGTTTATACTGATCATTCTGCACTAAAATATTTGTTCAATAAAACTGATGCAAAGCTGAGACTTATTAGATGGGTTTTATTGCTACAAGAATTTGATATAGAAATAAGAGATAAGAAAGGGGCAGAAAATCTAGCAGTAGATCACCTATCTATATTAGAAAATCCGTCACTAGAAGCTATAAATGAATCAGTGATATCAGATAAGTTTCCAGATGAGAGTTTATGCACTTTGTTTGCTATTTACTCTCCCCCATGGTTTGCAGATATTGCAAACTACTTGGTGGCTCAAACTCTCCCACGTGATATTACTGCTCAGCAAAGAAGGAAATTCTTTGCTGAACTAAAATATTATTATTGGGAGGACCCTTTTCTGTTTCGAATATGAGCAGATCAAATGATCAAGAGATGCGTCTCTCAAGAAGAAGGCTTCCAAATTTTGGAACATTGCCATTGCGGACCTACGGAAGGCCATTTAGTGGCAACTAACAACGCCATGAAGGTGTTAGAGGCAGGATTCTACTGGCCCACAATATTTAAAGATGCTACAGTTTATGTGAGATTCTGCGATGCTTATCAAAGAGCTGGAAACATATCTTCTCAAGACGGTCTACCCCAACAGATGATCCAGAGTGTCGAAATATTGGGTATAGACTTTATGGGTCCGTTTCCTTCATCCTATGGAAATAAATACATCATAGTAGCTGTAGAATATTTTTCTAAATGGCCTGAGGCACAGGCATTACCTACTAATGATGCCATAGTCGTGTGTAGATTTCTTAGACAGCTATTTTCTAGATTTGGATGTCCTAAAGCCCTCGTCAGTGACAGAGGTACACACTTCTGCAACTCACAATTGCATAAAGTACTTCAACAATATGGAGTTCAGCATCGCTTTTCCACAGCATACCACCCACCGACTAATGGGCAAGTTGAGGTAACAAATAGAGGAATTAAACGAATATTAGAAAAAACTGTAGGTGTAAACCGTAAGGATTGGGCTAGAAAACTTGATGATGCCTTATGGGCCTTCCGTACGGCATATAGAACATCTACAGGATTTTCACCATATAGATTGGTCAATGGAAAAGCATACCATTTACGTGTCAAACTTGAACATAGAGCATACTGGGTAGTACAAAAATGTAATCTAGATAATATCTTAACTAAGGAAAAAAGGACTTTACAACTCAATGAGTTGGATGAATGGAGGCTAAAAGCCTATGAAAATTCACACCAATTAAAAATGACAAGTAAACTCCGCATGATAGGCGACTTAGATCCCAGAAAAATTTCGAACCGAGAGATAAAGTACTGTTATACAATTCACGTTTGAAGTTGTTTCCAGGAAAATTGCGAAGCTATTGGTCAGGTCCATTATCTATCATAGAAGTGTTGCCCTTTGGTGCATGTGTCATAATAGATTCAGACGGCACTACTCAGAAAGTGAACGGACAAAGACTAAAACTCTACAAAGAGCCATTCGACCAGTCTGAGCAGACGGTCGTATTTTCCGAATAAGGGAGTTATTCTTTTTCTTTTCTTTCCTTTTGATTGTTTTCTTGTTATGTTTGTTTTCTTTATGTTTTTTTCAATTATTTTTCAAATAAGTGTGGGGTGATAGGACATGCATGAACACTGAGGACAATGTTAATCTTAAGTGTGGGGTAGTAGTGCACAGTGCACTATAGTAAAGACTTTTGCATGTTTTTCCATACTTTTCACTGAAATTGCAGCATTCCTAAAAATTTCAAAAATTTTCACTCTTTTAGACTTTAAAATCAGTATTGATTGATTGAAGACATGCTTATGTCTATGATATATGTTAGTAGAGTATTATGATCAGTAGGAAACAAGTTGATGACTTTACTGAATTCATCACTTAGAAGTAGGGAATTCCTGATATTATAGAGCACAACTTAGTTTAGATAGAAAAATCAACTGAATATCTTTGCAAAACTAAAACTGAATAATATTAGAACAGTCGAGAATGTGTTAGCAACTTGAATGACTAGATGATATTCTGAGCTGAAAGTGTAAAAGCTTAAAAATTTTAAAAAAGGGTAGTTTGCAAGCGTCCTTTGCTACTCGAGCACCCCTTCTGAAGGGAATTTAATGCATGATGCCCTAAGGTCGTGTAGATCTGGGAGTCATCGGAGTGGGGCTCGATACTTTGGTAGTTAAAGTTGATGTGTGAAAGAAAACACAAAAATATCCTAGAAAATCAATTTGAAAATACACTGCCTAGTGTATTCTTTTATTGAAAATCGTAAATAGAAAGCATTGACACCAA